>CAEKDK010000003.1:14067500-17032500 GCA_903112645.1 Prunus armeniaca | reverse complement strand
TTTAGGAGGTTGGCCTATTCCTTTAGTACACTAACCCATCACCTTAGGAAGGCCCAAATGGCCAAGAAAATATCTGAAAGTCTGCAACACATGGCTGGAGACAAAACAACGACAGAAGCCAAAAGCCACTTACGAAGGTGGACTGCTAGGAGTCTCCAGCACATGGCCAAGAAACAAACCCAAGGCAAACCACTTGAAGAACCAAAGGACATTAGCGCGCATAGCACCCTTCAGACCAACGCTATTACCCATCTCTTTCTCTGACTAGCTCTTGCCATGAATAGGGGAGGAAAGAAAGATAGATGGTAACCAAAGATAGGAGATTACCACTGGAACAGTTGCGGGAAGGCTCTAGAGCTCCCAAAATTATTGTCTCTATGTGTTTGGACTAAGGAGGATTTCACAAAATGACGTTGAATCGAAGGAAGAGGAAAGAAATTGAGGAGAAGACTTAGCAAAATTAGAGAGAACCCATTAGGGTTTCTTGGAAAGAAGGAGCTTCCAACGGTTATAAAATAGGGGTATCCTCTACCCATTATCTCAACCCACATCCAGAGATAGCAAGCATCACCTCTTATCCTTAGAACTCTTCAATTTTGAGTCATATTCCTCCGTCTCTTCCCATCTTCTCCTTTGGCAAACCATTCCAGAGCCTGACGAACCATTCGTCAAGCTGCCAACAAATTACCTAAAGCACCCATTCTTCCACCATAATCTCTGTCTCTCTCTCTCCTAAGCAAATCCTCACGAAATCCTTTGCTTAAATCAACCTTTCTTTCTTGTAGAAAGCCTGGTCTTTCTCTCTGTCATGCTAAACTCATAAATGCTTAGCTTACATGTCACAAGCTTCTCAAGCCAAGCCAAGAATTTATCTGTAAGCAACTGTTGGTTTCATTGGTGAAGAAGACCAAGGTGTTTCCTAAGGCTCAGCTACCCTTTCAAAGCACTCTTAAGGTCTGATTCTTGAAATCAAACTCGGGGCAATTTCACACATTTGACTCTTTACAGTGGCCCAGACCCATCAGTAGCTGCTGGAACAAAAAAGCCCCTACAATAATGAAGGCACAAATGAAGATTTACATAACTGCTTGGACAAAACAAGAACATGACTGTAAAACTCACAAGTATAATCTTAAGTTATTAACATGTATGAGGGAGAGAGGAAAAATTAAATGCAATATATATGTACATATCATGACATTTGCACAAAACAAATTTGGGCTAGTACAAATCCTAACTCTAGACAAAAACAGCAAATGAATTCACACAATCACGATCACCTCCTCAGTAAAGTTTCTACATTTATAAATGAATTTGATAAATAACCTATAACATACAATGCATCCAACACTGTATCACCAAATTACATAGCTAGGGGGGACTTCTGTTGTTCCAGCTGAGTTTTTAGATGCTTTTAGTTAAGATTAATCTACAATACAAATAGCATACTTCTCATTACATAAGTCATATGTATAAAAAGGGAACTAGACATTGAAGAAGACGAAAGGCAAATTCAACTCTAAAATGAAACCCAAAACCCTTGGCAATTAAGAAGCATGAAATCTGCAAAAATAAGCTTGATAGGACCATAATTGATTTTGAAATATATGATTTTTGCGATTCTTTCTATTCTTGGCGTCTGAAGATTGTTTAACGCGATTTTTGATATTTTGCTGTATTTTAGGCTATCTGATTTCTATCTTAGGGGCAAAATTGGAAGCACAACATAAAAGAAAAAAACTAAGAAAATAAAATATAAACCTTAGAATTTAAAAAAAGTTAAGTAATCCTACATGGCACAAAAGTCAAAGGACTTGAATTACTAACAACAAATGTGTGGATTGCACTCAAATTCTGTCATAAGAATTGGACTTATACCAAACATACACTACTGGTAGTACATCACATCACATTTCATTTTCCTTTTGCATGTTTAATTGGAATTTTCGCTGTAGAAATATTGGCATGTAGTTGAATTGAAAGTATCATTTTGTGTACATGGAATATACCTCTTGGCCAACTGTCTCTTATACCCTTTTAGATTTGAATGATTAAAAGGAGTGTTATTGTGTTCCACATATAATGTTTTAACTCATATTATTGGGTTGAGAAAGGGACCACCCTACTTGCATCCGATGCCTTGATTGTATGAAGGTCTGTTAATGAACATTGAAATAAGATGTCATGATTTGCACTATATGATGCCTTAATATTATAGAGGCACGAAAGATTTTTAAAAAAATCTTATTCACCAAATGACGTGACATATGATATATTTTAATTTTGTTAAAATTTATAAATTTCTATGCGAGCTTCGATAAAAGTGGTTGAAATTCATTTTGGCATCAGAATCATTTCTCCTTTGTCTAATTTTTCAATAGTCAGAACAATTATGATTTAGATACTTCAATGTTTTTGTCTACAAGGAAAAACCCAAAACCCCGCACATAGCACTTAGGCCTTTCGACCAAAACAAAACAAAAAGTATTTACGCCTAAACTGGGGAACCCTTCCTATTTTAGATAGACTGCACTTCAATGGCGTGGACTGAACAAGTAGATGGACTTCAGACCCAAAAAAAACAAAGAACAAGTAGTTTTGCAGTAGGTCCTCCCTATATAATTGATTTGGCAAACATCACTTTTCACATAATTACAGCCCTAATGTCTTGCTAACAATGCTAGGAACGATTAATAATTTCTTGAAAAGATGCCCTATGATGGGCAGTTGATTTGAAAGACATGATGGCTAGTCCATGCATATACTTTTTTGAAATGAAATTGCATGCAGCAAAGCAAGCAATTTAATTGTATAAGGAAAATTCCTACATCAAATTGAGTAGTTTAATTGTAAAAAATAATTGCACCTATGGGCTTTGTTAAGTTGACTAAAATGAATGTACACCTCATTTTGCATCCGAGTTCAAATTTATTCTCCTATAATATAGATTAAATTAAAGTTGAATATTGTTTGTATAAAAAATAATAAATTAAGATAGCCGACACTCAAATACAATTGCACGAGTCTATTCATATAGGAATGGTTCTTAGTCTATTCATATGGAAAAACCATATGCTTTAAGTAGAAAAAGTCTTAAGGCCTCTTTTGTCCCCATAGAGATTCTTTTAATGCAAGAAAATGTTGTTAGTGAAAGCCTCGCATGTGGCTTGGCATCTCACTACATGTTAAAACTTGCCTCTATCACAAAATAGCGTTTTCTTGATCCTTTTCTCCTTAAAAGTTGAATACTTTTGGCTACAGATTAAGTCAGTGATTGCAGTGCCCTACTTGGGTCTGAATGTAAAGGAAGGAAGTGACTCAATTCCTCCCTTTTGTTTGTGGTGAATTTGACACTGATCAAGTTGGAGTTTGGAGTTTGGAGAGACCTCAATTCAATGTGCATCTTGACAATTTGACAAATTAATTAATTATGCACAGAGATTAATAGTTTTATATATCTTTAGTTGGTACCACAAAGAAAGGTACGAGAAAAAATAGCAAGACTTTTAAAACAAAAAATTATCTTATTTCGTATAATAAAAAAGTCCCTTTGTGCAATCAAGATATGAATGAAGCACATGAGCCAACAGATAAGCATCATCTTGATTAAAACATGATAAATAGGAGCTGGCAAATTTAGTATTATTATTTTAGGGTTTAGGGAGATATAACCCAGTGGAAAATGACATTGACTTGTAGATCAATTGTCTCAGGTTCGAATTTCAATGACATATTACAATATGTGTGTGAGAAAACCCTCCCTCAATATCGTTTGTATAAATAAAAAATAAAAAAATTAAAGCACGTAACTAAATAAAAATAAAAAAGACAAAAATATACAAGAAACTAGGCTAAAACCTAAAATTGGAAGACACCTTATTTTGGTAAAAATGGCTCAATTAATGCATTATGTAATTTCCCAACATTCATTTCAGGAGGGCCATGAAGTTATGAACCTAACAAGTTCTCTCAATATTGTACAGAATTAAATAATAAATAATTTGGTATAAGTCCAATTTTTATTATAGAGAAATTATAGAATAATACAGTACTACCACGTTAGCGTATAGTACTCCCACTTAAATATGGCCATGTGTCCATTTTATAAAAGAAATTAATTATTATTTTACAGCTAGACTTTTTACTTTATTAATTCTTAAGTTTTGAAATAAAATTAGAAAAAAGAATACTTAAACGAAGAAAAACCATGGCAGCCACCCTTCTCCCTTCCTCTTCCTCCCCTCTCTCTTTCTATTCACCACTGCCATCACCGCTCTTCATGAAGACCATCAACATCCAAACCCAATAATATCATCATCTTCCTTAATTCCCCTGTATATATATATATATATATATATATATATTTAAATTATTATTATTTTTTAAATTCTCTCATGACACTCTACACAATGTTAATTCCACCACCAGCTGCCACCTTGGAATATCTTCAGACCCAGATGTAGACCCTCAAGAAAGAACCAATTTTTAATTATCAAGACTACTCCATTTCATCATCATCAATACCCCTTCCTCTAAAGCCCCTCGTAAACAATTGTACACGATCAGGGATGAAGATAGGGGTGGTCATCATAGCAAGTAGTTGGGATTAGGGTTGGTGTTGGGTTAGGAGATAGTTGGCTGTTAGGAATTTCTTTATTCTTTTTCTTTTTTCCTAATTTTATTTCAAAAGTTAAGAATTAAACTAAAAAGTCCAATTGTGAAACGATAATTAATTTCTTTCCTAAAATGGACATGTGGCTGTATTTGAATTGGAGTACTATACGCTGACGTGGTACTACCATATCATTCTATAATTTCTCCAATAGAATTTGGGTGCAATCCACACATGTATTGTTAGTAATTCAAGTCCTCTTCTAATGCCACATAGGATTACATTCCTTTTCTAATTTTATGATGTATTCATATATATTATTTCTTTTTACATTTATTTTCATGTTCCAATTATGCCCTTATGATTTAAATCGGGAAGACTGATTTATATCATAATAATTTGCTAATTAATACAACTATTGATTCTGATTGCAATTCATAAACGGGTAAGAAATTAATTTTAGGCCAATAATTACTGTATTTGATCTTTTAGTTAATTATGATTTGAATTTATAAAATATTTTCTTGTCTATCCATTTTAATTTTGAAAATCCCATAAACATGCCCTAATAAAATAAATAAATAAATAAATTTCCTATAATCTTTCTTCTTCTTTTTCTTCTTACAGTCCTATGGTATAATTATCTATGGACTAGGAATATACATGAATGTTAATTAGGTATGGATAGGTAAATTACCTATAGAGGAGGTATACACATGAATGCTAGTTATCTATGGAGGAGGCATATATTAATTACCTATGGAGGAGACATATGATATGAAATTACCTATGAAGAAGGTATACACAAACCTGCAAAGCAGGTAAATCAAACCACCCAAAGACATATATACCTCATCATAAGGTATTCAAAGATTGAAAGCGTTTGATAAATTGAGATTAATTGTAGAAATGTGATATTAATTTATTGATTGCAGTAATTAATAAAATTTAGAGAATTGACTGTACAATGGCAATATGTGTAAATGTTTTAAAAATAATGGCCAAGGCTTTGCATACTTGGCTGGCCTGTTGAGTCGCTAGACCCAATTCTACATCAAAAGAGAGGTAAACTGCATTTATAGTGCAAACTCAAAATTGAACCTATATCGAAACATCCCATTAAATAATTGGGGGGCATGGACATCACAAATTGATCACAACTAACTTGTAGGCGCATGCAAGTTGCAATGCCAGCTTCTCTATATAAAGAAGAAGAAGAAGAAGGGCACATATATTAATTTAATGTGAGCAGCCAAAAGAAAAAGGCAAAAAGTGGAACAATGGCTGCATTATCACTTTTCAATGAAATGTGGCAACCACTTCAGAGCAATATTTTCCTGCTTCCTCTTCTCTTGCTTTCTGCATACATTTTATTATCACTTACAAGATCATCTTCAAGTGGGAAAAACTACAAACTGCCACCTTCCCCACCAACACTGCCTCTGATTGGGAACCTTCACCAGCTAGAAAAATTCCCACACCGCTCTCTTCGTGATCTGTCGAAGAAGTATGCAAGGGTGGAAGAATGTGCAGAGCTGGCCCACCCACCACCACAATTCCTGGTGACTTTGTTTTAGAGCAGATGCAAGAATTTTTGCACAATTCTTAAAATCTCAAGACACAGAATTAGAGAAGAAGCTGAAAGCAATAAATCACTTGGAGTTAGACTTACCATTGCCTTCCTCAAATGTTAAGCCACTAGAGGTAAGCCCTCCCTTCTCTTTCCCACCCTTTGATTCACTGGCACCACTTCCCTTGCCTGGAAATGTCCCTCTTTCTCCTAACTGTGCAAATCCACCATTTTCCCAAAACCCACCTCAACCAAATACTCCTTCATCTTCCTCCTCCCCTTCATCATCTGCACCCACTTGCTCACCCATCCCAAAACCACCACCTGCAAATGAGCCCACCCCTCACCCACCTGGCCCACCCACCACAATTCCAAGCCCACCCAAAAATCCTCCATCCCCACCCAAGCCTGTCCCAGGCCCACCAGCCTTGGCCCCACCTGTAGCTTACCCTCCACCATCAGGACCCACAAGCCCTCCACAGCAAAAGCCACCACAGTCTGGGGCGGTGTGGTGTGTGGCCAAGCCCGCAGTGCCTGGCCCAATAGTCCAAGAGGCCCTGGACTACGCGTGTGGGTCTGGTGCAGACTGCAAGTCAATCCAGCCCAATGGGTCCTGCTATAAGCCAGACACATTGTTGTCCCATGCTTCGTACGCCTTCAACAGCTACTGGCAGAGCACCAGGGCTGCTGGTGGCACTTGTGATTTTGGAGGGACTGCCATGATTGTTACAGTTGATCCAAGTAGGTCCAAATTTTGCCCATTCTTATATAGTTTTTAAAATAAATCCTCGTCATATAATTATAATATATAGTTTCGACTTCGAAGAAATAAAATTGATATAAGAAATTAATTGAGCTTGACAACTGCAGCATTGGATACACAACACGCATGCTATATAGATATGATCTGACAAACTAAATGTTTTTTTTTCTTCTTCTTTTTCTTCAAACGACAAACTAAATGTTCGGAAGAAAATATCGTGTCTTTGCTGAAGGCATCAAGAAGTTGGTGATGTTAATCAATTAATTGATTGATTATGATATAAACAATGGACACATATAGGGGGAACAGGAAAAAGAACTAATATAAAAGTGAAGTAAAAAAGAAATCAATGTAAGGTAAGGATAGAATAGGAAAAAGAAAGAAAAAAATTGATTAAAAAGTATTAAAAAGCAAAAGGGAGTGTAAGTAAGTGGAGAAAAATGGAGTGGGGAAATCAATGTTTTACTTTGATCTAATCTAAATTATGATGAGGGGGATTTGAAATCGGGTGCAGAGTGAAAGAAGCACATTCACTCTAGCCAACTTGGCTAAGCCTATGTTTGTCAGCAAGTTGCATTTTGATTGGACCTACAAATCCATATTCATTTTATAAAAAAAAATTAGACCTCAGATTGGAAATAATTCTTATATGAAGTGAGATTAATATGCTAAGCTGTAAGCTCCCACCGAAATAATAAGAATCCACAGATATGTTTATGCATTCACACCGAAAATACTATTTATCTTTCTTACTTGATGTAGTGAGCAATAATAATAGTACTGGTTTAGATTTGGTTAAAGATTTGGGGACAAAGTAGTCTTAGCCTGACCCTACATATATTACATCGGCTTTATCTCCCTTTAAATTTATATGTCGCTTTGCACAAGTGACTTCATATCATTCTAATGGTGGCAGGTTTTGATGGATGCCATTTCTTCTACAATGGATGACTCATCAACAGATCAAAAAAACTTGATTCCGACACTTCGAAAATAAGGACAACAAACTCAATTTCTGGTCTCTCAGAAATGAATTTTCTTTTCTTTTCTTTCTATCCAAACAGACACTACAGCTGGTACATCACATTTCATTTCCCTTTTGCATGTTTATTTGGAATTTGGAATTTGGAATTTTCGCTGTAGAAATATTGGCATGTAGTTGAAAGTAACATTTCGTGTACATGGAATATACCTCTTGGCCAGCTGTCGCATATACCCTTTTAGATAGAATGATTAAAAGCGGTGTTATTGTGTTCCACATATTATTGGGTTGGGAAGGGGAAAAAATCTACCACCCTACTTGCATCCGATGCCTTGATTTGATTGTATGAAGGTCTGTTAATGAACATTCAAATAAGATGTCATGATTTGCACTATTTTATGCCTTAATATTGTAGAGGCACCGGAAGATTTTTTATTTTTATTTTTAAATCTTATTCACCAAATGATGTGACAAATGACATATTTTAATTTTGTTAAAATTAATAAATTTCAATACGAGCTTCCGATATAAGCAAATGAAATTTTATCGGTCGAAAGTGATGTTGAAATTCATTTTGGCATAATCATTACCCCTTTGTCTAATTTTTCAATAGTCAGAACAATGTAGATTATTTAGATACTTCTATGTTTTTGTCTACAAAGAAAAACCCAAAACTCGGCACATAGAACTTGTTACGCCTAAACCAGGACACCCTTACCGTTTTAGATAGACTACACTTCAATGGCGTGGAGTGAACAAGTACATGGACTTCATACCTAAAAAAGGCAAATAACAAGTAGATGGGTTCCACACAGAGTTTTTTTGCAATAAGTCCTCTTTATATGATTGAGGGGAATGCTAACAATCTTCTCTCTAACATTTTTTTTTGGGCCTTCTCCCTTTACCTTTTGACAAGTATCTCTCTTTTTATACTTAAAACAATATCATTAATATATCATACAAGTTGACTTTTACTTTACAAGTTTACCCTTATTATGAAAAATAATTATTATTTTGTTGCACAACCTCCCTCTCTCTTTCTCTCACATTTCACGATCAAACTCTCTCTCTCTCTCTCACTCTCTCTTTCCTCCCCCTATCTCCTTTCACGATCAAACTCCCTTTCCCACCTCTCTCTCCTCTAGATCTAAGATCTGCTCCATCTCCTTCATATCTATCTCCTCCTCTTGGATCCTTATTTTCCTCATCTATCACATCTATCTTCGCCTCTATCTATGCTTCACCACCATATTCCTAGCAACTAGTGAACTGGTCAAATTTTGTTGCTAAGGATGTTCCCAGTGACGGTGGGTCGCTGGTTGTTTGTAAATTGTGATTGGGTGTGGCTGGAATCTCAATCTAGGGTTTGAAAATGTTTGAAATTGGACTGTTGTTTGGGGGAAATAAATTTGAGGACGAAGTGATGAGTCAAAGAGGAACTAATTGATGATGTAATATCGGCTATGTTTCTTTGGATTCATTTGTATTTTTTTTTATTTTCTCACAATTTTTCATTAGCATTCCCCTATAATTGATTTGGCGAACATCACTTTTCACATAATTACAGCCCTAATGTCTTGCTAACAATGCTAGGTACGATTAATAATTTCTTGAAATTATTGTGTAGCCGCATGTGAAGCCAGCATTACCCTCATTTTAAAAAGATGCCCTATGAAGAGCTGTTGATTTGAAAGACATGATGGCTAGGCCATGCATATACTTTTTTGAAATGAAATTGCATGGGGCAAAGCAAGCAAGTTAAATTGTATAAGGAAAATTCCTACATCAAATCGTGTAGTTTAATTGTAAAAAATAATTGCACATATGAGCTTAATTAAGTTGGCTGAATGTGTTTTTCACCCGAGATTAAATCCCTATTTTTTATAGTGTAGATTAAATTAAAATAAAGTATCGCTTGTTTAAAAAATTAAAAATTAAGATAGCCGACACTCAAATACAATTGCAGGGTCTATTCATATAGGAATGGTTCTTGTACTAAAAAATTGCAGGACTAGTCTATTCGGGAGAAAACCCCCAAAAAATGAAAAAAGGAAAAACCACATGCTTTAAGTAGAAAAATTGCAGCATTAATGGACTAGTCTATTCGGAAGAAAATGTTGTTAATGAAAGCCTCACATGTGGCTTGGCATCAAAACCCCAATCACGGGTTGAATAGTCACTTGCTGGGCTCTCACTACATGTTAAAACTTGCCTCTATCACAAAACCGCGTTTTCTTGATCCTTTTCTCCTTAAAAGCTGAATACTTTTGGGTACAGATTAAGTCAGTGATTGCAGTGCCCTACCTGGTTCTGAATGTAAAGGAAGGAAGTGACTCAATTCCTCGCTTTTGTTTGTGGTGAATTTGATACTGATCAAGTTGGAGTTTGGAGTTTGGAGTTTGGAGAGACCGAAATTCAATGTGCATGTTGGCAATTTGACAAATTAATTAATTATGCACAGAGATTAATAGTTTTATTTATCTTTAGTTGGTACCACAAAGAAAGGTACGGGATTGTGTTTTTGCTCTCTCTCTCTCTCTCTCTCTCTCTCTCTAGTACATACTCACTCACAACTTGTCTCACCATATCTCTATAAGAAGGCTTTTGCATGGTGTTGGGTTTCAATATCCGGTCTTAAACAACCCAACTCTTGTGAGGGTTGTGGAGTTTTGAACATGGGGAATTATACCCTGGCTTTGCTCTTAGTCCTCATTGTGAATTTGGGTAGTTTGCTCACTTCTCTTGCTAACTCCTACTGTCCACCACCAACATACCCTCCACACTTGCCACCCAAACAGCCTCCTCATGTAAAGCCACCCTTCATCCCCAAAAAAATTAAAGCACGTAACTAAATAAAAATAAAAAAGACAAAAATATACAAGAAACTAGGCTAAAACCTAAAATTGGAAGACACCTTATTTTGGTAAAAACGGCTCAATTAATGCATTATGTAATTTCCCAACATTCATTTCAGGAGGGCCATGAAGTTATGAACCTAACAAGTTCTCTCAATATTGTACAGAATTAAATAATAAATAATTTGGTATAAATTCAATTTTTATGATAGAGAAATTATAGAATAATATAGTACTACCACATTAGCGTATAATACTCCCACTCAAATATGGCCATGTGTCCATTTTATAAAAGAAATTAATTATTATTTTACAGCTAGACTTTTTACTTTATTAATTCTTAAGTTTTGAAATAAAATTAGAAAAAAGAATACTTAAACGAAGAAAAACCATGGCAGCCACCCTTCTCTCTTCCTCTTCCTCCCCACTCTCTTTCTATTCACCACTGCCATCTTCATGAAGACCATCAACATCCAAACCCAATAATATCATCATCTTCCTTAATTCCCCTATATATATATATATATATATATTAATTATTATTATTTTTTAAATTCTCTCATAACACTCTACACAATGTTAATTCCACCACCAGCTTCAACCCACTGCCACCTTGGAATATCTTCAGACCCAGATGTAGACCCTCAAGAACGAACCAATTTTTAATTATCAAGACTACTCCATTTCATCATCATCAATACCAGTTTAATCCTCCTTCCTCTAAAGCCCCTCGTAAACAATTGTATACGAGGGGTGGTCATCATAGCAGATAGTTGGGATTAGGGTTGGTGTTGGGTTAGGAGATAGTTGGCTGTTAGGAATTTCTTTATTCTTTTTCTTTTTTTCTAATTTTATTTCAAAAGTTAAGAATTAAACTAAAAAGTCCAATTGTGAAACGATAATTAATTTCTTTCCTAAAATGGACATGTGGCTGTATTTGAATTGGAGTACTATAGGCTAACGTGGTACTACCATATCATTCTATAATTTCTCCAATAGAATTTGGGTGCAATCCACACATGTATTGTTAGTAATTCAAGTCCTCTTCTAATGCCACATAGGATTACATTCCTTTTCTAATTTTATGATGTAATCATATATATTATTTCTTTTACATTTATTTTCATGTTCCAATTATGCCCTTATGATTTAAATCGGGAAGACTGATTTATATCATAATAATTAGCTAATTAATACAACTATTGATTCTGATTGCAATTCATAAACGGGTAAGAAATTAATTTTAGGCCAATAATTACTGTATTTGATCTTTTAGTTAATTATGATTTGAATTTATAAAATATTTTCTTGTCTATCCATTTTAATTTTGAAAATCCCATAAACATGCCCTAATAAAATAAATAAATAAATAAATTTCCTATAATCTTTCTTCTTCTTTTTCTTCTTACAGTCCTATGGTATAATTATCTACGGAGTAGGAATATACATGAATGTTAATTAGGTATGGATATGTAAATTACCTATGGAGGAGGTATACATATGAATGCTAGTTATCTATGGAGGAGGTATATATTAATTACCTATGGAGGAGGTATATGATATGAAATTACCTATGAAGGAGGTATATACACAAACATGCAAAGCAGGTAAATAAAACCACCCAAAGACATATATACCTCATCATAAGGTATTCAAAGATTGAAAGCGTTTGATAAATTGAGATTAATTGTAGAAATGTGATATTAATTTATTGATTGCAGTAATTAATAAAATTTAGAGAATTGACTGTACAATGGCAATATGTGTAAATGTTTTAAAAATAATGGCCAAGGCTTTGCATACTTGGCTGGCCTGTTGAGTCGCTAGACCCAATTCTACATCAAAAGAGAGGTAAACTGCATTTATAGTGCAAACTCAAAATTGAACCTATATCGAAACATCCCATTAAATAATTGGGGGGCAAGGACATCACAAATTGATCACAACTAACTTGTAGGCGCATGCAAGTTGCAATGCCAGCTTCTCTATATAAAGAAGAAGAAGAAGAAGAAGAAGGGCACATATATTAATTTAATGTGAGCAGCCAAAAGAAAAAGGCAAAAAGTGGAACAATGGCTGCATTATCACTTTTCAATGAAATGTGGCAACCACTTCAGAGCAATATTTTCCTGCTTCCTCTTCTCTTGCTTTCTGCATACATTTTATTATCACTTACAAGATCATCTTCAAGTGGGAAAAACTACAAACTGCCACCTTCCCCACCAACACTGCCTCTGATTGGGAACCTTCACCAGCTAGGCAAATTCCCACACCGCTCTCTTCGTGATCTGTCGAAGAAGTATGGAGATATAATGCTCATGCACTTTGGCAAACTTCCAACGCTGGTAGTTTCATCTGCAGAACTGGCCAAGGACATGATGAAGAACCAAGACATTGGTTTCTCTGGCCGGCCTCAAACTACAGCTGCAACTATATTGTTCTTCGACGGCTATAACGTTGCGTTTGCTCCTTACGGGGAGTACTGGAGAAAAGCTCGAAAAGTTGTTGTTCTTGAGCTTCTGAGCGTGAAAAGAGTGCAGCAGTTTCAGTACGCAAGGGTGGAAGAATGTGCAGAGCTGGTTAGCAAGATTCGCAAAGCCTCCGCCAGAACAAACGGGGCTCCCATCAATCTGGGGCCGCTGCTGGTGTCAACCTCCAACAACATCATCTGTAGGTGCGTCCTTGGACAGAAGTTTGAGGACAAAGAAGACAATTGGTTTGAAAAGGTCATAAAGGAGTTGATGGTTCAGATGATGACTTTCAGCTTTGGAGATTTCTACCCTTCTTTGAAATGGGTTGACCGTGCCAGAGGCTACATTGCACGTTTGAAATCAATTCGACGTGAATTTGATGGATTTTATGATAAGTTGATTGACGAACACAAAGCAGCGCAGAAAGACGGTAAGCCTCATAAGAAGGATATTGTGGATTTACTCCTCGACCTTGAAAAGGATGGCTCGCTTGATTTTGAGTTCAATGTCAAAGCACTTATGCAGGTCTATATCCCCCCTCCTTAGCTTACTATACTCACATTATACTCATAAACTTATTTTATCTTGAACAGCATGAGCATACGCGCACACACGCGCACATTGATAAACCCTAATACTTTTGGTTTTACGTCTAATTTTCTAACAAAAATATATATATGGATGAAGATTGATTTGGCTTGTTAATTTCATGATTTAGGACATGTTTGTGGGGGGGAGTGATACTAGTTGGACATCAATGCTATGGTTAATGTCTGAGCTTTCGCAAAATCCACGGGTGATGAAGAAAGTCCAAGAAGAGGTAAGAAGAGTGGCAGGGAAAAGGGGATATGTAGACGAGAGTGACATCAAGGAAATGAAGTACTTGTCATGTGTAATCACAGAAAATCTAAGGCTTCATCCTCCAGCTCCTCTTTTACTTCCTCGTGAAACAACTGCAGATGTAAAATTGGGAGGTTACGACATCCCTGCGAAAACACAAGTGTTTGTGAATGCATTCGCAATACAAACAGACCCCAGAGTCTGGGACAAGCCAGATGAGTTTATGCCAGAGAGGTTTGAGGAGAACTCCATCGGTTTGGTAGGTCAAGAGTTCGAACTCCTCCCTTTTGGTGGTGGAAGAAGGGTGTGCCCCGGACTCGCCTTTGCAATTGCTTCAGCTGAATATGTGCTTGCTAACCTACTGTTTTGGTTCGATTGGAAGTTGCCTAGTGGTGGTACTAAATTGGCTGACACATTGAACATGACCGAAGTGTTCGGACTCACAGTCCATAAGAAAGCTCCTCTGTATCTTATTCCAACGCCATACACCCCTTGATCCCTCCATCATCTGGATCCAGAGTTTCCAGTCCATGGCCTCTTTATCTTTTTTATATTATGGACTTAGTTCAAGTTAAGTTATTTTGTGTTTTCTGTTGAACAATAAGTTGTAAACCTGCACTGCACCAACAGAATAAATAGAGTGGTAGATCATGTAATACCTCTCTTAGTTCAAGTTAAGTTAAAAATTCTCCCTTATTTTGAACTTGGTTTTAATAGATAGCGGTCGTGGTCAGTACCGGAAAGGTCAGGGAATACAATTAAACTACAAAGGAAGAAAAGGAAAATAAATGTGAGATTAAGCAGATGACTTTTGTTCTTAGTAGTTACATGTCCACACATCTTAATTCTTTAAGGAAGAGATTAGACAAAGCAAAGGCTTCACAATAATCAATGTAACATGTTGAGAAGAGAAGTACTGTTAGACTAAAAACTATTTGGTAATTGGTTCCACCATCAAATGTAATTGGTTCTAGACAAAATAGGCAAAAATCCAAATCGAGTAAAAAGAGTAACTTGGTTATTGAGTAAAACCACAAAAAAGTTCTACTAAGAAAAAATTCCACCAAAGGTCATCAATATATCTCCTTAAAAATTCTCCCTTATTTTGAACTTGGTTTTGATATATAGGGGTTGTGGTCAGTACCGGAAAGGTCAGGGAATACAATTAAACTACAAAGGAAGAAGAGGAAAATTAAATGTGAGATTAAGCAGATGACTTTTGTTCTTAGTAGTTACATGTCCACACATCTTAATTCTTTAAGGAAGAGATTAGACAAATCAAAGGCTTCACAATAATCACTAATTCAAAATACTTCATTTCAGAAAATAAAAGATGTGCAAACTGCTACTTAACCAAAAAGAAAAGCAACTTAACAGATTTTTCCTTTAAGAAAGAAACCTACGAAGTCCTTCTGTGTCATCCAAATGATGACTCACTCATAGGTCCGAGAAAGGGATCCAATGACCGATCACATCCCTCACTAGAATTCCACTTATTTCTTCCGGAGGGTCACCAAACCATGATCTCTCTTGTTAAGGCTGCAAATAAATAATCGCAAGCAAGTTCGCAGCCAAATTACCATACATGTTGACGTGTCGGAGCCTCACATTCCTAAGCTGTCTTAAATCACATCTGCGTTTATTAACAAGCCCCTGATCATAGAGCTAGTTCTGGTGACGTCGCCCCACATCATCCGAAACACAAACGGATGATTTCCTTCGATTTCAAGGTAATCGACACCTTCACGTTTAGCAAATTCAAGGGCCCGGCTGAATGCAGTCGACTGAGCCCTTGTAAAGCTGCTGACCATTTCTACATGTTGCGCAAAGGCAGCTTTAAATACAGCATTGTGATCTCTCATAAATGCAGTCGACTGAGCCCTTGTAAAGCTACTGAAGCAGTCTTTGATTCGTGCTTGTAATGACCTGTGAAGCTGAGCTTCCAGAAATCATTCATCCAAGCAATGTAGCGGACACATGGTCCCTTATTAGTGATTAGCATCCTTTGGGAAGGGTCTGCGGCCATATTTCTTATTGTCCTGAATAAGGCTGTGGTTTAGCAAACACACAATGATGGATAACTTGAACAATTGAGCAGATTTATACTAGAGTTAGCTTAATTGCCCTGTTATGCCTTTTCAAGTCATAGATTATAAAAATGGTAGTAGATATCGTATATGGCAGGGGACCGCGTTGCAACGGCCAGATAATTTATTCAATTGCTTCCTAATGTTTGAATTTGAAATTTAAAAACATAATTTGCATTTTGAGTAATGAAGCTAATTAAATTGCTTCCTAAATTCAACAAAAGTTCAAGCCTGGATTGTTATAGATGGCAAGGGACCGTTGCCAACGATAGCATAATTTTTTCCAATTGAACTCTGAAACATAACTTACATGCTAAGGAATGGAGCTTTTTAAATTTGCTTTCTAAATTCAAGAACAGTTCAAGCCACACTTGTTATAGATGGCGTCGGGTCGTTGGCAACGGTCCTATAATTTATTGTCCAAGTTTAAAGGTTGTGTTTAAATGTGAACTCTGAAACATGATTTACATACCAGATGGCAAAGTGGTGTTGCCAAACAGTTAATAACAAGAATAAGAGCTACACAATTTATTTACCTATGTAAGCCTGCTTAATGAAGATTACAATTTCTTTTTCAGCAAATTCTAGCAAAGGAGTTCATGCGGGCTTTTTAGTTGTTCTTAGTTAAAACTGAAAGTGTTATGTGTCTGCAATGAAATATATAGAGAGTAAGAAATATGTTCAAACTACGAAGACACATTTAGCTTTGATAATGAGCAAAAGTTTTATGCAGCTCTCTTGTTCCCAAGTTTGGTATATTTTGATCTTCATGGTTACATTCCCAAACAAAAACTCCTAGATTTCAGGTTCAGAGATGAGCATGAACCTAGAGTTCTGTAATATTGAAGTTCAACTAAAACCACATCAAGCTGAAAAACATGCATGTGTGTGAAATATGATTGCTAAGGCAGGAAAGGATGTTAAACTATTTTGGAATATTAACCCTAAGGAACCATTTAATAACAAGTTAATAGCTTCCTGAGAAATGTAGAACCTGAGAGAGAGAGAGAGAGAGAGAGAGAGAGAGAGAGAGAGAGAGAGAGAGAGTAAGTTTGTTTCTCTTTGAGTGAAAAAAGGTTTTATCGCTTGGAACCTCTCTAAAGCTTATGACAGAGTGAACTGGAATTTTCTGGAGTATGTTCTCAAAGAGATCAATCTTCATGTGTCTCCACGGTTCAGTTCCAAATTCTTGTGAATGGTGAAGCTACCCCGCCTTTTGTTCCTGCAAGAGGAGTGAGACAGGGGGATCCCCTCTCACCGTATTTGTTATTGGTGTGTCTTGAGAAGCTTTCTCACATGATTAGTGAGGCTGTTGTCAAGAATGAGTAGGGAGCTGTCAATATCTCTAGAAATGGCCCTAAGATCTCCCACCTGTGTTTTGCGGATGATCTGCTCCTTTTTGCTGAAGCTAGTACCAGACAGGCTAGAGTGATGAAGCAATGTTGTTTCCCTCTTTTCGGCCAAGGCGGCCGACGGAAAGAACTTTTGGTCCTTCTTCTTTTTTGAGTGCGGGGCATGCCACCACCAAGCCACGAATTTGGCTTGAATGGAATGTAAGTGTATGTTGTGTCCGAGATCTGATTTTAATCAAACGATTGTTCGGCCGAGCAAAGAACCTCCTCACGGCCTAGGTTCTTTCACTACCTCGGGGTCAAGCCTTTATGTGAGCAACCAAATGACGTGGAGTGGGTGAAGATGAAGATTGAAGGTGAACATAATGAAACGAAGAACAAGTGCGTAAAGTAAAGCTGCTTAAATTTAAATAAATTTAAAGATAAATGCATAAAGTAAAGTGCGTGAAATAAATAATGTAAAGACGAGAATTAAATTATGATAAAATAGATCAAAGTGATAAATAAACAAGAACGAAATAAGAACGATAAACTAAATTAAACTTAATGAAAGTGTGATAGCAATGAAAAGTAAAGCAATTGAAATAAACTTGAATTTAAAAGACAAGGAGTGTAAATTGAACAAAATTTAAACTTACACTAGAAAAAAGGAAGAACTTGCTACACTGGGTGCTTGAAAAGTAAAACCCTAAATCTAGAAAAAGAAAAGTGTGAGACGAAAAATAGGTTTGTGTGTCTTCTACCTTTGTTTGGTGAGGTTTATATAAGTCACCCATTGGCTCATGGTCTAGCCATTGAATGGCCAAATGTCAACTCCTTTAAAATTCTTTCCTTTCTAGGCCCCCTAAATCTGTGGATCACGTTGGCATAGATATTATGGTTGCTTGATTTTCTCTCGTTTTGGAAAATTCCGAATCTTCATCAACCTCCTTGATTTCTTTCCTTGTGAGGTCTTCCGTCACTTACACACTAACATCTGGAAATCTTGGGCGTGATTCCGTGGCTTGGACTTGGACCTCAAGGCTCCTTGGAATTATATGGGGCTGACCCTCATGACATTTGAGCTTTTGAGTTCTAAATACCCAAATTACTTTCAAACCTCCAACCCTATTAAATGGCCACTCACTTTTATTATTATTATTATTATTATATATACAAAAGAGCACTCCAACTAAAAGCTCTCTAACCATACTTTTCCTGCTGCAATGTTACAGCCCCTCAGAGCTACAAACCGACTACATTGAGTGCAGGCTGGATTTCTTCAGCCCAACACCAGCTCTGGGTTCTGACCGCTCCAGCTCCAACGACCTCGGCCTCTGGAAGTCCGATTGCGGACCTTATCAATTCCAGCTACTCCAAGCCTGGCTGCCACTCTAGCTTCCAGCTGATGCGAACTCGGCCGCCAAGCTCCTGGAGACTCGGCTGCCAAACTTCTTGCCCGGCCGTTCTTCTTGAAAACTCCAAGACTCGGCCGCCAAACTTCTGCAAATTCAGCCGTGATACTTCTTCAGGCCGGCTGCTACTCAATCCCGATTGCAACTCCTTAAGCCCAGCAGCCATTCTTCATGCTCGGTGCTTGTTTTTTCGAAAGGTGCTCGGGTTAGGTGACTTTTCACGACCCATAAACAGATGTCTTGATAGATTTTGCCTAGCTTCTGGCCAGGTTATCAATTTTGAGAAGTCTCAAATTTTCTACTCTCCAAATGTTAATAATAGCCTTGCTGTGGAGATTAGTAGAATTTGCAGTTCTCCACTAACTCTCAATCTTGGCAAGTACTTAAGGGTCCCTTTAATTCATAGTAGAATCACAAAGGCCACCTATAGAAGTGTGGTGATCAAAGTGCAGCAAAAGCTTACTGCATGGAAAGGTAAGTTGCTAAGTTTGCCTAGTAGAGCTACGCTAATCCGATCTATGGTTGCTTCTATGTATACTATGCAAACCGTTAAGATGCCTATAAGTACTTGTGATGCGTTGGATAAAATTAATAGGAACTTTTTGTGGGGCAGCAATGGTGACAACTCGAGGAATAACCCAAATTTTTGGATTATTAGAAACTGTGGTGTCAATTGAAGTTCCTGTATCCCAGGTAAATTCTCTCATTCACCGTACTTTCATCCTTTTTTGTTGTGGTTTGTTCCTGTCGTTTTAGCCATGCTAATTGCATCTCTAATAGCATAACTCCTACGACACAGGTAACCTCTGAAAGTGTACCTACGGCACAAGTACTTTACACAATGACTTGATATGGAACCTATCCTACAGGTAACCTCCCACCATGTACCTATGACACAGGTACTTGACACATTGATTGGGATTATCTTCTCAGAAGTTTGGTATATACCTGTGATAATTGTTTAAGCCCAAAAAATCCAAGGTAGGGCCCAAAAAAATTCCCGACCTAGTGCTACACCTTGTTAAGAAAAGACCCAATTCGGAGCAAGCGAAATTCCTCATGCATGCTTGCACGAGCCACAAACACGTGTCATGCCAAATAAATATGCAATCTGTCACGCTAAGAATTGAAATGAGCCTATAAAAGGCATTGGCTCTACAAGCCCATGCTAATTATCCCGTCAAGCATCATATCCCTTTTCAAAGACGATAAAATTCAAGCACGCCAAAAGACATGCAATGCCAAGCGAAAAATCATTATTTTTATACCTAGCCACGCTACAAGCTTAAGTAGACCCAAGCTACGCAAATGTTCAGGGCTTGATGAGTAGGTTGTGGTATGGATGGTAACGAGCATTCATAAGGCTTATTGATGAGCTGAGAAATGGAAGTTTTGAGCTGCTTGGGAGCTCCAAAACTCGAGCTCATTTCTTGAGCCAAAATATGTGGGTAAGCATAAAGAGAGAAAAAGAAAGCCCATTACTTTAGAAAATTGGCCTATCACCCTAATAAAAATGGCCCATCACTTGAGGAGGTTGGCCCATTCCTTTAGTACACTAACCCATCACCTTAGGAAGGCCCAAATGGCCAAGAAAATATCTGAAAGTCTCCAGCACATGACTGGAGACAAAACAACGACAGAAGCCAAAAGCCACTCACGAAGGTGGACTGCTGGGAGTCTCCAGCACATGGCCAAGAAACAAACCCAAGGCAAACCACTCGAAGAACCAAAGGACATTAGCGCGCGTAGCACCCTTCAGACCAACGATGTTACCCATATCTTTCTCTGACTAGCTCTTGCCATGAATAGAGGAGGAAAGAAAGATAGATGGTAACCAAAGATAGGAGATTGCCACTGGAACTGTTGCGGGAAGGCTCTAGAGCTCCCAAAATTATTGTCTCTATGTGTTTGAACTAAGGATGATTTCACAAAATGACGTTGAATTGAAGGAAGATGAGAGAAATGGAGGAGAAGACTTAGCAAAATTATAGAGAACCCATTAGGGTTTCTTAGGAAGAAGAAGAAAGAGCTTCCAACGGTTATAAAATAGGGGTATCCTCTACCCATTATCTCAACCCACATCCAGAGATAGCAAGCATCACCTCTCATCCTTAGAACCCTTCAATTTTGAGTCATATTCCTCCGTCTCTTCCCATCTTCTCCTCTGGCAAACCATTCCAGAGCCTGACGAACCCTTCGTCAAGCTACCGACAAATTACCCAAAGCACCCATTCTTACACCCTAATCTCTGTCTCTCTCTCTCCTAAGCAAATCCTCACGAAATCCTTTGCTTTAACCAACCTCTGTTTCTCGTAGAAAGCCTGGTCTTTCTCTCTGTCATGCTAAACTCATGAATGCTTAGCTTCCATGTCACAAGCTTTTCAAGCCAAGCCAAGAATTTATCTGTAAGTAACTGTTGGTTTCATTGGTGAAGAAGACCAAGGTGTTTCCTAAGGCTCAGCTACCCTTTCAAAGCACTCTTGGGGTATGATTCTTGAACTTAGACTCGGGGCAATTTCATACATTTGGCTCTTTACAGTGGCCCAGACCCATCAGTAGCTGCCGGAACAAAAAAGCCCCTACAATAATGAAGGCACAAATGAAGATTTACATAACTGCTTGGACAAAACAAGAACATGACTGTAAAACTCACAAGTATAATCTTAAGTTATTAACATGCAGGTGGGAAAAAGGAAAAATTAAATGCAATATATATGTACAGATCATGACATTAGCACAAAACAAATCTGGGCTAGTACAAATCATAACTCTAGACAAAAACAACAAATGAATTCACGCAATCACCATCACCTCCTCAGTAAAGTTTCTACATTTAGAAAGTTTTATGAATTTGATAAATAACCTATAACATACAATGCATCCAACATTGTATCACCAAATTACATAGCTAGTTGGGGACTTCTGCTGTTCCAGCTGAGTTTTTAGATGCTTTTAGTTAAGATTAATCTACAATACAAATAGCAGACTTCTCATTACATAACTCATATGTATAAAAAGGGAACTAAACATTGAAGAAGACAAAAGGCAAATTCAACTCTAAAATGAAACCCAAAACCCTCGGCAATTAAGAAGCATGAAATCTGCAAAAATCAGCTTGATAGGACCATAATTGATTGTGAAATATATGATTTTTGCGATTCTTTCTATTCTTGGCGTCTGAAGATTGTTTAACGCGATTTTTGATAATTTGCTGTCTTTTAGAATATCTGATTTCTATCTTAGGGGCAAAATTGGAAGCACAATATAAAAGAAAAAATTAAGAAAATAAAATATAAACCTTAGAATTTAAAAAAAGTTAAGTAATCCTACATGACACAAAAGTAAAAGGACTTAAATTACTAAAAACAAATGTGTGGATTGCACTCAAATTCTGTCATAAGAATTGGACTTATACCGAACATACACTACTGGTAGTACATCACATCACATTTCATTTTCTTTTTGCATGTTTAATTGGAATTTTCGCTGTAGAAATATTGGCATGTAGTTTTGTGTACATGGAATATACCTCTTGGCCAGCTGTCGCATATACCCTTTTAGATTGAATGATTAAAAGGAGTGTTATTGTGTTCCACATATAATGTTTTAACTCATATTATTGGGTTGAGAAAGGGACCACCCTACTTGCATCCGATGCCTTGATTGTATGAAGGTCTGTTAATGAACATTGAAATATATGAAGTCATGATTTGCAATATTTGATGCCTTAATATTATAAAGGCACCGAAAGAGGTTTTTTTTAATTTTATTCACCAAATGACGTGACATATAACATATTCTAATTTTGTTAAAATTAATAAATTTCAATACGAGCTTCAATATAAGCAAATGAAATTTTGTCGGTCGAAAGTGATGTTGAAATTCATTTTGGCATAAGAATCATTTCCCCTTTGTCTAATTTTTCAATAGTCAGAGCAATTATGATTTAGATACTTCAATGTTTTTGTCTACAAGGGAAAACCCAAAACCCCGCACATAGTACTTACGCCTTTCGACCAAAACAAAACAAAAAGTACTTACGCCTAAACTGGGGCACCCTTCCCATTTTAGATAGCCTACACTTCAATGGCGTGGACTGAACACGTAGATGGACTTCAGACCCAAAAAAACGAAGAACAAGTAGTTTTGCAGTAGGTCCTTCCTATATAATTGATTTGGCAAACATCACTTTTCACATAATTACAGCCCTAATGTCTTGCGAACAATGCTCGGCACGATTAATAATTTCTTGAAAAGATGCCCTATGATGGGCAGTTGATTTGAAAGACATGATGGCTAGTCCATGCATATACTTTTTTGAAATGAAATTGCATGCAGCAAAGCAAGCAATTTAATTGTATAAGGAAAATTCCTACATCAAATTGAGTAGTTTAATTGTAAAAAATAATTGCACCTATGGGCTTTGTTAAGTTGACTAAAATGAATGTACACCTCATTTTGCATCCGAGTTCAAATTTATTCTCCTATAATATAGATTAAATTAAAGTTGAATATTGCTTGTATAAAAAATAATAAATTAAGATAGCCGACACTCAAATACAATTGCACGAGTCTATTCATATAGGAATGGTTCTTAGTCTATTCATATGGAAAAACCATATGCTTTAAGTAGAAAAAGTCTTAAGGCCTCTTTTGTCCCCATAGAGATTCTTTTAATGCAAGAAAATGTTGTTAGTGAAAGCCTCGCATGTGGCTTGGCATCTCACTACATGTTAAAACTTGCCTCTATCACAAAATAGCGTTTTCTTGATCCTTTTCTCCTTAAAAGTTGAATACTTTTGGCTACAGATTAAGTCAGTGATTGCAGTGCCCTACTTGGGTCTGAATGTAAAGGAAGGAAGTGACTCAATTCCTCCCTTTTGTTGTGGTGAATTTGACACTGATCAAGTTGGAGTTTGGAGTTTGGAGAGACCTCAATTCAATGTGCATCTTGACAATCTGATGATAGAGAAATTATAGAATAATACGGTACTACTCCGTTAGCGTATAGTACTCCCACTCAAATATGGCTATGTGTCCATTTTATAAAAGAAATTCATTATTATTTTACAGCTAAACTTTTTACTTTATTAATTCTTAAGTTTTGAAATAAAATTAGAAAAAAGAAAAACCATGGCAGCCACCCTTCTCTCTTCCCTCTTCCTCTCCTCTCTCTTTCTATTCACCACTGCCATCGCCGCTCTTCATGAAGACCATCAACATCCAAACCCAATAATATCATCATCTTCTTTAATTCCCCTATATATATATATATATATTTTAAATTCTCTCATGACAGTCTACACAATGTTAATTCCACCACCAGCTTCAACCCACTGCCACCTTGGAATATTTTCATACCCAGATCTAGACCCTCAAGAACGAACCAATTTTTAATTATCAAGACTACTCCATTTCATCATCATCAATACCAGTTTAATCCTCCTTCCTCTAAAACCCCCCGTTCACAATTAGTATCAGGGGTGAAGATAGTGGAAGGAGAGGGGTGGCCATCATAGCAGGTAGTTGGGATTAGGGTTGGTGTTGAGTTAGGAGATAGTTGGCTGTTAGGAAATTCTTTTTCTTTCTTTTTCTAATTTTATTTCAAAAGTTAAGAATTAAACCAAAAAGTCCAATTGTGAAACGATAATTAATTTCTTTCCTAAAATGGACATGTGGCTGTATTTGAATTGGAGTACTATACGCTGACGTGGTACTACCATATCATTCTATAATTTCTCCAATAGAATTTGGGTGCAATCCACACATGTATTGTTAGTAATCCAAGTCCTCTTCTAATGCCACATAGGATTACATTCATTTTCTAATTTTATGATGTAATCATACATATTTTTTCTTTTTACATTTATTTTCATGTTCCAATTATGCCCTTATGATTTAAATCGGGAAGACTGATTTATATCATAATAATTTGCTAATTAATACAACTATTGATTCTGATTGCAATTCATAAACGGGTAAGAAATTAATTTTAGGCCAATAATTACTATATTTGACCTTTTAGTTAATTATGATTTGAATTTATAAAAAAAATTTCTTTTCTATCCATTTTAATTTTGAAAATCCCATAAACATGCCTTGATACAATAAATAAATCAATCAATTTCCTATAATCTTTCTTCTTCCTTCTTTTTCTTCTTACAGTCCTATGGAGGAGGCATAATTATCTATGGACTAGGAATATACATGAATGTTAATTAGGTATGGATAGGTAAATTACCTATGGAGGAGGTATAGAGGAGGTATACATACGAATGCTATTTATCTATAGAGGAAGTATATATTAATTACCTATGGAGGAGATATATGATATGAAATTACCTATAAAGGAGGTACACACAAACTTGCAAAGCAGGTAAATCAAACCACCCAAAGACATATATATCTCATCATAAGGTATTGAAATATTGAAAGCGTTTGATAAATTGAGATTAATTTTAGAAATGTGATATTAATTTATTGATTGCAGTCATTAATAAAATTTAGAGGATTGATTGTACAATGGCAATATGTGTAAATGTTTTTAAAATAATGGCCAATGCTTTGCATACTTGGCTGGCATGTTGAGTCGCTGTACCCAATTCTACGTCAAAAGAGAGGTGAATTGCGTTCATAGTGCAAACTTAAAATTGAACCTATATCGGAACACCCCAATAAATAATTGGGGGGCATGGACATCACAAATTGATCACAACTAACTTGTAGGCGCATGCAAGTTGCAATGCCAGCTTCTCTATATAAAGAAGAAGAAGAAGGGCACATATATTAATTTAATGTGAGCAGCCAAAAGCAAAAGGCAAAAAGTAGAACAATGGCTGCATTATCACTTTTCAATGAAATGTGGCAACAGCTTCTTCAGAGCAATATTTTCCTGCTTCCTCTTCTCTTGCTTTCTGCATACATTCTGATATCACTTACAAGATCATCTTCAAGTGGGAAAAACTACAAACTGCCACCTTCCCCACCAACACTGCCTCTGATTGGGAACCTTCACCAGCTAGGCAAATTCCCACACCGCTCTCTTTGTGATCTGTCGAAGAACTATGGCGATATAATGCTCATGCACTTTGGCAAACTTCCAACGCTGGTAGTTTCATCTGCAGAACTGGCCAAGGACATGATGAAGAACCAAGACATTGGTTTCTCTGGCCGGCCTCAAACTACAGCTGCAACTATATTGTTCTTCGACGGCTATAACGTTGCGTTTGCTCCTTATGGGGAGTACTGGAGAAAAGCTCGAAAAGTTGTTGTTCTTGAGCTTCTGAGCGTGAAAAGAGTGCAGCAGTTTCAGTACGCAAGGGTGGAAGAATGTGCAGAGCTGGTCAGCAAGATTCGCAAAGCCTCCGCCAGCACAAAAGGGGCTCCCATCAATCTGGGGCCGCTGCTGGTGTCAACCTCCAACAACATCATCTGTAGGTGCGTCCTTGGACAGAAGTTTGAGGACAAAGAAGACAATTGGTTTGAAAAGGTCATAAAGGAGTTGATGGTTCAGATGATGACTTTCAGCTTTGGAGATTTCTACCCTTCTTTGAAATGGGTTGACCATGCCAGAGGCTACATTGCACGTTTGAAATCAATTCGAAGTGAATTGGATGGATTTTATGATAAGTTGCTTGACGAACATAAAGCAGCGCAGAAAGATGGTAAGCCTCGTAAGAAGGATATTGTGGATTTACTCCTCGACCTTGAAAAGGATGGCTCGCTCGATTTTGAGTTCAATGTCAAAGGACTTATGCAGGTCTATATCCCCCCCCTCCCTACCTTACTATACTCACATTATACTCATTCACTTACTTTATCTTGAACAGGCACGAGCATACCCGCACACACGCGCACATTGATAAACCCTAATACTTTTGGTTTTAAGTCTAATTTTCTAATAAAAATATATATGGATGAAGATTGATTTGGCTTGTTAATTTCATGATTTAGGACATGTTTGTTGGGGGAAGTGATACTAGTTGGACATCAATGCTATGGTTAATGTCTGAGCTTTCGCAAAATCCACGGGTGATGAAGAAAGTCCAAGAAGAGGTAAGAAGAGTGGCAGGGAAAAGGGGATATGTAGACGAGAGTGACATCAAGGAAATGAAGTACTTGTCATGTGTAATCACAGAAAATCTAAGGCTTCATCCTCCAGGTCCTCTTTTACTTCCTCGTGAAACAACTGCAGATGTAAAATTGGGAGGTTACGACATCCCTGCGAAAACACAGGTGTTTGTGAATGCATTCGCAATACAAACAGACCCCCGAGTCTGGGACAAGCCAGAAGAGTTTATTCCAGAGAGGTTTGAGGAGAACTCCATCGGTTTGGTAGGTCAAGAGTTCGAACTCCTCCCTTTTGGTGGTGGAAGAAGGGTGTGCCCCGGACTCGCCTTTGCAATTGCTTCAGCTGAATATGTGCTTGCCAACCTACTGTTTTGGTTCGATTGGAAGTTGCCTAGTGGTGGTACTAAATTGGTTGACACATTGAACATGACCGAAGTGTTCGGACTCACAGTCCATAAGAAAGCTCCTCTGTATCTTATTCCAACGCCATACACCCCTTGATCCCTCCATCATCTGGATCCAGAGTTTCCAGTCCATGGCCTCTTTATCTTTTTTATATTACGGACTTAGTTCAAGTTAAGTTATTTTGTGTTTTCTGTTGAACAATAAGTTGTAAACCTGCACTGCAGCAACAGAATAAATAGAGTGGTAGATCATGTAATACCTCTCTGTGATGTTGTAATATTTCGCTATTTGAAAATTCATTTAATTGTACTTTCTAGATTCCCCAAACAATTCCCAAACCCGACCACATGTACTTTATTAATTCATCCTACGATACATTCTTAAAAGGCAGGTTACTTTATTAAAATATTATTTGTTGGGCATGTGGGTTTGTTAAGAGTGATGATTTCTCCACTTCAATTTTATCCACTTACACTCCATTTTATAACTAAAAAAGGAGTATAAGTGGATAAAATTGGTGTGAGAAAATCATTTCCCTTATTGATAAAAGGCACGGTCACTTTCTATTGGACCTCAACATTTGAAGGCACACGGGCATGTCAGCACCAAGGTAATTTGTACAAGTGATTAAATTGAGTTCGGAATCAATGTAACATGTTGAGAAGAAAAGTACTGTTAGACTAAAAACTATTTGGTAATTGGTTCCACCATCAAATGTAATTGGTTCTAGACAAAATAGGCAAAAATCCAAATCGAGTAAAAAGAGTAACTTGGTTATTGAGTAAAACCACAAAAAAGTTCTACTAAGAAAAAATTCCACCAAAGGTCATCAATATATCTCCTTAAAAATTCTCCCTTATTTTGAACTTGGTTTTGATATATAGGGGTCGTGGTCAGTACCGGAAAGGTCAGGGAATACAATTAAACTACAAAGGAAGAAGAGGAAAATTAAATGTGAGATTAAGCAGATGACTTTTGTTCTTAGTAGTTACATGTCCACACATCTTAATTCTTTAAGGAAGAGATTAGACAAATCAAAGGCTTCACAATAATCACTAATTCAAAATACTTCATTTCAGAAAATAAAAGATGTGCAAACTGCTACTTAACCAAAAAGAAAAGCAACTTAACAGATTTTTCCTTTAAGAAAGAAACCTACGAAGTCCTTCTGTGTCATCCAAATGATGACTCACTCATAGGTCCGAGAAAGGGATCCAATGACCGATCACATCCCTCACTAGAATTCCACTTATTTCTTCCGGAGGGTCACCAAACCATGATCTCTCTTGTTAAGGCTGCAAATAAATTCTCGCAAGCAAGTTCGCAGCCAAATTACCATACATGTTGACGTGTCGGAGCCTCACATTCCTAAGCTGTCTTAAATCACATCTGCGTTTATTAACAAGCCCCTGATCATAGAGCTAGTTCTGGTGACGTCGCCCCACATCATCCGAAACACAAACGGATGATTTCCTTCGATTTCAAGGTAATCGACACCTTCACGTTTAGCAAATTCAAGGGCCCGGCTGAATGCAGTCGACTGAGCCCTTGTAAAGCTGCTGACCATTTCTACATGTTGCGCAAAGGCAGCTTTAAATACAGCATTGTGATCTCTCATAAATGCAGTCGACTGAGCCCTTGTAAAGCTACTGAAGCAGTCTTTGATTCGTGCTTGTAATGACCTGTGAAGCTGAGCTTCCAGAAATCATTCATCCAAGCAATGTAGCGGACACATGGTCCCTTATTAGTGATTAGCATCCTTTGGGAAGGGTCTGCGGCCATATTTCTTATTGTCCTGAATAAGGCTGTGGTTTAGCAAACACACAATGATGGATAACTTGAACAATTGAGCAGATTTATACTAGAGTTAGCTTAATTGCCCTGTTATGCCTTTTCAAGTCATAGATTACAAAAATGGTAGTAGATATCGTATATGGCAGGGGACCGCTGCAACGGCCAGATAATTTATTCAATTGCTTCCTAATGTTTGAATTTGAAATTTAAAAACATAATTTGCATTTTGAGTAATGAAGCTAATTAAATTGCTTCCTAAATTCAACAAAAGTTCAAGCCTGGATTGTTATAGATGGCAAGGGACCGTTGCCAACGATAGCATAATTTTTTCCAATTGAACTCTGAAACATAACTTACATGCTAAGTAATGGAGCTTTTTAAATTTGCTTTCTAAATTCAAGAACATTTCAAGCCACACTTGTTATAGATGGCGTCGGGTCGTTGGCAACGGTCCTATAATTTATTGTCCAAGTTTAAAGGTTGTGTTTAAATGTGAACTCTGAAACATGATTTACATACCAGATGGCAAACTGGTGTTGCCAAACAGTTAAAAAAAACAGGATGACATGGAGGTTTTAAAATAACAATACACAATTTATTTACCTATGTAAGCCTGCTTAATGAAGATTACAATTTCTTTTTCAGCAAATTCTAGCAAAGGAGTTCATGCGGGCTTTTTAGTTGTTCTTAGTTAAAACTGAAAGTCTTATGTTCTGCAATGAAATATATCTAGAGTAAGAAATATGTTCAAACTACGAAGAAACATTTAGCTTTGATGATGAGCAAAAGTTTTATGCAGCTCTCTTGTTCCCAAGTTTGGTATATTTTGATCTTCATGGTTACATTCCCAAACAAAAACTCCTAGATTTCAGGTTCAGAGATGAGCATGAACCTAGAGTTCTGTAATATTGAAGTTCAACTAATACCACATCGAGCTGAAAAACATGCATTAGTGTGTGAAATATGATTGCTAAGGCAGGAAAGGATGTTAAACTATTTTGGAATATTAATCCCAAGGAACCATTTAATAACAATAGCTTCCTGAGAAATGTTGAACCTGAGAGAAAGAGAGAGAGAGAGAGAGAGAGAGAGAGAGAGAGAGAATGGAAGTTCGTTTCACTTTGAGTGGAAAGCAAGCAAATAAAAGTGCAGAAAACTCCACTGTTCATATTTCTCCACTGCCAAGCAAGAATATATTCAAAGGAAGATGCAAAAGGGAGAAAAGTTTCTTGTACACCTCTCCAAAACCAACACTCTCCAGTCTCTCTCCCTCACCTTTATCCTCTGCATGTTGCATATCTTACACTATTTTTGAGTCTTAGGCTACAAAGTTGTGACACAGGAATCTCCTTTAGTCTCTCTATGTTCATAATTTTCCTTTATGGCCACCGCCTTTTGTTACCACTCCCATACATCTCTGGCCTGCCTAAGCAGCTGCCTATATATACTTATCCCAAGTGTTTGCTTGAGGGATGATTTAAATAAGCACAAAATTTTCAGTCAGCTTCTTCTGGGTATTTTGCCTTTGATCACATTGGCTTTTCAAGAGATGCAGCCCACAATGTCTTACATGAGATTGGCCATCATCTCCATTTCATTCACAACATTCTCCATTTTATGTGGTAAGCAAGAATTTATTTATTTATTTATTTATTTGGGTTTTCCTAAGACACACTACTTGAACAATTTTAACAACTTATTATGTGACTTTGTTTTAGAGCAGATGCAAGAATTTTTGCACAATTCTTAAAATCTCAAGACACAGAATTAGAGAAGAAGCTGAAAGCAATAAATCACTTGGAGTTAGACTTACCATTGCCTTCCTCAAATGTTAAGCCACTAGAGGTAAGCCCTCCCTTCTCTTTCCCACCCTTTGATTCACTGGCACCACTTCCCTTGCCTGGAAATGTCCCTCTTTCTCCTAACTGTGCAAATCCACCATTTTCCCAAAACCCACCTCAACCAAATACTCCTTCATCTTCCTCCTCCCCTTCATCATCTGCACCCACTTGCTCACCCATCCCAAAACCACCACCTGCAAATGAGCCCACCCCTCACCCACCTGGCCCACCCACCACAATTCCAAGCCCACCCAAAAATCCTCCATCCCCACCCAAGCCTGTCCCAGGCCCACCAGCCTTGGCCCCACCTGTAGCTTACCCTCCACCATCAGGACCCACAAGCCCTCCACAGAAAAAGCCACCACAGTCTGGGGCGGTGTGGTGTGTGGCCAAGCCCGCAGTGCCTGGCCCAATAGTCCAAGAGGCCCTGGACTACGCGTGTGGGTCTGGTGCAGACTGCAAGTCAATCCAGCCCAATGGGTCCTGCTATAAGCCAGACACATTGTTGTCCCATGCTTCGTACGCCTTCAACAGCTACTGGCAGAGCACCAGGGCTGCTGGTGGCACTTGTGATTTTGGAGGGACTGCCATGATTGTTACAGTTGATCCAAGTAGGTCCAAATTTTGCCCATTCTTATATAGTTTTTAATATAAATCCTCGTCATATAATTATAATGTATAGTTTCGACTTCGAAGAAATAAAATGATATAAGAAATTAATTGAGCTTGACAACTGCAGCATTGGATACAGAACACGCATGCTATATAGATATGATCTGACAAACTAAATGTTTTTTTTTCTTCTTCTTTTTCTTCAAACGACAAACTAAATGTCCGGAAGAAAATATTGTGTCTTTGCTGAAGGTATCAAGAATTTGGTGATGTTAATCAATTAATTGATTGATTATGATATAAACAATGGACACATATAGGGGGAACAGGTTTGTTGGAAAAAAGATAATCAAGATACTTTACCTATTATTTTATATTGAGCAATAATTCAACCAAATCTTCTGCATACAGCTGCATATTGCTTTTATATAGGGATCTGATTTTCCCACTCCTTTTTTCTCCACTTACACTATCTTTTGTTTTTTAATATTTTTTAATCAATTTTGTTATTTCTTTTTCTTATTCTATCTTTACCCTACATTATTTTCTTTTTTACTTCACTTTATATTTTTTATTTTCTTTCCAACTTACACTCCATTTTCAGTATTAAACGAAAAAAAATACTTAATTTTTTACTCGATTAAAGGAAAAAAAAACTAAAAATAGAAGTTGGAAAATTAAGTGTAAAGAAAAAGAACTAATATAAAAGTGAAGTAAAAAGAAATCAATGTAAGGTAAGGGTAGAATAGGAAAAAGAAAAAAATTGATTAAAAAGTAAAAGGGAGTGTAAGTAAGTGGCGAAATCAATGTTTTACTTTGATCTAATCTAAATTATGAGGACGGGGATTTGAAATCGGGTGCAAAGTGAGAGGAGCACATTCACTCTAGCCAACTTGGCTAAGCCCGTGTTTGTCAGCAAGTTGCATTTTGATTTGGACCTACAAATCCATATTCATTTTTTTAAAAAAAAAATTAGACCTCAGATTGGAAATAATTCTTATATGAAGTGAGATTAATATGCTAAGCTGTAAGCTCCCACCGAAATAATAAGAACCCACAGATTTGTTTATGCATTCACACCGAAAAATACTATTTATCTTTCTTACTTGATGTAGTGAGCAATAATAATTAGTGTTAAATTAGATTTGGTTAAAGATTTGGGGACAAAGTAGTCTTAGCCTGACCCTACATATATTACATCGGCTTTATCTCCCTTTAAATTTATATGTCGCTTTGCACAAGTGACTTCATATCATTCTAAGAAATGGATTTGCATGGATTCTAATGGTGGCAGGTTTTGATGGATGCCATTTCTTCTACAATGGATGACTCATCAACAGATCAAAAAAACTTGATTGCGACACTTCGAAAATAAGGACAACAAACTCAATTTCTGGTCTCTCAGAAATGAATTTTCTTTTCTTTTCTTTCTATCCAAACAGACACTACAGCTGGTACATCACATTTCATTTCCCTTTTGCATGTTTATTTGGAATTTGGAATTTTCGCTGTAGAAATATTGGCATGTAGTTGAAAGTAACATTTCGTGTACATGGAATATACCTCTTGGCCAGCTGTCGCATGTACCCTTTTAGATAGAATGATTAAAAGCGGTGTTATTGTGTTCCACATATAATTGTTTTAACTCATATTATTGGGTTGGGAAGGGGAAAAAATCTACCGCCCTACTTGCATCCGATGCCTTGATTTGATCTGTTAATGAACATTCAAATAAGATGTCATGATTTGCACCATTTGATGCCTTAATATTATAGAGGCACTGGAAGATTATTATTATTTTTTAAATCTTATTCACCAAATGACGTGACAAATGACATATTTTAATTTTGTTAAAATTAATAAATTTCAATACGAGCTTCCGATATAAGCAAATGAAATTTTGTCGGTCGAAAGTGATGTTGAAATTCATTTTGGCATAATCATTACCCCTTTGTCTAATTTTTCAATAGTCAGAACAATGTAGATATGAAATGTTATTATTTAGATACTTCTATATATGTTTTTGTCTACAAAGAAAAACCCAAAACCCGGCACATAGTACTTGTCACGCCTAAACTAGGGCACCCTTACCGTTTTAGATAGACTACACTTCAATGGCGTGGAGTGAACAAGTACATGGACTTCAGACCTAAAAAAGGCAAATAACAAGTAGATGGGTTCCACACAGAGTTGTTTTGCAGTAAGTTCTCCATATATAATTGAAGGGAATGCTAACAATCTTCTCTCTAACATTTCTTTTGGACCTTCTCCCTTTACCTCTTGACACGTATCTCTCTTTACCTCTTGACGCGTATCTCTCTTTTTATACTTAAAACAATATCATTAAGAGCATTTCCAGCAAGCAGGCTGGGGGGAGGGCTGGGGGGGGGCTGGGGGAAAATGCTGTTTCCAGCAACACAAAGCTGCCAGGGCAAGGAGTGGGGCCCAGCTACCTGGGCTGGCCCGAAGGGGAGGCTGGCCCGAGCTCCAGCCCGGGCAATCTGACGTCAGCGCGCTACAGTGCCGCTACAGTGCCCGCTACAGTGCTTTTTTTGTCCAATAAAAAAATGAAAAAAATCGAAAAAAATACCCAAAAAATACTGAAATTTTTTACTCTTCACTTTTAACACCAGCAGCCAATATTTTTGTAATAAAAAATTGAAAAAAATACCAAAAAATTACTTCTTCTTTATTTATTTATTTATTTTTCTCTCTATACCTTATTTCCATTTTCAACATTTAAGTAAATGTCTTTGTCCTTTTACTTTTATTTATTTTTATATTACTCCATTTACTTAAGTTTACAATGTAAATAAGGAAGTACCCCCCATTTGGATTCAAATAAAAATACTAGAAAATCAAATTCCCACCAAATCAAAATATGAAAAATCGTTTTTAGTGCAAAATACGATTTAGGCTAAAAATGATGGCTAATTAAGTCAATATATACTTCATATTAAAATCCCATAAAATCAAGTTTTCTTATTTGATGTGTAAGGAATAAAAGCCGCCAAAAATTTTCTTGAGAAAATGATTATTTTGAAAAACCATTTTTCATACTTAGTCAATATTGCACCTCCGCTAAAAATCTTGAGAAAATTATTTTTCATACGTAGGAACCCAAAAATCTTATCCGAAAATATTATACAAATTAATTGTTGAAGTAAACAAAGTTGTGAAAAAAACAAAAAAAATGAATAGTATTTGCCATGGCAAGCCTTGCATTGCTGGAAACACAAATTTTTTTTTGCCCTAGGGCAGCCACTATTCACGTGAATAGTACCCGCCCTAGGGCTCCCCTTGCCATGGCAAGGGGCTAACTGGTGGAAGTGCTCTAATATATCATACAAGTTGACTTTTACTTTACAAGTTTACCCTTATCATGAAAAATTATTATTATTTTTTTGCACAGCCTCCCTCTCTCTTTCTCTCACATTTCACGATCAAACTCTCTCTCTCTCACTCTCTCACTCTCTCTTTCCTCCCCCTATCTCCTTTCACGATCAAACTCCCTTTCCCACCTCTCTCTCCTCTAGATCTGAGATCTGCTCCATCTCCCTCATATCTATCTCCTCCTCTTGGATCCTTATATTCCTCATCTATCACATCTATCTTCGCCTCTATCTATGTTTCACCACCATAGTCCTAGCGACTAGTGAACTGGTCAAATTTTGTTGCTAAGGATGTGCCTAGTGACAGTGGGTCGCTGGTTGTTTGTAAATTGTGATTGGGTGTGGCTGGAATCTCAATCTAGGGTTTGAAAATGTTTGAAATTGGACTGTTGTTTGGGGGAAATAAATTTGGGGAGGGAGTGATGAGTCAAAGAGGAACTAATTGATGATGTAATATCGGCTATGTTTCTTTGGATTCATTTGTATTTTTTTTTATTTTCTCACAATTTTTCATTAGCATTCCCCTATAATTGATTTGGCGAACATCACTTTTCACATAATTACAGCCCTAATGTCTTGCTAACAATGCTAGGTACGATTAATAATTTCTTGAAATTATTGTGTAGCCGCATGTGAAGCCAGCATTACCCTCATTTTAAAAAGATGCCCTATGATGAGCTGTTGATTTGAAAGACATGATGGCTAGGCCATGCATATACTTTTTTGAAATGAAATTGCATGCGGCAAAGCAAGCAAGTTAAATTGTATAAGGAAAATTCCTACATCAAATCGTGTAGTTTAATTGTAAAAAATAATTGCACATATGAGCTTAATTAAGTTGGCTGAATGCGCTTTTCACTCGAGATTAAATCCCTATTTTTTTAGTGTAGAGTAAATTAAAATAAAGTATCGCTTGTATAAAAAATAAAAAATTAAGATAGCCGACACTCAAATACAATTGCAGGGTCTATTCATATAGGAATGGTTCTTGTACTAAAAAATTGCAGCATTAATGGACTAGTCTATTCGGGAGAAAACCGCCAAAAAATGAAAAAAGGAAAAACCACATGCTTTAAGTAGAAAAAGTCTAAGGCTTCTTTTGTCCCCTTAGAATTTTTTAATGCAAGAAAATGTTGTTAATGAAAGCCTCACATGTGGCTTGGCATCAAAACCCCAATCACGGGTTGAATAGTCACTTGCTGGGCTCTCACTACATGTTAAAACTTGCCTCTATCACAAAACCGCGTTTTCTTGATCCTTTTCTCCTTAAAAGCTGAATACTTTTGGGTACAGATTAAGTCAGTGATTGCAGTGCCCTACCTGGTTCTGAATGTAAAGGAAGGAAGTGACTCAATTCCTCGCTTTTGTTTGTGGTGAATTTGATACTGATCAAGTTGGAGTTTGGAGTTTGGAGTTTGGAGAGACCGAAATTCAATGTGCATGTTGGCAATTTGACAAATTAATTAATTATGCACAGAGATTAATAGTTTTATTTATCTTTAGTTGGTACCACAAAGAAAGGTACGGGATTGTGTTTTTGCTCTCTCTCTGTCTCTCTCTCTAGTACATACTCACTCACAACTTGTCTCACCATATCTCTATAAGAAGGCTTTTGCATGGTGTTGGGTTTCAATATCCGGTCTTAAACAACCCAACTCTTGTGAGGGTTGTGGAGTTTTGAACATGGGGAATTATACCCTGGCTTTGCTCTTAGTCCTCATTGTGAATTTGGGTAGTTTGCTCACTTCTCTTGCTAACTCCTACTGTCCACCACCAACATACCCTCCACACTTGCCACCCAAACAGCCTCCTCATGTAAAGCCACCCTTCATCCCTAAACCACCTAAACACCCACCTCATCCCCCTCATGTAAAGCCTCCCTCTGTTCCCAAACCACCATCAAAACCACCTCTTCCTCCTCATGTAAAACCTCCCTATGTTCCCAAACCACCATCAAAACCACCCCATCCTCCTCATGTAAAGCCTCCCTATGTTCCCAAGCCACCATCAAAACCACCCCATCCCCCTCATGTAAAGCCTCCCTATGTTCCCAAGCCACCATCAAAGCCACCTCATCCTCATCCACCCCATGTACCCAAGCCACCCCATGGCCCCAAACCCCCCATTGTATATCCTCCCCATATACCAAAACCTCCTTCTGTCCCCAAACCACCTATTGTGAGACCTCCCTTCATCCCCAAGCCTCCTATTGTCAAACCACCACCCCACCCCAAACCCCCAATTGTGCACCCACCCTTTATCCCCAAGCCCCCAATCGTGCACCCACCCTTCATCCCCAAGCCCCCAATCGTGCACCCACCCTTTATCCCTAAACCCCCAATCGTGCACCCACCCTTTATCCCTAAACCCCCAATTGTGCACCCACCCTTCATCCCCAAACCCCCAATCGTGCACCCACCCGTCATCCCCAAACCCCCAGTTGTGCAACCCCCACCACCGTATGTACCCAAACCCCCAGTTGTACAACCCCCACCATATGTACCCAAGCCCCCAGTTGTACCACCAAGCCCACCAACACCAACACCTACCCCAGTTGTACCAGTTAAGCCACCACCATCACCACCTGTTGTACCACCAAGCCCACCAACACCAACACCTACCCCAGTTGTACCAGTTAAGCCACCACCATCACCACCTGTTGTTCCACCAAGCCCACCAACACCAACACCTACCCCAGTTGTACCAGTTAAGCCTCCTCCACCCACTGAGACACCATGCCCTCCTCCACCACCAACACCAGTGCCGACCCCATCACCACCACCAAAGAACACCTGTCCCATTGACACTCTCAAGTTGGGAGCTTGTGTGGATGTGTTGGGTGGCCTCATTCACATTGGAATTGGCAGCAGTGCCAAGGATGCATGCTGTCCAGTGCTTCAAGGGCTGGTGGACTTGGATGCTGCAATTTGCCTTTGCACCACCATCAAGGCTAAGCTTCTCAACATCAACATCATCATCCCCATCGCTCTTCAGGTTCTGATTGACTGTGGGAAAACTCCACCCTCTGGATTCCAGTGCCCTGCATAGTTGAAGTTGATCATCACCACAGCACAGTCCTAAATATCCCAATTAGTGGTCACTGTGGTTTAATTAATTAGCATAATATGTGTCAGCTAATAATTAATAGCATGTGAAAGCTTGGAAGTGAAAACTACTTCTTGAGGGATCAATATCTGTAATTTGTTGTTTTGTTTGTTTTTTTTATCTGATAGTGTATCAGATCGATATACTGTGGTAATCTTAATTATTAAGTCATGTTGGTGCTGAGTATTTGAGCTTAAAGAAGAACTTAATAATTTGCATCGATCTGCTCCCCCTCTGTGGCTATGTCCTCTTTGAATAGCTTACTAGTTTGTGTTTGCAGAAGCACGTGACGTGAGTGTGCACTGGTTTTGAGTTATTTTTTTGATTCGTTTGTAATATTTTGGGTGGGAATAAAATATCAACATCAACTACCAACATGCATGCACCACCACGTACGTCCCCAGCTTTATTATGGATTTTGGACGTTTTCTTATAGATGCATACCTAAGGTTGTCCAATAATGTCCATTCTACCCATAAATACGAAGCCTACTAGCTCCTCCTGCATGCATAAATCCAAAGGGGAATAATGCAATGGCCCCCATCACTCAATTGTTTTACGAGTCCTTCTGTGGTGCATCAGCTGTACCGGTACAGCCACTCACATGGGGGTGTTTTTAAAACAAGGGAAAACGGTTGTGTTGGTTAACAGGTTAAAAGCAAGGGGAAAAATTGACGCGCCTCCTTCACGACACTCCTTCCCCTTCTTCCTAATACCTCACCTTCCCTTCTTCTCTCTAGTTCATTTTCTTTCTGTTTGGCTCAATTCTAACATAGTATCATGACTGATTTCTCTTATTCACATGCTTGAATCTTGAGAACCCTCTTCTTAGAAATCCCAAATTTATTTGATTTCTTCTATTTCCCCAAATCTGATTCACCTTTGATTCATTAAACTTCAACTATTATTTATTATGGCTTGTACTAAATCTCTAGTTGCTGCCCTTCTACTAAATCCAAATGGAGCAGATGCACACAAAGTTGCAGTCATGAGCTGATGAAAACTTCCATCTCCTGCGAAATATGTGAAAAATGGAGAAGCTGGGATGGGTTTGATTGATTTTTGGGTTTAATTGATTTTTCATGTTTGGGTTTGATGGAGCTATGTTTGATTCTTGATGTCTTGGTTTGATTGATTTTTTATGTTTGTGTTTCTTTTAGACGAAGAGAGAGAGAGAGAGAGAGAGAGAGAGCTGAGGGAATGGGGATGGGGAGAGGTGTCGGGAAGGGAATGAGGGGATGGGTTAGCTATTTTTAGTGGATGGGCAATTTGCTACATTCAGGGTCATTAATCTATAGAGTCATTCCGTTTTTGCGTTATGGTACGTGCAATTGCATAGTCTTTTTACAATTATCCAATTATTATGAGTAATTACATTTGAGTTCACAGTATGTCTTGAAATTTTATATGCAATTATTTACAATGGATGTGCAATTGGTCAACAATTCTAGGACATGCATTAACAACTGAAACATTGACAAAGGCGTAGTCTCTTTGAAATTCCTTCCACTATTTGGAAATTGCATGGTTGTCAATACAAATGCTAACGACACAAATTACGTTCAATTACACATTACTCATATCACAATTGAATTTGTAACTTACATCCTAAAGTCGAATAAGTATAAGAAATCACTATTACACTTCATAACTTAGACCCTAAAGCCTAATAAGCATACAATTTAAATAAATAAAAAAACCCCTTAAATAGCAACATACCATCATTAGTATCACTAATAATCCTATCGCTCAAAATAAGGGATTGATTAATTGGTTCTCCATTTTTCTTGGCAAAAAAAAACTGGTTCTCTTTTTTAATTGTTACATATACTCATTAAAATATTATATTTGACTAAAAGAAATTAAAATATTATATAATAATGTATAGATACCCATAGAAAAGACTATCTATATTATATTTAGAACAAAAAAATAAAATGAATATAACTAATGTAGGGTTTAACATTGCAGTTGAGAGCCATACTGTAAATCTAAGCTATTTACTTGAGACCTATATTTTAATCATTACCCTTAACATGGATAGTGATGAATCCAATTTCTTCACCTCACAGAGGTAAGGCCAAGTATTAAAATATCAGTCATGAAAATAACATCAGGTCTCTAATTTATGAATATTTCGAGGGATATATCGTTATCTTTTTAGGTATCGAGAAAAAAAAAGACAGATATAGGCATTGAAACACATAATTTTGGTATAAAACTTTCATAAATGTTATGTACATTATCAATGAATGTATTGAACAAATAAAACTCAAAATTTACTAATAATAAGATATACATATGATGAAATATAAGTGGTATGTAATGCGCGTTAATGAAAAGTTTGAAAATAAAATGTTGATTAGAATGAATAAACCATGCATAAATCCATAGTTTGTTTTAACATTGGATTACAATTTAGATAAGTGTCCATCTACATAAATGAAGAGCTCCAATGAGGTTCAAACAATGAGGAACAACCATCTAGATTCATACAATAGTCATACCAAGTCACGTAACCCGAGCAGTTTGTAAGCCATGTTTGAACATGGTGCACATAGGTCTCTCTTGAGCTCCTTACTATCTTCCCATATACGAGATAGTTAGGATTAACCCAACTAGGAAGGGACGACCCTGGAATAGTGCAAGTGGCGCCAATGCACAGGGCCCTGATTTTTTAGGACCCCCTAAATTTTTTAATTTTATAAATTTTATATTAATATTATAACAACTGTATATATACTCCAACGTGCAACAAATTGACACAAAAATTTATTTAGTGGAGTTGGTTTTTAGTGCATATCCCTTGGTACAGGGCTTACGTTCGAGTCTTAGTTATGTGAATATATTTGTAATTTTATTCTCTTTTTATTATAAGAATTTTTTTTAAAAGCACGTGAAAAATATAAGGGGAAAGATCCAATTAAATTGGTATAGGGCCTACGCCGTCGACTCGTATTCTCAATGCAACTCCACTTCACCATGCTCTGCGCAGGCTCCATCTGCGATGATTTCAGATTTGGGGGCAAGGATGGTTTCATATATGGGGTGCGATGGGTTGGGGAACAGGGAAAGTGGGTTGTTTGCAGGCAGTGGTTGTGAGATGGTCTGGGTTGTTTGTAGGCAGCAATTATGAGGTGGTATGGGTTGTTTGCAGGCAATGGTGATCTGGGTTGAAAGAGAAGAGAGGGTTAAGTGGTAGGGTTGGTGACAACTTGGGGGTTCTGGTTGGAATGTTGATTTTTTTTTCTTTTTTTGTTTTAAATAATTGATTTTAAAGTTTTTAATTAACTTAAAAAGTAAAGAATTTTGTTAATATTATTTTTTACATATTTTATTACACATAAGCTAAAAAGGTGGACCCCACATTTGCCACGTCATCACTTACCAGAAGGCCAAGCGGTCAAATTAACAGAACATGTAAATTGGTCGAATTTTAAAACATTATGGCGTAAATTGACAAAATTAAAATCACGTAGCCCATTTTAAGAATGATCCCAAATCTTGAGGGGGTAAAATAATGTTAGCCCTTAATTTTATCCCTTTCTTTTTTCTCCAAAAGAAAATTGCTAAAAGCACATATCTGGACTTAACTCCGGTCCACTTTCGACCTGAAAAACACTCCGGTCCACTGAAATAGTTGAGCCTGGACAATTGAATATTATTGGGTTACCTGCGCAAGCAACAACGTCTGGGCTACCTGTGTAAAGAAAGGCCGATACTTTCGGCCTCAGAGTTTTGACCCAATTTCTACAAAGGCCCCTACTCGGAGCCCCGGATGCCAGAGCAAACAAAGCCTTGGTTATTTCTTGAGGAGGAAGAAGAAGAATACTAGAATAGGGAGCTGAGAGCCGAGTAGGCGGCAAAAGGCGTAAACTTTGTCAAGCATCTGAACCAAGAGAGAGCAAGCGAAACTGGGTAAGACCCGTATTCTTGTATGATTGTCATTTCAATTAGTTTGTGCGATGGGGCTGCTTACATTGTCTCAATTTCGACCAAGTTCATTTTTAATTTGCGTCTTGTGATTATTATTGATTTGAATGTTTATTGCATCTGAGTTGTGATTTTTCAGTATTTCACATATGTATGCTGCCCAACTTATGCTATTTGGCTTTGTTAGATTGTAGAAAACCTTGAGCTGTTGGAATTTTTAACTGTGTTCATATTTGGATTTCTGGGTTTCCCTTGTTTCATCTTATATAAATTGAATACCATTTATCTCAGAAGAAAAAAAAGGATAAAATTTAATACCATTATTTCACAAACCTTCACAGTTATTATCAAAGATGTCTAGGAGATATGATAGCCGTACAACCATCTTTTCCCCTGAGGGTCGTCTCTACCAAGTTGAGTATGCAATGGAGGCCATTGGAAATGCGGGTACTGCAATTGGGATTTTGTCAAAAGATGGGGTTATCTTAGTTGGTGAGAAGAAAGTCACATCCAAACTCCTCCACTCCACAACTTCCACTGAGAAAATGTACAAGATTGATGACCATGTTGCTTGTGCTGTGGCTGGAATAATGTCTGATGCCAACATCCTGATAAACACTGCTCGGGTCCAAGCTCAGCGCTATATGTTTGCGTACCAAGAACCAATGCCTGTTGAGCAGCTTGTTCAATCTCTTTGTGATACTAAGCAGGGCTACACACAGTTTGGTGGTCTCCGGCCCTTTGGTGTTTCGTTTTTGTTCGCGGGTTGGGACAAGAATTTCGGTTTTCAACTTTACATGAGTGACCCTAGTGGAAACTATGCTGGCTGGAAAGCTGCAGTGATTGGTGCGAACAACCAAGCGGCTCAATCAATGCTTAAACAGGATTACAAGGATGATATGACTAGGGAAGAGGGAGTTCAGCTAGCACTGAAGGTGCTCAGTAAAACCATGGACAGCACAAGTCTTACTCCTGAGAAGCTTGAATTGGCTGAGGTATTCCTCTCACCTTCTGGGAAAGTGAAGTATCAAGTTTGTCCACCCGCATCTTTAAGTAAGTTGTTGGAGAAGGTTGGTGTGAACCAACCATCTACTGAGGATTCCTAGGTTTTAACTACATTTTGTCCTGAGAATATAGTTTTGGAGCAAGTTTGAACTTTATGTTGTTTGACACATGGTGTGATTACATTGTTTGCGTTCATTCTACTCATTTTTGCATATTTCTTTCCACTGATGGTTCCGATAGGCTTAGACGAGGCAATTGCAGCTGCATTGTCGATTGATTTTGGTGTTAGATGTGCAAACTCTTACTGGTTTTGAGTGGATTGGGTTTGAAAAGGAACACTGTGTTGGTGGTCCTAGCACAAAGTCTGGCACTCATCTCAGAGGATTCTAATATGAGAAAATCATGGACATATATGCGTAGTGTAGGACTGTGTGCTTGCGTGTGTGCACGAAATGTTCTCTTGTTAGACATGTCAGAAGTTGAAAAGAGAGGGAAATGATTAGTGTGCTTGTGTTACTACTGACCTATGCTAGGGAAAGGATTTGTGGTATAATTCATTTGAGCATCGGTATGTGAGTGAGAGTTAATAGTTTAGATAGTAAAAGCATTGCTTCATTTGCTTTATATGTCTTATGTTGGTTCTAGGGAAAGAGGGGATAATCTTTGGTTTAGAAGCTCTGTGAGCATTTCGTTGAAAAATGGTTTCGCTATTTATTCCTGGAACCAAACATCACCCCTGTATTTTCAGCTCTCCATAGTTCCCTGCATCCATGTTTTCAATTCCCTGATCCTCTACTGCATCAGTAAATTTTTATGAATGGTTTTGAGAAGGATAAAAACCATGCATACACATCTTTTCCTAAATTTGTTTAGATGGTAGACTTCAAGAGTCGTCTCGTCAAAAGCTTTAGGCCCGAGATGTCCCTCACTTCTATAGTACAGCAGGCTAAATAATGGGCCCAAATCGTAGACTGGCCAAGAAAATAAAGCCCATATATATTCCCACGCACATAGGACCCGAACCATTTCGAGGCCCAACCCACCTTAACATCTCAAAATTTCGAGAAAGCGGTGCTTCTGGCTCCGCATTTTACCCTCTCTGCACCTATAGTCCTAGGTTGGATTCTTCTCTCCCCCAATATCACTTGTATAAAAAAAAAAAAAAAAAAAAAGAAAAAAAAAACAAAAAAAAAAAAAAGCACAACCCCATGCAAAATGCTTTGTCTCAAGCTCTATTCCCCCAAAAGTAGCCTTAAAATAACCAACTTAAAATCCTAACTAGTAATGGTGGTAGCTTGATATTCCTTGAGCTTCCAATTCATTCCTTCATTATATTGGACATGCCGCATGCTCATTTTGCAGCCTTTTACAAAATTGCACTGGACCTACCTACAATGCTTGAGAAAGATCCACCGAAACATTTTCTAAAGCATTGGACCATCCATAATCCATTGGTGGGTCGTGAACTTCTATAAACACACCCACGTAAAGCTGCCTAAGCTCAACTTCCTTCAAACCTTTCTTTTTTTCCTTTCTTCTTTTTTCTTTTTTGTAGTATCTCTATTATAGTACTTACTTAGATGCCCAATATGGATTTTTTATACAAGCGATAATTTATTTTAAATTAATCTCATTTAAGGGGAAGTTGATTCGAACTTAAGTGCAGGAGAAAGGATTCACTGTTTTGACCAACTAACCTAACTCGGCCTAACTTGCTTCTACAAAATGTCGAATATGGATTAAATTAGTAAAGAGTGGGAGAATCTTTCCAGCAGTGGCGTCACGAAGTTTCCATCTGAGCTGTCAATAGATCTCTATATATGTATCATGGTGCCTAATTTAATGGCAATAAACAATGTGTCATATATGTATATGCTAATGTATTTTATGTGTAAAATTAGAATACTGTACGTGCATAGTTTGACCACTGTTGGGGTGAATATTGATGTTTGCCCACACCTCTCCCCATGTGCATCTAAAGACGTCTCATTAACTAATAGCTAAGTTGGGAAGCAGTGATCGGTGTAGCAGCTACACTCTGGTCTTTTTCTTATTCTTGTTTTTTTATCAACTTTTTGTCTGCGTTAAGTTTAGGTCATTCACTAACTGTCAGTAAACAAGTCTTCCAGGTGTGTGGATTAGTGCTAAGTGCTTGGTTTTGCTAGCTTTAATCACTAATTAACTTACATTTTTATGTATATTGGTTGGGAAATGGGAAGAAAAGAGTTAGCTCTTTGAAGCATGAAGTGGCCCAAGTGGGTCTTTTTCTTTTAGATCCATCTGCTCTGCATGCTCTAAAAGAACAAAATGGTGCAGACAGCAAAGATTCAAACCTGAATTTACAAGAGAACAGAGCATGGTCAATGGTCATGGTGGGTGAACTTTCTCTGCTTTTCATTACTATGATTCCATCAATCCCTTAATTGCAAACACGTTTCTTAATTTTTAAAGTAATAATGCTCAAAAAAGGTTGACAGCAAAGCCAAGCCTAACACTTAAGTACTAGTACTTTTAGTCTAAGTTGTCCAACCAATTAACAACCCCCTAAGTCCCAACTCCTAACCATCAAAAGTGACGAAGAGTGATCCTAAAGGACATATTTTATGCACCTCAAAAGTTGCCCAACTCATAGGACCACTATTCTCAGTTTAATTCGATGGGGATAAAACACTCAAACTATACGCATCGATTTTGCTTGAAAATAATCACATACACGAGTGAGTGATTCAAAATCAATCACATACACGAGTGAGTGATTTTCAACCGTTGATGAAATGCGAGACGCACATGCATTAACAATTGAGAGGTGCCCATGTGCACGACTGTGTCAAGCAATGGAGTGAGATTCATCCACTGTGTGCAAGTAAGGTTCTACAGGTGTGAAAGATGTACTCAGTGGTAATTATTGTAGTGAGTAAATGAAGTAACTAGCGCTCTTATAATAAGTCCAAGAAAGGTGACTCAAATAAATAAGTTGGGCCATAACGCCATTACGCAAGGCAACGGTTATATCCATCATAACTTCACACCCCATTCTTACGATTTACATGAAACTGCACCAAATTTGACTTCCTCTCTCTCTCTCTCTCTCTCTCTTCCGTGGTTTTTTGGTCATGGCGGCCAAACCACATGCACACTCCTCACTTCCACTTCCATCTCTTCTTCTTCTCCTCCTTCTCAATCTCACTCCACCGTCGCATCAACAACAAAACCAGAAAATCAGCACCGTCGATCTCCACTCCCTCATCTCCATCAAGAACTCCCTCACCGATGTCCCCTTCCGAGGTGCCACAGCATTCTTCTCCACCTGGGACTCCGCCGCACCAGATCCCTGCTCCACCTTCTCCGGCGTCACCTGCACCTCCGGCCGAGTCACCACCCTCACTCTCGGCACTGGCCTCTCCGACTCGCCCGGCCTCGCCGGGTCGCTCCCTCCCTCCCTCGCCGACCTCACCGAGTTGACTCAGCTCATCCTCTTCCCCGGAATCGTCACAGGTCCAATCCCGTTCCAACTCGGCAGACTCGCCAACCTCCGAGTCATCTCGTTAACCAACAACCGCCTCACTGGTCCGATTCCCCAGACCCTCTCTCTCCTCTCCAACCTCCACACCCTCGACCTCAGCTACAACCGCCTCACCGGATCAATCCCCCAGGGTCTGACCCGTTTACCGGCTCTGAAAGTCCTCATCCTCGCCTCCAACTCCATCTCCGGCGAGCTGCCGCACGACGTGTCGTCTCAGCTCCTTCACCTGGACTTAAAACGCAACAAGCTCACCGGTCCCTTACCGCCTTCTCTCCCGACGACGCTCCGTTACTTGTCGTTCTCGGAAAACGAAATGTCGGGTCCCATCGGCTCCCTCTTCGACTCGCTCACTGATTTAGTCCACCTCGATCTCGGCATGAACCGTCTCAGTGGACCCCTCCCTCAAACTCTGTTCCGTACCACACTCCAGTCGCTGCTGCTGCAACGGAACAATCTCTCCGGGTGGGTCCCGCCCGTGGGGTCCCAGCCCCCATCCTACGGAGAGGGCTCGATCGTGGATTTGAGCCACAACTCCATAACGGGTGAGCTGTCGCCGATCCTGGCTGGGGTGGAGAGCTTGTTTTTGAATAACAACCGTCTGATTGGGAAAGTACCGAGGGAGTACGTTAAGAGCTTGTACATGGGCACCACCAGAACATTGTATTTACAGCACAATTACATATCCGGGTTCCCTGTTGAACCGGGGTCGACGTTGCCCGATACGGTGTCGTTGTGCTTGAGTTACAACTGCATGGTGCCCCCGGTGGGGATGGAGGCGTGCCCGGCCAGCGCGGGAACGGAGCTGTCGAGGCCGGCGTCGCAGTGTTCGGTGTTCACTTACGGCTAGGATCAATCGCTTGATACACATTGGTGATTGATTGGCCAGGCAATTAACATGATTAAGCGTATATTAGGGAAGCTTGTCCTACATAACATTATTAGTTTTTATTTTCCATACAGGGTTTTATTTTGAACGTTTGTTTTTATTTGTGTTCATATTTGTTTGCGTAAACCTGTAAGGGAAGTGTCCCATGACAGACATACGTGTTAATAGTAAAAGAAAATTTACATTTCTTGTTGTATATTTTTGTTTCTATATATTTTGAATTATATATGATTAGCTGATCATATAATCAACTCATTACAATCAATTGTCGATTGACAGACATCAATTGTAACACTATACAATTTGATTTTTTTTTCTTCTTCTTTTGTTTTCAAAGTTATACTAGAGAGAGTTGCATGCGTGAATGTATGTGCTTAAGTAAACTCTCAAATGTCGACAGTAATGAGATTCATAATTTGAATCCACATAAATCTAATGCTTGACGCACACTGTGTTTTAGCATTCCTCTTATTTTTATAATGTGATGTGCTATGTGTTGAGCGAAAGATATGAGATTACACAAATTATCTTTTTTTATTTTATTTATATACAAATAATAGTTTAAATTAATCTAATTTATAAAAATAAAAACTCAAATTTGAGCGTAAAAAAGCAGATTTACTACCCTGGCCAACTCACCTACATCTACTTACACATTATTTACTAGATGTCATGTACATACACGATTGCTGTGATAAAAACACCTGACAAATCTAGAGGGTGTCTCTAGTGATTTTCCCTTCCCTTCCCTTCCGTTGAGATTTGGAATCATGCAAGGAAGGGGCAAATATTAATGGGGCCATAGCCCGAGGCAAGTATTAATGGGGCCAAGCCCTGTTCGTAAATGTTTGTCGTGAGAGGTGTGAATAAGATGTAGCCAAACATAGTGAAATGATTGAAGTTTGTCACGCACCAAACGATCGCAGCATGCAGCTTGGTGGTCCACATTGTGCACACTGTCTCCTTTAACTGTGGGGATCGAAGACAACCAAAACCCATTTCATCTTATGAGCAAAAAATGAAGTTTACCCAAGAGCCAAGCCACCATCTAGAGCCAATAGTCACGAGTGGACGAGGACAACGGTCTTTCTTGTTGATTTTGTATCAGTATACTTGAGTTAAGAGTATGCTAAGATCAGTTGTCTACACATGTGGACGATTTCTAATCATTGATTATTAAGAGGCCCATATTAGACTCATATTAATTCGTGGGCGGTTAGAGCATCCACAATGAGCTCCTTAAACCACCTCCTTAGTTAAATTTTATAGAGGAATTGAAAAAACTCATCTCCAACCATGCTTCCTATCCAGCTCCTAAAATAGGGAGGCCTCTAAGAGCTCCTAAATCTGATGAGAGAGAAATGGCTCATAGTGACGCCCTATAATTAAATGCTACTACATTTTATTATTATTTTAAATATTTATTTAATGATGTCTTTAATTTTATCATTTTTTTTTCTGCATTTTATATTTGTAATCGCGTTCCATTGCAAGCTATCTACACCATCTGTTCTATTCTTTTTGCCGTAGCTGTAGGTGCTTTGCAAAGCACAAACAAACAATTTTTCTTTTTTCGATTCTTTTCACTGCAGACATTTGCAGCACACGAACACCTTCTTCTTTTTTCTTTTTTTTTCTTTTTTTTTTCAAAAGTTCTTTTCTCCATAGGTATTTTGCAAACCACAACAACCATAGAATATCAAAATTAAACAACAAATAAACTTATACAATTGATTCCTTTCAAATTACTAGTTTCCTATTCTCCCGCATGCAGTTGCCACAAGTGTTCAATAAGATCTAATTGAAGTTGGGAATGAATCTCTCTATGTCTAATACGATAATGGGCTTGAATGAAGTCAAGCAACTCAGGTGTACGATCATGTGATACTGATAGAAAGGCTGAAAAAGAAAAAGGGCAAAGACCAAATTTATGACAATATGACTACGCCTACTTCATTGCTCTTAGAAAAATACATAGAAGAGAAGAAAGAAATGGAGCACAGGAAAATGGAATTTCAAGAACGGATTTTTATTCAAGAGCAAGAAAAGATTACCATTGAGCAAGCTAAAATTCGACAGAGAGGAGCAAGAGGAAGAAAGGATAATGTTACAAGATACAACTAGGATGCCTCCAATGCTAGAAAATTATTATAAGGGACGCCAAATGGAAATTCTTGCAAAACGGATGGGGAGTTAAATTTAAATTGTTTTGTAGTTTATTATTTTGGAATATTTAGTATTTGAATATGAATATTTTATTGCAAATCAGAAATTAAATTTAAAAAGAAGTATTTATGATAAAAAGAAAGAAAACATTTATGACTCTCCAAATTATGGAGTATGGTTGGAGTTGAAATTTTTTATAGAGTTCCTAAAATAGCCTTTTTGTGTTTTTAGCTAAATTTTAGCTAAGAAATAGGGAGCGTGATTGTGGATGCTCTTAATCTTAGTGAAATCCTACAAGTTAATGCTTGTGCTCAATTGCTCTAGGGGCCACAAGAAAGACAGAGCCAAGGAACATGATGAGCAACTCTGTCATGAAAGCCACAAAACCATAGGGTTTCCATTCCACAGCGACAAGTGAAGGCTCATTCACATCAGCAGACGATAGCTGTGATGGCAAGCCAAGTGAATGTACCATGATGTTTAGAAACCGTAGGGTCCATTTTTGATGGTGAAGGTACCAAGCTAATCACAGATACAACCTGTATGCAGGTTCTACCCAAAAAATGTATCTCAAAAAGGGAAGAAAAAAATACACTTCCAAAAACCCACAAGTAGGTAAAGAAATCATGAGAACACAAAACAAAGTTTATTTTGATTTGGAACAGATTATTCATCTGAACTGCAGTTAGTATCTGAACAGCCCCAGTCAAAAGTAGTACAAAAACGAAGTAAAGAGTTGGGCCAAAGTCCCAGCCTGGGGCATTCTAGTAACTCGGAGAGAGAATGGGGCACTACATTAATATACAGCAAGATACCTACCATATCTGCCAATAATTTAAAGAACCTGGAAATCTCTCATGTGTTTACAATAACTGAGTTCTGTCAATTGTCAGCATATCCTTGCAGAACGGCTTTGAGCCATTGCATTTTGAAGGGAGGTTTCATAGAGTTTTGCGCAAATTGATGCGGTACTAATGCCAGACGGAGTAGGGGAGGCAAATTCTGGCGCTCAAATGCGCTCACATTTTATCTCCTGTATAGCATTTGTTCGTCTCTCACTCTCTCCTGGCTAGAAGTCTACTGTCTTTCTCACTTGAAATAATATTTATCATCTTGAATCAGTTTAACCTCTGAATCATAGCTATCCATCCATTTTCTCCTACATTTCAGCTCAGTTGGACATTCCATCCCTGTTACAGAATTTATATGTTAGAAAAAAGAAAAAAGAAAATCATAATAATTATCACACTGAAACACTCAGACCTTGAAACCAAGCACATGGCATGAGAAGCACCAACTGCAACAGACAGCACATTGTGGGGTCCCAATCCATCATCCTCCATTAAGAACTTGACTTCAACAGGGGATGGTTGTATCTCTGGAAGCCCAGGAACTCCTAATTGAGAATCTTTGGTGTTTCCCCACATATACAACTTTCCTTTATCTGTTATGGAACAAAAGGCGGGGGCATTCAATTTCAAATCGGAAATGCATGAAAATATGAAGTAAACTAGTTTGAACCAGGTCCAAACATCAGCCTAACCATGTTCTTGAATTATGCAACCAAGAATTATCGATGCTCTTAATCCGATGTCCTTTAAGTCTTCAGTTGTTTCCAGAATATTCTAAATTAGTCCTTTCTTTTGGTCTCAGTTTCAATCCCCAACACTACCAACGCATAGCAAACCAAATGAAAAGGCATGGCCGAATACAAATCTTCTATTGGATGAAAAATCATTAAAGAAAAAATCAACATGTGTGTCAACTACAGGAGCACATTACTCACTGTAAAGAGAAACACCCTGGTGGAATGTAATTAGAGGCTGCACAGCATTTACACATTTGAGTGACATAACAAAATATTTTTAAGACCTAATAGATTACAGTATCTGAGAACACAAGAATCATCTTACCTGTTATAGCTGCTGAAGATGAACCTCCACAAGCAATATAGATGACACGCTCGTCAGTTAAAGCCTCAACAACTGTAGGTGTTTTCTGACTTTGGATAGAAGAGTTGCCCAACTGACCATGCCCACCATGTCCCCAGGAAAGCACTTTACCTTCACCTAAAAAAATTAAACATCAAGAAAGAAAGGCCATACATAAGACTTAACCTTTCAAGAAATAAAGACAGCAAGTGTTGTTGCTGCAATCATGAGACACAGCTGTCACATTACCAGTTAATGCAAGAGAATGATATCCACCACTTTCTATCTGAATGATACGGACACCTACAAGACTAGGAAGTGGTTTTGGTTGCCAACCACCAACCTTATTGCCTCTTCCAAGCTCATAGTTAGAGTTTGCTAAGTAAACACCAAGAAAACACGATAATTAGCTTCACAAAAGTGGAGCAATTAGAAGTCAGTCAAAGTCAAAGATGACAATAACATCAAGAGCCAATTAGATAACCCCTTACTGAAGAGTAACAAGAATGCTACTCATTATAGAAGTACCAATGACTTTATGATCTCTAAAATAAACTAAATACCACCCCCTTATGGCAATCTCCATTTGTCAATCTGCAAATTGAAATTCATTTGCACAAGCTCATTGACTAATGAAGCAAATATCTGGGAGAACATTTGAAAACTATAACACCATTTCTTACAATAATTTAATAACACTTATTTGGCATTGGAATTATGTTGTTAAGTTACAGTATATTTGGTCAATCCATGCTTTTTTTTGTTTTTTGTTTGTGGGGTGGTGGTGGTGGTGGTGGTAAGCCAAAGTTTTCCACATGAGAAGTGACAACCTTACCTCCCCAATTCCAAAGTTCCCCCTCTTCTGTCAGTACCATTGTGAAAAACCCTCCACAAGAAACAGCAGCCGCAGGCACAGGTAATGCTTTTACTTTGGAGGGTATGCTTAGTCCACCACCCTCATTTGGGCCCCGATTAGGACCAAGTCCCAATCTACCATCCCCTTCATCTCGACCCCAAGTATAAAGTTCTCCTACATGCTACATCCAATGAGTAATACCCAGATATCTAATGACAAATCAAACACGTAAACATAAATCTTCATACCGGAAACAACAATAAATGCTTAAAGCCAGAAAGGAGTACGACAAAAAAGCATGTCATCTGCAACATACTTCCACTACTAGTTTAAGTTATTCCTACCCTCTTGGTTAGAGTCCATTAATTTGTTGAACCCAGGCAGTACCACTTTACTCCAATGAAAGGTCCCAGTAACAAACCTGATTCCGTGATCGCAGCAGTATGTGTCCCACTAGTTGAAATATGATGTATTTTCCCACTCCATGAGCCTTCCACCAATCTAGGGAACAATTCTCTAGTATAAACAGAATGTCCAAGTGCACCAAAACCACCATAACCCCTGCAAGCTTCATGTTTAATGACAACCATGAAGTTATCCAACCAAAAGCATGAATCAATAGAGCAATATGGTCAATGAACATAAAAGATTTGCAGTGGACACGAAAACAATAATTATATCAAATGGATAGAAGAAGTGGACTGTGGTAACATTGATGTGGGTTGGAGAGTTAAAATAGCAAATCGGTCTTTCAACACATGACAAGCAAATGTAATTGGGCCAGTTCTTCATCAAACACCACCTTTAATTGCACAAAGTTGAGACTAGAAACTATTACCCTTGATACAAACTTTACAAGCTATGGACGGAATCTGCTCATTGCAACCATATTTGCTAACTTCTTCTTCCAAGAAGAAAAAAGCATAAATGTTTGTACAGATAAAAAAAACAAAAGAGAACCCAACTATTGCAATCAACAAAATGTAATGCGACTCAACATGTGATGAAATGCAAGAAATGTCTAGTCTTTACTATTGTACTGACCAAGTATAGACCTGGCCGAGGGAGGTGAGCGCAACAGAATGCAATCCGCCAAGCGCTACGAAGCGAACCGAATCCAAATGCGGGTTCAAAGTGGGCAGAAACAGAGAATTCTCATGTCCAAACCCAAGTCGACCGCCATCGCCTTTACCCCAAATCCAGAGCTTTTCATCCACCAACAGTGACGAGTGGAAAAGCCCACAAGAAATACCCACCTCTACAACACTGCCATGGGCATTGTTCTTTGTTTCTGAGCAATTGGGTATTTGAATTCGGCCTTGGGTTGGTGAAAGGGTGAAGGATGAGGCGGGAACGACGAGGTTGGCCACAGGGGTTGGGTAGAGACGAAGTTCTTCGATTCCTCCGCCGAGTTGGCCCGAGGCGCCTCTGCCCCATGAGAGGAGTTGGAGGGTTGTGGTGGGGACGTCGTCGTTTTGGGTGGCGGCGGCAGCTGGTTCGTAAAGGGTGGGGAGTTTGGAGGTGGTGGTGGAGAAGGGTGAGGATGTGAGGTGGCGATTGAGGTAAGTGAAAGAGCGGTGGCGAAGAGAGAGATGGGCACTCATGTTCACTGCTTTGCTTCGATCAGGAATCAGAGAAATAGAGAGAGGGGGAGTGAAGGAGGCTGCTTTTGATTTGGAGTTTTTTTATTTTTATTTGAAGTTATTTATTTATTTATTTTAATTTGGAGGGTTTTAGAAAAAGGGTTTAACAACACTCATTTGGGTACTTATTATTGGAAAGAGAATAGCTTGTTGGTGAGTTGATTGAACTATGAAATTTTATCCCACTATATATGTTCTTAAAAAAAACAAATTCTCTATCATAAAAAATATATATTTTTTCTATGGATGGATTGATGGGGGATGATTTTTTTTTTTTTTTTTTTTTTTTTTTTTTTTTTTTTTTTTTTTATTTTAAGTGCACCAGTGTAAACTATAGGGGAGAAGATTTTTCATACGCTCAATCAAGATGTCATAGGGGGTTCAAACATGAGATTTTTAGCCTGCAAGTTAAGGCTCTTTTCTACTGGGCTAGACCCCGTTGGCACTATTGGATTGTTTTTAATTGGGGAACCAACTAACAAATGAAAAAGAGCATGCTCTGTAATTCATATTCATTCAACCTGAATGACAGACAGACATAGAGTCTTTTAAGCCTACAAGCTTTTTCATATTTGGTTGGGCATGCATTCTAAGTCATGTATCTGTTGCCTAGCGAAGGAGCATATTCTTGAATTGTGGTATCCTACACTTTCAACTCTTGAACATTTTCAGTATCGTGTGAGCTACATAGATAACTGCTCGTACACATTTCGTGGGCGAATGGCAAACCAGAAAGGGAGAAGAAGCTATTTTGAGCATTGCCATATCTGAGCAAGCTGCTTAGATCAAATAAAAGGTGGATTAGTAGAAAGTTGTAACTTGATAAAACTGCTCAGGACTTCTGCTTGGGCACATTAAAAACTACAACGCATAAGGAGGAACTTATGGTAAGACCCAACTCATAATTGAGTCACTTCTTATAATAGTTCTTGAGGTGTCACAAAGCACTTTCCTCTTTCTTAAAAGAAAAAAAAAAACAAAGAAGAAGAAAGTAAGCAGTGATATATCAGGAACACAGAAATATCCCCCAAATGGATACTGTTCCTTTATGTTGTGATACATCTGAACCAATCTTCAATAATTGATGTTCTTTTCTTCTATAAGAAACGTGATCCCAATTATCAAAATCATTTTATTTCTGGTAATGGAAAATTATTGGAGCAATGTTTGATCTTGAATGGTTAATCTGTACAAATTTTCAAGTGTCCCTTCATCTAAGTAAAGAATACTAGAACCATCCTCCAATCGCGGGTTTTCGTTTCTTCTACAAGATGTTTGGAAAAGTTACAATAATCAAATTATGTTGTATGTGGAAATGAAAGTTTGGTGAGTGTTGAAATCAATCAGAAGGACAAGGAGAAAGTCATGTATGATGTTGAGTATGTAAGTGAGATTAAGACTGATGCCGATGCTGACCACAAAATAAAGTAGGTAGATTAATTGCTAGAAAGTTGTAACTTGATAAAACTTCTTAGGAGTTCTGCTTGGGCACATTAAAATGTAAAATGCATTGAGTCAGTCATAATAGTTCTTGGAGGTGTCACAAAGAACTTTCCTTCTTACTTAAAAGAAAAAAAGAAAAAAAAAGAAGTGGTGATATATCAGAAACACTGAATTATCTGTAGCAGATCATTTTCTTCCTTAAATTCCCCCAAATTGATATAAAAGGGGGTCATGGTGAAAACAACATGCTAAATGAAATGGAAATGCAAACGGAAGAGCAGGACAAGAGGGCGAAAGGAGGAAGCAGTAAGAGGGAGGTGTCAAAACCATACGTTCTTTGTATATTTGCTAACATCTGCTTTGCAGGGTTCCCTGTTGTCATTAAGGTCTCTCTAGACAAAGGCATGAGCTGTTATGTGCTTGTGGTTTATGGCCATGCTTTTGGAACGCTAGCAACTGCTCTTCTTGCACTTCTTTTTGAGAGGTCTATTAGTTTTCATTCTTCATATAACTCATGGTCCTAGGATTCTAAAGTCTAAAGCTCTTTCTTTATTTGTTTCTTTGTTAGAAGTTTGCAACATAACTCTTCTAATTATTTCCATTTGATTTCCTCCATAGCCTGCATAAAAATATGGCACCCTCCTCCAATATGAACAGTATCCTATGGCGTCTGATTAACCATAACCTATCTCGTGACAGGAAAAATGAGAGCAAAATCAGTGTTCCAATCATTCGAAATGTCTTCTTCTTGGGCCTGCTGGGGTGAGTAAATTGTTAACCTCTTAACAAGTCATCCCCAACTAATGTTGGACAATTATCAGACAAATGAAAATTGATGTTAATTTTCTGCATCTTACCGTGTAATTCAGAGGAGTGTTGGGAAGAACATTGAATTACATGGGACTGGAATACACTTCACCAGCTATTGCATCTGCTATGGGCAACCTTATTCCATGTTTTACCTTTATCATAGCAGTTTTGTGCAGGTACGAAATATATTTGATCAATATGTCCATTCACCATTGCATTTGAGCATACCTTTGCACTGAAAATAAAAAGGAACTCACAGCATTATTGCATTCTGATTAAGGATTTACACTATGATATGTACTCAGGATGGAAAAATTTGATATTACAAAGCTTGGTACCCAAGCCAAGATTGGGGGAACTCTTATCGCCTTTGCCGGTGCAGCACTGATGACGCTATACAAGGGAATTGCTGTGATTTCAATGCACACTCAAGCCTCCCATCAATCTGCTACTTCCAAATCATCAGTAGACAGAGACTGGATAAAGGGCTCCCTTATTCTTCTTGTTTCATATTTTTCCTCATCAGCATTCTACATCTTACAGGTGCTTGACACATATTCTACCACTACAACCAAAAACAAAGTGTCACAGGAACAACTTACCGTTTGCATGGCAGTTACTTACAATACTCATACATTTGATTGATGCAGACAACAACAATCGAAATGTATCCTGCACCTATTACTCTTACATCGATAACGTGCTTATCGGGGACTCTACTCACGGCGATCATGGCAGCAATTCTAGATCATGAAGCATCCTCTTGGAAGCTGTCATGGGACAGTACACTTCTTGCTCCTTTGTACAGTGTAAGAATCTGAAGAGGTCTTCAACTGTCAAATGGTAAAGCTTCTCTGCTCATGGAAGTTTGATGAGGTGAAATTTTTGCAGGGAGTTTTGATTTTTGGAATCACCATTTATGTGCAAACATTAGTTGTAAAAACAAGAGGCCCAGTTTTCATGACAGCATTTAGACCACTATCCACAATTGTTGCAGCTATAATGGGGCTATTCGTTTTAAGAGAAGCTATATACTTGGGAAGGTATGAATTTTTTTTTATTTTTTTTATTCACTTATTTGGAATTCTGGGTTGCTATCAATTTAAAATATATTTTATTATTTGTGAACATTTTCAGTATTTTAGGAGCTTCCTTGATTATTGTTGGTTTGTCTGCAACTCTCTGGGGAAAGAACAAAGAGAAAGAGAAGAACCCATTGGAGGATGCTACATCTCAAGAAATTTGTGAGATCCAATTAGAAAATTAAAAAACAGCAGATGATATGTACTATTCAAGTTGTAATCTATGGAATGCCTTGAGTTTTCAGATGGCAAGAATATGAAACATCTTATATATATTTTTTAAGAAGTTTATTTGAAAAATTAATTTCAAAGTTCCTCTTTAATTCACACGGAGACAATTTTGAGACAACCTCATATAATACTCATCCGCTCCTTACCTCGCCAAACAAAAACATAAAAATAAAGTATGCGTCATGCGCTTTTTCTTTTTTTTTTTTTTAAAAAAAATAAATTTTTTGGTTTGAGTAATTTAGCCTTACTTTTGAAAAAAACCTTCTTTCCCTTTCTCCTTCTTCTGTTTGAGAGTGGGGCCCACATTGCGAACTGCTTAAACTCCCTAGGCAGTACCAGGGCATATATTTGCCGCGTTCTGCAACATATCTACTGTAAAAACGAACTGTTTGTTTGAGGGGGTTAACCGGGAGGCGCAAAGAGGGACACTTTCTCTCTCTCTCTCTCTCTCTCTCTCTCTCTCTCAGAAACCCTAGACTTCCTTCACCTCACAGGTATTTATACTATTTTCTTTTTTCCAATTTTGTTGTAAATGAAACCAACTGTTCCCTTCACTTCGAATGCTGCTTTCCCAATTGGGTTTCTTTAATTTCGTTGAAGATTGAGAAGATATATACTTTATGCATTTTGTTGGTGTAATTAAAGTTCAAAACTTTACACAAGAAGATAGATTATGGCAGAGAATGACGGTGACAGTTGCAGTGTTGAAGACGAAGAACACACCAATAACAACAACAATGGTTGTGATAAGGAAGAGGAAGAACTCTCAGTTCCCAGAGGTGGGCCCATCTTCGTTCCCAATCTGGTGGGCTCCCTCACCAGTGTCCCTTTGTTCCAGTCTTCTATTGTCCAAGAACTTCAGGTACTCTTGGTTGATGAGTTCTTGATAGTTCTGTTATTGCTTTGCTAATTTTTGATTGATTCATTAGTTTAAAGTTGTGTCGGGCTTATTTTGCAGGATTTAGAATTTGAAGTATCTTCAAGTTCATCCCAAGTCTTAGACGAAGATATTTCGTAAGCATTTTTACTTTCCTTTGTCTTGGGTTTTGCATTTTGAATTTTAGCTGGTGGGTTTTGGTTCACAGTGGTATTATTTGTTGTGCAGGGTGGATGAGCTCAAAATCTTGACTGAGGAAGAGTTGGTGGATATGGCTATCAAGGAAGCATTTAAGGTACACTCATACTTATACATAGGGTTTTTTTGTGATTTGAAGAAGCTCTGATAAATAATACAGCTGTGCTTGTGCTAACAAGTTATGGCTTTATCATGGGTTTGATTGTAGGACAATGAAGATTCCCCCAATCTTTCACCTATTCCAGGAGAGCCTTCCGATGAAGGGTGAGTCATATTTATACATAAGCGAACAAATTTAACTGAATCTTTCATATGTCTTAATATAGTCTTCTTTTCTACTTTGACGAGTATTCTCTATCTGCTATGTATTTCCAATTGTTTTTTTTTATCCATTATTTGATTTTTATACACCAAATTCAGTAGATCAAAGGATCACGAGGCATCAAATGACGAAGCTTGTAAAAAGAAATCAAGGAAGAGAAAACGAACGAAGGCAAAGAATCATGATCTAGAGGTGAGATATTGCCTTCTTCGTGTGTGCTGCTAATGTATTTATCTGAATTGTTGGTACTTGGTATAGTACCTCGTTATATTAAGTCTGTATCTTCCTTCATTTTGAAAGCCTAGGCATCACACTGTTGAAAATTGGGTGGGTGCAAGAAATAGTAAAATTTGAATGAGAAGACCTATCTAGTTTAAAGGCTAATGTACCATCTAAGGGAATTTTTTAAGAGAATGAGGGTAAACTGAGAAAGTTAGGAAATTTTTCAAGGACCCCAGGTGTGCTGAGCAGAGACTTTTTGAAGCTCCCAAAAAGTTTCCCAATTGCATACCTAGTAAGGGTCCTGCAATCTAGGATTCTTGTCGTTGCATTACATTTTTCATTGTCCTTGCTTATGTTCAAGTTATATCTTTATTATCATGTTCACAACTTAATTGCTGCCACATTCCAGGAAACTTATATTGCAAAGGTGGAGCATGTTAAAAGAATCAAAGAGAAGCAAGATGAAGACAAAGCTGCTGTGACACTGCATTCGTTCAAGTTAGTAGAATGACTATGTAACTCACTCAATGAATTTTCTCACATCTTCAACTTATTGCTTTTCTTATGGCGATTCAGCCCTAGTTCAAAGGTCAATGATTGTGCCATTACATCCTCAAGGACAATTGATAGGATGAAACCCCTCAGATCTGCAAGTTCAGCAGTGAAGGTTTGCTTAAGAGTTGCCTATTGTGAATGTTTTCATGCAGTCATGTTCAATTTGCTGGCTCTGACTTCTCAGATGGTTGATAATATCTATGCTTTTTCCCCCCTCTTATGCAAACAGGTAAAGTCATCCAGCATTCAGGGCTACGTACCTGTGCACTATCCAGAAGTTGCTCTTTCCATTGAGGTTTACCATAATGCACGAAAATGGGTGAAGGTTTAGCATCTTCTAATGTGTTTTCTTGCTTATGTCAAATAGAGTAGCTTTTGGTTTTGGTGCTTGTTTGCCAATTATATGGTTCCTACTAGTCAAGGTATCATGCTAGCATTTTTCTTGGGCTTCTGATTTGTAGGGTTAAAATATCTGATATGTCTCTATAACTGAGATGTGTGCAAGTGCAATTCTTCATTTTAAAAAGCACACGCTTCATAGGATACAAACATTGACCAGAAACTCCAAAAACAAAGATATTGATGCTCGAACCTAGCTGGCTGAGGATGCTTTCATTCCTGAGTGGGAGCTTCTCTGTGGATTGGGATATTAATCTTTGTACAAGTATGAAAGAAAGTCATGGTCTGTGTAACTCTATGCTGGCAAGTTCTCAGAATTAAGCCCAAAGAACAACTGGATGTGTCCCTCCCTTTTAATCTGGAGTTGGTTTGAGTTAGCTAGGTTCTTACAGGTAGGGTTTTAGGTCCCTTGTGGCTGAGTCACCTCCAATAAATTGGTAGTCCATTGCGAGTGGAGCAAGACCAAAAATTTCATCCAATAGACTTGTGATTTTTATTTTCTTCATCAGACTTGTGTTCTCTGAGAATGTTCATCTTCTTTTTTAGTATTGTTTAGGAAAATGATAGACCAGAAAAAAGTAGTTAGGTTTCCTTCCTTCTGTTACAGGATTTCTTTTGCCTCTATGAGTCTAGGGAAAAGATGAATTAAAAGCAATTCCGAGTCATTCATGTCTTATTTATGTAGCACTCTTTTTCATTACTCACATAATTCTTTCCTCAAGTTCCTGCTGTTATTGACAAAGTAAGATTGTTTGCAGAACCAAGAGTTCTTGGTCCTTGGACAACAAACCTTGACTGAACTGAGGGATAAGATCTACTGCTTAACGGACCATGTGATGCAAAAGGCTAAGCAGCATGACCCTTCAGGATATTTCCTTATAGAAGTAAGAAATCTATCCATTTATTGTTTATTTTCATGATGAGGACGGAATTTGCACTGAAATCTAGCATATTGCTGATCCAATGTAGGATACATTGTGCAACGATTTGAGGGATCCCTCTGCTGTAGATTATAGTGAACCTATATTTGATTGGCTTAGAAATTCTAAAGATGAAGCTCTTAAAAAATGGGAATGGATTGCAGCTGGAGGATTGCAAACGAAGCAAAAAGCAGTTGTGGGCGATGTTACGGGCTCACAATTGCCTCATTTCAGAGCCGTTGACATGCACAAGACGCAGTTTTGTGACTTGAAATTTCGACTTGGTGCTGGATATCTATATTGTCACCAGGTACAGATCTCTATTGCCATCTTTTCATGCCTTTCTATAAGGGAAACATTATTTTGTGCTTTACAACGTATTTTTTTCTGTATGTGAGAATCTTGATATGCATCTCTGTTGATGGTTGTTGATGTTGATTTGGGGAAATGATTTGAAACAGGGAGACTGCAGACATACAATTGTAGTTAGAGACATGAGATTGATTCATCCACAGGATGTACAAAACAGGGCAGCCTATCCGATAGTCTTATTTCAACTGAAGCCACATATACGAAAATGTTATGTTTGTAAAATATTTAGAGCAACACAGGTGACTATAGATGACAAGTGGGCTCAGGAGAACCCCTGCTACTTCTGTGACAACTGCTATTACCTTCTTCACTACAAGGACGGTTGTTTGCTGTATGATGACTTTTCTGTACATGAGTATCGACATGATTAATCATTTTGTACGTAGAGAGTTTAGTTTCACCCGTAAGTGGAAGTGGTACAAACATATCTGAGTTATACCACCATTATGGAGTCAATTTCTTCGCTTTGTATATGTTCGCTTTAACTACTTGAGTTACAAGTCTCATGCGACTTAGAGTTTGCATATCATTCATCATACCACACCATTATCTAACTATGGGAGCCTACGCTCCAAGAAAAATTATCTGTCCATATGATACATATTTGAAGTTTTCTAGTTTAGGCTATATTATAAGTATCTGTGCAAGATCTTTCTCATTTTTCACATTACTTGATTTGCAAGATCTTTCATTAAGCAACATTTTGATTAACCATGCGATGCTTCACGAGACAATTGGAAATTAAACCCTCCCTTGGATGATTCAATTCAAATTAAGTAGAAATATAAAGGTTTTATTGCCATTACCATTTTATTACAAGGCTGCTAGAAATGAGAATGAAAACCCATCTCCTTTTGGAAATGTATACGGGTTTTGTTTCTTTGATCAAAGAAATGTATATGGGTTTTAAAACCCATGAAAACGAAAAACCCACCCTTCTCATGTTCATGTGCGTTTTCCCCTGTAGGATACATTGTGCTTTAACCAAACATGAGGAGAAGAATCTCGTACTCATTTCCAAGCTTGTTTAAGTGCAGGGGAAAAAACGAAATCACCCGGTGCATGTATTAGATTATATTACAGGATATGAAGAAGTTGGGAAATCTTAATCGACCACAGATTTATTGGGCAAGAAGAGTTTCCAGTCTTACAAAAGATGACAATTCTAACATGATTCACAACTCACATCACCTTCAACATGTATTGGATTACTTTTCAACAAGATATCGACTGCTAACTTCTAAGCCTCAACTAATGAAGAAAAAAATTGAAGGAAAGATGATAGAAGAAAGACGAGGAATGGGGAAAAACAAGTAAAAATCTCAAAATGATATAAACATACATTTCAGAACATTATACCCACTCCTTTGGGTTGATGCAAGCATCTAACAGTTTCCATTCTTCACTTCCCTCTTCTGGTTTCTGCACAGCAAACAATAAGATTGCTCTCAATTATGAGTTCAAAACTTCAAGGTGTTCCATTTTTAAGTAGTACCAGAAATAAAGTATCGTACAGAGAAAACCAGTAAGCTTACATGGTCATATTCCCACCGAGCAGTCAGTGGAAGAGAGACAAGAATACTCTCAATTCGACCTCCCGTCTTTAGTCCAAAAGTTGTTCCACGATCATAAACCTTTTGTTTAAAAGAAAACAGATATTAGGCCTCATTTACATATTAATTGCTGATATGAATCACTAACATCTTCAGGGCTCATTTTCATACCAAATTGAATTCAACATAGCGCCCTCTTCGCAATTGCTGCCATGCCTTTTGCTGTTCCGTAAATGGTAGATCCTTCCTTTTCTCTATAATTGGTACGTAAGCAGGGACCACAGAATTTGCACATTCTTCAAGTCAACGGAAGTGCATGCAGGAAGTGGATGCAGTCACTCAACTAGTAGGAAATAATTACTGGAAAATACAACTGAAAAAAATAAAAAAGATTCTATATTTCCAAGCAATACCAGTGGCAAAGGAAAGAAGCATCTCCTGATCATAGTCATTTAGATCATCAAAAAATATTCCTCCCAGCCCTCGCCTCTCATCTCGATGCTGTATACAGAAATGAACTATGTACCATCAACACCATGTTACAAATTTATAACACATAACAATTAAAAAGGTTTAGTAAGAAATATACCTTGATATAGAAATAATCATCACACCATTTCTTGAACCGAGGATAGAAGGTAGGATCAAATTTGTCGCAAGCACTTTTCTGGACCTACAGAAGAAGGCCAACACCACTATACAGTTAGTTAAAGCCACAGAATTTTTCAAAAGAAGTGGGACTTTAATCACAAAACACCATAAGGGATGTTGTCTGTTTTGTTTTACATACTGAATGAAAATGCTTAACATCCTCCTCAAAAATATAAGCAGGTGTCAAGTCAGTTCCGCCACCGAACCACCATTGCCTAGGTGCTCCAGGAGCATCTGCATAAATGTGATGAATCAGGATAGAGTCCAAAGAGCTTTCTTATTCATAAATTATTTATACACGAGTGATATAAGGAAATGCAAACTTTCAAGTATGGAACAAGGGAAAAAGAAACTTATTAGTGATATGATATCTGCCTCATCTTCTCTACCACATCACTGACTGAACACTTTCCAGATACTGACGAGAAGAAATATCTTATCCCTATAGTTAATCTTATTATTGTTTCTACTATCACTACTGCTTGTATTATTATCAGCATTGCAACTATCATTATTACTGATTGTTAATCAACCCATAAAGGGAAGTAATCAGAATCTCAACATATCATTTCTAGCATGTGAGCATAACCTAGTGCCCGTCAAATTATGTTTTCTGGGTTTAACAGTTTTCATCATAATAACACGTACACATTTATATCCAAATTTAACCTTTACCTTTCCCAATCTTTGATATCCTTGGTTTTGCATTATTCAACACAAGCATGACATAAAATGGTGAACTCATTTAGAGATCATCTACTTCATTAGTAATACCACCAAAGCTGGGTTCAAGCCTGCCTACCTACCTACCCACAAACGCAACCTAACTAAGCAATGTGCAATCCACAGCAAAGAAATGAGAAATGATCACATTCATACCTTGCGGAGCATCCGTTTCGAAATACCGATAATTGAAATGCAAAGTAGGTGCAAAAGGGTTCTTTGGATGCAAAACCTGAAAACAATCACAACCAAACCGCAGCCCTATGTATTATACAAACAAAATAAAAACCCAACATTTTCTTCTTCTTTCTTTTTTCACAAAACGAGCAGAACTCACGAAATTACCGAGCTAATTCCGGAGGCAAAGAAAGGAACCGGGCCCGGCTTGTGATCAGCTGCGGCGGCGCCCTTGGCAGCTCGGTATGCCTCGGGAGGCATAACGCCGTAGACAACAGAGACATTGACACCGGCCTTCTCCCAAACGGCGCCGTCTTGGAGGACCCTGCTGATGCCTCCACCGCCACCGGGCCTCGACCACACGTCCTCTTTAAATGTGGCACCGCCGTCCGCGGCCTCAATGGCGGCGCAGACGGTGTCTTGGGCTTCTCTTATCATCTTCTCGAAGCGGGCCCGCACGGAGGACGACGAGGAGTTGGCGCGGAGGAAGGTATCGGGCCGCTGGGCCTCCGGGGTCTCTTTCTCGATGACGGCGCATCGGACGGTGGAGGAGGGAACTGAGTGGAGGGAATGGTGACGTGGGTTGATTGCGAAGGAGTGTCTTTTGGGGGAGAAAGGAGGGAACTTTGGTTTTGGAGAGGGAGATGGGGAGAGGAGAGTGAAGGAAGATGAAGCTGAGAGAGTGGCTGGTGGTGGCATTGTGGGTTTTGTGAGGAAAAAAATTTCAAGTACAATTCAAAGGCTGTGTGTCTTTCTCACAGAGGAATTGAAAGAGAGGGGGATATGAATTTGGGATAAGGTGCTCGGTCAAACCAAACCCAGATACACAGATTGTTCAAGCCCACTGTATTATCATCAAATTTTACTGTGGGGGCTTGGTCTTTTACTGTTGGCCAATTTTGGCTCCAAAGTTGAGCCCTACATTCCATACTCGCATAATATTACTTCATTCACTCAGATTTTTTTTCCTTTTTTTGACTCAAGACTGAGTGTCCAAGTCCAAATGATAAACCAAAGAAAACCAACTACAATTCTTGTACAAAAAGCATAGTTTTTTTTTCTTTTTTTCTTTATGTTATTATGAGTTCTCATATATGAGAAAATTTTATCAATATCGAAGATAGCACTTGGCATTATCTTGAGCCAATCATCCATTGTTATGTGTTTTAACTTTCCGACATGATAATATACAGAGCCAGTCTTAAATTTTTCAGGGCCCAAGCCAAATGTAAAAAATTAGATCCCTAAGCTATATATATATATATATATATATATTTCACTTAAGTGCTAGACTCACTCTCATTTTCAATCAAGATTTAACTTATTTGAATTAACTAAAAGTTTAACATTCAAGACAAATAAATTATATAAATTCAAATTTCAATATATAAAAATCTAAAATAAGAGACTACGCTTTATATATTCAAATATAATACATAAACAAGAAAATACTTGTAATAATTCAATCATTTCTTTTTCTTTTTTGACTTCCAAATTGTTGTTTTGTAAGAATCATTGCTACTTGAAAATAGAAACATTACAAGGAAATTCAATGAAATTTTAATACTTCAAATAATAAACAAAGAACAACATAACTTGGAATTTGAGAAATCAATTAGAGCTTAAAAGAGTTGAAACACCCATTTTACTTTTTTTTAATATTAAAATAATATATCATTAATATAATATAGCTCTTTATTTAAAAAGAATTAGGCCCTCTCCGGGACAGTTGCACTGACTGCCCTGTCCAGGCCGACACTAACAATACAATTTTTCGACGTGATAATACATGATAGGCTTGAAATAACTTAGCATCTGTTACATGTAAGTTTTCTGCTCACAGAGCGTATGTTGCTCAATTTTGTAACCCAAATAAATTTTGCCAATTACTTTAATTAATTCAGTAAATACAGCGCTTTTTTACTGAACGTATTTATTTTCTGCCGGGAAAGAAATAACAAAAGGCACAGTTTTTTATATGCTTGAATAACTTCCGGACTATAAAATCGGTATCATCGTCTTCATCATCACATCGCTCTGTATCTCTCTCTGTAAATTCATTCCAATTCGATAGAAATGGAAATATCGGCGGAGCCCATCAGAGTTCAAAGCTTATCCCAAGCCGGCCTCAACCAAGTCCCGCCCCAATACATTCAACCTCCCCAGCACCGACCCAATCGACCTTCTTCTTCAACCAACATTCCGCTCGTCAACCTTTTCGGCCTCGACCCGACCCGACGTGATTCGGTTCGGGCCTCAATCGGGCAAGCCTGCCGGGACTGGGGCGCCTTCCACGTCACCAACCACGGCATTCCTGCCAGCATAGTCGACGCCATCAAGCGCGCGGGCCTCACCTTCTTCAACGACAGCTCAGTCGAAGACAAACTCAATTATGCGTGCGATCCGAGCTCGTCGGCGTCGGAGGGCTACGGCAGCCGGATGCTGGAGAAGGACGACACCGTTTTGGACTGGAGGGACTATTTCGACCACCACACCCTCCCCCTCCGTCGCCGGAACCCCACCCGATGGCCCCATTTCCCCGCAGATTACCGCCAGGTGGTTTCCAAGTACAGCGATCGAATTGCTTCGCTGGCGCGAGAGTTGCTGGGGCTGGCGTCCGAGAGCCTGGGGCTTGAAACGCGGCGTTTAGAGGAGGCGGTAGGGGAGTTTTGGCAGAACATTACGATCAGCTATTACCCGCCGTGTCCTCAGCCTGAGCTGACTTTGGGCCTGCAGGCCCATTCGGATTTTGGTGCGATTACGCTGTTGGTCCAGGACGAGGTGGGTGGGCTTGAGGTGCTTAAAGACGGAGAGTGGGTTCCTGTGAAGCCTTTGGGTGGTGATGCCATTGTTGTTCTTCTAGCTGACCAAACCGAGGTACCTTATCATCTATCAAACATCAAACACCGTCTTATTCTTCTTTTAGCTGACCAAACTATGAAAAATTTGCAGTTTTCATTTTTATAAAGAAATGAGCTAAATTGGTTAAACAAGTTCTTTTGTAATAAAGTTGAAAACTTTTGTTGAATATTTAAAGAAATGAGCTAAATTGGTGAGAAAGAAAAGAGGGCAGTAGAAATTAGAATGCAGTGAGTTTAACTTATCTTGAACAGTGTCAAATTGCTATGATCAACTTTGTTTGTTATGACTTTGTATTAGTCTATTTGAAGATTCGAAGGATTTTCTGAAATAAAATAGGCATGGAGAAGTGTCTTGTACTGTGCCTTCTTTAATTTTATTATTAATAAAAGAAGTTGAGTCGTTGTCAGTTGATGCTTATGCCTTCTTAAATATATTCAGTCCATTACCATGATGCTTTGGAATTATCATTTGCTGAATCACATTTTGTCCAGATAAAAATATGCTTGAATCCCAGGAAACTCTCAGTGGATGAATCGTGATGAGTGTATTTCATGGTATTCTTTGAGCTTTTAGGCATCTCGATGATATTGAATTGAATCAAGTGGTACTGGTAGCAATATGTTCTATTATGTCTAGAGACATCAACGTTTTTGTCTGGGTAGTTGTGCTTATCTGTCGGTCTTGGCCAGGCTTCTGATCGTTTTTGTTTTATATTTGCTTGACGTATTGATTTTCAGCCTGTTATTATAGTATTCGTTTGTGGGGACCTGAGGACAAGCTGACCAAGTAACCTCATTTTTGTTTTCTTTGGTTTGGTTTTTGTTCATTCTTGGTCAATTAGGACAAATGGTTTGAGAATAAACATAGATTAATATGGCTCTATGTTGACTGTACGTGTAGCCAACCAAGTTAAGACCTACTGCTTTGTATATTTGCTCTTAGTTGCTGTTGGTCATTTAGGACAAATGGTTTGAGAATAAACATAGGTTAATATGGCTCTACGTTGACTGTATGTGTAGCCAACCAAGTTAAGACCTACTGCTTTGTATATGTGGTCTTAGTTGCTGTTGGTCATAACATACTAAAAAAATTCACATGTTGCTAACTCTGTCAGTCTATAAGGAGTCACACTGTATATCATAGGCCTGCTTTTACACTTCGTGCAAGGGTTAAGCCATAATTTTCTTAAGCACTTTATTTTGTCTTCAATGAAGCTGCTAATTGTTTGATGTCATTGACAACCACTATTTCTTCTAGACATTGGCATGACATCAACCCTCAGTGGTACTTAATTTTCTATCTCTTTTCATTGTTCTTATATGATTTGGTTCGGGATATTGAGTTTGGGTCCCATGGAACACATTGAGGCTTGGTCATTGTCCTTTCTGATTTGTCGTAATAATTGGCCTTAACTTAGATCACAAATAACTGTGACATGTAGAGGAACCTCTAATTAATCCAACCACTACGAAACTGACTTTCACTGTTGGGTTTGGCTTTGGATCAATACTCAAAGGTACTGATTTAAGCGGTTCAGTTTTGGGATTGTACAAAGTGGACTTAAGCTGAGACGATCTGAAACTAAAAAATGCAGTGCTTAAGGCTTATACCTATCAATGTCTTCTCTCTAAGCTGATAATCGAACGCCAATGTGTGCTTTACAGGATTCTTGTCATTCTTTGGATCTAAGTGCATTTCTTTCATAGGATTTGTTTTGTAGAATGAAATTAATTGAACAAGTGGAGCAATAATATGAATTATGTTTATTCTCTAACAGTGGATTATCTTGCCTGCAGATAATGACCAATGGGAAGTACAGGAGTGCTCAACACAGGGCTCTAACCAATTCCAATCAGGCACGTCTCTCAGTTGCTACATTTCATGATCCAGCCAAGACAGTGAAAGTATCCCCTGCTTCTGAGCTTACCAGTGCGTCGACTCCTCCCCTCTACCGGGAAGTTGTTTATGGAGATTATGTGTCATCGTGGTACACAAAGGGCCCAGAAGGAAAACGGAATATCGATGCCCTCCTGCTTGAACCTTGATCGTTTGTTGGAAAACCCTCATTTCCCCAACTTGCCAACACCTTGCATTCTAGAATGGAAGCAGAGCAACTGTCATCAGTATTTTAGCTTGGGACTTTGGTTTGGGAGGATTGCATAGTCTTTCTTAATCCATACCACACCTTTAACAATACATAATTCTGTTCAAGATGTACATGAATTGTTTAGTTGATTGCAAATGTGAATTCAAGTATAATTGGGGGTGTTTTTGTGCACCATCTTGCTTTAGCTGCAAGGGTTGTTTTTAGCTTTCCTCATGGACTGATTTGGAATTTAAACAGAAAGATAGACGGCAAATTCAAATTGTTTCCATGGAAATAGTTCTAAATAGATATTGTGAATTATGTTTGGATTGCCATTAGAATAAAAAATTGAAAACCTCAAAATGATCATGGAAGCAAAGAATTACAACCATAATTTAATCAACCCATGATACGACTAAACTGTCCCAAACCAAATAATTTAACAAAATATTTGAAAGAATTTGACAGAAGTAAAAAAAATAATCTACGAGAATAAATTCCAAATCATCAAAGAACAGAATTATGAGAATAAATTTAAAAAAATCTAAGAACGAAGGCTGAAAAAGAAGAAAACAAATGTTCAATTTAGAAATAATAACCATTAGCATACGAGTTATAAATTTATTTATGGCCCCCCATTCTGCCGTCCGAGAACCAAAACAAAAAAAACCCCACCATTTGAAATGAATATTATTTTCTTTTGAACACGGTCCCAAAAACATCTGACTCCCCCAACCCTCTTCCTTGTTCTCTTCCTATTATCCCTATGTGTCTTTGACAGAGAGAGCAAGCCTCCATTGGAGCCTTTTAAAGCTCTGATTCGTCAAAACAAACACTCAAATCCAATTCAATCCAATCACCACCAAAAACCCAGATGAAGCGGTACAGGAATGGCGAAGTCTGGGACTTTGAGAACCAAATGCCGGTGGTCGCCGGCGCCGGAGACGTCATCTTGGGTTTAGACGGTGGCACCACCTCCACCGTCTGCATTTGCATGCCGATTTTGCCCTTCTCCGATCCTCTCCCCGACCCAGTTCCTGTTCTTGCTCGAGCAGTCGCCGGTTGCACCAACCACAACAGCGTTGGCGGTAATTGTTCTTCTGTTCATGGTTTATCAGTTGATCGCAACTGTTTTGATTTTTGTATCTGATCTAATTGAATAACTTGTTGTTAAACCTTAGAGGCTGCTGCAAGGGAAACATTGGAGCAGGTGATGGCTGAAGCGCTGGCCAAGTCCGGTTCGAACCGGTCGGCGGTTCGAGCTGTTTGTTTGGCGGTTTCTGGTGTCAACCATCCCTCAGATCAGCAGAGGATATTAGATTGGCTTAGGTATTACTTTCAAGTCTCTATGATTGCACATTGTTCCCGTATGTGGTTTTTAAAAATATTTATTTTACTTTTGAAGTTATTTACTTGTTGGGTGCTTATTTTTTATTGCTTTCATCAGGCCCTTGTGGGTTTTGGCACATATCAATCTCTGATTTTTAGTACTACAAGCTTTAATCTTGTCTTGATGTGAACAGGGATGTATTCCCCAGCAATGCAAGGTTGTATGTTCAGAATGATGCTGTGGCAGCTCTAGCTTGTGGGACTTTGGGAAAACTTCATGGGTGTGTTCTAATTGCTGGCACGGGGACCATTGCATATGGGTTCACAGAAGACGGTAGAGAAGCTCGGGCAGCTGGCGCAGGGCCTACCTTAGGTGATTGGGGAAGGTATAGCCTTGTTGCTCGGTTCTTGAATTTCCTATTTCTAGCTCTGTCCCCGAGATGCTCCTACTTTAATGAAGGTGGTTCCTTGTTGTCATTGGAGGTTTCCTACATCTTTTGTATCTAGGTCACCTTAACCATCAAGTACATGAAATGATATAAGGGTTGTAAGAAGAAACAGTCACTGGGAAAAAGACTTCCACCTTTACTCACTTCTTGATTATATGTTTTGAATTAATCTTACTGTTGAAATCCCGTAAAATTCTTTCTATTTTCATTGTTGATTTTCCTTTTCCTGCTCGTCATTTTGCATTAAACTTTATAAATTGACGATTTGAACTCCCCAGCAGTATGATTGTGATCCATCTATGTTCTACAGTTGCTTCCTGCCTGATAATGTTGTGCTTTAATTGTAAGATTTCATGGCCATGTATAAATCAATCAATGTGTCAAATAAACTTAATATCACTTTTTGAGTAGTATTCTGGTAGTTTCTGGAATTCAAGATGTGGGCTTCTTTTTAACGATATCCGTCTTTTTCCTTTCCCAGAAGTTTTTACTGAAGGTAATGTTCTTTTTACTTGCAGTGGATACGGAATAGCTGCACAGGCATTAACCGCTGTAATAAGGGCCCATGATGGTCGTGGTCCACATACAATGCTTATGTCTAGTATTTTAGGGAAGCTTGGTCTTTCTTCTCCAGATGAACTCATCGGGTATCTATCTGAAACTTATAATTGTCATCATCACATATATTGGTGAAGTTACTAGTTGTCATTTTGGGATCTTACGTCTGCAGCCAATCTTTAAGGCAGTTTTGGCGAAAATAAATGACAAGGTTTGTTCCATCAATCTGTAAATTCGTTTGTCTGCAATCCCTCAAATGGTGTTGGTTAGGTGATGCAAATATGTGGGAAGTTCCACTTATTGTAGTAGCTAAAATCTGGTATAGATGTGTATGATCTAAGTTCTCTGGTTCCATTGGCATGCAAACATGTTATATCTTGAGATTATTCTTCTTAGATTACGTGGTTTTATCTGCACCTCTACGTGAGAGGAGTCAAAAGTCAGTCGCATCTCACATAGGGGTGTGGAAATAACCCCATTGATCTTGAAATGGCAATTATATGTATCTTTTCCATTGAATTTGTCATGCATTCTCGATTGGAATATGTTTCATTTAAAGGGTATGTGGTATTTTGTATGTATCTGCGAACCTTCTTGAGGAAAATGAATTGAGAACCTTGATAGAAATGAGTATCCGGGATGTAATTGTATGGGGTATCAGATAACCACTGTAATTTTCTATTGGATTTCAGGTGGACCTATGCTGATCCATCTTGGGCTCGCATTGCAGCACTTGTTCCAGTTGTTGTATGTTGTGCAATTGCTGGTGATGAGGTTGCAAATAAGATCTTGTTTGATTCAGTCGAGGAGTTGAGGTTGAGTGTGAACGCTGTTGTTCAAAGACTTGGCTTGAGTGGTCCAGGTGTGACATACTGAACAAAAAACTGAAAAAAATTAAAGGAATTCTTTTTTGGATTTGTGTGATGTATAATAGGTCATGAGGTTATGCATGACTTCATAAAATATTAATCATTTAGTGGTAGGGTAGTGATACTATTTAAATATGCATTTGCAAAAAAGAAAATGCTTAATAAACTGCATACAGGGAGCAGAAAAGTTATTGCCATTCCTTACTGGCTTATTTTATTTTCAAGTGTTTTGCCTTTGTGCTATACCCATTCCTTCTACTTATGGTGTTGTATTATTGCTGTGCTCATGATGGATATTCTATGTGTATCAGATTCGAGTTTATATACTGCCTTGCAATAATTGAAAGGTAGGGAGTCCCTACTCTGCATACTAATTTCATTTTTTGTTTAAAATAATTGCAGAGGGAAAAGATTCTTTTCCTCTTGTCATGGTTGGTGGTGTTCTTGATGAAAATAAGAGGTGGGATATAGGAGAGGAAGTCATTAAATGCATCTCCAAGGACTACCCGGGGGCAGTTCCCATTAGGCCGAAGGTAAGCATATTTTATGCCTCACTTCAATAAACTTTTGATATTTGAAGCAAATGAGATTTAAAGGGTGAGCCTGCTACTTTCCGTAGATGGCTTCTTGAGTACAGTTACTATTGGCGGGCTTCCCTATCTTGGATAAAAAGGAAAAGTGTCTTCGTGTCAAACGATAATTATAGAGTAGATGAAAAGTGGACAACACAAATAGACTAAGGAAGGAACAATAATCAATTAGAAGATACTAATTGTTTCTATAATTTATCAGAAGTCCTACTAACGACCAAGTTAGCAACCCATATGCTTGTGTACACAGATGTTATATCGTGGAATTTCTGGTATGCTCTTTTACAATGCTGCTGTATTTGTTTTCTTGAATCACCATCAGGTAGAGCCTGCAGTTGGAGCAGCATTGGTAGCATGGAATTTTTGCATGAAAGAATCTCTTGAGAATGCCTTCAAAAGCTGACTCTGGCTGTTGTTGATTTTATAGTTTATGATTTGTATAGTGGGAAGGATCAATGATGAAGTGAAAGGAAAACAAGCTGCTCGAAATTGAAAATGAAATCATCATCAATATATAAATTCTTTTGGTTAAGAAATCATTCTGAAGTGTTGGTAGGCTAATTCTATGAATATACTACTTTGTCAATTTCTGATACTGTCTTAGCTTTGCATGTGAAAGTATCCCTATCAATAGTGAAGTAAAGAATGATTTCAAGTGTGCCAAAAGCGCCTTGTGTGCTTTCGTTGCCTGCTCCATTTTTCTAGCGTCCATGCCCTTCTGTTTTCCCCAACTGAAACCCAGTGTAAAGTCCTAAACCTGTGTACACCATATTGCCTCAGCCTCATTTGGAACAAATTGAGCAATGTCAGAAGAACCATATTTTCTGATCTTTCATCTTAAAATTCCTTATTAAACTTTTTTGGGTGTAAAACTGACATGATTAGCATTTTATATACATTCTGATTGACAAAAATGACATACTTAGTGTTTCATACGTGCTTTTTAAACTTAAAGCACAATATCGAGTTCATCTTTGGAACACCAATTCCGCTTTCTTTTGGAAGAAAGTTGCAACGCTCTTGGCATGCAGCAAAGGCCTAACCCAGCGAAGAGATAAGCAAGAGTTATACACATGGCAGGAACACCAATTCCGCTTTCTTTTGGAAGAAAGTTGTAATGTAACGCTCTTGGCATGCAGCAAAGGCCTAACCCAGCGAAGAGATAGGGACCATGCAAAGGCTGCTTAAGTTTCATAACGGCTTCTGCTACACCAATAATCCCCCTCATGATTTTGGATATATCTTCTAGTGGCAACTATAAATACCCTTCAAACCTCCTTACCCATCAAAACCACAACTTAAACTTCCGTACATGAACAATTAAGCTCAACTTTAAGTCAATTAGCAAACATTGTAGCACTCCATCGATCTCAAACTCAAACGTACAAAAAACAGAAAAGAAAATGAAGGGTGTTGTTATAGCTTTAGTGATGGTGGTGGTGGCCATGTTGGTCTTGGTTAAACCGGGGCAGGCCACAGTCACTTGCCAACAAGTGGCGTCATCTGTCGCTCCCTGCGTTCCATATCTCACCAGTGGCACTGGTAGCCCACCCACGGCGTGTTGCAATGGGGTTTCGGGTCTGAAACAGCTCGCTTCAACCACCAAAGACAGGCGTGCAGCCTGCCAATGCCTCAAGGACACCGCAGATCACTACCAAAACATCAAGGAAGACGTCGCAGCTGGTCTCCCCACTGCGTGTAAAGTCCAAATCAACGTTCCCATTTCTAGGAGTGTCAATTGCAACGAGTAAGTAATTTTTGTATGCACTCCATCGATATACAACTGCCGTATACAACATCTATGATCACCTCATCAACATGTACGTTTAGTCATGTGATTAGCACGTGAGAGATGAAATGCGAGAACATTACTAATATTCTTTTGTTTCTCTATGCAGTGTGCAGTAAAAATCAAGGCAACTGCAGATGGAAGTTAAAATAAAGAGAGAAGCATGGGGGATGCTGCTATCTTCTCAACGGCTACACCTAGCTTTTGGTTGAATGTGGTCAAGATATGGTTCTCACTAGAGAGCCATGCTATACTTAGTTTATTCAAGCTACCTGTTATGTGAGATAATATTGTCTTTTAATAAAATAAGAAATTTTAAATATCTGTTGCAGATCTTTCTCTCACGGATGGTGAAAAACTGAGTTGCAATAAGATAATACTATTTGGTTATATCTAGCCAATAATACTATGTTACGTAGAAATGTTATCACGCATGTCATAGCATTATTGATTGGAATAACAAAATAATGCCACTGAAAGTCTTTCTCCACAAATCCACACAAGAATGAGCTCAAGCAGGACTTAAACTTTACAATTTTGAAGCAATATGAACCAAAACCTCCTGCATATAATTTACAAGAAAAATACAAAAGTCTTTTAACATTAATTTGTGGCAGCTAGGATTGAAGTGACAATTGAGGTTGTAAGTGCCTGATAGATGACACATGGAACTATAACCAGAAACCACAAGAACCTACTAATAATGAATGCAGCAAACCTTCCAAGGAAGTTGCCAAATGCGGGCATACATGGGGACGTTCTATTAAATTTAAAGACATTTCAAGTCAAACCATGCACAGATTAAGTCTCCCAAACTGACATTTAAGGAAGTTAGATCAAAAGCTTTATGGAGAAAACAATAAGAGAGTCCAGTACAAATGTAATTGAACTTACTTCAATTTCAAAACTATTTAATTCATATGGAGAAACCAATGATAACCAAATCATCTTTCCCTTTTATGAAATAAAAATGAAAAATTTCCAAAAGCCAACATGGAAAAGATTGGCAATTTCCAAAAGAGGAATAAAGGGAAAATTGAATGGTAGGGGAGAAAAATAGAAGGAAAAAAAGGGCCTAGAGAGAGGGTAATGGCCAAGATTGCAAAAAGGGGAAAAAGGCTAGGGTAAAATAGGGAGAGAAGTTAGATTTTTAGTCCTCCTATTTCTATTTGCTTCTGACAGCCATCCCTATGAACATTACATTACCCCACCAGCAATAATTACCACTGTATTAATTGATCGTAGACCAAACAAGCCCTCAACGAAGACCAATAAAGCTTTCTCTCAACCGAACTCTCTCTCTATCTTTCTCTCTCAAGCTTCACAAGCAGCAGACCAAGCTAAAGCTCAGCTCTTTTGCCTGTCAAATCGGTGCTTCTGAAAATGTCACTCTCAGCTCAGTAAGAGTTCTCTCATTCTCTGTTCAAGCTTACTTGCTCAGTTACTGTTCAATTTCTGAGATCTGGGTAGTCTAGGGTTTCTGTGGAGCTTGCAAGTGTTCATAAATTTCCGAGCTTGGAGGTGTCAGTTGGGGGTTTAGGGTTCTTATTAGGGTAAATGTGGTGGGTTTTGGTAGGGTGAAGAAGATCTGGGGCGTATGAGGGTGAGAGGTCTTGTCTTCTGTATTGGCACTGGTTTTGGATGATATTTTCCCAGAGGTGTAGTTGATATTTTCTGGTTTTTGCTTGGGGGGGGTGGGGGGTGGGCTTACTTTCACTGCATTTGATGATTTAGAGGTGCAGGGGTTCAGAAATGGGTGCTAATATGTGCAAGGAATAAGGAGGGGACTGATATTTGAATCTTTGTTTAAGTTGGGTTTGGTTTTACTGGGGCTAAAGGGGGTTTCAGTAGGTGGTGAAAGGAGGTTGCATTTCGGGCTTTCGAAGAAATGAGACTTTCGTCTTCATCCTCGTCTTCGGGTTTTAATCACCAGCCTCAGGAAGGTATGCACTTTTTTGTGCTTTATTTGGCTCGTTCCATTTTTCTCGTCTGAAATTTAATACGTCCTTAAAAGCATTAGTTAATCGACTCTGAGGCATTATCTTGCATACATTTATGCTTCTTTTGTTTTGGATTTAGTCTAAACGATTGAGCCACGTTTTAGGTGACCGTTATATGTGCATGTCTTAAATAAGCGGTCATTGAACAGACCTAGTGAATATTCATTTCACCAGTGTTTGTGTGTCTTTCCGGAGTTATTTCGTTGTAAAAATAGTCATTCTTTGCATATGTTGCTTGTCTGTTCGAGAATTGAGTTTAAGGTGACTAAACACCCATCTTACTATTTTACAATTATCTCAACTGCCCATTCACTGCTTGATGGGGTTCTGGGTGGAAATTTGGTTTCATGATTTGAAGTGGTTGCACCTGTAAACGAATTAACAACATGCCATTATCACTAAAACTAGTCTTGCATTTCTATCTTCAATTAATTTAAGGGTTAGGATTTTGATGCTATGAATTTCATGTCATGCATACTCATGCAAGCATAGAAACTATGTGCAGGGGAGAAGAAATGTTTGAATTCTGAGCTTTGGCATGCATGTGCGGGGCCCCTGGTGTCTTTGCCTCTTCTTGGAAGTCGTGTAGTCTACTTTCCACAGGGTCACAGTGAGCAGGTCAGCAACTGGATTGCTATCTCATTTATTGTTGAATTCAGATTTTTCCTTCTGAATGGTATCAGGAGAAAACATTTGGTTGGTTTGCAGTATGTAGAATAGGAACTTTGGTTGTTTTATTGATTCAAGGAAGTCTCTTGTTACGATTGTCTTATTTTTGTCTAATAAGTTTGAAATGTAGGCTGTGTAATTATAGATGTATGTTCATTTACTCCTATAGAAAAAAATAAAATAAAGGATGGGTTGAAGGTTTTCTTTTTTACTTCTTTGGTATTTACATAGTGTCTAGTTATAACTTTTCTCTTATTCATTTTGTACATATCATTACCTCAATTACTTTAATATAATCCAAAACTTATGAGTACAATTGTTGTGTGCTTAAACAGCTGAAGCTTCTAATATCTATATAACCACAACGTCCTGAACACTAATTTTTGAGAGGGTATTCAGTGATTGTTTTTAATTCTTGGTATTTCTTGTACAGGTTGCTGCATCAACCAATAAGGAAGTGGATGCCCATATTCCAAATTACCCCAACTTGCCTCCACAACTAATATGTCAGCTGCATAATGTGACAATGCATGTAAGTGTCAGCCGGCTTGCATCTTCTCTGTGCCATTTAACGGGATGCTCCTTAATTTTTTTTAAATTTTGTATCGTACAGGCAGATGTGGAGACTGATGAAGTATATGCTCAAATGACCCTACAACCATTAAGTCCGGTACTGTACTTTTCTGTTTTTGACATGTGACTTTGTGAGTCAAGTAATTTTGATCATGTATTAACATAAACTGTTTTGTAGCAAGAGCAAAAAGATGTATACCTACTGCCTGCGGAGTTGGGTGCTGCCAGCAAACAGCCAACCAACTATTTTTGTAAAACTTTGACTGCAAGTGATACTAGCACGCATGGAGGATTCTCTGTTCCCCGCCGTGCAGCTGAAAAAGTCTTTCCTCCTCTTGTAGGTTTCCTCTTTTTTGAGTAGCCTGAGCATCACATTTGATTTTCTTTGTTTTCGTCTCATTGAATTGGTTTCAATAATTTAATTTTTTATTGTACCTTCAGGATTACTCACAGCAGCCCCCAGCTCAGGAACTAATTGCAAGGGATCTTCATGATAATGAATGGAAATTCAGACATATATTTCGAGGTGAGTGTGAATTTGTTCAGAATTCTGTTTTATATTTGCTCTCATTACTCTTTATTATTCTTCAAGTCTGCACCTCCAGCTTAGATGCAAAATTAAGACCACTGAGTACAAGTATACTAGACAGTTTGCACACTTGCTGTTCTAAATGTCAAAAGTGAAAGATTTGGAGAAATTGTATATTTAATGGCATGAGCAATATCTCATTAAAAATTAATAAATTTATTGTTTACTTGAACTTAAATATCTGTAATTCCTAAACCTACCTGCTATAGTAATTGCCTAAAGACCCCAGTGAGGATGTGGCAAACAAATAACGAAATAAAGTAGCCCTGTCTTTGAATCTGCCTAAACATATAATAATTAAAAGGTAGAGCGGCCCAAGCAACCAGACAATGTAGCAACTTTTTTATGTTCTGGATTATGTAAATGTTGCCAGTTATTAAATTTGGCTGCCCTTGGGTCATATATTTTATGGCAAGTTTGATATCTGTTCTCCTGAGTAACTTAACCATTATTCTGGGGTTAGGATAGCAATAGCATGCACTCTCCTTTTGGAGCTTTTTTTGTTTCTTCTTCTGCTTCAGTGAGCTATTCAAAAAGTTGCAGCTGTCAAGAGAAAATAATTGAACTGTAGCAAGAAATTAGATTAAAGGGAATGGGTAACCAAGAGTGTTACACTACATCGATGATCAACAACCATTCAACCCTCTCAGTCTCTCACAAATTAAGAAGAAATAGTTGTAGGTCTGATTGACCCAACAAATGTTTTTGAATTTTTTGTTTCTTCTGTAGTTGTTCTTGCCCTCATTGTGGTTGAAAGACTGCCTGTCATGGATCTTGATCACATTGGGCTTACGCATGAATGAGCCTTGTGGGACACTTGGTTTACAGTTCAATGATTTTATAGACTCTTGTGTACTTTCTTTACCTAGGTTTTATTTTTTATTATACTGTCTGCAACATGCAATTCTGGTTTCTAATCTCTTTTTTCCATGCTATTGTGCAGGCCAGCCCAAGAGGCATCTTCTCACGACAGGATGGAGCGTGTTTGTTAGTGCCAAACGACTTGTTGCTGGTGATTCAGTCCTTTTTATTTGGTAATTTAAAACAGTTATTCTGTTCTTTACATGATTGAATATGTTTCTCTTCTTTTTTCTTTTTTCGGGGAATGTGCTGGGGAGAAGGGGGTGGTTGGAGTTATTAGGGCAAGAATTGTGGTAATTATTAATTTTTCTTCAAATATGTTGTCTTCAATCAGGAATGAAAAGAATCAGTTACTCTTGGGTATTCGGCGAGCAAATCGTCCACAGACTGTTATGCCCTCATCGGTTTTGTCAAGTGATAGCATGCACATTGGTCTTCTTGCTGCCGCAGCTCATGCAGCTGCAACAAATAGTCGCTTTACAATATTTTATAATCCAAGGTGAGTATCTACTACTTTTCTAGATTTTAGATCCTACTTGTTACATCTTATTAATCAATTTGCTTATAATGCAGGGCTAGTCCATCTGAGTTTGTGATACCCCTGGCCAAGTATGTTAAAGCTGTCTATCATACACGGGTTTCTGTGGGCATGCGATTTAGGATGCTGTTTGAAACAGAAGAGTCAAGTGTCCGTCGGTAGGTTAATTATCTTCAATAGTTATATATATATATATATATATATATATAGTTTATGCTTAGCATTTATTTAAGTGGTAATTTTTGTTTTGTTTTTCTTTTCCTTCAGATACATGGGTACAATAACTGGTATCAGTGATTTAGATTCTGTGCGTTGGACAAATTCACATTGGCGCTCTGTGAAGGTTTGTTGGGAGCATTTTGTGATTTTCATGCTCATTAAAATTCAAATATTTTGCCTAAGTTTCACAAGTTTTTGAAAGAGATGTGGCCAGCTTTTTTAACTTTTTCAGGTGACATAAGGTTTGTAAACGGGTTCTCTGCTAATGCAGGTTGGCTGGGATGAATCCACTGCAGGGGAGAGGCAGCCTAGAGTTTCATTGTGGGAGATTGAACCACTAACAACATTCCCAATGTATCCATCCCCATTCCCCCTCAGACTGAAGCGACCATGGCCATCGGGCATTCCCTCTTTCCACGGTATCTTTGGTTTTATGCCTGAGGAACACATGTTGTCTTATGTGTCAAAAAATGTTTTCTTTGCCCCCTCTAATACTCAGTGGTATGTTCATTTCAGGGCTCAAAGATGGTGATATGGGCATTAATGCTCCACTGATGTGGCTCCAAGGAGGGGTTGGAGATCAGGGGATTCAATCTTTGAACTTTCAGGGATTTGGGGTTACTCCCTGGATGCAGCCGAGGCTTGATGCTTCTATGGCAGGTCTACAACCTGAGGTATACCAAGCAATGGCAGCTGCCGCACTTCAAGAAATGAGGACAGTGGATTCTTCTAAATGTGCTTCACAGTCTCTTCTGCCCTTCCAGCAATCTTCAAATGTTTCTAATGGGTCGGCTGCTGTGCTTCAGAGACAGGTTTTACCGCAGTCTCAATCTCAAAATACTTATCTTCAGAGCTTTCAAGAAAACCAAGCTCCTGCTCAGGCTCAGGTTTTGCAACAACAGTTGCAGCGTTACCATCCCTATAGTGATCAGAGGCAACAACAGCAGCTGCAGCAGCACCAGCAACAACAGCAGCTGCAGCAGCAGCTTCAACAATCTCATCATCTGCACCAATTGTCTGTTCAGCAGCAGATCCCAAATGTCATGTCTGCTCTGTCCAATTTTGCCTCAGCCACTCAATCCCAGTCTGCATCTCTGCAAGCTATCCCTTCACAACCTCAGCAGCAGAGCTTTCCTGACTCTGTTGGAAATCCTATATCTTCATCTGATGTTCCCCCTATACATAGTATATTAGGTTCCCTATCACAAGATGGAGCATCCCACTTACTTAACTTAAGTGGATCCAACTCTGTAATTTCGTCTTCCTTGTTACCCAAGCAGATCGCAGGCGAACAGCAGCTATCATCTGGAGCTGCTCAATGTGTACTACCCCAGGTAGAACAGTTGGGAACACCACAGTCAAATATCTCTGAGCTCACGGCCTTGCCTCCGTTTCCTGGTAGAGAGTACTCTGCATTCCAAGGCGGTACTGATCCCCAAAGCAATCTTTTGTTTGGAGTGAACATTGATTCCTCATCTCTTATGCTGCACAATGGGATTCCAACCTTGAGAAATATTGGCAATGGAAATGATTTGCCGTTTGGTGCTTCCAGTTACACCAGTGCCACGGGCAATGATTTTCCACTTAATTCAGACATGACTACTTCAAGTTGTGTAGATGAATCAGGTTTCTTGCAGTCTTCAGAAAATGTGGACCAAGTAAATCCAACTCGAAACTTTGTGAAGGTAAGATAAGATAGTTCTGATTGTGTATTACAAGCATTTTGTTCTTAACAGAATGGTCAGATGCATGGGAAGTCTTCTTCCATGTGAGTACTTGTTCAAAAGAATTAGTACTTTTTCTGAGTGGTTACTCATATTCTTTTTATTAAATGTTGCAATTTGGTAGGTTCACAAGTCAGGGTCCTTTGGGAGGTCACTGGATATTTCAAAATTCAGCAGCTATGATGAGCTGCGCAGTGAGCTCGCGCGTATGTTTGGCCTTGAAGGCCAATTAGAGGACCCTCAGAGATCAGGCTGGCAGCTTGTATTTGTTGACCGGGAGAATGATGTTCTTCTCCTTGGCGACGACCCTTGGCAGTAAGTCCCAAATTGTATTTCATCATTTCACTTACTAGTCAATTATTATACACTCTGTTTGCATTGGCAATTCTGAAATTCGAGCTTCCCATGCGTTTCAGTTATTACTGTTCTTTTGTAAAATGTTTCATCCTGGATTACTGGGCGCAATTTTATTGTTTTCGAAGTAGCTACTGTAATGACTTTATTCTGTATGTCAAATTGTTAAAAGTGTAGGAGCTGGTATCCCAAATTTGTGGACAGAAACAGCGGTAACGTTTAGAAAACGCCTTGAGGTTTAAAGTGGGAGTAGCTTAAGCCATTTTAAATCGTTGACTGTTTTGTCACTTTTTCAAGAGTTTTAAGTTACTATTTTGCATGTGTACATCTCTGAGCCTTAAACAATATAGTCTTCTGAAGTTTTGAACTGTTCTTTTTCATGATTCAGCTGAAGTAAATGATTCTTCTCTTATATTCAGGGAGTTTGTGAACAATGTGTGGTATATCAAAATACTCTCGCCACTTGAAGTGCAACAGATGGGAAAGGAAGGCCACAATCGTGCGGCTTCTGTCCCAAGCAATAAGCTTTCCAATGTTGGCAACAATACCTGCGATGACTACGGGAGTCGACAAGACTTGAGAAACTCAACCAATGGGATTGCATCGTTGGGCTCACTGGACTACTAAAGGCCAATGCTTTGCTAAAAATGGAAAATTAAAAATTGGCTGCGAATGATGAGTGTTTTAACTACGATAGTAGTGTTGTTCGTAAAAAGGAATTGTTAGCATTCTTTTACCCTTTTCTGTGGTCGGTGGAGATGTACTGCTTTGGGCTAAGTCTATTTGAAGCTTGCATGTCAGCTTATAATTATATACTGTAAATTATAGTAGGAAGGAACCTTGTTTCTGAAACTACCACTACAGCACGTAGAACAACACGCACCCTAAAGAGAGATTGCTTGATGTCCGAGTCCGATAGCACTTTCTATGCTATCTTGTCTTGTAATTTATTATTAAATGAAATTAAGCACTTGTATCATTAATCAGACTGTTCAAGTGCCATCCTGTTCAATTACTATATTGACAATCTTAAGTTTCGATTAAATTCTGTACACTTCCATGGCCGAAAGTAGTTTCTTGGTTTAACTCTAGTCATTGCATTTGTGCATTTTTACGGGCTGCATGCTGTGTAGTATGTGTGCGTATGTAGAGAACGCTTTCTTGTGAGACTTGTGTTGCCAAACAAATGCTTGATTGTGAATGTGTTCTCAAGGTTGCTACTTTTAATAGATTTAAAGGGGATAATGCTTCCTTGCCAGCCACCACTCACAGACGCTTTAGATGCGAGAGACGGACGAGAAATGAAATAGGATTAGGATAAATTAAAGATTCTATTTATTTGATATATAATCAAAAGAGGAACAGTTTTGATGCATGATGGTATTTGATACAATGATACTCATCTTTTGTCACATTAATGTTCTGTAATTAATGTGACTTCCAGTTGGTTTTTTGCTGCATGTACCGCGTGGGGCATACCAGTGTGCCAATGACCTTGCTAGCAGATTCTGGTGTGTAACTGGGACGGTTTCATTTCACAATGTCTCACTAATAGAAAAAAAAAGAGGAGACGAATTAAAGTGACTTCTAATTGATTTGATCGACATGAAACATCATAGTTCACATTGTCACTTAGCTTGAGGTAATACCGAGTTGAGTTGTTACTTTTGTTTGACTCTGGCTTGTGTTGTGGCACATGTGTGAATGCAATGCTTTACAAATAGAGGGGCTGGGTCCATATATACGCGTACCTTCTCAACAAAACGCTTAATGCAAACTATAGTTAGTACTAACCAACTAAGATCAAATACAGAGAAAGAACGGAAGGTTATTCTACTTCTTGTATAAACTAACGTAACGCAACTAGGAGGGTCTTTTATATATATATTATAGAATAAAAGGTATAGCCATGCAGCTTTACTATTTAAATATATTATAATTGTGGGTCCCTTTTTTTAATATTAAATCGTATGGCCGCGTGGCTATACTCTCGGGTATTTTTCAAAATAGTATAGCTGTGTGACTATGCTCAGGTAATATTTTTTTTTAAATAAAATAGTATAGCCGAACGTCTTGACTATGGTATTTTTTATACAAATTTATAAATAAACCTAATCCTAGACATGTATTTATAAAAAAACCCAAGCACTATTTAAACATAGAAACACACCCAAAATCAACAATTGTATATTTTTTGGGTGTATTTATAAATAGGTTTTAAATGTGTAATTATGGGTTTTGGGTGTGTTTATAAAGTGTTTTGGGTGTTGGGTTTTTTTTATAATTTCAGCCCCCATTTTGGGTGTTTTAGTGAAACTCCCTATTTTTTATTTTAAAAAAGTAGTATAGCCGAGCGGCTATTTTTGTTTTCACACGTGGGATAGGTGGGTTTGGGTCGCCCTTTTATATATATATATATATATATATATATATATTATTTTTAAAAAGTATAGCTACGCGGCAATATGATGATGTTTTTTTTTGTAAAAAATCGTATAGCCGCGCGGCTAGACAGTTTTTGTTAAGTGGGTCCCTTTTTTATACTAAATAGTATAGCCGCATGGCTATACTCGGGTATTTATTTATTTATTTATTAAAATACTATAGCCTTGCGGCTATACGATTAAAAGATATATATTAAAACATTATACCGCTCGGGGCGTGCAGTCCCCCTTTTTTTTCGTTCTTTTTTTTTTTTTTTTTTTTTTTTTTTTGCTTTTTTTTTTGAAAAAAGAACAGCGCGGCTATACAAGTGGGCACCTAATTGCTAGGCAGTCCCTTTTTTTTTCCTTCCCGCAAATAGTATAGCTCAGCGGCTATACCTGAGTATTTGTTAAAAAAAAAAAAGGTATAGCCTGGCGGCTGTATTGGGTTTTTATTTATTTTTTATTTATAATAATAATAAAATAAATAGTAATAGCCTAGCAGCTTTACCTATATATATGGGATTGGGTTTTTTTTTTTTTTTTTTTTTTTTTTTTATATAAAAAAAAAGAATTCCCCAAGTTTCTTTTATCGGTAATAGTAGTTTAGAGCATTATCCATTACTATTAGGCCAGTACCCGAGTTTCTATTTTTTTCTTTGATTTTTTTTACTTTGCCAGAGTTATTACCATATAAAGAATTTAGTATTTTCACGTTTAATACTTATATTATACACATACGTACATATATATTTTCAATAATACAGATTTTTTCTGTACACGCCTTAAAGACTCTATAAAACATATGTTTTTTACAAAATTTTCAGGAATACACACAAAATTCACGTATTATACACATTATTGAATAAAAATAATATATGTTAAAAACTTTAAATAAATTATATTAGCCTAACTTTTCAGTTGTAATTTCACAAAAAAATTATGAATAAAATACGTACTTTTTCTGTTCTGTATTTTACTAACTATGAGAGAATGTGAGAGGCAAAGATTACTTTTTACTTGTTGTAACAAAAATGCAAGATGGTGATTTTGCAATCTCTTTGCTAACTTGAACAACAATTTCACACAAATATTTATGGGTATATTTATGGTAGTATTCTTCATGTAAAGTGTTGTTTGAAAAGTGAAGCAATTACCAAGTACACTCCAACTCAGCATGCAATTCTCTACAACAAATAATGTGTGTAGTAACAGAAATTAGTTTTGTTGATTTTGCAAGGCACTGCAAACATGTTTGGCCCTAGGGTTAACCTGATTATGGATGGTGGAGCAATGTTCATTTAAATATTATATTAAAACCAATGGGTAAAGTCCAGTGGTAAAGGGCCACTTGCAGACCACTGGTCTCAAGTTCAAATTCTCATGACACCTTAATAGTGTGTGTGATAGGTCAATTGGTTATGAAGTCTATGATAGATAATAAAGATTGCTAAGTTTAGAGTAATAGTAGTGTGATCGCTCTAGATTAGAGTTGGAATCCCTTTCCCTCTAGATTTGAGTGATCGCTCTTACATGCGCTAGAGCTTTTCTCTTAATCATAGATAATAAAGATTTTAAGTTTAGAGAAATTGTAGTGTTACATAATGTTATTTTAAGTTTGTCATAATAATTTTTGATAGTCTACGTGACACCACAAACTATTGCATAACTTTATAATAGTAGAACAAACTTGTGATAATTATGTCATTGAAAAATAGAGAGTCGCATATGGGGTGGTATCACTGTGGAAAAGTGGGTCAAACACTCCTCCTTCCCCCAAGTGCACCTGGGTTTGATTCTCATAGAAGACAATCTTGAGGGAACTCAATATAATTCTGCTCCACCCCCTCCGTAGTGAATGACAAAAAAAGAAGAAGAAAAAAAGCAGAGAGTCGGGTAAAGTTGATTAATATAAATATTGATGACTTTAAAGAATCAAAGAAGACTTTGAACACTCTGCAAAAGTTGAAGGTAAAGTTAATAAATATAAATGTTAATCACCTTAAAGAATCAAAGAAGACTTTGAACTTTCTGCAATAGTTAAAGGAACAGGAAAGAAAAAAATACCGAGCGTGTAAAGATGACTAAGTCTACTTCATTGTATTTTCATTTACTTTTTTGAATTTGTTGTATTAGCTATATATTATATAGAACGAAATCTTTATCTTTTATGGCACAATTACACAGAAACGATTTTCACATTGTTGCCTAACTTCGGTTTTTATTTGCAGACTCCCTATATGTAGTATGTACTTCTCACAAAACTAAGATGAGATATCAGAGAAAGAAGAAGAGGAATAATTATGGCAAGAATACAATTGCAAGTTCAACATATGATATTCATTCTTCTATTGTTATGGCACATAACAACTACTAGTACTTCACCGACCTCATCAAAATTTGCAGCACCGCCGATAGCAAAGCCTAATTGCAGAACGCACTGTGGAAATGTTAGCATCCCATACCCTTTTGGGATTGGACCAAATAAAGATTGTTACTATGATGAATGGTTTCAACTAGAATGCAACAAATCTACTGGGGACAAGCCATTCCTGAGGCTGGCCCAGCTGGAGGTGCTGAGCATTTCTATCGAAGGCATGCTTCAGTTTAAGTACCCTGTTACTTTCTTCAGCTGCAAGGGAAAGGAAACTCGCCAAGCTCCAAATTTGACTGGAAGCCCCTTCCTATACTCGGTGACGCACAATATTTTCACAGCTGTGACTTGCGGTCACCTTGCCACTGTGAGATCAGAAAAGCATGTTTTTCACGGATGCGAATCAACTTGTGATTGGAGTACAAACAACACTAATCTCTGTGATATCGAAATAAACTGTTGCCAGACTAACATTCCTCCAAATCTCAGTGTTTTCACTACTGAAATACAAGGAAAATATCAAAATGGCGGTTGCGGCTATGCATTTGTTGTTGACCAAGATTGGTTTGTGAACAATTTATCAAGTTATAGAGCTATCCAGGGCATGGACAGCGTACCTGTGGTGCTAGACTGGAAGATCAGCTTAGACAATACTTCACTCAGATCCTTTAAAGGATTTATTGGAACAGAGCCAGATTATTATGATTTTGAACGGAACTATATTATTGACTCAACACCCTATTGTGAAATATACAATGCCACTACTTCTTCCACATACAATAAGTCAAGCCTTCACTGTTCCTGTCCGGCGGGCTTTGAAGGAAATCCTTATCTTCTCCACCCTTGTCAAGGTATGTAATTAATTAAATTTAAACCCTCTTTAAAAAAAAATACAAATTGAATATATAGCTAACCTTTCATTCTGGAATTACCAAACTTCACCATTCACCATGTTGTTCATTTGCCTTTCTGTTATTACATTTCAGATATTGATGAATGCAAGGACCTTAATCAGTGTACCGATCTGCTAGCTTTAAGGGAATTCGGAGGCAGTTCTATATGTGAGAATTTCGTTGGTGGCTATAAATGCTACTCAAATGTAACTAGAAGTACATGTGTGTATTATGGTGTAGCTAATTGGGAATGCTACTTGGATCCTATGACATCTCGGTCCCATCGAATCAGAACCATTCTTTTAGGTATACTCCTATTCACAGTTCATCATACTTTTGTTGTCGTGAAGCAAACTTTGATCAAAACAAACTTATAGCCAGGGAGATGACAAAACCCACAATCAGCCTTTCTTCATACAGAGATGATCAATTTTCGAATTTCTAAAGAAAAAAGTCGTTGCCAATAATTGACCTTTAGTCTAATGGTATTTAGATTTCATTGTGTTGGAGAATCTTGTGGCTCCCAATCCTGCGAATTGCTTGATATATAATTTTTTTTTAATACCACATATCTATACAAGAGGTGGGACGTAGTTGTAAGTGAGTCACAACTCTATTACAGACGTGGTACAGTATGAATAAGTTGAAGTATATTTATATATATATATATATATATATATTATATGCAGGTCTTTTCATGGGTCCTGGACTATTGTTACTACTCGTTGGGGCATGGCATGCATACAAAGTCATAAAGAAAAGGAAAAACATCAAACTCAAGGAAAGGTTTTTCAAACGAAACGGTGGTTTATTGTTACAACAACAATTATCATCAGGTGAAATCAATGTTGAGAAAATCAAGTTGTTCAAATCAGAGGAGTTGGAGAAGTCCACTGACAAATACAACATTGATAGAATTCTTGGTCAGGGAGGCCAAGGTACCGTCTACAAAGGCATGTTTGCAGATGGAAGAATCATTGCGGTAAAGAAGTCTAAGATATTGAATGAAGGCCAACTTTCAGAATTCATTAATGAGGTTGTAATTCTTTCACAAATCAATCACAGAAATGTGGTCCAATTATTAGGTTGTTGTTTAGAGACTGAAGTTCCACTCTTGGTTTACGAATTCATACCAAATGGAACCCTTTCCCACTATATTCATGAGCAGAATGAAGACTTTCCACTTACATGGAAACTGCGGTTACGAATTGCCACAGAAATTGCAGGAGCTCTATCTTACTTGCATGGTGCAGCTTCCTTTCCTGTTTATCACAGAGACATCAAGTCTACCAACATACTCTTAGATGAGAAATACAGAGCAAAAGTTGCTGACTTTGGCACTTCAAGATCAATTGTGATTGGCCAGACTCACTTGACCACAGTTGTACATGGCACATTTGGTTACTTGGACCCGGAATACTTCCAATCAAGCCAATTTACAGAGAAAAGTGCCGTCTATAGTTTCGGAGTTGTCCTTGTTGAGCTCTTGACTGGTCTACAACCAGTTTCTGCAGTAACAGGGTCACAAGGAAATGAATACAAAAGTCTTGCCACTTATTTCATTACTTCGATGCAGGAAGATCGTCTATTTGGCATTCTTGATGCTGGGGTTGTGATGGAGGGCTCCCAAACAGATATCATAACTTTTGCTAACCTTGCAATGAGATGCTTGAATTTGAATGGAAGGAATCGCCCCACAATGAGAGAGGTCGTGACGGAGTTGGAGGCCATTCAAATGTTGATTGAAAACACTGGTACTGTTCCAGAGAGTTACAACGGGGTTGAATCTGCTGTAAGTGACATAAATGAGCACTGGGATGCTGTTTCAAGTTCAACAGAGTAAGCCTCGATTGTTGGGCCCAGTTCACCATTAGATGAGTTTCCACAATCACCTTCCGAGGCGTGGTGAATTAAAAACACTTCTTGTAATCCATTTTTAATTTGATGCTGTACAACATTATATGTTGTTTGGGATTATGATATGTTCTGTAAGGTATGCATGCTACTGTGAGTAATAATTAAGCATACGACTATCAGAGTAAATTAGTGGAAGGGACAGAGTATTAGTTGATTACAACCATGTATTCCTTGTTGGGCAAAATGGTTTCTGAGTAATTTATGAAATTTCAGTCCTATCCTATGCAGAGAGGGAGACCGTTCGTATGCCAGAGGAATTTGTATGAAGAGACCCTCTGTTGTGTTTCTTAGGGCAAGTCCACCGCAACCCCTTTTGCCCGGGCAGGACAGGGCCTAGGCCCGCGAACAGCTCCAGTGCGTAAGGGCATGCCTATGCAAGGCGTGGGACCCACCAACCCAGGCAAACCCACAGGCAAGTCCAGCCCATGCTTTTGTCTGGGCAAAGTGACGCTATAATGACGTCAACAACCAATTTAAATAATAAAAAAAAATTTCAGAATTTTTTTATATTATAAATACCTAACCATATTTCTTACTTCTCACACTAAAATTCTATACAAAGACCTAAATTCTATATAATATTCTTTATTATAACTACAACATTTATTATAAATACAAAATTTTATTATAAATACCTATCCCTATGTGGAAAGTCCTATTCTTGTCGAGTAAACATCATCGAGGAAGAGTTACGAAGACAAACATTAATTGATGGTTTTAGAGCATCTCCAAGGGAGATGTCAAATACTAAACATCAAATTTAAATTTGATGACTGATGTGGCAATTTGACATCTTATACAACTTTACACTCCACTCGATATGTCAAATTAAATTATTATTTTATTACATTTTAGTGTTGATTTATTTTTAGTTAAAAAGAAAAGAAAAAAAATAAAATAAAATATTCATTTGACATTTTGTTTTTGGGATGTCAAAAATAACATCTCAACCTCCAGCCTTCATTCCACATCAGTTTTGACACATCGGTTGGAGTGATATGAGATGTTATTTATAACTGTTAAATGTCTATGTGGCACGTTTGACATATCGGTTGGAGATGCTCTTAGAAGGCTTGGTGAAATGAAAGCATCACAACTACACCGAATCTACCCACAAAGTAGACGAACCACCAAGCATAATTATTGTGTCATTGACTAACTACCAGCATAATAATTGAATCATGAAGGATTCCTTGTAATTCATTGGGAGCAATTTTGCTCACCACCTTTAACTCAATGTGTAGTCTCATCATTCTTCTTAAGACTTAATGCATGTTCATATTGATAAAATCATAATTAACTATATATTTTTTTAATCTGTTAAAATATTTAAAACAAAAAATATAATATAATAATAATATAAATAACATTAAAAGAAATATTATTGAATCGACATTACACAGGTAGTGATGCATGTCCCATGAATATCTGTGGCTGTCATATTATCTGCATTTAAAAGAATATTATTGAATCGATATTACCCAGGTTGTGCATGTGAGACTGATGCGGTGACAATGATTAAGGTTACTTTGGTGAGTATATACTTGGGTGAATGGGAAATCACTTATCACCCTAAATAATCAATACTAAACGGACGCTCGTTTGATAAACCATGAGAAAATCTCTTATTGTTAAAAATTGTTGTGAGAGAAAGTAATAAAGGAAAGCTGGTATAGAGCTGCTTTCATTTTCTGATTATGCGGCAATCAGTTTGGAGAGGAACTAGAGTTTAATGAAAATGTCATAATTCCAAAAATAACCCCATATGTTTTCACGCTCGCTTCTCTTTCTCCTCGTTCTTCTACTTCTCATCATTCATCTTAACAAAAGTGACAAATTGGCCCTTAGTCTACATTAGCAAAAGTGAAAACACAAACAAAAATATGAAATATATTTGAAATTGTTTTCACTTCCTAAATCTATTTTAGAGAGAATGAGAGATTGAAATGGTGTTATCTTCATTCTCTCTCAATCTCATCCTAACTCCCATTCTCACTCTCATTTTCCTCTATACTCTAGCACAAAAAATAAAAAATAAAAAATAAAAAATAAAAAATAAAAACTAAAATGAAAATTGAAATGGTTATCAAACAGGTCCTCAGTAAAATAATTAGGAAGTCCAAGCTAGAAGGTTACTAAATTATTTTGAGGAATGAAGGAGCAATTTCAAGCAATGAGGATATTGGCAACGTCCCGATCAAACTAATCAAAAAATCAAAGCTCGGAGATTACTAATGAATTATGAGAAATGAACGAGAAATTTCAGAAGAATGTCCTAGAAGCCGTTCCTGTTAGTCCCCCATTTATTCAAAGCAATGTATCGTCGAGTTTTCAATAAGTTTGTACGTAAGGTTAGCCCATGTCATTTTCAAATCCTGAATCCGTCCCTGGTTCTAAGTCATCTTTGGCGATGAATCAACAATTCAAAGTACCTTCTTGCGTATTCTTGATAAGAAATGATCGAGAAATGACAAAGCAATGTCCTACAAGTCATACCTGTCAGTCCCCCATTTATTCAGAATTTTATTTGTTACCCACTTTCTTTTGCGCTATTAAATTTTACTATAAATTGATTAGATGACTGATTTTCCACACAATAAAATTAGAGAATAAGCACTTCTTTCCTCCACAAGTATCTTCTACAGTTAATTATATGGTTAGAGAAGGAGTTGTTGTTTGTTTGTTTGTTTGTTTTTTTTTGTCTTGTTTTTTTTTGGGTTTGGATGAGGCATGGGGCTATGGCATGTCAGTGTGCATTAGAGTCCAAGCCACCTTGCTAGCAGCAACAAAACTTATATGTAACGGCGATAACACTGTTTTCTTATCCCCAACTAATAACATAATAACATGTGGAATGTCATTGCGTTATTGACTGGGACAACAAAAAGTGTTATTCCCGTTATATAAAAGTTTCTCTGGTTTTTTAGGTTTTAGACATAAAAAAATTTTCACTTTTGAAAAAAGCCAAAGCTTTTTCAAAAAAGACAAAAAAACCACTCAACTTTCAAATCAAAGACATGCAAATGTATTGGATTCCTTAGGAAATCTAAAAATAAATAAGAGCATTTTTGTCCATTTTTGCTTCTTTTAAAAATTCTCTCTCCTTTTGCTTTTTCTAAAATGTCCCAAGTTTCTCTCTATTAACAAATTCTAGTGTAACTGGGATTTGGGGCTGACCCACATTTAAACGAATTAACGTGACTTTCTGATTGATTTGAAAGGCATGTAACATCATAGTTCGCATTGGGACTAATTCCAAGGTAATACCAAGTTGATATGTTGTTCCTAGTCCATTTTATATGTTATCAGTCAAATATGGCAGCTACAATATTAATTAATATTGTGACTATTTAGGGTGACGATGGTGACGTTGCGGACCTAGTCCTAGGAGCGGCAGTGACGTCCCTGTCATATTTCTTTCAGGAATGATATTATAGGGCATGTTTACGTATCAGTAATAAAGAAAGTAAGGAATCAGAGAATTTAGGAATCGGGGAACTACTGAATCAGTATGGGAAGAATAATTCCCATTAAGTTGTTTACTAAACATATGAAATTAGCAAAAGAATGGGATTGATTCCCATTGTTATTGTTTACTAATTTGCATGAATTAGAATCCAAATTAATTTTAGAATTATGATAAAGTGATAAAGGTATTTTTGGAAGTTATTAAGAGAAAACAGGAATGAGAATCGTATCGACTACTCTCCCTAGTTGATTTGATACATAGTTTTGAGGGAATGTGATTACGAATTTTGAAGTGGGGCCTACTTATTTTTTTCATTCCTGATTGCAAGTAAACGCAAGGGAAGTCAGGAATGGAGCAATTTGAAGGCAATAAGGATATTGACAACATCCCTGTCAAACTAATCAGAAAGTCTAAGCTAGGAGATTACTAATAGGAACAGCTTTGATAAATATTAAATACTGATAATTCTCGATCGAGTATTAGAACTGAAAAATTCATTAGATAATGAACTATTGGTTTTAAGCAAGGACAGTACTACTAACAAGCTAACCTGGGCTATAGCCCAGGAGACTTTTTTTTTAAAGACTAAAATAGTACCCTAGCCTAAACCAATCTTATTAACTAATCCCCACTAGGCTGGCTAACCAAGCGAAAAAAAACCCAACACTCTTATTGATCGGCTGCACCAGTTCCAAGGCTGCTTCTTCTCAAGTCCATGGAGGTCTTCTTCCTCCACTTTTGTATTGGGCTATTGTTTTTTGGGGAATTCTAGTAACAATTATGCTAATTTGGAAAATGACTATTTTGAATATATATTATTTTAAATATATGTTATTTTAATAGCGGTATCAGATACGGGGTTTTTTGATGAGTAAGGCTCATTATGTCCCCCGTGTATTTTTTGTTACTTATATATAACGGAAATATTACTGTTTTGCTATTCCTAGTCAATAACACAATGATAAGTGGAAAATTTATTATACATGTCATTGCGTTATTAGCCGAGGATGCATGAGAGTTTCTTTATGCTAGCCGATTCGGGTGTAATTGAGATTTGGGGCTGACACACAAAGAAAAATACAATCAAACGAATCAACGTGACTTTTTGATTAATTTGAAAGACATGTAACATCATAATTCGCATTTGGAGACTAAGTCCAATGTAATACCAAGTTGATATGTTGTTCCTAGTCCATATATATGTTAAGTAAAGTATTAATTAATACATTATATTACAGAAAGACACATGATTTAATATTAATAAATACATTATATTATAGACAGACAGATGATTTGTCAAGTTGTTATTGCCTAATTTTGTTTTCTTTGGAAACTCCCGAGCCCTATATAAAAGGTACTTTCTGTACAAAAACGCTCCATGTAACCAACTAAGGTCAGATATCATATATAGAGAGAAAGAGGGGGCAGAGGAATTAATAATGTCAATGCAATTGCTAGGTCATCATCATGTGATCATGTTCGTATTGTTGTTTTGGTGCAGAATAGTTACCGAAACCAAACCAGCGTCATCATCAGTATTGCACGACGCACTGCGGAATTTATAACTGATGATATCGCATTTTTATGTATTTTAATTTCTAATTGTCATTACATAAACAATTTTTTTATAACTAAAATTCACCATCAATAAATATGTAATGACAATTAGAAATTAAATTCATAAAAATTTAAATGTTTCCATTTGATAAAGTTAAATTTTTGGTACAAAAATAAGCTCCTTGTGCCCCTATAAGGTCCCTTACTGCCTTCAATAAGCAATCTGTGTTTAATAGGAAAAAAAATTGACAATCACAAATTAAAGAGTAGTTGCACACAAATGTCATTAACAAATTAGATTATATTGCATTAAACACAAAGGCAACAGTAAAAACATACATGATTATCCAAAAATCATTCACATTGTATTTGCTGTCTTATTTGAAGAATTAAAACTATTACGAGAGCCTGTTTAATACTTTGGCAGTTGATGCCAAGGTCAGCGTTCGGCTTTAATAATTAATAATAATTAAATAAAACTTTACACCCAGGAAGAAAAAAAAACATAGCCAGTACAATACTAATGTCTGAAAATTGATCTTCTTGAATTTTTAGAAGAGAAATCATCAATCAAATGTTCATAATCAAGTTTTTCAAGAAGTTCACTTTCAATTGAAATCAAAGCTAGTCCGTTTAATCTTTCTTGCGACATAGTTGATTGCAAGTATGATTTTAACAATTTTAATTTTGAAAAACTTCTTTCCACAGATGTAACAGTAACATGAATAGTCAATAGGATTCTATATGCAATAAATGCATTGGGAAAACAATTTAATCTTTTCAAGAAATTTAATATTGCAGTAGCTGTGGTATTTTCTTTTGGTAAAGGCTCCCGTAAAACTTTCAACTCAACAAATAAATCCTTCCCATCGACATCAGAAAACTTGTCATTTTTCAAAATGCTTTCTAGATGACTGTAACTATTCTTCAAATAGTAATCATCCAATGAATTTAACATCTCTGAAGTAAACAAAAACCCAAAAATATTCTCATACTCTTGATATTGTTGAAACCTTCTTCGTAAAGAACCAATAGCTTGATCCACAAAATACAAGAAATAATCAATTCTAAACTTTTCTTCAGCTGATTCAGGAACTGATTGGGATGGCTCACAAGTATTCTCATCAAAATGTTTTTTTCTATGAATTTTTCGCTTCTCAGGAAACACCGGATCAATTCCCACGTCAGTAGCAATTTCTTTAGCATTACACATAGCTTATGTAAACCCATTTTCTCTATACTTTTCAAAAAAGTAATCAACCCTTTCACTTTATCAATAGCAACATCAATAAGCATGTCTTCAGATTGTAAGTTTTTGCTAACTACATTGACAACATCTAATATATCATACCAAATAACCATCCCCAATAAGAACTCAAAATTTCCAAGTTTATATGTTGCCAAAAAATTAGCTTCACTTGTTATTTTGGAGTCACCGTCACTTTCTGCTAGCTGAAGTAAAGCTTCTCTTATCAAACAGGCCCTGATCAGTAAAATATTTAGGAAGTCCAAGCTAGAGGTTACTAAATTATTTTGAGGAATGAAGGAGCAATTTCAAGCAATGAGGATATTGGCAACGTCCCGGTCAAACTAATAAAAAAGTCTAAGCTAGGAGATTACTAACGAATTCTGAGAAATGAACGAGAAATTTCAAAGCAATGTCCTGTCAGTCCCCTATTTATTCAAACTTTGATTTGTTACCCTTTTACTTTTGCGCTATTAAATTTCTACCATATAAGTTGTCATAGCCTAATTTTTTTTCTTTGGAAACTTCCGAGCCCTATATAAAAGGTACCTTCTCTACAGAAACGCTCCATGTAACCAACTAAGGTCAGATATCATATATAGAGAGAAAGAGGAGGCAATGGAATTAATAATGTCAATGCAATTGCTAGGTCATCATCGTATGATCATGTTCGTTTTGTTGTTTTGGTGCAGCATAGCTACCGAAACCAAACCAGCGTCGTCATCAGAATTAGCTCCGCCTATAGCAAAGCTAAATTGCACGACGCACTGCGGAATTAATGTCAGCATCCCTTACCCTTTCGGCGTTGGACCAAACAAAGATTGTTACTTTAATGAATGGTTTCAGATAGACTGCAACGAGTCTACTGGGCACAAGCCTTTCTTGAGGCGCGTCCAAATGGAGGTGCTCAACATTTCTATTGATGGCACCCTTCAGGTTAAAAGCCCTGTTACTTTCTTCGGCGGTTGCAAGGGAAAGGAAACTCACCAAGCCCCAAATTTGACGGGAAGCCCTTTTGTGTACTTGGACAGAAAAAACATGTTCACTGCAGTCAGCTGCGGCCGTCTTGCTACCATGAGATCAGATGAGAATGTTGTTCTAGGATGCAATTCAACTTGTGACGATCAGAGTACAGATAGTGCTGCTTATCGCTGCGGTACCAGTGGAACTAACTGTTGCCAGACTACCATTCCTCCAAATATCAGCGTTTTCACTGCTGAGATACAGCCAAGAGATCAAATTGATGGTTGCAACTATGCATTTCTTGTTGACCAAGATTGGTTTTTGAAGAATTTATCAAGCTACAGAGCTATCCAAGGAATGGACAGCGTTCCCGTGGTGCTGGAATGGAACATCAGCTTAGACAACACTTCACACAAAGCATTTGAAGGATTTATTGGAAGAAAAGTACGTCAGTATGATGGAAATAACTTTAATAACGACTCAACACCCTATTGCGAAATATATAATGCCACTACTTCGACATACAATCAGTCAAGCGTTCATTGCTTCTGTCCGGGGGGCTTTCAAGGAAATCCTTATCTTCTCCATCCTTGTCAAGGTACGTACGTAATTAATTAAAACCCTTCCATTCCGTTATCCAAGCTTTGTTCTGGAATGAGCCAACTTCACCATTCATCATCATGTTCATTTGTCTTTCTGTTATTATATTACAGATATTGATGAATGCAAGCTTAATCGGTGTATGGATCCTGGAATGCTATCTTCATTGAATTTCAGTGGCAGTCCTATGTGTAAGAATTTCGTTGGTGGTTTTACATGCTACTCAAATGTAACTGTTCTTTTAGGTTTTCCTACATGTGACTATTTTGGTGAATATAGTTGGCGTTGCTACTACAAGCCAAAGCCGCCTCGGCCCTCTCGGCCTATCGAATCAGAACTGTTCTTTTAGGTATGCTCTTATACTGTTTAGAGTTCATTATTATTAATACGGACCAATTCCATGCTAAAATTGTTGGGAAAAACCCTTGTAGTATATACTTATTGAATCTAGGCTCAATTTGCATTTATTATTTATGTTCTATGGCTATTTTGGCCTTGAAGATAAATAATGAAAACAAATTAAAGTACTTACTTTTAAACACTTAAGGCTAGAGTAAAAAATCATTAACATTGTTACTTTAAATTTGAATTTGACTTTTAAACACTTATGGCTAGAATAAAAAATCATACTTACCTCATATATATGTGGGGTGGATTCGTGGCACCAAAAAAACCCATTGACACAAGTTTTAACCTCACATATATCTTAGCAAACCTCAAATAATCTTAGCAAAAAACCATATATATACTCCCAAGGCAAATAAATCATATAGTTGAGATTATTGTGTGTCTCTGGATCCTCACCCTATATATATATATACACAGAAATTCTCCTATGCAAACTTCTATATACACACATTGGAACTAGAAAAAAATATTTAAATGGAAAAACTTTCACTTTAGCTAAACAATATGAATTATAGAATGAGTTTCTAAAATTCGTACCCAAGAGGTTTACGTTTTGCCGATATCATAATAGTTAGAGTTCTTTTAGCAATCCGTTGTTGTTAGTAAGGTTTGCTGAAATAGACATATGAGGGCCTGTGGAATGTGATGACATTGCAGTTGTTCCGCTTTTCCAGCAAAGAAAAAATGATGAAGCAATTTCAGGAACATATGAAAGACATCTATTGCAGACAAAGAAGATGCCTGGATTTTTAATGGAGAGGAAGGTGAAGAGAGGATAATTTGAACCTGAAGGGATAGAAAATGGTAAAAAGGATAATTTAATGCTCCCAAAAAAATAATAAATAAATTTTTTTTTGGTTCCATAAGCATTTTCAACCTTTATATCATGAAATACCTAAAGGCTAAAAGGTGCGTCAAAATTTGTGATTTTGTGTACATATATAACATAGAGCTTTTGTTGAGGGATCCGTAAATAAGCTTATTTGAGGGACACTCTTGTAGGGCCCACTCCATATTTTATTTCACTAATCAAAACCCATAGTGGTACAAATACGGTATGCATAGTTTTATCCAATTATAATTCCAAGTATATATTATATGCAGGTGTTTTCATGGGTCCCGGACTATTGTTGCTACTCGTTGGTGCATGGTATGCGTACAAAGTCATAAAAAAAGGAAAAAACATTAAACGCAAGGAAAAGTTTTTCAAACGAAATGGTGGTTTATTGTTACAACAACAATTATCATCAGGTGAAATCAATGTTGAGAAATCAAGTTGTTCAAATCAGAGGAGTTGGAGAAGTCCACTGACAAATTCAACATTGATAGAATTCTTGGCCAAGGAGGCCAAGGTACCGTCTACAAAGGAATGTTTGCAGATGGAAGAGTGGTTGCGATAAAGAAGTCTAAGATAATAGATGAAGGTCAACTTTCAGAATTCATCAATGAGGTTGTGATTCTTTCACAAATAAATCACAGAAATGTGGTTCAACTTTTGGGTTGTTGTTTAGAGACAGAAGTTCCACTCTTAGTTTACGAATTCATACCGAATGGAACCCTTTCCCATTATATTCATGAGCAGAATGAAGACTTTCCACTTACATGGAAAATGCGGGTTACGAATTGCAACAGAAATTGCAGGAGCTCTATCGTACTTACATGGTGCAGCTTCGTTTCCAATATATCACAGAGACATCAAATCTACCAACATACTCTTAGATGAGAAATACACAGGAAAAGTTGCTGACTTTGGAACTTCAAGATCAATTGTGATTGCCAGACACACTTGACCACTGTTGTACAGGGCACATTTGGTTACCTGGACCCTGAATACTTCCAATCAAGCCAATTTACGGAGAAAAGTGATGTCTATAGTTTCGGAGTTGTCCTAGTTGAGCTCTTGACCGGACTACAACCAGTTTTTGCGTAATCGGGTCACAGGAAAAAGAACACAGAAGTCTTGCCACTTGTTTCATTATTTCGATGGAGGAAGACCGACTATTTGACATTCTTGATGCTAGGGTTGTGATGGAGGGCTCCAAACAGATATCACAACTTTTGCTAACCTTGCAATGAGGTGCTTGGATTGAATGGAAGGAACCGCCCCACGATGAGAGAGGTCACGGCAGAGTTGGAGGCCATTCAAATGTTGATTGAAAAATCTTCTAATGCTCAACATGATTACAATGGGGTTGAACTTGCTATAAACGACACAAATGAGTATTTGGATGTTGTTTCAAGTTCAACAGAGTCAGCCTCGGATGCGGGCACAAATTCAACTTCTGATGAATTTTGACGATCATCTTCTGAGAATTAAAACACTTGGGTCTTGTAAAATATGTTTGATTGATGCTGTACACTATTATATGTTGTTTTAGATATGATGTTCGTGTAAGGTAATGTATGCTACGTACTATCAGTAATAATCTGAGAAGTAAAGATTCAGTGAATAAGCATTGGTTTGTTTAGGGTGAGAGAGGGTTCTTGAGAATTCTAAGAGTTTAGGTGTCTAAGGGTTTATAATGACTCAACCCTATTGCTTTATGTCTAATGCCACTATGACATACACTAATCGTTCAACGGTCAAATGTTATTGTCCATACGGCTTGGAAGGAAGTCCCTATCTTCTCCAAGCTTGTCAAGGTAATAAATCTTCTAATTCTACTAACATGCAAGCTTCAAAACATGCATCAATATTGACCAGATCACTGCAAAACACTTTTTCTTAATTAATATTACATGGAAGAGAATGAAGCCGTCAAACATTGCTTGTCCTTAGTTTCTTGAGGCATTTCATCGAACAACTTGTCCTCGTTATTAAGAAAAATATCAGATCCACAATTGAGCTACTAGGGAATTTTAATGGTGTACAAAATGTTGGGTGGGTTCATTTACCTTCAATGCCCAGATTAGTTCCACCACCATTGCTTGATCTGAACTAATTTTTATCTTTCAGTTTTCGTTTGATAATTGCACTTTATTTATAAATAGTAATTAATACATAAAGGAAAATACTTCTCTTCCTTTGTAAGTAGGAACTCCTACATTTTGTCAATAGCGATATGACATGTGTCTAGAAGTTTTTCTTTTTGTGTTTTTGATTAATTATTTCATAAATGTGTCAAAATATGATTTGCACGAAGGAGGAGAATCTCCTTTCAAGGAAGGAGGCAAGTAATTCCATATAGAAATATAATTCTTATGTTTTTTGTTTCCTTTAGCGTTGGCTAATATATTCCATTTCAGATATTGATGAATGCAAGGTCCTTAAGGAGTGTTATAATGCTGACTCTCCAAAATACCCTTTTTTGGCCATGGAACATTCGTAACGCTTTATGTGAGAATATTGTTGGGGGTAACATATGCCCTACTCAATATAACTGGCGCTACCTGTGAGTTTTATGCTAGGGGTGAGCATCATGCTACTTCAGAAACAGGCCTCCAACCTCTCGGTCATCAAACTTAGGCCTATTCTTTAGGTAAATATATGCTTTCCTATATATACTTACTCTCCTTCATTTGGTTGATTATGGAAATTCATTTCACAGGTATACAAATGTGTTGCATAATTATGTAGGTCTTGGAACTAGCATTGGACTATTGTTACTACTTATTTGTGCATGCTGGGGCATACAAAGTCATAAGGAAACAGAGAGACATCAGGCGCAAGAAAATGTTTTTCAAACGAAATGGTGGTTTGTTGTTAGAAAAACAATTATCATGAGGTGAAGTAATGTTGAGAAAATCAAGTTGTTCAAATAGAAAGAGGTAGAGAAGTCCACCGACAATTTTAGCGAGGATAGGAATCTTGGCCAGGGAGGTCAAGGTACTGTTTACAAAGGTATGCTGGCTGATGGAAGAATTGTTGCTGTGAAAAAGTCTAAAATAGTGGACAAAGGCGAACTTTCAGAATTCATCAATGAGGTTGTCATTCTTTCACAAATCAACCACAGAAATGTGGTTCAACTGTTGGGTTGTGTTTGGAGACCGAAGTTTCACTTTTGGTTTACGAATTCATATCAAACGGAACCCTTCCCATTATATCCATCAGCAGAATGAGGACTTTCCACTTACATGGAAATGCGTTTACGAATTGCCACAGAAATTGCAGGAGCAGTTTAGTACCTGCACTCTGCAGCTTCAGTTCCCATTTATCACCGCGACATCAAGTCGACCAACATACTCTTAGATGAAAATATAGAGCAAAGTTGCTGAGTTTGGAACTTCAAGATCAGTTGCCATTGACCAAACTCACCTCACCACACATGTGCATGGGAAATTTGGTTACTTGGACCCGGAATATTTCCAATCTAGCCAATTCACAGAAAAAAGTGACGTAGCTTTGGTGTTGTCCTTGTTGAGCTTTTTGACGGGACAAAAATCAATTTCTGCAATAACAAGGTCGACAGAAGTAGAAGATCAAGAAATAGAAGTCTTGCCACATATTTTAATATTCAATGCAGGAACATCGTCTATTTGACATACTCGATGCTCGAGTTTTGATGGAGGGTTCTGAAACAGAGATCAAGTTAATTGCTAACCTTGCCAAAAGATGCTTGAGTTTGAATGGAAGGAACCGCCCTACAATGAGAGAGGTCACAGCGGAGTTGGAGGCCCTTGAAATTTCAGAAAAGACTGAATATTCTCCACAAAAGTTTGAACGGAGTGAATTTTCGAAAAAAGATTCAATCGAGCATTGGGATGTTATTATAGGTCCAACAGGAACATGGTCAGCTTCAGATGATGGTCCAACTTCGTCATTACTTTAACTTCCACTATTATCTATCAAGACATGGTGAGGAATAAACATATACAATACATATATATATATATATATATATATATTATATTACATTGTAAAGCACTTATGTTTCAATTATATTTTCTTTTGGAATATAATGTCTTCTGTAATGTATGCTACTACTACTATAAGTAGTAAAATCTTCTTTGTCCACAGTTGTGGGAACCGAATTTAGCCAAATCCTAAGTCAAATATTTCCTTTCATTTAGGGATTATTTGAGTCTAATTGGGGGTTATTGATTTAATTGGCATTACCTTAATTAGGGATTTGACTTAAATCAAATCTCAAATTACGTCAATCTCTCCAAATTGGGAAAGAATCATTTCATATATGGAGTTATTCTTCTGAAATCATAGCCTCCGAGACTCATATAAATACATGTCTACACCAAAGCTTGAGGTAATTCTAAACCTACGTCTAAACTTCTGCCTCAAATACTGCAGAAATTCTATCTCAAACCTCAGCCGCCATAACTCTTTCTCCCTCTCACACAAAGCTCCGGCTACCACACACAGTTTCGACCACCCAATCACACCATACATACATCTCATACCCTTTTAGTTAGCTATTGTTTTCCTACAAACACTTGAACTATTTAGGCATCGGAGGGCCTTTGGCCAACACTCTCCAAGGTGTGGTCCTCTTATTCCGATTTATTTTGGCAGGGAGAAAGAGACAATGAATAGGAAGACGGAATCTAGACGAATATTCCCGTGGGACGAAAATCGCTCCCACAACAGTGATAAGGGTTTGAACAGGAGTTCAAATATGAATAATGCTACTCTTACCACATTTGTATACCACATCCTTATACCATCTTATGTGGCAGTTGAGTTGGACAGCTACATCAATTAAATAATTTAATATTTTATTTTATTTATGATTATTCCAATTATTGTTTTTCTGATTGTCTAATTAAAATACACTTCATTGATTTAATTGATGTGACATATAATATGCACATGCCACATCATGTGTTAGAAATGTGGGATAAAAAAGGGAGCGTCTCTAATATACCCAAAATAGGGGCTGAAATTATAAAAAAAACCCACATGAAAAACACTTTATAAACACATCCAACCCCATTTATTAAATAACAAATTAGTATTGAAGTTCCAATAAATTACAGCATTGCTACTATCAAGCCAACAGAAAAAAAACTCAAAAAACACCCAAAATAACCCCAACTCAATTGTATAAAAAAGCCCAAAATATGGAAATTCATTTATAAACATACCCAAAAACATTTGCTACATAACAAATAAGTTTGAACTTCATATATATTACATCTCTGCCATTGATTAACTTAAAACAAGCCCAATACAAAGACACAAAAAAACCCAAAACAAGCCCAGCAAGCCCAACCCAATTTTTTTTGTTTTTTGGAAGATTTCAGCACATTGTTAATACCATTTCATAGAAGTACATTGTTAATACCATGTCACAGAAGTACATTGTTAATACAATTTTATAGAAAACATGTTAATACCATTTCATAGAAGTACATTGTTAATACTATGTTACAGAAGTACATTGTTAATACAATTTTATAGAAAACATTGTTAATACCATTTCATAGAAAACATTGTTAATACTATGTTATAAAAGTACATTGTTAATATCATGTCATAGAAGTACATTGTTAATACCATTTCATAGAAATATTGTAATACCATTTCATACAAAAAAAACTAAAAAAAAACCCAGCAAGACATTCGATATCCTATGCTGAAACCACCTCCAATTGTCCATAGTTTCACCAGAAACAATCGCAAAGGCAAAAGGAAATACCTCTACAAGACAGAAAAAAAAAGACACTGTTAATACTATGTCATAGAAGTACACTGTTAATACTATGTCATAGAACTATTTTCCTAATAAAAATTACATTCTACATATCATAAACTTCAAGTGCACACTATATATAAAGCAAAATATGGAGCATGCTTTGTTATTGAAAAATCTGTTAATATTATAGAAAATTAGTAAAATACCAATATTATGTCATAGAAGTACATTGTTAATACTATGTCATAGAAATCAACTTAGTTGCAAGATATGAACAGTTCATACCACTTACTGGAAGTTAACAACTACATCATTTCCTTTGCATAATATGTACGATAAAAGTGTACAACTGCAAAAACCCCATGTTCGTAAACCAGCTACCTCACTATAGCACAGCTTCATAGCTTTTGAAAGTAAGCACTTCGTCTTTGTTCAGAACAATTTCACATGTCTCATTTGAGTCTTCACCAAGTACAACATGCAGTGCAACAGCCTCGGCAATTGCAACACCTTCTTCATCAAGCCTCTGTTGCTCTTCTTTTTGCTTTTGTTTTTTCTTTTCTAGTTCAGAAATGATGGCAGCTGAAGTAGCAAGGGCTATCTCTAAGCGCCTCTTCTTTTTCTCAGCCTGTTTTTGACGATCCAACTCGTCCTTCACTTGCTTCTTCTTAACTTTTCTCACAACAGGTTGCAGTTTATTACACTCCATGTTATCCATTTAGATTAACGACCTCTAAACAGATGCCTTTGTTTAACTTTTCTTTCAGAATTCCTCTAAAGTGTATACATTTCCCTATAACTGTGTTCCCTTACTTTTCTATATTACTAAATAAATTTAATTAATTTTCTTGTTGAAAACTAATATATTATTGTAATCCTGACAACTACTCCCACTCAGGTATGTAGGAGTACCTCATTTTGCGAACGATGCAATCCCAAACAGAAACCACAGGCGACAATAGAAGGGAAAATTGATATGCACTCACAGATCCACCCCTTGGCATCATTCTTCCTAATTTCCCACAACCTTTGCATTTACCCATCTGAAGCATACTAAAAGAACTGATCATCAAATACCAATTGTCGAAGCAATAATCAAATCTGTCCCAAACAGCTCACATGGCCTTCACTACTGCAGAGAAAGTAAAGAGTCATGATTGAAACCAAAACTTCTACCCTAGTACACATGTTTAGATGCACACAAAAGTATAGATATATGACCTATGAGAAACAGGTACACACACATGCTGTAAAACGCAGGCAACATATATCATGGAGAACTCCCTTAATATAGTTGTCATAATTTAAAGTGAAGTCAAACTTCCCAGGAAAGAGACCTATCTAACCTAAAATTAGATCTAAATAACATCACTTGAGACCTCACAATCAAGCTAGATAAAAAAAATCTTCAAAAATTATTGAATTAACAATCCTTTAAAAGACGTGTACGATATCCATCTAATCCTTGCTAGTGACAAAGCTCTGAACCCAGAGTAGGCAAAGGGTTCGCAAAAACAAGAGATACCCAGTGAGTCAACTCGAAACACAGCTTCAATTATGAATTACCAAGGTCTTGAGCAAATCTAAACCAATCCAATCTTCCATTATATTGGTGAGATGATGGAATAAGACCAAACCGATGAATAATTTAACACTCAATTCAATAACTGGGGAGCTAAAGAACAAAATCACAAAACAGAGGCCAAATTTCAGACCATCAATTGAACTTTCACTCAATTTTCTCTTCATTCAAACAGATGGTGGTATCTAATTTGTTCAAATCCGCACTTCACCAAATAGATCCGCACAAAAAAACAACATAGTTACAACAATTCATCACAAATCCATACGTACAATCGTGTGATCTATATATCAGTTCCGATACAGAAACATCAAATTCTAACAGTATTAACCATTTCCATAAAAATCAAATCCAAAAACCCATTAATCTAGAAACATAATCGAAACCAAATATCAACAATTAAATGCAAATATTGTTGGTGTGTAATCCTTCAGCCGAGTTTTGGAGCTAAAGGAATTGCGTCTATTCTGTTTTTCATTTCTTTTAGTTGTTTATCTTTTTTTTTCCAGTTTTATTGTGCACCCTTGGATCACAGTCCAAGTGTTTAATCTCTAGTATAGGATTAAGTGACATGTGTAAGCATCTAATAGGATGCTAGAACTTGGGCTTATTGTAAATCTGGTACAGGGAAGAATCTCTCTTCTCTCTCTCTGTCTAACGATTATAACCAAAATAGTGGAGCAGATATGAATATATCGAAGCATTTTTCATTCTCCAGAGCAACGTTCTCTCAATCTTTCCGTGATTTCTTCTTTGCTCCCAAAATATCCAAAATATGAAATGCTGAAACTAAGAATTCTAACATGGTATCAGAGCCAGGTTCGATTGCTTGAGCTGGGCGTGAATCTGTGAGTGAATCGGAGAAATTGGGTTTTGTTTGAGCTAAACTTGAGCTCATCTGAAGATCGCGATTTCTCAAATCCAATGTCTAATATGGCAGGATCGAGTACCTCTGAGCTGCGAACTCCAATTTTCAATGGAGAAAATTATGAGTTCTGGAGTATCAGAATGAAAACTATTCTGAAATCTCATGGTTTATGGGATCTAGTTGAAAATGGTCTCAATGTTTCAGATCTAAAGAAGGAGAAGGAGATTGAAGAGACGAAGGTTACTGAGAAGGAGGAGAAGGAGATAGAAGGTACGAAGGCTACTGAGAAGTCTACGATGGCTGGAATATTGATGAAGGATGCTCGTGCACTCGGTTAATCCAAAGTGCTGTCTCCGATCAGCTCTTTCCCAGAATAGTGAACGAGGAGACCTCAAAGGGTGCTTGGGATATTCTGAAGTTGGAATTCAGAGGAGATAAACAGGTAAGAAATGTAAAATTGCAAGGGCTGCGTAGGGAATTTGAATATACCCGCATGAAGGATAGTGAATCTTTATCTGTATATCTGGTTAGGTTGTTTGATATAATAAATCATATGAAGAGTTATGGTGAGGAACTATCTAGAGAGAGAATTGTCCAGAAACTATTGTTTAGTTTGCCTAAATCTTATGATTCTATCTGCTCTGTAATTGAACACTCTAAGGACCTTGAAACTCTTGAGGTTCAAGAGGTTGTTGCTTCACTGAAGAGCTTTGAGCTCAGATTGGATAGACACACTGAGAATTCTACAGAAAAGGCCTTCATTAGTCTGAATGTTGGTAGGAAAAAACCTTGAAAATGGAATTGCTTCTGCAGATCAAATATCTCAGAAAAATTGGAAATCCAATGATGGAAACAAAATGGCCTGCAAACATTGTGACAAATTTCATTATGGCAAATGTTGGTATGAAGGGAAGCCTAAATGCCATGGTTGTGGGAAGCTTGGACACATGATCAGAGATTGCAATGGACACAAGAATGTGCAGAGAGTGAATTATGCAAATCAGGTGGAAGATTTTGGTACTTTGTTCTATGTTTGTAATGCTGCAACAGATGTAAAAGTAAATCACTCTTGGTACATTGACAGTGGGTGTAGTAACCACATGACAGGAGATGAAGGACTTTTAGTAAATATTCAAAGGGATTTGACCTCTAAGGTGAAGATGGGAACTGGAGAAGTGGTTCCAGTTGCTGGAAAAGGGACTTTGGTGATAAAAACCAAGTTAGGTAAGAAGCACATTCATGAAGTAATGCTTGTACCTGGTCTTGAAGAAAATTTGCTTAGTGTTGGGCAAATGATGGAACATGGCTATCACCTTGTGTTTGGAGGAAATGTGGTGAGTGTTTATGATAATCAGTCACTAGAAAATCTGATTGTGAAGGTGCAAATGACAAACAACAGATGCTTTCCATTGACAATGATGCCTGCGAGTGAGTTGGTCCTAAAAGCAAGTGTCACACATTGCTTGCAGACATGGCATAAGAGGCTGGGGACATTTAAATGAAAGAAGTATGAAACTGCTTGAGAATCAAGGGATGGTTCATGGCTTACCTCACTTGGAGCAGATGTCAGTGGTGTGTGATGGTTGTATGCAAGGAAAACAGCATAGGGATTCTTTCCCTTTGGAATCCACTTGGAGAGCTTCAAACCCTTTGGAATTGGTTCACACAGACATCTGTGGACCAATGAAAACAGAATCGCTATCTGGAAACAGGTATTTTCTATTGTTTACAGATGACTATACTAGAATGTCTTGGGTATATTTCATTAGAAACAAATCAAGTGCATTGGAATGTTTTATGAAAATTCAAGGCTATGACTGAGCTGCAAAGTGGGTTCAAGATAAAGAGTTTAAGAAGTGACAGGGGTGGAGAATTCTTGTCAGGAGAATTTAACAGGTTTTGTGAAGAATCTGGCATTCAAAGGCAATTAACAGTGGCATACTCCCCTCAGCAGAATGGAGTAGCTGAGAGGAAGAATCGAACTGTGGTTGAAATGGCTAAATCAATGTTGCATGAGAAAGGTGTCCCCTATGAGTTTTGGGCAGAAGCTATAAATACAGCAGTCTATTTGCTGAATAGATGTCCTACCAAGGCTCTCAACAAGGTAACACCATTTGAAGCTTATACTGGCAAAAAACCAGGAATTGCACATTTAAAAATATTCGGATCTCCTTTGTCATGTGCTTATTCCTTCAGCATTGAGGCATAAGCTTGAAGAAAACAGTCACAAGTGTATTTTTGTAGGCTATGGTCTCTGTGAAAAGGGATATAGGCTGTTTGATCCAAGTACTAGGAAGGTAATTCTGTCTAGAGATGTTACATTTGATGAAAATGCCACATGGCAGTGGGTGAATACAACTGAAGGAGAGATGACAGTACCTATGCCTACTGAAAATCAAAGCTGTGAACCAAGTCAAAGCTTGGATACACCACTGCAAATGGATGAAGAAGTCACATTACAAGCTGAACCAAGTCAAAGCTTGGATACACAAACTCAAATAGATGAAGATACTACTCTGCAAGATGAAGGCATAGGTGAAAGTTCTCATTTCTTTGATCACACACCAAAGAAATGGAGAAGTGTAAATGAAATCATGGCTAAGTGTAATGTGTGTATTGTCGAACCTGAAAATTATGAAGATGCAGCTCAAGATGAGTCATGGAGAAAGGCAATGGAAGCTGAACTGGAAATGATAGAAAAAAATGACACTTGGAAACTTGTCGAGAGACCATTTGCTAAACCTGTGATTGGTGTTAAGTGGGTCTACAAGACTAAACTGAATCTAGATGGTACTGTGCAGAAAAACAAGGCTCGTTTAGTGGCTAAAGGCTACTCACAAAAGCCCGGTATTGATTACAATGAGACTTTTGCCCCTGTGGCAAGGCTAGACACCATTAGGACCTTGATTGCTCTTGCTGCACAGAAGGAATGGAGCTTGTATCAACTAGATGTGAAATCTGCATTTCTTAATGGAGTTTTAAAGGAGGAAGTATATGTGGATCAGCCACAAGGATTTGTAAAGAAGGATGAGGAAACAAAGGTATACAAGTTACACAAAGCTTTGTATGGTTTGAAGCAAGCACCAAGAGCTTGGTATGACGAGATTGATGCCTATTTCAACAAGGCTGGTTTCAAGAAAAGTCCAAGTGAGGCAACTTTATATGTTAAGGCAGAAGGTTCAGATGTTCTTATTGTTTCTCTATATGTTGATGACATAGTGTACACAGGTAGCAGCTCTCAAATGATTGAAGAGTTTAGGAGAGATATGATGGAACACTATGAGATGACAGATTTGGGAGTATTACACCATTTTCTTGGAATGGGGGTGATACAGTCTAAACAAAACATTTTCTTGCATCAGAGGAAGTATGGACAGAAGCTGGTTGAAAAATTTGGTTTGAAAGATTGCAAAATAGTGGCTACACCACTTGCAATGAATGAGAGGTTAAGTAAGAATGATGGAAGTGAGGCTGCAGATGAAGGAGAATATAGACAGATTGTGGGCAGTTTGCTCTACTTGACTGCAACTAGGCCTGACATAATGTTTGCAGCTAGCCTCTTGGCAAGATTCATGCACAATCCCACCAAGAAACACATGGGAACTGCTAAAAGGGTATTGAGATACATTCAAGGAACAATAGACTTTGGAATTGTATTTGAGAAAGGAAAAGAAACTACTCTTATTGGCTATTGTGATAGTGACTGGGCAGGAAGTGAAGATGATATGAGGAGCACTTCAGGGTATGCATTTACTCTAGGATCTGGTGTGTTTTCATGGGCATCGATTAAGCAAAACACAGTGGCACTGTCCATTGCAGAAGCAGAATATGTCAGTGCTGCAGAAGCTACTTCTCAAGCAAAGTGGCTGAGATTTGTACTTGAAGATTTTGGAGAAGAACAGATTGAAGGAACACAGATAATGTGTGATAACACATCAGCAATTGCTATGGCAAAGAACCCTGTTTTCCACCAGAAGTCAAGGCACATTAACAAAAAGTTTCATTTCATTGAGAAGCAATTCAAGCCAAGGAGATAGAACTTGTCTACTGCAGAACTGAGAAGCAAATTGCAGATATTCTGACTAAAGCTTTGCCTAAGGACAGGTTTGCATACTTAAGGGAATTACTTGGTGTTAAGTCGGCTAAAGGATTAGAAGGGAATGTTGGTGTGTAATCCTTCAGCCGAGTTTTGGAGCTAAAGGAATTGCGTCTATTCTGTTTTTCATTTCTTTTAGTTGTTTGTCTTTTTTTTTCCAGTTTTATTGTGCACCCTTGGATCACAGTCCAAGTGTTTAATCTCTAGTATAGGATTAAGTGACATGTGTAAGCATCTAATAGGATGCTAGAACTTGGGCTTATTGTAAATCTGGTACAGGGAAGAATCTCTCTTCTCTCTCTCTGTCTAACGATTATAACCAAAATAGTGGAGCAGATATGAATATATCGAAGCATTTTTCATTCTCCAGAGCAACGTTCTCTCAATCTTTCCGTCATTTCTTCTTTGCTCCCAAAATATCCAAAATATGAAATGCTGAAACTAAGAATTCTAACAAATATAGATACACGAAATTAAAGACGATGAGAGAGAGAGAGAGAGAGAGAGAGAGAGAGAGGAGAGAGAGAGAGAGAGAGAGAGAGAGAGAGAGAGAGAGCAAACTAGGTTAGAATGAGAGCTAGAGGAAAGGGCCTCGAGATTTGTAAGGCCCCGTTTGGGATTGCTTTTTTTGGCCAAAAATCTGCTTAACTTTAAAGTGAAGCAGTTTAAGGTGTTTGGTAAAATTAAAATATCTCGATTATTTTAAAAGCAGTGGCCTTTTGACAGCAGTTTTTAAAAGCTGACTCTGGGTTGCTTTTCAAAACTGCTTTCAAAACAAGCAGAGATGAACATTTAATGAATTTTTTTAATTCTCAAAATATCATCATTCATTTTTAAAAAATGACACCACCTCCACTTTTACATCTAATTCCACCACTTGCACCACCACATTTACTACCTCCACAACCACCGCCACCACCACTACCACAACCACCACATCCTCCTCCTCCTCATCCTCCGCCACCACCACCACCACCACCACTACCACCTCCACAACTGCCATCCCCACCACCACAACCATCAACTTCGCCTTCATCTCCACCACCAACTCCACTCCATCACTATCACTACCACTACCACCACATGATTAGTGCATAACACTTTTAACATCATGTCTATTTTAGTCATTATTCACAGTTACAACAATTTATATTAAAATTTACCAAACGGTTTTAACACTGCTTTTTGTACTAACAGCACTTTAAAAATAGTGTTTACCAAACATGGAGCTGCTTTACTTTACAGCTAATTATTTTTAAAGCACAGCAGAAGCAACTTTTTTTAAAAGTGACAGCAATCCCAAACTAGGCCTAAGTCATCCGTGGAAGCAGAAACCGGAAGAAAGTGAAAATTTCATAACATAGGGAAATAACAGAAAGGTCAAAACTGTAATCTAACATAGAAAATAAATCCAAAAATCGACAGCTGTCGAGTTTTGGGTTTATTTTGGGTGTGTTTCTATGTATTAAATAGTGTAGGGTATATTTATAGTTTCATGTCTAGGAATGGGTTTTTCACTAATTTTGTAGATAAAAAATGTGGTAAGTGTAGCATTACTCTTCAAATTATACAAAGATTTGAATTAATGAGTTCAAATTCAATGGGTTGCAATCCCCTGTTCTAGCCCTGTATTTTCTTTGTGATCACCAGCCATAATTTACATAAAAAACTGTTACTCAATCGTTAATGTCAATATCCAATATTTTTATAACATCTGTATTCATTTATTTATTTTTATATGAAACCAATTGTGCAGAGTTGTGAAGTTAATATTAATTATAATCGGCAAGTTTCATCAGTCGTAACTACACACTGGGACCTCTGTCCATCAAGAAACGACACAAATACGGCACAGGGTTCGGAATGAGGAGAGATCCCCCAACAAAAGACAAATGCAGAACAAGGATCTTAAAAACAAACACATACAAAACAACCCAATGACCAGAACAACAAGAAGCTAAAGAACAAACACACGCGTCAGGAGGTAATTAACAACCTCAACATCAGAGGTTAAGGACAACTTTATCTGTCAGAAAAGAGATCCATATATACTTTAATACTTAGTAAATAACTAAGTGAAAGAGGAAGGAAGAAGGTAGAAGACCAATTCATTAGTGCAGTATGCAATTGCTCCTTCATATGACCATTTTCTTGTTATGGCGCATAAGCACACCAGAAGCAGAACCAGATCAATTAGCGCCAATAGCAAAGCCTGGTTGTGAAACGCATTGCGGAGATGTTAGCATCCCGTACCCTTTTGGGATTGGACCTAGCAGCAGCTGTTACATGTATGATTGGTTTGAAATACACTGCGACAACTCTACCAGCCCTCACAAGCCTTTCTTGAGGGCTGCGAAGCTTGAGGTGCTGAACATCTCTATTGAAGGCACACTTCTGGTTAAGAACCCTGTTACTTTCTTTTTCAACAGAAGAAAGACCCCCCAAGCACCGAATTTGATGGGAAGCCCTTTCTTATACTCTCAGAAATACAACCGGTTCACAGCAGTGAGTTGTGGCTTCTTTGCCTTGGTAAGGTCATACCATGACCAGCGTGTTGTTGGCGGCTGCATGTCAACTTGTGATAAGAGTGCTGAAACTGCACACAACCATGGATGCAGAGGCATTAACTGCTGCCAGACTACCCTTCCCCAAAATCTCAGCGTGATTGAGACTGAGATAAAATCTGAATCTGAAGAAAGTTCTACTAGTGGAAATGACCGAATGTTGGCTCTTTACAACTATGCATTCCTTGTGGAGCACGATTGGTTTCAGAACAATTTATCAAATTTTAGAGACGTCAAGGACATGGACAGCGTTCCGGTTGTGCTTGAATGGAGCTTGAGCTTGGCGAACATGAATAGTTCGTTAATCAAATTATTTGAAAGGTTCATTACAAACACATCAGAGGGATATTTCAGTCACCTAGGATTTTCCCAAAACTCGATGCCCTATTGCAGCATACATAATGTCACTTCTTCCACATACAATCAGTCAAGGCTTCAATGTTTTTGTCCCCTCGGCTTTCAAGGTAGTCCCTATCTTCTCCAACCCTGTCAAGGTAACTACACCTCTTCCATTGTCCAAAGCAAGCTATGAACATGTATATCCTTATCTTTCATGTTGGAATTAGCAGCATCAATCGAAACTCACCATGCATCATGTCCATTCTTTCTGTTTCTGTTATTTTATTTCAGATATAGATGAATGCAAGACCCCTAATATGTGTCTGGCTCATGGTCGTTCTAATATCGAAAAGTTGAATTTTGGTGGACCTACTACATGTGAGAATTTTGCTGGGGGTCATACATGCTACTCAAATACAACTGGTGTTGCATGTAAATATTATGGTACACGGTTTTTTTTGTGCTACTTATATGGCAAAAGGAGACGGCTGCTTCTGACCTCTCGAATCAAAACCATCCTTCTAGGTATGGTCATATATTTCCCTTCATTTCTCAGCAATTTTTAAAATAGATGTTAAAACACTTTATCTGTTTCAAGGGCTCGTTGAAGAGGTGGAAACCATTTGTAGGTGAGTTTTTCAACTGCATTATATGTTGAATAGTTTTATCCATTTATAATTTCAAAGTGTATTTGTATATGCAGGTCTTGGCATGGGTCTTGGATTGTTGTTACTATTTCTTGGTGCATGGTATGGTGCATGGCATGTATATAAAGTCATAAAGAAAAGGAAAGACATCAAGCGCAAGGAAATATTTTTCAAACGAAATGGTGGTTTGCTGCTAGAAAAACAATTATTGTCAGGTGAACACAACGTTGAGAAAGTCAAGTTGTTCAAGTCGAAGGAGTTGGAGAAGTCCACTGACAATTTTAACATTAATAGAATTCTCGGCCAGGGAGCCCAAGGAACTGTTTACAAAGGCATGTTGACAGATGGAAGAATCGTTGCTGTGAAAAAGTCTAAAATAGTGGATGAAGGCAAACTTTCGGAATTTATCAATGAGGTTGTGATTCTTTCACAAATCAACCACAGGAATGTGGTTAAAATATTGGGATGTTGTTTGGAGACTGAAGTTCCTATTTTGGTCTATGAATTCATACCTAATGGAACGCTTTCTCAGTATATCCAAGGGAAAATTGAGGAATGTTCACTTACATGGAAAATGCGCATACGAATTGCGACAGAAATTGCTGGAGCTCTTTTCTACTTACATGGTGCAGCCTCCTTTCCAATTTTTCATAGAGACATCAAATCTTCCAATATACTCTTAGATGAGAAATACAGAGCGAAAGTTGCTGATTTTGGAACTTCACGATCAATTGCCACCGACCAAACTCACTTAACAACACTTGTAAATGGCACGTTTGGTTACTTGGACCCGGAATATTTCCAATCAAACCGATTTACGGAGAAAAGTGATGTGTATAGCTTTGGAGTTGTCCTTGTTGAGCTCTTAACAGGACAAAACCCAATTTTTGCAATAGCAGGGTCACAAGAAGAAGACTACACAAGTCTTGCTACATACTTCATCACATCAATGCAAGAACATCGTCTATTTGACGTTGTTGATGCTCGAGTTTTGAAGGAAGGATCAGAAACAGAGATCAGATCATTTGCTAACCTTGCAAGAATGTGCCTAAATTTGAATGGGAGGAATCGTCCTACAATGAGAGAGGTTACAGCCGAGTTGGAGGCCCTCCAAATCTCCCAAAAAAACTTCTAATATTCATGAACCAAATTATAAATACATATAGTTTGAGTATTAGGATGCGTTTTGAAATCAACATGGTCAGCTTCGGATGGCGGTCCAATTTCATAATTTCATCAACAGATTTCCAACAAGCAAGAATCCAGAGCCGGTGAGAATGTGGTATGATCGCCTAAGAACTGCACCTGGGCTTCCACAAGTGTCTTCAGGTGTTGGTGTACAAAATATTTCTTGTATTGGAAATTTGATTCAATATTGTAGACAATTACATCATATTTTGGACCCTATATTCTGTAATGTACTTCTATTAAGTAATGAATCTCAAAGAAATAAACAAGAAGGAAAAACAAAATTGGTTTCTTTTTGGCTTAATCAGCAACAATTCAGAGAATGAAAATTAGGAAGAACTCCAATGGAATAGTACATCTTTATCTCCAAATATACCATGAGTTGGGGCTTTAGAATTCTTGAACTTCCCTCCACTTTTGTTTTTTGGCCAAACCTTGAGGAGGGTTCTATTTTAGCCCATCTTTTTGCGTCTGTTGGCATATCTTTTTCCTCATTACGGTAAGTTCAAAGAAGTTAAACAAAACCTTAAATTTCTTCAAATTTGGTCAGGACTTATTGGACATACAGCCTAGGCTCAAAACAAACAGACAAAAGAACAACAAGAAGCTAAAAACAAAGACACTCAAAACAAGCCAATGACCAGAAGACCAAGAAGGTAAAAAACAGAACACACACTTGGAAGGCTGCAAACCTTCTCAACAAAAAGGCTCCATCGGACCACATATACTTCTTACTCAGCAAATAAGTAAGAGAAAAGAGAAAAAGATAGAAGTCGAATTGATGATTGCAATATGCAATTTCTTCTTCATATGATCATCTTGTTGTTATGGCTCATTGTTGAAGTTTTTGGAATGGAGGTTTACTTGGAGAAGAAGAAGAATATGAAAAATATTGCAGAGAAAAGAGAGAGACGTTGTAAGAGAGAGAGAGAGAGAGTTTGTAAGAGAGAGAGAGAGAGAGAGAGAGAGAGAGAGAGAGAGAGAGAGAGTTTGTTACTCAGCTCCAATCATAAGAATGCACACACTCTCATGCTGATTTCATTCTAACAGAAGCAATCCCTTTAGAAGGCAGAGAATGTGATCTCAGCCATACAATTTGTGTCAGCAATATAAGCTGTACACTTGGCATAAGCTAGGACATATGATACCTACACTCTAGGATTAAATCTAAGCCTTACACCCGTCTAGCTAAGAACTTAGGAAAATAATTTACATTTCAACACTCATAAGTCCAGCAGCAGCATCATCATCAGATCAATTAGCACCAATAGCAAAGCCTAGCTGCGAAAAGCATTGTGGAGATGTTACCATCCCATACCCTTTTGGGATTGGCCCTAGCAGCAATTGTTACTTGTACGATTGGTTTGAAATTGAGTGTGACTACACCACCATCCCACCCAGGCCTTTCTTGAGGCTTGCCAAGCTAGAGGTGCTCAGTATTTCTATTGATGGCACGCTTTGGGTTAACAACCCTGTTACTTTCTTCTATGGAGGAAAAGGAATTCGCAAAGTAGCGCCAAATTTGACGGGAAGCCCTTTCGTGTACTCAGAGAGATACAATAGACTCACTGCAGTGAGTTGTGGATTCTTTTTGGTGGTAAGGTCAGATGAGAATGTTGTTGGTGGGTGCATGTCAACTTGTGATAAGAATTATCATTCTAGACGCAATTATGGATGTATTGGTATTAACTGTTGCCAGACTACCTTTCTGGCATATCTCACTGCCATCACCATTGAGTTGCAGGCTGAATACGGAGCAGCTACTGGTGGAAATGACCACATGGGAATGGGAACAGGGACGTGAACGGGAATGGGAATGGATGACTACAACTATGCCTTCATTATCGAGCAAGAATGGTTTGAGAATACATTTTCGAATTTTACATATGTCAATGTCTAAGCTTAAGCTCCATTCTAGCACCACACCTGATGAAGTTTCTAGTAAGGGACCCCACACCCTATTGCAGAACATATGATGCCAATTATTCTATGAAATTCAATCATTCAAAGCTTAAATGTTTCTGTCTGCCTGGCTTTGAAGGAAGTCCGTATCTTCTCCAACCTTGTCAAGGTACTAAACCTCTTTCATATCCAAAGCTTCAACGTAAATGTTGCTTGCACAAATTTATTAGCTTTTTCAGATTGAATTTCCCAACCCTTTGGAGCCAGAAAAACTTCGGCGAGGCTCTTCTTGCTACGTGGTTGTGCAGAGTTGGTGATCAGAGGCTAATCAAAAAAGTGCATGCGTTCAAATTTAATGAACAATTTTTATCCTTTGAAGGCATGCCATTTTTTAACTGGACTGCTCCAATTCACATAGCAGATACATAAGCTCTGGTCCTTTGGAGCAGCATGCACCAAATAGTCAAATTCATTTCATAAGCTCTGGACTTGCAGACTTATTTGGATGCTTTTTTACTATATATTTTTATTATTATTGTGTACTATATTTCTTAAGAAAAGTGAAAATCGTATATATGATCCTTATCATTAGCAAAAAAGAAAAAGAAAGATGAACATATGATCCTTCCTTATCTTTCATTTATAAACGAATGAGACTGAGTAAGCATCACCAGACTAATTTGTCTTTCTGCCATTTTCACATTTCAGATATAGATGAATGCAAGGGCCCTAATCCGTGTATGAGCGAGCTTGCTAATCCCACCACATGGAAATTTGGTTTCGGTACTACGTGTGAGAATTTGGTTGGAGGTTATACATGCTACTCAAATAGAACAGGCTTTACATGCCAGTATTATAGTAGTATCACTGATGCTCTATGCTACTCCCCTCCCAAAACCAGATGACCGCTTCGGATCGATCGGCCCTTTCCAATCCAAACCATTCTGTTTGGTACGTATGCTCTCCTATATATTCTCTCCATGGCTCGTTTAACTTTTTCTATGTAAGTTTTTCTAAACAACTTTTTAAAGTAGATGTCAAAAACAGTATATCTCTCTCTCAGAGCTAGTTCTATACAAATGTGGCAAAAGTAATGCATGCATCATTAGTGTATGAGGAAATCATCACTATCATCTTGTCAATGCGTTAAACAAATATTGTTTACTTCATAATTAGAATTTGAACAAATAAAATGTATCCACTTTTCTTCAAGTTTAGCTTTTTATGAAGTTTGTGCTTAAAGAAGGCTTTGAAGAAAACATTCCAATATATTACTTCATTGAGTTATATGTATGTATGCAGGTCCTGGCATGAGTCTTGGGCTGTTGTTACTCCTTATATATGTATACAAATGCAAAAAGAAAAGGAAAAAAATCAAACGCAGGGAAATGTTTTTCAAACGAAATGGTGGTTTTTTGTTAGAGCAACAATTATCATCAAAAAGTTTCTACAGAAAATCAAGTTGTTCAAATCCAAAGAGTTAGAGAGGTCCACTGATAACTTTAAATTAACAGAATTCTTGGCCATGGAGGCCAAGGTACTGTTTACAAAGGCATGTTGGCAGATGGAAGAATCGTTGCTATAAAGAAGTCTAAAATAGTGGATGAAGGCAAACTTTCAGAATTCATTAATGAGGTTGTGATCCTTTCACAAATTAACCACAGGAATGTGGTTAAAATATTGGGATGTTGTTTGGAGACTGAAGTTCCTATTTTGGTTTATGAATTCATACCCAACGGAACCCTTGCTAAGTATATCCAAGGGCAAGTTGAGGAGTTTCCACTTACGTGGGAGATGCGGTTACGAATTGCCAAAGAAATCGCGGGTGCACTTTCCTACTTGCATGGTGCAGCTTCCTTTCCCATTTTTCACAGAGACATCAAATCAACAAACATACTGTTGGACGAAAAATACAGAGCAAAAGTTGCTGATTTTGGAACTTCACGATCAGTTTCCATTGACCAAACTCACATGGCAACTTGTTAATGGTGCATTTGGTTACTTGGACCCGGAATACTTCCATTCAAATCGATTTACTGAGAAAAGTGATGCGTATAGCTTTGGAGTAGTCCTTGTTGAGCTCTTGAGTCTTGACTGGACAAAAACCAGTTTGTGCAGTACTAAGGTCCCAAGAGGACAAATATAGAAGTCTTGCCACACATTTCATTATTTCGATGCAAGAAGATCGTCTATTTGACATTGTTGATCCTAGAATTTTGAAGGAGGGCTCTAAAAGAGGGATCAAAGTATTTGCTAGCCTTGCAGGAAGATGCCTAAATGCGAATGGGAGGAATTGTCCTACAATGAGAGAGGTCACAACTGAGTTGGAGGCCATCCAAAAGTCAGAAACAACTTATAATGGGGCTCAACCGAATTATGAAGGGGTGTAATTTGTTGAAAATGAATCACTTGAGCAGAAGAAGAATGTTGTTTTAAACTCAACATGGTCAACATGGTCAGGCTCGGATGTGTTGAGAGTATCCAAAAAAAACTTCTAATAATATCATGAATACGTTTAGTAGGTCAAAATTGAATCATTTGTGAATTAGCTTTTCCAAAACAACAGGGCCAGCTTCGGATGGTGGTCCAATTTCATCATTTCTTCAACAAATTGTTCCAGAAAGGTGATGGGGATCGACGTCAGGACACAGGTCACCAACCACATACACGAGTACCGAAATTTAGGGCTAGTGCAAACTCACATATATCGTAACAAATCCATGTCACAAATAAACTATTTCATTAATCATCAACATCAACTCCCCTACAACTATTAAATTAGCCTTATTTATAGGCTTTACAAGACTTGGGCACCAAGGCTACTTGGTCCAAAAGTAAACTAATTAATTATAAAATCAAATATAAATAATAAAAGATATCTTAAAACTACCTAAATAAGAAAATAACAATATATCATGAAATAACTAATTAAATGGTAAATATATCTATCTTGATCCACCCCTATGCTCTTGCATCAAAAGGAGTGTTGAAAATGACGTATATATGATCTCCTAAGGAGTGTAGCATGAACTTCCACAATCATCTTCAGGTGTTGGTGTCCCAAATATTTCTCGTATTGCTATTTCGGACTGTAATATTATGTACGTAATGTATATATCAAAAGAGCTCACATAAATAAAGAAGGGAAACCAAAAACTGGTTTCTTCTTGGGTTTATCAGCAAGAATTCAGAAGTAAACACGTGTAGACCAATTGAATACTCAAAATTAGGAAGAACTCCAATCTTGCTTTATAATTCTTGAACTTTCCTCCACTTCTGTTTTTTGGCCAAACCTTGAGGAGGCATCTTTTTGCACTGGTACTAAAAGCATTTTTTTTCCTAGTTACGGTTAGTTCAAAGAAACTGAAGAAACTTTAATTTTTTCAAAGGGTAAATTACTCAAATGGTCTTTAAATTTATACCTGATTTATATTTTAGTCCCTCAATTAAATTATTCATTCAAATAGTCCATCAACTCTATATTATTCGCTCCAGTGGTCCTACTGTCTAATTTTCTTTTAGATTTAACCAAATTTTAAGGTAAATAATGACAAATTTACCCTCATATTTAACGGAAATATTGACATAATATAACGGTAGGACCAATTGAGCAAATAATATAGAGTTGATGAATCATTTGAACGAATAATTTAATTGAGGGACCAAAATATAAATCGAGTATAAGTTTGAGGACCATTTGAGTAATTTACCCTTTTTTCAAATTTGGACCGTTTGTTAGGACTTATTGCAAATACAAAGCATGCTCAAAACAAAGCGACAAAAGAACAACAAGAAGCTAAAAACAGACACACTCAAAACAACCCAATGACCAGAACAACAAGAAACTAAAAAACAAAACACACACCAGGAGGCAGCAGACCTTCTCAACAAAAGGGCTCCATCGGAACCACATATACTTCTTACTTAGCAGATAAGTAAGAGAAAAGAGGAGGAAGATAGAAGTCTAATTGATGATTGCAATATGCAACCTCTCCTTCATATGATCATCTTGTTGTTATGGCGCACAAGTCGAGCAGCGGCATCATCATCAGATCAATTAGCACCAATAGCAAAGCCTAACTGCGAATCGCATTGCGGAGATGTTAGCATCCCATACCCTTTTGGGATTGGTCCCAGCAGCAATTGTTACTTGTACGATTGGTTTGAAATTGAGTGTGACAACTCCACCAGCCCTCCCAAGCCTTTCTTGAGGCTTGCCAAGCTAGAGGTGCTCAATATTTCTATTGATGGCATGCTTCGGGTTAACAACCCTGTTACTTTCCTCTACGGAGGAAGAGGAATTCGCAAAGTATTGCTAAATTTGACGGGAAGTCCTTTCGTGTACTCAAAGTACAATAGACTCACTGCAGTCAGTTGTGGCATCTTTTTGGCGGTAATGTCAGATGAGACTGTAGTTGGTGGATGCATGTCAACTTGTGATAAGGATCATTTTCGTAGAGAGAATTACGGATGTATTGGTATTAACTGTTGCCAGACTACCCTTCCCTCAAACCTCAGTGTCATCACCATTGAGTTGCAGCCAGAATCTGAAATGGGAATGCGAATGCAAACACGAACAGGAACGAGAATGGATGACTACAACTATGCCTTCATTGTTGACCAAGAATGGTTTGAGAATAACTCAGACGTCAAGGACAAGGGCAGCGTTCCTGTGGTGCTAGAATGGAGCTTAAGCTTAGACAATATGAATAGTTCGTCAGCCAAACTATATGAAGAATTCATTGGAAACACAACAGAAAAAAATTTACGCAATCCTCTCAAGTCATTTGAAGGAAGCGACCCCACACCCTATTGCACAACATATGAGCCCAAATATTTTATGCAATCAACTTATGATAATCAATCAAGGCTTCAATGTTTTTGCCCGTTCGGCTTTGAAGGAAGTCCATATCTTCTCCAACCTTGTCAAGGTAATTCATTGATTATAAACATGTTCCACTATATATCCAAAGTTCAAATTAAACATGTTTGCACAAATTTATTAGCTTTTCTGGATCGAAGTTCCCCAGCCCTTTGGAGCCAGAAAGATTTCAGTGTGACTTTTCATGCCGCGTGGTTGTGCAGCCGATGGGCAAATTAAAAAGTGCATGCCATTCTGTCAATCTGCACTTCCAAGTGACAGGCACACGTGGATGTTTCTCTTTTGGAGTGGAATGCACCCAATAATGGATTCCATTTCGTTTCATCCTAGGACTTGCAGCTTATTCTGATAGTTTTTTTTTCCTATTTTCTTTTTCACTAATTTTTTTCTTACTATATTTCTTAAGAAAAGTGAAAATGGATTACATGATCCTTATCAGTAGCCAAAAGAAAAAAAAAAGAAGAAATATTTTTCATTTATGAACGAGTAAGCATCAGCAGTCACCATCATGGCCGGCCAATATTTGTCTTTCTGTTGTTTTCATTTCAGATATAGATGAATGCAAAGGCCCTAATAATTGTGAGATTGATGATCCTGCAACGAATTTGGGTGTCACAAATACATGTGAGAATTATGTTGGAGGTCATAGATGCTACTCAATTGAAACTGGTATTGCATGTCAGTATTATGGTACAGCTGATGCTCTATGCTTCTTCCCTCCCAGATGGTCGTTTTACTACTTTCCAATCCAAATCATTCTTCTTGGTACGTATGCTCTCCATGGTTCATTAACTCTTGTTATTTAAGCTTTTAAAAACAATTTTTTAAAGTAGATGTCAAAACCAAATTCTCTCTTTCAGAGCTGGTTCTATAAAAATGAGGCAGAAGACCTCTAAGAATTTCAACAAAGAAAATGTAGGCAGGTGATATAAGTTTATGTTGCGCTTTTTAAAGTCTTAGATTTTTATGAAGTTTGTACTTAAAGCGCACTATTTTGGTTTCTAAGGTAAAAGACCAATACATCACTTGATTGAGTTATATACGTATGCAGGTCTTGGCTTGATTCTTGGGCTTTTGCTCCTACTTATATATGTGTACAAACGTATACACAAAAGGAAAAAGATTAAACGCAAGGAAATGTTTTTCAAACGAAATGGTGGTTTATTGTTGGAGCAACAATTATCATCAAATAAAGGTAATGTAGAGAGAATCAAGTTGTTCAAATCCAAGGAGTTAGAGAGGTCCACCCATAATTTTAAAATTAATAGAATTCTTGGTCATGGAGGCCAAGGTACTGTTTACAAAGGCATGTTGGCAGATGGAAGAATCGTTGCCATAAAGAAGTCTAAAATAGTGGATGAAGGCAAACTTTCAGAATTCATTAATGAGGTTGTGATCCTTTCACAAATTAACCACAGGAATGTGGTTAAAATATTGGGATGTTGTTTGGAGACTGAAGTTCCTATTTTGGTTTATGAATTCATACCCAACGGAACCCTTGCTGAGTATATCCAAGGGCAAGTTGAGGAGGTTCCACTTACATGGGAGATGCGGTTACGAATTGCCACAGAAATTGCAGGAGCTCTTTCCTACTTACATGGTGCAGCTTCCTTTCCCATTTTCCACAGGGACATCAAATCAACAAACATACTTTTGGATGAAAAATACAGAGCAAAAGTTGCTGATTTTGGAACTTCACGATCAGTTTCCATTGACCAAACTCACCTGACAACACTTGTTAATGGTACATTTGGTTACTTGGACCCGGAATACTTCCATTCAAATCGATTTACAGATAAAAGTGATGTGTATAGCTTTGGAGTAGTCCTTGTTGAGCTCTTAACTGGACGAAAACCCGCTGTTTGTGCAGTAACAAGTTCAGAAGAAGATGAATATAGAAGTCTTGCCACACATTTCATTATTTCGATGCAAGAAGATCGTCTATTTGATATTGTTGAGGCTCGAATTTTGAAGGAGGGCTCTAAAACAGGGATCAATGAGTTTGCTAACCTTGCAGGAAGATGCCTAAATGTGAATGGGAGGAATCGTCCTACAATGAGAGAGGTCACTACCGAGTTGGAGGCCATCCAAAAGTCAGAAACAACTTATAATGGTGCTCAACCGAACTATGAAAGGGTGTAATTTATTGAAAATGAATCACTTGAGCAGCAGAAGAAAGTTGTTTCAATTCAACACGCTCAGGTTCGGACATGTTGATAGTATGGAAACTTGAGTTGCATTGGAGAATGGAAACTTTGCGTTAGTGCTTAAAAAATATCTTGAGTTGGATGCTCACATTCTATCTTCATCATTACTTGAACTTCCACAATTCTATATCTTCAGCTCTTGTTTAACAAAATGTTTCTTGTGTTGCATATTTCATTCTATGTACAAGTCCATGTTCTTTTAGAATACAATCTTCTCTAAAATGCATGTTGCTAGCAAAAAATGCTACTAGCTTTGAAGTTATGAAGCTCACACAAATAAACAAGAAGCCAAAATTTGGTTTCGTTTGGCTAAATTAGCATAGGAACTCGGAACTAAATGTTACGTAATAGAAGAACTTAAGGTAAGCAATGGTCTTTATCTGCAACTATATCATCGATGAGAGCAAATGCTAGCCTGATTAATGACTAGTTCATCGTCCTGTCTTGTGGACCGTTGGCTTAATATATTGTGACACTGATATGAGTCGTACGGGTATACTTCTATATATATATAGAGAGAGAGCTTCTATTGAGGGATTTATATATTTTGATAAATTTTGATTTAAATAACATGTTTGAAAAGAAGAAGATTCGTGTATCTCAAATATGTACTTTAAACGTACATTTGAATCCCCTATTATAGGTCAAGTTTGGCAGCTACAATTTAAATTTTGCACATAATTTCCACACAAACTACTCTCAGAAAATAAGGGATTTAATTGGTATATTCATGGAAAATCGGAAGTTAATTCATGCCAATATATACTAAATTAAATGCATAGAATAACTCAAACAATATAAGAGAAGTTTTAGAAAAATCAGAATATGGTCGAGTCTAAAACTTGATTGTATCCTCTTAAGATAAAATTGCCCCGTTAAAATATCAACCCCAGCCCATTAACACTTTATCAGCCCATTGATAAACAACCCAGCTCAGCCCATTTTGAGGAGCAATCTCTACAATATTCTAGAAGCACTAGAAGTTTAAAAACAAAGTGATAATGTCGGTTACCACTAGAAATATCTAGACACAATATATTTCTGCTTTCTTCTCTTGTTGGTTGGTGCTTTGGCGATGTGTTTGATCATTGTAAGAATAAAAACAATACATTTTTGGTTGTTTTCAGGCCACAACGTTGGCGTTACGTGAAAATCCAAGCAAAACCTCAGGCGGGTTAAGTCAGATTCGATCCCAAATGTTTGATGCCTACCGTAATCACTTATTCATCACCATGTAAATGTATGCAGAAAGTATTACTTCCAATGTATGAAAAGAAAAACTCAAAATGGGACATTTGTCAATCGTACAAGGGTTTCCTCATGTCACGTGAAAGTAGTAGAATTAATGAAGGTCTATATGCAAGCAAGCAACTTGAGAATTGAGATGGATATACATTAATTATTATATAATTTATATATAAAAGTAGAATTAATTGTATTATATTGAAAGATAGAGACCGGATGTGATGTTGGTACCAGATCTTTTTGGCTCGTAATATTTAAAATTTTCAAAACAAATACTATTTCTGCTCCTATTTAATATTTAATCAATACATATGCAATAAAATATAAGTTAAATTCGAAAGGTGTAGAAGCCACCAAGACTGGTTTGTGCTATGTGGGGGTCATTAATTTTGGCTGCTCACTATCTACAACTTCTTCACATTCCTGCGCATGACTTGGTTTTCTTTGGATACTATAATGCTTCTGTTTACCCTTCTCTTCTGGTCAAGTTAGGAGAAAACAGTAGTGGCTGAAGTATAAAAGCCCAAGTCGGTGTATGTTTATTGCTTGTATATTATATAGTTGGGAGTATAGAGTTTTTGTATTGCCTTTTTATTGTGGTCGTATTGCCTCCCTATTGGATGTCTATTGTTGTCGTATCACATTTGTTTTGGAAGTCTGTCTTGGAAATAAAATTATATGGTTGGGAGTATGGAGTTTTTTTGTTGCCCTATTATTGTCGTCGTATTACTATTTATTGTTGTCGTATCACCCTTTTTTTCAAGTTTGTCTTGGAAAGTTTTTGCTGGGTTTCAAACAAATAAATGCTTCCATTTCAAACAAATATTTAAAGATCATCAATGCCAATCCACCCATTTCAAGAACAAATATCATAAATTAGGTTTGCAAACCCATTGGTGGTGCTTGCGGTGGCTAATGGTGTGGATGAGGAGATGGGTCTTTGGACCTAGAAAAAGAAGAACATGGAGAATTGGGAATTAAGGCTGGGAATCAATGTGTGTGTGTGTGTGTGTCAAAATTGGGATTTCATCTCAAATAAAGCATATGAGAGAAGAGAAGAATAATTAAGAAGCAAAAAAGAAAGCAATTTGGGGTGTCATCTCAGATAGAGCAGGGCATAGAAGAAGAAGTGAAGAAGAAAGCAAAATTTAGAGAGAGAGTAGAGACCAATTTCACATGACAAAAAAAAGGTGATAAAAAGATGATACGGGGTGAAAAGGAGCTTTTATAGAGAATATTTTTGAATTAATTTCAAAAAGAGGGCATTGTTTGAATAAACCATTGGAACTGGAGGCAAAGCCGTCTATTCCCAATTGCCTAGAGCATGCCACACACATGTGGCTAGGATTTATGGAGAAGCCAAAGTTGGTGAACTCTCCTAGAAATAGGCATGAACCTTCCATTATGAAAGCAAGTCGAGAAGACAAGAATCAATAAGTAGTCTTCAAAGAGTGGCCCTCTGAGTATGAGCGTGTAGCCTTGTGAGTGTTTTGTGAGAAAGAGTGCTTTGTAAGAGTTTGTCCTTTTTTTTTTTGGAGTTGTCTTGTTGTAATATACAATTCTATATTAGAGTTATGTACTCTAATTTCTTGAACATGCCCCTCACAGGTGCTTTAAGATTCTAATGACAAATGTCTCCCCGAATACAATGACCTCCTTATTGTGGTAATAATAGCACTCCAAACTACAAGAACAACCAGAGACTTGTGTCTGTTCTAGGGCATGTTATAATGGTAGGTAACTTTATATAACCGATGCATGGCCTTTTATATTTGAGATATGAATAATGCTACTCTTACCACATTTGTATACCACATCCCTATACCATCTTATGTGGCAGCTGAGGTGGACGGCCACGTCAATTAAAATTATTTAATATTTTCTTTTCTTTATGATTTATTCCAGTATTTGTTTTTCTAATTGTCTTAATTAAAATACACTTCATTGATTTAATTGATGTGACATATAATATGGACATGCCACATCATGTGGTATAGAAATGTGGTAAGTGTAGCATTACTCACATACATGCTTCTCTTGCGCAAGTGCGTGGCATAAATGACATGAAGTAAAAACTCTATCAATTACTCAATGTGCTGCAGTATTTATACTACTAACTAAAAGGACCCGTTTGGAGGGATTGTGTCTCATAATGAAAAGTCGAAGTGTTCCAACAACTACAAAAGAAAAGTACCTTACTCATTTGTTCCCGCTTATATTCAACCCAAGGCGCGTAGAAATACCTTTCGTATGTATTAATCTATTTGGAAGTTATACGGTAATAATTTAGAAGAAAACAACTAGAGTGAGACAATCTGTGATGGCTTCTTTGCGACCAAAACTTCCACAAAGCTCCCCATGCCTTCATTATTTTTCAATGTCATTTACACTGGGAAAAGGTATGCAGTAAGTAGGTTATTTTATATGGGGTTAATATTTGGCACAAGATCACGATAAGGTCACACTTCTTTAGCTAGCTATGAATCTGAAGAAAGAGAAGGAAACCTTATAATATCTCCAAAATTTCCCTTGCAAACTCTTTACTAGCTACCTAGCTACTCTTTTCAACTTATAAGATTCACATTAGTGATTATGTTTAGAATCTAAAAAGTCAGAGACGGCAGCTGCTAATTGAGAATAAGAAAACCTTCATATATTAATGGGTAAGAGTTAAATTCATCTAAAAAGTCAGAGATGGCAGCTGGTAGTTGAGAATAAGAAAAGTTTTATATATTAATGTAGTAGTTGGATGCTGTGATTTTGTTTTCAACTATAAAAGAAATGTATGAGCTGCTGTGGTAAGGCAGGTCGCACAACCCTTACAATAAGAGCAATGACAATACTGTTAGATCAACACATGATTTTCATTCTTCTCTTTTGCCTCTGGCACATAAGTATTGCACAAGCAGCATCAAGAGCAGAAGCCCCGCCCATAGCAATGCCTAATTGCACAACGCTATGCGGAGGTGTGAGCATCCCTTACCCTTTTGGCATTGGACCAAGCACCAATTGTTTCTTAAACGAGTGGTTTCAAATAGACTGCAACAAGTCTACTGGGCACAAGCCGTTCTTGCGGCGTGCCCAACTGGAGGTGCTCAACATTTCTATCAATGGCACGCTTCGCGTTAACAGCCCCGTCACTTTTCTGTGCAACACCAAGAAGGGAAAAACAAGTCACCAACTGCTGGCAAATTTGACGGGAAGCTTCTTTGTGTTCTCTCAGAGGCACAACATATTCACTGCAGTGAGTTGCGGCTTCCTTGCCGTTGTGACAAGCTCAAATGACGATGATATGGTTGCTGTTGCCGATAAAATCATTGGTGGGTGCAGGTCCATTTGTGATAGCTTTCAAAAGGGTAGGTCAAACTATGATGGCTGCGATGGTATTAACTGTTGCCAAACTACAATTCCACCAAACCTCACTTCCGTCACCACTCACATTCTATATGCAAACGCATCGGCTATAGATTGTACGGACTACCCTCCAACAGACTATATCTATGAGAAAAATATTAACTATGCGTTCCTGGTTGACAGGGAATGGTTTGACCACACTTCTTCAAGAGCCGTCCAGGCGATGGAGAAGGTCCCTGTGGTGCTAGAATGGGCCTTACAGTATGATAATAATGTAACCGATCTACTGTTCACTAGCTTCATTCATGGTGAAAGAAATCGTTCCAGGCGGCATGATCCAACACCTTATTGTGAGGTCGATGAAACTTCCACTTATTCTTTTTCACCACGGCATATGGCCGCATCGTTTTACTGTCACTGCCCGGAAGGCTTCGAAGGAAATCCCTATCTTCGACAATCTTGCCACGGTAAGATTTTCAAATCATTATAACATGCGCAATTCTAACTCATTTTTCCATCTCCTCGCCACTTGACGGTGTATAGGTGACGAACCTTGTGACGCCGAAAATGCATCACATATTGTCAACTGTGACGAATTTACATGTTTAAGTGACGACGACTCGTCTTCACAGAAGGCCTGTTTTCTTGTAGTGTAGACGGGGAGATTCTTTCATGGTATCAGAGCAACAAAGAGTCTAACAACTTCGTTGTTTTTTTTTCTTCTCATCTCTTCATGTCTTCTTCTGCTGCTTCGAGCTCTTCTGTCCTCATGGCGTCCTCCTCTAACATCTCCAATTTTTTGACTATCAAACTTGATCGCACCAATTTCCCTCTCTGACGTGCACAGATCATTTCTTTGCTTCGCAATCGCAATCTTCTCTCTTTTGTTGATGGTTATAACATGCGCAATTCTAACTCATTTTTCCATCTCCTCGCCACTTGGGCTAACCCCAAGGGCTAACATGTACAAATTCTTTATGTTACAAACGCACGCAGGACACATAACACGGGGAGTCGTTGCTTGCTTTTTATAAATGAATGAGATTCAAAATTATCTGGATATAAACAAATGAAATGTGGGGTTTAAAAAATTGAGATAAGATTTGGTGTATGTTAATTTTAACTCAATGTAAAAGTTAAATCACTATGGCCTTGAAAAAAGATAGTCTTACATCTAACAATTATGGAAGAATTTCAAGCATGATCTTTCACCATCATTTCCTTTTCTCTTTTGACGCTATATTTCAGACATTGATGAATGCTCGTACAACCCTACCATATGCTTGGCCGGAAGCAAGTGTGTGAACGACTATGGGGGGTACCACTGCTCCGTGAATAAAATGCGTACTCTCAAGTGGGCCCTTAAAGGTATGGCCAATAATATTCTACATACTATAACTTTAAAATGAAAGAGTCTCTGGATAATTATTGTATATGAGGATAAAAGAAAGTTCAGCAAGAGCCACAGACTTATTACATGAGCTTTTGGACACCAAATGAAATGACAGTGGTTCATTTGTTTTTACTTTGAGCCCGCTTTTGGTCTTTATTTATTTATAGCATATAAGAAATTGCCACATCAGTTGGTGTTTCTCAATGTTGATGTTTCATGAATTGTCCAGGTCTTGGCGCGGGTCTTGGACTAATATTGCTACTTATTGGTCTATGGCTGGGATACAGACTCATAAAGAAAAGGAATGACATTAAAAATAAGAAGAAGTTTTTCAAACGAAATGGCGGCTTGTTGTTAGAACAGCAATTATCATCTGGTGAAGTTAATGTTGAGAGAATCAAGTTGTTCAAATCAACAGAGTTAGAGAAATCCACTGACAATTTTAACGTCAATAGAATTCTAGGTCAAGGAGGACAAGGTACTGTTTACAAAGGAATGTTGACGGATGGTAGAATCGTTGCTGTAAAAAAGTCTAAAGTAGTTGATGAAGGGCAACTTTCAGAATTCATCAATGAAGTTGTGATTCTTTCACAAATCAACCACAGGAATGTGGTTAAAATACTGGGTTGTTGCTTAGAGACTGAAGTTCCTCTTTTGGTTTATGAATTCATACCCAATGGAACTCTTTATCAGTATATCCAAGGACAGATTGAAGAGTTTCAACTTACATGGCAAATGCGCTTACGCATTGCCTTGGAAATTTCAGGTGCTCTTTCGTACTTACACTCTGCAGCTTCCTTTCCCATATATCACAGAGACATTAAGTCTACAAACATACTCTTGGACGAAAAGTACAGAGCAAAAGTTGCTGACTTTGGAACTTCGAGATCAATTGTCATAGGCCAAACTCACCTGACCACAGTTATACATGGAACATTTGGTTATTTGGACCCGGAATACTTTCGGTCAAGCCAATTTACAGAGAAAAGTGATGTTTATAGCTTCGGAGTAGTCCTTGTTGAGCTCTTGACTGGAGAAAAACACATTTCTTTGGTAACAAGCTCAGCGAAAGAAAAAGAATACAGAAGTCTTGCTGCATATTTCATTACATCGATGGAGGAAGATCGTCTGTTAGACATTGTTGATGCTCTGGTTTTGAAGGAGGGCTCTGAAATAGAGATCAGGGTAGTTGCTAACCTTGCAAGAAGATGTTTGAATTTGAATGGAAGGAATCGACCTACAATGAGAGAGGTCACAGCGGAGTTGGAGGCACTTCAACTGGCAGAAAAATCCTCTAATACTCAACAAAATTATGAAGGTGTGGAATTTGTCGAACATAAATCTATTGAGCAATGGGGTGCTGTTTCAAGCTCAACAGGAACAGGATGGTCAGCTTGGGATCGTGATGGTGATGATCCAACTTCGTCATTACTGGAACTTCCACAATTATCTGTAAAAACATGGTGATCAAACTATTGTTGTAATGTGTGTTTCAGTTAATGTTGTAGGCAATCACATGTTCTTTCGGAATATAATGTTTTGTAATGTCTGCTACTGTAAGTTTCAAATCCTACATAAATAAACAAGAAGGAAAACTATTCGATTTCTTTTGGCTTAATCACCATGACTATGAACTAATTACATACCCGTAAAAAATGTAACTAAAGTGAAGCCTCGACCGTGTTTGATGGATCGAAAATGGGAGTTAGAACAAGTCACAAACTTCCAATACTTTTGACATATGAGACATTTATGTACCTCAAAAGACTAAAGAAGACTTATCAATTTTATTTTGCTTTCGGACAGTGACCTCTCAATTTTTTGTAATTCATACTATGTGGCATAATTACCATCAACTCAACTGCATTTTCTTTTCTGAGTGACATAAGTCAAGTAGCTCGTCAACAGCATTATCTTTTCATTTAATATTTATTTCGTGGGTAGATAGAAAGAGAAAGAAACACTTCAATTTTCTACAACCAGTCAAGCATGGCGTCTCTATATATGCAGTTTCCACACACATTACAACAAGACGACTTCAATTCGAACCACTTGTTCTTTTCTTCTATCGTGAAGGGATTTCTATAATACAAGCACCAAGTTGCAAATAAATTTTTTGCCTTAGAATCTTTCACTTTTCCATTTCTCATTACAAACGTAGAGTAAGAAAGCAAGCTACATATGTATTCTTCTTAGCAAACAATAACTTGGAAGAAACAGAGGAGGAAACAGAGGAATGCATGACAAGATGCAATATGATTTGCTAGTTCATCTGGTACTATTCGTTCTGCTGTTATGGGGCTCAAGTACTACAACAGCAGCATCGGGAGCTGAAACACCAGTGGCAAAGCATAATTGTGCAACACATTGCGGAGATATTAGCATCCCATACCCTTTCGGTATCGGACTTCATAAAGATTGTTACTTTGACGAATGGTTCGAAATGGTGTGCAACCAGTCATCTAGTAACAGCCCTCACAAGCTTTACTTGAGGCGTGCCCAGTTGGAAGTGCTAAACGTTTATGCTAATGGCACGCTTCGAGTTAACAACCCCATTGCTTTCTTCTGCGGCGAATACAAAGGTCAGCAACCCGCAAATTTGAGTGGAAGCCCTTTTGTATACTCTGGGAAACACAACAAATTCACAGCAGTGAGTTGTGGCTACCTTGCCTTGGTGAGCTCAGAAAAGTATGTTGTTGGAGGATGCAGGTCAATTTGTGAAGGGACTAGCATAAGCCCTGAAGGTTGCGAAATTGGTGTTAACTGTTGCCAGACCAACATCCCACCGCATCTCAGTGTCATCAGTACTGATATAAAAGATGATAGAAGAGCAAGGGTATGCAAGGATATATATGCATTTTTGGTTGACCAAGAGTGGTTTAGGAACAATTTTATTGCATCAAATTTTAGTGTCCTAAATGATATGGACAGCGTTCCGGTGGTGCTAGATGGGAGCTTAGGCTTGGACAATACTTCAGTCACAGTATTTCACAGATTCATGGGACAATATTCCAGGGCTTATAATGACCCTAAACCCTACTGCAAAATACTAAATGCCACTTCCACTCTGCCAAGGCTTGTATGTTCCTGTCCTCGGGGTTTTGAGGGAAATCCCTATCTTGGCTACGATTGTCATGGTAAACAAACATCTACCATCTCTCAAAAAACTTCAAACACATGCACAAATTAATTAACAATTTGTCATCTGTTTCACACTTCTGTTTACCATGCACCAAATTGTCGCATTTTAGTCAGCTGTGTTGGTTTGTATTTCGTGATAATCTTTCACCGTGATTTTCATTTGCTTTCTTGTCTCTACATTGCAGACATTGATGAATGCACAGATCAAAACAGATGTGGGCCTGGGGCCCCTCATTGTATGAACTACTATGGGACGTATACATGCTACAGACACAGAGTCAGTGGAAAGACAAAGATCAAACTGATTCTTATAGGTATGTTTCAGTCTTGCAATTACTTCATATATGAAAAGATGACAATGCCATGCCAATAATGCATAAGGCAAAGAATATGCAGGCCACATGATAATGTTGTGTAAGTTTTACTCACGCAAATACCAACATGAATTGGACGCCAAAAAGTTAATCAAACCCATTTTTTAAAACAGATTGGGCAACTAGAAATCCGTGATTCGAGTTTATATAATCAACCAAGTTATCTACAACACCAGTTTACAAGAAATCCTTTGTTAAACGACCCTTAGCGAGTCTAGTTCAACATGTCAAAAGGACATTGTAAAAATCAAAACAGAGCACAATGAAGTAGTTAAGGCAACTCTGTCACAAAGTAGTCTACAAACTTTTGATATTAGCAATACTTCCTTCGATCATCATTTAGTTTAGTTATGCAGGTCTTGGTGCGGGTTTGGGACTGTTGTTACTGCTGATTGCTGCATGGTGGGTACATGAAGTCCTAAAGAAAAGAAAGAGAATTAAAGGCAAGGAATTTTGTTTCAAACGAAATGGTGGCTTATTGTTAGAACAACAGTTATCTTCAGGTGAAGTTAATGTAGAGAAAATTAAGTTGTTCAAGTCAAATGAGTTAGAGAAGTCCACTGACAATTTCAATACTGATAGAATTGTCGGCCAGGGAGGCCAAGGTACTGTTTACAAAGGCATGCTGGCTGATGGTAGAATTGTAGCTGTAAAAAAATCTAAAATAGTGGATGAAAGCCAACTTTCAAATTTTATCAATGAGGTTGTGATTCTTTCACAAATCAACCACAGAAATGTGGTTCAACTATTGGGTTGCTGTTTAGAGATGGAGGTTCCCATTTTGGTTTATGAATTTATACCTAATGGAAACCTTTCCCAGTATATCCATGAGCAGAATGAGGAGTTTCCACTTACATGGGAAGTTCGCTTACGAATTGCCAAGGAAATTGCAGGAGCTCTTTCCTATTTACATGCTTCAGCTGCCTATCCCATTTATCACAGAGACATCAAGTCTACCAACATACTCTTGGATGCAAAATACAGAGCCAAAGTTGCTGACTTTGGAACTTCAAGATCAGTTGCCATTGACCAAACTCACCTTACCACACTTGTACACAGCACATTTGGTTAATTGGACCCTGAATACTTTCAATCAAGCCAATTTACGGAGAAAAGTGACGTGTATAGCTTTGGAGTTGTCCTTGTTGAGCTCTTGACAGGACAAAAACCAATTTCTTTTAGAAGGTCACAAGAAGAAGGCAAAAGTCTTGCCACATACTTCACCATTTCGATGCATGCCTGTTTGAAATTCTTGATGTTGAAGTTGCAAAAGGAGGGTCTAAAGCAGATATCATCATAGTTGCTAACCTTGCAAGGAGGTGTTTGAATTTGAGTAGAAGGAAGCGCCCTACAATGCGAGAGGTCACGGCAGAGCTGGAGGGGATTCAAATGTCAGAAAAAACTTCAAATGGTGAACAAAATTATGAAGAAGTTGAATATGTTCGAACTAAATCAATTGAGCCTTGGGATGTCGTTTCAAGCTCAACAGGCACAAAGCCAGGTTTGGAGGGTGGTCTTGCTTCATCATCACATGAAGTTCCACTATTACCTTTCATGTCTCACTGAACAATAATTAAATATTTCTTAACTGTAATATTCTAATGCTTGTTCCATTCCATATATGTTTTTTTTTCTCTTTCCTGAACTTTTCCGGTCAGAATGTGACTGTAGTTTCAACCAAGAAGATCATAGTGGCTGATTAGCAAAACTGACTGAATTTTTCCATTTAAACACAAATCACTCGATATTAATTATGATTAGATCAACAGCGTGTTTTGAAAGTGTTAGATTTCGAATATTTAGCTGGATTAAGAGAAATTGGTCTAGAGAGTATAGTCAATCACCATTAATTAATTAATTATTTGCCGTTTAAGTCACACTCAAAAAATATTTATTGTATTAAACTATACTTTAGACGGCGTTAAAAGATTTTAGACTATCGCCTTATGGAACCTGTCTTGGGGCTTCGCTTGTGTTGGTTATATAGTAAAAATAAAATGAAGCTCAAACTCTCACTACAAAAAACCATCTCTTACCTTCGATTGTGTTGGTTATATAACTGAAATTCTTTTTTATTTTTTTATTTTTATAAACTGAAATCCAGATCCCTTACCGAAAACCAGATCCCTTACTGAAAATCAAATCCCTTACCGAAAACCAGATTACAACACTCAAACCAAAATACCCATTACCCAATTCTTTGCTAAAATCACAATCAAAGCTGAAAAAATCTGAGTCAAGACCCATATTATATATATATATATATATATATATCATCCTTCCATAAGAGTTGAAACTTTTAACCAAATAATTCAAACCAAGAAACTTCAAATGAAGAAGCAGGAAAAAAATTGTAGAGTGATAGAGAAAGAAGTTGGAAAAAAAGAAAGAGAGAGAGAAGAAGGAAAATAAAAATAAAAAGAGAGGAAGAGATGGAAAGTGACGGAAGGAAGAAGAAGATGGGAAAAAAATAAAAAAAATGAAGGCATTGGGGGAGATGAGATATGGGGAGAATAAAAATTTACAAATTTATAAATAAACCCAATTCTAGACATGTATTTATAAAAAAACTCAAGCACTATTTAAACATAGAAACACACCCAAAATCAACCCCAAAGTCAACTTTTTGGGTGTGTTTATAAATGGGTTTTGAGTGTGTGTAATGATGGGTTTTGGGTGTGTTTATATGTTTAAATAGTGCTTGGGTTTTTTTATAATTTCAACCCCTATTTTGGGTGTTTTAGTGAAATCCCCATAAAAATTACAAAAGAAAGAAAAAGAGGGGTTGGTTTGGGCGCATCTTCAGATGCGCATGCATTCTCTCACATTTTCTATTATAATATTTATTATTTAGAGTAACTATTACTAATTATATAGAGGGAAGGGAAAAGAGCTTTGGTTAGTGAGAAAGGTTTCATCCATATATTTTTATTAAATTACCATTGTAAATATTTTATTATGAGAAAGATTATCCTCTTATATTTTATTACATTATTACTATTCATGTGTCAGCTACAACAAAATTTATTATATTTAAATCATTAGAAACAAATATTGGTGACTAATTTGGTTAAGAGCATTGACCACCCATAATTGTCACCAAAATAAATTAGTTACTTAAAAAAATGTGACTATTGCTTCCTTTTTTGTAGTGTTTGTTTCTTCAAGTGGGTTAAGGAGCAACAAAGAAAAACTCTGTTTCGCTTGTTCTGTATAATGTAGCAAAATATCATGCAAAATTTTCATGCATTATCTTTCAACACCATTTCAGTTCTTATAATAGAGCTGTATATGTAAACGTAATCATTGATTTGAGAAGGAGAAACTTTCACAACGTTTTTAATTTATTTTTGGACAATGATCTCTCAACAAATGGTGATTCGTCTTGTTATGGCCACAATAATTAACTGAGCATGCACTGCATGAGTGACTCAAATCAAGTAGCTAGTCAAATTTTTTTATTATTTTTTTATTTTTAAATTTGTGGGTAGCTAGAAACAAGGAGAAGGAAACACTTGGATTCTCAACTACCAGTCATACACAATTTCCATTCATGTTACAAAAAGAAAGTACCTTTCAAGTAGCTAGTACCACCACTAGTGTTTGTTCGATCCTTTTCTTCGATGGACAAGGGGGGTCTTCATTATACAGTACTAGCACTAAGTTGCAAAGAAAACTTTTGCTTTATAATCTATTACTTTTTAATTCCATCATTAAGTCGACTATGATCATAAACTAAAGCAGTTGATTATTATGTTTTTCATTTTAGAAATAAGTAAGAAATAATTTTATCCTCTCGATTCTTTAATAGTTAGTAAAATATAGAACGGGAAGGATACGAATAAAATACGTACGTGTTTATTCGGCAAAATTTAGGTCACTATATAATATTTTGATATAAGGATTTTCAGGTCTAATGGTCTTGAACTTTCACCTCATGAAGGCAATCAATTGTTGGCTCGGATTTATGTTATGATTGAGCTGTGTGTAAAAAGTAAACCTAAGAGTTAGACTTGACCGTAATCAAATCTACACATCTTACGCCTGTCAAACTGAAACAGAAAATTATGAGCAATGCGTGCTGCATCAGTTGCAAAGAAAGTTTTTGTTTGAGAATCTTTTACTTTTCAATTTCATCAGTTTCTTTCCTCTTTTGGTTTATGAATTCATACCCAATGGAACTCTTTATCAGTATATCCAAGGACAGATTGAAGAGTTCCAACTTACATGGCAAATGCGCTTACGCATTGCCTTGGAAATTTCAGGTGCTCTTTCGTACTTGCACTCTGCAGCTTCCTTTCCCATATATCACAGAGACATTAAGTCTACCAACATACTCTTGGACGAAAAGTACGGAGCAAAAGTTGCTGACTTTGGAACTTTGAGATCAATTGTCATGGGCAATCACATGTTCTTTCGGAATATAATGTTCTGTAATGTATGCTACTGTAAGTTTGGAACCCCACACAAATAAACAAGAAGGAAAACTCAAATTCGATTTCTTTTGGCTTAATGACCATGACTATGAACTAATTACATACCCGTTAAAAATGTAACTAAAGTGAAGCCTCGACCGTGTTTGATGGATCGAAAATGGGAGTTAGAACAAGTCAAAAACTTCCAATACTTTTGACATATGAGACGTGTATGTACCTCAAAAGACTAAAGAAGACTTATCAATTTTATTTTGCTTTCGGACAGTGACCTCTCACTTTTTTGTAATTCATACTACGTGGCATAATTACCATCAACTCAACTGCATTTTCTTTTGTGAGTGACATAAGTCAAGTAGCTCGTCAACAGCATTATCTTTTCATTTAATTTTTATTTCGTGGGTAGATAGAAAGAGAAAGAAACACTTCAATTCTCTAAAACCAGTCAAGCATGGCGTCTCCATATATGCAGTTTCCGCACACATTACAACAAGACGACTTCAATACGAACCACTTGTTCTCTTTTCTTCTATCGTGAAGGGATTTCTATAATACAAGCACCAAGTTGCAAATAAAATTTTTGTCTTAGAATCTTTCACTTTTCCATTTCTCATTACATACGTAGAGTAAGAAAGCAAGCTACATATGTATTCTTCTTAGCAAACAATAACTTGGAAGAAACAGAGGAGGAAACAGAGGAATGCATGACAAGATGCAATATGATTTGCTAGTTCATCTGGTACTATTCGTTCTGCTGTTATGGACCTCAAGTACTACAACAGCAGCATCGGGAGCTGAAACACCAATGGCAAAGCATAATTGTGCAACACATTGCGGAGATATTAGCATCCCATACCCTTTCGGCATTGGACCTCATAAAGATTGTTACTTTGACGAATGGTTCGAAATGGTGTGCAACCAGTCATCTAGTAACAGCCCTCACAAGCTTTACTTGAGGCGTGCCCAGTTTGGAAGTGCTAAACGTTTATGCTAATGGCACGCTTCGAGTTAAAAACCCCATTGCTTTCTTCTGCGGCGAATACGAAGGTCAGCAACCAGCGAATTTGAGTGGAAGCCCTTTTGTATACTCTGGGAAACACAACAAATTCACAGCAGTGAGTTGTGGCTACCTTGCCTTGGTGAGCTCAGAAAAGTATCTTGTTGGAGGATGCAGGTCAATTTGTGAAGGGACTAGCATAAGCCCTGAAGATTGTGAAATCGGTGTCAACTGTTGCCAGACTAGCATCCCACCGCATCTCAGTGTCATCAATACTGATATAGAAGATGATAGCAGAGCAAGGGTATGCAAGGATATATATGCATTTTTGGTTGACCAAGAGTGGTTTAAGAACAATTTTATTGCATCCAATTTTAGTGTCCTAAAGGATATGGACAGCGTTCCGGTGGTGCTAGATTGGAGCTTAGGCTTGGACAATACTTCAGTCACAGTATTTCACAGATTCATGGGACAATATTCCAGGGCTTATAATGACCCTAAACCCTACTGCAAAATACTAAATGCCACTTCCACTCTGCCAAGGCTTGTATGTTCCTGTCCTCGGGGTTTTGAGGGAAATCCCTATCTTGGCTACGATTGTCATGGTAAACAAACATCTACCATCTCTAAAAAAATTTCAAACACATGCACAAATTAATTAACAATTTGTCATCTGTTCCACACTTTTGTTTACCATGCACCAAATTGTCGCATTTTAGTCAGCTTTGTTGGTTTGTATTTCGTGATAATCTTTCACCGTGATTTTCATTTGCTTTCTTGTCTCTACATTGCAGACATTGATGAATGCACAGATAAAAACAGATGTGGGCCTGGGGCCCCCTCATTGTATGAACTATTATGGGACGTATACATGCTACAGACACCGAGTCGGTGGAAAGACAAAGATCAAACTGATTCTTATAGGTATGTTTCAGTCTTGCAATTACTTCATATATGAAAAGATGACAATACCATGCCAATAATGCATAAGGCAAAGAATATGCAGGCCACATGATAATGTTGTGTAAGTTTTACTCGAGCAAATACCAACATGAATTGGACGCCAAAAAGTTAATCATTTTTTAGAACAGATTGTGCAACTAGAAATCCGTGATTCGAGTTTATATAATCAACCAAGTTATCTACAACACCAGTTTACAAGAATCCGTTCTTAAACGACCCTTAGCGAGTCTAGTTCAACATGTCAAAAGGACATTTTCAAAATCAAAACAGAGCACAATGAAGTAGTTAAGGCAACTCTGTCACAACGTAGTCTACAAACTTTTAATCTTAGCAATACTTCCTTCAGTCATCATTTAGTTTAGTTATGCAGGTCTTGGCGCGGGTGTGGGACTGTTGTTACTGCTGATTGCTGCATGGTGGGTACATGAAGTCCTAAAGAAAAGAAAGAAAATTAAACGCAAGGAATTTTGTTTCAAACGAAATGGTGGCTTATTGTTAGAACAACAATTATCTTCAGGTGAAGTTAATGTAGAGAAAATTAAGTTGTTCAAGTCAAAGGAGTTAGAGAAGTCCACTGACAATTTCAATACTGATAGAATTCTTGGCCAGGGAGGCCAAGGTACTGTTTACAAAGGCATGCTGGCTGATGGTAGAATTGTAGCTGTGAAAAAATCTAAAATAGTGGATGAAAGCCAACTTTCAGGTTTCATCAATGAGGTGGTGATTCTTTCACAAATCAACCACAGAAATGTGGTTCAACTATTGGGTTGCTGTTTAGAGACGGAGGTTCCCATTTTGGTTTATGAATTTATACCTAATGGAAACCTTTCCCAGTATATCCACGAGCAGAATGAGGAGTTTCCACTTACATGGGAAGTTCGCTTACGAATTGCCAAGGAAATTGCAGGAGCTCTTTCCTATTTACATGCTTCAGCTGCCTTTCCCATTTATCACAGAGACATCAAGTCTACCAACATACTCTTGGATGCAAAATACAGAGCAAAAGTTGCTGACTTTGGAACTTCAAGATCAGTTGCCATTGACCAAACTCACCTTACCACACTTGTACACGGCACATTTGGTTACATGGACCCTGAATATTTTCAATCAAGCCAATTTACGGAGAAAAGTGACGTGTATAGCTTTGGGGTTGTCCTTGTTGAGCTCTTGACGGGACAAAAACCAATTTCTTTTAGAAGGTCACAAGAAGAAGGCAAAAGTCTAGCCGCATACTTCATCATTTCGATGCAGTTAGATCGCCTGTTTGAAATTCTTGATGCTCAAGTTGTAAAAGGAGGGTCTAAGGCAGATATCATCACAGTTGCTAACCTTGCAAGGAGGTGTTTGAATTTGAGTGGAAGGAAGCGCCCTACAATGAGAGAGGTCACGGCAGAACTGGAGGGGATTCAAATATCAGAAAAAACTTCAACTGTTGAACAAAATTATGAAGAAGTTGAATATGTTCGAACTGAATCAATTGAGCCTTGGGATGTCGTTTCAAGCTCAACAAGCACAAAACCAGGTTTGGATGGTGGTCCTACTTCATCATCACATGAAGTTCCACTATTACCTTTCATGTCACGCTGAACAATAATTAAATATTTCTTAACTATAATATTCTAATGCTTGTTCCATTCCATATATGTTATGTTTTTCTCCTTCCTGAACTTTTCTGATCAGAATGTGATTGCAGTTTCAACCAAGAAGATCATAGTGTCTGATTAGCAAAACTAATTGAATGGTTTCCATTTAAACACAAATCACTCGATATTAATTATGATTAGATCAACGGAGTGTTTTGACTATTTTGGCTGGATAAAGAGAAATCAGTTTGGAGAGTATAATCACCACAAATTAATTAATTATTTGCCGTTTAAGTCACACTCAAAAAATCTTTCTTGTATTAAACTATACTTTAGATGGCGTAAGAAGATTTTAAACTATCGCCTTATGGAACCTGTCTTGGGGCTTCGCTTGTGTTGGTTATACAGTAAAAATACAATGACCTCACAACTCAACAAATGGTGATTCGTCTTGCTATGGCCACAATAATTAACTCAGCATGCACTGCATGAGCGACTCAAAAACAAAAAAGCATATGGTTAAACACATAGCTAGACAACTATAATGGGACTCACTCAGAGCAACCGTATATCATCATCTTTTGATTTCTCGTTATCAGCCCTAAAGTGAGGCCGTTCTTTTGATAAATTATGTAATGAGAAGGGGATCAAAAGATGCTAAAGGAAAACTCGGGGATAGTGTTAGCGTGAGGTACAGAGTTGAGCAACTCCAAAATAAGTTGGCAGTAACAGCTCACAAGGGAGGTTATTCGCTAGGATAGATTCTCTACGCACCCTCTGGAAAAAGGAGGGAAAACTAGGGGATCCCCAAGAAATGAGAGATTATTTATAGTTGGAGTAATGCTAGAAGATCACATTTTCTAATCACATTATGCGCCAATTAGCAGATGGTCAAGCATGCATCAACTGTCACATTAACCAACTAGCAGCTAAGTGCGAACTATCCGAGAGAAATAGAGAATGATGTGTCTCGTCTAGCATCAACGGAATAAGTTGCAACTATGCTCATTGTCAGCCTCATAACTGAAACAGATCGCACTGAAAACAGGACTCGTAAATTAATTGCTTGAAAGCTAAATACACCAACATTTCTAACATAGCAAACTGACCTTATAATGAGGGTTTGTTCCTTTTCTTCGGATGGGGGGGGGGGGGGGGGGGGGGGGGTCATTATACAGTACTAGCACTAAGTTGCAAAGAAAACTTTTGCTTTAAAATCTACGCTTGATTACATTAATGCCCCCTGAAACTTTAGTCAAATTCTCCCCCCCCCACCAAACTCAAAATGACTCATTTTCATCTCTTGACCAAGGTTTGGTGACTCACTTTACCCCCTGCCGTCAACTCCATTCAAAAGTCTATCAACAGACCCTCCCAGCGCCGACCCAGCTAATAGAAACAGAGCATTCAAATCCCTCAATCTCACATACTATTGATGCAAAATGAAAACCAAACCAAACCCCATTTCAAAAAAGTCTAGGGACAAAAGAGAAGGGATAAAAAACATAAATTATTAATGGGAGATGGATAAAAGTAGAGTGATGCTCTGCTCTGTTTGGTTGCCGATAAATTTTTTAAAAACAGCAAAGAAATTGCAACTCTTACCTAGATCAACACCTCATCTTGAAAACGCACTAGAAGAACCAAACATTTCAATCTCCAGAGAAAGGAATCGAATAAATGTGAATTGAGGAGGAGTTGGATTGAGGAGAATTAGATTCCATATTCCTATTAAGTTGTTTACTAAACCATATGGATTGAGAAGAGTTAGATTCCGGATTCCTATTGAAGTTGTTTACTAAACCATATGAAATTGAGGTAGAAGTGGTGCTAATTACTAAAATGTCCTCGTTGTTGGGTTAAAGTAGTTGGCAAGTTCGGAAATTTTTAAATTGCGTGAGGATATAATGGGTAAAAAAGCCTAATGGTTTAGTTCTCCAGGAATTAGAATACCACCTCCCACCCAAAAATTGAATTCCTCCAAAATAAGGAATTCAATTCCTAATTGAATTCTCTATCACTAGACATATCAGACAGACAATGACAGCTCTACACATACAATTTCCACACACGTTACCAAAAGAAATGTACCATTCAATTTGTTCCCATTGCAAAGAAAGCCTAATGGTTAAGTTACAACGAAATTTTTTGTTCGAGAATCTTTTACTTTTCAATTGCGTCATTTTCTTCTCATCACATATGTTGAGTTGGACATCTTGGCAAACAACAACTTGGAAACAAAGAAGAAAGAGAGGAATGCATGATAATATGCAAATGATTCTGCAAAAGCATTTCTTATCCACACAAGATAACAGAAATCCCTATTCCCTACATAAAGGATTAGTAGAATTGATAACGGTCAAGTCTGGCTGCTTAGGTTTACTTTTTCCACACAGCTCAATCATAACATAAATCCTAGACAACAATTGATTCCCTTCAATTCTACTAATCCTTTATGTAGGGCATAGAGTATGAGCATTAAACCCTAAACTAATTGGTCATGTGCGAAGAGGCCCTATATCTCTTAAACTTTTAAGCTAACTTTCCATCCATCCTTCGGTGTGAGATACTCTACAAGTTGGTCAATAGACAAAGCAAAGAAATATACAAGAGTTAGTAAATGATTTATAAAAAGTATGATTTGTCATTTTGTGGGGTCCATTTTAGGTGTAATAAAGCTCCCAAACACATTGCAAAGAAAGTTCACCTCAAACTTCTTGCTCCAGTGTGTTTGTTTTTTCTTCTGAAGAAGAAATGGTAAACCTGAATAATTTGTCGTAGTTAGTGGACTTGACTTGTAACATTACTACTCATAGGTCAATGATATGTAATATTGTAATATTGTAATTGTAATATTATAGTGGTTGATTAGCTAAACAGAATGATTGCCATTTAAACACAAATCATCGGATATATAAAAATTAATTATGACTAAATCACTCGAGAAAATCTTTAGACGAGACGTTAGAAGATTTTAGACTATCACCTTGTGGAACCAATTTTCTGGCTTCGCTTGTGAAAATAAACCAAATAAAACTCTGTTTCTCTTGTGTTGCATGACCTTTCAAAATATTATTGTTTATTTAGTTAATGTTACGTTTGCTGAGCTCTATGTAATCATTGACTTGATTTCACAGCATTTTTATGTACTTGAAAACGACAAAATAAGAATACTTTTCATTTTTAATTTCGTTATGGCCACAATAATTTACTGAGTGACTCAAGTCAAGTCAACTTTATTTATTTATTTATTTTTTATGTGGATAGGAAGAGAAAGGAACACTTGAATATTCTCAACTACTAAACATTACAGAACGAAAAGTAGCCTTCAATTCGAACCCACTTTTCTTGGATCGACAAGGGGTCTTTATTATATATAGTACAAGCACTAAGTTGCAAAGAAAACTTTTGCTTGATAATCTTTTACTTTTTATTATCCGAGCATAGGAACAATGCAATCTCAAGCACTTCATATGATGATCTTATTCTTATTGCTTCTGTCGATAAATATATGTACAGCACAGCAGTTCCTCGGATGGCAAAATCTGGTTGCCAAGAGTATTGCGGAAACGTCCTCATCCCATACCCTTTTGGAATTGGATCTAACAACGATTGCTACTTAGACGACTGGTTTGAAATCGAGTGCAGCAACAACCTGTCTTCTAAAACTACCAGCTCTGCTCCTCATTACAAGCCTGTTTTGAAGCGAGCCCAACTGGAGGTGCTGAATATTTCTATTGGAGGCTTGCTTCGGGTGAACAGCCCCGTTACCTTCTTCTGCAACGGAAATGGAAGTAGCGAAATGGCTAATTTGACGGGCAGCCCCTTTCGTCTACTCTCAGGACAGAAACAGATTCACTGCTGTCAGCTGCGGCTTCCTTGCCATGATGGAATCAGCTGAGTTTGTGGTTGGTGGGTGCAGGTCAGTTTGTGACCGTCAAAACTCTACTTCCTGTGATATTGGTATCAACTGCTGCCAGACTACCATTCCTCCTTATCTCACTTGGATGGGCGCTTCCATTCTATACGAAGAGCAAACTCGAAAGGCCAATTGCAGCCACTATGCGTTTCTCGTTGACAAGGATTGGTTTGAGAGATCATCTTCTGCTGAAGCTGTCAAGAGTAGAAGCCACGTTCCTGTGGTGCTAGAATGGAATATAATCAACTCTACTTCTTCATTCGCATTATTTGGAAGCTACGTTACAGAGAATTTTGATCTTTATTATAATAATACTAATTATATTATTATAATTATACGGTTGCATCCTTCTGCACTTTGGATTCCAACAATCGCTCAACGCTTTCTTGTTACTGCCCAGAAGGCTTTGAAGGAAATCCCTATCTTCTTCAAACTTGTCAAGGTACGTATGTAATTAATTATATCTAGCTTCCGTCTCTGCGTTTTATTTTTCTTTGCATTTGTTTTGTTTGTTTTCTTTTTTGAGAAACTTCTTTCCCTTTGATTTATGCAAGTGATATTGGAAAGGAGGGGAAAGAACTCCCTTTTTTATTTTTTATTTTCAGCCAAATAACTGTTTTCAAGACAAAAAAGTTATTCAAGTCAAAATAAGACCCTTCTATATATTTTTGAGTACCTAAAATACTTGCTTATATACTATTGCTTACCATTTCTCTACTGTTGGTGGTTCCCTCAGACATTTATGGAGTCTAACACTACTACATTTTACAGTTTGCGCGACGAAAACAATTCCGTCGCGCAAAGATGGATGTAGTCGCAAAAACTTAAGCGCGACGGAATTGTCGTCGCGCAGAATCCGTCGCGCGAAGTTCGTGAAGAAAGACATTGCGCGACCAAAACTTTCCATGCGTCGCGCAAAATTGCGCGACGATTAGCCTTCGTCGCACAAAATGTGCAGGGACGGCAGTATGTTGCGTTGCGCAAACATTTGTGCGACGAAAATATATTCGTTACGCAAAATTTGCGCGACGGGACATTTTTGTCGTGCAATTTTCGTCGCGCAAAAGTTAGAGCGACGAAAAAGTTTTCGTTACGCAATCTTTGAGCGACGGAAAATATTCGTCGCGCAAAAGAATATGCGCGACAGAAATATTTTACGTCGCGCAAAAATAAAAATATTTTAATTTTAATTTTTAATTTGCGCGACGAAATGGTTTTTCGTCGCGCAAAAAGAAATATTTTTTTATTTAAATTTAATTTTCCATTTCTTTTATTTTGTTAATTTAAATTTAAATTTTGGTTTATTTTGTTAATTTAAATTTAAATTTTGGTTTATTTTGTTAATTTTTTTTTTTCAATAAAAGAAAATTGCATAAAGAAATGTTATAAATAATATAAATGTAATTACAAGAAAAATTGTTAAAATGTAATAACAAATAAAAAACTAATCGAATAAAGTTCCAAAATCAACGTGGTCGTCTGCGAGATGCGGCTCGGACGTCTGGGCATTGTTGGCAGGGGTAGATGTCTGGTAGCCAGGTTGGGGGGGCTCGGAGGTCGAGGAGGAACCAAAATGCGGGATTGGAATGCCTGACCGAGCAAGGGACTCTAGAATCATAGACATCTGACCCTTAAGCTCGGCCACCGTCGCTGTCAAAGCAGTCACCTCGTTTGACTGCGACGATGAACGGGGTATAGGTTCCCGCCGCCGGGCATTCCCCATCCCTCGACAATATGTCCCGGGCCTCCTCCCGAGAGTCTGATCCAACGTCTCCGTCAAGATTTGAAACCCCGCATCCTGTGGAGGATGCACAGACTCGAGCGGAGTATCGGGAGGAAGTTGGGAGGCAGACTCCTGAAGAACCAACTGGCTCCTCTCCACCATCGTCGTCTGTTTAATTAAAATTACAGAATTAAAACATTCATATATTAACCATGACACTTGAATGCGTATATAATAATTAAAATTAAAGAATACTTACATGAATGGACTCGGCCAACTCATTCCCAGGTCGAACATAAACGTCGCCAAAGACGTCGATCTCCGGGAATTTGGACCCCGCCTGAATTGAACAAGACAAGAAAAATGTTAGTACAAAAAATAAAAATTAATATTAATTACATATTCAAAATTGGATATAAAAATAATTTATTATTACCCCGTCGTCGTGCGTCCATCCTATATGAGAAGGGCCTGGAACCTGAATGGTGGAGAAGAGTCTTCTTCTTCCTATTGCCCTTATTTACTGTGGCCTTATTCTGTTACACAAAAAATAAACGTATCAGTTGAAATTGAAATGAAATAGAAAAAATTAAATAAACATTAGTAAGAAACATGTAATAAGTTTGAACAATTAATATAAAAATAAAAATACCACATATTCGGGTGCCAGAAAATGAGCGCAGAGCCACGCCCAACTATCCTCCCGACCCTCAAGCTCCGTCGGGCAACCCTCTTCAAGAGCGACTTGCGGATCATCAAATGCCTGAAAATGGTGGTGCAAGTCGCTCTTCCACTGCTTGTACCTCTCACCAAAAAGTCTATTGACGTACGCCGATGACTCATCATCGAGGTCCTCTAAGTTGTAGTTCGTCTGCAATAAATTCATTATAGACCAGGCATATAAATAAATAAAATTTGAAGGACAAACAAATAAAATGTAGGATACATACCGACAAATGTTCGCGCACCTCCATCTTGACCTCGTCAGGTATGACCTTCCAAGACTTCCATTGCATAGGGCAATGGGTCCGAACGACATGACCAATGTCGTGGGCCAAAGAGCTATGCAATTCCGCCGTCGAGGCTGCCCGATGCCGCTCGTCGTATTCAATGTTGATACGACTGTTGGTCACCCGGGTGACCTTCGCCGTCTTCAACTGCCGACACGGTCCCCGAGTGTTCTTCTTCGCTGCAAAGAAATATGAAATCAACATTAAATAAATAAGATATGCAACTAGAAAATATTGGTCCAAAAGAACTGGAGGTGAAGGAAATCTTTACCGGATTGTGACCCCGACCCAGCAGAAGCGTCTGTCGATATGGTGTCAGAGGTGCTGGGTGGGCGATGACGACGCCTGGCGCTAACAGGTTGCGCCACTGACGACGCTGATGACGTCGGCGCATCGGACACCCTTGGACCAACTGGAAAGTGGTCCATCTCTGCTGGAGCTGTGGCAACTGATGGCTGCGACAGGGGAGGCGAACTATGTGCAGCCGACACCGCCTTACGACTTCTAATTAGGTTTGACATCTGCACAACGGAACAAGCAAGAACTAATTGAAGAACACAACATATCCTAACCAACCTTCAGACTAAGCATATATATATTACATATCTAAATAATATAACAGATTTACATATCTATTTGCTTATGTATTAACCAGCCAAGCATTCATGTTCCTAGTTTAATAAGAAACCGCAATTGACAAACAAAATTAAAACCTAAACAAGAAATGAAACAAATAGGAAAACAAATTATCCTAATACATGCTCGTGCATCAGAAAATGCGTAAAACCGTAATAAGAGAGAAAAACTGAAAAAGTTTGCTACATTGTACAACTAATAGCAGCAACCAATACATGCAGTTTTAACAAAACTATAACCAGCATAATACCGTTCTACCATTTATGCACCAAAATGTAACCAGCAATGATAACCTTGAAGCAGCAGAAACATAACCAATTAATCATCATTCAAGAACTGAACAGCATAACACCGAAAAAAGAACCTAAAAACAATCCATCTAATCAGCAACACGGAATGCATAATCTGACACCAAGCAGCAAATGAATCACCTACAGAGAACCTAAAAACAGCCACTTAAACCGCCAAAGTCCCAATTTCCAGCAAAGCCCCAATCCCCCAATTAATCAACATTCACAATCACATCCACCAAAACCTAAACAATACATGCAAACCAACAACAGAACCTAAAAACACCCCAATTATTACAAAAGCCCTAATTAATTTCCATCAAATAACAGAACCTAAACAATACAGCGCAATTAAAAACGAATTCCTAAATAATTTCATGAAACCCAAATTTTAATTAGGACAAAAAAAAACCCTAATTTTGTTCATTCAAAATTCAAATCCAGAGCAATTAGAGGAAGAGGAGATATACCTGATATTGAGATGCGAGAGTGAGCCTGAGAATCGAGCAATTTGACGAAAGGGATCGAATGAGAGAGGGTCTGAGAGGGCTCGAATAAGAGAGCTCAGAGGGTGTGAGAGGGTTCGAAGGTTCGAAGGAGGGAATTGAGAGGGTTCGAAGGAGGGAACTGAGAGGGTTCGAAGTGAGAGGGTGCGAGGTCAGAGGGTTCGAAGCAGAGGGCAAGAGGCGAGAGGGTTCAGTCTGAGAGGGTGAGAGGGTTCAACGGGGATTTCAACCTGATAGGGTTCGAGGGTTCGAAATCGAAGTTTAGGGTTCGAGCTAGGGTTCGAAGTCTGAGAGGGTTCGAGCTAGGGTTCGAATCTGGAGACGATAACGAAAATAAAAAACCGCGATTTTTTTCACAAAGGGCCGCCTATATTTGGAAACCTTGCGCGACGAAAAACTAAATTTCGTCGCGCAATGATGTGTTGCGCGACAGCAAAAATAATGGCGTCGCGCAAGGTAATATTTTAATGGCTTAAATGCTAAGGGTAGTGGAATAGAAGAAGAAGATCAAAAAATGCACTGCAGTTTCTAGAAAAACCAAAATTTCTCATATTTAAGTGGGATTTTAAAACAAAAACAATGTAGATATCAATGATGTAAACAAAAACAAAAGCAAAAAAGTTAAAAAAAAAACTACAAACTACAAAAAAATAAAATAAAATAAAATAAAATAACACAGAAACTAATTTTATAGAAACAAAAATTGCATTGCAAAGTATGGGAAAAAAAATAATATATTAATAAGTGAGGAACCAAAAATGCAAAACTATGATGAAAGTACTAAAACGGAATCAATGCAGTTTCTGTTTTCTGCATTGCAGTTTCTGTTATTCTGCATTGCAGTTTCTGATCAAGTTGCAACCACACCAACAAAAAAAAAACCAAAAATCAAAGCCATCATGAAAACAAGCAACTAAACAAAGTCAAAAAGACATATCCATTGATGACACAATTGCATAATTTCCATTAACTTCAAAAATCCTACCAATATCCAATGATAAAACAATTTAGCCAATTGTAATTAAATGGAAACTGCAATGCAGAAAACAGAAACTGCATTGCAGTTTCCGTTTCCGTTTTAGTACTTTCATCATGGTTTTGCGTTTTTGGAAATTCACTAAACTATCTCTAACATAAGCAACCATAAACTGAAAAGGAAAAAAGACCTATTTTTTATTTTTGGGTACAAGGAGACTAAAAGTCACTAAACCAAAAACACCAACAAAACATAACACATACTAAATTTATTGCAAAGACCTTCACTACACTGAAACAAGAAGACTAATATATTGACAAAATTCTTTTCCTTCAAGCATTCTAAAATCGGGACCAGCATTTATGATAAACATGCTAATCAAGGTCTGCCTTGTTAACAACATTTTTTCATGGCGTCACAATTCTGCCATCGACAATAAAATTTCTAAAAACCCATACATTTTTAGACCAAGGATATGTTAACTTTTAAGACTTGCCTTAGGATAATTGCACCAAAAAGTGAAAAAAAAACAATCCACAATAAAAAGCAAAAACTACAATGCAATTATGGGAACAAAAACTGCACTGCAAAGTATGGGAAAAAATAAATATATTAATAAGTGAGGAACCAAAATGCAAAACCATGATGAAAGTACTAAAACGGAAACGGAAACTGCATTGCAGTTTCCGTTTTCTGCATTGCAGTTTTCGTTTTCTACATTGCAATTTCTGATCAAGTTGCAACCACACTAAAAAAAAACCAAACAAACCAAAAGGCAAAAATTTCGACATCTTGCGCGACAAAGGTATTAATTGCGTAGCGCAAATGCGCTACGCGCGACGATAATTAGTTTCGTCGCGCAAGATTACCATAAATAAATCCGTAAATCCTAAACCCTAACGGGAAAGGCGGGAAATGTGGACAACTTGCGCGACGTAGAAATTAATTCCGTCGCGCAAATCTCTCGGAAAACCAAAATATTTTAGTTTAATTCAATTTCTGTAATTTGTATTTTGTTTTTAGTATTATTTATTTTGTGAAGAATTAGTTTTACATTTTTTAATTTATTTATGAAATGACTGAATATGTAGTATTTAATTCTTTTATGGTCTTGAAAAATATTTTAAATTTTCAAAAGTAATTTTAAAATAGTTTCTATTATTTAAAAAACCTGGAAACTTGTTTGAAGTAGGCAAAAATTATATCTTGCCTATTAAAAAAGGGGGGTTTTCATCATATAATAATAGAGTAATGAACTTTCTCCTATTAAAAAAAAAGTTTTTAATTAACTTTATGACTTGCAATGACAAAGTTTGACCTCTTGAGAAAGAGAAGGACAAAATCACATGGGCTGTAGCCAAGCGTGGAACATCGCGAAGAGAGATGAATTCTTGATTTTAATTTTTCAAATTTTTCATGCTTGTTTCAATTTTTTGTATTCTTTCAATTTCAATAGTTTTCAACTCCAACAAGAGAAAACCCTAATTCTTATATTCATAAATACCACTTAAATTCAAATAGTTAGATTCAATGTATATATTATATGATTAAATTTGTGATTAAAAAAGTCAAATTCAAATTGTGTGCAACTTGATTTTTATTTGTGATTGCCATCTTTACACTACCATAATTAAAATACACAAAATTGAATTTACTATTTACATGGGTAGTCACTAATAAATTGCATTATTCATCATCTGAACTATAATAACCTTCATTATCGTCGCTATCATCACTTTCGGTTTCCCAATCCTCCTCCTCATCACTTTCGTAGTTTGGGCCCACTGGAACATCATATCGCGGAAGATCACCGAGGTCAATTGTAATTGACTGAATCGGTATTTCGATTGAAGACACTCCTTGAACCTGAAATGGTTCTTGTATAACATTTGTATCTCGAAGTGTTTCTGCATCATTTTCCATGGAAGACTCCAAACGTTGGTCAGTGACGTCGTGGTCAGTGACGTCATTGTCAGTTGGGTCTAGTTCTGGTATAGCATACACGTTCCTCTGATCCATATGCTGAACAACTTTCCAACCGCTCCCGGCTTTAGGGTCATCTAGATACACAATCTGTTTTGCCATGTTTGCCAAAATGAAAGGGTCGTCATCATACCAAGTTCTTTTAATGTTCACTGATATTAAGCCATGGTCGATTTTAACACTTCCCTGCCTATTTGGGTTTGTATCAAACCATCGACACTTAAACATGATCACTTGGTATCGGTCTTTGTAAAGCAATTGCACAACAGTTGTGAGTTTGCCATAGAAATCAATGTCCGTACTTTCGCCTCCACCTGGGACATGGACACCGCTGTTTTGCGTACACAACTTGTCATCTCGTGCAGCCCCTAAAAACTTGATGCCGTTAACATGGCAACCCGAGAACAATTCAGCCCGAATCGGGCCGAACGCCAAGTTATATAACTCTTCACTGTAAGTGGGGGAATTCGATGATTTCAACTTGTTGACCTAATATTATACAAAAATATTCACATGTTAATTTGAGAACATTAAATAATACAATATATATCTCAATTACAAAACACTTTTAACTTACAGTTTCCAAAAACCATTGTGGAAACAATTCACGGTGTTTCGTGGCATACAAATGTGATGGATGTTCTCGCTTCATCATCTCTTCATGCTCATCTAAGTATGCCATTATCTCATCACAATTGTTCAGTACGAACCAATGTGCTACCTGCATGTCATTTATGGAAAACGACTCTCCTCGTACAGGATCTCCAAATGGTCGTGCTCTTTGGGCAAAAACAGAAAGTTTCTCATTTCTCACACCTCCGTCATTATTGCGTTGAGGACGATTGAAAGCTGTGTCCACATCTTGTAAATACATTCCACAGAAAGTAAGCGACTCATATTGAACCCAAGCCTCTATAATTGACCCTTCGGGCTTCGCCCTGTTGCGTACAGTTTTTTTTCAGCTCTCCAAGCAACCTGCGAAAAGAAAACGATATGGTACAAATTATGAGGATAATATACCTTTCAATTGGATAATGATGCATAAACAAATGATGAGGATTATATACCTTTCTATTGGATACATCCAACGATAGTTGACAGGACCAGCAAGCAATGCCTCTTCTGGCAAATGAACCATCACGTGGATCATACTTGTGAAGAAAGCTGGAGGGAATATCATCTCAAACTTGCATAGGACTTGGACAATGTCATGGCGCAATTGATGCATGTCCGTCTTTCGCAATGTTTTTGCCGTAAGTTGGGAAAAAAATCTGGACAACAACATGATCGGCTTCACTACATCTTCCGGCAATAGGTGTCGAATACCCACAGGAAGTAACCGTTGCATAAACACATGGCAATCATGGCTCTTAAGTCCAGTAAATTTACCCCCGTCAACATTCACGCAACGCGCGATATTAGAAGCATACCCATCGGGAAACTTTACCGACGATACAAACTTTAGAAATTCTTTTTTGTCATTTGGTTTCATGGAAAAAAATGCCAGATCCCTTCTAGCTTTATCACCGTCCCTGTTCATCCATAAACCTCTTCGTATGCCCATTCTTTCCAAATCAAGACGAGCTTTGATCGTGTCCTTTGTCTTGCCCTCGATGTCTAGAATCGTACCTATCAAAGTGTCAAACACATTTTTCTCAACATGCATAACGTCAAGATTGTGTCTCAATTTTAGTTTCGACCAATATGGGAGCTCAAAGAACATAGACTTGTGCGTCCAGTTCATATGTGTAGAAGGTCTGGTTCGACTAACTGTTTTGCCGAACGGAGCAAAATCCAAACGGTTAAGCTGTTCCAAGATGTCATCACCAGACCATTCTCTAGGTCTAAGGCGAGGCTCTTTGTTCCCGTCGAACTCTTTATCCTTTTCCCGCCATTCGTGGTCCCATGGCAACCATCTCCGATGACCAAGATAACAAACTTTTCCGGCATGCCAACTAGAAGTTACATCTTCCTTGCACATAGGGCATGCCATATAACCCTTTGTGCTCCACCCAGAAACCATTGCATATGCGGGAAAATCATTAACAGTCCACATCACTGCTGCCCGCAAAGTGAACATCTTCCCAGTGGATTTATCGTACGTACGCACACCGTTTGCCCATAAATCCTTGAGCTCATCAACCAACGGCCTTAAGTAAACATCGATTGACCTGCCAGGATCCTCAGTTATCAAAACAGTCAACATCATGTATTCTTTTTTCATGCATTTCCAAGGCGGCAAATTATATGGAAATACGAAAATCGGCCAAGTGCTGTGGTGTTGGTTTAGAACCCCGTACGGATTGAATCCGTCAGTGGCAAGTCCCAATCTAACATTTCGAGGATCAGCAGCAAAGTCAGGGAACGTTCGATCGAACTCTTTCCATGCTTCCCCATCTGCAGGATGCCGCATCACATCATCGTCTACCCGTTTTTCCTTATGCCATCTCATGTCTGTGGCAGTATGCGTCGACATATACAATCGCTGAAGCCTAGGTTTCAGAGGCAGATAACGCATGACTTTTTGTGGGATCTTAGTCGTTCTATTCTGAGATGTCATTTTGAACCTCGACTCATTGCATATAGGGCATGTATCCAATGTTTCATACTCTTTGTAGAATAACATGCAATTATTTTTGCAAGCATGAATTTTTTCATAACCCAATCCAAGACCATTCAACACCTTCTGCGCGTGTTTATGGTCTTTCGGCAAACAATTGTCCGTCGGAAGCATTCTCTTGAAAACCCCCCAAAAAGTAATCAAAACACAAGTTCGACATACGATATTTTATTTTTCCGTGCATTAGCTCCACAATGGCCGTGAGAACGGAAAAGCTCTTGCACCCCGGGTATAACTCTTGGTTGGCATTTTTTAATAGTTTTTCATATTGTTCGAACTCTGCACTGTCCATTGGTGTAGGCACGTCATCTTCCCCTTCCTGATTGATGTTCGTCGATGCAAATGGAAAAACATCGTTTATAATATCCATCACTTGTTCATTACGATCCACAATAGGTTTAACATTGTCCACTCTTATGGCATTTGAAGACGAAGCATTGTCTAATTGTTCTCCGTGAAGGTTCCAAATGCTATATGTCTCAATCATTCCATTCCTTACTAAATGAAATCCAACATTTTCAATTGTCTCCCACAATGTGTTGTTACACCTCCTACAAGGACACCGGATTCTAGTTGCACCCGGGTTGTGTCTACGTGCAAACTCAATGAAATCCTCGATTCCATCCAAGTATTCGTCTGCGCATCTATTCGGGTTCTGTATCCACAGTCTGCTCATAATTCCTGGAACCACAATCACAACACAACAATTACAAAAACTTCATACGAAGTTGTAATGTCACCTTATGCCTCCGGTAAGGGTCCTATCCCATTCGGGAATGCATAGTCCTATCACGTAACCTACGGCTACATGAGATTAGATTTCGACGTGGAAGAATTTCAGCAGCATCTCGATACAGTTCTTGAGGTGGGCATAGGTATAAATACCTACGTACCACCCGAAGAACATACCGAGATGACACCGAAATTTCCACAATCGAAACCTAGTCCTGTAGCCGTAGATTACGTGACAACACTATGCATTACCAAACTGTCCAAATAATGGGACAATTCAAGAATTAATTGGACCGCAGTCATGCATTACGCATCCATGCACGAAATCCAACTAATCTCGAACGGGAAACTAAGTTTTAATACAATAAAAAACAAAGTACGAAGTTAATTTCAATTAACTTCGTACATCACAACACATTGTGCTACGTAATGGACAATTTAACAACATAATATATATATAATTTCACAACAAAAAATATTAAAATTATCAAATACCTTCTCAATCGTTTTCCACCAATCGCAAATTACAATTATCCCTAAAAACAACGAAATTAATTGCGTTAGTGTTAATTTAAATTAATACTTTCAAACTAACGACTACAAATACATACCTATTAACCGTAGTCAACTCCCAGCATAAGCAGAAGCTGCAGTAGATCCAGAGGCAGGCAGAGCAGAGCAGAGTTTTTTTTTTTTTTTTTTTTTTTTTGTTTTTTGCCTCTGCAATGGCAGAAACCAGCATATGAAGGAGAAGAGTTTTGCGCGACGAAGACATAATTCGTCGCGCAAAAAATGAAAACCTCCGTCGCGCAAACAGGACACTTTCGTCGCGCAAAATCTCAGTTTCGTCGCGCATATGTCCCGTTTCGTCGCGCAAAAAAATTCTTCCGTCCCGCAACTTCGTGCCGACATCCAGGTTTTGCGCGACGCAACGAGTTTCGTCGCGCAAAGTGTTCTCGCCTTTATTGTCGCGCAAAATTAGGAAGGCGTCGCGCAAAAGATCTCTTTTGCGACGATTCTGGTCGTGGCGCAAGTGTTTGTCGCCAGAGATAATTTGGCTGGATGTTACATAACTTTGCGCGACCAAATTGATTTTCGTCGCGCAAAACAATTTAGCGCGACGACTTTGTTGTCACGCAAGGTTTTGGCGCCATAAAAACTTTCCCGGGTTTTTTTTTCCCTCCCTTTGCGCGACGAGAGTTTTGTACGTCGCGCAAAGTTATCTTGCGTGACAAATTGAATTCGTCGCGCAAATTTTTCACACTTTGCGCGACGATTGTGTTTTTCCGTCGCATATTGATCTCTTGCGCGACGAATACTTCTTCGTCGCGCAAAATGCGGTCGCGCAAATAGGAAAACGTAGTAGTGTAATATGCATGGTGGTCAACACATGTTGTGCAAATAGTATTATTGTATTTCTAATTTATACCTTTTTTTAATATATATATCTAAATTACATTCAGATATTGATGAATGCATGCGTACTACTGGTTATGGTCGATGCGGGCCCCAGAGCGAGTGTGTGAACGTTCCTGGTTATTACTTTTGCGCGGGTCGATGCTACGGACAAAAAGAAGACTAAATTGATCCTTATTATAGGTACGTCCTACGTGGTATACGATTTTTTCAATTAAACAGAGTTGATTTCTCTTTAAACAGAGTGTTATCACTTAATTAGTAAGTAGATGATGTGTCATGTAATGTAAATAAGGCATGGTCACCAATTAGTTGACCGGTAACAACCAAAACTCAAAGTTTGGGAAAATCCTACACATATTTGATAAGAATAATATGTTCAAGTCCTTGGGGTTTTGGGATTAGCTCAATTGGTGGAGTGAGATAATAAGTTAGACCTAGGATATTCTTGTAATTCTTGAACTCACGAATGTATTTTAACTTCCCTACTATGTACAATTTTTTTTTCTTCTTGTTATTTCCTCCTTATCAATAAAATACTGTCGTTTTTTTTCAAAACAAAAAAAAAACAGAAAAGAAAGAAAAAAGATGCATATTTCATGAATAAAGTTATGGGGAGACAACTATTAGGAACAAATCAACTTTTAAGAAATTACCAGATTTCTTGATTTAGTCTTTGCAGTTAATTATTTATTAAAATTTGGTAATTAAGAACAAATCAAGCATTAATTTGGTCCACATTAGTTTTTTCTTTTATGGAATACTTCTTCATTCATGGAGTGGGGATAGGGGGATGGAAATAAATCTGATATCCAAGGACAATCCACAACCCAAATAAATATTACAACTTTATAAATCACAGAGCCCAAGGTTCATGACTAAGAAAATAGAGACCAAGGCACAACCCTGCCTAAGTGTCAAGAGGAATTTTAGACATAATCTCTTTTGTATACTGCCATCAACCACTTATTTTATTTTATTTTATAGGCACAAGACAAAAACTTGGTTTGCAATTTGTGATCATTTATCATTTTACTGAGTTATATATGCAGGTCTTGGTGCTGGTCTTGGACTGTTACTTTTGCTTGTCGGTGCTTGGTTGGGATACAGATTCCTAAAGAAACGCCATACCATGAAACGCAGGGAGATGTTCTTCAAGCGAAATGGTGGATTATTATTAGAGAAACAATTGTCGTCAGGTGAAGTTAATGTTGAGAAAATCAAGCTATTCAAATCAAAGGAGTTGGAGAAGTCCACTGACAATTTCAATACTGATAGAATTCTTGGTCAGGGAGGCCAAGGTACTGTTTACAAAGGCATGCTGACTGATGGAAGAATTGTTGCTGTGAAAAAATCTAAAATAGTGGACGAAAGCCAACTTTCAGATTTCATCAATGAGGTTGTCATTCTTTCACAAATCAACCACAGAAATGTCGTTCAACTATTGGGTTGTTGTTTGGAGACGGAGGTTCCCATTTTGGTTTATGAATTTATACCTAATGGAAACCTTTCCCAGTATATCCATGAGCAGAATGAGGAGTTCCCACTTACATGGAAAGTTCGCTTACGAATTGCCATGGAAATTGCAGGAGCTCTTTCGTACTTACATGCTTCAGCTACCTTTCCCATTTATCACAGAGACATCAAGTCTACCAACATACTCTTGGATGCAAAATACAGAGCAAAACTTGCTGACTTCGGAACTTCAAGATCAGTTGCCATTGACCAAACTCACCTCACCACATTTGTACACGGCACATTTGGTTACTTGGACCCCGAATACTTTCAATCAAGCCAATTTACGGAGAAAAGTGACGTGTATAGCTTTGGAGTTGTCCTTGTTGAGCTCTTGACAGGGCAAAAACCAATTTCTTTTAGAAGGTCACAAGAAGAAGGCAAAAGTCTTGCCACGTACTTCATTACTTCGATGCATTTAGATCGCCTGTTCGAAATTCTTGATGCTGAAGTTGTAAAAGGAGGGTCTAAAGCAGATATCATATTAGTTGCTAACCTTGCAAGAAGATGTTTGAATTTGAGTGGAAGAAAGCGCCCTACAATGAGAGAGGTCACGGCAGAGCTGGAGGGGATTCAAATGTCAGAAAAAACTTCTAATGGTGGACAAAACTATGAAGAGGTTGAATATGTTAGGACTGACTCAATTGAGCCTTGGGATGTTGCTTCAAGTTCAACGGGAACAGGGCCAGGCTTGGATGGTGGTCCTTCTTCATCACATGAAATTCCGCTATTACCTTACAAGTCATGGTGAACATTAATTGTAATATTGTAATGCATGTTCCATATATGTTATGTATGTGTTGCTCCTTTTCTGAACTTTTCAGGTCAGAATGTGAGTGCAGTTTCAACTTCCAATCCAGAAGGTCATAGGTGAGGTTTGGTTAATTAGCTACACTGCCTGATGGCTATTTCAACACAAATCACAAATCACTGGATATATAAATTCATTTTGACTAGAGCAACAGGGTGTTTTGAAAGTGTTAAGAGTTTAAAATTTTTAGTTGGATCAAGAGAAATTGGTTTGGAGAGTATTAGGTCCTTGATAGTAGCAGAGTCAACCACCCTCAATTAATTAGAACATATTGCAAATTTTAACTCAATTTAAATACTGTAACTTTTGAAAGAGAATAATGTAACAAAATATTATGCAAATATTTCATGCATGATATTTCAACTTCATGTCTATTCTTTTTTTGTTTTTGTGTTTGTATTTACTGTTCAATAATAACGACATTGGTCAACTGCCAATGGGGTCTATATCTCTGTGGAAAAGGACCTTGATTTACAGACCAGTGCTCTTAGGTTCAAACCTTCATAGCACCTAGGGTGTTTGTGAGCTCCCCTCCCCCTTATAATTTAGACTATCTCTTGTATTAAAATATGAAAACATGAGATACTGATGGTGACGATATGGCTTCGTCAATACTCGAACTTCCACAGTTAAATATGAAAACATGGTGAACAAATTATTTGTTGTGATGTTGTAGACAATTACATGTTCTTTATTAAGTCTCCAAACCCATAGAAATAAACATGAAGGAAAACTCAAATTCGGTTTCTTTCTAATCAACAAGATTAGGAACTAATTGTAGACCGAAAAATAGGGAACTAATTGAAGCGAGGATCGTGTTTGATGAATCGAAAATCTGAATGTTTTGACATATTACATATTTACGTACTTGAAAACGACAAAAGCAAAAAAAAATAAAAATTAAAGGAGTCTTTAGTTTTCTATTACCAGACATATCAAACAGACAATCATGACGCTCTACACATACAATTTCCACACACGTTACCAAAAGAAAAGTATACCTTCAATTTTGTTTCCATCGTGAAGACTAAGTTGCAAAGAAATTTTTTGTTTGAGAATCTTTTACTTTTCAATTTCATCATTTTCTTTTCATCCCATATGTTGAGTTGGACATCTTGGCAAACAGCAACTTGGAAACAGAGAAGAAAGAGAGGAATGCATGATAATATGATTCTGCAAAAGCATTTTTTAACCTAACTTTCCATCCTCCAGTGTGAGATGTTCTCAACAACTTTGTCAATAGATCCAAAGTAAAGAAATATTTAAGGATGTGTACAAGAGTTGGTAAATAAGTGATTTATAAAATTGTATTTATAAAAAGTATGATTTGTCATTTTGTGGGGTCCATTTTAGGTGTAATATAAGCTCCCAAACACATTGCAAAGAAAGTTCACCTCAAACTTTTCGCCCCAGTGTGTTTGTTTTTTCTTCTGAAGAAGAAATGGTAAACCTGAATAATTTGTCTTAGTTAGTGGACTTGACTTGTAACAGTACTACTCATAGGTCAATGATATGGCATTAATATATTTCTGCCTAGCAGCTGCAGAAGTTGCCAGGAAGTAATATTAACTATCTCTGCACCTTCCTTATTTTCTTTTAGTATTATCCGAGAGAAAGCTTAGGCTCAAGAATGAGCATTTTGCTTTGCTAGCTAAATTCTAATTCCAAGCTTCCTACTAGGCAGGCAGATAGGTAATTAAAGAGAAGGAAGAAGAAACATAATGGTTGGCCAGTTGCTACTTCATATTACTCTGTTCTTGTGGTCTATGAGTAATGCACTACTAGCAGTAGCATCAGAAGCATCCTTGGCAAAACCATCTTGTTTGTCGCAATGCGGAAACGTCACTCAAATCCCATATCCTTTCGGAATTGGAGCAGGTTGTTACCTGGACGACTGGTTCCGAATAACATGCGACAACTCAGCCAGCCCTCCGAAGGCTTTCTTGAACAAGACTGGGTTAGAGGTGCTGAACATTTCTCTTGGAGGCACACTTACAGTCACAAGCCCAATCACCTTCTCTAATTGCAGTAACAAGAAAAGCGACCGCCAGGCACGCAACGTGTTTTTCAGCCCTTTTGTGTATTCCCAGAGCAACAGATTCACTTCAATCGGTTGTGAGGTAATTGCCTTGATGTCAGATTTTGGGAAACCACTTGCTGGGTGCTATTCCATTTGTGATAATACTGCTCACAGTAGTAGTACTATCTTTCCAAATAACAGCTGTAGTGGTTTGCACTGCTGCCAGACCACCATTTTGAAAGGTCTTTCATTCTTCGATACTACTTTTCGATCAATGCTAAACGATAGTGAAAGTGAAAAGGAATGCAAGTATGCCTTCCTGGTAGACCGCGATTGGTTTATGTCAACAAATATCTCTACCATTGTGGACATGGACAACGTCCCTGTAGTGCTGGAATATCAGTTGCGTAAATATTCTGCACGGGATATATATGGAACATATAACTTTTCCCCTCAAAACATGACCTGCAACGATGATTGGCAATGTTCTTGCAACACGGGCTATCAAGGAAACCCCTATCTTCTGGATGGATGTCAAGGTACGCAAGCCTACCATTGTATATGTCCAAATCAAAAGTCATGCTCAAATTATGAGAATTCCTTTTTTCAGTACTGATTTGTACGTTACCCTAATTTTTGTTGTTTGTAATTAATTAAATTCTTCAACCAACGAAGGTAAACGATGAAATTCTTCGGAGTTGTGTACCGTTTATAATTAACCATCCCTGATCTTCTTTTTTTACCCCATTTTCCACTTGTCATTAAATATTCCAGATATCGACGAATGTCTCAACTCCTCTAGTTGTCGTGCGGGCACTTGTATAAATCGTCCAGGGGACTTTGTATGCTACCAGCCGGATCCACGACCAATTCGACGGAGTAACGTGGGCGTTTTAGGTATGCAAATGCACTTTAATGAATTAAACTTTGGGCCCTTTGGTGGAAAATTTGACATTATAGACATATAAAAAAAAAAAAAAAAAAAAAAAAAAAAAAAAATCTTAATCATCTTATCAATATTTGTATCTTATTGAGCTACTCAGTTGCTGGCGGTGTGATTGGACTCTTGTTTCTACTCATTGGAGCTTGGTGGTCGCACAAAGTTATAAAGAAGAGGAAGGATAACAAACGCAAGCAAAAGTTTTTTAAACAAAATGGAGGTTTATTGTTGGAGAAGCAATTATCTTCTGGTGAAGTTAATGTTGAGAAAATTAAGTTGTTCACTTCAAAAGATTTAGACAAAGCCACAGACAAGTTCAGTATAGATAGAATTCTTGGTCAAGGAGGTCAAGGTACTGTTTACAAAGGAATGTTGTCAGATGGAAGAATCGTTGCTGTCAAGAAGTCAAAATAGTTGATGGAGGAGAAATCGGACAATTTATTAATGAAATTGTCATTCTTTCACAGATTATTCACAGAAATGTGGTTAAAATATTGGGGTGTTGTTTAGAGACTGAAGTCCCCCTTTTGGTTTATGAATTCATACCCAATGGAACGCTTTCTCAGTATATTCATCACCCAGATGAGGAGTTTTCTCTTACATGGGAAATGCGCTTACGAATTGCCATTGAAGTCGCAGGAGCTCTTTCCTACTTACACTCTGCTGCTTCCTTTCCCATTTACCACCGAGACATCAAGTCTTCTAATATACTCTTGGATGGAAAGTACAGAGCAAAAGTAGCAGACTTTGGGACTTCAAGATCAGTTTCCATTGATCAAACGCACCTCACTACACAAGTACATGGAACGTTTGGATATCTGGACCCGGAGTACTTCCGGTCAAGCCAATTTACAGAGAAGAGTGACGTTTATAGCTTTGGCGTGGTCCTTGCTGAGCTCTTGACTGGACAAAAAGCAGTTTCTTTGATGAGTTCAGAAGAAAGAAGAAGTCTAGCAACTTATTTCCTGCTTTCCATGGAGAATAATCTTCTATTTGATATTCTTGATTCTCAAGTTATGAAGGATGGTAGAAAGGAAAAGATTACAGCAGTTGCTAACCTTGCTGTTAGATGCTTGAATTTGATTGGAAGGAATCGTCCTACTATGAAAGAAGTAGCAGTGGAGTTGGAGGGAATTCAATTGTCAGTTAGAGCTGAGACAGATGTTCAACAAGTTTTCCCAAGGGTCCGATGTGTCCAAACTCAGGAAATAAATGAGGTTTCGGATGTTGTTTCTTCATCAAAAGGTCCTTGTACGGATGGCGGTACAAGTTCTTCATTCGATGTACAACCACTATTGTTTTTCAATACGCAGTGAACAAATATTTGTTGTAATTATATATTCTCGGTTTTTGGACTTGGAATCATCTTTTAGACTATCACCTTATCTGTAAGGAAATTTTCTAGCTCTGTTTGTTGTGTTGGATTTTATGCAAGATGAACTTAGTGGTCGTTTTTTTCTGTCTGAACTCAGAGGTCTAAAACTCAGAGATATTTTTTCTGATATTTTTGATTGCTTAGTTTTATTAATTCAGAGAGTTTTCCTCTCTTGATACATCTAAAGGAGTTGTGTGTAGTACACCCCTTTTTCACACACATCAACCCTTACTAACTAAATTAAAAGCTAATAATATATAGCCTTACAAAATATCAGAAGCAACTTGGCTTCCCAAAAAACACGTCAGATAAAGTCTCTACCAAAACACGCTCGAGCTCTTTTTATACTAAAAAAATATGCTCGAGCACATTTTGTCCGAGAGTTGCAACAAGGGATTAAACATTAACTTTAACATCTTGGTCACATATGATTAAACCCTAAATTAAAACTCAAATTTTGTTATGTAGTTTTTCTTAGTACTTGCGTAATGATGGGATGTTGTTTTAATGGTTTTGTGGTTGGGTTTTAGTTTTGTCTGTTTTGTCTAAGTTGTTTGACTCTTTTGTTTAGTCAATCGCATGGTTGATACTCTTTTCTACTCCAGGATTTTTCTGTGGGAAGGTTTTAACGAGGCCGCCATTAAACAGTAGCAAACAAATAATTGAACTGTCTTTAAAAAAATAATGAAATTAAGTGGATTAAAACTCGGCCCCATTGATTTTGCATATCAAAATTGAACGGCATTAATTAATTAATTATTTGAACAGGGTGTTTTGAAAGTGTTAGATTTTGAATATTTTAGCTGGATCAAGAGAAATCGATTTGAAGAGTACAACTATACTTTAGACTGCCTTAGAGCATCTCTAACCGATGTGTCAAAAGTGTCATATAGACATTTAACATCTAAAAATAACATCTTACATCACTCCAACCGATATGTCAAAGCTGATGTGGAATGAATGCTAGAGTTTGAGATGTTATTTTTGACATCTCAAAAGCAAGATCTCAATGAATATTTTATTATTATTTCTTTTCTTTTCTTTTAATTAAAAACAAATCAACACTAAAATGTAATAAAATAATAATTTATTTGACATATCGGGTGGAGTGCAAAGGTGTGTAAGATGTCAAATTGCCACATCAGCCATCAAATTTAAATTTGATGTTTGATATTTGACATCTCCCTTAGAGCATTTCCAAGAGAGATGTCAAATGAAAAATATTAAAATTTGATGACTTATGTGGCAATATGACACTTTGGGAAAAATTAACTCCACCTAAATATCATATTATTTTATTATATTTTTAAAAGCAAATGGAGCTCATATGATGCATAAAGTTTTAAAAGAGAGTAAATGATAGTGGAGTCCATAATTAAAATAATATTTGACATCAAACTTTTTGATATGTTATTTTTTACCTATCTCTTCCTGCCTTCAAATTCATGTAAGATTGGACTACTCAGTTGGAGAACAAACCTGTATTGGGGCTTCACTTGTGTTGGTTATGCAAACTCTGTTTCTTCAAGTGGGTTAAGGATAGGGACGATCCTATCACTTGTACAACATGGGCTATAGCCCAGGTGAGTTTTATTTAGGGAGTTTCACTAAAACACCCAAAATGGGGATTGAAATTATAAAAAAACCCAAGTACTATTTAAACATATAAACACACCCAAAACCCATCATTACACACACTCAAAACCCATTTATAAACACACCCAAAAAGTTGACTTTGGGATTGATTTTGGGTGTGTTTCTATGTTTAAACAGTGCTTGGGTTTTTTTTATAAATACATGTCTAGGATTGGATTTATTTATAAATTTGTATTTTATTTATTTATTTCTTATAGTTAGTGTTAATGTTAATTCCATTTATAGCAGAAATATTAATTTGAACTAATTGGATAATTGTAGTGTTACCTCTAGTTGCCGTGTGTCTATCTGACTCTATCTTTGTGATGATAAATTTTCATTTTTGAATTTTTTTATGAATTTTTTTTTCTCTTAATTTTTTTTTGTTCATTATGGTAGACCTTAGCTGGCATTGTTGGTGTATAATATGCCTTTTAAACAAATAAAATAAAAATGATATGTTCTTAAATTAATATATATACACGTATGATCAATTCCATAAGCCTAAAATCTAACAGTTCAATAAGGTATATCTAGCTTACCCCATTTTAAAATCCTGAGTCCGTCTCTGGTTAAGGAGCAACAAAGAAAAACTTTGTTTCGCTTGTTCTGCATAACGTAGCAAAATATTATGCAAAATTTTCATGCATGATCTTTCAACACCATTTCTGTTCTTGTCAGAGTAAGTTTTTGTCTCTGTTGTATTATTTTTCAGTTAGTTATGTTTAAGTTTGCTGAGCATTTGACCAAAAGAAGCCAAGTCAGAGAAAGCATGAATCAAAGCATGAAGACGCGACGGCCGTGAGCATGGGCACGGAGTGCGACGGAGGGGTGGCCTCAGCTCATAGGGGTCTCCAAATTTTATATATATACCGTATACATACCTATAATTTATATATTTTATTGAGAGTTCCAAAGTTTTTATTTTTAAAAGATCGATGAGTTCCAAAACTTGAGGCCTCAAACTTTCTTGAACAGAAGGCCACATTCAAAAAAAAAATTAAGGGAGACAATAAAATAAAAAAAATTGAACGGAAGAGATAAAGTTGTCCCCTGTGTCTGTGTCTCCTCGCGTGGCTGCTACTCTTTTTTGTACTAATCTAATCTTAGACATGCTTTTGTTTTTTTAAATGTAATATAGCATGCATGCTTTCAAAACAGAGGGGCCCTTTTAAAAATAAATCTGTGTTACTTTTTTTTTTGGTCGGAGGGTACCTCTTCATTTTCGGTCGTCTCTTTTTTCTCTTTTTTTTTTTTTTTCTTTTTTCTTCGTCGTTTTTCTTCTTCTTCTTTTCTTGAACATCTCCCAGTATTTCTCCTTCTCTTTTGTGCTTCAGTCTCTCACTAAAAAGCTCATTTTTTTCTCTTCCGAAATTTCTCTTCTTCGTTCAAATCAAAAATGTATCTTCTTCCGATTACTCTAAACCCTTTTGTCAAACCAAATTTTTTAGCAGAAATATTAATTTGAACTTGGAAACAGAGAAGAAAGAGAGAAATGCATCATAATATGCAATATGATTTTGCAAAAGCATTTTTTATCCACACAAGATAACAGAAATCCCTATGCCCTACATAAAGGATTAGTTTAATTGATTACGGTCAAGTCTGGCTGCTTAGGTTTACTTTTTCCACACAGCTCAATCATAACATAAATCCTAGCCAACAATTGATTCCCTTCATCGCCTATGGACAGTTCAAAAAGCTTATGCATCTTTAGCTGTACCTTTTGATACACCCCGGGACAATTTTAGAAGCATTTAATACAAGGCCATTGACCAAACTCACTTTACCACAATTGTACACGGCACATTTGGTTACTTGGACTCAGGGGTCGTTTGTTACTCAGGGGTCTTTAGCTATATATATATGTTTATATTATTTATAATATATAATATTATTATAATATACATATATACATGTATATATGTTATATATATATATATATTATATATGTACGTATTTTAAAAATCTAGTCATAGTCCAAGCATAAACCAAACGCAGGATAAGTGTTATCCAACTTAGATCAAGCCAAGACAGTCCCTAAGTATAGTCCATGCCAAGACAGTCCTATGTAACAAACGAGCTCTGAATGTTTTCAATCAAGCCAATTTACGGAGAAAAGTGACGTGTATAGCTTTGGAGTTGTCCTTGTTGAGCTCTTGACAGGACAAAAACCAATTTCTTTTAGAAGGTCACAAGAAGAAGGCAAATGTCTTGCCACATACTTCATCATTTCGATGCTGTTAGATCGCCTATTTGAAATTCTTGATGCTCAAGTTGTAAAAGGAGGGTCTAAATCAGATATCATAGTAGTTGCTAACCTTGCAAGGAGGTGTTTGAATTTAAGTGGAAGGAAGCGCCCTCCAATGAGAAAGGTCACGACAGAGCTGGAGCTACGGGTGCCATCAATTTCAACACAAATCATTGGGGACTAGATCAATAGGTTGTTGTGATAGTGTTATTTTGAAAATTACATCTGGATCAAGAGAAACACGTTACCAAAAGAAACATACCCTTCAATTTGTGCTGGTCCTTTTTTTTTTTAATTCCATCGTGAAGACAAGTTGCAAAGAAAATTTTCTGATGTGACACATTGTTTTTGTCCATAACTTAACTATTTACAAAACTTAATAGGTGTGAGGTTTTGTCACAAAAGATCTCGATATTATTAAAAGTGGTGTCTTGTCACAAAAGATCTCGATATTACTAGGAGTGGTGTCATTCATTGTATATTTTAGGCTTAACTGCTACAATGCATCCTGAAATATTGGTCAATTCTCACTTTACCCCCTTAAAGTTAAAGTGACCCATTTTGCCCCCTTGACCAAGGTTTGATGTTCCACATTGCCAGTACCGTTAACTTCATCCAAAAGTCCGTTAAGTTTGATGACGTAGCATGGGTATTTTAGTAATTTTGTGTACCTAGGTTTTTTTATTCTTTTAAAAAAGAATAATACTAGTCTTACCACATTTTTTATACCATATGATGTGGCGGCTGATTTGTACATACCACATCATGTAAAATATTAGTTTCTATTTTTCTAATTTTCTTTATTAAAATACACATCAGCCGCCACATCATGTAGTATAAAAAATGTGGTAAAACTAGTATTATTCTTAAAAAAATTTAAAATACAAACATAAAATTGAAAACAAAATAGATTTTAGAAAAAGAAAAAAAAACCCTACCCATCCCTTCTTCCCCACCAGAAACCCATCGCTTCACCCCCCCAACCCGCAATCCACAACCCACCCCTCTCCCTGTGCAGAACCCGGAAAGCTGTTGGCCCCCTACCCGCAACCCACCCTTCCCTGCACAGAACCCACCCCCCCCCCCACTGATTTCTTCTCTGCTTCCCTTCCCCATCGAGACCCATCGCCCCCTCCCTCTGGTTTTTTCTACCCCTCGCACAGAACCCCAGCCCCCATACCCCCTTCTCCCCGACCCATGCCCCTCTAGCCATTTTCCCCATCGCAACCCACCCTGTAGAGAGGAGATAGAGAGAAAAAATTCAGTAAAAAGATAAACTAAATAAATCGACGAATCGATGATAAGTTAAATGTTACTCGATCTTGTGTTGGTATTAATGGTGTTGTGCCCTTGGAATTGAGAAACAAATAGAAAAGAGTTTTAAATTCCTGAAAATTCAACTTGCCATCTCTATTAGTGTTGAGCTCCTGGTTTTTTTATTCCTTTTAAGAGCTGCCATAATAAAACTGCTGGTATTCGATGAGGGTTATTGTCCCATCACCATCTAAATCCATTGCTTCAAAATCTTCCCATGCCTTATCCTTTTGCTCCTCTTACAAATTATCAAAACAAGCTAAAGCAGCCTCCCGTGTTTCTTCCATCTCCAGAAGCTAAGAGAGAGAGAGAGAGAGAGGATTCAATTTTTTACAGTTTTAAATTTTAATTTTTTTAAGTTATTAATTTTTTATTAATTTTTTTATCCATGCTGGAGGTGGGCTCTACTTTGCCACATTACCCACTCAAATTTGTGAATAAAAAATCTAGATGCACAAAATTACTAAAACACCCCTGCCACGTCATTAAACTTAACTGACTTTTGGATGGAATTGACGGTATAGGGCATTGTGGAACATCAAACTTTGGTTAAGGGATCAAAGTGGGTCACTTTAACTTTAAAGGTATAAAGTGAGAATTGACCAATATTTCAAGATGCACTGTGGCAATTAAGCTTATATTTTATTTTATTTCGTGAAATTGTGAAGAGGTTGAATATGTTGGAACTAAATCAATATCCTTGGGATGTCGTTTCAAGCTCAACAGGCGCATGGCTAGGTTTGGATGGTGGTCTAGCTTTTCATCATTTGATGAAGTTCTCCGCTATTACCTTTCATGTCACGCTGAACAATAATGAAATATTTCTTAATTGTAATATTGTAATGCATGTTCCATATATATGTTAACCTTTTCTCCTTCTCAAGTCACCTTTTACAGTCAGGAATGACTGCCATATAAACACAAATCACGGGATATATAAAAATTAATTTATCACCTTATGAAACCTACTTTCTGGCTTCGCTTGTATGTAATCATTGACTGGATTTCACAACATTTTTATGTACTTGAAAACGACAAAATACTTTTCATTTTTAATTTCTTTATGGCCACAATAATTTACTGAGCATATGTACTGCATTTCCTTTTGTGAGTGACTCAGTCAAGTCAACTTATTTTTTGTTTTTTTGTTTTTTGTTTTTGTTTTGGGGATAGCAAGGAAGAGTAGGAAACACTTGAATATTCTCAACTAATAATCATATACATTACCAAAGGGAAAGTAGCCTTCAATTCGAACCCACTTTTCTTCGATCGACAAGGGGTCTTTATTATATATAGTAGAAAGCACTGAGTTGCAAAGAAAACTTTTGCTTGATAATCTTTTACTTTTTGTTATCCGAGCATAGGAACAATGCAATCGCAAGCACTTCATATGATGATCTTATACTTATTCATTCTGTCGATAAATATATGTACAGCACAAGTAGTTCCTCGGATGGCAAAGTATGATTGCGAAGAGTATTGCGGAGACGTCCTCATCCCATACCCTTTCGGAATTGGATCTAACAAAGATTGCTACTTAGACAACTGGTTTGAAATCGAGTGCAGCAACCAGTCTTCTAAAACTTCCAGCTCTGCTCCTCATTACAAGCCTGTTTTGAAGCAAGCCAAACTGGAGGTGCTGAATATTTCTATTGGAGACCCGCTTCAGGGTTTTGGAGGCACGCTTCAGGTGAACAGCCCCGTTACCTTCTTCTGCAACGAAACTGGAAGTAGCCCAATGGCCAATTTGACCGGCAGCCCTTTCGTCTACTCTCAGGACAAAAACAGATTCACTGCAGTTAGCTGCGGCTTCTTTGCCGGGATGGAATCAGCTGAGTTTGTGGTTGCCTGCAAGTCAGTTTGTGATCATAAAATTATAATGCTTCCTGTGATATTGGTATCAACTGTTGCCAGACTACCATTCCTCCATATCTCAGGATGATGTCCGCTTCCATTCTATACCAAGGTGAAACTCGAAACGCCGATTGCGACGACTATGCGTTTCTGGTTGACAAGGATTGGTTTGAGAGTGAGAGATCATCTTCTGCTCATGCAGTCAAGAGTAGAAGCCACGTTCCTGTGCTGCTAGAATGGAATATAATCAACTCTACTTCTTCACTAGCATTATTTGAAGGCTACGTTACAAATGATTCTAAGCCTTATAAGAATAGTTATTATAATTATAGCGCTGACCCCGCTGCTATATCTATACTTTGGATTCCAAGAATCGCTCAGCAATCGCTCACCAACAATCGTTACGGAGAGTTTATTGTGAATGCCCAGAAGGATCTGTAGGAAATCCCTATCTTCTTGAAACTTGTCAAGGTACGTATGTAATTAATTATATCTAGCTTCCGTCTCTGCGTTTTATTTTTCTTTGCGTTTGTTTTCTTTTCTGAGAACCTTCTTTCCTTTTGATTTATGCAAGCGGTATTGGAAAGGAGGGGAAAGAACTCCCTTTTTTATTTTTTATTTTCAGCCAAAGAACTTTTTTCAAGATATAAAAGTCGTGCAAGTCAAAATAGACCCTTCCTTGTACATATTTTTGGGTACCTAATAATATTTATTGTCAAAAGTGATGTTATTTGTACCACATATACTATTTTTCGGTGAGTTCCTCATATATTTTTGAGATCTAAATTCTATTAGAAAGGTGATCTGTAAAATGATCAATAGATCTTATGCAAATAGCATTATTGTATCGCTAATTTACCGTTTCTGTTTTTTTTTTCCTTTCTAAATTATATTTCAGATACTGATGAATGCATGCGCGGTCCTGATCCATGCAACTGTCCGCACACTCCTGGTTATTATTATTATCTTTGCCATGTCAAAAATAATGATAGATTGATCATTATTATAGGTACGTCCTATATCATCGTACGTAGTATACGATTTTGGAATTAAACAGAGTTGATTTTTCATTAAAAAGAAAAGTAAAAATAATTGAGTGTTATAGTGTGTGGATAATGTATCATTTAATGTGAAAATTCTAAACTCAAAGTTATGATGTATCATTTGATGTGAAAATTGGTCACCAACCGGTAACAAGCTAAACTCAAAAGTTAGTTGCAGCAGAGGCTTGCACCTTGGGGATTAGCCCAATTGGTTTGGGAAAATTCTGCAATCCAAACTGCACTTTTGGGATTAGCCGAATTGGTGCACTTTTGGGAACCGACAAATGTATTTTAAGTTCCCTACTACGTACAAATATAATTTTTTTTTAGTAAATTTAGGTTTTAGCCAAATTTTTTTTTCATTTTTGGAAAAAGCCAAAACTTTTTCAAAAAAGACAAAAAAACCTCTCAACTTTCAAATCAAAGACATGCAATATAAAGGATTCCTTAGGAAATCCAAAATAAATAAGGGCAATTTTGTCCATTTTGGCTTCTTTTACAAAATTTCTCTCTCTTTTATGTTTTTCCAAAGTCTCTAAACTTTGTTAATTAAGAACAAATCAAGAAATTAATTCCGTCCGCAAAGACCTCTTCTAAATCGGATATCCAAGAAGGACAATCTACAACCCAAATAAATATTATAAATCACCCAGCCCTCTGCCTAGGTGTGAAGAGAAATTTTAGACATAAGTTCTTTTTTATTGCCATCAACAATTTATTTTATTTTATGGGCACAAGACATAAACTCTTTTTAATCATATTGAGCAGCTCTCAGTTTTATTGGACTATTGTTTCTACTCTCTGGAGCTCGGTGGTCGCACAAAGTTATAAAGAAGAGGAAGGATATCAAACGCAAGCAAAAGTTTTTTAAACAAAATGGAGGTTTATTGTTGGAGAAGCAATTATCTTCTGGTGAAGTTAATGTTGAGAAAATTAAGTTGTTCACTTCAAAGGATTTAGACAAAGCCACAGACAACTTCAGCATAGATAGAATTCTTGGTCAAGGAGGTCAAGGTACTGTTTACAAAGGAATGCTGTCAGATGGAAGAATTGTTGCTGTCAAGAAGTCAAAAATAGTTGCTGGAGGAGAAGTCGGACAATTTATTAATGAAATTGTCATTCTTTCACAGATTAATCACAGAAATGTGGTTTAAACTATTGGGGTGTTGTTTAGAGACTGAAGTCCCCCTTTTGGTTTATGAATTCATACTCAATGGAACGCTTTCTCAGTATATTCATCACCCAAATGAGGAGTTTTCTCTTACATGGGAAATGCGCTTACGAATTGCCATTGAAGTCGCAGGAGCTCTTTCATACTTACACTCTGCTGCTTCCTTTCCCATTTACCACCGAGACATCAAGTCTTCTAATATACTCTTGGATGGAAAGTACAGAGCAAAAGTAGCTGACTTTGGGACTTCAAGATCAGTTTCCATTGATCAAACGCACCTCACTACACAAGTACATGGAACGTTTGGATATCTGGACCCGGAGTACTTCCGGTCAAGCCAATTTACAGAGAAGAGTGACGTTTATAGCTTTGGCGTGGTCCTTGCTGAGCTCTTGACTGGACAAAAAGCAGTTTCTTTGATGAGTTCAGAAGAAAGAAGAAGTCTAGCAACTTATTTCCTGCTTTCCATGGAGAATAATCTTCTATTTGATATTCTTGATTCTCAAGTTATGAAGGATGGTAGAAAGGAAAAGATTACAGCAGTTGCCAACCTTGCCGTTAGATGCTTGAATTTGAATGGAAGGAATCGTCCTACTATGAAAGAAGTAGCAGTGGAGTTGGAGGGAATTCAATTGTCAGTTAGAGCTGAGACTGATGTTCAACAAGTTTTCCCTGAGGTCCGATGTGTCCAAACTCAGGAAATAAATGAGGTTTCGGATGTTGTTTCTTCATCAACAGGTCCTTGTACGGATGGCGGTACAGGTTCTTCATTCGATGTACAACCGCTATTGTTTTTCAATACACAGTGAACAAATATTTGTTGTAATTATATATTCTCGGTTTTTGGACTTGGAATCATCTTTTAGACTATCACGTTATCTGTAAAGAAATTTTCTAGCTCTGTTTGTTGTGTTGGATTTTATGCAAGATGAACTTAGAGGTCCTTTTTTTTTGGTTCTTAGAGATATTTTTCTGATATTTTTGATTGCTTAGTTTTCTTAATTAAGAGAGTGTTCCTCTCTTGATACATCTAAAGGAGTTGTGTGTAGTCTAGCCTTACAAAATATCATAAGCAACCCTTACTAACTAAATTAAAAGCTAATAATATCTTGCCTTACAAAATATCATAAGCAACTTGGTTTCCCAAAAAACACGTCAGACAAAGTCTCTACCAAAACACGCTCGAGCTCTTTCTATACTAGAATTATGCTCGAGCACATTTTGTCCGAGAGTTACAACAAGGGATTAAACATTAACTTTAACATCTTGGTCACATATGATTAAACCCTAAATTAAAACTCAAATTTTGTTATGTAGTTTTTCATAGTACTTGCCTAATGATGGGATGTTGTTTTAATGGTTTTGTGGTTGGGTTTTAGTTTTGTCTGTTTCGTCTAAGTTGTTTGACTCTTTTGTTTAGTCAATCGCATGATTGATACTCTTTTCTAACCCAGGATTTTCTGTGGGAATGTTTTAACGAGGCCGCCATTAAATAGTAGCAAACAAATAATTGAACTGTCTTTAAAAAACATAATGAAATTAAGTGGATTAAAACTCGGCCCCATTGATTTTGCATATCAAAATTGAACGGCATTAGTTAATTAATTATTTGAACAGGGTGTTTTGAAAGTGTTAGATTTTGAATATTTTAGCTGGATCAAGAGAAATCGATTTGAAGAGTACAACTATACTTTAGACTGCCTTAGAGCATCTCCAACTGATGTGTCAAAAGTGTCATATAGACATTTAACAGCTAGAAATAACATCTCACATCACTCCAACCGATATGTCAAAACTGATGTGGAATGAAGGCTAGAGGTTGAGATGTTATTTTTGACATCTCAAAAACAAGATGTCAAATGAATATTTTATTATTATTTCTTTTCTTTTCTTTTTAATTAAAAACAAATCAACACTAAAATGTAATAAAATAATAATTTAATTTGACATATCGGGTTGAGTGCAAAGCTGTGTAAGATGTCAAATTGCCACATCAGCCATCAAATTTAAATTTGATATTTGGTAAGAGCATCTCCAAGAGAGATGTCAAATGAAAAATATTAAAATTTGATGACTTATATGGCAATTTGACACTTTGGGAAAAATTTAACTCCACCTAAATATCATATTATTTTATTATATTTTTAAAAACAAATAGGGCTCATATGATGCATAAAATTTTAAAAGAGGGTAAATGATAGTGGAGTCCATAACTAAAATAATATTAAAATAATATTTGACATCAAACTTTTTGATATGTTATTTTGACCTATCTCTTCTTGCCTTTAAATCCTGTAGGATTGGACTACTCAGTTGGAGCAACAAACCTGTCTTGGGGCTTCGCTTGTGTTGGTTATTCAAACTCTATTTCTTCAAGTGGGTTAAGGCACTACTACATTTTACACTTTGCGCGACGAAGAGAATTTCATCGCGCAAAATACATTGTAGTCGCACAAATTTCAGCGCAACAGAAACTTTGAAATTTTGCATGACGAAAAATATTGGAATATTGGTCACACAAAGTAAAAATAAAAATAAAAATCCATGCGTCCCATTTTTGGTACCCGCCCAAATTTTGAAATTTTAAGCGACGAAAAATACATATTGGTCGCGCAAAGTCTAAAAAATTATATAAAAAAATTCCCGCATCCCATTTTTGGTGCCCGCCCAAGTTTTGCACGATGAAAAATATATATTGGTCGCTCAAAGTTTTGAGCGACACAAAATATTGGTCGCGCAAAGTCTAAATTTTTTTTTGGAAATCCCCGTTCCATTTTTGGCACCCGCCCAAATTTTTAGAGTTTTGCGCGACGAACTGTTGGTCGGGCAAACTTTTGAGAGACAAAAAATTGGTTCGTAGCACGATATTTATAAAAATAATTGCTATGAATAATAAAAAATAAAATTATTTTATTTTATGATTTAAAATATAAATAAGGTTAAAGCTACTTAATAAATGTATATACTATTCAATTTCTTAATTGTTATACGTACAAAATAAATAAATTTAAAGCTACTTAATAAGTAAATAATATATATATACACACATCATTCAACGATCCAACCGTCAGACTTGTTTGTATATACTTCAAGATTGTATACCCCAAAAATCGCAAAAAACAAACATTCAGAGACCTAGTAACGGGACAAAAAATTTTCATAAATATCTTTGTGATGATAAATTTTCATTTTTGAATTTTTTTATGAATTTTCTTTTCTCTTAATTTATTTTTGTTCATTATGGTAGACCTTAGCTGGCGTTGTTGGTGTATAATATGCCTTTTAAACAAATAAAATAAAAATGATATGTTCTTAAATTAAATATATATATATATATATATATATATACACACACATATATGATCAATTCCATAAGCCTAAAATCTAACAGTTCAATAAGGTATATCTAACCCACCCCATTTTAAAATCCTAAGTCCGTCTCTGGTTAAGGTGCAACAAAGAAAAACTCTGTTTCGCTTGTTCTGCATGATGTAGCAAAATATTATGCAAAATTTTCATGCATGATCTTTCAACACCATTTCTGTTCTTGTCAGAGTAAGTTTTTGTCTCTGTTGTATTATTGTTCAGTTAGTTAATGTTTAAGTTTGCTGAGCATTTGACCAAAAGAAGCCAAGTCAGAGAAAGCATGAATCAAAGCATGAAGACTCGACGGCCGTGAGCATGGGCACGGAGTGCGACGGCGGGGTGACCTCAGCTCATAGGGGTCTCCAAATTTTATATATATACCGTATACATACCTATATTTATATATTTTATTGAGAGTTCCAAAGCTTTTTATTTTTAAAAGATCGATGAGTTCCAAAACTTGAGGCCTCAAACTTCCTTGAACAGAAGGCCACATTCAAAAAAAAAATTAAGGGAGACAATAAAATAAAAAAATTTGAACGGAAGAGATAAAGTTGTCCCCTGTGTCTGTGTCTCCTCGCGTGGCTGCTACTCTTTTTTGTACTAATCTAATCTTAGACATGCTTTTGTTTTTTTAAATGTAATATAGAATGCATGCTTTCAAAACAGGGGGGCCCTTTTAAAAATAAATCTGTGTTACTTTTTTTTTTTGGTCGGAGGGTACCTCTTCATTTTCTGTCGTTCTATGTCTTCTCTTTTTTTTTCCTTTCTAAATCTTCGTCGTTTTTCTTTTTCTTCGTTTCTTGAACATCTCCCAGTATTTCTCCTTCTCTTTTGTGCTTCAGTCTCTCACTAAAAAGCTCATTTTTTTCTCTTCCGAAATTTCTCTTCTTCCGTCAAATCAAAAATGTATCTTCTTCCGATTACTCTAAACCCTTTTGTCAAACCAAATTTTTTAGACCTTGCTTTTCATCACATGTGTTGAGTTGGACATCTTGGCAAACAAGAACTTGGAAACAGAGAAGAAAGAGAGAAATGCATCATAATAAGCAATATGATTTTGCAAAAGCATTTTTTATCCACACAAGATAACAGAAATCCCTATGCCCTATATAAAGGATTAGTTTAATTGATTACGGTCAAGTCTGGCTGCTTAGGTTTACTTTTTCCACACAGCTCAATCATAACATAAATCCTAGCCAACAATTGATTCCCTTCATGGCCTATGGACGGTTAAAAAAGCTTATGCATCTTTAGCTGTACCTTTTGATACACCCCGGGACAATTTTAGAAGCTTTTAATACAAGGCCATTGACCAAACTCACTTTACCACAATTGTACACGGCACATTTGGTTACTTGGACTCAGGGGTCGTTTGGTACTCAGGGGTCTTTAGCTATATATATATATGTTTATATTATTTATAATATATAATATTATTATAATATACATATATACATGTATATATGTTATATATATTATATATGTATGTATATATACATATTATATATATATATATTATAAAATACATATATTTTTATTTTTGAAAAAATAAAAAAATCTAGTCATAGTCCAAGCATAAACCAAACGCAGGATAAGTGTTATCCAACTTAGACCAAGCCAAGACAGTCCCTAAGTATAGTCCATGCCAAGACAGTCCTGTGTAACAAACGAGCTCTGAATGTTTTCAATCAAGCCAATTTACGGAGAAAAGTGACGTGTATAGCTTTGGAGTTGTCCTTGTTGAGCTCTTGACAGGACAAAAACCAATTTCTTTTAGAAGGTCACAAGAAGAAGGCAAATGTCTTGCCACATACTTCATCATTTCGATGCTATTAGATCGCCTATTTGAAATTCTTGATGCTCAAGTTGTAAAAGGAGGGTCTAAATCAGATATCATAGTAGTTGCTAACCTTGCAAGGAGGTGTTTGAATTTAAGTGGAAGGAAGCGCCCTCCAATGAGAAAGGTCACGACAGAGCTGGAGCTACGGGTGCCATTAATTTCAACACAAATCATTGGGGACTAGATCAATAGGGGTTGTGATAGTGTTATTTTGAAAATTACATCTGGATCAAGAGAAACATGTTACCAAAAGAAACATACCCTTCAATTTGTGCTGGTCCCTTTTTTTTAATTCCATCGTGAAGACAAGTTGCAAAGAAAATTTTCTGATGTGACACATTGTTTTTGTCCATAACTTAACTATTTACAAAACTTAATTGGTGTGAGGTTTTGTCACAAAAGATCTCGATATTATTAAAAGTGGTGTCTTGTCACAAAAGATCTCTATATTACTAGGAGTGGTGTCATTCATTGTATATTTTAGGCTTAAGTGCTACAATTGAAAATGATACTTAGGTGACGAGGGGTAAACTTAATCACATAAACAAAACAGAACAACACAGCTAGCTTCACACACTTTAAACCTTGACCAAATACACATATGACTAGTCAACTACTAGTCAAGAAACAATCACAACCAATAGACCGAAAAGAGACCGCTGCAAATAAGAAAGATCGTGGGCTATACAGACCAACGAAATCGTTAGGTCAGCCAAACCCACTTGACAGCAGAGAGAGTGAAAGAAGAATAGGACAAAACAGTTTGTTATCCAGCTGGAGGCAAGGATGACTAGTCATATGAGAAACGGTTGACTAGTCATCTTTTTATGAAAACAGTTTTATGTAATGATATGCAATGCTCAATACCTTTGTCAACTTGCTTGAGCCACCATAGAGCAGAGAATAGAGAAGAGCACCAATAAATGTTTTCCCTAATCTAGACTTGAGCTTGATAAATTACATTACACATCCTATTACAAAGTTGTCAAGGGAAGCCAAAAGAAATTAGTAAAAACCATACATTAACAATCTCCCCCTTTTTGGCTTTCCTTGGCAACACACTCTCTAAGAACACTCAACCCAAAACCGAGACTAAGGAGATGATGAAGTGAGGGTACCTGCAAGAACAACCAATCTTCCCAGCACAAAAACAAGCATATTATCACAGAAATTTTTAAAAACGATATGCGATGTGGGGTTGAGAGTGTTCTCCCCCTTGTTGATAAGGAAAGTGCAAAAAGGCAGAGAGATAGAAACAACAGATAAAAGGGATTAACCACAAAGTGATAGGCATATAGGAACAAGGATAACAGCACATGTTCATAGATGGATGACTAGTCAACCAACAATAGTTTAAAAACAGTACAGACCATAGAGTTATGACTAGTCAAATACCAGTTGTTCAAAATAGGACAGAACAACTCCCCCTATCACAATGCATAGACTACCCATAATGTGTTTACAAAAACAATCCCTTCTAGCAAAATGCACAGACTACTCACAATGAGATTACAAAACACCTCCCCTTTTCAAAATGCACAACCTATCAAGACTTAATCTTCCTATCTAGGACACAGCCAAGAGAACACCAAGCTAAAAGATCAAAGAGCCACCAGAATCCACAGAGTCATCCGAGTCCTCATCAGTGGCAGGAGCAGACTGAGGATCTGCAGCAGCAGCAGCAGCAGGAGGTGCCGGAATCGAAGTGGATGGAATAAGGGTCAAAAGATGTTGGATATACTCCTCCTTGGCAGCCAACTGAGCTCTGAGAGAGGCATTCTCAGAGGAAGACGACACAGAAGTGAGAAAGGTCCTGGAAACTCTCTGGCTAAGGGCAGCAGAGGCCTTGCCATAAGGACCAATGGGGGGATGCCACTGATCGGAATCAAGAAATGCCACCCCATTTTTCTCACAAAGGCGCTGAATCAGACAGGGGAACACAAGAGTCCCCTTGTGCTTGGTACCATGACCAATGGTTTTCCCAAGAATGGCATTATATAGGATATCACCAAGGGGAATTTTATCATGATTCACCATGGATATCATGAGTTGGCAGGCAGCAAGAGTGGGATTAGAATTGTTCCCAGTGGGGAGAACATTATGACGGATAAAATCCCACAAAAATTTATAAAAAGGGGACAGGTAAGACTTGATAGGCAGACCTTTAGAGGTCAAAGGCAAGGATTGATCAGTGTATGCCATGGATTTAAAAAGATCAACAGAGTATTCAGCAGAAGCAAGAGCAAATTTTGCAAAATCAAAACCAGGGCATGATCGAAAACCTAAGACCCGATTGATAACAGATGGTTTCAGAGTAATGGGTACTGACCTAACCAAAATCTGATACTTGGACTCCTTAGGGTCAGCAGGAAAGTTAGAGTAAAATTCTTGAACAACAGGGATGTTAAACTTACTAGAGAGAGAATTTAGGGCTTGAAGGTGGTAGTGCTCCAAAATCTGATTTGCAGACTCCTGAGCCGCCAAGGGAACTGCATCAAACTGGTAAGTCCTCTCAGGAATGAATTTTCTCTTTGAGACAACCTCATTAAAGAAGGAGGCAGCCTCATTAGACACAAAAGGAGAAGAATCTCCAACAGGAACAGAGGAAGAAGAACGGGTTCGAGGAACCCTAGGAATTGACGGATTGAAATCCACCCTGTCAGTGGATTTTGATTTGGAGCGACGGTGGTAAGTGTGGAGAGGCTCGGAGGAAGACATGGTCAGCAGCGGGAAGGAATTTTGAAGAGAAAACAAATGGAAGAAGGGGGCGAAAAGACCAGAACAGAGAGAGAGGGAGAGAAAAAACTCTGAAACGGAAGACTGACGAGAACAGAGGGAGAGAGAAGAGACAAGCGAAAGTGACGAAGAAGGGAAAATAAAAGACCTAAAAAGGAAAAAGGCGCAAACGACACGACCTAAAAAAAAGAACCGCTCAGAACCAAAAATGGAAAAAAAATAACCGCCAAAACGAAAAATGAAAAAGACGCAATGTTTAGGAAACAAAGCGGATGACTAGTCAACCATAAGCAAGATGACTAGTCAACCTAGGCAAAATTGGCACAGGCAAAGCACGAGAAATGGAAAAAGGACGCATTGGTTAGGGAACAAGATGACTAGTCAACCACAAATATGATGACTAGGCAACCACAAATATGATGACCAGTCAACTAATGCAATATGAGAAGGAACAGCAAGGCAAAACACCCAGATGACTAGGCAACCATAAGCATAGATGTCTAGGCAACTAAACCAGCATTATGACACACACCAAATAATATCGACCCTGTGAAAGACATGATTTTGGGTATTTTTTATTTGGTTATTTTTAAATTTTAAGCATGAACCAGCACATATATCAAGTGACCAAGGTGGCATGAGCACAATAGTCTAAACCAAGTCTTCAACACATGAAGAAAAAAGATGAAAAAAGAGGAATAGTTTAAAAACATATGCAGTGTACATAGACAATCAACTCTGAGAGACACGCAATGAGATGCAATTCATGCTCAGAGACAAGGCATATTTAGGAAAGAAGGAGGTTTAGAGCCAAGGGACACAAGAGATGATATCTAATCTCTCTTGGAGAGACACGTATACACTGCATTCTTAAGACATGATCATAGTATGGGCTCACAGCAAAAAATCAGCATTCTCTATGGACAAAATATTTGATGATTGAGTTTGTGGTACTTGCACATCTCGAACATAAGTGCTTTGAATGGCCCAATTTTACGGCTCTTTGCTCTAGATTCTTCAATCAAACCACCTTATACCTTCCTAGAGCCGTGACTACATTGGTCACACTTCCCTTTTTTTTTTTTTTTTTTGTTAAAATTTGAAATAGATTGGCAAAGAGAGTGAGACCAGCTAAGAGAGAATAACAAGAACAGTCCAAAATGAAGCCGAGATACATGGCTCACCAAGAGGACAAGATAGCAAGATTTTGGTCTCAACTAACAGCTCAAAAACAAGAAAAAGGGATTATGCACAAGTCAAACAAAGCACAAAAACATTCAGCATGCACACCAGCAGAGATGAGTGATATGAACAGTAACATAGTGGACTAGGCAACTTACAAGCAAGATGACTAGTCAACTGTTTGGAAGTGTGCTGAAGACAAGGAGCAGACTAGCTAATCAATCAATGGAACAAAGGCCAATGGATTGCCTTAGTGTACCATGTTTCTGAAAATCCAAGGCCTTGGTGAGTATATCTGCTAGCTGTTTTTCAGAGGGAACAAATTCCAAAGTTAAAATTTTGTCTTCCACAAGGTCTCTAATAAAATGGTGCCGAATGTCGATATGCTTAGTCCTAGAGTGTTGAACAGGATTTTTTGAAATATCTATGGCACTCATGTTGTCACAATAGATTAGAAAACATGATTGAGCAAGACCATAGTCTTCCAACATTTGTCGCATCCAAAGGAGTTGAGTACAACAACTCCCAGCGGCAACATACTCTGCTTCAGCAGTGGATAAGGAGACAGAATTCTGTTTTTTGCTATGCCAAGCAACAAGATTGTTGCCTACATAGAAAACCCCCCCGGAAGTGCTTTTCCTATCATCACTACAACCTGCCCAATCGGCATCACTATACCCAACAAGATTGACACAAGTGTCATAGGTATACCACAACCCAAATTCACTAGTCCCACTCACATATTTTATAATTCTCTTAACAGCAAACAAGTGAGACTCTTTTGGGTCACTTTGAAACCGAGCACATACACCAACACTAAAAGAAATGTCAGGTCTACTAGCAGTCAAGTAGAGAAGACTTCCTATCATGCTTCTATAGAGAGTTTGATCCACACTTTTGCCATGCAAGTCTCTATGAATCTTAGCACTAGTGCTCATTGGAGTTCTTGCAGATTTGGCTCCTTCCAAACCAAATTTTGTCACAAGATTTTTTGCATATTTAGATTGGGATACAAAGATCCCATCATGGCTCTGTTTAATTTGGAGACCTAAGAAATAATTAAGCTCACCGACAAGACTCATTTCAAATTCACTAGTCATGACATGAATAAAATCTTGAACATGCAAATCAGATGTAGAACCAACCACAATATCATCAACATACACTTGAGCAATCAAGACATCCTTTTTAAACCTTTTCACAAACAATGTTTTATCAACGGACCCTCGAACATACCCATTTCCTAGAAGATGAGAGGATAACCTCTCATACCATGCTCTAGGAGCTTGTTTTAAACCATAGAGAGCCTTTTTTAAACGAAACACATCATTTGGATGATGTGGATCTTCAAAACCCTTTGGCTGCTCAACATAGACCTCTTCATTTAGGACACCATTTAAAAAGGCAGTTTTGACATCCATTTGATAAAGTTTAAATTTCAAATGACAAACAATGGCAAGAAGCAATCTAACTGATTCTAATCGTGCAACAGGGGCAAAAGTTTCATCAAAGTCAATGCCTTCCATTTGAGTGTATCCTTGAGCAACCAATCTAGCCTTATTTCTCACCACATTTCCTTGTTCATCGGTTTTATTCTTGAAAATCCACTTAGTGCCTATGACATTAGTGTGGACTGGTCTTGGAACAAGGTACCAAACATCATTTCTCACAAATTGATTTAATTCTTCCTGCATTGCAAGAAACCATTCACCATGGTGCAAGGCTTCTTTCACATTTCTAGGCTCTTCCTTGGAAACATAACACACATGGCTAATTTCTTGAGCAAGTTGTTTCCTAGTTCTCACTCCTTGATTAAGAGGGCCAATAATGACACTCGCAGATGGAGTGAGAGAACTATGATCAGTATGAGAGCTGTCAGCCTGGACAGAGGAGATGGAACTAGAAGTTGAAGGGGTTGACAGGTCAACCGGGACAGAATTTTCAAAAGTTGACAGGTCAACCACAAGATCCAGACCTGGAGATTCTTGCACAAGTGGAGGAGGAGGAAAAAGACCATCCTCATCTAATGCCATCTCTATAGAGGCAGCAAAATCATCAATAGTGACATTTATGGATTCAATGATGGTTCTGGACCTACAATTGTACACTCTATAGGCTCGGCTAGAAGTGGAATATCCTAGAAAGATTCCCTTATCACACTTAGAATCAAACTTAGCAAGATGCTCCCTATCTCTCAAAATATAGCATGTGCTACCAAAGACCTTAAAATATGACACATTAGGCTTCTTTCCTTTCCAAATCTCATAGGGAGTTTGTTTGGTACCAGACCTCACAAATACCCTGTTTGAGATGTAACAAGCTGTATTGACAGCTTCAGCCCAAAAGTGTTTAGCAAGATTTTTGCTATTTAGCATCACCCTTGCCATCTCTACAAGCACTCTATTCTTTCTCTCCACAACACCATTTTGCTGAGGTGTAATAGGTGCAGAGAACTCATGTTTAATTCCCATCTCTTCGCAAAATTTCAGAAACTGAGAATTCTCAAATTCAGAGCCATGGTCTGTTCTAATTCTAACAAGAGGCAGATGACTAGTCATCTTCTCTTTTTGCAAAAGATGACAAACAGACTTAAACCTTTGAAAAGTTTCAGATTTCTCACGTAGAAATGAGACCCAAGTAAACCTAGAGAAATCATCAACCATGACAAGAATATATTTCTTTCCACCAAGGGACACGGTTTGAATAGGACCAACAAGGTCCATGTGAACAAGTTCTAGAATTACATTTGTTTGAATGTGTTTGACCTTTTTGTGTGACACTCTGACTGTTTGCCTAATTGACATCCTTCACAAACATGCTCATCAGATTTTTCCAGCTTTGGTAAGCCACTTACTAGCTCTCTCTTGGACAACTTATGCAAGTCTCTAAAATTAACATGTCCAAGCCTTTGATGCCACAAAATACTTGTTTCATTTACAACCTTGTTGCAAACTATTTCTTTTGCATCGTTGACACCATCAATGCAGAAACAATTGTCCCTAGACCTTGCCACGCTCACAATCTCATTTCCACCTTTTCCAATGATTTTGCAGCCATGCTTGGAGAATCTGACTTCTACTATTCCATCATCACACAGCTGACTCACACTAATGAGATTGGATGTGAGACCCTCAACAAATCTAACATTCTTAAGCTCGGGCAGACCAGGGATACAAACAGTACCTTTTCCAACAACTTGAGATCTATGACCTCCACCAAAAGTCACAGTGCCTCCATCAAAGGGGCTGAGAGATGAAAAACATTTTTATCTCCAGACATATGTTTGGAACAACCACTATCAAAATACCAAGAGTTGATATTTGAAGCAGCAAAAGCATTTAGCACAACAAGAGATTTGGTATGACCTCTTGCAATCCAAGTAGACTTAGGCACAATAGGAGAACTCATTTTGAGGGAGACAAGTTTGGCTATCTTAGTGACCTCATTCAGCAAATGATCAACTTGATCTTGCAAAGATCTGGAATTTCTTTTAGATTTTGGAGACAATTTTCTGGTCTTATCTTTGCTATACATATGACAGACTGGTCGAATATGACCAGTCAACCCACACCTGTGACAAGTTGGAACAAACTTAGGTTTCTTGACAACCTGCTGAACATCAAGAGGAATCGTGACTGGATTTTCTGATTTGACAAACTTAGTGGTAGAACTAGACAAACTAGAACCAAAGTGATTAAATCCAAGACCACCTTTGTCCCCATGAAGTTTTCCCATATTCAACATTTTGTCAATTTTTGATGCACCAATGGTCATAGATATAATCTTCCTATTTGCTTCATTCAATTCACCTAGGAGCTGTTTGTTTGAGTTCTGGAAACCAATGTTACTTTCCTTGAGCACATTAACTTGGTTTCGAGGTTACTCCTAATTGACACAAGAGCATCAATTTCTTTTTCTAGAGACTCAAATTTGTCACTCAACTCCTTTTTGGTTTCTTTTAAGATGAGAATTTCATTTTGAAGATCTTGTTTATTTGCCTCAAGTTTGAGGCTCTCTTCTTTCAAGGACAAGGTCTCTTTAAACAAACAATCATATTTTCTTCCTAATGACTCGTATGACAGGTCATCTGACTCAGAATCAGATTCATCAGACATGGGCTGTACAGAGGCAACAAAGGCAACATGTTGGTCATCATCATCAGAGGAAGATGAATCATCTTGAGAGCCTTCACTTTCACTCTCACTCCAGCTCACTTTCATGGCCTTGTCCTTTCCTTTGGAGTATTTTTTCTGATTGTTTGCACAGTCAGCAGCATAGTGTCCAATGCCTCCACATGTGAAGCACTTGACAGATTTTCTAAAATCTTTCGTGAAAGGTTTGACATCCTTATTCCTCTCATTAAACCGATCAGTTGATGGTCTAAAATTTTTCTCACTACCAGAGCTGCCGTCTCTAGCAAACTTTCCCTTATCCTTAAGAATTCTCCTAAATTTTTTGACAAACAAGCCATCTCATCCTCAAAACCTGAGGATTTATCACCACCTTTCGGAGAGGAAACATGCACTCCTTGAAGTGCAACATTTTTTGATTTTTGGAGTCATTCTCTTCCATATTCAATTCCATCTCATAGGTTTTCAATTTTCCTACAAGCTTGCCAAGCTTAATTTCATTTAAATTTTGGACCTCCATGATTGCGGTTTTCTTTGCTCTAAACCTAGATGGTAGAACACGAAGAATTTTCTGAACAACAAGAAGCTCTTCAATGGGTTGACCTAGACTCATGGCTTCATTTGTGATCATCTCAACTCTTCCATAGAACTCAGAAATGGACTCAGATTCAGACATTCTAAGTTCTTCAAATTGTGCAAGCACCATCTGAAGTTTTAGGGTTCTAACTTGGTCATCCCCTTCATGAACTACCCTTAGTTTATCCCAAGCTTGTTTAGCATTAGGGATGTGTTGTATATGTGCAAATTGTGTGCTAGACAAAGCTGTAACTAAGGCATTTCTGGCCTTCTTGTTCGAATATGCAGCAAACACCTCAGCTTCAGTCCATTCTGACCTAGGCTTGGACACAAGTTCACCCTCAACAGTCTTGACCGGAGCAACCCACTCTTTTGTGAGATACCCACTTGCATACTCATCAAGAGCATCAAGGAATATCTCAAATTTTTCTCTCCATGCAGCATAGTTATTGCCGTCAAAATAGGGAGGGGAGTTGCAAGATCCAGCAACTCGATCCCTTTCCATAGTGAGCACACCTAAACACCAAAACAAATCCTAGGATCTCTCTATTTTTGTTAAGAGCTGACGCTCTGATACCAATTGAAAATGATACTTAGGTGACGAGGGGTAAACTTAATCACATAAACAAGACACAACAACACAGCTAGCTTCACACACTTTAAACCTTGACCAAATACACATATGACTAGTCAACTACTAGTCAAGAAACAATCACAACCAATAGAATACACAGAGCATGCCACAATGTACCTGCAATCCTAGAAGATTACTAGTGACAACCTAGGCACTCAGAAGGACCCATCAATCTAGGCATCCCCTGTGCTAGCAACAACTATGGTGAAAGTGTGTGAAAACATCATTATCATGTAAACATCAAACAGCAGATACAGATGACTAGTCAACCACCAAGAACACAAACCCAGAAAAATTACAGATATGCAAAACAGATTTTGTTCACCCAGAAACCCACCATTGGGAAAAACTGGGAGTCATCAACCGACCAGGCAATCCACTAAGTAGAAAAAGATTCTTACAAAGGAAACACAACCAAGCTCAAGAAGCACCTAGGTCTATTTAGGAATATGAGCAATACCTCCTTTGTGCAATCTTCTTCTCCAACTTAGCAAAGCTTGAAGCTCAGTCCTTCATGGCAATGGCAGCTCCTTCTCCAGCTCGTTCATCCCATGGCACTAGCTTGCAAGCTCCAACACAAACCGAAACCAATTTGGATTCAAAGGAGAAAGATCAATTTCTTCAAGAAACCATACTCTTGAAGAAATCAATCTTGAATCCGACCTAGATATAAATGATAGAATGATTTAAATAGCTAGATGCAGATTCGTGTTTCAAATGCAGTTTTTCAAAAAGAAATCAATTGGAAAAACTCATAGATGAAATAATGGTTCTCTCGTGGAAGAAGAAGCGAAAGATGGCAAGCCAAACTTTCCAAAACTTCCACCCGAAAAGAGACCGCTGCAAATGAGAAAGATCGTGGGCTATACAGACCAACGAAATCGTTAGGTCAGCCAAACCCACTTGACAGCAGAGAGAGTGAAAGAAGAATAGGACAAAACAGTTTGTTATCCAGCTGGAGGCAAGGATGACTAGTCATATGAGAAACGGTTGACTAGTCATCTTTTTATGAAAACAGTTTTATGTAATGATATGCAATGCTCAATACCTTTGTCAACTTGCTTGAGCCACCATAGAGCAGAGAATAGAGAAGAGCACCAATAAATGTTTTCCCTAATCTAGACTTGAGCTTGATAAATTACATTACACATCCTATTACAAAGTTGTCAAGGGAAGCCAAAAGAAATTAGTAAAAACCATACATTAACAACAATGCACCCTGAAATATTGGTCAATTCTCACTTTACCCCCTTAAAGTTAAAGTGACCCACTTTGCCCCATTGACTAAGGTTTGATGTTCCACATTGCCCATACCGTTAACTTCATCCAAAAGTCCATTAAGTTTAATGACGTGGCATGGGTATTTTAGTAATTTTGTGTACCTAGGTTTTTTTTATTCTTTTAAAAAAGAATAATACTAGTCTTACCACATTTTTTATACCATATGATGTGGCGGCTGATTTGTACATACCACATCATGTAAAATATTAGTTTCTATTTTTCTAATTTTCTTTATTAAAACACACATCAGCCGCCACATCATGTGGTATAAAAATGTGGTAAAACTAGTATTATTCTTAAAAAAATTTAAAATACAAACATAAAATTGAAAACAAAATAGATTTTAGAAAAAGAAAAAAAAACCCTACCCATCCCTTCTTCCCCACCAGAAACCCATCGCTTCACCCCCCAACCCGCAATCCACAACCCACCCCTCTCCCTGTGCAGAACCCGAAAAGCTATTGGCCCCCTACCCGCAACCCACCCTTCCCTGCACAGAACCCACCCCAATTTCTTCTCTGCTTCCCTTCCCCATCGAGACCCATCGCCCCCTCCCTCTGGTTTTTTCTACCCCTCGCACAGAACCCCAGCCCCCATACCCCCTTCTCCCCGACCCATGCCCCTCTAGCCATTTTCCCCATCGCAACCCACCCTGCAGAGAGAGATAGAGAGAAAAAATTCAGTAAAAGATAAACTAAATAAATCGATGAATCGATGATAAGTTAAATGTTACCCGATCTTGTGTTGGTATTAATGGTGTTGTGTCCTTGGAATTGAGAAACCAATAGAAAAGAGTTTTAAATTCCTGAAAATTCAACTTGCCATCTCTATTAGCGTTGAGCTCCTGGTTTTTTTATTCCTTTTAAGAGCTGCCATAATAAAACTGCTGGTATTCGATGAGGGTTATTGTCCCATCACCATCTAAATCCATTGCTTCAAAATCTTCCCATGCCTTATCCTTTTGCTCCTCTTACAAATTATCAAAACAAGCTAAAGCAGCCTCCCGTGTTTCTTCCATCTCCAGAAGCTAAGAGAGAGAGATAGAGAGGATTCAATTTTTACAGTTTTAAATTTTAATTTTTTAAGTTATTAATTTTTTTATCCATGCTGGAGGTGGGCTCCACTTTGCCACATTACCCACTCAAATTTGTGAATAAAAAATCTAGGTGCACAAAATTACTAAAACACCCCTGCCACGTCATTAAACTTAACTGACTTTTGGATGGAATTGACGGTAGAGGGCATTGTGGAACATCAAACTTTGGTTAAGGGAGCAAAGTGGGTCACTTTAACTTCAAGGGTATAAAGTGAGAATTGACCAATATTTCAAGATGCACTGTAGCAATTAAGCTTATATTTTATTTTAGGCTTAATTATGTACATGCCCCCTGTGCTTTCCAACTTATCTCAGATTACCACCTGTGGTGGAAAACGTCTCAAAGTACCCCCCAACGTGCAAAAAACTGTCTCACGTTACCCTTTCCGTCAGTTTTTTTGAAGTTCCGTTACGAATGTTACTGTTCATCTCCCCCAAAATTCCAGAACAGTAGCCCTCCCCTTTGTTACTGTTCATCGCTTATTTACCCTCCAAAACTCAGAAATTTCTCCTAACCAACACAACTAGCAGCAAGAACAACTCGAGAGGTTGAAAAATCATACCTGGATCGAAGAAAATGGTGCTCGGAATTGCCCGAACGAGCAATGGAGATTTTGGGTAAAAACCGGCCAATTTCTTGCTTTTTTCGGTGATACAGACGACGGTTGGCAGCGGCTGAGATGTGAGGGTGGTAGAGGACAACGTGCTGGTTCTTTTGATATCCATGTCGTCGCTTGGGGTGGCCGGAGGAGGCGATGGCAGCCCAAAAACTGGTGCGATGAACAGTAACAAATGGGAGGAGCTGCTGTTCTGGAATTTTGGGGGAGATGAACAGTAACGTTCGTAACGGAACTTCAAAAAAACTGACGGAAAGGGTAACGTGAGACAGTTTTTTGCACGTTGGGGGGTACTTTGAGACGTTTTCCACCACAGGTGGTAATCTGAGATAAGTTGGAAAGCACAGGGGCATGTACATAATTAAGCCTTTATTTTATTTCGTGAAATTGTGAAGAGGTTGAATATGTTGGAACTAAATCAATATCCTTGGGATGTCGTTTCAAGCTCAACAGGCGCATGGCTAGGTTTGGATGGTGGTCTAGCTTTTCATCATTTCATGAAGTTCTCTGCTATTACCTTTCATGTCACACTGAACAATAATGAAATATTTCTTAATTGTAGTATTGTGATGCATGTTCCATATATATGTTAACCTTTTCTCCTTCTCAAGTCACCTTTTACAGTCAGGAATGACTGCCATATAAACACAAATCACGGGATATATAAAATTAATTTATCACCTTATGAAACCTACTTTCTGGCTTCGCTTGTATGTAATCATTGACTTGATTTCACAACATTTTTATGTACTTGAAAACGACAAAATACTTTTCATTTTAATTTCTTTATGGCCACAATAATTTACTGAGCATATGTACTGCATTTCCTTTTGTGAGTGACTCAAGTCAAGTCAACTTATTTTTTGCTTTTTTGTTTTTTGTTTTTGTTTTTTGTTTTTCTTTTTTGGGATAGCTAGGAAGAGAAGGAAACACTTGAATATTCTCAACTAATAATCATATACAATTACCAAAGGGAAAGTAGCCTTGAATTCGAACCCACTTTTCTTCGATCGACAAGGGGTCGTTATTATATATAGTAGAAAGCACTGAGTTGCAAAGAAAACTTTTGCTTGATAATCTTTTACTTTTTGTTATCCGAGCATAGGAACAATGCAATCGCAAGCACTTCATATGATGATCTTATACTTATTCATTCTGTCGATAAATATATGTACAGCACAAGTAGTTCCTCGGATGGCAAAGTATGATTGCGAAGAGTATTGCGGAGACGTCCTCATCCCATACCCTTTCGGAATTGGATCTAACAAAGATTGCTACTTAGACAACTGGTTTGAAATCGAGTGCAGCAACCAGTCTTCTAAAACTTCCAGCTCTGCTCCTCATTACAAGCCTTTTTTGAAGCAAGCCAAACTGGAGGTGCTGAATATTTCTATTGGAGACCCGCTTCAGGCTTTTGGAGGCACGCTTCAGGTGAACAGCCCCGTTACCTTCTTCTGCAACGAAACTGGAAGTAGCCCAATGGCCAATTTGACAGGCAGCCCTTTCGTCTACTCTCAGGACAAAAACAGATTCACTGCAGTTAGCTGCGGCTTCTTTGCCGGGATGGAATCAGCTGAGTTTGTGGTTGCCTGCAAGTCAGTTTGTGATCATAAAAATTATATTGCTTCCTGTGATATTGGTATCAACTGTTGCCAGACTACCATTCCTCCATATCTCAGGATGATGTCCGCTTCCATTCTATACCAAGGTGAAACTCGAAACGCCGATTGCGACGACTATGCGTTTCTGGTTGACAAGGATTGGTTTGAGAGTGAGAGATCATCTTCTGCTCATGCAGTCAAGAGTAGAAGCCACGTTCCTGTGCTGCTAGAATGGAATATAATCAACTCTACTTCTTCACTAGCATTATTTGGAGGCTACGTTACAAATGATTCTAAGCCTTATAAGAATATTATTATAATTATAGCGCTGAACCCCGCTGCTATATCTATACTTTGGATTCCAAGAATAGCTCAGCAATCACTCACCAACAATCGTTACTGAGAGTTTATTGTGAATGCCCAGAAGGATCTGTAGGAAATCCCTATCTTCTTGAAACTTGTCAAGGTACGTATGTAATTAATTATATCTAGCTTCCGTCTCTGCGTTTTATTTTTTCTCTGCGTTTGTTTTCTTTTCTGAGAACCTTCTTTCCTTTTGATTTATGCAAGAGGTATTGGAAAGGAGGGGAAAGAACTCCCTTTTTTATTTTTTATTTTCAGCCGAAGAACTTTTTTCTAGATATAAAAGTCGTGCAAGTCAAAATAAGACCCTTCTTTGTACATATTTTTGGGTACCTAATAATATTTATTGTCAAAAGTGATGTTATTTGTACCACATATATTATTTTTTACAATTTCTTTAATATCAGTGAGTTCCTCATATATTTTTGAGATCTAAATTCTATTAGAAAGGTGATCTGCAAAATGATCAATAGATCTTATGCAAATAGCATTATTGTATCGCTAATTTACCGTTTCTGTTTTTTTTTCCCTTTCTAAATTATATTTCAGATACTGATGAATGCATGCGTGGTCCTGATCCATGCAACTGTCCGCACACTCCTGGTTATTATTATTATCTTTGCCATGCCAAAAATAATGATAGATTGATCATTATTATAGGTACGTCCTATATCATCGTACGTAGTATACGATTTTGGAATTAAACAGAGTTGATTTTTCATTAAAAAGAAAAGTAAAAATAATTGAGTGTTATAGTGTGTGGATAATGTATCATTTAATGTGAAAATTCTAAACTCAAAGTTATGATGTATCATTTAATGTGAAAATTGGTCACCAACCGGTAACAAGCTAAACTCAAAAGTTAGTTGCAGCAAAGGCTTGCACTTTGGGGATTAGCCCAATTGGTTTGGGAAAATTCTGCAATCCAAACTGCACTTTTGGGATTAGCCGAATTGGTGCACTTTTGGGAACCGACGAATGTATTTTAAGTTCCCTACTACGTACAAATATAATTTTTTTTTCTACTTGTTATTTCCTAGAAATCAATAAAATACTGCCGCTTTTTAAATAAAAAAAAAAAAAAAAAAAAAAAAAAATTTAATGAATAAAGTCTTTGGCGTTTGACATTTAATAAATAAAAAAGAAGAGGTCTTTGCAGTTATGTATTTATTAAACTTTGTTAATTAAGAACAAATCAAGAAATTAATTCCGTCCGCAAAGACCTCTTCTAAATCGGATATCCAAGAAGGACAATCTACAACCCAAATAAATATTATAAGTCACTCAGCCCTCTGCCTAGGTGTGAAGAGAAATTTTAGACATAAGCTCTTTTTTATTGCCATCAACAGTTTATTTTATTTTATGGGCACAAGACATAAACTCTTTTTTATCATATTGAGCAGCTCTCGGTTTTATTGGACTATTGTTTCTACTCTTTGGAGCTCGGTGGCCGCACAAATTTATAAAGAAGAGGAAGGATATCAAACGCAAGCAAAAGTTTTTTAAACAAAATGGAGGTTTATTGTTGGAGAAGCAATTATCTTCTGGTGAAGTTAATGTTGAGAAAATTAAGTTGTTCACTTCAAAGGATTTAGACAACGCCACAGACAACTTCAGCAGAGATAGAATTCTTGGTCAAGGAGGTCAAGGTACCGTTTACAAAGGAATGTTGTCAGATGGAAGAATTGTTGCTGTCAAGAAGTCAAAAATAGTTGCTGGAGGAGAAGTCGGACAATTTATTAATGAAATTGTCATTCTTTCACAGATTAATCACAGAAATGTGGTTAAACTACTGGGGTGTTGTTTAGAGACTGAAGTCCCCCTTTTGGTTTATGAATTCATACTCAATGGAACGCTTTCTCAGTATATTCATCACCCAAATGAGGAGTTTTCTCTTACATGGGAAATGCGCTTACGAATTGCCATTGAAATCGCAGGAGCTCTTTCCTACTTACACTCTGCTGCTTCCTTTCCCATTTACCACCGAGACATCAAGTCTTCTAATATACTCTTGGATGGAAAGTACAGAGCAAAAGTAGCTGACTTTGGGACTTCAAGATCAGTTTCCATTGATCAAACGCACCTCACTACACAAGTACATGGAACGTTTGGATATCTGGACCCGGAGTACTTCCGGTCAAGCCAATTTACAGAGAAGAGTGACGTTTATAGCTTTGGCGTTGTCCTTGCTGAGCTCTTGACTGGACAAAAAGCAGTTTCTTTGATGAGTTCAGAAGAAAGAAGAAGTCTAGCAACTTATTTCCTGCTTTCCATGGAGAATAATCTTCTATTTGATATTCTTGATTCTCAAGTTATGAAGGATGGTAGAAAGGAAAAGATTACAGCAGTTGCCAACCTTGCCGTTAGATGCTTGATTTGAATGGAAGGAATCGTCCTACTATGAAAGAAGTAGCAGTGGAGTTGGAGGGAATTCAATTGTCAGTTAGAGCTGAGACTGATGTTCAACAAGTTTTCCCTGAGGTCCGATGTGTCCAAACTCAGGAAATAAATGAGGTTTCGGATGTTGTTTCTTCATCAACAGGTCCTTGTACGGATGGCGGTACAGGTTCTTCATTCGATGTACAACCGCTATTGTTTTTCAATACACAGTGAACAAATATTTGTTGTAATTATATATTCTCGGTTTTTGGACTTGGAATCATCTTTTAGACTATCACGTTATCTGTAAAGAAATTTTCTAGCTCTGTTTGTTGTGTTGGATTTTATGCAAGATGAACTTAGAGGTCCTTTTTTTTTGGTTCTTAGAGATATTTTTCTGATATTTTTGATTGCTTAGTTTTCTTAATTAAGAGAGTTTTCCTCTCTTGATACATCTAAAGGAGTTGTGTGTAGTCTAGCCTTACAAAATATCATAAGCAACCCTTACTAACTAAATTAAAAGCTAATAATATTTTGCCTTACAAAATATCATAAGCAACTTGGTTTCCCAAAAAACACGTCAGACAAAGTCTCTACCAAAACACGCTCGAGCTCTTTCTATACTAGAAAATATGCTCGAGCACATTTTGTCCGAGAGTTACAACAAGGGATTAAACATTAACTTTAACATCTTGGTCACATATGATTAAACCCTAAATTAAAACTCAATTTTGTTATGTAGTTTTTCATAGTACTTGCCTAATGATGGGATGTTGTTTTAATGGTTTTGTGGTTGGGTTTTAGTTTTGTCTGTTTCGTCTAAGTTGTTTGACTCTTTTGTTTAGTCAATCGCATGGTTGATACTCTTTTCTTCCCCAGGATTTTCTGTGGGAATGTTTTAACGAGGCCGCCATTAAACAATAGCAAACAAATAATTGAACTGTCTTTAAAAAAATAATGAATTAAGTGGATTAAAACTCGGCCCCATTGATTTTGCATATCAAATTGAACGGCATTAGTTAATTAATTATTTGAACAAGGTGTTTTGAAAGTGTTAGATTTTGAATATTTTAGCTGGATCAAGAGAAATCGATTTGAAGAGTACAACTATACTTTAGACTGCCTTAGAGCATCTCCAACTGATGTGTCAAAAGTGTCATATAGACATTTAACAGCTAGAAATAACATCTCACATCACTCCAACCGATATGTCAAAACTGATGTGGAATGAAGGCTAGAGGTTGAGATGTTATTTTTGACATCTCAAAAGCAAGATGTCAAATGAATATTTTATTATTATTTCTTTTCTTTTCTTTTAATTAAAAACAAATCAACACTAAAATGTAATAAAATAATAATTTAATTTGACATATCGGGTTGAGTGCAAAGCTGTGTAAGATGTTAATTGCCACATCAGCCATCAAATTTAAATTTGATGTTTGGTATTTGACAAGCGCATCTCCAAGAGAGATGTCAAATGAAAAATATTAAAATTTGATGACTTATATGGCAATTTGACACTTTGGGAAAAATTTAACTCCACCTAAATATCATATTATTTTATTATATTTTTAAAAACAAATAGGGCTCATATGATGCATAAAATTTTAAAAGAGGGTAAATGATAGTGGAGTACATAACTAAAATAATATTAAAATAATATTTGACATCAAACTTTTTGATATGTTATTTTTGACCTATCTCTTCTTGCCTTTAAATCCATGTAGGATTGGACTACTCAGTTGGAGCAACAAACCTGTCTTGGGGCTTCGCTTGTGTTGGTTATTCAAACTCTATTTCTTCAAGTGGGTTAAGGCACTACTACATTTTACACTTTGCGCGACGAAGAGAATTTCATCGCGCAAAATACATTGTACTCGCACAAATTTCAGCGCGACAGAAACTTTGAAATTTTGCACGACGAAAAATATTGGAATATTAGTCGCACAAAGTAAAAAATAAAAATAAAAATCCATGCGTCCCATTTTTGGTACCCGCCCAAATTTTGAAATTTTTGAGTGACGAAAATACATATTGGTCGCGCAAAGTCTAAAAAATTATATAAATAAATTCCCGCATCCCCTTTTTGGTGCCGCCCAAATTTTGCACGACGAAAAATATATATTGGTCGCGCAAAGTTTTGAGCGACACAAAATATTGGTCGCGCAAAGTCTAAAATTTTTTTTTTTTTTTTTTTTAATAAATCCCGTCCCATTTTTGGTACCCGCCCAAATTTTTAGAGTTTTGTGCGACGAACTGTTGGTCGGGCAAACTTTTGAGAGACGAAAAATTGGTTCGTAACACGATATTTATAAAAATAATTGCTATGAATAATAAAAAATAAAATTATTTTATTTTATGATTTAAAATATAAATAAGGTTAAAGCTACTTAATAAATGTATATACTATTCAATTTCTTAATTGTTATACGTACAAAATAAATAAATTTAAAGCTACTTAATAAGTAAATAAATATATATATACACACACCATTCAACGATCCAACCGTCAGACCTGTTTGTATATACTTAAAGATTGTATACCCCAAAAATCGCAAAAAACAAACATTCAGAGACCTAGTAACGGGACAAAAAAATTTAACAGTTATAAATGAAAAATCACGATTTAATGGTTATTTTAACTCCAATTTTGATGATTTTTTACAGCTACACTCCTTGACCCTATATGAATACAATGAACTAATTCAATCGTCAATTTAAAATATTTACACTAGTGGATACCACAAAATCTTATGTTATATTTAACAAAAGTATAAATAAACTCTTAATTGTTAGTGAATATATTGTTTTGATGGCATACGCATTCTACGAAACAAGTTTCAACGATCCAACCGTCAAACTTGTTTGTTTATACTTCGAGATCATATACGCCAAAAATCGAAAAAAATAAACATTCAGAGATCAAATAATGGGACAAAACTTTTCGACGGTTATAAATGAAAAATCACGATTTAACAGTTATTTTAACTCCGATTTTGATGATTTTTTACAACGACACTCTTTGACCCTATATGAATACAATGAACTAATTCCATCGTCAATTTAAAATATATATTTTCTAACTAAAAGATTTTAAAAAAGAATTTTTACAGCGCCTAGTATCTATCGTTTACGGCTAGGACTACTGGGGTATCTAATCCCATTTGCTCCCCTTTTTTATTTTATTTATTTTTATAAGGACTTTGTGCGACGAATTGTTTTTCATCGAGCAAAGTGACTTTGCGCGACGAATAGTTTTTCGTTGCGCAAAATTTGGTCACTCAAGAGTTTGCTCGACGATGTATTGTCGTCGCGCAAAGTGATTTTGCGCGACGAAAAACAATTCGTCGTGCAAAATTTTGTTGCGCAAGATTTTTAGCGACGAAGTTTTGTGTTTCGTCGCGCAAAGTGACTTTGAGCGATGAATACTTTTTCGTCGCGCAAAACGTGGTCGCGCAAGGGTGATTTTGTACTAGTGAGGATGGGGACGGTCCTATGACTTGTACAACATGGGCTATAGCCCAGGTGAGTTTTTATTTATTTATTTCTTATAATTAGTGTTAATGTTAATCCCATTTATAGCAGAAATATTAATTTGAACTAATTGGATAATTGTAGTGTTACCTCTAATTGTCGTGTGTTTATCTGACTCTATCTTTGTGATGATAAATTTTCATTTTTGAATTTTTTTATGAATTTTCTTTTCTCTTAATTTATTTTTGTTCATTATGGTAGACCTTAGCTGGCGTTGTTGGTGTATAATATGCCTATTAAACAAATAAAATAAAAATGATATGTTCTTAAATTAAATATATATATATATACACACACACATATGATCAATTCCATAAGCCTAAAATCTAACAGTTCAATAAGGTATATCTAGCCCACCCCATTTTAAAATCCTAAGTCCGTCTTTGGTTAAGGTGCAACAAAGAAAAACTCTGTTTCGCTTGTTCTGCATGATGTAGCAAAATATTATGCAAAATTTTCATGCATGATCTTTCAACACCATTTCTGTTCTTGTCAGAGTAAGTTTTTGTCTCTGTTGTATTATTGTTTAGTTAGTTAATGTTTAAGTTTGCTGAGCATTTGACCAAAAGAAACCAAGTCAGAGAAAGCATGAATCAAAGCATGAAGAAGCGACGGTCGTGAGCATGGGCACGGAGTGCGACGGCGGGGTGGCCTCAGCTCATAGGGGTCTCCAAATTTTATATATATACCGTATACATACCTATAATTTATATATTTTATTGAGAGTTCCAAAGCTTTTTATTTTTAAAAGATCGATGAGTTCCAAAACTTGAGGCCCTCAAACTTTCTTGAACAGAAGGCCACATAAAAAAAAAAAAAAAATTAGGGAGGAGAGAAATAATTAAAAAAAAAAAAAAAAAAAAAAAAAAAAGAACGGAACGGATAAGAGATATCAGACATGCGTGGCTACTCCTCTTTTTTGTACTAATCTAATCTCAGACATGCTTTTGTTTTTTCAAATGTAATATAGCATGCATGCTTTCAAAACAGAGGGGCCCTTTTAAAAATAAATCTGTGTTACTTTTTTTTTTTGGTCGGAGGGTACCTCTTCATTTTCTGTCGTTCTATGTCTTCTCCTCTTTTTTTTGTTTTTTTCCTTTCTAAATCTTCGTCGTTTTTTCTTCTTCTTCGTTTCTTGAACATCTCCCGGTATTTCTCCTTCTCTTTTGTGCTTCAATCTCTCACTAAAAAGCTCATTTTTTCTCTTCTGAAATTTCTCTTCTTCCGTCAAATAAAAAATGTATCTTCTTCCGATTACTCTAAACCCTTTTGTCAAACCAAATTTTTTTCACTCAAACCACATCAATATTTATCTTCCCAAGTTCCCAGTCTTCTTTTACATAGAACAAACCATTTTATTTCTCAGTTATTGTTCTCTCCAATCTATTACATTGAGCAAATACTTTCTATTTCTCCAGGCTCTCTCCAAGGTGGAGAGTGAAGTTCCTTCCTATAAGCATAAATCAGGTTTTATTCCTCTTTTTGCTATTGAAATTTAATTTTTATATTCGTGGTACTTTTGGTTTATTTATCTATATATATAAAGCAAAAACAGAAAATGGTAAAACATTCAAAATACCAAAAAATGTCATTGGTTAATCAGGATGCAATGACTTATAGGATAAAAAAAATCCAATTGAGATTTTAAAAGACTATTTAAGGATAAAAAAATCCAGTGGATGTAATCAGAATGTAATGACTTATAGGATTTTATTGATGGATTTGTATAATCAGGATTTTTAACTTTTGGATTTTAAAGATTATATCATAAGATTTTATAATATTTGAAAGGACCACATGGATTTATATCATAGAATTTATATATGGGTTTGACTAAATAGGGCCATAGCCCAAACCAAAATTTGAAACTTTTTTAAATACCCAGCCCAGAACAGGGGAGGCTGTTGGTTTTTACCATCTTAACGTTGGGCTGCTGCACAGCTAGTAACTCCAGTCAAATAGTGTAAAAGGAACTTGCTTGGTTTTTTAAAATTTGTGTTACCCTATGAACTGTTACTGTTATGAGATATCATATGGTTATATGCAAGTGGAGTTTTATGCCCTTTTATTTTTTTTTTTTGTTTTTGTTGTAGTAGTATTTCTCTTCTATCCCCTACCACCTTCTTTTCCAAAGTATGATATTGTTTGGAGTTAATCTTCAATTAATAAGTTGGAAGCTATATGCCATTTCTTTTCTCGACTGGGAATCAAAGGAAAGTAGATGGGCTAAGAGGAAGGTTCTCTAGTTCAGTTGATCGGCAAATTTCATACACTATCGTTCAAAATTTGAACAAAATTGGTAAATCCTCGAGTAAGGGAGAATTGATAAATAAATAAAAAGAGAACTCTTTGTTCTATCTCATTAGCATAATCTATTACCACCAAAGTGCTAAAATATGAATATGGTTTGAATACTTTAGGTTGAGTTTTATTATTCTCCATAAGGAGGTATATATAGGAGTTTACATGAGTTCTTTACAAGGAAATAGATACAGTAATCAATTAGGATAGTATCTCCTAATTGTACAATGATTTGTCAACTATATAGAATAGGAAAGTAAATCCCTTAATTAATTAAGGAAATAAATCTCCTTGATTAATTAGAAGACTCATGTCAACACTCATACTCAAGTTGATGCATATATGTCACCAATGCCCAACTTGGTAAGTGAGTCATGAAATACTCTACCACAAACAGCTTTTGTTAAGATCTGCCAATTGATCTTCTAATTTTACGAATGGTAATCAGATGGAACAATTGTTGCTGTGAAAAAATCTAAAATAGTGGACGAAAGCCAATTTTCATATTTCATTAATGAGGTTGTGATTCTTTCACAAATCAACCACAGAAATGTGGTTCAACTACTGGGTTGCTGTTTAGAGATGGAGGTTCCCATTTTGGTTTAGGAATTTATACCCAATGGAAACCTTTCCCAGTATATCCATGGGCAAAATGAGGAGTTTCCACTACATGGGAGGTTCGCTTACGAATTGCCAAGGAAATTGCAGGAGCTCTTTCTTATTTACATGCTTCAGCTTCCCCTCCAATTTATCACAGAGACATCAAGTCTACCAACATACTCTTAGATGCAAAATACAGAGCAAAAGTTGCTGATTTTGGAACTTAAAGATCAGTTGCCATCGATCAAACTCACCAGACCACACTTGTACATGGCACATTTGGTTACTTGGATCCAGAATACTTCCTATCAAGCCAATTTACGGATAAAAGTGATGTATATTGCTTTGGAGTGGTCCTTGTTGAGCTTCTGACTGGAAAAAAAACCAATTTCTTTTAACAGGTCACAAGAAGAGGGCAAAAGTCTTGCCACGTACTTCATTACTTCGATGCAGTTAGATCGCCTGTTTGAAATTCTTGATGCTCAAGTTGTGAAACGAGGGTCTAAAGCAGATATCATAGCAGTTGCTAACCTTGCAAGGAGGTGTTTGAATTTGAGTGGAAGAAAGCGCCCTACAATGAGAGAGGTCACCGCGGAGCTGGAGTAGATTCAAATCTCAAAAAAAAAAAAAAAAAAAAAAAAAAAAAATGGAAAAAAAAAAAAAAAAAATTAGTAGATTGATGATGTTGAATATTTTGTTCGATTCAAAGATATGAGACTTGGATATTGTTTCAGAGCTCAACAGGAACAGTGCCAGGTTTGGATGGTGGTCCTTCTTCATCATTACATGAAATTTCGCTCTTACCTTTGAAGTCATGGTGAACAATAATTAAATATTTCTTAATTGTAATATTGTAATGCGTGTTCCATAAATGTTATGTTTTGCTTCTTTTCTGAACTTTTTCGATCAGAATGTGAGTGCAGTTTCAACTTCCAATCCAGAAGGTCATAGGTGAAAGAGAGGAAGAGAGGAATGCATGATAATACGATTATGCAAAAGCATTTTTAATCCCACAAGATAACAGAAATCCCCATGCCCTACACAAACGATTAGTAGAATTGATTACGGTCAAGTCTGGCTGCTTAGGTTTACTTTTTCCACACAGCTCGATCATAGCATAAATTCTAGCCAACAATTGATTCCCTTCACGGCCTATCGACAGGGCCTTGTAGTTTGGACAGTTGGAAGAGATTATGCAACTTGGAAACAGAGGAAGAAACAGAGAAGAAACAGAGGAGGAAACAAAGGGAATGCAATATGATTCCGGCCCAAGCATTTTCTGTTGGGTAATTTTATCCACACAAGATAACAGATCCCCATGGCCTACATAAACGATTTAAGGATGCATACAATAGTAAAATGATCATAAAAAGTTGTGGTCTGAACATAAAAACCAATATTATTCCTTTCCATTTCTATTTCGAAGACTCCCAAACACATTTTGGAAAATATTTATAAAATGGGAAAGCAAATTCAACCCGAACTTCTTTCTCGAAGGGATGCTGATGGTGATGGTTACGATATGGCTTAGTCAATACTCCAACTTCCACGGTTAAATATGAAAACATGATCTCTATGTAATCATTGATTTGATTTCACAACATTTTTATGTACTTGAAAACGACAAAATAAGAAGAAGAGTACTAGTAATATACTTGAATATTCTCAACTACGAATCATATACAATTTCCACTCACCTTACAAAAAGAAAAGTACTAGTAATACAAGCACCAAGTAGCAAACAAACTTTTTGTCTGAGAATCTTTTACTTTTCCATTTCATCATTTCTTTCTCATTACATACGTATTCTTCTTAGCAAACAATAACTTGGAAGAAACAGAGGAGGAAACAGAGGAATGCATGACAAGATGCAATATGATTTGCTAGTTCATCTGGTACCATTCGTTCTGCTGTTATGGAGCTCAAGTACTACAACAGCAGCATCGGGAGCTGAAACACCAATGGCAAAGCATAATTGCGCAACACATTGCGGAAATATTAGCATCCCATTCCCTTTCGGCATTGGACCTCATAAAGATTGCTACTTTGACGAATGGTTCGAAATGGTGTGCAACCAGTCTTCTAGTGAGAGTCCTCACAAGCTTTACTTGAGGCGTGCCCAGTTGGAAGTGCTGAACGTTTATGCTAATGGCACGCTTCAAGTTAACAACCCCATTGCTTTCTTCTGCGGCGAATACAGAGGTCAGCAACCTGCGAATTTGAGTGGAAGCCCTTTTGTATACTCTGGGAAACACAACAAATTCACAGCAGTGAGTTGTGGCTACCTTGCCTCGGTGAGCTCAGAAAAGTACTCAGAGAAGTATCTTGTTGGAGGATGCAGGTCAATTTGTGAAGGGACTAGCATAAGCCCTGAAGATTGTGAAATCGGTGTCAACTGTTGCCAGACTAGCATCCCACCGCATCTCAGTTTCATCAGTACTGATACAGAAGATGATAGCAGAGCAAGGGCATGCAAGGATATATATGCATTTTTTGGTTGACCAAGAGTGGTTTAGGAACAATTTTACGGCATCCAATTTTAGTGTCCTAAAGGATATGGACAGCGTTCCGGTGGTGCTAGATTGGAGCTTAGGCTTGGAAAATACTTCAGTCACAGTATTTCACAGATTCACTGGACAATTTCCCAGGGCTTATGATGACCCTAAACCCTACTGCGAAAAACTAAATGCCACTTCCACTCGGCCAAGGCTTGTATGTTCCTGTCCTCGGGGTTTTGAGGGAAATCCCTATCTTGGCTACGATTGTCACGGTAAACAAACATCTACCATCTCTCAAAAAAATTCAAACACATGCACAAATTAATTAACAATTTGTCATCTGTTCCACACTTTTGTTTACCATGCACCAAATTATGGCATTTTAGTCAGCTTTGTTGGTTTGTATTTCGTGATAATCTTTCACCATGATTTTCATTTGCTTTCTTGTCTCTACATTGCAGATATTGATGAATGCACAGATCAAAACAGATGTGGGCCTGGGGCCCCTCATTGTATGAACTATTATGGGACGTATACATGCTACAGACACAGAGTCGGTGGAAAGACAAAGATCACACTGATTCTTATAGGTATGTTTCAGTCTTGCAATCACTTATGAAAGATGACAATGCCATGCCAATAATGCATAAGGAAAAGAATATGAAGGCCACATGACAATGTCGTGTAAGTTTTACTAACGCAAATACCAACATGAATTGAACGCCAAAAAGTTAATCAAACCCAATTTTAAAAACAGATTGTGCAACTAGAAATCCGTGATTTGAGCAGAATGAGGAGTTTCCACTTACATGGGAAGTTCGCTTACGAATTGCCAAGGAAATTGCAGGAGCTCTTTCCTATTTACATGCTTCAGCTGCCTTTCCCATTTATCACAGAGATATAAAGTCTACCAACATACTCTTGGATGCAAAATACAGAGCAAAAGCTACTGACTTTGGAACTTCAAGATCAGTTGCCATTTGACCAAACTCACCTGACCACACTTGTACACGGCACATTTGGTTACTTGGACCCTGAATATTTTCAATCAAGCCAATTTACGGAGAAAAGTGACGTGTATAGCTTTGGAGTTGTCCTTGTTGAGCTCTTGACAGGACAAAAAACCAATTTCTTTTAGAACGTCACAAGAAGAAGGCAAAAGTCTTGCCACATACTTCATCATTTCGATGCAGTTAAATTGCTTGTTTGAAATTCTTGATGTTGAAGTTGTAAAGGGAGGGTCTAAAGCAGATATCATCATAGTTGCTAACCTTGCAAGGAGGTGTTTGAATTTGAGTGGAAGGAATCGCCCTATAATGCGAGAGGTCACGGCAGAGCTGGAGGGGATTCAAACGTCAGAAAAAAACTTCAAATGGTGAACAAAATTATGAAGAAGTTGAATATGTTCGAACTGAATCAATTGAGCCTTGGGATGTCGTTTCAAGCTCAACAGGCACAAAGCCAGGTTTGGATGGTGGTTGCTTCATCATCACATGAAGTTCCACTATTACCTTTAATGTCTCACTGAACAATAATTAAATATTTCTTAACTATAATATTCTAATGCTTGTTCCATTCCATATATGTTATGTTTTTCTCCTTCCTGAACTTTTCCGGTTAGAATGTGACTGCAATTTCAACCAAGAAGATCATAGTGGCTGATTAGCTAAACTGACTGAATGGTTTCCATTTAAACACAAATCACTCGATATTAATTATGATTAGATCAACAGAGTGTTTTGAAAGTGTTAGATTTCGAATATTTAGCTGGATTAAGAGAAATTGGTCTGGAGAGTATAGTCAATCACCATTAATTAATTAATTATTTGCCATTTAAGTCACACTCAAAAAATATTTCTTGTATTAAACTATACTTTAGACGGCGTTAAAAGATTTTAGACTATCGCCTTAGAGAAGCTCCAACGCTGCTATCAAACTGGGCAAAAGGCCCCCCTAGCTAGCCCAATGCGGCTCCAACGTAGCACCTGCAACCCGGGCAAGCCCAAGGGCAGATCTTGACTGGGCTGTTGACGTCAGCAGTTGATTTTCAATTTTTTTTTACTGTTGGACCCACCAGCCCACATTGCCCAATGGTTACAAGCCATGTGGCTTCTCCTGGAGCCTCCGATAAAAAAATCTTGCATAATCCAACAGTAAAAAATTGAAATTTTTTTTAAAAAAAATATCAAAACATTCTGGAAATTTTTTCTATACATACCTACAAATATTATTCACTTTCCACACCAATTTAATTTCAAAATTTTATCCAAAAATGTTATCTTGATTTTTAGGTGAGGACTTTACGATAAATATTAACACTTGGGAATTGAAAATCTTATCCGAAAAGCTTATCAAAATCAAAGGTTTAAGTATAAAAATAAAAAATAAATTTAAGTGAATAGTAATTGCCTTAGACTTGCCCTAGACTTAGCCTTCATGGGTGGAACCACAAATGGCAAGGCTGACACCATTCACATAAATAGTGGCTGCCCTTGCTTGCCCTTACCCTAGACTTAGCCCTTATGAGTGGAGATGCTCTTATGGAACCTGTCTTGGGGCTTCGCTTGTGTTGGTTATATGGTAAAAATAAAATGAAGCTCAAACTCTCACTACAAAAAACCATCTCTTACCTTTGCTTGTGTTGGTTATATAACTGAAATTCTTTTTTATTTTTATTTTTAACTGAAATCCAGATCCCTTATCGAAAACCATCTCTTATCGAAAACCAGATCCCTTACCGAAAACCAAATCCCTTACCGAAAACCATATTACAACACTCAAACCAAAATACCCATCACCCAATTCTTGCTGAAATCACAATTAAAGCTGAAAAAAATCTGAGTCAAGAAGACCCATATTATATATATATATATATATATCATGCTTCCATAAGAGTTGAAACTTTTAGCCAAATAATTCAAACCAAGAAACTTCAAATGAAGAAGCAAGAAAAAAGAAAAAGAGAGAGAGAGAGACGAAGAAGGAAAATAAAAATAAAAAGAGAGAAAGAGATGGAAAGTGACGGAAGGAAGAAGAAGATGGGAAAAAAAATGAAGGCGTTGGGAGAGATGAGATATGGGGAGAATAAAAATTACAAAAGATAGAAAAAGAGGGGTTGGTTTGTGCGCATCTTCAGATGCACATGCTTGCTCTCACATTTTTTATTATAATATATATTATTTAGAGTAACTATTACTAATTATATAGAGGGAAGGGAAAAGAGCCTTGTTAGTGAGAAAGATTCCATCCATATATTTTTGGGAGTTTCACTAAAACACCCAAAATAGGGGCTGAAATTATTAAAAAACCTAACACCCAAAACACTTTATAAACACACCCAAAACCCATCATTACACACACTCAAAACCTATTTATAAACACACCCAAAAAATATACAATTGTTGATTTTGAGGTTAATTTTGGGTGTGTTTCTATGTTTTAAATACTGCTTGGGTTTTTTTATAAATACATGTCTAGGATTGGGTTTATTTATAAATTTGTATATATTTTTCTATTAAATTACCATTGTAAATATTTTATTATGGGAAAGATTATCTTCTTATATTTTATTACATTATTACTATTCATGTGTCAGCTACAACAAAATTTATTATATTTAAATTATTAGACATAAATAATGGTGACTAATTTGGTTAAGAGCGTTGACCACCCATAATTGTCACCAAAATAAATTAGTTAAAAAAATGTGACTATTGCTTCCTTTTTTTGTAGTGTCTGTGTTCTTCAAGTGGGTTAAGGAGTAACAAAGAAAAACTCTGTTTCGCTTGTTCTGCATAATCTAGCAAAATATTATGCAAAATTTTCACGCATGATCTTTCAACACCGTTTCTGTTCTTATAATAGAGCTGTATATGTGAACGTAATCATTGATTTGAGAAGGAGAAACTTTCACAACGTTTTTATGTACTTGAAAAATTACTTTTCAATTTTAATTTATTTTTGGACAATGATCTCTCAACAAATGGTGATTCGTCTTGTGATGGCCACAATAATTAACTGAGCATGCATTGCATGAGTGACTCAAATCAAATAGCTAGTCAACATTTTTTTTCTTTGCTAGCTAAATTCTAATTCCAAGCTTCCTACTAGGCAGGCAGATAGGTAATTAAAGAGAAGGAAGAAGAAACATAATGGTTGGCCAGTTGCTACTTCATATCACTCTGTTCTTGTGGTCGATGAGTAATGAACTACTAGCAGTAGCATCAGAAGCATCCTTGGCAAAACCAAATTGTTCGGTGCAATGCGGAGGAATCACATTTAACATTTCCCTTCAAAACATGAACTGCAATCCTAGTGATTATGAGCGGTACAATTTTGAGCGATGTTCTTGCAAAAAAACTCCTATCTTCTTGATGGATGTCAAGGTACGCAAGCCTACCATTGTATATGTCCAAATCAAAAGTCCTGCTCAAATTATTTGAATTCTTTTTTTCAGTACTTATTTGTACGTTACCCTAATTTTTCTACTCATTTGGAGTACTTCCAATCAAGCCAATTTACAGAGAAGAGCGATGTTTATAGCTTTGGCGTGGTCCTTGCTGAGCTCTTGACTGGACAAAAACCAGTTTCTTTCATGAGGTCACAAGAAAGCAGAAGTCTAGCAACTTATTTCCTGCTTTCCATGGAGAATAATCTTCTATTTGATATTCTTGATTCTCAAGTTATGAAGGATGGTAGAAAGGAAAAGATTACAGCAGTTGCTAACCTTGCTGTTAGATGCTTGAATTTGAATGGAAGGAATCGTCCTACTATGAAAGAAGTAGCAGTGGAGTTGGAGGGAATTCAATTGTCAGTTAGAGCTGAGACTGATGTTCAACAAGTTTTCCCAGAGGTCCGATGTGTCCAAACTCAGGAAATAAATGAGGTTTGGGATGTTGTTTCTTCATCAACAGGTGCTTGTACGGATGGCGGTACAGGTTCTTCATTCGATGTACAACCGCTATTGTTTTTCAATACACAATGAACAAATATTTGTTGTAATTATATATTCTCGGTTTTTGGACTTGGAATCATCTTTTAGACTATCACCTTATCTGTAAGGAAATTTTCTAGCTCTGTTTGTTGTGTTGGATTTTATGCAAGATGAACTTTGTTGCATTACTTATAGCTTCCTTGTTCGTAGACAAGGCGGATTCGGAATTGTCTTTCATTCCAAGGCATAACTTGTATCCATGCGCTTCATATTCGCCTGGAGTTCGCTCCCAGAAATATAGCCATCCCTACCCCCTCACGTCAATCCCACGAGCCTCTTATCCATTCTCATTCGATCACGGCGGGGAAGCAAGTAAAAATAGAAAAACTCACATTGGGTTTAGGGATAATCAGGCTCGAACTGATGACTTTCACCACGTCAAGGTGACACTCTACCGCTGAGTTATATCCCTTCCCCTGCCCCCCATCGAGAAATAGAACTGACTAATCCTAAGGCAAAGGGTCGAGAAACCCAACGCCACTATTCTTGATTGGAGTCGGGCCCACAAATGATATAAATACTACCGTTGCTTTAGCTTTACTTACTTCAGTAGCATATTTCTATGCGGGCCTTACAAAAAAGGGATTAGGTTATTTCGGTAAATACATTCAACCAACTCCAATCCTTTTACCCATTAACATTTTAGAAGATTTCACAAAACCCCTATCGCTTAGTTTCCGACTTTTCGGAAATATTTTAGCTGATGAATTAGTAGTTGTTGTTCTTGTTTCTTTAGTACCTTCAGTAGTTCCTATACCTGTCATGTTCCTTGGATTATTTACAAGCGGTATTCAAGCTCTTATTTTTGCAACCTTAGCTGCGGCTTATATAGGCGAATCCATGGAAGGTCATCATTGACTAGTTACATAGTCTTTTTTTAGCTTAGCCTGACGCAATGTATGCGCGACTCAAGGTAATCCACTTAGGGAAGATAAATATACAAATAAGGTAAGTATAAATTAAATAAAGGTATATACGATCTAGAGTAATAGTAAAAAATATTACGATATTCGGGAATTGTAAAAAAAAAAGGAAAGAGATCTAAAAGATCTTTTTCCTAAAGTTTTTGTCTGGCCTATTTATTTATACTTTCCTCCAATGAATATTCTCTTTATAGTGTTTTGTTTATTCAATTCCAATATAAAATAAATATTCGGAGTCATAATCTGAGTAAGAATTTTTATTGTATCTGTTTACGACGTGCGATTAAAAAAAGATGGTATGGAGAATGATTCTCATTTCAGTCGATTTTATTCAATTTACGGATTGACCAAAAAAATTGAATAAATACTAAATTACATGAATTTAGATCAATCAAATACTAATATTTCTATGCAATGATTCGTTCTAACAAATTCGTCCATTTAAATTGATTGTACCTATCCATGCGAGATAATAAAAATGGAAGATTAAGGATTTACAAAAAACGAGATTAAAAAAAAGATTGGTTAGCGGAGTAAGGGGGGGTAGGGGGTCGAACTAGGTGTATGAAATCTAATCGCTATAAGACAACTCTTGTCGATGTTTCGAAGAATGATTCTAGAGCCCCATTAAATCTAAGATAGAATATTTGGTTTACGGTATGGGGGAAAGGCATGTATATGTGATATTAACTAGGTATATATGAACTAAAGATATATCTAATTTGTCCTACTATTGTGAATTTAGATAGGGATTCCAATGGAAGTTCTTCCGTTTCATCTGTAATTGTGAATTGAATATTGAATGAATTTAAATCACGAAAAAAAAAACAAAGAACGGTTCAAAAAAAGAAACCAGAAAGAAATGTAATAAAAGAACAAAAGTTGTACGAATTCACAAAAACTACGTGGATAGGAACTAAAAAATAGATATCGAAGTAGTTCTGCGGATTCAATAATATAACACTTGGAAAAGAAAATGTTCCATACTAATGGATTCGGGTCCATAACCATGGGTTCCAATGTACGAGATCTTGTAGCACTTACCAATGAGGCCCTATCGATTAGTATTACACAGAAGAGAGGGTTTTTTTTTTTAGTCTGAACTCAGAGGTCTAAAACTCACTTGGTTCTCAGAGATATTTTTCTGATATTTTGGATTGCTTAGTTTTCTTAATTAAGAGAGTTTTCCTCTCTTGATACAGCTAAAGGAGTTGTGTGTACTCGAAACCCAAAAAAAAAAAAAAAAAAAAAAAAAAAAAATTAAAATTAATACTTTTCAATTTTAATTTATTTCTGGACAATGACCTCTCAACTCAACACATGGTAATTAAATAATAATTAACTGAGCATGCACTGCACGAGTGACTAAAATCAAGTAGCTAGTCAACTTTTCTTTTTCTTTATCTTTTTTTTTTAAAATTTGTGGGTAGCTAGAAATAATGAGAAGGAAACACTTGGATTTTCAACAACCAGTCATATACAATTTCTATTCCAACCCACCACTAGTGTTTGTTCCTTTTCGTCGATGGACAAGGGGGGTCTTCATTATACAATACACGCACTAAGTTGCAAAGAAAACTTTTGCTTTATAACTTTTTAATTCCATCATTAAGTCGACTATGATCTTAAACTATAGCAAGTTGAGATGGCAGTCAAGTATGGAGACTTTTCACACGAATTCAATCACATGTGGATATTGTTTGCATTTTTTCCTAAAAGGACATACTCCTCTACAAATTACAGTTTGACATATGTGGCAAATTACGGTTTGACATATATATATATATATATATGTCTCTTTTTATTGAGGGATCTTTCAAATAATTTTATTTAAGGGACACCCGTTAGGGTCCCTAACAAATTTTTTTTTTTAACAATCCAAACTATTTATTTTTTAAGTCTACATTCATAAATCATCCTTGCAAAAAATTAGATAATTCAGAAACCGTTTCGACATCCAATTGTGTCATACAAAATCAATGAACACGGTACTTCAAGAAAGTACAAAAATTTCAATAATTCAATTGAGTGATCAAATGATATCGGATTCAAATGATTTTTTTGTTTTGTTTTTGGTAGAGATATTTTTGAATGAATATCTACAAAATAGACGGTTTGAATTAGTGAAATAAAATACGGAGCGAGCCCTATAAGAGTGTGTGGAGATCATTTTGTTCCAGCAGCCTGACGAATGGGCTTGGGCTGTCGTAAGAAGAAAACGAACATAAATTCCCCAAGTATCTGAGTTCATAAACCAAGCTCCTAAAAGAGTTTTTGAAAGGTTTGATGAAACCTTAGAAAAACACCCTCAGGTTCTTTTCACCAATAGCCAAATAAACATGACAGATTGATTAATGGCTTAGCTTGAAAAGCTTGTGGCATGGGAGCAAAACAATCATGAGTTTAGCATAAACACACAGAGAGAGAGAGAGAGAGAGAGAGAGAGAGAGAGAGAGAGAGAGAGAAGCGTGAGTTTTTTATAGAGAACAAAGGGTTAAAATGGAACAGAGGAAGATTTGAGAGATTTCTTTCTTAGAGAAATGAGAAAACAAACGAGGAAGAAGATTGGGTGGCTTGAGTAAATTCTCAACCGCTTGACAAAGCTTGGTCAGGCTCTGGATGATCATTTTCTGGGCAGAAGAAGCTCTCTTTTATAGGTTTGAAGAACCCTAATTTCATCTAACATTTTCCTCCTTTTTTCGTTGCTTCTTTCCACTCAATCCTATTTGGTGAAATTCTCTCATCCAAGGTGCATAGGTAAGGAGTTCTTTGTGGTTCCAAGGTTTTGGCACAGCTGGTTTTTCTCCATAGGGGTGGAGCGCCTCCTTCTTTTCTCCTTGGTTTTCAAAACAGAGCTTGCAACGGAAAATGAGATAGGTGGAGCTTTTGTCCGCTGGGTCTTCTTCCTACACTCATGGATTTTTGTTGGTCTCTGTCATGGCTTCCTATTTGACCATCTTGGAGTCTTAACAAGGATGGAGCACGGCGCCAGCTTTTCTACAAGTCGCTAGGCTAGGTTCGTGTGCAATATTGGGTCGTTGGCCTATTATTTCCAGCGTGCGATGGGTTTTCGTCAAACTGCTGGAAAAGGCTTTGTTGATTTTAGGCATTCTATTGATGCTGGCTTTGTCTAAGTGTTGTGGCAGACTATTAGATATCCTCCTAAGGCATTGGATCATTTTCTCCCCTCTCTCATGCTAACCCATGTGTTTGGGCTCAAGAAATGGGCTTGAGTTTTGGGCTCCCAAGTAGCCCAAAACTTCCATTTCTTGGCTCATCAGTGGGCTCCATGAAAGCTCGTTACCATCCATACCACAGCCTACTCAAGCAAGCCCCGGGCATTTGCGTGGTTTGGGCCCACTTAAGCTTGTAGCGTGGCTATGTATGAAATAATGATTTCCTGCTTAGCATGACATGTCAATTGGTGTGCTTGAATTTTATAGTCTTTGAAAAGAGAAATAATGCTTGACGAAATGATTAGCATGAGCTTGAAGAGCCAATGCCTTTTATAGGTTCATTTTAATTCTTAGCGTGATAAATTGCATATTTATTTGGCATGGCACATGGTCGTGGCTCGTGAAAGCAGGCATGACGAATTCCGCATACTCCGAATCATGTCTTTTTCTTAATAAGGCATTGCGTTGGGCCGAGAATTTATTTGGGCCCAACCCTGAATTTTTGGGCCTCAACATTAGCCCCCTTAATTATTAGGGCCATGGATAAGTGCTGGAATGGGACGAATAATTAAACCCGACCCAAAAATCAAATTCATAAGCTATAGCAATTATTTTGTGGTTTCCCCAATACCAACTTCCTCCTTCTTCTTCATTTATTATTTCTTCCTTCTTATCCTTCCTCTTTACGCATACTAGAGTAATCCTCTCCCCATCACCTTCGTCTTCTTTTTCCTTTTCTTCCTCCAACGAACTCAGAGCAAGAGGGAGAGAAAGTGAAATCAAGAAGAACAACCTGTCTACGGCCATTGGAAGGGAGCTCAAGCCAAACCCGACTCCATTATTACTCGCATGAAGAAACCCACTTTCTATTGCTAGATGAGATTGTCTCTGCGCAGACTTTTCTTGCAAACTAACCAATTCCTTCTTTCTTGGTGCATCTGAGGCTATTATTTGAGAGGATTAACAAGGTATGCCTTTTTTTGTTGCAATTTCTTGAATCTATTAAGGAAATCGTTGGGTTCTTCATGCCTATAGGTTCTGCTCTTTGTTTTGATAGCCAAACACCCACTCCTTTTGACCCATCCATCATTTGTTGGAGTAATCGTTAGCAAGGAAGGGTTTGGGTCAGCTTTTGGGGTTATCCCCTTTTGATTTCTTTCTTTTCGACAAGCTGTTGGAAGAGTGCGAACCTTGTGAGAAGAAATCGTTGGTATGGATTGCTTCCTTTTCTTTTCTCATTTTTTCTTCATTGCTTGTTGGGCCCCTCTGTGCTTAAAAAAAAAAAGCTAACTTTTGTGTGATCCACTGCTCATGTGTTTGTAGACGTCTCTGGCATAGGAAAGGGAAATGCGCCGAAAGCCTACGTCGTATTCCCTGCTGTTGGAAGCTTCGAGTGTACCGATTTCGCCACTTGGCAATTTGGATTTCTATCTTGATTTCTTAGTAAATAGCTCTGCTCCTTTATTAGAATCACGAGTCTTTCCTTTGGCTTTGTAGGAATAGACAAACTGGTGTTTGGCCTAGGCTCATTCTTCCTGTGAACACTTGCTTGATTAGCTTTGGGCTTTCTCCTATGTCGCAGGAAAATGACTGTTAAGAAACTGACATAATGCATGTTTTGAAATGCTTGAATTTTGTATTATTGGAGAGAATTTTGCATGCCATGGGAATTGCTTGCCGATCATGAAACAAGAATTTTGCTTGCCATGGGTAAATTGCATGCTGCTTGGATATTTGCTTAAGCTTTTTTTTTTGCGTGAGCTTGACTTGTCATGTTTGGCGTATATGTTGCATGTGCTACGTTTTTTACCGCCTTTTTTTATTGTTATTGAACTATATGCATTATGAGTGTGTGATTGTAACCGCGTGATTAATACATAGGATTAGAGGCTGTTGAAAGCTTGAGGAAAGCACAATTGGTTTCTTTTTATGAGCTTAGAGCTTGGACATGGATAACTATTTATTTTTTTTTGGCTTACAAGGGATAGATATAAGCATGTGTATGATGGGTCTGCAAGAATGCCATGTAACTCATAGGGATTTTTTTTTTTGTGTGTGGAAAAGGTTACTAAGAGGTAAGTAGTGTTCAGTTTGTAACACTTGCTTTGTGAAAAAAAAAGGTCTGCTGGAATGATTGATTGAGCATGAAATGGGAAATTTGCTTGTCATGAGCTCGAATAATAGATTGCATGATGCTTCAAAAGAATTTTGTTTATGCACTTCGTTTGGCATGAAATAGCTTGCTTTGCTTGGCATGTGAAGTTTATATTGCTTGCATGCTAGTGTGGAAATTGCTTGGCTTTAATACAGAGAACTAACTTTATACTTTGCCCTTTTGCAACATATTCTTTGTTGGCAATTCTTGCAGGGATTCATGTAATAAGTCACAATGACCTCTGTGATAAGTGATGGCCTATTTCCCCTTGCACGATGGGCTGAAGAAGAGACGACTACCTTCATAACTTAGAAACACTTGCCAAGAATTGATCATAGGCACTGAGTAAGCTTTGGAGCCTACGCCTTTTTTTTCCAGGTGCTATATAGAAGAATGCATGTTTCTGGCACCCCCTTGATTTTTCCTATACCCTTGCAGCATCACTAAGGGCTGGCCATAGTGGTTTGATCGCGAGTTGATAGACCCAATTACTAAAGATGTTTTGCGAATGATTGAAGGTTGCAAAGCAAACATCGTTTTTGACCTTACAGTAGTGTGCTGAAAGGGCTTAAGCATGTGTCTTATTAGGACATTGCGTGGACTTCCCGTTGGATACTTAAAAGAAGTTATAGCACACGCTATTTTTAGAGCATGAGCTGCTTGTAGCATGAAGATGTATGCCTCATCCCCTTAAGCAAGAGTTGCCGTAAATGTGTTGTGCCTTAAGGAACACAAATTGGAAAGCCAGTGTCGTAAGCTATGAGACCTTCTCCTTGACAATTGAGCGACTGAGCATGGCGCTTGGCACGTGGTGGAAACATCGAAATGATCATCTCTTCGCACTTCTTATATTCTTCCAGCACCATCATTCTAATACACATGTCCTTACTTTGCCTTTCAGGTCACATTTCTTCGTTGTGAGGGGCAGGCTGGCTGGGTGTGTAGTAGCTTTTCCTTTTGAAACCGCAGGATGTATTGATCTGCAGCATAGTTGGCTGCATTTGAGCTTGAGTTGTACCCTTCTTTTTTTTGGATAGCCTAAAGCTCATGTTGTTGGAAACTTGAAACACAGCATTGTTGCATATTTTCTATCAGAACTTTTGAGGTAGAATGCTTGAGATATTAAGCTTCGGCCTGTTTTGTACGCTTTGCTTAGTTGGAAATATGAAATGCATGAATTGTTAAGGTTGATTGTATTGAGATAATGATTTCCAGCTTGTTTTGTACACTTCGCTTGGTTGGAAATAATGAAATGCATGAGTTGCTTGAGATTTTAAAAGATTGGGGTTGTGGTAGGTGCAAGGTACATGCTGCCAAATTTTTTTTTACAGGGTTACAAAAGTGTTTGCCCCGTCGCTTCAACGTTGTTTTTCTGTTTCTTCCTTCACAAAGCCTTCCTTATGTGATATGATTTTTTTTTTCACAACACCCCAACACATCTCTTCAAATATTGCAGGACTAGAATGATCTTCCTTGATAGCATGACCTTCTTTTTTTCTTTTCAAGATTGACACATGATATTGCTTGTGCATGGTGCTTGTTAATAGCTTGGGGTCCCATCTAAGTGGCTTTGCTTGGTATAGTTACTACTGAGAGGCTTAGCTTTTTAAAGAAACGTTTGGTTGTCAATTTTGTTTTTTTTCAAAGAGCATGTTTTGCAAAACAGAAGAAGGTAAAAGCAAGGAAAGAATTCTTAAGGCTTTTTCATTTTTCCAAAATACTCCATTGTCATTGCAAATATCATCTTACACCTTGGCATGCCATAATGGTGGTGCATTCTACGAAAGTCGTGAAAGCATATGGTGAAAACATAAAAGGAGTTTATCTTTGAAATAAATTTGAAAAGCTAAAAACAAAAGAATATGTGCAAAAGCAACTCAGCAGTAGTAAGACTTTGAGCCACCTTGCATTGATGAATACTCCAATAAAATCAAGCCCCAAAGTATGAAAGGGCCAAGGAGTGTGCATGACTTGCAATAGCATGAAAGTTTGAGGCTTGGGTTGACATGTATTTGGCATGTGTCGTACTAGGCTGCCATGCTCTATAGTGATATTTAACAGAGCCACAACTACTGATTTACTTGCATGCGGCTCATAACCCAACTAATCAAAGAGTGATTTGCCGCTCTTATGAGAGGTTACAGCAGCTGTCTCTCGATAATATTGCTGATCAAATGAAGCCCCCGAGTGGCATTCTTCCTCTTCACTCTTCCAAGCTTCCTACCCATTTAGTTTAACTGAAATGCTTGTTTTCCTCACTGCTTCTAGCAGCCGAGAAAATTGGCTAATGCCAATATTCTCCAAATAAACTCTGTAATCTACCATGATATTACTGATGCAAATTTCGACAAGCGCCTCTTCGTCTTTCTCATCGTAGCAATCCAACGCCAGGTCTTGGAACTTGCGCACAAAGTCCACGGGATCCTCACCATGTTTTTGACGAGTGTTGTTGAGTTGAGTGGTGGTGACTCTTTCTTCATACTAGAAATACTTCTTACAAAACCTACTTGCCAAATCTTCTCAAGAGCGGATAGAGTCTGGTGCCAACGTCATATACCATGTGTAAGCACGATCGGTAAGGCTCTTTGAAAATTCCCTAAGTCGGACACTATAATCACCAACATGTGGTCCCAAAGCATCAAGGAAACGGTTGACATGCTCCTTCGGGCTTCCTTTCCTCCCATCGAAAAGGACAAAGCTTGGTGCCTTGTAACCTTTATGATAGGGCTGCTAAAGTAAGTTGGATGGATATGGTGGCTGAGGAATATACTTCCAATCCTCTTGGCTCCGGCTAAGCTCTTTTTCCAGTATGGCAACGACATCCTCCTGGGTAACAAAAGATGGTCCCTTTTGTTCAAACCCCTTGTCCAGCAACAGCAAACTCCTCTTGGGGAGGTTTTTCATTTTATTTTTTTTTGCTTGGCTTGGAGACTGAGCTTTTAGATCTTTAATTGTGTCTACCATCTCCCTTTGGGTTTCCCCTATAACATGGATGGCTGCAACGAAGTCTGTGAGGGTGAAAGCTTCTTCACTTGCATGTTATTCCTCTCTATGAGAGGTATTTTGCCTTGATTCGGAGTCACCATAGTCGGATCCGTCTTGTGAAGACATGGTATTGCTTCTGGTCTTCTTTTTTGGAGGTATTAGTGAAAATGGCAGCCTGGTCCCCAGTAGAGTCGCCAATTTATGTGGGGGTCTTTTTGTTCCAGCAGCCTGACGAATAGGCTTAGGTTTCTGTAAGAAGAAAACAAACATAAATTCCCTAAGTATTTGAGTTCAGAAACTAAGCTCCTAAAAGAGTTTTTGAAAGGTTTGATGAAACCTTAGAAAAACACCCTCAGGTTCTTTTCACCAATAGCCAAATAAACATGATAGATTGAATAATGGCTTAGCATGAGAAGCTTGTGGCATGGGAGAAAAACAATCATGAGTTTAGCATAAACACAGAGAGAGAGAGAGAGGAGAGAGAGAGAGAGAGAGAGATGCGTGAGTTTCTTATAGAGAACAAAGGGTTAAAATGGAATAGAGGAAGATTTGGGAGATTTCTTTCTTAGAGAAAGGAGAAAACAAATGAGGAAGAAGATTGGGTGGCTTCAGTAAATTCCCAGCCGCTTGACAAAGCTTGGTCAGGCTCTGGATGATCATTTTCTAGGCAGAAGAAGCTCTCTTTTATAGGCTTGAAGAACCCTAATTTCATCTAACATTTTCCTCCCTTTTTCGTTGCTTCTTTCCACTCAATCCTATTTGGTGAAATTCTCTTATCCAAGGCGCATAGGTAAGGAGTTCTTTGTGGTTCCAAGGTTTTGACACAGTTGGTTTTTCTCCATAGGGGTGGAGCGCCTCCTTTTTTTCTCCTTGGTTTTCAAAACAGAGCTTGCAACGGAAAATGAGATTGGTGAAGCTTTTGTCCGCTGGGTCTTCTTCCTACACTCATGGATTTTTGTTAGTCTCTGTCATGGCTTCCTATTTGACCATCTTGGAGTCTTAACAAGGATGGAACACGGCGCCAGTTTTTCTACAAGTCGCTAGGCTGGGTTTGTGTGCAATATTGGGTCGTTGGCCTATTATTTCCAGCGTGCGATGGGTTTTCGTCAAACTACTGAAAAAGGCTTTGTTGATTTTAGGCATTCTATTGATACTGGCTTTGTCTAAGTGCTGTGGCAGGCTATTAGATATCCTCCTAAGGCATTTGATCATTTTCTCCCCTCTCTCATGCTAACCCATGTGTTTGGGCTCAAGAAATGGACTTGAGTTTTGGGGCTCCCAAGCAGCCCAAAACTTCCATTTCTTGGCTCATCAATGGGCCCCATGAAAGCTCGTTACCATCCATACCACAACCGACTCAAGCAAGTCCCGGGCATTTGCGTGGCTTAGGCCCACTTAAGCTTGTAGCGTGGCTATGTGTGAAATAATGATTTCCTGCTTGGCATGGCATGTCAATTGGTGTGCTTGAATTTTATAGTCTTTAAAAAGAGACATAATGCTTGATGAAATAATTAGCATGAGCTTGACGAGCCAATGCCTTTTATAGGCTCATTTTAATTCTTAGTGTGATAAATTGAATATTTATTTGGCATGGCACGTGGTTGTGGCTCGTGAAAGCGGGCATGACAAATTCTGCATGCTCCAAATCGTGTCTTTTTCTTAATAAGGCATTGCGTTGAGTCGAGAATTTATTTGGGCCCAACCCTAGATTTTTGGGCCTCAACAGAGTGTTCCTCAAATTAGCATATTTGAGGGAACTCTCAACGGAAGCTCCCTCTATAAATATATGGAATAGAATTATTATTTTCCTTAAATGATAAGATAATATAAAGGAGATTTGTTGGAAATCGGGAGGAGATATTCCTATCGTAAATCAAGAATAATTGGCTAATTAATTATGGCTCAATTATTTGACCTAAGGAATATTCCACTATCCACGTTAGTACATTACACCTTGTGATTGGATGCCAAACCTTATGTTCCCACATGGTCTAAAGCAGATATCATCACAGTTGCTAACCTAGCAAGGAGGTGTTTGAATTTGAGTTGAATGAAGCGTCCTACAATGAGAGAGGTCACCTGCAGAGCTGGAGGTGTTTGAAAAAACTTCAAATGAAGTTCCACTATTACCTTCCATGTCACGCTGAACAATAATGAAATATTTCTTAATTGTAATATTGTAATGCATGTTCCATATATGTTATGTTTTTCTCCTTCTCAAGTCAACTTTTCCGGTCAAAATGCGACTGCAGTTTCAACCAAGAAGATCATAGCTAAATTGAATGATTGCCATTTAAACACAAATCAAGGGGTATATAAAAATTAATTATGACTAGATCACTCGAGAAAATCATTAGACGTTATACAGTGAAAATAAAACCAAATATTTTGTTTAGTTAATTAAAACTCTGTTTCTTCAAGTGGAGGGTTGCATGATTTTTTCAAAATAATATTGTTTAGTTAATTAATGTTACGTTTGCTGAGATCTATGATTAGTAATCATTGACTTGAGGGCAGCTATATATGCAATCATTGATTTGATTTCACAACATTTTTATCTACTTGAAAACGACAAAATAAGGAAAAAAAAATTAAAGAATAATTTTCATTTTTAATTTCTTAATGGCCACAATAATTTACTATGTACTGCATTTCCTTTGTGAGTCAAGTCAGTCAACTTTTTTGTTTTTGGGTTTTTTTTTTATGTACTGCATTTCCTGAACCCTGAACCCTACAATTTCCACTCACATTACAAAAAGGAAAGTAGCCTTCAATTCGAACCCACTTTTCTTCGGTCGACAAGTTGTCTTTATTATATATAGTACAAAGCACTGAGTTGCAAAGAAAACTTTTGCTTGATAATCTTTCATCCGAGCATAGGAACAATGCAATCGCAAGCACTTCATATGATGATTTTATTATTAATATTCCTCGTGTTGTTGATCATATATACATGTGCAGCAGCTGCAGCACCAGAAGTTTATTATCCGAAAGCGAAGCCGGACTGCAAAGAGAAATGCGGAGGCGTCTTGATCCCCTACCCTTTTGGAATTGGAACGCACAGATTGCTACTTAGACGACTGGTTTGAAATCGAGTGCAGCAACCAGTCTTCTAAGCCGTTTTTGAAGCGAGCCCAACTGGAGGTGCTGAATATTTCTATTGGAGGCACGTTTGAGGCTACGGTAGGCACGCTTCAAGTGAACAGCCCCGTTACCTTCTTTTGCAACGGAAATGGAAGTAGCAAAATGGCTAATTTGACGGGCAGCCCTTTCGTCTACTCTCAGGACAAAAACAGATTCACTGCGGTTAGTTGCGGCTTCCTTGCCACGATGGAATCAGCTGAGTTTGTGGTTGGTGGCTGCAGGTCAGTTTGTGATAATCAAAACTATGCTTCCTGTGATATTGGTATCAACTGTTGCCAGACTACCATTCCTCCATATCTCACTATGATGAGAGCTTCCATTCTATACAAAGGCGAAACTCGAAACACGGATTGCGACGACTATGCGTTTCTGGTTGACAAGGATTGGTTTGAGAAATCTTCTCCTCATGCAGTCAAGAGTAGAAGCCACGTTCCTGTGGTGCTAGAATGGAATATAATCAACTCTACTTTTTCATTCGCATTATTTGGAAGACACGTTACAGAGAATTTTAATTAATTTTTTACTAGTTTATTTGACGCTGTACCCTTCTGCAATATCTACACTTTTGATTCCAACAATCGCTCAGCGCTTTATTGTTTTTGCCGACAAGGCTTTGTAGGAAATCCCTATCTTCTTCAAACTTGTCAAGGTACGTATGTAATTAACTATATCTAGCTTCCGTCTCTGCGTTTTATTTTTCTTTGCGTTTGTTTTGTTTGTTTTCTTAACCTTTTGAGGTATTATTGGGGTTCAAACCCTATTAGAGAGGGTGATCTGCAATAGTATTATTGTATTTGCTAATTTACCGTTTCTGTTTTTTTTTCCTCTTTCTAAATTACATTTCAGATATTGATGAATGCATGAATGGTCATCGATGCGGGCCCCACAGCAAGTGTTCCTGGTCATTACGTTTGCGCTGACAAAAAGAACACTGAATTTATCCAACGCAAAAAGAATACTAAATTTATCCTTATTATAGGTAAGCCATGCATGCATATATCATCGCACATAGCATACGATTTTGGAATTAAACAGAGTTGATTTCTCTTTAAAAAGAAAAGAAAAATATGGTCAAACAAATGGTCACTTAATTTGTTATTTCATTTAATGTGAAATATATGGTCAAACATATGGTCATCAACCGGTAACAACCTAAACTCAAACATTTGGTTTGGGAAAATTCTACTTACAAATTACAATTATATTTTTGTATATTGCCATCAACAGTTTAGAGCTAGTTTGGTCATTCTTCACTGTTCACTGTATTAGAGGTCTCTGGACTTAATTATTTATTGAACATAAACTCTGCCCGAGTGTCGAGGAATTTTAGACATAAACTTTTTTGCATATTGCCATCAACAGTTTATTTTATGGGCACAAGACACAAACTTGGTTTGCAATTTGTGATCATTTATCATTTTACTGAGTTATATATTGCAGGTCTTGGTGCGGGTCTTGGACTGTTACTTTTGCTTGTCGGTGCATGGTGGGGATACAGATTCCTAAGAAACGCCATACCATGAAACGCAAGGAGATGTTCTTCAAGCGAAATGGTGGATTGTTGTTAGAGAAACAATTGTCGTCAGGTGAAGTTAATGTTGAGAAAATCAAGCTATTCAAATCAAAGGAGTTGGAGAAGTCCACTGACAATTTCAATACTGATAGAATTCTTGGCCAGGGAGGCCAAGGTACTGTTTATAAAGGCATGCTGACTGATGGAAGAATTGTTGATGTGAAAAAATCTAAAATAGTGGACGAAAGCCAACTTTCAGATTTCATCAATGAGGTTGTCATTCTTTCACAAATCAACCACAGAAATGTCGTTCAACTATTGGGTTGTTGTTTGGAGACGGAGGTTCCCATTTTGGTTTATGAATTTATACCTAATGGAAACCTTTCCCAGTATATCCATGAACAGAATGAGGAGTTCCCACTTACATGGGAAGTTCGCTTACGAATTGCCATGGAAATTGCAGGAGCTCTTTCGTACTTACATGCTTCAGCTGCCTTTCCCATTTATCACAGAGACATCAAGTCTACCAACATACTCTTGGATGCAAAATACAGAGCAAAACTTGCTGACTTCGGAACTTCAAGATCAAGGGCAAAACTAGAAATTTTTCAGTGGGTGGGCTAGCTAAAGTTATTAGCTTAAAATCTAATGATAATTTTTTTTTGTACTTACATTTTCTATAGTAAAATGCTTCTCTTTTGGAGACAAATTAATATAAAAATTTAAAAATTGATGTTGGGACAAACTTTGACCCCAAATACAAATGTGGAAGACCTCTTACTATGCTTAGTGGTGTTGAAACTATATATATATTTATTTTTTTTTAGTTAAAATATTATGCTATATGTATATTTAATTTTTTTTTCCAAACCTTCCCTGGGCTACAGCCAAGGGTAGCCCTTGCCTTGGTTCCGCCCATGTTCAAGATCAGTTGCCATTGACCAAACTCACCTCACCACACTTGTACACGGCACATTTGGTTACTTGGACCCCGAATACTTTCAATCAAGCCAATTTACGGAGAAAAGTGACGTGTATAGCTTTGGAGTTGTCCTTGTTGAGCTCTTGACTGGGCAAAAACCAATTTCTTTTAGAAGGTCACAAGAAGAAGGCAAAAGTCTTGCCACATACTTCATTACTTCGATGCAATCGCCTGTTCGAAATTCTTGATGCTGAAGTTGTAAAAGGAGGGTCTAAAGCAGATATCATATTAGTTGCTAACCTTGCAAGAAGATGTTTGAATTTGAGTGGAAGAAACCGCCCTACAATGAGAGAGGTCACGGCAGAGCTGGAGGGGATTCAAATGTCAAATAAAACTTCTAATGGTGGACAAAATTATGAAGAGGTTGAATATGTTGGAACTGAATCAATTGAGACTTGGGATATTGTTTCAAGCTCAACAGGAACAGGGTCAGGTTTGGATTGTGGTCCTTCTTCATCATTACATGAAATTCCGCTATTACCTTTCAAGTCATGGTGAACACTGGCTGACCTACACATGAGAAGGAGGGTGAACAATAATTAAATATTTCTTAATTGTAATATTGTAATGCATGTTCCATAAATGTTATGTGTTGCTCCTTTTCTGAACTTCTCCGGTCAGAATGTGAGTGCAGTTTCAACTCCAATCCAGAAGGTCATAGGTGATGTCTGGCTAATTAGCTACACTTATTAGAGCGACTGGGTATTTTGAAAGTGTTAGAGTTTGAAATTTTTAGTTGGATCAAGAGTTCGAAATTCGTTCTGGTGGTGCTGTTAAAATATCAACCCCAGCCCACAAACATATGAAGAAGCCCAAGAAAAGTAAAAGCCCAGCTCATAGAAATAATATTGCACAAGTAAAACTATAACAATCTAGAATATACCACTACAAGAAAACATGCCTTAGTTGACACTTCATAGTTGACGTTTCTTGAAAAAACCATCAACTATTCTACTAAATTTTGACGTTTTTTAAAAAACGTCAACTATATAACTGTTTTCTTGACATTTTATAATAAAAAAACGTCAGCTAATGAAGTATAACTTTGACGTTTTTAAAAAAACGTCAACTAAAGAAACAATTTCGTGACATCTATTAGAAAGCGTCAGCTTTCATATATTTGGAACAATAAAGTGATTTTATTTATTCAACAATAGATGAGTTCTAGGCTTTATAGAGGACTAGGCTTATTGGCCTTCTACAACTAGAAAATGTTTACTAGGCTTATTGGCCTCCTTCCTATTTTCTGGCTTATTGGCCTCCTCTCTCTTAGTTCACTTATACAAAAAGAGGGCTCAACACCTATTTATAGATACAGGCTGCCGCCATTGTCCAAGTCGGTGGACATGGCTTTCTTCTCATAACCACTAGTTTACAATACAATAGTATTATTACCTTATCACAAGATTTTATTAAGACTTTAGAATGCCTACAACAATTATGTCTTAAAGCTTGACTTTGTCAAAGTTGGTCGACATTTCTTGAGTTTTCTACTTTTTTTCTAGATTTTTCTGAACTCTTCAAGACAAGTGTGCATTAAATTTAATAGTTCCAAAGACTCCCAATTAAGCACGTTCTGAAATGTTTCCTAGTTGAAATTTTTTTGTGTTGAGCGGACTTGACTTATAAAACTCGTCGATGAAGCAGTTATTCCTCCCCATCAGCTGCATGACGGTACAAGAACTATATGTCTCTGCTCCTTCCATATATTGTTTTTAGTTTTATCCTCAAGAAGATTGAGGCTAAGTTGATCATTTAATTTGATAACTAAATACTCCAAGCTCTGTACGAGACATGATAAGATAAGTAACTAACGAGAGGAGGAAGAAGAAGCAGAATAATGGACATTGTCCGGTTTCTACTTCATATTACTCTGTTCATATGCTCTGCAGCGGCATCAGAGGCAGCCTTAGCTAAGCTTAATTGGTCATCGCATTGTGGAGCACTCACTGAAATCCCATATCCTTTTGGAATCAGAGCAGGATGTTACCTTGACCACTGATTCCAAATAATCTGTGATCACACAGCCACCCCTCCAAAAGCTTTCTTGAACGTTACCGGTCTGGAGGTGCTAGAAATTTCCGTTGAAGGCACACTAAAGGTGACAAGTCCCATTACCTTCTCCAATTGCAGTAACAAGCCCTTAGGCCGCCAGGCACCCAACTTGGAAGGAAGCCCGTTTGTGCTTTCCCAGAAAAACAGATTCTCTTCAATAAGTTGCGGTGGAATTGCATTGATGACATCCTCAAGTTATATGGGTCAACAATTGGTGGCTGCTTGTCCATATGCGATCATACTAACACAAGCGTCCTCCGAACGAATAGTTGCAGTGGGATGAAGTGCTGCCAGACCACCATTCCCTTGCATCTCAGTGCCTTCAATACTAGTTTTGGAGCAGTTTTAAATGCTGACAGTCAAATGGCATGCAAGTTTGCATTCCTAGTGGACCATGATTGGTTTACATCAAATTCAACAAACATTTCTGCCATTAGTGAAATGGATTCTGTCCCTATAGTGCTGGAATGGTCCTTGCTTGATCATACGAATTTCGAGATATATGGAACAAATAATTGGACCGATGATAAAAGCACGAATTGCAGCAGTCATTGTTTCTGCTCAAAGGGCTTCCAAGGAAACCCCTATCTTCTTGATGGATGTCAAGGTAAACCTATAGCTGTTATTATCCAAACTTCAAAAGTCATGAACAAATTATTGAATTGATTTTTTGGCTTCTTTTGCAAAACTGGGGTTTAGTTTTTAACTGATTTCTTCACCACTATTCATACTAGCATCTCTGCACGCGCTTCCGCGCCTACGAGAGGTTTTTTTAAAATTAAAAAAAAATTATTTTAGAATTAAAAAAGATAATGGGTAGTTGTGTTCCATAAAAATAGGATCCATTATCTTATTTTTCTTTTAATTTTTCTTTCACAAATTTCACACAGGAATGTGGTTAAACTATTGGGGTGTTGTTTAGAGACTGAAGTTCCCCTTTTGGTTTATGAATTCATACTCAATGGAACACTTTTTGAGTTTATTCATCACCAAAATAAGGAGTTTTACATGGGAAATGCGCTTACGAATTGCCATCCAAGTTGCAGGAGCTCTTTCATACTTACACTCAGCAGCTTCATCTCCCATTTTCCATGGAGACATCAAGTCTTCTAACGTCCTCTTGGATGAAAAAGATACAGCCAAAGTAGCAAACTTTGGGACTTCAAGATCTATGTCCATTGACAAAACACATGTTACCACCAAAGTACAAGGAACATTTGGTTATTTGGACCCTGAATTCTTCCAATCTAGTAAGTTTACAGACAAGAGCAATGTCTATAGCTTTGGAGTGACCCTATCTGAGCTCTTGACCGGAGAAAAACCAGTTTCTTTGACGAGTTCACAAGAATGGAGAAGCCTAGCAGCTTATTTCCTTCTTTCCATGGAGGAGAATCGTCTGTTTGATATTCTCGATGCTCAAGTTATGAAGGATGGTGGAAAGGACGAGATTGTGGCAGTTGCTAACCTTGCAAAAAGATGCTTAAATTTAAAGGGGAAGAAACGACCTACTATGAAACAAGTAGCGGTCGAGTTGGAGGGAATTCAACAGTCAGTTAAAGCTTCTGAAATGCAACAAACTTTTGCAAATGTTGAATATGTTCGATGTGAAATAACCGAGCATGGAGACATTGTTTCTGCATCAAAAGGGTCATCTTGTATCAATGGTGATGTAGGTTCTTCATTGGATGACGAACCACTACTGTCTTCCAAATATTTCTTGTAATTTTCTATGTTTTTGGACTGGGAATCCTTTAGACCATCACCTTATTTGTTGAAAAATAATGTACATTTGGTGGAGAAATGAAGCCAGCAGATTTTCTAGAATAATTTAGAAAATTACTAAGTTAAAGTTTGTTGACTCTTACCTAGAACCATTCTAATAATTATGTAATGTAATTGTAACTAGATAATTCTAGAATTATATGACAACTAGTGGCTGAAAACACTGTAGAAGGTCGGTTACTGTGCACAACCGACTTGATGACTAGTTATTTGCCGACTTAGATAGTCGGTTAACCAACTCTATAAATACGCATGCTGCCCAGTGCCCACTTATGTAATTAAGCTAGTGATAAAGGCCAAAAGCCTATCTAGCCAATGGCTACAACCAACAGGCCAAATAGCTAAGCCTTATATCCAACCTATTGTTGAACAAATAAAATCACTCTACTATTCTTCTAAAAACTCAACAGTGATATCAAAGCAAAGTTCGGTCACCTTGGGCATAAGGGTTCAATATAGTCCTCCATCATGTTTTACCGCTAGCCAAATTTCTATCCCATTTCCAATCTTTATCAAAGTAAATTTAAGGTCTCATAAGTCTAAAGATGATGAAAGAAAATTCTAAAAAAAGTGATGATGAGCCCAACAATAATTGGGAAAATAAAAGAGATATTGAGGAGAGAAACTATCCTTCGTGTCGGTGTGCAAAAGAACAAGCCACCAAGAAAAAGATTGTTGGTACCGTGACAGGCTAAAATGTTGGTATTGCAAAAAATTTGGGCATATAGAAAAAGAATGTCGATTCAAGAAAAGTTATCAAGCTAACTACACAGAAGAAAATGACTTGAGGCCTAGCCCTTTGAATGGGCTTTGGAACAATACAGTTGACGAGGCTCTCACCAACAATGAATTTTTTCTGAAGCCTACTCATTTGGTGCACGCATTCCTAGTAGTTTTGATCTTGTGGAAGAAAATTGTAACTTGTGGTGCCATCTTTTATCGAGTTTTGTTAACCTATGGCAAAACAAATTAATAAAAACATTAGTCACCTTATGATTGGAGATGAAAAGGAAAATGGATCCCACCGGGCGTGCCAAAAATTATGCTGAAGAAAAAAAATGTGAACCTCCCAACATAATTTCACCACCACTATTTAAATAATGAAGTTTTATTGTAACATCCCACATCGACCAATGGAGAGGGGGTGATGTGTCTTATATGTACATGCCCGCCTCCATCTTGCACGAGGCCTTTTGGGAGCTCACTGGCTTCGGAGTCATGGGAACTCCGAAGTTAAGCGAGTTGGGGCTAGAGCAATCCCATGATGGGTGACCCATTGGGAAGTTGCTCGTGAATTTCCAGAACCAAAACCGTGAAGGCAGATAGGGGGGCCCAAAGCGGACAATATCGTGCTACGGCGGAGCCGATCCAAGGATATGACAATTTGATATCAGAGCCACTTTGTCGTGTGTGGTACGAGTGTGCCGACAAGGACGTCGAGCTCCTAAGAATGGTGGATTGTAACATCTCATATCGACCAACGGAGAGGGGGTGATGTGCCTTATATGTACATGACCGCCTTCATCTTGCACGAGGCCTTTTGGGAGCTCACTGGCTTCGGAGTTATGGAAACTCCGAAGTTAAGCGAGTTGGGGCTAGAGCAATCCCATGATGGGTGACCCACTGGGAAGTTGCTCTTGAGTTCCCAGAATCAAAACCGTGAGGGCAGAGAGGGGGGGCCCAAAGCGGACAATATCGTGCTACATTGTAACATCCCACATCGACCAACGAAAAGGGGGTGATGTGTCTTATATGTACATACCCACCTCCATCTAGCACGAGGCATTTTGGGAGCTCACTAGCTTCGGAGTCATGGGAACTCCGAAGTTAAACGAGTTGGGGCTAGAGTAATCCCAGAATGGGTGACCCACTGGGAAGTTGCTCGTGAGCTCCCAAAATAAAACCGTGAGGGCAGAAAGGGGGGCTCAAAGCGGACAATATCGTGCTACGGCTGAGCCAATCCTGGGATGTGACAATTTGGTATCAGAGCCACTCTGCCGTGTGGTGTGAGTGTGCCAACAAGGATGTCGGGCTCCTGAGGGGAGGGGGGTGGATTGTAACATCCCACATCTACCAACAGAGAGGGGGTGATGTGCCTTATATGTACATTCTCGCATCCATCTAGCACAAGGCCTTTTGGGAGCTCACTAGCTTCGGAGTCATGGAAACTCTGAAGTTAAGCGAGTTGGGGCTAGAGCAATCCCAGGATGGGTGACCCACTGGAAAGTTGCTCGTGAGCTCCCATAAACAAAACTGTGAGGGCAGAGAGAGGGGCCAAAGCGAACAATATCGTGCTACGGTGTTGCCGATCCCGGGATATGACATTTATTGTTTTAAGTTAGACCCATTCGAGGCTCGGTGCCTCTTAATTACAATTCTTTGCTTCAAGGGAACACCTCATTTTATTCCATCATAAAGAAACAGAACGTGTATGTTTGGTTTTGCGGCTGCTCCTAAGTCGAACCTCAAGGTGCCTATATATCCTTTGTGGGAATCAAGCCACTCGCAGTTCAAAGAATTAAAATGAATAAATGACTCATTGCAATGAAAATTTGATTTGAATTGTATTGAGGAGTGTTTGAGTGAATTTAGCTGCATCAACCAGAGATTCAATATGGAATTGTGTTTGGGACGAATTTGGTTAAGAATAAACTAGGGATTCTGTTTGGATTTAAGATTTGGGGTGTTGCATCTAGATTGAGTCTCTAGATTGCCTAAGTACCCTTTTGAAGGGATCAAACCAATATAGTTCGGAAGTTTGGAAAAGTGTTTGGCAGAATTTGGTTTGGATAAACTAGGGATTCAAATTTGGTTTCAGTTGCGTCTATTGGGATGGTAGACTACCTACGTACCCTTGATAGGATCAAACAAACGTAGTTCAAAAAATTGAAAATTAATGGGTAAGTGTGGCCCACTAATTTAGAATTTGTGTCTTTAAGATAATTTGGAGATTTTAAGATTTTCATAGGTAGATGACTCATGGGAAAAATTGGATGGTTTTGTACAATTTTCTTATTGTCAATGTCCAAGAAAAATAATGAGCAATTTTGATGAACCCATTAATTTTCTACAATTGACATTTGCATTTGGACCCAAATATGACTTCGAGGATTTTAAAATTGATCTATTAATCATATAATAGGTAATCTGTTCCTTTGTAAATTCAATGAGTGTTTATTTGCACCATCCACTAAACATTATGGACTTTTGAGAATTAATGGGCAATTATTTTTGACAACTCATGAATCTCTTTCAGGTCTTTGATATTTGTTATAAGTTAGGCCATGAGCAAGGTGTCCACATCACAAAAGCTTTGGTATCCAGTAGAGTTTATTTCCAAGTAAAGCCAAACCTTGCATTCCCCTATTTATCTGGAATACTTGTGACCGATCCAAATTGAGAGCAATCACCATGTATCTCTTAAGCCTTTAAAAGACTACACAAAAAGTCACAATTGGTACAGAGCTCTCGCAAGCAAAAGAGAAAACAAACAAATAGGCTACCGCAAGCTACGAAGAGGCAATCCTTTTTTTAAATATTTTTTTACTCATTTTTCTTTTGGCTGGCGTCTTTTCTTTTCTTCTTTGCTGGCCACCATTATTTTGCTTTGTCTAAGCCTCTGTGCTTTCTTTTCAACAAAGAAAACCAGCCGCTTGTATTTTCCTCTCTTCCTGTAAAAACTCTGTCGCAACCTCCTCTTTCCTTTTTTCTTTTTTCTCCCCTTTATTTTGTTGCTGTCACCTTTACATAGACAAAACAAGATGAGACAGATGAAGCAAGCCACACTTTGAAATTTGAAAGTGCTGATAAAATTTAGCCTAATTTTTAGGCCAATTATCCCCTTTAAAAAAATGAATGCTCTTAGTCTGAAATCCCACAATTTTAAAACACAGTATATCCCACCACCTTAGGAATAAATACTGACCTATATTATCATTATTACTTTTATACAAATTTATATAAAAAAAACCCAATGCTAAGCATGTATTTATAAAAAAACCCAAACACTATTTAAATATAGAAACACACCCAAAATCAACCCCAAAGTCAACTTTTGGGTGTGTTTATAAATGGATTTTGAGTGTGTGTAATGATGGGTTTTGGGTGTGTTTCTATGTTTAAATAGTATTTGGGTTTTTTTATAATTTCAACTCCCATTTTGGGTGTTTTAGTGAAACTCCCTTTTTTTTAAGGGTCATAATTTTACTGTGCTCCTTTTTTTTTTTAATCTCAACATACTAAAAACTCCTAATACCAATAGTAGCACTAGGAGCAGCAATTATCTACAGGTTCTCCATTCGATGTAGAACCACTACTGTTTATCAGGACACAGAGAACAAATTTATTTACTGTAAATTGTAATATTCTACATCTGATATTTTGGTTATGATGAGATTTAGTGCGAATTCGTTCTCTCATCATTGTTTTCATTTAACCACAAAGACAAAGGAAGGAATTTTATATTGTGTTTATTTATAAATTTGTATTTTATATATGGGTAATAATGCTAGGCTGATTTGAAATATCTCTACAATCCAACGCAGATTCGCTTACCTTGGCTGATTTGAAATTGTGCCGCTAGCTCATTTGAAATTTATTGACTATTAATAGAGTGGCAAAAAAAAATAATTAGAGTGGCTGCTGCCATATAAATCATGGTGTGGGTATCATATTCAGCCTTTCGTTATCAAGTCACCTAATATTTTCGATTGGTCAAGTGTGGCTGCTAAACATGCATGATAAATTTTCACCTACCCTTCAAGGAGTAATTAGGAGAGTTTTGACTTACAGTTATTGGTATTCCTTTTTATTTTTCTAAAGATTGGATTGAATTCACATAAATAAATCCCACACAGGCGGCACGTCTTATATTCCTAATACACAAATTGTACACAATCCGAGTTGAGGTGGTACAAATAATTTTTTTTCCCCTTTGGATGGCACAAAGAAACAATTTCTATCCCACCCAATTTTTTTTTTCCTAAACTTCATCATATTTATATTATTAGTTGTGCTTGAAAATCAATAGAAGTAGTATTTTTGACAGACTAATAATCTTTCTGTCATGTAAAGCCATATTCAACTTGCCTTCCAGAATGATTCTGACGCGGGAATATTCGAATCTTATAGCAGTGGCGTGCATAAAACATACTGAAGCAACCATTGGCACATATATGCAATATTGTATGCTGAAATTTTCACAAGGAAAAGTTTTCAGCAGTATGGAAAAAGGGACTTAGGAGCAAGAAGCAGATTTTTTAGGTGATCAGTCCTTCAGCTGGCTTGTCAACCCAACAGGTTTTGCCTAACTTTTTGGGTCATTGTGCAAATTACTAATATAATACGGTTTAGCCCCTCCCTTTTAAGGCCGCTTGGAAATATATTAAGTTTGTACAACTAGAACCAAGAGAGCCAAAACAAATAGTGCCAAACAAACCTAAAGGTCACAATGCGATGTTGACCTTTAGATACACACGGTTCTATCTAACAAAGCTACCAACATTTAGAGAAAACCAAGGCAGAACAGATTTTGACCAAAAAAAGAAGCATGCTACTGATTCAGAGGTTTGATTAGACTATGAGTCGAAAAAGACGCTGAAATGGAGTCCTACTGATAGGAAATAACGCAGCACGTTAACAATGGAACCATCTAAAATGCACAGGTGCATACATCGTTAGATTGCATTGTAACAAAATTATAACGCAGTGATTGATTTCCGAGTCTCACTTTTGTCTTCCAATTGTACAACGTTTGGAGGAATTTGTACGCAAAAATAGGAAACTTTAGCTATTCTTTTGCTGAGGTAAGCATATGAATAAACACTCCCTGCTTTTTGGCTTGTTTGGTACCTAACATTTACGGTGGTAAGACTGTCAGATGATACAGATACTTCCCTTTATATAAGACTATGACCTCAACCCTACACAAATATATGTCCCCATTGCTTTCTCCAAGTAAAACACAAAGTTTTGCAATCCTTGAGTAGTGGCGGCACAGCGGCTGACATATTAATTAACTACATGGGATCGGCAGAGGAGTACCAGCAGCCGCTACTATTCAGGCTTGATGACGGGCAGTCTCGGATTGCTGACATTTCATCCACTTCCATTGAAGAGTTTCTGGGGCAACGGCAGAGGCCAGTTGAACTTCGATGGTGGTCAAGGCTAGTTGCTTGGGAGTCAAGGCTACTCTGGACATTATCTGGTTCATCTATCACCGTTTCCATATTCAATTACATGCTTAGCTTTGTCACCCTTATGTTTTGTGGGCATTTGAATGCCTTGGAGCTTGCTGGAGCCTCTATTGCTAGTGTTGGAATTCAGGGTCTTGCCTATGGCATTATGGTATGCATCCAAAATTCATGTAGCTAGAACAATTCTCTATTTTTATGGTTTTGGTGGTTGAACGTTTTTTGTTTTTTTGGACTGAGAAATCAACTTATGCATAATGCTTTCTTGCCCAAGTTGCTGCCAAACAAATGCTTATATTGTCGGGCTATGAATTTAGTTCACATGTTCGGGCAAGATCCAACCAGATCTAGATCAATGGTCATTTTCCCTGCAATATAAGTATCTTATGTTGTTAGAAAATCTAGCAAGAGAACATTTTTTCTATATATAATCTGACATATGTTACACTCTTCCTTTCAATTCAAAGTTAGGAATGGCGAGTGCTGTGCAAACTGTTTGTGGACAAGCATATGGAGCCAAACACTTACCAGCAATGGGAATTATATGCCAAAGGGCAATCATCTTGCACTTGGGAGCAGCAGTCCTCCTTACCTTTGTGTATTGGTGGTCAGGTCCAATACTTATAGCTATAGGCCAATCAAAAGAAATAGCAGGTCAGGGCCAAATCTTTGCAAGGGGCATAATCCCTCAACTTTATGCCTTTGCCATAAACTGCCCTCAGCAGAGGTTCCTTCAAGCACAGAACATAGTCAACCCTCTGGCCTACATATCTGTTGCAGTTTTCGTACTACACATTATTCTCACCTGGGTGGTGGTTTTTGTTGTGGACTATGGCCTACTGGGGGCTGCTCTTACACTGAGCTTCTCTTGGTGGCTTCTTGTCGTTATATATGGGCTTTATATTCGTCTAAGCCCCAGTTGCAAGGAAACTTGGACTGGCTTGTCTCGGAAAGCCTTCAAAGGAATGTGGCCTTATTTTAAGTTGACTGTTGCCTCTGCTGTCATGCTATGGTAGGTGTGGACATTAAGGCTAAAGCAACCGCTTTACTAAATCTCATTAGTCAACTATCTTATTATGTTGAAGCTGATGTCTATAATTGATGTAGCCTAGTCTGGTGGGCGGGTCAGGACATGACAAATTCAACTAAAATGGATAAGTGTCCTGGGTCATATGGCTGGTAAACTTAACGATGATGGAACTGGACTCATTAAATTGGGTAATTGTTCGACAAGTTTGAGAAAACAAGTCCCCTCCCCAAGGGCGGGACTCTATGCCGGACTTATTCCAGTCACGTCATGGCCCACCCACCAGTGAGGTCCAATCTCATGTACCACATAAGGTGGTCCACTAATGTGGTATAAAAAGGTGGTCTTTATATGTTTTCCCTTTCGAATAATTGCGAATAATAATTTGCACCTGATCATGTATTAATGTAGTTTGGAGATATGGTACAACCAAGGATTAACGCTCATATCAGGGCTCCTCCCCAACCCTACAGTCTCACTAGACTCAATCTCGATTTCGTAAGTATGGAATTTGTTAATGCAATCTGTTTAACCTTCTACTAACCGAGGTTTCTTTCTAACTTTACATGTTCTGATGAGATATATCTTTCCAGCATGAACTACTGGAACTTCAGTTTGCAATTTATGTTAGGCCTAAGTGCGGCAGCCAGGTATATCCCAGAATTTTAAATTTATCCTTTACATGTTCAATGTTTTATAGTGACGGAGACAAAACAAGTATTCTAATCATAACGAGATTATTGGGCTTATGCAGTGTTCGAGTCAGTAATGAGCTAGGGGCTGGTAATCCAAGAGTAGCCAAATTTTCGGTGTTTGTAGTGACCGGAACAAGCACCCTGATTAGTATAATATTCAGTGCAATTATATTGATATTCCGAACCGGATTGAGCAAGCTATTTACAAGTGATGCCGAGGTTGTCGAGGCAGTGTCTGATTTAACTCCATTGCTAGCCATCTCTGTTTTCTTGAATGGCATTCAACCTATACTCTCAGGTATGGCGATATATGAAAAAAGCAGTAGATGAACAAACCAGATCTGCACAAACTGTTAGCCCTCTAGGCATCATTTTCTAAATTTAGCTGTGTGGAATTTCAGGTGTGGCAATTGGAAGTGGATGGCAAGCTGTTGTGGCATATGTTAACCTGACTTGTTACTACATTATCGGTCTTCCAATCGGATGTGTTCTTGGGTTTAAAACCAGTTTGGGAGTGGCAGTAAGTTGAACCTCTCATCCCTCTTGCTAATAAAGTCATTGAGGATTTGTGATAGAACATGATGCATTTTTGGCCTTTTCAGGGAATTTGGTGGGGGATGCTTCTTGGAGTTTTTTTACAAACAATAGCTCTAATTGTTCTCACCGCCAGAACAAATTGGGATGCCGAGGTGATTAAATTTTGACGAAACTATCATACGATCAGATATAGTAAACATGAACTGTATTTGGTCACATTGTCGCCAATGATTTTAATTGTGGGTTTTTTCGTAGGTTGTAAATGCGGCTGATCGCCTGAAGAGATCTGCAGATGCTGACCACTCAGACTTGGTGGTCTATGTATGAGCCCATGAAAGTGTTCAAACTTCATTTCAGCGGCGTTTTCATGTAGAGCATGTTGGGATGCAGTTCCGAAGGATAAAAATTTGTTAAAAGCTACAATTTTTTCTATAGATGTTTACGTATCAGTAATGGAGAAAGTAAGAAATTAGAGAATTTAGGAATCGGAGAACTATTGAATCGGTATGGGAAGAATCATTCCCATTAAGCTGTTTACTAAACATATGGAATTAGCAAATGAATGGGGTTGATTCTCATTGTTACTGTTTACTAATTTTCATGAATTACAATCCAAATTAATTTGATTGCTAAAATGCCCTGCACATTTTCACCACAGCACATATAATTCTCAAATTGGCTAAAGAGATCAAACTAATCTTGTAGCAAACCAGTAAGGCGGTGTAAACATAAGGAATCAATATGTTGAACAAGATGAACAGCAAGAGCCCAGTTCAATGATAATGTTACTAACACCTTTGTCCAGAGCCAATTTCAAACGAAAAAATAAACTCCAATAAATATATATCTTTCACCTACGTAATTAGCAAACAATCAAATAATAATAACCTGCATAATCTTCATATTACCAAAAAAAGAGATATATAATTTCCACAAAAGTCTTTATCCACGACCGTACTTTGTTTTGTGATGAATGTGAAGACAGAAGATAGAAGAAGAAGATAGATAGATAGAATGACTTACATAGCGCAACGCGTTGCTACTACTTTTGGGAGGTTGTGTCTCTAACGTGAAAAAAAAGTTGGAGCATCTTAGAACTTCTTGGCATGAGTTTTTATTTTATTTTTTTAGGGTTTGGGGTGTTTTGGATTTATGGTAAAGTGGTAAGGGTATTTTTGGAAGTTACTAAGAGAAAACAGAAATGAGAAACGTATCGACTACTCTCTCCTAGTTGATCTGATACCTAATTTTGAGGAGATGTGATTTGGGATTTTGAGGTAAGGCCCACTTATTTTTTTCATTCCTTATTGCAAATAAACGCAAGGGAAGTCAGGAATGAAAATCATTTACTTTCCTCCCATACCCATTACTGATACGTAAACATGGGGATGATCAAAGACTTACAAAAACGCTTGATCTTCGCTGTGGAAAGAGCATTGTTTCTTGAGCATATTGTCAGCATGATGTGGAAACACCAGTGTGAAACGAAAACACTAGTGTGAACGCAAAGATTGAAAATTTGGATTGGGATTGAGAAAAATGGGATCCCTTATTATATTATGCACATATGTCAGTGGCTGTCCACATTATAATAAGAGAGGAGATTATCTATTTTATGCAATGATTAAGAAAATTAAGTCTTATTTAATTAATATTTTGTTTGTAAATACTTGTGAAGAAAGCACTTCTGTTTATAAGGTGTTCCTCATAAAGTGTTTTGTGACCCGAAGGTACTTATAAATTGTTATACTAAACACTTTTAATTATCAAAACTCGCTTTCAGCCATTTTAAACACACTTCAAACCGACTCGACATCTTCAACACACTTGTAAATTGAACAGGAATTGGGTTGGAAATTAAATGCGCTGAGAGATCTAGAATAACATGGCGTTTTGTACAAAATGTTGACTTGGGGCACGTTTTGCGTGTGAAAATGTGGATAAAATAAGAGCATTTAAAAGGTGTCAGGTGTGAACGTGGGTTCGGAGCGGCAGTGGTTGGTGCGTGTAAGACGGTGACTAGGGACTACCTGGAACTTAGGAAATGCTTTCTTTTTTCTTTTTTCTGGGTTTTATTTCGGAAAGTCTGATTGGGAGAGTAACAACGCCAAACTTTTGTGAACACTCGAAGTCAAAAAAAAACTGTAGAACAATTCTTCCCAAGGGGAACAAGAAGATTTCAAGAAAGCCGTGTGTTCAATTCTTCCTAAGGGGAACAATTCTTCCTTGAATATTGGTAGAAATTAACGTAGCGAAGGAAGGTGGAAATAACTATCTCTGACTCTGAACACAATATATAAAACAACTTTTCTTACAATTTTTTTTCTGGAAAAGGTTGAGATTTGAAAATCATTTGCTTTTCTAGCTTCCTACCAGTCATATAGGAAATTTAAAGAGAGAAGAAAATAAGGTAAAGCAGAACAATGGATGTTGTCCTGTTTCTAAGTCATGTCACCCTGTTCTTGTGGTGTATGAGTAGTGCAATGCTAGCAGCACCATCAGAAGCAGTACCCTTATTAGCAAAGCCTAACTGTCAATCGCGCTGCGGTGACGTGGAGATCCCATACCCTTTTGGAATTGGAGAAGGTTGCTACATTGACGACTGGTTTCAAATAAAATGTGTCAACTCAACCAAACCTTTCTTGAACATCATCAATCTAGAGGTGCTAGAAATTTCTGTTAAAGGTACGCTAAATGTAGCGAACCCAATTACCATCTCTTCTAACTGCAATACTATTACTAACAAGCCAATTCTCCAAGCGGCCAACTTGGAGGGAAGCCCTTTTGTGTTCTCCCAGAAGAACATATTCACCGCAATGGGTTGCGGCGTTATGGCCACAATCACCTCGGACTCAAATGGCTCTACCATTTCAGCCGGTTGCAGGCCTGAATGTGACAACTTCTCGACAAATGAGAAAAAGAAGGGTGTTGATTTCTGCCAGACCCCCATCCCTTGGTTTCTCTCTACCTTCAATACTAGTTTCCAGGTTCATGATTCGACAAGTAGTTCATGCAATTATGCATTTTTGGTAGACCAGGGCTGGTTCAAGTGGTTTGCTGGAAATTCAATAAATAATTTTTCTGCCATCCGTCATATGGAACATGTTCCTGTGATGCTAGAATGGAGCTTATACCATTCGACGATCGATGTATTTGGAGCCGTTGTAGAAGTAAATCCCATAGTCGTGGATTCTGAGTCCTCCTCCTATTGCAGAAGTTATCATGGCAGCTCTTCAATATATAAATCCTCAAGCAGGCTTGAATGTTCCTGCAATGCGGGCTACGAGGGAAATCCATATCTTCTACAGGGATGTCAAGGTAAACAACCTTAGAGCACTAAATGGCACATTTGGTTACTTGGAATTATTTCTAACTTGTTTTATAATGATCAACAAACAAACACTGTCTTTCAATGTTGTTTTTTTTTTTTTTTTTTTTTTTTTTTTTTTTTTTTGGGTTGAATTTTATGATTGAGTAGGTGATCTATATAATTCACATGATTAATTTTGATCTTTTAATTAAAATAATATTCCAGACGAAAATGAGTGCGAGATTGGGAACTCTTGTCCTGCAGACACCGTATGCAAGAATCATGTTGGGTATTATGAATGCCAGTCCCCGCATAGCACGTACTCCTGGGTTAATTTGATCCTTATAGGTATGCCCTTGTCCCCTTACAATGTGTACAATCTATTTTTTTATTATTAAAGAAACCTGTACTGTTAATTTTCTTTGACCCTTACTAATAACTTATATTTTTACATAATATATCTTAAAATTAATCTAAAACAACAAAAAATAACAAAACTAAAAATCCTTTCTTATTGTATTGGGCAATATATTCAGGTGATGGCATCCTGGCAGTGGTGTGGGCCTATTATTACTACTCATTTGTGGTGAATGTTATGGCGCATAATGATGGTTCAATCTTGGAGCTACAAAATTTATCTTCTGGCGAAGAATATAATGATTGATTTCGAAAATATTGAAGATATGAAAATGTCCGAATTATTGAAGATATTGAAGCTTGTTTTGGGCTCGGTAATGTTTTACAATTGGGACTACTTGCTCATATGGGCCTTTAATGTAGGTTTTGTTTTGTATATAATTTTGGGAAAATACGATATTTCCTATATTTCTGCTAATAGGAGTGTGACATGTGTGCATAAGTATTTCTTTTTGTGTTTTTGATGAATTATTTTTGTATTAGTGTCAAACTGTAATTTACAGAAAGGAGGAGTATAAGGAGACAACTAGTATCCATATTTTTGGGGTTAAAAGAATGAAATATTTCATTAAAAAATCACAAGACAAAGCATCAAGCCAAACTTGTACATCTTCCAGCCAATGCAAACTTGATTATAAATTCAAAGCATGCTGAGCGCCTTATAAATTTTTATTTTTTTGGGACAGTTTTTGTAAATATAATTTTTTTGACTATCAATGGAACTTCTAGAAAAAAAGCAGCCTTTCACTATAGTTTTTTTTTTTCTCCTTTTTTTCTTTTTTTTTTTTTTTTTTTTTTTTTTTTTTTTTCCATTTTGTATGACTGACTTGAGAAGACAAGCAGCAACAAGAAACAGCATGACTTTTATACGGTTGTTGTGAAGAGAACGTAGGAAAACAGCTTTGATATTATATTTTCCAAGTTTGATGGAGAATTGACTGGGTGGGTGTAATCAAATCAAAGGATGAGTGTAGGTTTTGAAAAAATCAAGGGAAGAGTATTCAAGCAATGCAGAAAACCAAGCACAAGGAAAGTGCAGAGAACTAACTACTATCTCCACACCTTCTTTATATTTGTTCTGCACAAGGTTGGGAGTTGAGATTCATTGGGTTTCCGAGCTAACTCCAAGCTTCCTACTAGAAACTGAGATAGATAAAAGAAGAGGAAGAAGAAGAAGAAGCAGAATGGTTATCATGTTGCTTTCCCATATTACTCTGTTTACTCTGTTCTGGTGGTCTATGAGTAGTCCAGTACTAGCACAACTACCCATATCAAGGCCTAACTGTCAATCGAATTGCGGGGGCGTTGAAATCCCATATCCTTTTGGAATTGGAACAGGTTGTTACATTAACGACGGATGGTTCCAAATAATCTGTGACAACTCTACTGGAAATCAGAAACCTTTCTTGAACCGTACCAATCTGGAGGTGCTAGAAATTTCAGTGGAAGAAGGCACATTAAAGGTCAGAAACCCAATCACCTTCTCTAATTGCAGCAACAAGCCAATCAGCCGCCAAACAGCCAACTTGGAGGGAACGCCTTTTGCATATTCCCAGAAGAACATATTCACTGCAGTTGGTTGTGGTGTTATGGCCATGATCACCTCAAACTCAAATGGCAACACCATATCAAGTGGATGCAAGTCCGAATGCAGCATTTCAACAAATAATAGTAGCGGGCAAAATAGCTGCCAGACAGCCCTCCCTTCATTTCTCTTTGCCTTCAATACCAGTTTCCAGTTTTATGAAAATCAACCACAGAGTTCATGCAATTACGCATTCTTGGCTGACCGTGATTGGTTCGTCAACAATTCAACAAACTTTTCTGCCATCAGAGAAATGGAAAATGTGCCGGTGGTGCTAGAATGGAGCTTATTTCACTCCACAACCGATGTGTATGGAACCTTTTTGGAAGTAAATGCAACGATGAACTCATTCCGGCCTTTTTGTGACACCTACAATGACAGCTATTCCATAAATGAATCCTTAAGGCTTAAATGTTCCTGCGGAGGAGGCTATGAAGGAAATCCCTATCTTCTTGAAGGATGTCAAGGTAAACCTCTAACACCATTGTCCATGCTTTACAGAAATAATCTCTAATGGCAGGTGATCTTACCAAAATTTTAATTTTTTCTGTTACATATTAATCCAGACATCAATGAATGCGAGCTTCCCAACCGGGACTGTTTTGAACCCAACATATGCATAAATTTTAATGGGGGTTATGGATGCTCCCCCCCCACCGAAGAGCAACTCGCAGGTTAAAGTCATCTTTATAGGTATGCCCCTGCACTACAAAGTCTACACCCTCTGATATAATAATGCATAATCTAGAATTGCCGAGATGATTAGATTAATGGAAGAGAAACCATATAACAATTCTCAGAAGCATAATGAAACTCGACATAATCCATAGATTGAGATCTTAGCAGCATCTCCTCCACTAGTTCTCCTTCAGAGAAAAAAAAAAAGTAAAAAAAAAGTAAAATAGTTTTGGTTATATATGTAATAGCAAACAATATATACTTGACCAAGTTATCCTTTCTTATTTTGTTGAATTGTTCAGGTCTCGGCAGTGGTCTTGGATTCTTGTTTCTGCTTGTTGCTTCTTGGTGGTTGTACAAAGTCATAAAGAAAAGAAAAGCCATTAAACAGAAGGCGAAGTTATTTAAACAAAATGGTGGTTTACTGCTGGAGCAACAATTGTCTTCTGGTGAAGTAAATGTTGAGAAGATTAAGTTGTTCAATTCAAAGGAGTTAGAGACAGCCACAGACCATTTTAATGTAGATAGAATTCTTGGCCAGGGAGGCCAAGGTACTGTTTACAAAGGAATGTTGACAGATGGAAGAATTGTTGCTGTAAAGAAGTCTAAAGTAGTTGATGGAGGTGAAGTTGCACAGTTCATTAATGAAATTGTCATTCTTTCACAAATTAACCACAGGAATGTGGTTAAGCTAATGGGTTGCTGCTTGGAGACCGAAGTTCCTCTTTTGGTTTATGAATTCATTCCCAAAGGGACTATCTACCAGTACCGCCATCAACAAAATGATGAGTTTCTACTAACATGGAAAATGCGCTTAAGGATTGCGGCTGAAGTTGCAGGAGCTCTTTCATACTTACACTCAGCAGCGGGTTTTCCAATTTACCACAGGGACATCAAGTCTACAAACATACTCTTAGATGAAAAGTACAGAGCAAAAGTTGCAGATTTTGGGACTTCAAGATCAGTTTCCATTGAGCAAACACACCTTACCACAATAGTACATGGAACCAAGGATTGAAATATCGGCCGATACACCGATATATCTGCCGATATATCGGTATTTTCAACTGTCGACACCGATACTGGGGGGTAAGGCCATATCTTCCACTGTATCGACGATATATCCCCGATAAGTGCGATATTCCCGATATTTTGCCGATATCCCCGATATTTTGCCGATATCCCCGATATTTTGCCGATATCCATAACTGAACCCAAAAAAAATTCAGAAGTTTTGAAGGCAATTAAAGCAAATTGAAACCCAAAAATAGCTAATCCTTGCTCAAAACCCTATAATTTATTAATATGAAGAATCTATGCATAGTCCACTACCCACACATCTCCAATCCATCTGAAGAGGACATGGCGTTCAGTTTTGGATCTATGAGCATAGGAACTAGACCTAGTACTAACTCAAATGAATCTTATGATGTCTATGTCTATGTTTATGTCATGTCTAATTATAGTGGAACTAGTTATGAAGCTCAAGATGATAAAAAAAATTATGGACCTACTAGTTGGTTAATCCTAACTATCCCATATATGAGAGGACAATAGGAAGCTCAAGAGAGACCTATGTGCACTATGTTTAAACATGACTTACAAACTGCTCGGGTTACATGACTTGGTATGACTATTGTATGAATCTAGATGGTTGTTCCTTATTGTTTGAACCTCATTGAAGCTCTTCATTTATGTAGATGGACACTTATCTAAATTGTAATACAATGTTTAAACAAACTATGGATTTATGAATGGTTTATTCATTCTAATTAACATTTTATTTTCAAACTTTTCATTAATGCGCATTACATACCACTTATATTTCATCATATGTATATCTTATTATTAGTAAATTTTGAGTTTTATTTGTTCAATACATTCATTGATAATGTACATAACATCTATGAAAGTTTTACACAAAAATTATGTGTTTCAATGCCTATATCTATCATTTTTGTTGATTTTTTCCCGAAACCTAAAACGATAACGATATATCCCCCGAAATATCCGTAAATTGGAGGCCCGATATTATCTGCACGGCCGATATTTTAATCCTTGCATGGAACATTCGGTTACTTGGACCCAGAGTACTTCCAATCAAGTCAATTTACAGATAAGAGCGATGTGTATAGCTTTGGAGTTGTTCTTGTTGAGCTCTTGACTGGAGAAAAGCCGGTTTCTTTAGCAAGGTCATCAGAAGCCAGAGGCCTAGTTACATATTTCAATTTTGCAATGGAGGAGAACCGTCTGCTTGATATTGTTGATGCTCGAGTTAAGGAGGAGGGTGTAACAGAAGACATTTTGGCAGTTGCTACCCTTGCAAAGAGATGCTTGGAGTTAAGTGGAAAGAGACGACCTGGGATGAAAGAAGTGGCAATGGAGTTGGAGGGGATTCAAAAATCAGTTAAGGCTTCTAATCTGCAACAAAAGCAGGAAGAGGTTGAATATGTCCGAAATGAAGTAACTGGTGACTGTCCTTGGGATGTTGCATCTGAATCAACAGGATTAGGTTTTGAGGGTGTTATTTCTTCATCAAAAGATTCATTGCCACTATTATCTTTGTAATCACGACGAACAAGAATCCTCCATGCAATTAAGCTTCTTAGCATTTATTATATGCTTTTTGGAGATTTTCCGGTGTATTTTTTGAAAAAAGAATTTATCTTGAGATATTCTATTTTCTTAAAATGATTTTGTACAATGATTTCCCAGTAATAATTTATGTGTTTTGATTTTGAGGTTTTAATTTGATGTGCAATTAGGAATTCTTTTTTTGTCCCTTCCTCCAAGGTTAGGGTTTTAGCGCCGCCAGTCTCCAGTACAGGTTGTTTAGGGTTTCTAGGTGATTGCTTGTGGCTTACGGCGGCACTATTGTTCAAGCGGGTTTTGGGTGTTGTCTTCGGCTTACAGAGGGAAGCATCGAGTGGATGATGGCGGCTGTTGATGATTTGGTATCTGGTCTTACCTCTTCCTTGGCAATTTCAAAATCTGAATCAGTGGAGGTTGTTGGGTTAGAGGATCTGGGAAACTTGAAGGCTGAATGGTTTTTGCTTGTTGGGAAGTTGCTCAATTCAAAGGCATTTCATAAGGAGGCTTTATTTGGCACGTTGAAGAGGATTTGGCATACAAGGGAGGAGTTCACTGCGGTGCCTCTGGACGACCCCAAGAGGTTCCTGTTCTCTTTCAAATCAGATTTCGATCGGAAGAAGGTGATGCGGGGCTCCCCTTGGACTTTTGACAGGGCGTTGTTGCTACTGACGAGCACTGATGGTGAAGTGGATCCTATGTCCGTTTCGGTGGATTCGCAGAGTTTTTAGGTGCGCGTGCGGCGTATTTCGCCGATTTTTCTGACTCCGGCCATAGGAGAAAAACTAGGGAATTTTTTGGGTACGTTTTACATGGTGGATCGTGGCTTAAATGGAGACTGCTTGGGGAGCTTTCTACATATTAGGGTGGGTTTGAAAATCAATGAGCCCCTGAAACGGTGTGTCACACTGCATTTGTCGGCAGATGAACCGGCTAAACAGTATGAAATAGAATATGAGCGGCTCCTGTATTTCTGTTTATACTGTGGGCGACTGGACCATGTGGGTGCTGCATGCCGTGTCAAGGCCTCATGGGCTATTGAAGTTGAACAATACAAACGGTGGAAAACGATAATGAAGGATGTGTATAGTATCCGGGCAGAGAATCATTTAAAAGGCACGCAGCTAGTTTGTTTGATGACGAACCTCAAAAGGATGATACGGCTTCGATGCTGTCCAAGCGTAGGGGGTGGTTTGATTCCTCGACGAGGCTTTTGCCGAGCAAGGAGTGATGGAGATGGATAGTGGGATGGATTACCCCCTGGCGCAAGTCTTTAAAAGGCGTCGAGTGTACAAGGAAAATGAGGTCACAGTCTCCTCACAAGGGGCCGATGGTGATGTGGTTGGCCCAGGGAAGGTAGGGTGCATCTGAACCAAGGGCTCTATGAGGCTGCGTTGTCGGATATGGGCCATTTGCGGCCGGATGGGGATATCTCACAGATCCTCCCTACGACTCCAATGAGTTCGGACAAGGGCAAAACAGTTTTGGGGGAAGATGTCACTGCGGCTTCTGCTATCTTGGGGCCACCAACCTCATTATGCAAAGGTAGTAAACAATGTGGCTTTCAACTGGGCCGTGCCAGGCCCTGGGGGAATCCTGTGACGATTGATAATACATCTGGTGCTAAGCGCACACTTGTGATGGGTCCCGGGGGTCGGGCCCATCACGAGCAATGACAATATTATGCTTGAATGTTCGGGGTCTGGGCAACCCACGAACATTCCGAGCTCTGAGATTCCTTCTCAAAGATAAAAAGCCTCGTATCATCTTTTTGTCAGAGACCAAAAAGACAGTGCACCAAATGGAGTGTGTGCAACGACAGTTGGGTTTGATGGGGTGCTTCAGTGTTGGTAGAGAAGGAAGGGCGAGGGGTTTAGCTTTGTTATGGTAACACATAGTGGAAGTATCTATTCTTTCTTCTTCTCAAGGGCATATTGACGCTATTTTAAAAGGTGTGGATATGGAGACTTTCCGCTTTACTGGGTTTTATGGTAATCCTGAAATGAGGTTACGTCGGCACTCTTGGGATTTGCTACGACTAATTGCAAGGACTGTTCAAGGGCCATGGCTTGTAGGTGGGGATTTCAATGAAATACTTGAGGCTCATGAGTACTTTGGTCATCGTTTCCGACCCATGTCACAAATGAGGGCCTTTCGGGAAGCTTTGGAGGAGTGTGGTTTGACAACTATTCGGTTTCAGGGGTATAAGTTTACATGGTCTAACCGATGGCAAGGTGATGGGAATATAAAGCTCCAGCTGGATAGAATGGTGGCTAATGGTGACTTTGTCAGGACCTTTCCTGAGGTCACAACGCATCATCTGAATTCTATGGTGTCTGACCATCTTCCTTTGTTGTCATATTTGAGACCAAGTACTTGGGCGCGGAAGCATAAGTGGTTCTTGTTCAAGGAAATGTGGACTACTGTTGAGGGTTGCCAAGACGTCAAGGGTCTCTGTGGACGTGGAATAATGACCATGTAGGCCGAATACCCACAAAGCTCCGAAGTCTGCAGCGGAAGTTAGATGACACCCAAAGGAGAAGTTTTTCTCCAGTAGTTGAGTTTCAACAGAGAGATATATGTAGGGAAATGGATGTGTTACTGGAAAGAGAAGAAATGTTGTGGAGGCAGAGATCGCGGGTCTCATGGATGAAATATGGGGACAAAAATACAAGATTTTTTCATGAACACGCAAATATGCGAGGACGACGGAATCTAATTACGACTATTATAGATGATCAGGGGATTTGGCGTACATCTATTGAAAGTATTGGTAGTGTTTTTTGTGATTATTTTCAAGGCTTGTTTGCTTCCAATGGACTTCATGAGGCAGGGCCAGTCACTGAGGTGGTCAAGCCAATACTCACTCCATCTCAAAATTTGCGCCTCAATCAGTTTTTCTTAAGGGAGGAGATCGAAACTTCTTTGGGTCAAATGTTTCCTACTAAATCTCCAGGAGTGGATGGTATGTCGGCACTGTTTTATCAGAAGTATTGGGGGGGTGGTAGGCAATGATGTGGTAGGGTACTGCCTTAATGTCTTGAATGGGGGTGCCAGTGTGAAAGAAATTAATCATACACTTTGACGCTCATTCCTAAGGTAGACAATCCGGTTAAAGTTACGGAGTTCCAGCCGATTAGTTTGTGTACGGTGATCTATAAGATGATTTCCAAGACTATAGTTAACAGGTTAAAGCATATTATGCCGCTTATTATCTCTGAGTTTCAGAGCGCGTTTGTCCCTACACGGCTAATTACGGACAACATTATTGCTGCTTTTGAAAGCATCCATGCTATTAAACGGTGTGGTGGGAGTAAGCTAAAGAAAATGGTATTAAAGCTGGATATGTCTAAAGCTTATGACAGAGTGGAATGGACCTTTATTGAGGCTATGCTTAAGCGTTTGGGCTTTACCGACAGGTGGGTGGAGCTAATCATGGATTGTATATCCACTATTACATACTCCGTTCAAGTTCGGGGAGTGGCTTCAGGAATGATTGTGCCATCAAGGGGGCTGCGTCAGGGAGATCCTCTATCTCCTTATCTGTTTTTAATTTGTGTGGAGGGACTGTCTGCTTTGCTTTCTAACGCACTCAGAATCAAGCGTATTAAAGGCATTTCCGTGGCTCAAGGAGCACCTACTATTTCTCATTTATTTTTTGCAGATGATAGTCTCTTTTCTTGTAATGCCCATCTAGTTGATTGTGCTTATTTGCTTCAGATTCTCAGCATGTATGAGAGAGCATCCAGTTAGAAAATTAATTTTGATAAGTCTGCAGTATGTTTTAGCCCCAACACTGATCCAGTGATGAAGCAACTGATTGCTGACATGCTTGGAGTGCCGATTGTCACATGTCATGAACGCTACCTTGGGCTGCCTACCTTAGCTCAACGCAACAAATCCCGGATGTTTAATCATGTGCGAGAACAAGTGTGGCGCAAGCTTAATACTTGGGATACGAAGTTACTGTCAACGGCGGGCAAGGAAGTCTTAATTAAGGCGATTGGTCAGGCACTACCTACTTATACAATGAGAGTATTTAAGTTGCCAAAATCTTTGTGTCAGGAATTATCTGCTATGATTGCACGGTACTGGTGGTGGAAGAGTGGCAAGAAAGGAATTCATTGGTTGGGTGGGAGGAAATTGTGTCAACCAAAATGTCTGGGAGGCCTTGGTTTCAGACACTTTAAAGCTTTTAATAAAGCCATGGTAGCAAAACAGGCTTGGCTTATTTTAGAGAACCCCACCTCTCTGGTGTGGCTAAGATACTTAAAGCCCGATATTTTTCAGATGATGATTTTATGCAGGCTAGTTTGGGGAGCTCACCGTCAATGATATGAAAATCTATTCTGTGGGGACGTGAGGTTAGTGAGGATGGCTTGCTTTGGAGGGTGGGCAATGGAGCTTCTAACCGTGTTCTCCAAGATAGGTGGATTCCAAAACCATTTACGTTTAAATCGTTGATGACTAGAGGGCTGGAGCAGACTTCTATGGTCTTTGACTTTCTAACGGCTTCTGGCTCTTGGAATTTACCACTGTTAGAGCAACATTTTAGCTTGGAAGATCGAGATATCATTTCGGGGATCGCTTTGGGATCAGTTTCACAGTTGGGTGATAGCAAATATTGGTTTTTCTCAAAGAATGGGAAATATTCCGTTAAAATTGGGTATCGTGTGGCGGTAAGGCAGTGCAATGAGGATTTTGGAGTGGGGGGATCGGATCAAAGTGCTCAAGAAGGCTTCTAGATGCGAATTTGGAAGTTGGCTGTCCCCAACAAAATTAAGATGCTGCTTTGGCGGGCATGTACTAAAATTCTACCAACTGCAGTCAATTTATTTAAGAGAAGGGTGCTTCCATCTCATGTGTGCTCAAGGTGTGGGAATTATCCTGAAGATTCTTACCACACTTTGTGGTCTTGTAAATGAGTCAAAAATTTTGGAAGTGTACCAATTTTATCCGACGAATTAATATGGTAGGAGGCACTTTCGCTGATGCTTTTGAGGCTGTGGCTTCAATGATGTCGAAAGCTGACTTAGAGCGCTTTGCTTGTTGTACGTGAAAACTACGTAATGATTCTTTGCATGGGAAACAGATTACACGGGTGAATAATATGGTGGAAAACACGATGGAAATGCTGGTAGTGTTTAAATCTTGTGAGGAGCGGTCCAAGCTCCCCCTCGTCTCTCCACAGGTCCATTGGTTGAAACCACGAGTCAATATTCTTCTCCTTAACTGTGATGGGGCTGTGGGACATGAGCAAGGTGGTCGGGGTCTAGGGGGATGTTGTCGTGATCATGACGGAAACTTTATCTGTGGTTTCGCATCTTTTGGCCCACCTGGTCTGGATGTTTTGGGCACTGAGTTGGTGGCTGTCCGGGAAGGTTTATTGATGATGGGATACATGGGTTTTACTCGGTTTACCATTGGTCTTGATTCTTAAGAAGCTGTTTCTATTCTTAAAGATGGGTTGGATTGGTGGAGTAATATTGGTAATGTGGTGGAGGATGTTCGTCGGTTAATGGTTAATCAAGAGGTGGCTGGAGTGTTCTACCAACACCGGAAAGGTAATGGGGTGGCACATAGTCTAGCCCAGCATGGGTTGTGAGTGAGATCTTGACTTTTTTGGAAAGACCATGCTCCTCCATGGTTAAGCATTCTTTTAGATAAGGATATAGCTATGGTGTAGTTCATTGTTTGTTTTTTGAGATGCGGTGGTACTTTTTTTCCTTGACCGGATTTTCCCCCATTGGGGGTTTTGGATGGCAAGTTTTTAATGAGGCCACACTAACGCTCTCAGTTCGTTTGTAAATTGTTATCGTTGGTTGGTGCTACGGTTGAATGAATCTTTCTATTTGATCAAAAAAAAAAATTTGCTGTGCAATTCCCACCACCTACTTGGTTGAGACAATTTTGTCACGTGGCCCTTAAAAAAAAATTATCTTCTACCTCAGCAGCCTAATTATTCACATGGAACTTTCAAAGTACACTTAGCAAATAATTTTCAAAGTTACAGAGGAAGCAGCAGGCTCCAAAGATGACCGGTACACTTGCTCATATAAACCTTTTCTTATCTTCCTTGAAAGTTCAACGCATCATCAAAATAGTTTCGCACTAAGATTTAATATAAGCTTTTAGGAACAGGCACAAGTTTGGCCAAAGAATTACAGAAAAAGATCTAGTTTTCTATATGCTTCAGCATTGTTATATCGGCCTCCTTTTCTATACGCATGCGATATTACCTTCTCAGCCCCGTTGAAGTGCCTTGCTTTCCATAAGCTGTTATAAGCATCAGGAAATCCATTTGCTGAAGTGCCACCAATTCTGAGTTTGGAACCATTCAAGAATCTATAATATAAATTTTGACTTTGCCTCCAAGCAAGAAGAAGAATTTCGAGAAAGCCATGTACTTTGTATCCTGAGGTTCACAATTCTTCCTTGAATATTATTAGAAATTAGTGTAGAGAAGGAAGGTGGAAATAACTCTCTGAACACAATATATAAAAGAACTTTTCTTTTAGTTCTATTCTTAAAAAGCCTGAGACTTGAAAATCATTTGTTTTCCTAGCTATAACTCCAAGCTTCCTACTAGTCAGAATATAGGAAATTATAAGGAAAAAGCAGAGCAATGGATTTTGTCCTGTTTCTATATCATTTCATTTCACTCTATTCCAAGTTTGATTGAGATTGACTGTTAATCAAAATCAAATCAAAGGATGAGTGTAGGTTTATAAAAGAAATATTTTTTAAAGCACGAAAGAAAGAGAAAAGGTTTGGCATTCTAGAATGCCATATAAATTTTGACTGCTTCAATAAATTTTTCAACATATATAAAATAGATTTCAAAGAGACAAGTCAGACCAAGTACAATACCGCAAGTCAGACCAAGTACAATACCGTTTCCTTTGATCTGGTATGAAATGACGAGATCCAAGCACAAGGAAAGTGCAGAGAACCAACTGCTTTCTCTACACCTTTATATTTATTCTGTGGAAGATTGGGAGTTGAAAATCATAGGCTTTGCTAGCTAACTCCAAGCTTCCTACTAGAAACTGCAGATATATAGGTAAAAAATAGAGGAAGAAAAAGCAGAATGGTTGTCCAGTTGCTTTACCATATTACTCTGTTTAGTCTGTTGTGGTGGTCTATGAGTAGTCCAGTACTAGCACAACCACCCATATCAAAGCCTAACTGTCAATCGAATTGCGGCGGCATTGAAATCCCATATCCTTTTGGAATTGGAACAGGTTGTCACATTAATGACAGCTGGTTTCGAATAATGTGTGACAACTCTACTGGAAAATCGATACCTTTCTTGAATCGTGCCAATCTGGAGGTGCTAGAAATTTCAGTGGAAGAAGGCACATTAAAGGTCAGAAACCCAATCACCTTCTCTAATTGCAGCAACAAGCCTATCAGCCGCCAAACAGCCAACTTGGAGGGAACGCCTTTTGCATATTCCCAGAAGAACATATTCACTGCAGTTGGTTGTGGTGTTATGGCCATGATCACCTCAAACTCAAATGGCAACACCATATCAAGTGGATGCAAGTCCGAATGCAGCATTTCAACAAATAATAGTAGCGGGCAAAATAGCTGCCAGACAGCCCTCCCTTCATTTCTCTTTGCCTTCAATACCAGTTTCCAGTTTTATGAAAATCAACCACAGAGTTCATGCAATTACGCATTCTTGGCTGACCGTGATTGGTTCGTCAACAAATAGGAGTGAGACCTGCCAGGCAGCCCTCCCTTCATCTCTCTCTGCCTTCAGTACCAGTTTCCAGGATTATGGAAATTATAGTACACAGAGTTCATGTCACTACGCATTCTTGGCAGACCGTGATTGGTTTGGCAATAATTCCACAAACTTTTCTGCCATCAGAGAAATGGACTATGTTCCGGTGATGCTAGAATGGAGCTTATTTCACTCCACAACCGATGTGTATGGAACCTTTTTTAAACCAAATTTCACGATTGGATCTTCTGGCCCAGGCCGGGCTTATTGTCTAAGCTACAATGACAGCTCTTCCATCAATGAATCCTCGAGGCTTGAATGTTCCTGCCTAGGAGGCTATAAAGGAAATCCCTATCTTCTTGACGGATGTCTAGGTAAACCTCTAACACCATTATACATGCTTTATAGAAATAATCTCTAATGGCAGTTGATTTTACCATCAATTTAAATTTGTTTCAATACATATTAATCCAGACATCAACGAATGTGAGCTTCCCAACTGGCCCTGTCCTGAACACTTCATATGTGTGAATTCGGCTGGGGGCTACAGATGCTACCCGCCAAAGAGCAACTCGCAGGTTAAAGTCATCTTTATAGGTATGCCCCTGCACCACAAAGTCTACACCCTCTGATATAAGAATGCATAATCTAGAATTGCCAAGATGATTTGGATTAATAGAAGAGAAACCATATAACAATTCACAGAAGCATAATGAAACTCAACATAATCCAGAGATTGAGATCTTAGCATCTCCTCCACTAGTTCTCCTTCAGAAAGGAAAAAAAAAAGTAAAATAGTTTTGGTTATATATGTAATAGCAAGCAATACCTACTTCACCAAGTTGAAGTTATCCTTTCTTATTTTGTTGAGTTGTTCAGGTATCGGCAGCGGTCTTGGATTCTTGTTTCTGCTCATCGCTTCCTGGTGGTTGTACAAAGTCATAAAGAAAAGAAAAGCCATTAAACAGAAGGCGAAGTTATTTAAACAAAATGGTGGTTTACTGCTGGAGCAACAATTGTCTTCTGGTGAAGTAAATGTTGAGAAGATTAAGTTGTTCAATTCAAAGGAGTTAGAGACAGCCACAGACCATTTTAATGTAGATAGAATTCTTGGCCAGGGAGGCCAGGGTACCGTTTACAAAGGAATGTTGACGGATGGAAGAATTGTTGCTGTAAAGAAGTCTAAAGTAGTTGATGGAGGTGAAGTTGCACAGTTCATCAATGAAATTGTCATTCTTTCACAAATTAACCACAGGAATGTGGTTAAGCTCCTGGGTTGCTGCTTGGAGACCGAAGTTCCTCTTTTGGTTTATGAATTCATTCCCAAGGGGACTATCCATCAGTATCTCCATCAACAAAATGAGGAGTTTCTACTTAAATGGCAAATGCGCTTAAGGATTGCAGCAGAAGTTGCAGGAGCTCTTTCGTACTTACACTCAGCAGCGGGTTTTCCAATTTACCACAGGGACATCAAGTCTACAAACATACTCTTAGATGAAGAGTACAGAGCAAAAGTTGCAGATTTTGGGACTTCAAGATCAGTTTCCATTGATCAAACACACCTTACCACAGTAGTACATGGAACATTCGGTTACTTGGACCCGGAGTACTTCCAATCTAGTCAATTTACAGATAAGAGCGATGTGTATAGCTTTGGAGTTGTTCTTGTTAAGCTCTTGACTGGAGAAAAGCCGGTTTCTTTAGCAAGGTCACCAGAAGTCAGAGGCCTAGTTGCATATTTCAATTTTTCAATGGAGGAGAACCGTCTGTTTGATATTGTTGATGCTCAAGTTAAGGAGGAGGGTGTAACTGAAGACATTTTGGCAGTTGCTACCCTTGCAAAGAGATGCTTGGATTTAAGTGGAAAGAGACGACCTACGATGAAAGAAGTGGCAATGGCGTTGGAGTGGATTCAAAAATCAGTTAAGGCTTCTAATCTGCAACAAAATCAGGAAGAGGTTGAATATGTCCGAAACGAAGTAATTTGTGACTGTCCTTGGGATGTTGCATCTGAATCAACAGGATCAGGTTTCGATGGTGGTACTGCTTCATCAAAAGATTCATTGCCACTACTACCTTAGTAATCACAGGGAACAAGAATCCTCCATTCAATCGGTGCATTACCAATCTTCGCTTTTAGGTTCCCTGTAGAACTTTTTTATTTTTATTTTATGATTTTGTTCAATATTATGTTCTCTTTTTTATGTCCCTGGGGTAATACTATTGATGTGTTTGACAGTTTTGGGTTTCTCTAAACTCCAAACTACAGTTCTATTGTCCACTTCTCTGTGGTTTCTATTTGCTTGGTAATTAATTTCCACCACCTACTTTTGTTGAATAAATCTGTTTACTTATCTAAAGAATAATTTTCACTTGGCCTTCAAAAAAAAATTACCTTTTTACTTGGACTTCAAATGAAAAGGTCAAAGGGCACTAGCTAGGGAAATAATTTTCACCGTGTGAGTAGTCTGGTAACACTTCCGTGAGACACAAGTTTGCTATTACAGTAATATAGTCCCATAAAAGGATTTTCAGCGGTTTTACTCTTTGAACTATAACCTTAATAGAACTTAACACTCCGAACTAACTTTTCAGTCAATTTAGCATCCAAACTTATATAAATAGCTAATTTAGCCCAATTTTTTCGAATTTCATCCACTATTCCGATTAAAAAGTCACATACTTGGCACATGACTTATTATTTTAATTTTTTTAAATAAATTATTATAAAGCTAATATTTGAACAATTAAAAAATCTCATTTTCTCCACTTACACTCTCTTTTGCTTTTAATATTCTTTAATTAATTTTATTCTTTTTATTCTCTCTCTTTGCTATTCTACCCTTATCCTATTCTCCATGTTTCTCTCTCTTCCCCACTCTCTCTGTTTCGACAGTGAGCCAAGAGCCCCATTCTCCCCAATATTTAAATTTGTGGACCTTGACCTACATGCCTTCTCCATCCACCACACCACCATGACCACCTCCACCTCTAAAGTCACTGGTCGACTAGTTCCTCCTTAAATCGTTCGATGATTTCAAACCATCGTCCCAACCCCCATAGTTCCCGGAATTCCCACCCCTGCTGTTTCCGACGCCATGGGCCAGAGGCGGCTTTGATTTCCCTAATCCTAGGCTCTCCTTCACGACTGGTGGGTTGTTTTGTCGATTTCCCAAATCCGACGACAAAACAAGAAAATGTCGCACTCCGAACGTGACATCGTTTCACTCCACCCCTTCTCCCACAAATACTCTCTTATAACCGTCTAAGATGTTGAGCTTCTTGACTCTGTGAGGAGTGAGATGACTGGTCTGTTTAGACTGAGTTTCTGTAGACCCTACTCTTACAAATGTAACAACTTGGCTCTGATGAGATTGCTGAATGGTTCCACCATTGGTGGATGCTTATCATTCTTGCTGCAACCCCCGATCATGGGTCGGGTTCGAACCATAGAGGAGACATCAACTACACACTTTACTTTCAGTCAGTCAACTATACACATACTTGCTTTACAGCCAAAAGCAAAAGAACAAAAAGAAGAGACGATAATAATAATTTACTTCTTATCTTTGTCTTTTCTAAAAGCCAATCAATTGCATCAATAAAAAAACGAGGATTAGGTGGTCATCATTAATCTTGTTTATTTGGCATGGGAGCAGATCAAGCATTGACTTTTGCATTTACTTAGGGAAGTTGCGGACATCCCTCTAGAGGATGCCATTTGTCACATTTTCCCTTAGCCCATGAGCCACGGCACACCAGCTTCTGTCTATTCCTCCTTCCCACAAATTGCAGTTTGAAAACAGAAAAGGAAAATTAATCTACACAAGCACAACTATGATTGACAGGAAATTTTCAAAGAAAGGAGGCAAGTATATTACCTTTCATATGCCTACAAAAGACGGGGCTATATATATATCATTGTCCTTTGCTCACAAAACATTACAACGTACGAAATCCCCTTCCTCATACTAATTGCTAGAACTCCATGGCCTTACATGGGATGCTGATTCTAAGGCCACTCAGGTTGGCCGGAACGATATTTGTTTTAGCGACACTTGCAACAGCCACAGCAGCAGCAGCTCAAGCCCTGCCTGGATGCCCTGACTATTGCGGTGATCTGAAAGTTCCATACCCATTTGGGACAGTTGAAGGTTGTTACCTGGGAGAAAACTTTTTTATCAACTGTACTACTAATACTAGTACTACGACTAGTAACTTCACTCAAATCCCAATAGTATATCTGATGGGAAATGAAGACATTGTTATTACTAATATATCCCTTGACGGTGAATTGCAAATATTGCAGCGTGTGTCCCATGATTGTTTTTATAATGAAAGAAAGGGTGTGATACACATCTCCCCCAACTCGGTCTCGTACCCGCTCCAGGTTTCTCCTTTCACCATCTCGGACACCAGAAACAAGTTGGTTTCCATTGGTTGTGACACTTTTGCAATACTTGAAGGTTACCGGCAGGATGAAGAAAGGTACGAATCGGGGTGCCTGTCCTTATGTGGTAGGCCTTATAGCGTTCCCGAGTCTTGCTCTGGCATTGGGTGCTGCACAGCTTTCATCCCTAGTGGACTGAAAAATCTTACTGTGACTGTGAGTAGATATAAAAATGATTCGTATGGAGACTGGCGCTGCAGCTACGCCTTCATTGTGGAAGAGAACTATTTCAAATTCTCCAATGCAAGTTTTCTAGAAATGGCGAACACACCCCAGCTTCCAATGGTTATTAACTGGGAAATCGGAGATCAGCCATGTGCTACAGCTGAGAAGAGCCACAATTTTTCATGCAAAGCAAATAGCAAATGTATCAACCGGACCAATTCATCTGGTTACTTCTGCATGTGCTTGCCAGGTTATGGAGGGAATCCATACCACCCAGATGGATGCCAAGGTAATCATGACCCTGTTTGAGATTGTTTTTTTTTGTTTTTTTCGTCAAAAGCCTGCTTCACATTAAAGTTAAGCAATTTAAGGTTTTTGACAAAAATAAAATATCTCAATTATTTTAAAAGCAATACATTTTGATAGCAACTTTTAAAGCAGGCTCTGGATTGCTTTTCAAAGCTGCTTTCAAAAAAAGCAGAGATGAGCCTTTAATGAATTTTTTTAATTCCCAAAATACCATCATTAATTTTTAAAAATAACACTACCTCCACCTCCACATGCAACTCCACCACCACCGAATGCCACTGCCGAAACCACCACCACATGCTCCTCCTCCTCCACTTCCACCTCCACCACCAACACCACAACAACCACCACGCAGCCACCGCCACCACCTCCACCTCCACAACTGCCATCCCCTCCACCATCACTACCACAACCACCACCTCCACTTTCATCACCACCATCACCTCTTTCACCTCCACTTTCACCTACATCTCTTTCACCACCACCTCCACCAGCATTACCACCATATGATTAGCGCATAACGCTTTTAACATAATTTCTATTTTAGTCATTATTCACAGTTATAATAGTTTTATATTAAAATTTACCAAACGATTTTGACATTACTTTTTATACTAATAGCACTTTAAAAATATTATTTACCAAACATGGAGCTGCTTTACTTTATAACTAAATATTTTCAAAGCACAGCACAAACAACTTTTTTAAAAAGTGAAAGCAATCCCAAACTGTCCTAGACACATTATGCACTCCATCTACAATTCCCCCTTTAACACATCGCTAGCATATTTATCGACAAGTTACTGATACGCTATTGACATGATACTATATATATTCTTTTCGAGTAATCTGAAGAGTGATCTCTTTTGATAAGAACTAAAAGGCTCCTATCACTTTGTATGTGAAACTGTCATCCTTACGATGGATCAATTAGGTCGGAAATTGTTAAATATAATGTTCGTCCATTCTATATATGGACATAATTAGATGACTAAATAAATTATTAACACCACACATAAAAGCATAGTAATTTAGCAGGCCCATAGATTAAGAATGAAGGATACTGGTAACATAACTTCGCCAAACATCCCCATGTATAATATATATTATTAAGTCCATATATTACTTATTAATTACTTGTTATAATTAAAAGCTGAAGATTGAGGTTTTTACCACCAATTGTGATGCATTCTACTGCTGCGTTCTTCTCAGATATTGATGAGTGTGAGGTCTCAGATCCCTGCAGTGCAGAGTGCTTAAATCTACCTGGAAATTATTCTTGTCTATGTCCAAAACGGTACAAAGGTGATGGCCTGAAAACTGGATCAGGTTGCATAAAATACAACTCCAGCCAATCTCCTCTCTTGATTAATATTTCACTCGGTAAGTTAACCAATAAACTATTACTAAACCTCAACCTACTTTAACCAACTTCAAAATCACTTTTGTTTTTCCTCTGTAAGCTATTGGTTACTTTGATTATCCCTTCCTCTCTTTTTTTCTTTTTTTTTCTTTTTTTTTGAGCTGTTCAGGTATAGGCATTGGTATTGGGCTGTTATTAGTAGTCATTGGTGCATGGTGGTTGCAGAAAGTCATCAAGAAAAGAAAAGCCATTAAACGCAAGGAGAACTTCTTTAAACAAAATGGTGGTATTTTGCTGGAGCAACAATTATCTTCAGGTGAAGTTAATGTTCAGAAAGCCAAGTTGTTCAAGTCAGAGGAGCTAGAGAAAGCCACTGACCAGTTTAATGTAGATAGAATTCTTGGCCATGGAGGCCAAGGTACCGTCTACAAAGGAATGTTGGTAGACGGAACCATTGTTGCTGTAAAGAAGTCCAAAAATATAGCTAGTGGAGGCAAAGTCAGACAATTCATCAATGAAATTGTCATTCTTTCTCAAATTAACCACAGAAATGTGGTTAAACTTTTGGGTTGTTGTTTAGAGACTGAAGTTCCTCTTTTGGTTTATGAATACATACCCAATGGAACACTTTATCAATATATTCATGACCAAAATGAGGAATTTCCTCTTACCTGGGAAATGCGCTTGAGGATTGCTCTAGAAATTGCAGGAGCTCTGTCCTACTTGCATTCTGCAGCTTCTTTCCCGATTTACCACCGTGACATCAAGTCTACTAATATACTCTTGGATGGCAAATACAGAGCCAGAATAGCAGATTTCGGGAGTTCAAGATCAGTTTCAGTTGACCAAACGCACCTCACAACATTAGTACATGGCACATTTGGTTACTTGGACCCAGAGTACTTCCAATCAAGTAAGTTTACGGATAAGAGTGACGTGTATAGCTTCGGAGTGGTTCTTGTTGAGCTCTTGACCGGACAAAAGGCAGTTTCTCTAACGAGCTCACAAGAAGCCAGAGGCCTAGTTTCATATTTCAATCATTCCATGGAGGAGAATAATGTGCTTGATATTTTTGATGCTCAAGTTAAGGAGGAGGGTGCACCGGAAGAGACTTTGGCAGTGGCTAACCTTGCAAAGAGATGCTTGGATATGAACGGAAAAAGACGCCCCACGATGAAAGAAGTGGCAGTGGAGTTGGAGGGGATTCAGAAAGCTTCTGATGTGCAACTCAATCTCAAAGCGGCTGAACACGTCCCAAATGTAGTAATTGGTCATTGGGATGATGCTGTTACATCAACAGATTCAACAGGGTCAGGTTGGGATAGTGGCGCTGCTTCATCAACAGATGTACAATCAATATTATCAGACGAATCAGGATGAACAAGAATTCTCAATGCAGGGGTCACATAAGTTCTTAGCATTCGTCTAGCTATATTGGAGATTTCCCCGTTTCTTTATTTCTTTTCTGGTCTGTTTTGTGGTATTTGTTTGCTGTGTTTGCCAGTTTGAGGTTTGTCTAAACTCTAAACTGCTGTTTTGTTTGTCGAACTCTCTGTTTTTTGCTGTTTAATTTCCACCAGCTTTTTGTTGAATAAATATGTGTTCATTAAAAGAAGGTTGACGCTTGGCCCTTCAACATATTTTATCCTAGGCTCTCCTTCACGGCTGGTGGGTTGTTTTGTCGATTTCCTGTGGGAGCAAAAATTAAGGCCCAAGTAACAAGCCACTTCTCATGAACCTAAATTTAGGGAGTGAAGGGAATCAAATAACATGATATCCACTACCATTGAGCATGGAGATAAATAAGGGATATGGGACTTGGAGTCCAAGGGTTCAATGCCTATAAAAGGCTAACTAATCCCCCAGCATAGGGGGAGGGAGTTATGATTGATTCTACTACAGTATTCATGAACGAAGACTGACTTGAGCGTCGGAGTGTTTTCTTGCAGGTACCCCCCCTCCTCACTCAATGGTGATAATCAAAGATGGTGTCCGGCTTCTCAACATGGAAATAAAAAATTACTTGTTGGAGGATCCGAAATTTTCCACTCCAACATTTCCCAAATCCGAAGACAAAACAAGAAAATGTCGCATTCCGAACGTGACATCGTTTCATTCCACCCCTTCTCCCACAAATACATCCACGATATAGAAAAACTATCAACCCAACGTCAATCCCGCTTTCTGAGAGTCCCCGGGTTGTGGATTTTCTGGGTTCTAATCTCGCCAGCTTCCACGAGATTGAATAATGTGTTTTCTGGTTTTCTGGGTTATTATATAACCTTCATGGTATGCAAAGACTTGGGATTGCATCAATATATTCACTGTTGTGCAATACTAATTAAAGAAGAACACAAGGAAAGATGTTTGGTTACAAAGAAAATTAGAGAGTTGAGAGAGAAAATTAAACTGAATCTAATAATCTTCACTAATTGTAGCTTAAATGCATTACAGACCTGGATTCACCACAACAAACACAACCATTTAACGTTTGACAGTTTGTTGATGCTCAAAATGGTTGGGCCAAGATTGAGTCCAACTTAATGATGAGGTGTAATGGATGATGAATGAAGGTGAGGACCTTAAGCATGTGTGTAAAGACTTGGGCAAGCGATAAATGTAAAGAAGACAAGATATACGTGGTTCACCCTTAATGAATGGGCTACGTCCACGGAGAAGTATTCTCTCATTATAATGGTGTATGATTACATTTGTACATGAGGTTGGACCCGAATATAAAGATGACAAGTGAGATGCCCAGGCCAAGGATCTAGGAGAGAGTCCTCGGCCCTAGGGTCTAGCTCTGAGACCCAAATCCTCTTCTAAGTGGAGAGAGGAAGTCCCTTTTTCACATGGATACTACTCCCTATTTATAGGGATGTGAAAGTGGGAGGTTTGTGTAGATTTCCGATGTGGGACTTTGTTCAAGTCGCTGTGGTAGTGACATGTGTCTTGTAGAGTAGGTTTGGCAATTTGGGAGCTTCGGTAGTCGGGATCTTGTCTTCCTTCGGCATTGAAGAAGGCGTGTGTGCCTTTGGTGCTAGTCGCTTTGAAGCTGGATATGCTCGGTTGATTATGGTGTAAACACAGTTGACAGCTATACTCTCTTATAACCGACTAAGATGTTGAGCTTCTTGACTCTGTGAGGAGTGATATGACTAGTCTGTTTGGACTGAGTTTCTGTAGACTCTACTCTTACAAATGCAACAACTTGGCTCTGATGAGATTGCTGAATGGTTCCACCATTGGTGGATGCTTATCATTCTTGCTGCAACCCCCATCAACTACACATACTTTACTTTCAGTCAGTCAACTATACACATACTTGCTTTACAGCCAAAAGCAAAAGAACAAAAAGAAGAGACGATAATAATAATTTACTTCTTATCTTTGTCTTTTCTAAAAGCCAATCAATTGCATCAAGAAAAAAACGAGGATTAGGTGGTCATCATTAATCTTGTTTATTTGGCATGGGAGCTGATCAAGCATTGACTTTTGCATTTACTTAGGGAAGTTGCAGACAGATCCCTCTAGAGGATGCCATTTGTCACATTTTCCCTTAGCCCATGAGCCACGGCACACCAGCTTCTGTCTATTCCTCCTTCCCACAAATTGCAGTTTGAAAACAGAAAAGGAAAATTAATCTACACAAGCACAACTATGATTGACAGGAAATTTTCAAAGAAAGGAGGCAAGTATATTACCTTTCATATATGCCTACAAAAGACGGGGCTATATATATATCATTGTCCTTTGCTCACAAAACAATACAACAACATACGAAATTCCCTTCCTCTTACTAATTGCTAGAACTCCATGGCCTTACATGGGATGCTGATTCTAAGGCCACTCAGGTTGGCCGGAACGATATTTGTTTTAGCGACACTTGCAACAGCCACCGCTGCAGCAGCTCAAGCCCTGCCTGGATGCCCTGACTATTGCGGTGATCTGAAAGTTCCATACCCATTTGGGACAGTTGAAGGTTGGTACCTGGGAGAAAACTTTTTTATCAACTGTACTACTAATACTAGTACTACGACTAGTAACTTCACTCAAATCCCAATAGCATATCTGATGGGAAGTGAAGACATTGTTATTACTAATATATCCCTTGACGGTGAATTGCAAATATTGCAGCGTGTGTCCCATGATTGTTTTTATAATAATGACGAGTGGGGTGTGGTGCACATCTCCCCCTACTCGCTCTCGTTCCCGCTCCAGGTTTCTCCTTTCACCATCTCGGACACCAGAAACAAGTTGGTTTCGATTGGTTGTGACACTTTTGCAATACTTGAAGGTTACCGCCAGGACGAAGAAAGGTACGAATCGGGGTGCCTGTCCTTATGTCGTAGGCCTGACAAAGTTACCGAGTCTTGCTCTGGCATTGGGTGCTGCACAGCTTCCATCCCTAGTGGACTGAAAAATTTTACTGTGAAAGTGAGTAAATATAAAAATGATCCGTATGGAGACTTGCGCTGCAGCTACGCCTTCATTGTGGAAGAGAACTATTTCAAATTCACCAATGCAAGTTTTCTAGAAATGGCGAACACACCCCAGCTTCCAATGGTTATTAACTGGGAAATCGGAGATCAGCCGTGTGCTGCAGCTGAGAAGAGCCACAATTTTTCATGCAAAGCAAATAGCAAATGTATCAACCGGACCAATTCATCTGGTTACTTCTGCATGTGCTTGCCAGGTTATGGAGGGAATCCATACCACCCAGATGGATGCCAAGGTAATCATGGCCCCGTTTGAGATTTCTTTTTTTTTTTTTTTTTTTTTTTTTTTTTTATTCTCAAAAGCCAGCTTCACTTTAAAATTAAGTAGTTTAAGGTGTTTTTTTTTTCCAGGAAGCAATTTAAGGTGTTTGGTAAAAATAAAATATCCCGAGTATTTTAAAAGCAATGACATTTTGATAGCAGCTTTTAAAGCAAGTTCTGGATTGCTTTTCAAAGCTGCTTTTAAACAAAACAGAAATGAGACTTTAATGAATTTTTTTAATTCCCAAAATACCATTATTAATTTTTAAAAATGACACTACCTCCACCTCCACATGCAACTCCACCACCACCAAATGCCACTGCTGAAACCACCACCATATACTCCTCCTCCTCCACTTCCACCCCCTCCACCTCCACCTACACCACCACCTCCACCTCCACAACTGCCATCCCCACCACCTCCACCTTCATCACCACCTTCACCTCTTTCACCTCCACTTTCACCTCCATCTCTTTGACCACCACCTCTACAACCATTACCACCACATGATTAGCGCATAACACTTTCAACATCATGTCTATTTTAGTAATTATTCACAATTATAATAGTTTTATACTAAATTTTGTCAAACGATTTTGACATTGTTTTTTGTGCTAACAACACTTTAAAAATATTGTTTACCAAACATGAAGTTGCTTTACTTTACAACTAATTATTTTCAAAGCAAAGCACAAGCAACTTTTTTTTACAAAGTGACAGCAATCCCAAACTGACCTAGACACGTTATGCACTCCATCTACAAATTCCCCCTTATAACACATCGTTAGCATATTTATCGACACGTTCATGCTGATATGCTATTGAGACAACTGATTTTATAGCTAAAGGAAGGATATTATATATATTCTTTTTTTATAAGAACTAAAAGGTTCATATCACTTTGTATGTGAAACTGTCATCCTTACGACGGATCAATTAGGTCGGAAATTGTTATGTTGAAATATAATGTTCGTCCATTCCATATATGGACATAATTAGAAAATAAATTATTAATCACACATAAATAAGCATAGTAATTTAGCAGGCCCATAGATTATGAATGAAGGATACAATGGTAACATAACTTCGCCAAACATCCCCATATATATTATATATTATTAATTCCATATATTACTTATTAATTACTTGTTATAATTAAAAGCTGAAGATTGAGGTTTTTACCACCAATTGTGATGCATTCTACTGCTGCGTTCTTCTCAGATATTGATGAGTGTGAGGTCTCAGATCCCTGCAGTGCAGAGTGCTTAAATCTACCTGGAAATTATTCTTGTCTATGTCCAAAAGGGTACAAAGGTGATGGCCTGAAAACTGCATCAGGTTGCATAAAATACAACTCCAGTCAATCTCCTCTCTTGATTAATATTTCACTCGGTAAGTTAACCAATAAACTATTACAAAACTCTCAACCGACTTTAACCAACTTCAAAATCACTTTTGTTTTTCCTCTGTAAGCTATTGGTTACTTTGATTAAGCCTTCCTTTTTTCTTTTTTTTGAGCTATATACAGGGATAGGCATTGGTCTTGGGCTGTTGCTAGTAGTCATTGGTGCATGGTGGTTGCAGAAAGTCATCAAGAAAAGAAAAGCCATTAAACGCAAGGAGAACTTCTTTAAACAAAATGGTGGTATTTTGCTGGAGCAACAATTATCTTCCGGTGAAGTTAATGTTCAGAAAGCCAAGTTGTTCAAGTCAGAGGAGCTAGAGAAAGCCACTGACCAGTTTAATGTAGATAGAATTCTTGGCCATGGAGGCCAAGGTACCGTCTACAAAGGAATGTTGGTAGACGGAACCATTGTTGCTGTAAAGAAGTCCAAAAATATAGCTAGTGGAGGCAAAGTCAGACAATTCATCAATGAAATTGTCATTCTTTCTCAAATTAACCACAGAAATTGGTTAAACTTTTGGGTTGTTGTTTAGAGACTGAAGTTCCTCTTTTGGTTTATGAATACATACCCAATGGAACACTTTATCAATATATTCATGACCAAAATGAGGAATTTCCTCTTACCTGGGAAATGCGCTTGAGGATTGCTCTAGAAATTGCAGGAGCTCTGTCCTACTTGCATTCGGCAGCTTCTTTCCCGATTTACCACCGTGACATCAAGTCTACTAATATACTCTTGGATGGCAAATACAGAGCCAGAATAGCAGATTTCGGGAGTTCAAGATCAGTTTCAGTTGACCAAACGCACCTCACAACATTAGTACATGGCACATTTGGTTACTTGGACCCAGAGTACTTCCAATCAAGTAAGTTTACGGATAAGAGTGATGTGTATAGCTTCGGAGTGGTTCTTGTTGAGCTCTTGACCGGACAAAAGGCAGTTTCTCTAACGAGCTCACAAGAAGCCAGAGGCCTAGTTTCATATTTCAATCATTCCATGGAGGAGAATAATGTGCTTGATATTTTTGATGCTCAAGTTAAGGAGGAGGGTGCAACGGAAGAGACTTTGGCAGTGGCTAACCTAGCAAAGAGATGCTTGGATATGAACGGAAAAAGACGCCCCACGATGAAAGAAGTGGCAGTGGAGTTGGAGGGGATTCAGAAAGCTTCTGATGTGCAACTCAATCTCAAAGCGGCTGAACATGTCCCAAATGTAGTAATTGGTCATTGGGATGATGCTGTTACATCAACAGATTCAACAGGGTCAGGTTGGGATAGTGGCGCTGCTTCATCAACAGATGTACAATCAATATTATCAGACGAATCAGGATGAACAAGAATTCTCAATGCAGGGGTCACATAAGTTCTTATCATTCGTCTAGCTATATTGGAGATTTCCCTGTTTCTTTATTTCTTTTCTGGTCTGTTTTGTGGTATTTGTTTGCTGTGTTTGCCAGTTTGAGGTTTGTCTAAACTCTAAACTGCTGTTTTGTTTGTCGAACTCTCTGTGTTTTTAGCTGTTTAATTTCCACCAGCTTTTTGTTGAATAAATATGTGTTCATTAATAGAAGGTTGACGCTTGGCCCTTCAACATATTTTATCTTTTACTTTGACTGATAACTTTATTTGATGTCTAATTAAAGTGCATAATTGATTATCCTAATTCTAAACACGGAACTGTCAAAGGACACTTGGAAAATAATTTTCAAAGTAATAGAGGAAGCAGGCTCCAAAGATGACCGGTCCGCGGTAAGAGTCTTGAATTAACCTGTAACTGTATGAACTAATTAATCTGCTAATGTATACCTTTTCCATGAAAATTCAAAGAAAAGCAAACGAAGAGTAAGATGCCAAAAGAGGAAATGAAAAGTCTAGTAATACTTCCGTCAGACACAGATTTGCTCTTAATATAGTAATATAGTCAAAAGACGGCACATTGTTGGAAAGCATGGTATTGGTATGCAAAAACTTGTGATTGCATCATTGGCCGGAGTGGTAGTTAGCATTTTCTCTTTTGTCAAATATGGTTGCTAGAATCCAAAACCTTAATCAAACTTTCAATGTTTCTTTTTTGACTTCGATCATTCTGGTGGACAACTTATTCAGGAAATTTCAGCACAGAATTCCCACTTGGGCAAAGAGAGACATTTTTATTAGCCTGATTCCTCCTATAAAGCATGTACTGAGAATTTGGATTTGCTCCATGACCCTCAAGGAGAGAGAGAGAGAGAGAGAGATGAAAATGGTGCTCCAACTTTTTGAGGTGGTTTTGTTATTGTGGAAAATAAGTACTGCATTAGCTCAATCACCAGCTCTAGCTAAGTCTGGTTGCCAGTCACAATGTGGAGATGTTACCATTCCATACCCTTTTGGAATTGGAGCCAACTGCTATGTTGATGAATGGTTTTCCATTTCCTGCAATGAAACTTTTAACCCTCCCAAGCCCTTCTTAAATAGCACTAAACTTGAAGTTCTGGAAGTTTCAACAGAATTAGGAACTGTTCGTGTCAACTTTCCGGTAAATTCAACTTGTGGTGACAGAAGCAGTGCAAATGTGATGAGCATGGAAGGAAGCCCTTTTGTTTTCTCCCAAGCTGATAATAGATTCACTGGTGTGGGATGCAACAACTTAGCTCTAATGACATTGCTGAATGGTTCAACCATTGGTGGGTGCTTATCATTCTGCTTTAGTGGCTCAACAGGAGGAAGTAGTACTACTTGCAATGGCATTGACTGTTGCCAGACAACAATCCCTTCCCATCTTCAGGCATTCAATACAACAATAGAGAACATAGAAGCCAGGGAAAACTCAGAGGGATGCAAGTATGCATTCTTAGTAGACCAACAGTGGTTTGAGTCCAATGTAAGAATAGCAAAAGCCTCAGCCATACAAAACAGGGATAACTTTCCTGTGGTGCTGGAGTGGAGGATAGACAGATGGAAATATGACTCGCTTGTAACGAATAAATCAATTTCCTTTAACAATTCAACTGTGTGTGAAAGTGGAGTTTTTATCAACAGCACCTCCTTTAGTAACCAGACCTCAGTGGTTCGGTGTTCTTGCAAAAGGGGATACGAAGGAAATCCGTATCTTCCTGAAGGATGTCTAGGTAAACTTCTCACAATCTAAATGATGAATTTGTTTTTATTTGGAATCAGAGATCCCCATCAATCCATATTCATACATGGTAAACCAGTTTGAGGCAACGGCCTCAAAATGCAGGGCTAATATCTCCACTAGTTGCTTGTTTATAATTGATCTTTGCTCATTATTTTTCACTGTTCTACCATTTCGATATTCATTCCTTTTCCACTTTTCTAATTCGTTTCAGATATTGATGAATGCGCGGACTCGAAGAATAGCCCTTGTTTACAAGAAAACCTTGGACCTACTTTTACCTGTAAAAATACTGAGGGGAGTTATGAATGCCACTTTTACAGTCCTCCAGAGAAGAAGAAATCTGCAGTTAAACCGGTGCTTATAGGTATTGCTTCTATCCTTCAGTTGCCTGGAATAATTTCCAGTGAATTCAAATGGGCAAAAGTTGTACTTTTCCCTGAAATTTCAAGAGAGGCTAAAGCATTTGAGTACTTCTTTCTAAATTTGTTGAGTTATGCAGGTATTGGAGCAAGCTTGGGGCTATTACTTCTACTTGCTGGTGCATGGTGGTTATACAAGATCGTGAAGAAAAGAAACAATGTTAAACGGCGAGAGAAGTTCTTCAAACAAAACGGTGGCTTGTTGCTTCAAGAACAATTAAGTTCGGGTGAAGTCAATGTTGAGAAAATAAAATTATTTGATCCAAAGGAGCTAGAAAAGGCCACAGACCATTTCAATGTGAATAGAATACTTGGCCAAGGAGGCCAAGGTACTGTTTACAAAGGCATGTTGACGGATGGAAGAATTGTTGCAGTAAAAAAGTCCAAAGTAGTTGATGAAGGGAAACTTAGGCCTTTCATTAATGAGATTGTCATTCTTTCACAACTCAACCACAGGAATGTGGTGAAGCTCTTGGGGTGTTGTTTGGAGACAGAGGTGCCTCTACTGGTTTATGAATTTGTTCCCAATGGAACCCTATTCGAGTATATCCATGAAGACAATGAAGAGTTTCCACTTACATGGGATATGCGTGTAAGGATCGCCATAGAGGTAGCTGGAGCTCTTTTCTACCTGCACTCTGCAGCTTCCATACCAATTTATCATCGTGACATTAAGTCCACAAACATACTTTTAGATGATAAGTACAGAGCAAAAGTAGCTGACTTTGGAACTTCAAGATCAATTTCCATTGATCAAACTCATGTAACCACAATAGTACAAGGCACTTTTGGGTACTTGGATCCAGAATACTTTCAGTCAAGCCAATTCACAGAAAAGAGTGACGTCTATAGCTTCGGAGTAGTCCTCGTTGAGCTCTTAACAAGTCAAAAGCCAATTTCTTTTACAAGGTCGGAACAGGGCAGAAGTCTAGCTACATATTTCATTCTGTCAATGGAAGAGAATCGCCTGTTTGATATCGTTGATGTTCGAGTCATGAAGGAGGGAAGTAAAGACCAAATTGTGGCAGTTGCTAACCTTGCAAAAAGATGCTTGGACTTAAATGGAAAGAGACGGCCTACGATGAAAGAAGTTGCAATGGAGTTGGAGGGGACTCAAAAAGCAGTGAAAGCTTCTCATGTGGAACAAAATCATGAAGAGATTGAATATGTTGGAAATGAAGTGACTGGTCCTTGGGGTGTTGCTTCTACATCTACATCAACAGATGTTCTACCTCTTTTATCGTCCGAATCACGATGAACAGATCCTCAATGCAATTGGAGACTTCCCTCATGAAACAATTCTGTAGTTGTTGCTGTGTTTGATAGTCTTAAGGCTTGTTAAACTCTAGCTATTGTTCTGTAGCCCACTTTCTCTGTGGATTGCTCTGATTAATTTGTAACTGTTTTTATTAAGTAAATTCTTTCATTGATTAAAAAGCAACTTCGACGACATCTTATTAGCTTCTCTCGCATATGTTTCACTAATTTTGTACTAGCCACCTCATTAAGCTGGATGTGTTGCATTGATTCTTACCAGAGCAGTCCTTCCAAATTAAGCTATACATAGACATAGATGAAGGCTCTAATTTTGACTAGCGCTTCTTTTTACTTTTTTTTTTTTTTTTTTTTTTTTTTTTGTTTTTTTTGCTTTATTTTCTTCTTTGTCCACTATCTGATCTTGACAATTTGCTTCTTTTTTCTCTCTTTTTTATGAAAGTAAGCGATAGTACGTATATTATTGACGATCAAATAAAAGTACAACAATTTGCTTCTGACTTCAAAGTTACAATCAAAGAAACTACAATCTCTATGGCATCTTACCATATGTAGCAATCTCAATCAAATTGTACAGCAATTATGGTTGTTAAATATTGGACAAACTGAATTCTTTATATTTTGTAAAAACCATTCAATTTAGTACTGGCTATTGAGATTCTCTCCACCTTCAAGTAGGGTTTTTTTTTTACAAGAATCCTAGAATCCTAAAGCTGTCATGTGACTTGTGAAGGTGCACGTGCCCATCTACATAAGTCAGTAAACAATTTTTACCTAATCAAAATTATTAACTGCTAAACAGAAACAAATCCCAAATTTTAATGAGAGCTGATTTTCCCACTCTTTTTTCTCCACTTACACTCCCTTTTGTTTTTAAATACTTTTTAATTAATTTTGTTCTTTTTTGTTATTTTTAATATTTTTGTGGAGATAGTAGATACTGGCTCTATTCCAAAATGTGAAATATATTGGAAAAACTGATTATGGTGTAGCTCTAAGACGATGTGAGGATGGGGGCGTCTGACCAAAATGCCCACAACTTTTTTGGAAAAATATGCGGAAGATGAAGGTACCTGGGTCCATTCCAAAATGCCTAAATTTCTACTGACCATATTAGGTACGCGTGTTGACCTAACCCGCCCAGAATAGACACTTTGTCGAAGTACACTGACAAAATCAATACAAATAATTTCTACAGTACAAACCAGCACAAGAAAATGAAATGGGCCCCACCAACCTTTCAGGCTATGCCACAGGAACTGACAAGTGAAATATCCGGTTTCCATTTAACAAAGCACTGCTCTCGGAGCCCTCAAAGTTCAAATGTCATTTGTAGACCGAAAAATAAGTAGTTGCAGCTAAATTTCTCTTGCTGATGTAACGAATGAATGAGCCGGTGGGTACGAAAAACAATTTGAAAGGTAGTTAAGACCCTAAGCTTTCTACTTTCCCTTTTTATTTTTGTACATAACGTAACATCATATAAATTTATTCACTATGCCTCTCCCGAGTAACACAAGCACACTCTCACACACTCACACAGCTGCAGAACCCTCAAGCAGTAGTGGCACGGCGGGCTGAGATAACCATGGGGTCGACCGGAGAGTACCAGCCGCTGCTGCTCGGACTTGACTCACATTCCCAGATACCTGGCTTGTCGTCCGCTGCCATCGAAGAGTTTCTGGAGAACCGGCCTGTGGCAGCCCGATGGTGGCCTAGACTGGTGGCATGGGAGTCAAGGCTGCTCTGGATTTTATCTGGTTCATCTATCGTTGTCTCCATATTTAATTTTATGCTCAGTTTTGTCACCCTCATGTTTTGTGGCCATTTGAGTGCCTTGGAGCTGGCTGGAGCCTCTATTGCTAATGTGGGAATTCAAGGTCTTGCTTATGGGATTATGGTAAGTATCCCAAACTAATGTACCAAATAATTCATTTACCAAAATTTCATCTCTATGTTTGTTTTTCACTATTTGTGGTTGATTTAACTTTATTATTTTTTTCTTGCCTTTGAATCAAAAGTTGGGAATGGCTAGTGCTGTGCAAACTGTGTGTGGGCAAGCATTTGGAGCCAGAAAATTGCGAGAAATGGGCATCATATGCCAAAGAGCAATCATCTTGCACTTGGGAGCAGCAGTCCTCCTTACATTTCTATATTGGTGGTCAGGTCCAATACTTAGAGCCATAGGCCAGGCAGAAGACATAGCATTGCAGGGCCAAGTGTTTGCAAGGGGCCTAATTCCTCAGCTTTATGCATTTGCAATAAACTGCCCCCAGCAGAGGTTCCTTCAAGCACAAAACATTGTGAACCCTTTGGCCTATATGTCTTTTGGGGTTTTCCTCGTCCACATTCTTCTCACTTGGTTGGTGGTTTATGTTGTGGAATATGGCCTACTGGGGGCTGCTCTTATTCTCAGCCTCTCTTGGTGGCTTCTTGTCATTACATATGGACTTTACATTATTCTAAGCCCCAAGTGCAAGGAAACTTGGACTGGCTTCTCTTGGAATGCCTTCAAAGGAATTTGGCCTTATTTTAGGTTAACTCTTTCCTCTGCTGTCATGCTCTGGTAAGTGTCAAATTTTAACCCTTTTCTCCCCTATTTTTTTACTGCACATCTCATTTGCAAACACTTTTTTTTACCTTTTGCTAGTGGGGTATAGCTCAATTGGTTGAGCTCTTTCACCTCCACTCATGTGTACCCAATCAATACTTGTGTAAAGCCCCCTCCCCCAATTGTTTGTACTCAAAAAAACACTTGTTTTTACCTTTCAAATAACTCTTGGGTTTGCTCATGCATTAATGTAGCTTGGAGATATGGTACAGCCAGGGGCTGGTGCTGATATCAGGGCTTCTCTCCAATCCTACAGTTGCTCTAGACTCCATTTCTATTTGGTATGTCTAGTGTTTAAAGCATTCCATTTAAGCTTTTCCCTTTATCAGTCAATTTGCTCAATTGTTTAACTCACATTGTTAGTCTAACTTTACATTTTCTGATGTGATATAATTCCAGCATGAACTACTTGAACTGGGACTTGCAATTTATGTTAGGCCTAAGTGCAGGAGCCAGGTTTGTGACAAATAAATGCTCTTAAGAATGTTTATTTCTTGATCACGAATTAGAATTTACTTTATTGATAACGAGACATCGGTTGTGCAGTGTTCGAGTCAGTAATGAGCTAGGTGCTGGTAATGCAAAGGTGGCCAAATTTTCAGTGTTTGTTGTGAACGGGACCAGCATACTGATTAGCATAGTCTTCAGTGCAATTGTATTGATTTTTAAAGTTGGATTAAGCAAGCTTTTTACCAGTGATTCCGTAGTTATCGCAGCAGTATCGGATTTAACCCCATTGCTGGCCATCTCTGTTTTCTTGAATGGCATTCAACCTATACTCTCAGGTACTGATATGTGACAAAAGGAGTAGATGAACAAACCAGGTCTGCAGGCATTGTGAGTGGCATCATTTCTAATTTAACTCTCTGGAATTTCAGGGGTGGCAATTGGAAGTGGATGGCAAGCTATTGTGGCCTATGTTAACCTGACTTGCTACTACGTTATCGGTCTTCCGATCGGATGTGTTCTTGGCTTCAAAGCCAACATGGGAGTATCAGTAAGTTCAATCTCTCCCTCACTCTTGTGCCAGTAAAGCTATTTCTTTGTGAGTGATAGAACATGATGCATTCTTTTTATCTCTTTCAGGGTATTTGGTGGGGGATGATTATTGGAGTTTTTCTACAAACAGTAACTCTAATTATTCTCACCGCCAGAACAAATTGGGATGCTGAGGTAATTTAAATTTTGATTGAAGTATTGTCTTATCTTGGCGTATATAGTCAACATGGACTGCATTTGATCAACTTATCACTAATCACCATGCTTTTGTAGGTTGAAAAAGCAGCTAATCGATTGAAGAAAGCTGCAGAAATACAAGACTCGCTGACTGATGTATAAGGCCATGGAGGTTTTCAAAACTTGATTTCACCTGCGGTTCACGTATGAATTCCTGTGTTTTGACATAGCATGGTCAACGAGATTTAGACTAGGAAGTTTTTATCTTCTTCCCCTGTATTGTATACAACCAATCAGATTGGTGCCAACTTTGATTATATAAGGGAAAGAAAACCATCCTATTTGTTTCACAGAATCGAACAGTAATAGTTTCTGCTTTGATGAATATGTCACATTCAGAACTGTACTACCTTGCTTTTGCTGAAAGAAAATGAGTAACCTACACCAGACATAACTTGAGAAGAAGCTGCCACAGTTGAATCTTGAATCACAAAACTATGAATTCCAAAAATTTATATATGCTAAAGCTAAAATTACCCTCATTTTACTGTTGTTTCTCGTTTTGTTTTGGTCTTGATCTCATCCGTTTTTCATGGAACACGCCATCTCCTCCTTCTGCTATTTACGTTCCCAAATCCGAATTCTGTACCGGCCTTTGCAGATTCCGACGCCCAGAGTGAAATCAGTGCCGACAACTGAGGTATGCTTGCTAAAAGTCAGTTTCTGTGTTTTTTGTTTTGATTCACTTGAGCTGAGGTATTGTAGGATTATCTCAGCCTTTGATTGTTGCTTTTGATTGGACTGTGATTGTTGCTTTGATTGGATTGTTTGGAGGATTTTTGTCATATTTAATAATGATGTTCCTGTTTGGAGGAATGTAGTTTATGATTAAAAATTTGGGGTCCAAACAAGGAATTGATTTTTAATACCTGAGCTTGATCAACAACAAGAAAATATGTCAACCCTGAAATTGGTTCATAGACAGAAATAGGCTCTCCAAGTTAACTAAATTTCCAATCCCATTTGGAAGTCTTCCTACTAATTTATTGTCACTTACGTAGAACCTCTTAAGAGAAGAAGACAAGTTTGCTGTGCATTCAGGTAAGGAACCCCCAAAATTGTTCATATTAATGCCTAGGTGTCAGATAAAGCTCAAGTCATTAAGTCTCCCACTTCCTAGATTGTTGGAGGTAAGAGAAAATCTCTCAAGCTTATGCAAATTTGCCAAAGATGGGACTTTACCATGTAGGCTGTTTCCTTGCATTCCTAGATGACCTAGACTTGAGGCATTAGATATTTATACTGGAATAGTTCCACTAAATTGGTTAGAAGCAATATCAAAATACTGGAGACTTGGAGAAAAAATACATGAGTTTGAGGGAAAAGTACCTTGGATTTCATTTGGTTGCAGAGAAAATCTTATGAGAGAAGACAGATTGAAGATGGAGGGTGGAATCATACCGGACAGAGAATTGCCCGCGAATCGAATCTCTGTTAATTCTGTCAGCTGGCTGAAAATATCTGGAATGCTCCCATTCAAATAATTAGAAGATGCAGAAAGCACCACAAGAGTTGATAAGTTACAGGGCAAATGTCCTGTAACAGGTTGTAAATCTTAAGGAAGCACGGGAGTTCTCCAGTGACAAAAAGTTCATTTATTTGTTCAAAGTAATGTGCTAATCTTTGTGCATCAGATCAGATCACTATTTCCTTCTATCTCTATTTTCCCTTTGTGGGGTTGGGGTGAGGGGCTTTGTGTTACTGCATCTTTCTTGACTTTGTGACCATGACCAGATCACAGTGCAAAGGACTGAATTGAACAGTCCACTTGGGCTTGAGGTTCAGTTACATATAACAGAGGCCATTTGTCCTGCAATAAGTGAACATGGTAACAAGTGGAATATTTTTGGCTCACTGGTTTCTAGAAATATATTGTATATGTAAAGCTTGGTGCTGAGATATAATCATGTGGATTGTATGTCTGCCTGAATAGAGGAGATGCATTTTCAAACACTCAGCAGGTTTGCTGTTGCCTTTACTTCATTCTAATTCTATTTTCTAGCTAATCTCTTATGATTTCCTTTTCTTCTTCTCTGTCTTTCTGTCTCTCGGTCTCTCTCCCTCTCTACATCTCATGAAATTTTTGCGGAGCTTTTCGAGCTCAGGCTGGCCTCTACGGCCAACCATGGTGTTGCACAACATAGGGGAAAGGAAGAGGGAGAGGAGACGAACCTGATCCAGGTGATGGCGCGGCATGAGGTGGCCGGCGATGGCGACGGTGGAACTTTCAGCCGAAACTTCACGTCGTTCCACCCCAAAATCGTCGGGTTTTCGAGCTGCGAAAATGACTAGGGTAGAAGGAGGACGTCGAGCCGAAGATTTTGGGACCGGTCTCGCCTGAAACGGTCGCCGAAGTTGGGAGAAATCGCCTTCTGAAGCGGCTGGTCTGTTTGCACGAAGAGAGAGAGAAACGAGAGAGAGAGAGTCGCAGCTGGAGGAGGGAGAGAGAGAGTGAGAGAGCTGGGTATTTCAAATTTAGGTTTTTTAGGTTTTAGACATAAAAAAAATTTCACTTTTGGAAAAAACCAAAATTTTTTCAAAAAAGACAAAAAAACCGCTCAACTTTCAATTCAAAGACATGCAAATGTATTGGATTTCTTAGGAAATCTAAAAATAAATAAGGGCATTTTTGTCCATTTTTGCTTCTTTTAAAATTTTTCTCTCTCCTTTTGCTTTTTCTAAAATGTCCCTTTAAATTTTAACTTTGCAAAAATTATGGTTGTGCTATTATACTGCCGTTGACCAAAACATCTTGGTTTCAATTTCGATTTGGGCCCATCACGTGTCTACAAATTCATGAGCCCGAGCACTATGCTAAGAAACCAAGAAAATTTCCAAAACTAGCCCCGAGCAAAAAGTCAACCCTCAACCGCCAAATAACCTTAAGCTTAAAGTTATACCTTCACTTTAGAATTTTGAAAATTAAATTAAATTTCGGGACAGGATTGAAGTGTTTTTTAGTTGTATTTTGTAGTTACCAAGTTATTTTTGGTGGTTTGGTTCTTCTCGCCTAATTGTTGTTTCATTTTGTTTTTCTGCCTTTGTATTTTGGGTAGGTGTTGTTCTGCTTTTGTGTACCTATTTTGGGAAGTATTTGATAGCTTCTCTGATTACAGGTTAATTTTCTATTCATTTTTTAAAAGACCATGCATGGTAGCTGTTGCTAATTTATTTGTAAATAATGTGGCATTTGAAAATCCTCCTTTCTGTGGTTGTGATATCATTACTATGTACTGCTGCCCCCAAAATAGAGTATATTTTTTAATTTAAAATTCATTTATCTCACAGAAATTCACATTACATGCATAGTTTCTTCTTATCAAACTTTTTGCTCAATCTGCTTTAAATTTCATACAATAATTGAATTGGTTGTGACCTAATGTTATTTATCAAATTGGAAAAATCATAACATGCTCTACCTGAAGCCTTAGCTAAATTTCAAATTTGGGGTCCAAGATAGAGGAAATTTTTTGTAAAACATCGTCCTATCCATCTTTGCATTTGTTTTTTCTTATTTAATGATACTATTATTCGAGATCTTTATTTAGTTTTGTGAAATATAAATTATACAATAATTATTAATAATGGCAAAAATATATGCCAATTAGCATCACGTGTTTGTGAGCACAGATTTCGAATTTTGTCCTTACTCGTTTGTTCTTTTAGCCTAAAACATGGCTACATCGGTGAGACTGCAATTGTTTACGTTATTTCTGCCTACTGGAAAGGGTAACTGAAGAACAGTTAAAAATTGAAGGAACTTTTCCTATAAATAGGGAAATCTTATGTTTGGGTTCTATCTCAAAGTTAAGCTTAGATCTGATTTATCTAAACTATTGTTTGTCCTATTGGATTTTCGAACTTCATTATGTGATAATAGTTATTGCTTTCACTCAAATTTTCCTATTTATCTACACACTAACACCTGCCATTTTGCAAATTTGCACCGAGTTAAAACCCCTAAAAAAAAAAAACCCCTATTGAGGACAAGGAAAAACAGAAGCCACCTCTATAGCAGAGCCAACAAGAGATAGATCCCCTTCCACCACCGAGTAGCGTAAGACCTAGCCAAACTCTTTTGAACAATTAGCAGCTCAAAACTACTACTATTTTGATGTTTTCATTACTGCTTGGTTTATTAAAATATGGTCAATATTTTAACAAGAAAATTATAAGTCTATTTCTTGTAACTTAAATTTGCTAAACAAAGCATTATGCCACTATTTAAAGATCTCCATGTCTATATAAAGCTTTAAAACTCGTAGCAACATGCGAGCACCTTTGCTAGTACACATTAATAAGCTTAACAAAACTCAAACGGTTCCATTTTGTTCTCCACCCATCTCACCGCCAATAGAAGCGCAATCGAAGGTGGCCTGAATTCTGAGCCTATATAGTTCACAAGCAATCGAAAGCCAATAGTAGTAAACTGCCACTTGCTTAAACGCCACTAAGCTGGTGTGGAGGAATTCCGTTTCCATGTAATAACTCTCAAGTGATATTCTTGCATGAATAATAATATAATAAAGCCCAAGTAACGTGACTATACCACAAAATAGAGTAACCCCCCAATTTACAAATCAGCCACTTTAAGTAAGCCTTCAAGGCTTTTCTCACTATCACCATTTAAATAAATCAGTTCATGTTTTTGTTCATCATATGATGAAGTGACCTGTGAAGGACCATCTAATTCATCATCATGATTGTCATCATCATCATCATCATCATCTTCATCCCCATCCTCATCTCCGCTGTCATTCTCATCAATAGGCACCTAAAACTTCGTACCTCCTTGTTCATTGCTACACTGATCCAAATTTCCTTACCCCTTCTTTAATAGCTGCAGGCAGGGGGCATGGGGGAATTATATGGCAGCTTGGCCTTAATTATGGAGGCTGAGGTTATAAGAGAAGCTCTGCTTGCTTGCATCAACTGTCGACTGTTGTGTGTGGAAATACCTCCACAGGTTCTTGATTGAAGTCCGCACGCTTCCCTAGTTGAAGGAGAACTCTGGATTACGTTCCCGAAGTCGAACGGTGGAAATGGGGTGAGTACCTACAAAAGCCACTCTGACGCTCAAGTCAATGTTTGTACAACGTACTCTTAGTGTTCAACTGAATTTCTCGTACCTTGGTTGGTGGTCTAGCTAGGTTTTTATAGCGCTTCGAGTTCTTGGGTTTGGCCATACTTCCCTAGCTTTGCGCATTCCGTCCTCCACTTCATGGTAGTGGGATCATATGAGTAATTTGCGTCTCCCTCGCTTCGCACTTCTATAGTGGGAGGGAAGCTCGATCATCCCACGTCTTTTGGTTGTGGCATATGGGTTAAGCCATGATAAATGAGATTTGGTCCCACAGTGCCCCCCTTTTTTTCCTCTCTACACGCTTCGCAAGTGGAGAGGGAAAAATGATCTAAGTGGGATTTTGGAATAAGATTTCTTCAGGTTGAGCGCATGTCATCCTGATGGGCTCACTGAGCCCCAAATAAGCCATACATTTTTCCCTTGGGCTTGTTGGTCAAACCCAAAAATATGATTCCTTTTGGCTTATCACCGACTCACGCATGTTGCTTTCACACCTTGCATGCAAAATATTTAAATATGAATTTTCACGCACGTTGCTAACTTCTCAAGTTCCAACTGTGGACTGCTACCCCTATGTGGAGTATCCAAGTGCGGACAGCCGATCCCATGCGCAAGTGGACCCTTTTCTTTATTTTGAATTTCTGCACCTCTACCGATCAGGTGGACCCATGCGCATTTTCCTCTTTGCTAACCGGCCCCCGTTGGGGTGCACTTGGTTTCAAACTTTTGTCGACCCCGTGGGCCCCATGATACTTGCTTTCTCTTTGCTAGCCGATCCCAACTCCAGTCGGGGTGCACTTGGTTTTGAGCTTTTGCCGATCCGGTGAGTCCCATGCCTCTTGGTTTCTCTTTCCTTGCCAATCCCAAACGGATTGGGGTGTACCCGGTTTTAAGCTTTTGCCGATCCGGTGGGTCCCATGTCTCTTGGTTTCTCTTTGCTAGCCGATCCCAACCCCAGTTGAGGTGTGCTTGATTTTGAGCTTTTGCCAATTCGATGGTCCCATGCCTCTTGGTTTCTCATTGCTAGCTGATCCCAAATGGATTTCAACGAGTTGGTGCAGTGGTATTTGCCTTGAGTTTGACCTTGGAGGTCTTGTGTTCAAAATCTCCACCCTTCATCTTAAAATATTCTCTCTTTTTTCTTGCACTTGAGTCGTCCATACGGGCCCCAAAACCCCTTAGTTGTCCTTCCAGACCCGTGTGCCTTTAGTTTCTCAACCAATCCAAGGTGTTCACGAACCTTTTTTTTATTTTTTTTTCTTTTCTTTTTCTTCTCCTTTTTTTTTCTCGCACTTGAGCCATCCACGCGGGCCCCAAAACCCCTTAGCTGTTCTTCTGGACTCGTGCACCTTCGGTTTCTCAACCGATCCAAGATGTTCGTGAACCTTTTTTTTTTTCTTCTTCTTTTTTTTTTTCTCGCACTTGAGCCGTCCACGCGGGCCCCAAAACCCCTTAATTGTCCTTCCGGAACCATGTGCCTTCGGTTTCTCAACCGATCCAAGGTGTTCACGAACCTTTTTTTATTATTTTTATTTTTTCTTTTCTTTTTTCTTCTCCTTTTTTTTCTCACACTTGAGCCATCCACGCAGGCCCCAAAACCCCTTAGCTGTCCTTCTGGACCCGTGCACCTTCGGTTTCTCAACCAATCCAAGATGTTCGCGAACCTATTTTTTTTTTTTTTTTTTTTTTTCTTCTTCTTTTCTTTTCTCGCACTTGAGTCGTCCATGCGGGCCCCAAAACCCCTTAGCTATCCTTCCGGACCCGTGCACCTTCGGTTTCTCAATCGATCCAAGATGTTCGCGAACTTTTTTTTTCTCGCACTTGAGCCGTCCATGCGGGCCCCAAAACCCCTTAGATGTCCTTCCGGATCCGTGTGCCTTCGGTTTCTCAACCAATCCAAGGTGTTCACGAACTTTTTTTTATTATTCTTTTCTTTTCTTTTCTTTTCTTTTCTCCTTTTTTTTTCTAGCACTTGAGCCATCCACGCGGGCCCCGAAACCCCTTAGCTGTCCTTCCACACCCGTGCACCTTCGGTTTCTCAACCGATCCAAAATGTTCGCGAACCTTTTTTTTTCTCGCACTTGAGCCTTCCACGCGGGCCCCAAAACCCCTTAGCTGTCCTTCTGGACCCGTGTGTCTTTGGTTTCTCAACCGATCCAAGGTGTTTTTTTTTTTTTTTTTTCCTTTTTTTTTCTTTTTTCACTTGAGCACATCCACCGTACGTAGCCCCAAAACCCCTTAGCTGTCCTTCTGAACCCGTGCGCCTTTGGTTTCTCAAACCGATTCAAGATGTTGCGCGATTTTTTTTTTTTTTTTTTTTTTTTTTTTTTTTCTTTTTTTTTTTTTTTTTTTTTTCTTTTTCTTTTTGTAGCGCATGAGCCATCCGCGCGGCCCCAAAACCCCTTAGCTGTCCTTCTGGACCCGTGAGTCTTCGGTTTCTCAACCGATCCAGGATGTTCGCGAACATTTTTTTTTCTTCTTCTTCTCCTTGTTTTTTTCTCGCAAACCCCTTAGCTATCCTTCCGGACCCGTGCACCTTCGATTCTCAACTGATCCAAGATGTTCGAGAACTTTTTTTTTGTCTCGCACTTGAGCCGTCCACGCCGGACCCAAAACCCCTTAGCTATCCTTCCGGACCCGTGTGCCTTCAGTTTCTCAACCGATCCAAGGTGTTCACGAACCTTTTTTTATTTTTTTATTTTCTCCTTTTTTTTCTCACACTTGAGCCATCCACGCGGGCCCCGAAACCCCTTAGCTATCCTTCCAGACCCGTGCACCTTCGGTTTCTCAATCGATCCAAGCCGTTCGCGAACCTTTTTTTTTCTCGCACTTGAGCTGTCCACGCGGGCCCCAAAACTCCTTAGCTGTCCTTCTGGACCCGTGTGTCTTCGGTTTCTCAACCGATCCAAGGTGTTCACGAACCTTTTTTTATTTTTTACAAAAGAAAAGAAAAAAAAAGAGAAGAAGAAGAAAAGAAAAAAAAGTTCGCGAACATCTTGGCTCGGTTGAGAAACCACACAGGTCCGGAAGGACAACTAAGGGGTTTTGGAGCCCGCGTGGACGGCTCAAGTGCGAGAACAAACAAAAATAACAAAAAGAAAAAAAAAAGTTCGTGAACACCTTGGATCGGTTGAGAAACCGACAACACACGGATCCGGAAGGACAACTAAGGGATTTTGGGGCTCGCATGGATGGCTCAAGTGCAAGAAAATAGAGAGAGAGAATATTTTAAGATGAAGGGTGGAGATTTTGAACGCAAGACCTCCAAGGTCAAACTCTAGGCAAATGCCACTGCACCAACTCGTTGAAATCCATTTGGGATCGGCTAGCAATGAGAAACCAAGAGGCATAGGACCATCGGATTGGCAAAAGCTCAAAATCAAGCGCACCCTAACTAGGGTTGGGATTGGCTAGCAAAGATAAACCAAGAGGCATGGGATCCACTGGATCGGCAAAAGCTCAAAACCAAGCGCACCCCGACTGGAGTTGGGATCGACTAGCAAAGAGAAAGCAAGGATCATTTGGCCCACGAGGTCAGCTAAAGCCTGAAACCAAGCGCACCCCAACGGGGCCGGTTAGCAAAGAGGAAAATGCGCATGGGCCCACTTGATCGGTAGAGGTGCATAAATTCAAAATAAAGAAAAAGAGTCCACTTGCGCATGGGATCGGCTGTTCGCACTTGGATACTCCACATAGAGGTAGTAGTCCACAATTGGAACTTGAGAAGTTAGCAACGTGCATGAAAAATCATATTTGAATATTTCGCATGCAATGTGTGAAAGTAACATGCGTGAGTTGGTGATAAGCCAATAGGAATCATATTTTTGGGCTTGACCAACAAGCCCAAGGGAAAAGGGTATAGCTTATTTGGGGCTCAGCCATGAGCCCATCAGGATGACATGCGCTCAACCCGAAGAAATCCTATTCCAAAATCCCACTTAGATCATTTTTCCCTCTTTACTCGCGAAGCGTGTAGAGAAGAAAAAAAGGGGGCACTGTGGGGACCAAATCTCATTTATCGTGGCTTAACCTATATGCCACAACCAAAAGACGTGGGATGATCGAGCTTCCCTCCCACTATAGAAGTGCGGAGCGAGGGAGACGCAAATCACTCATATGATCCCACTACCATGAAGTGGAGGACGGGATGCGCAAAGCCAAGGAAGTATGGCCAAACCCAAGAACTCGAAGCACTATAAAAACCCGACTAGACCTCCAACCAAGGTACGAGAAATTCAGTTGAACACTAAGAGTACGTTGCACAAACATTGACTTGAGCGTCAGAGTGGCTTTTGTAGGTACTCGCCCCATTTCCACCATTCGACTTCGGGAACGTAATCCGGAGTTCTCCTTCAACCAAGGAAGCGTGTGGACTTCAGTCAAGAACCTATGGAGGTATTTCTTCTTGAAAGAAATCCTGCTCCAACAATTATGTAAATATTTTATAGTTGAAACTTTTCCTTATCCAGTTTTCCTTAAGCAGTCTTATCCTAAAACGAGTGCACAAAGTGCTCAGTTTTCATTCACTGCCACTAATAATAAGCACAACAGAAATCTTTCTAGAACCAAAACAAGAATTTTGAATATATGGAAACTAATTTTTCAGCGAGTGCAACTTATCGGAATATAGCATAATCAACATGCAGGTACTGAGAAGTATACCTGTCCCTTCTCATGCTCTTAAAAACAGTTCGAGCTTGGTCCACCATTCCTGATACTGCAAATGCGTCAAGCAAAATGTTATAAGCTTACGGGGTTGGTCTGCAAAACAGAAAGAATGGCGGATATTATAGCTTTCATCATTGGTAAGGAATTGGCATCAAGAATTTGGCCAAAAGTGGATTGTGTGTAGCATAAATTGGCCTGCAAGTGTCTACTTTCCCTTTGTAGATGATGATACATCAACTTGCAAATTCATTTCATTACAATCATTTACGCAAAACACAAGCAGAGGAGCCAAGTGACCATGTCAGCTTCATTGAGTTTTGCAAGCTTGAATTAAATAAACAAGTTGAATTAAGAATATGAATCAGTTCCTCACATATTAAACTTTCGAATACTGTGGCTCCCTGTATCAATAGAATAAGTAGCATTGAGCCTAAGTACCTGACACCAGCATCAAGCATCTCCTCAAAAACAGCTAAGGCTTCTTCCTCTCTTCTAGCTTTCCCATAAGCACTAATGAGTAAGGCATAGCTCACTACGTCAGGTCGGAAACCAGCTCTTTGCATCTGCCATTTGAAGTTTCCGTTAATTTCTGAGGGAACTTCAGGTGAACAGTTGGTACGAATTTCAGGAAAACAAATTAACAAGATACACATGGGGAAGGGGAAAGTGATAGTATGAAACAAAAGTACGACAATTTACTTCTTACTCCAAAGTTACAATCAAAGAAACTACAAAATGGCATGTTATCATATGTAGCAACTCAATCAAACTGTACGGCAATTATGGTAGTTAAATATTGGAAAAATTAATTTCTTAATATTTTGTAAAAACCATTCAATTTAGTAATGGCTTCTGAGATTCTCTCTACCTTCAAGAATCCTAGAATCCTAAAGCTGTCAGGTGAGTAAACATTTTTTTTATGAAGGTGCACGTGCCCATCTACATAACTCAGTAAACTTTTTTAACCTAATCAAAATTATTAACTGCTAATCAGAAACAAATCCCAAATTAAAAAAATACAAAATTTCTAGTGACCATATTAGGTACACGTGTTGACCTAACCAAAACAGAATAGAAACTCTTTGTCAATGGTATCTGGGTCCACTCCAAAATCAATACAATAATTTATCCAATACAAACAAGCACAATAAACTGAAATGAGCCCCACCAACTATCGGGCTATGCCACAGGGAACTGACAAGCGACATATTCAGTTTGCATTTAACAAGGCACTGCTCGGAGCCTTCAAAGTTTAAATGCCACCTTTGACTTAGAAATTATACATGGGTTTTGGTTTGGTGTAATTTGTAGACTGAAAAATGGGTAGTTGCAGCTAAATTTCTCTTGCTAATGTAACGCATGAATGAGCCGGTGGGTACCAAACAATTTGAAAGGTAGTTAAGACCCCAAGCTTTCTACTTTCCCTTCTTAATTTTGTATATAATGTAACATCATATTATTTATTCACTCTGCCTCTTCCAAGTAACACAAGCACACTCTCACACACACAGCTGCACAACCCTCAAGCCATAGTGGCAACCATGGGGTCGGTGGGGGAGTACCAGCCGCTGCTGCTCGGACTCGACTCACATTCCCAGATACCTGGCTTGTCGTCCGCTGCCATCGAAGAGTTTCTGGAGCACAGGCCTGTGGCGGTCCGATGGTGGCCTAGACTGGTGGCATGGGAGTCAAGGCTGCTCTGGATTTTATCTGGTTCATCTATCATTGTCTCCATATTTAATTACATGCTCAGCTTTGTCACCCTCATGTTTTGTGGCCATTTGAGTGCCTTGGAGCTGGCTGGAGCCTCTATTGCTAGTGTGGGAATTCAAGGTCTTGCTTATGGGATTATGGTAAGTATCCCAAACTAACGTACCAAATAAGTTATATGTATCTCTATGTTTTTTAACTTTTTTCTATTTTGTGGTTGAAATTTTTTTTATTTATTTTTTTTTCCCCTTGCTTTTGAATCAAAAGTTGGGAATGGCTAGTGCTGTGCAAACTGTGTGTGGGCAAGCATTTGGAGCCAGAAAATTGCCAGAAATGGGCATCATATGCCAAAAAGCAATCATCTTGCACTTGGGAGCAGCAGTCCTCCTTACATTTCTGTATTGGTGGTCAGGTCCAATACTTATAGCCATAGGCCAGGCAGAAGACATAGCATTGCAGGGCCAAGTGTTTGCAAGGGGCATAATTCCTCAGCTTTATGCATTTGCAATAAACTGCCCCCAACAGAGGTTCCTTCAAGCACAAAACATTGTGAACCCTTTGGCTTACATGTCTGTGGGGGTTTTCCTCATCCACGTTCTTCTCACTTGGTTGGTGGTTTATGTTGTGGAATATGGCCTACTGGGGGCTGCTCTTACTCTCAGCCTCTCTTGGTGGCTTCTTGTCATTACATATGGACTTTACATTATTCTAAGCCCCAAGTGCAAGGAAACTTGGACTGGCTTCTCTTGGAATGCCTTCAAAGGAATTTGGCCTTATTTCAAGTTAACTCTTTCTTCTGCTGTCATGCTCTGGTAAGTGTCACATTTTAACCCTTTTCTCCCTTTTCTTTTACTGCACATCTCATTTGCAAACACTTTTTTTTACCTTTCACTAGTGGGGTATAGCTCAGTTGGTTGAGCTCTTTCACCTCCACCCATGTGTTCAGAAGTTCAAAAACCCCAGACACCCAATGAATATTTGTGTAAAACCCCCTCCCCCAATCGGTTGTACTAAAAAAACACACTTGTTTTTACCTTTCAAATAACTCTTGGGTTTGGTCATGCATTAATGTAGCTTGGAGATATGGTACAACCAGGGGTTGGTGCTGATATCAGGGCTTCTCTCCAATCCTACAATTGCTCTAGACTCCATTTCTATTTGGTATGTCTTGTGTTAAAGCATTCCATTTAAGCTTTTCCTTTTATCAGTCAATTTGCTCAATTGTTTAACTCACATTGTTAGTCTAACTTTACATTTTCTGATGTGATATATAATTCCAGCATGAACTACTTGAACTGGGACATGCAATTTATGTTAGGCCTAAGTGCAGCAGCCAGGTTTGTGACAAGTAAAATGCTCCTAAGAATGTTTATATCTTAATCACGAATTACAATTTTCTTTATTGATAACGAGACATCGGTTATGCAGTGTTCGAGTCAGTAATGAGCTAGGTGCTGGTAATGCAAGGGTGGCCAAATTTTCAGTGTTTGTTGTGAACGGGACCAGCATACTTATTAGCATAGTCTTCAGTGCAATTGTATTGATTTTTAAAGTTGGATTAAGCAAGCTTTTTACGAGTGATTCTGAAGTTATCGTGGCAGTATCTGATTTAACCCCATTGCTGGCCATCTCTGTTTTCTTGAATGGCATTCAACCAATACTCTCAGGTACTGATATGTGACAAAAGGAGTAGATGAACAAACCAGGCCTGCAGGCATTGTGAGGCGTCATTTATAATTTAACTCTCTGGAATTTCAGGGGTGGCAATTGGAAGTGGATGGCAAGCTGTTGTGGCCTATGTTAACCTGACTTGCTACTACATTATCGGTCTTCCAATCGGATGTGTTCTTGGCTTCAAAACCAACATGGGAGTAGCAGTAAGTTCAATCTCTCCCTCACTCTTGTGCTAGTAAAGCTATTTCTTTGTGAGTGATAGAACATGATGCATTATTTTTACCTTTTTCAGGGTATTTGGTGGGGGATGATTATTGGAGTTTTTCTACAAACAGTAACTCTAATTATTCTCACCGCCAGAACAAATTGGGATGCTGAGGTAATTTAAATTTTGATTGAAGTATTGTCTTATCTTGGCGTATATAGTCAACATGGACTGCATTTGATCAACTTATCACTAATCACCATGCTTTTGTAGGTTGAAAAAGCAGCTAATCGATTGAAGAAAGCTGCAGAAATACAAGACTCGCTGACTGATGTATAAGGCCATGGAGGTTTTCAAAACTTGATTTCACCTGCAGTTCATGTATGAATTCCTGTGTTTTGACATAGCTTGGTCAACGAGATTTAGACTATAAGTTTGTACCTTCTTCCCCTGTATATTGTATATAACCAATTAGATTGTTGCCAATTTTGATGATACAAGGGAAAGAAAACCATCCTATTTGTTTCACAGAATCGAACAGCAATAGTTTCTGCTCGGATGAATATGTCACATTCAGAACTATACTACCTTGCTTTTGCTGAAAGACATAACTTGAGAAGAAGCTGCCACACTTGAATCACAAAACTATGAATTCCAAAAATGCACATTAATAAGCCTGACAAAACTCAAATGGTTCCATTTTGTTCTCTGCCCATCTCACCGCCAATAGAAGCGCGATCAAAGGTGGCCTGAATTCTGAGCCTATATAGTTCACAAGCAATCAGAAGCCAAAAGCAGTAAACTGTTGCTTAAATGCCACTAAGCTGGTGTGGAAGAATTCCGTTTCCACGTAATAACTCTCAACTGATATTCTTGCATGAATAATAATAATAAAGCTTGAGTAACGTAACTATACCACAAAATAGAGAACCCCCCCCAATTTACAAATTAGCCACTTTAAGTAAGCCGTCAAGGTTTTTCTCATTAGCACCATTTAAATAAATCAGTTCATATTTTTGTTCATCATATGATGAAGTGACCTGTGAAGGACCATCTAATTCATCATCATGATTGTCGTCATCATCCGCATCCTCATCCTCGCTATCATTCTCATCAACAGGCACCAAAAACTTCGCACCTCCTTGTTCATTGCTACACTGATCCAAATTCCCTACAATTTGGTTAGCTACCTTCTGTTCTTCTGCTGTTTTCGCCAAAGATAAAAGGATATTCTTTGCTTTCTGATCAGGTGGAAGGCTACAGGTTTCCATTTCCTTGTACCAAACAACAGCACTGCCAAAATCTCTGTTCTTGCCATATGCATCCATTATTGTCGTTAAGATTGTTTGATTTGGTTTGACACCAGCTGCCTGCATTTCCTCATATTTCTCCATCATCTTCTCTATATTATTTGTCTTAGCATACCCTTTGATTAAGGTTCCGTAAGTGACGATATTGGGTTTAAGTGCATCTTGTTTTATTCTTAAGAAAAACTTTTCAGCACCCTCCATATCAGATGCATTTACATATGCTGATAACATAGTCGTATAAGAGCAAAGATCAGGTTTATACCTGAAGAAAAGCAAACAAATATAGAGGGTTCACTATCCAGATAGACAGTACATTTTTAGGGACAGGTATTACCATCATAAATATGCCTATTTCTACGCTCCTACAAAATCATGTCTTTAATGATTCTGTCAACAGACCACATTCTTGTTGAGTTAGATACATGACGTTACAACCTAAAAATCCATGGTTCTATCAGACAGTAGAATCATAAAGTTCATTCAAGACCTAGGTATTTAATTTGGAAAATACATGTGAAGATAATCAGTGAAGGGAGAGAAGAAGTGAGAGAAATGGACTGATGGATTCCAATCGAATCCAATCAAACATTGAGTTGTTGACTGATTTGTAGAATTTACAATCTGACCCAATGGTGATCAGTATGTAGAAATTTTAGTAAGTTCATATACATGCTTGAACACATATAAACAGACAAAAAATAACCAAAAAAGAAAATCTAGGTGAAGAGGACAGGAAAACAGGCGGGATGGGTGGAAGAATACATGGGAATAAAGAAATGAAAAAAAATGTCACATAAAAAGCATGCTTGCACATGATACTTTTTAAATATCTCAACAAGTATGATATACTGACATCATCCAAGTTCCCCTACTACAGTGGAAACATCAATTAACTATAACTTTCAAATCCAAGACTTCTATGATATGTGGACCCAACTAACAGGTCCACCCCTAATATAATATATCAATGTCACTAACCACTTATTTGCAATCTTCTGAACATGATAAAGCAGATAAGAAAAATATATTATGTAAATATTTTATAGTTGAAACTTTTCCTTATCCAGTTTTACTTACAAGGTCTTATCCTAAAAAGAGCGCACAAAGTACTCAGTTGTCATTTACTGCCACTAATAATAAGCACAATAGAAATCTTTCTATAACCAAAACAAGAATTTTGAATATATGGAAACTAATTTTTTAGCAAATGCAACTCATCTCTGAATATAGCATAATCAACACGCAGGTACTGAGAAGTATACCTGTCCCTTCTCATGCTCTTAAAAACAGTTCGAGCTTGGTCCACCATTCCTGATACTGCAAATGCGTCAAGCAAAATGTTATAAGCTTTCGGGGTTGGTCTGCAAAACAGAAAGAATGGCGGAGATTATAGATTTCATCAATGGCAAGGAATTGGCATCAAGAATTCGGCCAAAAGTAAATTGTGTGTAGCATAAATTGGCCTGCCAGTGTCTACTTTCCACAGCTAGGCCTTGGTGCAAAAACCAGTCAAGTTTGAAGCCAGTGCAATCATCTACAATTTAGATATAACCTTTGTAGATGATGATACATCAACTCGTAAATTCATTTCATTACAATCATTTACGCAAAACACAAGCAGAGGAGCCAAGTGACCATGTCAGCTTCATTGAGTTTTGCAAGCTTGAATTAAATAAACAAATTGAATTAAGAATATGAATCAGTTCCTCATATATTCAACTTTCAAATACTTTGGCTCCCTGTATCAATAGAATAAGTAGCATTGAGCCTAAGTACCTGACACCAGCATCAAGCATCTCCTCAAAAACAGCTAAGGCTTCTTCCTCTCTTCTAGCTTTCCCATAAGCACTAATGAGTAAGGCATAGCTCACTACGTCAGGTCGGAGACCAGCTCTTTGCATCTGCCATTTGAAGTTATCGTTAATTTCTGATGAATTTTATAATTAACAATAAAGCTGATCACTTGAAAACCTTGATATTTAGGTTATGGAACTTCAGGTGAATAGTTGGTACGAATTTCAGGAAAACAAATTAACAAGATAAGCATGGAGAAGGGGAAGGGAAAAAATAAAATATTTTTAAGTCTTCTTGATCATTAATATTGGCACATTTCTTTTTGAATGATACAGAATGATGACTTTCATGTGTGCTTGTCGACCATTCAAAATCATTGTTAAAGCTGGCAGATAATAAAAGGCATCCTTTTCCACTTTTCATTTATATGCATAATATATGTAAGCCAGTTTTTGCCCTTTGAATGATATGTTGTATAAACTGGGCACACTTCAAAGAAAAAAACTACATGCCTGATATACAACAAGAACAATGGATAAGGAGAAGCCCTTTCATTCTCTACAAACAATTTAATTTAAAACTGATTTTTTATTATTTTTTTATATTAATAAATATTTAATATTTAATATTTAATATTTAAAAAATTCTAACTAAAAAGAGGTCATGCATGACTACTGAACCACAAAGCTCTTGCTGCTGAGGCCTGGGAAACCTCTGACGGGTACACATGATAGCAGATTAGGTCCCTACCAAAGCAAGCCTCATGAATAAAGCCATTGGAAAAAATCACGATAAATATGCAGACTTGAGAAAGAAGGCTGCAAGGAATGGATAAAGGTGTGATTCTTGACCAGAAAGGAAGCACATTATTCTATCATCGTAATTCAACCAATGATGCTTAAGAGAACAGACCAGGCAATTAGTGCTGCAAGATTATTTTACAATTCTAAAGCATACTCTAATAGGAACTGTTCAGCATGCTCTTGCGAGCCATATGAATAATTATTAAGATATTTTCACAAAATTTACCTGGTTATACATCTTTGAAACTTCCTTGTAATTAGTTTCAAATGACATTAAGCTATTATAAGTAACCGTCGATTGCTGAACCCCTCTCTCAGCCATCAATGCGAACATCTTACGAGCTTTATCATAACTCCCGGCCTTCTTATACATATAAATCATCATATGGAACATCTTTTGGTCTGGCTTCAAAGGCGATTTTCCCTCATCCAAAAGGGTCTCAAAAATTTCTTCTGCTTCCTTGAACTTACATCCCTGAAGTATTTCAAGGTACTCTCGTGAGGTGGGTAGAATGACTCTCCAATGAAAGCATGCATATTGCTCAACAAACTATTAGAAAGATTACAGCAAGCAAATCATATTCTAGATACAGCAGCACCTATTTGTCTAAAGCAAATCATTCAAGAGACAAAAGAGAAACAAAAAACATATATTCAAAAATAAATTTTAAAGAAAATATCATCTACTTTGCTTCATGTTCACTTTTTTATTTCTACTAAAAAAACTTTAAAGTAATCTTGCTGCAGATTTGAACAACTATATAAATTAAGGCCAGACATAGACCGCACTGAGGTTGTAACCTAGATCATTCAATTGGTACCTATATATTTCAAAAGAATAGAACTTACTGAAATACAGCTTCCATTCATTAAAGCATAAAATAAAAAGAAAATTTGCTATACATGACCTAATATAAGCATCATCAAAATAGTGTAGCACTAAATTGAAAATTTATAGTTAAGATTTAATATAAACGTTTAGGGACATCCACAAGTTTGGCTAAGGAATTAAAGATGGTATTACCTCAACAAAGATTTTTAGTATTATTTGATAAGTCACAGCAGACGGTTCAGGGCCAGAAGACTGCATCCTTCTAAATATTGCTTCAGCATTGTTATATCGGCCTCCTTTTCCATATGCTTCCATAAGAGCAGTATGAGATATTACACTTGGTGGAATTCCCTTCTCATTCATCAAACTTAAAACCTTCTCAGCTCCGTTGAAGTGCCCTTGCTTTCCATAAGCTGTTATAAGCATCAGGAAATCCATTTTGCTGAAGTCCCACCAATTTTGAGTTTGGAGCCATTCAAGAATCTAGAAGACAAAGGACATAAGCAAACAAGAGATTTGAACATCAAAGCAAATCAAGCACTAAAAGTAATGAGCTCAGAAAATGAATGATTTACAAGAAAAATAAAACATCCTATCCATGTAATTTATCTGATTGGTTTGTCTATAATATGCAGGATGCCCTAAATGATTATTCAAGAAATTTATCTGATCCAACCTATAAGCCATTCCTACAGGGAAGCTGCCCCCACTAATTGAAATATTCATACAATATTGCACACAGAAAATACCCTTTTCCTCCACATAAACTAAGAATGACGTCAGCATAGATTAATTTACTAGTTGGCTACAGCTTGTCATCCTCAGAAAGAATTAACTGACTTCTAAGAAGTAACCAAATCTTTTCTGTTGCAGCACAAAAAAAGTGCATCTCTACATACCTGGCTGACAAGGTTCCATTTTTTCAGTTGCTTGAATCTGACCAAAGTTCCAAGTACAAGATCCTTAGGAATAGTCTTGTCCTTGAGCCTTTCACTTTTGAGCACAGAAACAGCAGAACCTGTCTCTTCAATTTCATTCATCAGTCTCCTCCAGTTCTTCTGCTCAGCTTCATCCGCAGCATCTTTGAAAACTTCTACTTTCTTCCTTTTCTGCAAGAACTTTCTTGGTGCCAGCATACCCATACAAACTACCCCCACTCTTCCACGCACCTTGACATTGGCACCAATAGAATTTGTGCACGCTTTCAATTTACTGGATACAAAATTCACATTGTTATTTCTCAATACCACAATGAACACATAAACCATCAGACAGAGAGTTCTCAAACTAGTCATTTCTATGCAAAAGCCCGACTTAGGTTGATGACAATGTAAAAGTACAAATAACTGCACATCCAGTGGAGCAAGCAAGCCAAAGGCCACATTGCAGAGAAATTCAATTGCACAACAATGCAACTAGGTAGATATAAATTAATCTAATTATACTCAAACATTCATAATTTACGGTTGCACGTCTTCAAAAATGATAGCATACTCCAGAGGCATACAAAAACAGCAATTTCACCTTCAACCCCATCAAGAAAAATCATACTATGTACTCATATCTTTCAGAATTTTGAATCAAAACAGAAAATTTGGTTAACCACAACCCCCTGTTTGGCTGCCGAGAGAAAACATTAGCTAAAAAATGTAGTAAAATAATTCACTTCACTTTCAAAGTAAAAAGCTACAGCCCTGAACCTCAAAAATTCAATGTTATCCCCCCAAATTATACAAGTAACCAAACAGAGCATCAAGAATGCAGACTCAGAAGCTGAAATAAAACACAGATGCTCAAATGAAAGTATGGGTTTTTAGGGGTTTTACAAGGGTTTAGCAAAAGGGGATGAAGGAAAACAAACCTCCAATTATCCAAAGGAGCTGAAATGAAGGGCTTTAAGAAAAGGGTTTGAGGCATTTCCTTTCTGGGTTTCGTCTCTCAGAAGTGCTCAGAGAAAAGCCAAGTATGAATGAAGTTTTAAGGGAATTTCTGAAGAAGCTGTTGGAGCAGAAGACTGTAGCATATTTTTGACGAAAATCTTATCTTGTTTAGAGCGGGACCGACTGGTAAAACCCAACCGTTGCTGGGCAACTGCGGGCTTTGGGCTCAGGCTCTTTTGGAGGTACGTTGGGCTTTTCATCTGTGGCCTCTTCTCTCTATCAAATCAGGTGATTTAAAGAAAAAAGAAAGCAAAAGAAGAAATTGAAAATAATTTGGTAAAGCCTAAAAAAGGTCAAAGACATTGCCAATTTTACTCTAATTATTTTAATTTTATGATTTCTTTAAAATTAATAAGTAAGTTTTAAATAGTTAAACATTATGCACTGCCCCTTGGACTTGTTGTATAATACTGAAATACGGTCACATAATATAACTCATTTAAGTGTTATAATATAGATGAATGAGTTTATACGACATGATCATATTCCAGTACCAACTTAGTAATTATGTTGAACTGTTATTTAGTATTTCATTATTCATTTAAATACATATTTTTATTTCATTAAGTCCGTGAGTTGGCTATCAGTATTGGATGAATGTAATTAATAATATTTTTTAATTTAAAATAAAATTAAAAGTTTAGGGAATTACCCATTTTAATAATTTTTTCCTTTTTTCCGCTGACAATCCATTTTAAACTTCAGATTTACCCCCAAAATGAAATATTATAAAGAGGAAGGAGGGGAAGGAGAAGAAGAAGAACGTTATTATATGGTTGTAGCTCCAAAAAACCATTAAATGAATAGTTTAACATTCAGATCACACATCGCTCTCTCTCTCTCTCTCTCTCTCTCAGGTCTCTCAACCTCACAAAGCCCTGAATTTTCTCACACATCAAACATGTCGTTGTAGCTGATTCCCCACCGGTCGCATTCCACCGCGCAAATTCAAGCTTCCGTCATTTTCATCCAACCGTGATCTGAATCTGATGCAACCGGCAAGGTAACAATCACAACGTACTAGGCATTTCAAAGCTGTTTGCTTGATGGGAAGATTTAAAGAAAAAAACGAAAGAAAATGGAAGACAATGTAATGAAAACGAGTTGAAACGAAATTATGAGTGCTGCGTTTGTAACTGGTGTTCTTCCGCTCTTTCGAAAATTTTGTGTCACCTCAATGAATATTGACTGAAAATGTTGCTATTTGGACCCCGCATTGTGAAAGCTCTGTAAATTTGTAATTACTTTTCTTCCCAATTCTTACATTTTTCTTAGCAACCCAGCGATACCTATAACTTCAAATTTTCTTTTTCAGTTTAATTGGATTACATTGGATCTAAAGATTGGTAGTTTGCCCCTGGGATTTTCTGTTACATAAATGTGTAGATTACCTAGATATCATTAATGTTATACTAAACCATCTGTTTGGTTGCTGAGAAATTTTCGGAATGGGAATAGGTTTTAGTCATAAGCATAATTGAGATGAAATGTGTTGCTGAATTTTGTTACACAAATAGTTAGTTTTTATACTTAAAGTATGTTCAATTTCTAAGAACTGCAGCATTTTATTTATTTGTCAGCTAAGTGTTGAATGGATAAAAGACTGGGACAAAAGTGAAACTTGTGGAATAAGGTGAGGAAGAGTAGGAAGCCACGCCATGGAATCTGGCGAGTATGAAGAAGGCATGGTGATTGAATTCTCTGCAAATGGGAATTCCATGAAAGCAACAGATGTTCAGGCCAAGCTTGATGAAGGAAATATTCAGGAGGCAGAATCTTCATTACGAGAAGGATTATCACTCAATTTTGAGGTTATTCTATGCTTATCATCTGTTTATTTTCGTGTAACAATTTTGTATGACCTATGGACCTAACAGTACCTCCTCCCCTTTAAGAACAGGGGTTATAGTATACTTGAGGTGTCGGCCCTAATGTTTCCCAGTCCATCAGAAATTTGGAATCTGATTCAGATTATAATAAAAATAATTCCAGGATATTCATTTATAATTTCATCATTTGAAGTATTAGTCATTTAAAATCTTGGTTTATTCTGGAATTTACCATCTTTTCCATAATTATATCTGTGTCTGTACGGCTATATGCACAAGTTAGAGTAGTGCTTGATGATTGGTTATCACTTATCCAAGAAAAAAAAACATTGATTTATGATCATCTACAGGAAGCAAGAGCCCTTCTTGGAAAGCTGGAGTACCAAAGAGGTAACCTAGAAGGTGCACTTCGTGTGTTTGATGGCATCGATCTTCAAGCTGCCATAGAGCGATTGCAACCTTCTCTTGCTGAGAAAACACCTTCTAGGAAGGGCCGATCTCGTTCTGACTCACAGCATACAGTCTCACAGCATGCTGCTAGTCTCGTTCTTGATGCAATATACTTAAAATCCAAGTCTCTTCAAAAGCTTGGGAGATTAACTGGTAGGGTACTGTTCCAGCAATTGATATGATGGTTTTCCTTTCTTTTTAACTTTTCAAGTTTGAATTAGAGTACAAATGGAACCTTGTATTATGTGTCTGCAGAGGCTGCTAGTGAATGCAAAAATGTGCTTGATGCTGTGGAAAAAATTTTCCATCAGGGCATACATGATGCGCAAGTGGATGGTAGATTGCAAGAGACAGTCAGCCAAGCTGTAGAGCTTCTTCCTGAGCTTTGGAAGCAAGCTGGTTACTATCATGAAGCAATATCTGCTTACAGGCGTGCCCTACTTAGTCAATGGAACCTTGACAACGACTGCTGTGCAAGAATTCAGAAAGGATTTGCTGTGTTTTTGTTGTATAGTGGAGTAGAGGCTGGTCCACCCAGTTTAGGTGTTCAGGTTGAAGGTTCATATGTGCCCAAAAATAATCTGGAGGAAGCAATTCTGCTTTTGATGATCCTTTTGAGAAAGTTATCCCTAGGTAAAACCAATGTGACCCATCGCTTATGGAACATCTAACATTTGCGTTATCTTTATGCAACCAAACTTCAGTTTTAGCAAAGCAGCTGGAAGAGATCATGCCTGGAGTATATCACCGTGTTGATCGTTGGAATTCATTAGCTCTTTGTTATAGTGGAGCAGGACACAACAACGAGGCTTTGAATCTATTAAGGAAGTCTTTACACAAACATGAACGACCAGATGAACTCACAGCATTGTTATTAGCCGCCAAAACCTGCAGTGAGGATTCCCATGTTGCAGCTGAGGGAGTGGGATATGCACAAAGGGCTATTAGTAGTGCTCAGGGGATGGATGAACATTTAAAGGGTGTGGGTCTTCGCTTGTTGGGTCTTTGTTTGGGGAAACAAGCAAAAGTTTCTTCCTCTGACTTTGAGAGGTCCCGGCTTCAGTCTGAAGCACTGAAATCGCTAAATGAAGCCATTGCTTTGGAGCAGAATAATTTAGATTTGATTTTTGAGTTGGGTGTTCAATATGCAGAGCATCGGAATCTAAATGCTGCTTTGCGGTATGCAAAACAGTTCATTGATCGAACAGGGGGCTCCATAATAAAAGGTTGGAGATTGCTTGCTCTTGTTTTGTCTGCTCAACAGCGATATTCAGAGGCTCACGTGGTCACTGATGCTGCTTTGGATGAGACCGCAAAATGGGAACAAGGGCCATTGCTCAGGCTTAAAGCAAAGCTGAAAATCTCTCAATCATTACCCATGGATGCAATTGAAACTTATCGTTACCTTCTTGCATTGGTTCAAGCCCAAAGAAAATCTTTTGGGCCTCTCAGAATTAGTAATCAGGTTAAAACTCTGACTTCTGCTTTACATTCTTCACTATTCAAATTTCTGCCAAATGTAGCCCTAAGCTATTATTGGTAGTGGTGGGAAAGTGGTATTGTTGTGAGTCTGCAATGTCCTGGGAGGAAGTTTAGCCCATTAATCATTTCTTTATACAATGGTTTAATTTAATGGGATAGTAGTTTAGATTTTAGAAATTTGAAGTATCTGATTGTTTTATGGAGTTGAATTTTTAGATCTTGAGGTTTGTAAGTGAATGCTGGGTTAAGTTGCTTTCTCGGAAATTATTTGTTAAAGATTCTTGCTCAACATGAAAATATATAGTAGGAACTCCTGATTAACAAGTTGTTCCCTTTAAGTTTATGTTGGTCTTTTCTTTTTGATAGGTTGAAGATGATAAAGTCGATGAATTCGAAGTTTGGCATGGTTTGGCAGACTTATACTCTAGCCTATCACATTGGAAGGATGCAGAAATATGTTTGAGTAAAGCCAGCGAACTGAAGCAGCACTCTGCAGAAACGCTGCACACGGAAGGCAAGTACTAAACTCATCTACTACAGTAATGAATTTGAGGCATTTATGTTGTACTTCTTGATAAGTGATATACATGACAATGCAAGCAGTGGACCTGTGGAAAACGCTCACTTTAGACAAAATGACTTTCAACTTTTCAAGGGCTAGTTTTAAACAAGGGCCTATATGACCTAACAGCACTTTCAAGCTCTTCTAACACTAGGGAGCCTATCATGGCATAAAAGCCTTTTACTTATATAGCAGTGCAATTTGATATTTTGATGTGCAGTATGTTTACTGTTAAGTTACTTGCTGTGCAATTATATTAGGTGTTATCTTAGAAGGACGTGGACAAATTGAAGAAGCTCTAGCAGCTTATATTGATGCTCTTCTGCTAGAACCCTATTATGTTCCGTGCAAGATTTTGATTGCTGCTCTTCTGTCAAAGATGGGCTCAGTGGCATTGCCTGTGGCAAGAAGCTTACTCTCGGATGCATTAAGGATCGATCCTAACAATCGAAAGGCTTGGTATTACTTGGGGATGATTCACAGAGATGATGGTCGAATAGCAGACGCCATCGACTGCTTCCAGGCAGCTTCCATGCTGGAAGAATCTGATCCTATTGAAAGCTTCAGCTCCATTCTCTGATGTCTCCCTCTATTAAAGGGTATACGTTTTTGTAATTTTTGGTTGTAAATATCATTTATTTTAAGCAAGGCAACCAATCTAACAAGCATTTAATTCATATAACAGGAACCTTTAAAAGAGGGATTTGGAAATTGGAGCCTGCTGAACTTCTTTGTTGGATATTTATATTCAAATTTGTAGGTCTCATTCATCTATCGGAAGGAAGGTACGAGAATCAGTTGAAAGAAAATTATGTTTTGAGCATGTTTTGAGAAAATAAGAAAGCGACGGAAATAGAAGCTAATTCAAATTTTGAGTGCAACGCAGAGAACTTGTAATATTCGGAGATTAATCTTCTTTTATTCTTTTTTAGGAGGGCAAGGTTTTAGCAATTCATTTGCTTAAATATGTCAACTTTTGCTCAGCTGTGTAAATTTACGTGATTTGACTGAGCAACTATATCTAAATGAAAATCAAAGATCCATTTTCTAGAGTTGTATATCTTTCCATTCTCTCATTTTCTCTCTCAAGTGTAATAGCATTTACAATGGGCTCTCCAAACCACTTTCTTAGACAAATTTTATGGAGGAATTGGAAAAGTACAACTCCTACCATGCTTCCTATTTTGTATGGAGATGGACTAATTATATTGAATTAAAAATAATTATAGTAGTTTGAGACTCCTTAAACTAGAGAGTATGATTGGAGTTCAAATTTTATAGAGTTCCTAAAATAACTTGTGTATTTTCAGCTAAACTTTAACAAAAAAATATAGAGCATGATTGTAGATGCTCTAATATCACATGATTATTATCATGCGTCAAGATTTGAATAAGGAAATTAAGAAAACAAATGGATTCCAAATGACTCAATGGATATAGTCATTTCAAATTCATTCCAAATATATAACATCTAGTTATTTAAATACCCATTTGGAATTTGAAAGAAAATTTGGCAACAAGGCCAAATTTGCTACAAAAACAAGAACAATATGAATGTATTTGAAATAACTACATGTTAGGACTCATTTGAAATTTATTTGTTTCCTATCTTTCTTGTCCAAATCTTGGCATATATGCATACATGAGCTTAGTCAAGTTGGCTATAGCGGATTTGCTCACTACTCTTCATCCGAATTCAAATCTCTCTTCCCGTAGTTTAGATTAAATTAAAGTAGAGTGTTGTTTGTATCAACAAAAAAAATATATAAAAAATCTTGGCATACACAAATTGTAATGAGTAATGCTACTTTTACCACATTTTGTATACCACATTTCCATACCACATGATGTGGCACCTTACTTGGACATGCCACCTCATTTAATTTCATTTTAAATTATCTTATTTTTCATTCATTCTGGTTAATATATTTAATAATTATTATGCTAATAAACTTTGTCAGACTTCTCATACTCTTGAGTCCTCCTCTACCACTCTTCGTCTCCCCAAATCAATTTCCTCTTCCCTCTTGAAAGTCCCTCTAAACCTTAAACCCTTCATCCTCCCTCCCTCCTTCTTAATTTCCAGAACATATGAAAAAAAAAAAAAAAAAAAAAAATCACAAAAGATAAAAAATTAAAATTAAAAAACAGCAGGATCAATGCAATTAATAGGAAAAGACCAATCATCGTAGATACATATGAGAACTTTCAGCCATGAACAATGGCCCATAAGAGATTTCCAGCAAAGGGCCCAAGGGGAGGGTTGGGGGGGGGCAAACCCAAAATGGGGTTTCCAGCAACAAAGATCTGCCAGGGCAAGGAGTGGGGCCCAGCTACCTGGGCTAGCCCGAGCGCCAGCCCGAGGGCAATCTGACGTCAGCGCGCTACAGTGCTCCCTTTGCCCAATAAAAAAATGTAAAAAATACCCAAAAAATACTGACATTTTTTTCAATAAATACTAACCAATACTCTTCACTTTTAACACCAGTAGCCAATATTTTTGTAATAAAAAATTGAAAAAAATACCAAAAAATTACTTCTTCTTTTTTTTTTTCTCTCTATACCTTATTTCCATTTTCAACATTTAAGTAAATGTCTTTGTCCTTTTACTTTTATTTACTTTTATATTACTCCATTTACTTAAGTTTACAATGTAAATAAGGAAGTACCCCCCATTTGGATTCAAATAAAAATACTAGAAAATCAAATTCCCACCAAATCAAAATATGAAAAATTGGTTTTAGTGCAAAATACGATTTAGGCTAAAAATGATGGCTCATTAAGTGAATATATACTTCATATTAAAATCCCATAAAATCAAGTTTTCTTATTTGATGTGTAAGGAATAAAAGCGGCCAAAAATTATCTTGAGAAAATGATTATTCCGAAAAACCATTTTTCATACTTAGTCAATATTGCACATCCGCTAAAAATCTTGAGAAAATGATTTTTCATATGCAGGAACCCAAAAATCTTATCCGAAAATATTATCCAAATTAATTGTTTAAGTAAACAAAGTTGTGAAAAAAAAACAAAAAAATAAATAGTATTTGCCATGGCAAGCCTAAACTGCTGGAAACACACTTTGCTAAGGGGGGGGTAGGGCAGCCACTATTCACATGAATAGTAGCTGCCCTAGGGCTCCCCTTGCCATGGCAAGGGGCTAACTGGTGGAAGTGCTCTAACCCTTAACATGATATAGACATTTTTCTTCCTTTCGACTCCTTTAATTTTCAATGAACAATTAGATAAAATCATTCTTTATAAAGCAAAAAGGAAAGAAAAGATGGTTTGCTAGAAATCAAATAAGAATCAACTAAAATAATGGAGAACGGAGAATGGTTGGAAGGACAAGAAGGGAGGAGGCTGCTGCGGTGGGAAAGAGAAGAAAGAGATGGAGTGGAGAATAAAACGTAAGATCTAATTAATTTTTTTTTACTAGGGTTTTTAATTGAAAGATTAAAAAACGTAAAATGAAATTAAATGAGGTGGCATGTCCAAGTAAGGTGCCACATCATGTGGTATGGAAATGTGGTAAGAATAGCATTATTCAATTATAATTATCTTGACTATACTTACCACATGATGTGGCATGTCCATATCATATGCCACATCAATTAAATAAATGAAGTATATTTTAATAAATAAAATTAGAAAAACAAAAACTAGTATTTTACATGATATGGTATGTACACATCAGCTGTCACATCATGTAAAAAAAATTATGATAAGACTAGTATTATTCTTTAAATAAAGCCTTAAAAGTTTTTAATGGATCCAATGAGAGAATCCACCAATGCTGACAATAAATCAATTGAAAGTTACATTTCTAATTCGAGGTAACGGACAGACAAGTATCATGCAGAGTTTTTATCAAAAATAGCCAAAATTTAACCCTCAAATTCATAAATATCAGTTTTTTAAAAAACTTTCAAATATGGCCAAAAACTCACTTAAATTGACCCAAATGCCCTCTAAATTAAAACCTAACCAAAAAGCATACTCTTCCAAGCCGTAAGCTACTGAGCACAAGCCTCACTCTCCACCAAGCCTACCCTCAAACACAAGGACATTGCCCCTCGCCAATCACCCTTAATAGAAAGCAAAGTTAATATAGGCAAGTTTGTGCTGTGGGAAGATAGTCTATGAACAACGAGGGCCTTGCAATTTTTCTAGACCTCTTGTGTTGAGGCCTGAGGGAAGGCAGTAGCACATATGATGGTTTGCAAGAAAGTTTAACCCCCATATTATATGCAGACTAGCAGTATTTATGATACGAATTTTGCAAGAAAGTTCAACTTTTTTTCTCAATTAAAAATTATCATGTCAAGAAACTGACTTTAACTTTTTTTATTGTAAAAAACTCCCAAACCCACGAATCAAGCCATAGTCGCAGAGATGATTTTTATTGCTTGGATTTATGAAAACATCGACTGTTACTTTTCTTCTTCTTTTTGGTAATTACATTGTCATTTTTATAATAGGATTCATAGGCATGATTAAGTTGACGAAGCCAATCTTGTTTTTGTGCTTCCCTGTTATTTTGGGTTTTAGCTTTTAGCTGTAATTGAGTTATAATTTAGAGGGCATTTAGGTCAATTTAAGTGAGTTTTTGATTATATTTGAAAGTATTTTACAAAACTGACATTTATGAATTTGAAAGTTAAATTTTAGCTATTTTTTATAAAAACTCAAGCATGCATAAGATAAGAGCAGAAGAGAGAGAAAACCCACATTCATTTGAACACGACAAATTGTAACGTCCTCCCCACCAATTCAATACTAGATATATATATTGACCTCTAATATCACAATTTATTGTAACATTCCACTAGCTATTTATTTGACTAGATTCATATCATTTAGTGATTGTCCAATGATTGCGCAAATACAGATAAGCCCAAACGGATGAGGACTACAAACAGATACACCAGAGCTTGGCTGCTTCATTCAAGGGAAAACGGTGATTTTCCACGACCTTTCCCAGACAGCCGAATCAAAATGGCAATATTGTTTGTCGCCCAATCCAACCTGAACATATCTTCAATACCCGCATTCATATATCTGAAGGATGGTGTGGCCTGAAAGTTATAAGCGGGAGATCAAAAGCGGGATGGACATGGCCTCCTCGCCCATGACCGGCTCGAATAAATCCAACTCCCCATATCGCTCCAGAACACGCATCCTGCAGTCTTCAGCAGCCATCACTCCAGTAGAGAACGCACCATGCACAGAGCCTGGGAAGTCCGCACTTGTTGCCTCCCCGGCAAAAAATAGGTTATCCACTGGGACCCTTAGCTTCTCGTACAAATCATGGGGTTTTCCAACCATGTCATAGCTATAGGACCCAAGCGTGTTAACATCACTGCCCCAACGAGAAACAAGATACTGAATCTGCATAATTGGAAAGGCATCAATTAAGTTAAGTTATAGCTCAAAAATAAATAAGACTCATCAAATTTCACATAAAGTCTAGTAGAATTTAGAAACAAGGAGTACCGGGGAAGAAGCATCTGGAAGGATCTTCTTGAGTTGCATAAAAGCAAAGTTAGCAGCCTCTTCATCAGACATTTTCTCTATGTCTTTAGCCAGCTGCCCTGCAGGCATATAAACAAGTACAGAATGACCAGTTGCCTTGTGAAGATTTAGAAAGTAGCTGCAGCAATAAGATGTTTCAGCAACCACTCCCAAAAACTCCACATTTGGCCAAAACACCTTTTCGAAGTGCAACACTATTTTATTCTCAATTCCCACTCCGAGGTCATCAATGGCTTCTTCCTTCCAGTTGGGTAGCTTTGGCTCAAACGATATGCTCTTTGCCTTAAGCACACCAAGAGGAACAGCTACAACAGCAGCATCTGCAACAAATGTACTCCCATCTTCTATTGTTACATGAACCCCATTATATTGCCTTGCTATATTTGTGACCCTGAGAACAGGAGAAAAGTTATATGCTTGTTGATTAAGCTACAAGCAGATTGCAGAACATAAATAGGAGAATATGAAAAAGAAAACTGATGCATACCTGTGGCCCAAACGGATGTCAAGACCTTTGGCAAGTGTGTTTATAACAGGGAGGTAGCCCCTGACCATAAGGCCATGACCACCAGGGAGCAGTTCTTCCTATACAAGAGAGAAACAAAATTGCTAATTAATGACCATTCGAGGTTATTAAGTTGTTACAGGCCATACTTGAGCAACAAAGATATCAATGTCTATAGTTGAACTGAAAATTCAAACAGTGCAATGTGTAATGAAAAGTAATCTGAGGGATGATAAGCTTGCCTGATCCCAGCATTTAAGTGAAATTGTATCAGCATCTGCTGCAAACCAACCTTCCATTCTGCACAAGTACCACTGCAGAACCTTATGTGCAACTCCTTCCAACCTGTACGACACATATGGAAGTAATTTTGGTAAACTATTTATACACCAACAGTGTCAAAAGCTGAAAAAATAAAAATAAATGTGGCTTGGAATTATGGTACCTTAATTCCGGGTTCCTTTCAAAAACAATTGAAAAGGCACGAGTGATGGACATGTCTTCACTAAATTCCTCTCTTACCTTATCTGTCTGCACTACAAAAACAAAAAATGAAGTGAAAGAATGTCCACAATGGCAAGCCGCTATTTGAGGGTTAAGACAGAAGCGAAACCTTTCGTCTCACAAGGCTATAGCCTTAAAACAAATAAATAAACATAAGATGACTTGCCTCTTTCAAAAGGTTCTCAAACACTTCACCAACTTTGGTGACCAAATCTTGAGGAACTTGCTTCCCATCCATATCAAAAAGTGCATAGCTGCAAAGACAACATGAATTTACTACCAATGTCAGATATCACCCTACAATATAAAGGCTCGGACAAAAAACCAACTTCACAGAAAGATGAAGCAATGTGTTAAAATCATTTGTATCAAAGCACATTCTTGAATGGATTGACCATAAATAATACATATTACATTGTAGATTGTTGTGCTTTAAACTGTTAAAAGCAAATCTTGGCACTGTACTAGAAGGTTGGAAAAATAAAACAACTTATACGAGTACGAACCATTCAATTCAAAACAACCAACAAAAACCAAGCCACACTAAAACCATAACAATGCATATCGACAACCAAAACTTAAATGACATTTAAAATTCACAGCATTTCCTACAACAAGGGAACTATTAGTTGAAGGGAGATATTGTGCACCTCTCCAAGTCATGGTCATATAAGACAGAGTTATCCCCACTCGTGCGGTATAAGGGTAACCCCAATCTCCCAATCAATGGTGCCAACGGATTCTCTTTGCACACTCCGTGCAACCTGAAGCATAACAAAGATCAAGGATTTAGGCTTCAAATGCCAAATAAAAGCAACTCAAATTCCAAATACAAGCAATTCAAATTCCAAACACAAGGGAGCGAGTCACATTCTCAGCTTACCATGATGCACCCAAGTCAATAGGGAAACCAAATGAGTAATCGGTGTAAACTCGACCACCCAGTCTGTCTCGAGACTCCAACAGCATAACCTGACCATCAAAATTCAAAAAATTTAAAACCCTAATTGCACACTTCAATGTACAAAGAATCGAGTTGGAATTTCAATGTGGGTAGGTACCTGAATTGAGGCATCGTGAAGAGCACGTGCAGCTGAAACCCCGGCCATACCACCACCTATCACTATTACAGATGGGGACGTCGTCGTTCCGCCTGATGTCTGCTTCTTGTCACCATTCGAATAGCACACAGCTGCATTGGTACAAATTATTAAATAAAAATATTCAATCCAAAATTTAAAAAATTATTTTAGAAATTACCAAAGCAGTAAAACCGTTAAAAAAACGAACTTTCAAACCCAAAAAAGAAATTGGAAGAGAAAAGAATGGAAAATGTGAATGGACCTCTGCGCAATTGGGGATTACTCTTGGCTCCAGACGCCATAGTGATTCAAAGCGTTATTGATATTACGATTAAAATTGGGATTAAAATTAAGATTGGATAATGATAATAATGGATCGAGGGCTTTCTTCTCGAATTTAAGCAGAGTAAGAGGCAATTGGGGGGAATAATGGAGGATGAAGATTAAGAGACACGTAATGAAGTGATTAGAATTGGAATTCAATTTCCTCTTTGTGAAACCCAGCTTTCCCAACCAGCTCATGCGACTTTCTTGTGCCTGACGATTCGAAATTCACTCTCGTTTCTTTGTATTCAAACAGCCGCGATCGGATTTCAATTCCCTCCGGTGAAAGCACGCACCAGAATCGCCGTAATTCGCAGCGGTTCTGGAGAGATCGGGGAATCGAAACGCGGGATTTGGCTGCTTTTTGGATGCACAAGAATTTAGGGATTTGGTGAGTATTTGGTTTGGAAATGGAAACAGAATTGCATACAAATAGGAGAGTCGAAATTTGATTTCCACCGTCTAGGTTGCCCTGCCTTTATATAGACAGCTACGCTGTGCCAGCCAAATGGCGAGGAAGATGAAACGAAACGATTTTGTACTCGCCAAGATCGCTTTATCGTGTACTCGCTGGAACAATTTGCCACGTGTAAGGGATATTTTGGAAATTTACCGGGACTGTGATTCCAATTTTGGCGCAAACACTGGGATTTGCAAAGTAGGGGCATTTTCGGTTTTTGAGTATTGATTGGTGTACCGTGTACGGTCTTTCAGCCTTTAATATTGATATGAAATTATTGAAATTTTCTTTTTTGAATTTTGTTTCCTATTCTTCATTTTCCTTTTTTACGTTCAAGTAAATTTGCTAATACATATGCAGCATGGAATTAAAATTCTTACCTAGTTAGGGTAGTGGCAAATTCAGAAAATTCTTTTTTTGTTCTTGTTGCGTAAATGCGAGAATATACATACAATCATATGTTTACTTTAGTTTTTTTAACACATTTCATCGAACACTTTAGCCCTTTTATAAAATACTAATGAATAACCTTATTGCGTGTGGGGTGGAGGTTGTTTTCCCATATTTCCGTCCCATTACTCAAGTTAAATTATTTCATATTCGTATCAAATATTAGTAATATTTTGTCCGATTTACGCCGTTTCATATTTATATCAAAATACTATTGTACAACGTAACTTATTGGGTTAAAATCATTTGACACTCATTCCACATCTATTTTAGCTAAGCCATGTATGTTATGAACTACAAATCTAAGAGTGGTTTTTTTTATTTTTGAATCAAATAGATGACCTATCAATCCATCCCTACATTTCTTGTAAAATTAGGACCTATATGATTGTTTTATTTTATTTTCGTCTAGGAAAACATCTATTTGATTCATATATGTATATATATATATATATATGCCCAAAAAAAAATCATAATTTTTATCATTTTATAATTCTACAAAATTAATTTTGTTTATAAAATAAAAGTGGTGTGCTGCTATTTGACAACATGACCTAGAAACACACGTCATGATGATAAACAAAGATCCAAGTCTTCTAACTGTAAATTTGTGGTTTTATATGACGCACTTGCATTACATATTTGTTTTGGATTACGTGAAGTTTTCATGGCCATGTCGCTGAGAAATAAATAAGAAAATAGAAAATGCAGCATGCCAAAGACGAACGTGATGACGAGTGCTTTCCTAGGATGCTGATTTGGTGACGTCTTCACTCTCTACATTTTCAAATTTTCAAGACTATGTCCAAGTTCTCAATATTTTTATTTGCAAGCAGTCTCAATATTGATAGTCACCGAGCTGAAATATATATTTTTTTTTCAAAGTTCCAATTCATTGCAAAACCCCCAAAAAGGGCAAAGAATAGTACAAACAAAGTCGAGTTTGTTCCTATTTGTGATGGTTTTAACTAGATTTGTTCCTGTTAATTTTCTTACTGGTGTTTTTGACAAAGCTGAAATATAAACATGCTTGATAGTCGCAGAACTGAAATATGCAAGCAGTCTTCCTTATTTATTTATTTCTAAAAACCAATCCTTTTATTATATTAAAATAAAGGTATATTGTCTAAAATTGTATAAATTGATGACCTAATACGTTGTAGAAGTATGTTATATGAGCTGTTTATGCTGTATATGTAAAATGAATTAGGTCATCAATTAGAATATCTTTTATTTTTGCAGAATATCTCTATTACTTTTTACTGAAATGGGTAATGTTGACTAACTTTGGGTAGTTTTTAATTTTTTTAATCTTGGCGTGTCAAATATTAAACTTAATTTTGACAATTTCCTTGTGGACAGTTTTTCCAGATATACATTGGCTGATATCAGTGTGCACTGCATTTTCAAATTTTCATTTAATTCCATTTAATTCTTTATTTGGTTAGACCCATTCTTCTACCGTTCATATCAATAGCATTCATTAGGGTGGTGAATTAGATATTGAGTTGTTTCGAGAAAACTCAGTAAACGCCCAATTATTTTTTAAATTTCTAGCTGAAGTTAATTAACGGAGAATAAATTAGGTTCTATTTTTTTAAGATAATTCCTATTGAGAGAGGCGATAGTGTACTAAAATGACACACACTATACGGATGCTAGGACAGGGAGCAATTTTGTTTAGTTAAAAAGTAGATTTGAACAATTTCACACATACGAATAAAATTTTGAATTTTTATTCAATTTGGAGAAGTTGAAGACTGCAAATGATGACAGTTTGAAGAGATATTGTAGGAATCTTGAAGGTTTGATGAAACATAATGATATTTCTTTATTAATGGGAATGATTTGTTTCCCGAACTACGAATCATGAGAGAAACTTTACCATAAGATACAAAAAGGGCAATTCAAGTGTTGAATTATTTGAAGGACTTCTATGGTTGTTTCCCAGTTGGATGCATTGCTTACATAATTTTGTACCAGTCACGGTTGCTTCCTCAGAAAGAATCTTTTCAAAGTCGAAGTTGATCACATCAACTATGTCACAAGAAAGATTGAATGGCTTAGCTATATTATCTATTGAAAAAGACATGGTAGAAAAACTTCATTATGTAAAGTTAATTGATACTTTTGCATAGGAAAATGCAAGAATAGCGATATTTAAGTCATATTTTAATACATTTTATAAAGTTATAGTGTAAATTACATATTGTTTCTTTCTTTTATGTTACAATCGTGAATTTGAATTATTTATTTAATATTTGTTTAACTTACGGAAAAAATATATCACATAAACATACACAGAGAGTAGAAGGTCACATTTTGCGTAGGGACTCAAAAAAAAGCTGTTTGAGAAGTGTTAAATTTCATCAATTTGTTATTTTCCAAATTTCATATTCAACACCGCACAAATGGAGTTACTTATCGCATTGCGTAATTTGCTCTTCATATGGATAACTTTTCACTTGATTTGAAAAACTACATGATATATTCAAGATTGATAACTCACTCTCAATCTCATTTATGAATAGAGATCATTTACTAAGAGGACCCTAAAATTATAGGTGGAACCTAACCGAATTATCTAATATTATATACAAACACACCACATGACCCAACTTCCAACCAATATGGGGCATCTACAATACATTATACTGTTATACATACACAATTCTCTGGTCAATTCATCTCATTCAATCCTCATCTTGACTTTTTGGTGCTAATTTACAAATATCTTTTTCTTTTTTTGGTATGTTTGAACCTTTTTTTTTCTTTTCCTCATCACATGCTATTTAAAAGGGAAATTCTAAGGAAAAAAAACTTACTTGTAACGGGAATAGCACTGTTTTGCTATCCTCGGTCAATGACAGTATGACACGTGAAAAAGTTATATCATATATCATTTGTATTATTGATCGATACAGTCCTGATCTCTTGGACTACAGGTTTTGTGGTCACCCACCGTTAGATGTAAATTAAAACGATTCACTCACTCTTGCACTCTTTTTAATAAACTTTTTTGAACCATTGGATTAATATCCAACGGTGGATGACCACAATCTCTTGGACTCCTGTGGTCCAAGAGATCAGGCCTATTGATCGATACAGTCCTGATCTCTTGGACTACAGGGGTCCAAGAGATTTTTGGTCACTCACCGTTGGATGTAAATTCAACGGTTCACTCACTCTTGTACTCTTTTTAAGAAACTTTTTTGAACTATTGGATTAATATCCAACGAAGTAATATTCCCGTTGCTTGTGACCCTGACAAGTGTCTTAATAAAATACCGAGTATGATGAATACTTGAAGTTGAAGACGCATCTTTTCAACACTAGTAAATGTATCCTCTCGATAGGTTGCAAATCTTGTGCACTTAAAAATCATATAATTAATTAGATGAAAATCAGTCTAGCTACTCAGATAGAATCGTGCGCCTATCTCCATTCTCCACCGCTTGCCATTTTATCTAGCCTTTATTATATATAATTAAATTCATTTGTCATGCATTGTGTAATGCATCAAACATATTTCTTGTGAAACTGTATATCACGCGGGGCACTAATCAACTAAAACACAAATATTTAAATTGGCGTAAGTGGACATTTAGATCACATGACAATAACGTTTACAATGAAAGTAGTCTTTTTTTCCTAAAGATAATTTAGCCAATAAATTATAATTATAGTGTTACACATAGGACTTCCATTGCCTTTATACACTTAACAGATTTGAAAGTTAAAGTGAAATATAAGAAATCAGATAAAAAGTAAGGATTCATTTGGATGGAATGAATTCATATCTAAGGATTAGATTAGATTTTAAGGTTAAATTGTAAGATTAAGATTACTATAATCCATATATGACAAGATTTGAATAAGAAAAAAATAAAGAAAATAAATGGATTTCAGATGATTCATTGGCACATCGCATATAGTCCTTTCAAATGGAGCCTAAAGGTCAATACCAAAATGGTAAAAAGGGGAGTCAGAGCTTGAAATTGAATAATACGAGAAGAACCATCACATTGATCATATGGTGTGGTAATAATCGATACTTATATGATATATATATATATATATATATAGTTCCTTTCTATTTAGGAATCCTCCAAATAATTTTATATGAGGGACACCCTTTAGGGTACCCTACAAATATTTTTTCAATGATCTAAACCATCTATTTTTTAAGTCTACATTCATAGATCATCCTTACAAAAAATTAGACAAATCAAAAAGCTCTTCGATATCCAATTGTGTCCTACAAAATCAATGAACACGGTGCTTCAAGAAAGTACTAAAATTTCAATAATTCAATTGAATGGTCAAATGATATCAGATTCAATTATTTTTTTATAAAGATGATCTTTGAATGAGTATCTACAAAATAGACGGTTTGGATTAGTGAAATATAATACAGAGTGGGCCCTATAAAGGTGTCCCTCAAATAAGCATATTTGAGGGATCCATCAACTGAAGCTCCCTATATATATATATTGGAAATGTTAAAAACATAACCAAGAGAATGAGTAATGTAAAATTCATTATGAAGGTAAGCAAACTTTAAAAATCAAGTGATAGTTTAAATTACTCTAAATTACTTGAAAGAAAATTATGCTCGTGAGTCATGTGCAAGGGCCGAATACATTGTTCTAACCAACCAAACTGACCTGCATCTCCTTGAATCAAGAGAAGAGAACCTCATATAACTACTTGGTTATTTCGTCTCAAGCTTGAATTCATCACAATCCTAGTGGAGTAGCTTGAAAATGATATTATGCTTAATAGACCTCAATTTTTTTTTAATTACCAGTTGAGTGAGTCTACAACTTACAAGGATATCGAAAGAGAAATGTATGTAGAAGTCGTAATCAACTAACCTTTTTCTACCATGACAACTCTTTATTATTTTCAGGCCCCACTTATAACCACCAAGTTGGACCACCCAATTAATGGAGAAAATATAAACCTAACTTAAACAAACAAATAAAACAAAAACAAAAGTGTTAACAGTGTTTTTCATACATCTTTGCTGGTTTAGGTTAGAAACGAAGAATGGTTCCACGTTGGGCCTTCCTTTTCAATATGTTTACTAATCCGTAATTGAATTAGGAAAAATTGAATTTAGGATTACTTGAATTGAAGAGGAATTGGATTGAGAGAATTAGATTCCGGATTCCTATTGAAGTTGTTTACTAAACCATATGGATTTAAGAGAATTAGATTCCAGATTTCTATTGAAGTTGTTTACTAAACTATATGGAATTGGGGTTGGAGACTACTAAAATGTCCTCGTTGTTAGGTTAAAGTATATAACAAATTTGGAATTTTTAAAATTGTGTGAGGATATAATGGGTAAAGTAGATGAATTCCTAATAGGTTAGATTTTCATGAATTAGAATACCACATTCTACCCAAAAATTGGATTCTTCAAATTCCTAATTTTGTATGAGCCCCACTTACTTTTTCTTGATGTGAAGTAAACACATGAATCCTCTTAAATAATCTGTTAGTTCAAATTCAATAGGCCATCATATCAATATCACTATCAACTGAGTACATGGTGCCTTTTCAGAAACAAAAGGAGCCCCACTTATCCACCACTCAAAAGTTCATTACCTTTTTATTTAAGTGATTAAATGCATCATTTAAAACTAATCGCGACTTGCAATCTAATTGTGTGTAGGTGTCATACATGAATTTATTATGTCAAACCCTAATTCCATTTATTAATAATAATAAATAAAAAAACCATAAAATTACTTTTAAATCCATGGCGCTCTTGGACTCCCAAATTTGAAGTAACTTACTTTCACGTAATTCACATTTTTGTGTAGGTGAACTAGTCAGGCCTTGCTGTCAATTACCATTAATTCAAAATTTGAGAGACATGGTTTGAGGGCAAATGACAAATCAATAAATGATTTTTTTTTGTGGTATAAGTGATAAAATATGGGTGGAGGAGGTTCTTACACACACACACACACACACTATTACAGTATTATAAGGGTTCGAACCAGAGCCGGTCCATTGATTTTGGAGGCTCTGTGCAAATATGGATGTCGAGGCCCTATATATACAAGTAGGAAAAAAAAAATCCATATAGAAACAAAAATTTCTGACACAGGAAGAACACATTCGGAAAGAGTTTCCTATAAAAATTTCTTTAGTCACCCTTCCAAATCACAGAGTTGATAAATTGATTTTCCAATTTAAATGCTTTGTGAATTCTCATGTGAATAAGGGGGGGAAAAAGAACTGTGATTTTGGGGAAAGGGCTAAAGCTTGGGTTTTTACAATCCAAAATTTGATGGAAGATGATGGTACACTGGTACTGAAGAGAAATGGCTTTATTTTGATGGAGGAGAGTGAGAAAGACTTACTGAAAGAGAAAAGAATATTAGAATGGTTTTGCAACTTGAGAGTTGGGAAGAGGAAAACACAGGTTTCAAACCATAATAAATAAATAAAAAGAAGAGTTGCAGCGTGAGAGTTGGGAAAAGGAAAATGAATTAAATTAGGGCATCTACTCTCTAAGTCGTAGAATTTGTTGATAATTAATATTCAATTCAATTTTGGTTTTGATGCCTTCCATGTGGTGTTGTGGGGTGATATTTAATATTTCATTTTTATTTTCATATTTTAGTTAATTTATTGGGTTGACTTGGAAAAATTTGGAGGCCTCTAAATTTTGGGGGCCCTGTGCGGTCGCACACCTCGCACACTCCATGGGCCGCCTCTGGTTTGAACTTGAGACTACTAGTACACACTACCACAGTGATAAAAGTTTATATTTTAAGGTTTTATCCCCTTGAGTTTTCTTCAAAAAGATTTTAATGAGACTATTTGTATATATGTTGTCACATCTTATAGTGTTTTCTTGACGTGTTAATGAAATCCCGTTTTCTAAAAAAACGACTGATGTTTACCCAAGGATTTGTTGAAAATACAAAAATTAATATGATAAATTTCCTTCATCCATGTGTAACATATTATTGCTTTTTCATTACTCAATGGGTCACCACCACCGACCAGGTTTGGTGGACCAGTGATTTAAGCTTGAAACACCTTTTCCGTGCAAAAATGAAATGTCATGTGGGAAAAATGACCCACATGAAGAAGATTGATGGGCACTTAACCAACCACGTGTTGAAAATGCAGTAAATATCTTTCTTATTTTATTTATGGTCACACATATATCTTCTCTTTCCTCCTCGACTTGTGCGCTTACAGGAGTCAGACACAGAAACAGGCTTTTTTCTGACCATCTTTTGTTTCTTCTTTCACCAATTGCTCACTCCAGTCCAGTCCCGGGATTTGGTGTTTTGTTTTGTTCTTTTTCTTTTTCTTTTTCTTTTCCTTTCTTGGGAATGGATTTTTTTTTTTTGGAGAGAGAAATAAACAGATCAATTCAGGTCCAAACGTAACAGAGGCAAATTAATTCAAGCTCACTCAAAGTGGAAGATGACAGAATCAATAGGAACTCTGCAACCAGTGCTGAGAGATCATGTCAGAGAACCAGCTCTCATCCATTTTTGGAAATAGGAACACCGTGAAGTGAAAGAGCATCCATTTACCACTCAAATTCCCACCTTGACCTTTAGAAAAAGTCACAGCATCACCAGCACCACACACGATCCCACACCACCATAAGATAGTAGATCCCACCAAATGCTTCAACCCCACTTCCGCAGAAGATAGATCAAAGGGGATCTACATCCAGAGCCCAAAAAATCAAGAACACAACCATCAGGGGGCCAAAAGTGAGAGGTCGCCTTAGATTTGGCCAAGATCAGCCAAAGAGGCTGAGAAGAAGCCCCTAAAAACCCAGGGGTGAGACAAAAACTTGCCAAAGGCAAGAAAATCAAAAGCCCAGCAAAAAACCTAGGGAATGGATTTAATAAGTTCAGATTCTTCTTCAACATTCTTTGTTAATTGCGTTAGTAAACCAATCACATTTTATGTTCATCTACACACGTACGAATGTGACAACAAGTAGCCTTCATATTTTTCGTTTGAATTTTACTGAAAGTGCGGCCTCAGTCTGATCATTGGTTGATACACATTCCGTCGTTAACATAAAAAGATATCTCATTATTTATCATAATTCTAACGATTTTCTCGATCTTTTCTTGTTATCTAAACTAGCACTAAGTGCATTTCTAGCGGGAGGAGCTAGTCCGGGCAAGAGGCCTCCAATACCATTTCCAACGGCCAAGGCTTGCTAGGGCAAGCGCTAGGCTCCACCAGCCTGGGCAAGGCCTAAGACAAAACTTGTTTGCGCTGCTACCTAGGCAAGATGACTTAATGCTGACGTCACAATGACGTCAACAGTCAATTTAAATAACAAAAAATTGAAAGAAAAAAAACCAAAAATTTTAGAATTTTTTATATATAAATACCTAACCATATTCTTCAATTCCCACACCAAAACTCTATACAAATTTCTCTCATCATATCTCATGTGAGTAGTAGTTGCCCTTGGGTTGCTATGTCAATGTGTGGAAAACCAACAAAAAAATTACTAAGATAGGCACCATTCATGTGAATAGTAACAACTCTTGCATTTCTTTTCCTTTTACCATAGCAAATGGGTAGAATTACTTTAAAAACTAACCAACCATCTTTCTATATTTATCATAACCCTAAAACAATTTTCTCGATCTTTCCTTCTTATCTAAACTAGCACCGAGGGCTAGCCAACCCTAATTCTCAAGGTATAATTAGTCTTCACACCGACCCTAAAATTTAGTTTTCATCTTCACAAGATGATGAAAAACGCGGAATTAAAAGGTGAACATCCCCCCTTATGTTACACTTGTTGCATATGCCGTATGAGAAGCAAATACAAATGGGGTAGGGTTGTTGAGGGGCATTAATATTATTGGTAGGCCACCTCTTTTATAAGCATCCTGTTAGCTAAGGAGGGCCAGCTGAACACATTCTCATGGAGGCCCATGCTTGGGTCTATTGAAAGCTGAAGAGGCCCGCTTGACAAAAGTTTCCAGCCCTTTTCATCTTTGGTCTTTATTTTCAGTACCCAACACCATTTTATGTTTTTGATTTCCAGAAACCTGTGAAATGTTTGAATGGTTTTACGAAGGTAGAAGAAGGAATGAAATATATTCTTTAACTAATGTGTATAACAAATGCTCATGAATTGGAGAAATTATAGAATATAGACATATATACTCTCTTTTTTTTTCTTTTTTTTTGTTTGTTGTCAAAAATGGAAAATTCAAATAATTAGAATTAGAGCCATGCCCCTTCTCTATCCAAATCCAAATTGGAAAAATGTTAGTTACTGACTTTTTGTATGGAGTGCTGAATTTCATGACCTAAAATTGTTTATAGAAAATATCGCCGAGCGGCTGTACTTTCAAAATATATTAATATTTAAAAAAAAAGTAAGGTGTATATAAAATTATTCAAATTGATTTAGTAATCAACCAATGATTTTGTGACCTAAAAAACTCAACCAATGATTTGGTGTTGGCAATAAACAAAAAATCAAACAATGATTTATTAGGTGGTAAAAGAAAGAAGGCTAATGATTGAGAGGAAAAATCAATTGATTTCAGAATGAAGTGAAAATCTTTGAAGTGGGGCATAAATGATCGTGATGATTAATGCAGTGAACATGACTGGAAATTACTATCTCAAGTCCCTCCAACTTGCGAACAAGACAGAAGCCAAGAAAAAAGATGTTCATGAACAACGTTGGCTGTGGGCAAGTTTTGCAAGAATGGGACCAATCTGCTGCGGCCGGCAACATCAATCTTCATCCACCTTCCAACATCAAGAAAAAGATATGTAGTGGGGACTGAGGAGATATTAGTAACAATAATCATTAATTAAAAAAAGAAAAAAGAAAAGAGAGCTGGCTTTTGCCACTAGCTTCAAATTGCTCTTGACATCTTTTATCTTCTGTTATCTGCTTATATGGTTAGATCTTCTTGTGGGGCCCATGATAATTGGGAAGCACTAGTCTTGTTTTTTTCCGGTAACAAAAAGTTTAGGGGAATGGGAGGCTACCTCATCTCAAAATCAGGATATACCAAGGTCTCTTTGAGGTTACTTATCAAAATGAATTGTCGGTAGCGGGATTTGAATCTAAACCTTAATAGCAAAGAAAACAATCCTTACAAACTCAACCAACCCATGCTGATGGAAGCAATAATCTTGAATTCATGATGATGATGCCCAGCTATTTTCATTTAAAATACAAGGGGAATCTGCCCATTATAAAAAGGACCACCCCCAACCCTCATCCCAAAAGCCATTAAAAAAACAAAGAGATACAACTTGGGGAAGGTGAAAACATATCAATTTTCATAAAATATCGAAATAGTATATTTATATGTACGATAATTATTGATCACATTTTTAATTATAACTTTCTGGCTCATATCAGTGAGTTTCACTTGTGTCTTGTCTTTATGCTAGATGTCATCAGTTAATGTGATTGATCAAATAGTTCTCCAAAGTGAGTTGGAATTTGGGAAAGATGAATATGAACCCCACCCAACTTGATAGAATATAATGACGATCTTATACATGTCGGAGAAAGCAGAAATCCTTCTTGCTGGAAGGAAATGACATTTTGATCAAATGATTTTTTTATTTTTATTTATGATGATAGTGGGAGACCTATGTGAGTCATGCACGTGCACTTGTGAGTCATTATTATATTTGATCGTACCTCCTAATCATCTCATCACTAACTAATCTCAGTACTTAAGCTAAAAGGTACGTTGGTTCCAAAATTGTTAATCTACATAAAACATAATTAGACATTTTTGCTTCAAGACCAATTATTGAACTTGGTGAAACAATTGGAAACCAGAAAAGAAAAGCATCTACAGAAAAAGGATAGGGAGGAGGAGACATAATCTTTGTGGCAGTTGTTGACTTGAAGATAAAAAATGCTAGAAATACAGAAGCACGAGTTGTATACTTGACTCTGTGAGAAGCACAAAGCACACCATTTTAATCAGATTTTGGAAAGTTTCCACGTTCATAGCTCCCACCATTAAATAAAATGAAGGAGCGCTCCAAGTCAAATTATGCAATAAAGGATCAGCCCTGCAAGCCATGTGCTTGATCTTGGAGTTTTATGACTCGTGTAACATGGAGTTAGAGATAAAAAGGGTACTCCAATATCGAGGACGTGCATGTCACGGGGATAGCATTGTTTTGCTATCCCCATCCAATCATGCTCAGCCAATTGGAATCTTTATCGCGTGTGAGGGAGCATGATTGGTTGGAAATAGCAAAATAGTGTTATACTCGTGGTATTAGAGTTTTTCTTCCCAATATCTGCAGAGTAGATAGTAGTTGGCTTTGCTTTTATTTGATTCCAAGACACCACTACCTTTCAATTAATTGCAGCTTGACTTGTAAAGAACAAGATAAAGCTTGAGAAGGAGAGCAAATTCCTTTTGATCTTCAAACCTTGAAAACAACAGGTCATAAATAGACTGATATTTCAGAACATGAACTGTAAAAGAGAAAAGCCTCAGTGATTCAACTTTTTCCTTTATTCATTTCCAGTTACTTACAGTGACAGATATAACCATCACAGGCAAAAGCATAAGCATAAAGGTGCAAACAAAGAAACACTTCAGGAAACATCGATATCCATTAAAAAATTGAGGCATATTTTTATAAGAGAACATCAATGAGCAGAAATATATGCCTGTATTTTATACATGTTATTGGACGTGAACTGAAATACTATTTTACTTTTTACCAGAGTCAAAAACTCAATTCAGGAAGCTGCACACTAGGCTTGGGATGTTTGAACTCTTGCAGTAGTTGTTCATTGGCATGTACGTAGGAGAAGATCGCACGTCACGCTCACTGGTTGGGGAGGCATGCGAACCGTGCGAGCTAGAAATATATTCAACACAACAACTTTTGCCACCTTGAAATAATCTTGTTAAATAAGCCAGGGGACCATAGGGAGGAGATAAGCATGCATACTCACTGATTAACCTGTTAACATCGAAAAAAGCGGTGTGTCCATTAAAATTAGCATGACAGGGACACTTATGGCATCAAGGATTTAACAAAAACAAAACAGTTTTTTACATGTCAAAATGACAATTATAGCTAAAGAGCATCAGCGTCAGGACTGTTGACAGCAAAAAGGAGAATTCAGTGTAAGCAACTAAAAGAAGACATAACGGCCTCTATTTTAGCAGATAATATGAGCCACAATTGTGCACAGCAAGATTATATGCAGCCAAACCCTCATATAGCAGGGAAGAAGTTTGCGACCATTCACTTTATTGGGAGATTGCAACGAAGATAAGATAGGAAATATTCATAAGTTCAACCCAATTTGCTAATAGACCCTGATTTTGACAGCCATCAGACATAAGAATCCACAAACTACGGCTCACACGGTTTCTTTAAGAAAAGTTACTCCTTTTTGAGTTTGAAAAGTTAAGCATGCTTCTTGTAAACAATGATTATCTCAAAGACGGAGGAGCAGTCAGTTACTGGCCTATCAATATAACTTTCCACATACTTTGTTTGCAAATCTCAGTCTTAGAAATCAATAAAGTGAGCTAAGATAAGTGGTTGATGAAGTGACTTACACATCTTGCCACTTAAAGTATCATTAGCTGTACCTCCTCCACCTAAATGTCCACTGTTGATGCCAGTTGGTGCTGTCATCTGATTCTGTTGCATAGGCTGGGAGCCAAATCTGAACATATTCATAGGCTGCAAGAAAATTTTTGGATATGATAAAATGAAAAAAATTCAATTAGAAAAAATAAAAAAAGCACATCTAACAAGACACGAATGGTGAATAATTTACTTGTGTACAAAACCACTATATTACTAAACATTTAATTCAAGACAAAGAACACGAACCTGAGACATAGTCTGCATATGATGGAAGCCCATAAGACGCGCATACTGCTCCTGAAACACCGGATTTTGCATCTGGTTATGATAATCAACTGGATTCAACACCGGTGCTTGGCACATTACAGCCTGGTTTGTTGCTGGAGCCACATTCATGCACTGATCAACTAGAGGGACTCTAGGTAAATGCATCGGATTGTGCATTGAAGGCAAGGCCGGTGGTCCCATTCCCATTCCCACTCCCATTCCCATTCCCATTCGGGGCATATAGTGCTGCATGCCTGGAAACATCATTGGTGCCATCCCGCTTCCCATCCACATTACCTGAAGCACCAAGGAAAGTTGTTATTAGTAGCTTGAGCTACAAACAATATAGGACCAGTTTGAGTTTTATGAGGTGCCATTGTACCTGAAGTTGCATCTGAAGAGACTTCAAGTATTCAATTGCCTCATCTAACATTGATGCTTTATCTGTCTGAAAAATAAGGACCAATTCAGTCAGAACAATATATGATTACATAAAAATTGAAAGACTACAAGAGAAAAGAAAACAAGTTAATAGGTAGTATGAATAAAGAAAGATATGGTGAGTGCCTGCGGTATATATTTTTTAACAGACAGAAAAAACTGAATGGCCTTTAAGAAAGTGAACCTTGTTAGAATGAGGTATGAGCTCTTGCAATGCTCTCATTTTCTCATTGATCCGATCTCTCCGTCTCTGCTTCGATGAACAAGTTATAGTGTAACTAAAAAACAAGTTATAGCAACAAAATCACAAATTCCAAAACTATGAAATGATAGGAAACTCCTACCCTTTCTGAGAGATTATGGACTTCAGCAGCACGGCTCCTCCTGGATGATCCAGACCGTTGTGCTGACTTGTTTCCCGCAGCCTAAAACATAAACAGGTTATTGGTCATGGTGAAAAGACAGTGATGCTACAAACGGTCAATTTATTGGAGAGTGGGTTTTTACCTCACTTTGGCACTCTGAGTCCTCAGCATCTCTACCCTTTCTTTTGTTGCTATTGACAACATTAGACCGCTTTCCTCCTCTGCCAAAACTACTACCAGAACCACCAGAAGACGAAGTAGGAGTTGGGTCTAGTGTATCTGTTTTCCCTGTCTCACTCTGAGGCATCATCTTTTGAACATTGTCATAGAAGGGTCCAACAGATAAACCAGTCGTCCCATCACAATTGCTTGAAGCCCTGCTCACATCAAGGTCATTTAGAACTTGGTTGCTACCAACGTAACTCGAACCAACGGTCATTACCGAACACTCTTTAACCTCCCCCTGAGTTAAATTGCCAGACTCTTTCCCTCCTATTTTTCCTCTGGAAGATCCTCTATCACCCTTTCCTGGGGTAGCAAATGTTGAAAAATTAACTACTTTCCCCAAGCCTCCTAGATTTTGGTTTTGCTCAGTTGAGTTATTGTATTGATATCTTGGAGGAGGCATTGGGTTTGCAGGATATCCCATACGAGCAGGGGACTTAACATTAGGTTGGGGGGCAGTGGAAACAAGATGGGGGGTATCAGAAGCACCAAACTTAGCAAACTTTTCTTCTTCAAATTGTTTGGTTGGCTTGTCAATCTCAATTGGATCACAGGAAGGCAATTCAGAAAAAAAATGGGAACAGAACTCTTTGTCAAAGGAATCTTCAAGAGGGTAGTGGATCAAGGAACCTGTGTCTTCATCTTGAGTCAAATTACTTGAGTTCCCATATAATCCACCAACCCTTATGGTTTGCTGATCTTGTTTTTGAACTTGTCTGGCCTCATTAGGAGGATTAGGACTCGGTTTTCGATGCGTTTGGCTGTGCAAAACTACCTGTCCATTTCTCCACAAGAGCTCTACTAGTTCATGGTCTGGCCTGTATAATTGCCGCCCAATCAAGATAGTTCAACAAGTTCAAAATGCATAATATTTTATTCAGGCAAGTAATCTGGCAATAACTTTGAGAATATATAAGAGAGAGTACAGACCCCATGGGTTTCTTTTGGTTGGTCAAAGGGAGATCAGCCTCAAAGTTCCAATCAGGAATGCAAGAATTCATGTCTCAGCAGACAGGATTTCTGTAAAACAAAGCAAGAAGACAACTTTAGATTATTGTAAATGATTGATAACCATATTTAGAAGCTCTGATACCTCATCTAGAAGAAACCAACTTAAAATACTAATTGATTAGTTGGTCAACTGACTAACTAATTTAATAATCAAACAATAACCAACAAAAGATGTTGCAGAGCATACCAAATATGGAACTGTACTAAGAAATGGAATAAGAGAAGCAATGAAATGGAGCCCCAATATATTGTTTACCACACCACATGCTCTTTACAGATTAAAAAATTAAGAGCCCACCCAAATTAGACTCTTCATTATTAAAAAAATTGAGAGTCACATGGAACCCAGAATAAAATAATCCCACCATGGAAATAGGCAAATACGGGAGAAAAATCAACTAAAAAGCTGCACTTGAAAATAGAGACATCATTGACCACTTAAGGGAAAATACTAATAAGAAGTGAAAAAAAAAGAAAAAAAAAGAAAGAGAATGAATGATACGACATGAAAAATTTCTGGTTTTTTTAGAAAAAGAAACCCAAAAGAAAAAAATCTTCAAACGAAGAGAAAGTTAAAAACCCAGAAGGGCAATGAGTACTAAAATAGCACCCAGAAGCAGAAAATGGAATAGAAAAGCAACCCTGATCAAAAGCCAAGCTCTGACTTCTCTTGAAGTGGAAACTGAAAGCCTACAGTGTATAAATTGCTGTTTTGGAAAGCACCACAGTCTCTCACTCTCTGTGTGTGTGTTTGTGTGTGAGCTGAGCTAGAAGAGCAACTAGAAACTGGGAAGGGAATGGACCAAAGACTCTTTTAACAACAGTTAGCAGGACAGGGACTTGTCACAGAGGTCAGAGCAGAGATTGGCTAGTAACACAGAGCTTCAAATTTCTATAGAAACCCATGATAGCATTCCACGTGGCAGTTGCGCAATTGTGCCATGCTGAAAACTTGTGGCTGGGTCAGCTTTGAGTGCTGTAGAATGTAGATGGTTAGAATGGGATGACTGGGGGTTTGGTTATTTTAAGGCAACCAAATCTAGAACTTGCAGCACATTCAATCTGTGCTATCTGATAATGTATGAGGGTGGTACCACGTTTTCATCGGCACTGCACATTTTGTTGGACAATGATGAGGGACAAGATTGTCAGAGGCCAAGTTTTTTGACAGCTTGGCCAAGTTGGGAATTTTTTATGTCATGCTTAGATTTTTGGATGATGCAATGCAAATTTGCACTTATCTTATTCTTATCTATATGAAAGTTATAAAGTCACTTTCTTCAATTTCAGATGTCTAAAAGTTGGAAAAACAACAATTACTCAAAACATAGATAGGTCTAATTGAAACAAGGATTAATGTTCTCCCTATTGTGTTTTAGGTAAATATGAAGAAAAAAATTGTCAAAACTTGTATGATTGTGCTTGGAAAATATACAACTGAGAAGAATATATAGAAAAGATGGTATCTTCAAAGCTTGTTCCAATTGGGATGCAGTAATGATAGGAATTGGACTTGGCATGGATTTGGACAGATACAAAGTAAAAAGCACATAAAAGAAGCATGGACCAGGTTTACTCCAATAGTTCACTTGGAAGGAATCTTCCCCAACTGCAAGCCAACACTTGCCTCATGCGTTGGTGGTAGCAGACTTAATGATCCAAGCTAGAATTTACTGCAGGATGGTGGCCTACAGAATTTGCTAGCAGGTCCTGTTTTATACTTCCTGTTAATCATGATAAGAACTAAAGTGGGTAAAGTCCTCCACTTGAAGGTGTTTTCTGTCCCAAGTTGATTGAGAGATTGTTCTCTGTCATGGTCTTCTTGAAGCACCGGCTGCTGCAGTTTTTATGGGTACTCCTCATCTTTAACTCCGAGTGAGCTGGTTTTCAAGATGTGAATTTTTTTTTCACTCAATGTCGGGCAATGTTTATGCCGGATTGATTATGTTTTCTAGATTTTCTGTATTGCAAGAACCTTCCTTTGGGGTTGTGTTCCTCCTGTATGTATTCTGTTTTTGCCCTCTCTCTATCAATGAATTTGACTGTTTCACCAAAAACAAAAGAACAAAAACAAAAAAGAGAGAGAGAGAGAGAGAGAGAGAGAGAGAGAGAGAGAGAGAGAGAGAACTAAAGTAGGTCTATCTCCACCTTTAAAAACTTAGCTAAATGGAAAGCCCTAGTCTAAATGAGAAGCTGTTGAATTGTTTGAGCAATTCTTGGCATTAATTTGGAGGTGGTAGTTCGTTGGCTGGAGAGACTAGGATCCTGTGCAATGTATAAGGGGGTAGGCTTCATGGGTTGCGCTTGAGGAGCTAAACTTGTGTTTATGAACTTTAAATTCATGTAATTTTGGTTTTATAGAGAATATAGCCTCTTAGCGAGCAATGGATAGGGGCTGGTATCTAGTATGAACCTTTGGCTTTGATTTATTGTCGTTTTCAGTACAGGGGCGGCAAGGCCAACCAAATAACTACTGTCTTAATATCAAATTGGGTCCATGGTTGTGTCTATAGCTGGAGAAGGCAATTACATAGTCAACAAGGTACCAAAATGCATTTATTCATCTTCCAATCCAATTAATATGTTTGGAATTATGGGCTTATTTTCCGTGCACAAATAAAGAAAGAAATTATAAATTGGAGGCAAAAAAAAGGGACGAACTAACCTGCAAACGGATTAGACATATCCAAATTCAAATTCGAATCCATTTATAATCGGATTATTGGATTACACCTATCAATCCATATCCGTTACGCATCGGATTTGGATTAGATTGAATTATTATCGGATTTATTTTGAGATGTACAAGAAATCAAAATTTCATTAGTAGCCTCATTCTTGTATTGTATTTATCTACTTTTTACATCAAATTTTGATATTTTATCATAAAATTTAGTTTTAAGTATATTCTTACTAAGTGCATATAAAACCAAAATTACTCATTTACACAGATAAAATATTAATATAAAGCATAGATAAACTAAATTATACTTCTTACTAAGTCGGATCGGATCAACTATAATTCATATCCAGATCCATTTATAATCGGATTATCGGATTTAGAAGTCCAATCCATCTCCTATTTTAGTTACGTTGGATTCGGATCAAAATCCGATCCATTCACTTAATTCTTGATGCTCTTGTTTTAGTCTAGGAAAAACAATTTCAACTTTTGAGGTAGAAAGTGTCTTTATCCAAGTATTCTGTTAATATAGTCTTTTTAATAGATTGTAAAGTTGTAAGCTAGTAATACCTGAATAAGAAAACAGTTTAATTTTTCCATCACATCATTTCCATCTGGTCAAGCACTTCAAAATTTGTGCTAAGACCAAAATGATAGCGTCACCAAACAGATCTAAAGTGGCTAAAAATGTGGACAGGGTTTAGTTACATTAATGGTCAACCTGCAATCATTCTTATTCTTATAGAAAACATGATATTTGTATTTGATATGAAGAAGTGTATACATTCTTGTATAGAGGAATTTACAACTCAGATGCTTGTATAAAAATCTACAAGTTTTCAACAGGGAAACCAGTAACGGGTCTTATCTCTGTAGCCAAAGAGCGCAATTCAGATACTTCTTCAGTGTCTAGCTTCCATCCAAGTGCACCGGCAAATTCTGCAGCCTGTTCTGCATTTTTGGCTCCTGGGATTGGCACAACATTATCCTGGGCTATCAACCAGTTTAGGACAACCTGTGCAGAGGAACCCATCTCACTTTAAATCCCAGCGAGTTAGAAATTAGAATGCCCCAATATGAATTTCTGCATTCAAGAAATCTTGTCCAAGATATCAAAATGTGGGTTTATGATCTTATATGATGGAGAGCATGAAACTACAGAGAGTTGGTCTACATATGCTAAAAACAGTGAAACAAAGAGCTCTGTCTTTCATGCAATTTGGTATCTATCAAGAGTTTGATAATTGTATCCACGTCTAACATGACTTAGCTGATAAAATATAGGTATTGCTGGTTACTGTTCAGCCATGCTTCCACGGAAATGACAAAATTGAGGACTTCTAATTGAAAAAGATACAATAGTTAAAGAGCATTAACAAACCTGTGTGTTTGTTTTACTGTACTTTTCTCCTATTTCCTTGATCCGGTTCAGCAGAGGCTGGAGCTGCATTTCAAAATGATATTTCAGCAATAAAATTGGAACTTACTGTGTAACTGGCTTTTGAAGTATTGACCATGCTTTACCCTTGTAAGAAATTCAGGAGTATAAATCTGTCTTCGAGGACCGGTGGGAGGATTTTCAGGTGTATACTTTCCTGTAAGAGCACCTGCATATGTATAAATAGTAGAAATTTCAATATTCTCAATCTCTTTCACACCTGGATCAGACAGAAAAACTTGGCTTCTGTGGAAACCAACCTATTAAGATCTGAGATTAAAGGTTCTAATAATTGTAACCAGGGTTGTGCAGAGATTACAAGTGATAATATAAGATCTCAACAGACATCTTTTATCAAGAATTCACATATTTTTTGTTTCAGACTAACTGCATGCCCTTTCTATTACTAAAAACTGTCCAATTTCTTACTTAATAAAACTGTGCATTCTAAAAAAAATTCAAAAAAAAAGAAAAGAAGAAAACTGTGCAATCGGCTGATAACCCAGCTGTTTTTCTCTTGTTGTAAGGTATTGGTTTGGTGAAATATGAGTTTAAATGTAGAAAAGCAGATAGACAAACACCTCCTCTTTCTTAGATATTTCACTTTAAAGGTTTTACCAAGCAAGATTAACACTTGTCTAGAAATAGTTGAATTCAAGAATAAGCAAGACACAGTAGGATGTTAAAAAATGCACGTGAAAGAGAGAATTTTACTTCTTCACTGTTTCTTTTAGGAGCCAGAACTAGTCTGTCACACAATATAGAAGAAATAAGCTCATAATGTTGAATTTAAGAACTGCTTGAAAAAGGAATGCTCAAAATTCACAATCAGGGGATCAGTGACAAAAGTGAGCAAGCCGGCTTTCTCCTAACTCAGCAATGATTTTTGTTTCCATTGTTTATACCATTCTTAAGTTAAAACAAAAGATAACAATAGGATGAACTTAAGCCCCAATTTCTGAAGATTGCTCAGAGAGGTCTTGAATACTGTAAATTGAAAAAATATTATACCTTCTAAAAATGATTTTATTAATTCCTAAGCTAAGATATTGAGTGAAAATGAAAATAGATTAAGAAAAAACAAGGTTCCAACTTCACCTTGAGCAATAGGCGAATAGGCAATCAAAGTGATCCCAAGTTCATCACAGGTAGACTTTACTCCTTTCTCCTCTGGTGCCCTGTATATGAGGCTGTAATTCACTTGGTTTGATGCTAGTGGGATACCTCTCTTTTGAAGTTTCTTGTGTGCCTCACGCAATCGCCTTTCTGCAATAAAGATCTTTGTGCATCATGTTCAGATTAGTTGAGGAGGGGATCCATTTTTGTAAATTACTTTCTCGACGTGCCAATACATTCTATACTTGCATAAAACAAAGAAGAAAAAGAAAAGAAAGATAAAGGACATGTTTCGAACAGCTGACCATAATTAGATAAAAGGATAGATTTGTACCGCTATAGTTTGAAACACCAACAGCCTTCACAAGGCCTTGTTCAACAGCATCTCCAAGACCATCAAGATACCCTGAAATATGATTTTTCCAGAGACGCCTCTTTAGAAACAAAAGGTGATTATTATATATAGCCATCTATTTACATTAGCTAGACAGAGAATTATTCTATGAAAAAATGGTGTTATATATAAATAACCTTCATTTCCCCATATTCCAGGCCTGAAAATCAACACAAAACACTTGATTAGTTATTGTAGTTACATTAGCAGAATGACACTGTGACTTAAAGGACATACCAATGGAGTTGATACAGTTCTACTGAAGAAACTCCAAGGCGACCGAGGGAATCCTTAAGGGCAGTAATGACACTCTGACGACCCAGCCTCCATGGCAGAGCTGCGAATTTGGTTGCAATAGCAACCTCCAATCCTGGATCCTTTTCTTTCCTTTCCTTGACAAATCTGTATAAAATTCAGTGGAAGTTATATAACTAATGTTCTCAAAATACAGAAATTAACCATGATTAGCCTTGCTCTTTGTTGACTAGAAAGTAGAATGAGCCACTAAAATATATATATATATATATATATATATATATATATCCCAGTACGTACCTTCCTAGAAGAGTTTCAGAATTTATAGCACCAAAAGAAGCCTGCAAAAATGAACAGTAAAATTTTTGTTTACACTGATAGAACTTTATGGCATCTGTTTGAGAGGAACAAAGGAAATATAAGGCGCTTTTCCTACCCTGGAGCCATAAACTTCAGCAGTATCAAAGAAGGTTATACCAGCATCAACACTGACATCAAAAGCAGACTTAGCAGCCTTCATCTTCCTATCTGCAAGTTACACAAAACATATTGCCATATTGAACACAATTGAATAATTTCCACTTTCCAATATACCTAAGCATTTCATAATCTTAACAACAAGGCTGCCAATACAACCAATTCAGAAGGATATTGAATTTTAAGATTTATTGCCCCACCTAAAAAACCCATCAAACAACCAACAAGAATTTCCATTGCATAAAGTTGAATCATACAAATATAGCTCACTTCCTCTCATGTACAATTTGAAGCTGATGATGGCTTTACATTGTAATTGCAGGTGTAAAAAGTTAAGCAAAATTAAAAACACTTCCCCAAGTGATAAAAGTGAATATGGAAAGACATAAAGTCTCAAACACTCTGAAAAATTCATCTGAAACAAATATACCCACAATTATAACCAAAATAAAGCATCAATTTGAAAAGGGATTCTCAGTTTTTCAATTATTTCTGCAACTTACCATCCCATTCGAAGTTGTTCCAATAACTGGTGTCCCCCCATGACCAAGCTCCAATCCCAAGCCTTGTCACCTTCAAATCAGAACCCCCCAGTTTCACCTTATCATCCTCTGTGGTCACATTTTCAGAAGCAACAGCTCTTATCTTATGAACTCTCCTGTGACTAAAAACAGAAAAGCATGCACTGCTAACATGCATAGCCATGATTCCTTTCCCTGGAGCTGCTGAGTTCAAGAAAAAAGAAAACAATCTAAAACAAGAAATGGGTTGCTGATATTGAAGAAGTTTCAGCTCAAAACAGAACTAAATTGTCAGAATTCTGGCAGAAGCCCCCCAAGAATTTTGGAAATGCAGAGACAAAGACTTGTGAAATTAATGAACTTGTCAAAGAGAAGTGACTCAAATGAGGAACGAGATAGTTGGTATTGGTTGAAGCAGCATGGAAGATTGAATTGAACAGTAGAGACCAAACCATTTGGTGGGCTAAAAAGAGCGAGGAGAAACATGGTCCTCAGAAAGTACACGTCAGCTGCTCTTTCCAGGTCCCAGAAACTGAGGACGAGGACGGCTGGATTTGTATGAACCATCAACGTCGAGTGATGAAACAGAGATCACATTGTCTGATTTGACGATAATTTTGCCTGCCGAGCGACCTAAAAAAGACAAATTGGGTCTGGATTTTCTAAGGTAAGCTGCAGGATTTAGTAACAGGATGACTGTTCGATCGCCGAGATTAACGGTCAGATTCAGTTGCTCATTTAGGAAATGTCAATTGGGCCCTTCTATACCTTGTGTAATGTAACAGAAACCCAGTTCTCACAATAATTAACGGGGCAACTTTAAAAGAAGATGAAGAAAAACTGGATCATGCGTACAATGTGAAGCCCATTTCTTGCCGCTCGTGTGCAGGAAGGCTAGAGGGTTATAATGAGGGGGTGGGGTCCTTGGTAGCCGTATGATATAGTGTAGAGTTATTATTGAACTGTTGGATTGAATCCTCTCATTGTAACCCCTCAACATAGCTTCTCATTATAAAAACTTCATTTTCTTTCGAAATGGAAACATATCAGAAATTCTAACCCGGCCAAGAATCTTTATGAAATTTAGACCCCAATTAGTTGAGTAGGCAAGGCATTGTCATTTTGTTTCTGTCAGTGGTAATCTAATTGGTCATATTGGAATTAGACATATAGGTTGTGGTTAGTATACATGAAAAATATAATTGTGCCCATAGCTTGGTATTTAAAATGACCTTTCAATGAATGATCTTTCATGCTATATTTCTGAGTTGAACAAGCTACCATTTGAAAGACAAACTAATGGTGATTTAATTATTGACGATTAGTAGCTAGACTCATTGCAATATGGATTAGTGTACCTACCACAATAGGCGCGCTCGCACACATATATCTTTCGAAATAACATTGGTAGGTGATAAGGTTATAATTATTATACCAATCACTATCTCGTATCTATGCTGAGATTCTTTGATAAAATATCTTAATCTTACTGAGCTTTCTTGCCTCATCAGACTCAGAATATGCATGGTTATTCGGCCTTTCAAAATGAAGTGGCTTATTATATTAATTGTTGGCCCTATACATTAGAAACTTAAAAAACAAGACAAGCAGAGAGAGTCGAGAAACTTGAAAAGCAAGACAAGCAGATAACTTCGGATTTTGTAATGAACTTAAGCTTAGATTAACATTGTCAACGTACTATTAAAAACAAGACAAGCTGAGAGAGTCGAGAAACTTGTTTTTCTCTTTTGTTCTAATAGTACTCGATTTGAAACCTTAAAAACAAAAAACAATCTTTAACTGAGACAACTAGTGCCAAAGCTCAACATTGTTCAACTAGTGCCAAAGCTCAACATTGTTCAACTAGTGCCAAAGCTCACTCCTAGGAGGCTGGGAAGTGCTTCAAATTCTCTCAATGCCAATAAACATATATATAGCTATGCGGCTGGCGCAACACTGCCTGCATCATCGTCATCGTCGTCATCATCATCATCATCCCAATCATTCTTCCTGTGAACATGAAACTGTGTCTTGGACAGCTCCTCCTCCTCCTTAAAAACCAACTTCGAAGCAGCAAGTAACTGTTTGCTATTGACACTCACCATTGCAACTGACATATATAAAATAGGGTTTAGATAGAAAAGAAAAAAAAAGGACCTGCTTACCTAAGAAATTGACCAAAGAAATTTAATAAGCATGCAGTGTATACGAAAGCTAGTTGCAGACTGCACCAGTACATGTCTGCATATTTATAATAGGGAAAGGGATAATATCATCATATTAGCATATGCAAATTCTTATTCCATATCCTTTCCAACAGACATGTTGCTTTCTTCTGCGATCTCTGTAATTTGTTTGAGATCTTGATATTGGACACGTTGACATGAAAAGGGCAGCGAAATTTGGCGCGAACAGGAGGGAGCGATGACATGGCAGGGCTGCCCTCCATACGTTTTTCCTAGTGGGATGTAGGTCTGTCGACGTATGCTAAGCTCATGGCAAGTGCCTGCGCTGCACATTCGGTATGTGGGATCAACAGTCCATGCACGCTCTCAGGCTCTACTGTCACCTCCAGCTCGTCTGCCACGCTGGATACCTTTTTCTAAAATATTCATTTTGGTTTGTATTTTGGAGATTGAACCCAACTTACTCAAATTTGTCTTTGGAAATCAATACCAATTTCTTTTTGGGTGAAACTTTGGGCTCGTTTGGTGTTAGCGTGGGCTGAATATGAAAACTCTCTATATTTCAAGCATGTTAAAGGAAGAAATGAAAAACCCATGATCATGTTGAAGGTAAAAAATGGATCACTCATGAAGAAAACTTATATGCAAAAGACCGACTAGTAGTGGTTTGGAGCAAATGCTCCCTTAAAAAAAGGTCTTGGGTTTGAGTCCTAGCATCCGTGTAGTGTGCGTGAGTTTAGTATGTTAATTATTGCTCCTCTCAATAGGAAAGGTCCTCACAAAAATTTTAAAAAAATGAAGAAAATTTATCCCATAATCCCCACAAAATGGTAGAATATCAACATTTTATAAATTATCCCTCCTAATCGTCCCCAGAATAGAAAATCATTCACCAACCTTCATTTCCTCCTTTAACAACATATCCAATCCAATACAATCCTAGCTAGTCACCAAATTTTTTTGTGACATTCTTATTGACTTATGCATATATATATATATATATATATATTCTTATTATGAGATATGGTTAATAAACCCACAAATACTTTTGTTCAAATGGTATGAAATGGATGAGGTGGAATGATGTGTTTAGATATCTCAAGCTATTGTAAGTTTCATGTGAAAAAGAAAAAAAAATTAAACTTAGATTCTGTTAGAGCATGATGATAGGATGATAGCAAGTGTCATAAAGATTAGATATTGCCTTAGCTAGTTGTTATATGTAAAAGAAAAGGGCATATAATAACAAAAGCAATGTACTGTATTAAGATTAGATTATCTTATTCTTCTTTCTTCTTACTCTGAAATATAGCTAGGTTAATATTCTCCTACAAGTTCTTGATGTATTTTTGGTGTTACTAATCGATACGATGACGATCGAGGCAGTATACACTATGCCAAAAATTGAAAACAATGGTGGAAAACCATTGTGGTTCAAAGTGAAAAAGTGACGTCTACTTTACCAATATGCTTTAAAAACCTTAACCACGATGGTGATTCACCGCCATGAAATATATTAATCCACATCGCTTTGTCCAAAAGGGACGTCGTTCGAGTTCCATTGGAAGAAAAATTGAACTTTGAAACAACATTCTACATCTCTATATCTTAAAAAGCGTCATAGGAAGTATTATCCCACGTCGTTTTTTTTAAATAAAATAGACATTTTGAATAACATCTACGTCGAGTATAACTTGGGACGTGGTATCGGTTACCATGTCTATGGCTTTAAGAAATTGCAAATTGGACATGGTATGTATCTTACGATGTCGATTTCTTTGAAATAATAGACATAGTATGAATCTTACAACATCAATTTGATAATAAAAATGGATGTAGTTCTCTACTTACTACGTCTATGTTTAAAATAAATTTGGCATGCCATCCTTGTTTCTACGTCGCTGTTTTAAGCTAAATCGCAGTTTTATTTTGGATTTGCTTATTGGGAAGATGATTTATACCTTTGTGGAACAAGAAACCCACTCCCATGTTTACATACAACCTGGATATTGAGGTCCAAATGGACTATTCAGACTCAAAAACCTGCATTTTTCATAAAAGCTTAAGATACATCTTACTTTAACAATTCTGTCATAGTTCAAAACCCTACCACATCTATACAACATATACCGTTACTCCTGATGACTACATATAGGTAGGCTAACTATCCATAGCCAAAACTCACAAAATAGTGACTAGGTAACTACATAGCTAGTACATGAGATGACTCACAAATTCTGGCCATTCATTTCTCACTTCATCAAGTTGTTGTTGGGTGTATGTGCTATTTCCCTTCTCCCACTGCAAAAGATGAGAGATAATAGATCAATATATTATTTCATCAACTTTGAACTCACAGCAACTACAATTAAAACTTCAATTCATGTTATACCTTTTTACCAAACTCTAAGTTTATAAATCTGAGCATCCCTCTCTGCTTTCTGAGCCTGGATAGAAATGTACTCAAATTATACTGTAAAGTGCAAAAGACAACAAAAACAAGGAGCAATCCAACCCAAATACCTGAATGACAATAGTATTTCTTGGAAGCTCACTAATCCTATCGCATGAATCTTCACATAACAGAAATTTAGAGACATAAATCTTCAGATAACAGAACTTTAGATCTTTTTATGTCTATTTAATGGTCTAAAATGACCTAAAAACTTAATAACCATGAAAATTTGCAGTCCAAGATCATGCTCTTGCTTGAGGTAACTCACAGAATAGTTGAAAAGAACAAGCATAACAAGCTGCACCTTGGCCTATTATTAGTACAAGTGTGCGCGACCAAACACAAAGTATGCATACATTCAACGAATTTCAGAATACATAAAAAAGGACAAGGCTATGCAACTATGCAGCTATGCAGTCATAAAAGGAAGAAAATTTAATTACCCTTTTGATGCAGACAAAAGGAAAGCAAGGCAAGCACTTTCTTCAACTTGTTTTCAATATTCCCAGCTAGCCTATATGGCAAAGTGTAGAGAAACACTTTGTATAAAGCAATAAACGTACTCAAGCTCCTCTAGCCATTGTTCTCGAAGCTGAAGTTATGATCACAGATTCACAACCCTCAAATTAAAATTTCAGCAATTCTCCACACACACAAAAAAAAAAAAAAAAAAAAAAAAAAAAAAAAAAAAAAAACTAAATATAAATTATCTCAAATTTCAAAATGAACTTAATGTAATGAAAGGTAGCGAATGACGATCACTGCAAAACAATTGAACCTGAATCTATCAAGCACCAAACCTCACATATTTCAAACTATTTCAAGAAAAATAAACCCAACAAATCAGAAAAACCCTAGCAGACAAGACAACCAAATAATTAAGAAGGAAAAAACACAGTACTTACATTTTCTAAACTCAGTTCACGGATTTTATGCTCAGCTATAGTAATGGAATATGAATTACTTAGCTATAGTAATGGAATATGAATTAACATAAAGCCATGCTTGAGCATAATACAAAACAGAAAGGGGGAAATTGAAATGATCAAGAAGATAATTAACTCTATAAAGAAATCCTTTAAAAGATATATTTCCATGTTCTTCAATTGCCATGATATATTAATGGATGGACTTACGGGGAGATAGACATAATTAATAGAGAGAGAGAGAGAGAGAGAGAGAGAGAGAGAGAGAGATTGATATTACGTACTCCGAATAAGTAGATATCACTAATTATTATTAAAATTTAATATTGCAGCAGCTGCCATACATGATCTCAGTAATCATATACAAGTAATATTTTTCTCTTTCCGGCCCTTTTCAAAATAAAAGAAGCTGTCCCCGACTCATGATGAGGATGATATAAGGGGAAGAGCACCCCAGACAACCAAAAGTCGTAAAACATAGACACCTGAATTTTTCTTCTTCTTCTTTTTTCTCAGATGGCTCTGGTGCGTATGACTATATAAGCACACCGGAGGTATCTTTTGCTTATTTAAATTACATGCATACACCTTCTAATATTATGGTATGCTACAAAATAGATGCCCTATGAATATAAATTCATAACATGCAGCTGATTCTTTACTATATATATATATATATATATATATATATATATATATTGCCAAATGTTCTGTTCAGCTCAAGTTGATGAAAGTATCAAAGCTTAAGCCACTCTTATTCATAAACACTATGAATCTATGATAACTATGCTGCTGGCGCCACATCTCCTCCATCATCGTCGTCATCATCATCGTCCCCATCATTTTCTGTATAAAGAGAGAGAGTTGGGACTTGGTCCTCATTCATAACCAACTTGGAAAAGTCAGGTTTCTTGCTGGTAAAAATCACCATTTGGGAATAGAAATGAGCGAAAGATCGATATACCTGTATATTTGAGAAATCAATGAGTGGTTTTTAATTCATGAAACTCAAGTCCTTACCCCATTTATAGACTCATAAAGATAAGACGCAGGAGCAGTGGCGGAGCCACTCCTATGCCAGGAGTGGCCCTAAGCCCCCAATTTTTTTGATTCCTTACAACTTACTAATAGACAACTTGTAATTTTAATTAATGGCCCCTTTAAAAATAATTAGACATGACTAATTTTGAAAAATTTAGTTCTAACATGTGTTTTGAACACTTATATGTAGGGGTGGCATTTTAGACCGAAAAACCGCAAAAATCAACTGACAATTTATCGCAATCGCGGGAAACCAAACTGCATTTGCGGTATGAAGAACCGAACCGCATTTGATGTTGCAGTTACGGTTACGGTATTTGATTTTCAAAACTTGCAGTTACCGCAAACTGCGACTATATTTTTTTTTAATAAAAAAATTGCATTTTGTAGATAGCATTGGTGCTCAAACAACACAACGAGGTCCTTCAAATCCACTCACCACCACCAACACTTGAGTTTATAACATTGGTGCATTGCATTTTCCTTTTAGTTTGTAACTTTAATTAACTTTGAATTGGATTTTTCCTTTGAGTTGTAACTTTAATTCATTTTGCATTGCATTTTCATTTTGGTTTGTAACTTTAAAGGATTTGGAATTGGAATGCTTGAAAAGTTGAGGTTGTGAATGCTTGAGAAGTTTAACTTTAATTGGAATGCTTGGAATTGTAACATTAATTTTCTTTAGGTTATGAATGCTTGAGAATTTGAGGTTGTGAATTTATATTTTAGGATTAAAGTATGCTTGAACTCAAAAGGCTTCAAAAAAAGCATCAAAATTAGCCTAAAATGTGGAAGATTGGATTTTTATGACACAAAAAGAACTTGCGGTTTTAAACTACTAATTCACGGTAACCGACCACTTTTTGCGATTTCAAAAATCACCATACCGTAAATAGTCGGTCGGTTTGCGGTTTGGGCAAAAATTCGTGGTTACCAAACCGTAACCACCTCTACTTATATGTATTTGATATACTTGTGTGTGGCTATCTTTTTATAATTGTCTTGGATGCTAGGGTTTCAGATGAATAATTCCGTAGATGGAAGGGAATTATTCATCCCCTATTTGGAATTTATTTGATTAATTAGGGATTTGATTTATTAGGATAAATCAAATCCCTAATTGTGGTAGGTATCAAATCAAATCTCATTTCAATTTGGTAACTCCTCATTTAATTGGGAATCGTGGTAGGAATCAAATCAATTCTCAACCCAATTAGGTAACGTTCAATTTAATTGGGTAATCCCCAATTAAATTGAGTAACTCCCAATCAGGTTGATTAATTCATAATTAGGTCAAATAATCTCCAAATTGAATGAATTATTTGACCTAGGGTCTGATTTAATTCGGTTCCCACAATCATCGCATAAAAGAGGTGAACCGAGCAATCTCTAGTTTTAAGGGTTAATAATACCAATATATACATATATACATGCATCAAAAAGAAAAAGGCAATTGCTAAGTTTTCTTCTAGTTTGGAACCCTTTAAAAATGAGGATTTCAATATTTCACAACATAATATTTTGTGTGTTTGAATCATAATTCATATGTATGGAAAAATAAACAGCAACAGATGTATACATATATATGTGAAGGTGTGTGTCCAAGCCATGTTCGATTCTAAAAGAGATTAGCTTGTAATTGATGCCCAATACATGTCTATGGTGCTGTACATGCACAGGAGAGATAGTAGCTGATATGTAGGTATATATATACATGCGCCTGCAGACACGAATATACGTCTTTCAGACATACATGCGTTTGAAGACACGAACATCAATCTTTCAAACGTTTCCCTGCCCTCTATAGAACCTTCTAATAACCTCTGAGTAATTAAGATTATATATAAATATCATCCAATGACAGTTCTCAACTTGAAATTCCAAAACTTGTTCTTTTCCTTTTGGAAAATAAACATTCAAAGAAGATATGTGTGTGTATTATATACATGTTGCATGCCTCTTGAGGATTATGAGAAGGCATTCAGAGAGAATCTTGTATGTATAATGAGTGAAAAGGAGAGAAAGGGAGGTGATATATATATATTAAGCTAGCTCCACACATTTGTGCTAAAAGGCAGGTGAGGGCCCACTACGTGAGCTAAACTCATGGAAGGTGGCTGCATTGCACATTCCAAGCATGGAATCAGCAGTCCATGCGCGCTCTCTCGAGCTCTCTCCTCATGTCCACTCCACGAACACAGGTGGCTCTATATATTATATATATACATTTCTATATATATGCAGGTGTACGTATATCTTGATACTTTTGGTCCTCTTTTATTCACAACCATCCATGCAATCGATATCGCCTTGGAAATAATACACATACGACTTTTATAGATATGCAACGTACTTCATTCTATAGATTAATGATTAGAGAAATACACAATACCACTTGCTAATTGCCGACTTCAACTCGACTATTTAATCAGGAGAAGCAAACAATATGTACTTGAACATCATGTGAAAGTACTGTGTTAGATTTGGATCCGAGCCTTACTGAGAATCCCACATGACATATAGTCACTGCTTATGCTAGCTGCAGGCTGTCGCTTGTTAATTATTTTGTCGATGTTCCAAATACAAAATTATACGATCTGGTTTGTGTTTGCCATCTAACATATCTTGACCAAATCGCACATGTCAGAGAAAGAAACAAAAAAGTGATGACCAGCTGACCACATGGTTACCACACAAATATTCTTTAAATTGATCAAATATTCGACTGACTCGAGAAAGAAACAAAAAGGTAATGACCAGTTGACCACATGGTTACCTCACAAATATTCGACCGACTCTAGCACCTAAGGTTCTCAAATCTCACATATTTAAATATCCAGCAAAATTCTCAGCGGGTTATAGCTGAGTTGATCGAACTTTGTAACTTAATTGGCTGAGCTTTTTTATCTCCACGCATATGAACAAAGATTCGAAACCCACGTACATCCAATAAATATTTGTGTAAGTTCATTTCCCCTAATCGTTTGTACTAAAAAAGTTCCAGCAGAATATTATAAACAAAAACATTACTAGCTATATGTGCATGTCTGAGATCTCTTACTGATCTGAAGGTAGGCCATACAACGTGGAAAATTCTCCCAAGATTTTCTGGACCTTAATGCTATCTTTACAGCTTTACTGTTTAGAGCCATACCTCTCTACAGGCCGTCTAGGTAGCTTTTTCTTGTTTTCCTTCAGTGTACCAACAGGTCCACAACCAACAAATTGTCAAGTTGTTTCATCGATCAAGAATCAGGATAAGCTTGTTAATTAACCAATTACTTTATCATCTTTTGTTCTTTAAATTTTCAACTTTACTTATAGCTACATATTACTAGCCACAAGTAATTGAAATCTCAAAATTCTGACTTAAACCCTGTTTTTACACAACTGTTAGACGTTGGCAAAACAAAAGTAACAATAGGGGTGAAGGATTAAAAGTGCCTGTGCCTGTGGTAGTATTGGCGTTACTCGGACTGCACTAGTACTAGAGTAATGGATGTTATGATGTTTTCAGGGAAAGACAGAAATATGCTAACATGCGTGGGTGACTCTCAGCCGTGATGTATTATGCTACTCATTTGCATAAACTACCCAAGATTTCCTCATCAGGGTAATGGTAAAATACACTCCAACTATGATGTGGTCTGATTTTCAATAAAGAAAGTCAGATGCCCCGTTCTTTCCATGAAAAATGAAAGTTGAAACCAGTTGACATGGTTTCAACCCAACAGATCCTTGCATCTCGTTTTAGCCTCTTGGTTTTGGTTTAAGCTAATGCTGATTCTGCAATGGTTACTTCTCAAAACGAGAATTGATCAAATGGAAGATGAATTTGAACCTTCACAATAACCGAACGGTTTTACTAACAAGGAATAATCACAACTGTCCAGTTTCTGACCCTATAAACAGTAATACTTAATTGTTTTTGCACCCCTTGTTTTCCCTCTGCTGGAACATGCTATTTTCCAATCAACTGCAGAGATGGCTAAACATTATTTATGTTGCTAAACGTATCTAATCATGCTTCTTCCAATTGACCTTTCCTTTTGGGATCCTGCTGAGGACACCGGTATCAAGCTTCCGATAATTATGTTGAAGCTGCCCAAGGACCTGGTATGCAAAGTTGTCGACCTGATCTTCGTATCTCTCGTACAGAACTGGCAATGTGTGAGCAGCAACAAAACCTAATAAACAACGACCTATGTCAATTCTCTTCCATATATACGAGGATAACAATATTATTAATAAAAACCATATTATGTACCATAAAATCAAAGACAGATTATCAGTAAGCTTCTGATAACTCTTATAAGCATGTCTAGCTCAATCAGATAGATAAATCATGAATAATAAAAGAACTCTATAGTTACCCTCGCAAGAAAGGCACCATGATCCTAAGTTGATGGCAGTTCTAAACCGCTTCCAAATTCAACGAGGTAATCATACTTTCTTTTTCTTTTCTTTTTTAAGATACAGCATTCATGAATATTACAGTATATGTATACTCTTCACTAGCAATAAACAAATTCCAGTGATAAAGTCCAAAAGGAAGGAATTACATACTTCATCAAATATCATCTTTAAACTGAAATGAGACTAGAAGCATGAGTTTACCTCAGAAGCCACAGGCTTCTCAGAGAGAGAGAGAGAGAGAGAGAGCTTAATTTTCCACCACTATGGCTAAGGATACTACTTACTACTAACAGGAACTTATGTTTCAATTCCATGTAGAGCAAGTGATGCATCAAGAGAAAAATACTGAAAGACAACTCATATTTTATTATGCAAATGCTGAAGTAACAATATTCAAACTTCTGACAACAATCAAATTCACTCCAATAATCTAAATGGTTATCCCAAACTTTAAACATACCATCAACAGAACACATGGTCATCAGATAATAAGTTCATAAGAGACTCGATATTATTAGTGGTTGGATCTCTCACCAATGTACAAAACGGTCAGAAAATTACACCAGCTTCCTATCACTGCAGCAATCCACAAGCTTGCTACAACCTGACATAATATCTCAACAGTTCATTACAATTGTCAAAGACGTTAAGTAAAAGCATGATAGCATGGGGTTTTGAGGCCTAAAATGCATTTACTGCTAATATCAAGAAACCAGTGAAAGCCAAGCCAAGAAAGTGCTTTTCATAACATAGATATGGTGATGTTCTATAAATTAAATTGAGGACTTGCATATCAGTCTTTAGGTAAAATTTAGATGGTTGAGATGCATAGTGAGTGAGGGTGGATTAGTTCTATTCTGGTCATTCATATCTAATCTAACAGCCGACGCACAAGTCTTCCAGCTCCTCAACGTGGATCTTAATCAGATCACCTTTGTATATGATATATACAATCATATGTATGAAAATAATATAATCATCCAAAAATACCATAATAAATTGCTTCAAATTTCCTCCAAGTGCAACATCTTGAATAAATTCCAAGGCTCGATTAATTTCATGACCAATCGAGATGGCAATATTGACAAATAATTTATCAGGCACAACAAGGCGAGGTACTTCAGATGGGGACCTGCCACCATGGAGAACACAATACTCAGATCACAACATTCATCTCTACTGTACACAACATCACCCAACCAAGCAAAATAGAAGCTCAAAACTGTGCATGTTTACGTCACCTGCTAATTATGCCAGAAAAATTTGACCAAAGGAACTGAGCAAGCATAAGAAGAACCAAAGCAAAGCCCACAAGAGTCAAGAAATGATAATTGAGCCATTCAAAGAGCACCCAGACAGCAGTTGCACCAGTTAAAAAACTAGCTGATATCTTTTTGTTCCTCCACAACAAGACATCAGCAGCTACATAGTTCAGGCATAAAAAGAGAAACAATGCAAGGAGAATTAGCGAACTTCGAATTGCATAAAAAAAATGCTCAAGCATGTATTGGAACATAATGATCCTACATTTGCCTCCACCCAAAAGGTGGTGGACGGGCTTTTGGCGTCCAAATAGCCGGTTCAACTGAGAAGTGACTGAGTTTGATGTCTCTTCCCCAAAAAGTGGCACAGATTTCTGTTTTGAACTACTTTCAGCAAATGTTTCCACAATGTTGTTCAAAATATCCTCAGGAGTTATTTTCTCAGGCATTGTTCCTATACTTCAAGAACAAAACTCTGGTCATGGCAGAAACTATAATACACTGAAAGCTTGCTTCAATACAGGAAATGTTTTATAGGAAACATACACACATGGGAGATGCAAAAGACTTAGTAGGGACCATAATAACACTAAATGAGATTAATTATTTGGAAGCAAGGACATATCAATTCTTTATTCCCTGCAAGCCACTTATTGTAAAACATTGTACTTTGAAGCCTCAGATACAAGGAAATTGCTTATCCATATGGTCAATTTGGGTTATACATGATTAACGCAAAAAGATCTGTGCATGTGCATTATTCAACCTTTATAAACCCATAATAGAATCAGAGAATGAGTACATCATATGAACAGACTTCCTAGTAATTGCTCTAATCTAACCAGGTTCTCTCAGCCATCTAGACTCATTCCCCAAAACTGTAGACCACAAGAATGAAGATGAATCAAAAAAAGAAAAATTCTCGCAAAAGCAAATTTGAAAGGTCACACAACCACAAGTAGCATTGTAAAGATCAGCATTTTTCTTCCAAAAAATTTCTTTTCTTTGAATTATAGGTTAAATCTTGAAACCAGCAAGAGAAAGTATAAAAGAGAACGGAGGAGTACAAAAAGCCCCTCAAATTAAGAGTTAAAGATAATACAAGATGAAATAAAACACATTATATTGCAAATCACATCGACACAACAAAACATGATTGCTGCCTCAACAGAAACAACTAAGAACAAACAGGAATAACAGCTTTCATACCCACTAGCTCTAACATAACTGCTGCCTCAATAGAAGATAAAAATTTGTGGTTGTTAACCTCCATGTCTCCAACTTATATTAATTACCATGGAGGCACAAGGCAGTCCTTTTCACTTAGAACACATCAGAGTGCTAAAATAACCGATTTCTCAATGGCCCTGTGACCCACACTTTTATGCCAAGAAAAGGCAAGACGCAGATGATTTCCTAAAAGATACTCCAAGCTAACTAGGAAAAGAATATACTGAAATTTAAAACATTATACTCTATCTCCTACAAAAACACTTCTCAGATGAAATTTTTTGCCCTTCCAGTATCCCAATCTGAAGATTAAAGCAGCTCTATCTATCCCGTAAAGATACTTTAGTATCTCAACCAAAGACTCAACCCCACCATCCAACAACACCAAGATATAAATTTTGGGAAATTCAAAATCAAGGCAAGCATAGAAAGAGTTCCAATTCACACTACTCAAACACACCAGAACTCTACCCAAATTTCAATCACCCAGAAATTTTATTTCACATATGAATCAACTGCCCTATAACAAAGTCACTTCAGGAAAAGAGAGAAGAAACTATGAAGAAAAAAAATCTTTTCAACTCCATTTGTACAATTCATAACATCAAATTCCATGAAGAAAAAAAAATACAGCAAGTTACATAATTTCAGCCCAACATAAAAAGAAGATCGAGAAAGAGTAATAAGATGCAGAGGAGCAGAAACCAGAGCCAAATGAAAGATGGGTTACCTGATCAGAGGAGATTGGAGCAAAATGAAGAAGCAGAAGATGATGGGTTTTCCTTGTAGGAGCTTATGAATTATGATGGCAGTGCGGGGAAAGCATGGAAGTTCCAGTACAAGTTGATAGAAATGGAAAAGGCGTGCAGGACTGGAATTTTTGTTTTCTTTTTATACAAGTGCAGTCCAACGCCCGCCAGATGCCCATTTACTTGTGTGGACTTGCAGTTAGCAAACTATATCATTCTAATTTCTACTGGTTGGTTCTGTTTTTTTTTCCTTTTTTGGATAAAATTATCAATACTTACTTGCTAAGCATACAAAATTGAAATGACTTCCTAGTACTATGAGCTGGCCAATGAAAAATAAAGAAGTATTTTGACTGACCAATTAAGCAATGTTGGAGCTTAAAAATCAAGGCCTTCAACATTTTCATGCAAATAAACAAATTTAATGCAATTATCTTGTGGTAGGTAGCATGCAACTAACAAATTAAAACAAAATAAAATATCAATGCGTTTTTAACATTGTATTATATATATATATATATTAAATATTACAACGGATCCACTAGTGTAGTGATTTGGAGCAATTATTCCTTCTTCTAAGAAAGATTTTGGATTCGAATCTTAACATCTGTGTAGTATGTGTGAATTTAATATACTATCGTCCCTTTCAATACAAAAAGTCCTAAAAAAAATCATTTATTGAGAGGGTTGGTATATATATAATATAAGAACACATTAAAGACCTACCTGCATAATATCTTGGCTTAGACAATGGATTATATTTTCCCAGTTCTTCATATATATTGTATGTCCATTGTATAAGTCACTCCATTGAAATGGACTTGCAAATGTAAATTGTATGATGAATTGCTATCATCACTCACTTAATTTGTAGTCCTAGAAATACATTATTGAATCCTATATGAGCCTTAATTCAAGCGGCATGAGATGAGCGTAGGGTAGATAGAAATTTCTGGTTTTGGTGTCGACACTTATGAGGCGAGAAAATTATTGTATGCGTCGGTTATATATCATTATCCTAGAAACATACTACACGACAATGTGATTCACGTGAATATTATGAAACAAATGTTACATATAACCTACCCACATAAAGTTTGAGGACAAATGTTTGGTCATAAATTAATGTCCATATATTTTTCAGCAATTCAACTATTATACTTCAAATGAAGCCCATAACTATGTATGCCCAGTTCTCAAATGGGCCTATCAATACGACCAAACAAAGCCGAATACATATGACTTTGAAATAAAACATGTACAAGAAGCAGCATGTGAACAATGCCACGTGGTACCAATGAGAACCCCTACAGCCTTATCCCACATCAAAATCTAATCTTCCCATCATCCACTTCCCTGATCCAATATCCAAAAAATTAACCAACCATTTGCCTTCACATATCACACAAACAAACAACACACATCCAAAGCCAATTTTCCTCAGCACCACAACTCAACTTCCGCAAAACCAATCCCACTTCACTCAATACACAGACAAGAATCACAAAGAGAGTGAGTGAAAGGAAATGGCCTCAACTGCATGCTTTTTGCACCACCATGCACTCACTACAGCTTCTGCCAGGTCCTCCTCATCACAGCGCCAAGTGGTGAATGTCAAGCAGAACCAGATTGTGATCTGCAGGGCTCAGAAGCAGGCTGCCCAGGAAGAAGATGGCGCCGTTAACGTCTCCCGGAGATTGGCTCTCACAGTCCTCATTGGAGCTGCAGCCCTTGGCTCCAAGGTTTCCCCTGCTGATGCAGCTTATGGTGAATCCGGTAAGAAATGTCCTCTTGCCGAACAGTCTCAGTATGAATAATTATTTAGTATTGACAGTCTCGCAACATAACATACAAATTTAAGAAATATGGTAAAAATTGACAGTTTGACAACATAAACAACATGAGACGATCCATGTATAATACATTTATTCTTTTCCTCAATCAAATTGAACTTAAATTATGATTAAATGCATATGCAGCCAACGTTTTTGGAAAGCCAAAGACAAACACCGACTTCTTGCCATACGTTGGAGAAGGATTCAAGCTTTCGATTCCTGCAAAATGGAACCCAAGCAAAGAGGTTGAATACCCTGGTCAAGTTCTGAGATATGAGGACAACTTTGACACGACCAGCAACGTGGCTGTCACAATCACCCCGACCGATAAGAAATCTATCACTGACTATGGCTCTCCTGAGGAATTCCTCACCAAGGTGTGATAGCTTCTCCTTCTTTCCATTGACAATGCAATATATATATGTTTTCATTTCCTTCATCATTTAAATACTGCCAATTACTAACAATTTAGTTTTGATATATGTTGCTTTTTGTAGGTGGACTATTTGCTCGGCAAACAAGCCTACTTTGGCAAGACTGATTCTGAGGTATAATTTGCTATATAATACAGAGCACTAAGTGGTTTGAATAAATGAAATACTGAACACCATTTAACGGATAAAATTTGGTGACACTCAATAGAGAAGATAGCTTTTACCTGCAGCCATAAAAAGCATGGTTACTTTAGCAAATGCCGACTGCCTGACCTTGCAATATATATAACATCCATAGTGGTGGCAACTATGTGAATTCTGATGGTATTTGACTTTGAATTGGTATAGGGTGGTTTCGACTCCGGCGCTGTGGCCACGGCCAACATATTGGAATCTTCAAGTCAAGTGGTTGATGGGAAACCCTATTACTACTTGTCTGTGTTGACAAGGACAGCTGATGGAGATGAAGGTGGCAAGCACCAGCTCATCACAGCCACAGTGAAAGATGGCAAGCTTTACATCTGTAAGGCTCAAGCTGGAGACAAGAGGTGGTTCAAGGGAGCAAGGAAGTTTGTGGAGAGCTCTGCATCTTCCTTCAGTGTTGCCTAAGAATTTATTGAGGGTATATGTATATGTAAATCATCTTTATTGATTGTTGTTTTTTTGTTTCTTTTTTTTTTTTTCCATTTTCTCTTCTTTCTTTTTTATTTTTTTTTGTTTTTTTTATATATTGAGGGAACTGGTTGGAGTATCCTTTGACTCTTGAGCATATTGAAATATTTCATGGTATTCAGGACCCTCTTTAAATGAGTTTCTTATCTCTCTCTCTCTCTCTCTCTCGTGACTTCGGTCATTGTAATCCAACAAAGTTGAAGAGGAGGTCCAATTTTCTGGTTACTGTTTCCCAGTTCTAAGACAATAAAGAGAACAAATGAATGGTTAAAGTTTCAACCATCCTAGATGTTTTGTCCAACAATAATGCTTGCACAATTCAGACTTTAAGCTATGTTTGTATTATTGCTCCTCAAAATTGTCTTTGTGCATCTTTAAAATCCATACAATCTGAGCATTGAGGTTCTTCAAGCGCTGTTATCATACAGGAAAAGCAAACTCCTAACAAAAGGATCGGAAGAATTGACAAGTTGGGAAGCAAGCAGAAAGGTTTTACTGCGATATTCAGAAGCCAACTAAAACCTCGAGAATTCTTTAAGGTACTCAGGGCATCTCCAATGGGGATGTAAAGCCACATTTACAATGAAAAAAGAATCTAAAGAGCTTCAGAACAGTTTTGGATAAACCAGTCAACTATTGCTCAAATCGATAAAGGATGCCCCTAATGACCAAAGCTTCATGGTTTACAGGCTTATTTAAACATGAAAAGCAAGCAATAAAATAAATCAAACGTAGCTCTATTGGAGAGGAAACTTGCATCACTAGTTTATCCCATTCAATTTGGGTTGGCTCCATAGCATTTTTCCTTGTATTTAAGTACTTACCTGAAAAAAAAACCACTAGTCCTAACCGGCTTATCAAGTACAAGTCAACTTTCTCATGCACAAAAGTTCAAAAATTGATTCAAAGAAAAAGAATGAACATATTATAAATGAAATAGTAGATTTATTATAGATACTTGCTGCACAATCCACATGCTTGTTTGACATGAATGTCTGATTTTGACGATGATAAGGTATTTACATAAAAGCAATGGTCAGAGAAATTATAACCAGCAATTTGCTTTTCAAGTCTTTTTCAAGTTCCCCCATTGCAATAATGGACGCCATTGCTGTGTGCATCCCTGTGTTTCACTTTTAGCTCCTTTAGGCCCCATATTCGAATTGTACGGTCATCACTGGCTGAGGCTAACATGTGTGTGTTTGTTGGATTCCAGCTGACACAATTAACAGCTCCAGAATGACCCGGCAATGCCTCTATGAGCTCCCCTGATCCTCTATGCCATACGTAAACCTGCACAGTGAAAACCATCAATTAGCACAGCGAAAGGGAAATGACAACCAAATTCTCATTTTACAACTAATAGCAATATAGCATAAATGTACTGAATCCAATTCTTCTGTGTGATGTCCTCTTAATCCCATTGATCACATTGACCTCACTGTACAGCGACAGTCCAGGATGATACACAACAATATCAAGACAATGTATTAAACTAAAAAGTTCTATGTCTGCCATTTTGGTTAACCTCCACACCCTGGCAGCAAGCAACTAAAGGAGTTCAACCCTAAAATTAAAACAATGCATAACAAAGTAAAAAATAAACAAGAAGCCAGTTTCATATGCCATTAATGAAACTGCATCAACTACATTCTAGTTATCCAACATTGAATCTAAATGGGAATATATTGGAGCTATATCCCGCAACCCCACCCCCTTCACACAGAAAAAATCACAGCAGAAAACATACAGGAACTAATAACAGATTTAAATACGAAATGAGTATCTGCCTCCTAAATGATTTGTCCAGACATAAGCCTTATGCTTAATCACAAGAAACACAAGCAAAAAGAAGAGGCCTCAGAAGGAAGAAACCAAATTCTTTACCTGTGAATCCTCACTACCACTAGCGATGAAAGCTTGTTCAAGTCCACCAAAACAAGACCTGATAACAAATCGGGTGCGTTTGTGACCTTTGTACTTAGCAACAAGCTTGATTTCACCTTCTATGCTCCAGAGATGGATTTCTTGGTTCAGAAGATTAACCAACAAGAACCTATTATCTCTTGATAATGAAAAAGAAGTTATAGTTTGATCCTCTTCAATCAATATCTCAACTTTGGCTTCCCTGTCAAGTAGTAATATAGCATTATCTCTACAAGTACTTATAATTTGCTTCCCATCACTGGTTATCTCCAAATCAGAGATTCGTAAAGTTCGTTGGCCTTTCCAGCACTCCAGCTCCTTCCCATCTAACTCCCACATGCAGATACTCTTGTCACTGACACCAGAGAATATCCATTTTCCATCTGGAAACCATCCACAGGACACCAGACCAAGACCAGGTTTTTCATAAACATGGAGGCATTCACCAGAAGAAACATCCCAACGCCTGACCACCTCCTCCACTCCACAGGTGAGGAGCTGATGGTCATCAGGACTCCATGAAACTATGGAAACAGGTTTCTGGTGACCAGATAGTCTATGCTTTAAAGAAACACAACCATTCACATCAACCTATACCCAACAAGAAAATGATCAGGGTATAAAAATCTAGGATAATAGGATCAAAATAAAAAAATAAAAAAAGGCATTGCATATCATTAAATAAGAATTTCATGCAGAGCTCTCCAATCTAATTCCAACCCAACTGCTATTTTCTTATAAAAAATTTGTATTGCAAGTTGCAACAATAGAACAACAGGTAACTATTGGTCCACCTGTCAACCATGCATGCACATGGGATTGTATTCCAAGCTGGCTCAGCTCAGAACCAGTGGCTTGAGCTGAGCTGGGCTGGGCTGGGCTGGGCTGTGCTCAGACATGGTATTGAGCCTAGATTTGAGTGCCAAGCTCAGCCAAGTTAAGCTAAAAGTATGATGAAAACTGATCGTATTTGATATGAATTCCTAGTAATTTTCTTCTTCTTTTGCACAACATATCTATAAATGAGTATACAAATCATTATTTCACCTCCATTAGTCCCAAAAGGGTCATCTAAGGCTGCAGATACACACACAAACAATAACAAAGTCCGGAGGACTGGAAAAGAATGGGGAAGATGAAAACCAGTTATAGCGCTGAAATATTCCATGCATTTTCAAAATAATTTGCATTAGGGCACTACATAATGAGAACATATATTTGATATCTCGTGAAAAACTAGCAACAGAGAAAGCAAAAGCGCCAACAGAGATGGAAGGCCAACATGGGAACTGCAATACAAACATTAGATGTGAAGAAGAGGAGGCAGCAATAATTGATAGATTTATACTGAAGATGCCCATTTATAGATGCACGCAGATACATAGGTAGAAATCAAATTTGACACATTGCATCAACAATGAAAAATATAAAGTGGAGAAGAGGGCAGCATACGCAAGATTAAGAGATAGTTCCACATAGTATTGATGTTACCTCCCATATGATTGCTAATCGATCACTTGATGATGAAGCTAAGTACTTCCCATTGTGTGAAAATTGCAGAAACCAGACTTCGTCACTGTGTGCTTGTAATATCTGCAAAATTGAAAGTGATAAGAAAGGTTTAAAACCAAGATCTGACTAATATGTATGTAAAACCAGATTCAAAGTGCCCTTTATAAATGTAAGAATGGGAAATCTAGACAAGGTAAATAACATATGTACAACAAACACATAATAAAAGAGTAACCAGAGAGAGAGATTAGACAATTGTCATTGACATAACAAATTAACAAAACACAGAAAAGATAACAAGGGGATTCAAATTACGAGAGATGGTACTAACGTAGACAGCAAAAAAGAAAGTGAAGTCAACAACGATGGAATCAGACATAGATTAAGCTCCGCAAGACCTTGGTCAGTATCTCCCTCCACACATTAACTCAGACAAGAGCACACTTAACAAGGATGCTTGGAAATGGCAATATACCATTCTCAATGCTGATAATAACAGCAAAGATTTAGAGACAGGAAGTAGCCAAGAAACAAGGACCCTTGATATTTAAAGTGTTATAAGTAACGAAAGGACAATACAATGCCACAAAGACTTGAATTTCGTGTTCTATCAAATTTTAGAGGCTTATGAATTGTAAGCTGAACCACACTGGTTACTCTTTGCCTGATGAGAACATATTATCTAACACTAGTTTTTCCAAAGAGGGCTATCAAGTTCCACATGTCCAATCTGGTCAATTAATTGTACTGCTTTGCCTCCTCCATACAAATCCTACACTTAGATGAACAACTACTTACCCTAGTATTATTTTTTGAATTTGAAACTCTCCACAGACATGTGGAGGGTTATGAACAGCAGCCTTCTTGAATCACTTGCTCACTTTAATTAATTTCTGATAAACTCCTTGGTTTATTTTTCACGTCAAACTAATTAGAAGGACTAAAAGAACAAGACTGGGAAAAACCATTTTAACAGGCTAGTCTCTTCTCACGGGGTCCATAAAACCCCTGATAACCAAGACTGAGTACTATAATCTTAGCTTACCCTAAAGTGACACATTCACTGTTATTACTCAACTTCAGAGTTTAAGATGCGATACCTCATATGACAACAAATAATGAACATGATTTTCATACATCGTATGAAATAGGACCAAATAAGTAAATCAATAAGTATACAAAGCTCTAATTAGAGCTTCAACCATTAATCAGATTTTTTTTTACCAACCTGTAATGTTCGAGAAGGAATCTGATCTCTCCCACATCGATGATCAGTGTACAAAGACATTTCCTCGTTCAAGGAGTTGTGAAAAATGCAAGCATCACGTTGTAAGACTAGGGCCTGTTCAACCAAATGTTCCAACCGTCTTTCAAGTATCATAACTGTTGGGGGAAGCAGTTTCTGCAAGTCTTCCAGTAACTTTGGCCGAGACTTGGCCCTTGCAATGTTTTTACCAGGAGTCCCACCAAATGAAGGCGAAACTATGCAGGAAGAAAGCTCACGAACTCTACTACCATTGATGCAGAGAGGTACAATCTCAGTCCTCAATGTCTTCAGTGCATCCATGTCTTTTTCGTCATCTAGAAGTTCAAAGAACTTCTGCTCCAATATCATAAAGGAGGCCGATTTAGTAACGTTTTCATCTGATAGACCAATTTTTTGCAATGTGTCGACACTTCCATCCCAATTTCCGTCCAGAATTTGCTGCATAAAAAGAGTTACCACAGAAGAGTGCAACGGTATCCCAGACTCTTCTTCCAAATGAGCACCACTTTTCTTATAGCCAAGAGAATATAGTGCCTTTGCTATTAGTCGGACAAATTCCACCCTCTTAATAACTCCTTTTGAACCAACAACCTCTTCGTCCCCTTCAGATGTTAGGGGCCGAGCCATCAAGTCTCTTGAAGAGCCAGCTACAGGCTCTGTAATAGATGAACCGTTGGATAGACCTCTCAATTGTCCAGGGGATAATTTCATGCGTTTTGTGGCTGGTTCTTCATCTCCCACACCTCCCATGAAATGTGCACCTCAGCCCATATATTATTACAGCGGTAGGAAAACAAGAAGCAGATATTTTCAAAGTTCTAACAGCCTCCAGTTAGTCACAAGAAACAAACACCTGCATAATACAGTAAAAATGGTAATGAATGTCTTAAAGCTTGACTCCATCAATCACATCATCAAAATCTCTAAATAGAGTACACAAAAGTAAGAACCCAATCATACAAAACCTACCAAGATATTCCAGTGAAACGAAGATGGGGTGGGAAAGTAAGATTATAATTAAACCGAAGCTGAATTCTAAAAGTAATTTAAGGTTACACTTTCAGCATTTCCCAACTGAATCAAGATTGGAGGAGGATCAGCAATAATTCCAGTTTAGGCAATGGATTATGATTATCCAAAACATTTTCACAAAAGGAACCAATCTTTCAAATTGCTCGAGCAAAGGCCCTGAATGAAACTTCATACAAGATGAAGTTAATAAGATGAAAATACCTTCTACATATAGCATTAAAAATCTCTTTACAAAACTGATTGTAACCAGAAGCCGTATAATATTTTTTTTTTGGTTGTGACCAAAAAATTGCAATTTCTGCAAGTCCATTCAATGACTTCAAGGTTGAGAAACTCCATCATTAAACAAAAGTGTTAAAGATAAATGGCAAAGGAGTCAATAATTGACTGATCCACAATGTACATCAATCACCAAATTATTTATACCATGAATCATGAAGAGCTTAAAAGAAACATACTAAACTGATGATATACCATTTAAGCAAACAGAATTAGTCTTATTTCAGTCCATAACATGCTCAAGAAATGCTAACATTTACCAAGAAGGGAAGACAACGATTTCAACACCTAAAAACAAATCCCTGGGGATAATAGATCAAAACCCACATCAGGAACAATCAAAAGTAGAAGAATCCCACTATAGTAAGCAATCAAAACAAACCAAAACATGAAATCTGACCTCGAAAAATAACAATGAGAAAACATGTGAACAGATAAAAACCATATTGAACACCAAAACAAACACCCAAACAAGAACGTTCAGCAAGAAATGAGAACCAACCAAGAGGATAGAAGCCGTCACAAGATTTGCCCAAATTTAGAGGTAGGTAATAAACAAGCAAAATCCAGGGTACCCAGAAACCGATTTCGCTTTGGGAACCGATTCCGATCAAAAGGAAATGAACCCAACACAGGAACAGGTTGAGAATTCAACAATCAATGATGGGTATGAGGAAGAATAGGGGACCAAAGCATCCAAAACAAGGACTTGCTTTTTTCTCATTTGTCGGCACATTAAAAGTAATATAGGTAAGCAAGCAGCAGATTAAGGTGATAGATAATATGAGAAAATTTCGTGAAATCCAAAAAAGCGAAAGAAAAAAAAAGAAATAGCAGATTGCAAATTACAATCAATGCCCAATGGGTTATTGTATATTGGGTAGAGGCTATGTATTTTCAAGGAATGAATAAAGTATCAGGTACCTTTGTCGTATAACACACTGAGTTTCTCTTTTGCGTGGAGGAAACCAACTCAATGGGGTTATATAGAGGGGAGAGAGAGAGAGAGAGAGAGAGAGAGGGTCAGAGAGAGATGAGTCTTGTAAGTTCTCCTCTCTACTTGTACTGGCCAGGGGCTGGGGCTTCAGTCTTCGCATTAGGCTTTTGCCTACCACAACATTTGCTGGCTTGGTTGGCTGTTCACATTTGGGCCAATGTTGGCTCACTTCCTGTAAGTTGGGCTGGGCTTAGTTTAATATCTACACCTATTTTTCACTTCCTGTAAGTTGGGGGTTTTACAACTGTCAAGCTGTTATAGAGGTTCGAATATGAAACTACTGATCTGCACGTCAATGTCTATTTTCACTAAACTAGACCCGTTAACATGTAGATATATAATATATAAACTAGGATTTTCATCATATATATATTTTTAATTGTTTTGTTTTAATTGAGTCTGCACACATTTGTGAATTCCATTGAGATCACATTTTCAATAGAAGTGGAACATACTTAATAAGGAGTTTTATCTCTGATGAAATGTCATTTGAAATATTATAGACACCAACGGATGGAATAGTGTTTTACTTGTTTTTATTCTGAGAATATTGTAGACTTTATTTATTGAGAAATTATATTTCTCTTAATTTTGTTAAAATATGGCCAAATTCAAATCATGCTCGCTAATTATTATTTTTTAAAATTTAAAAAAAAAACTAAAAGAACAAAAAAAACAAAAAGCAAAAAAAAACAAATTGGAAGTGTAAACATGATGGAGGGTTAACTTAGCGGCGCGGGCACCGCTATACATATGCCAAGCATAAAAAAGCATATGCGGAGGAAGGGCAAAGGCCAAGGGTAATTTACGAAACACATAGCAGAACTGAAAACTCCATTTTCATAGCAGACGCCAACTATTCAGGGTAGAGGAGAGCCAGACCCAAATCTTCGACAACTCCACTGAATCTCGTCTTCTTCTTCTTCAAAGCTTTACATTCCTCTGGGCGCCAACAGCTGCTTCAGATTCGGAATTTAACGAACAGACAAAAGGGAAGAGGACCAGAGCCAAAGGAAGAAGCAATAGACATGGCGAAGAAGAACAGAGGCGGCCAACAACAAAACGATAAAGTTACAGAAAGCATGAGGTCCCGAATAGCTCAATTACTCTCCCGCTTCAATTCTGCTGATGACGAAGGTGAAGTGTTTGAATAAAGTCATGGCTTAAACTGGGTGCTAATGAAATTTAATACTTTAATGCGATCTGAATCCATGTTTGCTTCCTTTTTATTTTGTCCGGAGGAGGGTTTCAGGGACTTGCTTGGTATTTGATGCGAATTTAAAAGGACCAAGCATTTGATTTTGTTTAATTTTTCACATTGTATGAATGGTTTTTTTTAACAATATCGTAATCTGCCTGCAGTTTACACATTTGAGGCCGGTCTCTCGAACCATGACCGTGCTGAAGTGCATCAACAATGCAGGAAAATGGGTATGAAATCCAAGAGTAAAGGGTGAGTGCTGGTAGTTATGTCTTGTTGATAGTGACCAAAATGTTGCATATTTTAATTTAAGAGAAGCTTACATGCTTCCATATTTTTGGGAACCAAAACAAAAGAGGAAAATTTCAGTTTTCTTATCTGCACAGTTTTTTATTATTTAAAAACTGATGATAAACCTGAACTCTGTGTAGGAGTGGGAAAAAACGTGTTGTGTCTGTTTATAAACCTAAAAAGAAGGCTGCAGCTGTTGATGGTATTCCAAAGCTCACTCATCTGACATTTTCCGAAGGCACAAAAGAAGTATTGAGGGACTTGTTCATCCGTTACCCACCCGGTGATGAAGTGGAGGGCAGAGAAATGTATGGGACAAATAGTAATGAGAATGTGAAGGCCAAGCGGAAGAAAGACAGTATGTTTTGCAAGCCTTTGATGACCAAGGCAGAAATTGCAAAGAAAGTGCAATCACTTGCTTCTAGAATAAAGGATTCCGATAAATTGAGAAAGGTTCTTCTGATTTAACAGACGATGCACCTCTATTATCATCTACATCATTTTAAGTCATAGTTTTTGCATAATAATAGTCTCAGCATGACAGGTTTCTGTGAATTTATGCGTGCAGATCACCAAAGAGAAGTCTAAGCTTCCAATTACATCCTACAGGGATGTCATTACATCAGCAGTTGAATCTCATCAGGTTAATTTTAACATTCACATGATTGGTGCTTGAAATTATTAGCTAGTTGTTCACGCAGCAGATCACATTATGTGTGATATTATTTTTGAAATTTCCTAGTATCAGTTAGATATGTGATGTGTCCTTATCTCACCATGGTGGGGTCTGTTACTCGTTACTAGAAACTCTGTTTTGCTACTTCATTGAACCGTTGTTTGAATTGAATGGATTCCTACTCAACTTCGGGGACTTATTGTTAATCTCCTATTTGAAAGCAGGTAATTCTTATATCTGGTGAGACTGGGTGCGGAAAGACCACACAGGTTATGATTTCTTTGCTTTGTCTTCTTTATGGTATATTTATAATAAGTTGTCTGGTTCTGTTTCAAAAGAAGTCCATTTAATTTATTTTGTTCTTTATATGGCAACATCTTTTTTTCCTTCCCTTGGTCTTGATAGTGACGTAAGTTGCATGGATATCATTTTCTATACTGTTAACATATTCTGGTTGATTTTACGTTTTAAAAACCTGCCCACATAGGAAATTTGGTACCTTTACTTGCAAACTTCTATACGGAGCCCTGTGCATGTCACTTTTTGGATTTAAAAAAATTACAAAAGAAGGGAGAGCATGGAGTATCAAGACTTGAACTGATCTTGCATATTTGTGGACATGCATGTTCAAGAGTGCAATATCATTGTTATAATTGGGAGTTATGAATCTTGATTAGTTTTTGATACTCATTAGATTATTTGTTTTTTATGATAAGCTTCATTAGTCAGCTTGTGTTCATCAGTCATTTCAGGATGTATATGACATGCTTTTAACATTTCTTGATGTTTTCTTTGCACTGTGGACTAGTTTTTCCTGCTTATGCATAGCATTAATCTTTTAAAACTAGACTTAATATTATTACTTTCTGTAACTATGTTTGATAATGTTCTCTTTTTGAAAAATATGATTCAGGTCCCACAGTTTATTTTGGACCATATGTGGGGTAAGGGGGAGGCATGTAAAATAGCGTGCACTCAACCTCGACGTATCTCAGCTGCATCAGGTTGACACTCTTCTTTCTGCATACAAAACTTTTAGGCCCCCATTATTTATTTGATTTTTTCTTTACTCATTGTAAACTCCAAATTATTAAATCCTCGGTATTTTTGTGTCCAGTTGCCGAGAGAATCTCTAAGGAAAGAGGACAAAATGTTGGAGAGGATATTGGATACAAGGTAATGTTGGTCATGAGTTGTCTTGATGTGTAGTTTGTATTTTATCATATCAATGACCATTCTGTCATACACTGTTGTTAGAAGCAGCGTTATAGGTAACTTCTTTGTATTTAATATAGGTCTATGTACCAGACATGACTGTCGTTAGGGGCGAAGAAGCTCCTGTTTTGCAATTCAATAATTAGTAGTCTGGGAAATTTGAACTAATCAATCTTTGTAACTGGAAAAAAGACAGAATATTGTTCATTTTACAACTCATGTGCAGGAATTGTTGTGGTTATTTTTGTTGGATGCTTTTAGTTGGTCTAATTTTCAATATGAAATATAGTATATTGGTCACAGCTAAGTTGGTTACATCATTTTCAGTTATACCGTAATTATATTCTCAGGGTTTGCTAGATCAAACCAGGAAAGTTAATTTGCTTGTGATTATACATTTACAGAAGGTGTGCGTAGTCTCAATAGGATTCCAAGTCCTATGTATCTTGTCAATATTATTGTAACTTGTGAGAAACTAATTTATATATTCTTTTGGCGATGCTAGATTCGGTTGGAAAATCGAGGTGGCAGGCACTCATCAATTGTGCTCTGCACAAATGGGATTCTGTTGAGGTTGTTAGTGTCCAGAGGCGCTGGTAGATCAAAAGCAGGTGACTCAAACAAAGAAACCAAGCAAGATGTCAATGACATAACTCACATTATTGTGGTACTTGTACTTTCTTCATTGGGAATCTTCAATTTCTTTCTGGAATCTGTATTAGGATTAGATTATAGGGCTGGAGGGTTTATATGTGCATTCATTTGTTCAAGTCCTTATCTTGTAGGCATATGTTTTGGAGCTTTTTTTTCTTGAGACCAGTTTAAACATATGCTCTCGTTTATGCTTCCTTGTTTCTGTTGTCATGGATTACAATTGCAATGAACGCTTTTCTCTCTATAGGATGAAATTCATGAAAGGGATCACCACTCAGATTTTATGCTGGCAATTATAAGGTATATACTACACATTGATTTATCGTCATTAAGTTGTTTGCTTGTGTTAATAAACCCGGATGTGTATATAATTTTGGTTTGATTTGGAGCTCAAATTAGAGTAACTTAAATTTGGGGAATGCCAAGTATGAAGAGTAATCAATACTAGTTTGAGTGAAATGTTACTGTGTAATAATGTGGATAATAGTTTGAGCTGAATTGTTGCTGTGTATTATAGTTTATTGGTGATGCAAATGAAATGTCAGAATGCATGTTTATCAATAATGAATTTTCGAGTCTGATTTTGGTTTGTTCACGGAATTTTGTTTTTGTGTGATTAATGTGCAGAGACATGCTTTCTTCACACCCTCATCTACGTCTGGTTAGTTCAAACATGTCTTCTATTTCTGTCATTCTTAGGATATTAGTACATTACCCTTTTTTCTGGAGCTTATATTAATTGATGATCTGCGTCTGTTTATGATACTTATTGTAACAGATACTGATGAGTGCAACTGTTGATGCTGAACGGTTTTCACATTATTTTGGTGGATGCCCAATTATCCGTGTCCCTGGGTTCACTTATCCTGTAAAAACTCTTCCTCAGATAGTGACTTGTCAATTTGTCTAAAGAAAGATGGTGATTTGTTAGTTGTTTATATTATGCTGCTTTCGTTTTAATGCCGTGGTATTATCCTTTATCAGGTCAAAACTTTCTATTTGGAGGATGTACTTTCTATCCTGAAATCTGTAGAAAATAATCACCTTAATACTGCAGTAGGTTTACAGAATGAAGATCCTGACTTAACACAGGAATTGAAGCTTGTTCTAGATGAAGCTATTAATCTGGCTTGGTCTAATGATGAGTTTGATCCCCTTCTAGAGTTGACTTCTTCTGAAAGAACTCGCAAAGTCTTTAATTACCAGCATTCTTTAACCGGACTTACGCCGTTAATGGTGTTTGCTGGAAAGGGTAGAACAGGAGATGTTTGCATGCTGCTATCTTTTGGTGCGGACTGCCAATTACAGGCCAATGATGGAGCAACTGCATTGGAGTTGGCTCAACGGGAAGAGCAGCGAGAAACTGCTGATATATTGAAAGAGCATATTGAAAATGCTCTATCTAAGTCTATGAAAGAACAACTGTTAATGGATAGATATCTCCAATATTTTAATCCTGAAAATGTTGATTTTGTTCTTATTGAGCAATTATTAAGGAAAATTTGTAGTGATTCAAAAGATGGAGCCATCCTTGTGTTCCTTCCAGGGTGGGATGATATTAAAAAAACCCAGGAGAGATTACTCATGAACCCGTATTTCAGAAATACTTCTAAGGTTTTGATAATATCTCTACATTCGATGGTTCCATCTGCTGACCAAAAGATGGTCTTCAAACGCCCCCATCCTGGTTGCCGTAAAATTGTTCTTTCAACTAATATGGCTGAAACTGCCATCACCATTGATGATGTCGTTTATGTTATTGATAGTGGCCGGATGAAAGAAAAAAATTATGATCCTTTCAATAATGTATCAAGTCTTCAATCTTCTTGGGTGTCAAAAGCGAGTGCCAAGCAACGACGGGGCCGTGCTGGTCGTTGTCAGCCTGGAATCTGTTATCATCTTTATTCTAAAGTTCGAGCAGCTTCATTGCCAGATTTTCAGGTGCCTGAGATTAGGAGAATGCCAATTGAAGGGCTTTGCCTGCAGGTATGCCTTTCTCCACATTTCTTAAACCTCTTTGAATCATGAGAGAGATTGCATTGCTGTAAATCTATCGCATTGTTTATCCGTTCTCAGTTACTGGGGTCATATGTTCATCTATCTGTTACTGTCTGTGGAAACTTTGTTTGAGACAAAGAATTTGCCCCAAGAAACAAATTATTGCATTGTTGCCCTGTTAATCTGTTAAAGTTTCCAGTAGTCATGACTCCCTTTCTCCTCCTCCTCCTCCTCTCCCTTCCCCGAAAATAACCCACCTTCCACAGAAAAAATGTAACATTATTTGGGCATATACTATTTTCTGGGAACTAAAGAAATTAGCGAAATGACGCGTTGTTGTGTGATCATAAATAAGCAATGATAAAAGATAACATTAGCATGTTGACATGTCACAGGTCGGTGGGACGTATTGCAATTGTTTAGTTATGGCTACTGTCATTTTGTTTTGTTTTCATCCTGCGTTCATCATGTTGTTGGAAATATGCACACGCAGAAGTTGCCTATAGGGACGTGTATTCTTATTCCAAAATGAACTGCATTATACCTGGTACTAATATTCCGACAAATAAGAGAAGAGGTGTTGTTTCCATTAGATGAGTTTTTCTGATCTAATGAGTGTTTTTGGATACTTTGTGATCTACTAGCGTGTTTTTGGATACTTTGTGATCTACTAGTGTGTTTTTGGAGTATAATGAGTTTTTGTGATCTATTAAAACTTTTCAAGATTTTATTTCTGATTGACAGGTGAAGTTACTTGATCCAGATTGCAATATAGAAGATTTCTTGATTAAGACATTGGATCCTCCACTTTCCGAGACCATACACAATGCAGTTGCTGTTCTTCAAGATATTGGGGCTTTGTCACTTGATGAGAAACTTACAGTACTTGGGGAGAAGCTAGGTTCTCTACCTGTTCATCCATTGACGAGCAAGATGCTTTTCTTTTCTATACTGATGAACTGTCTTGACCCAGCTTTGACTCTGGCATGTGCTACTGACTTCAAGGATCCATTTTCCCTGCCTATGTTACCTGATGATAAGAAGAGAGCCGCTGCTGCTAAATATGAACTTGCTTCATTGTATGGTGGGCATAGTGATCAGCTAGCAGTCATAGCAGCATTTGACATATGGAAGACTGCTAAACAACGAGGTCAAGAGAGTATGTTCTGTTCTCAATACTTTGTGTCTTCAAGTACGATGCATATGCTATCTCGTATGCGCAAGCAGCTCCAGACAGAGCTAATTCGGCATGGTTTTATTCCTGAGGATGTATCAAGATGTAGCTTGAATGCACGTAACCCAGGAATACTCCGTGCTGTTCTCGTGGCCGGTTTATATCCAATGGTGGGGAGATTGGTTCCTGCTCGCAAGAAGATGAAACGATCTGTTGTAGAAACTCCTAATGGGGTTAAAGTTTGTTTAAACAACCACTCTATGAATTATAAGTTAGCTTTCAAGGTTAACAGTGATGATCGTCCATTGATTATGTTTGATGAGATAACCCGTGGGGATTCGGGTGTGATGAACATACGGAACTGTACTGTTATTGGGCCACTTCCGTTACTATTTCTTTCTACAGAAATTTCTGTTGCTCCATCTAACAAGGATGATGATGATGGTTACATTGATGAGGGGAGTGATATGGATGACAATGAGGATGAAAGTGATGAAGATGCAATGGAGATAGACGGTAAGTCAGGTGGACAACACAAGGAGAAAATTATGTCATCTCCTGATAATTCAGTCACAGTTATAGTGGATCGGTGGCTTCAGTTTGGGTCAAAAGCTCTGGACGTTGCTCAGATCTACTGCTTGAGAGAACGTTTATCTGCAGCAATCTTATTCAAAGTACTTTCTTTGTTCGTACTTTTACAGCTGTTTTTGCATTGATATTTGCAGTACAACACAATAGTTCATTTATATCCTGAAACCCTGTAGATTACCATTTTATCTGAGTTTATGTTTTACCATTTTGTAGGTTACACATCCAAGGAAAGTTTTGCCTCCTGGTCTTGGGGCCTCAGTTTATGCTATAGCCTGTGCTCTATCATATGATGGTCTAACTGGGATCTCATTTCCAAAGGAATCCGAGGAGTCTCTGACTTCGGTGGAAAATGAAACTGTGACCGATGACCCTGTTGCGCCCCTTCAGGATTGCTACTTACACAAATCGATTATGTGCGATATGTTAAGGGATGATGCACGGGGAAGCAATGACACAAATGAAATGCACTGTTACTTCCTCAGATCGTGTACTCCTCCCGTCAATGGGGCAGCAAAGTCGAGTGACCCGTTAAGTCACAGTATCCAGAAGCCTCTATCACAAGGCACGGGTAGACCTGCTGCTAATGGAGCAGTACGGTTTTATGTGATAGGAAATGGGGCAGCAAAGTTGAGTGACCCATCAAGTCACAGTGTTCAACCACCGCTTGATTCTGCTCCCATCACCGCTCACCAGAAGCCTCCATCACAAGGTCCAAATTTAGTTGGTAACGGTTCTAGCACTGATGCATCAGATGGTCCAAGGGGAGAGTCGCCACTGAAGAGGAAGAAGCGTAGGAATAGGGGTAGAGAACAATCATCTTGAATGGGATCTAACTGTATGTTGTAGGCTGTTAGATTGGGGTAAGCTGGTCGTGTCAAGTTTTCTAGAAAGAAGGAATATGTATGTCTTCAACACAATGATCTTTTCAATTTCCCAGACTGTAATCCTCCTATGAATGCCAGCGAAGTCGCATGAATGAAGAAGAGACAAGAGGATTGCATCTGAAATTCATCCTAGCTTTTGATTTTGCTGTCACAAGACCAAGCAAAGCTGAAACCATCTTTGGTTTCAGAAACAATTCTGGTAAGCTCATATCAGTAACAAACCAAAAGTGAAAATCTAGGTATACGTATTTCTATCAGATCAGATGTGTTATTGTCTCCCTTAAGATGTTTATTCTTTAGTAATCGCTTCCATTGTTTTTTTAATATTTGATGAAACTATTGTGACAAGATACAAGATGGAACTTTGCATAATCGTTCGGCCCCCATGCATGGACTTCACCAATATACAAGGACTGAACACAAACTACGCGCTTCTGTCATAAGCGCTTTTAACAAAAGCTCAAAAGCGCTTTTGGGTATCTGAAACCAGTGTTTTGAAAATGACATGGTCAAATTTTGGTTGTTCTTATCTTCCTCTTTCAACTTTCCTATTAGATTAAGCCACTTGTCATTGATCAAATCATCAAAACACAATCATAATCCACTGCAACAAAACAACAAAATGAAACTGCAACTACATTATTAACCTTATCACTAAGCATGTGAAAAAGACGAGGGAAGGCCCAAAAATAAATAAAAAATTAGGATGACCTTAAGTACTAAGCTTTGTCCCATTAGGTAGGCCCCACCATATCAAAATAAGAACAACCCCCAAGCACTCAAATTTACCTCCCTTTTTCAGAGACTGTAAGAGATGGCCAGACAAGAAGAAGAAGATAAAGGTAGAATTCAATTGTTGATAGCAATGAAGGGCCATCCAGGCACAGGCAAAACCACCTTAGCCAATTCCTTAGCCTCAACTCTCAAACTCCCTCTCTTAGACAAAGACGACGTGCGCGACAAACTCCAGAGTCTCCAAGCCTCCTCCTCCTCTTCCGCGTCTTCCGTACTAAACGACGCGTCGAACCGCGTCATCTGGCAGATCGCGGCCACCCAGCTACGCCTGGGCCTCAGCGTCATCGTGGACTCGCCCCTCTCCCGTAGGGCCCACTTCGAGTACCTGGCCCAGTTGGCGTCGTCTAGTGGGGCCCGCCTCTTGATTGTGGAGTGTAGGCCCAAGGATGAGGCGGAGTGGCGCCGAAGGCTCGAGCGCCGCGCTGAGGATGGTGGAGGGCCGGGCTGGCACAAGCCGTCCACGTGGCGGGATATGCAGAGGCTATTGGACGGGTACGGTGGGTGCACGGAGTACGATGTGGGCGATGTACCCAAGCTGGTGGTGGATACTACGGCGGCTTTTGAAGTCGAGGAGCTTGTCTCCAGTGTGGTCGAGTTTATCGAAATTCACAGCCACAGGGGTCGGCGAATGACATCTGTCCACCAAGGACTAAATATTATGGATTAAAATATAAAAAAACAATTTGCATCTCAAAATATGTACAGCATTTTTCCTTTTGTCTAATGTCACCCATTACCATGCTTAGAAAAAATAATATTCTAAACTCTTTTAATTCACAAAAAGAGAGATTCGAATTCCAGTACAATTTTTTTTTAGTACATATTGAATTATAACTAAGAAAAAAGTCTTTTTCTTTCACGAGACATCATTTTGACGTTTCTTAGGTTAACATCAGTTTGTGTTATTGCCTAAAATCATTTTGAAATAGACCGAAGTGATAAAGTAGTAAATTAGTAACATTTCTTTTGGGAAATTACAAAATCAACAGTTCTGTAATTGATGTAACATTCCAAATAATATAAAATGACTTATGAATAAACATTTTATGATTGGTTAGAAAAGACTTTTCCTTTAATTGATTTCAAACCAACGTCATATAATTTTGTTTTTCATAATAATAAAACAAATAATATTCATGGTTGTTAATATAACACGGCAGAGTAGCCGCCGAGCGGGAACCAAAGCTTGATAATAGAGGTTTTCATGCAACGAGAAGTCAAGTCAACTCAAGGGCCAATGGAGGGAGGCAATCCTTGTCCAACTGTCTTTCTTTCCCTACAACAACGTAAATTTATTAAAATATTCTTAAATGTTCTTCATAAGATAAATTAATCTTAATCATCACATAAATCTTTGGTGCTGACATATATTTTTTGTCATTAACAATAACATGTTGAGTTTGCACTTTGTCCTGTTACTTGAACAGTCAACCAATTCTGCTGACCAGTAAGATTCACAAGACAAGCCACTTCATCCAGCCCTTGAGAAGTGCGGCTTTTTCCTTCCCATATTCCTTTCAAGACCCTCAACTCAATCTTCTTCGAAGCTTCAAAGTCCTGTCTTGTTCAAAATCTTGTTGATTTTCAAGAGCATATCAAAGCCTGGAGCTTTTCCTGGTCAACTGTCAGGTCTTTGCGTTTCTCTTCTTGTTTAAGCTTCACCATCTGCAGCTGTTGCTTCATTTATACTCGAGCTACTTCAAAAGGGTGTCTTTGTATGCAATCTTGATCCTTTTCTCTTTGAGCTTTTCTCAGTCTTTTGAGGGTTTTAGTTCATATTTTGTTCACTATTGACTGCTCCGAGCTTTAGATTTGATGGGGCTGATGATGGCTTATGAAGATTCAAGACGTATCTATACCAGGACATGAAGGATTTACTACCTCACTTTTGGTGCCTAGCCTTATATAGCAAAAATTCTGTCTTTTGTGTCTGGTTTTTGGGATTTTGCTCAATGTTTCAACAAGTGGGATTTGCCTGGAATTAAGTTTTGACTTTTGGGTTGTCAGATTATTTCACTATTTTGCTTGTTTTTACCAATTTACAGTGAATTTGGAGAAATTGGGTCAGCTTAGATATGCTTTATCCATAGAATGATGCAGTTTGTGCAGGAGAATTAGCCTGGTTTTCTTAATTGGGTGATTTCTGCTTCTTGATTCATTTATTGATTTCAAGTCATGGATAATGTGAATGAACTGTCTTCATCCTTGAGCTTTGCCTCCTCCTCTTATCTATCAAATGGGTCCAGTAGTAACCATGTATCTGCCTCAGCCAGTTCTCAACCTGTGCCAAGTATTGAAATTTATTTGAGTCTAAACAAACTCAGTGGCAGTCTTGAGAGACTTTTACTTGAACCTGAATATGACTATAATGACGCAGAGATTATTGTTGAGGGCAACACAGTAGGTGTTAACCGGTGCATATTGGCTGCACGTAGTCAGTTTTTTCAGGATCTTTTTAAGCAGGGAAATGATGATTCGATTAAGGAAGGTAAACCAAAGTATCTCATGTCTGACTTGGTTCCTAATGGCCGGGTTGGCTATGAAGCCTTCAAGGTTATCTTGAACTATTTGTACACCGGAAAGCTTCAGCCATCACCTCGAGAAGTATCCACATGTGTTGACGATCATTGTGCCCATGATGCATGTGGCCCTGCTATTAATTATGCTGTGGAGTTGATGTATGCTTCTGCCACTTTCCAGATGAAGGAGCTTGTTCAGCTTGTTCAGGTTGTTACGCTTTTATTTATCTTAAAAGTTTCTCTTCTGCAAATGAATGTGTCACTCAATAATTTGTGTTCTTAGCTTGTTAAGTTGAATAGCTTAATTAGAATAGTCTGATGATAATTCATACAGCAATCAGTATTGCTATATATGTATATATAAAGAGTTTTTATTGAAAACACTAAAGAGATGACATTGGTTTTATCTCTGGAAGTTGAGATGCATGTGATCTTTTGAAAATATATTCTCTCTTTATCTACTTTACCTTTGCAATTTGTTGCACACTTTTGATACTTACAGTCTGAAAACTTGCAAATTGAATTTTCTGAATTCACCTTTTGCTCCTTCAAATTGATGAAATCACTAATATGATGATGAAATAGTAACATATATGTTTTAAGATTACCCTCTCCATGTTTTACAGAATTATACTCTGTCCAGAGTATGCCAGATTAATTTCAGATCAAAGTTGAAACCTTTGATGCAACTTTCTTTCTGACAAATGTCCAATTTCCTGCTCTGGCTTGACAATCGCAGGCTGTTTTAGTACACTATAGCCTGTGTGGCCTATAATTTCTTAATCACTGCTTTTTTAATTGTTAGCAAAAGCTCTGAAGCATTGCAATTACTAAGTGTGTGCACCAACTGTTTTTACACTACAGCCTGTGGCCTACAATTTCTTTATCAAAACTCTATTTTTTGTTCTCAGAAGCTATGAAGCATAAGAATTACTATTTGATCTGGTTTTCCACAATTGTACCACTTTCCTTTAGTCTCAAAATTTCTAGTATGAAAGGGTTCTTTTCTCTTGCATTTGTTGAATGTTATATCTTCTACAACAGGACCAATTGCAATTTTTCTTGCAAGGTTTATTTGGTTGCCTTGTGTAGTTTTGGTAGGCTGATGATATCTAAATAATTTACAAAATGATCCTGGTTCTTTGCTAGTTTTTGCTTGTTCTCTTTGAGTTGTTTTTGAAGTCTTAGATTTGAACGCATTCATAATCCTTCTGTTTTGGTATAACTTACTAAACCTCGGCAAGTTTTAGATTTCGACACAATGCTAGTATAATCTATATCCTAGCCTAATTTAAGTTTCAATCACTTATTTTGTGGGGAATCCAGTAGCCTAGCTGTTCATTGTTACCTGTTGATTGGTATATTTATCCCACTAAACAGCAAGTTTGTCTTGTTTATTTTATGTTTGGCAACACTAGCCAGCTTTTAGGTGTTTGTATGCTGACAATTTCCACCAATTTATGCAGCGCCGTCTTTCAAACTTTGTTGAGAAAGCTTTTATTGAAGACGTAATCCCAATTCTTGTAGTTGCCTTCCACTGCCAACTGAGTCAGCTGCTCTCACACTGCATCCAGTGGGTAGCAAGGTCAGATCTTGACAGTGTGGCTATAGAGAAAGAGCTTCCTCATGAAGTTTCAAATGTTATCAAATCACTCCGTCTCAAATCACAGGAAAAGGATGAATCAAGTATGATGGAAATGGAACCAGTAGAGGATAAGAGAATCAGGAGAATCCACAAGGCGTTAGACTCTGATGATGTTGAACTGGTTGAGCTTCTCCTGAAGGAATCTGATATTACATTAGATGATGCTTACGCACTCCACTATGCAGTTGCATACTGTGATCCCAAAGTTGTTAAGGAGGTTCTTGGTCTAGGCTTGGCCACTATCAACCTTTGCAATGCCCGAAGACATACTGTACTTCATGTGGCAGCCAGACGTAAGAACCCAGCAGTTATGGTTCCTCTTCTGAACAAGGGAGCCTCTGCCTCAGAAACTACAGCAGATGGTCAAACTGCTGTTGCAATTTGCCGGAGGTTGACTAGACCAAAGGATTTTTATGAGAACACAAAGCAGGGACAGGAATCCAACAAAGACCGGATGTGCATCGATCTTCTAGAGAGAGAGATGCGAAGAAACTCAACGTCTGGGAATTTGTCAATCAGATCAGAGGTGATAGCTGATGATTTGAACGTGAGGCTGGACTATCTTGAAAATAGAGGTGATGATTCTTAATTATATTAAATAGTTCACTTAGATTACATTTATAATTTTATTGATAATGATTTGAGTTCAGGATAATGCAGATGTACAAATTACATGTCTTAAGTTCATTAAATTGTTTTTTTGTTTATGTTAGTTTATGTCAATACTTCGATCTTTTTAGTGTTTGGGTTGGTAGAACCCCAAGAAATTTAAGAAGATGCTTAGGATGAGAAAGCATTGCATGGATATATGATATCCGGGTCTTAAAGTCCCTGGTGCCCCTGCTTATAGAAATTCGACCCATTAGTTAATGTATAAAGTCAAAATTACCAGCACCTTAGCCTACCTTATTCTTAATCAAGACATTTACTTTGAGCTTTGTATTCTTATCCTTGAAATGAGTGTACAGATTCCTTTATTTTGCAGTGGCATTTGCACGGTTGTTGTTTCCTGCTGAAGCCAAGGTTGCTATGGAAATGGCTGATGCTCATTCAACATCAGTTCCCACTGGCCTTTCAGCATCAAGAGGGTCAAGTGGGAACTTACGAGAGGTTGATTTGAATGAAACACCCTCTGGACGGACCAAAAGACTCCAAGCAAGAATGCAAGCCCTCCGTAAAACAGGTATGGCCGTCTTATCTGTGACATGTATAAATCCTCTGTGACTTGCATATTTCCTTGGCACGTGTTAACGCGCAGTTTTCCATGCCTATCCTCTTTGACCATACTTTTCTTAAATCCTTCATTGTTGAACCTGTAACTTGCCTGCCATGCTTACCACAACCTTTTAATCAACCCGAAAAAATTATACAGTGATAGAACCGGGTTGAAACATGCAGCATAGTACCATGGTTACCTGTACAGGAGAAAGTTACAAAATGCTTTCAATATGGACTGTCATGTAACTTCCCTAGTCCCAGGATGAAGTTACTCCCAAAGACTCGAGTCTTTGTAAAACCCTATTAAGTCTAAAGCTGGACTACCATATACAACTTGAACTAGTTTATGAAAGAGCATAACTTTTATCCTCATTATTCTCTGAGCAATCAGTAAGTTATATCATATGGTGATGGCAGTGGAAATGGGCCGGCGCTTCTTCCCCCATTGCTCAGAAGTGCTTGATAAGTTTTTGGACGATGAGATGGATATGGCTGATTTCATCCTCGAAAAGGGCACTCCAGAAGAGCAGAGAAAGAAGAAGACGCGGTTCTTGGAACTTAAAGATGATGTACAGAAGGCATTCTGCAAGGACATGGCTGAAAATAAGCGGTCAGTTTTGTCACCCTCATCATCATCCTCATCGTCTCCGAAGGAGGGGGTAACTCACAAGATTAGGAAAAGGTGAGGCTAATTATATTTTGCAGGAAGCTGTGAGATTTTGATGAATTTGTAGTTGTATTTTCTCCTTCCATATATTCTTAGGAGCCTATTTTGTGGCATTCTCTTTATCAAAGATTAAGATAGTAAATTGAGTCTGTAATATATAACTTAAGGTATTTGGCTTGTATATTTGATAAAAGAGCTTATAGTTTTAGTGAGAATGAAATCTGTACTCTTTGGATTTCCCTGTGTTGGTGTGATTATGTTAGCCTTTCCAACAAATAACACAGAGCGTAATTCTAAATTTCTTTATTTCATAATTTTAGTTCCTTGGATTCGATATGGACTGTGGAGCAATCCATTCAAATGTCTACAATGATGCAGCAAATTTTGTTTACTGCTCAAATTTCCAACAGAAGTATATGCTTCTTCATCAGATCCATCATATCAGTCTATTAAAACTCAAAGGTTTTTCCTTGTTAAACATTCTATGAATTTTGCTTGAGCAGTAACAAAACTGTTTTACTCTCTCCCTAGCTATGACCAGGCCATGATAATACGGAGGATGCTAATGTTGACGTGGGTATGAATTTCTTAATCATGATTTCAAAAAATTCTTACAAGATTATGGGATCATGCATCAACGCTCGTGTCCATATACTCCCCAACAAAATGAGGTGGTTGTGCCAAAAAACCGACATTTATTAAAAGTACATTCATATTTATTTGCTGCAAACATGCCTCGATCTTTTTGAGGTGATGCCGTCTTCTTTGCAACTTACCTTATAAATAAGATTCCCTCAAGTACCTTGAATTTCCAAACTTCTTTTCAAACACTTCACCATCTCCAAATACCTCCCACCCCAAACCTTGAACCACGAATTTTCGGCTTTGTTGTATTCGTACACTTACATGATCACCAATGCAACAAATTGGATCCCTGCGCAAAAAAGTGTGTTTTCATTAGCTATGCCCCTCATCAGAAAAGCTATCGATGTTATCACCTTCCAAGTTAGAAGGATAGACCTTCATGGATGTAGTGTTCCAGGAACACAACATATATTTTTCAGAAACACATGAGGAGAATCTAGAACCAAACATCCCGACTCTTCTGAACTTTTTCACAATGGAAGAGACTCAACCTTAAAGTGACCGGCCACCTCCCTTTATTCCTTCACAGGCATAGCCACTGTGTCAAAACAATCGGTTGAATCCATGCTGGCAAAATCAAAAGGAGGAAGTTGAACTGTCTTATGAGATTTTGCCCCCTCCAAACCTGCCTTCAGCTATAGTACCACACCAAGCATAAAGGATACAGATACCCCTATATACCAACTTCCAAAAAGGAAGAACTGAGGTAAATCTCGAGTACAGTACGAAGTAGATCTTAAAGCCAAAGAGCAATACCCTATCAATAATTATATATCTTTAAGCAGATTATCAGAGTCACATGTACACTTTGTGAAGCAGTTGGCTGATATATTTGTCCCCAATGGTGTGACTGAAGCACTAAAAGACTCATAATGTAAAGAAGCTATGAATGAAGAAATGCGAGCTCTCCAGAAGAATGCCACATGGGAGCTCGTGCCTTTACCTCATAGAAAGAAGACGATGGGATGCAAGTGGATCTATACTGTGAAACTCAAAGCAAATGGATTCATTGAAAGATATAAAGCTAAATTAGTGGCGAACGGGTATACACAAAGATATGTGGTGGATTACCAGGAGACCTTGGCCCCAGTAGTCAAGATAAACACTATCAGAGTCCTACTGTCTCTAGCAGCAAATCTATATTGGCCACTACATCAGTTCGATGTTAAAAATGCATTCTTACATGGAGAATTGGAAGAATAGGTATACATGGATCTACCACCAAGATGTAATTTAGCTCTTGACAAGAAAAATCAAGTTTGCAAGCTCGAAAAGTCATTATATAGGTTAAAACAATCTCCGAGGGCATGGTTCGACAGATTTTCTAAGTCCATAAAGAATTTTGGATACACTCAAAGTAATTAAGACCACACCTTATTCTTGAAGCGTGATGGAGGAAAAATTATTGCATTAATTGTTTATGTGGATGACATGGTCGTAATTGGGAACAACACATGAGAGCAACAGAAGCTACAAAAGTATTTGTCTCAGGAATTTGAGATGAAGGATTTAGGTGCTCTAAAATACTTCCTCGGAATTGAAGTAGCAAGGTCAAATAATGGTATATTTCTATCTCAAAGGAAGTATGTGATATATCTACTCAATGGAATAGGAATGCTTAGATGTAAGCCTGCTAACACACCCATTAAGATGAATCACAAGTTGTGTGAAGACATAAACAGGTTGCTAACCAATAAGGAACAATACCAGCGCCTTGTTGGAAGGTTGATATATTTGGCACACACAAGACCAGATATTGCATATGTTGTGAGTATGGTTAGTATGTTTATGCATTCACCCAGTATTTGTCATATGAATGCTTTTGATCAGATCTTAAGATACTTAAAGTCAGACCCTGGAAAGGGAGTAATGTTCTCAAAGAATGAAAATATTGAAGTTGTTGGATATACATATGCTGATTGGGCTGGTTTCATTATAGATAAGAACTCTACATCGAGTTACTTTACATTCGTTGGAGGTAATCTAGTCACTTGGCGGAGTAAAAAATAAAATGTGGTTGCTTGGCCTAGTGCAAAAGCAGAGTATCGAGGAATGACTCAAGGAGTTTGTGAATTATTATGCATCAAAGGACTCTTGACATAATTTGGTTTTAAACTAGAGAAGCCAATAGAGTTACATTGTGATAACAAGTTAGCTATCAATATTGCTCATAATCCAGTTCAACATGATCGAACTAAATATGTTGAGGTGGATAGACATTTCATCAAAGAAAAAATTGAGAACAAGATTATCTGTCTACCCTTTGTAAAATTAGAAGATCAATTATCGAATGTCTTAATAAAAGCTGTATGTGGATGAGTGTTTTATGACTCACTTACCAAGTTGGGCATTGGGCATTGATGACGTATATGCACCAACTTGAGAATAAGTATTGACGTGAGTTAATCTACTAAATCAAGTAGATTTATTTCCTAAGTTAATTAGGTAATTTACTTTCTTATTTTATATAATTTACACATCTTTGTATAATTAGGAGAATATCTCCTAATTAATTATTGTATCTATTTCTTTTTAAAGCACCCTTTTAAACTCCTATATATATATATATATATATATCTCATTATGGAGAAGAATATAATTAACCTAAAATATTCAAATCATATTCATATTTTAGCAGCTAAGCCTAGTCGTCTATGCTCGTGCAGACAAATATCTGAAAGTAGCTTCTTCTTATTAAACCATCTTACGCACATCTATAGTTAGAAATTGGTCATTTCTGCGTTAACGATTGAAGGCTCACAAGAATAAATGTATCTTTAACAATTGATCTCACATTAATCAATAGTTGATAATTATTCATTAATGTAAACCAATGATGGAAGCAAACTTATTATATTGTCCACGTGGACAAATAATAAGGATGGATCCACGTGAGAAAGTGTGGTAGACCATTTTAGAATGGACTCATCAACTGCAACGAAGGGCCCATCAATTTCCCCCAAATAATTTCTTTTATATAAAAAAGAAAAACTTTTTTTTCCTTTTTGGTTAGATGAAAAGAAAAACTTTTCATTAAAAAAAAGAAAAGAAAAACGTCGAATATTTATTGTTCATTGTTCTTTTCTTTGGGTTCTGGAAGTTTCGCATGATAAGTTGCGTTGCCTTGCGCAACGATTCAACAGCTTGCTTGGGCCCGAAGCCTAATTGGGTCGTCTCGTCTTTTACTTGCCACTGGTTTATCGCATTTTCTGTCACCCTTCTTTCTGGCTCTGCTCCAAAGCCTCGAACAAACCAAAACGCCTAAAACCACCCTCCCTCTCTCCCTATCTCTCTCCATTTTCACCTTCAACTTTCTCCTACACACACCTTTCTCTCCAAAACCCGTCGACCCTTTTCAATTCTCTCTCAGAAATTATCAATTTTTCATCGACTTTTTATAGTAAAGGTGACGTTTTTGCTGATTGATGCTCGGAATTCGTCCTCCATATCAATTTCAGAGCGTTAGAGCTTTTGGGTTGCTGTGATTTTGGTGTTTCTGAATGGCAATCCAATCCTACGAATCCTACGACATGTTGCTTAAGCAATTCCTACTCCCGCACCCTTTTGTCCCATACATATCTATGCTTGTGGGTATGTTCGCCTGCAAATTGGTATGGCGTGGCTCTCTCTCTCTCTCTCTGTGTCTTTCTTACCCTTTTACTAATTTATACCTTTGAAGCATATATTGTATAAAGATAGTATCTTTCTCGTCAATTCTTTTTTTTTTTTTTTTTTTAAAGTTTAATGATTTCAACTCAACTTGCTAAGTGCTGCTTACTTTAAGAGCTATTCCAACCTTTCAAAGATGCAACGCATTGAGTGGAATAATCGGTGATTTGTCAGCCTCTTCTTAATTACTTGTTCTTTCTTGTTCCGTTTTGTTCATTCACTCAAACCCATATGTTTTGTGTTCTGTTAACTTGTTTATACAGGGCAATCTCAACTGTCCATGCCCTTTTTATCACAGCTATGTCATTGTACTTGGTGTTTTGGTCAGATCTTTATTCTGACCAACAGCTCAACGCTTTTGTTACGTTGCAGAGCTCCCCGCTGTCTACATTTGCCTTGGGGGTAATGATGTTTCCCATTCCCTTTGTTTCAGACTCATTTGAAATTCTTGTATCTGCTCTGTTTTAAGGTGTTATTGACTTCTGGACATTTGCATGTTGAAGCTTGAATATGATACTAGGTTTCTATATTTCATGTTTAAGCTTGATTATGCTTTGAATAGGGGATCTTCTCGCATGTGTAAATTTCCAAGTAATATTCAACTAAATAGATATGACTAGCAAATCAGTAAGTAAATGCATTCTCATCTTCAAGTCATGATATAAATTGAAGTCAATCATATGAGTAGTAATGTAGACATTAGAGAAGCCAATAATAGGAGTGATGCATAATGCTAACGGATGATATGGTACCTTTTTCTGGTGTCATTTTGGCAGGTCTCAGTTGGGTACTTTCTAACTGACCTTGGGATGATCTTTTGGTTTTACCCTGCTCTTGGTGGACTGGAGTATGTAAGTGCATTCTGTTTTGAATTGTTTGTTATTGGGCTGAATTTTGTTATCCGTGTTGCGCAAGCCTAGGTGGAAGTTGTAGTATATGAAGTGAATAACATTGATATTGGTCAAATTAACTGTGATCATGTTAATCTTTTAGGTGGTTCATCATCTTCTTTCTGTAGCATCAGTAGCATATGCCATGTTGACTGGGGAGGGACAGCTTTATACCTACATGGTTCTTATCTCTGAGACAACCACCCCTGGTATCAACTTGAGATGGTATTCATCTCTTACTAAAATGCCTTTCTAAAATCTATGATTCTGTTCATTATTGTTGATGAATAGTGGTCTTGTGAAGGTATCTTGACACGACTGGAATGAAGGGGTCTAGAACATATTTGATTAATGGGGTTGTAATTTTCATTGCTTGGCTGGTGAGTCAAATCTATTCCCAATTTTTGCACAAATTTAAATCTTTTCCTTTTCTCTAATTTTATTTTCTGCGTTACTTTACCAAGGGAAGAGTCGTTTGGCAAAATCTTTCTAGATTCAACTTTTCTTCTACCATTGATGTTATACATGCTTTTTATTATTCTGTGCAGGTTGCCAGAATACTCCTGTTCATGTATCTGTTCTACCATCTGTACTTGCACTATCAACAGGTAACTTCCACACCTGCAAGAACTTCATTTGATTAAATTCTGAGGTGCTGTGGAGCTGGTATGCTGACCAGCCTGACCGATAATATCTATGTCTTAATTTTCAAATTGATTATTTTATTAGCTTGTGAGACACAGCAGGAAACAAGTATATTCAGCCTACATGTGCTTGCTTAACAGGTTAAGCAAATGCACATAATTGGGAAATTTTTAGCTTTCGGAGTGCCACCAATCCTAGCGGTCATGAATGTGATGTGGTTTGGCAAGATTTTCAAGGGCTTGAAGAAGACATTAGCAAAGAGTCAGTGAAATACATTGGCTTAAGAAGTGACTGAAGATCTATGCCTATCTGTGGTTATCTGGATGTACGATATGTCCTCTCTTGTTCTTGTACACCCCCGTCTTAGCATGTAAATGGTATACAGAATAGATCAATATGCTGAGCGCACGACATGGTTTCTGTTGCAGTGCGAATCTAAAGATATAGTAGATGTTCAGGAACCGTTTCTTGTGATTTTAGAACACAGCTGAGCAATAGTAATATTAACTGGGTTCTTGATCCTGAGTCAAATCAATTTCTTTGTTGATCTTACTTCTATGCTTGGGATGGAACTGAAATTATTATTTTTTATTTTTTTATTTTTTTATCTCAGCATTTTGAGCCGGGAAGCGGCAAGCACTTGTGTTCTTCCCACCGCCTTACCAGTCATGTACAGCGGAGCCTTCATGTAATGTGCTGGTAAAGAAGTGGCGGTGTTATTTCTGGAGCCATATATGTATATAGTTCCTGTTTCAGCTTAGAAAATATGTATAGTTTTATAAGTAGGGAAACACTTGCTCCCACTAAATATTGTATAACAATTGTGTATCCCTGTAAATAAATAAATAAATAAATAAAAACCAATAGCAACAGAACAATGACGTTCAAGAAACATGATATACATTTGTCCTTGAAGCATTTGGTCAAAGTCATTTTATCATAATGTGCAAGATTGAGACCAAAATTGAACATCTATAATGTTCGTATTTGATTGATATTAATTAAGTTTTTGTACAGTGGACCAATTTTTAATAATGAAAACAAGGATTTATGCTTATAATTCTAATCCTACAGTGGAAGAAACAATGTTCAAATGGTTAAGTCCAAGTTTATATCATTGCTTCCAACCTCTTGGAAATCCTGAATGTTACTGAAATTTCCAGTTGAGCTGGACTGAGAAGTATTGTGTTCATCAGCAGAAGGCCACAACTCGCTTTCTTTTCGGAACTGGGCCATGGTAGTAACAGTCGGATTAAATGATAATGAGAGCTCACAAAATCCATATAGTTGACAAGTTTCTTCATCCATAGACAATCTGCTGAGTTCTGGGGTATGAGCATTCTGTAAAGAAAATGTGAGTTATTAATTACTTGATCTGTAAGCAATAAATGTATAACGGGGGAACTTAAAGTTGTGAATGCAACAGGTGAATTTTGTAACACAACCTTGTACCCCCCAAAAAGAAAAAGTTTAATTATTAGGACATATCAGTTGCAGACCACGACAGATCACCTTCTTAAAACTGGTTTGGTGCAAATGATACTTCTGTGCTTGAAGTACCTGATTTTGTTGCTTGCCTGCTGCTTCCTCTTTTGTTAATATACGTCCCTTTGTTTCCTCATCCGTTTCAGAAAACATTACATGTTGCTCATATCTTAAATAATAATTTTCTGATGGCCTACTGCAGAGGGAGAGAGAGAGAGAGAGAGAGAGAGAGAGAGAGAGAGAGGAAAAACAAAACAGAGACGTTTTCATTGATTAACCTTGAAAAATTAAAGCTAGAGAATACACGGTGCTTTGTTATGCTTCTAATCTTTTGATTTCTTTCTTGCGAAAAGAGAGATCATATAAAAGACCAAATAAATAAATAAAGAAGAGAGATCATATAAATATATATATATATATGGAGACGACATTACTGCCTTACCTTTGAGTTTGAGTTTGAGGTGAGAAAATGGAGAAGACATACTGCTATGATCTTGAGAATATGCATTATCATTCACGCCCCTGTACATCTAACATTCATCCAGAAATCTACTTCAGTACTCAAACCACAGAAGGACTGACTCACTACGTATTGAATACATCATGTTTTTGGTATGTATATGTACTATTTGCAGTTTATAATTATCATCTACATGGTCAAAATTAGAGTGATGAAATGAAGAGAATACGTTTTAAGACCACAATGAGCCGTTCGATCATACTTTTAGTCTTCAAAACCCTAAATTATGTATAGATGTGTAAACCTAAAGGGCAGCCAGCTTTGTCATTAGGTTAATAATTAAGAGAGGATTAGGTTAGCAAGGATATAGGCTGCGCTGTCTGTCGTGCCTGATTAAGATTAGGTAAATTTCATGAGGATCAGGTTAGGGGCTAAGCCACCAGTTTAGGAAAGAAATTTACTATAACAAAAGTGGAACTATCCCAAAAGTCATCATAAAGGACTGCTTTAATAAATTAGCACCAGCTGATGCATAATTGGAATGAATTAGCACCAGCTACTCTTTTAAAATGATGTACACATGTTACTTTTCAATAATGGCAACGGCCTTATAAGCCAATTTGATCTGATCATATCTCATCTCTCTTAGATCATATTGATGTCTATCTGTTTCGTGGAAACAAGACTAAGTTCTGAAGTACAAACAAAAAGAAAACCAGAAAGGAAATCATAGGCTATGATTAGAGAATGAAAAATAAAAGATTAAGGGATGAAATTGAATATATGCTAATAATATGCACACCCTAACTTACACTAAATTAGGTCAAAACTCAAAAGTATTCTGTATCTGATTCTGTTTCGTAATTCGGCATCGATCCTAACCATTTCTCTGTTGGTTTATTGGATCTGTTTAGCTAACAAGGATGCTTAATTAGTGTTTTGTACGGCTTCGATTTTATATATGATGAAGAACATATATTGAATATAAATACCTGCAGATGGCTTTTGACATGAGAAATTTTCAGTCCCTTCACACTCATCGTCTGCAGAATGCGCTTGGGTGTTGCTTCTGCAAAAATCAAGACATCTATTTCTTTACTACTATGATTTCAAGACACAGCTAGCTTCGTCTTGGTTTGTATATAATAGTTATAGTGACCTAATTCTCATACATATATATATATATATATATATGCTAACTGCAGCAACCAATTATTAGACTTACTGTGTTTTCCACCAAGACTTTCAACAGCTTCAACAAACAGTTCATGGAGTTGAGGTGTCCACCGCAGGCGTGGGTGATCAGATTTCTGGTAGTTCCTGACTCCAATTTTCTGATAACTTTTCATTTCTTCGTTCATATGCGAAAGATAATTGAGGAGCTCTTCACAAGCAAGATGATGAACGATGTATGTATGTATATATATCTAGCTACCTTGAATGAGAGTATGAATGCAGCCGCAACCATATGATGCTGATCAGTCTAAGACCGTAGACTTTTGATGAGAATATGTACATACTTTTCATCTACCGTAATGTATTGTCTTGGTCACCTTTTTTTATTTTTCTCAGATGGAATGTTTTTGTCTGATTAAAATATTCTACTAACTATTGCAAATTTATATATATATGGGTAAAACAAGGCTCCACTTTTAGAAAATGTTGGGGAATGGTAGTGCCTTGGACCTTTTCCTTGTGAAATTAAGCAAATTAAATTCATTAATATATATATATATATATATATATGAGCCTATATGAAAATGAATGTTTGAGTGAAATAGATGATCATGCCAAAATGGAATTGTTTACGGAACAAGTCAAAGATGGAAATTAAATGCCTTGGGAGAGCGCTGCAGATCTAGGGAACTGATTGAAACAGCTAGAAAGTCAAAAATAGTGATGTAATAGTACAATTATTTAGGTAGCTAGGTATACAGCTTTAAGCTTCACACAAAATCATTAAAGTGCGAAATTAATTTTTATTTTCTCTAGTGAAATTTCAGCATTGGAAACATCAATCGAAGTAATTTTGCTAATAATGTTAAGGCCTCGTTAGGTTCGCGGAATGAATTTTAGGGGAAATCATTTCCCATGTCATTTCCCAAAGAATGAGAATGAAAGATTTCTTTCTCACGTTTGATAATGTCAGGAAAGTAACCGGGAGATTTCACTTTGTTTCCTTTCTCATGTTTGTTTTGAGTAGGAATGGAAAACAAAGTTTGTATAATTTTACAATTATACCCATATTAAATCAAATAAAAAAATAATGCATTTAATGATACGTTGTAATTATAAATTGTTCATAGGGACAAAATAATCATGAAAATTGTGCATTGAATGTTGGCTCATTTTCTCAAACTTCCCCATGAGTAGGGAAAACAAAACCCAAATTAAGAGGAGGGTTTCACTTTCCCCCCTACTTTCCCATGTGTCAGGCAACTATTTCCCATGCCTGGACTTACCAAACATAGGAAAGCAATTGAATTCTCATTCCCAAGCCTCCTTTCCCTTGAACCAAACGGAGCCTAAGAATAATCGTTTACACGTGCGTGGATGATTACCAATCATCATTGTTCCTTTAGAAACAATATTTTGCACCTCAAGGACTGAACTTACATGTCAAAGTTTCTAGGAGTTGTTAACTTCCTCAAGGAATTTTGCGGAACAATTCTTCATGCGCCTCAAGGAATTTGAGCACAATGATAAGGACACAAAGTTCCTTCATATAATTGAAATACCTATACTCTCCAAACCCATGTGCGAAAAACCTAGGACATGCGTAGTTGTTTAAAGTTTATGATTTTTGGACGACGAGCCGCAAGATGGCAAAGCAAAGGCAAGTAAGTCAAGATGTGAATTTAAAAGAAAGCAAAGGCCATCTCTTCTTTCTCCGATCAATAATTTATATACCTATCATGTCAATAAAAGACGGTGCCTACTTTTGGACCCATATGTACTCCATCTTTGTGGTTCCGTGTTCCACACTACAAACCCTAAGAATTCAATGTGCAAGAAATATAAATGGAAGAATTAAACCCTAGAATAGAATTTGTTGAAAGTTTGCATGCATGGTAGTTGATTGAAGCTAAAGTCATTCCGCTGCATTCACATCTATCCATAGTACATTATGAGGCCATGATTCGAGTCCCAATGAGGTCCTATCAGTTGATTATGGATTTTGAATTCATTTTTGGAAGCGACGAAGATAATCTTCAGTATTATTCTAAATGACGATGATGATGCAGACATCTAGGTTTTATCTTAGCTACAGTTTTTCATATCCAGCTCTGCTTCTTCTTTTTTTTCAGTCAAATGGAATCTTCAAAAGTTATTGTCCTCTCCTGTCTACCTAGCTAGTTTCTATTTCACACTACAGTTTGGTCCTCTTTTCAACCGATTAATTGCCATCCTTCAACTTCTTCCTTGTAATCCTTCCCATTAACATCGACTGCAATGCAGAGAATTTTGCTTGACTTTTGGGTATGGTTGAACAAAAAGAAGACTTCGATGTACAGAAGATCTTTGGTAATGTCATTGGGCCTATTAAGTTTTTGGGGCCTTACGTTTTTAAAAGTAGGAATCATTTTTCGTTTATTAAGCCATCTCCAGCTATGTTGGAGCTCAACTCAAATTTTTATCTTCTAAAATACAACTATTCATGTATTACCAGACTCGATATGTTTTTTCCTCCAACCATGCAGACTCATAATTTGAGTCCCCAGACTTATTAAAAAAAGCTAATAATTGAAAATAATTATAATTATAAATTTACTCCCTTAATAAAATGGGTACTCACCACATTATCAAGATTATAGCCATTTGCTTGCCTTGCATTGGCCTTAGTCATACATGTCTTCCAAAGAGAGCATTGTTGGTTGATGATTTTGAATCGATAAGCAATGGCCTATGGAGTTCGACACTCTGGTCCAACCATGCCCAGATCATTCTCCAAAAAAATTTGGTATACACGAACCCAAAATGTATCGATTGCTTGGTTGATGCCAATCACCACATCTTCAGATACATAAACCCACCCTTTACATAATGCCTCATCTTCTTCTGATCTCCAATTCACACCTCTTTGGGATTTTGGGGTCATCTTCAACAATAATAGAAAAAGAATTAACAAAATTAACAAAGGGAAAAAAGATAATATTGAATTTGGTAGATTATTTAACAAATGGATGGCTATTTATAGAGTTTGTGATGAGTTTTGGGGTTGGATCTAGTTTACATAAATTAATAATATTATCTTTTAAAATCTCAGTTGAATACACCATTTCGACTCATTAACTCACCTTCTCTCAGCACTTAAAATCAATAAAAGTAATTATATGGAGAAGCACGTAGGGGAGAGTGGGGGGTGCTTCTCCCTATAGGTGATTCTGGCTTATCCAGAATCACTCCCAAATGAGCCCTTAATCAATTCACATCTTTCATTAGTTAAAATGTTTTTAGATTGATTTGTCAAAGTCTTATCTTGAAGCAACGCGTGATAACAAAAATGATGAAGATTACAAAAGAAAACAATAAACCATCAATTCTTGTTGATTCTCTAGATGAGAATAACTAAGAACAAAGGGGTTCTATACCTTGTTGTTTCCAGAGGAATACCAAGTTGATAGGAAAATAGAGAGAATTCTCTAAGTTTAATATTCAACATCAAAAATTCTATTACAATTAGCTACAAGATAGCTTTTATACTTAGGGAAAACAAACCAAACTCCAAACCCTAACTAAAATAGGAAAACAAACTTACTTCCTAAACCAAACTCCAAATTTTAATTGAAATAGGAAAATAAAAATATTTGCCTAAAACAGATTTCTAGAACATTAATTACGCATCTTATGTTTGTCAAATTGAAATAGAAAATGAGTAATGCTACACTTACCACATTAGTATCCCACATTTCTATACCACATGATGTGGCATGTCCATATCATATGACATATCAATTAAATGAATGAAGTGTATTTTAATAAATAAAATTAGAAAAACATAAACTAGTATTTTACATGATGTGGTATGTACACATCAACCGCCACATCATGTGGTATAAAATTGTGGTATAAAAAATGTGGTAAGACTAGTATTATTCATAGAAAATTATGAGTGATGTGTGCTGCAGCACATACGCATATTTGTATGTATGCACATACATTGGGTCGCTCTCTCGTTCACGCGAGGAGAGCCTTGACGGCTAAGGTTAGGGTTTCTCCGGTTTTCTTTACTCATTCTCTACATCGTCTCTCCCAGTCTTCTTTTATTGTCTCTTTGGGTTCTTCTTGGTGAATTGGGTATGACGTTTTTTTTGCTCTTTTGTTCTCCGTGGAGTGGCTGCGTTGGCTTCCTTTCTGGGTTCCCAAAGAGCCAATCGCTGGTGAGGGGTCTCCATCTTGACGCTATGAAGATAGCCACCGCCTCTTCTGCTCAAGGGGATGACAAGTATGCGGCACCAAACGAGAATCAGAAGCATGCAAAAACTGGTGTTCGGCACCTGATTGTTAATGGCATGAATTTTTCTTCTAAGCATAGTTTTTGTATCGAGGATTTTGTTGACAAGGCGAGGAGACCAGCCTCGAGGGGGCTCCAAGATCTCCCTAATAATTCTCCTATGGAACGTTCGTGGGCTTGGCAACTGATGAACGTAGATCTTTCTTTGGAATTTTCTTCAGGTTTAAAAGGCCAATCTTGGTCTCCCTTACTTGTCAGTTGGGGTTCTGGATCAAGAAAATTGGAGGTGGCGGTTGGTGTTTTGGCTGGATCTATTATGATGCTCACAATACGTTTTTGACTCTATACGAAGCACTATGATGCTTTCTTTAGATCATATGAGACTTTCTTTGACAGTATATGTGTAGTGATGGGATGTGTTTCAATGGTTTTGCGGTTGAGTGATTGGCTGGATCTATTCTGATACTCATAGTACGTTTTTGACTCTGTCGAAGAACTATGATGTATTTTTTTAGATCATAGGAGGACTTCTAGATCATGGGATGTTGTTTTAAGGGCTTTGTGGTTATGTTGGTTTGTTTCGTATAAGTTGTTTGACTCTTCTGTTTAGTTAATAGCATGGGTGGTACTCTTTCCTACCATAGGATTCTGTTTTCTGGGAAGGTTTTAACGAGGCCGTCGTTAACATGTTAGTTCATACGTACCATGTAATGTTCCTTTCGGTTTAATGAAATACCATATTTTCTTGACAAAAAAAAATGCATGTACATCTGTGTACATACATTCGTATATGTACTAGCTGAAATATAAACAGAAGACGGAGACAATCCACCATGTCAAAAAACAAGAAAAAAATAATCACGAACTTTTATTTAATAAACAGATTTCCTAGAGAAATTTTTTTTATGGAACATGACTTTACCAGTGATTGCTCAAAAGTATTATATTGAACTTCGCTGAACGAAACTACACAAGGGCTGACTGGACAACACAAAAATTCCTATGTATAAAGCCCACAGCAACCCACTTTTTTTTTTCCTTTTTTTTTATACAAGCGATAACAGTGAAGGGGAAAATCGAACTTAGGACCTCATATACAGAGGGTAAATACTCTTAACCACTTACAAGCCCCTTGCAGCAACCTACTCCACTTTAAAATATCACACTTCTCTTGAGAATTTTATAGAATAGCATCCGACAAGGGTGAGCAAAGAACAATGTCAGGTTAAGATCCATTGTATTGATGAAATCATGGTAATGAAAGATTAACAAAATAAAAACTGATTTCAAAATTTACATATTTCAACTTGAGACCCAACTTTAACTTGGTTTTGTCTAATATGGTAGGCTAAGAGTTTAGAAATTGAGACCTCGAAATATTATCTAAGTATATATCTAATTCATCTTGACACCAACTGCTTAGTTAATTTAGAGGGTCCTATGACCGCTCTGCCATATGCCACAGGCAATGATACTAACTTCTTTGCTTTCCCTACATAAGCCCTTTTTGTAAAATTGTCATAACCATTTGCTTCAATAGCATCCAGAATCTGCCTGTACAGCAGCAAAGATGCCCACACTGGCCATCTACTAGCTGAGTTGAGTTCTGAAACACCTTTCTCAGCCTCATCAAAAAACATCCTAGCTCTCTTTATTTGGCCCTTCATGAACATTTTCCACTTGTCAGTCACCTTTCCTTGAAAGATGTCATCGTCTGATAGGCCGGCTTGGGCAAGCTCATCTTGTGGGAGATACACTCTTCCTCTCCTGGCACTACAATGATCAATCAATTCAAAGAGTAAGATTTACAAGCTCATAAAAGAATGACCAAATTGTTTTGTATGTGACAAAATGATGACACATAAAGAAGAAGCTTACTCTTCTCCAACATCTCTGAGTATATTAGTGAGCTGATTAGCTATTCCAAGGGCCAATGCAGCATTGTAAACAGTCTCTGTTGAAGCCTTTGATTCTGGGCTTATCCCCATTACCGGAACACTCATTAGGCCTACAGTCCCAGCAACATAGTAGCAGTAGAGGTAAAGTTCATCAAAGTTCTGGTATCTTGATTTTATTAAGTCTAATCTCATTCCTTCTACCATGTCTTTGAAGGGCTGTCCAAAGAGAAAATTGGTATGGTAAATCATTAAGTAATTCTAATAGATAAAAGAAAATTTTTAGCTCTGATTTTGGACTTGTGGTAGTTAGTACCTGTATATCAACAGGGTACTTGGAGACTGTATCAGATAGAGCAGCATCATACATATCATACGGACGACCTTCGAAAAGATCCGTTAATCTTTTCTCCCATCTGTCAAGAGCTTTGGGTGTGATGTATGAAGCATTTGGTCCATCCACTAGCTCATCTGTCCTTCTGCACCACACTGCAGAAAAAGAAAGCAATTCTTCATTTAAAAACTGTGCACAAAATTGTTTCCTCGTTTGCAAGCTTTAAAAAGAAGAAGTCAAGTATATTGATGTTAAAGTGCAGAAAAAGGATGTTTTCTTCAAAAGGGCCATGGAGGTCTCAATTGCTCCCTCAGTTGTAAAGGAGCAAAGATACTTAAAGACCATGTATAAGTCAGATTTAAATTGACTATACAGCAATACTAAGCACAAATTGTGTAATGAACCACAAAAATTACAAGAGAAATAGAATGGGTTTCGAATAAGAATCATTATACGAACCATAAATTGCCCAAACAGCTCGTCGCCGCTCTGGTGTCATGAGTAATGTGCCTGAAAATCACAGAAAGAAACTGATAAGGACATTGCCTTGGAAATTAGTAAGTATCAACATCAAGTTGTAAATTGCATAAATTTTCCCTCCTGCAATAATATGGAATCTGAAGAAGCACATCCTATCTTTAAAGTTTTGATAGTTTAGAATCTAAATCTTCATTACACTACCATAATAGTTATTTCTATATAAGAGACTAATAACCATTAAGATCCTATCCAAAAGAAGGTAAAGAATAGTTTGTATTCAATGACTATTGGGAATCAAGTTCAACTGCTGTCAAATTTCCAAAAGTTCTTCTCATTTCTCCACTTTCACGGCAACCAAATAAATTTCCTCTAGTCAATGATAATGTAAACTAGTTTTTGGATCCCAAGTGCGTGTGAACGTTTTAGAACCAAAAAAATGATACCAAATGTTCATACTACTGCTTGGCAAATAAAAAAAGGAAACAAAATCAAGTGCTGAGTGAGTCCACCAGTATATCCAAGAAAATGAGTGGACCCGATTAAAGAAATAAGAAAAAGAGCAGATAAACAAAGACTAAAACAGAACCACAGAGAGAGAGAGAGAGAGAGAGAGAGAGAGAGAGAGAGAGAGAGAGATGAGCTGAAAGCCTGAAACACCTCTTACCCAAGTAAAACGTCTTGGCATATTCAGCACAGACCTCACCACATCGATCATAAGCCTGATTCAACAAATCCCAATTGCTCAGACCATCAGTTTCAATCCGTTCATCCAAGTCCAAAGCTCTCTCCTTGACCCTGCTCTGTTCTCTGACCAAAGCAGCCTGCTTGAGCACCACTTCATAGACCATTTCTTCTGATGATCTTATGGGGTGCGCAACTGCACCTGAGTAAGCTAAAACCCCAGTTGAAAAAGTCAGCCTAGAGCACAGTTTTGATCTCCTTGGGCTACCAATTCTGGGCATGAGACTCAGCAGAGAGTTGGCATTCTCTTTGGGACTAACCACCCAAAGAAGAACACCTGACATCTCAGAAGAAAGGCAAGACTGAGAAAACCCAATTGATCTCTTGCTGTTATCTTGCTTTTTGGGTTCAGCTTTTTTAATGTAAGGCTGTAAGCTGTGAGGCTGAGGCGCTCTTATGGAGAGATTGGAGGGTAAGGCAAGGTTTTGAAAGGGTGGTTGGCAAATGGGTGTCCAGTAGTTTTTTGAGTCTATTGCAATATTAAAAAGCTCCCCTCTTTATATTGCTTCCAAAGGCTAATAACGATGTGTGCATGTTACAGAGGAGATAGAGAAGCCAAATTCAAGGAATATGCTTTGCTATTGCATAGCTGGTGATACATGAAAATATGTGGACAGCGTTTAAAAGACTAGTGTAATTTTTTTTCTCTCTCTTCTGGGTAGGGTTAGTCTCACTCACCGGCATGGACGAACATGAGTCATCGATCAGTATGAATCACACATCAATCAATGATTCCAAATAACCGCATGAGAGACTAATGCTAACACCGCCTTTTTATTTTTGTTTTTGTACTTGACTCATGAATATTCTTTTTCACTTATTATAAAATTGAGAGAACTATTTACTCGAGAGACAATTTTAATTTTTAAGTATTACTAAGCGCTTACTGCTATAGATAGTTGGATTTAGCTCAACGATTTAATTAGGGATTCAATCCAACCATAATTATGGATTACACAAATTTTGTTGCTTGCTTGAGCAGCTTCGATAAAATAAACGTACATTTGATTGTTTTTTTTCGCACTTATAAATAGAATTGAGCCTGAAACTCACTCGTAACTCAAAAAAAAATGCTCCTTGTGTGTAAATTCATCATACATATAAATTGTGCAAGGATTTCTATTAAATGCATAAGTTAACCAAATGTCTACTCATTAGCTAGAGGTGTTATAGTTGATTTTATTCGAAAAGTATTTCGTCTTATTTACGGTTAAACTATATGTCCATACTTGGTCTCAATATAAAATGCATTAATATATTGAAGTTATAATAGCTCCACACGTAGGAAGTAGGAACCAGTCAAGAAAGGCCTGTGGGATTCTGAATGAAGCTGAGATTGCATTTTATATTCAAGTCTTTGTCTTTGGAAAGTGACAGGTACCAACAAGGTTATTGCAATTTTACAAGAGAAAAAAGTGGGTGTGGTGTGGATGAAACTGTTTTACATCGCCTCTTGATTGTAGGGTACCGTGACTGATGAGAATGGCTTCACCTTCAGCCTAAGTTGGGAGAGAAACTTCCCTACCCGGTGTTACTGCCTCCTCTTCTTATCGCTCTCCTCATGCGATACCGATATCGGGTAGGGAAGTATACTTTTTACTAGCTGGGGTAAGGATCCTTAACAGTTTTCGTATAGCGCTTAATGATTCATGAACAAAATGCATGTGAGTGAAGTGATGTATCATTGTATTTGTGTGTATTTAACTGTCCTGTCTTGTTGACTACTCCCCATTCCCCGCCGCTCTCTACTAATTTAAGCATTTGGCCCTAGTGATTGAAACCTAAGTTTTGGTTTTCACCAAAAAAGAAGAAGAAACCTAAGTTTTGGATGCCCATATATAGTCTAGAGTTGGTTAGATTTTAGTCCCCTTTCAGTGTGATAAGAGTGAACTAACCCTATGAAGGAAGACATGATGTGATGGTCTAGCTAACTTCCTTGACCATTAAAGCAAATTTAATCTTCTTCCCTCTTTTTTTGTCAAGCAATTCGATCTTAATACCCAAGTGACCTCAATCTGATTTGGTCTTCAAATAACTTTCGCCACTAAAGCAAGAGTTAGGCATCCTCCAACTAATTTCTTCCTAAACTCAAATTTCCTTCTTTCAAAAAGTAACTATTTGGATTTTACCTTAACTCAAACCGTTTTTTCCCCCAATCCTTCATACTCAAATTTTAAGTCCGCAACTTTATTAAATTATTTAAGAATTGTTTAAGTGCGACACCCGGCGCCCATTGATTCCTCCTTGCACATGGAATGCATCAGCCTTGAGTAGGCTCCAACAAAAAGTTTTCCAGTCCATCTACCTGCACTGGTATTTGGTCCCAAATTTGAGTTTTCCCAAATTTTGGCCCCTTACTCTTTTTGGGTTGAGAGAGGAATTAGGCTATAATTTGGGATTATTTGGATTTAGCCTCATGAATTGGAGATGGCCTTGGAGACGGTAAAAGAATAATGCTAGTAGCCAATGAATTCACACCACATATGGTACCCCGTTCGAATCCGTGGCACCCCCAGTCGACCCCAATGTACCAAAATAAAAATAAAAAAAGCTAGAAGAATCGTATTAATTGACCAAACTGACGTAATAATGTATATTAAATATGAATTATTTTTACTAAAATATTAATATTGTCAAATCATTTGATATATATCATGGAACATTATGTGAATGGTAGCGCAAAGTAATGTAGTTGATCGGATGCTTGTAGGTAGGTATGTTGGAGAAGCTGAGAGGAAGATCCTTCCATGAATTATATGCTTTTGTTGGGGGCCACCGTCACCTTTGCTTCATCGTTTTGGGTAGCCAGGGTATCTGGACATGTGGTGGTGGTGTAGAAATTCCAAGATGACATTTTGATTTCTTGTTCTCACATGCAAAGGAAATGGAGATGGTTTGGCCTTTCCCATATATAGAGCAGATCTTATCGTAAATATACCACCAACATGGAAAATAATATAATTAATACTCTACACATCATGCATTTTGTATCCCATATAACACATTAAAATGCGTGAATTCAACTTAGAGATATCTTTGAAATTTTCGAGACATCGTTTAGAAAATTATTTTATATCACGTACGGTAATATTAAGTGGTTGGCATATTGACACATAAAATACTTGTCAACATTGTAAATAATAATAATGAAATCTTTGGTGTACCGCACATTTAATTACTAGCGGATCCACATAACTATTAACGAATGTAATTGTCCTCACTTTTCATTATTGTTACACATTCGTAATCTTCTTTTGAAAGAATAAAGTGTCCTATAAAATGCCTTAAAGAAGTCGAGCTAGAGTAGGATGTCAAGGGTAACTGAGCTAAGTGGTTCGTGGGCACACCTCGTCCCGTAACAAAAAATTCCTTAACGCACAACTGAATTTGATCATATGTTGATTTATTAGCATATGTTAGTAATAGACAAGGATCATAATAAAAATGATGAAAAAGTGTGGACAATAAAAATGATAGTGATAAAATGACTCATAGGTTGTCGATTGTGGATTGTTGTTGTGGCCATGAATCTCCCAACCCCAATCTTTCCGTACACTTTTTAGGTTCTTTTCTGCTGCCATGGAGAATGCCACAAGGCCCACCGCAATTAAGTTCACCACACACCATGGCCACCATATATATGCGAAGTGATGGGGAGCCAATTTAAGGTGCTTTTGGTAAAAGACAACGACCCACATGGCTTGGCAAACTTTAATTGTATTTTGTACTAGAAAGAACCCAAGTGTGTGTGTGTGTGTGTGTGAGACCAAATTTGGTGGCTGTGAATCGATTGGTGTTGCTATCTATCACTTGGGTGTGAGTTGGGCACAAACGTCATTTTATTTTGCCTTCTGCCATGTACACTCCCTGGTCACTCATTGTTTTGCCTTTGGCAAAGATTCATTATCTTATGGAAAATGAATTTTGATCTTATGTGTAGTTTTCAAATTCTCCTGTACAATTTCTGCATTTTAGGTTTAGTCTTTTTGGAATTATCTGTTGCCTCATAGATGGTACCAAACATTGCCAAATCAATTAGGTAATTGCATTGCATCTACATCCGTATCACTTCATAATTTTTCTTTTAAAAATAGGTATATGTCGCCGAAAAAAAAAGAGTGATGAGATTCACTCCATCCGTTATCGCAACAATAACTAGGTTTTCCGTAGCTGAGTAGATTTTACAATTAGAAACTGGCAAATTAGGAACGGTAAAGGGAAAATTCGAACTTGCGACCTCTTTCTGAGTTGGAAAGAGAACTACGCAGAGGACACAGACAAGACTTTGCTAGGCCCAACGTTCATAATAATTTGGGTCATGCTAATCTTTCAATGGGCTTGGGCTAGACTACGGTTTAAATTGTGGGCCATTTACCACATGCCCTGAGACTCACCCTCACTAAGCTCAAGTTATTGGCCCCACATCTCATGGTGCTTTTTGAACTTTTGATAATTACGTCTCACTACTTCGGATCAGTTTTCCAATGACTTCTATGAAGATTACTTTTATGTTTTCGGTGACATTTGCTTTTCATGTCCCTGTTTCCATGACATGCCACCCCACACAGCAAATTTCACACTCCATACACATCATAAATGGGTTTATATATAAGATCATTAGTCAAAAAAATATTTTCACATTAGTCTTGTATGTGTTTCAAATTTGAAATCTAATCTCTTTGTTATTTTTTTATTTTTGGAAAACTCAATTCGTTCTCCAACACATAAAAACAAAATTTTAACAGAAAAAGAAAAGAAAAACATAATAAGAGGTTGACCATTTGGCTTCTTAATCTAATTTTGAGAATGCTAGCATTAAATATCAATGAAAAAAGAAAGTATTGTTGAAGAATACGTGCGCCTCATAAAGCATGAACGATTAGTATATTCACATTCTCTTTTAGTTAGAAATATTATGGTTTTCTGGGGTGAGTAATTACAGTGTGGTACTTCCAACAAAAAAAATAAAAGAAATGATAGTATGGTACTAAAGTATAGTCACACATCATAGCTTGTACTCCACATGTTATAAAAGAACTATATCTTCTTTTTATTTGAGAAATTCTTGGATTGCATTCATAATTCAGGAAAAAAAGCCACTAGCCACAAAATGTCATTACAATAATAGAGCAATCTAATATTAAGACAATCTGGGGTTCCTCCACTAACAATCACGTAGGATCAAAGAAACTTTGGCATAGGCATCCCAACTAAGAGTGCAAACTCAAAACAACCAAAAAGAGATAAAGCTTGAAAAAATCAAGCCTTAACAATACAAAGAAAATTCTCGCATAAGAGAGGTGGAAAGCTCTCACAAAATGAGAGCTGAAAACTACAAAAAAAACCCAAAGAGTCGCAACTTATTCTAAACATGAAGAAATTGCAAAAAGGATGGTGTTAGAGATCCAACACTGAAACGTAGATGGAGATTCGACGCCGAGACACATCTGCATGTGATAAGTGGAGAAAAATCATAACAAAACAAAGACGAATAGGAGAAACCTTTTGTCTTTGAAAATAAGGGAAGAGAGGAGAATGGAGGAAGGGAGAAGGAGAGATGGGAGAAAGAACAGTGGAAAATAGAAAATATCAACATCTCGTCCAACCATATACCATACAATAATTTTTGAGAGCTGATTTTCCCACTCTTCTTTTATCTACTTACATTTGTTGGAAATTGTATGTTCCCACTCATCTTTTATCCACTTACACTCCCTTATTTGAAATTGTGTTTTATAGTAAAAAATATTAAAAAACGAAAAAAGAGTGTAAATTGACAAAAAAAGAATGAGAAAATCAACACCCTAAATTAGGGCTCGTTTGGGAGTGCTTCTCTAGGAATCACTTCTACTTATAAGTGCTTCTACCAAAAGTGCTTTTATTATAAAGACGTTGAAATTTTCATAAGAAACATAAGTGCATCTTGGGAAAGCACTTGGGAGTGCTTCTTGAAGAAGCACATGACAGGTGCTTCTCCAGAAAGCGCTTTTATGGCCAAAAAGCGCTTCTAAACATTTCTACCAAACGCTATCAGAAGCGCTTTTGGTTGTCAGAAAGCACTTTTAACTATTCTAGAAGCACTCCCAAACGAGCCCTTATTCTAAGGAAATATTTGCTTTGCCTTCTTTTATTTTTGAAACAAATCAACATGGCATGGGTAATCTGAATCCATTTTATTTGTTTTATAATCTGAATATATTTTATTTATTAAAAGAGACGACGACAATTTGTACACAGATAGACGTTAAGAACGAATACCCTAATGTTTCTAAACAATTAAACCTGTAATTACAAACATTCTTAATTGAGCATCCATACGCCCTTCCCTTCCATATGCAGTATAATACTCGCGGTTTCTCATATATAGTTTTTATATTTGGGCCCCAATATTTCTACCTAATTGCTATATCAGCCCCTCTCGCACCACGTTTCACCACCCACAGAGCGAGTATTGAACTCAACACACTCGATCAAGTACACAAGACCCCAGGCCCCTCCAATTTGGCGAGGCGTATTTGTTTCCCTCGTTTTGTTTGTTCAAAATTCAAAAACGACCCAACAACTCCATTCATCCTCTCTCTCTCTCTCTCTCTCTCTCTCTCTCTCTCTTCTCTCTTTCTCTCATTGCATAAATCACCTAAAAAAGAAAACCAAGAAGAAGCTAGGTTTGTTTTTTTTTTTTTTTTTTTTTCTGTTTAATTTTCGCAATCGTTATGCTCGCTGTTGGACCGTGAATTAGGGCTTCTCTGCAGATCGGTGTTGAGGTTTCTTGACAGGTCGGTTTCGGGAGCTATGGGCTGCTTCTTTGGTTGCTTTAGGGTCAAGGACGATCGCCATCTCCGCTCTCGGCCTCACCTCGTCTCCCAATCCTCGCGTAACAATCAGACGGTAAGGTTTCAATTTGGTTCCCGAGAAAATGTTTCGTCTTCTCAGTGTCTGTCTTTACTGTTCTGTGAATTATTCCAAATTTTGTGAAATTTTGTGAAATTTTGAGGAAATCAGAGTCAATTGAGTACTAATTTGCGCTTGATCTTGAATTAACCTAAGAAAAAAAAAAAGATCATATAAATTTTCAATTTTTAATTTGGTTGCTGAGGATATCATAGAAAATGGAACCAAAAGCATTTCAATTTACTATTTGTTTTGTTCTATTTCGTTTTATTAGCTACCAAGAGTCGATTAGTGTTTCTTTTAGTTAGCTTGCAAACAGTGGATGAATGAGTTCTATATAATATAACACTGCTTTCTTGTTTTCCATTTCCTTTATGTTAATCAGGAAGTCGTGATATCTCAAAACCGTTTGTCGTCTCTATTTTCAGCCGAAGGTTTATTATTTTATTATTTTATTATTTTTGTCGCATATCAACCTTTTTCTTCAATCTGAGTCATAAATTTTATTGCTGATTTTCCTTCTTGTTTGGTTTGCATATAACTCTCAAAGAGAGAGAAGGTTCTCCAAGCAAAGATAGGGAAAGTCCATGTTATGGGTCTCCACAAATTGACAAGGAGCTGAGGAATGAGGTATGAGTTTGGAAGTATTGGAACCATAGTCTTGTGCATTCCAGCTTTTTACTATGGCTTTTCCCTTACAAGCTAGAACATTGACAAATTTAATGACCTTTTGTCCTGCGCACAGTGAACTTGAAAATGAATATAGCACTTAAAGATATAGATGATTTAGATGGTAATGCTAAAGAATAAGATAATTCGAATCTGATAGGGCCATTTTTGCCAATTAATTTGTTGGGTATTTTAGTGAAGAAACAACATCAATTCAGTTGCTCCTTTAGTGTAATGTGATATACTGCAACAAAGACGTTCTTTTCCAGTATCATGGTGTTTAAGTGAAGAAACAATATCAATCCATGTTACTTTATAAGTTAGACAGTGTGACATTCAATGGAGCTTTAATTCCATTTTTGTAGTAGATTTAATCTCATTGTTACAATTTGCTGGTCACATTTTTGTTTGAATTTCTTATACTGTTGGAAAATATTTATTTTACTTATGAACCGCACCTTATTCTGCAGGCCAAGTTTCTTAAAGCTTGTGGTACGTTAGTAGAGACCCCAGTTGAAATTCGGAAGGCGTCTTCAAAGTTAAATGGCTCACCCCATCATGATAGAGGTTCAGAGCCTCCAAAGTTCAACTCATGGCTTCCCAACACATCCATTAAACAACTTCAGCAGGAGGATCAACCAGATCAGCCCCTTACACCTATTAAACTTGGTGAAGAGTGGGGAAAGGGATCACGTCGTTCAGACAATACACCTAGCAGGTTCTACAACTGTATTTAATGCTTAAAAATTAATAGATTTGCTATTTATAGATGACTTGGGGGATCGTTTGCTAAACCATAATTTCAATCTGACATCGTTTAGCATTGAAATTTTTTTTGGTTTCCATAGGGAAAAATCGGTGCCAATTTGAAATGGTCTGCATAAAATAATTGAGTTTTTCTTTTTTTCTTTTTCTGGTGTAATGATCTGGACTTTCAGGAACCTTTTAGATTTAGTAAACATACTTGATTCGTGGGACTTTCGTCCTTATATTTTAGATTTTATTTCCTTGGAATAGCATAGCTTCTGACACTAGTCCAATTTATTTTGTTTGCAATGGTAGTATGTCGAACCAACAGAATACTGGAGGAATCTCTATCAGCTCTACTGAAGGCAGTGGAATAGTTACTGATTCGACAGTCAAGACTGAGAGTATTTCAACTCCAGATGTCCAGTGCAGGAGCAAGGCTGTTCATTTTGAATGTGATATCGATACAAATTCCTCCAGAGGTTCTTCATCCGAAAATTATAGCCGGAGTGCGAAGGTATCTGAAACTCCAGGAAAACAGAGCATATCAAAGCCTTCAGTTTATCCAACCCCACTAACTCTGTCTGATGAGATGCAGACACCAGGAACTGTTTTCCCCGCAAACCTGGGAAATTTTCCAAATGGAAAGGCTCGAATCAGGTCCCAGTATGTCTATGCCGTGCAAAACCCTGTAGAGGGCATCTCTCAGTGGAAGTTAATGAAAGATGAAGATTCGAACTCACAGGGACTTTCAGGTGAGCTAAGAGAATCTCTTAACCAATCCGGAAATGCAACCCCTATATCAGAAGTGGGGGCCAAAGAAACTTCATCTGGACAAGAGTTCAATGTGGAATCAAGTTTGTCCTCCTGGCTGAAACCAGTAAATCGAGATGACAACAACCAAAACTTTGGTTATGTTCCTGGCCGAACTCGCCATTTTGGAAGAACTCCTGGGGACAGGCCTATCATTGGGCTTGTTGCTACTCACTGGAATGAAGATGAGTCTACTCGTATCTCGCCGAAGTGGTGGGACGGCAACGGGATCCCAAACTCAACTAATAAATACAAGGAGGTATGCCAAAGTGCTTTCTATTTCTTTTTGCAGCCTTGAATCTTTAAAGCAGTGTTCTGAACTCTGAAGTGATATTTTAAATTTCAGGATCAGAAGGTGAGTTGGCATGCGACACCATTTGAGGAGAGGTTAGAGAAGGCATTGTCTGAAGAGAGTTTCATCTCTCAGAGGTATTAAATTGCTCTGTTCTGGCAAGGGTGTGATTTTTGTCTAAAGAAGCATTGATTTGCCTTAACAGCATTTGTTTTGTATGCAGAAAACACATTGAGGGAAAGCCAATTGTATTCGATGAGACTGAGGAGAGTGATACTGCCCTTTCTCAGTTGCAATCTTCATCCCAGCCAAAATCAGTGGTTTCATTCTGATGAAAAGATGGTGGTTTTATCCCATTTTGTTGTTTGTGTTACATGAGTTTTGTTGTTGAGGAAGTTAAGCTCATTAAAACTTAAATTTGAAATTTGGGGTATGGGGCAACTTGTTGATCGGCTTGCATCAAAGCAAGCCACTGAACGATTAAAGCGGATTCTGGAAATTTTATTACTGTGTCAATATAGTCATGCTGGCAGCATCCTAAGCTGCTTAGAATGTACAGAATTATCGGAAATCATATCTCAGTGTTTTGGACTATTTATTTATGCTTCAATCTCTCTATTGCTGTCATTCTCTGTTCATTTTAAAACATTGCAGTTTGTGAGTAACTATAGTGTAGTTTGGAGCACAGATATGTGATATAATTTGTTTACGTGTTATAATATAACTGGTATAACTTGTTTATGTAGGAGTATTGATATTATACTCTGTCATTCACTCATATTATAATACGTGATTGAAGTAAATATTCTTAACTATTTGAACTATAAGTTCCTTGCACCACGTGATTATATTTTAGTATTATATAATAATTTCTCGGAATTTGGGTGTTCTGAAGACCCAAAAAAAAATAAAATTTGATGTGATTGTCACCCAACTCAGGACCATAGAAACCCAGGAAATATGAATTGGGTTGGGCTCAGACAACCTAGGTCCACTAAATAGGCCCAAATTACATAACACTGCAGCCCTAAAACCCAGAAGAAGAGAAAAAAAACTGAAATATAAATGGAAGCTTCCAGTCGGCGTTATGTAGAAGGGCGCGAGTGGAGCGGCTGCTGGTGTGTGAGAAATAGAGTTCAGAGGAATGCTTTGCTCGAAGCGGCATTTAATCAAACACCATGTAGACACGAAAATAACTGAGGGGACCGTGATTTCCCATACAATTTTATAGTTTTCAATCTGAATGCGTTTGGTTACTTTGCTGCTCGTATGACATCTCCTCTGTCTCTCTCTCTCCCTACTCTGCCCACCTCGAACCCTCGGGGCCTTATGATGATGTCTGAAGGCTCCACTTCGCTTTGAATAGTTTTTTTCTTTAGGTTTGATTAATTTATTTTTTCGTATTTTTTGTTCCATGATGTATGTTCTTGTTGGTTTTTATTTTCTTCAATAACCATGAAATTTTTACAATTTATTTTGAATTTTCATATAAGACAGTGCCTGTGATGTAAGGGTTTTCTATGCAAGCTGGGTTTAGAATGGCTTTAAATTTCAAAGACCAATTTTTGACATTGTCATTTAATATAATTTATACAGAGTTGAGGTAAAAAAGGTGGGTGGATGATCACTTTAAACTTTCAATGGTTGTGATGATATAATCCTAGTTGAATGCATGTATTCTGGAGACTTTAGGCACCTTGGTCCTTGGGGTCCATACAAAGCAGAGATTACTGTAGATAGGCCACCATGATTGGCTTGCCCCAGTCAAGGATAATTAAATTTCTACCGCCCCTTGTGATGATGAGCTAAGAGCTTATCAAAGCAAAAGAACTAGTGACCAAAGGCAAATTGGATACCTCTTTTTCAATAAAGAAATGAATTCTTCTGAGAGAGGAAGAGCTAGAGAGTCTATATAAGAACTGGGAACCAAAAGCTGTTCTGCAGAGACACTTTGTACGTTACTTGTTTTTTCAATTGTCAAAAGAATCAGAATGGTAGTAAAGGTGTATGGCCCTTTCTATGCTTCACCTAAGCGTGTGCTAGTGTGCCTTGTTGAGAAGGAGATTGAATTTGAGACCAGCCCCATTGATCTCTTCAAGGGAGAGCACAAAGACCCTGAATTCCTCAAATTGCAGGTTAGTTTTAGCTATTAATTTTCAGTTGTTAATTGCGATTGCTCTACTCATACTTATCTTTTTGGAAATTATGTATATATATGATCTTTGCATTGTTTTGTCTTTACATGTAGCCCTTTGGACAAGTTCCTGTCATTCAAGATGGGGATTACACTTTATATGGTATGCTGCTTTTTTAATTTTATATTAACATTCACTGACTTTAATCTGTTTTGCTTGCTCTCAAGATAAATATTAAGTCGTTCAATAATAATGTTCTTGTGTTTTCTTTGTTAGATATATGTTGAAAATTCTGACAAGGGTATTTTAAATTCTTATTTTTTTAACAAGAATGGTCAATAAGTTTGGAGGTAGGTCCCAAATTGGGCACGTCATCATCTGACTAAACGATTAATCAATTTGACTTAACTTCGGTAGTTTATTAGAGGGAATAGATCTTACATATCAAGAGAAGTCAAAAAATGACGATTTTGTTGACATCAAAAGCATGTTGGGACATTTGTTCGAGTATAGTTGAAATTTTCTATTTCTAAACAGTCTAACATGTTATGTTCTTAACTTATAACAACGTTGATGAAAACCACTTCGATCATGCAGATTTTCATTTGAAGTTGAATGTGTTTCAGATTAGAAGCCAGATAACTAAGTTGCCGGGGTATTAGTATTCACCCTGGTAATTATGTAGTATGTATTTACTTTGCTTTGAACTTTTGGGATGAATTTCCTAAATCTGCAAAGCTTTTCAGTCATTACAGCAGGATATATAATATTTGGACATGTTTTTTATGGGTAAGATTTGACTACATAATATCAAAGGCTAGAGTATAACTACATATGGCATTACATTTTGGGGCTTTACTTCAGTTCTTTATTTAAAATTGTTTGCAACATCCAGCAAACATTGGAATGTTTAGGGAGAGAGAAATTTATGCAAATTGTTTCACGACAAACTTGTTATCTGGATTTTTTTTTGTCTGCATCAATATAATGATCTAACAAGTTCTTTGATAAAATTGTCAAAATTTGATATGCAGAGTCACGCGCAATCATAAGGTACTATGCAGAAAAATACAAGTCCCAAGGGACTGATTTGCTGGGAAAGACAATTGAGGAAAGAGGTCTTGTGGAACAATGGCTAGAAGTTGAAGCAAGCAACTATCACCCACCACTCGACAACTTAGTTATTCAGATTTTGTTTGCCCCAGAATTGGGTCTTCCTTTGGACCCGAAGATCATTCAGGAGAGTGAAGAAAAGCTCGGCAAGGTGTTGGACGTTTACGAGGAGAGGCTGTCGAAGAGCAAGTATTTGGCTGGTGATTTTTTCAGTCTTGCTGATCTTAGCCACCTTCCATTCACCTACTACTTGGCAAATAGTATGGGGAAGGAGTATATGATAAAGGACAGAAAGCATGTCTCTGCTTGGTGGGATGATATTAGCAACAGACCTTCTTGGAAGAAGGTCCTCCAGCAGTTTGGTGCCCCATTTTAAGGTATGGGAAGAAATTTTTGCATGCAAGGAGTGTAAACAATGTGTATCGTAATAATTTGTCACGTGAACGACATGTGAGGGAATTATTGTTGGAGGAACGTTGGATTCACTGGTTGTACACAATAATTTTTTTACCTTGGGGCTTTGGCCAAAATAAATAATTAAAAGTACTTGTGGGAATAAGAAGCTATGCCCCCTTGTAATTTGCTCTCTTAGGGCTTAAAAAAGCATTCTTGCTGGATCTGTAATCCATTCAGGGTGTATAAGTGGATTAATATGATGGAGTTGGAAAGGTTTTGTTTGTTAAAAGCAGTAGTTATTTCTCCTCTTGTATAATCTGAACTTTTTTAATTTTTGGATACAAGCAGTATTCGGGGAGGGGAATCGAATCTAGGATCTCAAGTGCAGAGATAAATGCTCTTAACCACTTAAATTACAAGCTCCTTGCTAGACGGGTTTTAGAACCAATATTTAGATTAAGGTATGGGTGTGGTGAGTAATTTGAGTGCATGATGAATGGCTTGGTATAATTCATATTTTGGGTTGAGCCTGGACTTTAGAAAGGTTGGTGGCTTACTACTGACTACTGAGAACTGAGAAGCAACTTGTCAGTTTGGACCTAAACTGGTTTCTGTCTTTGAATAGCCTACAAAAAGATCATAGATCTTTGCAACTGTTTATCAACCCTTTTTTTTTCTCTAACAAATTGAACAAATTTACAATGGATTTCTATGAGTTATTCCCTCATAATTACTTTAAAAAATAAATCGTAGATTATAAATGTGAATGATGCTAGTTGATCAAGTAGTACTTCTATTCTCTTGCAAGTTCGATTGCCATTTATCATAATTTAGACTATTGAAGACGGTTGAGAGGCCCATACATATCACTCATTTGAACTTTGGCATCTTGTATTAGTGAATGTGCCCAAGCTACCCATACAAGATATTCAATCAGAATCCAAAAATATTTGGTTCAGTAGCACATTGTTTTCATGCTATTTGGGTTGGTGAATACAAAACACATTGTTTTCATGCTACATTTGATTTGGAGCATACAAAACGCATTGTTCTCATAGTATTTCAGAACCTCACTTGAGTGCATGAATGGCATGGTGGCACACGCATTCTGAACCCTTTTGGCACTTTTTAATTGCTCGTGCAATGCACAGCAGCCTAAATAGAACTATGATGTCAAAGGCTACCATAATGAAAAATACTTTCCCCCTTATTATATAAATAGGGTTCATACATTCTTTTCAATATCAATGTGACGTGTGTATAATTTTTTTGGTTGTGTTTATAATAAATTATCTCATTTCAGAGTGGACACGCAGTATCCACTCATAATTGTCTTGTACCGATTAAAGAATTAACTTCATGTGACCACCAACCCACTACCCACCACAGCCTTCAAAAAAGAGAAAGACAGAACAACATAATGACACCCCAAGTTTATCTTTCTGCACTTCATATTTCTGAGTGCACTAAAAATCTTATGAGCTTATCTGTTTTGGAGTGCAGAGGCCAATTATTGGACCACTAGGTATGAGCATATCACACCTTAACTACTAAGAACTAAGAAACCAAAATCCAGAGTACTCTGCAGACTGAGATCTGAATACTTGGTTTCTCACTGAAACAGTAAGAATGGTGGTAAAGGTGTATGGCGCTGCCTATGCTTCCCCAAAGCGTGTGCTAGTGTGCCTTGTTGAGAAAGAGGTCGACTTCGAGACCATCCCCATTGATCTCCTCAAGGGAGAGCACAAACACCCTGAATTTCTCAAATTGCAGGTCACCTTTTGCTATTAATTCAATCTATTGTCATTGTTTCTGCTCATCATCTCTTTGGAAATCATATTTATCGTCTCTATATATGACGGTTGATCTTAATTTGTATTGCTTTTGTCTTTAAATGTAGCCCTTTGGAACAGTTCCTCTCATTCAAGATGGGGATTATACTTTATATGGTATGCTAAATCTTTAATTTTGGGATCAAAGTTAGCGTTACATTTAATTTTTCTTCATCTTTTAGCGTACCATTTTGTGGGTTTGCTTCAATTCATCATTTGAATCTGTGTAGAGCATCAAATTGGGATTGTACTGTTTGGGAAGTAAGAAAGTTTTGAAATTTTTTTCTTTCACAATAGTGTTCACTGGTTTCTTATCAGCATCATCAACATAATGATCTCACAAGTTCTTTGATAAAACTGTCTTTGATCTGCAGAATCACGCGCAATCATAAGGTACTATGCCGAAAAGTACAAGTCTCAAGGGACTGCTTTGCTAGGGAAGACAATTGAGGAAAGAGGGCTTGTTGAGCAATGGCTAGAGGTTGAAGCACACAACTTCCACCCACCACTCTATAACTTAGTCCTTCACATTTTGTTTGCCTCAGGATTGGGTTTTCCTTCAGATCCCAAGGTCATTCAAGAGAGTGAAGAAAAGCTAGGGAAGGTGTTGGACATTTATGAGGAGAGGCTGTCAAAGAGCAAGTACTTAGCTGGTGATTTCTTCAGCCTTGCTGATCTTAGCCACCTTCCATTTACTCAGTATCTGGTGACTATTTTGGGGAAGGAGTATCTGATAAAGGACAGAAAGCATGTCTCTGCTTGGTGGAATGATATTAGCAACAGACCATCTTGGAAGAAGGTCCTCGAGTTTGGTGGCCCATTTTAAGGCAGATGTATTTCTGCATACAGCGGGTGCATACAATGTTTTTCGCTTAGTCATGTCCTGTGAACGTTCGAGGAAAGATATTGTGCGAAGAGCGTTGCATTCACAAGTAGTTGTATGTATGAATTTCTCTACCTTGAGCTTGGGCTTGGGCAAAAATAAATAATCAAAACTACTTGTAAGAATAATGATGTGCTAAGTCCTTCATCATTTGCTTTCTCTCTTGGCACATGGTAAAATAGACTTCTTTACCTTTTCTTTTTTGCTTTGTCTTGACAACTTGTTATGGTTAACTGCTTGGTTGAATAAGTTCCTCATTTTTGAATTAAGAATGCTCAAGCTGGATTTGGGAGGGGTTTTAAAGCCAGTCCATTTTTGGGTTTGGGCTGGATTTTAGTAAAGTTGGTGGCTTAGCTATAAGCAACCTGTGGGCTAGCTTGTCCTGCTTTTGTTCTGATTTAACTTCACCCAAAAACCGAAGTTCGATGTTAAAAGCTTTGTCTTTCTCGCTCTCTTTTATCTCTCTTCTCACTCCATCTTCTCACTCTCGCTGACGGCCAGACCCATCTGCCAAGTCTTGGGTTAAGCCTTCACCATTGAAGGAAAGAACGAGGTACTTGAGCTATTTATTGGTCTGCTTCTTCAACTTTTTTCTTCTTCCTACATTTGATTCTGTGATGCAAGTTTTGATATTAAACCGATGCTTGAATGAATGGTTCTGGACTTGAGGTTTTGCTTGGATTATGTTTTATTAATGTGTAAGAATGCCTTTTTATTCTGAAACACGATTGATTTGTTCGGAAAGATCAATTCCATTCCACTATAGAACTCTATTTTCACTAAGGCCCGTTGGATAACCATTTCAATTTTAGTTTTAGTTTCATTTTTTGTGCTAGAGTATATAGGAAAATGAGAGTGAGAATGAGAGTGAGGATGAGATTGAGAAGAGGATAAGAAGAGAGGATGGGAGGGAGGAGTAACAAAAGTGAATACAAAAACTTGAAAGTAAAAACAATTTCAAATAGATTTCAATTTTTAGTTTTTATTTTCACTTTTATTACTCCTCCCTCACACCCTTCCCTCTCAATCCCATCTCCACTCTCATTCTCACTTCCATTTCTCCCTCCTTATCCTCTATACTCTAGCACAAAATGTAAAAAACTAAAAACTAAAATCGAAATGGTTATCAAATGGGGCCCTAAATGTCATATTTTTTCTGTAGGGCTTGGGGGTTTCGTTGGTAATAGAAATTGAGTAATTGCATTTCATTTGGAGCGTGATGTGAATTAGAAAAACCAAATTTGTGTAATCTTCAATGGTTGTAGCAAAGGGAAAAGAAACAAAACAGAAAAGTAGATCAGAGCAAATGAGAAAGGGGAAGTGGGCAAACCCATTTTGGGATGTGAAACATCATGAATGCTTTAGAAGAGAAAAATTTAGTTGCAACTGGGATATCACTATTTTGCTCCCCGACCAATAATGCTATGCCGTGTGAAAATGTTATGACGCGTTTTCACGTGACATAGCATTATTGGACGGAGATAACAAAATAGTGTTATTCCCATTTTATGAAAGTCTTTCCCGGTTTAGAGGGGTGCTTTTTGGAGTTTCTAAAGATGAACTTTAGTTGAAAACAAAGCTAGGTATTCACATTTTTTTCTAGGGTTTTGGACTTCTTGGGCTGGTTTTGCTTTTGTAGCTTTCCTTGCTTTATTTGCTTTTGTACCTTTCTTAGCTTTAATTGCTCTTGTATGACTTTCGTGAATGTTAGATTATCAGAGCATTATTAACTCTTTGTTGACTTTTCTTTCATATATCTATTACATAGTGTATGCAACAACTATGGAGAAATAGAAATAAGGATTTCCATTCCAACATTCCATTCTCATTACCTTTCCCATTAACATTAGCATTCAATTTCATTCCACCAATAACATCAGTTTAGAAAGATTGGTGGAATGAAATTGGTTTCCGTCTTTGCACCAATAGAGTTCAGTTCTCTTGTCTCCAATTTATATGGCCCTCCCTGTCTCCATTTTCGATTTCTGCAGTTGTACTCGACATAAATAATAGATAAGCCCATCAACTCTCTTTTCTATCAATTATGTGTGAGGACAGGTGGTAGAAAACGAAGAAGTAGACAGGGAGGGCACAGATAAGTTGGAGACAGGAGAATTGAACTCCAAAAAGATCATACTACTTTGCAACCGATTTAGTCCATACAAAACACATTGTTTTCATGCTATTTGGTTTGATGAATGCAAAACGCATTGTTTTCATGCTATTTCATAACCTCACTTTAGTGCATGCATGGCATGAGGGCACATGCGTTCCGATCCGAACACCTTTGTGCTTCTTACCCATCTTACTTCTAAAACGTGAACCATAATCTACCCAGAATTACAATTGTGGTTGCTCTCTCTCTCTCTCTCTTCTCCCCATCAGAAATTTCACACTCCCAAAAGGAATCTAAATTTCAACCTCTATAAAATCCATATTTTGTCATGTATAAGATAGGGAACAATCCATCATTTCAAAGAGTGACCTGACATTTATAAGCTGTATTATCTCCAATCCTTTCCAATCCTTCATTGACCTTTCTCTATTATCTATTTATATCATTCATACAGTCATGAATTATGATGAAGAAACAGTTTCTGGATAGTTGATGTGTGAAAGAAAGTTTGTAAATTGTAATCTTAATTTTGGGAAAACTGAAAAGAAAAAGAAAAACAGTAATGAGTAATTGCATTTCATTTGGGGTGTGATGTGAATTAAAAAACCAAATTTGTGTAATCTGTGATCTACAAAGTTTATGCATCAACTATGGACAAATATAGAAATAAGGATTTCTATCCCAAAATTCCATTTTCATTATCTTTCCTATTAACGTACCATTCAATTTCATTGCCCCAACCAAACACCACTTAGAACCAAAAGCTGGAATGTGCAGACTGCAGGCTCTTCTAATTCACAATGGTGGTGAAGGTGTATGGCTCCGTCAACGCTTCCCCACAGCGTGTGCTGGCTTGCCTTGTAGAGAAAGAGATCGACTTTGAGATTATCCCCATTGATCTCTTCAGGGGAGCACAAGGACCCTGAGTTCCTCAAATTACAGGTTAGCTTTAGCTAGTATTATTAAGTCACTTGTTAATTGTGATTGGTCTACTCATAATAATCTCTTTCGAAACTATAAATATATTGATCTTTGCATTGATTTGTCTTTAAATGTGTAGCCCTTTGGACAAGTTCCTGTCATTCAAGATGGGGACTATACTCTGTATGGTATGCTCTGCCTTTTCTGCTTTCTGGTCTTTAATTTGGGACCAAAGTAATTAACATTACATGCATTTTGTTATTCGATTGGAATGCTTGGGAAGCAAGAAATACAGAGTTTTGTTTGACATACACAAACTTGTTCACTGGTTTCTAATCTGACGTGCAGAATCGCGTGCAATCATGAGACACTACGCAGAAAAATTTAAGTCCCAGGGGGACTGAGTTGCTGGGAAAGACAATTGAGGAAAGAGAGCTTGTGGAACAATGGCTAGAGGTTGAAGCAGAAAGATTCCACCCTCCAGTCTACAAGTTAGTCGTTCACATTCTGCTTGCCTCAGCATGGGTTTTCCTTCAGATCCCAAGATCATTCAAGAGAGTGAAGCAAAGCTGGGGAAGGTGTTGGACATTTATGAGGAGAGGCTGTCAAAGAGCAAGTACTTGGCTGGTGATTTCTTCAGCCTTGCTGATCTTAGCCACCTTCCGTTTAGCCAACACTTGGTGGCTGATTTGGGGAAGGAGCATATCATCAGGGACAGAAAACATGTCTCTGCTTGGTGGGATGATATCAGCAACAGGCCATCTTGGAAAAAAGTCCACCAGCTTGGGGTGTTTGAATTTCCTAAACGATTATGATGTGATATGTATATGAATTTTCCCTTCTCCAAACAAAATGTTGTTTATGACGTTGATGAATGTAAAGGGGAACTTGACAAAATAACATGAAAATGAAACATATATAATGAGTGGTTCTCCGTTATTAATAGTGCCGAGACTTTTTATGATAAAACAGCACACCTACTGGACTTTGTGAATTGTAATCCGACAATTATTGGACCGCCATTTACAAGTGCATGTTTGAAAACCGCAAGGCTTTGTTTGCAGTGTATAGGGTCAGCGTCCAGACATATGAAATCATTTATGATTTGGGTACGGGATCAGTACAATTCTTCTGTCATTTTGGCCCCATAGAGGAAACAAGAAACACAGTTTTCACACATAAGATGGAACCGTGGGAAAGTTCTGGATATTTGATAAAATATTGCAGATGTAATTATAATATAGAAGATTATTTCTCTCCCAACCCTACACTCAATCCTCAAAGATAGAGATGAGAAAATCCATTGTATTAATTATTATTTCCATTTGGCCTGTTTATCACAAAACGCGACACGTTTAATTTGCATGCATATGCATGTTATCTATCACAAAAATGAGGCAAGTTGGGCCATTGGATTGAAGAAAGCAAGAAAGTGAAGGGTAGATTCTGAAACCGACAAACATGCTAATGCTAAAAGTCAATGTATAACGTACATGTTTTTGTTTTATTTGGCAAGAAATTAAGCAATTTCATTAGCTCCACATAATTGAACGTTTTAGCTTTTCAGCATGCGTGGATTGAAACGAGAGAGAGAGAGAGAGAGAGAGAGAGGAGAGAGAGAGAGAGAGAGAGCGGGGGGGCCACTTGAGGCTTGACTTGCCAATTGCTTTGTCATTTATTCGTTTGGCTAGACTTGGAGAAGAGACTTTCCATAGTTTGGTTATTCACCATTAATGAAAATTATATTCAATTAATTCTTATAATGTTCTTGTAAAAAGAAAAGAAAAAAAAACACCATCATTTCTACAGGAAGTCACAAATATACACCCAATAGTACATTTGATTTCCAGTCAAACCATAATCAAAAGAAAATTTAGTTTAGGTCACAAAAACCTTTGAAATTTGAAAATGCGATTTTCTACTAGTCATAGTCATACTCATTCATTTTTCCTCCTTTTGGTCAGGTTTTCCCCCACATATTACGTATATTTGCTTAATGTTTAAATACTTAAAAATTGCCCACCACAACATACACAAATTTCTAGTAGTTTGTAAATTACCTACGTATGTACCTTCATGAGTATTTCTAAATGTTCTAGAATTTTTCATTTCTCAAAGAAAATGTCCAATCATTTCTCCTTGCAAAGAAATTGTCACAACTATTTAACACACATACTAGAAGCTTAGTGTATTCTATGTGGACACGTCAACATTTTCATTTTGTATTTTATGTGAGCGTGTGTCAAATTGTGATATATCCAATCAGGGGCGAAGGCAAGCGTAAGTCATAAATAGCCTCTTAGCCATCCATTTTTTCCATTAATTTTCATATTTATAGATATAAGAAAAAAATTGATATAATTCAGTTTTATGACCCCTCCACCTCTAATAAGTGATTGTCAAAATTTCCATTTCAACATGAATATATATATAGCAGTAAATTTGCATTTTATTACTCGAATAAGAAAACCTCCTTGCATATCTTGTAAACGACAATTTTTCAAGTGATGGTGGTAGTGTTTATTTAGACTCTTGGCTTATTTTAGAGTTTCAGTTATTTTGGTTTTGTGAGCTTTGTTTGAAATTATGCTTAATTTGGAGCCCCCTTTTTCATACATTATTATTCTGAGCATAGCATTGTTTTACATGTACTGTACAGAGATACATATTAAAGCAAAAACGGCGTAGTATTGATGAGGTAAGATTACGTCAGAGGTAAGACTATTCTAAGGAGTGTAAGTCGAAGAAGAAGCTTCTTGAAGACCTGACTATATCTCTGCCCTACAACCTCAAATATATATAGGACTTGGACTTTTTGCTTTTCAATAATTTGGTTTTAAGTATCAATAAAATTGTTGACGTTTGCATGCATGGTTGACTTGAAAATTTAAACTCAGTCTGGCCATTAAAAACCTATCGGCTTCCACTTCAACCGTCTCTCTATCTCTCCCTCTCTCTATCAAATTCAATTCTCACACACACATATATACATATATATATATAGTCCCTTTCTATTGAGAGATTCATCAAATAATTTTATTTGAGAGACGCCTATTAGGGTACTCTACAATTTTTTTCCCAATGATCCAAACCATCCATTTTTTAGGTATTCATTCATAGATCATCCTTACAAAAAATTAGACAAATCGGAAACCGTTTCGACATCCAATTGTGTTTTACAAAATCAATGAACACGGTGCTTCAAGAAAGTATTAAAATTTCAATAACTCAATTGAGTGGTCAAATGATATCGGATTCAAGTGATTTTTTTGTAGAGACAATCTTTGAATGATTATCTACAAAATAGACGGTTTGGATTAGTGAAATAGTGGGGCCTACAAGGGGTGTCCCTCAAATAAGCTTATTTGAGGGATCCCTCAATAAAAGCTCTCTATATATATATATTCTTCTTCCTTTCTGCAGTGTGCGGACCACATTTAATTTTGTACGAAACTCACCTGTCAAATTTTTGATGCTAGTGGGATGACAATTCTTATGCTTGTTGAAAGTCGTATATGTAAGGAAGAATGGTATGACCGAAGAAATATCAATCAACAATGCAATCAGTAAATATAATTATACAATAGTTATGTGTATTTTTAAAATATATTATTCTATTGAAAAAATAACACACAAAATCTTTATACCTTCTCGATATCGATAAATATAAGAGAACATAATGATAAGGAAAAAAATATCACACGCACTTGCATATAATCTTTATTATTATTTTTTTTCGAATCTCTTTTAATATTAAGAAGAAATATATCATTAGTTAAAAGAGTTCGTTTGGTTAATACAAATAGAGCGTTATGGGCCTCATGTACTGTATCAAAATAGAACATAAAATTATATGTTTTTTAATACAAAGTTTTTTTCACTGAACTAGATTCCGTGGGGAAAAAAAAACTGTATTATCATAAGAGAAGAAGAATTATCACCCTTCCAAAGTGGACAATGGCCTGGTCTATATAGGAGGGCAAATTTGATGCATTAAAATGGGTCAAACATCTCTCCCCCCAGCAAATAATTAATATTGTTTACTAAGCTTCTCGTTGAAATTAATTGTCCCAATAAAAGAGTAAGGTACGTGGCCAATATATTAGTCAAAGGGCATGCCCACTCAAGTAGACTTTTAAACTATTTTACATGATCCATATCCTCAAATTTCTAAAAGTCGCATGTCACATGTTCTTTACCTTTCATGATTAATAATTTGCCTTTTCTAAGCCTACCCAGGATTGTTCCACAAATCACAATTGGTCACACATAATCAGTGTATGAAAGACTAATTAATTAAAAAGAAAAAATAGAAGAAAAGAAAGAGAAAATGTGAGAATAAGAATGCGATATTGAAAAGTTAAAAATCTTTCAAGGGCTTATGAGGAGTTGGACTATTCTCTCATTGCTAATTGGGTTTGGGGTGGAACTTCAACTTCCTTTATGGTATCAGAGCAGGTTTGTTCACGGGTGAAAACCCAACGAGACACACATGCTCTATATCACCTAATATATATTATCCAAGTGTTAGACTTGAAAATCACCCCGCTAAAATGGGAGATTGCCAAAAGTGGGCAAAATGGGTCAAAGGCTGGAACTCGAACTCTCCTGCATGTGGACAGAGTCAGAGGGACCAGCATATGAGATATAGACTTCTTCCAAGACCTTTTCGATCATGCCATGACTTGACTGAGGCAACCACCACCGCTTGAAACATCGATATATATAATATTTTAATTAATTAATTGATTAAAATTCTCGTGGGGGAGAAACTTAACTAAGATATTTACTCTATATATATAAGAAGATTCTACTTTGATACTATAGCGCGGAGAAGAGAAGAATAGTAGAGTCTAGAGAGAGAGAGAGAGAGAGAGAGAGAGAGAGAGAGAGAGAGAGAGAGAGATATGGAGGTGGCAAAGGTGATTAGAAATTCATCAGATCAGAAGGTTAAGGATGATGATGAGGAAATGATGCTTCCAGGGTTTAGATTTCATCCAACTGATGAGGAACTTGTTGGGTTTTATTTAAAGAAGAAGGTGGAGAAGAAACCCATTAGCATGGAGCTCATCAAACAGATTGACATCTACAAATATGATCCTTGGGATCTTCCAAGTAAGACCCTTCATAATTTTTGTTTTTCAGTTGATTATATATGTGTATCTGTGAATAAATATGTATGCAAAAATCTTGAAAATATGCAGGATTAATATCTCAGATATAACGTTGATAGATCTATACAGTACGGCTGGTATGGCAGAAGGAGAGAATTATACAAGGAGGCTGCGCGTTTTGCATGTCTTATAGCAAAAGCATATGTAGTCATTTTTACTGTGTGCTAGGAAAATGAAACTAAAATCTCCATCCGAAGGAAAATTAGGGTTCTAGTTAGTTGTGTAATCATCACTTTAATTTGAATTTTAAGTCCGCTATTAAATAATTTCTTCCAAAGAAAAAGTTAAGCAAAATGAGATAGCTACCTAATTTAGCTAGATAGCTAGGACAATATGAAATGATTAAGAGGAAAAAAAAACTTACATGCGGTGGAGTGATGGGACAACTTCGGTGAGTGTTGTAGACACAATTATCCCATCACTCCAAATTATGTAACATTTTCCGCTGATTAAGGGTCCTAAAAGTTGTCGTAACAAAAACTGTTTGCATATAAGTCTATATCTCCTATTAAGTTAAGCAAAACACATGGAGACATACAAAACACAAAGAGTTCATCGTAGATATAACTGACCAACCTCATTGCATGCATGTGTCATTCTATATATACATATGTATTATAATTTATAATTTGCTCTCATGAGTTGCTTGTTTTCGGGTAACAATGAAGAAGTAAGCACTGTGGGGGAGAAAGAGTGCTACTTCTTTTGCAGAAGAGGGAGAAAATACAGGAACAGCATAAGGCCTAACAGAGTGACGGGTTCCGGATTTTGGAAAGCCACTGGCATTGACAAGCCCATATATTCAGTGAAAGAGCCCCTCGAGTGCATTGGCCTCAAGAAATCATTAGTCTACTACCGTGGGAGTGCTGGCAAAGGCACCAAAACTGATTGGATGATGAATGAGTTTCGCCTTCCACCTCACGGCCATGGCAAAACTACCAACTTCCTCAATGCTAAGGACATTACACAAGAAGCTGTAAGTCTCTTCCCTAATTCTTAGGGCATCTCTAATGTAAAACCCAAATTTTCATACCAAAATTCTCATATGAGTCTAAAAATGGTGGTGCCTAGAGGCTTTGTAATTCTTTTTTGCTCTAATTGATGCACATGAGTAAAAGTAAATTTGGATTTTGAGTTTCTAGGGCATTGGAGAAGGCCTAACATAGGTTTGGACCCAGATCTAGAATTTGGGGTCTTAACATTGGAGATGGCCTTATAGTCTTAGTTAGGTGACTCAAATTTTGTATATATATGTGTTAAATTTATCGTATGCCCCAAGTGAAGTATGATAAGACCACAATTTATATGTGTAAACTTTCTTCATAAAGTTGTGTTGTCAGATTGTGAATTTGTATGCTCTAAGTAAAATTTTGTTTAAATATATGTAGATCTCATTGACAAGTATGATATGTCAAAAACTCGATCGGTACAAGAAAACAATTGATGCAACATGATATGCTCATATGTATCAGACTGACGGAAATGTTATATTATAGATAATATTGCGCAACAAAATTAAGATACTTATATTTACCTGAATCTAATACATTAATTAGGTTAATTGTTGCAAGAGAACATTACGAACCCTATGCATGCGTGGAGTTAGTTATCTTAGTGCTGGATTATATCTCCTCATTAAGTTAATTGTCTAATTATTTGCAAGTCAGAAAGCTAATCACAACTTTGAATGACGTGATTGGGTTTGCAGGAAGTTTGGACACTCTGCAGAATTTTCAAACGAATCCCATCTTACAAAAAGTACACACCAGATAATTGGAAAGAAGGCAACACGAAACAAAACCCTACTGATTCAAGTTCTAAAACATGCAGTTTCGAATCTGAGAACTACTGCGGCGAGCCACACGTGAGCCCTCAAGACTCGGTCGTCATGCAACGCATTGAAAGATCATCATCAAAACCAGTTCGTGTGGACGAACAAGTTGATGAAACAAATCAGTGGTTTAAATTTGTAGGGGAGACTCCATATGCAACATCTTATTCAAGCTTGAGGGATATTCCAAGCGACAACGATTTCTTTATAAATGGAAACTGGGATGAGCTGAGACCAGTGGTGCAGCTGGCTGCTGATCCATCTTTCCCAAGTTTATGAGTGTATAGATTGGTTTAGGCATATTTGGAGGGTGGTGTGCACCTCAGACCTTTATTTTTGTTTTTTTTCCTTTTCTGTGAGCCTTCTTTTTTCTGTCTCATGGTAGGTAAATACTGTAATAAAATTGTAGCGACTCATATATATAAATAAGAATGTGACAAACCTTGATTTACCTACTAATTTAACTATAATTTTAAAATATCAATATATACTATAATATATAGTGTGCCAAAGTCAAATGCTAGATTGTTGTAAACATGTTTTTTTAATATGTAATGAGATGAGGATGAAATGAATTGAGGAGTTGGATTAAGTATGAGCTATATAAGTACACATGAACGTAGTAAAGACATGGATATATCATGTGATAAGTGTGTTTAGTGAGGGTAATCATGCTGCTGATGTTTTGTCAAATCATGGTGCTTTGGGCTCTAATTTAATTTGGTGGGATACTACACCTTTTTTTATTTTGCCTTTTTGTCAGTGGGACCGGCTGGGCATGCCTAATTACCGGTTCTCCTAGTTTCTTTTGTTTACTCTTTCAGAGTTTTGGTTTCTTAGGTTAGTTGTTGTGCATTTTTGTCATTGTCTTTCTCTTCTGCAAGGTTTGGTTCCCCCCCCCGCCCCCCCCCGGTTGTCTTCTTCCTTTTTGTTTCTTTTTATTTAATAAATTATGATCAAGGGGGACGGGCGGGGGGCTTTCGGAGTGTTGATCCCCTCTTTGAGGATGGTGGATGTTTGTGCATCTGATGACCGATACTGAGGAGCTAATCTCACATAATCCTTTGGTTTATTTTTAAAAAAAAGTATATGTCGTGTGAGGGATGCTAGAAAGACATGGGTGCATATGAGAAATTATATAATAGTACGGTAGTAGGATTACATGGTATAGCATGTACACGCGTTATAATATGGGTAGATGACATGGTTGATATTTCCTCCTTTTACAGAATAGTATCAATAAATATCCACTTATATTATAACATGTGGACAAATTATACCATGTGACCATTCTACTGTACTACAACACTATAATTACTTGGTGTACACATACATGTCACGTGATGAGTGCTATAGAGATATGCGAGCATTTTTACTCACCACTTTAACGTAAGGTGTACCTTCACCGACATTCTCAACATTTGACATGTGTCTATGAGCATAACCATGGTCCCATAAATACAAAATAAAAAGTTAAATATGGTTCGGCTCATGAACACATGTCAAGTGTTGAGAATGACAATGAGAGTACACTTTAGGTTAAAGTGGTTGTGGGGATCTTTTTTGTTCCAGCAGCTCTAGGCTGACTTGAGCCGCTGTAAAGAGAGAGTGACGTTGGCCCTTTGCTTGGGTTCAATAACTAGGCCCCAAAATACCCGAAAGAATATACTATGGTTTCTTCTCACCAAGCTGATAATGGTTGTTGTGAACTGAAATTTTGGCTTGGCTTGAGTGGCTTGTGGCATGGAAGATGAGTCTCCATGAGTTTAGCAAGAGCGCCTGCTTAACTTGAAACAGTGTTTTGGAAAAAGGCTATTTTAGAGTTTGGAATGGCTTATGGTTTCTGGAAAAAAGGTTGAGGATTGCTTCTGGAAAAATAAGATGATGGTTGCTGGGAGAAGAAGATGATGGTTTCTGGAGATTTTAAAAAGAGAGAGAGAGAGAGAGAGAGAGAGAGAGAGAGAGAGAGAGATGGTTTCTAAGGTTAGGCTTGAGTGTTTCTAGTAGTGAGATTATAGCTTGCTCTATTGCTGCCGTTCTTTGTTCGTTCTCCTTCTTTCCTTTTGGGTGCTTCCTTTTATAGTCGCTGAAGCTTAAGCATGTGAAGAATGAGCGGCTCAAGTTGGTGACACAGTAAGTATGACTGAGGCTTTAGTGCAGGGCAGTTGGGGGTTGGGTAGTAGTCGCTAAAGCAAGACTGGCAGTGGTTTTGGTGTTGTAAGGTATAAAATTGGAGATCGGGTAATAAAGGCTGGAAGAAGACACGCTCTCTGCTTATCCACTCAATAGGCTCAATACAAATGGACTTGGGTTTTGGTGCTCCCAAGCAGCCCAAAAACCTCCATTTGTTGAACCTTTTGATGGGCCTCCTTGTAATCATTCACATCACAACCCTCTCAGCAAGCCCCATGCATGTATGTGGCTTGGGCCCACTTAAGCTTGTCGGGTGATTTAGCATAGGAAAATGTATTATTTGCTTGACATAACAAGTACACTATTTCTATATTTATTTAATGGATAAATTCTCAAAATACAGCTTGGATAAACGCATAACCAACATTATATGTTATATTGGGCTTTAAATATTCTTGGACTTCTTGTGACATTTAGGCCTCAACAGTAGTGAGCAAAAATATTTCCATAGAAATATGTGGGTGCATACACCCAATTACAATTCGGATTCTCTCCACTTAATGAGGTTTAACCATATAAGTTAGATTCCAAAATTTTGTATATTCTTTGTCTTTTGAGAAACAGTTCACCATACCCAAAAAGCAAAACCCACCATCAACATTCAATATCATAGAACTTCTCATACTGCTCGCAGAAAGGAGAAAAAACTCACAGAAATGTAAATAAATAGATTCATAAAACGACCAAGTTAGGAAAAATGAAATGTTCGGATTGTTGCACAGAAAATTCCACTTAGGTTCTTTTCAGAAACATGATAAATAGTTTAGGGAGAAGCTCCAAAGATACTTCTTCCACATAAGTATAAACCCTCTGTTAATAGCACAATATGAACACAATGAGGATAAATTTTTGCACGTGGCCAGCGGGATCACATGGAACGCATTATACAAAGACGGCCCTAGCACATGTTTTCTTTATCTGTGAATATTCGACACAATGTGGCGCATACAGACGCCTAGCCAGCCGATATCTGATCCATGCAGAATCAGGCTGCCAAGACCTCAATTTGATAAATGAAAGGGTATAAAAAGAACACCAAGTTCACATTTCTCCTATAACTGACTTCTATATAGTCTGCCGCACGCCCTACAATTTCAAGTTTTCTGCTCTACAAATGTGTCACTTCATTTTCAAGGCTGATGAAAAGAGTTCCCTCCTTGTTCATGTTGGTTACCAACTGGTTGGCTAACAACAGGAATATCCAAGCTACTTGCTTCTGACTCGGGGGCAATTTCTCTTACATCAGCTATCCTTGCATCTTGAGCCTGAATGTCACTCCATTCACCATCTCCAGCTGGCCGGTGGTTGACCTGATTCCCAGCCATGTGAACTACACTCTCCCCTGGTACTGGGACTGTTCTAGAAACACTGAGGCATGCTTTATCAACATTTTCTTCAGACAAGTCTACATGTTTAGTCAGGGGTGTATTGCCAGACTCGGACTTCTCCTCGAACACTTGCTTCGTATCAATGTGATGTCTGTCAACATGAAATGGTTGATTAATAAAATACTGAAGATAACTTAATAAGGGACTAAAGGATTATAATCCCCAAGCCACTTATATATTGGGTAAAAGGCAGAAGGTACTAAACCTTTGAAGCTGTGCTTGCAACTTATTCACATAGACCAGGAGCTCTTGCTTGTCCTTCAGCGCAGCTGATGCTTTCTGCACAGCCTCCTTTATTCTAGCTTCAGCATCTGCCTCTGCAACCCTAACCTTCTCCTCTGCTCTCACAACAGCTGCTTCTAATATCACAACACGCTCTCTAGCTTTTGCAAGCTCAGAACGCCACATGTGTGCCTCCTGAAGAGCAGAATCTCTCTGCCTGATCAATTGGTCTCTTTCTTTGCTTAAGGCCATAGCCTTTTCTTCAGAATCTTTTAGCTACAAATATAAACAAAAGCCACAAAAAAGTTGAACAATCAAAAGTGCTCTCATAACAAAAAGATTTTTTTTTTTTTTTTTTTTTTTTTTTTTTTTTTTTCAAATTAATATAGTAGTGGAGAGGGGAAAGGAGATCACTTATCCAAAGACACGACAAAATTAACATAGAAGAGCTTATCAATACCTTTAACATGGAAGATTCCAGCTGCTTCTCTGAATCTTTTTTTAAGCGCTCAATCTCTGCACAAACAATTCTCCTTTGTTCATCAATTGTATGAGCTGCAGAGGCTGCAGCCTCAGCAGCTTCAGCAGTCTCAGTTAATTTTTCTGCTATTTCTTTAATTGTTGAGTCGCGTGCACGAAGGTCCCTAGCCAAATTTTGTAGTTCGTCATCTTTGACACGTAATGTCTCCTACAGAGCAGAGATACACAATCAGAAAACAAAGTCTAAGTGAACTAAATGATCACAAAGAGCAGTTGGATTTGAAGGACTGCAGAGGAGTCAACATTCCTCATGTTTGCTTCTCACAAGTTTGGAAGAAATTCAATGATGTAGCATGTTTCTATCTCTGTTGTGCACAAATGAATGTTTTAAACACTATAGGGTCTCAATTACCTACTAAAACTGTTTCTCATGACACAGAACTGATAAAGTACAATTGAAACCAGTGCCCTTTCATTAACAAACTATACTGTAAAAGCCATTTCAAAATGAATGTAGGGCAGTGTAAATAACTAGATCATAAGCAGTACCTTCATAATTGCAAAATCATCCATTGGACCATCAGTTGGCTTATTCGTTATCACTCCCAAAGCATTTCTCAAAGAAATGTGCATTGCTGCTTCAATATCCTTAGAACTCTCCAGAGCTGTCGAATTGGCAGCAGCAACTACTGCTGCAACCGTTCCCAGTTTCGCAGAACCATTGCCACTCAAGGAATTCACAGCTTCTTTATGGGCCTTTAAAACCAATTGTGTTGCTCTGCGTCAGAGGACAAAAAAAGGAAAAAATAGCAAAAGACAAGATTAGATGAAACATGTAATAATGGAAACTGCTAATCCGGTCTTTATGGGAATGATTCGTCAAATTCCACACAGGAAATAAAGGAAAGGTGGAATTTTTGTCAGATAAGCATTGCCTCTTTCACTATGACAACAGAAAATTAAGTCTTTTAGTCTTGAAAATGCACCCTATTCCAATTCATCCCCAATGGACCACAGGCTTTTATTGACATCATACAAAAAATTTACATCAACCATATGATGCATGAATAATATCTTTGACTGAAGTAACATAACAAACTAAGAGTCCTTTTTCCCCTGATAAGTCACATTTTTAGAGAAGTAACTTGCTAATATATTACTTGAAGATGAGGAAATTTTTGGATAAGCCATTACATTTGAGCCTGTAACCTACAAGCGAACATCACAATGCCCAACTATGCAATGGGCTGTCTAAAAGAGAACTCAAATTACATTGGGAAAGTTCAAATTAAATAGTAAGAATAGGAAAACAAATTCTAAAACCATTGTTTTTTCCTCAACCCACAGCGATAATCTCCATTACGTGTGTTAACTAATTTCTCATTTGAATCAGCAGCATATAACTCTGCCCTAGAGGTTATAAAGTATTTATAACATGCGCATAAAGACGAAACAGTACGATATATAATAACATCTACATAATCACTACAGCATAATGTAAAGGGAAAGAACTTACTGTAGTGTTGATACCCATGCTCTAGCTGCACCAGGAGTCTCTGCACAAAGGAAGTAGTCTTTTTTCTGTGGGGTCCCAATATCTAAAGAATGAAGTTAAGAAGCATGCAAGTTCAGAAATTCCTATCCAGATTTACAAGAATGTTTTCTATAGAAGTTAAAAGATATGCCTCTACATTACGAAAATACTAGAGAAAATAAATGAGGATACAGAAACAGCAGCCATCATACTTTTGCATCCCACTGAAAACACAAAACAGAAAAAGAAATCATGTAACACATCATTGAAATTACAACCTGCAAAGATGACTGTTATATAAAACGGATATTATGCAAAAATGAATCTTACTGGAAGTTCACTGGAGAAAGGGTGATTGTGCTATTTGCATCAAAGAGAATGGTTCCCTTGACAGTCGGCTCATTTCTCCTAATCCTAAATCATAAAAAAGTATTGCGTTGGTCAATGCATCTATAAGGCATAAATTGAAGTAAGAATGTCTTGCACAACTAACTTGTATTCCATTCTCCCTGTTGTCGGGTCTAAGATCACCCACCGCTCGTTCCATTTTCTCAGCTGTTAAAAGAAAACAGCAGTTCAATAATTTCCAGAACAAAGAGCACTACAAAGGAAAGCTCGCCAAACCATCCCAGTGTCCAAATTACATTTAGAACTCTTTCGAGCATGATTTATAAAGACTTCAGTTTTGAAATGACTGAACTTCAATAATATCAACGGGAGCTTAAAAAATGTTACTTATCATTTTTCTAATTCGCAGTACAAGCGGTTCAATGAAAAGCCAACAGAATCTAAATTAGGAATTGACCCAACAGAAAAAAAAACTGAACTTTCGCAAGAACCAAAATCTAATCCTAAAAAATAGTTTGAAACCACAAAAAAAGAAAGTAAAAGAAAGACAAATGGGAGGCTATGGGATCGTACCGTCTCGGATCGCTTGAGAAGTGGGCCCTGCAACAAGTTCCGGCCAGAACCCGAAGCCAGATGACGCTTGATCTTCTCCAAGCTATTCTCTGCGTCCGCAGCTCTCTGCTCGAACAGAAAATTCACAATTGCCCACCATGAATATCAAAACCTTTACAAATACATACAAAAAACAAGTAAATATAGGCAAAGGGACTGACCGGAGGGGCAACATTGGCGGCCATAGTATTGGTAGATCGAGAGGATCGAAAGCCTGAAACTTTTGGTAAATTAGAGGCCCTTTGGTTATCGGTGAGGTTGAAGAAGGCTGTTAGGTTTGTTTCATTTCATGGACTAGCAGGTGAAGATGATGATGATGTTGCTTTCTAAGCTTCTAACACGCATTAAACAAAAAATAAAAAAGGAAAAAAAAAGTGAGAATTTTTTCCTTTTATTGACTCTTTTCCTGTGAGCTAGCTACTTGTTTCTTGAGATTTTTTGGCTTAGAAATACTGTTCTGGCTTACAAGCGTAGATAGGTCCCACTAAGCTTGATGCGTTTTTAGATTTGTCTTTTCATTACCAAAATAAATAAATAAAAACCATATATAGGTGATGGAATATAGATGGTTGAGTTCTTTTACTTTTATCCATGTGGTCATAGATTTGAAACTCGTAGACACGGGTAAATATTTGTGTAAATCCTCCTACTCTAATCGCTTGTACTAATAAAATAAAAAGAGATAAACGAATTTTTAAGTAGTTAATGTGATCGGATTATCACCAAAGAAAAAAAAACCAACTAGCATTTAATTTAGTGGCATATTTTTTCTCAATATTGGAAGAGATTCAAGTTGATAGTTCCTCCCTTTATCAAATAAGAATATATTTATATTATTTTGACTATTTATGTCCGTACACATGTGCAAAATCACAGTTTGAGTTTGACACATGTACAAAAATAATTTATTAAAAATACAAGAAGAAAAACTTTCTACTCACATGTCATGGAATGTAGGAGTTCCTACTTATAGGGGAGGAGGAAATATTTTTTGTTGGAAATATATTTGCTCACCATTTTAACCTAGTGTATACCTCACAACCTTTCTCAACATTTGACACGTATCCATAAGCATAACCATAAGTCAATAGTTAACTCTTTGCTTTGTATTATAGAATCATGATTATGCTCATGAACACGTGAAGTGTTGAGAAATGTGATAATTATGGGATCCCGGGCCTCTATATTTAGGTGTTGTGCATTTACCCGTATTTCGCAACATCTAGATCATCTTAATAATCTAACTGTTTAAAACATGACACATGGCACATAAGGAAACTTTGAAAAATAAAATAAAATATCTAATAACTTAATTCAATTTCAAATTTAAAAAGTAAAATATCACAAAATCCAAGATTAAAAAAACAAAATCAAAAAGGCAACTCCCCCTTCCCACCCTTATTATCCCTGCCACCTAGCCCACCATACAAGCCACAATTTATCTGTCTCTACCACAAATCTACCCCTACAACCATGAAATAAGCAGGTGTCAATACAAATCAAACTGGTTCTTCAAATTGTTGAATGTATGGATATATTTTTTTGGTAAATTGATTATATTGAGAAGGAGCATGAGTGAAGATGTTTATTCAAAGGATATTCCATTTTGATATTCCATATAACACTTTTTCATGTACTAATGGGTAACTTTCGTGGATTTTTACTTTATTTTTTATTTAAACAATAAAAGATTTGTTAACTTTAAACACTATTTTTCATGAAAAAATAAATTAATTAATACTTATTGTTGATGTGTCAATTTTAAACAAATAGATTAATAAAATGGTTCAAATGTTGCGAAATGTAGGTAAATGCACAACCTCTAATTGTGTGTTTACTAATCATGAATTGGAATTCTCATCAGGAATTAAATTCCACCTATGAAAGATTCCTACGTTTACTTCACATCAATGAATTAAAAAGTAAGTGGGGCCTATACAAAATTAGAAATTGAATTCCTGATTTTGGAAGAATTCAATTCTTAGGTGGGAGGTGGTATTCAAATTTCTGGAGAACTAACCTATTAAGAATTCACCATTTTTACCCATTATATCCTCACACAATTTTCAAAATTCTAAATTTGCCATTTACTTTAACCCAGCAACGATGACATTTTAGTAATTAGTACCACTCATACTCCAATTCCATATGTTTTAGTAAGCAATTTCAATAGGAATATGAAATCTAACTCCTCTCAATCCATATGATTTTTTTGTTTTTGTTGAGAAAAGATGGTATTTCATTCAATCGAAAAAAACATTACATGGTAAGAACTAGCATGTTAAAGGCGACCTCGTTAAAACCTTCCCAAAGAAAACAAAACTCCGGAGTAGGAAAGAGTACTACTAATGCTATTGACTAAACAGAAGAGTCAAAACAACTTATACGAAACCAACCTAAAACTCAACCACGAAACCCTTAAAACAACCTCCCATAACTACGTAGGTACCCTTAAAACTACGTAGGTACTATCAAAGAAGTCCATCTATGATCTAGAAAAAGCATCATAGTTCTTCATACAGAGTCAAAACATACTATGGGTATCAAAATAGATCTAACCAATCACCCAACCGCAAAACCATTGAAACACATCCCATCACTACGCAGGTACTGTCAAAGAAAGTCTTCTATGATCTAAAGAAAGTATCATAGTTCTTCGTACATAGTCAAAAACGTATTGTGAGCATCATAACATATCTAGCCAAACACTAACCGCCACCTCCAATTTTCTTGATATAGGGCCTCAGCTGACAAGTAAGGGAGATTGGCCTTTTAGCCTGAAGAAAATTCCGAAGAAAGATCTTCATAGTAGGAACGTTTATCGGTTGCCAAGCCCACGAACGTTCCATAGGATAATTATTAAGGAGACCTTAGAGACCCCTCGAGGCTGGTCTCCTCTGCCTTGTCAACAAAATCCTCGATACAAAAACTACACTTACTAGAAAAATATATGCCACTAACAATCAGATGCCTAACACCAGTTTCCGCAAGCTTCTGATTCCCGTTTGGTGCCGCATACTTGTCATCCCTTTGAGCAGAAAAGGCAGTGGCCACCTCTATAACGTTAAGATGGAGACCCTTCACCAATGACTGGCTCCTTGGGAACCCAGAAAGGAAGTTGACGCAGCCACCCCACGGAGAACAAAAGAGCGAGGAAAAAAAAACGTAGTACCCAATACACCAAGAAGAAAGAAAAGAGACAATCAGAGAAGACTGAGAGAGACGGCGCAGAAAATGAGTAGAGAAAACTGGAGAAACTCTAACCCTAGCCATCAAGGCTCTCCTCGTATGAACGAGAGAGCGACCTCCACAATCCATATGATTTAGTAAACAATTTCAATAGGATTTCAGAATTTAATTCTCATCAATCCAACTCCTCCTCAATTCAATGCATCCTCAATTCATTCCTTATAATCCAATTATGGATTAGTAAACATGTCATAAATGTAGAGGCTCGGAATCCATAATTATGATACACCTTGCATTAAAGTGGTGTCAAAAAATGCTCCCATTTTCCCTTAACTTCTTTCCATTTTGCCACATAAATAAATATAAAAAAAATTTGATCAAATCAGATAAAAATGGTTCCCTTCCTCTAGAGAGGAGAGCAGAAAAGAACACCAAAACTTCCCGGTTCTTTTTTAAAATACCCATTTTCGTCTCCAAAAACCCCTGCAAAACCTCAATCCCTAGAAACACTCTCACTTCGACTCTGAGGTAAGAGCTCTGGCTACGATCCTCAATCCACAACCGGAAAAGTAGAAGACAGAGTGAGAGTGAAACTGCGAGAGGCGCGTCATTTCGAATGGCCGGGATTGTGAAACCGCCGGGGGCTTTCGCAGTGACGCCACACAAAGTCTCAGTCTGCATATTGCTTCAGGTCTATGCGCCGCCCGCTCAAATCTCAGTCCCCTTCCCTTTCTCCACCGTCAATCAGCACAACCGCCTCGGCCTCTTCTTGTTGTCTCTCACTAAGGTACTTTCAAGTTTTCCCTCTTCTCCCTAATTAAAGCTTCAATCTTTGGACAACCCATGTAATTTAGTTGCTATTTGCTTTTGGCAGTCTTATGATGATATTTTTGAGCCCAAATTGGATGAGCTTATACATCAATTGAGGGGGATTGGGGGCTTATTGAACTATTGGTTAACCGACCATTTAACCAGTAAGCTGTTGGCTCTGTCTTCGCCGGATGATTTGTTTAACTTCTTTAGTGATATGCGAGGTCAGTTCATCTTAAATTACCATTTTTTGTTGTTGCTGATGTGGTGTTGTACTTGCTTGCTGATACTAATTCCGTTTTGATATTTTTCTTTAGGAATCCTTGGCGGTCCCGAAGCAGGTGTTCTGGAAGATGACCAAGTCATTTTGGATCCAAATAGTCACCTGGGGATGTTTCTTCGTCGTTGCATACTTGCATTTAATCTTTTATCCTTTGAGGTATTGTTAGTTTTTTTGTTCTTTCTAAAAATCCATTTCATTTGTTTTTCAGTTCCATCTATATTCCATGGGGAAATGAGTGTTGTGTTGTGTTTGTTATTGTTAGTTTTTATGGTAATGAAAGCTTTTACAGGGAACTAGTGTTTCATATAATTTTAATATTAATGCAGGGTGCATGCCATCTTTTGACAAGTATAGGGATGTACTGTAAAGAAGCTATCTCAAGTTGTCCTCCGTATGAGGCACCTCACTTAGATGATTCTAGTAATGATTTAGAAACACCTCCGGAATATGAAAACATGGAACTGGAGAATCTTGTTTTCGAGAAAGTCACTGAAGAAATCGAAGCAAGGGAAAGAGCTGGTGGAAGAGTTTCTTTTCATCTTCATGCACCCCAAGCACTTGTTGGATTGGTTGAAGGTATACAAAGCATCATTCTCGTGAAGCATGTAGAGATGCTATGACATCATAGAGGTCTTTGTGCTTGACAACAATGGTCTTCAAAACCTACTGCATAAAGTTATTTCTGAATCAAATAGGACACTCCTGATATGGGATAGAGTTATGAATAGTTGAAGCCACTTGATATCTTCATTGAAACTTGTGAAGTTTGTCAATAGTATTACTTAAACTCCAGATCAGTCAACATTCCGTACTAAAATCTAACACAATCTTGATTTCATTGTCACTGGCATTCTGGAGTCAACAAATAAGTTCGAAAGCCATCTGGAGCACTTTAAATTCAGGCAACATCATGATCATTATATTTATATCAATTATTTCTTTTACTCTATCTGATTCAAACGTCCAAATATCTGTGGTTTTGAAACAAAACCTGGCATGCGAGGGATAAAAACAAAGAATTTCATTTGTTATGCTCACTATTTTTGTATTCCTTAATTGATGGGTTTGCTCTAAAATATTGTGTGTTCAAATTTCAATGCAATGTCAATCATAATCATGCATAATATAAACTAAACATGCAGATATTGAGGTCCCTGGTGACCCAGAATTCAAACATGGTGGCAAACTTAGAGAAGCTTGTCATTATGCACATCCTACAAGCAATACATTAAGAGATCTTGATCCCAGTGGTGGCATATTCCTACGAACTAACTGGCAGATACAAGGATTTCTGCAGGAGCAAGCTGATGCACTTGAAAAGTAAGTGATGCATATATCTGTGAAAATTTTGGTTTTCCTATTTGTTTTATGTTCATTAGGTTGTACTGAATCTTAATTAATATTCGTTTGGAAGACAGGGGAGCTCTTTCTCTTTAAATGATTTTGAACTTATGCTAAGGCAGCTTCAAAAACTGGCACCTGAGCTACATCGCGTTAGTAACTCGCATGAATTTTTTTCCTGTTTGGTAATTTGTGTTGTACTTGCACTTAGAGTATGTTTCTTTTGTCATTTTTGCTGAATTTTGATGCAGGTTCACTTCTTGCGTTACTTGAATGGTTTGTATCATGATGATTGTATTGCTGCTTTGGAGAATGTTCACCGCTATTTTGATTACAGGTATGTCCGAACTTAGCTCTGTATCTAGTTTGATAATTACTTGATCAAGTGCTGTTGCAGATGTTTCTTTCATTCGGTAACCTAATACATTGAATGTAAATTGGAAATGGTGAGCCATTGCTGTTCTTGGTGATGCTCCTATTAAAGGAGATAATTATTATGACTGGATCTATCACTTATCTTCATGGCTTTTCATACATGTCCAATGGCATGCTCCTAGTCTTGGTTGTCTCAATGAAAGTTAAGTTTGACATTATTTGTTGGCTTAGGTTAAGCCTTTAAATGATGGCTTTCAAGCTGCAACTTTATGTTAGTTGGTCACCATTTATGTCCACCATTTGGTCTCTTTTAAATGTATTAAAAACAAATGAACTAATCCAATAAACATTGGCACAAAAGTGCAGGGATTGAAGGATTTGATTTTGTTCCTCCTGCATCTGGTTGCAATACCTTTGGAAGATATGAAATTGCCTTGCTTTGTTTGGGAATGATGCATTTCCATTTTGGGCACCCGAAACAAGCTTTGGAGGTGAGCATGAGGAGGGGGCCTAAAGAACTCATTTTCCTACTCTCCTTTAGTTATGAAGCATTCTGTCATTATATTTCCCTGTGTTTAATAATTTTCTGCTTATTACAATCTTCAGGTTTTGACTGAAGCAGTACATTTTTCTCAACTGGTAATTTTCTTAGTTTATGTAGTCATTCTTATCTTAAATCACTCGTATGTCATCATGTCAGTAGTTATATTGTGTCTGACTTTGGGTTTTCTATAGCCATTTGGATTATATACATGCATCTTAGTTTAAAAAGCAGCATGATATTATTCTTCCTTCACGGATATGTTGTCTACTAGGGCCTTATGATTTTCAACTTGTGCAGCAAAGTAATGACACATGTCTTGCTTACACCTTAGCGGCTATCTGCAATTTGTTGTCCGAAACTGGTATATCTAGTACAACTGGAATACTGGGCTCGTCATATTCACCTTTGACCAGAATAGGCATTTCACTGTCTGTCCAGCAACAACTATTTGTTCTCTTAAGAGGGTCTCTGAAGAGGGCAGAAAATTTGAAGTTAAAGCGTTTAGTGGCGTCCAATCATCTTGCGATGGCTAAATTTGATTTAACGGTGAGCATGGCATTGCAATGTATTTTTATGGAAACCTGTAGTGTCATGAATATGTTTTGGTTTGCTAAACTAGATGTAGCATGAATTATTGTTTTCTCTTATATATTCATGGTGGATTGCTATCCTTGTTGCAGTACAGTTTCTTTTGTGAAATAAAATTTAATCTTTTCATTTAAAAAAAGAAAGAAGCAAATTGTAATTTTGTATCATCATTTGCAGCATGTGCAAAGGCCTCTAGTTTCATTTGGTCCCAAGGCTTCAATAAAGCTTAGAACAAGTCCAATTAATGTTTGCAAGGTAATGTGGACTCTTTGAAGATATTCCAATGGTCTTCGATTATCTAACATGTTAAATTGTTCAATTTCCTAACATTTCTCCCCTCGCCCCCTCTATTACATATAATTCTTGCAGGAACTTAGATTGAGTTCTCAATTGATTAGTGAGTTTGGGTCCGAAACTTCTTCAATGACAACTGATGGTGCTTTTAGTACTGCATGGCTTAAGAATTTACAGAAGCCAATGGATTCACAAGTCTTGTCACAAGAAAGTGGATCAGGAAGCAATAATGCTTTCCAGTTCTGTGCACAACCAAGTTCTGTCCCTGCATCTGTGTTGCAATTAGTAGGCTCTTCATACTTACTTCGTGCCACTGCATGGGAAATATATGGCAGGTGATCTTTAGTAAAGACCCGTATTAGTTTACTTTTGTTTCTTTTCTTTTCTTTTTTAATGCTGATCTAACTTCTACAGTTGACCGTATCACTATATCCTATTGGAATAGTGTTCTTCAAGCCTTATAGTGACTACATTTCGAGTTACCTTGTCATCTGAGATTGTGAAGTTGATTGAGTGTGATGCTCCTTTCATTCTTTATTTATATTTATTTTCTAATCAAAATGAAAATTGCAAATTTGTTAAGAGTATTAAATAACAGTTATGACACGTCCTAACAACGTAAGGTTTTAGGAATAGTCGTAAACAAACAAAATTTAACATAATACCAAAGAGACCCTGAATTCAAATCCTTGCATCTACAACCTCACAATTTATATGGAATTTCCTATGTTGGGCTCTCTTGGGCTTTTGGGGTGGGGGTCCACAAGTGAGGGAGAGACTTAGAGAATAAGATAATTTTTATTCAACATCCTAGTAGCTTAAGCTTTCAGGGAATAGTGGTAACCACCAACATTTAACATAAATAATAAGTGTCGTATAGATTCCCTGCTGAGAAAAAAGTAGCTATGACATGAATAGATTTATCTTTTCAGTATTCTAGAATTCTTGATTTCATTCTAAAGACTAGTTTTATATACTTTTAATTCATACTACTTCTAGGACTATGATGCCTTGCTTGTTTTAATACCTTTTTCTTTTTGCATGTCATCAGTTCCTCTCTTGCTAGATTTAATGCGCTTGTTCATGCAACTTGTTTTCCTGATGTTTCAAGGTAATTTCTAGCTGAAAGTATCTCAAGATTTGCATATCGTGTTTCTATTCCTTTCCTATAATATATCCTTCTTTCCATTTAAATGTTATATAACTTGAACCTGACTACTTCTTGGATGTCTTCAGTTCATCTGACACAGCATTAGCATATTTGAAGCTTATCCAACATCTAGCAGTTTTTAAAGGATACAAAGGTTAGACGAAATACTTGAGTACCTTTCCAGTAGTCTTTATTTAAAATTTAGTGATTGTGATAGTGTTCAGCTAATCACATGTTCTTTACTTAAAATTGTATGTTATATATATATATATATTTCATAGTCCTGGTCCATATCAAATAGTGCCCCATATCAAGAAAAGTTCAACTATCATAAAAGAGTGATGCATCTATAACATCACATAGAGTTTCACGCTTGCACACAATAGCATTTGGGGAACTATATAAAATATAATGCCAAAAAAAAAAAGGCATCCACTGATGGACCTCTTATCCATCTTTTTCGACTTAAATAAAATCTTTTGGTTCCTGGAAAATTGTATTTTACATAGTTGGGGTTATACTTATAGACAAAATGAGGCAAAAGATTAACACCCTGGAAAATGCTTGGTGTTCTTGATTCTCCAAGCAGCCATTTTGCTCCTGCACATAAAACTCTTTGGTATGCTTTTTGACATTTTGAATCAATCTGTTTAGGTAGGGGTGTTTAGTTTGTGCGGAGAAAAGGAACCATTTTATAGTTTGTGGTCCTTGTTATTGGACTTCAAAGTCTTTTTCTGTAAGTCATATTGTTAATAAATGTGTCATTTATATGTAAGACCTGTATTCCCTTTACTTTTTCTTTGGTAGAAGCACTATATTGAGTTTACTATTTAAAGAACTCTTGTAAACAAAAAGAATTATATTTTTCTAAATGTTGCCATTTTCTTTTATGGTATGAGTACTCTCTCTCTCTCTCTCTCTCTCGCTCTCTCTCTCTCTCTCACGCACATAAACACATGCACGAATGCTGTTCATCCTTGATGACTTGTTTTTTTTTACTCTTTGTTTAGAGGCATTTGTTGCTCTTAAAATAGCTGCAGAGAAGTTTTTATCTGTCTCAAAATCACGAATCTTGTTACTAAAACTTCAGCTCCTCCATGAGCGTGCTCTACATAGGTAAGTTTACCAGGTACAATATTTCGTGAATATCTTGATTCATATACAGTACATTTTATGTCATGACCTTGCCAAATATTATTTAGAGGACATTTGAAGCTTGCCCAACAAGTATGTGATGAGCTTGGAGTCCTGGCATCATCTGTCACTGGTGTGGATATGGAATTGAAGACTGAAGCAAGCCTTCGAAATGCTCGGACTTTGCTTGCGGCAAATCAGTTCAGTGAGGTTTGATATTTTCAATACATTGAACTTCCTACCCTGGGACTAGACTCCATCTTCCAATTGTGTGGCATGCTTTTTCCTTAGCTATTTTGACATATTTCATTGCAGGCAGCAGCTGTAGCACACTCGCTCTTTTGCATGTGTTACAAATTCAATATGCAAGTTGAAAATGCCAGTGTTCTTCTATTGCTAGCTGAAATCCACAAGGTACAATTTACATTTTATGTACAATGTGGTTGGAGGTTCAGATATACTAGAAATTCATTTCCCAATGGTCAGCTTTTTAGAAATTGTGGAAGAAAGTTCTTATTTATGGCTGAACGTGCCAGTCCCCCGTGCACATACCAAAAAGGAAAAGGAAGATATAGAAGGGGTTGGGGGGAGGCAACCATGGCCCGTATTAATATGTCCAGGAAATCTGATGTGCTGCTATAAGTTGTTTCTTATATTTTAGTATCTTCTAGATTGTATATCTGTATAATCCAATGATGAAGAAATGACATATTTTCCACTTTAGTTGTTTGAATTTGAAGTTTCTTGGCACCCCTGTCTTCTTTGCTACGTATACGTATGTCTGTTTCTCTATTTGTTTATTTAACCTTCTATAAATTCTGCAAAGGTAAAAGTTGTTTTATTTATTTTTGTCAGAAATCAGGCAATGCTGTTTTAGGTCTTCCGTACGCATTGGCAAGCCTCTCATTTTGCCAGTCATTTAACTTGGACCTTCTTAAAGCATCGGCCACACTCACACTAGCCGAGTTGTGGCTATCACTTGGATCAAATCATGCAAAAAGGGCCTTGAGCCTTGTGCATGGGGCCTTTCCTATGATTCTTGGTCAAGGGGGTTTGGAGCTCCGTGCTCGGGCCTTCATTGTAGAAGCAAAATGCTATCTATCTGATCCAAGCTTTTCCGGTAAGTCAACCATAAGCAATTTTGTCAACAAACTCCAAATTTTTGCCCCATCTTCTTTAGCTATCATGCATATACCCATTCCCTCTTAGCATGTTTCATTGTCGATTAATCTTTTTCTGTGTTGCTATCATCTAATTATATTTGGCTTTATTTCATTTGAAGTCCTAATTATTTTTCGCATTGCTGTCGTGAATTTGACTTGCCAGTTTTTGAAGATTCTGATGTTGTGCTGGATCCTCTGAGACAAGCTTCAGATGAGCTTCAATTGCTGGAGGTAAATCTACTTCTGAGCTTCAACCCTGGTACAAGGACTGTATAAAATATTAAAGTCTACTTGTGTCTGCTTTGTGCGTCTTGGAAATGCTTTGATATCGCATTGTTTATGGGTTGAATATCCTTCTGGTGTGCAGTATCATGAATTGGCGGCGGAAGCGTTCTATTTAACGGCGATGGTCTTTGACAAACTGGGAAGACTAGAGGACAGAGAAGACGCTGCAGCTTCATTTAAGAAACACATTCTGGCTCTTCAGAATCCGCAAGATGAGGAAGATCCTCTCGCCAACATATTTTGAAGGAAATGAATAGTTGTCGTATATTGAATATGTAAAACAAGCCATTTCAAATTATTTATGCTCCGTATAGGCCACAGCTGTGTATAGATTGATTTACCCAATATGCTTTTATCCTCCTACTGAACATGTAACTTTCTCAAGGAAGAAAAAAAAACCCGGACTCCGGCGAAAAGCAGGTTTTTTAAGCTCAGAAATTATTGTATAATACTGCAATATTCCTGCATGGGATAATCCGTCCACTGTTAAAGCATGAGTCAATGATATCCATCCACAGCCACATAGACCGGTTATAGCATGTGGATATACAGACGTGTTATATCACGTGAACACGTAGATGAGTTATATCCTGTGGCCGTACACCTAGCACTACACTTTAATTAGGTGTCAAGCAAGGTCTAAAATATCGATGGTATCGAAAATATCGGTAGTTCAAAAACACAGAAATTTTAATGAAAATATCGGGATATTATTGATATTGATAAAAATTGAATAAAAATTACGAAAATTGTAAGAAAAACTTGGAAATTTTTATTGTTCATCAAATGAAAAATCCCCAAAATAGTTGTCCATAAGCAAAATCATTTGAAGATTGGGTCTTGAATTCTTTTCATGAGCTGCTCAATTCCATCCCAAAAGGAATGAGATATGAAGGGGTTCGAATCTCCTTTGTGTGTGTGCTTTGTGTTTTTTTTCCATTACATCGATATTTTAGATATTATAATGATATTTTGACAAAATATTGCTAAAGTGTGAGCGAAATTATCGACATCAATATTTTCGCATATTATAGTCGATATTCTCGATATTTATACGATATATGTATGGATATATTTCAAAATATCCGCAACCTGAAAAAACGATAATATCCTCGATATATATTATCGATATTTTAAACTATAGTGTCAAGTGTGACAGCCAGAATTCACCGTTATTCTGACCGTTAAAACTTTTTGAGAGTCATAGTTTCTCCGCCACAACTCGCGTCTACGAACTTCCAGGTCCCAAGTTGCGTCACTCCACAACCTTCCTCTCAGTGACAGACTCAGAACTGATCACTGTCTGGATGAAGGCCAGTCTCACACGTCTGTTCCACCATCACCCTATACAACCACCCATATCCACCCACGTGTCAAGACAATCAGATAACTCCACCCATGCCGCGTGTCAGCTCACCTTCCTCTCCAAGTCCACTGTCAGTCACTGCTATATGACCCCATCTTCACCCCCAACCACCACCACCGCTACAGCCACTACGACAGCAAGCTGCATCATGGGCCAGGAAAACGACAGCCAATTGAACCTCGTGGGCTTCTCCAACTTCGTTCGGTCCAATCCCCGGTCCGACCGGTTCAAGGTCCACCGGTTCCACCACGTCGAGTTCTGGTGCACCGACGCCACCAACTCCGCCCTCCGATTCTCGTGGGGCCTCGGCATGCCCATGGTAGCCAAATCAGACCTCTCCACAGGCAATCAAACCCACGCCTCCTACCTCCTCCGCTCCGGCGACCTCAACTTCCTCTTCACCGCCCCGTACTCCCCCACCCTGACCCGGACCGATGATCCGACCGGGCCCAACAACTCCACCGCCTCCATCCCCACCTTCGACCACTCCGCCTCCCGGGACTTCTCCTCCCGCCACGGCCTCGGCGTCCGCGCAGTCGCCATCCAAGTCGATGACGCCGTTTCTGCCTTCACCACCAGCGTCGCCCACGGCGCCAAACCCTCCGCCCCGCCAATCCTCCTCGACAACCGCGTCACCATCGCCGAGGTCCAGCTCTACGGCGATGTTGTTCTGCGCTACGTGAGCTACTCGAACTCTAGCGACGTGTCCGACTCGAACCCGGACCTCTGGTTCCTCCCCGGATTCGAAGCCATGACGTCGTCGTTTCCTCTCGACTTCGGGCTCCGCCGTCTGGACCACGCCGTAGGCAACGTGGAGGATCTCAAATCGGCGGTGTCGTACGTGAAAGGCTTCACCGGGTTTCACGAGTTCGCCGAGTTCACGGCGGAGGACGTCGGGACGAGCGAGAGCGGACTAAACTCCGTCGTTTTGGCGAACAACGAAGAGATGGTTCTGTTTCCGATGAACGAGCCGGTATACGGGACGAAGAGGAAGAGTCAGATTCAGACCTACTTGGAACACAACGAAGGCGCTGGAGTTCAGCACCTGGCTCTGGTCAGCGAAGACATATTCAAGACGCTGAGGGAGATGAGGAGCCGGAGCGGCATCGGAGGGTTCCAATTCATGCCGTCGCCGCCGCCGACGTATTACAGGAACTTGAAGAAGAGGGCTGGGGACGTGTTGACGGATGATCAGATCAAGGAGTGTGAGGAGTTGGGGATTTTGGTGGACAGGGACGACCAGGGCACTCTGCTTCAGATTTTCACAAAGCCTGTTGGAGATAGGTAATTGATCACGGTTGCTCTGCTCTGTCTTTGTTAAAGTTGTTAATTTTGTGTCAAAGATATGGTCTTTAATTATGAGGCAATTGGGGCTTTTGAAAAATGATAGCTTTATGCTTAAAAGAATTTCCTGCTTGATCTTATGACATTGGGTTAATTGGTTCTTGTATTGAAATGGGCAGGCCAACCATATTCGTAGAGATCATTCAGAGAGTAGGGTGCATGCTTAAGGATGAGGAAGGGAAGGTTCACCAGAAGGGTGGATGTGGTGGGTTTGGGAAAGGTAACTTCTCCGAGCTCTTCAAATCCATCGAGGAATACGAAAAGACTCTCGAAGCCAGACAAATTGCAGAGCCAGCGGCTGCTTGATTCGCCTTTGTTCATGATACTGTGAAATAAGATAGTTGCTGAAGCCGGGTTCGTTCCTTGTACTCATTTTAGGGCTGGTAAGCAAGTGTCTTATTGTGTATAACAGGCTGTATGGTTGTCACTGTTGGTGTTTTTGATCTATGCACAATGACTTCAATGTTAGTTCTAATTATATATGTCAAGTGTAATCCATCATCAACCTGTTGCACTCTGGACATGTTTGTAATAAGCAACTTCAAGGAGGAATAGAGATCGAAATATTAGCGTCTTTTGTTATTGATATTTTTTGTTTGTTGGATCTTGTAAAAGCTTGGTAAGTTTGGTTTCAAATAATTGCAAAAGGGAATTAGCTAAATCCAGATAGATGCTGGTAGCTACTGTTGATCCTTCCTTGTTAACTAATGGAGGATTGCAGTTTGTTTTTAGTGACGAAATGGTGGAAGTTTTAAGTTATGGTGAAACCGGCGGGAGGTAGCTTTGGATGTACGAGTGGTTTGGATCACATGTGAAGTATCAGGAGAGGGAGGGGTTGAATGGTCGGAGCATCAGCATTCAGAGAGGAGAAGACAAGAAGTCAGGGGTAAGGAAGATTCTGAACCTTCTATATCTCAGATGTAAATATGAGCCTCAAATTTCCAGGGGTTGAATGGTCGCTGCTGTAACGAAGCTGCAACGGGGCAAGTTTAACCGATTAGTCTTTGACTGGTGGAAATCAGATTGGTGTAGAGATGGGTAACTAACTGCATGGCAGGATTGAAACCCAAAGCTGGGATGCAGAGCCGGGGCTGATTATTTTTGCTTCTTTTTGGCAAGATGTTTCGCTTTGAGTCTGCAATAGCTTTATTTCTGTTCGTCGTTCATTCGTTCATTCCAAATAATTTGGAAAGTGTGGATGACTAAGAAATAGAGAGATGAAGGGGAACCTTCAAACTTTGATGTTTGTTCGTCTTTGAAATTTCATTAACAAGGGAGATCCCGTTGTATTTGCTTCAATGTTACACATTACACTTTACAACATCATCAAAGAAACTTTGCTAAATAAGTTTTAAGCGCATTTTCTGAGATGATTTGATTGGTTTTCTCTGAAGGATGGAAGGCATCCCAAAATACATACTTATTTGCGTCTTGGCATGTAAAGGGATTATGTGGATTACATAGGAAACTCATCTCAAATCTACCCGTGCCACAGCATCCCACTCTTGCTTCCTCCAATCCTGTCATCGAAAAGAGAACCATTTTTAAACCCAAAATGTTATTTGGACAAACTTAAAGAACAAGGAAAAACATAGAGAAATCAAATTCAAATCAGTTAAAGCAACCTAGAACCAAAAAAATTCTGTCAACGGGGTCTAGCTCAGTAGAAAAGGGTATTGACTTGCAAATCAAAGGTCTTAGGTTTGAATCCTCATGGCATCTTAGTTCTGTGTGCATGTGAAACTCCCCTTTCCATGTAGTTTACAATATCGCTTGTGCTAAAAAACTAAAACTAAAAATTTTGACGTTTTGAAATTTGACTTTCTTGTCTTTGAGGGGAACCTCAGAATTAGAACTTTAAAGTCGTAGAACCAACCAATCATCAAATGCAAGTAAGAACTTACCAAAAACAGAAGGCCTTGTTATGATTTGCAAGAAAATGTAATAAACATCTCCATATACGGCCTCAAGCCCTGGAAGCTGCTTGTTTAGCTTTGCCACCATCCCCTTCAACTTCCGATTAAACTCCAAAGCCACATTGTTGCGTTCATCCACACATCCATGCAGTCCCATGATATTTGTGGTCCTTTCCAATGGCAAACACCCCATTGGAGGAAGCCCTGCTAGGGACATCCTCCGAGCCCCAAGAACATATAGTTTCTTCACAAAATTTGCTGCAAGATTGATCAGGAAGTTCTCGTACTGCTTCATGGTGAACTGGGATTGTCGGTCCGGTAATGTATAGTAGTTTTCAAGGAAGTCATTTGTTCCTATGCTAATCAAATATAAAGCCTCACTTAGTAATGTTTTTGCCTTCTTATTTCCAAGATAGGCTTTTAATTTCTTCTGGTATTCCTCGTAGTATTCTACTTCCTTCCACAGTGGAATCACACGCTGAAATAAGGATATAATTGTAAACATTTTTGTAGCACAAAGAATTTGATGAGATATAGCTTCAACATGTTTAATTGATGTAGACGTTAGAAAATACAAGTTGATTGGTTACTTACAGCAACATCAGAAGTTTTATTATCATAGCCGGTTCCTGCAGAAGCAAAGCAAACACCAGTAGCAAAATCTGATATGTTATACATTGGATCCAAGTAGGCAGGTATGGTTGGCTTAAGGCCTAGACCATCAGAGATGAGGTCAGAAGGAATTCGGCCGTTGCAGAACCGCCCCGTGGCTTGGCCTCCCGGAAAATCTTGACCATAAGGCTGAAAGTTGCTCCTGGCAATTGTTGGAATGAAGTTGTTGTTACCTGAGTCAACGGAAGAATCTCCAAACACTATGACTGCTGGAACTTTACCTCTGCATTTGGCAAATAGTGTTAGTGTTTGAACTAAGAAAATCCAAGGAATATACAAGTTTGCCATATTGTTTTGTGTCTGGTATAGGGTTCTAGCAAGCTCACAACTGGATGGAAATGATAGATTGGTTCTAAATACTAGTTTCAGATTTATTTAATGGAATAATGGAAAATGTGGATATATAATTGAGAAAGTTTGGTGGGGGGTTCTGCTTTTAATGGCAGTAGGAAGCTTAGCATGTACCAGCATTATGGGCTAGAAGCTTAACCAACATGGGGGTTAAACACAGAGCTGCAGTAAATTCAGTGAGTTCCTGGGTTTCTGCAATCATAGAATTTTGATGAAAAGGAATGAGTAAATAGTGAATGAAACCATTAAAAAGGCAAGTCTTTATTGGCACCAAAAATGGTTGAAAAGTTTGTCAATCAGTTGAGTTGCTTGTGTGATTGTTAGTATTGATAATGCCATAAATGTAGTAGATGGAGTTTGTCAGATTATCTGCAATACTGCAACTTGCATTCAATTCTCCATTCCATTTCCTGAGAAAAGTCTTCCTGCAGTCCTTGTTACCAAAAAATCAAAAGGTGAAAAAAAGAAGTCCTGCAAGCCTGATAAAGTGAAGACAACATGATCTAGCAGTGCACCAAGTAAGGTACAAATAATTACAACCTTTTCTGTCAAACATAATGAAAACTCAAAACTTCCAAAATTTAGGGACACAAATGATGTTTGAGAAGACATAGTTATGGATTACAACTTCTGATCTGGGAAACATAGTTATGGATTTGAGAAGAAACAGTGCTCTATCTTTTGATTTCAATTAATCTAATCTACAGGAAGGGGAATTCGAAGTTGAGTGCAAGTAGGGCGAGCTCACTGCTCTGGCCAACTGACCTAACCTATGTCTCCAAAGCAAAGAGATCTATCAACAAAACTTTTATCTTGCATATTGTTTCTTTGAGAAGTTTATCTTGCATATTATTGGGAGAATGAACATTGAGCACTGGATGTGACCCATAATTAAGAGGTATTAAAGACACATTAAAAGCTTCCTAACAGAGAAACTGCTCTGGTTGGTGCTTATTTATGAGGAATGCTGATCTTGCCCCTTGAAGGACACAGTTGTTCTAATGCCCTGAAAGATTAGGTTTAATAGCTGGGGCCTCAAAATTATGATTTATATGAGTCACATGTGTTGGTTAGATTCAACATTGTTGCAGCAATTTCTCCTTTCTTTCATCAGAGATGATGCTGAAGTTGATCTTTGTTTGTAGCTAAAAATTCCAACAAAAAAGGAAAAGATTAAGGAACCATATAGCTATCTTTGTTGCTCATCAACTTATTTATGAGTGTCATGAAATTGCAGAAACTTGATAAATGATAGAGAAGCTTCAAGCTTCATGCCCTTGTATCAGACACCAGCTCCTTGATCTACCATATCGTATAAAACATGGCCCCAACAGTGTTTTAAAATGACCAAGGGATGACAAGAAACGTTCTAACAGAAGACTTTTTTGGGGGGGACCATAAAAAATATTTGTATCGCTGCACTTAGCACACACCAGTACCAATGAGTGTGAAATCATTATTCAACTAGTCTCATCTCATGATGAGAGCGATAGATACATAGTTTTACTATTTTGTGAGGTAGACTCTGCAATGGAATATGGCATCTCGAAAAGAGATTTGGGCTTGAGTTGAACCGATCCTGACCCGTACAAATTCGGACTGAACCCAGCCCAGTTTACAACTCTCTGGCCCTCAAATGTGTGAACTTAAATTCATGGCTAGTTGTGAATTGATGGGAGGGGTCAACATAAAACAAATACATCCATTTCATGAGTCACTGCATTTTGATAACCAGGTAATCCTTTTGCAGAACTTCCTTTGTTTAGTAATAAACAACTAGGTTTAATTTAGAAAAATATTCACAAAGATATTTCTTGCGTGAGCTGTGATCTAAATACTTCAACTAATCATGAATTAATTAGTACAGTTGGTTGAATTTCCAGGCAAGCATGAAACATGAACAGGAAATCTCTCAAGATTAATCCAAACATCCCCATCAAAGAAAGGACTATCCATGCCTTCACAATATGAAATTTTTATAAAATAGTTTAGTTGGACTGACCAAATAACTAATATATATAATTGAAACTAAATTTTTCAAAGAATCATGCATTATAAAAATTTGACCAATCAAAATTTTTCGAATTTTGGATTATTATTCTACTTTTATTATAATTTTTTCATGCTATAAAAACCATGTATCAAGTGCAACACAAAAAGCTCAAAACTCAAAGAAGGGTTGGAAATTAATTGAAATGGGAAGCTGCTGCTGCTCATCAGCCTATGTGAGCTTAAGCTGCAATGAGACAATGGAGAGAGACAGGGTTAGAAAAGGTTATGTCCCAATTCTGGTGGGGAAAGAAATGGGAGACATGGAGAAGCTATGGATACCCATCAAGCTCCTCAGCCATCCAAGAATTGTTGCACTTCTCAGAAGGTCAGCCCATGAATTTGGGTTTCAACAACAAGGCTTGCTTAAGATTAAACATGATGTTCATCTTTTTAAAGGTATGATAAAGAGCATATTATCAAAATCAAAACAAATATATGTAAGTAAAATGAACATTTCTATGTAATTAATGATCACTATTCTAGCTCCATCTTGTAGAATCTCTCTCCTGGCTCCTTTTATTGTTGGGAATTTCACGTCTCGGACATTTTAACCTTCACATCTCATTAATACCTTGTTTTGATTAAATGCTCTACTATATTGTTTCCAACATTTTAAACTTTCACATCTCATTAATATCTTAGTCACGATTACGTACTAATTGGCTTTCACATCTCATTAATATCTTAGTCACAATTACGTGCTAATTCGTTTTGGTTAGATACTCCAATATATTGTTTCCAACGGCATCGAAGGAATGAAGGTTTGATGACATTGTGTACTTCCTTGACAAGGGTAAAATTTAATTAACATTTGTATATACATAATTGATTGTGAAAAGAAAGCTGAAGAAATAGTACTTCAATAGTGTAAAATTACCTTTTTAGAGTGCTAATAACAGCTCTCTTTGATTCACGCGAAAAATAATAATTGTAATACTTCGCCATAGAAAGATCAACATCCAAACAACAACGATTGGATTTTCAAAGTTTTGTAATCTATGATCTATGAAATGAGCTCATCTAGATCTGCATGCATGCAGCATGACTTTGTTTAAAGAAGTATATTTCTTCAAAAATAAATAACTAAAAGTCTCCTTAGAAAAATAAAAATAAAAATCATGACTTTGAAAACTAAAATAACTGGTGGTCTGGCTTTATCCCACTAATCAAAATCAGTTCAGATTTGGCCAGAAACATGCCATACAAATTGTTTGGCACGATACAATAAGGAGCATTGGTTTATTGATATTCAAATTTCAAATCATGAAATGGTCCAGCACAGGATTAGTAGTACTTGAGCTAAAACTGAAAGCCTCAAATTGGGTAATGCCCTACAATAAGCGCTAGAGTTCCTCTCAACGTCTGTTCTTTATTTAAGTACCGATTGTCGATATGATATTGGTAAGGTGTTCATATCATGTCATATCAATAGCAAAACGTATTCCGTCCTGATTTCCGGATTTATAAAATGTTTTAGAAAGCAAGATGGACAGTGACAAATCTATGTACATAAGTCCGTGTCACAACAATATCCCTATCTGATATATCCTCTGCCCCAATCTTTTGTAAAATGTGATATTTCTATAGAAGGAAATTCTGGTATCCTCTGCCCCGATGTTTCATAAAATGTGATCTTTCTATAAGAGGAAATAAAATGTGTTTCACATTCTAAAGATTGGCTCCAGATCTCATTAGTTTGGCAACCAATCAAATGTCATACCTATATTTCTGGTAGAACACTGAACGAGGCATGTTTTTTCAATTATTTGCCATAACAAAAATCCTTTCTTCTTTTTTTTGGTAGTATAGTTTATATAAATAAAGATTAGTGTGTATTAAAACTACATCGTTGTAGAAAATAATTTCTTTTAGCATTTGTTGGGAAAATGTAAATGTTTATTAGATCATATTTCTTATGTTATTGCTTCCTCTTGGCCTTGTTCTTATGTTCATAATTCGGTTTTGAACTGTTAATTTTATTTTTGGTCAAAATCTGAACTAAATCGAGCGGTGTTTTTTGGTTTAGCGGGTTTTTTTTACCAACCATTAGTTCTTAAATATATAGTCATCTTTTATTGAGGGATCCCTCAAATAATTTTATTTCAGGAACACCCTTTAGAGCATCTCCACCCATAAGAGTGGCTCCAGAAAGGAGCTTAGCCCAAGGCTGGGGGGAGAAAAAAACAAAAACCTGTTTCCAGCGAGGAGCCCAAGCCCAGGCGCAAGGTGGGACCCAGCAACCTGGGTTGGCCCGAGCTCCAGCCCTCGTTTTGGTGCTGATGTCATTGCTACAGTGACGCTACAGTGCCACGCGTTACAGTACCACTAAAGTCCACGTGTCACACTCTGGGCTCTCCAATAAGATTTTTTTCTCCAATCCAACGACAGCCAATTTTTGCAATAAAAAAAAAAAAAAAATTAAAAAAAATTTTTAAAAAAAAAAAAAAAAAAAAAAAAAAAAAAAAAAAAAAAACCAAAAAAAAAAATTTTTTTTTTTTCTATATAATACCAAAATTTTATCCAATTGAGATATGAATTTTATAATAAATATTGACATGTACGAACCCAAAAATCTTATCCGAAAATATTATCCAAATGAATTGTTTAGATAAACAAATTTCTGAAAAAAAACAAAAAAATGAATAGTAATTGCCCTTTGCTAAGGCAACGGGTGGAAACACACAATACTATTTGCAAGGGCAACCACTATTCACGTGAATATTGACTGCCCTAGCTCCCCCCTTGCCATGACAATGGGCAAATGGGTGGAGTTGCTCTAAGGGCTAAGTCTAGGGCAAGAACAAGCAAGGGATGCCACTATTCACGTGAATAGTGTTAGCCTTGCTATTTGTAGTTCCACCCATGAGGGCTAAGTCTAGGGTAAGTCTAAGGCAAATACTATTCATTTTACTTTATTTTCCATTTTTTTTTATACTTAAAACATTAATTTTGATAAGCTTTTTAGATTATATTTTCGGTTGTCACGTGTCACTATTTATTATAAAATTCTCACTTAAAATTTAAGATAACATTTTTCGGATAAAATTTTCAAATAAAATTTTCGGATAAAATTTTCGGTTGTCACGTGTCCATATTTATTATAAAACTCACATCTCACTCATCATACAATTGAAATACCTACTCACTCATCATACAATTGAAATATTCTTGGTCCTCATAGTCCGACACAATGGAATACAAGGACAACTCCATCATTGACGGAGGCGGTTCCATCGGATCACGACGTGGGGGAGTATTTTCCTTCGGAGGACGTAATAGTGTCATTATTTCTGACATGGAACCCACAATTGGAACCAACTGCGGGCATTGTTCACTTGAGGAGCCATATGTAATGGTTTTCTTATTTTTTGTTTTCCCTTGAATAATCTATTTTTTTATAAAGGAAATTGGAAATGCAAGAAATATATATTTTAAAAATATGAGATTAAATTGAATTCGTCGCCAAGATTTTGACCTCTTCGAACATTTGTCCATGACCCTCCGGCTTCGATGGAAGAGGTCATTTGTATTTTTGCACAAATGGAATTTTGTAGTAGAAAATTTGGTGTGGAAAATGAAAAATATTGGAATGAGATGAATTTGTATGAAGATTTGGTGTGAAAAAGTGAATAATATTGGTAGGTATTTATAGAAAAAATTTCCAGAATTTTTTGATATTTTTAAAATTTTATTCAATTTTTTTAAGCTAAAAATTGGACAGCCGTTGGATTGGGCAAGATTTTTTGATCGAAGGCTTCAGGAGAAGCCACGTGGCTTATAACCGTTGGGCTATATGGGCTGGTGGGTCAGCGTTGACGTCAATGGCTGATTTTCAATTTTTTTTACTATCGGCACGTGTATTCCACGCGCCAACAGCAAAAAAAATTTGAAAATTAGGCGTTGTTGTCAGCATGACGTCACGCTGACGTCAGCAGCCCGAGGGCAACAACCCAGGCAGGATTAGCCCGTGGGCTTGCCCAAGCTGGTGGGACCCACCATTTGCCCGGGCTCATTGTTGCGCGCTGGAGCTGGAATGGGCTGCCGGGGGGCCTTTTGCCCAGGTTTGGTGCAGCGGTGGACATGCTCTTAGGGTCTCTTATAATTTTTTTTTCAACAGTCCAAATCATCTACTTTTCAAATCTTTATTCATAGATCATTCTTGCAAAAAATCAAGCAAATTGAAAATCATTAAGGCATTTAGTTGGGACCAATAAAATAAATGAACACATTTAAAGAAAAGACTATAATAACAACAATTTAATTGAGTGGTCAAATGATTTTTTTTAAAGATGATCTTTGATGTAATATCTAAAAACTAGATGGCTCGGATCATTGATATATGTATGGTGGGTCCTACAAGGGTGTCCCTTAAATATGAGGGATCCCTCAATTGAAGCTCTATATATATAAATAATACAAGTGATAGTCTAAACTATAAGAGAGATGGGGAAACACACACTACCAAATGCCATGACTAGTTCTTGAATATCGAGCAATCTTTCCAATATTGGCACAAAAATTCATTTAATAATCAAATCGAAATAAACATTTTAGAATAAAGGGTAATAGTATTGAATTCCACTCACAATTATTGTGCTAGCCAGTTAAAACCAAACCAAAGAAAAAGAAAAAGAATTGAAATGAAACTTTACATGGTGCAGGATCAACAAGTACATGTACTCTCGTGATAGCTAAAAGCCTAAAATGACACCAAAAAGAGACCTAAAAACAAGATGAAAACATGTGCAGAATTCACATGCACTAAACACAATGACAATGACCAGCAACCATTGAACATGCTGCTCATCCCCTTCTCTAATGCCCTTTTTTTTCCATCTGCCAATGAGCAAAAGAATTGAATGAGACCAAAAAAGCGCACTCAATGGTTCATCTGAATTTGGCAAAAGTGCATGAGAGGTACACACCAAATTACCAATAAAATTGTAGCCTTTTTCCTTTTAGGGCTTAGAAGATTGGGTTTTCATCAAAGATATGGTTTTTGTGCAATATATGTGTCTTTTTAGGAGCCATATGTGATGTCCTAGGTAGAAGAGTTTTCCAAATCCTTGTTCATTATTTGGCTTTTTTCCATCTTTCTTGGTCCCCCATATGTGTAAGACCCAATTCTAGCAATATTAGGTACATGTTATTTTCAAGATGACCCATGATGCCAGTAATCTGTGCCCTTGACATGGCAAATCGATATGCCTACTTGGGCCCTACCTTATCACTATATAAATCAATATTGTATTCTAAGGTTTTTACCCAAGTTCTCTTAAAAAACTATTCTTCTTTTCCTTTGAAAATTGTTTCTTCATTTTGTGCACTTTCTTAACAGATTTATTTTCTGTCATACATGGCCTCTGATGATGTATCAGAAAGCATGCAGCTTGTTCTTGGTAAAGATGAGTTTGAAGACTTCGAGGTCACAGAAGTTGATGGAGCCCTTCTCTGGGACTTGCTTGAAGAGTTGGAGAATGAGGAGGAGAAGAAGGATGAGAAAATAAGGGATATTGATGATGCTAATAGCATGACAGATGAGCAGGTTTCAGTGGAGCAGCATGATGAGATTTGCACCCCTGACTTAAAGTGTGGAGATGTATACATGGTGGAGACAAACCCATCATCATATGAAATGGAAGCTTGGTTTGCAGATGACATGGTGGGGATGGTGGATTTTGGTTGCGGTGTTGGAGATTTTCCACAGTTGCATAATGGTGTTCACATTGGAGCCTCCTGCAATGAAATAACTTACAATTGCTTGTGGGGAGATAGTTGATTATAAGGAAAAGTGTGTGCTTTTGGATGTGTAGGGAAGAATAATTAGAAATGTAAAAGAAGCATGATCCATGGACCACCTTTACCTGCGCATGTAATATAATATATGCATGTCACCAGTTACTAGAATATTTAATTTACTGCCATCTTATTTAAATAAGTACTGACACAATTTCACTTAAATTTTTGTGTGATAGTCATATTTTCACGTGATGTTGCTAATACAATCATATTACAATACATATATTTACAGGGAGCTTTGATTGAGGGATTCCTCAAATAAGCTTATTTGAGGGACACCCCTTGTAGGCCTCACTCGGGATTGTATTTCACTAATCCAAACCGTCTATTTTGTAGATGCTCATTAAAAGATCATCTCTACAAAAAAATCACTTGAATCCGATATCATTTGACCACTAAATTGAGTTATTGAAATTTTAGTACTTTCTTGAAGCACCGTGTTCATTGATTTTGTAAGACACAATTGGATGTCGAAACGGTTTCAGATTTGTCTAATTTTTTGTAAGCATGATCTATGAATGAAGACCTAAAAAATAGATGTTTTGGATCATTGGGAAAAAGATTGTAGGATACCCTAAAGGGCATCCCTCAAATAAAATTATTTGAGGGATCCCTCAATAGAAGGGGACTGCATATATTTATTTATATATATATATAGCAAAAAGATAGAGAATGATGAAACATTCAAAATACTAGAAAATGCCTTTAATTAATTCAAACATTAAGAATTGAAATTATTAATTAAATGAGGATAATATGATAAATTCACTTTTTTTCATATTAAAAAAATTAAAATTAAAAACAAAATCAGATAATATGTCCTACTTTTATGTAACATAACTACCCATGTTATATTTTCTTAATTCTAAAAATAAAATAAAAAATAAAACCAATTGGCTAGTATTAAAATTATATCCTAAGTTCAGAACATATCAATTATGTCGTCCACTCATGTTATAACATTAGAATTGATATCCCTGCATAACAATGTCACGATTATACCTTATCCAATCTTGTGGGTAACATTACTCTGATGATAGCTAAGGTGCGCATTAAGTCAAGGTACAAGAACAGTGTCATGCACCGTGACATATCAATTATATTATCCACCATGTTATAACATATGAATTGGTATCACCACATCACAATGTCATGATTAGACCTTAGAATTTCTCCAATAATGTGGGTAACATTACTCTCATGATAGCTAAGGTACGCATTAAGCCAATTTACAAAGGCGGTGCCTTGCACCATACGGCGCTAGAAAACCCACTTCAAAATATTATTCATCATATCAGCAAAGTAGATAACGCACACTAACTTCAATTTAAAAGACAACTAACGCACGCAGCTTCCTTGTAGTATTCGATACAACTCATTCATTCATAAAAGTTATGTAGTGGTCACTGAATCAAGAATTCAATCATTGTAGGAAACTGTCATTTATACTTTGTCAAGAACTTTTCTTTAATACAGAAACTTATAGAAGATGTATTCTTAATCCATTGGTATTCTCTAGTGTATGAATTATTGAACCTAAAATGAAAGACCACCTTGAATGATATTCCAGGTGTGGAGAAGTTCTGAATTTGAGTTAGACTACACGTCGTATTCATGGGGAGAAGTTCTGATCTTGTCAAGATGAAAGGTTTTGTAAGTCAGTCTCATTTGATCCAACCACAAACTTGGCTATGAAAAACCCGATTGTGTCAAGCGGGGACAACGGATCAAACCTCTGAACAAGTTCTTCCTCACCAGGTCTTAGCCACTCCCTGTCACGTCAAGCATGTAAAATGGTTATTTTATTTTATTTTTCTTTTCTTCGGTCAACAATAAAGACTTGCTATTGGACTGTGAGGTCATCAATCATAATGAAGAGCAGATGATGATTTAAAGCGACAAACATTACTAACTCAATAATGACTTTTTCTTTCAAACGTAAGAAAATTCTTCTAATTGCGTGTTTCCTAACTTCAATCTACAATAAAGAGAAGCGTACTAAGAATGATGTAAACAACTGCATATGACATGGAAATAAATGAACTTACTCAGTATATCCATCAGGAAATTCAAAGCGCCCAACAAGACCAGGTCCCCCCGATTCTTGGGTGCTGAAAATCAAAGTCAATAGCAATTGCCAAAATCAGAAACGAGATACTGATACTTCCTCATTGTTAGGAAAAAAAATTGACAAATTCAAGAAACTAAATTATATAGACCTCCCCTAAACTAATCGAACCTGTGGTGCCAAGGAGAGGAATTTATATGTATCCAAAGCATATCGAACCAAAGCTTCATTCTCTCCAGGATTTATTGTACATCTAGAGACAAAAAAGATACAGAAAGTTCAGTTCAATAGAAGAAAATAGACATACAAGAATAAAGTTCAATAACTTCCATGTTAGGCATATCTACTAACGTTGAGTACACAATAACTCCACCCGGGCGAACTAACTGAACAGCCTGATCAAACATTCTCCTTTGATATATCGCATGCTTTCTCAAGGATTCAATTGTTTCCTGGAATAAGCAACTAACTTTATCAAACACTTATAGAATGTTAACTACTCTTACTTGTAACTAAAATACCTTGTATATGCATACAAACATAATACATTAACAAGACAATGAGGCATTAAAAGTAAAAAAGAACAACCAAAGAAAAGAACAAACAAAAAAAACTACTGTAAATATGTATTGATTGGGTTATAGTACCTCTCCAATAAATAGTCGAGGTCTTAAACCAAGGGCAGAACAAGGTGCATCAAGAAGAACTCGATCAAAGCTGCTGGGAGCAAAGCCTTTTGACTTCTCAACCTTACCACCCAAGCTCTGATTTCTTCCTGGACCATTCCGTTTTCTTCGCATTTCCTTCCTGATGTCAGCTTTGCTAATGTAAGAACTCTCATTCGCTTTTTCATTGCTAACTAAAACATTGAGTTTATTAGAACTGAATTTCTAATTTCACAAAGAAGCATTTGTCATGCATATAACAAAACCGAAAGGGTGACTACTGTAGCATTGATAGGGAAAAGAAAATTACATATGGAAGACATATTCTAATAAAGATTTTTATACCATTCCACTAGTTTAAGGAGGTTATCAGCTACAGTGAAACTCCTGAAGAATTAAAAACTAAGCATACCCTTAAGCCCAATGAAAGGTGGGGGCGGAGGCTATGTAGGATTGAATCATTTCAATCCACAAAGTGAGAGGCCAATTAACCTCCTGTATTCCGATAAAATGAAAACTATAAGTCAACCTCAAGTAAGGGTTCAGGGATATAGAATATATTTCAACTTTTAATATATTTGATCATCGAAAACACCACGTTAAGTTTTTAGAATGCATAAAGTCACAAAATACTGAAAGTTCATTTAATGACCTTGTTCACAAATTAATATCATTATAAAATGCTATACTGATTCCAACAAGTTCCAGTTCCAAACTACCAGAACCAGAATACAGTGCACAACTATGAACATTGGTCTCATGTACCCATACAAGGAGAATTTACCTACCAGCTTTCTTAAAATCATTCTCAGCATTCAACCTTTCAAAAGTAATTGATTCAATTTTCTCTACTTCTGACTTCATGAAGTTGGAATCTTGAATGTGTCCACCATGATTATCCTTAGCACAAGATGGATCAGACAAATCTTCAGATTCGTTCCTTACACAAACAGCTTTTAGAGCATCAAGTTTATATGGGGTTATACAACTCAGGCCCATTTCAGCAGCTAATTTGTGAATACCCTGCACCTGCAAAATATAGTGGGGCATAAATAACACATGAAACCCGAAGCCTGCAAACAAACCAAGAAGGGGGAATGTTCATCATGGGACATTGAAAATCCCAGATCAATGGACTTCATTTTATCTTGCCACGATATGATGTAAATAAGGAACATAGACTCTAACCACATATAAGAACTGCAGGAGACCAGATGGAGACGCCTTACATAAGGAACTGTAATGCACAATATGACTTAAATAGGATTCCGGAATCATAAAGGAGACTTTTTTTAATCACATCTCTTGTTAGGAAGTCTACCTTATTGTGAGATCTATCAACAGCAACGATTTCTCCTTCATCCTTCATAAGAATTGCTATTGCAGTTGTTTTCCCTCCCGGTGCAGCACACATGTCTAGTATGCGCTCACCTTTTTGAGGATCTAAGACATAAAATGAAAAACAATAACAATAACTAAATAAATAAATAAATAATTATCATCAAATATTCTAAGATGAGCGAAGTAAGCAACAGCTAGCTAATTCCAATGGAAGGAACCATCCTTCACAACTATGATCGATCATAGAAATATTAATGACACTATTAAAGAAAAACCGTGATACAGATCACTACTTTGCAGAACACCTATAAAATGATGTAGTTTTTGTGAAACAGAAGCATTCAGAGTCAATGATTATTAGGAAACAACAACACATGTAAATTCCTTTAGTTAATCACAACACTGTAAGAGTTACCTAGTGCACGAGCAGCGACAATGCTTGGCAGATTTTGAAGAAATATTTCCCCCTCAAGCACGTCTGGAAGCCAAGACAAAAGAACATTGGAGTTATAGAAACCTTTTACATAATGCAAAACCATAAACACACACCAACCCAGAAAAAAAAACGTAACGATCAAAACAGAAAGCAAACCATGAAAGTGCAAGCACCTACTCATCAATTAGCAACAAACAAAAGATATACCATAAATAAAGAAAATCAAAAGTTCCCTAATTTAAGACCCATGTCAGTTACTAAAGAGATTATCTTTCACAGTATGGAATAAAAATCTGCATTAAACAATCCATGTAATATTTATATGCAACAAAGAATGAACTAAAAACCATGTAAAACACTTGATAAGCTAGAGGTGGAGCCATGCAACATCTTCAGACGACATGAAATTCATTAAAAGAGAAATAGGAGTATGTGCTTTTGTACTATCTATTTCCAATAAAGTCTTCACTATAATTTGTGGACAAGTAATGAATCATACCACGAAAGGAAGGCAGATGAAATACTCTGTCACTCATATCCACAGCAAGCCCTTCTGTAACACGGAACATCCCGGACCTTGACATCATTGCTCTTCCTTGGCCAATATACAGCCCATTTCGTTCAAGATGATAAGGATCTAAAACATCATTTAAAGGAACATGTATAAAACCCATGGTCACTAAAGCAAAGTCACAATCTTTGTATTTACAACACAAAAAAGAATATGAGAAAAATAAATAAATGTGCTTAAGATCAATATAATCATCATATGAAAAAAGTACAAAACCAAATAATAAAATTTCAAGCACCATAAAATTTACATGATGTGCTCCTTACCATATTCTTTTATCCCACATTACCACCCATTTGCCATTCTTAAATCCTACCACCCTCCTTCATTAGTGATAAGTTGACTCTCCGATAGTGGTACATGAATAAATACACTAGTGTTACCTGTCTGTGAACCTTGCAGCACAGTCCCTCGAGTGATCCCAACGCCCCATCCACCATCAACACCAGGCTGCTCAACCGAGACTGAAACCGCAACCAATTCCCCTTTCTCAACATGAGCACTGCAAGCCAATACACCAGGAACGTACACCTACATGTCAAAAGACAAAAGCAAATTCATCCCAGCTACCACTGAGTGAGCAAAGCAAAGCAGAGGAATCAAAAGAACACAGAAAAGGCTAACCTGGGCACCTCGAAGAACTGCCTCGGCACATTTCCGGCTCACAAGAACCTCCTTTGGAGGCTTCCCATCTGCAGCATAAACATAATTAATGGCGTGAGGGCCTGAGCCCCTCACAAACACAACGTTGTCCAGCCCTACGACTTCACACTTGGAAATGTCAGCTCTGTTTTCTTTCAGAACCGCCGTCAACTTGTCAATGACGGCATCGGGCGTGGTCTTGAGTGTGTTCACCCGTATACAGGAGTAGCAAGACGGGCGCCTAAGCAACCCAAAAACAAAACAGAAAAAAAAAATTAAAACAAAGCTCATGAGAAAAAATGAAATGCACCACTGAATGGATTAATAGCGAGAGAGAGAGAAGTACGTCAGGGCTTTGGAGATGCGAGAGAAATTCTGGGGTCCATAGGCATTGGAGAAGTAGCTTTCGAGCTCAGCGTTCCAACGCAGAGTTGGGTTGTAAGAGTAACGCTCTGGGAATTCTTCCATGAGTTTGTGCTGATTGGTGAAGAAGCTGCCGATGGTTTTGGACAAGCCCCAAGCTTTCTTCTTCATTCAAAGAGGCGGAAGGGAAGTAGCAAACACCATTTTGCTTGCTTGCTTGCAGCAGCTCCAGAGATTCGGGCAATCGGGCTTGGGGATTTTGGTGGCAAACTGGGCCGGGATAAACCTTTTCCTAAGCGCAAGTTTTGGGCTTCGAGTTGTTTGGGGGGCCTATTTGGCGACAAAAGGAAGGTTTGTGAGGATGACACAATTTGTAGACGCAAGGACACCATTTGTAGAAGAAACACTCTCTTACAATAGCATTTTTGTTATTTCCGATCAATAACACTATGATACGTAAGCTAATTTTTTTAAGTATCATTGTGTTATTGGTCGGAGATATAAAAACAGTGTTATCCTCATTATACAATTTATTTTTTTATTTTTATTTTTTTGCATTTGTAGAGGCAAAGAACACAAAGTTACAAATTTTTTGTTTCTTTTGTTTTGGTGAGGAAGTTGCAATCTTTTGATACAATTAATTGAATATAGTTTACTATAAATAGCTCATTCTAAACCTTGTACGGTTAACGGTTTCAGTCATTGGTTTAGTGACTTCGACACATGTATGATTGTCATTAACATTTGTAGAGGTCTTTTTGTTCTAACTGCATGACGAATTGGCTTGGGCTGCCGTAAGAAGAAAAGAAACAAAATTTCCCAAGTGTCTGAGTTCGAAAACCAAGCCTTTAAAAGAGTTTTTGAAAAGTCTAATGAAACTTTAGAAAAACACTCTTAGGTTCTTTTCACCAATAGCCAAATAAACATGATAAATCGATTAATGGCTTAACTTGAGGAGCTTGTGGCATGGGAGCTAAGCTTTCACAAGTTTAGCAAATTTGAGAGAGAGAAAAGACATGAATTTCTTGTGGAGAACTATGATCTAGAGCAAGGTATAGGAAAATTAGCACGATTTCTATCTTAAAGAAAGAAGGAAAACAAACTAAGACGAAGATTGGGTGGCTTGAGTAAATTTTCAGTTGCTTGACAAAGCTTGGTCAAGCTCTGAATGGGGTTGTTTGCCTGAGTAGCAGAAGTCTTATTTTATAGGCACAAAGAACTCTAATTTCATCTAACCCCAAAGAACTCTAATTTCATCTAACCCTTTCCTTTCTTTTTCGTTGCTTCTTTCCACTTAATCTTCTTTGGTGAAATTCTCTCATCCAAGGTGCATAGGTAAGGAGCTTTTTGTGGTTCCAAGGTTTTGGCATAGTTGGTCTTTCTTTGTAAGGGTGAAGCGCCACTAACTTTCTTCTCGATCTTTCCTATGCGAGCTAACAGAGAAAAAGGGGGAATGGACATACTGTTTACCCAACGAGTAAACCTCTCGCTCGCATGGATTTCCTCTAGTTTTTGTGTTGGCTTCCGTTGACTCCCAAGGCTGGACGTGTTTGCTACATATTGTATAGAGTGTTGGGCTGGGCTTTTCCCCAAGGCTTTGGGTTGGTGATATTCTACTCTACAGCGATTGGTCATCCTGTTTTCGTCAAGCTACTGGAAGCAGTTTGCCTGTTGCGTTTTTAACAAAGTATTTGGGCATTCTAATTAACATAGGGTTTTCTAAGCAAACTACTGTATTCTTCCTAAGGCATTCGGTCATGTTCTCTCTCTCATGCTAGCCCATGTGTTTGGGGCCAAGAAATGAGCTTGAGTTTTGGTGCTCCTAAGTAGCCCAAAATTCTCATTCCTTGATCCCTCAAATGGGCCTTGTGAACACTTGTACCCATCCACACTATAACTTTCTCAACAAGCCCCGGGTAATTTTGTGGCTTGGGCTCACTTAAGCTTGTGGCATAGCTTGGTGTTAGAATAACGTCTTTTATTGCATGACACCTACGCTTGTGCTTGAATTTTATTATGCAGTGATAGGCTATAATCGGGCCAAGTAACACCAAATGGGCATGTGAGCGTGATTTTGTAAAGTTGGCATGCTCTTGGCCCTTTTGCACGTGCTTGCTTGGCATGATACGTGACCCATAGCTTGTATCGGTGCATCCTACAAATTCTCTTTTGTCTCGATTGAGCTTTTTTTGCGTTCAATTATCTGTGTTGGGCCAAGAATTAATCTGAATTTAGCCCTTTGGATTTTTGGGCCTTAACAACATTCTACCTTATTAAACAATAAGATATCATATTGAAAATTACATGAACGATGTACAATAAGTAACTCATTTAACATTTATTGTAATAAAATCAAAGTCAATTACCTCTAAGCGTAGATTCGAAATGACGATAACTAAATAACAACAACATAACTCAACTAGCACTCCCTTCCACCGGATTAAAAGTTGAATACGAGCAGAATATGAATGAGAATAAGGCTACTCACCATCCTTGATTAGTGGTGGTGAATGTCATCATCATATGTTGTGTCATTGAATTGAATGCGTGCAATTCTCAAATAATGTGACCCTTTATTCTTAATCCGATTAGGACACAACATAACTCGGCCAAGACTCGCTGGCTGTCGCTCTCTTCATTCCCTCATCGGATTTGGCGCGCGCAAACCAATCGCAATCCTTGTTGTTGCCGATGTCACGATACACAACACAACTCGAAAAGCACAACAACAATAATAACGGACAACACCACCACCAGATTAAATAATGAAAAATAATAAAAATAATACAGAACAGAACATAATAAGCATCTTCTCCCACCAAAACCAAATCGGCTGATCGATTTCATCGCTGTGTCCACCAACAACATTACAGACAGGGCAAATGCTTCGAATCAGTCTCCTCAGATTTCTCTCTCTTCCTTCTCGCTCCTCTTCTTCTTCTTCCCTTTTCTTCAATCCCGTTTCTCCTCATTCCCATTCCCAAAACATGGCCACCTCTGCTTACACGACGTCGTCTGACTCCGCCTCCTCTGCGAAGCTCCTCTTCCGCCAGCTCTTCGAGAAGGAGTCCTCCACGTACACTTACTTGCTCGCCGACGTCGCTCACCCCGACAAACCCGCTCTGGTTAGCTAGCCTTTAAATATTTTGAATAAAAATTATAACTTTATAATTTAATTAGGATTTTGATGAATTTTAATTTGCAGTTGATTGACCCGGTGGACAAGATGGTGGATAGGGATATCTCCCTTGTCAAAGAGTTGGGTTTGAAGCTAATTTATGCCATGAACACTCATGTTCATGCTGATCATGTCACTGGCACTGGCCTCATCAAGGTTTGGGCTTTCCACCTTCTTCTGCTCATCTTTTTTTTACTTCTTTTGTTAATGTTGGTGCATTTGGATTATTCATGAGTGATCAATGCCTCTGCATTCTTGCTATTTGGGAAAAAAGTTGTGTGCTTTGTAACAACAACGGAGTGTTATTTGATGAGTATACATTTTTTTCTTTTGTGGCAGACTAAGCTTCCCGGTGTCAAATCTATCATTTCGAAGGCAAGCAACTCAAAAGCAGACCGTCTGATTGAAGCCGGTGAAAAAATACATTTCGGCGATCTGTTTTTGGAGGTTTGGTTAGCACTGGGGTTTTTGTTTTATATGTTTAAGCTTGTTGCACTGTGTTACATGGAAATTTGAAGGTTTTAATGGCTTCTAGAGGACTAAATGTGTACACAAGCTTACCTTTATATTCCCTCTTTTAAAATTATTGAAGAAATCAAGTATGATTTGAGGTGTAAGTGGGAGAATCATTGTAATGCTTGTTAGGCCAGCCTTGGAAATGTGTTATGTGCTTCCCAGTGATCATCACAGATATTTCATATACCAGACTTTGTGGTAATTTTTTCTCCTAGGTGAAGGTATAAAACTTACTGGGTTGATTAAACTGGAGTGTTTAGCCCAAATCTGCCAATAGTGTTAAAGCTCAGATTGAGGTTTTGAATACTAAAGAGTCGGCTTTTATTGAATTAATTGCTTTTGGGCCGATAAAGTAGAATGAATACAAAGCTTAACTGGTATAGGCTGTGATCTACCGAGTTCCTCTTCCTGTGAAATATATAAAAGTTACCAAAAGAAATAATTTACTGTAACAAAACTTGTCTGGTCCTTGCTGATTTTCAACTAGGTAGTTTTATGTGTGTACACAAAGGGGTGTGCTTGTGTGTGTGTGTGTTTGTATGTGTTCATGTACGTTTTATACATGTATCTTATGTGCATATGTTGTGACAAATTGGCCTAAAGAAACAAGCTACTGAAAGAAGTTATGTATGTATCTTACTGGTTTTGGACTAGTTAGAGCTGTGGTTCTCTGTGTCGGGTGTGTGTGTATGTATGTGCCTTTGTATATGTGTATCTCATGTGTGCATTTGTGTTGCAGGTTCGAGCTACTCCAGGGCATACATTAGGTTGTGTTACCTATGTTACAGGAGATGGGCCTAATCAGCCACAACCAAGGATGGCTTTCACTGGAGATGCTTTACTCATACGGGGTTGTGGGAGAACTGATTTTCAGGTATAGTACCTTCAACTTTTGAAACTCTCTATAATTTACCTTTTTGTGACAAATTCTGCTGCTTCAATCAAAAGACAAGGAAAGCAAAAATTGAAAAACTAGCAACAGTTTGCCATTAGAAGAGTTGGCTTGTTCTTAAAACACGACCGTTAAGGGGATTTACCAAGTTCCTGTGTTTGATTTATCTAATCTGTTTGCAGGGTGGCAGTTCACATCAACTGTACAAGTCAGTTCATTCACAGGTAAGAACATGCTGAGCTAGCATACCTTTGATACCATAGGAAAGAAATGAGTTCAAACATGACTTTGTTAAAAGCCCACTTATTGTTTTGTGCTTACAAATCCAGATTTTCACATTGCCAAAGAATACGTTGATCTATCCTGCTCATGATTACAAGGGATTCAGTGTATGGAACTCACTATTGTCTATTTCTTCTGCACCCTGTATACCTAGGCAGCTTCTTATGCCACATTTGCTTGAGATGCAGGTTAGCACTGTTGGGGAGGAGATGCTTTATAATCCTCGACTCACAAAAGATGAGGTATATATTTCGTTGTTCCAAAAGTGTTAACCATTGTAGTTGCTAAATTTAATGTTTTTCAGAAAGATGACACTGACACTATCTGGTTGACGATTGGATGATGATTTTCATTTTCTTGTCAAGATTTTGTATATCTACATATCTTGGGTCAACAAATGTTATTTTGACCTGGGGCGATATTAATGTGAAGGAGCCTCTGCCTAAAAAGCACTCACCTAATTTACCAAGAATAGTTAATACTGGTGTTGCACAGATGTTGTAAAAGAATGTTGAATTTTAAGGGAAAGTAGTGAGAAATGGATTTTTCTTTTATGTGAGATACTAGCTGAATAAATTAGCAGTCACTGTAAAGAGTCTTGACCATATGCGCTGCATAGATGCAGTTTTATTTTTCATTTATCATATGGGTATTTTAACACTTCTTCCCGATATGTATCTGACTAGTTTGATTTTGAATTCTTTTTGACAGGAAACATTTCAAAATATCATGGAAAGTAAGTAAAACTATCTAGCATCCAATTTTTTAGAAGTAACCATGTCCAGTTTTAACTGTCATTTCATTGATTATATGATATATCCAACCATTTTAGGTTTGAGTTAAGAAAAATGATGTTTCTTGACAGATCTAAAACTCTCATATCCGAAAATGATTGACATAGCTGTACCTGCGAATATGGTTTGTGGATTGCAAGATTTGTCCGAAAGGCCTGTTGAGTCTGTGTCAAACTAGACATATTTGCTGCTACGATTTGCATTTCAGACGAGAACATCGAAAGGGAGCCGGCTTAACCACATGAATCAATTGGCTACAATTTGACTGTACTAAGACCTTGAAAGTATACTGATAATGCCACGAAAGCAGCTCTATATCCTATGACATCTCTCTCCTCTTCATTTCAAGAGATGACTTGTACTAGCTCTTTTGTTGTACAGTAAATAATAAAAAATAAAAAAATCTCTGGATGACTGAGCGAGCTGGCTGTGGCTATTGTATTAGAATGACTACATAAAATAAAACCTCCAGTTTACTATTTTCCAGATTGAAAGCATCGTGCACCATCTTCTGCATTGTCCACACTTGTGTAAAATTCTTGTGGAAGTTCTGGCTTTCTGGATTTCCTTGCCATGTACTTTCTTAGAAACATAACATTTTTAACCCTCACGGGTTGGCCCAGTGGTAAGGGCGTTTCCCAGGCCCTATGTAAACGGGAGATCCTGGGTTCGATTCCTGCCGTTGGTGAATCAAGCGATGAGGGCCAGGGACGGGGTGAAATTCCCTATAGCCTCTCCGGGTCCCGGAAGGGGTGGATGGCCGTGGCTTGCCACCAGCTGTCCCCCTTTTCCAAAAAAAAAAAAAAAAAAAAAAATAACATAAATTTTTTTCAACAGAAACGGAACATTTGATCTCTGAGAATTTGAGACAGAAACCTCCTTCCATTTTCTCTCATTTGGGCCTCATTTTGGCTTTTCATCGCACAGCCCATTTCCATCCCTCCAAATATTTTATCAAAGTGATAAATTCTTTTTTAGCCAAAGTTAAAAAAAGAAGAGGGGGGAAATTTAGACACACGGGTAGCTTGAATCCTCGGCCAATCCAACTAACCCCCCAATGTTAATACTAATTATGCTTATATCATCAAAATGATCTCTTTGACCTAATCTATTTATAAAAATTATAAATATAAAAATAAAAATTAATAAAAAAAGTTGATCACATAAACTCTGGGATGCTTTCAGGTAAACGTAGCATTCTAATGTGAATTAAGTTAGAAGACTAAAGTTGAAGATAGGGTTTAATTAGTGACATGCAAGTCTCTTCAAAGTTTTCGACTTGGACCCTAATGAGGACGGATTCTTGAGGGATTAAAAGACTTACTCAATTACGTAACTTACCTTTTCAGATAGAGATAAAATAGTTCAAAATAAGAATGAGTTTAAGGAATACCTCCAAGGAAAAGAGGACCAAAAAAACAATTAAAAGTCCAAGTAAAGTTTCACATGCGGAGAATTGGAGAATAGAATTATAGAACGAATGTGGTGGCATTTTTTATTTATTCACATCCAAATGCTAGAGGACAGATTTTGTAGTGGAAATTCTCATCAAATTTCCCAACCTTCAAGATCTTTTGCTTCCTCCAAGAAACAAGCACTTGTTACTGGCTTGCCTTCTCAACTTTGGTTATTTTTTGTTGATAAACTCTCTTGATCTTGAGGAAAACCTAACACCACCTACTTTTGTGTGTCAAACCAAAACTCTTCTCCACATTCCACCTTTTCCTTAGTTTAAGATACATGACCACTATCGCTCATAAAAAAACAGATACATGACCACTATTTCTAGGGGAATGAAAATAAAAAAATAAACTTGTATATCATTTGTCTGTTGTGGTATTTTCAATCAACCAATCACGTTCGGTCACGCATAATAACTGATTCACATTACGGAATCAATCAACAGTGTTATCTCGACATGCAAGTTCTTCTCCACATTTAGACATGATGTTGCCAATTTTCAATAATCGCGTGGCTTGTACTTTTGTATTGTTGTATTGTCATGAAGATGAACACATGGAATATTTAATTAGTAACATGGCTTCATGAGCATGGCTCTGCAGTATATATATGCACAACTATATTGTCCAATCAGTAAACGTTTTTCGTGTGTTGAATACATTTTAGACGATGAGCTTTGATTCGAGTATGGCAGTGATTGTTGATTGTTGATTGTTGAAACTACAACATTCCCCTATATTATTGCAAGCTTGAGTTTGACCTGCCTTCACTTCACCTAACTAATTCCATATATATAGCGGACTTAGAAAATATTGTTTCCACGAGACAAGAAGAAGAATATAACGCCATAATTTCCTGATAAAGACTCTCTCCCACTTTGTGGAAACCGATTAGTGCATGGGTCATGACTGCTTACTTGAAAATATATATGAATTCAATATTTACTTAAATTTCATCTTTCTGGTCTTCATTCTAGGTGTTTTCTTAAAAAGGGCGTTTACATCGCACAAAATCGGTCTAGTAAACGTTACAAAACATCTGTACTTGCACTCTAATTCATATGTTTGATCAAACTAAGATGAAATCGATTAGCACCAAAATAATGAACGGAAGAATACATGACTTATCAATCAAGACTCAAGACCAAGAATATAAATAATATTGTAAAGAAAAGGTAAATATGTTTTGCCAGATAAGGAATTGAAATGTGCTCTAGTTATGTTTTACATGTAAATTACATATTTGAAAGTCAGCACCACGTGGGAGCACAGACAAATTATACAGGAACACGACATCGCACACCAATTTTCCACTTTGAAAGCCCCTGAATTTAATAATGTTATTTTTGGGAGTCAACAATAATACTTCAAAATCCAATGGGTCCAAATGCTATTTTCTTATCAAAATATATTTAATATAAATGGCGGCAATACGGCATGTATGTCTGCTCCAAATTCTACCAGCTACCCCCGTTTTTCTCTGTTTTGTGTTTCTGTGTGTTCATATTTCAAGGTGGTCATGGTGGGGCGGTGTCTTGTTGAACATTCCATGTAGAAATTAATGGTAGACATTCCCTCTTATTTATTGGTAGACATGGTGCGGAAATTAAGCTAGCTTAGATACTTGCTTAATTCTCTTTTATCATTAACCAAGCTTCAAAGTTTTGTCATTATTTTTATTTATTTTTTGTAAATAAAAGAAACGAGAACTATTAAAAAATGGGAATCATATATGAAAAAGAATTAGAGTAATACACATGCATGTTTACTCATAAGGAATGAGTATTTGAATGATTCCAATTCTTGCTTCTCATGTGTTTACTAATACATGGGTATTGGAATGATTCAAATTCATGACTTTCCCGTATTTACTAACACATAAAAAATAAAAAATAATGTGGATTTCACTTTAAAATCCTTAATCGAATACCCTAAAAAATGGGAATGGAATCGACTAGGGGGAGTAGATGATCTGATTCCAATACCTTGATTCCCTTATTTCGATTCATGGCTTCCTCCATTCTTGGTATGTAAACATCAAAGTGGGGATTTGTAACTCGAGAGATAGTGAGCATGGATAGTATGAATATTCCTGCCAGATTTTTTAAATAAAAAAAAGAAAAAAAGAAAAGAAAAGAAACATTATATACATCCATTTTTGACAAATATTGTTTGAACTTTGAATACAGACCAGACCCTATCTCTTTTCCTCCTTTGAAGCAACTTTCATGAGAAAAGAATATTCAACGGTATCAAAACACCGTCACATACTACAACTAATTCATCTTGAATCACTTTCAGATTAAGTTATCGTTAAATTAATTTGCCTTGTGCAAATTGGAAGACCATAACATAAACCACAAGACTCCAACCACGTAAATGGTATTATCCTAGAAACCTGCTTTTACTCTTTGACATGAACTATTTGGCTAAGAGCTGGTTAGGTAATAGGCAAAGGCTTTCATTTCCTGTCTAATATATTTGTTTAGATACCTACATACATCATAATCTAATTAATTCATTCCCGTGTTTATGCCCCCTCCTGCTCGGTGACTTCTTTTCTAGGAGACCCAAAGCAACTCGTCAGCATATGACCAAATTAAAAGGATTCAATTAAGAAAATGTTCAAATTTGACAAAATAAACTAAATAAAACGGTCAAATAGATAAAAAGTTCACTCAACTAACACCGAGATTGTCCTCAATTTTAACCACATATATGTTGTAATATATTTAGTCAAGTATCTGACATAGGATATTACATTCTTCAACAGCTTTTACCATGTCCTTGCTATGGTCACCGGGCCAAAATCCAAATGGCAAAAGAAAAAAATAAATAAATATTCATATACCTTTAGTCAGTCAGATCAAAGTTAAGCATGCTTAGTTAGACTAATAGTATTAATTGATTACTTAGGCTGCTTGAAAAAGGGTCTTGAGCATTGCATGACCATATCTGATCGAAATGGTGATGCCTGCTACGTATACGTGCCTTCTGAACAATATTTTAGGGTAAGCCGAGGAGAAGAAAAAGAAAAAAGTTTTGACTTCACTATACATCTGACAATGATGAGTGAATTTAAAATAACAATAGGAAAAGTTTTCCGCCATCTAAAGTGTGCATTGACTTTCAAGAACTTCACGCATAATAAAATGATTATCTCTTTGTCTTTTGTTCCTAATGAAATATGAAACTATAACAAAAATATATATAAAGGTCACCTAACATAAATCGTTACACTTGGGTATTGGAATGATTGGGGCGAACACAAAAATCATCTAATAAACCTTTACTCGGTGTATTGTGTTGCATTCCTCATTCCTAAATATTGCTTGTATAAAATTAGTCTAAGTTAATCTTTGATAATTAAAAAAATCTATATGAATGTGATAGGTATAAAAAATTATTCCAATTTCTTCTTCTCTTGTTGTGTCTCTTATTAACACATGGGTATTGGAATGATTTCAATTCCTTACTTTCTATGCGTTTACTTTCCTTTATTTTTAAGTTTTTCGATTCATGAATTCTCACATTCCTTGTAAGTAAACGTGCCATTATTTTTCTTGCAAAACAAAAAAATATGTCATTATTTCTTTAAAGTTGACAAATAAAATACTTCGTATTCGGTATTTACTTTTTCAAACTTTCCATAATTTATATGGCTTTTACTAAAATAATGATTTGGTAATATAAAACAATATTGTAAACCAGTTATTTCCTAAACTATAAGAAAAGTAAACCAAAGTCCGAACCAAGACCAGAGAGTAGTTTTATCAAGTAAACTAAAAACTATTAGAGAGAGATAGAGAGAGAGAGAGAGAGAGAGAGGCAGGCTGATGTTCATGTAAGCCGCTTGCTTGGTGGAAAAGTATAACGGTATATATGGCAGTCACAGTGCCGTAAGCCAATGAAGCAGGAAAGAGAGAGGAAGAAGCAGAACAAGATGAAGACTCGGTAAGCCTTACAGAACAGACCACACACACAACATTTTAATATAATTTTATATTAAAACGCAATTCACAGCCACTGTTCTTTCTTTTATTTCCAAACCGCGTTTTCAACTCCAACCCTTTTCAAAACAAAAAACAGATTCAAACTCTTTGACATTGATTCTAAGATGAGAAAGACACACAGACTCTCCTCACAACCCAACACTTGCCTCTTCCTTTCTTTGCTTTAACCGAGTCTTCTCTCTTCAATAAATATGTTCCCATCTCCCCAATATACACATTTTCACCTGCATAACTCTCTAGTCTTTCAATTTCTTTCCGTTTCCTAGAAGCTGTCTCTGTTTTTTTAAGCTTTAATTGAAGTTTCAGTTTCTGGGTTCTGGATTCTCCCGTGCTTATAAACCCCCCTGCTTTCGTTTTCATTTATTTTCCAATTTGTTTTCCTTGTGGTGGGAATTCAAGTCCTTTCTAATTGTTCTGTTTCTGGGTTTTTCTTGTCACAACCACTTGGGAATTCTGAGTTCTGATTTTTTTTTTTCACATAAAGCCTTGAAATTTCAGTGAAGTTTCAAGCTTTCTGGGTTTTTTTTCCAGTTTTTTCTTTTCTAAAGTTTTCTTCATTTAGGATTTTCAAACAAGAAGAGACGATCATAATGGTTGTTCAGGCTTCTCTCATACTGGTTCTCCTTGTAATCTTCTCCTGCACTCTAGTAGCGATTGCTGGAATTCACAACCACAACAATCAAACTCCTAATGGCTCCACTCTCGCTGGCATGGAATTGCCAGAGCATATGAGCTTTAATGCTGTCTCCTCCTCATCCCACACTGGATGTAGCCTCAGCAGCTCAAAGAAAACCAAGCAATCAGATTCAACCATGGAAAAAGCAGTGTCCGATAATGAAGAATCTGACGACGAGGATGATGAAGTAGTTGATGATTCTATGACAAAAATAGGACCCCATAAACAATCTGTGAAGCTCCACCTGAGGCACAGGTCACTGAACAGAGTATCCGAGCGTAAGAGTTCTGTGATTGAGTCCACAGTCAGAGACTTGGTCAGAATTCAGACCCTCCACACAAGGATTGTTGAGAAAAAGAATCAAAATACCATTTCAAGGCTACAGAAAGACAAGAAGGTCCACGAATTCAAGCCAGTTGTTGCTCCAGCAGCCTCGCCGGAGTCTTATACAAGCGAGCTTTCCGGTCAGCTTCAGGCGACTTTGAAGTCCGGGGTCAGTCTCGGTTCTGGAGAGTACTTCATGGATGTTTTTATTGGTACACCTCCTAAACACTTCTCTTTGATACTTGATACTGGTAGTGATCTTAATTGGGTTCAATGTGCACCTTGCTATGCTTGTTTTGAGCAAGATGGACCACATTATGATCCTAAAGATTCCACCTCTTTTCGGGACATAAGTTGCCAGGATCCGCGGTGTCGATTGGTTTCGTCCCCGGATCCTCCTCAGCCTTGCAAGGCTGAGAACCAAACATGTCCCTATTTCTACTGGTATGGGGACAGTTCCAATACAACTGGGGATTTTTCCCTTGAAACCTTTACTGTTAATCTCACATCACATACTGGGAAGGCAGACTTTAAAAGAGTGGAGAATGTGATGTTTGGATGTGGCCATTGGAATAGAGGCCTGTTTCATGGGGCTGCAGGATTGTTAGGACTTGGGAGAGGGCCTCTCTCCTTTGCCTCTCAGCTTCAATCACTTTATGGCCATTCATTCTCATACTGTCTGGTAGATAGAAATAGTGACACCAATGTTAGCAGCAAGTTAATTTTTGGGGAGGACAAGGAGCTCTTGAGCCACCCAAAGTTGAGCTACACCTCATTGGTTGGAGGCAAAGAAAACCCTGCTGATACATTTTACTATGTCCAGATAAAATCCATCATGGTTGGAGGGGAAGTGGTTGACATACCAGAGGAGACTTGGAATTTGACACCAGAAGGTGCTGGAGGCACAATCATTGATTCTGGCACCACACTGAGTTATTTTGCAGATCCTGCATACCAGATTATCAAGGAGGCATTTTCAAAGAAGGTTAAAGGCTATCCAGTTGTAAAAGACTTCCCATTTTTAGATCCTTGTTACAATGTGTCTGGTGTTGAGAAGATAGAGCTTCCAGAATTTGCAATTCTGTTTGCTGATGGAGCAGTTTGGGATTTCCCAGTTGAGAATTACTTTATCCAGATCGATCCGCAAGAGGTTGTTTGCTTGGCAGTGCTAGGAACTCCAAAATCTGGTCTCTCAATCATTGGTAACTATCAGCAGCAGAATTTTCACATCCTCTATGACACAAAGAAGTCTAGGCTAGGATATGCACCAATGAAATGTGCTGATGTTTAACAATATTTTGTTGGAAGATCAGGGGGAGGTGAAAAACTGTAAACAATTTTTTTTTCTCTCTTTTTTTATTTATTTTTTATTTTTTAGTTTTTTCCTCTCGACAAGGATCTGAGGTAACGCACAGAAATTAGATTCATTGTTTTTTCATTTTATATTTTTCTGAAGTTCAAGTGTTTACATATTGATAGCTAGACCCGGTCATAATCTGTACTGATCAAACAAGCAATCTTATCAATGCGTTTTTTCAAATTTTATATTTCCTGGTGTTCTTGTTGCCTTCTGATCTGTTAGTTTAATTGAGTGAATCATTCATTCATGATCACTTTATGAGTGTCTTTATGCAAATAGGGGATTTGGAGGGAGGCTGATATTCTATGACCTAATCTAATTTCATTGTTTAAGACTAGAGAGTTTACTCAAACGGCTGGTTTCAGAGTCTTGAGACCTTTGTTTATTGCTCACAGATTCTTCATTTTGGAAGGCCCAACTGTGTGTGAGTTTGCACATGAATTTATAAATCTTTGTTGCCCTCTTCTTTCCATTTGTTTTTGTTTATCCTAATTCCTTATCACTCTTTGGACTATAAATATTATTTTGTATGCAGGTCGGTGGTTCCTGATATTGAATATAGATTATAAAACAAAAAGACTGGTCAATTTTTAGGTGCAAGAAACTTAAACATATAGTGTGTGTGTATATAAACAAAGAACAAGTCAACCCTTTGGGCTGCCACAGCTACTTTTTATTTCATTCTCTATATATACAGTTGATGATAAGGTTACTCAATTCAAAGGTGGCCCCAGATTAGCCTCCTAAGAATATGCTTGCTCTGGGTGTAACAAAACATATTTGTTAAAATCATTAGCCTTTACTTTTTATATTTTTTTAGTACAAATGAGGGTGATTTCTCATATACACACACAATTAAGATGCCATGAAGGTTTGAACTTGAAACATCTGGTCTACATGTCAAAGCTATTTTCCACTTGGCTAGACCTCGTTGGTCATTAGCCTTTACTTTTGTTCTCGTAATATTATAGTCATTCTGATGTTTTAAACATCTCCAACTGATGTGTCAAAAGTGCCACATAAACATTTAATGGCGAGAAATAACATCTCACATCACTCCAACCGATGTGTCAAAGCTTATGTGGAATGAAGGCTGAAGGTTGAGATGTTATTTTTGACATCCCAAAAGAAAGATGTCAAATGAATATTTTATTATTTATTATTTTATTTTATTTTTAATTAAAAATAAATCGGGTAGAGTGTAAAGCTGTGTAAGATGTCAAATTACCACATCAGCTATCAAATTTAAATTTGATGTTTGGTATTTGACGTCTCTTTTAGAGATGCTCTATCTCATATCTCAACTCTGCTTCACAAGTTGCATATATAAGTTTATGGTTAATTTGGATAGGTTTGAGTAATTTCGTTTATGTGTAATGTAAGCATTTATACACAATGCATTTATATATGTAAATGGTTAATTTGGAGTTTAGGACAAGCATTTAAAGTGGATATATTTTGTTGTGGTCATGAATTATATTTCTAACAGAAATGAACCGCATAAAATCTCGAGACAACCATAGTTTTAATGCTTTGAAATTTCTTCTACATGACGGAAGAAATGACCAGATTCCACATCTAGAGGGGCCATAGCTGGCTCTCACCATAAGAGCCAGCTTTGTAGAAAGAAATTTCCAACATATTGCCCTGCAAGGTGGCTAATTGCAGAATACCTGAAACCAAGACTCATCTGTTCCCAATTCAATTATTCTCATTCATTCATCCACCCCATTTAATGCACAACTTGCGAGTCGTGGTTTTAGGTGCTTCCAAGAAGTAAGTGTCTTCCCGTAAGTTGCACCGATATTATCTCGAATTTAACCGGTTACAAAGTTTGACGAGTCTTTACATTAGGAAAAATATTTCTGCTTCAAGGGGTGATAAATATGGATGAACGAACTTCAATGTCTAGCAATAAACTCCAGTAAATGAGCTGATTTAGATGTCTCTTAATCTCAAGTCTTTCCAATGAATCTGATTAAAGTTGATTACATGATAGGAGGTGCGCATGTCTCTCTCCCATAATAGGTAGGACTTGAATTTTCTCACTATTAATTGCAATTTGCCAAGCACGACAAATACCTATCCGCGTCCGAGAGAACCGTGGTTCAGTGGAAGACTACCGGAATGGAAATACAATTTTTTATCCTCACCATTCTAATTCTAATTCTAATTTCTTCTAACTATTTCAATGTGTTGACCTGCAGTCAAGGTTTTTGTGTGCACAAAATCACAAGTTAGACCTGCTTGTGTGCTTCTGGTCACGACCCACGTGGTCGTGTTGGGTTTCTTGTAGGAACGTTTTTTCCCATCCGATGAGAAGTCAAGAAAGGGAACTTGGAAGATAACTTACGAAGGGAAACTGGTCACAAAATGAAATGATTTATTTATTTATTTTTATTTTAAACGATAATCTAAACTATAAGAGAGAAGAGTTCTCTCACACATTACCAATATGCCATGAGGGTTCGAAGTCTACAAGTCAATGCTCTCTTTCACTGGACTAGACTCCGTTGGCGTTACACATTTGAAGCCTAAACCAAACAAATTTAAATTAAGATGTTTATATAAGGGGCTATGTTGAGGGGTTACAATGTGAGGATTCAATAGCTATTAAGAACCTCTTCATTGTAACCTCTCACTGTAGCCTCTCTGTAACATTGGACCGTGCAGTTTAGATCTAAACCGAATCAAATTGGACCGTGCCCACCAGCTTAAAGCCTTAAAAAGTTATTCATGGCCCAAACACTATGCTCTGTTGCTGTTTGAGTTTCATTGGGCTGTTTGAATGACATATAAGTTGAACAAAATCTAGCCCAGACCACCTTCTGAAAATTGAAAAAGAAATCAAATCCATGATATAATTATCAGCCCCTATTTCGTTTTTATTTTGGACTTCTTTAAAACTTAAAATTATAAATAAATAAAAATCTAAAATTAAAAAATCCAAATTTGTTTTTGAGTTGTATTATTTTGGCCCATAAAATTTTGGGCTTTAGTTGGACTTTTGAGGGCCCATACAGAAAGTAGAAGAAGTAGGGTTTTTAACCTTCACTTGTTTGAGCATTGGAAGAGAACCTGTTTTTGGAGACAGAGCAGCCAGCAGTCAGCAGCGGCCTCTCTCCCACATCCCAAATGGTTACCTTCAGGGTGAGTCTCCATGATGTTCTCTTGATCTAGCTACAACAACCCATTATCGGTTGTTAGTTTTTGTTTCCATGGGAAACTTTTGTATGCTTTCATTTCGTTTCACTATGCATGTTTTGTGATTTTACTTTGTTTTCAATTAGTGTTTAGCTTCATGTTTTCTGCGAACATGGATTTAGGGAGCATAGAATGATGGGTTTTGCTTTGTGTAAATAGTTTCATCAGTACCAGGTGGTGGGAAGAGCCCTCCCATCTGAAAAAGATGAGCATCCCAAGATCTACCGTATGAAGCTCTGGGCCACCAATGAGGTCCGTGCCAAATCCAAGTTCTGGTGAGCACTTTTCCATGTACTATTTGCTATATTTCTTTTATTTGGTTCCTGAAAAATGGCGAAAATAATGAATTTTTAATCTTAGATTCTTGGTTATTTATGAGTTAGGACCTCAGATAATATAAGCCCACACTTGACTGTGCGTACCAATGTAACAAGTTCATATGGTTAGAATCTTCTTTGATTTCCGGATGGTGCCGATAAAAGTTAAACTAGTATAGAGTTTAGGTTCCATGAAAGAAAGAAATTAACTTTTGTATGATTTTTATGGACCTTTCATGGTTTTCATTGGTCACGAATTCTTCAATTTCTGTTGTTATGTTTTCTGGTTCTTCGTTCAGATGTTTTTGTCCATTCATTTGTTATGTTTTCGGGTTCTCGTTCAGATGTTTTCCTCCATTCATTTGAACTTCTTTTTATTATTATTTTAAATTAGGTACTTTTTGAGGAAGTTGAAGAAAGTGAAGAAAAGCAATGGACAAGTTTTGGCCATTAATGAGGTAGGCATCTTACTCGTCTTTTAACGTCTCTCTTCCACTATGAGCCAACATGAGCTGCTAATGTGTTCTTTTACCAATTGTGGATTGGCTTCTTAAGCTGTCCCTGATTCAAATTAAAACAAGGTCTAGTTTGATTGTTCATGCTTAATCAAGAGCTAAATTGAAAGTTTACCCACTTTGTAATAACGTTTACTTATATTCTTATGATAAATGCTTGAGGTTTTCTGTTCCTGAAAGATTGGCACTTATAGGCGGAAGCAGCTTCTGGGGTAGATTTTACATTTTAGATTTAAGGTTCTCTTTCATGTATGATTTTAGATTTTTATGTATAGATTAGATTATATGAATTTTCTATTGTAGTGTATACAGTATCAGGTGAACACATTGTCACTGGCAAAAACTTTTTTCTTTTTCTCTTTCCAGTCTTACTGGCAAGAGTTGTTTGCTAGGGTTTATTTCTGACTATAAAATTCACAGTATTTGGGTTGAGAAGAAGAATATGATATTTTCTTATTGCAGATATTTGAGAAAAGTCCAACAACGATCAAGAACTACGGAATTTGGCTGCGATATCAGAGCCGAACCGGTTATCACAACATGTACAAGGAATACCGGGACACTACTCTCAATGGTGCTGTTGAAGACATGTACACTGAGATGGCATCTCGTCACAGGGTTAGGTCTCCATGCATCCAAATCATTAAGACAGCCACTATCCCTGCAAAACTTTGCAAGAGGGAGAGCACCAAGCAGTTCCATAACTCCAAGATCAAATTCCCATTGGTGTTCAAGAAGGTTAGGCCCCCAACCAGGAAGCTCAAGACGACATACAAGGCAACCAGGCCCAACATCTTTGTGTAATTTTGTTGCCTCACGGTTTCCTTTCATCTGAAAGCTTTGCACTTTAATTAGCTAAACTAGTTGAACCTAGGAATGGTGATGAAAGTTTTACTGAATTTTGGTTTCTTTCGAGTATGAACATCCTTTTTCTGTTATCCAGAGTGTTTCAGTTTTGAAGATTGTGGCTTTACAAGTCTATAATGAGCTTGGTACTTTGTTTTATGCTTTTCCTAAACCTTTTGATTATGAAGATTGTGTCCTCCATTCCATCTGTGGGAGTCAAATTTTAACAGCGAACGCAGGGCTTTCAGGCAATGGTGGAGGAATTAAATTAATGAAGTGACTTTCTACAGGTTATAAAAATCCATATTTTGTATCTGGTGAGAGAAGTGGCAACTTTTTTTGTGTCCTACGTCAAAATGATAAACAAGACTCTGAACAAAAGGGAAAAACATGTACTATATCCAAAGCTTCTTTAAGGGTTTTCTTTTAAGAATCAATGTGGAAGCTTTCGTCCAAAGAAAAAAAAATCAATGTGGAAGCTCCCTTGGCTTCGATTACACTACTCAATAATGAAGCTTTGCATATAGTACATGTTTTTAATAAAGAAGCTTTCCAATTTTACCCTTCACAACAAAATTAAAAAAATTGTTAGAAAAACAGAGAAAATGAAAACAACCCCTACCATCGCATTGACACCATCATCCGACGGTCCTCCCTCTCTGTCTTTCCATTACTTGATGTTCATTCAAATGTCTCAGTAAATTAGTAATTTCAATTTGATAATGATTAAAGCCTCTTTGTTTGAATATGAACCCAATTTGCAATGATTAGAGATCTTGCAGGTGCTTCCATGAGTTTAGGAGAAGAAAATCCAAATATACGTGTAGCATGGACCCATTTGCATGTGTAGCATGGATACTTGAATCTTTCTTTACCTATATTTTTGAAAAAAAATCTAAATATACAAGTTTGGCACGATATTAATTTTTAGGTAAAGAAATTTGTGAAAAAAATAAAAAAATGAATAGTATTTGCCCTTTGCCATGGCAACAAGTGGAAACACACATTGCTTTTTGCAAGGGCAGCCATTATTCATGTAAATAGTAGCTGCCCTAACCCCCACCTTACGATGACAAATGACAAACCAGTGAAAATGCTCTAAGTGGCAACTTATCTTTGTCCTATGTTAAAATGATAAACAGAGGCTTTTGTTCCTTGTGGGTTTTATGAATGCGGAAGCTTCCATAACTTCTGTTACTCTCAATAACCTAAGAAACTACATTTAAAAGAGAAAAGTAGTATGAAACCAAAAATGAAAAATCTGGCGATCACACCGTAGCTAACCTCAGTGGATCAAAACCACGGTGTAGTGGAGGTGGTTGGTAGTTAAACAAACACAGCCAGACTTAGATAGCTGGCCATAAAAATAATAAAGACTTGGACATGGATGCTCTCTCTCTCTCTCTCTCTCTCTCTCTCTCTCACAAACGAGCTACTTAAGTAGCTATCAGACGGTCAACAGCGAACGTTAAATACTGCACCATCATCACCCTCTTCACCAACCCACTTTGCTGGCTGCTTTTTTTGTACAAGAGCTCCACGGTTCATGTAAGTTCTCGTTGCTTCTTTGATCGATTTGCTTTGAGTTAGCTCAAAAAACTTAAACTGCAATGCTTCTACTTCTACTTTGAAAGATTGGAATGAAATGGGCAAGTTTCTTGGCGGTTGGCCCCCAGTTCTGGAACTAATTATCTGGGATTAGTTCACTGCTCAAAAAATTCATTTTTTCCTCAAAAATTCATTTTTTCCTCATTGTCCCTTGTTGTTAATTTGTTTGTGCAGCTTGTTGGTTTCTAATCCACTAGTTAATTGATCATTTAAATGGCACAAGAAGTTGTAAATTCAGATGAGGTAATCTCCTTGTGCATTTATAATTGCACCAACCTTTCTTTTGATGTATCTATTTTTAGTTTTCTTCTTGCAAATAGTGAACATGATAACTGTCTGCTAATTAGTAATTACCATATGGGTGTTTATGTAATCTTTTAGGTTGTTCTTGGAGAAGAAATAGACCATGTGAGGTTGATCACCTTGAACAGGCCTCGTCATTTGAATGTCATCTCATCAAAAGTGGTATGCTCACAAAGTCAACTAGTTTTGTTTAAGTTCTTGGTGTTTTTCTTTTTTTTCTTTTTTGTTTTTTTGTTTTGGTTCTTAATTCACTTTTTTTTCACTGCAATCGCTAGCAGAATACTTGGAAAAGTGGGAAAAAGATGATAAAGCTGAGCTTGTAATTATCAAGGTTACTTCCAATTTTTCCTGAAATCTTGAACCAGCATTGGTGGTCGTGGTTTAATAGATCAATGCACAACTGTGATGAAGTTTTCAATTCCATATAGAGCCATTTAGATATTAGCCACTTGATATGCTTTGGTGTTCTTGTATAGGGATCGGGTCGAGCTTTTTCAGCTGGTGGGGACTTGAAGATGTTCTATGATGGCAGGAACTCAAGTAAATGCTTTCTCTTGTGAAAATATTTAAGTTCCTAATATATACAGAAAGTGAAGTTGCTCCTGAACCTTCTTTGGCAGAGGATTCCTGCCTTGAAGTGGCTTACCGAATGTATTGGCTTGGCTATCACATTCATACTTATAAGAAAACCCAGGTAATGCTTGAAATAAAGTAATCCTATCGCCTGTGTTTTCCATTCGAAAATGGGTTCCCTGTAGACTGTATGATTCCAAGTTTATGCCACTATTTAAGGGTATCACTGAAGAATTCATGTTATCAATAGGTGGCTCTGGTCCATGGAATTTCAATGGGTGGAGGCGCATCCTTAATGGTCCCAATGAAGTTCTCGGTAGTCACAGAAAAAACTGTGAGTATGAATATGATCCTAGTGGGATGTTTATAGAAACGTGTCTATCTTTAGTGTTTACTGGCTTGATATCTATCTCTGCATAATGACATCAAAATTTTCTGTGGTGTATTTCATGATAGGTATTTGCAACTCCGGAAGCTAGTATTGGCTTTCATACTGATTGTGGTTTCTCATATATACTATCCCATCTTCCTGGGCATCTCGGTAAGCATGCAAATATAGAGGAAAATAATTTTTCCTGGATTTTACTGAAATTGATTGGTATCGTGTGGGGAACGCAGGGGAGTTCTTTGCCTTAACAGGGGCAAGACTGAATGGTAAGGAATTGGTTGCAGCTGGATTGGCAACCCATTTTGTCCCTCTTGAGGTGATTTTCTCATTCCTTCACTATAATTTTCTTCCTCTGAAACCAAGTCTCAGAAGTATTAGCTCACAAGATTTGCCCCTCAAGTGATCTGAAAAGCTAAGAGACTGCATTATACACATCCATCATTATTAGATTCTTCGATATAATTCTTCTTCATAGTTACTATGTCAAACTAAAATTTGCTATTGTACTGTTTTTGTTCATCAGAAATTATCTGATCTAGAGAAGCGTTTGATAAGCTTAAACTCTGGAGATGAGAATGCAGTCAAAGCTGCGATTGAAGAATTTGCGGTGGAAGTCCAGCCTGATGAAGAAAGTGTTTTAAACAAGTAATAAATCTTAGTTGCTGGTGTTTAATTGTTAATTCCACTTCAATCCTTAACATTAACATGCAACGCTCCATATCTCGATCTTAATAACCTTTCCTTACCTTTCAGGCAGTCAATAATTGATGAGTGCTTCTCCAAAGATACAGTGGCTGAGATTATAAAATCATTTGTAAGTTACCTTTTGCTCATTTCTGATGTAACAGAATAATGAACAATTTCTTCGTAAAAATGGAGATTCAGGTATTTGATCAGGCATAAATTCTACAAATGTGTGTTTGTTTTTCAGGAAGTAGAGGCAACCAAAGAAGGAAATGGATGGATAAGTCCAGTTCTTAAGGGCTTAAAAAGATCATCCCCTACAGGATTGAGAATAACACTAAGATCGGTATGGTTTCTCGCAGTTTGATCAGTTGCACATTAGGTTTTAAGTCCTAGTGAGTACCTTTTCAAAAGGCATAGCCATAGCATTGCTTGTTAGTAAAGATGCCATCATCTGTTTTGGTCTGTGTCTCTCTGATTTGAACATCTATGGAAATGCAAACCGTAGATAATTCCTTCTGCCCTTTTCATGCTTAAGCTGCCTCTGACCTTTTATTCTCCAGATTCGCGAAGGCAGGAAGCAAACATTGCCTGAAAGTCTGAAGAAGGAATTTAGACTCACAATCAATATACTAAGAGCTATAATATCTGAGGATGTATATGAGGTAATTGTTGTATACCAATATTACTAACGAGAGCATATAAGAATAAACAATCCCATGTTGGAAACCCCCTCTTGCTCCCTGCTTTTGAATTGTACTAATCTTCTATTTTGATATAGGGTATTAGAGCTCTCACTATTGACAAGGATAATGCCCCTAAGGTACTAATCTCCTCTTTCTATTAAAATGTTTCTAATTCTATGTCTTACGATTTACGATCAAATTAGTTTCAGTACATATCTCTAAAGATTACAGTCATCTCTCAAGACAAGCAAATCTAAGGAACTCCCGTTGTATTTGGTTGTAGTGGAACCCACCATCTCTTGACAATGTGGGTGATGAGAAGATAGACCAAGTGTTTCAGCCGTTTGAAGAAGATTTGGAGCTCCAGATTCCTGAAAAGGAAGAACACAGGTAAGTGTGGCTTCATAGTTTATAATCTGGGCAATGTTATGGCCCAGGATAGAATCATGAACATGCTTTTTGTTTAATCAAAATTGCAGGTGGGATGGCAAATATGACAATTCACCTTATGCATCTTTCAAGGTGACTGACTAAACAAGATGCATTTCTGGTCAGCTGTGGGTTTGTTCCTTGAAGTAAAGTATTGTTCTCCTATGTTGTATCTCTCCAAGCCGATTTTCGTTAGTTATTCGCTTCGATGAATAAGCTTGTAACTTAAATCAGAGTTTCGGTTCTCATTGTATGCAATTATTTGCTTAAGTACTGCCTTTTTTTTTAAGATCATGTTCATGTGTCATTGTGAAAACATAGTGGTGTAATAAACTAGTGGGTTATTGTTTTCTAGTTTTGTACCAAATTTAGCTTAATTGTTCCATCTAAATCCTTTCTTTCACTTTCTTCCATCTTAGTGGAGCCTAAACGTGCAAAAGCTTAACTATTTGCTAATTGAAATTACTCACAATGGTTAGCTAACTGGTTGAATTTCATTCAATTTGGTCACAAATTATGTGTGTCCTGAGAGACCACAAATAGTGGGGGAAATATCGGCAGAAACGACCAAAAAGACCCACATACAACCACAAAAAAAAATTTCAGATGAGCAGTGGCATGGTGCTTTTGCCCAAACAAGTACAAAATCACAAGCTTTATTCTTATTTTTCAGAATAATTTACGCAGCAACCACCAAGATACCTTCGTTTTGCATAATGATTTACACAGCAGCAAACTAAACTATGCTCATACATACATGAACTTCAACAATGCTCACAATACATCAAATATGAAAAAAAAAACTCATCTGCCTTTACATTCATCCTGCCATGTACAATGTAAAGAAAAATGAACACGATACGCACAGTTGAAAAAAAAGATTTAAAGAAAAAAAGGATAGGATGGAGGCAGGAAAACTATGAAACGCCTTGAAAAGATAACCGGTCCCTAAGAGTATCAAAAATTGATGAAGCCGCAGCATTTTGTGAAAAAGTCAATTTTAGTCGACCAAGCAATTCACCATCCTTTGCCTGGGAGGCAGCATCAGCAGCTTCCTTGGCCATGCCAATCCGAGCGTAGGACTGTGCAAATATTAAAGATGGGCTTAATCAAAGAGATGTAGCACAGTATGAAGATTTAGCGAACGCTAAATTGCAGGGCTAAGGTTTACATTACCTCTGCTCTTTCTCGAGGATCTGTGAGTTTTGGGATATATTTCAACGCTTCTCCTTTTTCATCTGCTTCGACACATGCCTCCACAAATGGTCTGTAACCTATCATACGAAAGATAAAAGGGTAACTTAGCATGGCTGGCAGCCTTCTATGGAATGTCCCCAAAAAGGGAGGAAAATAAGGCAAAAGTAGATTTCGAATGTTGCTTATTATTCCTCCTCCCTTCTCTCAGCAACAAAAATGTGATTGCTTTAATTAAATGAACGCCTTACCAATTGGTGGTCTCTTTTCCTTTGAGAACTTCTCCAAGACATCCCAATCTCTGATTGTAGCCAAAGCAAAAACTTTTAGCCAATACCATCTCTTCTCAGAAACCTGAGACGATTTCACAATGAAGCAGTCAAGGTCTATACTGCAGTCAATGCGAAAAAAATAAGAGCTTGTAAACAATCAAAGAACATGCCAACTGTTTTATTTTGCATCAAACGTGAAAATAAACTCAAAGTTTTTACTTCGTTAAAATCAGAAAAGGAATGAGGGACGAGGAAAAAGACTTGGAAGGCGGCACAAGCTTCAGTCTCACAAACCTTGAATTCTGTTTTCACTTTCATTGCAGCTCGATGATTTCCCAGAACAATACATGTTCGAATTGTATCACTGATACTGGAATCAACAAAAATGGCCTGCTTTGTTGACACTTCTAAGTCATGCTGCATTCTGTCGAAATACAATGTAATCAGAAAAAACAGTACATTTTAAAAAACAAAATAAAACAAAAATCAAGTTATGAGATTCTACATCTTATACACACAAATCAATGACTAAAGAAAAAAGAAAACATCTAGTCTTGCATATACAATAGTGTCAAACACTAATCTACCATTAATAGGTGGTTGTAACTTGGAGTTAATTATTACAATATACTTGTGTAAACTACAATAACATGCTATCCCTTGCAACCTAGTTAATGCAATGAATGGCACGCACTAGAAATTCAATAGTTCACCCAACTAATAGCGCAGATAAACTCAAATCTAACCTCAACAACTTTGCATGCTCTTCAGCAGCCTTCGCCTCAAAGGTATATTCCTTCGTTTCTAAGAAAAGATTTTGGGCCTTCTCAATTATTTTTATGCGTGGACCATGAAGGGGAGATCCTCTGCTTGCCATTGGATTTTTTCCAAGCTCCCAAGATTCTTTCCACAAAAGGAAAGCCACCTCCTACAAAATACAAATTTTATATTTATAGTGAATGCTCCATAAGAGATGTTAATATTCATGAAGTGTTACATCAGACGTTGGACAATTGGTTACAACACATTTTGTTCAAAGGGTAGCAACTCGAACATGGGATTACAGCTTGATAGTAAAAGAATTTGAATACCAAATTACTTGTCCCTCCAAATTTCTGGAAGATTTAAAAGAACAGGCATTTCTATTAGCTTAACAATAGTGCGAAACAAAAGTCATGACATAAGAGAGGAAGCACAAGGGAATGGTTGCTCCAAGGACCAAAAGACTTGACTTGACCTTACACTCCTCTCCATACTTTAAAATTTTATCATGGGATGACTGGCGCAAATCTGATACTTAAAGCTTTACTTATGAAGACTAAAATTTTCTACGTCTAGATAATGGAATGTATGCGACCAACTTATGGTTTCTTTCTTTATAAAGCACACTATGTAAGTTTCAAAGTAAGTATGTATCTAATGTGCATTATGTATGTCTTTTGTCTTCCTCTAGAAAAATGCATGTCTATTGTCTATGACTCTATATCATATGTATACATGTACAACCAAAAGCCAACTGAAACCTACTTGAAGTTGTCCAGTTGATAGGAAAAAGTCCTTCAAGAATTCATGCTTATAGCACCTGAAACAGACACCAAACAGCTTGTTATGCATGCAATATATAGATCACTTTCCTGTGGCTTACTTTCCTCAGGATGCCCACCTCATGAAATGGAAAGATGAAAATATTTCAGACTAGTGTGTCTATGCCTACCGTGCATAAATTATAAACAAATCACGTGCCAGTGCTCTAGCTTGTATCATTCCAAAGAACTCCAATGGTTGTCTCTGCATCAAATGGAGATTTTTGATTGTTAAAGATGAATATTATAGCTATGTGGAAACTTGTAACAGACACACTGGAATACATGTTGAGTTTTCTAGATGTATTACCTTTTGCCAGATATGAAAGAGAACAAGATAAACAAGGTCTGTATCACCACTTTCAATTGCCTTCATTAAAGCTGTATCTTCTTCTCCTATGCTCAACAAGAGAGGAACCTGAAGTAAAAGAATCAGTATGAAATATAATGGACTTATTTTGCTTTTTCATAATGTGACGTCATTTTTTATTTTATTTTATTTTGTGTGTGGCTAAAAGATAAGGAAAAAAAGCTAATAATATCTTTGTATTCTTCTTTATTTTACAATTTTATAAAAAAGAACCTGTTTGGAGGAGCGTGGTTCATGTTCAACAAGCATAGCAGCTAACTTCCGGCGGCCATTCTTATCTGCATGTGCAGCAACTGCTGCATAGGATATTCCTTTGCATAGTTTCAACTGAAAATATATCTAAATAAGAAAAATCCTAAAAGATGGGTTGGTTGCACGAAATAGAATGAGAAAACACAACACAGTAACAAATGAAGATAACCAATCAACCTTATCAAGTAAGATCTCAAGAAGAGTGGCATCAGAAATTACTAAGGAAGCTGAAATCTTCGAACATGCCCAGTGCATAATCACCATCTCCTACACAAAGCCAATAAGAGAAGAGATAAGTTCAGATATCATATAAGTCGATTAATTCTACATTCAAAATGGAAAGCAGAAAGTATATAGATCTTCTTAAGTAAGCTAGTATTTAGTCTAAGAACTAGCATGCATAGTACAAATAGTATCACTTTAAAAAAAAATTCATTTTTCCCGCCTCAACGGCATCCTCCTATCAAATTCAGTTAAGGTAGTCTGATTTGTGGATCAAAGGCACAGTAGCAAGAACCCAGTGAAAAAGGAGCAAAACAATCACCAATGATGTAAACACTAGCAATAAATAGACTTACTTGGTTCATTCCAAGGTACTCTGATACCCGTAGTGCAAGAAAGTGCTTGTAGGAATTGATCAAACGACCAATCAGAACAGATGGCGTAAGCAACTGAAAGCAATAACCTTATTCAGTATTATGTAACGAAAATAGCAGCATATTTAGCAAGTTGGAAAATGAGAAAAGTCAGCTTCAAAAACCTTGTATTGTTGAATACTAAGAGGCATTCCAACGTCAGGATGCCGCACAGCATTTAAAACTCGCAAAGTTTTACACATCTCTTGAATATGATCCCGTTGAAAATTGCTGCCAAAGCCAACTGGATATCATTACCGAGAGCAGAAATCAGAAAGAATGTTCTTTCAAGACCATGGAAACTAAGAACAATGTAGTTAGTATGCACTGAACGAGAATTTGGACAATTAATAGGAATTAAAGATACTGCAACAAAAATATATATCAAAGTCCAGTCGATGAAATGTTCGAAATGGTTAACAACTCTTATCCTCTGGGGACATCAAATGAGATTGAAGTATGGGGAAAAGAAGATTATAGAAATCTTCTTGTGCCAAATGGGCTTCATATTTAACAAACACAAACTCAACAAAGCCAAAAATCCAAACTACTTGTAATACTCTGGAATACAAAAGGGAAAATGTAGGAATAACTTATATATGTTTCTCCACTCATATTCACATAAAAGTTGGATCTCCCCAATTGTATGCATTTTCATATGCACCAGGATACAAAACGGTAGCAAAAGTCCCTTTCAGTTATTGTAACTAGGTTTCAGGTTTTAGTACAACCAGATAACAAGGAAGCACAATATCCACAACAAAGCAATTATCAGAAAGAGCTCAACGTTATTCAGGCATGGAATGCTAACTAAAATATCAGCACCGTCGCCTGACTCAAACTTGGAAACCCTACTTTCCCCAAACCACTCATGGCGGGGGCAGATAAAGGAAGGGTAAAGAGGTTAAAGAATTGATAATGAAAAATGCTAACAACTTAACACTGGTGAGTTCAAATTCTACAGCAATATCAAGCCAGACAAACCTGCAAAAGGCTTGGCCATAGCTTGCAGCTCTTAGGAGCGTCCGTTGACGTAGAACATCAAATTCATGGCCAGCAGCATCAATACATGCTTCAACAGCCTCCGGCAAGGATGGGCGTATTAGTCGCAAATTCTCATCTGCCTGGTGAAACATGAAATTAACTTTGTCGTTTCACTCATGAGTTTTGCAGGCATAAAAAGCTGGGGTGTTTCAATAATTTCTTCTTGACTTTCTTTTGTTATGTTGCAGGGATTACTACAGATGCCCATAGGTAATTCAAGTTTGCACTTCGTTTCGATAAGCTAGTGGAGGTTATCTATTTCTGTTTGATTAAGAAACAAAAAAAGAGTAACCTACCTTGGCACTTTGTCTGTCAAAATGATCCAAAGCATCATACAACAATGCCGCAGGTGACGTACTTCCAATCTTGAAGATGGATTCAGTGGAATCAGGCACCCGTTGTAGAAACTCCATGCTTGAGTTAGATAATATCCTTACTCCGTCGCACTCAGGAATAAGAATTATCGGTTCATCATAAAAGTAGCGAACAGGATCTCCTCTAGGACCCATCATCAAAAGAATATCATCCCAATAGAGCAACACTGTGTCCATTCCACACCACGCTAACTGTTCCGGAGGAAGAGCTGACTGTGACACACACAATACAAATATGCACATTACAATATGAAGTAGTGCCATAACGGACATAAAAATAAATAAGCAATCTTTATTGAGAAACATACATAAACTATAAGGGTGCTTCAAAATGCGAGTTGTTCATTCTTAATGACACACATCAAATTCATGCCGTGAAATTCAAATTGAATAATAGACATACAACCAATTAAAATCACACATAGAAGCTAATTGAAAACTGAATAGTCTGACCTCACATTCCTGCTCAATTAGGATTTCGTTCAAATTCGAAGTCATGACCAACAATCGACCATCGTGCGTGAACGAAGCAAGCCACTGTCCATCTCTCGAAACCGCCATCTTCTGAATTGGTCCACGCAACACCTCAAGCCCTAGCTGCTGAACGCCATCTTCTTCCACAGCCAAGACGCAAGCGTCTCCAATCCCAAGCAGAACCTCCACATTCCCGGACATCGTGTACTGAGGCTCGATCACCGCCATACAAAGCGGCGGATCCTCGATCTCCGGGTCGGCCAATTTAACCGGGTTCGGGTTCTTGAAATCGGAAATGCAAAACAGCTGATTCGTTTCGGTGATGCAAACGAGGCCGTTTCCCCAGAAGACGCAGTCCACGACGTTTCGCTCGAAGCACTCTTGGCCCATGGAGATGCTCGGCTCGAGGAGCTCGGCGTGGATGGTGTAGCGGAAAACGGTGCCGTCCTGGACGAGGCAGACTAAGGTTTGGTCGTCGGTCCAGGCCATGCCGATTAATCGGCCGCCCGGGTGTTTCCAGATGGTCTCGCCGAGGAGATGGCCCGAGGAACTGAAGATTCGGAGCTTGCGTTGCGCCGATTCGCCGCCGAGTTGGACGATCTTTGAATCGTCTCGGATGACGGCGATGGGGCCGCCGAAGGGAGCGCAGGCGACCTTGTTGCGGTTGAGCTCCACGTGCTTCCAGCTCATTCGGTAGATTTCGGGCTTCCGGTAGTACCGGTTGTAGAGGAGCTGCCACTCCGCGGCAACCGAGACGTTGGCCATTTCTGATTAATCAAAAGTTACAATCTTTGCTCACTTATGAGCATATAATCACTAGATTCTCGTCTGAGATGAGTTCCCGAGCTCAATCTGTGAAATTGACAAGCGGGACTGGAAATTGAGCGAAATATGATAAATTAAAAAAATTCGACCAAAAAAAACACTGAAAAGCCCAATGAATTTGGAGGGAACAAGTTAGTTACTCTAATGGGCCGTATCTCTACAGCCCAAAAAACACGAACTCATGATTCAAAAACCGAAAATTGGTGATAACAAGGGTTGGTTCAGTTGGTAAGGTCTCTGCATTGAGTGTTCGAGTTTCGCCTTTCGGCTCGAGGTTGTGGGTCTACCCTGGCGCTAATGGTGAGAGTAGCCAATCTCCTCCTAAACTTTTATTCACCAAAAAAATAAAATAAAAACTGAAAATTGGTGGTATTTCGGTATGATCATAACACTATCTTTTATCAATTTAATATTAAAATAATATGTCATATTATATCATATAAATTAGTAATGCCATATAACAGTGCTACGATCACGTTCAAAATTTACTAAGTTGGAGGTTGTTAAGAGCTCCAATCAAGGAATCTTCCTAAGCGACTACTTTATTATTATTATTATTTTTTTGGGTAGCTTCTTAAGAGACTACTCGATTATGCTTCAAACACAATGCTTCGCTGAGAATGGACTGGTTTATCTATTTCATTAATGATCTTTGGCACATTCCTCATATAGATTCCAAGGAGGTCTCATCTTTGATGCTACTTTTTAACTAAATAAGCTATTAATTATTGCTTAAAACATTAATTAGCATTCTCTCTTTCAAGGTCATGACATGATTGTAAGATGACAAGGCTGTTAAAATCAAATGTGACATGTCAACAACATAAGGAACTTTTATGAGTGGTTCATGTGATCTTGTGATGAATCCAGAAGACATAAGACTTCTTTCAGTATGTGGGTAATAATAGAACAGCATATTTCTCATCATGGTGCTTCTTACCGATAGCCTGTTTAAGGATTTTGACATCCTAGCAATAAAAGATCCGGTTATGCAATAAATTCTAGAGTGTGACGTGTAAACTGAGCCGTGAAGAAACATACATACTCTTAAGATGCTATACATACATAAACAAAATAACTAACCAGGAAAGTCACGAAGTTAGATGTTCTACTCTAGACAACTTTACTCAAGGTCTTTCAATGGGACCTGTCATTTATAGATGGTAATCTGATAGAGTTCAACTTGTTAAGAAGTCTATCACATAACAACCTTAATCCAAAGCCTATGAATTGTAGTTGGTGCCTGTAGCGCTATTGTTAACTTTATTATCACACTAAATTCGACAACCGGTAATATCATATTTAGTCTCAATATCTTAAATCCACAAATTTCTTAAAGGACGGTCGCTAATTCACTTCTTACAACTAGCCATCGCATGAGCTAATTTTATAATATAGAACTCAACCTCTTCTAGTCTCTTCATTGATTTACTCATTGGGGGTGTACATAATAATCATATGATGAATCATCCAACTAGAAATTCTTTTATCCAAAAGTCATTCATAAACAAAGCTCTTGGCTTGATAAAGCCCAAAGTTTCTTATAATTACAGCTAGTTTTAGTTGCTATTACTAGCATATTTGACCACTAGGAGAGCCTAATATCATAAGACAAGTTTCTACTATTGTCATGCTATCATCAGCTTCATCCAGAACTGTATAGGAGTTCTAAAAAGATAAATAATAATATAATTTATATCATACTGTAGTTTCCAGCCCACGGAAACATAAAGCAGAAACTCTTTTCTGGTTTAGATTGATTCTAATTAGGTGTGTGGATCACAAGCAGAACAGATTAAGGTTCTTTCTCTTTTTGCACCGAAAATTAAAAAAAAAAAAAAAAAAAAAAAAAAAAAAAAAAAAAAAAAAAAGAAATAAGCTCTTTGTCAAACATGTAACAACAAGTATAAGTTACAAATGTTAATGATGAATTCAAAGGAATCAATCAAGTGCAGTATTTGAAAAGAAGAGGACCACATTCAGCTTTTTTATGCAATCAAGATTAGATTTCCCACAACAACAAAAAGGTTGCATGAGCTACTCTGTCTTTGGTCCACCAGCTATACTGAGATGAGATATGACCCATTGTGCCATGTATAATTTTAACAGCTTGGATTGGTCTGCAGTGGTGATATTACAGGAAAAAAAACCCCACAAAGAAGATGGTCAAAATAAAATTCTCTCTTGTTCCAAGACTCTCTCTTCCTTGAGATTTCTATTGTAAATCAAGGTTATATTAATCCTAAAACAACAGAAATTCAAACTTTTTAATGTTTTATTTGTAAGATTGTGGGTTTTTCTACAATGGGTTGGTGCAATATTTTCTGTTCAAGCATACAATACTGCACAATGGTTAGTGGGAAGCAGAAGATAATGTTTAAGTAGTAAACCCACAATGCAATTTTCTTTGAACATTGAAAACCTGACATTCTTTTTGCTCTGAAATTCCACATTCTTCTTTTCCATCAACCAAAAAGCCTGTCAAAGTGAACCCCACAAGGTTGAAATATCACTTCATGCCAATTATCCTCCACTTTCTTTTCTTACTCATGTTTTCTCACTGAGACCATCAACATCCATGCAATTCCCATCCTTAATACATTAAAGAATCCCACTTTGCCTTCTTTAAACCGAAAGAAACATAAGGGGGGAATTTATCTTACAGCTTTTAAGCTTCTTTCTTCAACTTGCTCACTTCCATCTTGACATATCAGGTTTGTTTTTTTGAAGTGGGGTAATTTGTCTGTGGCAGAGAGAGAGAGAGTGCTTAAGCTGCCAATTCTGTAGTGTGTGTGGGGAGGAGAGGGCGGCAAGGCAATCAAGTGCTGTGATGCACTAAACCTTATTGTCTGCAATTGAGGCTTCACCAGCATACAAAGCTTTTCAACATCTCATTAAGTTGGTTTGTGCTTCATTTTCATAAAGAAAGCAAGATGCAGTTTCTTCAGAAATTGGGTTTCTTCTGCATTCATGCAAGTGTTCTTCTTCTTCTTGTTTCACCACTCGTCAGCTCATCTCAAGAACACACAAAAGGTGCAAGCAGTCACAAGGACAACAATATTCATGAGGTATTTCGTTCGAAACTTTCTGTATTATATTGATGATGCTAAGTGCTAACTAGATTTTGGTGCATGATTTTACAGCAGACGAGCCACAAACTATTGTTTGAAATCACACTCCATGGGTTTCTTCTTTGGGCTTCAATGGGGTTCTTGATGCCTCTAGGAATACTTGCCATTAGAATGTCACACAGAGTGGAATGTGGAAGAAGGCTCAGAATTCTCTTCTATGTTCATGGCTTATCAGAGGCAAGTTCTTCTATGTTCTGTTATATTATCATGCTCTTCCATAATCTAGATTAACAAAGAGAGATGTATTTTTTTTCTTCATGGTTTTGAATTTCCATCACTGGAAAAAAGACTAACTACAGTGTTTATTTAAAAAAAAACATTGTTTATAAGGATCAGATGCCCCACTCTTACTTCCAAAGATGGTGAAGGGAAATTAAAGCAAAATGATTTCTGATTGGCAAATTGTTTAAGTAGCACACAGTTTCCTGATAACCAATCAAAATTTTCCTTTTCTTTTAAAGAAGATTATCATTAATGCTTAGAGGGCAAGAGATGAGTATGATCATAGATTTCTGGTCCATGGAGATTCATAGCTTTCTGATTATTTTATTTGAGACTTGGCACATGTGTGTGTGTGGAACATAATTATAGTGTTAGGTGCTGCATATACCTAATCTCAAATCACATCATACACACAACACAAACTAAATATATGTACTGGATTTTGATTCAATTAATTACCACATGAGTTTCATGTCTGATTAGTTTATTATGCTCAACAGCTGCTCTCCGTACTTCTTGCAACAGCAGGAGCAGTAATGTCCTTCAGAAACTTCAACAACTCCTTCAATAATAAACACCAAAGGGTTGGGGTAGGCCTGTATGGTCTAATATGGTTGCAAGCGCTGATAGGGTTTGTGAGGCCAGAGAGGTAAACTACCAAAAGTCTTCACCAAATCAATGTTTTTTGTTTTGTTTTTTTCAGTATGAACTTGTGGTTGTTTAAAAGAGCAAAAGTACAGAATATTTTACTGTAAATGAAGCCTAAGTTAAGATATTATATGGAATGGTTCAATACTTGTATTGTTTTCTCTTTCAATATGTTTCTTTTTATTGAACTTTTGTAGGGTAGAGGGTTTAGGGTGGAGAAGAAAAGGTGAAAATGATTTCAATTATGAGCAGACTACATCTTTTTTTAATGCTCTGCAGGGGATCCAAGGGAAGAAGCATATGGTTTTCTGTGCATTGGATACTTGGAAGTGCAGTTTCCCTGCTTGGGATCCTCAACGTATATACAGGTTTACAAGCCTACCATGAGAAGACATCAAAAGGCATAAGGCTTTGGACCATAATTTTCACTGCTGAGTTCTGTTTCATTGCCTTCTTCTACCTATTCCAAGACAAATGGGTGTATATACGAAAGCAAGGAGTGATTTTGGGTAGTGAGCCAGTAAGGCCCACAATAGATCAAGTGGTTTTGCCACCAGAAAAGCAAAAGGAATTAGTGACAGATTCTTGTTAAGAAGGCAAATCACCAAATGGCTGGTTTTAAGTTTTAACTAACATGGAATTCCTCTTTTCTTTTTTCCTTTTTTTTTCTTTTTCTCCTTTACTATATGGAAAATCACCAAAAGCTTTGGTTTTAAGCTTTTTCTTCTTAAACTTTTTCACTAGGAACAGTTGGTGTTTATAGCTGGTGAAGCATTGGATGTTGGGATGTGGATTTCTTCTAATAAAATAGTGATGGTTTTTGCTAATATATTTCTAAGTTATTTTGAAACACAAATTGTCGTTTGAAGTTTGTAAGTGTTTACAATTAAGCAGATTGTATGAGTAACAATTAAGCTGATTGTAAATGTTTACAAAGTGAGTGAAGAATGCAATTTCAAGAAGTTGGTGTCATTTCTTAAACTACAGGACAATTGTTTACCTATTCATTAAGAAACTTAAGCCTTAATTAAGAAATCTCTAAATAGCTTTCACACCCAACCCAAGTATAAAGTCTGCCTCAAGCCTGTTTGAATGTCAAAATGGGTTTCGTTTTCAAGGTCAGTTGCTGAAGTACAATCTGTAGATGCAATGACTATAGCAGATGACATTCTGAGCTCTTAAAAAGGATGCATTACTACAAGAGGTTTGTAGCTCAAGTGGTTAAGAATATTTACCCTTGCACCTGAGATCCTAGGTTCGATTTCCCCTCCCCCAATATAGCTTGTATAAAAAAGGATGCATTACGGATATTTCCAATTATATCAAGGGGTCAAGACACCTTAATATCAAGTAAAAAGCATGAGATTGGCAGACTGATGCAGAAAATACTTGATCTTCACAAAATTTGTGGAAATTAAACAAAAAGAAAAAAATGAAGTATTTGAAGCACTGAATCTCCAAATTCATATAACTTAATTTCTGTATTCTATTTTAGTAGTATAAATGTCAAGGGAAAAGCTGTACATAACCTGTTAATATAGCAATTCCTAATATTACAAGAGGTGGAACAAGTACAAATGCTCCAATGGTGGCAAAGAAAACTGAATCATTCCTCTTAGATACTTCGTTTAAGTAAGCCTGTCTTTTGATGTTTCTCTTCTGCGAGATGGTTAATTCTTTGGCAATCACCTTTTTAAATTTTTTGCCAAGTGGAACGCTGAAATCACCGTCTCTGTCCCCAACCAACTGCGCTAGCTGGTCACGAATTGTAAGTTTCCGGGAGCTACCATCACTCTCATAACCTAGCAATCAAACATGTAATTCTTAGCATTCTCTTTCTTCATTTTCTGTGAGCAACATACGATATGTCTGTTTCAAAATGTGGACAGAAATCACATACCACCATCAACTGATGAGCTTGTAGAGGTAAGTTGCTCCAGAAGATTCAGCTGTGTGCGAGCAGATGACGAAGATCCTGTAAAGAAAAATGCATATGAGAAGTGTTTAAAGTAAAGCCAATATACTCTTATATTTAAGCTGAGCTTCTTGCATCAAACCAAATCCAAAATAAAAGCTACTGCTTTTCAAACGGGAACAGAACAAAAGGTCATGGAAACCAGAACTACGAAAGGTGGTTAAGACCGTGACATAAGAAGCACTGCAAAGAGTCTTAGTGTCACTCTAAAGTCCTTGCTTTTCCTCTAATTGCTTGCTAATGTCGAATCGCATCGTTATATAGCAGGCAGTTAAAAAGCTTAGATAAGATTGTTTAGAAGGGCCTCAGAGGTAGTTAATCTTATCCCTTTAAGCAAACTAAACTGATTAAATTGGACACTCAATCAGGTCTACTGATTATAACAAAAGGGTAAAAGAACATTCATACTATACTGACCGGAGAGAGAAGCAGGAGGTTCTTCGTCTTTAACCCAACTCTCAATTCTGTCTGACTGAGCAGAAGTTCTAAAAGTAGTATTGGACCTGATGTGGGGTTTGCGTTTTGGGTTTACAAATGGAGGAGGAGGAGGAATTGAAGAAGAAGAAGAAGAAGAAGGAAATGGAGAAGGGTTCGGGTAGAGAGAAGCAGCAGTTACATTCAGGGCCATATTTTATGAAATTTGTGAGTTTAGAAGGTTCCTTTTCCATGGCCTTTCTTTGAGGCTATTATTCAGTTGGCCTTCGAATTTCTGTTGCATTATGCCGACCTCAACTTATGTGGGCTAAAAGAAATGCGGGAAAAAGCTCCTCCACATATATTGCACTTAAACATGCCTCTGTTTTTTTGCTTTTTCTTTTTCTCCTAAGGGGAAAAAAACCTGCTTTTGCATATTGAAAAATAAAATGGCTATCAAAGGGATTTATATGATGCAAATCACAAAATAGTTTGGAGAACTTAATGCTAGAAAAGAAGGAGACAAGTAGAGAAAGACTGCATCCTTGAATTAGAATGAGTAATGAAATTTAGTTTGTTGTATTAAAGGGATGTTATAGGCGTGGGATGATATATATAATAACAAACAGCGACTACCTTTGATAAAAAAACGAAAACAAAAACAAACTTGAGAGTATTTCCAAGAGTGTCTCTAAAATTTAGTCAAATTTGAGCTAAAAAAGCTATTACATCAAACTACTTAAAAATTGTTCCTCTTACAATGTTCTCTATTTTCCAAAAGTGTGTTTTTCCAACGGAGAGCCAACTAGCGAACTTATTGGAGTTGCGATTTTCCCTTCTTGTCGCCAAAATGGATAAGGAGCTAGGTAATAGCAAGTCGGCTAGATACTCTTAGTTTATGTAAAGAGACTAAACCAATTAGCGGAGGCTGGACTGTAAATTGCAATTTCGTTAGTTCGGTATAAGATTATACCTTTTTTAGTGTAAAAAAAACCCAACTAATTTTAATCGTAAATTGTGACTACCGAATCTGAATCGCTTTTTCAATTTTTTTCCCACCCCTAACTTATTGAAAAGGAGATGAAATTAAATCAATTTCTATAAATTTAATTGAATCACATAAATTTGGATTCTACTAATTATTTGAATTTCCAATTAAACCAAACTCAGGTCAATGTTTGTTGTTACATCCTGAATATTTGAAGTTTGAACTTCCAGATTAAGCAAACCAATAATATCTCCGTGGCCCCCACAAACAGTGCATGGGCCCCATAATCTAACAAAGGATCGCCGTTAAAGAATGATCCTAACTAAGGATATCCCACTGTATAACCTCTGACTTTCGTTAATCCCACGGTCCCCACCAACATAACATAATCCAACTTGCATTCTGATGCTAAATCCAACTAAATTACCAAAATAACCTCACGATTCATTGCCCTCTAAGAAATGCTTTTTAGAATCACGCCAATAATTAATTTTGTGTCCTACTTATTTCTAAATTATATAAAGTTTTTAAAATTAAAATAATGGCCATGATGTGTGTTTGTTTCGTTCTCCATTTGAGAAATGTCATCAGCAATAGTTTGAACATTTTCTTTGAAATTGAAAACAAATGTTAGCAAAAAAATAATTGGAGCAGGGGTGTTATGGTCATTTCAGACTGAACCCGTCGACATGGCCAGTAATATGACCGTTGGAGCCCTACAAAAAACCAGGCGTTTCGAAGCATTAAATTAAATTAAATTGAAAGGGGAAGGAGATGTATCCCGAGAACTTCAGCGAATCAGATACCAAGCAGAAGACTTCACAAGTTGTAAACCCAAAACCTTTCCTTTTCCATAACCCCACTCTCTCTCTCATGGAAGGAAACCAAAAACAAAGGGAGGAAGAAACTGAAGAAAGAGGCGGTCGCGGTGCTGGTGGTGTCGGTGCATTATTAATGGCCGAAGGTGGTGCAGAGGAGATAGCCAAGGAGATTGTGGCAGCAGAGAAGGCTCCTCATCCGTACGCTTTTCATGTATCTGGACCTCGAAATTTGACAGCTCCGAATTGGAGGGACCTTATAAACTCTAGTTGGTCAGTACCCATTTCATTTCTTTTATGATTTTTGTAAGGTTTCATTGTCTTCGTTCTTGGATTACAGTGAATGGCCAATATGTTACAAAGCTTTGCTCTTTAGAGAGTTTCACATTTTTGCAGGGCCTGGTGGCAGAGGACGTTTCTCTGTCTTTAAGAAAATCTGTGAAATGTGTTGAATTGTTGCTTAAAAAACATTATCAGAATGGGTTTCATTACAAATTTGAAAATTTCGAAACCCATGCTTGGAATTTTTTTTTTGTGGATATAAAGGATTTATTTTGAGTTTTATTGGTTGGTTGGTGTAGAATATAGAAGGAAACTACCTTTGAAACGGAGAAGATGGCAGAGTTTTTGTTACTCTATGTTTTGAGCTTTTATTAAAGAGTTAATAAATTAGGGAAATGCATCTTGGATCTCAGATCATTTCAATCAGGATCAGCCGAGAAACTTGTCTCAAATTTTGCTGCATTTTGGTGGGACTTTCCTTAAATTATGGGCTCCTAGATTTAGGAATTTTGGGGGCTTTATCTCATTCCATTATACTAGTCCTTGATATGGAAGGTAATACTATGATGATATGGATTACTTATGTAAAGTTAGTTCCATTTTAGTCAGCTCAAATTCCAATTATAGTTAAGTCTCTAATTTGTACCTTATTGGTTGGGGCCTGCTTCTTTTTTGATTTTTGTTTTTTTTTTTTTTTTTTTTTTTTTTTTTTTTTTGTCGTTTTGTTTGGTTTGTTTGGTTGGTTTTACCATGCTATCTGGAATTAATCTGAGCATAAATTACAGACACAAATGTAAAAAGAATGCTGTTGACATTGTTAATTTAGTGATCTGGATTTAGAATCATTGAACCAAATGCTAGCTTTGTTTCAAAATTAGGCAGAATTGGTTCTGGGGTATACTTACGCTTGTCTCCCTCATATGACATGGCACAACTCTCATGTAGTATAGGGGATGAAAAACCCTATGCCACTAATTTTGGTAAATGACTAGCTTTTCTTTTCATACAGGAAGGATGGGAATTATAAACGAACTGTAATCGCATGCTTCATACAAGCAATATATTTGCTTGAACTCGACAGACAAGAGGATAGAGATGAAGCAAATGCTCTAGCTCCTAAGTGGTGGATACCCTTTAAGTATAAACTATCCCAAACCTTAATCGATGAAAGAGATGGATCCATATTTGGGGCAATTTTGGAATGGGATCGATCTGCAGCACTTGCTGACTTTGTACTCATCAGACCAAGCGGTGCACCAAAGGCGGTTCTAGCACTTAGAGGAACATTGCTCAAAGGCCCAACTATGCGAAGGGATATTGAAGACGACCTTCGTTTTCTTGCTTGGGAGAGCTTGAAGGGCTCTGTTAGGTTTAAAGCAGCTATGGAGGCTTTGAAATCAGTTGCTGAAAGGTATGGAAGTAGTAATGTTTGTATTGCGGGACACTCATTGGGGGCTGGATTTGCTCTCCAAGTGGGAAAAGCATTAGCCAAAGAAGGGATGTATGTGGAAACTCATTTGTTCAATCCGCCTTCTGTTTCGCTAGCAATGAGCTTCAGAAATATCGGAGAGAAAGCAGGATTTGCTTGGAAGAGATTTAAGTCAATGCTCCCTTTGAGAAGTGGAGCTCAGGTCAGCAGTGAAGAAGGGGATAGGACTTCTGGTTTTGGATTGAAGAATTGGATGCCAAATTTTTCGGGTTTGAAGAATCCTGGTATGGGTTTGGGAAAATGGGTTCCTCATCTGTATGTAAATAACAGTGACTACATCTGCTGTTCTTATACTGAGCATGATGGAGCAGAAGTAAACAATGCTAACAAGGAGAATGTGCGCCCAACAAATGGTCAAGTAGCAGCAAAGCTGTTTGTGATGTCAAAGGGGAACCAGAAGTTTTCGGAGGCTCACGGTTTAGAGCAATGGTGGTCTGATGATTTGGAACTTCAACTGGCTATGCATAACAGTAAGCTCATTAGCAGGCAGCTGAAATCCTTGTATAGCCTTCCAGCTCCACAACAAACACTTGCTAGATAACAAAGGCCCTCTTGTTTTCTTTCTTTCTTAAATAACTCGTTTTCGACTTGGGCCTTCCATACTGTCATGTTTTTATGCTTTGTCCATCAGTTCATAATGGCTATTGCCTTTGCTCATCGTTGTTTGTCACCTGTGTTTATTGTCATTTTCATTTGTTCAGGTTCTCTAAATTTTCCTAAGATATCTGAAAAAGCTTTACAATTTTTCCTCCTACAGTACCACAATGTGAAATAAGCATGAATAGGTGTAGAATTAATCATGTTGTGCTCTGCTTGGCAGGATATGATAAAGTCCTGCTCATGCTGTGTTCATCTTAATAGTGTTCGGGCACATTGCATCATATTGAGCCAGTATCGTCTTGTATTAGACTCAGCAATTTTACACCTCTAAAGATGAATGAGTTTAAGATAAGAAATATTTCCATCCAAGCAACATACATCAACTTTAATTGAATACGGCGTACCACATAATTTTGCGTATGGAATTCTGTCTACTCATTTACAAACTTCAACTGTAGAAAAGGACCTATTTCAAATGGATAAACATTGTTTTATATTTAAATTTTCTAAAAGTATGAGATAATCAGCTATTTCAAATGGATAAATTTTCTGTCTACTCAGTTTGATATAATTTGATTCAGATGCAAAAGTCAGAACACAATGTAAATACTTCACTACTCTCTTTCTTCACATCAAAGACTTAGTAATGGAGAGCTGGACAAACTAAAATATAAAGTAGCTCTAGGATTAGAGGGTTCTGGAAGTGCTTGCTTCACCAGACTCATCATCTCCCTCAGACTCAGTCATCTTCAGAAGTGTTACCATCATCATATGGGATTCTGGAAGTGCTTGCTTCTTGAGACTCATCATCTGCTTCAGAGTAATCTTCAGAAGTACTTGTTTCTTCAGACTCATTATCTCCTTTAGAAGTGTTACCATCATCATATGGGATTCTGGAAGTGCTTGCTTCTTGAGACTCATCATCTGCTTCAGAGTAATCTTCAGAAGTACTTGTTTCTTCAGACTCATTATCTCCTTTAGAAGTGTTACCATCATGGGGGACTTTGAACGTGCTTGCTGCAGACGAGTCACCGATACTTTTTGCCGGGCAGTTTGGAAGGGCAAGAAAGTTGACTTGACAGTGGTATGAGATTTCAATCTCAACCAAACCACCAAGTGGGATAAGAGACAACATTCCTCCATCAATTCCTAACTCCACAAACCCACTTGCACCTTCTATAAACTCGAAGCGAATTCCTCGTACCTTAATTAAAAATAGCGGTAAGTGAAAAAAAAAAGAAAAAAAAGTAGATATAAGTTTAGTAATCCTCTCTTTGAAATGATTGCTGCAATCCGAACAAATATCAATTCAAGATGATGTATGACCTGATCAAGGAGAGGCCGGTGTCTGCTTTTGTCAGAAAATTGCTCTTCGGAACCGATAACTTCGAGGCATCCATCGTCTATGAAAGATAGGATCCTGGGTGTCTGTAATTAACTCAGTTTTAACATAGAAAATTTGAAGTAATTAATGGGTATATATGTATCGGGTGTTGCTATTTGGACAACATTATTACTCACTACCTCTCTAATATTGATGCATCCTACATACGGTGGTGGATCCTTTTTTAGAGAGATGATCATCAATGTGGTCGTACAAATGAAGAATCTTGTTATTTAGACCGTATTTACTGATCACATTGCTAACAACCTCTCTAACATGATAGGTCCCACATATATTTGTGGGGTCACCTCTATTATAGGGATCAGCATCCACCGATTTGAAAAAACATTTGTATAGAAAAATCAAAGTTGATCTTAATAGAGAAAATTAATAAATATGGTATAAATAATATTAAACCTGATTGCAAATGCCAATCGCAAAAACATTAACCAATGCATGCATATCTCTCGAAAACAAAAACATGTGTAAACAAAGAAAAAGGAACCTCACTTTTCCATCTTCCATTGTATTTTTTGCCACCCAACGATCATTACTTCGACCAAAGATAGGCAAGTTAAGACAACAAATTGAATTGATTCTGTTCATGTATACCAAGGAGACATAAAATTAGAGTACGCGTAAGTCTGCGTGCGTGCATGTGTGTGTTAATGGTATATATATATGCTTAAATGTAAGTAATCAAAACATAACCAGTGAAGGGTATAACTCAGGTGGTTTTGCTCTTTCATTTCTACTCATATAGGTAGAAGTTCAAAACTCTCAAGCACCCAATGAATAAGTGTAAATCTCCTCCCCAATAGGTTGCACTCAAAAAAATAATCAAACCTAAAATCAAAAGTGATGATCATTATCTCTTCTTCTTTTTTCTGCTAGAAATATGAAAAGCATCAATGTCACTTGTACTAGGGAAAAAAAAAAGGTTTAACTTGCATATTAGTAGAGGTCTCATGTTCAAATTTTTATGGCACCTTCACATTGTCGCTTCGCTTATATATAAAAAAAATTTAATTATAAGAAGTGATGACTTGATAACAACATAAATTCCCGATGTACAGAGAGGATTGCCCTTTTGGTGCATTTGACACTGACAGAATCAAGTTTTTATGAAAAATTAGTTATCAAACTAGGGTTAGAGAGAGAGAGAGAGAGAGTTACGGAAAGATGTGCCAAATGAAAGTGCCATATTACAGAAAGATGTGCCAAATGAAAGTGTCATTTTCCTTCTTTTTTTTTTTTGGATGGTGATTTTCCCACTCTAATTTTATCCACTTACACTCCTTAGTGTAAGTGGATAAAATTGGAGTGAGGAAATCATTACCCTTTTTCTTTCCATTTAATCATACAACAAATAGTGAGATGAAAGACATAGTGCAAGCAAGGTTTTCATTAAACATTTTAAAGAAATAAAAACACACAACAGAAAAATGATATCCTCTATGAGGGAGCAATAAAAGAGGTTGAGCGTAAATTCCATGATCATTACGTACCTTCTAGGAATGTGAAGCATTTCCCACTGACCAAGATGATTCAACACCTTTACTATTGCAATTGAGGTTAGGTCTTCCCTGTTAGGAAAAACAAAAGTATAAAGTACTAAAAGAAGAATATGTAGTTGGCTTATATTTTCACAAATGTTCTATAAGGTTTATGAAATTATCATATTTGATATTTCACGAAATTACCCCGCGTACATAAAATTTGTCCCTACCGTGAGATTCCAAAAAAATTATGTTAAATTGATGATATGGCATATATGTGGAGCCATGTGTCCAATAATAGCATGCCATGTGGATCTAAATAAAAAATTATTTTGAAAATATTTAAAAAAATAAAAATTCAATAAAACATGTCATCAAATTTTTTGTATTGAGCATTTCTTTTTTTAGTAAATCTGTCTATTCCCCTTCAAACTAATTATTTCTCACCTACAACCCATCATTATATTTTTCTACAAATAAAACCTAATTTTTATAAGTAAAACTTGATGACTAGGATCCAACTCATTAAGTTACCTAACTAAACTTAAAATTTAATTTATTATACTTTTACATATTCAAAAAGTTCCCCTAATTAGAGTTTACAGTTATGCACAATGGTAAGATAATTCCTTCTATTTACATCAAAATTTCATAATTTAATAATTTTATGGCTTGTATACCACATTCTCATACCATCTTATGTTGTACATGAAGTGGACAGCCACATCAATAAAAAAGTGTCAATAAATCATAAAAGAAAAGAAAATGTTAAATTAATTTTAATTGATGTGGTTGTCCACCTCATCTGTCACATAAGGTGGTATGGGAATGTGGTATACAAATGTGGTAAGAGTAACATTATTCTTTTTAAAAAAACACACCTATCTTTCCACCCATCATTATTTCTAAAATACCCTTTAATTATTAATTCAAGCATTTAACTAGAACTCTCTCTCCTCATATTTTCTTGTATTTCTGTTTTTGTGTTCTACAAGATTAGGATTTCGATTAGTACAAACAATCAATACATGGCAATCTAATTTTGTTGTCAATTCATAAAAGCAGAGGATTTCCACTTTTTCATCTGCTGGTGAAAAAGGTCATCAATTCTGGGCACATTTTCTTCTTTTTATCGCAAACCAAAAACACACCTTGTTAAAAGCAGAGGGTTTTTTTTTTTTTTTTTTTTTTTTTTTTTTTTTTTTTTTTTTTTTTTTTTTTTTTCTAATTGGATTACCAGATGATAGTAATTTAATAATTCATACAGGGTTATTTATAACAACGTGATGAATAACTTAGCTTGGATTGAAAACATGAAGCTCTGCCAATAAATACCTTATACCCAAACCGACTTAAATATCGGCCATTTCGAAAATATTAGTAGTCCCCAAATGTAGAAATTCCGACGAAAATATGAATAAAAACAAAAGAAATTGTTAGAGATTCCGAAGAAAAGAAATTAAAGTTTAAACAAGGATGAAATTCTTTACCTTTCAAGATTAAGTAGTGCCAAAATCGTCTGTATAATGTTGGATTATCCTAAGAAATGTATAAGAATTGAGGAATTCATATTATCTTAAGATAATAAGTGGTAATAAAGAAGGAGATCATGATCAACCATGAGATGTGGTGTGGTGGTAGCTCACCTCATCCCTTAACCATGAGGTTAGGAGTTCGATCCCCGCCCATGGGAATGGAACACATTTCGTGGCCAGCTGTTTACCTCCTTTGGGAGAGCTCCCGCAGCGAAAGGGATTAGTCACTGCTGTCGGCGGTGGACACCCTTGGGTCTAACCAAAAAAAAAGAAGGAGATCATGATCATCCATATATTCAGTACTCAAGGTTTTCATTCGTTTGATAATATAGAATATATATCATAAAAATGAAGTGATAGGTCCATTGAGAATGGAGATTGGAGACTATGAAAGAAGAAAAAAAAAGGAGCAATATTTTTACCGCTTTTTCCACCTCATGCCAATAATGTCGTAATCGGGTCGGAAAATATTCAGTGTCTTTCATCCTAATGAGACAATGCCAGCTGAAAATCCAATAAAAGAATAAATAAGATTACAACTACAATAAATTAATGCAGATTAATTTACCCATTAATTCTAGTTATCTTACTATTAAAAGTGGACTTCAATGTAAACTAAAAAGAAATAATATGAACATATATAATTGTCAATGAGGTCTAGTGGAAAAATGACATTTATTTTCATACCAATGGTCTTAGATTCAAGCTCTTATGGCACCTAATTAGTAATGTGTGTATGAGAAACCTTTTTTTTTCTATAATTTTTTTTTTATATTATCGCTTATATTTATAAAAAAAAAATACATATAGATAATTAAAGAGTTAGCCATACGACATGTTGATCGAATACCTATCAGTTTTCATTCGTTTTGCCAGTGCTACGTCAACAAGGAACGATCGCAATGGTGATATATTTGAAATGCCCTTCTGGAAGTAGTCAAGACAACATGCATAAATTAAATAAAGTATTAAATGTTAGTGCCTATATATTACGGGTACACCACACAAAAATTCCTATGTGCCTTACACAAATTATTTATTTATTTATTTATCATCTAATTATCATCCTTCTTTTTATTTTTCTTTTTTAATTTATGAAAATTGTAACCATTATGAAATAATAGAATAATGTACCCAATACAAATTTATAAATTCTTCGAATTATCTATCTAATATGTAGGTAAATTATTGTAACCTCTTTTTTTAACAGAAGTATGTATTTATCTATTTACCTATCTTGTATTAGATATGTAGGTAAATTATATTTTGCATGTATCACCATAATTTTCCAATATACAATTGCCTAATCAATATTGTTCTAGGTATATATTATCATTGTTTAATATTGTTATTCGTGTATGGTTTGTGTTACATATTTATGTATTCATTGATTTATTTTTAACAAAACGTTTCAATATTAAATAGTTACCAATTAAAAAGAATTAAATATAAATGCTAAACGTCCTACCCATCCAAACGAAGCAGCGATTCCACATATTTCTAAAGTCGGTGGTGGTACCGGAGCAATGGAGGGTGACTCTGGCAATTTAAGATCACAGATAACTCCCAAAATCCAATTGAAAACCTCATCCCTGCCAACAACCTGAGATATATAATATCAAATTAAAAAAAGATATTAAAAATGTTATTTAGAAAAGTATAGACTACGCTTTAGCAAACCGTTACTCACTATAATTCTCATCTTCCTTTGAATTTCAGAAGCAAAACCATAATAACCTTTTTGCTTAAGCTGTTCTAGAGTACCATAAACATCCTTTAGCACTATCTCAGGATTATCATATGCCTTTGCTAATCTTAGTCGTACACCAAAAACCTAGAAAATAAAGGAAACAAATACAATATTATATTTACAACAAACTTTAATCAAATCCATGCATGTTAATTAGAGCTTTAATTATACATAAACTGTGTTAAAATTTCATTTCACATAATACCTGCTCTTTAGTAAGGAGGTCGCAAAATTTCCCAATGAGTTCTTCTCCATCATCCAAATGCCTATCAATAAACACCAACATTGGGATACCGAAGAAGGAATCAGGTAATTGAAGCAACTCCTCAGATTTGCGGTGGGGCGGAGAAGTCCTCCTGCATGGGATATTCATATTGGTTGGTAAATAATTCGAAATACGATATACCAAAATAAGGGAGTAAGTAAGGTACTACTGTACGTATAATTAAGTTGAGAATAACACCCTAAATTTTGGGAGTTTTGGGACATGATTTCTGCGAGTGTCCTAGCGGCCAATGGTAGACCATAACATAAATCCTTAATTTCACTCTCAAACTTTTCCAAATGTTGTTGATATTCAAAATCAGGAAGGTAACCAAAAACAGTGTACTTAAATATATCCCAGCAGCTTTGTCGGTCCAAACGCTGAAGAGGAATAACCAAGCTGTTATAACGTTGATCTGACCCCTCCGCCGGTACCACCATAGCTTCAACCACTTCCGGTATCCTACTAGTGACGATGACCGCACCACCAGTACCCTTAGGCAATCCGTGCGACAAGCGATCCCCAACTTTCTTATCACCTTCCTGAACCTCAAGTAGTTGTTCCCTATGTCCTAAATCCGAGTAGAAATCGTTCATGTGCCACACATCATCCAACACAATCAAATACCTTTTATCTGATAAACGTTGGTTGAGCCTTTCCAAGAGAGCAGCAAGGAGATGACCAGACTTATTATTACTACTTACTGTCTTCTCCTCCTCCTGGATGATGCCATCTCCATCGACAACAGCAAGGAGATGACCAGAATTATTACTACTTATTGTCTTCTCCTCCTCCTCCTGGATGATGCCATCTCCATCGGCAACGGCTTCATGGTCCAACTTACTAAGCATACATTTCACAATGCTGACCTCAATTTCTTCTTCTACTTGTTTATTTTCTTTGATTATATTCGACAAGCATAACCAAATTATAGGAGAAAATTCACCTTGCACTATCCACCAACTCAAAAACTCGCGCACCAGAGTGGTCTTACCCGCGCCTGCCATACCCACTATCCCAACTGCCGCAAATCCAGCACCTGACGACGGCGATGATTTTAAAAGAAAGTTCCCAATCTTCCGTAATTCCTCATCAAATCCCACAACTTCAGCCTCAAATTTTCGACCGCGACGTATTAATACAGGTAGTTCGCTCTCTAAATTCTCTTCAGGATCAGGACGACTTGATGATTCCCTCAAATTATAAATGTTTTCTTCCTTTTTCATAAACTCAGCCTCCAAGATGCGTTTTATTGCAGCCAGCCGCTTCTTCATCTTCCGCACGAAACAAATCTTCGTCAAACTCAAATGGTTGAAGATTAAATGAGTCTTGGCCTTTGTTCAGTGCTTTGATCTCTAGTTCGATCATTTTCATATTTTTAGCATCAAATAACTGTTATTCATGTTATTCATCCACCCACGTTATTCATGCTCAGCATCAAATAACTGTTTAAAAAGTTCTTTGCTTGCATGAGTATAATGAGCTTTTTCTTTTCATTTTTCCTTTCAAGTGTTCGGTTTTGAGCTGTGATTGCTTTTGTAGCTGCTTTTGTTAATCAGTTTCGGTTATTCCAATTACAGGTAGCACTTTGTGAAGCTACACGACGACAAGTCTTGAAATTAACGCAAAATTGGCAGGTTTAGGTTTACCATGTTGTCTCACAGGAACTCGAATGTGACATAATAAAAAGGTCAAAACCATATGTTGGCAAGATTGTGAAGTTGATATGGCCCGTTTACTCTGTTTTTTTTTGGGGCAATAGTTGATATGACCCTCTAAACACTAATAATTAAAGGGTCGAAATAGGATGAAACTTAAGGACCTGAGTTTAACAAGCACGTATTATAATTATACGAAGATGAGGAAGATGACAAAGCTTGTGTATTATTAAACCACAATGTGCCTTTTAATTTTTGATTCAGAATTTTGATTCAGAATCCACAATGTGCCTTTTAATTTTTGAGTTTCAGCTATAAAACCGAACCGAGGAGTTTAACCATACTTACCGAATATTTTGTTGATTAAATAAAACACATATTTTGCCACGTTATCCTGGTCCTTCACACACCGTCTTATGTTCATTGATATTAAGACTGATCGAAAAAAAATGGGGAATCATATATATTTTTCTTTTATCATTGTTCTTTGCTTCCAGGACAACCAAGGAGTATATGCGATGAGCTTTTTCTTTTCTCCTTTTCTTTTGTCTTTGCTTCCAGGACTACCAAGGAGTATATGCGATGAGCTTTTTCTTTTCTCCTTATGCGCGTTTAACAGTTTTATAATTATATATATGAAGATGACGAAAAATTCTTTATTTAAGATGAATAATTGTTTGAAAAGAGTTGGGAATTATATATATTTCTTTTGCCATTGTTCTTTGCTTCCAGGACTACCAAGGAGTATAATGAGCTTTTTCTTTTCTCCTTTTCTTTTTTTATTTCTTTTATTTGCCTTTTGAACTGTGATTGTCAACTAATAGTATCTCCAAGAGTAATAGTGAAAAATAAATGCACCTTTGAGAAGTTGAGCCACATTAGTAAGTAAGGAGGAGTTTCTCCTTAAGCACAAGGAGGGAAGCATTATTTATTTATTTAACAAGTGTCAAAATCCCATTTGTTGTGAGAAGGAGCTCCTCCTCTATTTTTTTCCTTTTTGTTTGACATTTTAGCTATAAACCGAACTAATTCTCCTGCCCCGGTTTAATTGAATTGACTGAAAAATTACCGTTCTTAAATAAAACATATCTTTTGACATGTTACCCTACTCTTGCACCACCCATCTTCTTTATGCTCAATTAGCAAGTTAAGATTTACCAACATCAGATAATTGTTTAAAAGAAGTGTGGAATCGTATATATTTTCTTTTGCCATTGTTCTTTGCTTCTAGGACTACAAAGGAGTATAATGAGCTTTTTTCGTTTCTCTTTTTCCTTTCAGTGTTAGCTAAGAGTAATTATTGTATTTCTTTAAAAAGATGATCTTGCGGTTATTGTTTTAAATGTTCTAACCGGTTTTCACATTCATATGAATTTCTTTCCACATTAATGTGATTACATCAATCCCTTGAGTTCCACAGCTACCTCCTTTTCAGTAATTGCATCTGAAATGAGTGTCACCTTAACCTCAAGAAATGCAGAGCATTTCCTGCCCAAGTTATTGGATCGTCTGGGAAAAGTCAAAGCCAACATAAAGCCAGGTGATGATCAGGAAGTGTTCATGAGGAGCTTCAAAAAGATTGAAGATGGGCTTCGACAACTGGAAGACTTAAAATTGCTACCTAGACTTAAGCTCTGGGAGCACACTCTGTTCAACCAATTCACTGTCTTAGAACGTCGAGTTGATAAGTTGTTCTTGGGAGATGATGAGAGCAATACTTTCAATAGCCTGGAGGCAATCACCGACGTCCTGGCTCGCATTATTGAAAATGTCGACCAAATAAACTCGATCCCTTTGATGAAGTTAATGCCGAGTTACACACAGAGCAGTTCAGAGTTTACGCATCGTTCTCAGCCGGAGTCGGGTCTAACAGCAGCTAAGAAGCTATCAAAAGAGTTGTCACAAATGGGCGTGGAGAAAGGAATTCACGAAAGTCGTGCTATGGCTAATCTGAGGAGGAGTTACGAACATCTTGAGGGCACCGAGTTGAGGCTCTGCTTCCTCTCTTTGTCAATCTTCCCTGAGGAGTCGGTGATAAAGAAAAGGCCTCTAATTTACTGGTGGATTGGGGAGGGCTTCATCACGGCCACCCAAGACAAGACAGCCGAAGAGGTAGGGGAAGAAATCTTTGGCAAACTCATGAAACAGGGCTTGATTCAACCACATGGAAATGTTGTTAATGCATCCAGTAGTTCCACTAGTTGCACGTTGCACCCTTGGATTCGTTGTATGCTGATACGCTTGGCCAAGGACGCTCTGCTCTTCCACTTTGATTCATCATGGCCGTGGATGCCATCATGTCAAGTATCATTGGGCAGGCGTGCGTGGTTAGTTTTTGATCAGAACCCGACTTCTCCGGGTGAGGAAGATCTGTTGACAGTATTCAATGTGAACACAAACTATCTTAGTTTCAAACGTGAATGGCTTAGGAAGTTGAAGAACGTTGTTGTTCTTCAGCTGGGACGGTGGCAGAGCTCACCCACGCATCACATTGAAGTGGATGATGAAGGATTATTTTTGAAAGGTATTCGGGCTCAGCACTACTTGAGCTTCAAGTATCTTAGTCTCCGAGGAATATCAGGAATAACACGGATCCCTTCTTGTATCTTTAACATCATCAGCCTTGAAATTCTGGATCTGAGAGCATGCCACAATCTAGAGACATTGCCTTCGGATATCTCATCGTTGAGGAAGCTCACTCATTTGGATATATCCGAGTGTTACTTCCTAGAAGGCATGCCAAAAGGGATCGGCAAACTCTCTTCCCTCCAAGTACTTAAAGGTTTTCTCATAGCCAATTTGAAAAATACTCCCTCAAGACTCGGTGATCTTGCCAAGTTGAAGAAACTAAGGCGGCTAAGTATATACATAGGGAATGAGGCCGTAATGCATGACAACGAGTTTGAAACTTTGAAGGAAATTTCATCTCTTCGCCGCCTCAAAATATCATGGACAGTGGTTTCTTCAGAGTTGAAAGAAAAGATTTCCCTCCAGTCCCGGGATTTCTCGCTCCCACCGGATTTAGAAAAATTGGATCTTCAAGGCATCCCTCTGAAAGAAGTACCATCATGGCTAAACCCGACGCAACTGAAAAATTTAAAGAAGCTCTATATAAGAGGCGGGGAACTTTGTAGCCTGGACCATGCAGGGAAGGAGACCGTCACTGAGTGTAAGTGGAGGGTGGAAATCTTGCGTCTCAAGTACTTGAGTAATATGAAAATAGAACTTCCAAAGGTGGAGGATCAGTTTCCTCATCTGTTGTACTTGGAGATTAAAAAGGACATAAATGAGGAAGGCATATTTTGGAGAAAATCTCAAGGTCAGAAATTAAGCAAGTAAGTTAACGCCACGATAAAGTTAGTCCTCTGTATCTAGTTCATGTCTGCAGCATGTTATAATTAACTGCATGCCCTATTGTTATTGTATGCATACATCAATCCCTTTGCAATATGCAAGAACAGAGGAGTTTTCCAACCCCACTCCTTTTCTTAAATAATTAAATTTATATGCGCATTTTATTTAAGCAAACAAAAGTTTTACAACCTCAAATCTAATCCCCCTCTTTATACAGCTGCTGATAAATGTAGCAGGGCTTAGTCAAGGTGCAATGACTTGGCATCACAATAAAAGCAATCCAACTGTGCCTTGCCGGGGACCAAGAAACACACATTCAGCTGGCTTCAAATACGTAAATTGTATTTGTTTGTTCGGTTCTTGTTTAATAGTGAAGAATTAATTCTCTAACGACAATTAGTGTCGTGGTAATTCGATGGAGTTATTAAAAATAATAATTCTCTAATCACTATTCTTTTTCGTGAGAAAGTTGTTAACATTCTCCTTAATATAGTATCTGATCAAGTTGTCATTTCCAGAAATTTCAAGTTGAAAACCTCCAATCCTCGTGTGCTCTGGGGACTTGTCTTTTATTGAATAAAAGTTGGCTTTGTGTTGTGTTACCGAATTGTCATGGTCTTTTTTCATAAAGTGAAGGTATATATATATTTTTTTAAAGAACGAAATTCATTAAGGAAAATACTAGAGGCACCAACTCTCTAATAGAGCGTGGGATCCAGTGTATTGGCGAGCTCCGCCTCTATTAGAAAGTTGGTGCCCAAAGTTGGTGCCTCTAACACCCCTCATTCATTAAAGAAACTAGAGCAAATTACAATCATTTAAGAGGGCATCCTGATGATAGCATGGGGCCACTCAGTCCAGTCAACAAAACCATCAACAGAAAGAGAAACTTTAGCCAAGCGATGAGCAACATCATTGCAGTAGATACAGCACTGACTTCATGGAAAATCTTTAGCCTCGTTCTATATTTTATGCTCTGTGGACACTATCTATTCTTGAAAGTTGAACGTGCTTTCATTCATTTTTCTTGTTTGCAATCGTGCCTGCAGGTTTAATAACTAGAATCCGAATCCTCTGTTTTATGTGCCATAATCTGCTTGATTTCTTTCTTGGATGCGTCATTCCATTAGAATTTAGGGCATGTTTACGTATCAGTAATGGAGAAACTAAGGAATCAAAGAATTTAGGAATCGGAGAACTACTGAATCGGTATGGGAAGAATCATTCTCATTAAGCTGTTTACTAAACATATGAAATTAGCAATGGAATGGGATTGATTCCCATTGTTATTGTTTACTAATTTGTATGAATCAGAATCCAAATTAATTTTAGAATTATGGTAAAGTGATAAGGGTATTTTTGGAAGTTATTAAGAGAAAACAGGAATGGGAATCGTATCGACTACTTCCCCCTAGTTGATATGATTCCTAGTTTTGAAGGAATGTGATTACGGATTTTGAGGTGGGACCCACTTATTTTTTCATTCCTGATTGCAAGTAAACGCAGGAGAAGTCAGGAATGGAAATCATTCCCTTTCCTCTCATTCCCATTACTGATACGTAAACATGCCCTTAATTTAATGGACTTTAAGTTGACACATCGTCTTTAAATCATAAAACAATTGCCTCATCATTTTAAAAGAAAAAAATAGCCCTGATTGAATCACAAGAAACTTAAAACTGTTAAACTTAGTTTTTCAAGAGCATCTCATATTTGTCTAACACGTGTCCACCCACATAACATAAACTTAACTTTGTTAATTTTAAAATTTTTTTTTACCAAATAAATAAGTAAATATAAACCACAAAATATTGGGCAATGCATCTTGCAAAACCTAGCCTCCCTACTCATAGATCAATACAAAGTGCATTGGTGAATAAATACAAGATGAAGCGAAACTGACGTTGTCATCGTTGTTTTCTCTCAGATTTGCTTTGCTTCTGGTTTTTTCTTCTCAAAAATTCATTACTTCCTTGATTGGATTTTATGATTTATGGGTTTTATGAATTTTGTGTTGAATTTAGTAAGATGGGGGAGAATGCCTGGCTTTTGGAATTTGCAGAAACGTCTACGGTGCTTGGTGGGTATTTCCCTAGCTTTTAGTTTAAAAAATAGGGTTAATCGTTTTATTAGTCCCTTAATTTAGACCCAATTTGCATTTGAGTCCGTCAATTTCCAAAATCGTTCTCGTGGTCTTTCAACTTCAGTTTCGTTATGACAAATGGTCATGCCGTCAATTTTGTTAACTTTCCTGTTAAATGTAAGGGCAAAATGATATTTTTATATTAAATTAATTAAAATATAAATAAAAAATGTTGATAAGTGAAATGGTTTTTTATTTTTATTTTTATATGTGCAGAATGAATTAATAGAGGAGGTGCAATTATTCGCATGCAGCTAGTGGTAGTCTCATGCATGTATGCACAACTTTATTCTCTAACGAAAATGTTAGGGAGACATTGTACTAGTAGGTTACACTTTTGTTAGAAAGATAATACATAAGATGATTTGCATATGTGGTCTCTTTTAGTATGACCCATTTTCAAATATTCTCTCTTTGATATATCTCATCAAGTTAAAGTGGTGCTTATCATTTTATATATGCTTTTCATTCTCGTCATGTATACAAGAGTGAAATGATTATAGAAGAGTACAATAGTACAGTATGTTGTCCACCTATATTATAACATTTATACAAGATAAACTATATTATCCATTCATATTATAACACATGTACAAGACATATCACGTGATCATATTATTATATTATTTTATAATTATTTGGCAATTCATACCCCACGTGGGGTCCTTCTCAAGCTTTATTTATTATATTCTTCGGTCGTCTCAAAGTGCAATGGTTTGGCATCACAATTAAAGCAATCCAATTGTGCCTTGCGGGGCCTTATTTTGTAACATGTCACTTTGCTTGATTCTATTACAAATTGAAGCTTTTTTATTAATATGGTATCAGAATCTAATTGTCAGCGAGATTTGAAACCTCCGATCCAAGTATGCTCTGGGGGCTTGTCCTTTATTGAATTATTTGGTTTGTGTTGGGGAATGTGAACATTTATGCTTTTTCAAAATCTGATGATTTATTAAACAAAATGAAGTGATGCTCAACTGCTTTATGCTTTTTATTATAAGGCTGAAGACTCAAGTTATGCCAAGGTGATATGGAAAATATTACCTTCAAATGATTAATTATCAGTAGATTGAGTATTGACTTTATGGAAAAGCTTGAGCCTTGTGTTACTACACTCTTGAACATGCTTTACGGCCATGTTTGGTGATTAGTATTGGATCTGATTTAATAATACAAATTTATAAATAAATCCAATCCTAGACATGTATTTATAAAAAAACCATAGCACTATTTAAACATAGAAACACACCCAAAATCAACCTCAAAGTCAACTTTTTGGGTGTGTTTATAAATGGGTTTTGAGTGTGTGTAATGATGGGTTTTGGGTGTGTTTATATGTTTAAATAGTGCTTGAGTTTTTTTATAATTTCAACCCCCATTTTGGGTGTTTTAGTGAAACTCCCATTTAATAACTCACTAAATCTAAGATATATTGAAAAAGAAAAAGAAAGTATGGGTGAATGACTTAGATCAGGAGGCTGCTCAAAAATGTTTCTTTTTGTTTTTTGTTTTTTATACAAACGATAATCTACATTAAATCAATTTAATCTATGATGAAGATGATTTGAACTTAGGTACAAGGAAGCGAGCTCACTACCTTTTCCAATTAGTCTAACCCACGTATGCCAAGTATGCATTATATTTTTGTTTTAAACAAATGAACTTTATCTTTATAATTAACAAGTGTAAAGTGGAAAAAGTAAGAAAGAACTCTCTCTCTATTCTTTAGTCGTCTCAAGCTGCAATGATTTGGCATTGCAATAAAGCAATATTCTAACTGTGCCTCGCGAGACCTTATTTTGTAAGAAACTCATGTCACTTTGCTTGATTCTATGATGAATTAAGCTTCTTCTTTATTTTATTTTTCTTTTTTTTAAATGATCACTTTGCTTGATTCTGTTTTTTGAAGATGCTTTGATTCTTCTTGTTTGCAATCGTGCCTCCAAGTTTAATAACTAAAATAAGGCTGGCTCTGGCCCAATGCAGGCAAGACACAATAGCACAGGACCCCAAAATTTAAGGGCAAACAAAAATTTCAGTTGGCATGAGAGGAAAAACTTTTTTCTCCATGTGGGGGTGTGCACAAAGTTAAGGCACCCAAAAAAAAAGCCCGAATGTTAAAAACTAAAAAATTCGGGCGTTAAGAAGAGAAAAATATTATTGGCAAAGAACTATCAAGGTAATTATGAACAAACAAAGTGCCACAAGCGCACGAACAAAACCACGCATTTTAATGCACTTTCTTAGTCGTTAGTCATTGAATGATGAGTAATCCAAAGGTTAGAAATGCATCCGTTATGATTTTATTTTAAAATATTATTTACTTTTTGAAAACATTAATGCACACCATGTACGAGGTTCATCTATCTTCAATGCATCAGTTACTTTTCTCTCTCCTTCTTTCCCTACATTGCTCTACCGTCTTTCTCCGCTCTCCCTCTCCTCACCATTCTTCTCCTACCCTGTTATCTTCTCTGCAAAATTCAGAAAAATATCAGAATTTTTTTAAAAAGCTTCTAAAATGTCCAAATGGTTTGCACAATAACTGATTTATTATAAAAAATAAAGCATTGAAGAAAAATGAAAGTGAGGAACAGAGAACATTTAAAGCCTTAAATTTTTACTAACAGTGCTTGAAGCTTGAGCCTTTCAATTAGCACATGGAAATTTTTTTTTTTTATTAACTTACTTCGTTGGGTCCATCTTTCTTATTTATTTCATATGCTATTCCATGGGTCTCTGGAAATTAAAAACCCAGCTATGCCACAAAAATTGTTCCTACATAAGCAAGGCAATTTGCATAAGGATAATGTTAGGATTACCACATTTTTATACTACATTGTGTATCACCTCTCTAATAGAGATGGAGTCCACCAATACAATAGGGTCCACGTCTATTAGAGAGGTGGTACACAATGTGGTATAAAAATGTGGTAATCCGAACATTTTTCTTTGCATATTGAAAAGTAAAAACAGAATTAGGAAAGAATTTTTCTATTTAAACCCCACACTTTTCTTTGTTTATCCCAATACTTAAATCATTAAGCTCTTAAGTTTTATTATTGTGAAAAAAGACAAAAAAATGTCATCCAACTTAATATTTAACCCTAGTACAACACACCCCACCACTCTTCATATTAAGTTTAAAAAAAACACAAACTCCTCTACACCCTATTGCCAGATTACTCCTCTTTCAATCTAAGAAACCTACTACACTATCATCTTTTCTTCACAAACCCTAAATACAATATGCAAATAGTAGCTTGTGAGTCGTGAATTGAGGTATGCTACTTACAGAGATAATTAATGTTACAATACCATTAAGATTATAAGATCCTCAAAAGTAGAAAAGGGGAAATTATAAAAATGAAACAAGCAATTTTTTTCTATGAGTTCCATCCTTGAAGACTAGTAAGGTCTGCAATTTGCAAAAACTAAAACTAATGCTTCTAAGGTCGAGCTGAGAACCCAAAAAATGGTATCAATATCACAATAGCTGATCCTCCACTATAACTATAGAAAAAGAATAATTTCGGAACCTTCTCATTTTACAACACATTTGAAAATCTTCAAGACTCCGAAGCCACATAGTTTATAACGACAATAACCAAACAAGCCTCAATCTTGTGTCCAATTAAAAACAAATACTAATATACGAAATTAATAACACCCCAACAAAAGAAAGGCGCACCTTGAACACTGATATTCTGATAGAAAAATCGCTTCCAACAGGAGCAGTAAGTGAACCCTACAAGCAAAATCATTCAAACCCAATAACAAGAACAGCAAAATTAATCAAATATCTTCATTAAAACCCTAAACCCATAATAATAAAATAATGCTGCTACACATCTAACCTCTTTAAGTAATGTGAAGTTGAGGTAAACTTAGAGTGGTGAGGGACAAGATAGCGGGCTATGGGGTGTGGGGTGTGGGATGTGAGGTTGATGAGTTTTTTATTTTATATTTTTTCCTGTTGGGTGTGTATTTAGGGATAGTTTGGGAAGATAGTGGGGTTTTCTTAGAAATTGTGAAAATTTGAATTAAAAGTTGGGGTGAACTTAGAATATGGGGTGAACAAAGAGAAGTGCAAGGTTCAAATAGAAAAACTCATTAAGAAAACCCCATTCTCACAATCCCGCTCCGCCACTGGTTTAAGTGATTACTCTTTATCCATTACTTTTGACCCAAAAAATGTGTAACCAAAATATTTTTAAAAGATTTTTTTTGTTTTTTTTTTTTTGTAAAAAAAACGGCCCGGCCCGTTTAGGCCCATGGAGGCACATCTAAGCCCGGCCCAATGGGCAGGCCTGGGCCAGAACCTTTGAAACCTCAGCCGGGCCTGAAAAATTATAAAAGCCCGTAAAACCCGGCCCAAGCCTAAGGGGAGATGTGGTGGACTCCCAGTTGCAATCAAAGCCCTAAAGAACCTTAGGCCATCACCAAGTGAGGGCCATACCCTCAAATATAGCCCAAACCCCCAATGTGATCGTCATCGTTGACTGTTGCTGCTGCTTCTTCCTCTTTCTTTTTCTTCTCCTTCTTCTCCTTCTGCTATCACATCAAACCCCCCCCATCTCACACCACCAACTCTCTCTCGGTTCCCTTCCCTCTCTCTGCAACACTCTCACTCTCTATCACTTCGAAGGTGGTCATGTTTGGGCCAATAGATACCATCTTTTATAATTTTGAAGTTGGATTTGTTTTTATTTGTGGGTTTGATGGAAAATGTTAGATTGGGGATGATGTGGGTTTGTTTAGTATTTGAAAATAATGGAGAGAGAGAGAGAGAGAGAGAGAGAGAGAGAGAGAGAGAGAGAGAGAGAGAGAGAGAGAGAGAGGCCATACTGTAGTCAAAGAGAAACTCCATTTCCGAGTGGTACATTCTGGAAACTTTTCATACTTAGCACTGCCTTCTCCTTAGCACTGCCTGTTGTGTTTCTCCATATATCCTCAAGACTTTGAGATAAATGCCGATAAGTTAATCCTCTGGTGGATTGGAGAGGGCCTGGTCCAGGGCAAGGACTCAAAAACAGCTCTAGAACTAATCAGCAGATGCCTAGTTGAAATTGTGCAGTGTTGAGGCTTTGATGGGAGAGTCTCTATACGTGTGAGATAAGAGAAGTGCCATCTTCAATTAATAAACTCCGCAACCTCCAAGTGTTGGTTTTAAATGGGTGCTTCAATCTAGTGAAACTACACCCATCAATCACTAATTTGAATATGCTGATCATCCTGGACCTAGACAAGTGCCCCATCAAGTACTGGCCTTGGGGATTAAGAAGGCTTTCGTATCTTCAAGAACTCTATGGATTCGTTGTGAGTCATCTTAGAAAGCTATGTGCCTCTCTTCTTAAGATTAAGGAACTGACCACCATAAGAGAACTGCAAATACGTATAAGTGATACCACAGTAATCTCAGACAATGCACTTGATGTCCTATGTCAGCTTAAAGGGATCAAGGTTTTAGCTATTGATGCGGAAGGTTGTACAAAGAGCGATGTTTTCAAAATGCTAGACAACCTGACTCCTCCTCCAAGTTCCAACACTCCAAGAGCTGTATCTTAGGAATTACCTTCATAAAACTATGCCCAACTGGTTTAATCCCAGACTGCTTCCTGGAAACTTGAAGGTCTGTGTTTGTGTCTCGTGAGGCTTGAGGTAGATTGGGAGGACTTGAAGGAGGATATGCCTGAACTACGCTAAAATCTGTTTTCTTCAACTTGCTTACACAAACAAAATATTATAGTAATCCCTCATTCCATTTTCTATATCACATTCTAAATTCAGGATTTTACAATTGAACCTTATAAGATAGCTCAACCAAGTAGACCAAAAATTAGATAGTTCAAACGAATACTGCAATGAAACTATCGACAGCCTGAGGAATTCTTCCATGAAGATGCACTGATCGCAACTTTTAGATAGAGTGGCATCAACATATGTTTCGGTCAAAATGAAATGAAGAGTTATCTTCGTAAATGAGTGCATGCACACAATTTAGATTGTAAGATCGCAGACACACAAATTGGATTATAAGATCACTGAGCTGCATTAGTTTTAGACTTGTAAGAATGATGTGGATAGGAGTTGTATGTACATTCATACTGTATAAAACGGAATGCAAATACATATAGAAGCTTTTAACCGCATCAGAGCATCATTGGGGAGTGGTTTCTCCGATGGTGAAAAGCAAAAATTGCTTTCCTGTGTGCTTGGAATTCTTTATTAGCTAATGCAGGCCAAATATGTAATATCTATGTATTGTTACGTTTCTTTTATGTGTAATAAAATTAATATTGTATGTCATCATCCGCCTACCGGATCCCAGAAATGTAGAGATGGCCACAACCAAAAGAGTTTCGCCTTCGGGATTTGTTGATTCAGGAAAAAATTTCCTTTCCATAATCTATAATTAATCATTTGAATAAGAATTGCTTGACAGTTTAGATCATTGTAATAAAGAGAAAAATTTATACATAGCAGAGGAGCTTGTTGATTCTCCTGTTCTTTAGGACTAAGAAACAGCAATTATATCCAGTTCCAATTATCTAATTATTGTCTGCAATATGTTATAATGAGTGCACACTCTCTTATATTCACAAGTCTTACCTGTTTAGCTCTGCATCAATTAGATAAAAGTTTCTCTTTTTCTTTCCCCCAAAGCTTCTAGAATTGCTATTGTTTTGAAACATATAATATCTGTTTATGGAAAATATTCCTGCTTCAGGTTCCCATTTGTTTTTCTCACATTTCCAGCTTCCAGTTCCTGTGTTCAACTCTTTTGCTCCAATCTCATCACTACAAAATGGACTTTAAAAACAGCTTGTTTCTATATAAAATCTTTTTTTCTTGAACTTGCTTAGGCCACAAAATCTAAGCAATCTCACGGTGCATTTATTGATCCAATCACATTCTAAATTCAGGACTTTGCTGATGATGCTTCACAATATTTAAAAGTCAAAAGGGCCCCCTGCTGTAAGATCACAGTATTTAACAACTGTCTTAAGATAGAAACATCTAAAAATGAGAGTAATCATGCTTGGCAGATGGATTCTTTTGTCATTGTGAAAAAAATGTGTAAGCAATCTATATGTCGAGCACACAAAATTTCGGGCATGCTGATTGATTGAAACAATTAATCTCATGATACACCAGTTCAGGTAAGTTCGATATATATACATGTAATCTGAAGGAGCCTAGAGCATGGATGGATACAAAATATAGATTGAACAAATTACAAACAGTAACTTGTAAAAGCGGAAAATGGGCTCTCTATACAAAGAATACACATTGAATACACACATCTTTTGCTATATAAGAACATATGTACTTACTACTTAGAGCATCAAGAGGAAGAATATTACAGAGCAGATGGTCACACAACAAACAATTAATTCGATGATAGTAGCCCCGATAGCTCGTAGTCATATATGCTGACTTGCTGATCAATTTGAGCAAAACCATTGTTGAAAAAAGGATCATAAGGATGATCAGTGTCCAAAAGCCATGGCTCAAGATCTTGAAAAGGTAACATGTCATCCACCAATAACTGGTCTGCTGTTGAACCTTCATAATTTGTTGTTGTTGTTGTTGTTGTATCATCTGAATATATCTGATAACATAACTGGTTGAATTCTTGATCACTCATAAACACTTGGTTGCACAATTCGGAATAATCATCAAGCGTGGACGTGTCGATAGACGCATCCAAACTGCCTTCAGTGTCTCCTTGATCCTCCCGATCCTGATCATCAACAATATGTACAACTGGGATTTGCTCCTCATCAACCAAGTTGTGTTTTTTCTGAGGGTGCAGTGAGGAGGAAGAAGTGTTTGGATTTGAGGCTCCATTGCCAGTGAGGTCTTGCACAAGCCTCTTGAAGCTTGAGCTGTCAGTGATGTAGACTTTAGGCCTCAAGAGACTTATCAAACTGTTAAACTCATTCTTCTCTTTCTTAGATATTTTCAGTGATGTTTGGCTTACTTTCTTCCCCATAGTTTTGATACAATTTTGCCGCCCTAGGAATCACCTCCGAGCTGTTATGATGCTAATGCGGAGGATTCAAAGAGCTATAAATATTAAGGTTATTGAAGGAGCTGAGTTTTGAAGGTGGTGAAAACAGAAAAGGACACAGAGACATAAAGATGCTGAAAATGATATTGTTTCTTTTTCTTCGTTCTTCTATTTTTAAAATGCAGAATTGAAAGCTTCATAATAGGAATCCTTCCATATACATTATACACCAACCCAAAATCACACATACTCTCTCTCTCTCTCTCTCTCTCTCTCTCTCTCTCTCTCTCAGTATGACCCATCAAAGAAAATGCTAGGGTTTGTATTTACATGGGACGATGTAGACATTGGTCAATTCAAGAGGATGATTTTTTGGTATTAAGATAAGTTTTAAGATAATATATAACACTGTATGCCATAATGGGGTAGAAGAGCATTCATGGCACGCAGCTAACTATTCAATATAATTATATATAAAAATTAGTGAATTGTGTTTTAGAAGAAACAGGAAATATAGTAGAAATTTTAACCAAATTATATTTTTTTAGTCCCCGTAGTTTGATTCATTTTTCATTTTGGTTCTTATTATTTTGATTTTGACAAGTTTAGTTTTATAGTTTGGTTTGGTTAGCAATCAAGTACAAATCATAAATTTCATCATATATATAGATGAAATTCGATATGGCAATATGGAACAACCACATGCTACGACACTCTCTAAAACATGAGAATCTTATCTATTTTTCTAAATATTGTTAGACTTGCAAGACTTAATTGCTAACTAAACAACATTACTGAACACAAATCATCAAAATTGAAATCACGAAGACAAAAGTGAAAAACAAGCGAAGCTACGAGGACGAAAAGAAAATGTGATTTGACCTGAATTTTCTGTTTATTTTATGAGGTTGAAATGGAAATTGAAAGACATCATCACATCAATGTAGGGATGGTGTGAATGGTGTAGCCTCCATGTCCACATCCCATGTCATATCAAAAATCTTGATTTTTGGCGCTGGCTGTCTGCATATTTGGCTCCAGCCTGTTGCAAATCACTGTGTGCCACATTGGCACTGCAGATAAGTGAAGTTGTTAACAAACTAATCATGTTTAATTAATTTCCTCATCTTGACTGCTGCTGATGGACTTGAGCAGCTTTCTGTTCTTCTAACCAACCACGTCTCATATTTTCTTATACCATTAACCCTGATCAAAAGCAATTCGCCAAGTTTGAATAAATGCTTTTGTTTGAAGCTGTGTAAATGATTCTAATTAATCTAACCAATAAAGAATAGTCTTTAGCTAAAATACATTTCTTGGCATAGTGAAATGTCTCACCACCAAAACGTGTATGCGAAGTCATCACCTGACCTTGCCAAATCACCTAATGTTTGTATTAGGTTCCAACTGAGTAGTGTCAAGAAAGTAACGATCGACAAAAAGTCATTCCTCACTATGGGAACTTATACCCCCAATGATAGAGCACTTATCTCTACATGACAGAAGTTCGACTTTCATCCTTTATCTTTCAATCTTTAGGCCTCCTTTAAATGATAAAGAGGCTATGTTCCTGATGTATTTACTTGAGATCCTCTAAATACCAGAGTTCCAAGGGTAAGTGCAAAGAAAGGATGACACACATATGTAGATTAACAGTATGTGAAATCGCCACCAAAAATTGTGTAAAAATGTATTGAAGAAACAAAAGGTTCATACGATGTGAGAGCAAAATGTCACGGTACAATTTACTATGTGTATCTATTTAATTTACATGAAAGAGAGAACAATATCACCACAAATAGAAGGGTGAGAAGGAGAAAGAATGGATACAAAACCAAATTATAATGAACTGGAGTGCTGCTGCTGTTCTGCAGAGTTGATCAGCTGCTAACCCCACATTAACCTATCAAAAATGTTGAGTATAGACCTAAATCCTGAAGAATAACATAAAGTTCAGCTAAAATGTGTAACTCTAGGGGAAAAAGTCAAAAGAAAAAGCAAATATCTTTGTACCTTACATGAGGTATACTGGACATCAAGGCTTTTGGGTTGCAGGAGCATTTTCTGTCAAAGATGATCCTAGTCGAATCATTAGAGGATAGACAGGGCTGAACTCTTTATCTCCTCGGGCCCTCACATGTGTGGCATAGTCATCTAGTGTTGCTTTGATACCCTTCCAGACCTGATCCTCTCCTTGAGAATCTAGCCACAATGAGTACTGCAGAGGTGTTAGTTTGTTCCTTTGCAATGGAGACTGCAATTCATCGGGACCTCGGGAGTAAAGATGGTGAAGTATGACGCTTGGTGGTAGATCTTGAAGAAGAGGAGATCCTCCAAGTTGGGATGTCTCCAAGAAAATAAGAGGTCGAAATGCACGAAGGGCTCTGTATGGTGCACCAAGTTGCTCTACTGGGAACAAATTTTGACCTACAGCTAATTCAAGCTCAGCCATGTCCCTAGCCATCCTTAGCTTCCCTGATTCTGAAAGGGGTCTGACAAGAGAAGCATGCCTGATAAAGAATATTAAAACCCGTGCAGCCATGCTCCTAACAAGCCTAGTGCATATGGTCTCTGCTCCGGCAGTTGCAGTTTTTGAAGGCAACAGCCTAGACAGGAACTCGCTCCGGAAGTGAAGAATGCACTTCTGCAACTCCTCCATGTAAGGTGACGCATTGTTGTCCATAGCAGCATCCATGCCTAGCACACCAAATTTCTGCTCATGAATTTGCAAGATGCAGGACTCAAGACGGTCAAGCATCGCTTGAAATAAGGTCGTCACTGAGTCACAGGCAACCCCATATATTGCACCTAATGAGGGAGACAATACATCTGCAGCAATAGCAGGCAGTCCTGTAATTATAGATGATACGCGTGTATGAATTTCTTGGAGATGCTGACATAAAATGAAGTTCTTGAGTTGTGCCGGAGTTGCAGGACCACTGACTTGACGTGCTTCAGGACCAGTTGATATCTGCCATTGGGATGTATTTACAAAATGAGAAAACTTCAAACATGGGCTAAAAATCACTTGTCGAAATAAAAGGCTCAGCATAAGTTTTTATAATATACATACATCTTTCACATGCAGTCTGATAGCTCAATTAAAGTACAGGTGGGGGTATACCCTTTGAAAAGAACTTGATATCCTTAACTTTTTCTTTTTCTTTTTTTGTTTGGGTTACATGGGGCCAAAACCCAAAAACAGAAAAGAAAAACTATACAACAATCAGCTGGGTCTGGAAATACCAGCCCAATCATCACCAAGATTAGTCAACAACCCATCAGGAGGCTCTAGGCGCTCATGAAAACCCAAAACAGAGTTAAGGCCTAACTTAACCAAATAGTCAGCAGCAACATTCTTCTCTGTGTGCACATGAATAATCCTCCATAAGATAGTACGTGATTCCAAATTTCAATCAGTCTCATTCAATTACCAAAAGAGCAAGTGAAACAGTTTGGACCATGAAATAAACAGACTGTGAACCTTAACTTGTTGTGGTTATGCAGCAACTACAATGAGTTCATTACATCTAATTTTGGACGTCTTACATATTGGCCAAAACAAGACTAGGATCATTTGCCTGCATTGGTAATATTTGATTATGCAAGATAACTAAAAGATTACCTGGTATTCAGCCCGTTCAGCAAGCAGGAGAAGAACCTTGCCAATTTCACGCAATACAAGAAGAGTCAATCGCCCATCCAACTGAACAGCTTCTATTTCTTCTTGAATCCGTGTTATGATTCTTGAGATATGTTCTTTAGAGGGCACACTTCCACGGCTGGACACTGGAAATACAGTATTCACAAGGTCTGACAGACGGCCCAAGCAGTGTGCCAAGAATGATGTCTGGAATATTTCAACGGCTGACACCAGTTGTTCCTTTCCCTCTGAAGTAATAGCTGGTAAAACCCCTTTGACATCTGTGTCACGTGCAATTCTTTCAAGAAGATTATCTATCATTGAGAAAAGCTTTGGATACCCCATAGTGAATACCTCTTTAACAAAACTTGATGCAGTGAAAGCAGACTTCATTTGGTTGGCAAAAGCCTTTACAAGGGCCTCCCACACTCTATCTGTTATTATGGGCTCACCTTCCTAAGCAACAGATAAAGTGAGCAAAAGTTATTGATTTTAGACAAGATGAGAAGAAACAATCATTACCAAGAATATTAGCAATCAAGCAGGAAAATTGTTGGAATGAAGTAATGCAAGCCAGAATGGAACTGCAAGTCAACCAGTAGAAAGATTAAAAAGTTTATGCAAATATTCTAGGCGGCTGATCGGTAGATAGTGCAAATCATTCATCATACACAGAAAAATTAATGATCTCTTTGTAAACGAAAATTCAAAGTAAATAGACACAAACTGCAGCAGATCACGGGTACATGGTGCACATTGACAGGAATTGTTAGAGATATCCAAAAAGGAAGAAGAACCAACTTAGAACAAAAGACATTTAATGACTGGTCAGACTTCAGCACGGTCAGCATAAGATATATCATCTTCTTAGGAACAGCCCGTTAAAGGGTTTCGTTTGAACCAAGTCCAGGTTACCAACTAATACTTCAACAAATACAGTAAAATGGTTTTCATATATCCATCAACTAATAGAGAAAGTAGGCTAGTAGCAGAGACCTGAGAACATAAGTAACATTCATGTTCTGTACCATTCATACACATCAAATAATCAGAACAACTGAAAAGCAAATCCAATTGAACAAACCCTCTCACCTGAATAACCTCATCGAGCAGCAACACATGAGTAAACGGGTCACGCTTCTTAGACAACACTCTCTGCAAGTGCCACACTGCTACCATGATTGAATGCAGTTGATCCATAAAACTCCCAATCTTCTGCCAAATCGCCTCTCTCGCCTTGGCCCCGCCCCCAATCTGCGGCGTCCCACCGCCCCCTCTGATCCCACCCGGCCCAAACCCGCCTCCCCCCGACCCGGAAATGGCCTTCATATCCAATGCCACACTCACACTCTTTACCCCCATACCCTTATACTTGTTAATCAACTGATCGATAGCCTGTCTCAGCTCCCCCAAATTGTAAAACACCTGCAACCCAGTACCCACCTCGGCCTGGTTCAAACCCTCCATCCCCCTTTCCAAAACCCGCATCGCCTCATTGCGCAACTTGTCTCCGGTCTCTCTGACCCATTCGAGCTCGGCATCGACTACGTCAATGCCGGCGAGGTCATATTCGTTGTAGAGTGCCAAGATCTCGCAATGTAGCTGAGCGGCCTTGGCGAGATCCAGGCGTTCGGGGTCGTCCGACGCCAGAGAGCGGAGCTTACTGGAGAGACGAAGCGCTCTGATGGAGTGGTGGAGAAGGTCGGAGGAGGTGTGGAGGTTCTGGAGCTGGGCGGTGAGGGTGCGGATGGAGGTAAGGGGGTCGGAGAGCTCGGATCGGGTGCGGCGGAGGGAGGACTGGAGGGAGAGGACGGAGGATCGGACGGTGGAGAGGGCATGGTCGGCGTGGTGGAGGGAGGAGAGCTGGGAGAGTAGGTGGTCGTGGCGGGAGAGGACCTCGGAGCGGAGCTGGGACTCGAGGAGGCGGATGGCGTTCTGGAGCTTCTCAGCGGTGGAGGCAGGGGAGCCGGAGGTGAGGGCGGCGGAGGAGAAGTCGGTGGAGGAGAAGGAGGAGGAGAGGAAGACGGAGAAGATGGGGTCGGAGGCCAATGTGTCAAGGGGGGATGCAGTGGCGGTGGTTGGGGTTGCGGTGGAGGTTGGGGTGGAGGTTTTGAAGGTGGAGAGGCGTTGCAGTGGGGAAGCGCTTGAGGAGACTGGAGACGGAGAAGCCATTTTCGACTCTCTGGAGTCTCTCTCCTTGTGTAGACTGTTGCTATTTTACTACCCGCGGCCCCCTTTGCTTTGCTGCAACTGTATTTGCCTCCGTTGGCTGTTGGCTTGGCTTTCTCTTTTTTTCTTTTTTCTTTTCTTTTTTATTGTTTCAGTTGGCTGTTGGGTTAATATCCTTAGCCCAAATCAAGCTCAGCCCAAGTCTTTTTTATTTTTTCTTTAAAGCTGCTTGGCCCAAGCCTTTAACTTATAGCCCGTTTGATAACTATTTCAATTTTAGTACAGAGGAAAAATATGGAGAATGAGAACGAAGATGGGATTGAGACGGAAGATGAGAGGGGATGATAAGAGGGAGGAGTATCAAATGTGAAAACTAAAACTAAAATCTATTTGCAATTGTTTTCACTTTGTTACTTCTCCCTCCCATTCTCCCCTCTCATCCTCTCTCTCAATCTCATCCTCACTCCCATTCTCGCTCTCATTTTCCTCTATTCACTAGCCAAAAAAATGAAAAATTTTAGATGATTATCAAACAGGCCTTTAACTTCTTTTCATTTTTTTAGTTGTAGCTCAAGTCAATTGGTTAAGGCGGTATGTCTGCCCCTTACACCTGAGTTATTTCCTCCCCGTACATTAGAGTAGTTTAGAATATCGTCATTGTCAAAAACAAATATATGAAGCAATTTTTATGGGTATTGAAAAAAAAACATTGTCTAATGCACCCATAATTATTTGCAATATTCCCATTTGCAAATTGGCAAATTGTTGTTGATAGTTTAATTGGTATCTAGGTTTTATGTAATTAATTTGAGCAAAACATAAAAATATAAAAATAAAAAATAAAAAAATAAAATTTAAATCAAAGTTCATATTGATATCACCCAACTCTAATTTTCTTATAACTTTTTTTATTTATTTTAATAATGGGATAACTTTGTAGAAACTGGAAAAATTGAAGTAAAGTGAGTAAGCTTGAAAAAATAAAATAAATGCACACACACCCCATGAATCATAACGGAGTTCATCACTTCATCTTATTTTCCAAATGAAAATGGACCGCTACACAAATGAATTCTCGGCGACAAAAGCGAAAACCCATCAAATTAATACCCAATTATACAAATTAAAAGATGAAATTAAGAAACTAATTACTAATTAGAATGAATGGATGACGTCAGTCAGATGTGGCAACCACAGCAAAGGTAGAAGAAGCAGAGCGTGGAGACAAGAACGACGACCTCCACAGCAGAGAGAACCTTGAAGACGACGTCGTCTACGATGGTCGTCTGAAAATCCAGACGCTTCCATTTGAACACTGAGAATTTCCTTGGCCACAGCTCTTTGCTAATCACCTTCTTTAACGACCAAACGGCCTTCTCCTTCTTTGAGTTCTTCTCCGACTTATTTTCCATCACAATATGCACAAACTCTCTCTCTCTCTCCCTCCCTCTCTCTCTCTCTCTCTCTCTAAAACGTTGTCGTATTTTATGCAATTGGTATGCTGAGAGGGAGAAGTGTGAGCTGGTGGTATATATAGAAATGGAGGGGGGGTGTTAGAGGCAGAGCTTTGGTTTCTTCAAAAAGAAAAGAAGGTGTTGGTGGTTGCAGCTGGTGCTGGGCCTGCTGGCCAGAGTGATCAATGGAATTTGAGGTCTCACCGGAGGGTATTTCTGGAACTTAATAATTGGTAAAGCACCCTAAGCTTAGTGGCCGAATATTCTAATTTTAAAAAGACTAGTTTACAGCAAGACAGTATCATTATCATAATAATTCTAATAGGAAAATGTTAACCGATACACTGTTTATGGACTAGTTTTTAATTAATTTTTGTTCAATTTCTTATAACACCAACGAAGACGTCATGCAAATATATATCATGGCGATTGGGTTCGCTTCTAAAGGTCATATGTAGATTTGGTTTCATTCTTTTTTAGGTTATGGAGGCTGATGTATTCTCAAGCGCTAATTGGTTAGTAAGTTTACATATCACTAATTATTTGTTTGAACATATTACACAATATAATCTCATAATCTGACCGAACCATTCATTTTTTAAGTTATCATTCAAGTATCGCCTTTACAAAAAGCTTGATCCTTACAATAGAATATATTCTACCTTCCCATCTAATTCTTTTTCCCCTAATGTTAGGAATACATACACTTGACAGCCTATAAGCTCAATTGATTAAGACAAAAGAGGAAGAAAAAAATTACGTGAATCCAATTGGTGATATACAAAGAAAATAAAAAAGTTCGCTTATAAAAAAATAAAATAAAAACATATGAACCAACAACAAGGAACAATGATAGTAATAAATAAGGATCACAATCTATTGCCATTCATAATCATACAGGATTATATGCTTGCTTGGTTTGCACTGCTTTTGATTGGCATCTTCTTAACGGAGTCTTCTCATCATTTCTCTCTTTCTGTAACGGCACATAAAAAAATGCAATGGAAAGGACAAATTCGACATTTGGTAGTTTCATTCATCTTCTAATAACGGTTTGGTATGGTGTGGGCAGATGTTGTCCAGTTGGCAAGCTTATATTTAACGGCTAGTTTGTTGGAACAGTTCAAACCAATATTATTGGATCCTACCGCAGGGTCCAGTTCATCATATACACATGCACGGCTTGTTGGCTTTTCAATGTTAAACAATGCTTTCATTTTCTTCTTTAATTTTATACTTTTTAGCTCATGCCGGTTTTATACAAATTGTGTATGAAACCGGAAAATATGAGTTCTTCTTCATAAAAGTAAGCAAGCGTGACAAGGAAATCTTAGAAACACGAGGCATGCGTATACGAACATTATACCTGAAAGCTTTTTGCATTTAACAAATTGAAATTATTGACATCTTTCCCTATTAGAACTTAGGGATTTAAAAATATATATATATTTTTTCCTTATAATATATGATTTTGAACTTGATTTAGATTCTTAACTTAAAGAGGATGCATCCCAATATCTCTGATTTTATAGATACTATATAATATAAATATAGAGAGACAGAGAACTCTGAGGAAGCTTTAGATTATTTCCAGCGTGGGGGGGTGGAGCAACGTCCATCTAATGAGCACTTTGTGTAGGACGGTCAATGTCCAGATAGTCTAAAAAGAATAGTAACTTGGAGGAGACAGCCTCATAATTGGGTTGGCCACTTAATGCGTGTCTGTGGTTTTTTTTCACATAATAATAATTATTATTTTGGAAATTTTCACTTTATTACTCTGAGTTTACCGTGTTTCAACCTCTATTATATGAAAAAAATTTCGTTTTAGTCGTATACACAAAGTTAATTTTCCTACCACTTTCATACCTACCGTCACTTTCTGGAGAAAATAGACACAATTTACTTCTCAATTCCAAGCAATTTTCAAATTTGAAAACTTGCCTAGCCATTTTTTATTTTGGCAGTGAAACTGAGAGCGTTAATAAGAGAAACCTTGAAACTCTTAGTCATCATGATAACCTGCAGTAAGAAGTTGAAGTTAATTTGGCAAAATCAGAAGTTGCAAGCTCTCATTCCATTTACATATATATATATATATATATTTTTAAAGCCAGTAAAGCTTCATTTAAGGCAAACTCAGCTGCTGAAAAACAAAGTTAATTTGAAGACCCTGTTTCTCAGTTTCTCTCATCATCCAATTGCAAGTATTTTTCTCTTTCTTTTCTCTTGGGCTTTTACCCCTTTTGCTTATGACGTTATTTCAAAGTCGCTTTTTTGAGAAGCACTGGCTACTTATGGACTCCTCCAGAAGAAGAATTAAGATGATGAAACTCTACCTCATCTATCTGGGCAGCAGGGCATTTTATTGGAATTTGGAAGGGTGAATATGATTTTATTAGATCTGATTTTTCTTTTTGTATGTAGCTAGCACACTAGCATTCCTCTTTATTATTACATGAGATTCTCAATAGAATACGTATATAGAATTAAGGACAAACTACAGCAAACCCCCCAACCTATAGGGTCATTTACGAGTTCATACATGATTTTGGGAACATTTATGAGTACATACACAACTTCGCGAAAACTTACAGATCGCCCCCCTCCATTAGCGAATCCGTCAAGAAATCTGTTATCTGCCTACGTGGCAAATGTGGGCTCCATTTTTTAATGAGGTGGACTTCCACGTGGACTAAAAATTAATAAAAAATTATATATTTTTCAAAACTAGTTTTAAATTATTTAAATTATTTTAAAATTGATTATAAAAAAACAAAAAAAAACAAAAAACAAAAAACCAACCCAACCAACCACCACGACGACCTTGCCCACCCCTTCCCAACCCCTCTCCGTCGCAACCCCAACCACCCTCATCGACTGCATCTTCCCATCCCAGATTCTTCTAGATCTGTTTCATAACAGATTGGGTTTTGAATTTTGACTAACCATCTCAACTCAAAAAGCAAGCATTATGCCCTGCTACTCATTCAACAACAGAATCCAGATGACAAATTTATAGTTGTAAAATTATAACACATATTTCTGAAAGAGATTGGTATTTCAATTTCAAAGTTCGACTCAGTAAAAATGCATACATCATCTGATAAATCGATTCATAAAAGATAGCGTTGGCCCTCATGGTGGCGTGGCCTGCCTGCTGATGCGACACGTCTTCTACCCAGACGCCCACAACCACCATTTTCCCACAACCACCATATCCAACCTGTACCACCACCATCTCTCTCTGGAACTTCTACCATCGCCTGACGACCCACCAGCCGCCTCCCATCATCCCACCCAGCCAACCCCCATCCTCCCTTCCTCTTACTTAACCCTTCGTCGATCCACCCCGAACCCACTGCCAATGTCGTTCTCTCTCTCTTTCTCTCTCTCTCTCTCCAATACAACCAAACTCCACCTCCCTTTGCTTTCCACGAGTTGCCGCTTCCATTTTTAATTTACCCAAGCTCAGTATGGATGAAATTTGGGCTGCAAATATTAAAATAAATAAATAAATAAACTGGGCAGCAACATCACGTTTCAAAATGCCAAAATGGAGATTTCTGAATGAAAATTTCAAAACAAATGTCTAGTATTATCAAACCAAATAGCTCGAATTTGAAATTTTATTCAATCTAATGGCCTCGAATTCAAATTTCAATTCAAATTTCATTTTAAAGAAATATCAAATCTAGACATCCAACCACGGCCTTCCATCTCCCTTTCATCTCCAATGCCAGAATCAGATCTGGATTTTGTGTGCACTCAGAATCAGATTTGATTACTTTCGAGACATTAATGATGATGCAACTCTCTATTGTGTACTTGGGATCACTTCCTCATGGAGTGTACTCTCCATTGTCTCACCACCACAGTATTCTACAGAGAGTTATCCAGGGAAGGTAGTCTATGCAGAGTTTTCCTTGCCGGCAGTTTTTGGGTCTCTAAAGTTGAAGGCTTTGGGCGGCGGGAGCGGCGAGAATCGGAAGCTATCGGCGTCGAGGCCGGCCATGAGCTCCCATGAGTTGATAACCTCCGAGGAGGATGAATGTGTTTGGGTGGCGGTTTGTGTGGCTAGGGGCTAGGAGGAGAGAGAGAGAGAGAGAGAGAGAGAGAGAGAGAATCTGGACGAGGGTTGGAGGAAGATGGTGGGTGCGAGGTGGGCATATGCTGGAGAGGAGAGGGGAGTTCTGGGTTGGGGTGGGTCGAGAAGGAGGGAGAATGAGAGAGAGAGAGAGTTGTTTAGGTTTTTATTTTTTTAAAACAAATATTTATTATTTTTAAAGTAGATAATTTTTTATTAATTTTTGGTCCACGTGGAAGTCCCGTCATAAAAAAAAAGGGTTCTATTTTTGACACATCAGCATTTAACGGATTTTCTGACGGATTCGCTAACGGAGGGGGCGATATGTAAGTTTTTGCGAAGTTGTGTATGTACCCATAAATGTTCCCAAAATCGGGTATGAACTCGTAAATGACCCTATAGGTTGGGGGGTTTACTGTAGTTTGTCCTAGAATTAATATGGCAACATTGTTTACCTAGAAGTATCTCCAAGAAGCCAGATTTATGCAGTTCCTTCTTGGTTTGTCAATTAACCAAATCAATTGACTAGATCTTATTGGATTTTATCGGTAAGGGGTCGATATTATTGTCGATAATCTATCACAAACAAAACGTGCCGATACATTATTAACACACAGACACACAAAATTCATCATTTAACAAAGGACGGAGATCTTACATATAATTTTCTATAACTTGTATGCCACCTTGATTATTGCATGGGTTGACCATTTATGTAAAAGGACATCAAATATGTCTTGTTTCGATCATATCATACTGATTGTGGAGACAATCTGTAGTGCTTGGCAACATCTTGAACAAGTTTTTAGGATAAGATTGGGGATAAAGTGAGTGAACTGAATGAAGTCTAAATCATACTTAGAATTTTGATTAGCCTAATAGGAATATATATAGTTCATTTCTATTCCATGATAAGTAAGTATAAATTGTTCCTCTTGAATTAATCAACCCTCTTGATTGGCTCTCGCCTTTCATATCGTCATAATTCTTTTAATGCTACGTTTTGAGAGAAAATTTTCACGTCATTCTAGTTTACAATCGCTTTTAACAAATAACAATATCCTCTAATTTCAATACCTGATCCGTATCAACAAAGCACACAACTTCATAGACATATACGGGTACTCCACAGTGAATAATCAAGAAGAATCAACGGTAGTTGAAACAGCTAATTTTGTTCTTCAAGGGAGCGTATATAGAAGAAGAAGAGGGAGATAAGGAACCCTGGTGTGTGGACAATTTAGAACCATTAGCAGTCACATACACAAAACAGGACACAATGTATATCTGTGGTCCGACAAAACCACATCTGAGAATTCTTGTGGGTAGAATTTGCCTCTTTGGCCCAATAGAGTCGCATGGGTCACAGAATCCCTTCGGCGGTGTGTAGCTCTTGTCTGGTTATTTAACATGGACGCCGCGTCCAATTGTCCCACAAAATGTCACACTCCCTTAGATATTTAGCAAGTTTTTGACCCGATTGTGTGACGTGGCAGATGGGGGAAGGGAAGATAGACATTCCAACTTTTTTATTTATTGTGTTCAAACCCAAATTTACACATCACCCTTTTTATTATTATTATTATTATTTATTTATAAATATATTATTTTAACTTAAAAAAAATATTTATTTGTTGTCAAACCCCAGCTATTATGAAATGGCCGTGAGTCATGACCGTTGCCAAAGAAAGGAAGCGTGAATGCGCCTCCGGGGAGGAAAGATATAAGATGAGGGACACTTTTGTTTTTCTTTTGGATAAATCTTTAAGGAATATTAACTAGCTCTTAATCTACTAATAATTTTCTTTTTAGTATTGAAAAATGTGAATTATAGGGAAAAAAATATTGAAATATAAACCCTTTCGAAAAACAATTGAGATGATATAAATAATGTTACCTATTGCAAAAATACATTATGTAGTTATTTGGAGCAATTGTTCGTCCATTAAAGGTTTTGATTTCGAGTCGTAGAATTCATTTAATATGTGTTAGTTTAATATATTATCGCTCCTTCAATAGGATAGGTGCTAAAAAAAAATATTACCCCATCAACTCAAATATGGTTGAAAATACTTTAAATTTTCCAATTAGGCATCATAAATATCTTTAAATTATTAATTAGGACTTAGATCACAACAAGGTCGAGTTACACGTATGCAGACACTGAAATTTTTGGAAAATAGTGTTTATAACATGAAACATATCCCTTAATATTCTAAAGTATTTGTCACTAGTCTAGTGATATTTTAGGTACTTTTTTTTATTAATAAAAAAGTACTTTTAAATACTTAATATTTTCATTAATTTCTAAAACCTTATTAAACTTTCTAGATTTAATATTCTCTAGCAATTCCACATTTCTCATAAATCTTATAATTATGGTTTTTTCTTCAGAGCAAAAAATAAAACAAAATTACTAAGCTACAAAAGAGTCCCAAAAATCAACAAAAACAACAACAACAGAAACAGAAACAGAACCACAAGGGTGATCTTTTTTTTGGTGGGCAAAGCTAAATTTTTTGTGTCGTTCTCGTCCGACCGTACACTTAAAGATCCTTCTATATATATAAATACTTACAAAGCTGGTTTTTCTAATCGTTCTCTGTTTCTAAGATTAGATAGACAGAAAGTGAGAGAGTTAATAGCTAAAAAGGTCTCTCTTTTCCTCTGCTTTCGGGGAAGGTGAAGAAGAAGATGATGTTCTTGGAGCTCCTAGTGGAAAAAAGTGATTGCTTTCCTTTGGACTTGCTTGTCTTCAACATAGCTTTGGCCTTCTTCAATGGCGTTCTTGCTGTAATTGCGTTTTCTCAGGTTTGTTTGAACACCCTTTCCTCTGTCATCTGTATTGTTTGTGCTTTTCAGCTCTGTTAAGAATTTCATTATGTGGGTTGGTCTATTTTGAGGGATTTTCAATTTTGACTGATGTGTTAAACGTGAGAAGGATAATGCATGTTTATTCCATGAATTATGATTCGGATTGAATGGGTATTTGTGTTTTACGCTGTGTTTGGTTGCTGAGAAAGTGGAGGAAAAATTGAAATTCTACAGTTAGTTTGATCCTTTGAAATTATAATTTAGGCACATACATTAAGATAGAAAATGCTTGTGCATTGCTGCCCTTATATCAGATTATAAGTTAAAATAAGGGTAAAATAAATAACTCTAGTAAACATCCTGAATGTCTCCCCATTTCTCTCTTATTACTTCCACTATCACTATCCCCTTATCTTTGCAAGTATTCCGACTTCTCCAATGGTTTCTAAGAGCCAATTACGCATGTATAAGAGCCTAAATTTTGTTACTGTAATTACACTATAGATACTGGTATCTTTGATTTGTATTGTTATCTTGTTGGTTAAATATTTCACAAGTACTTATCTTGTTTAATTACTCTTTTCCCTAAGTTGGGAATCATCTAGCATTTTGTTTTTCCAGCTGGTCAGGATTCACATGCGCAATCGACAAAGTGGATGGACACGCCAAAAAGTAAGGGGCATCATCTCTTACTTCTAAAGCTTATTTTTTTAAATATCATAAGTTGTTCTATTAGTAATTGAAGGCAGAGCTAGCGTGTTCTTGTCTGATGTTTGTACTTCCTACTGCATGTGGTAGGAATGCTATGAGCACTTATGTGCAAGGATGCTGTTTTGAAAATTGGTTTTTGCAACTTCACGTCATATATTATGTGCAAATTCTATGGAATCCTTCCCCCCCACTTTGTGCTGATTCCATCAGTCTTACAATTTGTATTGCAATATGCTACGTTTGTTGAATGTGAAAAATGGTTTGTAATTCTTAAAAGTTCTATAATATTCATTTCAGTTGTATGTACATTCACTATTTATAGGGACCATTTGACTGAAATGATTACTAATTGGCAGGTACTCCACCTCATGATTGGCTCTTCTAACTTGGGTAAGGCTGAGGATTTGTGGTTCATGTCATAAATTTTCTTTTATAAAAGTCAAATAATGGTTCTGACTCAAATTTGAGTTAAACTGGGTAGTGGAATTTTAAAGTACTTCTCTATTGCAAAGGCTACAAGACTTTTTATGCCATACTATGGAAGCCTTTTGATTTAAGTCATTGTCTTCAGTTTTCCGTGTGGTCATATGCTACATACAATTTCAGATTGGCTTAGCGTAAATGATTGGTTTAATCATGCGACTGAACGGGTACAATAATAAGCATTACTAACCATAATGTGAATTTAAATCACTCATATCTGCTCGTCAGCCAGAATGCAAAGTTGGGGTATTGAGAGAGTGGGTGTACAAAGGTTCCAATTGTATCAGATCAGTTCTCCCGTGTATTTACATTGATAAAAAGGAAACACGTCCTTTATGGTATAATTTGATGTACACAATAGTGCATGAGCATTGACTACTTACGTCTTTCATTCTCATCATTTTCTTTGATAAAATTTTCTAAGTCTTCTGCAGGTTTACATTGATTTTCTGTTTGAACACTTCAACTCATCAAAACAGTTTCTATCTTTTCCTCTTTCCACTCTACCAATTCTTAGACACTCTTAAGCAATTATAAAAGCTCAAAAAAGATTGTCTGGTCGTATTATGCACTTCATCAAGTTATAGCATCAAATTTCTTCTTTTGGCAGGTTACTTCATATATTTTACATCTACGTTGGTTGCAGCTTGTAAGAAGTGGTTTTGCTGGTCTAATGTCTGCGGGTTCATCCTAATGGGTATATTTTACTTAGTTATGCTGATTGACGAGCTGCTTCAAATGTTTGTTTCTAGAGTTTCTTTGTAGTCACTGGTGATCTTATTGATGAAAAATATTGCTACAGCCTACCCCAAAATTCTGTTTCTCGCAGCTTTTCTTCTACTCCTATCCTTTTGGTGAGTTTTCTTATTCTAGATTAGGCTTTCTCATGTTGAAATTTTAGAGATAGTCTGGTTGATTGAAAAGCATGACAGCAACTTCTCTTACTTAGATCAATGTCTTTTCACCCTTTGAACTGTTGAAAGCATCTTGTTAAGGTTATGTTTGCTGTGTCCAATAGGATATTTGAAGAACTTTATCCTCCCCATCTTCTGATAATGCAATTCCATCTTTCTCAAATGCTTTTGATTTTTTTTTCTTTTTAGCTTTATTTCTATGATTAATGTTTACTTGGCATTTGCTAGATTTCCTTTTGAAATTTCTATGTTTTTTTTTATACAATTCATTTTTCATCTACACCCAATGTTGTACTTGCGATCGTGACTATTCCTTGACATTAATACTTATAATTGTTTGTATTTAACATTACACAAAAAGAAAATAAAAGGTTTTTTTTTTCTGTTAGTCAATTACTCAAATACCACTTTCTATTTGAAGAATGTTGCAAAATAGATAGAACATAGCATCATGATTTATTTTTTATATGTTCAATTACAATATCTAAAGACTGCACAATAGAAATTTGTACAGTTGCAGTGTAATTTATAATTATAAGGTATACAAATGCTGTTATGGACAATGACTTTGTAGGGTCGACCTTTGCCATCAGGCAAATGATGACGAGGAGGATGACGAGGACGATAGCATGCAGCAGGCCTTGTTGGAAAATTCAAAGAATAAACCTAATTCATCAAACAAAGATGGTCATCGAATTTGTTGTTCATTCCAAAGCATTCATGTTGGAAGTCACCAAAAATTTGTGATTGCGGTATGAGAAATAGACTTGTTTTGTTATTGCCCTTAATTGACAATTTAGAGTCTTTCTGAAAAGTATATCCCTATTCATCGAGAATTGCCCATTATATGGACAGAATACAAGTTAATTAGGAAAGAACACAGGCTGATATTCAGCCCCTGAAAACAGCTCACCTACCACATATACATGTATCTAATTATAGCTAACCTACCACATATACATGTATCTAATTACAGCTAACCTACCACATATACATGTATCTAATTAATGAAAGAATCTGCTGGCATTTAAATCTGATTTCCTTTGACATCCCCCCTCAAATTGATGCTGGTAAATCGACAAGCATCAATTTGCTAACGAGGAAATGATGGCGCTGACGTGGCATGGATTTGGTGAAGATATCGGCGATCTGCAGAGTAGTAGAGACATGTGGAAGGGTGATAACCTGATGATCATAGGCTTCTCTGATTGAGTGACAGTCAACTTCGATGTGCTTGGTGCGTTCGTGATAGACGGGGTTGGCTGCAATTTGGATGGCACTAGTGTTGTCAGCATGCAGTGGAGTAGGATGAATAGGACCGAAACCAAGTTCTGTGAGGAGACCACGCAACCAAATGATCTCGGAGCATGCAGCAGACATGGCTCTATACTCTGCCTCAGTGGATGATTTGGAGACGTGGTCTTGCTTCTTGCATTTCCAAGAGATAAGGGCATCACCAAGAAACATACACCAGCCAGTAGTAGATTTCCTGGTGTCTGGGCAACCGGCCCAATCAGCGTCACTGTAGGCTTGGAGCTGAAGGGAAGAACCTGTAGGGAAGAATAAACCACGACTAGGTGTGCCAAGAATGTAGCGAATGATGCGGCGAACGGCAGATAGATGGAGATGCGTTGGGGCTTGCATGAACTTGCTGACAGTGTGAACAGCATAAGAGATGTCTGGTCGGGTGATGGTTAGATAGATAAGACTACCAACCAGCTTCCGATAGGTAGTAGGATCCTCAAGAAGCTCCCCGTCGTCACGTCGATATTTCACATTAAGTTCCATGGGGGTGTCAACTGAAGTAGTGTTGGTGAGGCCGGCTAACTGAACCAGATCTTGACTGTACTTGTGCTGATGCAAGAAGAGACCATGAGGCCGATGATGCACCTCTAAACCCAAGAAATAAGTGAGCTGACCAAGATCTTTCATGTGGAATGTAGAATGCAACAAAGTTTGAACCGCTGAGATTGCCTCCAAGTCAGAGCCGGTGATGACAATATCATCCACATAAACAAGGAGGACAACGATACCCATGGATGTCCGTTGTAGAAAAAGAGAGGAGTCATACTGACTTTGAGTGAAAGAAAAACCAAGCAAAGTGGAGCGAAACTTTTCAAACCATACTCTCGGTGCCTGCTTCAAACCATACAAAGAACGTTTTAGTTTGCAAACTTCATTAGGTGAGGAAGTAGGCATACCATAGGGAAGTTTCAAGTAAACTTCTTCCTTGAGATCACCGTGGAGGAATGCGTTCTTGACATCCATTTGATGTAGGGGCCAGGATTGGGATGCAGCAAGAGCGAGTATAGTTCGGACAGTAGTCATTTTGGCGACTGGTGCGAAGGTCTCATCATAGTCGAGACCATATTCCTGTTTGTTGCCAAGTGCCACTAACCGAGCCTTATAACGGTCTATGGACCCATCAGAACGAAGCTTGACAGAAAACACGAACTTACTGCCAAGGGGTTTCACGGATGAGGGACATGGAACAACGTCCCAAGTTTGGTTTTCCTCAAGGGCGAGAAGTTCGGCTTCAACAGCTTTCCGCCAACACTCATGCTTCATGGCCTGTTTATAAGACGAAGGAAGAGAAATAGAAGACAAGGTGGCTGTGAAGGATGAAGGAGAAGAGGAACCAAACCTATCCGGGGGTCTACGAACCCGAGTACTGTGTCTGAGAGGGGGAGGTGCAGTTGCTGGAACAGGAGCAGCAGGCGGGGAAGGATCTTGAGGGGGCTTGGGAGGTGCCGAAGGCTGGTGGGAAGTGGCGGAGGAGCGTCGTTGATACACTAAGAGAGGCTTAGAAGGGACTGGAGTTGCAGAAGAGGTATTAACAACTGGAGCTGCAGAAGAGTTAGTAAACATAGGCAAAATAGAAAATGAGGGAGAAACGGGATCCAGATGCGTGGGAAAAAAATACTGATTTTCTAGAAAGATCACATTTCTAGAAACTCGAATGCGGCGCAAATTTGGATCATAGCAAAGAAAACCTTTCTGGTGTACTGAATATCCTAGGAAAGCACACTGAATCGATTGAGCCGTGAGTTTTGTGCGTTCATGTGCAGGAAGATGAACATAACAGACACAACCAAAGGTACGAAGGTTGGAATAAATTGGAGGGTGACCAAATAACCTGGTGAAGGGAGAGTTGTGGTTCAATGTGGGAGAAGGCAACCTGTTGATGAGATGGACAGCAGTGGAAAGAGCTTCACACCAAAAACGAGAGGGCGTAGATGACTCTAACAAGAGAGTGCGAACAACATCAAGGAGGTGACGGTTCTTCCTTTCAGCCACCCCATTTTGTTGAGGTGTTGAAGGACAAGACCGTTGAGAGATGATGCCGTGAGTCTGTAGGAAGTCCTGAAACAAATGAGACATATACTCACCCCCATTGTCAGAACGAAGGATTTTGATTTGGGCTGAAAATTGGGTCTGAATATATGCATGAAAAATCTTAAAAACAGAAAAGACTTCATCTTTAGAATGTAGAAAATATATCCATGTGAAACGACTATAGTCGTCAATAAAAGTGACAAAGTATTTGTAATTAGCATGAGAAGTGATTGGTGCCATGCCCCACACATCACTATGTATCATATCAAAAGGTTGAACTATATGTGGTGTGTGAATAGGAAAAGGCAGAGTCTTACTTTTGCCAAGTTTGCAAGAATTGCAATCAAATTGAACAGCACTACACAACCAACTGACCGACAGACACAAGATTGGTGGTAAGACCAGGAGATACAAAGACATCAGTGAGAGAGGGAGAAACATCACCAGTGGCCGTGATAGGTAAATGATTGCCATCAGCAGTATGAATTTTGAGATTTCCAAAATATTTGTTTACATTGGTAAGAGAATCAGCATTGTTTGTCATATGATGGGAAGCCCCAGAATCAAAGTACCAAGGAGATGATGTAGAGAAGGGTTTACCTGAGAGTCCTAAAGCTGAAAATGCAGAAATGATCATTTGTTGAATCATGTCAGGGGTCACAGGTTGAACAGGAGCATGAGCACTTTGTGTCAGCGGTACTGTAGTCACAGAACTTCCAGCACTAGAAGAGCCAACGGAGACAGTATATGCGGTCTCTGATTTCTTGGGGGGTCGAGTAGGACATTCCTTGATGATATGGCCATCCTTTTTGCAGTAGTTGCAGAATTTTCGGGGACAATTTGCAGCATAATGACCAAATCCCTTGCAACAAAAACACTGAACAGTGCTCATATCCCTGCTTCGTGGCTTACCTTGTGCTGCATAGGCCACAGGAACAGATGCAGATCGCCGTTGTTCCATGGTGGTTTGAGTGAGAAGGCGTTGTTCCTCGCGAAGGAGATCATTGAGGCATGTATCCAAGGAGGGGACAGATTCCCGGTTCATAAGATTGGATCTGGTGCCTTCAAATTCAGGTCTCAATTTCATCAGAAATTGATCCCTCTGGGTAGTTTCATGGATAGATTGAACAAAACTAAGACCTTCGGATGGTAAGTCAGCATAAACTATATCAGTGTATTCAGCCCAAAGATTAGTGAATCTAGAGTAAAAATCAGAGATAGAAAGGCTATCCTGTTGGGAAGCGGCCAATTCATGTTCAAGCTGGAACCGACGAGCAGTGTTTCGTTGACTATAGATCTTCTTCAGGTAAGTCCACATCTGAGCTGCAGTCTGAGATGATCGAAGGTTCAAGATGATATTAGGTTCGACAGATCCTAAAATCCATGTCATAACTTGAGCGTCCTTGACTTCCCACTTGGCGTGCTGGTCTTTGTCTTTGTTTTTGTCAGGAGCTGGGTTACTTCCATCAACATGTCCCCACGCCTCCTTACCTTTGACGAAAATCCCGAAGTGAAACGCCCAAGCAGAGTAGTTCTTGCCATTGAAACGAATCAAAGAAACATCTGACTTATCTGAAGACATGATGTCAAGAGAACTTGATCAAGAATAACTGAGACTAAGGAACTTGAGAGCAAGAGATAATTCAGAGCTATAGCTCTGATACCATGACAATTTAGAGTCTTTCTGAAAAGTATATCCCTATTCATCGAGAATTGCCCATTATATGGACAGAATACAAGTTAATTAGGAAAGAACACAGGCTGATATTCAGCCCCTGAAAACAGCTCACCTACCACATATACATGTATCTAATTATAGCTAACCTACCACATATACATGTATCTAATACATGTATCTAATTACAGCTAACCTACCACATATACATGTATCTAATTAATGAAAGAATCTGCTGGCATTTAAATCTGATTTCCTTTGACATTAATTTGTCGTATAAAAGTTGTGTAACTTTCACTGAAACATTGTCATCACTCGTTCTTCTTGTCATCTAATTTCATCCGTTTCTCCCACTAGGTTGTTGTGCTTGTCCTTGTTCTGATGATGTCATTTGCTGTGGTAATCTGGATCGGTGTGGGTAAGAATCCCATTGATTCTTCAGCAGTGGCTCAGGTATGGAGTACAGTCTTTCCTACTCTATCCTTTTTAGCATCAGATGAACTTTTGTCTTAACAGTCTTTCGGATAATTTTGCAACATGGTAACTTATACTAGGCATGACATCTACCGGGAAGTCAGGTTTTAAAGAATTAGAAGAAAACACAGTTCAGTCCATATCTGGCATTTTGATAATTCATACAGGAGAATTGAACTGCAGCTGGCATTTTTATTTCCTTATGGAGATTGATTGGTTATCAAGGTCTAGGTCAATATCAGTGTTTTTTGAGGAAATTGCTGGTCTCGTCTACTTGATTTGTTACTAACATGTGTAGATAAACGTTAGTTGAGATAAGTGTTTTTCCATCCCCTTATTTGTGTATAGAAGATTAGTCTTATCTTGGTTGTTCTAGACATCTAGTACATGTGTGAGACACCAGCACTTTGTGTATGCTTAAACTTCCTGAAATTCCAATAATTAGTTTTCCTTTTTAAATTTTGGAACATTTTGTTTGCATCACATCATATTTTCTTATTGTTCACTTAATGATGTGTCTTTATGTATCTATTCGTTTAAATGTGGCAATTATCATCGCCCAATAACTGCAACCATCTTACAGGCATATGAAGACTTTCTTGCTTTCACAGTTCTTTTATTAGGAGGAGCATTAGGTTGCTACGGTGAGAGCACTGACAACTTGTTATTATGCATGTATTTATTTTGGGGGGTCATGCCACATTTATCTTCTTATTATCAGTTTCATTTGGGTTTTGTCAATCTAGTTTCTTTGTTGTGGATATGATGATCAAAATTTTAAATTCTCATTGGCTTCGTAGTAAAACATTTTTATGTTTTTAGAGTCGTTCTTTTTTATTTAGGGCAGTGTTGTATTGATTGTAATATGTGCTTTAGCTTGAGGGTCTTCAGTTAGATATGATTACTCTTCATCCATTTTAATTGTACTTTCTTCCCCCTTTATTTATTTTTATTACTAAAGGTCTGTGTTTTTTGTTTATTTATTATTCTTATGTTGTTCTGTTCAAGACCAGTAAGTGGTTTTGGCATATCTTATACTATCGAATTATCATTTCCATTGTTTGGTAGTGCATAGGCTTAAGTTTCTTCCTCTAGTTTCGCTACTATTACCCTGTAACCATTTTTGTAGGGTAACACTTACTGACATTGTGGTGGAATGGTGTTAGGGGTAAGACTCAACCTGTTATCCAAGTTTTATGTTTTAAGGATTTTAAGATTGACTTGTTTGTTCCAAAAACTCTTCATATGTTTTGGTATATTGGATGTTGCAAGGTTAACTGGGTTTTGTTGTCAGAAAAGTGATATTGGCTTTATAAAGTTTAACTGAATTCTTTCATGTGCTGTCTGCAATTTAACTTCACTCTTTCTTTCTAAAATTCCAGGCATCCTGCTATTTTGTAAGTTAAGGAAAGTACGGTCTGAGAAAGCTTCATCCGAAATGTGGAAGGTATTATTAAACTGACAGAAATGATTTCTTCTATTTGATAAAAATATTATTCAAATTCTTCAAAGTGCACTTACTAATTTCTTCTTTGAACGCAAAATGCCTACTTCTTTACTTAAAATGTCATGTTATAAGTTCTGCCTAAACTGGCACACTTCTGTTTGTATTTAGTAAGTTTGGAATTTTGTAAACAGGTTGCTGGTTTGGCAATTACTTCTGTTATATGTTTTACGTCAAGTGCATTGGTAGCTCTTCTTACAAATATTCCTGTAAGCGGTCATTGGCTAGAGACCTTACTACTCTTTGTGCAATTCATTCCTTAGTTTACCTTATGTATTTTCTTGCTTACCTCACTTTAAGCTCTTTGCCAGCTATATTGTCAGCGGAGTCTGAAAAAAACATATGGCGGAAAAGCACTAGTTTTTCTGATTCTGTACTATTTTATGGGTAATTCTATCTTCCCTTCTGAGCTTTGTTTTCAATTTTCCCCATCATGAATGGGAAGGATACTGCATTTTGTTCATCACATATTGAATATCATGAGTTTTCTCGCACCCCTTCTATCCTATGTCAGGATCTTTGGTGCCCTCAACTTCTGTATTATGGATTGTAAGAGAATTGCCACCCTCAATCGCTAATCACCAAAGGGAACAATCAAGAACAATTACTTTTGTCAGCTATGCTGCAGTGGGCACACAGCGTCCTCGTCGTTGGGCTAGAGTAACAAGTTCAACTAATCAGGTCCTTTGCTACTCTATTTCATACTTCTGAAATGACAAATTCCATAATTGTGTTTTTTCACTTTCTCTTTTTGCTATAAACTATGTTCATTTCAAGAGGAGACATCAGATGGCTTTTTGATTGTATTGCAGGCATCACGAGCAAGTCCCATATAAGAAAAACTTATGAAGTTAAAACTTCTTTTGGTCTCGGGAGAAGAGACGTTGGAAATGCAGACTCACGTATGCATATGATTTGAGACTTATGCATCGCAGTGAAATTCAAATGAAGATGGAGGATGTGGATGCCTCTCAACTATACAAGCATATACTGCAGATGCATGGATGTGGATGCTGCCGCTTTTTGCATTTGGTTCATGTACATAGTTACATTTCAGAAATGCTGCTACCCTCTCCACCAGAAATGCTGCTAGCCGATCCACTTTTGCCAATGGATTCTTACTGTGTACACCCTTTTACATGTAGATGCCTCTCAACTGGGTGTTTTTGACGATATTAGGGTTTAGGGTGTTTTTGACGATGTTATGGCGAAAATATTATAGATTATTGGTACAGAAACCAGGAGAAAAAATTATATAAAAATACAGAGGGTGTTGCAAACAGATAATTATCTCTCTCGCGGGTGCATGCCTTTGGATCATGATTTTGATTCATTAAATATTTTAACTACTTACTGATGTACATATCATTCTTTTAGTTGCACAGTTTCAAAAATCCTGAATTCAGCCAGGGAATTGGTGTAGGAAGCAGAACGAATTAATCGCGTGATTTATATTTATTAGCAAATCTGGTATATTATTAGGTTATTAACTGAAAAACAAGAAACTTGAGAATCTATGATGGGTAGCTGTGAAAATAGTAACTTTTGTGATTTAACGTTGCTTGCTTTAGTTTGGCATATCAACTTTTGGTGGGAAACCCATCTGAAAAAGATTACAAGTTCGATTCTTGTGGAGGACTCTTGATCTTCAATGGTAAAGCTCATCCTACGGATCTATTCCAAGGTTCAACCCATATTCCTAATTGCTTAACAGAAGAGAAACCAAAAAGCATTTATCAACCAAAATCAATAATCAACCCATCAAATAACATTCCATGAACAAAAGAAAGTGAAGTGAAAAAGCCATGTTTATAATTTCTATGGTCTTGTTCAGGTTGAGAAATTCTTGTTTGGTATAGCCACGTGCTAGAATTCCTCCACTCCGTACAGTTGGACATATTCCACGTGTCACCCTCAGCTCATGGGAGCCCACCTTCTTTCTTCTTTGCTTGCGCCAGTCACAGTTCGCGCCCTGTTGTTAAGTTCCAGTAGGAAGCAAGCTCCCGCTGATTTTAAAAAGAAAGAAGCCAAAAGGAAACCCACACAGAAAAAGCGCTTCTGCGCTGGTGATTGAGATTTGTTTATCAAAATTTATCAAATGGAAAAGCAAAAGCACTCAAAAAGAGTCTGAAACCATACAAAACAAAACTCCTATCACCAATTCCTTTCTTGCTTTGAGAGCAAACCCACTTTGCTTTGCCTTGCCCTTGCCCCACATCTCTCCCAAAGTATCTATACTCTCTCTTTCTATCTCTGTACAAATACCTAAAAAGATGAACTCTTTCATTTGCAAACAAGCTACATCGAAATCAGTGAGACCTGAAACTGAGAGGCTGAGTATTGGTGGTGCTTTTCGGAAATGGCGAGCTCCAGCGGGACGAAGAGCAATCAGGACCCGCCGAGGTCGTTATCTAGGCAAATTACGAGAATGTCCACGAGGGTTTTGGACTTGCCGACTGAGGACGAGGAGTTGGATGTGCCCTCGTGCCTTGCATCAATTGCTCCCATTTTTCGTGTCGCCAATGAGATTGAGAAGGAAAACCCCAGGGTTGCCTACCTCTGTATGTGATTTTGTTGTATTATTTTGCAATTCATTATTATTAAAGCACATTTCTTGATGTTGTTAGAATGGTAATACATGGTGTTTGTGATTCTGATTATGTTGAATACAAGTGGTGGCCGGCTCAACTAAAATACTGTTTGGACCTAATTACAAAAAGAAAGTTCAATTCTTTTGTATGAATTTTATAAGTTCAGTTTTTTATGCATAATATCAAGTTGTCAAATTCAGCGTTCATTATTTTCAAATTAAAAGAATGGTAGTGATCCGGGCTTAGTTTCATATGTTTAATATAAAGGAGAAGGGGTGGAAAATGTGGTTGATAAATGTTATACATAGAACAAATAAGACAGAAAATTTGACAGAATCTTAGCAAGACTTTTATTTCTCATTAAGAAGATTTTCACCTAATCTCTCCTATACGGATAGAATCTAACAGTTCTTTGCATCACGTGTTCCCGTTTAGTTCAGTAAATGTTGTCGTCGCTTAGGTTGATATATTTTGTGCTATTAGGCCGCTTCCATGGATTTGAGAAGGCGCACAAAAAGGATCCAACATCAAGTGGACGTGGTGTTCGTCAGTTTAAGACACATCTTTTGCACAGACTTGAAAAGGTAGACTTTTAAATTATTTGTGGTTTCTTGTATTTTATTTCCTTTTTTCAGAAGAGTGGTCTGATTTTGGAACTTAATTTATATTTCTTGTGCTGTGTGTATGATTAGTTCACTTGTGATTTTATCTGTAAATTATTTTATTTCTTCCCCTCATCTCCTTTTATCCTTTTCCTTCCATGATAAGAAGTTTCAAACTCAATACCTCCTGCAATTAGAGCTCTGATACCATTATAGACAACAATTGGACCCCAAGAATTTAAGTTGTTAGGAAATAAGCCAACAATGCTTATCAAGCTAACAATTTATACAATTAGTTTTTTTTTATTTATTTAAAAAAAAATGGTAACATTTAACTTTGGAATGAAATGTGCAAATCAAGTCATAGACTGAATCGAAAGATAATCTCTAGACCTATAAATAATATTCTAGGGTAATACTAATTCAATATCATGACTGATTTATATTGTATTTAAGAGCTCCTGAAAGTGAATTGAAGTCTCTCTGTATCTCTTAAAATTCTTTTCGTTGCAGGAAGAAGAAGAGACAAGACATCAGCTTGCTAAATCTGATACAAAAGAAATCCTGTATTTTTACCACCAATTTTATCGGAACAATATCCTAGAAGGAGAATACACAAAAAAACCGTAAGGCTTGTTTTTGAATTGTTGGTATGTTACCTTTCTTTTACTATTGAATTACTCACTGTCTCTTATATATTGAAGGGAAGAGATGGCTAGGATTATTCAGATTGCAACAGTACTATATGACGTGCTCAAGACAGTGGTACCTCAGTCTCAAATTGATCAACAGGTTTGATTTGTATGATTCCAGGATTGCTCAAGTTCTTAAATGACAGATTGATAGAGAAGGCACTGAAAACATGGCTATTCTATTATTTTTTTTCATTGCAGACACAGAAAATTGCTGAAGACGTCAAGAGGAAAAGGGAGCAGTACGTAAACTATAACATTCTTCCGTTATATACTGTTGGTGTTAAACCAGCAATTATGGAACTGCCTGAGGTTGTACATGCGTAGTATATGTGATTTTCATTTATCTCTGCTTTAGTTTTATGAAATCTTATTTTTCTCTCTTGCTCATTTCTTTACCCTTTTATTTTTTCTGGAAATATTTAGATCAAAGCAGCACTTCATGCTCTACAAAATGTGAATGGTCTTCCAATGCCAATAATGCATTTAAAACCCATGAATCCTGATGACAAGTCAACAATGCCTACCGAGAGGATTAAACCTGTCAATGATATACTCGATTGGCTTTCCTCTATTTTTGGGTTTCAGGTAACTTATGCCTAAATACCTTTCTCTTTCATTTTACCTTGGTATTTATATGCCGCATGTCTGAAACTTGTATTGGTGTGCTAACCCTAAACCTGTCCAACTGTATAGGCATGTTTAAGTTTCTAAAAGGATTTTTCTTGATTTGTGGATCTCAGCTAGTAAACTGGCTACTCTTACCACTGGCCCACAACTAGGGGTGGAGCTTAATTTGACTCGGATGTGGCAATTAATGTAGGTCAATAATTATGAATAATCTAATGCCATCTAATGAAAGAATGGCAAGGTAATTGAAAAGGACAATAATGGACAGATACAAAAATTAAGGAAAATAACCATTGTTTTCTCATAACAAGAGTCAATACCGAGTTTTTTCTTTTTCTTTATCTTCTGAAGGTTGAGAGAATATGATTCTAATAATGTATTTAGACCTCTTGAATTCAATGTACCTTTACACACACACACGCGCGCACAAAAACCCAAGACATTGAAGAAAAAAAATAGCGAGCCCTTATTTCTTTATCCTTTTGCCATTTCCCTTGAGTTTTCTGTTGCCTTTCTACTTGGTCAAGATAGGAATGACTTGAATAGGCATGTTTCCATTTGAATCTACAACTTATTGAATTTAAAAGACAATAATTGCAGCACAATAAATGTCAAGGTGCTACTTTTAAATGTTATGTGATGGATTTGATATTGGTGTTTTGTTTCATATGAAGACTCTTGTCCTCTTCCTACCTCACTGCCTAATAACTGCGGGCATTAACTCCATGTGGTCTTGGCATCCCTGCCTCAAGTTGATCACAATAGTACTGCTATTTTACTTATATCCATTGGGAACCAAGACAAATTTTATAAGGGAGGATTTGTAGCAGTGGGAAATGTGCATTTTGGCTGTCCTCTCAATCTTCATTAAGTAGATATCATTCTTTGAAGTGATGCGAATTTGTTCTTGCACCTCGCATGCTCAATGATTCTTTGATGCAATAGACTACTGCTAGATACACACACACACACACACACACACACACATATATATATAAGCATAGACATGTTCTTACTATGTTGTCTTATCTTTTCTGGGGTTTGAAGAAAGGAAATGTTGCAAATCAGAGGGAACACTTAATCTTGCTACTTGCCAACATGGATGTAAGACATAGAAATCTTGAAAATTACACACAGGTAAATCGATGTTCCTTTGAGGTGCTTTGTGTTTTCTCCTTTGCTTTGAATTTTATATGCTCTCAATTTTCAAGGCTGTATCTGATGTGATCATTAAAGATTAACAGAAAGCTTATTGCAGTTGAATAGTGGCACTGTACAGCATTTGATGGAGAAAATTTTTAAGAACTATCGTTCATGGTTTAACTATTTGCATTGCAAATCAAATCTTAAGTGAGTGATCTGGACAATATCAAAGTTATAACTTGATTCCTTAAAGTTGAATACATATAGACTTGTTACCATTTCAGCAATACAAATTTTGATTTGGTGTCTCTCCAACCTCCCAACCCCACAACTTTTCAGGTTTCCTCAAGGTTCTGACAGACAACAGTTGGAGCTTATTTACATTGGACTCTATCTTCTCATATGGGGTGAAGCTTCAAATATTCGATTCATGCCTGAATGCTTATGCTACATTTTCCATCAGGTCTGTAAAAAAAAAAGTATTAGTCAAGCATTATGAATGGTCTAGAGAGTTTCATATCATAATGTTGTTCCTTTTCTGACTTACCATGGCCCATCTCAATGATAATCCTTCTGAGAATGGCCAAGTCTCTGAGTAGTTTCTATGATTTTCTTGGTTTCTTCTTATCATAGATTTTTTTTTTTAAATGGGGAAAGCCTTCTGACAGGTAACCTGATTTTGAAATCAATTCCTAACCATCTATTAAAACATTAAATTTCTAGGAACTGCTACAGCAGTCACTAATTAAAAGTTGTTCTTCCATGCAATTACTTGTCATGAGTCATGAAAACATGAAAACTGCCAACTCAATGACCACATTGATTTATATTATCAGTAAGATTTCTATGTAACTTCATATCAATAAACTTGTAGCGTTTCTCTTAAAAAGAATACTAGCTATATGCTTTTTGGTTCTTAGGTGTGATAGAATAACATTTTATTCTTAGAGAGAGGGAGTACAGAGGTGCATAGACAAGTCACCAAATTTATTCGGTTTGCATGACAATTATATAAATTACTACAGCTCCTGCTGATCTAACAAAACAAAATCCTAACTGTCAGTGATGAATCTTCAAAATCGAAGCCCCACTAGATGAGGTTATACCAGAAAAGGAGCCCCAAATGAATTATTGTGAATATAATCCAAAGTTGTTTTTAGTCGCTCAATTCCTCATTTCTGTCAATCTCTTAAATTTTTCTTTGGAAGAATCTATGTTACATGTTCTAATTTTCCCTTGTGTATTTACTTTTTCTTTTGTTCTGTTGTGAAAGAAATAGCTACTTGGTAACTAAAAATTGCATTATAAAAACCAATTGCATTAAAAATTAAAAATTCAATTAATTGTTTAGACTACTCTCCACTGTTGATTTTAATCCAACAATAAGTGACCAAGAAAGTCCCTGGTCCCGTGGACCAGGAGAACGGGACTGTAATTCTACAGATTTCTTGTCTGCGACATAAATATTATATCATAAAATTGTTTATGAGTCATGCTTGTTCTTAATACACAACTTGTCCCAAGGACTTTTATATGTCCTGAAATTTTTAAGGTATGACAATAATTTTTCTTCCCCAATTGTTAAGATGGCCAACGAGGTATATGGAATTTTATATAGCAATGTTCATCCGGTTAGTGGAGAAACATACCAAACAACAGCACGTGACGAAGAATCTTTTCTGAGGGATGTTGTAACTCCTATCTACCAGGTGTTGTACAAGGTAAAGATGGTCTTCTACTGCTTGTATTATTGACACGAAGCATCTTTATTACTACTTTTTAATTCAAAATTTGAATCTTCCTTTTGTTGCAAAGGAAGCAAAGAGAAACAAAAATGGCAGGGCAAGTCATTCAAGATGGAGAAATTATGATGATCTAAATGAATATTTTTGGTTAGTATCTTTGATGGTAATTTTTGTTTTCGATCCATTCAGATATAAAATGGCTGAAAGGTCTGCTCGTTCTTTCTAGGTCTGACAAATGTTTTAGGCTAGGGTGGCCAATGGACCCTAAAGCAGATTTCTTTAGGCATTCAGATGGGATTCCACCAGCAAATGAGGTACTTATCTTTCTTGGTTTTATCTGTTTATTTATTTGGGTGGGGGAGGGTCAACTAAAAACTTAGACATATTGGGGAACAATTTTATTACATTTTATTTCTGTTTTTTCTCGAGAAGAAACGGAAATTTTATTGCCAAACACAATTTACTAAAATATCATTCTTTTCTTATGAATTGGACATTTCTGCATTTGTATGTGTGCCCACATGCATGTCCATAGTTTACAAATAAACATAATTTGTTTTGTGCCTACATATGTATAGGTTTCTTTTAGATAAAGTTCTGTTAATCTGAATACATGTTTGACAGAGGACAAATCAAGCTGCTGGTGGGAGGAGGAAACCTAAAACAAACTTCGTAGAAGTCCGAACATTTTGGCACCTGTACCGAAGTTTTGATCGAATGTGGATATTCTTCATATTGGCTTTCCAGGTAGCCTTAAATGTTAGATAATGTGTTGGTAATTTGAGTAAATAACTCCAACCTCCCTTAGAGTTTTCAAATACACAATCATGAATTTACACTAAACTCCCATGCTAGAAGTTTCTGCCAACAATGGTAAGAATCAAATTTTTGGTTTGCTTTTAGAAATTTAATATGATCTTACAAGTAACTTTGTCTCTTGTTGGTTATGAAAAAACTATTGTCATCTTTACCGCTAAGGGTATTTATGGAATTTTCTTGAAATTTCTGTCTGCTTGTGTTGAGGGATTCTCTGTTATCATGAGACTTACCCTTGGGGGAGCTCTTCCATATGCATAAAAATTGCAACTCCTGCACACAAGTGAGGTTGATATATTTCCCAGATAAAAAATGTGTATTTTAGACAAATTTTATGGGAGGTTGGAGAAATCCTTTCCTTTTAATTCTTTACAGTTCTCCTTAAGGAATGTGCCTCACTATTTCTGATTTTTAGGCTATGGTTATTGTTGCATGGAGTTCTTCTGGATCTCTGACTGCTTTCTTTGATGCGGATGTCTTCAGAAGTGTTTTAAGCATCTTCATCACTTATGCTTTCCTCAATTTATTACAAGGTACTAGTGATATCTTTAATACTTCTGTTTGTTTCCATATTAGTTCATGGTGGGAATTCTCAGCAGTTGTTTCCATATAATGTATAACTATTGAGTGACTTTTTTCGTACTTCACTTTCTCATATGGTCTATTTATGTTCTTCAGCCACTCTGGATATTGTTCTTAGTTGGTATGCCTGGAAGAGCTTGAAGCTCACTCAAATACTACGATACCTCTTGAAATTTGCAGTAGCTGGTGTGTGGGCTGTGGTTCTGCCTGTTGGTTATTCTAGTTCTGTGCAGAATCCTACTGGACTTCTGAAATTCTTCAGCAGTTGGGCTAGGGATTGGCGGAATCAGTCATTTTATAACTATGCTGTTGCAATCTATCTACTTCCTAATATATTGGCTACTGTGCTATTTTTTCTTCCACCTTTACGGAGACACATAGAGCGATCAAACTGGCGCATTGTCACTCTTTTTATGTGGTGGGCTCAGGCAAGCATGTCTTGCTTTGGTTTTAACCAAAGTTCTCGTTGCCTTGTGATTGTAGTAATTATTTATTTCCACTTTATTCTCTGTTCTAGTTATGGCTAATTTGAATGATTTTTCTGTGGTTGTCCATACTACAGCCAAAACTGTATATAGGAAGAGGCCTGCATGAGGACGTCTTTTCACTGCTGAAGTAAGTAAAACGTGTCTCAATTTATTTATTATCTTTCTTCATCTTTTGAGAGTGGGGTGTTGAACGTGTGTGGGTTTAGCCATTTCGCTGCTTTTCTTTCTACTCATTGGTCATTCTATTTGATTTCTGGTGCTTTGCTTTGATTTTAATAAAATTATCTTTTTATTCAGATATACTTTGTTTTGGATCATGCTGCTAATCAGCAAGCTATCGTTCAGCTATTTTGTGGAGGTGGTTTCTCTTCAATAATTTTTTTTATCTGATCTGAAAATCCCTATTTTATTTTCTGTTGCTTATTCATGTCACATACTTGCGTAGTAAGACATTGGCATATGCATGTAGGTTCTTAACACACCCAAATTGCAACTGAAGAATTAAGAATTTTAGGATGCATGCCAGCTTAAGTTACCAAAAATAAGTTGCCAAGATCCACTCTGTAAATATTGGGTAACATGGACATGAAATCCTTGATCTGCACACGAATATTGTACAAAAAACACATAGAGGATAATCCTTGAACCACAAATCACATCTGTAGCATTATCATGAACAACATCACATTATTTTATTAATGTCTCTCCACATCAGTAGCTTATAAGTCATATTTGAAGATTACCACATATCTATAACCTCAGAAGTTATGAGAAAAAGAAGGAAAGTAATAGATTCATTGTGAATGGTGAAATAATGAAATTTTGAATTACCTGACTTCGTTCTCATTGGGCAGTGGAAAAGATTATTGTGGAAAACCTTAAACAACATTTGTAAAGAACATAACATGATTTCTACTCCTAGCCAGCAGAAGTCCTCAACTCCACTAGCCTGAACGTTGTCTCCTAATGTTATTCCACCTAGAGCTGAGCAACAGTATTCTTTTTCCTAATTAGGAAACTTTACCCGGTAAAAAAATTTGATAATGGAACTAATGTTACTATAAAGCTAGGTCATTCATTGTAACTGAAAAGAAGTTAGGTTTTTCCTTTGAGGATCCATTGGATTTAGATAATTTTACTAAGCTTTATTTGTATACTCTGGTCATAGATACTGCCGCTTGTTGGACCAACAAAAGTGATAATGAAGATGCCCATTAGTAATTATCAATGGCATGAGTTCTTTCCAAATGGTAATATTTCAAACTTTGTTTTACTGTTTTCACTTTAATTTTTTGCAACTGTAGCCTGTGCTTACTACAAATTCACGTTTGGAACTGATGTAGTAACTCATAATATGGGCGTTGTTATTGCAATATGGGCTCCAATTGTCCTGGTAAGTGAACCGCTGAAGAATTCTATGATTGAAAACTGTCATAATTTGCAGTTCTTATACACTGTTATGCCAGTTACCACTTTTTAATGATTATTGGTACATAGGTTTATTTTATGGATGCACAAATATGGTATGCAATATTTTCTACTCTGTTTGGTGGGATTCATGGAGCCTTCAGCCATTTGGGTGAGGTCAGTGTCCAATCTGTTCACGCTTTTACATTTGTCTATTTTTCTTTTTGAATATTGTCTTTTATAAGTATTTCTGTCTCAGATGGGCTCTTGTTTCTTCCCAATGATCCCTTTATTCCATTTGTTGTCTCTCAGATACGGACCCTTGGGATGTTGCGGTCCAGATTTGAGTCTGTGCCTTCAGCTTTCAGTAATCGTCTTATGCCATCCCCAAATAAGGATGCCAAAAAGAAAAGACAATTGGAGGTACTAATTTTAATCAGTGTTTTCATATTCCTTCTAGTACATGAATTTCAGTTGATTTTGCTCCACGTAATGTATTTTATACAAGATAAATGATTTGCATACCACATGCAGATGTGGGTAATTTGTTTTGCACTTGTCAATGAAACAATTATGACTTGGAGCCTTTGATCTTCTATGTGTTTTGCTAAAAGTAAACACTTTGATGTGGCAGGGTGAGGCACTCGAACGAAAGAACATTTTCGATTTCTCTTATGTGTGGAATGAGTTCATAAATTCTATGCGATTGGAAGACCTGATCAGCAATAGGTTGACTACTTCTTGCTCTCTAATTTGCCTTTCAGTGCCATTTTTGTAAGTTTCTGATTATATCCTTTCAATTTAAACCATTCAGAGATAAAGATCTGCTGCTTGTTCCATCTTCTTCAAATGATGTGTCTGTTGTTCAGTGGCCTCCTTTCTTGCTTGCTAGTAAGGTACATTTTGCATAGCTTCATTTGTTAATTTTATGTTCAATACAAATCAAATATGTGACTCTTATACTTTGTTTTTACATGTGAAGATTCCTATAGCATTAGACATGGCAAAAGATTTTACGGGGAAGGCAGATGATGATTTATTTAGAAAGATTAAGAGTGATGATTATATGTACTCGGCAGTAATTGAATGCTATGAGACACTTAGGGATATTATATTTGGCCTTCTGGATGATGCAGCGGATAAGATGTAAGTCAGAAGCATACCAGTTTGAATGTCATAGATAGCCACAACCTGCTCGTACACATTTTTTTATTGAAAAAATTAACACTACCATTCTTTTATAAGAAGCATATGAAATTTTGTTTCATCTTATATAACAGGATTGTAAAGCAGATATGTTTCGAAGTAGACAGTAGTATACAGCAGGAAAATTTTTTGACCTATTTCCGGATGAGTGGGCTGCCATTTCTTAGCGAGAGGTTGGAGAAATTTCTAAAACTCTTGGTAACATACTTCCTTCGATGCCTTACTAATTTTTAATGCTGAGTTTTTCAGCAATGAACTGAGACATTGTCTGGACATTCTACTAGTCTTGTCTGAGTATTTAAGTTGGTATGTAGCAGCTTGCCGAAGATGAGAATGTCGAGAATTCCATGCGTCAGATAATCAATGTCCTTCAAGATATCATGGAGATTATCACACAGGATGTAATGGTCAACGGCCATCAGTGAGTACTAAGAAATAAATACATGCTGGAGATGGAACAAAAACTGTCATATTTCACCAATGAATGAGCCTTTTTGTCACCTGTATGTTAATGTTCCTCTTCTCTTTCTAGAATACTGGAAGCAGCTCACTACATTGATGGTCAAGATGTCAAGAAGGAGCAAAGGTTTCAAAAGATTAACATATTCCTCACACAGAATACAGCTTGGAGGGAGAAGGTAACTTTGGCAGGCATTCTTTTGGTAATGACATTAACTGAATATCTTAGATCTTTTAGTCTTACTATCTTCTACATTAACATAGGTCGTTAGACTTCATTTGCTTTTGACCGTCAAGGAATCTGCCATCAATGTGCCTCAAAACTTGGAAGCTCGCAGGCGCATCACCTTCTTTGCAAACTCCTTATTCATGAACATGCCACGTGCTCCCAAAGTTCGTGACATGCTCTCATTTAGGTCAGTCACTATAAACACCAAATTTGTATTGGGAAAATTTGGGCTGTTAAATGAAATAGGGAATTAACCTCTTAAGAAAACTAACATGTTGCTGAGATTTGGTTAAAGGTGAAGGATCAATATGGTTTTTGTATTAACATGTTAAAATTTTATTGAAGATAATGTATCTCGTACCACTTTCAAGATTTGCTTATTTGCTTCAGGATCTGTATCATATGAATGGATGCATATTTTTTTTATCCACTATATATTTTGTGGTGGTCTTCTAATAGTTTCTACTATAAGATCAAATTTTCTTCCTGATTTTTGGTTCAGTGTTCTGACTCCTTATTACAAAGAAGATGTCCTCTATTCTGATGATGAACTTACGAAGGAAAATGAGGACGGAATCTCAATTTTGTTCTACCTGCAGAAAATATATCCTGGTGCGTTGGAGTCTCACTCTTGTATTATTCTTTTCATTGTTTAGAATTGACTTGAACTTACCCCTGCCAACTAACTATGACTGCCAAATAGATGAATGGACAAATTTCCAGGATCGCATAAAGGATCCTAAGAATGAGTTTTCTGATAAGGACAAGTCAGAGTTAATTCGCCAGTGGGTATCTTATAGGGGACAGACACTTTCTAGAACAGGTCTGGATAATGAGTAATTTGGTCTCTTGTACAAGTATCATTTAAAGCTTTGAACCTAAACTTTTTATCTATATTTTTCTGCTAGTGAGGGGGATGATGTACTATAGGAGGGCTCTAGACATTCAGTGTGTCCTGGAAACAGCAGGAGATAGTGGTTAGTAATTTCTGTGACAGATGCTGTTTTTGATCTCCAGATCAAAGTTCCTGATTTTGCTTCCAAAATTTTGTAAAAGCTAGTAAAGTGGCAAATGGTTATTTTGCAGATATTTTGGGAGGCTACCACACCATGGAATTAAGCGAAAATGATGAGAAGGCTTTTCTTGATCGTGCACAAGCTCTGGCAGATTTGAAGTTTACTTATGTAGTTTCTTGTCAGATGTATGGTGCTCAGAAAAATTCTCCTGATATTCGAGACAAAAGTTGTTACTCTAATATCCTGAAGCTGATGCTAACGTGAGTCAATATTGCCATAGGATGAACAATCTGTAGTTTCATTTTTTATTTAAATTGTTTATGGCATCTTTAATTATGTGTTCTTTTTTGTAGGTATCCATCTCTACGTGTTGCTTACATAGATACAAGGGAGGAGCATGTGAATGGAAAATCGCAAAAAGCATACTTTTCTGTTCTAGTCAAGGGTGGTGACAAATGGGATGAGGTATGGAAAAAAAAATACAACTAGTTCTATAGACCGTGAACTGTGGATATCATGTGCCTTACACTGTTACACAGAAAAATAAAGCTATTGAAGAACTTGTTTGCATAAAACTGGAAGGAACAATCCTTCAAATTAATATTATTTCTCAAATTTAAATATTCAGGTTTTATTACAAAGTGAATTGTTCTTTCAATCTTGGTGTAATTTTGCTGAATAATAAATTTCTATTATTTCTACAATAGAAAATATTTATAAGCTTTTTCTTTTCTTTTTGTAACATATTCTGCCATGTGCATGAATACATCAGATTTTTTTAAGAAGCGCTGAAAGTGATTGGTATTTTAAACTTATGGTTCTAATTTTGGAGATGAGGACAAGACCAAGAATAATAACACAAGAGAGATCGTGGGTTTTCTTAATAAATAAAATAGAAGTATGTATGTAGTGGAGGGCTAGAGTATGAAAAGAAAAAAGGAAAAGGAAGAAACTTATTCTTGTACAGCATAGTTGTATTAAGTAATAGTACTTTTCTATGGTGAATGTTTTAACAAATCACGGGTTTTATCATTTTATGCATAGTATGAACATAGTTAATTCTTCTTCATGCCATTTGTTCAAGCTGAAACTACCATTGCCCATTTTCCATTTAATTTCTGAATAATTTCAATTTTCTAATAGGAAAAAGATTTTCATTCTAAGATCTTGTTATGTGTTATGAAATATTCTATCACTAGAAACAAGCTAAGATCTTGTTCCCTAAATCTCACTTTGTTAGGCACTTGCCCATGATCTTACAATTAGTTTGCTTATCTAAGAATGTGCTTTTCATTTCTTGACCATTGGTTGTTTAGCTTCATCTCTAATCTCTTTGATTAGATATGCACTTTGTTGTAGACAATTTTTACCTTTTTGTGGAATGTCTACCTATCACTTACTCTCTCATCTCATCTATAACCTTCTTAAATACCAAGTGTCAAGGCAACCAAACAAATAATGGAGTAATTAAGAGCTGCTCCTTCCTACCTGTATTGATATTAATGCTCTCGTATGAGCCATATCAAATGTAGGTGATAGTTGATAACTAGTTTGTGGAATTTTCTTACGTTGTTAGGAAATATACCGCATCAAGCTTCCAGGTCCTCCAACAGTAATTGGTGAAGGAAAACCTGAAAATCAAAATCATGCCATTATCTTTACTCGTGGAGAAGCCCTGCAGACAATAGACATGAATCAGGTAGCTTTCCTTATGTCTTTATGTAAACTAGATTTAGAAAGTTGCTCATTGCATCTTCTTATTGCCAAAAGAGAGGGGGAAAAAAGGTGTTATATTGTGCCTTATTCATCCTCTTTTCCAGGATAATTACTTTGAAGAAGCTTTCAAAATGAGAAATGTGTTGGAGGAATTCCTAAAGCCTCGTCTTGGGCAACGGAAACCCACAATATTGGGGCTACGGGAGCATATATTCACTGGAAGGTCAGCCTTTTAATATATCTCTTCACAATTTATTGGACCTTAATTGACTGCTGTGACAGGGATTCTTTGCAGATATGTTACTGATTAGTGGCAATTGTATTGTTATGTGCTTATTTTTGTTTTTCCTTCTTAATTTTCAGTGTTTCATCACTTGCTTGGTTTATGTCGAATCAAGAGACTAGTTTTGTAACTATTGGTCAAAGAATTTTGGCAAATCCGCTGAGGTAATCCTTAAAATACATTTGACTGAGCCACATTTCAGTTTAAATTTGTACATTCTTTGTTTGGTTGCCTTTTCTTTTCTTAAAGGGGTGGGGGGACCTTAATAGAAGAGTCCTATTTACTTTATAATAGAATATTATGTACGTATCATATTTATAATTTTATTTCTACCGATAATGGGAATAATATCGGCACAGTACAATTCACAGACCGGACCAGTCAGCGTAAATTTTGCCATATACTCAGTTTTCTTTTCTCAAAAAATTGTGGAGTATTGTGGCTTCTAATATTTAAAGGTTTAGGCAGTGGACAAGGTGAATAAAAATTGAAGAGAATGGTAAAGATTATGTAAGATTGTTAAAAGTGTCTTATTTAATTTGTTTTTCTATTTTAAAGAATGATTAACAGTCTTAGTCCAAAGTTATGCCAGATGACATATATGGAAGTACAATCCACTGTTAAAATGTGAACTTAGAATTTTCTGAAGTATATACTTAAGGGAGAAGCCTAGTTTAAATTGGTTTCATGTCACTGGCTAATGACGCCTTAATCACCTTTTGCAAGTTAAAAAGAAGAAATTCAGCACATCCTAGGCCGTAGCTATTGGTATGGATAGTTTGTTCAATCTCAGGTTGGGCTTGGGTTTCCATTTAACTCTAGCCACCAGGATTGTAATCCAATCCTCAATTGCCTTTCTTTTTTCACAATCCAATCGTTTCTTCTTCTTTTCTTTTTTTGGTTTTTTAGAAAAGGAAAAGTTCTGATGTATTTATGTACTATTACCATTCTAGTATCTCTCTAATGCCATTCTCACTTGACAGGGTACGGTTCCATTATGGTCATCCTGATATATTTGACAGAATCTTCCACATAACAAGGGGTGGCATAAGCAAAGCTTCAAAAGTAATTAACTTAAGCGAGGATATATTTGCAGGTAATTTTGCCATTCATCAGAAGATCCCTGACTAGTAAGTATTATCTGTTGACTAATTGTAATTATGTTGGATGTCTACAGGGTACAATTCAACTATGCGTGGGGGATTTATAACACATCACGAGTATATCCAAGTAGGCAAGGGGCGTGATGTGGGAATGAATCAAATATCGCTTTTGAGGCTAAGGTTGCAAATGGAAATGGAGAACAGACACTTAGCCGCGATGTTTACCGGCTTGGGCGTCGGTTTGATTTCTATAGAATGCTGTCTTTTTACTTCACAACGGTTGGATTCTATTTTAGTAGTATGGTATGTTAGCTAAAACCAATCTCCTTTGTTTATTGATTTACTTAGTATCTATTAGGTTATAGCAGATAGGCTTGGACAGCAGTCTTTGCACTTGATTAAAGAATCTTTTCTCTAAAGGACTAGGTTGGCTGCGTTTGATTCATGTTAAGTGATCCGATTCTTCAAATTGTACAATAGTTGTAGATGTTACCAATACAATGTTCATGACAGCTAAATTGATTGAATCTAAGAATTGCATCAATAGGAAGAGTACGCCTAAAGTTTTGAGGAATTGTTTTGGCTGGTTTTGGCTTTATGTGTAGATGTTGCTTGGAAGGGTATAATCTTTACAATTTGAAGTATGTATTGCATCTTGATATGGGCATTATATTGTTTCAGGTAACTGTGCTGACTGTATATGTGTTTTTATATGGACGTGTCTACTTGGTCATGAGTGGATTGGAGAGTGAGATCCTGGATAACCCAGCCATACATGAGAACAAGGCCTTCGAAGAGTCTTTGGCTACCCAGTCTGTCTTTCAACTGGGCTTGCTGCTTGTGCTTCCCATGGTAATGGAAATTGGCCTGGAGAAAGGGTTCCGCACTGCCTTGGGTGATTTTATCATCATGCAGCTGCAGCTGGCCTCTGTTTTCTTCACATTCCAACTAGGAACAAAAGTACATTACTATGGAAGGACAATCTTACATGGAGGATCTAAATACCGAGCAACTGGCCGTGGTTTTGTTGTTTTCCATGCCAAGTTTTCTGATAACTACAGGCTATACTCGCGCAGTCACTTTGTGAAAGGGTTGGAGCTGCTTATTCTGCTGATTGTGTATGGAGTCTACGGGAAAGCTTATAAGAGCTCAAATCTTTATTTTTTCATCACTTTCTCCATGTGGTTTCTGGTTGCTTCCTGGTTGTTTGCTCCTTTTGTATTCAATCCATCCAGCTTTGACTGGCAGAAAACTGTAGATGATTGGACAGATTGGAAGAGGTGGATGGGAAATCGTGGTGGTATTGGGATCTCACCTGACAAAAGTTGGGAATCATGGTGGGATGAAGAACAGGAACACCTCAAACACACAGTTATCCGGGGAAGAGTTATTGAGATAATACTTGCATGTCGCTTCTTTGTTTACCAATATGGAATTGTTTACCACCTTGATATAGCTCATCACAGCAAGAGTCTGCTGGTATTATTTATGTCCCATTATATTTGACTATTTGTTCTCTTGGTTGCCTATAAAGAGTTGTTTAGGTTTACGGCCTAAGTTTTCCAACTTTTTCAATTTCTTTGCAGGTTTATGGACTTTCTTGGGTAGTTATGGTAACCGTTCTTCTCGTCTTAAAGGTAGAAATCACAAATAACTTATGCAATTATGCCTTTAGAGATTAGTGATGAAAACATAAGCATACTTTTTACTTTTTCCTTCTCCTTTTTTTCTTTTCTGGGATCCCTATTTCTATATCTCTTTATTTGGTCTGATGTTTCTTTTGGTGCCTCTCTCTCTCTCTCTCTCTCTCACAGATGGTTTCTATGGGTAGACGAAGATTTGGCACAGACTTCCAGCTCATGTTCAGGATTCTGAAAGCACTTCTTTTTCTTGGTTTCATGTCAGTCATGACTGTCCTATTTGTTGTTTGTGGCCTTACTATCTCAGATCTATTTGCTGCTATCCTTGCCTTCTTGCCCACAGGATGGGCCCTTCTTCTGGTAAGTGAAATGTCTTCTGTAGTTTATGCAATAGCTCGTTGAGAGTTTTCGTTTCAAAATACCTTTCTCAAAATTATGCTCAGAAAAATAGATGTCCTAAACTGTTAACAACATTAACATTCATTTAAAGTGTGAATTTACTAAACCAATTGTTTATTTTGTGCTTTCAAGATTGGGCAAGCATGCAGGAGGATGGTTAAGGGTCTAGGATTCTGGGAGTCAATAAAGGAGCTGGGGAGAGCATACGATTATATAATGGGACTTATAATCTTCATGCCCATAGCCATTTTGTCATGGTTCCCATTCGTATCGGAGTTCCAAACACGTTTGCTCTTCAACCAAGCATTCAGTAGAGGCCTACAAATTTCAATGATTCTTGCAGGGAGGAAAGACAAGACGACGTCACGGGAACAGACTTGAAATGGCATCTGATCTGCTTCCAAGTTTTTAGCATATCTCAGGTTCATATCCACATTAGAATATAATTTATTATGTGAAAAATTCCACAGAACCACAGATGCTATTTTTATGGGGGAGGAGATCAAGTAGAGTGACTTGTATTTCTTTTTATTTGCCCCTCACTGCCTATTTAAGTTTCATACATTCATGTATATTATTAGAATAGAAACCTACTGGATTGCTGCTCCTACCTTGTTTCCGCTTGTGATGTTTAATTCAAAATTTTGAATCTTCATTGGATTTGTAAGATTTCTCTAACTTTCTGAGGATGTTTGGGTTTGATTCCTTTTGCCTTTGGCTTAGGCGGAGAATCAGATTTTCTAACAGCAGATTAAAACATCCACCATTTTCAGCAAGTTTTTATCAATAATAGTCCAAATTTAACCTTCAAATTCATAAATGTCAGTTTTTATAAAAACTTTCAAATATAACAAAAAATGCACTTAAATAAACCAAACGCCAACGAGTGTTGGTTTAGTTGGTAAGGTCCCTGCATTATGTGTAGTCCCACTAGTGTTCAAGTCCTGACTTGAGGTTATGGGTATGTCCTGACGATGGTGGTGAAAGTAGCCAATCTCCTCTTAAACTTTTTTTCATACAAAATAATTAAATAATTAAATTAAATTAAATTAATCTACATGAAAAAGGAAAGGAAAAATTGGGAGCATCTGCTTCAAGGAAAAAAATTAAATTGAACCGAATTGAATTAATTGCGGGGTACAATTCACTCCGATTAAAAATTACAACCACTTGGATTGAATTGATTCTGTAGGTTGTTTTTTACTCCCGCCTAAGTTTTTATTTTTAAGTGATTTTTCTGACCAAAAGAAAAACTTAAAAGCGATTAAGCATTTCATAAAATTGGAAGGTAAAAAAAAAAACTAAATTCAACTGACTCGATCTTGCCACGTGTTGGCCGTTGCCTTGCCTGGGCCAAAGGAGTGTGCTGGAACTGTGAAAAATTGTAAAACCGAAAAAAAACACAAAATTCTGTCTTTTTTGTTGGTTCGAAAAAAAAACCCCAAATTCAGGTTGCAAACTGCAATTACCAAACGCCTTCCCGGCTTCGAGAGTTAAGAACCAGCACAATCTCTCTCTCTCTCTCTCTCTTCCCCCATCAAGTATCGAATCAAATCTTCTTCCCCGCTGACATGCCGCTTCTGCTCTCGGTACTCTCTCTCTATCTCTCATGTGTATTATTTATTTTGTGTTTGATGTCTTGCCTTCTGTTTGGTTTCCGGGAAACGAGGGTAGAAAAGAAACAAGGACAGTAAAATTTCTGGGAAAAGAATGGAAATTGGTTCGGGAAATGTTGTTTTGCTGCCCCGTCATGTTAAACGTTTAGCTATGTCGTTTTGGAATTACCTTTTTCTTGCTTCCGGAAGCTAGAAATGTACTTCCCATAAGGAGGTCACAACCCATCTAGAAAGAAATGCGTATTAGCATTTTTAATTAATTCATTTGATGGGTGTGTTTCTGTAGAGAAGAAAATGCCGCTTTAACAAAAATGATTCATTTTTCAAAAATTACTTCAAATTCTTATAACCTTCCGCACAAGAGATTGAAAGGTTTTCTGAAAATACGAGAAACAAGGTTTGTATGCCAAAGATTGGGGCACAAAGTTCGGATCTTGGCCGAGTTTCAGCTAGATTTTTTGTTGCTATTTCTCCTATTTGGTCAAAGACACTACTTGTGCAGAGACTTTTGTATTTATACGGAAGAGCTTATTTTATTTGGGCTTGATACATTATGCTTGAGGATTAAAATAAGGAAATTTTTGGGTATGCTTCAAAATCCCGCGTTTAGAACATTAATGAATCATCAGAAAGGCTTCAGCTTTAGATGTTAATAAGGGATTGAATATGGATTAAGCAGAGTCTGACTAGTGTATGGATCCCTGGTGGCGCTTTCCTGTCAAATTCTTTGACTCATCTTTCATGTTCCCTGAAAAAGTCTTTCTTCTTTCATTGTTCTTTTGAGTTATTCCCATCTGTAACTTATCCTTGATGGATGCTACTTCTTGCAATTAACTTCATAGCTGTGATAACATACCACATTTTGCCTGATTTTCGGGTTGCTTATTGCCTTAAGTTTTGTGCAGAAGAGCTATTTTCCTTTTCTTTTCTTTTTTTTAAATTTCAAAAATGGCTTTAATTTCTTTTCTTAGTTACTAAAAAAGAGCGCTTGTTTCTTCGTCCTTCTCATTCATCTTACTCCTTTTAACTTTTGGAATGCAGTGATCTCAACACCCAGATGGTGAAATGGCGAAATCACAAGGCATCACAGTTTCTCCTCCTGCGCAGCAGCAAGGAAGCAAGAATGTTCAGACTGGACGTCCCCAGAATATACTCACCTTAAGCTTGACTAAAGGAAATACAACCTATGATGAATTTAAACATGGATTCCCATCTGATGGCTTATCCACTGCATCCAATAAATGGTGGGGAAGCAACAGCCCTGATGGTTATGAGAGCGTTCGTGGAGAAGGAGCTGAGACTGATGAAGGCAAGAAACATCAGTCGGAAAAATTGGCAGATGATGGTGCAAGTTCAACTGTAGTGGACAAAGAGAAATGTGAAAGTGGAAAAGAAGAGAACATTAGTTCCCAAGGAACAGATTTATTGATGGCTGTGAGAAAAAGAAGTCTGGAAGAAGGGCAAAAAGCACTTAAGCTTGGTGTTTTCCGGGGTTATGGTGCAAAGAAGCTAGGCAGAAGGGAGAGGGCATTGCTTCTCCGAATATTCAAATCTTCAACACCAGAGCAATGGATTCATGAATTCTCTTAAATCGGAGTTGGACTGCCCTGGACATTATAGATTCATGTTAGGTTACACAGTTTTTTCTTTCGACATGATTGACAACTATATTGAATTCTCAATCTGAATGGCATTTCTTTTTTTATTTGGCCTCAATCTGAATGGTATTTTTTTTGTTTTTCTTTATGATGACCATGAGTTTCATAGGCCCCATTCGTTAAACTACTTCAGAATCCAGATTATTTAGCTAATGATCTGTATCTATACCCCTCTGGTATACAAATCAAGGGCATAAGTCATTCATTTTGGGCTTCCAGTTGATGAAGCCAACAGAGATTTCTTACTGTTAGATTCTTCTCTCCTTATCCAACATTCTTAGAACTCTCATCCAAGAGAGTACGTGGGAAAATTCTATTGGTCAGAGAGGTCGGGGCATATCAAACATAGAACAGCAACCAAGAATTGACAAAGAGATTAAAGAATACAATTTACCAGTGGAGCCTGGCAAGCCAACTGGAGTGAAGCAAAGGAAGAGAATTCATTGAGAGAAAATATGTGAACTACATTTTCACCAATAAGAAAACAGATCAAGAAATAACTTAGATAAGATAAGGACCCCATGCACCAACACTATAAATATACAGATTATATACCGTCTTACTCAAACAACAAGAAGCTCTAACGCTCTTGGCACTTGGCAATCTCACATTGTCTAAAAGGCAACCCTCAATACAATACACTTTCATTTTTATAAAATGGCCTCTTCAACTAGGGGTGACATTTTAGACCGAAAAACTGCATAAACCAACTGAGATATTACCGCATTTGAACCGAACAAGAGGGAAAACCGACCACAATTTGGGGTTTGAGGAACCGCACCTCAATTGCGGTTGCTGTGGCGGTTTGGAAAATTCTAAGTTTGCGGTTATTGCAAACCGCAAACATTTTTTAATTAATAATAAAAATATGTATTTTTAATTAATTGATAGCCGTTAGATTAATCTAACAGATTAATCTAACGCCTATGATCATACCTAATCTAATTGATAAATACATAATTATTACGCTATTTACTCTTTAAAATTTGTTTGCTAATAATTAATTTGGTTAAGTTGGTGTGTTTTATGTTCTATTTATTTTATTCCAATTTGAGAATGTGTTGGTGTGTTATATGTGTTGGTCTATTTATTTTATTCCAATATTCTCACTGCTTGGGCTTAGAACCATTGGAACCTTTAGAGACCTTTAAATAGGCTATGAGCATGGCATGCAAGGTAACTGGAGATGAATCTAGCAATGTGACTCTGTGGAAGATTGGACTCAAAAGGCTTCAAAAGAAGCTTCAAAACTAGGCTTCAAAAGTATGGAAGATTGGATTTTTATGACACAAAAAGACCCAACTTAAAAGACTTAAAATTGTATAATTTAGGTGCAAAATATCTCAATCGGTTTAAACCGTTAATTCACATTAACCAACCGAAATTGCGGTTTTACCATAATACGGTTTACCGCAAATAATTGGTCGGTTTGCGATTTGGCCAAAAAATCACGGTAACCAAACTGCAACCACCCCTATCTTTAACAATGGCTCTCTCCTTCCCTTCTCTAGCTGGCCAAGCTGTCAGGCTTAGTCCCAGTACATCTAACCTTCTTGGTGAGGGCCAGGTCACCATGCGCAAAACCGCAACCAAGTCCAAAAGTGTATCATCATACTTGGGCCCATTCTCTGGCGAGGCCCCATATTACCTCACCGGATAGTTTCCTGGAGATTAAGGTTGGGACACTGCTGGAGTCTCAGCTGACCCAGAGACCTTTGCCAAGAACCGTGAGCACGAGGTCATTCATTCAAGATGGGCCATGCTTGGTGCTCTGGGCTGTGTTTTCCCTGAACTCTTGTCCCGTAATAGAGTCAAGTTCGGCGAAGCTGTTTAGTTCAAGGCTGGGACCCAAATCTTTAGTGAAGGTGGGCTAGACTACTTGGGAAACCCAAGCTTAGTCCATGCCCAGAGCATTTTGGCAATTTGGGCAACACAAGTTATCTTAATGGGTGCTGCAGAAGGTTACAGAATTGCCGGTGGGCCTCTTGGTGAGGTGACAGACCCATTGTACCCAGGTGGGAGCTTTGACCCATTAGGCCTCGCAGAAGATCCAGAAGCTTTTGCGGAGCTGAAGGTGAAGGAATTGAGGAATGGAAGACTGACTGGCCATGTTTTCCATGTTTGGTTTCTTTTGTGCAGGCCATTGTTACTGGACAGGGACCAATAGAGAACTTAGCTGACCACTTGGCTTAACAACAATGCTTGGTCATACGCCACAAACTTTGTTCCTGGAAAGTGAGGTGCACGGAGAACTTGAGAGAGAAGCGTTTTTACAAATTGTGAGGGTCATTGTTTTGAATGGGATTTCTTTCAATTCAAGTGTTCTTGTTATTTTTTCTGATGAAATTTGGTCGTCAATGCAGAGGAATATAAGAACAAATCTGATAAATGTTCTTTGAGCATACATTTGTATGGGAATTTTTCACCTTATTACTTCAAAAACTCAATGTTCTTAGTTCTGACAACTTGATGAATCAACTTTGTGACTTGCAAGAAACGAGGAAAGCCTCGTAATTGGCATTTGTTTTCACCAACTCATACCAAAAAAATGGTGATAAATAAATATAGAAAGTAAAAGGCATAAATAAATAAAAATTGCACCACCTTCACAGCCAATCCATCTTGTCATGAAAATGCAATGTCAGTGTGTGATGGAGTTTAATACAAGTGAAACTCAATTAAATAAATAAAAACATGATTGTTACGGAATTAGTTAAGAGATCTTTTAAAATCTTAAAATAGAAGCTTTCATCTTTTCATGTGAGATACTCTCAACACGCCCCTCACGTGTCTCATCTTTTGTGCTTAATCAATGAACAATTCTTATCGGGGAACATGTGGGATTGTTTGGCTTGGCACATGAATAGCCTATCATGATGTTATATTAGAATTTGAACTTTCAATCAACCAAAAATCAATTGGTAATGAATGAAGAGGTCCAAGATCTTTTAAACTCTTAAGCTAGACTTCCGTCCTCTTCAATATGAAATGCCCTCAACATTTTGTAGCACCCTCCTCCATGGTAAGAGCAGCAGCTGAAGTCTCTTATAAGTTATGACTCAGCACAAGCTGCTGAAATATAGTGCTAATCTCTGAATGTAAGTTCTATGGCATTGGCTATGTTCCAGAACTACATCTAAATTAACATCAAACCGCCACATTTGTCCAAAACCGCATCCATATTGCATCTAAACTGACCACTCTTAGATTAGAACACGTAATAAAAGAACTAATTTTCTCTACAATTTCAATTAGACATAATCATGTTAAAATAGAGTTGCCCTAAATTATTCATTTGAGTACTCAGATTTTTCCTCTCATCACCCTCATCCAAAAGAGTACGTGGACAAATTCCATTGGCCAAAGATTGAAGTAATATAAAAAAACCAAGCTTTTTTTTTATTTTTTATTTTTTTCCTGGAGAAAAGCTAGTGGAGCATATCAAGCCAACAGGAAATTAAGAAAGTGTGCGTGGACAAAATTCTAGTAGTGGCTAGAAATCAAGCATATAATTTCCAAATTTGATACTAATTTTTCTTTCTGTTTTGGGAAGTAATAAACTAGTGGAGCATATCAAGCCAACTGGAAGGGTAGAGATTTTCAAACTTGGTCTTCTCCAATGAGAAAAGAGATGAAGATATCAGAAAGATAAGGACCCTCTGAACCAAACCTATACAAATACCCACCACCGTCTCTTCTTCCCAAAGAAAACAACCACTCGGCCCTCTCACATTGTCTGAGAGACTGAAGATTTTCACAAATAATACACTTTCATTTTTCCTCAAATGGCTTCTTCAACAATGGCTCTCTCCTCCCCTTCTCTTGCTGGCCAAGCTGTCAAGCTCGGTTCCTCTGTTTCTAACATTGTTGGTGAGGGCCGAGTTACCATGCGCAAAACCGCATCCAAGTCCAAAAATGTTTCATCCGGCAGCCCGTGGTACGGCCCCGACCGTGTCAAATACTTGGGCCCGTTCTCTGGCGAGGCCCCTTCTTACCTCACTGGAGAATTCCCCGGCGATTACGGTTGGGACACTGCTGGGCTCTCAGCTGACCCTGAGACCTTTGCCAAGAACCGTGAGCTTGAGGTCATCCACTCAAGATGGGCCATGCTCGGCGCTTTGGGCTGTGTTTTCCCCGAACTCTTGTCCCGTAACGGAGTCAAGTTTGGCGAAGCTGTTTGGTTCAAGGCTGGGGCCCAAATCTTCAGTGAGGGTGGTCTAGACTACTTGGGAAACCCAAGCTTAGTCCATGCCCAAAGCATTTTGGCAATTTGGGCCACACAAGTTGTCTTGATGGGTGCAGTTGAAGGGTACAGAATTGCTGGTGGGCCTCTTGGTGAGGTGACAGACCCATTGTACCCAGGTGGGAGCTTTGACCCATTGGGTCTTGCTGAGGATCCAGAGGCTTTCGCTGAGCTGAAGGTGAAGGAGCTGAAGAATGGAAGACTGGCCATGTTTTCTATGTTTGGGTTCTTTGTGCAGGCCATTGTTACAGGGAAGGGACCAATCGAGAACTTAGCTGACCACTTGGCTGACCCTGTTAACAACAATGCCTGGGCATACGCCACAAACTTTGTTCCCGGCAAGTGAGCCTGAGATTGAGAGAGGAGTGTGTTTTTCCTAATGGTTTTGGCAATTGTGCTTAATTATGTTGATGAAATTGGATTAGACTGTAATTCTAGTGGTCATCAAGATCTGAAAGGATAAGTTATCACCTTGCTCTAGATTACCTCTCGTTTAATCTACTTGTTTTGTTGACAAGTTCACCTGGCTCTCACAATTCACTGATATTCATCTTACTTCTAACTGTAGTACGAGTTATCTCTTACCAGACCCAATCTGTGAGATTTAATTAAAATGCTATGTGACATATTATGATAAAAAAAGTATATATTAATGTTACCAATGACCATTTGGACTAATCACATATGAGTGTTTTAAAAAAAGTAAATCTTCACTCAAATCTCATTGACGACAATTGTAGTATATATTTCGTTTTATATAAAAAATCGAACGTAAAGATGGAAGTGACATGTGGATAGATGCAAAGGCGAAGCCATGTAGGGAACAATATATTAGGTTCTTTTTGTCTACAAAATTAACCATTAAACTTCTTAATCACTCTTCTACTTTCAATAAATCTACTAGGTTATGTTATGATATTTGCACTAAAAACTCCTAATTTTTTCCCTTCTCTTTCTCTTCCTCTTTTGTTTAACTTAAGCTTAAAGTTTGTGATTTTTTTTCCCTCCCTTGTTACATGTCTGAGTAGGGTACTTTAATATTGGGATTTATGAACTTTTTTGTATTTAATCTCTTTGTTGGAATATAAATTATTAACGTATGAGTCTTTAATAGTGTAGATGATGAGATTAATATTCAATTATTTTATAATATGAAATTAAGGACAATTATGATTGTAATGAACGAATAAATTTTAATCAATATGAAATGATATTATGAAGTGAGCTAAACCGAGTAATTAGTATCTTATTAACTTATTAACCAGTTAGCGCTTGAGCGCTTCTATTTGAATTATTTTATAAATTTTTTTGAAGGGCCCCCTCTAATGCAAAATCCTGACTCCGTCACTGGATAGATGAATAATAATATTATTAACTACTTGACTTACAAACTCTTTGTCTAAATAAATAGTTATGCTACGATCGGCTTTGTTATTAGAGATGATAATGCTCATGCTGTGCTGGCTGGTGCTAAGAAGTTTGGTCGCAATTCTATTATTGTGGTGGAATGTTTGGCGCTTAGAGATGGCTTGGCTTATGTTGTTTCCAATGGTTGGTCCAAACTCTTGGTTCATGGAGATTCTAAGCTTGTTATTGACTCCGTTTTGAAGCGATGCTCGACTTCCTCATGCATTAATCAGCTTGTCCAATATATTCTACATCTCACAACATTCTGTGATCAAGTCTCCTTCTCTCATGTCTTTCATGAAGTCAATGGGGTTGCAGATGCTTTTGCTTCCCTTTGTCATTCACTTTAGCCTTGGAAGTTGTGGGAGAGTGGTCTCCCTCTTTCTATTGGTTCTTCTTTTTATTTGGACCTATTTGGGCTTGCATGCCCTAAAGGGTCGCGTCTTTGTTAGTTTCCTTTCTCGCATTAAAAAAATAGTTATGTTAGTGGACATTTTAGGTTGGATTAAATATATGTGAATGTCAGTAGGGTATAGCTCAGTTGGTAGCTCTTCCATCTCCACTTATGTGAGCAGAAGTTCGAAATCCTCAAACACCCAATGAATATTTGTGTAAACTCCCCTCTTCAATAATTTATTACCAATATATATGTGTGTGTGTGTGTGAGGGAGGGTGAGAATTTGTCCATCTGAAAGTGGAAAACGGAAGGGTGGGCCATGACATACAGAGTAGTAAGTAACAACAAACAATTGAAAAGTATAGGAATTAGAGGGAGAGTGTCTTGTAATTTCTGGATTCATGTGAAGAACTATGGTGGATAGCAACACAACCAATTGTCTGTTGTGTTATAAATTATCATCCTTAGATTCTCTCTCATCAAAAGAGTATGTGGCCATTTTCTATTGGCTACAGAGATCAACGGATATATTTTCTTCTTCCTTGCATGTCTTGAGACCTAACTAGTGGAACACATCAAGCCACCTAGAAATGAAGACGTTTCTCACCACCACAAACAGTACTGACTAAATTCAATTGGCTTAGAGCTCATTCGAAGCATGTAATAATATCCAAAACAGATTTTTAAATTTTCCTTTTTCTTTCTGTTGTTTGGAAGTAAAGTAGTGGAGCATATCAAGCCAACTGGAAAAGCATCAAAGCTCGAACGAAGAGATCCGTCTTGAAAATCCTTGAACATCATTTTCACCAATCAGAAAAGAGATGAAGATATCACAAAGATAAGGACCCCATGCCCCCTCAAACCTATACATACACCCACCAACGTCTCTACCAAAACAACAACAACAGGCACCCGGCCTTCCCACATTGTCTAAGAGAGACTGAAATACTCAGTAGTCAATACACTTCTATTTTTCTCAAATGGCTTCTTCAACAATGGCTCTCTCCTCCCCTTCTCTTGCTGGCCAAGCTGTCAAGCTTGGTTCCTCTGTTTCTAACATTGTTGGTGAGGGCCGAGTTACCATGCGCAAAACCGCATCCAAGTCCAAAAATGTTTCATCCGGCAGCCCGTGGTACGGCCCTGACCGTGTCAAATACTTGGGCCCGTTCTCTGGCGAGGCCCCTTCTTACCTCACTGGAGAATTCCCCGGCGATTACGGTTGGGACACTGCTGGGCTCTCAGCTGACCCTGAGACCTTTGCCAAGAACCGTGAGCTTGAAGTTATCCATTCAAGATGGGCCATGCTCGGTGCCCTGGGCTGCGTTTTCCCTGAACTCTTATCCCGTAACGGGGTCAAGTTCGGTGAGGCTGTATGGTTCAAGGCTGGAGCCCAGATATTCAGTGAGGGTGGGCTAGACTACTTGGGAAACCCAAGCTTAGTCCATGCCCAAAGCATTTTGGCAATTTGGGCCACACAAGTTATCTTGATGGGTGCAGTGGAAGGTTACAGAGTTGCAGGTGGGCCTCTCGGAGAGATCACTGACCCATTATATCCAGGTGGGAGCTTTGACCCATTAGGCCTTGCAGAGGATCCAGAGGCTTTCGCTGAGCTGAAGGTGAAGGAGCTCAAAAATGGAAGACTGGCCATGTTTTCCATGTTTGGTTTCTTTGTGCAGGCCATTGTTACAGGAAAGGGACCAATTGAGAACTTGGCTGACCATTTGGCTGACCCTGTTAACAACAATGCTTGGTCATATGCCACAAACTTTGTTCCTGGAAAGTGAGGCTGAGAACTTGAGAGAGAAGCAGATTTGTAATAATTGTTGTGGAACAGGATTTCTGTTAATGTAGTTATTTTTATGAAACTTACTTGGGTGTCAGCAGTGCAAAAGAATACATCAACAATTTCTTGGAGTAAAAATTTGCATGTGAATAGATTCACCTTACTTATAAAGCTCAATTTGCTTACATTACTGAAGTGAATCAGAATTATGATGCACTGCAAGAAATGGGAAAAACCTCATTGGCATTTGTTTTCATCCAGAAAATGCTGATAAAACTCATCTTGTCGTGGAAAAAACAAAAGCAAGGACTGGAATTTAGAGGCAAAACAAAGGTGCGAATCGCATTGGAGAAGAGAGAGGATACTTCAAAAATCAACCCAACTGACATGCATAAGACTCATGAGCATCTATATAAGAGAAAGTAACAGGGAGAAGGCAGCAGATGAACCAACAGACCTAATTCTGCAGCAGTCTGCAGAACTTCAGATGTCCAATTATCTGCATTGTTTTATTTCTGTAGTTTCTTATAATGAAGATTATAGAACTTCCATTTAATTAAGAGTGTCATATCTCATACAATACAACCATCACATTCATTCTAAGATGTAACTTGGTTTCGATTTTCCGAATCCGTATAGGCAAATGCTACATTGTGCATAAAATGTGAGAGAAACTAAAATTGCTCCACATCAATCCATGTGCAGAGCTGCTAGATTCATATTATTATTTTTAAATGAAGTGGCTTAAAATTTACTCAATTTAGTTGAAAAGGGGACCAAAGAAGTAGGAGAGAAAGAGCTCAAATGCCTCAATCTGAGCTTGAATGATTGGATTCATAATGGCAAAGCAAACATTTTTGTTTCAAGTGCAAGCTATCACAGGATGAATGATTTAGTAGAAAATGGTGAGTAAAAGATATAACCTTCCCTTATTCTAGGTAGCATTCAAGATGCAAACAAAGCTATAAATTATAAGAAATGCACATGCAAACATATGATACATACAGTTAATCCTATACTTTGCATCCAAAGGAGTGTTCAGGCTTCTACTGACACACAAAATTAAATATTTCTCAGTAAACTAAGTGATGGCCCTGTTAATCATTCCAGTAAAATAATACTTAATGTTAGCGCAAGTACACCTTCTCTTCTCGTATATACGTACGTAAATCTTTACTTTTTTAGAGAATGTCTTAAGTTCAAATATCATGTATTAAAGATGTTGAATAAATAAATAAAAATCAATTCTATCAAATAAAGAGTCATAACATATAAACATACCAACGTCACACTTTTCATTTTCCTCACCCCAAGAACCTTCCACTTCAAAATTCCGTATACTTTTTAATTTACCCAAAGTTGCATAAAGTTGGGACAACTTTTACCATCATGTTACGTGGCCTTTCATTATACTAAAGTGTAAAATAGATATATGATTATGTTCCATGATAAAATAAAGAAGACCAAGGCATGGATAATGGGAGGGATGTGGGAGACAGATAATAAAAAAAACACTTGGAATATTTTCAGAAGGCCTCGTGCAAGCATCCAAGAAATGAGCATCTTATTGGAATGTAACAGGGAGGGACAGATATGGAAGAAAGCAGCAAATTGATTTAATAAAAAACTGAGACACTTTCATGGCTACAAGATCTTCATGTTTCCTTTGGGTTTATCCTAAAAGTGGCAATGTTAGTCAAATTTAGAGGTTCATATAAAGAAAATAGCATGTGAAAGAATATATATATTATGATTTAGAATTGAGATGAGCTGGCCCTATAACTTAGGAGTTTGAGGCCTAGAAGGAGAGCTAGAGAATCAGAAGTGAGAGAAGAGTATTTTCTTCATCCAATAAATAAAACCAGCCAAGCATTGGTTAGTCTTAAAGGTGGAGAAAATTTGTTATATATCACCAATTGTATATATTTGTGAGTCTATTATGTGATTTTGACACGTAATAAAAGAGATAAATATGTCATATCACCAGTTGTATATATTTATAAGTCTATATCTCTCATTATATGACTTCAACGTTTAACGAGAGAGACAAATTCATAAATATATAAAACTAGTGACACCAAGACGTACAAATATGCCTTATTATCAGTCGTATATGTTCATGAATTTATCTATCTTATCACGTGACTTCAACACGTAATAAAAAAGATAAATTTACTCTATCATCAATTGTATGCATCTATGAGTCTATATTTTCATCACGTAACTTCAATATTTATTCATTGAGAAATTCATGATTATATAGGACCACTAACAACAAGCTTGTTGTGAGCAATCCTTCCTTTTTATGGAGAGGCTAAAGCCCATTACCCACAATATTTATAAAATAAATAGGAGAAGCTACATATATGATGAATTCCAGTTGTCTTATGCCCATCAATTGACAATCATAGTGGTGCCTACAACCTTGGCTTAAAGCTTCAAATTAGGCAACTGATGCAGGAGTATCTAATGAGCTGGCACAACAAAGACCCAAGACAAATGTTAAAAAAGTCAAATAATCTTATCTAATGAGTATCTAAAAAACACTTAGAATTATTATTATTGATGCCCAAAAATAGAAAACTATTTGTGGATCCAACTTAGAGATGTGATGTTATCTTCGACCTTTAGGACTCTTGGGCAGATAAGGATTATCTGCAAGAAAAGAGCAATGGCAAGACTTTGGGCACCGGTGTGGTGCCGATCGAAGGCTAGCTCTCCGATAATTAAGTTAGCTTACAGATGGAATGAATAGTAAATTTGATACAGTAAGGGCTAAGTAGCCGAATATAACTATTACCTCGCGTTTGGGGACTTGTGCCCCTATTTATATATTCTTGGGAGATGTGCACTTCAAGTTCAAATTGTATTTTGATGCCTGAGGGGCTACCACGTGTCCATGCAAGAGATAGCTTGCTAGGCGCCTTCTTTAGTCGGATCGGCAGGTAGGTTGCAGATGGCTCACCTACTATCGATAGTTGTTTATAGACCTCATTGTTTTTACTGGGCTCAATGGACTCCTTTTATGGGTCCCATGTTCCACATGTCGCGGAATGACTGGGCAATCAAATATGATATAAACAATTATCTTCAACACAATTGTTTTTACACTCTCAATTAAGGGTGTCTTTGATCCTAGTCATATTTGTAACAACCTAATCTCAAGTCATATCATTATTACTAACTTGGAGCGTAACGCCTTTAGTAGAGTTAAAAAAATTGGAAGTATACGGTAAACCACGTATGTCCTCAACTACAAAAGGACCAATTGGAAATTTGGAAATTGTTTTGAATGCTAAAAGACAAGATACGTTGAGGTTAATTCGTAAATAAAGATAAATAGGCAATGCCGTTTTTACAATGCTAGATTACAATACCTTTAGGTCGTTATTGATTTTTCACATGTCATTTGTTTTATTTTTTTTTGGTTAATTACAATTTAGTACCCTGTGGTTACACCCTTAAGACATGTTAGTCCCCATCTTTTTAATTTTAACAATCACATAACCTGGTCTTTTAAATTTGTTACAATGTGGTTCTGCCGTTAAGGTTTCTGTCAGATCTTTCTATTAGTTGTCTAGTGGCACTGTGGGTCCCATATTTTTCACATTTTTTAATTTTAAATTGATTAAATATGAATAAAATATTAAAAACAAAAAAAATTAAAAAATTAAAAAATTTCTCTCTCTCTCTCTCTCTCTCGATGACACCACCACCTGCAAACTATACCACTCAATAACAAATAAAACTGTCAACCAAATTAACATCCATAAATGCAAATCTCTCAATCTAGAAAACAACAAAATAAACAAACTAGTAAAATATCATAATGAGAACAAGACTCCCACTAGATTCCAGCATCAAAACTAGGAAATAATCTCATTCTCTCAACATGTCATAGAAAAGCTTCTAAAGATAAAACTTTGTGAACGGATCTGCAATCATATCTTGAGTTTTGATATAATCAAACCTGACTAGTTTGTCCGCCACCTTCTCCCTCACTATTAAATATTTTCTGTTAATATGCTGAAGTCCAGACGACATCTTGTTGTTCATGCAGTGAAAAATAGCCGCAGTGTTACCATTATATATCTGTATTGGTCTAAAGATTGAGTCCACTACCTTAATGTCTTTAATAAAATTCCTTAGTCATACTGCATGAGAAGTGGCTTCATAGCAAGCTATATATTCTGCAAACATGGTTGAACTCGAAACACCAGTTTGTTTAGCACTCTTCCAAGCAACAGCTGCTCCTGCCATCTTGAAAAGAAAACCTGAAGTAGGGATGTAATCATCCTCTGCTTTTCCAAGATTCGCATTAGCATAATCAACAAGCTCTAAATTTTCTGTGCGTCTGTAAATCAACATATAAGCCTTTGTTCTCTGTAGGTACCTCAGAATCTTCTTTCCAGCTATCTAATGTTTCATTCCTAGATTTGACTGAAATCTCTCCATCTTGCTAATGCACAAGGCTAGGTCTGACCTTGTACACACTTCTGCATACATAATGCTTCCAACTAGAGAAGCGTATGACTTGTTCCTCATCTCATCTTCTTCTTACTTTATTCTTGGGGCAATGCTCATTCTTTAAATCTCCTTTAGCTAACAAAACTTCCTGTCCATAACATATACTCATGTCAAAACGCTTGAGTATCCTCTCAATGTATGTTTTCTGTGATAGGCCTAGAAGGCCTCGAGCTCGGTCTCTCTGAATTTCAATGCCCAACACAAAATCAACTTCTCCCAAATCCTTCATCTCAAAATTATTTGAAAGTAGCTCCTTGGTGTCCTTTAGTAAATTGTGGTCATTTGTAGCCAAAAGTATGTCGTCGACATACAACACCAGAAAAATAAATCGACTCACACACTTCTTCAGATAAATGCACTGGTCAGCTATGTTCTCTTCAAAACCATAAGTGGAAACAGTTTGGTGAAATTTGAAATACCACCTCCTGCTTGCTTGCTTCAATCCATAAATTGTCTTGCCAAGTTTGCAAACCATATGCTTTTTTCCCTCCTTTTCAAACCCTTCAGGTTGTCTCATATAATTTTCTTCTTCGAGTTCACCATTCATGAAGGTAGTTTTGACATCCATTTGATGCAAAAGTAGGTCACAATGCGCTACCAAGGCCATAATGATGCGGAAAGAATCTTTGGTGGAAACTGGAGAAATGTCTCAGTGTAGTCAATTCCCTCCCTTTTGGTGAATCCTTTTGTTACCAATATAACCTTAAATCTTTTGATTCTTCCATCATTATCCTTCTTTGTTTTAAATACTCATTTTGAGCCTACCAATTTCTGGCTTTTGTGAGGTTCAACTAATTCTCATATTTGATTATTCTTCATGCTTTTGAGTTCATTCAAAATCGCTTCCTTCCATTTTTCTGCATTTTGACTCTCCATAGCTTCTTTAAAACTTGTTAGATCAACCTCATCTCCAATGTCAAAATCTACTTCTTGTAAGTACACATAATCTGAATTTGCTATAGATCTTCTTGATTTGTCAAATCTCCTTGGTTGTACTGGTTCTTGTGGATTATCTAGCTCAGGATTCTCGACGGCTTGTTCTTGTGGTTCGACTGGTTCTTCAAACTGAGGACTTTCCAATACAGTTTCACCTAAAAGAACAAAGGGTTTAACCTCTTGCTTAGCATTCTCAATCACAGCTACATCACCTTCTTCTTCAAAACAAAATCTTCATTCCTAGTAGCATTCTCCTCATACTCTATAAACTTTGCACAACCAGTCTTAACAAGTCGGGTACCAAAATTTGGACAGTAAAATCTAAAACCCTTTGACCTTGCGGGATAACCTATAAAATGACAGCTAATCATATTTTTTTTTAGGATCGAGCTTCTTCTATTGAGGGTTATAGATTCTAGCTTTAGCCTTGCAACCCCATAGACTCTTAGGCAAATCATTTTTGAAATCATGCTACGAACCATATCCTTCAAAGTTCGATTTCTTCTCTCAGCCACACCATTTTGTTGCGGAATTCCTAGCGTTGTGTACTGAGTAACTATTCCATTTTCTTGTAGATACTTAGTAAAAAGATCTGCATGTCTTCCTCCTTAGTCAAACATCCATAATATTCACCCATATGTCTTACCTCACAATTTTGATCTTTTTCTCAATTTGTCTTTCTACTTCAATTTGAATATTTCAAAAGCTTGAGACTTTTCTGCTATGAGATATAGATAACCAAAACCAGAATGGCCATCTATAAAGGTGATGAAATACCGATTTCCATCAATAGTTTGATGAGGGAATGGTCCATGAATATCTATGTGGATGATCTCTAAAAGATCACTACTGCAAGTTGCACTTTTCTTCTTAGTCTTAGTGAGTTTTCATTTGACACATTCAATACAAATTTCATCATCACTGAAAGTCATTAATGGCAAGATTTGTTTATTAACAAGAATTTTCATTCTTTCTTTTGAAATGTGCCCTAAACGTCTATGTCAGAACCTAGTGGATGTTCCTTCACTTCTAATCTTTTTCTCACTCGATTTAGCTATTAAAACTTCACCATCTTTATTGTAATTGAGACAATATAATCCATCTTTATTGTCTTTGAATTCTAAGATTCAAAAACATCCTTATTGAATCAAAATAAAACCAAGTCTTAATAATCTTGAAATAGAAATTAAATTTCTCTTTATTTAGGGTACTGAAACTACATCATCCAACTCTAAAAAAAATAAAAATAAATAAAAAATCCTGAATCCAACTTAAAATCAACCATTCTAATAATATTTAATGAAAACAACAAGTCGCTATCTAAATCTCATTGTCACAACGTGCCACCGCTGCCATGAAAGTGTTGTTTTGATACTCTTTTTGGGAGGGACAACTTAGAGAATGGTAGGATCTTCAGCATGGAAGAAGGTGAAGACCTTTGGAGTTGGAAGAACCTGCAGAAGGTAAAGAGGAAGAAGCAGTTGTCAAGCTTTGGACATCGGTGTGGTTCCTGCCGAAGGCTCTTCGATACTTAAGTCAGCTATATGTGGTGATTTTGGCAGAGTAATAGTAAATGTGAGAAAATAGTTACCTTTTTTTAATTGGGCATTGTTCCCTATTTATAGGGAAGTGAAAATGGGAGTTTTGAACAAAGTTTCGATGTGGGACTTTGTGCAAGTTGCTGTGGTGATGACATGTGTCCCTGGAGATTAGTTTCGGCAGTCGTGAGCTTCGGCAGGTGGCTGCCGCTTTGGAAGAATGTCTTCCATCGGCATGTTGGAAGGTGATGGTGTCAGTCACTTCCTAGGGATTTGTTTGTGTGTCCCTTTGGGGTACTTCAGTAGGGGAAAATGCATGTCTGCCTTGGTGCTAGTCTTTTTTACACTGGATATGCTTGGTTGATTATGGTGTAAACAGTAGTCCACCAAGTTCATGGTTAAGAAGTAACTTATGGGTTGGTTACTTGTGAGATTTTGTATAATCATGATCGAGCATTTCTGATTCAGTCAGAGTCGTAGGGAATTCCCAAGTACCCTAATTTAGCAAGCTAGAAGTTGCGTTAACCTTTGAAGGTATGGCCTAGGTGTTAGGCTGAGCGAGAGTCATATAGGTCTTGCCATTCGACTGGGGTTCTGGCGAGGAGAAAGAAGAATGTGTGAGCTTCCGGAACCTATAGTACCTGGGTACCTGGGAGTTCGGCCAGGAGGCCCGGTCTGGGCTTTGTGGAGCTGGGCTGCTAGGGGTTAGGCAAGAGAAATTTGCTTTGATGTGAGCCATAGCCTGAGAATGGGCCTTGTCGTTCGGCAAGGTCCAATGGTAATGATTTTTTAGGGCCTAAGTACCTTTGGCAGGAGTGAAGTGGCGTGGCTTAAGGCTAGGGTCTTGAAGCTTCGGCAGGGTTGATTATTTCGTGAGCCCTTTCTTCCTTTTTGTTTCTTCAAATTGTAGATGTCTGAAAGTTATGGTAGAGAAAGACATGACCCCCAAAGGAAGATACCAAAAGTAAGGAGCTGAGCCTGTATGTATGTTTTGAAGGTGAGAGTTCCCAGTCGAAGTATATGATAGAAGGTGTGATAGAGAGTAGGATGGTAGGGCTCGAGGGTGAGAGAGGGGATCCATCAGTGGATTCTGGGTCAACTGCGTATAGGGAGATGTAGAGGAATTATAGTGTGTTAAAGGTTGTGGTTGATCTGGTTCTGGCCATGCCTCAGACACCAGAGGTGGGCTCTAGCAATCAGGCAAGACCATCAGGGTCTATGGAGGTAGCCGTGGCTTCAGCTTCATAGGGATTGGAAGTACAAGTTGATGTCCCTTTGCTGAGGAAGAATACACTTACAGAGGTAAAACTAGTGGAGAGTCGGACAGAATTTAGTATCCTAGCCTCGATGGGCTTAAGGCTAGCTACTGCGGCTGATATTGTTAGATATCCTCCAGATGGATGTGTGCTTATTTTTACAGATATATATAACCATGGCTTCAGACTACTGCTTCGTCCGTGGGTGCAAATGATGTTGGCCAAGTTGGGATATGCACCGGGATAATATAGTCCCAACTTCTGGATTCTTCTGCTTGGGGTATATATTGCCTGGTGATTGGCAGGATTGGGTAACCGACATTTGAGCAGTTCATGTAACTGTACTCAATCTCTAGGCAACAGGGAAACTTTAGATGGGTGCAAGCTAATTACTGAAAGGCAAAAGAGAGAGGTTACTTCATTAGTCACTTGTCGTCTTTTCAAAAATCTTGGAGGAACAAGTGGTGTCTGGCCTATGGTGACTGGGAGTGTCCGCCAGGGAAGACCGTCGCCAAACACATTCCTAGCCATTTCTAGTATATAGGTCCTTGGTCCCAACCTTTAAGACTGATTGTTGTTTTGTGTGTTTAACTTCTAGCATGCTTGTTTCCTTGTTTGTTTTTGCTGACGCAAGTGTGTGGAGATTTGAGTGAGAATATTTATGTTGCATGTTCAGTGAAGTGGGGGCCTATTTCAAAGGAGAATGAGGACGAAGTTGAGAGGGTGAGATCATTGTTATCGGAGACGGAGCGGGAGTATCAACACTTAGTCACGCCGAAAAATCTGCTAGAGTCTAAACTCTTGCAAGGGAGTAAGTATTTGAATTACTATTGTTGTTTGTCTTATTTTTCCTTTTTTGTGGTTGTGACTAACTTAGTTTTTGATGTGCAATGGCATGTGTTGTAAAGGGATCGACAAAGGTGGTCATGACCATTGATGAAGCCGAAAAGAATATGCGGCTGAAGGCATCTCGGACGAAAAAGGCTGAGAAGGAGGGTGGCAGGCAGGCGATTGGGAAACGCTCTCGAGATAATGATGAGGGGCTTGTTGTCAAAGCCTTGGTGGGGAAGAGGAAGGCTTTGGAGGAAGCCCACCAGAGTGTGATGAGGACGGGACCGAGGCTTCCACCTTTTAATCTACTAGCACCGCAGAAGCTTCCCTTTGGTATGGAGGAGGTTTTTGCTGAGGGGATGGAAAGGGTTGACTTCGGTAGGTTGTGTTGGTAGGAGAAGGAGGTGAGTCTGGCCATGCACCGGTAGGAGGTGCCCTTGGTCAACGTCTTCTTGGAAGGCATCAAGAGTGACCCCGAGGCCTTGGCAAGGATGCAGACCTCCTTCTTTACAAAGCGAGCACAGAAGAAGATCCTTACGTCTACCTATGTAAGTTATGTAAGTTATGTTGTTCTCCTTAGCAGGGAATGGGTCAAGTGCCACTATCTCCCTATTAGTGGTGGCATAAAAAATCTCAACATGTGATTTAGGTTGGGGCGTAGGTTTCACAGATTGCACTAGGAGATTCTTGTATCGAAGTAGCTGATTGATGTTTCTTCCTCTCCCATAAGCGTATACACCGAGCTTCATAGAGATCCTAAGACTTCTGAGACTGTTCTTTGTAGCCATGTATATCCTTATGGGTCCTCCATATGGTAGACGATTTCGTTGCGCCTTAACTCTTTTTCGCTCCAGCTATATTCTTTACTAGAATGTCATTCGTGGCAAGTTTACACAAGTGACACCTATTAAAAGCCAAATGCTTTTCCTTTTCCCTAAGCTCTAGGAGTTGTACTACAAAACACATAGCGAAAAAGCCAACTTGAATTAAATATAGTCATGAGTGAGATCATAAACGATCTCATTCATTCCGACAATAACTTTAAAATCAAACGTCCATATTTTGAAGTTTGGTCTAGTGAATCTTTCAATTTGCGAGAAATTGATTGAGGGAGTATTCAAAGCTGTAAGGATTTGCAAAAGAAAGTATAAATACCTTCCAAGGAACTGATTCTCAATTTGTTAAGAGAAAACAGTTTTTCTGTTTAACTTTATTCACAAAACTAACAAATAATATATATACAAGCTCCGTAATTAAGTATCACATCTTTGTGGCAAGAGATTACTCATAGCTTATACAAAATTACATGTTATCTTGTGCCATCACAAACAAATTACATAATAGATTCTATTTGTTGAATAAACTTATCAAGCAATTTAGGTATGATGCAAGCTGTGACATATGGGCTTTTTAAGGGGTTTAAGGTGATTTGTTAGGTCAAAAACGTGTTTGAAGTTTTGAAAATATGAAAAACCAAATCAAAACATGCTTTTCCAGATTCTTTAATATTCTTGATATTTTAGAAAACATGTTTAAACTATCTTCAAAAAATAAACATAACCAAAAACTTCATACGGCATAAACAGATATGAAATTATAGTAAGCATGCTTGAACAATGATTACAGATATATGTGAACAACCTTAAGCTCTGATACCAACTATTAGATTTCTTTATGCACAAAAAAGATCTTTCACACAAAACTGTAATGCGTATAAAGACATGAAGACATACCTGGAGCCATCTTCCTTGAGTACACAGCTTCTAATCTCATCCAATCCGTAGCAACAGCAATCCTAGTAAGAACAGGAATTACTCAAGACTTTTGCTCTCTCTTAGAATATGTTTCATCTTTCTCTTTATGACGAAAATAGGTTTAGAGAACGTGTCTGATGAGAGCAGGGCCTTAAGCTTATATAGGGCTAGGTCAAGTCGTCGCGACTTATCATCGAGGGCTGACTTGACTAATCTTTCAAGCTCACTAGATTGGTTCACGCGTAAATGGAAATAAATAAGACCCCTTAATAGGCCCCAAAACCCTTTCTTATTTCACTAGATTTTGGGCCTTAAGTACAACTTAATTTAAACTCTTATCAAAACCTAGTATAATTTAATATCTAGTGCACCAATCTAAATAGGAAAACATAATAGATCAAACATGCGAGAATTCAATACCTCAACACCTCAAGTGTCGAGCTCTAACAGGATTTCATCTGTGAAGTAGTGCATGGACAACTTCCAGGTTTTAGCAGTTTAAGATATAATGTTCAAATCTGTGAATATATATAACTTATCCAAAGTTATAAGTCCGAGATAGAATATGCAGACATTTGTCTTCTATGGTGCAAACTGCTTCCCCATGCCCCGAAGCATGAAAAATATTCCTCCTCAACTCCACACACTCGGTTAACAAATTCTTTTTCATAGATGAATTAATTTAAAATAAAACACCATTTTACAGCAATGGCTGAAAAGAACAGGGAATGGAGGGGTAAGGTGACAGAGAAAGTATTCGAGCCTGCTGACTAGAAAGTGAAGGGGGTCATTTATGCCATATCAATGTCATCTCACGTGACATGCACGTGCAGTGGGAAATCATATCCATTACAGGCTATTGGAATGGAAGTAAAAGCACATGATTTAGAACAATTGGAAGAATGGGATTGGCCATTCAAATCAATATTTGGGCTCACAGATCTCTGATGTGGGCCCCTTGAGATGAATCTAATTGGTTGCTTCATCTTTTTTTTTCTTTTGGAAAGGCCCAATCCAATAGGTTTACTTTAAAGTTTTGGGTTAGCATAATAAAATATCCCCAAAATATTTTAATTTATTTTTAATCAAAAGTTATACTTCAAATCAAAGACTCTGTTCCTTCTCCCAATTGGGGGCTTTATGAGACCCCAAGTCCCAAGCCATGATGGTAATCAAGAAAGGCACATTTGTTTATCATAAACTATAATTACTCTGTTAAAAGTTTACAGGGTTAGGTTTAGTCAAATAATCAAGTTCTAATTGACAATTTTACCCTTCAGTACCGTTGCAACATGTTTTTTAAATAATTTTGTTGGCTTTGTCCAAACTCATATAATACCTTTCCATGAATTAAAATATATATATATATAGTTGGATAAGAATAAATTTACTCAGATTTGGTAATGCATCTATATCTATAGTGGTTCCTCTTTTTGAATTACATCAATTATTGAAATCCTTATCTTGAAAGCTCTACATCAAATTCTTGAGATATGGAGATAAATTTACTCAGATTTTGTAATCCATCTTTTGGATTATAGAGTGACAAAGATTTATCACAAGGAGAACTATTTGGGATACTTCTCATATATAAATTTACTAAGATTTGGACATCCCTGTTTTAAATTATTGTTTAACCAAAATTTATAACAAGAAGAATTCTCGAGATACAGATATAATTTTACTTAGATTTGGCAATCCATCTTTTGGATTATAGAGTGACCAAAATTTATCACAAGGATTCTTCAAAATCTTAATTTGATGGCTTAAAACCACATGTGACATCATCAACTAATTTGTATCGCTAGAACAAATTAATATTAATTTTCACAAAAAAGGTGAAGATACATACATACAAACATTAACTTAAAGAAAATTTATATAGATTTATGAGGTAAAACTTTGGCTATTACGTACAAGGTAGTCTTATTTACGTATGTTTTTTATTAAAAATAATGTATTTACACTAATGCATTCATCGGAGTGTTCACGGAGTGATGTGAGAAGCACAAATGATGCTCACCGTATTAGACAATATGTTTTTTCATGGGGTACAATTCACATGCTTGTTTCACTTATTAAAAGAAAAAACATGAATTATTTCATCTGAAAAAATAAACGTCTATGCATTTAGAGTCTCGTTTACCCTTCTATTCTAAGAATGAAATTACTTTATGTAAAAGGTCAAATTTCCACCCATGGTATGTTTAATTTTCTTTGAATTTGAGAGGCCTAACAATGCTGACTTTGAAATTGACATTTAAATTCATTATTTTTCTTTTCTTTTGTCCTCAAATATATCATTCAAGAATGTGTGTGCAATGCAAATGCATAGGCATATTCATTTTTTTTTTAAATTCTGTTATTGTTTTCCGAATATACATTCTAAATGGTTTGTAAAGCAAGAGTTAAGGCATTATTTTTAGCAACAAAAATATTACCTTATCCATATAAATAGAAGTTTTATCCAATCACCTAACCTAGACAAATGGTTGAAAATTATTTACCAAAAAGAAGGACAAATGCCTTTCTTACTATAAAAGTAATTAACTGAAATGATAAGAACTCCAAAAAATGTGGAGGTGAGCTACAACAAAGCTTTTCATCTGGTAAAGCAAGCATATGGTGTGTTGTTCATTTCTACCAAAAGAAAAAAAAAGGGAAAGGAAGATAGTTTATTGACAAAGTAATCAAGGTTGATAATGCTTAATTAATGAAAACAAAAATATATTTTATGGACCTCCATCACACCTCCAATTTGTCTGTCAGTTGCTAAGCATGCAATGACAGGCTATTACAGTCTCTGTCTTCCCTGAAAGTTAAATATTTTAAGATTTTATTTCAAACAGGATTTGCTTTAAGACATGAGGGCAGTTTGGTAACTAAACCTTAGGGCAAGCTAGATTTGCAGTTCCCTCCTGTTTTAGTGTTGGGTTGACTCTCTCTCTCTCTCTCTACATGTTTTCCACTTTACTTTTGATGGCTTAATCAATTTGTTTTCTTTACCAGCTATAAATGCTCCATCTTTGTTCACCTCAGTTTTGCTTTTTCTTTACTGTTTCTCTCTCTCTCTCTCTCTCTTTCTCTGGTTTCCTCCATTGCAAACCAAGCCAAGCTTCCTTTCCAGCTTGCTTTGGAGGCCCCTCTCCTTCACACAGACAAAACACCCACCAACCATTTTACCCACCTTTTCTTTTGTGCTCCTCTGAAATCCACCCCATATTTTACATATATAAATTCACGCCTTCCTTTCCTTTCTCTCTCCCCTTCCCCCACATTTTCATTTTCTCTCCCCTTCTCTTGAAAGATTAGATTTTTGTCTGGCTTGCCTCTCCTTAATTTTTCTTTTCTTCTTAATTTATTTATTTTTATTTTATGCTTCTCTGAATTCTTTTTGGCCCACTTGAGGACACATCCCCCTCTACTTGTAAACTACTCCTCTGGAAACCTTTCCTTTTTCGACATCTGGGTTTTGGTGGGTTCGAGTTATTTCAGGTCTGCATTGGCCTATCTATGCTTATTGAGTCTGTCTTGGTTAAAAAAGAAGCCCCTTCTTTTCTTCTCTGGGTTCTGAAGGAAGAAGATCAAGGGGGCTAGCTTAGATCGCTACAAAGGTAAATGCTTTCTTCTTTGAAACACTTTTTACACACACTCACTCACATTTCTCTTTATTGGTCTCTTGCTTGGATCATAAGTGATGCTGTTTGAGATTTTCCCTTTTTCTTTTATGAAGACTTGGAATTTAATTTGTATATGTTGGTGGTTCATGGGCATGTGCTTGCTTTATACATGGAATCTGAAATTTATAGTGTTGCCGGCGTTTTATCTGGTATTCACTCACTGTTTGCTTGTGAAACCATTAATGCCAGTGTAATCAAGCTTCTTAAACTTTTAAAAATAATAAAGCATCAATCTTCTCAGTTATTGTATCAGATTCTACTTTCTTTTGGGCACCTTTGGTTCTTCTTTAATATGATTAATATTTGAAGACAGTTAAGAATCTAGTATTTTCAGATTGAATTTAGCAGGATTATCTATTTATCAATTATGGAATTTGAGTGTTACATAGGAATAGGATGCGATGGATTAGCTAAAGACAAATTAACTAGTATTGCCAATATTATTACCTGCAGTTTTTTCAGCAAAATCACATCTTAGAAATTAGAAATCTCAGATATCTGTGACCCTTTTCACGTGCTTTGAGTTACATGATTTGTTTCTTATGTCCAGGTTGGAATGTCTTAATTTTTTTTTCTGGCACTGAAAGTTAGAACACCAAGCCAAGTTCAATATATAGCATCCAGAGGATAAGAATGTCATCCGGAAGTTCTTTGAATGCGGAATTATCGAAGAAGATAGGATTTTTGGGTTTAAAACTATGGGTTGTAATTGGTATATGTGTTGGCGCATTTATTGTTTCAATCCTATGTTTCTTATCTATATGGGTTACATTTCGGAGGAAATCTCGAAGATCACTGGACAAGTTCCCAGTCACCCAAATACCAAATGTCTCTAAAGATATCAATGTTGATAAGGTTGGGGCTCAGAGTACCCACGATCACCCTGATAATTTATTTCTGTCAGTACCTGAGAAAGCAAGCGATAAGAATTCAGAGAAGATGTTAGTTCATTTAGGCATGAGCAAATCAAGTGATCCTGATAACATGAGTCAGTGCAGCTCAATTTATCATCATGAGAGGGCATGTAGTTCACAGTCAGGGGAAGAAGGAAGCTCTGGGAATGTGCGAAAGCAGTCGTCATTGTCATATGGAGGACTTGTAACAGCCTCTCCTTTAATTGGCTTGCCAGAAGTTTCTCATCTTGGGTGGGGCCACTGGTTTACTCTTAGGGATCTGCAGTTTGCTACAAATCGTTTTTCTGCAGAAAATGTGCTTGGAGAGGGTGGATATGGGGTTGTTTACAAGGGCAGGCTGATCAATGGAACTGATGTGGCAGTGAAAAAGCTCTTAAATAATTTGTAAGGATATAAACTCAAATGCACCATCTTTGTTATCACCGTGCTTTCAGGAAACCTATAAATTTCTTTTTCTTTTCTAATAGTTGCTTTTTTGTTCTGGTATACAGGGGGCAGGCAGAGAAAGAATTTAGGGTTGAAGTGGAGGCCATAGGTCATGTTCGGCATAAAAATCTTGTCCGTCTCTTGGGCTACTGCGTAGAAGGGGTTCACAGGTATTATTAACCTTTTATTTTAATATTAAATTACTTATATTTTTCCTAATGACTTGGGCGTGTCTACTAAAATAATATTTTCACCTTAGGAGGGATTCTGTCTAATGTGCCCCTCTTTCTGCCTAGTGTATAGCTTCACATTTGTGTTTTGGGTTCGGTTTTTGTTGTTCTTGCTAAGTTGCTCTGTTGCAATTTGCACAGGATGCTGGTGTATGAATATGTGAACAATGGCAACCTAGAACAATGGCTACATGGGGCCATGCGCCAACATGGCACCCTTACTTGGGAGGCCCGCATGAAGGTGATTCTTGGTACTGCTAAAGCGTAAGTTTTTATCTTTCACTGAAATGTGTTTTATATGATAGTTTTCTTATTTAATTTTTGGATCCCAACCAATGGACAAATGACTTACATATGAATTGCAGGCTTTCTTATCTACATGAAGCTATAGAACCAAAAGTTGTCCACAGAGATATAAAATCAAGCAACATTTTGATTGATGATGAGTTCAATGCCAAGGTTTCTGATTTTGGATTGGCCAAACTCTTGGGTTCAGGTGAAAGTCACATCACAACTAGAGTGATGGGGACTTTTGGGTATGTAAATTCTTATATTTTTAACCTATTATAATTTATCTACAAAGTATCTTCTGATTGGACCATAAATTTCGGTTCATCGTGCAGTTATGTGGCACCGGAATATGCTAATACTGGCTTGTTAAATGAGAAGAGCGACATCTACAGCTTTGGTGTCCTCCTGCTTGAAGCAGTTACGGGAAGGGACCCTGTGGACTATGGCCGACCTGCTAATGAGGTTCAGAATTTCAAAACCATTGTTTACTATTTTTGATAGTGTCTTCCTTCAGCAGTCCTCCCTCTCTTTCTCATTCTCATCCTCATGATGCAGGGTTCTTACTGGTTATCAAAAGCTTTATTATTATATACAGATTTTTGTGAAGCATTTCTTAATACTCATGGCAGGTCAATCTAGTTGAGTGGCTAAAATTGATGGTAGGTGCAAGAAGATCAGAGGATGTTGTGGATCCAAACCTTGAAGTTAAACCCAGTACACGTGCCTTAAAACGTGCCCTTTTGGTTGCACTTAGGTGTGTTGATCATGATGCAGAGAACAGACCCAAAATGAGCCAGGTTGTACGTATGCTTGAAGCTGATGAATACCCATTTCGCGAGGTTCTAATCTTCATCTTACCCTGGAAATAAGTTTTATTGCTTTATTTTATTCCATCCGTTTTCATGAAACAATAAGACTACTTATCTAAATGTGGAGCAGGTGCAATTTCCTTTAGGAGAATTTGTGTTTGATCTTTAGAAGTTGTTGCAGAGAAATGGCCTTATATAGTGGAGTGGTGAACTTTAGACCCCAATTAGTTGGAACTAATGTTCACTTTGTTTGAGTTGCATAGCTTTGGTATTCTTCCTTTGAATTGTTCTGGATTTGTGAGTTGACTAGTTTAGTACCACGAATGGCTTTACTTATTCGAAATAATTGTCAGTTTTAGTCTTTTAAACTGACAAAACTCCTTTCCTAGCTAACTTCGTTATTGCCTCATGTCCCTCTGTTTTCTTTCCCATTTTGCTAGATGTAGTGACCAAATTGTCCTGCTATTCGTTACCATGCTCATCAAAATTTGGGTGATCTTATGAATCTGATTTGAACTTCTACACTTCAGGATCGAAGGAACAGAAAGAGTCGTACGACCAGCATGGATATTGAATCTGTGAAGGAAAACTCTATCTCAGCTGACATAGGAAACAAGCCAGGGGATCTGGAGAGTCAAATATCTGAGACAACTCATGCAAAGGACTGACAAACGCATGATCTTGATGAATGATTCCATCCTCACCTGCCAGAGTAGGTTTCAGTAGCCCATCAGTATACAAATTTAGTTTTTTTTTTTTTTTTTTTTTTTTTTTTTTTTTTATAATTTAAATTTAAGAGAGATTTCGATTGGAGATAGCCCATTTTGATCATGAAGCATTGGATCCTGATCCTTGAAGAATTAATAGAGGTGCGCCCAACTCCATAAGCAGGGGATTTTCAGAGAGAGAGAGAGAGAGAGAGAGAGTGAGCTAGGCTCTTTTGTACATACGTTTCTTGGGGATCAGTGGGGCTGTCTATTTCATACTTGTTGTAATTTCTTCTCTTTCTATTATCAGTTTATTACTGTTCTTCAGGTGGTGAACAACTCCAATTACTTTATTTATTTTTTCATTAATTTTATTTTAAAGTCATCTCATTTTCTGTCAGAAAACAAAGCATTGAATTAATGATGATGAATGATGATGGTTCTCTTTTTCTCTTTATGCAGTTATATGTCTTGCTAATTTGTTACAGTAGAATGATGGCAGCCCATTTTGTTGCTTTTTTCAATTCTCTTTACATGGTGACAGCTTCAGTTTAACCTATTGTGGAACCGAATTAAATCATACCCTAGGTCAAATAATTTCTTCCATTTGGGGATTATTTGACTTAATTGAGAATTATTCAACCTAATTAGGAGTCATTCAATTTAATTGGAAGTTCTCCAATTAATTGAGAATTGATTTGATTCCTACCCAAATTCCCAATTAAATGAGAAATTACCTAATTAAATTAGGTATTGATTTGATATCTACCACAATTAGAGATTTGATTTACTCTAATAAATCAAATCCCTAATTAATCAAATCAATTCCAAATCGGGGAGGAATAATTCATTTCCAATTATTCCTTTGAAACCCTAGCCTCCGAGACCACTATAAAAAGATGGCCACACAAAAGGTTTAAGGTATGTCTAAATTCCTACTGAAACTCTGCAGAAATCATTTCTCCAAAACCCTAGCCACCATATTCTTTCTCTCTCTCACACAAGGCTCTGGCCACCCGATTTTCTTAAAACAATCTACCTAACTTAGGCATTGGAGGGCCTTTGGCCAACACCCCCCGGGTGTGGTCCTTTTACTCCGATCTGTTTTGCAGGGAGAAAGGGAAGCGGAGAATACGAAGGAATCTTAGACGAATATTCTAGTAGGATGAAAATCGCTCCCGCACCTATAATGCCTTGTCTCCTAAAGTGTGTTTTGCAACCAGGTTCAAGTTTTGATGAACTATAATGAAGTTAGCATATCATGTGGTAGGATTGATTTATAAATTGTTGGACCTGCATTTTAACATAAATCTTACAAAATATAGATACCCAATATGGGAATTGATATTTGCATTTTGAAAAGGAAAATACTTCCCTCCTTACCATGTAAGTAAGAGTTTCTACATTCCTGCCAATAGTAGTGTGATATATGTGCACAAGTTTTTTTGTGTATTTTTTATGAATTATTTTTTCATATGTATCGAACTATGATTCGTAGGAAATAGTATCTCCTTACAGGGAAGAAAGGAGGCAAGCAATATCCTTTTGAAAATAATTTCCCTCACTCTAGCTTCTCCTTGCACAATCTCACTCAATAATGGTCCTAATAAACTTACAATGTGGTCCTATTTGCATTGTACTGTTCTTAACAGATCAGAAAAGCTACTTCAATTTAAATGAGTTAACAACAGAAAGGAGCAATAGATGTATCAGTTTCATCTTTATGCAGTGATGAATGAAAGAAGCCATTCAATGTTTTGGGATGGCAAAATTTCAGTCAAATGAGTCATTAATATATATTGATGGGTGGTATGAAAATTGCAATGCATTATTGTGTCAGCTTCAGCCTGACAAGATTCAACAAGTCCTTTTGCTGTGGACCGTCTTCCTCCTACAATCAGTTTTTCTTTGTGTTTCCAAGAGCTCTCAGACAAAGAGAGGCATGTGATATATCATGATCATACACGGAATGGGTTGCCTTGCCTGCTATATTTGAATTCTGAGTTGTCCAGCTTTTTTGACTTTGGGTCCAACGGTCATCTTTTGGATATTTTCTGCTGAGCCCAATTTTGATTTTTTGCGGTTGGAAGCTTTGAATGGCAACAATAATTTTTTGTTTTGGTCGGTGTTGGACAGCACGAGCTGAGCTTCTCAATTATGCACCCTAAATTCTAACTGAGCTCCTCAATTTGTACACGTTTTATTTCCTTTTTTCTGTGGTGGTAAATTAGTCAAGACTTGAAAAGCAATCAGACCCACATTTGACCCATGCAAGCCATGCATCAGATATCGTAATGTGCACTAGAACCAATATAAATATGTATTCAATTAGATTAGAGTTTGCGTGGGTTAGTCCGCCTCCCATGCACTCAAGTTCAAGCCTCCTTCTTCGTAAATTAGAATGATTTTGAGTTGTGTTTGCTTGTATAAAAGAAATATAGACAAATTAATATACGAGTCAAGTGCATTTTGGCTCTGATGGAAAAGTGGAGCAACAAAACATTTGGGAGCTTGTGTGGAAAGGACCACCAACAAGAAGAAGACCGTTATCCTCTAGATTGCTTCTCTTCTCAGTCTCAGGTAGGTAGGGAAACAAATATGTGGGCCGCACGTGACTTTATTTAAGACACTTACATCAACAACAGACTGATAAATGGTGGTGGGCTGGTATAGATGTCCCCATTGCAACCGGCAAAAACAAGATTGGGCCATTTGAAGCCAATCCAGCCCAAACAAATGGGATAATAATTTATTAATTTTCTTAGTTACATACGTTTGGTGTTACAAAAGCTTAGTGCTTCACCACCACCAATATATGGAGAATTATAGAATCCTACGGCTAAGTAGTGTATACTGTGCATGTGTTATAATGGGCCCATTTAGGAAATAGTATTAATAAATATTCATTTATATTATAACATGTGAACAATACTACTCGTACTATACTATAATTACTCCAATATATAAGTTGCCTAAATTTTAAGTCTAAGTGAGGACCAGAAAATTTATGTGCTATTCAGTAATGTTTTGGGGCCACGTTTTCTGCTTTGCGGGAATAAAAACATCCTAGAAATGCATTTGGTGAGGAGTTTCCCAAAACACAGAAAATGATTGTTGAAGAAAAATGTGAATCTCCCAACATAATTTCACCACCACTATTTAAATAATGAAGTTTTATTATTTTAGGTTCGACCCATTCAAGACGTGGTGTCTCTTAATTACAATTCCTTACTTCAAAGGAATACCCTTTGATTCTATCATAAAGAAACAAAACGTGTGTGTTTGGTTTTATGGCTGCTCCTAAGTCCAACATCAAGGTGCTTACGTATCCCTTGCAGGAATCAAGCCACTCGTAGTTCAAAGAATTGCAATGAATAAATGACTCATTGCAAGGAAATTTTAATTTGAATTGAATTGAGGAATGTTTGAGTGAATTTAGCTAAATAAACCAGGGATTCAATATGGAATTGTGTTTGGGGCGAATTTGGTTAAGAATAAACCAGGGATCTGTTTGAATATAAGATTTGGGCGATTACATATAGATTGAGTTCTAAATTGCCTACGTACCCTTTCGAAGGGATCAAACCAACGTAGTTCAGAATTGCAATGAGTGAATGACTCATTCCTCTTGGAAAAAGTGTTTGGGGGAATTTTGTTAAGAGAACCAGGGACTCAAATTGGTTGCGGTTGCCTCTAGTGAGATGCTAGACTACTTACGTACCTATGATGGGATCAAACCAACGTAGTTCCAAAGTTAGAAAATTAATGAGTATGTTTGGCCTACTAATTTAGAATTTGTGTCTTTGAGACAATTTAGAGATTTTCATAGGTAAATGACCCATGGGAAAAATTTGAGTGTTTTGTACCATTTTTCTTATTGTCAATGTCCAAGAAAAAAATAATAATGAACAATTTTGATGAACCCACTAATTTTCTATAATTGACATTTGCATTTGGATCCAACTATGGCTTTAAAGAGTTTAAAATTATTTGGGCACCTATAAATTTAATGAGTGTTTATTTGGATAACCTATTAAATATTTTGGGCTTGTGAGAATTAATAGGTAGACAACCCAATAATCTGTTTTCGGGCCTTGACATTTTTTATCAGTTGTCCCATGACTGGTCATCTGTGTGAAGCTCATCCTTTTTAGCTAAACCAGTTGCAATTGAATTAGGACTACAGATGTTGAAGCCGTGAAGGAATTGTAGTGTTGATTGACTTAGGAAATAATTATTCACGGCCAAGAATCCATAGACCAATTTTCCTTTGCTTTCCTATCAGACCTTCTTAAAGAGCCATCTTTGTTTTCACAAAAAAAAGGCATGCATGACATTTCTCTTTGTCATGCCACACAACCAAGAGTTTCATAAAATAGCATCTTTTTTTTTCCCTTCAGTCAAAGTAGACAACAACTTTAATTGAAAACCAGCCTAGGGACCCAAAAAGGCACATGCTCCTTCTTTTTGCTGACTTCCTTTTGTTCTTTTTTTTTAGTCTGTATGCAAACAAACATAACACAAAGCCATCTTCCAAGCGGGGCTGTATATAGGCAACTTTTCCTTTATTTGGTCTGTATGCAAACAAACATAACACAAAGCCATCTTCCAAATGGGGCTGTATATAGGCAACTTTTCCTTTGTTTTGTTTGTATGCACACAAACACAATATGGGGAATTCAAAATTTCTTTCTCTTTTTTATTTGATGACTTCTCCTCTTCTTCTTGCTCTATCTATATGCAAACACAACACAAAGCAATCTTCCCAACACCATATTTTCTTCTTTGTCATTTGCAACAACTAATTTTCTCTTTTTTTCTTTGCTTTCGATGCAGCATACTCAAATTGAGAAGAGAATGGTTTGTGCAATTTTCTCAGACGAGGAAGAAATTGGTGTGTCTTCTTAACAGAGATGGAGAGAGTTGGTCAGAGAGTTTCAAGAGGTATAAACCCATTTTACAGTTGCCGTGAGATTAAACTCCTATTGTTTTCGTTTATGTCATCCACTCCTTTACTGCAACTTGTGGTGGAGAACTAACTTCCCATTTTTATTTGAAGCTATAGAGAAGGAATTGGTGTGATTTTCTCAACCAAGGGTAGAGGACATTCATGTTTTTTTTGCACATTTTGGAATTAACTCCCATAACATCATTTTTTTGTTCTCCTATGGATTTCCTTTTGCTTGGCACAACTTTATTGAACGGGAATCATCCCACGAATTTTCTATCCATATATGTGATTTAAGGGTTGCCACCTAACATGGATTTATCATCCAAGAATTTGATTTAAGGGTTGCCACCCAACATGGATTAACATCCAAGAAATTGATTCAAGGGTTGCCACCCACCATGGATTTATCATCCAAGAATCGGACACAATGGTGATGACAGTATACTTGTGACAATTTCTTTTGTCTTTATGCTCTAGTAATTTTTCCAGCAGCAACTCCTTTTTTTTTCTTTCTCCACCTCATCTTTTTTTTTCTTTCTTCCTCTCTTCTCTTTTTATAGAGTCATTGCGAGAGAGATTTGAGATGGAATAATCCTCATTCGAATTGGATTCCTCCTCCACTTTATTAGATTATCATTTTCCTTTATTTACTGAATGGATGATTCTTTCCTTTTCTTTAGGCATAAGATTAGGGACAATTTGATTTCTGAGTGTTTTAAATTTGTTTTGAAAACAAGTATAGTGTGAGGACCAGACCCACCCAGCGTTGTGGGGCTTATCAAAACCCACATTTGAATTTTATTTTATTTTTTGTGAAATTTTTTATTTCAACAATGATATTTTGGAAACGATTTCTGATTTGTGCTTTAAGTTAGAAAACAAGAAAAACATGTTTTCATGGCAAAAGTGAAAACGTGGAAAACAGCTAAGACCAAAAATAAAATTTATACTATCTCTATTTGTGTAAATTTTCCACACATCCACTCTTCATTCTCTCTAAAATTCTAGTTGTTGATTTATTATGGGTTTTGTTGACGCTCAGAATAGACCAATCCCATCTTCCTAATAAGAACAAAACACGTGAACCTCGCTAGCCAGGTGGCAAAAGCAGTCATCCAGCCCTCTTAACTACCAACCATGCACATCGGCTCGGTTCCTGACCTCACCACCTCGGGCTCAGTACCCTCCAGGAAAACATAATGAAAGGCTATTCGTCAGCCACGTCGACGACAATACCTCCCCTGACAACGGAGGATTCACCGCCTCTTGAAATACTACATTTCTCCTCTCCAATATCACGTACAAATCATCTGTTGAAGCAGAAAAATGGTTCGGCACTTTCCCGCACAACTTAGTGATGTTGGGCCTTCGGTATGCTATGGGCCTCGGTAGGGCGTTCGATCTGCAAGATAACAAACGCTCAGTAAGACCTAGGGCATCGGTGTGGTACCGGCCGAAAGCTCTTCGATGTTTAAGTAAGTACGGATTTAGTAAGATTGAATTGCAGATCAATAGGCAGTATGCCGTAAGTTCTGATTGATTACCTCCAAGTTGGGATAGTTGTCCTCTTTTATAGGCCTTAGGAGGTGTGCAAGTTGTTTAGAATTTCGATGTGGGACTGCGGACTCCAATTGTGGGACTGCCACGTGTCCCTGGGGGTGAAGTTGCCCTAATCGTGCGATCGGTAGGAACGGTACCGAAGCTAGGTGCCGAAGGCTTCCATAGCTCTAGTTTGGTCCACGTGTCCGATGCTTATTGGTTGTTCATTTTGGTATAAACATCATCTAATCCGTTCCATGACCAAATAAGACTCCGGCTGCTCATGGCATACTACTCTACCCACTCCCGGCCCCTAGCAAAACGCGTAGAGCCATTATGAGAGGAGGACTTGGAAGGACCTCGACCATCCACCACATGACAGAACGGCCTAATGTGACATAAATGACTTGGCTCATAGCCGAGGTGATCGGCTTATAGAATATCTTGTGAAACTCCCTATAAATAGGGCTTGAATTTGTGTAAAAAATCCGTCTGACCTTTTCCCAAGTATAGAAGAAGATCTGTCAAAGACATAAAAGATTACTCTTGTTCGTGTCGTTATTCCAACATAAGCATCATACCATCAAGGAATCAAATCTCCTCTTCATTTCAAGTACAAACACTTGCATTTCATACGTTGACCACATGAAGTTTGAGGTCTAAACAGGTATCAACTCTCTTTGATCAGTATATATTATTAGACTTATTTCCTTTGAGAGCTGTGATTTATTTTGCTCTGTTTCATGATGAGCCATGTAGAGAAGGTGGACAAGATGAAGCAATCAAGAGAGATAAAAATGAAACAGAGAGGGATTGGGAGGAAGACAAAAGGAGAGAGGTAACATGAGGGTTAGAGGAAAAGAGATGACTAGATGGAATTGGGGTGGGTTTTGCAGAGAAACAGTGAAAGAAAAGGTGGGGAAGATTTTTTTTTTTTTTTTTTTTTTTTTTTCTAATGCCAAAGGTGGGGGTTGAGGTTTTTTTATTTATTTTAAATAAATTTCTCTAAGAAAATTATAGGGCTAACAACAAAACACACCCTTAATGTTTGGGGTCATTCTCAATATGGGCCATCGACTTTCAATTTCATCAATTTACACTCATTTCCCTATTTTCCCAATTTCCCTTTCTTTCTCTATCTTTCTTCCACCCAATTGTGGGGCTGAATTGTTGTGAAACCCATCAACCCATTTGCCCAAAACCAGGATCTCCTTCCTTCCTTGTGCCCTGTGATTGATTTGGTTCCCATTGAAGAAGGTTGAAAAAGAAGAATTTGAAGAAAAGGAGAATTGCGTTTTTATGTCATGCATACCCATTTTCATGGATCACGTTCTTATAGCCTTGGGTGGAACTAGGGAGGAGAGAGCGACCATAATTCGAAGCCTTTTCAATTCCTTTGATGCTGCAAATCTTGGATACTTGGACCATCCCCAAATTGAGGCTGAGTTATCGGCTCTTCAGATTCTGCCATTATACAAGTATGCCAAGGATCTTATGAAGGTTCGATTATCTGAAGTTTTGAAGGTACATGGATGACAAGGAACTTGAGATGTATTGAATTTTTCAGGCCATTGATGGTGCAACTGTGCATCGACGAGAGGGGGTGGGGAACATCGGGGAGGCGCTGGGCACGAAAGGGGCTAGGTTATGGGTATATTTTTATTTTATTTTATGTGATTTTATCATTTTATATAATTGATTTAGTTTTTTTATTTTATAAAATTGGTGGGTCCTACAATAGATACGTCATCAGTTAACGTCTGAACAAACGGTCTACTTAACGGAATGCTTAAATTGATCATATGTAAAAACCATAGGATGTAAATTGATGAAATTGAAAGCTGAGACATTAAGGGTGTGTTTTGTCGTTAGCCCAAAATTATAGTTTTTTTTTTCTACTACATTATAATGTTGTTCTAATTTTTAAATATTTTTCTGTAGAGGAGCAAAAAATGCCTTTAAAAAATAGTTCACATATAAATTCCATGATGTATTTTAATAAAAGTTATAAATTGTTTGTTGGAGTTTTTATCAAATTGTATTATCAGACACGTTTTCACTGTTTACATTTTCAGAAGATGTTTTGTAATTAAGCTACCAGATGCATTCTTAAATCCTGAAAATGCAAATTCATTTTCTCATTTTCATTTTCTGAAAACATTCTCCGAAAACATTATCAAACACGGGCCTTAGAAATCAAATCCCACTAATTATATGAAAAGGCAAGATTACGGGTGGTTGGTTTGGTATATCATGGTTGATATATAAAGTAACTTTCGCGGTCCTAAGGTTTTATGTAAAACTTCCCTCCGATGGACGTCATTCTCTACGTACACATTCAGACAACTTTTACTAGTGTCAGCTTCTTCTTCTTTGTTAAAGCAGTCGCCTCTTCAGTAGCAGCAAGGCTACCGTCATGTCTTGTGGCTATATATATAGTCTTTGCTTTAGAGATCGTTGAGTCATGGAGCCTCTTTGAGGGGAGGCTAGAAGGCTCAAATATATGGAAATAATATTGATGGCAAGTTAGTATATGCTGCAACTTGGCAGGCATGGGAGTTTTTATATATTCGTGTTAACCCACGACATCCAATTTGGTGACACTCATGGTGGACCGCCCGGTGGGAGGGGCTGGACATTGGATGGTCCGCAGTCGGTTTATCTAAGTAGAAAACTTTGGAGGTCTGAATAAAAATCCTCACATATTTAAGCCCTCATTTCCAATGTTAGCTAGCTAGCTATATATATGAGAGCTTCCATTGAGGGATTTCTCAAAAATTTATTTGAGAGACACTCTTGTAGGGCCCACTCCGCATTGTATTTCAAAGATCATCTCTTCAAAAAATCACTTGAATCCGATATCATTTGACCACTCAATTGAGTTATTAAAATTTTAGTACTTTCTTGAAGTACCGTAGTTATTGATTTTGTAGGACACAATTGGATGTCGAAACAGTTTCCAATTTGTCTAATATTTTTGCAAGGATCTATGAATGTAGACTTAAAAATAGATGGTTTGGATCGTTGAAAAAAAAATTGTATGGGACCTTAAAGGGTGTCCCTCAATAGAAGATGACTGTATATATACGTACAAATTATAAGTAAACAAATGTCAAGTATAGCTAGATATATACAGGCTGCCATTCCTTCAAAACAAGCACCTTCACTCATGCATATTTTAGAGGCTTAATATGTATTAAAAGTCTGCTTTTTAAGAACAAGAACAACTTATATTTAAATATATGTATAGATGTGCACTCCATGCAATAGTCAGAAGTACACTAGTACGTAGGCATTGAATGCTATTCTTGAGAGCCATACTGTCTCCTAGTCCACATATCAAAGAAAATCTAAGTGCTAAAAGAAGAGAGATGACCAGAGAGAAAGCGTATATATTAGACAGTATTGCAATAATGATATAGGAAAAGATGTACTCATGAGTGAGAGTACTGAAAATATCATAAAGTAGTGATCATGAAACTCATGGCTCTTGCTTGTGACCAAATGAAGGAACTAAATCTTGCAATAACCCATAGTCAGGAACATGTAGCTGCTGCCGCTGATGCTGCTGCTGATGATGATGATGAGGGCGAGGGGCCACGAGGTTTGAATATATCATGGAATTACTTGCTTGGTGATCATCCTGATGATGATGGCTTTGCAATTGCAATTGCAGTTGGTTGTTCATTGGGAGAAACTGAGTTAAGAATTCATGTTGAAATCTCGCTGATCCATTGAGAGACGCAGATGTCAAAAGGGAATTAGGGGACAGCATTCCAACGGCATTGAGATTGAGATTTCCCCGGAGTGTTGCCGGACACTGATGGTTGTGCTGACCCTCATATGTTGTGATCACAATAGATGGATCTTGAAATGATCTCTCGACGCGCTTCTTTACTACGCACTTTTGAGTAGTGCATCTATAATAACTTCTGAAAATGGAAGAAGGTAGTTACAAAGCTGTGTGAGATCACCAAATTACTCTTTTAATGTTCAGGTTATATAAGTTTCTCGTTCACAAACATAGAAATGAATGATGTCAATTAAAGAACAAACTACAAAGTAGAGCCAATCAAACAAACTAAGGGCCCGTTTAATCATTTCAACTTTAGTTTTTATTTTTTGTCCTATATATAGAGGAAAAAGAGAAAGAATGAAAGTAAAGATGAGATTGCGAGAGAGAATGAGAGGGATGAATAACAAAAGTGAAAAAGATGGGGAATGGAAGTGAGAAAATGAGTGAAAGATGCGATTGAGATGGAAGGATGGAAGGGAGGAGTAACAAAAGTTATACAAAAACTAAAAACTGAAATCCATTTGAAATTACTTTCACTTTCAAGTTTGTTACTCATCCTCCCATTCTAACTCTCATTTTCCGCTATATTTTAGCACAAAAAATGAAAACTAAAAACTAAAATTGAAATGGTTATCGAACGGGCCCTAATTGTTCTATATAGTTAGGGCTTAATATGAAGGCTAACATCATTTCTGCATATAATAGAACAGAGTTTTAATTAACTAGTAACCATAACAGATATGAATGACATATAACAAATATTTGATCATCAAATAACGCCTATTGACCGGCCAAAAAATAACGGCTGGTTTGAAAAATTGGAGAATTGTTCACATCACACATCCAGAAATCATTATAAGTTGGACTCTTTTTTTTTCTTTTTTTTAAATAATTTATAATCTTTTTTTAATGGAATGTACGTTGAGCTAGTGTGGAAATTGTAAAGAAACGCAATTAAGTATAATTAAGTATACCTAGGATAAGGGCTGTTCTTGACTGCCTTCTGTCCGTACTTTCTCCATCTGTATCCATCTTCAAGGTGATCCACTTCGCTCTTAGTCAGGAAGGCAAACCGTGGTTCCCTCTGCCGTTTCTCTTTCTTTTTCGCTTTGCTCCTGAATCACATATATCTAAGCAAATTAGATGTGTATATGCACTCGATTTTAGGGTTCTAAACACAGATCCCATTATTTTCCTTTTTGCTCCCCAGAAGTTTCTAGATGTTGCATGTATGGTTATTGGTTAATCATATCAGAAATCTAATGAGAAAGCAAAATAATTAAAGAAATATCTCTTCAATTAAAGACGTATTAATTAATGACATGTGAGTTGAAAACACAAGGGGAAAATTGCACTAAAAAGCTTTTTTGTTTACCTTTTATATGACAGTCTACCTCCTGACAAAATATTAGTCAATCCAAGCCCTATATTTATCCATACATATATATATATATATATATATATATATATATATACCAAGAGTGAAAAATAGTGGAGTAACAAGTGATATCCCTCAAAAGCTGCTAATTAACCTTTACCATGAATCTGGCTACAAAGAACAAAAAAAAAACCTACCCTTTCTTTGACTTGTCTTCCTCATCTCCTGCCGCTTCATCACACACTGCCACTTTTGGCTGCTTTTCTTTCTTCTTCTTCTCTGAATCGTCATGTTCATGAGAACCAGCAGCTTCATTAGATGATGAAGAAACTGAGGAGTTTGGTGTAGATGGGTTTTCGGTGGTGCTAGTCCCCACCGAGTGATCTCCTACACCTGCAGCTGCAGCAGCCTGCTGGTTCTTGGAATTCTCATGGTCCAACTGGGGAGAAATGACTTCAGATGAAGAACATGACATGTCAAAGGCTCTTGAGAGGGTGTTGTAGTCCATTGAGCCATGGAGACAGTCAGTGAAGCTCATGAACGAAGAATTGGGGTGATCGGATTCGAACCCATGTAGGTTTTGTGGATCTTGTATGGAGGGAGTGCCATAATTGAAGAATGGAAAGCTTGACCTGTTGATTTCATGGGGGTTGTAGTCGAAAGGGTCATACTGGTAAGGGTTTTTCTTTCATTTGACATAGGAAGAAAGAAGAGGAAGAAGAAGAAGAAGAAGAAGAAAGTTGAGAGGTGAGAGAGATGGGGCTGAGATTCTTGCTTTGTTCTTTTGAGAGAAAATGAGCTTTAGGTTTGATTTTTGTCTTTGCCTTTTTTTTTAATAGGAGAGAGAGAGAGAGAGAGAGAGAGAGAGAGAGGAGAGAGAGAAGAGAGAGAGAGAGAGAGAGGAGGGTTGATCGGATGGGATGTGTGGTAGCTTTTGCCTATTTTGCACACTTGTGCCCTACTCTACTTCTGTCCTAGTAAGACATTTATGTGGGTAAACATACACGTGCCAGTTTCTATTATTGCAAACAACACATTTAGGATGCAGTCCTAGATCACCAACTTCGAATTCCCCTCCCGGTAAAATGAGTTAGGGCAGTTGGTGGGATAGTGAACATGCCCTCTTGCACTCAAGTTTGAATTCTCCTCTCGATAAATTAGATTAATTTTAATTATCACTTGTATAAAATAAAAAAATTGGCAAAATAAATAAAATCATATAGGCAACTCATCTACTCAATAAATAAAAAAAATCAACAAAATTGCAAAATATATAGGAACAAATATTTAATAGTAAAATGGTGGGAGCTGCCAAATTTGCAGAAGCCGTTTTAAGGTTGGAAAAGAATCACAAAGAATTCGCCATAAGACATTGAAATCAGATCAGAGAGCCCATCACTTCCACAGTTCCACAGGTCTGTGGTTGTAGGCAAAGGTAGGCTGCCCGAGTCGCATCAGATTATTTTAGCTTTGGGGGTAGGGACCACCGGGGTGTGGTGGTCAAGATATCCAGCATGTCCAACACAATACACTACGGTTTTCTTCGAGGGCATACACGTGTAAAGGATTGGGCACCGTCATTTGACCGTAGTTGGCACGTGCGAAAAGACATTCTGTTCCTTTCTCACGCCTATGTCTTGCTGATTGGGCCTTCACGTCATCTCCGTTACGGAAACCCCCGGATTTTAGTGGCTCGCTTTTTCCTGTTTCCTGAAAGCCGGTCAAAACGCAACAAGTTGGTCAAACACCAACCTCATATGATTTGTTATATTGACGAACTAATTTATTTGTTTTTTTTTCCTCAATTATAAATAATTAATTCTATATTGCAACCCCTTCTATTTAATATTATGTGATTGCATGAATCTCTCTCTCCTCAAATGTGTACATATAACCCAGTTTTGCAGGCCTCAGATCTCATTTGTATTAGATAAAAAAAAGTGTATGGTTTCATGTTATTTGTTGAATTATGTGATTTAATTCTTTTATGAGAACAATGATATTAAAAGTTTGTATAATGAAAGTAAGAAATTAAAGTACTATAAAGTAACAAAACATTGAGCTTAAGTTCACTTTATAAGGAGTTGTATCTTATTAGAAAGGACGAAGCTAAAAAAACTTGTTAAGAATGTCGAAAAGTCCAAATATCTTAATTGAGGTGATCATTAGATTAATTTTGATTCAAATTGTTCGAAATGCTACAGATTTATCCCAAACCTACATGTGAGTTCGCTACTATTATATATTATGTTTTCAAACTGTAAATGTGAATCATCATTCAGATACGGTTTCATATATTCAACGGTCCTAATGCACAACTATATATGGCAATATAACAAAGAATGCTTAAGGTTGCAAAGTATAGTTTCTTCAATAAAATTGCTTTCACACAATCTGTCTCTTACAAGGTTTTGTACCTGTATCGTGTGCGTATATATATATTAGTAAGTCCCATATTCCGCAACGACCTTCCACGAAACAAAATGGCTAAAACTAATTGTTTAATAATCAGACGCTATTTAGCAAACTAAAATAAGACCAAAATGTCCCATAATAAAAAAGGAAATCATCAAACGAAAATAATAGTTTGGTACATAATGTGTCAAGTGATCTGTAACAACAGAATGTCGGGACCATTGATATGATCGATGAAGTATATAATCTTTGGTGTCAAAGAGATCATGATGAGATGGATCCAAGACTTTTCTATGCAATCACCAATCATATATATATATATATGCTCTATTATTAAAATTTACAATTGACTGAAAAAAAAAATGAAAAAAAAAGAAGCAGTCATTCTGTAGTTGATCATATTTAAGGATGACTAATTTGATTTTAGAAAGAAGATTATACCAAAATATGATATAAGATGTGAAACCAAAGGTATATAAACAAGAAAAGTGGGGTAATAATTAAGTAATATATATAATAGATGGTTTGAATTAATAAAATATAATGCAGAATAATCTCTACAATAGTATCTCTTAAATAAGCTTATTTGAGGGATTCTTGAACGGAATATATATATATATATAATGCATATTGGTGTGTGATATATATGGTTTGGGAATATTTTTAGTGGTGCGGCTTTTGATAGGGAGAACATCAATCGATGGATGGATCAATCTAAAAAGAAATAATTATAAACGCAACTAAAATTGAAGAAGTAGCTTGAGATTGTTGACATTTTGGGGTCCTTTGTAAATGGTAAAAGGAGAATACCATCTGTATCTGACAAGTGACACTACCGTTGGCATAGAGTGTTGGTCAATGAAGAGCAGGTTATTTGTTAGGTCTAGGCAGTACGAACCATCCTGCACAAATAGACATAAAGTATATATAGGATATTAATATATATATATATATATTTTAGAATAACAAAATTACTCAGATTTTGGCTCATCTGGGGGTAAATTATTCAGCCCCAGATCTACATTAATTTGATTAATCATATTTAATTCCAGGCATTTTAGTATTAGGGTAAAGCAAAAAACTAATCATGCATACATATGGGTCTAAGCATATATGAGCAATTAGTTAATGAGGTCTAGCCTGGTAGGAAAGGACCTTAATTTGCATACCAATAGTCTCAGGTTTGAATCCCCATAACATATTGGTAGTGTGTGTATGTGAGAAATTCTCATTCCCCTCGTAATTTAGACTATAAAAAATTAATGCTGCTACGAATTAGTTTGAGAATAATGGTATTTTGCATTAGGTTTCTTGTGGGATTAATTTCTTGAACATACCAAAAACATTCTCAAACTTGTTTAGACCTTTGTCTTGGAGTAAATGAATTAGTAGCTAATCAAGATTTGTTCATGGGACATGCAATTTAGGGAACTTTTACAAGCAATTTTGATCAATTTAATCAATAAAAAATGGCGAAATTGGAAAATATATAAGTCCTTATCATCCGTATCGTATTTGATAATGAAATGTAGGAAGCAAAAACTGGAAGATACAAAGAACAAATTTGATGAGTGTCAATTAGCTAGCGTGTTTGACTGTAGCTCATATAAATGGTAGCTCACCGTTTTTAGTTCATGTTAGGCACATGAATTTTCTAATACATGTCCTTTCTTGTCATACTATAGTAAATGCATATAGACAATAGAGTATATGTGCTTCTCACTCTGAACTCGAGTTCGAATCCCCCTTCTCGTAATTTAGATTAGTTTAAAATAAATTATCGCTTATATAAATACACACCAAAGAGGAAAGTGGAAAACGAATCATTTCCATAAAAACAACTCAAAATGATCTCTGACTCTTTAAGGATTAAAAAATACAACCTTGTTTTGTTTAATTTAAGATTGACATTCAAATTCATGTGGTTTTTTTTTCAAAGGAGAAGGTTCAAATGTGAAAGGAAGGTTCTTCCTCAATTAAGTCAGAAGCATACTTGACTGCACCCAACCACTAAAGCTTTTAGATTGAAAGGGAATCTATTCAACCCTAATATATATTTTCTTCATAAAGATCTCTCTTTTTTTTTCTTTCCTTCTGAATTGTTCAAGCAGTCATGGTAGCATCTGCTCCACCAAAGAATTAAATATTATTTTTACAGAGGAGATGAAAGGGAAAGACAATGACAGTTTTATATTATGTCTTGACACGAAGCATCAGAGATAATTTATGGGACAAGTTGACTAGTCCATCTATATATATGCCCAAAAGGTCAAAATTTACTAACAAAGAGTAGCTGTTTGATTCCCCAATCACATTAATTTAAGTTCAGTTTGGAGATAGAAATGATCAGATTTGACTTAGCGTTACTGATTTAGAAACAACATTCTAGATTCGTTTTTCCTGCACATAGAAAGAGGGGCAAGCTTGGCTTTATTATCTTTTGCATATGCATGTTCTGTTCGCACTCTAGATATGATTCTAAATTGTACATATGTGTCATAGAAAACGCAAGCAATACTATTAGTATTAGGGTTGCCAAAAAAGAAGAAGAAGGTATTATGGTTGATTTGTGACAGGGTTTTTAGGTCTAATGGTACTTGAATTTTGACCTGATTTGCATTTTGACATGAACGATTTTGAAAATTGAGAGATGAAAATGCGAATTATGTCAAAGTTTAGGGACCAATTGAACCTAAAAACCCTTTGTGATATTACCAACAAGTCTAGTTCAGTAAAAAAGGGCATTGACTTGCAGATAAAATGTCTTAGATTCAAATCTTCATGGAATCTTGGTTGTGTGTGTGAGAAACTCCTCCCCTATAATTTAGATTATCGTTTGTATTAAAACGAAAACTAACTCTGAATCAATTAGTGACATTTCTCTTTTCAATGTTAAACGTGAGTTTAAATTTGAATTTCACATATTAATAAAATATATATCAATATTGGAAATCATAAAGTTAACTCCACCACAGAAAAAAAAATATATTAAAAAAGAGATAAATGTGTAATCGATACATTGCGTGCGTGTCATGCCAGCATAGTACTATCTAGTTCACATTCATATCAGAATGAATGTGCAGTAAGTAATCCAATATATCGGTTCAACATTTAAAGTTTTGATGTAACAATTATATATACGTGTGTTTTCTTATATGGATGAATTTGATCCGCTATGTCCACATGGCACGTAGTATTTCGTATGCACAAAATAATTTTTCAAAACGACAGAGCATAATATCTTATGTAGGATCGTTTTGAAGCCCACTCTTGGGTTTGCTTGCTTGTATAAAACTCCTCAACGCCATATTTTCGTACAAAATGACAAGACTGCCTAACTATACACATAATATATTATATATATATAATCTTATTTAGATCTCTGCACGTTATTACAGTACGGACGTCATAGTAAACAAGAAGAAAATAGAGACGGGTAGTACAAAATATACAACGTTTGCATAATAATAACATCCGAATGTTCGCATAGGAGAATTTTCAATTTGACTTAGGTTTTTGAAGGCGCACTAGCTATACATGAAAAATAATTAAATTATACTTGATTCAAGACATACATATCTACATGTAGAAGAATGCAGATTGGATGCTTTAGTCGTACTAAAACGTGAACTTTCGAGAAGAAAATTTACAAAGCAAAAGAAAAAGTTAACTCTTGAGAAGTGCGAATGGAGTTTCAGCAGAGCACCACCCAGGATAAAAGAATTTAGTTTGTTTCGTACGCAAAATTATACCTAATAAAGTAAACATATGTGAATGAATACCTCATCTGTTGTTATAATATTACAGATCAAATCAAATGTCATATAATCATATTAATAGCTACAAGTCAAACATTAACCCCCAAAATCCGGCATAATTCACAGACTCAGACATTTTGTTCATATCATATCAGCAGCACCCATACATGCATCCTAGCTCCTCTCTCTCTCTCTCTCTCTCTCTCTCTCTCTCTCTCTCTCTCTCTCTCTCTCTCTTGGCAGTTTGATATCATTATCTCTCTCTCTCTTGGCAGTTTGATTAACATCATGATCATTATCTCTAATGCAAATTAATGATGGTGGAAACTTGTAGCTAGATTACTTCTACTACGTACTACCAAAAGTTTCCCAATTTGCATTTTGGAAGTGGGCTAGTTTGACACTCTTTCTTCAAAAGCCTTATATCCTTGTTCCATGCGACAACAAACTTTCTATGAAAGATGTGGTCTATATTAAATGAGTAACATTCTCTAGTCAAAGTTATGTTTTTTGGTTGTTGCCAAAGTTAGGAAGGAGGATGAGGGGAACTCGCATGTACAGGTATCACAAGAGTTTGAGCTCATGTAAAACCACTTGAAAGCACACCAAAGACCTTAGGCAATCCAACTAACACTTTGGTCAAAGTTATGTTATCATACTGATGTTTATGTTGCTAGACAATGAATTTACTAATCAGGTTAACTGTAATTGAATCTATCAACATAAACATCAGTCTAGCAATAAATCACGTTCCTTATAGGTGAGAGCAATAGATCATCATGAATACGCAGTACACAAATTGATTGACATGTTGAAGGGGATCTTAAATTCCCATGTTCATTTCAGAAAATATAATTGCAGGCGTGCCAGCTTTTTCTTTTGTAACAACGAAATAGCTCCTCTTCATAATAACGGAGGTTCAACTTCAACATCAACTCATAATAAATTGATAAAGAGGAAAACTGAGGCACAATTAAAGAAAGAAAAGGAGGAAACAAAGAAAATGAAAAATTTGGCATGTGATATAGACTGCAGTCTTAGGTTCTTAGCTCATGCGCGCTATGTAGCAACCATACCACATGCATGCGTCGCCACAGCTGACATGAATATATATATATATATATATATATATATTATTTTTAAGCTTAGAAAAGCACCACAAATTGAAATTCATATTCTCTCTTCTCTTTCTTTTCATTTTTTTCACCGTGAAATATGAATGAATGAATGAATTAGGAGGTTGTCAAAATCACTTTGTTGTGTTGAATTGAGCGTGGGTGGGCGTTGTTGACGGGGGCTTTTCATGACTGACTGACTGACTGACTCATGACATTCATGATTTATAATTGCCTTGGTTGGTATATATGGGATGGGAGCAAAGCAAGCAAAACTGAGATGACATTCATATTATTATTAGTTTTAGGTCAAATCAAATCATGGGCTCTCTCTCTCTCTATCTCAACACTCAAGTGCCCTTGGACGACCTTTTTACGTGGGCCCAAATTATGATGGACTCAGCCTACCAAATCCATGAGCAGAAGAAACACTTAAAACTCTGAAACGAAAGAGATGTGACATAATTAGAAAATAAGATAGAAAAGGAGGGTTTCCACATTTAGAGGCTCCAATTTACTTCCATTTGCTATATGCCTGAGTTGTGCTTGATCAGAAAGGTAGTGTTGCTATTTGGAAAGGTAGTGTTGCTATTTGGATCACTTTTACTCACCACATTGATGATCACCTCTCTAATACATGTGAGTCTCACATACACTAATCGGGCTCACCTCTATTAGAGATGTGGTTAGCAATGTGGTTAATAAATATGGTACAAATAACATTATTAATAAATAAAACATATTTTTTCATAAACCACGCCGAGGGTAGATTGAAAGAACTATAATCCATGTATACGAAATCCAATTTACTTCAATTCATGCCATTAGTTATATTCATTCAAATGAATTGCACACATGACCTCAATTGTAGAAATAATATTTTTAATCACTTAAACTACATGCCTCTTACTACAAACAAACAATGTTGCACACGAGCCGAGCCGCTACAAAAGAAAAAAAAATTATGACACGAGCGAAGCATTGGACACGAGCAAATACAATTTGAAGCCCATTTCAAAAGAAATAAAGGCCTTCACAAACCACTACCATTTCGAAACATATAATTTCGTCTAAAAATGGGCTTCACCCTTCAAGACCATAAGTTATGGGCCTCACCATGGGCGGACCTCCTTTCATCCCGACTTCCAGTTCCTCTCAGAGAGAGAGAGAGAGAGAGTGAGAGAGAGAGACAATGATGTTGTTGAAGATTGGTGGTGGCACAGCCATGGCTGTCCCTCGTAGAACTTTATGGAGGAGACCCATGTGCTTGGCTTCCAACGTCGACACCGAGCAGCTACGTGTTCAACTCGTTCAGCTCCATTCTGAGGCTGAGAGCGCCAGAGGCAAAGGTATATAAATATAACTACACAATACACCTGTTTTGGTGTCTTCCATAGTATTGGGCATACCCTTTTGCCTTCATGAATGAAAAACCACATTTTTATGCTGAATCCATTGCAAGTTATTGTATTGTGTTTGTATTCTGTTATTGGAAGTTATTTTTTCTAGAGAATTTGTATGAAGCCTCTTGTGAATCAATAATATGATTAGATTTTCTGCTTAGTGCAGAAATTTGGTTATGCTTATAGCTATATGCTTTTGATTGGGTTATGAAGTTGCTTTCTATCCAATATTTGATGGGTTGTTTGTTCATTGTTGATGATAGGATAGTGTATTGTTGGCCTAGTGTTTCTGTTGAGTTACAATTTTCTTTCTTGGTCCTCTATTTACTTAATCTTTTTCTGTTCCAATGTGCTTTTAGTGTAAGGTTGAATTCCCTGTTGGTTAATTGCTGCACCTTATGATAGTTATTCATGGTTGTGGGTTTAGCAAACAATGCAAGATTGAGGCTTCTTCGACTGTCAGAGACAGCTGAGAATCTTAAAAGGCAAGCAGCAATTAATGTCCAAACTGGGAAGGAGGATGATGCAAGGGAACTACTCTTTCAGAAGAAAAAGGTCATAGAAGCATTGGAGAAGTCCAAAAAACGCATTGAATTGCTTGATGAGCTTTCCTCAAAGCTTAATGAGGTAAAATAAAATGGTACTAATTATGAAAGAAATTTGCTTGGTTTTAGCTGAGGAATTTACTGGATAAAATCGTTGGTTTTAATAAAGCAGTTTAAGATGAAAGTCCACTAATCCAATATGGTTATGTTGACAAAAATGAACCATCGGGTGGATTGGCTTATGATGTTTGAAGCTTCCCCTTTTTCAGCATTCCCAGATATGATTAATCATCACTGCCCTGGTACTTTGGAAGGCACTCATATACCTATATGTGATTTTTTTTTAAAAGGTATATAGGGGAACATCTCTGTTCTTAGGGTGGATGATTCTTGTTCATTACTGCATAAAGGAAAATAATGTAAGGTCTTACCTCAGTTGAGCGTTTAGGAAGGACATCAGGGTATAGCCCAGTTGGTAGCCACACCTCTTTTTTAGACAGGAGGTCCTGAATTCATATCATTCTTCCCCAAAATGTCAGGTCTTAACTCAGTTGAGCCTTTAGGAAGGAGGTCAGGGTATAGCCCAGTTAGTAGCCACTCTTTCTTAGACAGGAGGCCCCAAATTCAAATCATTCTTCCCCAAAATGTCATAACTGATAACAAAAATCCTAACCACTAGTAAGATCAACTTTTTCCTTCAAATTTTTTTCTTAATATTTTTATTCCAATGTATGATCTTTATCTTATTCAAGAACTTTACCTTTCAGCCTATCATATGATCAGAAGAAGACTAATTTGGTTTCAGGCGATTTCTCTAAAAGAAAGGCAGCTAATTGGGAATGTTACTTTGGATCTAGAAGTTGTCAGAGATGATGCTTTTAGTCCAGTTCGAATTGTATCCCCAACACCAGATGTTGCAGAAGATTTGGAGGAGGGCAAAGAATTTGCCTCTAATGATCTGAAGCTCAGTAATGATGAAGAAAAGCCGCTTCTTGCAGAGAGCCAAGCAAGCATACCTGTTGAGCCAGAAGGGGAGGATCTTCAAGAACCTTTAAATAAGGGAGCTTGGAATGAAGATGAAATAATTACTAGCTTGAAGGGAATAACCTCTTTTGAGAAATTCTTGGAACATCTGGATCATCAACTTAACAAAATTGAAGCAGAACTTGTCACTATTTTAAGAATCTCAACCTTGGTAGTGGGCAGCCAGGAGAAACCAAAACATTTTAAGGTGCAACAAATAATGGAACTTCTTGAGAGTATCACTGGCGTTAGACAGAGGTATGCATATTAGTGAACACAAAAGTTGGTATAGTTTGTCAATGGTCTCCTTTACAAGACTTAACACTCATAATTGTTACTCCTGTAACATTTCCTGTATGCCTTTCAGTTTTTATTTTTTGCTGGATCTGTATGTTCATTTCTAACTCCATTTCTCATTCATGATCTTTGCGGTCACAGAATTTCAAGTATCAAGATGGCAAATGTGGAGATCAGATAGAGCTTCATTGTTTTATTTTCTCTGGAATCTAGTAAGGATTGCAACTCTGTTTTTAGCACGGAAGTTTTTTAAACTAGAAGTTGGAGATCATGTAAATTACATGTGAAAAATTAAGACGACAAGATGTCTCTTCAGTCCCTGATGTTGTCAAATCTTACTTCTCAGGTCTGCTGGAAGTTTATAGCATGAAAACTAGCAATGACTGTGTCTATATATCATCTGCCTCTTGGTATGCATCAATATTAGGCTGAGGGACTGGGGTTGGTGTTCTAGGCCTTGATAATTAATGGAATAATCAGGAAACAGTTTTATGTAAATGGTTTTGCTTTTTGGTGATAACATGTTGTCCTTTATTTGCTTCCCTGGACACTTGATACTTGATAGCAAAGATCCCAAGAAGATATAGGGAGAGAGGCTATATTTAGAGTTTTGGCTGCCAGTCAAGTATACATAGAGGCAGAGACATACGCATCTCTTCAATCTATAAATGCATCTTTGCTTTGGTGTGGACAACCTAGTTGATTACAACGTTCTTTATAATATGACTATCATATTGTAATCAATAAATGTCATATCACCCCTCCTTTTTTCGTGCCTTTTTTTTTTTACCTGTATATATAGGGATTTATGCCCTAGGTGAATCACATATTTTCATCCATGCCTAAATCAGACAGTTCTATTGCGCGATAAAGAAACTGTAAAACAAAAGTTTACTGTGTGTAATGGAGAAATTAATAAAAACTACAGTTGACTGATGATACGCTCTTTGTCCATTCTGTCAGGTAGGCCAAGCATTAATAAATCTCTAAGGAAAGCTCCACCTCGTGTTGTGAACTTATGTGTGCATAGAACGGTACAGTTTGTCAAAGGATTGCAAAGCAATAAACAGCTACTTCATTGCTTCAGCAAGATTTGGGGATTGAATGAATTTTAGCAGACATCATCTATATTTCCTTGAAAAAGGTGCTCAACCTACAGGAACTGTTCATGATATTTCAAAAAAGGCGGGGGTTTTTACGGAGCTTCGCCTTAATCAACAAACACAAGTAATATTAGTTGCTTTGCCCATAGTATTTGATTGATGCCTATCCAATTTCCAATGTCATTCATTTCAGCTGCCTTTCATGCCCTTGCTTCTGTTGTAAAATGTTTTGTTTGCATTAGATAATGTAGTTGAGTAGGCTGTATATGTTCCATACCTGAATTCTGCGCAGCAATGCATGTTCTTTTGATGAACTCACAGATTTTCTAGAACAGAGAATGTAAGTGAACTTTCATTAAAATTGTAGGGATTAATATAACTTGCGAGATGACTTCAGTAAACAAAACGAGCAAGTAACAATGAAATGAGATCTTTGAGTACTCATTTTATTTGGAAGTATTTACAAAAGAATTGAATTGGGTTTTTCTTCTTTGGAGTGAAACCACCAAATTCATGTGCCTAGTTCTACTTCTATGTACCTGTATATTGAAAAATTCAGCACCCTCACAGTTTGCTCCCATTAATTGCTGGAGCAAGTTCTGTATCATGCTTCAGTCTTTCCATTGAGGAAATCATACTGGAATTAAGTCACCTGTTACCTTCCATTAGGTCAACAAGAGTAATTTTGTCATCATTGCTATGTTCCAAAGAATCAAATTGCTTGCAGATTTGCAGGATGTCATTCTCCGTAACCCTTCCCATCTCCTTAAGCTTGTATATGACAAACTCTGATTTGCTGTCATTAAAGAGAAAAAACAAACAAACAAGAAAGTTAACATAAATACATATTAAGCAAAACATAAATAGAAAGCTACTAAAGGGAAAACTCAAAAATAGGCTTAAATCCATGTAGAGAACGTTAGGGTTTACCTGATGCATCCATCATTATTAAGGTCTGCTGCTAATAAATCCCTCATCGTAACTTCCTTCTGAAGAACCCATTTCGCGATTCGGCGATTCCTCTTGTCGATTCTAAGCTCAGTCAAGTACAGAAAAGCCCTGGCAACAGCCAATGTGCTTACCAATAACCACACAATTGCAAAACACCTTCCTCCAACTGTCTTGAAAGCAAAATCCCCATAACCCACAGTTGTGACCGATGTAACAGAGAGGTAGAAGCTATTAATCCAGCTCATGTGCTCCAAAAAATGCACTGTAATTGTCCCTATAGCTATACAACCAATAACAACTGACAATGCCAACCCCACCTTGATTCTTATTCTCATTCTTCCTTTCTCTCTATCGATCATATACGTCTGAATCATGTTGTTGAACTTAGTCTCATCCATGGTGCTCAACAAGACTGCTTCTTGCCTGTCACAGATGTACGCCACCAACCCGTTGAGAAGGATATCGATGAACCCGAAACCGACCAAGATGAAGAAACAGGTGAAGAGCTTGGTAAGCGTGGTGTCCGGAACAATGTCGCCATATCCAATGGTGCAGAGCGTGACCACAATGAAGTACAGAGCGTCCACAGGCTTGTAGGTTTCTTGGCCCTTGAAACTTGAACCGGTTGTACAGAATATGACAATGCCAATTATGACATACACAATGATACCGATGAAGGCTTGGCGGACAATTAAAGGGGTTGATTTAGGGGACGGCCTAGGATCCACAGAGTCTCGAATTGGCACCCGGGCGTCAGTAAGCACCGATGGCGCCGAGTGTGACCGGTGTTGGAGCTTCCTCTTCTTGTTCTTGTTCAAGTTGACAATGAGATTGGCATAAGAAGAAGAGTTTGGTGTTGTGATAATGGGAACAACAACATCACCGCCCGTGAGGAGCTGAGCAGTTGAGAGACGCCTGGATGGACCAACATCAAGGTAAGCTGAGGAGGGGAAGGAGCTTCTTGGTGTTCTGCCTCTGCTAGGCTCTTGCTGATCTTCGCCGCCAACGCCAAGTCTTGTTTCAATCTTGGGAAGAAAAGATTCGTCCATGGTGATTGGCTCTGTATATATTGCACGAAACTAAAGATTCAAAGTCTTGGTATTATTGAGATATGTGTCTGTTTTAAGAAAGACGGGATAAAAAAGCGACGGAAAAAAAAAACGAACTCCAACTACAAGTCAAATCCAGGGAAGAGAAGAGAGTTGAGTGGTTGTTAATCTAAATTGCACCCCTTTTTCATAATTGCTGCTAATGTATGTGATGGTAGTTGTAAGTTGTGATCTGACTTGTGACTTGGGAGATTACTTGCACTGGGCTAATTTCTCCACCTTCCTTTTTTTATTATTTTTTAATAAATATTTATTTATGTAATTTTCTTAATACAAGCACTATTAGGAAAGGAGCAAATCGAATACAAAATCTCGAGTCCATTGAGGAATGTTTTTTGATCACTTGAATTACAAACTTCCTTAGTTGTTTCTTAACCCATAAAATTACGTAGCTTTTTTTCCTTTTTGAAGTTAGGAAGAGTTAATGGTATGAGAGTTCGAAGATGAAATCACTGGTGAATATTATTATTATAATGATGAAAAACTTAATTAAAACTTGTTAGTCGGTGTTAACGTGATATATTATATCAAGGACTGTAGTATGCTATTTGTTGAAAAGTACATAAAGAGTGACGTGTGCTAATTAAAAAGGTTAACCTCATGATCTTGCCAATATAATGGGAAAAAATAAATATTCAAACTTCTATTTTGGCTGACTTGGATTTGTCCAAGTATATGATGATGAGGACTTGACTAACCTAACTTTTGGGTCTGACCAACCTAAATTCAAAACAAAGTTTTATATCTTTTGTGCTTATTGACAGTTCAGAACTTCAGTATATTAAATAAAATAATATGATTAAAATATTTCCACCATTTACAACTTAAATTATTTTATTTTATTTTATTTATTGATATTATGTTTATACTTGTTCTATTTCAATTATCCTCTGAAAGTCACTTATTGTCACTCATTTATTTGGTTCATGTAGATCGTGCATTTTCAAAAACATGTCAAAATAGGCTTAAATCCATATAGAGAAAATCAGGGTTTACCTGATGCATCCATCATTATCAAGTTCTGCTGCCTTTAAAACCCTCAGAGTAACCTCCTTCTGAAGAACCCATTCTCCATTCTAAGCTCAGTGAAATACAGAAATGCCCTGGCAACAGCCAATGTGCTTACCAATAACAACACAATTGCAAAACACCTTCCTGCAGAAGTCTTGAAACTCAAATCCCCATAGCCTAGAGTTGTGTGACTGATGTAACAGAGAGGTAAATGCTATCAGGCCAGCTCATGCCCTCCAGAAAATGCACTGCGAATGTCCCTATACCTATACAAACAATAACAATTCCCAACGCCAACCCAATCCTGCTTCTTCCTTTCTCTTTATCCACCATATACGTCTGGAACATGTTCTTGAACTTCCCATCCGAGGGCCTCAACAAGACTGATTCTTTGTCACAGATGTACGCCACCAACCCATTTAGCAGAATGTCGAAGAACCCGAAACCGAGCAAGATGAAGAAACAGGTGAGGTACTTGGCAAGCGTGGTACGCGGAACAATGTCGCCATATTCAATGGTGCAGAGCGTGACCACAATGTAGTACAGAGCATCCACAAGCTTGTAGGTTTTTTCGAGCTCGAAATTTGTTGTGCAGAATGTGACAATGCCAATTATGACATACACAATAAGACCAATTATGAGCTTCTTCTTCTTGTTGTTCAATATGGCAATGGGATTGGCGCAAGAAGAAGAGGTTGGTGGCGTGGGAATAGGATCGGGACCGATAGCATCATCACCGGTGACCAGCGGAGCAGGTGATAGGCTTGGAGGGCAAGGAAGTTGTTGGTGTTGTGCTTCCTCTAGACTCTGGTTCATCTTTGCCGCCAACGCCAAGTCTTGTGTCATGCTTGGGAAGAAAAGGTTCATCCATGGTGATGAAATATTAAGGATTTAAAGTCTTGGTGTTATTGAATTTGAGAAGAAAAAAAACCAACTCCAATTACAGGTCAAATCGAGGGAACACTGGCAGACCCAGAAATTTTTTAGCGGAGGTGCAATATTGACTAAGTATGAAAAATGGTTTTTCGGAATAATCATTTTCTCAAGATAATTTTTGGCGACTTTTATTCCTTACACATCAAATAAGAAAACTTGATTTTATGGGATTTTAGTATGAAGTATATATTGACTTAATGAGCCATCATTTTTAGCATAAATCATATTTTGCACTAAAACCGAATTTTCATATTTCGATTTGGTGGGAATTTGATTTTCTAGTATTTTTATTTGAATACAAATGGGGGGTACTTCCTTATTTACATTGTAAATTTAAGTAAATGGAGTAATATAAAAATAAATAAAAGTAAAAGGATAAAGACATTTACTTAAATGTTGAAGATGAAAATAAGGTAATATGTACAACAGTTGAGCAAAGGGGAGGTGAAGCACTTACAATGGTTTTTTCCGGCTAGGGGAGGTGCAGCTGCACCTCCTTGCGCCTTACTAGATCCGCCAGTGCCAGGGAAGAAGAGAAAGTTGAGTGGTGGTTTGTTTGTTCATCTAAGTTTTAAGTACAACCCTTTCAAATTTTGTTTGAATTTTTTTAGGAAATAGTATCGCCGTGCGTGTATATACACGCTTTCCTTAATTTTTTTTAAAAATAGTATAGCCGAGCGGCTTGACTCTTTTGACACGTGGCACCTATGCGTTGGGCACTCTTTTTTTAATATACAAATAGTATAACTGTGCGGCTATACATTTAAAAAAGAAAATTTAATATGAAAAATTTAATATGGAAAATTTCTTTGTGCCGACGAACTTTCATCGGGATAGGTTTTTTAATTTTAAAATATAAAAAAATTGGTTTCTTCACTTTTATTTTTTTAGCTTACTTCTTTAATTAAATATATATAATTGAGTAATATCTGAGCTTTTTTGAATTTCATTAATTAGTAATAACAACACAATTGCAAAACACCTTCCTGAAGAAGTCTTGAAACTCAAATCCCCATAGCCTAGAGTCGTGTGACTGATGTAACAGAGAGGTAAATGCTATCAGGCCAGCTCATGCCCTCCAGAAAATGCACTGCGAATGTCCCTATACCAATACAAACAATAACAATTCCCAATGCCAACCCAATCTTGCTTCTTCCTTTCTCTTTATCCACCATATACGTCTGGAACATGTTCTTGAACTTCCCATCCGAGGACCTCAACAAGACTGATTCTTTGTCACAGATGTACGCCACCAACCCATTTAGCAGAATGTCGAAGAACCCGAAACCGAGCAAGATGAAGAAACAGGTGAGGTACTTGGCAAGCGTGGTACTCGGAACAATGTCGCCATATCCAATGGTGCAGAGCGTGACCACAATGTAGTACAGAGCATCCACAAGCTTGTAGGTTTTTTCGAGCTCGAAATTTGTTGTGCAGAATGTGACAATGCCAATTATGACATACACAATAAGACCAATTATGAGCTTCTTCTTGTTGTTGTTCAATATGGCAATGGGATTGGCGCAAGAAGAAGAGGTTGGTGGCGTGGGAATAGGATCGGGACCGATAGCATCATCACCGGTGACCAGCGGAGCAGGTGATAGGCTTGGAGGGCAAGGAAGTTGTTGGTCTTGTGCTTCCGCTAGACTCTGGTTCATCTTTGCCGCCAACGCCAAGTCTTGTGTCATGCTTGGGAAGAAAAGGTTCATCCATGGTGATGAATATTAAGGATTTAAAGTCTTGGTGTTATTGAATTTGAGAAGAAAAAAAACCAACTCCAATTACAAGTCAAATCCAGGGAAGAAGAGAAAGTTGAGTGGTGGTTTGTTTGTTCATCTAAGTTTTAAGTACAACCCTTTCAATTTTGTTTGAATTTTTTGAGGAAATAGTATCGCCGTGCGGCTATACACGTTTTCCCTAATTTTTTTAAAAAATAGTATAGCCGAGCGGCTTGACTCTTTTGACACGTGGCACCTATGCATTGGGCACTCTTTTTTTAATATAAAAATAATATAACTGTGCGGCTATACGTTTAAAAAAGAAAATTTAATATGGAAAATTTCTTTGTGCCGACGAACTTTCGTCAGGATAGGTTTTTTAATTTTTTAATTTTAAAATATAAAAAAATTGGTTTCTTCACTTTTATTTTTTTAGCTTACTTCTTTAATTAAATATATATATAATTGAGTAATATCTTAGCTTTTTTGAATTACATTAATTAGTAATTATATTTTAATTATTATTTAATATAAGAAAAATTAAAGAAAAAGTCCACAATATAACTAATTTATATTTATTAATATTAGACCATTACTCGAGTATTTTTCTCCCATGAAGTGATAAATGGGATCAAAGAAATGCCAGAAATGCAGATAATAATAATAATAATAATAATAATAAAGGGTTTCATCAATCTGGCTGTAGCTCACCCATGAAATAAGACAAGTCTCCAAGAACCCTTTTGGTATTATGAAGCATAAATGCATTACTCTATGAAGAAAGTTTTGTTTTTCGGTTGGAGAACACATGAAGAAAGTTTAACAACTTCTTATTATTTGTTCAGCTGTCAAACTAAAAAAGAAAAAGAAAATTGGTTCAGCTGATGAGAACATAACCTGCGCCATGTAAGAGTCTACCTGCATAAACGAAACGGTTTCATGAATCTGGCATAAGCTAAAAAATGTCACCAAGAACCTTTTTGTGTAATGAGGTATAATTTATAATTGCACTTACCGCATGCCTATGGCGTAACGAACAACTTGCGGATTATTTGTTCAGCCGATGAGAACATAACGTGCAGCGCTCTCCGGGGGTCTACCTGCAGCAGTTGGGTTGGTTCTCAGAACAGTTTTTCGTACCTGTGCATGACACTCTGCTTCTTTCTGAAACATCTTAACCAGTTCTTGGAGCTCTAGTTTTCTAGCTTCAACATCCTCTTCAACAATGGGTTGTTTTAATCCAAGGTAAACCGATCCAATTCCAATTAGTATAACCCCTAACAAGACCAGAACAGCAGAAAACAGAGCAAACGCATACGGAGATCCTTCGTTTCCTGGTATTCCATCCACATTGATCCCAAAAAGGCCAGTAATGATAGAAAGAACAAGGCCACAACCCCCAAAAACTCCCAAGTTATGCGTCACTGTGAGGCTTTTGTCCTAGAATTAGAGTAGTGGCAGAGTGTGAGAGTACCATTATATTAAAAATCCAACAATGACAATAGAGCATCAAAACTATACCTTGATCAACTAGCCACTAAAGCAAATTAATTTCAAGCTAAAATGTAACACAGATCCTGTAAATGAAATTGCTGTTCACAAATTTATACTATAAATATTTCCACTATATTCATAATGAAATGCATTTTCCGTCATAAACTTTTGAAGATAAAACATTTGAGCTATGGAAAGTTATCTGAGGGGTTGTAAGGAATCCATGACAATTTTAAGTGTTTGAGTTTGTCTGTAAACCTGCAACCATGCACGAACAGTGCTCTGCATCACATCTTGAATGGTAAACAAGCGACCACGAACTGCTTCTTGCTCTTGAATCATTTCCCTTGTACTCTTTATTACTCGTTCTAGCAAGCTCTTTGCGGCATCCCCTCTCAAGTGCTGAAGAAGCTCAAACACAATTTCCTCTCGTGCATGGAGTGTCCACTTCACTCTTATAACCTTCTCAATGAACATTAATAAACCAAGTTTGGGTGAAAAGTATGTTTGTGTGATTCAAACTAATTAAAAGATTTGTTATATAAACTAGTACGAAATGAAAAATTGTAGCCAGGCCAGAGAAACTGAAGCAACAAGAAGAAATGTGACTCATGGGAAGAAAACAAAATGTCTTAAAAATAGGAATAGCAACTCCTTTCTAAAAGGAAAGACATAAAGGAGGAGGGAAAAAAAGAACAGAGGCACAAAACTGGCAAAAATAAATTATAGACAGTTTGAGCATGAGCATGTTGGTTGTGGCAGAATAACAGTGTTTTGATGTTCAGAGTAACTGCAACCTTTTTGCCTCCCTTATTTTGTCTGTGCTGATTAAGTTATTTTTGCGACTACATACCACTGCCTCAGTAGAAAAATATATTTCAATATTTTATTCATCCAAAGATTGAAGCATACTTGTCATGAGACAAAAGGTGATAAAATTTGACAACTGGCAATTTTAATTACACACAATCAGAATACAGATCTATATCGATTATGCTAATAACAAGATGAAGCAACTGATTTGAATAATTCTACATACTACAGACAGACTTCTAATTGCTTCTCATACTGTACAAGATAGAGAGGCTTCTGTTAAGGATAACACAAGTATCATACCTGGGTTGATAGCCTTTGGATTTCTTGGTTCAATATTATACTGAATAGATACATATCCTCATGGGTTCTCCTATTCACAAGGGAACATAATTTGTTGTACATGTCATACGTTGAAATCAATAGGCCTACATCCAATGTAAATATTTTCTATAGAATACAATGAGATGGGTGGAGTGAAGCACCTGTCCATAAACTTCAGCTCAACTTCATCTGCAGCCCCAAATATGGACTTGCGATATAACCTGAAAAATAATGAAAAGTACAAAGAGAAAAAAAATTAACAAGTCGTTTGATGATAGAAGCCTTGCATGGTTTATGAGTGTAAATATATAGCAGTGCCAAAATTGCTTACATGGAAAGTTTAGGATGAAATGCTTAATGATCTTTCGACATATATTCTCCCCTCTTAATTAATAGCTAAGATAATAGGAGGCGGTTATTTGACTATAACTGAAGTACTATTAATTGGATAAGGTGAAGATGAGATTTAAAAAATCTATCACCTATCATCCCAACACGCAAGGCGGCAAGCTAAATGTGCTATGATTTCGTGAATACTCCGCGGCATGTTAATGCCCTCAGCAGCAAGCAGTTCCTGCACCAAACATGAGATGAATTATGATGGAAAATAAATTTCAATCAATCTAAGCATGGAAACTTAATAAAAACTTTAATGCAGTAAACAGGAACAAACCTGGACTTCTACTATTCCTAAAACATTAATGTTCTGTGCAGAACCTTTAACATGCAATGATGTTACTAGAAAATTTTGTGACTGCCATGATCGTAAGACAATGGGAATGTCATCTTCATTAACAAGTGGATCCCCTGCTGACTGGCCTAGAAGCTCAAATAATAGGCCACAAGCAACCCTTACAGGAACCTGGCCATACCATAGAAAATTACTTGCATTAACTTTTAACAGTAGTAAGTTAGATTAGTGGTTCTGCATAAATAGGAAATAAATGTAGACATGATATAGATGGTATAATGACGAGCATGAGGAAGTTGCATCTTAAACCTAAATACTTACACAAATAGATATTATACGAAGAACTTTCTTTATATGATTCCTAGTGAGATCATTGAATAAAAAAACGAGGAGGAAGAAGAAGAAGAAGAAGAAGAAGAAAAACCTCATATTCTATAATCTTTGTTGACAGTAACAAGCAGCACATATTTGATAGTCTAAATGATAAACAAGCATTTACCTCATACAGAATGTGCTTCATTCGCTCACTTATCAGCTTACTTTCATCTCGCAAAGCAATACTGACAGCAGGGTGTAACCATTGAGCAGTACGCAACCATGAATTGATGTATGGATGACCAGCAGCTACATGACACCACCAAGTGGGACCTACTGGCCGTTCCCAGTAAGGAGCTGCAACATCTGCAACGGCAACATCATTGTCATCTTCCTTGAAGTCTGTGGGCTGTTCCCAGCAAGCATCAACTTGTACTGTCTGGACCAGTTCAGATATCCTATCCCAGCCAATCGGTACCCAACAATTTCTGGGAAGACCTTCTTTGCCACGGAAATGACCTGAATGAGAGTCCGGGCTGTGGTTATTGTCTTCTTGATCATCCTTACACTCACATGAGTTGTTTCTATTCTCTCTTGAGTGTAAGGAATTACTCAATTCAGGTGAAGAAACTTGCTTTTTTGCCACATGATTAACAAATTGTGGTGCGGACAGGACCTTCTTATGGCCTCGAACAAATTCAAATGCACAAATGAGTCCATGAGTCCAAAGATCAGTATTGGCATCTGTACTATTAGAGTGGCCTCTCTGACTCTCTTGCTTCTTCATTTTGTTGCGCACGGGAGCTGCCATGACTCATACCACACTAGGCATAGCAAGTCAAATAATCTAAATAAAAACCTCAATGAATATATACCTTTTAGAGGAAATCAGATGAAACAAAACGCAAATTTTCATTACAAGTATAAGGAAATATTGCGTTTCTATGCTTCGGTTAGACATGTATCAACAGGTTTTCATAAACTGGATAACAAGTCAACAACCAAGAATAATTGCTAACTTTCTGCTGAACCACAAATTGACATTCACCACTAAAATCCTAGCTGAGTTTTAACTTTTAAATCTTGCAATTTTCCAGTTTTACTCTCTGTCGAAAATGGGGGAGGTTTTTAAAAATAAAATAAAATTCAACAATACATAATTTAGGCTTCTGTTGGTATGGAAGAGCATCAGTGGCAAATGATTTGAGCAAACTCATTCAATCAATCCAAACTGGCATAAACCAAATTGGGTAGTGAACATAACATTATTTCTTTTCCATTTCCTTCTCTATGAAGAGGGAAGTTCTCAAATCTTGTACTGACAATAGCTTGATTTCCAATTAAAGATTATAAAAAAAGCCTCGGCTACTCGTATTTAACTAAATCCAATTCAAAGAACCAACAAACGGACCAAAATAGAATCTGATTAGTTTTGGCATAATCATGAATTACATATAAGAACAATGAAAGACAACGACACTCGTAGCTGTCGACTGAGACAGTGAAGAAGGAAAGAGAAACTCAACCTCTCAACCCAACAACAATCAAGCTCAAACTCTTCCCATCATATTTCCTCACGAAATTAACAAACTTACCAGCTCTGAGAGAGAGAAGCTTGATGAAATTTTGCCTCAGAGAGCCCGAGAGGGTCTTCAAAGATTTCAAGAACAGCAGAAATATTGAGGCGGCAGCAGCTGAGGCAGGCATGGGAAGCAGTTGATAAGGGCACGTGGACAGCTTTCCAGTGACGCTGCATGATTGTTCAGTGCAGGCACAACCTCTTCGCTTGCCACACACCCAGTGAAGACTCTCTCTCTCTCTCTCTCTCTCACATATGCAAAGTTGCAAACTTTTTGTTTTTGCCGACAACAAACAAAAATGCAAACTTTGCAATTGAGTTAATTTTTTTCTAATATGCTTTTTTAGAGATTGGACCTGCGCTCTAATGAAGTTTATGGTCAGCCTTGCTTTGGTCCCCGGTCCACCGTTGAGCTTGAGCTCGGTTTGTCATGGAGCAGAAGAGACCTACGAGCAGGAATGCGGACCATATATTTTTATGGGGCCCACTGACCCGATTTTGATCCGTTTACAATCAACAGCCCGACCAATTGAAGAGCATCAAGTCAAAGTGTCCTTTTAAAGAAAGCACCCAAAATGTATTTTATGTAAAAAAATACTATAATAATTTTAAGCCATTCTTGATTCTCAAGAAAAGAATGCTAATTTGAGTGCGACTGGATTCAACTCCCTAATATTATTAGTAATGGAATGTTTAAATTCTTTCCCAAAACTGGTTAGTACGACTATGATAATATCCGTTCGTATTACACTAGAATGTTAAAGCAATTATATTAACCGATCACATATTATCGTAGTTTACTTTTATCTTACGTAACGTTTTATAACTTACTAATTCACATATGCTAAGCATACACATGATTATTCCATTGTTAATTAAGACATCAATTATAAAACCATATCACCAGAAAAATATAAAATGTGTCAATTACAATACCGACGCTAGAGAACTTTTCTGCTAACAAGCAACCCTAATAAAACCTAAAAAGAATTAGCATGTACAAAAATAAAAAGGAATTTGGTAAAAATTTACAATTAAAATACGTACTATTTACTTTTGACGACAAGTACTGACTCTGTCTCTAACCTAAAAACGACCCTAAAAATCTTCCTAATCTTGGACCTAATCTCACCGCCAATCTTACATTCCCAAATCTTAGCCTCTCCACAGCCGTCCATTCCTGTGATCAAATAGGCAACACAGACAGCGTGGCGTGCAAGGGCAATGGACTGTGACGAAAAAACTATAACCGCCCGTGAAATTAGCAGCCCTCCCTGACTTGCTGTTACTAAACTCTAATTCTTAATCAGTCCACCAGGAAAAGAAAAAACCGGGTCGTATATAAAAGCCAAAAGATAGAGAGAGAATTTTGTAATGTCGTTTCAGAGATAGAGATAGAGAGAGAGAGAGACTGAGAGACTGAGGGTTTTGGTTGTGTTTGGCTGATCGGAAATCTTGAGCGAGAGCCGCAAAGAAAGTTTTTTCCCGAGCAAATTTTCTTCGATTATTTTTTTTGAAGAAAGACAGAGAGAGAAGGATGGGGAGTGAGACCAAGAATGGTGCGGCGGCCCCGCTTTCGCCGGGGATGAAGAAGATGGTGCAGAGCCTCAAGGAGATTGTGAACTGCCCTGAGCCTGAGATCTACTCGGTGCTTAAAGACTGCAATATGGACCCGAACGAGGCCGTTCAGCGCCTCCTCTCTTTAGGTTTCCACGCCACCACCTTTTTCTTTATCAGTTTTATTTAGAATTAAAAAAGATTTTGATGCTTTTGTTTTGCGAAAGGAATGAAACTTTTTTAGTTTTTATTTAGGTTTTTTTTTGTTGTGTTTGGATGTTGAGAAACATTAGGAGGAGATAGGAAAGTTCAAAGCTTTGAATGTCGTGGGCCTTGTGGCACAGCCGTTATAGGTATTGGAGGATTTTTTTTTATATATAGTGTGCCTATGGAATTTTTACAAGGAAAAATCTGTTTTGGCTTTAGAATATGTTTCCTGTGAAATTTTGGATTTATTTAATATTTTGACCCGTAACCTGGAGATTTTGGGAGATTCACTCTGTTCTATTCGCCTTATTCTTTAGATTTTCGACCAAATTTTCAAACACGAATTGAAAATTGTGATGTTTTGTTGTGTAGTCCTAGAGGTCTGGGTACTTCATCCAAGTAATGCATTAGGAAAAATTTAATTCTGTATTCTAATACTTATGAATATATGTAGAATTTGAAGGTAATTTTTGAAAATTTAATTATGTATTCTAATACTTAATGGATGTATTCAAAGCACTTTGTAGGTTGTTGCTCATTCAATATTGATTTATTAAAGCTATTTTTTCAAAGCACTTACTAGTACTAATCATCAATATATGTTATTTTTTCTTTTACGTAAAATGTCTTCCTTGCCGATTCTCTTTAGTGCATTGAGTTTAAACATATCTATTCAACCGAATTTTCTTCCGCTACTTTTGGATCTAATTAATATTCAAATTCATCATTGATTTAGTATTCTGTAATTGTGTAGATACTTTTCACGAAGTGAAGAGCAAACGTGAAAGAAGGAAAGAGGTTTGTGTAAAATGCGCTCACTTTAAACTTTGTTTTGTGTAAAATGTGCCGATTTTAATTTGTCCTCTAATGGTTTTAATGTGTTTTGACAGAAGTTAGCAACAGTGGAAATTTTTTGGGACTTAATTTATTAAGTATCATAAAAAATAATTCGTTATCACAATTGTCTTATGCCTACAGCTTGTTTATTAGTGTGATGAGGATCTTTACTGTTATTTTTTTCCGTATTTTGAAATTTTCAGTTTAAGATTCCTTTCCGTTTCTGATTCTCTGGTATGTATTTTCAATGTGCAATTGGAATGATTAACAGGGCTTCCTCCTTTTTATTTGCTACATTATTTGTTTTTGTTTCTATTTCTTTATAATTCATGTTATTTTTATTTATTTTAAAATATTCAGATGAAGGAGACACAAGATTCCAAGTTGCGAGTTCACAGCAGTGGTTCAAATCGTGGAGTTAGAGGTAGTAGTGAGCGTAATGGTGGATGGTGTGGTTCAACTCAAACTAGTTCCAATGGTATATTAAACTCACTGTCTTGTACTTGTATGAGTTGCATGGTTGTGCATTTTAATATTGCATGTTTTTAATTTGTGAACTTTTTGTGTTCCTCCTGTTAGAGCTCGGTCAAGCTGCATGCAAGGGACAGAATGGGTTTGTTGCTCCTTCAGCTTCCCATTTTATGGGAGGAACTATGAGCCAGCAACCTTCGTCTCACAGGTAAACTCTAAAATGAAATTCCTAGTCTATGCTGCTTTTGTTTTCTTCTAGAAATTACTGGTAAGGTTAGCCAGATGCTCTGCTGTATTTTTGATAAGTCATCTTTTAATATCTGCTGCAGTGATTCTCTAAGTACTTCAATAGGGTCAGGTGATGGTGCAACCTCTGCATCTGTGCAACCTTCTCCGGGAAATCAATCCACTTCTTTTGGTACCAGCTCAGGACATCTTTCAATGGCTGAAATTGTTAAGATGGGTAGGCCACCCTGCAAAGGCTCACATATTTCATCTGATACATCTTCCCATCAGGATGTATTTGCAACAAATTTATGTAATTGCCGTGTGGAATCTTCCCAAACTTCTGCACTTATGGAACCAGAGATGCACCGATGTATGCACAATCAGAATCCTTCTCATGTATCAGAGATGATCCATAAACCTGGTGATACTTCTGGACAGAATGCCTTCCATGATGAATGGCCTGTGATTGAGCAGCCCACAGCTGCAAGTAGGTCATCAGTTTCAAGTGCAAATGTTGAGATACATGCTAATCAATCTAATCTCTATATCAATGACTCCAACATGCCAAGGGACTGCCAGTCTCATAAAGTCCAAGTATCAGAGGGGAATTATAGTTGTCAAAATCTTAGTTCAGACCACAATGCTTATGCTTTTGCTTCCAGCAGACAGAAGATGGTGGATGCTTCTGGTGGAAGATCTTATTGTGTTGATGATTTGTCTTCTAATTCTAGTTCCTATGATTCTCATAGGTCTGCATATGAGAATGGGGAAGGTAATTATTTTTGTTTTAAATATGAATTTGGGATGATTTTTTTTTCTTTTGTCAACGTTTGAAGTAAGAGATCATTGCTAATGACATTCATGATGCTAGAATCCAGATCAATACTGGCATGAAACACAATTCTAACAATGTAATTTACTTCTACTGATACTGTTTGTATTGTGATGGATAACATTTACAAAAACCATGATGCTTCTTGCGCTTGGATAGCTATTAAGTGAACAATGCAGATATCAATGCCAGAAGTTTTGGGTTGGTAGCATGATTTGTATCCATGCTTGTTTGATTTGTTAGGTCAAAAATCTTTGGCTGAGTGAAGCACAATTCTGTGTCTCGTTTTGTCTTAACTTCCTTTGTTGCCTTTATAATTTCACTTTTTGTTTCTTTTATGTTCCGAAGATTTTTCGACCTGTATCAGCATAAGTTTATTTGTTTACTTACTAATATATTTGATTTTTCTGCATGATAAAAATTGTTCCTGTCACTTTTTCCTTCAACCTTCCTTGATTGAAATCATTAATTCACAGAGGAAGTTGCTTGCATAGCCAATTGACTGTTTTGCGAAATAATTTTCTTTTTATAATAGAAGACCTGATACTTTTTTATCTTCCTAAATCCCTTTTTCGGACTAGATTTGTGTAGTTATTGATGTGATCTTCTACCCTAGTGCACAGAGCCTGGGATTTGAAACTTGAAAGGGTGGTGGTCAGGTTTGGATTTGGTTTGTGAAACTGAAATGTCTTTGATGAAGGTGTGTGATAGTTTTGGTGGAGAAGGGTTGCAAATTTACCTTCATGTCGTATTATGTGAAAGAAAACAAACGGTTATGTTTTTACTCATAAAGTTTATTATCTTTACCACCCAAAGTTTATGTTACCTTTTCTTTTGTCTTTATTGTGTTCATTGTGTTTGTGTAATTCCAGGAACTGGCTTTGGTTCAAATGTGTCATGTCCAAATCGTTCTGTCTCCAATGATGTCGCTGTGGCTGTATCATCAGCTACTATGAACATGCAACAACTAAATTTAGGAAAGGAGGAGCCTACAGATAATTGTGCAGTAGTCCTTCCAAATAATTTGCAAGAGTTGGCAGCTGATTGTTCGCATTTGAGTTTTGGCACCTTCAGATCAGGCCCTAGTTCTGCATTTTCCAGGTCGCCATCTAATTCCTTGAAAAATGACTTGGGAGGATTCTCAGCAGGAATAAATGTTTCATCAGCCGGGCACTTGGATACAAGGCAGGAGTCTTTCAATTCAGGGTACAATCATGACGAACTTCTTGGATCCTTATATGATACAGGAAGGACAACCATAGATGCTAAACGTTATGACTTGCCTCAGCCAGAGCTGATAAAACATGATATCCTTGAACCTACCCTTGGACATAAAGACATCTCCGCCTCATCTCTACGTGATTTTGAATCGGAGAACATCCAAAGAGCAAGTTCTGGATCGTCTTTTGCTAGGGCAGATCCCAAATTCAGAAATATTCCTCCTCGTCAAAATGATATGGTAGAGTTATATTCTTAACTTTCTGTATTCTGTGGTTTTCACAACTCATAAAGAATTGGGAAACTTTGGAAAAGATCAAAGGAGATAAATTTTTTAAAAGAAGCCAAAATGGACAAAATTGCCCTTATTTATTTTTGGATTTCCTAAGGAATCCTTTACATTTTCATGTCTTTGGTTTGAAAGTTGAGAGGTTTTTCTGTCGTTTTTGAAACAGTTTTGGCTTTTTCCAAAAGTGAAATTTTGTGTGTGGCTAAAACCTAAATTTACTTAAAGAATATTTGTTTGCTGCTGAATTAAGGAAGGGTTCTCATTTGTTGACTGAATTTGATCAGTAGTTGCTTGTGTGCATTGGAACGACTTATCTAAGTGCCACGCAATTACATTATATTGTATCTTCAATCATTTGATGTTCATGGAGTTGGTATATGGGTTTATTATACTTGTCATGGTACTGGGGTTTTCCTAAGAATTTTCAAAGAATTTTCATGTGTGTACACATGAAAGAAAATCATATTTGAAATTATGCACATCTACAATCTGTTGGTGTCCCTAGTTCTTCTAACTGCTGATTTGCCCATTCTTGAATCTGCGGTTGAATCTTTGTAGGTTCTTAAGAAAGGGAAATTTTGGTGTTTTAAGTAATCATAGATCTGTTCTCTATCCATCTCATTGCATCATCTAGTATTGGATCTCTCTCTTGCTTTCTTCATTGGTGTCTCCCAAAGTTACCATCTAATTTTCTTCAGTCTTTGAATATTTTGATTATGCATGTGGTCTGATTTCCTTGTATTCTCTCTCTCAAAAAAAATAAATAAATAAATTCCACAGGCATATTCGGATTCTATGCGAAGTGATCTATTGGAGTCATACTCACAGTTGTTGGTGACACCATCAGTGCCTTCAAGATACAGCAGTGCAATTTCATCTATAAACAATCCAACAATTTCCGTGTCAGAGGTAAGGGATGGGTGACCTTTTTGTGCATCACACTCATGTTATCTGTCTCTTGCAGTGGATTAAACCCCTGATCATGAATTTGAGGCCCGCATTCAAAACACACACACACATTTCTTTTCAAATTGACTAAATTGAATAAAATGCTTGTTGATATCCATGGCATTACAATCATACAGGCTCTGAGACCAGGCTCCATACCTATGTCTGAGGCATCTTCTGTACTTCCTCAGCACCTAACATCCCGTTCATACTCGCAACCTGCCCTTTCTTATGAACAGTTAGCGAACATAATTGGCTACCCTTCCATGACTCAGAGCTACTCCCCTGCACCATCAACTTTGCAGCAAGCATATCTAGGTGGTAGTGCATTCCAGCAGTCCGTGGCTGGCATGGATTACAACTTTCCACAGTATAGAAGTGGCGCCTCAGTAAGCAGATTGCCACCATCTGCTGCTGCTGTTGGTGTTCATGGAAATTTTGGGGCCTCTAATAACGTTCATGGGAGTTTCTTGCAAAATGCATCTGCTGCTCCTGTCAGCATGAGTGGCTATGATGATGCTTTGCGTGCTCGGTACAAGGATGGAAGCCATTTAACCCCTCTTCATCAGGTAGAGATGAGCATTTTGATACTATATTTGTTTTAAGTTTTCTGTTGTGTTTACCGTAAAGTCAGTAAATGGAGTTTATCCCATCTGTTATCTGACATGTATTGTGTGTTTATAATGGTGGTGCTGTTTAAGGATTTGTTATATGGTTTGTGGGATGGCATGCCACTATTATGGAACAAATAGTTGGCGTATAATATGTGATTATTGGCTTCCTATGCATATGGAAAACTTCCTTTCTTGAAGGATAGCAGTATTTTTGCGCAACTTTTGTTTGTGCAGCTTCTTGTTTGTTGTGTGCTTCTGAGCAGTAGTTTACCATGACTTTCTGATTTGATCTCCACTGGCTTGGTCATAGATTTTTATGCTTGATTGTTAGTTATCTACTTTAAAGTTCCTTTTTGCTGTGTTTTGCAGAGTTCAAGAACCTTGTCTTCCGTTCCAGACAGCGTATATGACAATGTACTTCGTCAGAATCAACAGAATGCAGGATATCGACAAGGGCAAGCTGGACAGATGCCCTCACAGTTGCAGCATTATGGATCCCCAGGATACCCCGATTTCTATCCGTCCCAAATGGGCATAACACAAGAACATCACCGGCAAAGCCTCAATGATTTAAGCTTAGCTGGGATTCAAGACCTGTCACCTCAGCAGTTGCACCAGATTTGGCAGCGGACCTACTAACGAAAATTTTTCCCCTTCTCATTTTTTACTTTTTTTCCCATGGGACTTGTAGTGAGTTTGGAGTTGCCAAATTAGGGTGTTACTATAGCTCAGAATCTATGGTGGTTATGTTTGGCTGTCCAATTGTACATACTCTGAACTGGGAAGTTATTGTTTTGTGCCTTATGCCTCAATGTTGTATCTTACGAAACTGTGTTGGGGCATGTTTTTTATTTTCAATGGGATAGCTTGCAAATTTTGATTGCCCTAGTGAAAGTGTTCTCATTCTTTGCTTTACCGATTTCTCTAAATAGATATTTTAAAGGCAGGAAATGCGCATTAAATGACCTTAATTAACATGGTTTATCAGCCAAAATAAAAGAGTTGAGGTTGGTAGCTTAAGCTCAAAGGAACTGAGTTGTTGAGTTTGTGAATGATTTAAGTATAATATATGTAACATGGGTATATGTTACTGTTGGGGAAGGCAATTGACATGAAGAAAAAGTCAGTTGGGAGGTAGGCAGTGAGAGGAGTGATGATGTTGGTTTTGATAAAACTAGTGATAAATTTTGAGGTTGGTGGAGTATCACTTAAACATCTCCTAATTCTGGATCATTCTTTGTGGTTTGCTTGATAAAACTATTGGTAGAAATGTTGCTATTTAAACCCACTTTCTGAACACAGCTCATGGTGAATCTCTGGTGATTGCAAAAGAGTGAGCTCCAACACTAATGGCAGGAGGTGCAGATCTACCAGTGCCTTCTGTTGTGTCCAAAACTGCAATTGATCGGAGCCAAGACGCTGATAAAAGTAACAGCCACCACAGGCCTGGCATTGATGCAACACTTATGGCACCCAAGTTACCAAAGGCAGTGCCACCAATTTCTGCAGCAGCTGAGGGGGAGAGTATCCGGAGGCCACGTGGCAGGCCAGCTGGTTCCAAAAACAAGCCAAAGCCGCCCATCATAGTCACCCGTGACAGTGCTAATGCACTTCGTGCTCATGCTATGGAAGTAAGTTCGGGCTGTGATGTGAGTGAAAGCCTAACCAACTTTGCAAGGAGGAAGCAGAGGGGCATTTGCATACTGAGTGGAAGTGGCTGTGTGACCAATGTCACATTGCGACAACCAGCTTCCTCTGGAGCAATTGTGACCCTCCATGGCCGGTTTGAAATTCTCTCGTTGCTCGGGTCAATCTTGCCCCCTCCAGCCCCTCCTGGGATCACAGGCCTGACCATCTATCTAGCAGGGGCTCAGGGGCAGGTTGTGGGTGGGAGTGTGGTTGGTGCACTCATTGCTTCAGGGCCTGTTGTGATCATGGCTGCATCGTTCATGAACGCTACTTTTGATCGTCTGCCACTGGATGAAGATGAAGTTGCTGCAGCTTTGCAAAACCAACAATACCAAAATGGCCGTCACCACCACTTGGATATTTCGGATTTATATGGACTTCCACCGAACCTGCTCACCAATGGCAATGTGCCTCCTGAGGTGTACTCCTGGGCATCAGGCCGGACCATGTCAAAAACTTAACATGGTTGCAGCAATGCATGCCTCTATTGATCTGTGGCATTAATGTTCTTCAGATGTACTGTTATTGCCTTCACTGTAGCATTAAGCTTTACTGAAACAATTTCAAATGCCTTTGTTTCTGCTTGTTTTTCTGTTAATGCATCATTAAGTATATAATCATGTAACAAGTGCAAGAGCACCTATATAAAATACAGTTGGGCTACTTCACCTCTGTTCAAAACCACAGAAAATCACTTGCATGCTTTCCCACTGAAAAGGGTTGGTATGTAAATGACCTATAAGTATTTGAAAGATCTTCAGCAAAACAGAAAAGAGAAGAACTAAAGTTTGTGCAGGGATGTATCTTGGACCAGAAGAAGGCCCACGGACTTAAAAAGAGGCAGATATGAACCAGGTTTGGAATATAAAGGAATGAAAGAAATAATTCCCAAATTCCTCGTTGACTCTGACCAGCTACTGTGAGCATGCGCAATTGAAGACTGACAAATGAATTTGGATACAAAAAGACGAAAAAAACACAATTTAAAAAAAAAGAAGTGGGAAGAAAATGTAACTGTATTAAAAATTAAATGGGAAATTTGACAGTTTTGCTGGATTTCTTCGTCTTAATGAGGCGATATTAAGGATTAGGGTCTCCCGTTCAACGGACAATTTACCAAAGCCCCTTCACATCATTCATGCAATGCATGGCCATGGATCATGGATGATGGGTAGGTACAAAATTATACAAATCTAAAATATATGTAGAGAGAGAGAGAGAGAGAGAGGGATTGGAGTTGAAAACTTATTGAATCTTGATGATGACAATAGCTATGTTGGTTTCTCAAAGGAAAAAGGACACGTAGCCATGTTGATAAACAGAGGACGGCACCGAATCCTTTTGACTTCTCCCTTTTTTTTTCTTACCCTTCCAGTTCGTGCCCTATTTATACATCTACGTCTGCTTTGCATTGGGAAGGTGCATTATATAAGGGGCGCTTTGGCAGTGATCGAGGAAAGGCCACTAAGCTAGCAAGCTCGAGATTGATTAGAAGCACTTCAATGGAGGAGAAAAGTTTGGCGTAAGTACTTATCTTTTGTTTTGCAGTAATCCTAGCTAGCTTCAACTAACTAATTTGTTCCATAATTTGCTTTTGTCTATGAAGCTCCATCTAATTATCTCATGTCTATCAATGATCTTCTCATCAACTTCTTCTATCTGTTATTATATATAATCCTCTGTTGCAATACCATTTAATTAAACTTTCTCATTAACTATAACAGCACAAGCAAAGAACCTTCTATAGCGGAGTTGCCCAAACATATACTTTCTCTCATCGCTATGCAAGGCGCACTCCTTTCGCTGAAGCAGCAGAGAGCCGGAATGGCATCTCTACTTGACATAGACGATCCAAATGTTGTGAGGGTTAGTGTTGCCTTGACCTTTTTTGGCGGGTCATCAATTGGCGCTGCTTACATACTTGAAGCTCGCCCCAACTCAAACTGGGGAAAATTCATGAGCAAGCTTAGCCTCCTTTTTGGAGCTCTTACCTACATTTTGGTATTGGTGATCCTACTGCCGGCTTTAGAGATACCTACCCTCCTCTTCTGGATCATTTGTTTTGTGAGCTTTATAGCTGTTTACTCGTACCCATACCTCAAAACATTGTTTACAGGTGCAGTTGGAGCCTTTGAAAATTTGCAAGAGAATATCAAGAACATGATCATTGCCCGATGCTTCACATCAAAACCTGATGAAGAGGAGCAATCTGGACATGTTCAACAAATTCCTGGATCCATTCCTGCCCTAATTCAACCACCAATGTTAGAATCGCCATTTTCTATTAAAGCCATGGATGACCAAATTATTGAAGATGAAGTTGCTGCAGCTTTGCAAAACCAACAATACCAAAATGGCCGTCACCACCACTTGGATATTTCGGATTGATATGGACTTCCACCGAACCTGCTCACTAATGACAATGTGCCTCCTGAGGTGTACTCCTAGGCATCAGGCCGGACCATGTCAAAAACTTAACATGGTTGCAGCAATGCATGCCTCTATTGATCTGTGGCATTAATGTTCTTCAGATGTACTGTTATTGCCTTCACTGTAGCATTAAGCTTTACTGAAACAATTTCAAATGCCTTCACTGTAGCATTAAGTTTTTCTATTAATGCATCATTAAGTACATAATCATGTAACAAGTGCAAGAGCACCTATATAAAATATAGTTGGGCTACTTCACCACAGAAAATCACTTGCATGCTTTCCCACTAAAAAAATGCCATCGTGAAATTCATAAATATTTCATCGTGAGTCAAATAGAATAAAGTAAATTGAGAAATGACATAACAAATAATATGCCAATTGCCAAATAAAAAGGGCATAATTGCACGACTCTTATGCAATTGCATTGTTTTTCTCTTAACCTTAAGCCTTAACATTTACCTGTTGTAGCATGTTATATTTCAGTTTATTTATAAATCAATTAGCATGTGGACATGCTCTATTAAAGACAAAAGGCGCATCCATGCACCTGATGCACCCTATCTGTTGCCGACGAAAATAATATTAATAAAGATGAAACATAATTTAAAATTCCGGCAGGTACGATGTGAAGAAGAAAAAGTAGACAAGGTCAGACAAAGGGAGGTTAATCGGAAGGTGGCATGGCAGCATTTGGGATACTGATGTGGTTTGCTGAGCTCACCTACCTGTGCCAGGGAAGTCTTTCTCGTGAAGAAGTAAGAAGAAGTAAACATGGTCAGACAAACATAATATTAATAAATATGAAATATAATTTAAAATTCTTACAGTTACGATATTGTGCACTGCCTTGTAGAACGTGCTTTGTCGTTAACAATTGAAATAAGCTGTGTAAAATATTTTCGGTCTTGTCAATCAATCCGGCAATGACGGGGAGGAAACAGCCCAATTAAACCCATTTTTGTTTGTATATAAGAGGAAGGGCACATGTACAAAAGCTAGCTAGCTAGCTCGAGATGATTAGAAGCCCTGGAGCTGGAACCGGAATGGAGGAGACAACTATGGCTAACTCTCTACGCCTCCTCGAAGGGTGAGTATGTCATTCTTCAAACAGCATGTGTTTTCCGTTATATTAATGAACTTCTCATATCTAGTTATTGCAATACCATTTAATTAAACTTTCTCATTAATTATAACAGCACAAGCAAAGAACTTTCTATAGCGGAGTTGCACAAATACATACTTTCTCTCATCGCTATGCAAGGCGCACTCCTTTCGCAGAAGCAGCAGAGAGCCGAAATGGCATCTCTACTTGACATAGACGATCCAAATTTTGTAAGGATTAGTGTTGCCTTGACCTTTTTCAGGGGGGGCATCAATTGGCACTGCTTATATACTCGAAGCTCGCCCCAACTCAAATTGGGGAAAATTCATTCGAAAGGTGAACCATGTCGGACTTTAATAAATAAATAAATAAATAATCTATTATAATGTAATGAATCTCACAAGAATATATATTAGAACATACAATGGACAACTATTGTTTTGACATGAAGGAGGCCGTAATATTAGATTAAATCTAGGGTATGTCTCGGGTTTGATTCTCTCCCCTCCTATTGTAAAAAATTATAATAACCTCATGTGCGCTCCATCACGTGGCTAACATAAATACCAAGTCCTCTCTATAATGTATAGATGATCTTATAATAGTCTTTGATTGCTGGTTTGCGTGCGCCACCGAACTCATCTGATTCACTGCAACGCAGTCCAAGTGCTCATCACATTTCTGAAGTAATTTTTTTGTTTTTCACCAGGCCGATTCAGTTGGTTTTGGGTTAAAAATTCCAGTTCTATTTGTAGTTGTGTTCTATTCTGTAAAAAAATTACTTCAGAAATGTGTAAAAAAACTACTCTCCCCTCTTTTTTCAGGACTTATTTACATATTATCTCGAATATGTAAATAAGAACTTCTATTTTTCTGCCGATGACAGTTTGATATATGTGTAAAAGTTGTGTTATTTATGAATTAATTTTACATATGTGCCAATTTGTGATTTGCGGGAATGTCTCCTTCCAAGCAAGCAATCTCCTTGATTAAGAAGGGGAAATAAACTATATTCCTAGTCTGGCTACATAAATTCCTTTCTTTTGCTGGAGATTTTATTTATTTATTTGTATGGATGTATTTGACACCTCATACTGCGGCATCAAATTAAATATATTATAGTGTACAGAATTACTCACACAAGGTAATAAATACTCTATATCATATGGATGGAATGGATGCATATTTAATTTATTCTTGAGCCCGTGAAGCCGCCTTGTTGGAAGACATTGGCAAATTAATTAATTAATGAATTAAAGGGGTCAGAGTAGGAAGGTTCGGATCGAGGAATTAGAAGAAATTTGAGGCCTTGCAGCAATTTAGATTTGAGTAGTACGCTAAATTTACGTAGCGTGATTGCTTGCTTGGAAGGAGATTGCAGCACTCAAATTAAAAGAAAAGAGATTGCAGCAAGTCAATATTTTGTAAACTTCTAAGCAAGTGTGGAAGCATTAATATTGACAAAGCAGTTGTGGTAGCGTTGATATTGACCAAGGCCAACACTAATTACAAGGAAACCTTAAATCAAGGAAAAGGTGGTAATCACAACTCACCAATTAGGTAGAGTGTTGACTACAACCTATCCTATACAGAAACTAATCTATATCTTCCAAAATATCTTCAATATTGTTTTTCTGTTAATGTATCATTATGTATATAATCATGTAACAAGTGCAAGAGCACCTATATAAAATACAGTTGGGCTACTTCACCTCTGTTCAAAACCACAGAAAATCACTTGCATGCTTTCCCACTGAAAAGGGTTGGTATGTAAATGACCTGTAGGTTTTTGAAAGATCTTCAACAAAACAGAAAAGAGAAGAACTAAAGTTTGTGCAGGGATATCTCTTGGGTCATTGGAAACATAACCTATGCCATTTCTGGTAACATAAATCCCAACTCATCCAACAAAGAATAAATCTCTGGGGCTTTGTGATGGAGCCTTCCACCAGCTATAAACTCATGAACCTCCCCATCCACTTCGATCAAACTACATCCCGGTTCTTTCTCTATCTTCTGCTGCTTCATGCAAAGCCTTTCCTTCATTGCTTCCTGAAATTGACTAGAGGCAGCATAAACATTTGACATAAGCACATAACCGCAGCTGTCACTTGGATCCAATTCAATCACACGATTTGCTGCCCTTTTAGCCATGTCAACGTTTCTATGCTTCCTACAAGATGAGAGCAAAGACCCCCAAATTATGGCATCTGCTTTCATTGGCATACTATGTATAAGCTCCTCTGCTTCTTCAAGAAGTCCAGCTCGGCCTAACACATCAACCATGCAACTGTAGTGTTTTATTGAAGGTTCAATCTTATATGTCCCTCTCATTATTGAGAAATAATCCCTTGCTTTATCCACCATTCCCGAGTGGTTGCACGCAGTTAGGACACCAAGAAAACTGACACCATCCGGTATAAAATTTGAAGATTCAAGCCTTGAGAATAGCTCAATTGCTTCTTCCTCACAACCATTAATGGCTAGCCCCATGATGGTGGAGTTCCAACAGGACAACCCTTTTCTGGGGGCTGCCTCAAACACACGAATAGCTTTTTCGATGCTTCCACACTTGCAGTACATGTTTATAATTGCTGTGATAACAATGACATTCATTTCAACACCATGTTTCTTTATATATTCATGAATCCATTCCCCTTGTCCAATTGCTCCTAACTGAGCTGAAGCATTCAACAGGCTCACCATTGTAAACTCACTAGGCTTAACCCTCTCCTTCTGCATTTCACTAAAAAGATCCAATGCCTCTGTATACTTCCCATTCCTAACAAACCCACTAATCATAGAGTTCCAAGAAACTGAGTTCCTCAAAGGAATCTTATCAAACAGCCTTTTAGATTCACTGACTTCACCCCATTTGGAAAGCCCCATTATCATAGAATTCCATGCAACAGTGTCACATTCCAAGTCTTCATCAAACAGTCTTCTTGCTTCACTCAAAAACCCACAATTTGCATACATGTGTATGATGGTGTTTCTTATAAACTGATCACTTTCAAGACCCAATTTTACAATCCTTCCATGAAGCTGAGCTCCATCATGGGCTAGACCAAGTTGAGCATACGCCTTAAAAACTGAAGGGTAAGTCAATCTCTGTGGCTCAATTGCTGAAGTGACCAACATATCAATGAAAAGAGAGATTGCGGTTTCTGGGGTTGGGCTTTCAGAGAAGCCTCTAATGATGGTGTTCCAAATGAAAGGGTTTGGATTCTGGATGTGCCTGAAAACCATGTAAGCGTAGCTGATGTTTCCAGCTGGGGAGGCACAAAAGGCCAAGACGCGGCTAGCTGCAACAGTGTCACTGACAAGGCCAGTTTTGATGAGGTGGGCATGGATCTTTTGGAGGTCTTTCATGTTGGTGCATTGTTTCTCTAGCATGGAAAGGTGTGGTCTCTCTGAGATGAATTTGGAGATAGAGGTTGAAGAAGTGAAAGAGCAACAACATGGTGTCATTTTCTTTCGTGTGGCTCTTGTTTTCTGTTTCTTTCTGAGTTCTATCTAAATCCTCTTGTGGGGGATATGAAGTAGCAAAGAGTGAAACAGGGCAGCAGGAGATTGGATTTTGTGGGGAGTTCTTGTAGTGAACGTGAGGCTTGGTACTTGTGGGTCACAGCCCAAATTTCCACCATGGAAATTTAATTGTAAGAAACTATAGTTATGGGCCTATCTACTCTCTTTTTTTTTTCTTTTTTTTCTTTTTTTTACTAACAATGAAAGTATAGTTACCATACTTACTTTGAATATGTATGAATCTCTAACAAGTGGAACTTAAAATGACCCATTTGTTTATCGATGTTGAGAGAGATCCTATGTTGGAATTCCTTAATAATCTCAATTGATAAATAATAATACTAGACACACTAATTCTTATCTCAACTCTCTCACATGACGTGAGATTCATGAAAACATGAAATTATGTAAAACCCATGTAATATGTAAGAGAGTCGGAATCTAACAACAGTACTCTATATTTAAATGGATCACACTCTTAGGAGAGAGGTATTGTCAATAAATTTGGTAATTTTAAAATAAATAAAAACATTACTCCTATGTTAAACCCATCTGCCACCCATGATGGTTGCTTTTTATTTTGTTTTTTTTTGGTCTGGCAAACATACAGTGTTCCTTCATGACTAAGCACTATGATAACAAAGGTTTTGGAACCCATATTTTCCTTCCAAACAAACATGCTCTGACTAAAGCCACAAAGCATTTTGTGTAGAGTATTAGGAACTCAAAGATATAGGTACATAAATACAAGGTTTGTCGACAAAGATGCTGCTTATGATAGCTAGCTACAAAGAAAAAACTTATTATATCTGAGCAGATCCTAAGCCTCCAATTATTTTATACTCCATAGTCTTAATCAAAAACATTCCCACCGAATACTAATGGGATTATGGGAGTAACAATCAGGAACTGCCTTTATTTGGAACCAAAGCATAAAGCAGACTTAGGGTTAATAATTTATACACATAAGTATATTTCGAATCCAATTGGTCAAAAGTGCAGGCATAGGATAGGATTTTAGACCGTCCACTTTAAGGTCTCGTTCCACATATGGTGCCCCACATAAAGACCTACAATAAATATATTTTTGGGCTATTTTCAAGGGCAATCAAAGACTATAAGATCATTTATACATTATGGAGAGAATTTGGTATTTAAGTCAGCCATGTGATGGAGTGTACAGAAGGTCATTATAATTTTTTACATTGGGAGATGAGCAAATCGAACCCGGGACATATCCTAGATTAATCTAATATTATGGCCTCCTTCATGTCAAAGAAATTGTTTGTACATTGTATATTCTAATAATATTCTTGTGAAATTCATTACATTATAGTAGATTATTTATTTATTTATTTATTAAAGTCCGACATAGTTCACCTTTCGAATAAATCATGCTCATTACATATGGGAAAACTATCTCCAAGTTCAATTGAAGCCCATTTTTCACCAAGCATTGATTGCTATTTGCTAAAAAGGGGAAATAGTATGTCTAGGAGGACAAGTTGCCACACTTTTGCTAAGTTGGGGATAGTACGCTATAATATATGGTTGTGCTCTTTGCATATATATATATATGGTGGAATCATTATTTACCAGCTGACTGCAACTTAAAGTGAAAAACTTGACAACACAACACAAACAAAGCCTGGCCAAATATCATCCCAACCCAAAAAGAACACTTGACTCTGCCATACCATTAAGAGCTTTCAAACCAGGTAAGTTGGGCTGCCCAATTAGGGTTTATTTTTAGTCCAAATTAGGGTTCACTTATTTTTCATGCTAATTTACTTCATTAGATAGTCAAATCTTTCGGAATTTATTCGGCTCAGATTAATTATTTAGCATCATGGAATGCCATGTTTTGAAATTTTGGAAGAATCCAAGGTCCCACTCAGAGCATAAACAAGTTATGTTAGCTTAGAAGACTTGTTCTACAACTAGACACCTGCCATGGAGTGTGGTTGGTTAATGGTCACTAGATTAAATCTTATCAGACAGAAAAAGAAGGGGAGGCAGAAAAAAAAAGAAAAAAAGAGAAAGGCAAGATGGACACATCACCACCATCATTACAATCATCACTTACCAGCCCACAGACCCAACCTAAATTCCAAACAATTCTCCCCCCTCTTTAACTTTTTCTTCAGCCTTCTTCTCTTCCCTACCTTTTTCCCTCCTTTTTCCAACCCTCCCTCCCTTGCTTCCACCTCCCTACACACTACTATACACCTCATCTCTCTCTCTGTCTCTCTCTCTCTGTCTCTCTCTCTCTGATGTGCTTATGCCTTATAAGTAATATATATTTAAGTGCATGACAATTGACAAAGGGTACAAAGACCCCTTCTTTTCAACAGCATCATTGATGCTTCTCTAGTTTAAGTTATATTTGCTTCTCTTTCTTTCAACCCAAAGAAAAGGTAGAACAAGACTGGAGAAGGAGAAGAAGAAGAAGAAAAAGTTATCAAACAGAAGAAGAAGCAGAAGCCACCAAAGACAATAGGAGAAGTAGCAGAAGACACCAAAGAGAAGAAAAAGAGGATGGTGATGAAGGGTGGAAGGTTTATTTATCCTTTAATTCTAGTCTTCTTCTTCCTCCTATTGGGTCATTTCCTCTGTTCAGGTGACTTGCTTTGTCTTGTTCTGAACTTTGAGTTGCTTCTTTTCAATTTTATATCAGCATGATCTCTCATCTTCTTTTGTTAATATATTTGGTAATAATCTCATTAGCTTCTTTTTCTTTTTTCTTTGTTTCTTTCTGCCTTTGACAAGTATATATATTTTTATTCTTTTCTCTCTTCCCATTAGCTTTCGGCGTACTAAGAATCTATGTGTGCATTGAGAATCTCCTTTTTTTTTCTTTTTTTTTCTGTTGGTGTCTGAGTTTGGATTGAGATATGAAATTCTGAGGAATATGTATATGTAATTTTCTTGCTCAGAATTTTGTCATTTCAAATGCTGTTCTTGTTCTGTATTCTTAATAATCTACATCCAAACATCTATTGCTTTACAATGTTGCACATCCAAAACATCTCATCTTTCTTTCTTTCTTTAAGGTATAAATTTTATTTTGTGGATAAAAAGTTTCATTTTCCCATTCTTCTAGATATAGTTTCCTTAAAGATGCCCTCTCTCTCTCTCTCTTCCTTTTTTCTTGTTCTTAATTTTCAAATTTTCAATGATGGTTCCTGTTCAATTTTGCTTTTCCCTCTTCTTAGTATTTCCTTATATTTCTTCCAAGAACATAGGTCCTTTGTGGAATAGGATGTCAGCTAACCTCTTCTTAGTATTTCCTTATTGTTCCAGTTCTTTGAGGCAGTTACATGATTACATTTTGAAATTAGCAGTTTTTCAACTTGGTAAGACCCCATCTGGGTACCATATATTGGACAAAAGTCACTGAACTTTTCAGTTTTTACTATTGACTTTAAAGTCCAAAAAGAAAACGTTGCTTCCCTCTTACCAATCAATCATTCAAATATACTAGGGTCGGTCGTCCATATGTGCAAAATCCATTGCGAAATGTGATAACGTGTTGGTTCCTGGAAGTTTGAAACCATTTATATGGGTTGATGTTATTTTTTGAAATAAGGAACCACTAACCTAATCAGATTTGGCACCATTTTGTTTCCATGTTCAAAAAGTGCAAAGTTGAAAAAATAAAGCTTACTGTAGTTTTCATTTCTAGCACAGGTTTGAAGGTGACAAAAAAGGAAAAGAATGTTGGGAATATGAAAGAACAAGACCATGAAAAGAGAAGGCTACAATTCACAAAAACTCCAATTTCTACCACCAAAAGGGACATCACAACTCCAATAACAACTGTTCCTACAATAACTCCCACCAATCCCACTTCATCAATACCAATTGTCAACCCAAATTCAGACCCAGATTCAACCTCTCCAGTCAGTGCAACCCCTAGGATGACCCCATTTTCTACAACACCATCATCCACTGGTTCAAGTTGGTGTGTTGCTAGCCAAAGTGCATCCCAAATGGCACTACAAGTTGCTTTGGACTATGCTTGTGGCTATGGGGGCACAGATTGCTCAGAAATTCAGGCTGGTAGAAGCTGTTACAACCCAAACAATATCCGGGATCACGCTTCTTTCGCGTTCAATAACTACTATCAGAAAAACCCAGTTCCAAATAGCTGCAATTTTGGTGGAACTGCTGTGATCACTAGCACTGACCCAAGTAACATACCATTTCTTCTGCTTTTTTTAATCTTCAAATTTTATGTCAAACATTTTTTTCTTATTTTGCAACATTGTTTTTCAGGTACTGGGACATGTCAATATCCATCTACCAGGTAACTCTCTCATCAATCTCTGCTTTCTTGTGTTTCCTACCAAATTTTTTAGGGAGAAAGAGATTCATATCTGCATATATGCATTTTGGGTTTTGGGTTTTGCAGCACAAGTTCATCAGTCTTGAACACAACAAATACAAGTGGCTCAACTGTTTTTGGTGCTTCTGGCCCTTCGACCTCAGCATCTGCAGCAGCTGCAAGCTCACATAGCCTTAGAAATGTATTCATCATGGCCTGTTTAATTTTGTTCACAACATAAATTCCCTATACAAACTTTTGTAGGTTCAAGTCCACTTCCCCCATGTAATCTACTGGTGAATGTGTTTAGAAGATAGTTTTTTTTGTCTTTTTTGATCAGAATTTAGAGGATTATATGAATTATATTACATATATACTAGTGTCTTTGTGATACGCCTCCTTAGTTTTGAATTTAGATGAATTTTGTAATTGATATGTCAATGAGGTTTTATTGATGAGAGTGACAGTGACCCTTTCTTAAGTAAAGACAGAGAGAAAGTAAAACATCAAGTGGTCGTGCCGGAGTGGTTATCGGGCATGACTAGAAATCATGTGGGCTTTGCCCGCGCAGGTTCGAATCCTGCCGACCACGTTTTTGTAGATCTATCTATAAGTTTTTTTTTAATTTAATTTTTTTGTTTTTATATATTTAAAGCCAATTAGCTGTTGGACTATTGTAATTCATGGGAATGAAAATTTTGATTGGTACAGCAGCTACTGGCTTGGTTGTTTGAGCCCTCATTTAGACATGGGCTACACCGACACTTCAAATTATCTTCCTCACCTAGGTCCCATTTGTGATTCCACTTTCAAATTATGGGCCCATGACTTCGTACAAGAAGTTTGAAAAATATGGAATGAAATTAGTTAATCAAAGTTTGATACACGTGTAAAATTGACTTATTAAAAGTACGAAATAAAAGTTTATATGCATGTCAAATTATAATTTATTTATATAAAAAAAAATAAGCCGTTACATGTGAGAGAAGCCAAATATTGTCCAAGTAATTTAGAAATTTACATTCGTACTATGCCACCAAATACAAAAGGAAAAAATTTGTTCGGAGTTGGTTACGCTTAGTCAAGTTTTTGAATACGAGAATGATATATCATATATTGGTGATGAATTTGATATCTAATTGTGACTAACCCTACTGTAATGTGCAACCTTCATTATTTTAGACGCATTATCCTCCTCTTGTAAAAATCTCTTTATAAATATTATTTGTGAAAGGCCAATCATTTTCCACATGGATGTCCTCTTTCAATTATGATAGGAATGTGATCACATGCATGGGATCGGGGACCCTAAACATATGGTACTACTAACCACTCATTTTGCCTCATCTCATAATTCTTGTTTCCTTTGCATCTTTTTTCTGTCATTTCATATTCTCTCTACAATGGACGACCAACCATCCCTCTTCCAACCCCTCATCCATGGAAAACCAACAATCCCTCCTTCAACAAACAACCATTGTGTTCATCGTGCATCACACAACTCTGTTACTATCGACATCCTCGTTCGTTTCCTCTCAGTCTTCTTCATTGGACTTCTCGCATTATATGCCGACCGTGAAGCATCCAAGGGCTTCGACATAACCATCATAAACGACATCAAAGACTCTTTTGCTGGCCGGCGCTTCCACCTCTTCTACGTCTCCAACGACAAAGCCACCCGCATTATCCTCGACACCAGCAATTTCGTCGAACACCTTCTTTACCCTGAAGCACATGCACAACCCAAGAAGCACATAAACCATGTCGTTTTGAGGCTCTCCAGCCTGAACTTGACTTCCCACAACACAGGGGTCGTCGTTCACCACTCACCCAACAAAGAAAATGGCCATTTTGCCCTTGACATAAGCCCTTCAATCATGGACGACCAGCCCAATGGCAATGCCCACCGCGCATTGGTCACTGCCATCCTACGCGGCATGGCACATGTATGGATCTGGGACGGTGCGGCCCATGCCCCACCGGAGCTTATAGATGGCATGGTGGAGTACACAAGGATGGTGGCTGAGCAAGGCTTATTTGATGAGACGAAAAGCTATGGCATGAGCACCAAATTGCCGGGGTGTGACAAATTTTGGTGGAAGGATAAGGACCCTCGAGTGGTGGCACAAATGTTGAACTATCATGAGGGGCATAGCAAGGGGTTCATCCAACGGCTGAATGGAGCCATGAGAGAGAAGTGGCATGATAGGATGGTGGATGATGCATTAATTAGGCATGCCATTGCAAAATTGGTGTGGAACCTATAATTTTTGTAGGTACAGCTCTTGAGAGTTGGTGGATTTAAATTTAGTGGAAAAATTTATAGTGGAGCTGTCACATCGTTGATTTATATTCCATAATGGACATGGACAATATTAGTTGATTTTTTTTGTCAACAAAAAATAAGCGGATTGAATCACATGGATATGTACTTTTTGCATCTTCCATTGTCTAATCAATTGCTTGTCCATAATGGTTGGGCCAGTGGGCCCAAGTGTATGCTTCTTCTGTTTCTTTTTCAGTTGAATTGATAGCTAAAAGCATTCAAGGAAGATATCAAATAGAAAATGTTAAATTTGAATTTGATAGGTTATGTGGCAATTTGAAAATTAAGAAAAAATTTAACTCCACTCGAAATGTCAAATATTATATTATTTTTAAAACAAAATGATAGTGGGGTTCATGACTGAAAAAATTTTAAAATAATATTTGACATCAAACTTTTTGATATGTTATTTTTGACATATCTCTTCCATCTTTCAAATCTATGTAGAATTTAATTACTTGATTTGAGCAATTTTAACAGTTAAAAATTTGAAAATGATAATTTTAATGGTTGGAGCAATTTGTAGATACTCAGTTTAATTTTTGTCATTTCATATCCACATGATAATTTGACATATCGGTTGAAAATACTCTAAGAGCATCTACAATCATGCTCTCTATTTTTTAGTTAAAATTTAGCTAAAAACATATAAAAGCTATTTTAGGTGCACTCTAAATTTTTTTTAACTCTAATCATACTCTCTAGTTTAGGGAGTCATAAATGGTATAACTCTTTTTTAATTGGTCCATCTTTATAAAATATATATATATAATAGTTAGCATTAATTAAAGGTTTAAAATACTCATAAAATAAAGCAGCATTAAATTACAGGTAGCCACTAGGAATTTTTTCTCTCTCCTCAAATTTAGGAGCTCCTAGAAGTCTCCTTATTTTAGGAGGTGGATATGGAGCATGGTTGGAATTATATTTTTCCATTCCTCCCTAAAATTTGTCTAAATAGATGATTTAAGGAGCTCATTGTGGATGCTCTAAGTTATCTATTTATATACACACCCAATAATTAATTATTTTGGTTTCCGTTCGAAAGCATGTATTAAATTAAATTAATTATGTTGGATTAATTTTAAGTTGAACAACCAAGGAACCTATGGCAGGGCAACACTCTCAAGCTCAACCCAGCCTAGACTTGGACCATTTGTTGCTGGCCCAAACCCAACAACCCAAATTCCATTTTCTTTTTTTTCTTGTTTTTTTCTGTGTCTTGCTGTTTTTTTTGGTCAATTTCTGTGTCTTGCTTAACCAGATAGAGTAGCTCTCAAAAAAATTTGTTCAACTGTTTGTCAACTACGAAAATATAAATTGAAAATCAATGTAATTGACCACCAAAAAAAACGACAAAGAATCGTTTGAGAAGCTTGTAATTAATCATATGTGTCCTATTGTCTTGTGTCGACCAAAGTTGGTGCCATCTAGCTTTCTTTGATCTCCATCACCAAGAGAAATGATTATTATTCTGAGGACCCCTTCTCTGATTTATGACTTTGCATTTATAATATCATTAATTGCTATTTGCAAAGCACTGAACATTTCACAAACATCATCACGCTCACACTTCTCAATACATTATGCAAAAAAAATAGTGAATAATTAAGTACCTCGATTTGTAAAACAAGATCGAATCGAACCAACTAGCTCTTATTCATGTGATATTTTTCTTATACTATGTTCTTTCTCAATGTTAAAAAGAAGTCTCAAACTCAATCCCCGCTTATGAATTTTTTTAATCCCTCTTTATATCACATCTACAAATACTATTTTGGAAATAATATTCTGGTCACCATGAAGACATGTTGATTAAATTCACATGTAAGAACAGAACAAGAGATAAAAGAATATGCAATCATTCGACAATACCAATGGTAAATAGTGATAACTGAAGCATCTCACTGCTGGTATCTAACAAAAAGTTACCATATATATGGTTTCCTGGCCACCTTAACAAAAGAAGAATAAATATAATCAGTCCTTGAATTCTAAGAATAAGAAGGGAAAAAAAAAGACCACTCAGATGGAAATCTCATAACAAAGATGGGAAACTAAGGCTTCTTTCTCTTATTATCTTGAACAATTCCTTCATTCCCAGCTAGCATCAAGTACTTGTCCTTTCTTGTGAGAGTGGTGCACTCAAATCCCAAAGCATCAGCCAGCTTCCTCTGTATATAGTTTGCCACTTCATTGCTGGACTTACCCCCTGCGCAAGTTAGGTCTTTTGGGAGCTTCCCAAGAACCTCAACATAATATCCAGGCCTAGGGTTCATCAAGAAGAAAATTGGGTCCAGGCATTTGAGGCCACTAGCTGTTGTCCCATAAAACATGGTCACATTTGTGTTGATGGCCACAGGAACAATCTCATCAGCCAATTCTGCAAACAGTGAGCTGAACCTCAGCAAATAAGGCTCTCTGCAAGTTGTTCCTTCAGGGCACACCACCAAATCTCCCTCACTGAGCATCTTCTGCATGGTTTCTCCGTCTTGTTTTCGGTCTCTTGTTAATCTCACTGTCTTAATTGGGGCTATGATCTCAGACATTTTGCTCAGGCTGTATGTGACTGCAGTCAAAGGCTTGCACAGAGATGTGCTGAGGAAAACTGGATCCAAAAGAGTCCTGTGGGTGCAAACATAGAGAACCCCTCTTTTTTCTTGATCTGGTTTTGAAGAAGTTGAATTGTCACACCCTTTTGCAGATAGGTTGAGACCTGTCAAAGTGACCAAAAAGAGGGCAATTTTGTAGGGAAGGAAGATGCCTACAGAGATTCTGAATATGGCTAGGATTATTCCAAGAGGGAGCCACATGAACATGGCAAGAGTTGCAGATGGTGTAGGCAAGAATGCTAGCCTTCCATCATGAAATATTACTGGCTTTGGGTATTTTTGCCTCGGCATCACGGCATTTGAACCACTCTTGCTGTCTTCCTTGTTCACTACATAGGCTTCCTGTTACAATCCAATACACAGAATTAAATAACTATTTATCTTAAACATGTATATTACCTGGCTAATTCATTTAATTTAATTGCCTATACCGTACCCAGCAAAAGTAAATTGAAATGTCATCTGTCATGTCAGAGTGTCCTTGAAAGGAAAAAAAAATTAAAATCCTCTTCTTAATTAAACGAAAGAAATTCAGACCAAAAAATATTGAAGGAAGGGAATTATTGGTGGGTTATTTTGCTTGCAAATTACATGATGCCAAATACCTGTCATTAATTTATAGCACGAGTATGGCAAAATCTTTTGAAGTACTGTAACCAGAAAGTTGATAAGATCATACCCAATTAGTTATGTGTTAGGTGTAGGATTATGCATCAAGAAAGAAAATGAAGTACAAGCAATTAATGGTCAAAATACATGACAATTCTTTCAAAATGGAATTGTATGATATTTTACATGCAACAATTTTCTAAGGGAGAGTTTGAAAGTTCTGATGTGCACCTTGCAAAGGGAGATAAATAGATGATCATGGAGGCTTGAAGTTCCAAGCCCAATATCTGGTTTTTTGTCTCCAAAGTGTTCTTTTAGAGCTCTGTGCTTCACAAGAAAACCAGACTTGGATAAGAAGCCAGTGAAATAGTGCCCAACAGTTTGCAGCTCAGTGCCTATGACATCATCAACCTCCAAGTACTCCTTGAGAAATCCTTCAACCATGACTCTAGGGACACTTGTAAACACAAATTTAGACCCTGTTGAAGCCAGAACCTCATAGGCCTGAAGGTTGAGGTTGTCAAGATAAAACTTGGGCAAAACAGCCCTGCCAACACTCTCCATGTCCTTTCTCCTAAGCCCACAAAAGGTGATGAAAATCATGACCCTTAGCTTGAGCTCATAGTCCAGAACCAGCAAAATGGGGCATGACAGAAGCAAGAGAAAGGCTCTGATAATGCTGCCACCTTCAAAGGCAACCAACATGAAGTAAGGGAAGACAGATTGGGATTTCAAAAGGGCTCCAAAAATGTCACATGCAATTGTGGCACAATCTCTACCCTCCAAAACACACTTGGTTACACTGGGAAATGAAAAGGGTGGTTGTTGTTGGGATGGCTTGTTAGGAGGAGAAGAGTTGCCTAAAAGGAAACCATAGTTTCTAACTTTCCTTGCAGCTCTGTGACATGAATTTGCTAGCAGCTGGTACCAGACTAAATCTATGAGCTTGATAAGTACCACTGGGAGGACCATAGTTCAAAGATGTTATGAGTTATGAAAAAGGAAAAGAGAGGAAGGCAGAGACAGAAACAGAGGAGGGTTTAAATGGAAGGGTTTGTGAAGAAGAGGAAGGGGCTGCAGTGTATATTTATAGGACACAATTAAAGAGAGAGAGGGAAGGTTGACCAGAAGCATTTGGTTAGCCACACCGTTGGCATTAATTCAAACCTGAACTTCTTTTTCTTTTTTTTTCTTTTTTTCTGTTTTGATTTTGATTTTGATTTTTTATTTATCTTTTGTTATGAACCATCTTTACAAGTGCCTTAACTTATGCAAATGCCCTCAACATGTTGCCAGGCAACCCCTTTTTCCTTCCTTGGCCAGCCAAAAAAACCCAGTAGGTTGGATTGTTGGTGACTGCCTTACCATAATTTGCTATTTCTCTCTCTGTCTCTCTCTCCCAATGGCATTGGAATGTGTGCACATGTATAAGGATGCAATTGACCATCCACAGCATGGGGAAAAAAGAAGGGAGAAATGGATTTCATTCAAATATATTTTAATCCAGGAGGACCAATCCACGAGTTAGATCACCCATACACCATCTGATTTGTTGACTTTTTTCACCATTCAAAAGCTTGCAGATAGTCTTTGACTTTCTTTAGTAATAACTTATAGGTAACAACAATTTCTCCTTTCTGGTTTTCCCAAACAGGCCAACAGTACCATGCATTCATACTTAAATGTATCAATGGAATAATAAATTGTAATTATAATTCAATTCTTCATCTATTAAAAATTTATGACGAGTCTGTCTGTTCATAATTTACAGATTCTTGTCTGCATAAATCAACACAGCCTTGTCTGTGTGAAGCAACCAAAGGGTTGCTGAAAGAAAAGAAAAATGTATTTCTGTGAAATATTAGTCAGAGATTCAGTATGCATGATTCAGTTGCAAAATCTACGAAAATCAATTGGTTTTTTTTTCCGGTTTTTTTAGTTATTTTTGGTATGGCAGTTAAGATCATGCAATTCTGATTAGCAGGTTGGTGAACTCTTAATCATTTGATATGGATGTTTGGTTACCCTGCATATCGTTTGCATGAAACCCTAGAAGATTCACAAATCTAAACGTGAGTTTTTTATTCCTTTCTTCTTCTTTTTTTTTCTAATTTTTGTTTATGTTTTCCTGACTGTTGAAATAGAATTCATCCAGTATGGATGCTTGAAAGCTAGCTAGCACACGATAGTGACGACAAGCTTTTCAAGGAATGAGATTTCTGTTCCTCTTAAGAATTGGTCCACAGCAAGGACAGGTGACCCACCTAAAATAAATGAAATATTGGGCTCCAAAATTAGCTTATTGGGAACATTGTTTTGACACTTAGGGTTGTAGTACGAAATAATTGGTTCGTTGTTTTGGTGAATAGATGAATTGGCCAAAAAAAAAAAAAAAAAAAAACCCCCCCCCCACCAAAAAAAAAAAAAAAAAAAAAAAAAAAAAAAAAAAAAAAAAAAAAATGTGATATTAATCTGTCAATGGAACAAAATTTGATGAACTAAGTTTTAACAATTGAATCCAATGAAGATCTCCATACTGTACATTTGAGAGAATTTCTTCCATACGATTGTTATAGTGCGACTACCATTCACAGACACGACACGGATGTAGAGATCCGTGAGTGGTGGCCTCACGGCATACAATTTTTCAAACACTGGGAGCTGTCATCGCCGCACAACGCTGGTATACGTCAAGTGCTAACCCTTCCATGCTTGGGTGTCACCCAAAATGATCATCACAGTGATGTCACATGGGAATAGGATCCACCATAAAAGATGGTGCACTTTATTCTAAAGGCGTGAGCAAGGTGAGAGGATGTGAACCAAAGTTTGACTGTGCTGCTCAAAAGCACCTTCAGTTTTCTCACTAAATAAATGAAGGGATGGGTGTGGTTAGGAATCAATTCTCTCTACACCCGCATATATAAATACTCTGCATCTGAGTATTGTGTGTAAATGTAGTAGGTCAACGTACAGAGAAATGATCTCACACGTGACAGCACAGTAAGATTGGATAGTCAAACCCTGTTAATTACCATTTACTCTCCGTCGATATTGGGAATTTGAGTTTCGAGCATCTGCCACATCCATCACAAGAATTGACCAAGTGCCCACATAAAATATATAATATTGGAAAGAGGATGCCAATGTCCTATCCTATGTTTGGCTTTGGCATGTACCTTTTTTTTTTTATAAAAAAAAAATACAAACAATACTAGAAAAAGGAATATAGAACTAAGATCTCGGATGACAAAGTAAATGCTCTTAGACACTTGAGTTACAAGTTTATTATTTTTCTCTTTTTTTTATTACATATTCTAATGTATGGCATGTCAACTGCTATTTAAAATTTAGTCTGCAAAGGACCTATTAGTATAATGGTTTGGAGTATTTGCTACTGCAGGAAAGATTCTGTGTTCGAATCCTAGCATCTCTGTAGTGTGTGTGAGTTGAATATGTTAGGCTATCTCCAACCATGGGCTATATCCCAAATATAGCCCTAAATTAATGCAAAACTCATCTCCAGCCATGGGCTAAATAAAATTTTGGCCAAATTTGGAGGGCCACATTTGGCCCTTTAGCCCTCCAATCGGACCAAATGTAGCATAGCTTTGGCCTAGGCCAAATTTATAGTGGGCCCCATCCATGTGCTTTTCAACAACCAATCATTAAAGCACTCCCCACTTCTCTTTTCAAAATAATAAAATATGAAGGACCCTAAAATATAATCATACATGGCTGGAGATGGAAAAATTTAGCCCTACACTAATCTTTAAAAAATTAATATTTTGAGGGGCTAAATTTTTAGCCCTGGACTGCATTTTGCCCTATGACTGGAGATGGCCTTATTGTCCCTCTCAATATGAAAGGTCCTAAAAAAAATCAAAAGATTCCTATTGACAAGAAAAAGACAAAAAGATCCACTAAATAGTTAAGTAACCTAGGTAGAGTCAGCTAGTAAGAGCAGCCAAACATGTCTTTACAAGTTAGGGTTAATCGTTTTATTAGTCCCTGAATTTTGACCCGATTTGCATTTGAGTACCTCAATTTCCAAAATGGTTCCCGTGGTTCTTTAACTTTAGTTTCGTTTGGACATATAGTCATGCCTTCAATTTTGTTAACTTTTTCTGTTAAATGTAAGGGCAAAATGGTATTTTTATAAAGATTTTTTATTTAAACCTCACACTTCTCTTAGTTCACCCCATGATCTAAGTTCACCCCAACTTTTAATTTAAATTTTCACAATTTCTAAGAAAACCTCATTATCTTTCCAAACTACCCTTAAATACACCCCAAGCTGAAAAAATATGAAATAAAATAAATTTTCTATTTAAATCTCACAAGCTATCCTTAGAGGAGGAAGTACGTTATGCGCATGAGAAATAGTAAGTAATGAAATTAGTTTTTTTGTACACACACATGGGATTAAGAGGTTGCAAAGGGAAGTTTCATATTTCATGAAGTATGAAACACGCAATGGTGTAAGTAGCCGCTAAGTTTGATCAAGTCTCCTGACCAAATGGGTCAAATTGTTAAATGAATTTGACAAACACCTGATTTGTTGACAATGTGAATTATAGATTGGAAAATTTTTGTGCGTAGTATGTTATTCTTATTTGATTTCTATCTCCGAATGCCATCTAGAATTTTCAAACATTGAAACACTATGTACTTAAGCTTTAGGCACTTTGGGTTGATTCATTGTTTCACTTCCTCTAGCTCAATTGTACCTAAGAAATGGATATATATATATATATATATATATATATATATACCATAAGAGATAAACAGGGAAGAAGCTGTAACCTGATAAAACTTTATAAAAGTTTACAAACCCCAATATGTCGAATAAAAATGTTAAGTATTAAGTTGGATGACCTTTTTTGTTTTTTTACACAATAATAAAACTTACAGCTTAATGATTTAAGTATTGGGGTGAATAAAGAGGAGTGTGGGGTTTAAATTAAAAATCTCTTTTTATATTAAAACCAACAAAATGGATAAAAAATCATATCTTTAAAATAACAATAAAATCAAATCAAATAAAAAAACCAACAAAAAATAAATAAATAAAGTTTGGAGGAAGTAGAAATCAGGATAGAGGGGGGCAGAGAGTGAGAGAGTTTAATTTTAATTTTTTAGTTTTTACAAATTTTATTCATATTTTAATCAATTTTGATACAAAAATATCATTTTGCCCTTGAATTTAACAGAAAAGTTAACAAAATTGACGGCATGACCATTTGTCTTAACGAAATTAAAGTTAAAGAATCACGGGAACCATTTTAAAATTGAGATTGTCAAATGCAAATCGCATCTAAATTCATGGACTTATAAAAGGATCCCTTACAAGTTATAATTCTCACTATCTCTCCCTAAAACCCTCTCCTGTCTGTCTGTGGGTGCTTGTGGGCTCTGTTCCTCTTACAAGATAGACGGCCATGGAAAACTCACAGAAGAAGCAAGTGTTCCTATTCTACTGCGCTGAATGCGAAGACCTTGCTCGACAGGTCGCTTCTCAGTCTGACCACATAACCCTCCAGACCATCAAATGGAGGTTCTCTATTTCTCTCTCCTCAAACTTGTTTTGTCATGCTCTGTGCTCCTTTATTTGTTCCTTCAAAAGAAAAAATGGGCACTTTTCTTTTCATCTGTTATTTCTGAAGGTTGTGATTCATGAATATTAACAGAATACAAAACCAAAAGAGCGAAACTTGTGATCTTCTGTAAAGCTGTGCATACAAGAGTTTGGAAAAGTGGAAAACTTGAATGCTGAATTAATTGATTAGTCAATGCTAAGTAAAAAAGAAAGAATCTTTCAGACCAAAGAAGTGTAATTGAGAAAGATTTATATGAGGGATGCCTTCTAGTTATCAAAAATTTGACTATCCCATTGTATTTTACTTATAATTTTACCAATTGAATCCCTTGTCATAGATGCCTAGATGGGGGCAGTGGTAAAGGAAAGTTGAGACTAGCATATTTAGTACAGGATGTGTAAGATAAGTGGGAGTACTGATTGGATCGTATATATGCAGGACTTTTGATGATGGATTTCCAAACATTTTTATAAACAACGCACAAGACCTTCGAGGCCAACATGTTGCCTTTCTTGCATCATTTAGCTCTCAAGGAGTTATCTTTGAACAGCTTTCTGTAATATATGCACTCCCCCGGCTGTTTGTTGCATCGTTCACATTAGTTTTGCCTTTCTTTCCAACTGGTTCCTTTGAACGAATGGAAGAAGAAGGGGATGTAGCAACTGCATTTACCATGGCAAGAATGTTGTCCAATATTCCCATATCAAAAGGTGGCCCAAACAGTGTACTCATCTATGACATACATGCTTTACAGGTTTGTCTGCATATCCTAGTTTTTTTGTTCTTCTCTTATTCTCATGGACGAGCCTTCTAGTAATTAAACTGGCTAAGATTTTCTGATATAAATTTTTCTATCAAGTAATTTGTACATGATGCTGCTGAAAACTTTGTATTTGAGTTACTCCAGTTACAGATATTTATGCATACGTACCATTCCATCTAGTCTCCTTTTCATTAAGGTGTAGTGCAGTAGTGTAATAATAGGATGCAGTCGATCATCCAAACACCTCATGCCCCTGCAGTTCTAATTCTCTGAAATTTGTTTCTTAACTCCACTCTAAGCATCATAAACAAACTTTTCATTTGTAAGTGATGAACAGAAATTCGTATGATAACAATTATATACTCCCTAAAAAAACAATCATATACATCTGCAACCTAATAACTTTTTTAGGTCAATGTTTTTCTGCAACTTATTACCACACCCCTATTTCTATGATAATTTGTTCTTTTCTCTTCTTTCTTTAGCTCACCAGTGTTTGGCCTCTGTTTGCAATTCTCATTTTCTCCATTTTTATGATTTCACATGGGGGGATTGTATATTGTTGATTGTCATTACCGTATTGACTGAATATTTGTGTTCTGTACTTCCTTTCTTTTTTGCAGGAAAGATTTTATTTTGGGGACCATGTTTTGCCTTTGTTTGAGACTGGAATTCCACTCTTGAAGCAGCGTCTCCACCAGCTTCCCGACTCTGATAAGGTGAGTGTGCGGCACTGTCTTCCATGTGTCTCATAATGAATCGTTATAATCATTTTTTGGGTTTATTTGCCTTGTCTATAAATGCTTGCCAAGTGGCTCTATTCTCTGTATTTATGATTTCCATTCTAATTAAAGTCACCTCTCAGATAGTTGTTGCATTTCCCGATGATGGAGCATGGAAGCGATTCCACAAGCAGTTGGATCACTTTCCCATGGTTGGTTTGAACTTTTGCTTAAAGTGAGAATTATTTCTATTATCATTTTAAATCTCACCTTTATGAATTGGATTTTTTTTAATGGCAGGTGGTGTGTAATAAGGTTCGTGAAGGTGACAAGAGGATAGTTCGGATCAAGGAGGGAAATCCTGCTGGTTATCATGTAGTCATTGTTGATGACTTGGTGCAATCTGGCGGCACCTTGATCGAGTGCCAGGTATATTTCCAATGGGTGACCCCTACTTATCAACACCTTTCTTCCCTACTCTTTATATACTCATGAACCTGTTGCTTCTGAATTTTGACATGTTTAAGTTCTTTCAAGATTGCAAATCTTCATGGTATCACTACAGGTCTTGGCTGTAGTTTGTATTCTGAATATCATAGAGCTAGCTTTTTAAAGCTTGGCCTAGATTGTGGACCTCTTGTCCACGCTAGGAAGTTTTGTTGTAACTATTAGTGTTATCAATAAAGCCTTTGTATCTGTAATTGGTATGTGTACATCAGAAACATAAAAGCATTTCAAACATTTATGCCATGCTTTCGGAACTTGAAGTATTCCGTAATCATTCCCTTTGTGTCTTTTATTCTGGCAGAAAGTTTTGGCTGCTCATGGTGCAGCCAAGGTTAGCGCTTATGTCACCCATGGTGTATTTCCTAAACGCTCATGGGAGCGGTTCACTCACAAGGATGGTAAGTACTTGCATGCTATTGTATACATGTCATCTTCGTAATTGTAATTTCTGTGATCCTTATTGCCAGTTGATTTGATTTTCAGAAGGCTCGGAGAAGGCATTCGCCTACTTTTGGATCACGGATTCCTGCCCGCTTACTGTGAAAGCCGTGGCAAATAAAGCTCCCTTTGAGGTGTTAAGTCTTGCAGGTTCCATTGCTGATGCTCTACAGATTTGAACGCATGCACTAAAAAATACAGTTAGACAATTTGCAATACTTATGACATCATTATTCTGCCGGCAAGTTCTGATATAAGTAGGTGATTTCACATTTTATGTTACTAATGAGTCATGACACATGACTGAAATTCGGATTGCTTCTAGTATTCCGCATTTAACGTTAGAACTTGCCTTGTTGTAACTCTCAGCTTTATAATGCGTTCACAAAGACAATAATTTAGTTGAGTTTGTGCCTCCCATGTGTTATGTATGGCCTGAGCTGCTCATTAATCTGTTACCTACTTTACAACCCAGACGCAAGGGAACAACTAAACCTTCGTAGCAACCAAACTGAAGATGTTACTCAATCCACTACATGGTTGATTTCTGACTGTTAATACATGTGGAGTTCACATTTCGTCAATGGTCTGAAAACACCCACATGGCCAACTAATCTTAGCAAAATCCTTCTACCCTTTTCCTGGCTTGCTCTTCTAATAAATTTTTTGTTTTTTAAACAATATATTTGGGTTGAACGTTGCGTCTAGCATGCCCTGTACTCGTGCCTCGCGTGACACAAACATGCATTGTCCAATTGAAATGAATCGTGCTCAGTGCCATGTTTATGACTGTTCAACCTCTTTTACACCTACTTTGACCAACATTCTCTTTGAAAATCCCAGCAGGCATATCCAACAATTAACTTTCAAACAAATGACATTGAGAGATTAAAATTTTGTGTGCGCACCATGTCACAGAGAGAGAGAGAGAGAGAGAGAGAGAGAGAGAGAACATCTGTACATCCATATATTTATTTAATTCAGTACAAAGTTTTTTGGTATATGACAACACCGACCCACTATGAACATGACGATTCTGTTTGTCTCCCTTCTATACAACCTTGAATATTTTTCCCCCTTAAACAGCCCTGAAGCCCTATTACCCAACAGGGCATTTTAGCCATATGAACACGTAAAATCATATTTGCAGTGGGATTTTAAAGACCCAGGACATTACAAAAAACAACAAAAGGAAAAAACCAAAAGGAGAAATTCTGCACAAACCGTTGAGCAATGCATATGGCTGCAGAGAGACTTCACAATTCAGCTATATGCTTCACCTTATTCTAATCCCTTGGTTGAATAACAATTTGCACTCTACAAATTAACAAAATGCTCTCTGCCCGCTTTCCCTTCCATACTTCCTCAGTAAATATCAGAGTTATCCAGTACTCAAAAGCGGACACTAGCCATAATTTAGTTATTATACGCCCCATACCTCGACTTCTCTCTCTACTCTGTACACTTGACTATGCAGAAGTTAGCAGCCCTGTCCCCCTCGGGCATGTAAGAATACCAATACATTGTCAACTGTTCTCTGGCTTCTCATCCAGATCCCCCTTTGGGCTGTCCAATGAGTCACCCAAGTAAGAGCCATCCGGCTGCCGGATACATATGTTTAAGTTTCTGGAAAGGAAAGTTTCCTGGAGGATCCACAAACATAAACATATGAATATATCAGAAAAGAATATAGGGTGTTTATGTTTGAGATCAAATTTTGATAACTGGAGCAGAGAGAGCAACATCATTATAACAAAAGAAGACATATAACTCAAACATATAACCTGATCACTAGTCTCTTGGCCCTCTGAGTGGAACAGAATGGGCCGACAACGCTTGTCCTCATTCATTAGGCTTGAATTCTGAAAATGAGTCACAAGGGCAGCTTTGCCCTGGATTCGTGCATATGCCAATGAAGCAACTTTTTCACTGTTGAACTTCTCCCATTTCTTCCCATTAAATGCCTGCACCAATTTAATGGTTTGAGTACTATCGTAAACATTAAATTTCTCATTAGTTTTCACTCTGACTGATGAATTTGAACATTCTCAAATTGCCAATCAAATATCAAGAAAAAGTTCTTCGGTTCAAGCTAGTGAATAAAGCACCCAAATACAATTTAACCAACAACAAACAAAGGGATAAAATGGCCCAAAATTAACCTCATAAAAGGCTATAATATGGGAAGGAGACACCATATTGATGAAGGCATAACCCACATTGCACTTATTCTGCAAAGAGAGCAGGGTGCTGATTAGCATTAGATAAACTTGAGGAAATTATAGAGCACTCACATCAAATAGTAGCGCAAAGAATCACCTTAAAGTCGATTGGCAGGTAGAGAAAATCATATGTACCACAGTGATTTTCATCAATAGCAGCCAGCAGCATTTTTGAAGTGTACCTAATATGAGAAAGACGAGCAAAATGATAAAGGTATTCAAAATGATAGGAGTTGCAAGCATATACTTCCTAGGATGATTACAACTTTTTTTCTTACTTGTTCGGGATGTTTTTTATCATTAAAGTAGTCCTAATATCTTCCCCACTGATAATTTTATCCAAATCAAGTTGATACTGTTTTTTGCTATCTATTTGATTCCCATTATTCTCAATTCGCCGACTTCTACTACGATCAGCCAACATTTCATTGATGGTTACTGCTGGTCCAGTATATGAGCCATTCCCAAGGTACATAGGGCCATGCTTTGGCAATGACATCATTCTGAAACTAGGCGAGCTATTTTCAGTAATGTTTCCTGGAAGACCCACACCAGCACTCAATGTTGCACGACTGCCCATGTTCATCATGTAATTCCCACTGTTGCGACTTAAAGCCATGCCCCCAAACACTGGATTCATGAAGGATGTTTCTGGTGACTCTGGAAAAAAGCCAAAATGTCTATCCAGAGGAACACCAGATGGAGCAGATCCCACATGTTGGCTATGTGAACTCAGGAAAGAACCATGCCGGCTACCCAATGAAAAACCTTGTCCCTGTCCACTGGATGAAAATGGATTCCCCACAGATGAGGTTGGCCAGGCAGAAGAATTATGCTCGGCATAAGGAGTTGGACTTCCCCAGAGAAACTGAGGACCTGACAATGTTCCAATCCCTGCTGAATTTGAATTTGACTCGCTAAATGAGATGGGACCTGGACTTGCACTTAATTTCTGCTCGGGATAGGAAAGGGAATGCTGATACCCTGCTCCTTGTGTTGATGTAGAGTTGCTATATATTTGATTTATATTGTTTAACCTTCCTTGATCTTTACCAATAGGCGCAATCTTTGGAGAGTTAGACGCATGAGCTGGGAGAATTGAAGCTAACCCAGGCAAATGGTTGCTGTCTGGACTGAGGCTTCCCAAACCTGGGGACTTACTGAAAGCTGGCTGGTTATGCTCAATGGGGCTTCCAATGTGTGCCCAGGTACCTATCACAGTAACAAATCAATTGTTTAGCTTCAGCAGCATGCATTCCCAATAAGTGCCAATCCAACACTTGGTGAAAACAAGCACATTGGTCATTGGTGAGAGATCTACCTGGAGGAGAGTTGGTCAATGGTGAACCCACTTGATGTCGGAAACTCCGAGTTTCATCTTGTTCAAGCTCTTGAGTGAGTTGTTGCATCAAGCTAAACCCAAAAAAAAGGTGTGATGAATTAATTCCTTGCCCAGCTTAATTATTTAATAAAAAATCAACAGTATTTCTGTAGTAGTGGGATTCAAGAAAGGTTATATAATACAAACAGAGTCAAAATATATAAAGGATAGTAAGATTCAAAGGAAGAAGAAGCTTGACAATTCATGAAAATATGTGTTGCAAACTCTCCATAAAATAGGGGGGCAGCATCTAAAAATTCTATACATGGCACAGGATCTATGCATTGATTTTTTAATAGGTAAGCAAAGGAGGCTCCAAAAGAACATCCCCGGATAAGATTCCAACGGGTCAAAGGAAGCCCAGCCCAAATCGAAAGTGTAACCATTAAATTTGAATAGAGCTTTAATCTAAGACTCCACTTCACAGGATGGAAGTTACCTCTTGAAACACATTTATTTTCTGTGGATAATTATTTTTTGAAGTCAACTAAGCAGCCAAGACTGTAAAAAAATATTTTTCAGATTATGCCCAGGAATCTGACAATCTTGACTAAAGTTCTCATGAACACTTCACGTTGAACTTCAGTAAAATATTTTTATTTTATGCGAACCTAAATTTTTGCATACAGTAATTGCCAGTGTTTGAAGACATTGCACTGAATGGAGGATTTGGAAATTTGATTTTTGTGTGAGACATTTAAAGGGAAAAATTCAACAAATGAAAGCACCATTAGTCAAATAGGCAACATTACACTTACAAGATCCAAGGAAACCTTTCGCCTCACTATTTGTCACCCTCATGAAATTAATGGATGATGAAATTCAGGGCAATACAAAATGTCTAAACTCATATTGCAAATTGTTGCAGAACCCAAAGTAAATTGATACTTACGTTCTACGTGCTCCACCAGGGCGGCTAGGTTCGAGCTTTATGCGTTTCCCAGCTATGTCACTCCTATTTAATGCCCGTAAAGCTGCCTCTGCAGCTCTAACATCATAAAACTCTATGAATTTATGGTGTCTCTTGTGTGGTGTTTCCCGAATCTGCATTTTGTACTCATGGAATGTTAAATATCAGACAACCAATCAAGATAATAAAAAGGTGCACAACTGCACATACAAAACAAGAATGCTAACAAAACGACATACAACATTTATGCACTAAAATTTACCTCTTTGACTTCTCCATAAGCCCCAAATATCTGTCTAAGGTCATCATTTGACACTGATGCATCCAAATTGAACACCACAAGAGTTCCTTGGTTGATATCCTTTTCTGACGGGTTATCCTGGATTTCAGCAGAGAACAGGACGCATTACGAAGATGTTGAATGAATAACTAGTACAAAACCAAACTATTATGGATAACATGTATTCAAACCTTAGGAATTGAAAAATGAATGTCAAGTTTCCTTCGTCTCAAGGGCTTGTTCTGTAATGCACGCATTGCAGTGCGAGCAGCTCGGATATCATAGTAAGATATCATCACAAAGCCCCTATGCTTGCATGCAGTGTATAAAGTTCTGATATCCCCATATTGCTGAGGAAAAAAGGGATGGGTCCATAAATCAATAAGAATCAAGAGTATTAAAGTGCAGACGAAAAGTTGCCATACACACCAAAAATATATATATAAAAACTCAAAAAACACTGCCGATACCAATTCTGTTTCCCTTACACACCAAGAGGAAACGCGCGCGCGCGAGAGAGAGAGAGAGAGAGAGAGAGAGAGAGAGAGAGAGAGAGAGAGAGAGAGAGAGAAAATCATTGCAAGGGCAAAGAAACCAGTGCACCAAATACATTATCTACCAAAAGATTATGTTGCAAAGAAATTCCCACTGACAAGAACAATGTTGGCAGTGGCACTTGAATTATCTGTAATGAACACTGAAAGTACAGTACAACAAATTTGTCACCAAAAGTGGTCTCTAACTATAGCAGGTAAGTTCTTAGAATACCAACCCTGAAACCTACCTGTGTCATTCAGTGAGTCAGCCAATGCAAGTTGCAACAACAAACGAATTTATAACAACACCAACTCAACAAAGAGAGCATGATTGGAACTCCAAAGTGCAAGGGAAATGAGTTACATAACAAGTTCTGCCGGAAAATTTACGTGCATGGATGAAACTACTAAAGGAAAGGCCCTCTCCATGATATCAAAAGTCGATTGCTTGATTTTCTTTGCAATAAGGAACTTCATGAACTTGAATAGTCTTAAGTTTCTAATAAGGGATTTTTAAGGGGCAAGAGACAATTCCATTGAATCAGGAAGCTAGAATTCATTTTGTTCCATTTCATACAGAAGTCTCACCTAGAGTTTTATTATTATTTTTCTTCATTTGTCTGAAAAGCAAGAATCCCTCCTAAAACCTACTACCTAAAAACACCACGAAAATCTTTTGACTTTTGGGAAAATCATCATGGCCTCGGATTTAATAACTCACCAAGTACTCCAAAGCAACCCGCAATTCACCCACCCAAAAGAAAACAAGTGAACATTTTATTTTTGGTCGAATAAAACAAGTGAACATTAAACCAAAACATAACCAGGAGAACAAATAAAATAAGCAAGGCACAGAGGCCAAGCAAAATTGACACTTATAACGAAATAACTGGCAATACCTCAAATAGAGTTCTCAATTCAGAGTCCTCCACGTTACTATTGATATTTCTAACGAACAAGGTCCTTGATGGATGCTCTCCATATGGGTGCTCCCCAGCCACAGCTCCCACACCATTTGGAAGAGCATAATGACCAATCCCATTTGGAACAACCCCATCAGATATGCTTAGTTTTGACATGCCAATGCCAAGGCCATCTTGAGATTCAAAATCCAATTCCATTCCGCCTCCACTGCCAAAGAGGTCATATTCTTCAACATCCTCCAGCTGATTAGGCAATCGACTTAGATCAAAATCATCTGTTATGCCTGCTAAGAGATCATCTTCATCATCAGGAAGCATGATCCCAAATGCGTTGGATTCAACATTTTCAAGCGGATCCTTAATCTCATTTTCTTGCTCAACATTGTTTAAACTAGGCAAGCTATCATCAACAGACTGACCCAAATGCTCCAAGTCAGAGAAGTTCACTGCATATTGAATAAATCGAGTCTCAACTCTCAACAACCATTCTACAGATAGGGAAAAAATTTACATTGAAAAAAGAACTCACACATACACTTTTCACGTGGAAGTACAGGCAATGAGCTCGAAAACAAGCTAGTATCACTTGATGCATGATATGCCTCAGTTGCATGAAGAATCCCCCATGCATTACTTTCCAATTTTCTAGGATTATTAACTGATGGAATCTTAAAGGCCCCTACAAAAACGGTTACAAATGACAGATCACGAGAAAGATCATGCATACATAAGGAACTAATATGTATGTAGCATATGCACGTGGCTATGACCCTGTGCCATGCTTCCATCAGTTAAAGGAAAGAGAAGGAACCTTCAAAACGACCCAACATAGTTTCCTGTAAATGTTTCTCCATTGAATCACTTTCTGCATACACAAGGGCAGTAAAAATAGAAAGCTCAACTATCAGAAAACTCTCAAATTTATATTTCTGCTAGTTCAGAAAACATGCCTGTGTAAATACAGATATATCACACGCTGATACAAATGTAATGGATTAACAATACATACAGAAGCCGTTATGGTGCAAAGAAATGAAAAGTAAAGGAATAATTAATAATTTTTTAACATAATTTATAACTGATTTACAAATACAAGGGCAAAAGACCATGGCTGAGCTCCTCAATATTTCCCTATTTGTTGAGTCAGCCAAGGAATCAAGTCAGTATCACTCAGAACGTACATAAATGGGAAAGCATCAATAATTGCTGTCTTCATTTCAACCAAGAAAAACCATCAATGATTGGAAAAATGAGCATCGGAATATGTACATATATATGTCGGAAGTATAAAAAACCTGCAGAGGTATATTTGATCTTTTAAGTACACACAATTTTATGGTTCTTTTTTTTTCCCTAGAAAAAAGCACACACAAATTTAGATGCTTGCATAGAAGAATATAATCAAGGGAGAAAAGTATCCATTAGCACAAAAATAAAATATCCCCCAGAATTACCAATGATGGGACGGACTGTTATAACTGCAGTTTTGCATACCAATAACAGAAGGACCTACCGAAACCCAGACAAGTTTTCTAATTGATAGTATAAAGCTAAAACCAGGTTGACAGATTACCCCAAAACCAAAGTTTGGGCTGATACAAAATCATGCTAAGCCCATATAATAAGTCAAACACAATCGACTTGGAATTGAGATGAAGAAAGAGCAACAGAAACAACCTAGTAGCTCAAAAATCCAACTGGGTACCAAGTAAACAAAGTTCTCAGCTCAAATTTAGCATCTAATTCAAGTTTCAACAAAAGGACTTAAATGTTGAAATACCCCTGTACACCTACCCACATCAGAACCCAAATTAGCTGCAAATTATTCAACTTTCCCTCAATAGTAAAATTAATCTCACAGAAATAGAAAAACCCACATGCAATATCAACCAATCACATGCAAAAATCCAAAATTTTCAAACAAAAATCATAGGGGGAAAAACTCAAAAACGAAACTCAAATTTGAATTACCTCAAACAATCCAGAACTGTTGTTGTTGAGAGATGGAAAAGAGTAGAGAAAATTGAAAAGAGAGACAGAGTTACCTTATAGAGAGAGTACAAACAAAAGCAGCAATTAAAGAGAGTCCATTGAAGATGGATTATGTGGCAGCCTGAGTTCAGAGTTGTTTGTCATGATCAAGGAATTGCTGAGAAAGAGAAAGAAAGGGTAGAGAGAGTGTATGCGTTTGAGAGTTTCGTAGAAGCAGAGATATTTGTTTCTTCCACTCCTCTACTTCCTTTGCTGTCGCCGAGAAACCAGAGAGAAAATGTACGAAAATTGTAAGAGAAACCCAAAATTAAAAATATGAAATGAAAAAAAATATGAAAAATGAAAAACACGGTCAAATGATTGGAGGCAAGGACCAGTGGCAGCAGGACATGGAAAATATTTTATTATTTCCGACACTCACACACTCACACACAAACCATCGAAAACAATACACCAAGCTCTCTCTCTCTCTCTCTCTCTCTCTCTCTCCAACTAGAAATTCGGCTGCATTTGAATTTCATTTGGCGTCCGTTGACACAAAGCATTTGAGATATGACACACCGCAATCCAAACTCTTATGAAATTCGGATAATTTCGCGGGGGTCTTTGACCCTTGTGCTTGCTGGAATTACGTAACTGCCATGCTTCCCTCGCTTTTACGGATGCGTGCGTGTATGATTGCGTGAGGGATGGGACGGGACCAATGGGAGGAGGAGTTAGAGGCAGCTTTGCTGCTGGTGGTTGCAGGGGATTATTGTAATACTTTATGGTGGTGGGGTTGCTGACGTCTTGTTGCGTCGGCCAGAGTGTTGGGTTCCACTACTTTTCTACGGTATGGCCCGGGGAATAACTGGGACCAATTAAAAATTGCCACGTTTCTTTACTCATGGGTCGACTTTGACCGAGGCCTCGAGATGTAGGGCTTTAGCCCAACCTAATGGACTTTGGGCTGGACTTCTTTCTTTCTTTAATCTATTGGGGGCTAGACTTTAAGACTTACGTAGGCTTTATCATCTTAGAATGTAAAATAAAATAAAATAAATAAAAGTTATGTTTTTTTAAGATTTTTTCTATTGAAATGGAACGATAATATACTAAATTCACACACACTATAAGAATGCTATGACTTGAACTCATGATCTTTACTAAGAGAGCATTTACTCCAAACCACTATACTAACAGATCATTTGCATTTTAAGTCGGATAGATTAGCATATAAGATTGGATTGGAAAGAATATCCATCATTGACACTAGTGTTTCGAATTTAAGTTGCGGCTTCCAAGTCTAGGTCTTGGGTCCAAGGTCAAGGAGAATAAATATGAAAACTACGAAGCTAACCTCATCCCATGTCGATGTCATTCTTACTCAAAATTCGAAAAGTATGATAAATTATAACCTCTTTTTTGTTTTCAAAAATATGAAATAATAAATAATAAATTTGAAAAAATGGTGTTGGGTGTTGTGTGTGTGTTTGCTCTAAACCAAATTTTGTGATCACTGATCATGGGTGGGGCCCATATTCCATTATGACATTATTGTATAGACTGGGTTTTTATACGTGGATGAAGCATGGTCCATGGAATATAAGCAGAGTGGGGGAATAGAAATCCTTCTGATTGGTCAATTGAGAAGTGGGCTCTCTATGTTGGACTTCAGCAAATCCATCAATTTTGTGGGCTTTTTGGGCATAGAAATACAAGCAAGTTCAAAACCGCTCTCACACACAAAGGGCCTCAGGGTTGTAGTTGGCAGAGTTTTTCTTTCTGTGGGCAATTACAAAGTTTTGTTCTATTTTTCTGTTTTCTAGATTCAAACGCGTTCGACAAATATTACCTGGAATTTTCTAATCAATGGAATTGATCACATGCAAAACGAGTTACGCAAAGTGCAAATGTAAAATACTATATAATATATTAATTTGAGTTGATTAAGTTATTCCATAAGATCTTCTTATCTTTCTGGTCATATTTGTTTTGTCATCGAAACCCCTAAAATCGATTTAGCGAAACCTTAACGATAGTTATATACCGCTTACGCATGTGATTGTTTACTTAAGCCTCAAATTCAACAACCCGCCTCAAGATTCAATTTATTTCCTTTTCGGATTTTTGGCTTTATACATATATAATATATTATTTTTTCAATTGTCGGTGTACATTTTATACATCAACGATTGATAACCGCTTAGACGCGAGTCACAATCGTATTGAAAGCAAGCCTAATATGGACACCTAACCCCCCAACCCCACAAAAATACCGGGAAAGTAGATAGAAAGAGCATGTTGTGGCTTTCTTTGCTCGGAAGACACACATTCTAGGGTGAGAAAGAAAATGAAAGTGGAAGCACAAGGCCGAAGCAAAGCCACATATAGAAAGGGCCTTTGGGGTTTGGGTTGAGTTGGCAGCACTTGGCATATCAACAGTAAGCACTGAGGGAGGAGAGAGGAGAGAGGAGCATCAGCATCATGAGCAATGCACCTTCATGAAGATGCAATCATGTATGCAATTTGCAAACCGACAGTTGTGGGATCCACTTCCACAGGTCCCACCCACAATATGAAAGGTAGGATCCACCTACTTTTCTTCCCCGCCGGTCGCTTACTTTGTCAAAGAAAAAGTTCACGTGGCCATGTGGGGTGGGGGGGGTTATTGACATGACAGGATATACTTGTGATGGAGGTTAGGGATATTCCTTTTTCCCTCAACACGTAATACAACCGTACAAATACGCAGCACATACTACTTGTACAGTTTATATATACGTATTTGGTCTGCCCATTTGACTTTTCGACTACGGATCCGTGCAACACGCGGGTATGCCTTGACGTGTCAGATTAGTATTGGGCGGGGCCATTGCTTCGCCTGCATTTGCATGGGCTTGGCTGGCTGGCAATAGTCCACTTCTTCTTATTCTTCTTCTTCCATGAAACAACTCCGAGGCTCATAATTTATGTGGTGGCTATTGGATTGTGTCCACGTCAACATCTTATATATATGTATGTACATAAGTGTATTAGTTAAGGTACCATGATACAAACTCCACATGCATGCTATAATATTTTGCTTTTTTTAAGGATAAGTTCAAAATCTCTCTCTAGAATATATTTTGTGTTTGTTCTTTTTTCACGATCCTTTCCTATGACTGATTGTGTGTTTGTTTACTTTTGTTTGTGGCCATTTGTCTGATTAAGAATGGTAATCGGAGTTGTCGGGCAAAATCATGTAAAAAAGAATCCGTTGGGATTCAAGAGTTGGATATTTTATATGACATAACTTTACAAAAATTAAGCCTTTTTAACTCACTTGATGCAACTACTGGCGGACCCAAGAATTTTTTAGCGGAGGTGCAATTTTGAAAGGTTAAAAACTCTTTGTGGATTGAACATCTAAGGTTTTTTACCTAAATTGACCTTAGGTCTCTTCATGCATTCATATCATACATGAAAAATTGTTCTATGTAAAATTATTGACTAAGTATGAAAAATGGTTTTTCGGAATAATCATTTTCTCAATATAATTTTTTGCGGCTTTTATTCCTTACACATCAAATAAGAAAACTTGATTTTATGAGATTTTATTATGAAGTATATATTGACTTAATGAGCTATCATTTTTAGCATAAATCGTATTTTGCACTAAAACCGATTTTTTAAATTTTGATTTGAGGGAAATTTGATTTTCTAGTATTTTTATTTGAATCCAAATGGGGGGTACTTCCTTATTTACATTGTAAACTTAAGTAAATGGAGTAATATAAAAATAAATGAAAGTAAAAGACAAAGACATTTACTTAAATGTTGAAGATTGAATTAAGGAGCAAATGGGCAATTTCAAGCACCAACAATGGTTTTTCTGGCGAGGAGAGGTGCAGCTGCACCTCTTTGCTCCTTAACAGATCCGCCAGTGGATGCAACTGATAAAGGGAATTAATTAGATGTTATTCCAAACTCATTATTATTGTTCAAGACTCTCTTGTTGCCTAACTTGAGAATTTAATCGTAAAAATTTCAATACTCAAAGTGTCGTCTCATAGTTCAAAATCGAATAATGCTTTGTCCCGAGGGATCCAGCCTTTTCTCCTTGACCTAATTTTCTCCAAACATGGAGGTTGTGTTTCGAGTTGGATCGGAGGGGAACTATTATAAATGAGGCAATTGTTACAGTTTTTTTGTTGATAATCAAAACGAAATTATAAACTAGTAATACTATAATATATGGGAATGATGATCGAACTCGAGTGCAAATGGGTGAACACACTACTTTAATCAACTAGCTTAATCCATGTATTCACATTTTATATCCAAAGATGATGAAAAGTAGTTATTATTAGGAAAGTTAGAAAGATGTAGAAAGAAGGAAAAACTCTAGCTATCCCTAGTACCTAGCTCTCACCTCATATGGCATAAGCTAAGAATAATGCTCTAACTTCCTCCATGCGCGTCGACTGGATAAGCACAAGCATGACCTATTTATATATAAAAGATTTACAAAAATATAATCACAGACCAAATTTCTAGCTTTTTGCTAGCCTTTGACTAAAAACAGAATAAACAAAATGATTGAATGAAAACGACACAACTTTTTTTTAGTGCCCAAGATTCGGCATTCAACTTCCTTTTTCAGGCTTGATTGTGAAAGGGAAGGAATTATAGTAAATCTAATTGTTAAATCCCTTAATTTTTGCAGCAAAATCATCTCCACTTCAATCAGTGGCTTGTGGAGTTTTCACGGCAAGCTATTGGAGAAAGGGATATATATTCATATATTTTTAGTACATCTTTTGTCTTCTGATATGAGCCACAAGGAAACGTATAATTTATTTCTGATAGAAACAAGCAACCCCCCATGAAAATAAATAAAATTAGAAAGACATGATAGACAAACAACTTTTTTATTATTATTATCAAAATAAGAGCTTTCGTTCATAAAGAAGCGACGTCAATATAACCAGAACTCTTGACTTCTCTACAAAGTGGCCTCATTAAAACCTTATCATAAAAATCCCAAATGGAAGAAATCCGGTTAAAGAGAGGGACAAACAACTTTTCTTTGGCTTTTTAGGAGGAAGAGAAAAAAAAACCAAGGGTCTTATTCTCAAACAATTAATATTGATGAATGGATGCCTACATGCCCCACATCGCATGTTGATAAAGAAAGAAATGCTGGTATTGTGTCTCCCAACTTTTGAGGTCTGCCTCCACCCCCACTCCCAAAACTTCAAAAGTGATTTGAAGTGATCAAGATGGTTTTGGATCACGCAGTTTTTATTTTTCTGTGGAAACGCTTTTCTTTGAAAATTGAGTTTCAGATCCATTTTTTGTCTTCTGTTCTTCTGTTGCCTTTTTGTAACAGGAAGATGTTTGTGCGGATTTTTCTCTTATCCAGACATCCAGGTTGTTTAGTGTGCGGATTCCAATGTTTGCAAGTGTGTTTCATTGTAAAAAATGATTTGAAGTTGTACACTTCTACAGCACCACCGACTGGATATTTTTATATAACAGTGTAGTGGCTTGTGATTTGGCAGCATGTATAAGAGGAGAAAACTGAAGAAACATTGAGGTCCGCATGCTAAACAATCCGGACATCCCGATAAGAGAAATACTATATATATATATATATATATATATATTCTTAACTGCTATATAGTTTTCTTCAAAGTTGTACTAAATATCTCAAACGTTTCTTAATATGGTTCTGTTGGTAAAATGTCTTATCCTTGGACAAGAGATATAACACCAAATATTCAAGCTTCATTTACATTTGACCAACTACCATTTGATTTAGCGGTATCTGTCTTCATTTTGTTGGAAGATGTCTCTTGATCAACTTACTTGAATAATAAAGACGATATATATATATATATATATATATATACATGATGAATTTAATATCTAGTTATGAGTACTGTCTCAAAATGGTGCAATTCCCATATGTAATTGGTTTATAATAATTAATTTTTGGCAAATTTTTCTTCCATATTTATTTACAATATTGCATGATCCAATACCAAAAGTCAATTGAGGTTGGATAAAACGTCCATGTTGGAAGGTGTAGCACTTGCTTTCAAGTACCAAACGGATACATGTATGAGATTTGTTGGTAGTATGGAATTTTCATTTTCTTTAATATATAGTTATTATATGGCAAAAACAAAATAAAAATAAAAATAATGTGTCTAGGTTCTTATTTTTGGGTGGTCCTCTCTATAACCTTATTTAATATAATAAGTGTGACCATTCATGGAAACTAGATTTTATGTCAAGTAATCACTAATTGATACGGACTATTAAAAATAATTTATCAAATTAGGTGGATTCTTAATGAGAAGTTGAAAACTACCCATCTTTAATGCATTGTCTTGATAAACATGCGTGATGCATGATTGAATTTCTTATGGGGGTATGATTCTTGATTACTATATATATTATGATTTCTGATGTGATTTTTAATTATTTGTCGCATATGAGTAATACAATACCATATGTTAAACCGATACGAAAGTATTTGAATTTGGAATATCATCTAATACTGGAAGATAAATACCACTAAGAACTAATTGGTAAAAACCTCATTTTGGAATTTATTTGAGACGTTATTGATTCTATGTTGAGGGGTCTATTGATTTTACAAAATCCATTCTTATTGGATTGATGATATATTTTTCTTAATAAAAGAAAAACAATGTCACAAATATTTGGAGAATAAAAAGTGAGTAACGACTCATTTAAATAACACACTTTATTATTTACTAGCTCTTTGGCACATGCAAATTAGTTTTATTTTTTATTTTTTATTTTATTTTTAGAATTAAGAAAATATAATATGTGTAGTTATGTTACATAAAAGTAGCACATATTATTTGATTTTGTTTTTAATTTGAATTTTTTTAATATGAAAAAATGTGAATTTACCATATTATCCTTATTTAATTAATAATTTTAATTCTTAATGTTTGAATTAATCAAGGGCATTTTCTATATTTCACCATTTTCTGTTTTTTGCTTTATATATATAGATAAATATATTATACGTAGTTCCAAATAAAATCATCAAAATTTGATTGGATTTAATTGAATTGTAACATAAATAAGTCAATATTAAACCTAGCAAATTGATTCTAATTGGATTAGATTAGATTGGATTAAAACGGAACTCTAAATAATCACGTGGTGATCAATAATGGATCACAATTCTCCACCCTTGCCTTGTTTTTATTTTTTGAATAATAAACTTTTTGTTCTTTATATTTGATAAATAGATAATATTTAAATGATTAATGTGATCATGATGATTACCATCATTAAATTTTAACCAAACCACTTATCCATGTGGCACCTTGTAGACCTCCCACATTGTTCCCACCAACCTCCACCCCACCACTTAAAACCCACCACGTGTACACCACACCTTACCTAACAAACTTTGTGATTTCTGAATCAGCAAAAAATCCGATTAAAAGAAGGGCAAAAATGCAATTTAGTTTGCAAATCCTTCTTCAATTAGAATATGGAATCTCCATACAAGAATCTGCCACCTCACTCAAAAACCCACAATATCCGAAACAACCCCTACATTTCCTCGAAATTTCATCTCACCGCCTCTGTAGGCTGTAGCTAGCTCGCTCTCTCTCTCTCTCTCTCTCTCTGTATATCTCCATTATTAATATCCTTTTCCGTATCCCTAAGTTTCTACAATACGATTACGATAGCATACCATTCCATCTACTCGCACCCACTAGATTTATTCTTTACAGCTCTCTCTCTCTCTTTTCTCTCCCTTCTCTCTCTATTTCTCTGTGAGTCCTCTCCACCCTTTTGTCGGTGTTATCAGATCTTGCAGAACGCAAACTCCGGGGCTCTCTCACTGGTGCCTTTTCTTCTTTTTTCTTCTTGTTGTCCTTCAACACCAAGTTAGATAGCAATTCGGAGTTATTTAATTTGTGGGTGTTGTATCTATATTGGAAAATGTTAAAGCTTTGTGTGTTGGGTGCTTTATGGTGGTAGTTGGTGGGCTGCCTAATTGCTTTTGTTCAGCGCGTGAGGTTTTGGACTTGGAATCGGAATTCGAGGGGTGCATGAGGGATTTGGTTGTGTGGGTTCTATGCTGGGTGAAGTTGGGATTGAGAATAAGGTGGGATTGTGGGCTTGTGATAAGGAGCAGGGGAAGGTGGGGCAAATGTGGCTGAGTCTTTGTGGAATTTGAGACCTGGGTTTTTTCTGTTTGTGCTTGATCTCAGCTGGATAAGAGTTTTTTAGCTCAGTTTTTCGAGATTTTGAGTTCTGGGTTTGACACAAAAATGCAGCAGGATCATTTGAAGAAGGTGCCTTTTCTTGAATTTTCCAGTTCTTTAATTTGTGATAGGCTTTCAGAAATTGTGTGAAAATAATTGCCGTTCGTTTCATTTTTATTTATTTATGTGCAACTGTGTTTTAAGTAACGTTTTCTATGTGCAATTGTGTTGCAAGTAACGAATCGTGATATGATTCATTATATTGTGAATTTTTTAAATAAATATTTACATAAAATTTGTATTTGTATTGTTTATCGTGAAAGTTGAGATCTTTGTGCAAATTGAGCTTTGAAATGGAGCTTTTTCGACTGATGATGGAGTGGGACATATGTTAGCTGATAATTATTGGTTTTGATTTTTCCCATCTATGATTAACTGGTATTAGATTCAGTTCTTGTTTAATATAACAGTCATAATGGATAACGGCATAAGTTAATGGCAATTTTCCTGAAAGAACTTTTCATTCTTATTCTGGAATTCCATCCAATGAATTTAATGCTTATACTTCTCTTTTGAGATCATTATGTGCCAATTTCATGGCTCTCTCTCTTCTTTCTATCTCAGGTGTAGATTCCTCTTTACTAAAATGATATTTCTCTCAGATCGATCCTTTCAAATATCTTGTTTTTCTGGATCAATTTTTTTTATTTATTGTTTTCAAATTTCGTTGCCCGTCTTCAACTTCTGAAACTGCTGGAGTAGTTGTAGGAATTTGAGGTATTTGTTGTGCGCTTTCTGATTTTCATTTTTTTTTATTTGTTTGGAGTTGATGTCTAGGACTTTTAAATGTTGTTCCTAAAGTATCTGATTAGAAAATACTTAGAAATCACAAGCGGGATGAAATGTTTCGTCACGGTTACTGAAATTATCATAGAATCTGGAAAGTGCAACATATAAGAACAAATATATAGGTTGGCTACACAGAGGGTAGCCTTTTCGGAGTTGATCCCGTGCAATGTAAGAATTTGGTATATGTATTAATTGTGTTGGTTGCATGGCATCTTATGACACATTATATATATCAAATATGCCTGTAGTATTCTTGCACCTTTGTTTTTCAGTCTGATGTTTTTGTGCACATACTTTTTTGTATATTAACACATAAAAATCCTGTGCTCATTGTCATTGAAAATTATTTGTTGTACTCTTTGTTCATATTTATCTTTTGTTAGTCAGCATTTCTTGATGTCTGTTGTGATAGCATCATACTTCATGATTGTATCTATTTGAGTATCATTGTTCTTGATTTATACTGTATTCTAATCTGAATGGGATTCAATGCAACAGAATCAAACTGAGATGGACTTCTTCTCTGATTATGGTGATGCCAATCGATACAAAATTCAGGAAGTTATTGGAAAAGGAAGCTATGGTGTTGTTTGCTCAGCAATAGACACACATACGGGTGAAAAAGTGGCAATAAAAAAATACATGACATTTTTGAACATATATCTGATGCCGCTCGTATTCTTCGTGAGATAAAGCTTCTCAGACTTCTACGACATCCCGACATTGTTGAAATTAAACACATTATGCTACCGCCTTCTAGAAGAGACTTTAAAGATATCTATGTTGTTTTTGAGCTCATGGAGTCAGATCTTCATCAAGTTATCAAAGCAAATGATGACCTGACACGAGAGCACTATCAGTTCTTTCTTTACCAGCTGCTTCGTGCATTGAAGTATATTCACACCGGTACATCCTTCTCGCTAATTACTTTGCTGCTTTACCTATGTACTTTTATACTTGGTAAAAAAAATAAAATTCAAAACCATGCTAGGTTTACTGCCTGCCATAAGGACCCTTATTTGTGTATATGTGTGCACTTAGGTTCTTGTGGTCTATTATATTTCTAGCGGCTGATTGGGTGTGTTCTGCATTTTTTTCTTTTTGATTGTACTCTTGTGTTTGGGTATCTCTCAATCTTTCCTGTCCCCCTCCCCTCAGTCTTTCATTTATTTTTTCCCACTGAATGTGAACATATCTGATACTTACCTAATTGGCTGCAGCAAATGTCTACCATCGAGATTTAAAACCGAAGAACATATTGGCAAATGCAAATTGTAAACTAAAAATCTGTGATTTTGGGTTAGCAAGAGTTGCATTCAATGATACACCCACGACAATATTTTGGACGGTACTCAATCTGTGATGTCGTTTGTTTATCTATCCTAGAGTTATTTCACATAGAATGTGAGGACGTTTTCCAACATCTTAAAATAGTACTAATACTTCTGCACCTTTAATGGGACATTTGCAGGACTATGTTGCAACTAGATGGTATAGAGCTCCAGAACTTTGCGGATCCTTTTTCTCTAAGGTAGAGCTTCACTTAGAGTTTCTTAAACATTTTAAAATTCATAACAGCTTAAATAAGGCAAGGGTTAACGAGTAGTTTGATCTGAATTTAGTAATTCAGCGGTCAATCCATGTAATCATTCGCCCAAGATTAGTGCATCTAAATGCAACAGATATCTCCTTCCCCTCTATTTATTTCAGTTGCATTTTCGAACTTGCAGCATGTATTTTCCATGGGGATAGCCAATGTGATATGGTGCCATTAAGTAATATTATTCTTTGGTGTTGAGGAGAGATGGCACGTACTCTTATTTCCTCTCCTATTGAAATGGAAGAGTGAAATGGAAACCGATAACTTACTATGGCAATATTATGTTTTATATTGCAAGTTGTAGGGGAGTTGTGGCATGTCTATTGTTCTTGTAATTAACATTCCAATTTGATTCTAGTGTTTGAGTAAAAGCATTTTTTTCTTCTCTACCTACTAAATTTTGATTTCATGTGAATGCAGTATACACCTGCAATTGATATATGGAGTATAGGCTGCATCTTCGCTGAGGTATTAACAGGGAAGCCACTTTTTCCTGGAAAGAATGTTGTTCACCAGCTGGATTTGATGACTGATTTGCTTGGGACACCATCATTAGATACCATATCTCGGGTACGGAAAAGCCGTCTTTTCTGATGCAATGTTCTGTTGCTCTTTCTATTTTATTTTAATTAAGTATTTAAGTTTGTGTCCTCATAATCACAACCCGCTACTTTATTTGAGTGCAGGTTCGAAATGAAAAGGCAAGGAGATACTTAACTAGTATGAGGAAAAAGCAACCTGTGTCATTAGCACAAAAATTTCCGAATGCTGATCCTTTAGCACTACGACTCTTGGAAAGATTGCTTGCCTTCGATCCAAAGGACCGACCAACGGCCGAAGAGGTTTGTCATGCTGTAATAGACTATCTACTTTCTTAGCATTATGCCATATGTGTGCCAATGCATATATCCAGCCAATTGCTGGAATGAAAGCATCATATGTGATTAATCTAGCTAGTGTGGATATTTAGTCGCTTGATAGTAAATGTGTTGAATTTTGCCTTTTGTGTTTTTACCAGGCACTTGCTGATCCTTACTTTAAAGGATTGTCAAGAATTGAGAGAGAACCTTCGTGCCAGCCAATTACAAAGATGGAGTTTGAATTTGAAAGGCGAAGGGTCACAAAGGAGGACATACGGGAGCTAATTTTTCGGGAGATATTGGAGTACCATCCTCAATTGCTAAAAGACTACATAAACGGAACCGAGAGAACTAATTTTCTCTATCCGAGGTTCAACCAGCCATAGTTGCTTTTAGCATTCAAATATTGTTGCATAGATTGATTAAGGTCCTTTATGCTGCTATCTTTCCCCTGACTGTTTGTGTGTATTTGTACACAGTGCTGTTGATCAATTCAGAAAGCAGTTTGCACATCTGGAGGAAAATGGTGGTAAAAGTGGTCCAGTGATTCCACTTGAACGAAAGCATGTGTCTCTTCCGAGGTAAAGTATAGTTCCTTATGTTTATTGGTTCACATATTGACAAGCTGCTATCAAAACAGTGTATGCAAAGTACTGGTACACTGTAATCACGGAGATAGTGCAAATAGGCAAGTTAGTTGTTGTCTAAGGGCTCCATTGTGGAATGTCCTGCTACTGCCTGACCTTTAATATCAAACAATCCCTATTTGAGGGATGTCTCCTTGTTAGGTTTGGCTAGGGATCCCTAATTAGTTGAGCTCATCCCTCTGCCCATTTTTACAGTGCTAGGATGTCTTCCGCTTATGACCTGTACTGTTCTTCCATGTCCAGGAAAGCTGCATGTATGATTTTTATTAGATTGTCAATGATTAAGATGATAATATCTTTACAGGTCCACGATTGTACATTCAAATACGGTCCCTCCCAAAGAGCAACAAAATTATGCATTCTTGAAAGATCAGAAAAATGCTGAAGAGGCATACAAGAATTCAAGGGACAATGAAGGAATTCATGTAAATCTATCAAGAACCATGCAAACACCACAAAGAATTTCTTTGGGTACGCTCAATAACTTTTAAGAATTTGTAGCTATCCATTTGCTTCTTGCTTTTCCATTTAGTTTTAACTGGATTTTGGTTACTTATCCAGCCAAACCAGGAAGAGTTGTTGGACCTGTTGCACAGTATGAGAATGGAAACATGATGAAAGATACCTATGATCGAAGGACACTAGTTAGAAGTTCAGTACTTCCTCCTCAGGCTGGCCCTCCTGCTTATTGTTATCGCAAACCCGGTGCTGGAAATCAAGAAAGGTCTGTAGTGGAAGTCGAGAGGGACATGTCTTCACAAGCCAAGCAAGCTGCACAGTGTGGCATGGCAGCGAATGTAGCACCGGATGTAGCTATCAGCATCGACTCCAACCCATTTTTTATGACTCGGGTGGGAGTCAGTAAGGTGGAACATGATGACAGAATTGCTGTTGACACAAACTACTTGCAGACAAAGGCTCCATATGGTGGGATTGGCGCTGCGGCTGCCACTGCAGCAGCCCACCGCAAGGTTGGAACTGTTCAGTTTGGCATGCAAAGGATGTATTAGGCGAGCATTCAAAGAGTCGGGTCATGGTAATGATGCATAATAATTATGCATAATGAAGCAGTTGATGCAGAGGCAGAGGACGAAGATGGAGCACAGTTCATGCATGTCAGGAAGGGCTCCATCAAGGGGAGGACGGATAAGCGATGGATAAGCGCTCCAAGGGGGTTGTGATGAAAAGAGGCAGTCGGTGCTTTCCTTTAAAGAGCCAGTTTTCTGTGGTTATGTTAGATACGAGTACGTTTATCTTGCTTCAAGAAACTATATGTAAGCAACATTATACAATCAAATTCAAAAAAACGAAACTGTGTCCCTTACCTGCTTGTGGAGTTCATGTGAACATTAAACATAACTTGCATGCAAAGCACGGTTTACAGCTGATTGCAACAATTGCACAAGTAATTTTTAACATAATGGCCTTATACAACTTCTCTCTTCACTATATTTCAATTTGGCCAACATTCCACAACTCTATCAAGTGCCTCTGTTACTTCGAGCCTTCTAAGGATCAGCCTTGATTACACAAAAACCTATATGTATGCAGAAGTTACAACTTACAACCATACAGGATTACCTTTTATTGTAGCACTTGGGTTAAAAACAATGCCTGAATTGTATTGAACCGACGGTTTGGTTATAAAAAGAGTCAAACAGCCCAAAAATTGAATTGGACTGCTCCGATCTCGTTGAGTTTGTTGTTCTTACCTTTTTAAACTCGAATCAAACTAGACTAGTAATGTTGGGTGATTCTGTTCCTAATTAAAGATATGAACCGAATCAAATCAGATACGTCAAATTGAACCATATGAACCAAAATTGAACTGAACTGTGCTCGCCCTTACACAAGCCCACTCGAGCCAAGTTCTTTTGGACCATCAGATCATGTCGTAATGCAGGTGAAATAACCCTTCACTACTAAATGACTTAAAAGACTAAAGTTGATGCATGCTATCATTCTGAAAGGCCAAAAGGACGTCTAACCTGTAACCCTTTTGTCTCACGACTAGGCATGCTCTAGGCATGAGGCCCAAGTTGAAAGATCACTAAAAACAGATACGTACAGTTGGTGATAGAAAAAAGGTAGGGAAGTAAATGAGTTGGCAGCCATGGCCATCCAGCAACAAACTACAAGGCAAGGCAAGGCAAGAAGGGGAAGGCAAGGAACAGTTTCTGACTCAAACACAAATGCACCCACATCATCAGTACATTACGCATGCATGATGAATTCTCTCCTCTTCTCTCTGGTGATTATAATTATTACGATGGGTGCGCATAGTTCCATTCCATGCCATCATTATTCAATTCCATCACCCTACTTTTCTGTCCATATGGGGAGTCATGGACCCCTCTTTGCACGTATGCTTTGTCCCCATGAGCCCCATGAGCTGGACCATCTCCTCCTTCACCACATGCACTTCTCATTAGGAATCAGAGGTTTCAATTTTCATTTCAATCCTAGATTAATATTGTTGAGACGAGTAGGATTTACTTGCACCAACGTCTGATTGTCCTTAGCACCACCCTTGTTAAGATCGCCAATCATTTACACGCACGTGAACGGTTGAATCATCAATCCTAGTAGAATCGCAATCAGCATCTCGAACATGATTTAGAAATGATTATATTAGTTTGATGAATAGTCAAATGCACTAATTCAGTTGCATTAGGTCACCCAACCAGACCTATAAAACTTTGTACTTGACTAGAGTACGGATCACAAAAAGGAAGGAAAGAGAAAAGAAGAGGAAATGCAAGTAGAAGAGAACTCCAAAGAGAAAGAAAGAAGAAGGTGGTGGGAGGGAAGGATCTGATTCTTTTCTGATTGCGATTGTGATCCAAGAAATGTTAATTAATTAATTATATTTATTAGAATAATAATAAATAAAGTATAAAATAATAATATGTATAAATATAATGTAGTGTGTGAATGTGACAGCAACAAGAGAAGAAGGGAAAGGGAGCTTGGGTTTGGCTTTGGGTGGGTGGCTCTGATCACATGGAGCCCCATATGCCCAACACACCAAATCTCTAACACAATCCCAATGACCAAAACCACCCGCTGGTTTCCTCCTTGGAAACACCACCACTCCTTCCCCATAATAATATTCACCTCTTCCGATTTATTATTTATAGACTAAATATTTATAACTTAATTAAAATAATTTTTTTTTAAAATGAGATTTTTTTTTGTGGGGCTCTAGGTGGGTCCCGATGGGAGTGCCACTTGGCAACCATGCCAAGATAGATAGTAATGTAGATCACAGGGAGAGAGGGAGAGAGGGAGAGGGGGGGGTGGGGAGGCACTTAGGCACATGGGTGGTGTTAGGTTCAAGAAAATCATGTGATCACATGTGCTCTCTCTTTCCTTTTGTTTTCTACTGTGGAGCCCATTGACATTGCTCTCTAGTCTCTACTGTAATTTCACATGAACCTATCCACACCTGATCCATGGAGAGTCTCCTCCCACCCTTCCTCCTGCGCGTTCGCCTCTTCCTTCCCCATTTGTTTTTCTCTCGTTATTATTATTACTCTCTAATTGGTATTAACAATATTTTATTTGTTCATATACAAGAGAAGATCTCAACTAATGTGGTAGTATCTTATTCGATTCTATTTTAGACCTAATTTAATTTATTCGATTCTATTTTAGACTTAATTTAATTTTAACAATTACGAAATTATCATGTATCACACTAGTCAACGTATTAATCGTAACAACTACGAAATTATTGTGTATCACACTAGTCAACATAAGTGAACCTAAGTAGGGATGAGAGGGAGTTGTTGCCCCCACTCAACAAATTATTCTCCATTGGTTTTGTTCAATTACTAGGCTAGCATTAGGATAAAGTAATTAAGGTAGGAGTGGGGAATAGAGTATAATGCCTGTTAAAATGTCTCTAAGAGGTTGAACAAGCAATCAATTATTAGTTTAGTAGTATGAATTTTATTCTTTTGAAAAACGTATGAGAACTTCTTTACCTTATTCGATTGAGAAAAATTCATGTATCTGTCACTGTTAGTTAAATGATTTATTTATTATGTAAATTAGGATGGAATAGATTACATCGCATTTGTGTCGAAACCTTAATGAACAGGACAACGCGCTTGATTAGAGAGGTGAAGAAAAGCACTAGAGTCCAAATCCAAAACAAGGGATTGGGAAGCCAAAACTAGTGGGCCAAAGCTTCGTTGGCATTGACATTTCTGGAGCTCAACAATAATTTAACGCCAACCTCATACACACCTCCTCCTTCCTCTCTTCAGTTCACAAAGAAAGTCATAACCCACCTTTGCCTTCTCAATCTCTCTCTCTCTCTCTCTCTCTCTCTCTGTCTGCCCCTCACAGACTCACACAAAAGACTTCCTCCCCTCAAACTCATGGAGGAAGCTCAAACTCAAACCCAAGTTTCCAAATCTACATTCAAGAGAAAGCAAAGAAAAACCCAGCAAAAATCTCACATGGGTAATGCAGTGCATGAATCTTTATCCAGCTTTAACCAACTGAGAGCAGAGAGTGCTCAACGAAGAGCCCGAAAACAGAGAAGGGAAGAGTACATGAAGACTAATCAGCCCAGTGATGTAAAGAATGGTGGTGAAGAAGATGGTGACAAGGAGGAGGAGGTGGAGAAGAAGATTGAGGCATTGCAGAAGATTGTGCCAGGGGGGGAGTCATTTGGAGTTGACAAGCTGTTTGAAGAGACTGCTGGGTACATAATGGCCTTGCAGGGTCAGCTCAAAGCCATGAAAGCTCTTGCAAGCTTTGTTGAAGGTTTGGAGAAGGAGAAGAGGAAGTTTGGAGGTTGATTGATTGATTGATTAATTATGGCCTCTTGCTGATTGGGAGTTTGGAAGGTTCTTATTATGGTTCCATGACAGACCAATGAAATCTCCTCTTCTTTTTCTTCTGTTTTTTTGTCCTCTCTTTTTTTTCTTTTTCAATTTTCTTTGTTGGGTAGTAGTGGGTAGCTTATTTTTTTCTTCTTCTTTATTTTTCCTCCTTATAATGTTAATTTTTTCATATTTTTGTAATGAACTAATGGATAGGAAAAGATCAAGTTCTCTAGTACTAAAGAAATGATATAATGCCTTTTTATTACATGGATGTAGGAATTTTATTTCCTATATCTACATATATATACAGTCTTCTTCTATCGAGGGATATCTGGATTATTTGCATTTTGCAGTACCTCATGGGCACTGGAGGCTCAGAAATCTGATTGTCTGAAAGGCTAGGAGTTGTGATTAGATAATGATAGTTTTGCTGCATCTGGTGGTGTCTGATCTCTCTTGGTTTATTTGGATTGTTTAATTATACTTAGGAAACTAATGGTTAGTGTCCAATGAAAAAGATTGAGGTGGTTTAGCATGTGGTTAGTGAGCTACTCTCAGTGACTAAACGTTAATGCTGTACTGGTTTTGGCATCTTATACGGAAACATTATTAATGAGGGCTAAAAGTAGCTTTTAATTAATTGGTATTTTGACTTAATTACCCCCTTAAAAAGTTTAATATATCTATTGGAAAACAAGACAAGAATATAAATTTTGAGCAATAATAATATATCTAGGTTGAAGGCTTTTTCATGTAGCATTACATATGCGTTAAAGTAGAAAGAGAAAAGGTAACCATGTGGAGATAAATGGAGAACTGATGCGTGATTTTTAATTTATTATATCCACAGGTTTGAAATTATTACGACTTTATCTCACTCATTACATGTTACGTGACTTGATGAAAGAGATATATACATTGTATATAACTCATTACATGTTACGTGACTTGATGAAAGAGATATATACATTGTATATAACTGATGATAAAGGAAAAACGAAAGAAATTTTCAATTGAGAAAAACCAACCGATGATAGGCACATTGTATGCATTAAGAACATCAACTAGTTAAGCGGTTTCGATTTATTTTGACATTTTTCTTTCTAAGCCTAATTTGAATCATGCATGATAAGATTATTTTGGTCACCCACGATGTTGAGCCGTGATTTATTTTGACACACTTGGTGATGTCGTCGCTTGTGGCTTTGTGCAACCTTCCAATGTTTGACTTGGACTCCGCAAGTCTAATGATACTTTGTTTAGTCAAAGTACCTAACTGGATTTCCCCTTTTTGACATTTGGTTATTGGCAACAGATGATGAAATCAAATCAAACCGTTAGTTCTTCTCTATACCTGATCTTGTCCCCGGAACTATCAGAAGAGGGCTTTAGAACTAAAATAGGTCATCAGTTAAATCGATCTCACCCAATATAATATATCTAATCATAAACCCTTCTACTCTTCATGCCCCACTCTCGTTTGGTGGTTTGCCTTGAATATAATTAGAGTTGAATTCAAACCAGTTCATATGAGTCTTAATTCTCTAGATGAGAGTACAATTAATCATGATATTTATAAGTTAATCAAACAACAATCATGATATTTATCCAATTCAATTGAAATAGTTCAATTCATTCCGACTCACCAGACGTGGTTAGGTCACATTTGAAGTGTTCAATTAAACTAAGTTGACTAACTATTACAATTGATTAGACTATTCCAATTAAATTACGAGCACTGTTAAAATGAAATGTGGTCGTTCAAGACTTAAGATCTAGGTCTTAAGTTTTAAACTTGGGACGTTTTTTAATACTGATAAGAGAAATACCACTAATTTGAAAAAAAGTTGAGATGACCATAAAGGCATTGCACTGCACCACTTGGGAGGCAAAAGTTTATGGGTAGTTGGAAACCACTGTGTCCAACGGGTGCATGCATGTGTGGACTGTTAATGTGCATGTTGGTTGAGTAGAGTTGCACTCAGACTGATGAATTTAAGAAATAGATAAGAAGAAGAAACAAAGGAAAAGTGGCATTGTCCAAAAAAAAGCACTCTGCCCATGGATCGCATTGCCAATGGCAGGTGTGGTCCTCCCTCATGGAACATTCATGGTATATGTTAAGGTGCTTGCTCGCAAACAAAAACTGAAAAAAAGGCTGTCAAACTTGGAATTTCGATTTTTTTTTCTTTTTAAAGTTAAATCGACCAAATAAAATACCGCAGACGTTGCCCATTCTCTTATGTTTCATCTATCATCTCTCTGCCTCCTCCGTGCTTTATGTTTCATTCCATTTTGCTTGGGGCTTGGCCAAGAATGACATGAGATTGGGGCTTGGGTGGGGTGTTTTTGCTTCCAACAATAATTAGACTGCCCGATGGGCCTCTCCCTCTACATCCGATGGCTTAAGAGATGGGCCCCCATTTGTTGGATGGAGATTCTATCAAAGGATTTTGTTAAGGTTAGTAACTTATGTAACGAGTTTTGACTGTTAATGATATGTGCACCTCAATGTATTAACAGTTAGAAATAGTACACGCGCGTGTGAGTTACTACTAACTTACAATTGAGTCCTCTAGTACTGCAGGAGATAATTGCTCATTATACAACTCATCAAACTTCTCATCAACAGTTAGGAATTACACACGCGCATGCACAAGTGATGCACGCAACAGATTATCTAGAATGTCTCAAATTTCAAAACTCTAAATAATAAAATATTTTTGAAAGAATTGAGAACTCTAGGTACAAAATTAAAAAAGAAAAAGAAAAATGGAGGAAGAAAGAAGGTGAGTGATCTCGCCGGCCAATCATTGCAATTTGTCAACTCTGTTAACTAAGTTTCAAATGAAGGGTAGGGTTGAGATTTTGTAAGTATTTATTGGGTGCCCAAAAGAATATTACAAATTCAAAAGATTGAAGATGGGTGTCCAGAGACAAGTTTGGGCTAGATGTTTGTTTCAAATCCAGCCCAACAAGCAAAATCCACTTGGCCACCACCCAAGTGGTTCAAATCATCAGCAACATCAGAAAGGGACGGGTCCCACAACTTTTAGCACCTGCACCGCACCATCGACGACTCTCAGCCGTCCGTTCCTCATCACTGATTAGATTCGATGCCTCCTGTAATTCTAGGGAAAAAGAAGACGGAAAAGGATAATGGAAATGTGTAAGAAGTAGAAACCCTAAAGGCTCGTCACCCTCATCTGCCCCTGTTTACACGGAACATTCTCGTCCCACGCAGATCACCTCATCAGTAGAAGCACCATTGCTGATTGCTTTCGGGTTTGGTTTTCTCTCATACTATTTCTATTTCTTTGAAGCATTGAAGTCCTATTATTCTCGTTTTCGTTTGAAACTGCAAGAAAATTGATAGATGAAACTTATTTATGCGATTTTGAATTTTGCATTTTGCATTTTCGATTTTCTGGTTGTGATTGGCTTCTGTTCTTGTGCGTGTGCGCGCGCGCGCGTGTAGGTTTAGACATGGCAGACGAGAAGACGGTTGAAATCGTCGACGATACTGAGGCCTTCTACGATGCCGATCAGACGGCGGAAATGGGCCGGAAGATCGAGGGTTTGGAGCGGGAGAAGCTGCAGTTGGAGCGCGAGAACAAAGAAAGCAATGAGAAAATCAAGGAACTGACGACGGAGATCGAGAAGTTGAAGAGAGGCGAGAAGGACACGAAGGAGAAGCTGCGGGAGATGGAGTTGGAGATCGAACGGAACGACGAGGGAAAAAATGTTCTGGAATCGGTTGCGAATAGAGCGATGGAGCTTGAAACTGAGGTATCGAGGCTCCAACAAGACCTGATCTCGGCGATGGCCGAAGTAGAGGAGGCGAATAACGAAGTTGCGGACCTGAAGCGTGTTTTGGGAGAGAAAGGAGCGAAAATTGATAGATTGGAGAAAGAGCTTGAGAGCCTGAAGAAGGCCAAAGCTGAGAGCGAGAAGTGGGTTAGGGAATTGGAGAGGAAGATTGGGGTTTTGGAAGTGAAGGAAACTGAGGAGAAGAGCAAGAGAATTAGGGTTGAGGAGGAGATGAGGGAGAGACTTGATGAGAAAGAGAATGAGCTTAGTTTGTTCAAGAAGAAAATTGAGGAATTGGAGTCGGTGATCACCAAGAACGGTGTTGAATTGGGGAAGAGAGTGAAGGAGACTCACGATGTCGAGGCGGCATTGAGGGAATCGGAGGACAAGTGCAGAGCCGTGGAACTGAAGATGGGACAATTGCAGAAGGATGTGGTGGAGGCTAACAAGGTTATTAATGGATTGAGGGAGAGGACTGTTGGGGCCATGAATGGGACTGTGGATGAAATGAAGGAGATTTTGGAAGGCGGAGAGACGGGTCCAAAGGGATTGAGCTTGCCAGTTGTTGCAGGGTCTACTGGAGCCATTGTTGCCGTGGCGGCTGCTGCCGTCTATGTGTTGTATCTAAGGCCTAGGTGATTGGATCGCGATGCGGCTATAGAGAAAAAGTCCAGGCAGGTTTAAAGCTAGAGGTTAGGGGTTTATTGATTAAGAGCATGTTACAATTTTGTTAGAAATGCTTTTTTTGTTGGCTTTTTGGTTTTTTTTTATTATGAGCCTATGGTTGTCATGTTAGCTCAATCATTTTGGGATGCTTTGCTGTTTAGCTTTTACTTGCTTGGTTGGAAAAAAACTTCATATATATAGTTTTGCAGATTTAATATACTTCCACTATCGTCTATACTGTATTTTGAATTGCTTGAATAACACAAATGCAGTATCAAGATTTTTTGCTTATTATTTGATGTTGTACTTGTAGCACTTATATTCTAATTCTGTTTTATCGCTTTCGATATCTCGCATCACTTTTACTAAGATTGTCCAATTCCCTTGTTGGTGCTTTCCTTAAAATGCTATTTAGTAGGTTTTGATAAAAAAATGTTCTGTAATCAGAGCCAAGCCGGTAACCCATCAGTGATCATAGCCTTAGTCACCTGTTGTTTCTAATTTAGTGCCTTGTTGCGCCCCTCTTTTCATTTTTGTTTATTTTTTGCCCACTTAGTGTGGTGCTGGGGGTTATGAATTGTCACAATAGGGACTCTCAATAAGACGAGTCCTCAATTCGGTTAACTGTAGAACACCATTTTTACATAGAAGCCGAAGTGTATCTGTCCGTAGGGAAACATTCATGGAACCATGTTTGTTCAACCAGTTTAGCTGCATTATGGTGCAATTTGTGGAGGCTCAAACTCACTTGGGTTTCTTTGATAAGTTGATCCTCCGTTTAGGTACAATCCACGTTAACTTGTTAAGCAATCATCCGTGTTGCTAATGAAATGTATATCGATCTTATCCGATAATCCAGTCGTGTCCGTTTTATTGCCACAATATCCTGCTCTTTCCGGCGGTTCGTTAAGAAACTTGGTTTTAGTGTTACGTGTTATGATCTTGGTTGTACTTGGAATCAGAGTATGTGGAATCAGAGTATGTTGCATATGTGCATAAAGACTCTGCCCTGGTTGAGATTTGGAGTTACATGTGAAGTTATCAAAATTATAGCTTGGATCATTACAGACAGGTTAAGATATCCCTTTTGGATTTGGATAACAAAAGTTAAAATCTTGTACAATTTTAGGTTGACTTCACTTTGTCATATACGCATTTGTGAGAGATCTGTTGTCAAATTAATACACCCTTTCCAATTTTTATTTTTATTATTTACATCTTTTGGCCGGTCCTTACTTTTTATTTTGATGATTTACACAACCTGTTATTCTATCATTGCTATGTGAATGATTGTTAGCTGTTGATGTGCATAGAATACGGTCTCGTATTATGCTCGTTTGGTTTTGATAATTGCTTAGCGATGATGACTCTCCTTAGCATTAAAAGTATGATAAACAAATAGATGATATACATTTTGGTAACAAACTTTTCCGTTCAATATTTACCCAAACAAACAGAAGAACAGAGGAAAATCCTCAATAAATACAATACAAATCACTGTAGGAATATCAAAGATTTTTTTTTTTTTTTTTTTTTTCAATATACGGAAAATATAATTAAAGAACCACTGAGGAAATTCACTCGACACACAATCACGCATAACCAAATCTCAATCTTCCGCTGCTAAGCTAAACGAATGTGAAGCTCAAAATCGCTGAAAAGGCTTATATAATTAAGTGTAGCTGTCTCAGTCTTTGCAACCTTCATCTCTGGTTCTCAGCTGCACCATAACGCTTCGCTTTGTCTCTGCACAAATTGGATTAAAACAAAACTAGTTAGCCTACACTTTTGGTGAACAAGTTGTTTTTTTTTTTTTTTTTTTTTTATTTTAAACGATAGTCTAAATTATAAGGGGATGAGAGTTTTTTACACACTACCAATAATATCATAGAGGTTTGAACTTGAGACAACTGGGTTAGACTCATTGACTGGTGAACATTTTGTTTAGCAATGTGCAAAAGGAAATGAGATGCAATGTCGAAAGACCTATATACATGGTAGGCCACCAACTGTAAAGCCATGTTTCTGAAGCAACGTGTTAATGTACAGAGTTTATGCCAACACATGCCACCGCATGACAGCACATTCCAAACTTTTATTTGGTCAATTCTTTCACCCAAAAATTCAAGAAGAAAAGAAAGTAGGAAAACGTGAATGAATTCTCAGCCCTAAAACTGAATCCATATGTAAATTGGTATTCAGAAAAAAGAAAAAAGAAAAGAGAAAAAAGAAAAAAGGTCTAAAACAAAATCTTAAACAGTTGATGGGACAGTGTTTCGTTAGGAGTCTTCCGTGAGTTTAGGGTTGTTCATGAAGAGCACATTTAGTATATCTTGTTCTTCCCACTCAGATCGATTAAAACGACCTTTTATCATACACTAAGCACAATAGAGTTCACACCATAAACTAATCTAATGATAATTAGACTATGATCTTGATGTAATTTACCTTGAATTATCGATTGGATCGATGCAGAACTTGGAAAAGTCCACAGCAACTCTTCCATGAAGTTGGTTGCAGGGGGCGTCCAGTGACAGATACAATAGACTGCCAACACACGAAACCAAGAGATGATCATTCAATTGAAAAGAATTTCATGTGAGCTAGAAAATATTAAACATGTAAAGAAACAGTTTAATCAACTTAATTACCGGATTTCCGGTGCTTTCAGGAATCTCAGGCTTCCCATACTCTTCTCCAGCATCAGCTGATTCAACTGGAGGAGGAACCTGATCAGGCGACGGCTTCGAGGATCCACCAACCACATTCTCACTAGATGCCTTGTAAGATGACTCTCCAATTGTCTCTTCAATTCCCTTTGACACCACATCTACAACCTCACTCTTTTCTTCAACATCTGTTATGACTGGAGCAGGCTCATCATGCTCACTCAAAGAAGGCAATGCTGGTTCCTCAACCTCCTTGGACACCAAATCTGTTTCAGCTAGAGAAACCCCATTGCTCTCATCCACATATGTCAATGTTTTTTCCTCAATCTGCTCTGACACCAAATCTGTCATGGCCGCAGAAGATTCATCCGTCCCATTGGCAGATGCCAAAACTTTCTCCTCTTCTTCCTTCACAGCTTCCAAATCATCAACACCACCTTGATCCAAATGGTTGGACAGAGATTCAACAGTCTCAACAACCACTACGGAAACTTCTTTCGTCTCCTCCACTTCCCCTGAATCCGCCACTTTAGCACTCTTCTCACCAGCTTCTGTCTCTTCATCCGAACTGCTACTACTCGAACTCAAATCATCACCGTCATGGGTTTTCTTTCCAGCCGCTGAATAATCATCAATAGCTATGTCCGTCACAGATTCAACCACCTTAACTTCATCATCTGGTTGAACTTTCAGGGTCTGCTCTAAATTCCCGTTTGAAGAATCCGCCATTTGGTTAAGATCTGCAGAAACTTTCCTTCTCTCTTCTTCTTCTCCTCCTAATGAATATTGATCATCAGAATGGCTTTGACAAGTCACAGAAGCAGTCTCACAACCACTCAATTCTTTGCCATCACAAAATTTCAAGTCATAAATTTCTCTCTCTCTCTCTCTCTATATATATATATATATGTATGTATGTATGTATGTATGTATGTATATATATATATATATATTAGTTTAACATGGTACAGAGAGAACCAAAAAGTAATTAAGAAAACATAAAGGAAATTACAGATGGATCAATAAGAAATAAAGTCAAACTATGTGGAAGCCAATTTCCAATTAAGCAAATAACAAATAGGAATCCAATAAAGAGAAACAGTAAGAGAGAGAGAGAGAGAACCTTGGACATGGAGTTGAAGGATAGGTGGAGACTGGTGGATGGATTCTTTGGTATGCTTCATTTGTTTCTTAGCAGATTTTGAACTGGTTTTCTTTGGACGTGAATGCGAACGTGAAGGCATGGCCTGCTTGTTGACTGGTGGCTGTGAGTTTACAAAGAAATCATATATTCATATGGAATGGCAGATAGAGCAGAGAAAGAATGCCGTGAGTTTGATTTTTAACGTTTTTGAAATTGAAACGGTCAAGGAGGGAAATACAACGCTACATCTGCACATAATTGATGCATGGGGGGCCCTCAGGAGTTAAAAAGGCGGGAGCTTTACTAAACGGCTTCAATGCTTCAACCAAGAGTCACCACCAGTGTGCGACTTTGTGTTTCACTGGAGTGTTTTTTGGCAGTGTGAAAAAGTTATATTCCTATACTTCAAACCATTTTTCTGTAATGGTTGATCGAGATAGATCTTTATTTGGAATTAAAGAGGCATTTTCATGTTTAAGATGTGAGAAGTATTTAGGTTTTTAATGAAATTTTATGCATACTACTTTTATTTATTTATTTATTTATGAGCTTTTAATTGCAATGGTTCATGAACTTATACCCGAGTTTTATTTTGGTTATTCAACTAATTTTTGTGCCATTTTGGTTTTCCAACTCTCTCATTCGTTCCTATTCAGTCATTCCATCACATTATTTGTAAATTTCACCATCAATTTGAAGAGTAAAACCGTCATTGTGGGTTATTTATAGGGGAGGTGAAACTATTGAGGTGAGGGGCCATCTCAAGATTGTGATACATGTGAGTTATGAGGGACCATCTCCAAAATGTTAATGGAGACCTCTACTAGTTTTAAAGCTGTATGATTTAATAGTACTTTTAGTCCTTGTAGTTTACCATTTTTGCCACTATGGTCTTTGTAGTTTCAATTTGATCAATTTTGTCTCTGTAGTTTCAATTTCAAGCAATTCAAGGACAATTTCTAATTTTTTGCCTAATTACTTTAATGTGGAGGGGCATTTCGGTCAAATCATGCATCCCCTCCACAACTATGCCCTAGCCACCCAAGCAACCCTTATTGTTGCTTTTCTTATGCTTTCAAGTCTCAAGCCCCTACTTTATCATGGGTTCATGAGGAGAGGTTTTAGGCAATGTACGGAATTAGTTTTGGAGTTTGATGACATAGCGTAGTGAGGGGAAAGGTGGTCGTGGAGGGAGGGTATAAGGTGATTGCGGGGGTGGTTGGGTCGTGACTATATAATAGGGAGTGGGTTGAGTTAGGAGGAAGAGGTTGGGTAGGGAGGGGGAGAGGGGATGGGAGAAGGTGGTTGGGGGAGGGGTTGCTAGGTGTTTGTAGGCGTGGTTGTGGAGGGGCTATAAGTTGGACTGAAATGCCCCTCCATATTAGAGTAATTAGACAAAAAAATGGGAATTGTCCTTGAATTGCTCGGAATTGAAACTACAATGACAAAATTGATCAAATTGAAACTACAAAGACCATAATGATAAAAATGATAAACTATAGAGACAAAAAAAGACCTTTTGCCTAATTTAAATTAATTTCAACCCCATAACTTACAAGTTCCAAGCCTTCCAAACATTGTTGGCATTACAACGTGCCTGCCAATGCCATGATTGTCTTTTGTATTGAAACCACGCCCAAAGTCTCTAGCCCAATTCAATGTGGGCCCATAATATACCCAAGTTAGCCCAATTTTACATACAATTCTCAAGCTCTGCCCTCTCCAAAAACCAGGAAATTGGCAGCTTTGCCCCGGTGCACTTAATTTTTTCAATAATATCCCTATTTTGAAACCTAATCACAAATGCCCCTTATTAAAACTCCCTATTGACAGCCTATTGCCCATCTTTCACTTAGTTTTTTTTTCTTCTCCGTCGTTGCTCTCTGAAATCCTCATCTCTAGTCTCTTCCTTTTCTTCCTCCTACCAAACCTCATTGGAAATCCACTCCACAATAGAATTTTGCCTAACTTCATCTCCTCTTAGTTATATCTTCCAACTAGGAGTTGATTTCAACCTCAAGGTTGAACCCCAAATTTGGAACCGGACCCTAGCCTAGGTGCGACTCGCCACCTCCGTCGTCGGCCTCCACAACGAAGCCACAATCGTGACTCACACCTCCGTCATCGACTTACACCACAAAGCCACGACACCTTAGTCGTCGATCTACATTGTGGTGAGTTTTGATATTGGTTTTCTGTTGTGGCTTGTTGTTTATGTGATTGAATGAAATTTATTAACTATTTCCTGTGGTTGTCAAGCTCTTGGACTTGGATACACTATTTTATGCTTATGATTAGTCTCTGAAATGATGTATACATTGTTTTGTGATTGAGACTTTGACTTGCAAACCTCCTTGAAAGTGATGTATTCACTCTTTTGTGATTGTGATTTGTCTGTGAAATCACTTAAGTGATATATCAAATTAGGACTTCTAGCCTTTATGAGAAACCTGTAAGAATACTTATGAAACTCATAAATGCTCTCTGAAATTACAGTAATGTGGATATTAGCCGTAAGAAACCAACATCATAATTTGAAACCTCTGAAGATAATTCCTGCATGATTAGTTCAACAACAAGATAGAAAAACCAAAACTTAAAAACATGTGAATTAATTCGTAATTTTCTCATGTCATTTAAACAAATTACATTACGAAAAACACGCGGATGCAAATATAGGATCAGAAAAAAACATTAGCGATGTTATTAGCATGCTTTCATAAGTTTTCTTCTTGATCACGTAAAGGATTCAACAAAATAGCAAGACCGAACCCTAAACATGTTAATGATGCTCTGATACCACATGAAAGAATACAAACAAAACTGAATGTTATCAAAAAACAAAAGATTATGGAGAGAATGGAGAGAAAGTATGAGATATGGAAATGGGATGGACAAATTCTGGGAGGTATAAGGAATTTTTTTGTCTGTCACTACACTCATTTGTGAATAGTAATCCTTATACTACTTATGTATTGCAAATCGGGTGTCTATTGCAACTCCATTGTACTGATATTGCTGATATATCTCTTGCATATTGTTTTGATCTTGCTGTTCATTTGGAATTTCCCTATTTTTAATATTTTCAATATTTTCACAATTTACCTAAATTCCACTTTTGCTAATTTCCCAGCAAGACATTTGTCCTGTTTTCCAATTTTATTGCCTATTGATTGCCCCTCTTTTGGTCTTGTATTATATCTGTATTATAATGCTCTAATTAACACCCCAACTACATACCCAATTTCCATTATTATAATGCTCTAACTTCTGTTTCTGTCTATGTTTTATTCTAATTTGTGATTGATATTTAAACATTTATTTCAATAGCTTCAAATTATTCATTTTCAGTCATTTATGTATCAAACTTTGCCAATAGCATAATACTAGCAATATCTCCAGCCAACCAATATATAGCCACATCTGATGCTTATCAAACTTGCTAGGGAAGTGGATCCAACCGGTACGCTCCATTTATTGTAGTATGTTGGGCAGATCAAATGGGCGATCTAAATCAAATTTATTGTTGCTAGCTGAACAGTTTCAATCTTCGATGCGGCCAGTCATTGCCGTGGATGCCACACATTTAATGATTTTTGATTGAATGATTTATTTCTAATATGCATTTTTGATCCGTTTTATACAGATGGAAGATTGTCTTGTTTCAAGTGGCGGCGTTTTTTTGGGGAGGAAATTGCTAACTTTCAGCTTAAATTCGGGTTTAAGATGAGATGTCCTGGAATTTTGCTGATAGATATAAAATGTGTTAAAATTCCTGACCAAGAGGAGATGTAAATTTTTTGTTTTGGTATTGCCATTGTATACCCCTCTATTGCCTTAGTATTGCCATTGTATTGCCCTTATATAACCCAATTTTTCAAGCCTGTGTTCCAAACCTACTTGAAAAAAGGATATATGGGAGCAATACAATAGCAATACCTAAGCAATAAAGGGCTATACAATGACAATACCAAAACTCCATAATCCCACTATAATTTTATCCCAACACAGACTTGGAAAAATTGGATATACGGGGGCAATATAATAGCAATACACAAGCAATAAAGGGATATACAATGGCAATACAAAAATTCCATACTCCCCCATTAATTTCATTCCAACATAGACTCGAAAAAAAAAGGTTATACGTGAGCAATACAGTTGCAATACAAAGGCAAGAAGGAGCTATATACACATAATGTATATAATGCGCTCTATTCAATGTATAATATAAATAAAAGTATTTTTCCATTGCATACGCTTGCGAATATATAAAAACAACAGGTTCAAGATTGAAATTTCACAAGTAAATTGAACTCAATTTCATTCCATGAGGACTAAATAATTACATGGTCTGTCTGATACACAAATAGTTCCTCAATTACATGTTTTTTTTTCCTTATAACTACAGTACACTTCCTGCAACTGAATGGAAAGTTGTCCCACTCCAAATTGATGAAGGTTCTCAACGACAACAATCTTCTAGAAGCCAAAAATCTAGGTCCAATTGTCATGAAAAAAAAAGGTCAATTATCTCAAGACTCGAGTTAGGGTTTCAAATCATTAGAGACCAAGCTTTTGGGATATGGGCCGTGACAGGATCTCTCGTACTCTACCAATTGTTGCTTCACCTTCTCAAATTCATCCATCATCTTCCTCTAGAACAGAAACAAAATAAAGCAATGTCAATATGTATATGTATAAATATGTATATACATAGTAATACAAAAGACAAATTGGTATTAATGAGGTACATCTTTGATATGCTCTATTGGAACCATCATTTTTCTTTTATTGCTATATATGCAGATGCGCAAAAGCACAAACAAGCCCAATTTAAAATCTCCTACTTACGTATCAAGAAAAGACAAACTTCAACTCAAAGCAGACTAAGTTTCTTATGAAAATAGAGTTCATTGTTTTTTGTCTCGATTTCATTTGCAACTTATAACTCACATGGTATCCAAAATTTCAAGCAGTGCATGACAACTCAATCAAGTTAACTCCAGAATAATGAGAGAACAACAATATTAATCAATGAAAGAATTATGAAAGAGTTTGATCATTGATCAACAATATTAACTCTAGAACATAGACACCACAGAGGTATGCAGTACAATTTACTTTCATTCAATTTCTACACAAAAATAATCTTTTAGATTGATATAGCCATTCATTGCAAACTGAAATTTCACAGCCATGAGAATAATGCCAAGAGGAAGAGTATCATATCACCTTAGAATTGGAAAACATCTAATGGAGTCGGTATTGGCTTTGCACCATTTATGTTTTAACAACATACATGAATTGTTCCAAATTAAAAACTTCAAACCGCAAGTCCTAATTATAGGCAGTAAATTATGACTTAATAAAAAATAGCCATTGGAGTTGGATCTAGGGATCTGAAAGCATCACATGGGTCAAAGAAACCAAATCAGGGGACCACATACAACAGAGGCAGTAGTTCTAGCTAGTACTGTAGGGCAGGGCATGGCAAGGGACATTTGGATGCAAATGCTAGAGATATAGACCCTTTATTTTAGGTAAATGAGGAAGAGGAAGCAGCATCATCAGACCCTTTCTATGTTTCTTTTGTTTGCACACATACTTTTTTGCCATACCATAGGCCTTAGAATTCCTGCAAAATAATAACATGAACTTTATTTCTCAATTTCACAATGACACAAAAAAATGTTAAATGACGATGTCCAAACGAAAGAAACTCAAGACATGACACAAAAGCAGAAAAATAAGAAAATAAATCTAATAGAATTCCAAATATCAAATGACACAACCAAGTATCCATTCATTATAAACTGACATAATATGGCACTTGTGTAAGTCTTCATGTAAAAACAGGGACATTTCTCAAGCATTGTTAAAAGGTAATCAAACTAATGTCAACGGTGATCTAACAAAACCCATTATGCACACTGTAAAGACATCTTCGTAAACAAATTATAATAAAACTCACATGTTCTTCCTTCCATTTAGATGGGCTCATTGGGTCCTCCTAGAAGTTCACCTTTAAGTATATACCATGAGAATTGTCCCAATTGGTTTGTATCTCAAAGAAAACCATAGTGCGCTCATTAAGGTGATTCATCGAACACCTGCTGCATGCCATTTTTTTTCATGCACTCATCAACTCAGCCTAACCAAACAAATAGAACCATATATTTAGAACAAGCAACTAAGCATGATAAATAAAACGATGTACCAAGAATTTGGATTTTGAGCAATTTTCTAGACCACTATATGAAATTGAAACAAGCAGAAGAAAACCCAAATAAGAAAGAGGTATGAAAGTAAAGGCGAAAAGCTGAGCTGGGTACCTGGGACGTCATCTCTGCTAAAATATGAATATGGTTTGAATGTATTAGGTTGAATTTTATTCTTCTCCATAAGGAGGTATGTATATATATATATATATATATATATAGGAGTTTACATGAGTGCTTTACAAGGAAATAGATATAGAAATCAATTAGGATAATATCTTCTAATTATACAAAGATTTGTCATCTAAATAAAATGGGAAAGTAAATCCCTTAATTAATCAAGGAAATAAATCTCTTTGATTAATTAGGAGACTCACGTCAGCACTCCTCCTCAAGTTGGTGCATATATGTCACCAATGCCCAACTTGGTAAGTGAGTTATGAAATACTCTGCCACAAACAGCTTTTGTTAAGATATCTTCCAGTTGATCTTTTGATTTTACGAATGGTAGGCGGATGATCTTCTTCTCAATCTTCTCTTTGATAAAATGTCTATCCACTTTAACATGTTTGGTTTGATCATGTTGAACTGGATTATGGGCAATGTCAATGGCTGATTTGTTATCACAATGTAACTCCACTGGTTTTCCTGACTTGAAACCCAATTCTGTCAATAGTCTTCTGATCCACAGTAGTTCACAAACTCTGTGAGCCATTCCTCGATACTCTGCTTCTGCACTAGACCGAGAAACCACATTTTATTTTTTACTCCGCCAAGTGACTAGATTACCTCCCACGAAGTTCAAGTAACTTGAAGTAGAACATCTATCAGTAATGGAGCCAGCCCAATTAGCATATGTATATCCAACAACTTCGAGATCTCTATTTTTTGAGAACATTAATCCTTTTCCAGGTGCTGACTTTACGTATCTTAAGATCCGATCAATTGCATTCCTATGGGACACACTGGATGAATGCATAAACTGACTAACCACACTCACAACATATGCAATATCTAGTCTTGTGTGGGCTAAATTGACAGGACCCGCCCCGAATTTCCCAGAACCCGAGACGAATCCTGCGGAGACCTCGGCATCACACCCATGCCGGGTTCACTCCTTAAAACTATGTCCTCTTTTACCAAAGAGGATTAAGGGTACGAGACTTTCTGCCGAAATTCCGGCAGAGTCTCCCCTGTAAATTGAACATTCCCCAAAATTTCCACCTCACTTGCCGGAATCGGTGGCCGGACGACGGAGAACGAAGCCGGCGAAGTTTCTGTCAAAACCGGAGCTTTTCTCCTCGTTTTCCGGCGAAATCACGGCGGCTGGCGGCGGGACCTGGCCGGGGTAGGAAGAGGACGGCGGCCCGGTCATTTTGGTACCGGCCCCGTCGACTTTGGTGGCCGGATGAGAGCACGGCCGGCCAAAACGTGGCCGGCTGTTTCAGCCGTAGCGAACCAGAGGAGAGAGAGAGGGACGCGTGGGAGAGAGAGAGAGTGAGAGAGAGACGGGGGCAATTCCGTCTTTTAACCAAAAATCCATTTTCCAAATATTTACGATTATGCCACTGAGCTTCTTTTGATCATATCTTTCTCGTTACAACTCCGATTCGAGCCCACTACGTGTCTACGGACTCATCTCACCGTGCTCTACGCAACGGTACAACCGGAATTCCCAAAGTCCTTCCGAATAAGAAAATAACTAAAATATCCCTATCCCACGGGTAATTTCTCAATTCCACTTAATTAAATTAAAGCATGTGATAAATTTGGGGTTGGGGTGTTACATACTACCCCCCTTATAAAAATTTCGTCCCCGAAATTTCATACCTGCTACTCCAAAAGGTGTGGGTACTGGGCCCGCATCTACTACTCGGGTTCCCATGCTTCATCCTCCACAACCAAGTTGGCAGCCAAGTCATTAGCTATATCCAATCAAGCAGAAGGAGAGAAGTCTCTTTCTTCCACTAAGAATATCCTTTAATAGCTGCTGTAATGCTTAATCTTCCACTGAAAGCTAAACGCTTCCATTTGTGATTTGATTCTCTTCTAACTCTCCCATGAAAAGAAGTCCAAACTCCTTGACTTGTTGATATCTTCCTTCTTTCTTTAGAATCGATAAGCAACATTGCCAACACGATTCTTTGAGAGGAATGTCAGAAAGGATCATTTTTACCGAATTGTAATCATCAACTTCCTCTCCCTATCATGACCCATTTCTGATTCTAATGAAAGATTTCTACTCAAACGTGTGCACATGAGATGAGACCCCAAAGCACTCTCTTCATCTCCAGGTAGGTTTACCAATCCATCTAGGTCTCATCCTTGGTTTTTGCTCGTGGTATTCCCACCACACACGAGCCTCCTTGGTCAGACTCACAACTCCTCCATTCCCTTGTAACTTGTCCATCAACTTCCTCTGACAATTTCATCTCATCTCAGCGGACTCAATACTTTCAGCTCTTCCGTTTCCTTCCATAGGATATTGAGATACGACAATTTGGATAGACACGTTTCTAGGAACGTGACACCCTTAAGTGTAATCCTCAACATCCTAAATCCACCCATGTCAAAGAGTCCTTTGCGTCGAAATGAGGACGTCCTGTGATGGAACCCATCATGCTTCCACAACTTAAGGATGCACACAAGGTGCGGGGTCCACAAGAAATTGAACGTAAGCTCTGATACCAAGCTGACAGGACCCGCCCCGAATTTCCCAGAACCCGAGACGAATCCTGCGGAGACCTCGGCATCACACCCATGCCGGGTTCATTCCTTAAAACTATGTCCTCTTTTACCAAAGAAGATTAAGGGCACGAGACTTTCTGCCGAAATTCCGGCAGAGTCTCCCCTGTAAATTGAACATTCCCCAAAATTTCCACCTCACTTGCCGGAATCGGTGGCCGGACGACGGAGAACGAAGCCGACGAAGTTTCTGTCAAAACCGGAGCTTTTCTCCTCGTTTTCCGGCGAAATCAGGGCGGCTGGCGGCGGGACCTGGCCGGGGTAGGAAGAGGACGGCGGCCCGGTCATTTTGGTACCGGCCCCGTCGACTTTGGTGGCCGGACGAGAGCACGGCCGGCCAAAACGTGGCCGGCTGTTTCAGCCGTCGCGAACCAGAGGAGAGAGAGAGGGACGCGCGGGAGAGAGAGAGAGAGAGTGAGAGAGAGACGGGGGCAATTCCGTCTTTTAACCAAAAATCCATTTTCCAAATATTTACGATTATGCCACTGAGCTTCTTTTGATCATATCTCTCTCGTTACAACTCCGATTCGAGCCCACTACGTGTCTACGGACCCATCTCACTGTTCTCTACGCAACGGTACAACCGGAATTCCCAAAGTCCTTCCGAATAAGAAAATGACTAAAATATCCCTATCCCACGGGTAATTTCTCAATTCCACTTAATTTAATTAAAGCATGGGATAAATTTGGGGTCGGGGTGTTACATAAATATATCAACCTTCCAACAAGGCGTTGGTACTGTTCCTTATTGGTTGGTTCTTGATCCATGCCTTCACATAACTTGTGATTCATCTCGATGGGTGTATCAACAGGTTTGCATCCAAGCATTCCTGTTTTAGTGAGCAGATCTAATACATACTTCTTTTGAGACAGAAATATAGCAGTTGTGGACCTGGGTACTTCAATTTCTAGAAAGTACTTCAGATCACCTAAATCCTTCATCTCAAATTCCTGAGACAAATACTTCTGCAATTTCAGTTGCTCTCCTGTGTCGTTTCCAGTTATGACTATGTCATCCATATAAACAATCAATGCAGTAAGTCTTCTTTCATCACTTTTCAAGAATAAAGTGTGATATGCATTACTTTGTACATATCCAAAATTCTTCATGGATTTAGTGAATCTGCCAAACCATGCCCTGGGGGATTGCTTTAACCCATATAATGACTTTCTAAGCTTGCAAACTTGACTCTCCTTGTCACGAGCTAAGTTACATACTGGTGGTAAGTCCATATATACTTATTCTTCCAAGTCTCCATGTAAGAATGCATTTTTTTTACATCAAACTGATGTAATGGCTAATCGAGATTTGTTGCTAGAGACAGAAGAACTCTGATAGTTTTAATCTTGGCTACTGAGGCAAAGGTATATTGGTAGTCTATCTCATATCTTTGTGTGTACCCCTTCGCCACCAATCTAACTTTATATATTTTAATGGATCCATTTGCTTTGAGTTTCACAGTATAAATCCACCTACATCTCACTGTCTTTTTTCCATAAAGTAATGGCACGAGTTCCCATGTGCCATTCTTCTGGAGAGCTCGCATTTCTTCATTCAAGGCTTCTTTCCATTTTGGGTCTTCCAGTGCTTTAGTTGCACTGTTGGAAACAGGTATGTCGGCCAATTGTTTCACAAAGTATAACCGTGACTTTGATAATATGATAATGGATACATAATTGTTGATGAGATATTTTCCTTTGGCATTAAGATTTGCTTCGTAGTGTACTGGAGGTTTGCCACGGTTCTTCCTTTTTGGAATATGATATACAGGCTCTGTGCCTTTTGAAATCAAATTATCATGGGAAATTTCATTAATGTTATCAGTTTCAGGACAAGATGTTACCTAAATAACATCCTAAACAGGTGATTGGTGTGGTACTGGAGCTGAAGAAGTCTCCGGAGTGGGCAAAATCTCATTAGTTTCCTCTTCCTGAGTTGGACAGCAAGGAGACGACAGATCAGGTTGAGGCTGGTTTTCGGGCAGCGAACGGTTGCTTCCAAGCTGCGATCGGTTGGTTTATGGTAGAGTCATAAGCGACTGGTCGTTTTCAGGGAGAGTCATTGGCGACCGGTCGCTTTCAACATTCGACCGATCATTTTCAGGCTGGGATGATGATGGAGGAAAAAAATCAAAAATTTAAGATGTGGTGGTGTTGCAATGCTCCTCCTGTGCAACTGAAAAATATATGTCATTTTCCAAGAACACAACATCCATAGAAGTATAGACTTTCTAACTAGGAGATGATAACACCGGTATCCTTTCTGATGAGGTGCATAGCTAATGAAAAGCACTTTTCAGCTCGGGGATCCAATTTGCTTCGTTAGTGATCATGTAAGTGGACAAATACAACACAGCCAAAAATTTGGGGTTCCAATTTGGGGTGGGAGGTGTTTGGATATGGCGGTGAAGTGTTTGAAGTGGTGTTTGAAAATTTAGGATACTAGAGGGAATCCGATTGATAAGATATGCTGCAGAGACGACGGCTTCGCCCCCGAAATGATCGTGGCATATTGGCACCAAAGAGAGAGGCACAAACGACTTCCAACAAGTGTCTGTTCTTTCTTTCAGCCACCCCATTCTGTTGGGGAGTGTAAGGGCATGAGATTTGATGTATGATGCCATGATCTTGTAAGAACTGGTTAAGATCATGGTTAAGAAATTCTCCACCATTATTAGAATGAAGAACCTGAATTCTAGCTTAAAACTGAGTCTCCACCATTTGATAAAACTATTGAAACCTGGAACTGACTTCCCCTTTTGTTTTGAGAAAGGAAACCTAAGTCATGCGTATACAATCATCTATAAACGTAACAAACCATTGCGCCCCTGTCGGAGTGGCAATTTTAGCACGTCCCCAAACATCAGAATGAACAAGGGAAAACGAAACCAAACTTTGATTTGAACTTAATGGGAATGGGACACGATGGCTCTTAGCCAATTCACATGTATCACATTGGAAGTTGGAAACATCAAGACTGGAAAATAATGATGGAAACAACTTCTTAAGATAATCGAATGAGGCATGCCCAAGACATTTATGCCATAACCAAATTTTGTCTCTCTCTCCCTGAGGACGAGTTACACTGGTTGTGAAAGTTTGACCACCTTTGACCTCATTATCCGGTGCCCAATCCAAGTAATAGAGTTTGTCTCATAAGTACCACAACCAATCATCGTTCCTGTGAGGATGTCTTGAAAAACATAATGATTCGGCCAAAATGTTACAGTACATCCCAAAGTAGTAGTAAGTTGTGCAACAGATAACAAGTTATGATTCAAAGATGGAATAAGCAATGCAGAATCCAGATGTAGGGAAGTAGAGAAAGATAGAGAGCCCTCCTCAACCACAAGGGAAGGGGTACCATTAGCATTAGACATCACCGACGAAGTGGATGATTTGCGATTAATAAGTTGGCTAGGATCAAATGTCATGTGATCCGTAGCACTTGAGTTGATAATCCATGCAGAGTTTTTGGAGGACGTATGAAAAGTAGAACCTTTGGTGGTGGTGATAGAAGCAGGAGTCCGTGTAGCCGAGTCAGCAGGATTGACTGCATGCTTTTGTGAGTCTACAATAAGATGGAGAATTGTAGGGGTTCCTGACATCGCAATGGAAGTAAGATGTGATATGAGAAGGTGATGAATTTGATGTGAGGAATTTGATGTAGGAATTGGACTTAAGAGGTATGTGTATAAGATTTGATGGTATGTGTTTAGGGATTTGGATAAGAGGATTTGAGGACTTTAAGTTTGAGGGATTTGGATTTGGGGAAAATTATGAGGAATTTGATTTAGGGTTTTGGATTTGAATATGAGAAATTTGAGATAAGGGATTAGAGACAACCTAAGATCGATGGCTCTGATACCATGCTAAAATATGAATATGGTTTGAATGTATTAGGTTGAATTTTATTCTTCTCCATAAAGAGTTATATATAGGAGTTTACATAAGTTCTTTACAAGGAAATAAATACCGTAATCAATTAGGATAGTATCTCCTAGTTATACAAAGATTTGCCAACCAAATAAAATAGGAAAGTAAATCCCTTAATTAACCAAGGAAATAATTCTCCTTGATTAATTAGGAGACTCAAGTCAACAATCTCTAGGTATATGGATTTCAGGAATACAAAAGAAAATTGAGAAATTTGTTGAATCGGGGGAAAGAACATCGGTTGAAATAGGTGACAGAGAGTGAGGAACAACGGCCAAAAGAGAGAGAGTGAGGTCGTTTTTGCTGATGTGGGTTATGAGGAGGTGACAATTGGCGTCGCCCATGTGGGTGAGAGGGAGAGAGAAAACATAAGAAAGGAGAGATGAGTGAGTGAGTAAGTGAGAGTGAGAGCTCTGAGCTTAGAACCACAAAAAAAAAGTGACACAAGGGTGATATGGGCATCAAGGAGGTTTTATTAGGAGTGGTTGCGGTTTGGTAACTGTGAATTTTTGCTCAAGCCGCAAACCGACCGACTATATATGGTAAGGTGATTTTTGAAACTGCAAAAAGCGTTCGGTTACCGTGAATTAACGGTTTAAACCGCAAGTTCTTTTTGTATCATAAAAATCAAATCTTCCACATTTTATGCCTAGTTTTGATGCTTCTTAGCCTTTTGAGTTCAAGCATACTTTAACCGAAAAATATAAATTCACAACCTCAACCTCAACTTCTCAAGCATTCACAACCTAAAGAAAAATCCAATTCCAAATCCTTTAGAGTTACAAACAAAAGGAAAATGCAATGCAAAATGAATTAAAGTTACAACCCAAAGGAAAAATCTAATTCAAAGTTAATTAAAGTTACAAACCAAAAGGAGAACTCAAGTGTTGGTGGTGGTGAGTGGATTTGAAGGACTCCGTTGCGTTGTTTGAGCACCAATACTATCTACAAATAAAACAACATAAGTTTAGTACATTTTATTATAAGAAGAAGCATAAATAAACTAATTACTTACAAGTTGTCATATGTTCTATTTACTAAAATGCAATTTTATTATAATTTAAAATATGATTGCGGTTTTCAGTAACCGCGAGTTGACAACTTCATCAACCGCAACCGCAATTGCGGTGCAGTTTTTAAAACCGTAATTTTCGGTCGGTTTCCGGGTATTACGGTTTCAATACGGTATAATATCGGTTGATTTTTATGATTTTTCGGTCTAAAATGCCACAATTAGGTTGTATAGGGAACATTTGTGATTTGGTTTCAAAGAGGGGATATTAGTGAAAAAAACAAGAGCGCCGGGGGCAAAGCCGCGTATTTCCCCCAAAAACCCTAAAACTAAAACCTCCAAAGTCCCAATATTTCCCGAGTTGTCTTCTCTCTCCTTTAAACCCTAGCACTCTGCCCCATTCTCTTCCTCTGCCTCCATGTCTACGACCACTCCAGCTCCTACAGCTTCCACAACCAAACCCACCAAAGCCATCACCAAGACCGTGCGGAAAGCTGTAAATGCCCTCCTCAAATGGCGAAACTCCAAGTTGCAGACCGAGAAACCGGATCTCTTAGAATCCGACGAGTTCGCCTATCTCGTTCTCACCCTCAAGAAAATCCCACCAAAGGCTCGCATAAACGCCTACAAAGTCCCTCTCCCAAATCCTCTCCATTCCCAGCTCTCTGAGCTCTGCTTGATATACGACGATGGACCCAAGTCCGATCTCACCAAGGACTTCATCCAGAAGAAAATCAAGGCCGAGAACATACCCATCTCGAAAATTTTGAAGCTTTCGAAGCTCAAGACTGATTACGTGCCCTTTGAAGCCAAGAGGAAGCTGTTGTATTCTTATGATATGTTTTTGGCTGATAGGCGGATTGTGCCTTTGCTTCCGAAGTATTTGGGGAAGCAGTTTTTTAAGAAGAAGAAGATTCCGGTGCCTGTGGACTTGGAGCACAAGAATTGGAAAGAGCAGGTTGACAAGGCATGTGGGTCGGCCTTGTTGTTCTTGAGTACCGGGACGTGCAGCGTGGTGAGGGTAGCGAAGGTGTCGATGAGCGTTGATGAGATTGTGGAGAATGTGCTTGCGGCGATTAACGGGATTGTGGAGATTGTGCCTAAGAAGTGGAGGGATGTGAGGTCATTTCACTTGAAGTTTCTGGAGTCGCTTGCATTGCCGGTTTACCAGGCCGTGCCCGATTTGACATTGAAGATTGAGGGAGCTAAGAGTGATGAGGAAGTTAAGGAGGAAGTGAAAGAGGTTGTTAAGTCTGAGAGTAAGGGTTTGAAGAGTGAGAAAATGAGTAAGAAGAAGGGTAGAATTCATGAAGTGAGGTATATGGATAGCAATGCTGGTGAGGTGCTTGATGATGATGAATTGGTTGGTGATGGGGATATTGGAGAAGGTAAGCAAAGTGAGAATGAAGAACCGGGTAGTGGTGAGTTGGGGAAGAAGAAGAGGAAGAAGGAAAAGGTTGTTGGTGAGTCTAAGGGTGACAAAAGGTTGAAGAAATCAGCGAAGGTGAAAGATGATGCTGAATTAAATGGGGAAAAGGGTGAGTTTAACAATGAGAAACAGTTGAAAAAGTCGGTCAAGTTGAAAGATGGAGATGATGAGGTTCCTGTTGAGAAACAGTTGAAAAAGTTGGCTAAGATGGTAGATGAAGATGATGCCACTATCAAGCATAAGAAAGATGGGTTGTCTTCGAAGGGGAAGAAAAAAGATGTTACAAAGAAGAAAGCAGATGATTTGCCAGTCAAGGGTGAAGAGTCTGTTGGAAAGAAGGAGAAGAGGAAGAGTGAACATGAGAAGTTGAAGAGCGGGGAAGCAAAGCTGAAGACGGCTAAGAGAAGTAAGAAAGCAACAGAGTAATTCAGCATAGCAGGCTACAGACGGTAGACAGTCTTTGCAGCGGGATTCAACACATCCGAGCAAGTATGGCTGTCCATGTTGAGTCTGTCTGGCAGAAATTTTGATTGTTCCGTATTTTATTGTGGTATTGATGATATGATCTTTTTCTTAGTTTATGAATTGACTTTGCTTATTTAATTTATGTCTTCGTGGTGGCGATCATACAAAATGGTTATGTTTCTATGGTTTTGTGCATGTGCTTAAATCTGAAATTTGAACAAAGGTTGAGTCACTCTGAGTCTATTACCTCCCATCATGGGTGAATTTGCATCTCTATTTCCAAGAGGGTGAGACCTTGAAACTTCAACAAATGAAAATGAGTGGTGAAAACAATCTCTGTATAATTTTTGGGAGTTTGTTTCCTTATTTGCAATCAGTAGTAGTTACAAGTGATCTAGAGAAGTTATGGCAGAATGACGACAGCTAATTGAAAATTATTTTTTATTAGCAAATCCATTCCTTTGTTTATAGTTCATTCCATTAGCCACTTGGTGATTGACAAATCACTTATGATTAGAGCATGAATAATTCAAGCATATTAGCAAGGTCCTTGATGATGTGCTATAGTTACAAATCAACAGATCATCACAGCATTTCTTTGCATCATCTGGTTCTTCATTTTAAGTGCAGCAATGTGTAGCTTAATATCATGCAAGCCTTTCAAATTGATTGAACTGCTCCTTCATACCTCGTGTATTGAATTAGAATAATTGTGGAATATATATAGGAGGTGTCACTCGGTCAATTTTCCTTGTCCATGAGTTGTCTGCTGATTTTGTTCAAGGTCTGCAAAACCCACTCTGAGCACTGTTATCTCTTTTATCTGATGAACTCTCGCAGACAGAAGTATGGGGTTAACATTTAATATCGTTTGAACTCTGCATCGTATTACTACTGATACTTCCTTAAATCCTCTCATCTCTTGATTACTTTGAAGTAGTCAAATGCATAAATATTGCAACTTCAAGCAGGAGGGAACCATATATATGTTCTTTATGCAGCCACCTTGTCTATTTTGGTATTTCAGGGAGTGGTTTTGTGTCTTGGTTAAGAGTTAAGACTGCATGGACTGACTTTTGCTTTCGTTTCTTCACAAATCAACATGGATTGCTTTCTCATAAATAAATAAAAAACCATGGATTGTTTACAGAGAAATTGCATTTGTAATGAGAGTTAACCCTCTAGCTTGGTGATATTCTATGCTTGCAAATACCAGAAGTTTGGTAAACATGTGAGTAAATTCAGTTGCAAGTTCCTATCTGAAGCCCATCATTGTGCTCACCTTAGAACAGATTCATTTGCAAGATCCTATCTGAAGGCAAAAAAAAAAAAAAAAAACACAGCGCGCTTAATGCCAATCAACCTAGGATTTTAGTTTGGTATGTGATAACAGGACACAGGGTAAGATATTTACCATTTTGGCTTTACATATCACCGAGATAAGGTTTCTAAGAAATCTGTTTGGATCAGGTTGGCATGATGTGGAGTGAAGCTTTTACAGAAGCATACTAGGCTCAATCACAATCACAGCCTTTCTTGTAAATGACTTTTAGCTTGAGTGATTTAGAGTATCATCTTGCACCTGAGGTCCTTATTCAATTACCCTTTGCCAAATATTACTTTTTAATTTTAAAGAAATACAGCCCTGTTTTGGTTTAATGGTCAATAACATTTTGATCTTAACCACAATATTAAGAGAGGAGTTGTTTCTCAAAGTAAAGTAATAATACTAATAAACAATTAGGTGTTTCTTCTGCTAACAATTTAGATGGCAACAGAAAAGAAAGATAAAAAATTAAAAAATTAAAAAAAAGTTAATTGGTCCGACTGAAATTACTGTAGAATGGACTGGACTGGACTGAAGGCCAACCGACAAGAAAATTTGGCGGGAGGGGCAGAAGAGGAACAGTCAAAGTTTAAGCCTTCTCGTAATTCGTGCAAATCCTAAAACCCTCCTTAAACCTACAGACACAGCACAGAAGCACCCACGCATAGACTATATATATATATATATTGTCGCGAGAGAGAGAGAATCAAACCAAGTGAAAGTGTAAAGGAAAACAAAAAAACAAAAAAGCAAGAAACAATGGTAGCTGCAACTCCAACCCAATCTCTTTGTCATGGCTCTTCTTTCTTGTCCTGGAGGCACATCTCATTGGAAAGCTGTCTCCAATCCTCAAGGTAACTGCTTTTGGGTTTCTCATTTAGTGCACAAATTTATTTCTCTTCTTTTGTTTTTGTTTTTGTTTTTCCGCTGTGTTGCTGTTGTTTTGGGTTGCATTGAACCATCCAAGAGGGAAAGTCCTCAACTTGAATTTATTAGTCACATTGGTGCTCATTGGTTCGATTGAGAATGGGTTTCATTCTCTGGTCCCAAATGATGATTTTTTTTATTATTCTTCTGTATTTTTCTTCTGTAAGATTTTATAAAAGGAAGAAGGAAAGATTCGCATATTTGGGTCCTTTTGAAATTTACATTTCCAGCAAGTTTTTCTCTTGTTTCATGTGGGTGGGTATATATCTTTATTGCTTAGATAATTTTGATAACTCTACTGAATGCTGAACAATGTTGCATTCTGAAATCTGAATTTTTGGTGTTTGGGTTCCGTTATTCCAAGTATTATGAATCTTTGTTGTATGAGTCACTGTTGCAAAGTGGTGTTGGTTTCTTGAATGGTTTGAGAGAGAGAGAGATCATACACTTTGCGAGTACAACTCAAATGCCAATGTGATAGTAGCTCCTTGCCTTCCAATTCAAAACTCTGTGACATGCTATTTCATGACTGAAAGCGCAAAGAACTTTAGGAAACATAGAAAGCCTTGCCAAATAATATCCACAACACTGTTGCACCCCTTTTCATCTGCCTGCATAAAAGCATGTAGTTTGAAACAAGGTGAGGAGGAGCAGTGGAAATTAATATCTGCACCAAGGACATCTGATACAAATAGCTCTGCAAAATTTGAAAGGGAAGAGATATATATCTGCTAAGGACCTCCAGGCCACCTCCTGGCTACCCTTATGTACAAGTTATATGGTCAGAATCACTGTTAAGACTAGAATTAATTACCTTGACTGTAATAAATAATGGAGAACAAATGCATCTTGTCAATAGTATTCAACTTGATTTGAATATTAATGGTGTACAGTGGTTTGAGAGATAAGAATAGTTGCAACGAGCTTAGTGCCCAGTGCTTTTTTTCCCTTTTCTTTCCTGGAGGTGGTTCTTGGTACTGAGTAAATGGCATCAGATCAGAAATTCAATCTTGGGCTAAAGAAAGCGATAAAAAGCCTGTGAGGTTTCAAGCGAAACAGAAAGTTGAAGCTGGCGACAAAGGTCTGTTTCTGTGATGAGGTTCTGAAGTAACCTGATTAAATTTATCAGGCCTCAATAATTGCCTCCATTTATGTCATTGTGAGGCTTTTCTGAAGAAGTCGTCCATAGGGTGGTAGGGCTGAAGGAATAAGAGTTTAAGTCTAGAGGGGCCACACCTGAAAACTGATGCCTTGATTAAGATAGATTCCTATCAGTCTTGGTTCCCCTGTTCTCATTGTGTGTTTATATGGTCTTGTAGGCTTGAAGATGTTAGGCTTGAAGTCATGGGACTGTTTTTATTTACAACTGAAACTTATTAAGAAGGAAGAACAATGTTGCTCGAAGGTTTTCATGAGAATTGTGAGTGAGAAAATAGATGGCTACAAAACTGATATATGAATGTTGCAAACCGCAGAGTTATTTCATGAAAGGCATCATTGTTTCCCTCTTAAGTCTGGCTAAAAAGTTGGTTTGGGTGCATTTGGCTTTTTGACTGTTGTGTGGGCTGCAGATTGTGCTTTTGTTAAATTTGAGGAAATAATATTTTCTGTTTATGGTAATTGGAGTTGTCTCATTCAATTCTGTTGTCTTCAATGCCAGAGGTAGCAGTGATGCATGCTTTATGGACTTTGAATGGTTCAAGTTTCATACAGGAGTGAGCTCGCAATTCTGCACATCACTGCTGGAGTACATAAAGCGATAAGTGGTCTGTGGAGTAGGGAATGAAGCTATTGGTCCGTTGTGCATTTAAAAAATGTTACAATTTGATAGTTCTTGTGGAAGAATTCAGAGATCTTGACGTAATTTGGATTGTAGTCGTTGTACTGAAACTCTATGGTCATTCCATAGGCTGATTCGGTAATTGTGTCGACTATGTTGTATCTGATTCATCGTGAAGAAATCTAAATTTTATTTTCCCCTTCTGAGTTCTCTTTTGCTATATATTGGAATGCGACACTTCTTTTTTGTAATCTTAATTTCCATCTTGACTGTTCTTTTTTTATTTGTGGTGAGATGTATTGTAAATCATGAACTAGAATTAGAAAATCAAGTTTTTCTTTGTCCGAAAAAAAACCCGGGAGATTATAGCTTGCCAAATTTGAAATTGAAGATTGGAGACACTTAAGCAGATAAAGATGAAACGGAAAGGAAAGAGCCATGATAATGGAGAAATTATGCAGACTGGGTTGGCCAGGCACTTATATTGGTGCAGCTGTGGAAATCACCAGTTGAGTAATTGAAATGTCAGAGCCACAACAACCACTTGACAAAAGCTAATGTGAAGGTGTGTGTTAAGAGAGAGAAGTGAGAATTGAAACTAGTGTACACAGGTTAGAGATAAGAGGTTCTGTAGACATCAGAAGATTTATACTTTGGGTTTTATTTTCTGAGTGGTCCTCCCCTGTTCCTCTCTAACTGTTTACAAGTTTGGCAGAGGAATAGTTCCTGCGAATATAGAAGCAAAGGCATATGGACAGAAAGATGACATCTTTCGTTTTCGTTACATAAATGAGCTTAGACAGATAGAGTGTAGGACTAGAAGAGAGCTGTTGAAGTTGAAGTTTGAGGCCTTTTTATGCAGAAGCCCCTTGGAAAATTAGCCTTTGACTCTGCAGGGACAGCCCCAATTGTCCTTAGCATAAAGCTTCTTTCAGAGCTGGATACAGTGTTCTGGTTGTGGTCCTGATCCGTCTCTGTAGATGCCTACACAGCAGATTGCACTTGACACTCGTGAGTGAGTTAATGTTTAGAATATCGATATTTAAATTCCTTTTGTTAACTTAAAGTTGTGGCAAAGTGACAAACTTCCTGCATTAATTGTGGATAATGCCGTTGCTATTTGCTACCAGTCTAAGTTTCAAATGCTAAAGCCAAAAGCTTTCTTCATGAAGATTGTGCTCGTGACTATTTCTGTCCTAGCCAGTAACAGTTGCGATCTGGGTTACAAGAATTAAGCAGGAAAAGAAAACGAAGTGTCCCGAAGATTGCATCTTTATATTGGTATTACATATGCAGGACTGGTTTGGATTTTGAGTATTTTTGCTCAAGGAACTGGGTAGCTGTAATCCTGAATTTATTAAGCTCAATTTTGACATGAAACCCAATGGCATTGTTGGAGAAATTTGAACTATTATCATCTAATGATTTGGTCTCCGTTTCTATAATTTAGAGAGCTAGCTTAGATCATTTGGCATCTGGTGGCCTCTCTAGAAGAAATCTAGACCCTCGAATGCTTGCATTCGCGTGGGAGACCTTTCGGGAACTTAGGACGGTCAGTGCAGTAGTCATAGACCATGAACTTGCGTTGCAACCATCGAAGCCTGTTCCGGCCTGCAGCATTAAGCCCTTGGTTCTGCCATGCTGAGGAATTGGTAGATGTAGAGCAAGATGATGATGGTGATCCTTGTGACCCAAGGCAGGCATTGATGTTGAAGTTTCTGTAGGAGGCAGAGAAAGGAGCATGGCTCCAGTCAGTCTTCACACGCCCACCTTGTGTTGCCCAGTCATCAGCATTCCAGAAAGTTGCATAAATCTTCATGGATTGATTTTTAGGAAATGGAAGGCCAAGTGATTCCAAGTTGTTGAACACTCTAATTGGACTTCCATCCACCAAGAATCTGAAACAGTTGCACATGCATGTGTATCACAAAGTTTTCAATCAACAAATGTTGTAAATCGGAAGAGGTTAAGATGAGAAACTTCTAAAGAATTTGATTTAAAAGTAAATATTGTTTGCTATTGGATACCAATACACAATGTCGATATTGACCGATAACGTTAGTCTACCAGAGGTGGGCCATATATGACCCTTATTAGAGATGTGGTTTACATTGTGGTAAGAAATATGGTCCATGATGGGGGGGTTACTTACATAATGCGCTTGCTGTTCCAAACAACGGAGTAGGTGTGGAAGTCCTTTGTGGGATCAAACCATAGGTGGAATTGTTGTTCCTTGGACCCCTGCCCTTGGGCATAGACATTAGTATGGAGAGTGTAGGGCTCCCCAGTAGAGTTGCCCAGAAACTCCAAGTCAATCTCATCATGATTTGGACCTGAAGAAGATAACTGCATATGCATGCATATGTTTCAATAATTGGCAATGCATGCAGTGCTTATGCAAATATATACAGAAAAATTAGAGCAGCACATGCAATCACAATGGAAGAGCTATAGGGATTGAGAGTTGTTACATAGAATGTGGTGACAGTACCAGCTGAGTTCCCAGGTGGCATCTTCATTTGCACATCAAACCTTCCAAATATATATCCATTTTTGGACTGGAAACCAGCGCCAGAAACCTTGTCAAGGGAGAGCGTGACAAGTTTTCCTTCCTCGAGTATCTTAAGACGTTGATCGCCGAACATAATGTCAAAGTCTTGATAGAAATTACCAGCTAAGGCAGCCATGGCCATCAGAGAAGTTATGATCGAAGAAATAAAAAACATCAATGAGACCTTATGTGAAGACATTTTGGTTTGGTGATTGTACACAGAGCTAGCACCAGAATTAGCTTCGAAGAGAGTTGATTGGTTAGGAGGATACTTTATATAAACAAGAATTTGAAAGCTACTCAGAAAAAAAAACAGTTCAGAAAATGTAGAATGTTGCTTATAAATTTCTAAAAGTACTTGAAAAGATGTTCCTAGATATAAAGATAAAAATATTGAAACTGAGAATACAATCTAAATTTTCAGATTGTACCTCAGTTTTTCAAAAATTATTTTCGAATCACCATGACTTTGTTTATTTATGTATTGTGGGTGCTTGCTGCGTTTGAACTTTGAATAAATCAGCTATATTTAGAATATTGATTTGAAATTACAATCTGGCTTCCTTTTTCAAGTTGAACTTGTGGCACAGCGCCGAACTAGGTACATGTTTTTTGGACAATGCTGTTGCTACGGGTCAACGAATGCATGGGATGTCTCTTTGAATTACCAAAACTTTATTCTTCATCCTCATGACTATATTTAGGATACCAATTAGTACAAGTTATGATTTGGATCACGACAAAATACTGTTACGGTGGAGTTAGGATCAACTAGTACTTAGACACAAATTTGAAATGACACGAACACGACGGCCAATGGTCTCATGACTTACTGAACTCTATGTAATCCCAAAAATAGAAAAACACAATCCATCATTTCTCAAATGAACATGTTTTCAACTCTATCAAGTGTTTGATTCTAAATTCAGGATTACAATAAAAGAATACAAGGACCAGGTATGGAATAAGAAAAAAAGAAAAATAATATGAAACTACAAAATCTATACTTGCAGAAGGAATGAATGAATGAATATTTCATAAAATGAACTAATTACAGAAAAGAATGATGAGGCTGCACATTGGAACAGAGAATATGCGATCATGTGGCATGATCTGGATGCCTCGCTAGAACCTCGACCGTCTGCATTCAGCTGGGAGGCCTTGTGGGAAGCGTTTGAGGTCAGAGCAGTAGTTATAGATCATGAATTTTTGTTGCACCCATCGAAGCCGGTTTCGGCCTGCAGCATCAAGCCCTTGAGTCTGCCATGCACTCTGCTCTGTTAAGGAGTTAGTTGATGTGGTGGAGGCCTGGAAGTTTCTGTAAGATGCAGTGAAAGGAGCTTGTGTCCAGTCAGTCTTCACAAGGCCACCTCTTGTTGCCCAGTCATCTGCATTCCAGAGGCTTGAGTAAATCCTCATGGGTTGGCTTTTGGGAAATGGAACTCCAATTGTTTCCAAGTTGTGGAACACTCTGATTGGAATGTTGTCCACCAAGAATCTGCAGTTGCATGTGTATTAGAAAGTTTCTTAATTAATAATTGATGTTGTAGTTTGTAAAGTAAACTAAAAGAGGTTAATTATATTTTAATTCAATAAGGTGGTAAGTGTTACTTACATAATCCTCTGGCTGTTCCAGACAATGGAGTAGGTGTGGAAGGCCTTTGTGGGATCAAACCAGAGATGGAATTGTTGTTCTCTGTTTCCTTTTCCTTGGCTGAACACGTTTGTGTGGAGAGTGTAGGGATCTCCAGATAAGTTTCCCAAAAACTCAAAGTCAATCTCATCATGAGTTGGACCCTCAGAAGATAACTGCATACATTCATGTGTTTCATTTCATAAATTAGCAATGCAGTAATTCAAATTAAGACTAGAGTCTTATGTATCTTAATCACATTGGAAGAGGGTTGAGGAGTTAACACTTACATAGTATGCAGTGACAGTGCCAGCTGAGTTGCCAGAGACCAACTTGATCTGCATGTCAATTCTTCCAAACAAGTACTCATTCTTGGATTTGAAACCAGACCCAGAAGCCTTGTCAAGGTTAAGTGTGAGAAGCTGTCCTCCGTTAGTATCTTAACGCGCTCATCGCCGAATGTTACATCAAAGTCTTGAAAGAAATTACCAGCTGAGGCAGCCATGGCCATCAGAGAAGTTACAAACAAAGAAACCACAAGCACCATTGAGACCTTAGAACAAGAAGAAGAAAAAGGCATTTTGATTTGGTGTGATTGTAGACAGAGCTAGCAAGAGAAGAGAATTAGCTTCAAAGAGAAATGAGTGTTGAGTTGAGGCTGTTTGTGTTTGATGGTATCATTTGAGCTGTGAAGCTCTTTATATACAAGTGTTGGGGGGGCTTAGAGTATACATGCCGCGTTGAACAGGAAAGCTGGCAGCATCTGAATAATAAGTTGAAAACTGGCAACAGGGTTTGCAAATTAGACAAGTCTAGCTCAATATGGAAGCTGCCTGGCTTTATTTGGGTTAGGCGGTGCCTCACCAATTTGCTGTGCTGGAGACAGTTTTGCATTTTTAGGCTTATAAGAAAGCAGGAAGCAACATAGGAAACAGGACATTAGTTTATGTGAAGGCAGAGTTTAGCTTCTGAAGCACTTTTAATTATTATTTGTTCTTTTTGGCATTTGGTGATGTTGGAGCCACAAACATATAAATGGACAAAAAGAAAAAGTATATGCGCGTTTGCTGAGGTTGGTGGTGATGTAATTGTCTCTTGTGTACCATCTCGAAAGAGGTGGAACCCACCGATTAGAGAGGTTTTACACAGTGTAACATTCAGATTAATAAAATTACTGAAATTCCAAAAAGAAAAATTGATGATAAGTTTTTTTGGGTTTTACCCCCATATTACCACAGAAAAAGGAAAAAAAAAGATTATTAAGGTTTTTTAGCAGGGAAACTTGGGTAACCAGAAAACAGAGGAGATGAAAGAAAAGGAAAAGCAGATTCTATTTGCAGGTTCTTAGTACTAATGCATATAGACCTACACGGGTTGTGTTGAAATTGACACTCGTGAGTTTACTTAATGTTTAGAACATTGACATTGAAATTCCAATCAATTTAATGTGGCTTCTTTACTTTTGCAACACTTCAAGCTACATCATTTGTGGATAGTGCAATTGCTACTAGTTGATGTCCATGAATGTTCTTCAATGCCTGATATGGCTAATTTCGAGTTTTATATGCTAAAGTTTAGAACTTGTACATGATAAATGTTCTCGCGACTATTTTTGTCATACCAAATGAAAGTTGTGATCTGGGTGACAAGAAATAAGCAGGAGTAATGTCTCAAATGTTTTTAAAATATGAGAAAGAGATTCAACGGATAATAGTGGTGATTGGTTGGCATTGACGGACCCATGAATTTTTTACCAGAGGTGCAATTTTGACCAGGATTTATAAATAATAATAATAATAAATAAAACAAGCGCACTGTGCAACAATGCAGCACAACACAACAATGTAGCACAACAGCAGACTAACTTCGTTTAGGCCTTTTGTCGAACACCTAGAGTGCATGTCCTAGGTTGAGCAGAGTCCCTATAATGGTTTTTCCAGCTAAGTGAGGTGCAGATATATCTCCTTGCGCCTTAATAGGTCCACCACTGCTGGTCGCATTGTCTTGATGAAGAAAGGGAGGTTCACTACTACACGACTGGTCGGTCCTGTACAAGACGCATACTATCATCAACGTATCATTAGGACTCATTGTATCGACAAGATTTATTTATATTTCCCCTTTGCAAACCGCTTGTGGAAGCAAATAAAGTCTAAAAAAAGGTGTTGCTATAACGTGTTATGAAACACTAACTTTATTTAATGGAACCATAACCTGCACCCATCATATTTCCAACACCAAAGATGGCATTTAAGTAGGAACAAGAACACTATACAAGTACAAGCAGAGCAGTATCAACTTGAAATGAAAATTTCGTTTTGGCACTAATTTAACCTAATTACCAAAGTTAGGAAGGGAAGTGGAAAACTCACACATACAGATACCATGAGGACTTGAACTCAGGACCATTTGGGAGCATACCAAAGCAAAGGTTTGTACCAATCCAACTAACACCAAATTGGTTGATTAACTTAATTACCACTTGTGGAACAACAAAACAAGAGTTTAAAAACATTTAATTGCTTGATTAATTAATGAAGCGTATGATGTTTTGTTCTTTGATTCCTTGTCAAGTGTGTTCATGGTGGGTTCATCGACCACCCTCTGATGCCTAAGTCAGTTTTTCTTCCTTAAGGAGGATAAGACATTTGAGTTGTCTTTTTCCTATGTGGGACTATTGAGTGGTCGATGACATGGCATCATCTCATTGGTGACAAGTTGACGTGTATCCTTTCCCTTTTTTGAGAACAGCATACGTCAATGGAATATGACATGGGCTCATTCGGACGCTTTTTACTCCCACGTGCAGGCCCATAAGAGAGAGGCACCTTGGTTAGTGCACTTGGGTCGTGGCCTTGTGGGCTCTGATTGGGCATGGGCAGCCTTCTTTTACATCTTTTGGGCCTCCTCAAGCACGAGATAATGCCAATGTAGTCTACTGACTAGTTCCTCAAGTAGTCTGGACCTTTACTCTTTGGGCTCTTTTGGGACGGGCCCCACTAATATTTGGTACCAACAAAGTGGTTTTCCACAATGTAGTAGTTGTTGTCGAGCCATATTAGATGATATTGAACCATTATCATGTGATCACTATTAAAATTTGGTTCCAAAATTCATTTCAGTTCAAGCATGCAAAAAAGCCAGGAGAATTAAAAAAATCGACTTGTTAATAATTTGTTACAAAATTTCTATTTGCATAATGAATGAAAGAATATTTCATAATTGAAAATAAGTAACACAAAAAATGAATGCTGCACAAGAGAACTGGGGATATGTGATCATCTGGGTTCTGTTCTCTCTTTCAAACTAGAACCTCGATCGTCTGCATTCAACTGGGAGGCCTTGTGGGAAGCGTTTGAGGTCAGAACAGTAGTTGTAGATCATGAACTTTTGTTGCACCCATCGAAGCCGGTTTCGGCCTGCAGAATCAAGCCCTTGAGTCTGCCATGCACTCTGCTCTGTTAAGGAGTTAGTAGATGTGGTGGAGGCCTGGAAGTTTCTGTAAGAGGCAGTGAAAGGAGCTTGTGTCCAGTCAGTCTTCACAAGTCCACCTCTTGTTGCCCAGTCATCAGCATTCCAGAGGCTTGAGTAAATCCTCATGGGTTGGTTTTTGGGAAATGGAACTCCAATTGTTTCCAAGTTGGTGAACACTCTGATTGGAATGTTGTCCACTAAGAATCTGCATAGACAAAACCAGTTGCATATGTTTCAGTAATTTGTTTAAGTAATTAATTAGCGGAGGTTAATTATGTTAAGCGTTTTATAGAAATCATACTAATTCAATAAGGTGGTGAGTGTTACTTACATAATCCTCTGGCTGTTCCAGACAATTGAATAGGTGTGGAAGGCCTTTGTGGGATCAAACCAGAGATGGAATTGTTGTTCTCTGTTTCCTTTTCCTTGGCTGAACACGTTTGTGTGGAGAGTGTAGGGATCTCCAGATAAGTTTCCCAAAAACTCAAAGTCAATCTCATCATGAGTTGGACCCTCAGAAGATAACTGCATACATTCATGTGTTTCATTTCATAAATTAGCAATGCAGTAATTCAAATTAAGACTAGAGTCTTATGTATCTTAATCACATTGGAAGAGGGTTGAGGAGTTAACACTTACATAGTATGCAGTGACAGTGCCAGCTGAGTTGCCAGAGACCAACTTGATCTGCATGTCAATTCTTCCAAACAAGTACTCATTCTTGGATTTGAAACCAGACCCAGAAGCCTTGTCAAGGTTAAGTGTGAGAAGCTGTCCTCCGTTTAGTATCTTAACGCGCTCATCGCCGAATGTCACATCAAAGTCTTGAAAGAAATTACCAGCTGAGGCAGTCATGGCCATCAGAGAAGTTACAAACAAAGAAACCACAAGCACCATTGAGACCTTAGAACAAGAAGAAGAAAAAGGCATTTGATTTGGTGTGATTGTAGACAGAGCTAGCAAGAGAAGAGAATTAGCTTCAAAGAGAAATGAGTGTTGAGTTGAGGCTGTTTGTGTTTGATGGTATCATTTGAGCTGTGAAGCTCTTTATATACAAGTGTTGGGGGGGCTTAGAGTATACATGCCGCGTTGAACAGGAAAGCTGGCAGCTTCTGAATAATAAGTTGAAAACTGGCAACAGGGTTTGCAAATTAGACAAGTCTAGCTCAATATGGAAGCTGCCTGGCTTTATTTGGGTTAGGCGGTGCCTCACCAATTTGCTGTGCTGGAGACAGTTTTGCATTTTTAGGCTTATAAGAAAGCAGGAAGCAACATAGGAAACAGGACATTAGTTTATGTGAAGGCAGAGTTTAGCTTCTGAAGCACTTTTAATTATTATTTGTTCTTTTTTGCATTTGGTGATGTTGGAGCCACAAACATATAAATGGACAAAAAGAAAAAGTATATGCGCGTTTGCTGAGGTTGGGTGGTGATGTAATTATGTGTCTCTTGTTTTTTTGGCATTCAGATTAATTAAATTACTGAAATTCCCAAAAAAAAACGATGATAAGTTCTTGTGGGTTTTTATCCCCATTTTACCAATAAAAAGAAAAAGAAATTTTTTTGAGGTTTTTTTAAAGGACATTTTCTATTGAGAGGGGCAATAACATACTAAACTCACACACACACACTACATAGATGCTAGGCCTCGAACCCATAACTTTTCCTCGGAAGAGCATTTTAGAGTTTTTAGCAGGGAAACTTGGGTAACCAGAAAACAGAGGATATAAAAGAAAAAGAAAATCTGACTCTATTTGCAGGTTCCTAGTACTCTACTAATACATATAGACCTACACGGGTTGTGTTAAAATTGACACTCGTGAGTTTACTTAATGTTTAGAACATTGACATTGAAATTCCAATCATCCATTAATTTAATGTGGCTTCTTTCCTTTTGCAACACTTCAAGCTACATCATTTGTGGATAATGCAATTGCTACCAGTCAATGTCCATGAATGTTCCTCAATGCCTGAGATGGCTATTTTCGAGTTTTATGTGCTTAAGTTTAGAACTTGTACATGATAAATGTTCTCGTGACTATTTTTGTCATACCAAGTGAAAGTTGTGATATGGGTTACAAGAAATAAGCATGAGTAATGTCTCAAATGTTAGAAATGTTTTTAAAATATAAGAAAGAGATTCGTCTGATAATAGCAGTGACTGGTCAATATTTGCGGACTTATGCATTTTTTAGCGGAGGTGCAATTTTGACCAGGATTTATAAATAATAATAAATAAATAAAACAAGCGCGCTGTGTAGCAACGTAGCACAACACAACAATGCAGCACAGCAGCAAACTGACTTCGTTTAGGCTTTTCGTTGAACACCTAGAGTGTACGTGCTAGGCTGAGCAGAGTCCCTATAATGGTTTTTCTAGCGAAGGGATGCAGCTCCCTTGGCCTTAATAGGTCCAGCACTGGTTGGATTGTCTTGATAGTCAAGATGGGGAGGTTCACTACTACACGACTGGTTGGTCCAATGCAAGATGCATACTAGCATCAACGTATCATTAGGCTTCATTGTATTGGCAAGTTTTATTTATATTTCCCCTCTGCAAACCGCTTGCTATAACGTGGCATGAAACACTAACTTTATTTAATGGAACTCTAACCTGCACCCACTATATTTCCAACACCAAAGATGGCATTCAAGTAGGTACAAGAACGCTATACAACTACAAGTAGAGCAGTATCAACTTGAAATGAACATTTCGGTTTGGCACTAATTTAACCTAATTACCAAAGTTAGGAAGGGGAGTGGAAAACTCACACATACATATACCATGAAGGCTTGAACTCAGGACCATTTGGGAGCAGACCAAACCAAAGGCCTGTACCAATCCAACTAAAACCCAATTGGTTGATTAACTTAATTACCACTTGTGGAACAACAAAACAAGAGTTTAAAAACATTTAATGCTTGATTAATTAATGAAGTGTATGATGTTTTGTTCTTTGATTCCTTGTCAAGTGTGTTCATGATGGGTTCACTGACCACCCTTCAATGCCTAAGTCAAGTCTTTCTTCCTCAAAGAAGGCTTTTAAAAGTATTGTACTCAAGTATGGAGAAAGTTCAAATTACCTTTTTAAGTGGAAAGTACTCAATATAGGGAGAATGAGACATTTGAGTTGTCTTTTTCCTATGTGGGACTATTGAGTTGTCCATGATATGGCATCATCTCATTAGACAATCAGTGACAAGATGACGCGTGTCCTTTCCCTCTTTCGAGGACAGCATACATCAATGAAATATGACATGGGCTCATTCTGACACTTGTTACTCCCACTTGCAGGCCTCTAAGGGAGATGCACTGTGGTAAGTGTGCTTGGATTGTGGCCTGCGGGCTCTGATTGGGCATGGGCGGACTTCCTTTACCTCTATTGGGCCTCCTCAAGCCTAAGGTAAAGCTAATGTAGTCTATTGACCAGTTCCTCAAGTAATCTGGGCCTTTACTCGTTGGGCTCTTTTGGGACGCGCCCCACTAATATTTGGTACCAACAAAGTGGTTTTCCACAATGTAGTTGTGTAAAGCTATCTTAGATGATATTGAACCATTATCATGTGATCATTATAAAAATTTGGTTCCAAAATTCAATTCTGTTCAAGAATACAAAACAAAAAAAACCAGGAGAATAAAAAAATCGACTTATTAATAATTGTTACAAAATTTCTATTTGCATAATGAATGAATGAAAGAATATTTCATAACTGAAAAAAACGTAACACAAAAAATGAAAGCTGCACAAGAGAACAGGGGATATGTGATCATCTGGGTTCTGTTCTCTCTTTCAAACTAGAACCTCGATCGTCTGCATTCAACTGGGAGGCCTTGTGGGAAGCGTTTGAGGTCAGAACAGTAGTTATAGACCATGAACTTTTGTTGCACCCATCGAAGTCGGTTTCGGCCTGCAGCATCTAGCCCTTGAGTCTGCCATGCACTCTGCTCTGTTAAGGAGTTAGTAGATGTAGATGTAGTAGTGGAGACCTTGAAGTTTCTGTAAGAGGCAGTGAAAGGAGCTTGTGTCCAGTCAGTCTTCACAAGGCCACCTCTTGTTGCCCAGTCATCAGCATTCCAGAGGCTTGAGTAAATCCTCATGGGTTGGTTTTTGGGAAACGGAACTCCAATTGTTTCCAAGTTGGTGAACACTCTGATTGGAATGTTGTCAACTAAGAATCTGCATAGACATAACCAGTTGCATATATTTTAGTAATTTGTTTAAGTAATTCATTAGCAGAGGTTAATTATGTTAAGCGTTCGATAGAAATCATGTTAATTCAATAAGGTGCTGAGTTTTACTTACATAATCCTCTGGCTGTTCCAGACAATTGAATAGGTGTGGAAGGCCTTTGTGGGATCAAACCAAAGATGGAATTGTTGTTCTTTGTTTCCTTTTCCTTTGCTGAAAACATTGGTATGGAGAGTGTAGGGGTCTCCAGATAAGTTTCCCAAAAACTCGAAGTCAATCTCATCATGAGTTGGACCCTCGGAAGATAACTGCATATATTCATGTGTTTCATTTCATAAATTAGCAATCCAACAATTAAAATGTATAAAAAGAAAATTTAAGGAAAAATTAAGACTAGAGTCTTATATATCTTAATCACATTGGAAGAGGGTAGAGGAGTTAAAACTTACATAGTATGCAGTGACAGTGCCAGCTGAGTTGCCAGAGACCAACTTGATCTGCATGTCAATCCTTCCCAATAAGTACTCATTCTTGGATTTGAAACCAGACCCAGAAGCCTTGTCAAGGTTGAGTGTGAGAAGTTGTCCTCCGTTTAGTATCTTAGCGCGCTGATCGCCGAATGTTACATCGAAGTCTTGAAAGAAATTACCAGCTGAGGCAGTCATGACCATGAGAGAAGTTATGACCAACGAAAGAATGAACACCATTGAGACCTTAGATGATGAAGAAGAAGAAGACATTTTGATTTGGTGAGATTGTAGACAGAGCTAGCAAGAGAAGAGAATTAGCTTCAAAGAGAAATGAGTGTTGAGTAGAGGGTGTTTTGTGTTTGATGGTATGATTTGAGTTGTGAAGCTTCTTTATATATATGTATATATGCCGCGTTGAACAGAAGAGAGCTGGCAGCAGCATCAGAATAGTAAGTTGAAAACTGGCAACAGAGTTTGCAATAAGTCTAGCAATATATGAAAGCTGCCTTGCTTTATTCGAGTGTTATTTGAGCGAGGTGGTGCCTCACCAATTGACTACTAGCAATGCCAGACTTGATATTTTTATAATATTAATATTCATATAGTGCTGTGCTGGAGACAGTTTTGCATTTTTAGGCTTACAAGAAAGCAGGAAGCAACATAGGAAACAGGACATTAGTTTATGTGAAGGCAGAGTTTAGCTTCTGAAGCACTTTTAATTATTATTTGTTCTTTTTTGCATTTGGTGATGTTGGAGCCACAAACATATAAATGGACAAAAAGAAAAAGTACATGCGCGTTTGGTGAGGTTGGGTGGTGATATAATTATGCATCTCTCGTTTTCTTTTTGTAATGCTAGAGAGATAGTATACAATGTGATATATAAATGTGATATGCCTATCATTTTCTTTTCTTTATATACCAACCTAGGCACCAACATTCAGATTAATAAAATAAAATAAATTGATGATAAGTTCTTTTGGGTTTTTATATTTACCCCTCATTTTACCAATGAAAAGAAAAAAAAAGATTATTAAAGTTTTTTAGCAGGGAAACTTGGGTAACCAGAAAACAGAGGAGATAAAAGAAAAAAAGAAGCAGCAGATTCTATTTGCAGGTTTCTACTAATACATATATACCTACACGGGTTGTTTAGAACATTGACTTGAAATTCCAATCATCCATTAATTTAATGTGGCTTCTTTCCTTTTGCAACACTTCAAGCTACATCATTTGTGGATAATGCAATTGCTATCAGTCGATGTCCATGAATGTTCTTCAATGCCTGAGATGGCTACTTTTGAATTTTATATGCTGAAGTTTAGAACTTGAACATGACAAATGTTCTCGTGACTATTTTTGTCATGCCAAGTGAAAGTTGTGATCTGGGTTACGAAAAATAAGCAGGAGTAATGCCTCAAATGTTAGAATCTTTCACTAGTACATGACTAGTTGGTCTTGTGCAAGATGCATACGTGGAGGGCAGGCGGGGCAGCTGCCCGTCCTTTTTTGTGAATTCTCTCTCTTAGTCATTCTATAGTGAGGGCCTTATATATAGCCCTTAGGTAAAGTCATATTTCTTAACTGTTAGATAAAGCTAACCAATTTGATTCAACGGTCAAGAGATAGGGCCTTACATAAGGGCCATATATAAGGCCCTCATTATAGAACTCTCTCTCTCTCTCTCTCTCTCTCTCTCTATGAATTGGGTTTTTATTCTTCTTATTATTAATTTTTAGGATTTGAAAATGAGTTGTATAGTATGAGTTTTGGTTATCTGTTGATGATATATTAATATATGTGGGTAAGCTTATGCTATTATTTTGTGTTGCATTGCATTTACTTATTGTTTTTTGTTTTGTTTTTCATAAGCTTTTATTTAGGTATAAAGATGCATTTGAGGGTAATGCTTATTACGTCTATTGACTCGGTGTATTTTGCTATGTTTATTAATGGAATTCACTAGTACCGTCGAGTTTTTAATGTAAATTTCACCGGCCGGCTTTCGAATCCTGGATCCACCATTGCATCAACGTATCATTAGGCTTCATTGTATCGACTGGTCGATCCCGTGCAAAAATCGTTGCCATAAAGTGCCATGAAACACTAACTTTATTTAATGGAAACATAACTTGCCCCCACTATATTTCCAACACCAACGATGGCATTTAGGTAGGAACAAGAACACTATACAAGTAGAGCAGGTTTTTTGAAAAATGAAATTTTCGCTTTGGCACTAATTTAACCTAATTACCAAGTTAGGAAGGGGAGGGGGAAACTCACACAAACGAGTACCATGAAGACTTGAACCTAGGACCATTTAGAAACACACCAAAGACCTCTACCAATCCAACTAACACCCCATTAGTTGATTAACCTAATTACCTAATTACCACCTATGGAACAACCAAATAAGAATTTAAAAACATTTCATTGCTTGATTAATTAATGAAGAGTATGATGTTCTGTTCTTTGATTCCGTGTCAAGTGTGTTGATGGTGGGTTCACCGACCACCCTCCGATGCCTAAGTCAATATTTCTTCCTCAAAGGAGGTTTCTAAAGTACTGTACTCAAGTATGGAGAAAGTTCAGATTACCTTTTTTAAGTGGAAAGTACTCAATATAGGGAGAATGAGTTGTCTTTTTCTGATGTGGGACTATTGAGTTGTCAATGATGTGGGATCATCTCATTGGACGATCGATGACAAGTTGACGTGTGCTCTTTCCCTTTTTCGAGGACAACAGACGTCAGTGAGATATGACATGGGTCCATTGTGACACAGTGACACTTGTTACTCCCACGTGCAGGACTCTGATGTAGGGGCACCTTGGTTAGCACGCTTGGGTTGTGGCCTTATGGACTCTAAAATGGACGGCCTTCCTTTACCTCTTTTGGGCTCCTCAAACACGAGGTAAAGCTGATGTAGTCTATTGACCGGTTCCTCAAGACTCAAGTAGTATGGGCCTTTACTCTTTGGGCTCTTTTGGGACGGGCCCCACTAATTTTTGGTACCAACAAAGTGGTTTTCCACAATGCAGTTGTTGTCAAGCTATCTTAGATGATATTGAATCATTATCATGTGATCACTATTAAATTTGGTTCAAAAATTCAATTCAGTTCAAGAATACAAAAACACCAGGAGAATTAAAAAATCGACTTATTAATAATTTGTTACAAAATTTCTATTTGCATAATGAATGAAAGAATATTTTATAACTGAAAATAAGTAACACAAAAAATGAATGCTGCACAAGAGAACAGGGAATATGTGATCATCTGGGTTCTATTCTCTGTTTCAAACTAGAACCTCGATCGTCTGCATTCAACTGGGAGGCCTTGTGGGAAGCGTTTGAGGTCAGAACAGTAGTTGTAGATCATGAACTTTTGTTGCACCCATCGAAGCCGGTTTCGGCCTGCAGCATCAAGCCCCTGAGTCTGCCATGCACTCTGCTCTGTTAAGGAGTTAGTAGATGTGGTGGAGACCTGGAAGTTTCTGTAAGAGGCAGTGAAAGGAGCTTGTGTCCAGTCAGTCTTCACAAGTCCACCTCTTGTTGCCCAGTCATCAGCATTCCAGAGGCTTGAGTAAATCCTCATGGGTTGGTTTTTGGGAAATGGAACTCCAATTGTTTCCAAGTTGGTGAACACTCTGATTGGAATGTTGTCCACTAAGAATCTGCATAGACAAAACCAGTTGCATATGTTTCAGTAATTTGTTTAAGTAATTAATTAGCAGAGGTTAATTATGTTAAGCGTTTTATAGAAATCATACTAATTCAATAAGGTGGTGAGTGTTACTTACATAATCCTCTGGCTGTTCCAGACAATTGAATAGGTGTGGAAGGCCTTTGTGGGATCAAACCAGAGATGGAATTGTTGTTCTCTGTTTCCTTTTCCTTGGCTGAACACATTGGTATGGAGAGTGTAGGGGTCTCCAGATAAGTTTCCCAAAAATTCAAAGTCAATCTCATCATGGGTTGGCCCTTGAGAAGATAACTGAATATATTCATGTGTTTCATTGCATAAATTAGCAAAGAAATTATGGAAATCTATTGAAAATAATTTAATAATTGAAGAACAAGGGTATGATTGAAACTAGTTAACTTACATAGTATGCAGTGACAGTGCCAGCTGAGTTGCCAGAGACCAGCTTGATCTGCATGTCAATTCTTCCAAGTAAGTACTCATTCTTGGATTTGAAACCAGACCCAGAAAACTTGTCAAGGTTAAGTGTGAGAAGCTGTCCTCCGTTGAGTATCTTAGCGCGTTCATCGCCGAATGTTACATCAAAGTCCTGATAGAAATTACCAGCTGAGGCAGCCATCATAGAACTTACAAAAAAAGAAAGAAAAAGCATCACAGTGACCTTGGAAGAAGTCATTTTGATATTGCGATTTCAGACAGATTGAGCTAAGCAAGAGAAATGAGTAGTGAGGCTGTTTGTGTTTGATGGTATAATTTGAGTTGTGAAGCTCTTTATATATATGTTGGGGCCCTTCGAGTAGTTAGACTAGAATAAAGTATGCCGCGTTGATGAAGCTGGCGACAGGTTAACAAATTAGGTTAGGTCATCTATGATTCTGTGAAAGCTTTATTTGGGTGCCCCAGCCACAGGAATTGACTGCTCGCAAACCCAACTTGTGTCGAAGCTGGAGACAGGTTTGCAAATTCAGACCACGCATCTTGGGAAATTAAAAAAGAAAAAGAAATAAAGCAGGAAGCAGCATGGGAAATAGGGCATTTTTGTGAGTTTAGTTTCTGAGGCATTTAAGTTGGTGATGTTAGACCATCTCCAACCATGTTGGGGCTAAACTCAAATTTACAGGCGGGTCCAGCTTCAATTGCCCATCACGTGGGCTTCTAGCATGCATAAAAAATATAATTTAAAGCAGATTTTGGACCCACGAATTTATCAATCCACGCAAAAAGCAGATTGGAATTCTAGTCCAGTTTTGAGATTTGTCAAATTTTCACCTCCCAAAATATATAGGTTAGAGAAACTTTTTGGAAGTTAAACTCAAAATTTGAGTTTTCATCCATTGGGTTGGAGATGGTCTTAGAGCTATAAATGAACATGTGATAATACATGTATATGGACAAAAAGAATAAGTGCACGCATATTGGGTGGTAATGCTCAAAAGGTAAGGATTGAAATCTCAATGTCACTGTTTGATTAAAAAGTGGTAATTCACGCTTTAGAAAGTCATCACGCACTCTTCTTATATATTCAATAAATGAAAGTGCATGATCACTTTTTCTGAAGCGTAAATACACGATTACATGTTGCTTTTAAGATCCACCTACCTACGCTACCGATGGTGCATCTAACCCTAATTAAGTTGGGGGACCTTCATTAATAATAAATCCTCTCACAACTCTTTTGGCCAATGTTTGAAAAACTGTAACTTGTGACTAATTAATGTCCACTTTACAAATTAACTTGCCTAGCTTTTTATGTTTCTTTTTATTTCTTGTGACCCCCGTATCACAACTTTTAACTTTGCATCAGAAAAAGGGTCACGAGAAGATTTATCATGAAGAAAACTTTAGCATTTAAACTTCAAAGTAGCCCGTCCAGCAGCCCACATGCATTCCATACATTTGATTGCTAGCAACAGCTAGCATTATCCGTACTTGTTATCGCTGCCTGCCTTTTTTATTTCAATTTTTATTTTATTTTTTTTATAAAACAAAGATACAAAAGTAAAACACAGATATCTTTAAAGCAGAAAGAAAAAAACACACAGATATCTTTAACTCTGTATGAACTATTTCCTATGCTGCTTCCTGCCTGCCTCTTTTTTTTTCTTCTTTTTTTTTCTGTTAGCATAAAGTCATCTGGAATTTGCAAACCTGTGTCCAGCTTCAACATCAAGTTGATGTTGAGCATTCACAGAATCATCATCATATCGTATCATAGCGTATGATTTGATTTGCAGACCTGTCACCAGTTTTGAACTTTTAAAATGTTGCCAGCTAGCAAGGTCACCTCCATATTTTCAACGCGTCATACTCTAAGCCTAAAGTTGCCCTACCAAAAGCTTATATATATATCAGTCCCCTTCTATTGAGGGATCCCTCAAATAATTTTATTTGAGGGATACCCTTTAGGGTACCCTACAATTTCTTTTCCAACGATCCAAACTATATACTTTTTAGGTCTTCATTCATAGATCATCCTGACAAAAAATTAGACAAATCGGAAACCGTTTCGACATCCAATTGTGTCTTACAAAATCAATGAACACGGTGCTTCAAGAAAGTACTAAAATTTCAATAACTCAATTGAGTGGTCAAATGATATCGGATTCAAGTGATTTTTTGTAGAGATGATCTTTGAATGAGTATCTACAAAATAGACGGTTTAGATTAGTGAAATACAATCCATAGTGAGGCCTACAAGGGGTGTCCCTCAAATAAGCTTATTTGAGGGATCCCTCAATGGAAGCTCTCTGATATATATATATATATATAAAGGGCTTCAGAACTTAAAATTATATCATCAAACAGCAACATCACTCACCCTCTCTTTTTCTTTCTGAATCAATACTCACTACGTGATATCAAAATGTCTTCTTGTTCTGAGGTCTCAATGGTGCTTGCTGTTTCTTTGTTTGTAACTTCTCTGATGGCCATGACGGCCTCAGCTGGGAATTTCTATCAAGACTTTGACATCACATTCGGAGACGAACGGGCTAAGATACTCAACGGAGGACAGCTTCTCACACTTAACCTTGACAAGTTTTCTGGGTCTGGTTTCAAGTCCAAGAATGAGTACTTACTTGGAAGAATTGACATGCAGATCAAGCTGGTCTCTGGCAACTCAGCTGGCACTGTCACTGCATACTATGTAAGTTAACTAGTTTCAATCATACCCTTGTTCTTCAATTATTATATTATTTTCAATAGATTTCCATAATTTCTTTGCTAATTTATGCAATGAAACACATGAATATATGCAGTTATCTTCTCAAGGGCCAACCCATGATGAGATTGACTTTGAATTTTTGGGAAACTTATCTGGAGACCCCTACACTCTGCATACCAATGTGTTCAGCCAAGGAAAAGGAAACAGAGAACAACAATTCCATCTCTGGTTTGATCCCACAAAGGCCTTCCACACCTACTCCATTGTCTGGAACAGCCAGCGGATTATGTAAGTATACTTAACACTTACAAGTTACCACCTTATGTGAAACCTCTTTTAGTTTACTTTTACAACATCAATTATTAATAAGAAACTTTCTAATACATTTGCAACTGCAGATTCTTGGTGGACAACATTCCAATCAGAGTGTTCCACAACTTGGAAACAATTGGAGTTCCATTTCCCAAAAACCAACCCATGAGGATTTACTCAAGCCTCTGGAATGCAGATGACTGGGCAACAAGAGGTGGCCTTGTGAAGACTGACTGGACGCAAGCTCCTTTCACTGCCTCTTACAGAAACTTCAAGGTCTCTACTACTACATCTACATCTACTAACTCCTTAACAGAGCAGAGTGCATGGCAGACTCAAGGGCTTGATGCTGCAGGCCGAAACCGGCTTCGATGGGTGCAACAAAAGTTCATGATCTACAACTACTGCTCTGACCTCAAACGCTTCCCCCAAGGCCTCCCAGCCGAATGCAGACGATCAAGGTTCTAGAAATCGAGATCATGCCACATGATCACGTATTCTCTGTTCTATTGTGCATGCAGCCTTATAATTCTTTTGTTTAATTAGTTCATTTTAAGAAATATTATTCTTTGTTCCTTGTGCAAATAAAAGATTTTGTGACATTATGGTCTCATGGTTTTTGTATTCTTCCATTGTAATCTGAATTGAGATTTAGAATAAAGTACTTCATTATTAAATGATAATAGTTGAAGTTTCTCCAAACAATAATATCGTAGTGTTTTCTTGGTTCATCTTCATTACCAGGTTTGCATTATCAAAATTAGCCTTCTTGTTTATAAAAATTACACAACATAAGAACTTGTGGTTTGAAACTGAGTATTTCTGAGAGAAGTGGGCACCCTTTCGGTAAGGAGCTCTGGATTGGCCCATATAGAATTCTGTTTGCTGCCTCAAGGCTCTGTTGTGCTGTCAGCTTGGTCAAAGTATGGGTGACTATCGTGTTTTATGGGGTTCATGTCATGTCCTGTGAAAATTAGCTTAATGGGTAAAACACACAAAAATAATGGGTAAAACACGACTCATTTCACTCATTAAGACTAAAAACTCGATTTTCAACCCGTGCATGCGAAAAATAACCTGTTTCACTTGTTACAAATTATAAAATATTTCGTAATAGTAAATTGAGCTTAGAGCATCTATAATGAGCTCCTTAAATCACCTCATTAGACAAATTTCTGGGAGGAATTGGAAAGATACAACTTCAACCATGCTCCCTATCTACTTCCTAAAATAGGGAAACTTCTAGGAGCTCCTAAATCTGACAAGAGAGAAAAGACTTCTAATGGCTCCCTATAATTTAATAATAAACTGCCAAAATGCCCCCTAAACTTGTACCTAATTATCGCTTTACCCACTTGCCTTTTTTTTAGCAAATTAAGGACTCGAATTAAATTTTATTATCAATTCCCCTCTATTGTCTAAATCTCAACGTAATTTGCCGTTAAATATGAGGGCAAATTGGTAATTTTAAATGTTGAAATAATATATATATAATTATTTTAATAAACAGAGGGGCCCACCCACTTCATCTTTTTCCCTTTTGTTGTAATTCAAGATACAGATTACAAAGGGGAGGGGGAGAGCTCGAATGGAAGAGGGAGAGAGAAAGAGATGGAGAAAAGGGAGGATGAAAATGTTACATACTTATTGTCTACCTATTTTTAAATACATAATATCATTTTACCTATTTTTTTAATACATAATATCATCTAATTAACGTACTTTATTTTTCTATGAGCATTGTGCCTATTAGAATATATATTAAACAAATACATATATATATATATATAATTGTATTAGGTAAATATATATAATTGGAGGGTGTAAGTATTAAAAAAAAATTCATTTATCCGACCTATAGGAGGTTAGAGCATCTACAATGATGCTCTCTATTTCTTAATTAAAATTTAGCTAAAAATATAAGAAAGCTATTTTAGGAGCTCTCTAAAAAATTTCAACTCCAACCATACTCCGTAATTTGAAGAGTCATAAATACTATAACTCTTTTTTGATTGGTCCATCTCTATTAAAAAAAATAGTTAGCATTAAATAAATGTTTGAAATACTCATTAAATAAAGCAACATTTAATTATAGTGAGTCACTAGGAGTTATTTCTCTCTCCTCAGATTTAGGAGCTCCTATAGAGGACTCCTTATTTTAGGAGGTGGATATGGAGCATGGTTGAAGTTGTATTTTTACGATTCCTCCCTAAAATTTGTCTAAGGAGGTGGTTTAGAGAGCCCATTGTGGATGCTCTTAGGAGGGAGTATTTGAACTAATTTGATTTTAGGCCATTATTACAGGAGTGGAAACATAAATGTGTAGTGAGAGGTATTATTCATTTGCATAAAATTAGGGGATGAGAAAAGTCAGCCACCAAATAAAGATCTACTGGCAAGATTTGTAAATAAATCAACTTACATAAACACATTGTCATCCAATTTTTAAAAGGGAGTTTTATTTAAAAATTGTATTATTGGTGGGTTATAGTCTATGGTATTTGAGTTACAAGAGCCTATTTTAGCATGACCCAATTTTTAAATAATGCATATTCAAAATTGAATATATTTTAGAAAGGTGCTTCTCCATTACAGAGTCTCACAATGCAGATCCATTATGAAGTCCCACTTTCCCATGATGAGGAAGAAGAAAACTGGTGGAGAGAGAAAAAAGAAAGAGAGGGAGAGGAGAGAGGAGAGAAGAGAGAAGGAAAAGAAAGAAAAAGAAAGAGAGAAGGAAAAGAAAGAAAAAAATAAAGAGAGGAGAAATATAAACCGTTCAAATCATCGTACAGTCAAAAGCAGAATTTCGTAACAAATCCGCATTGCGGGACTTCGTAATGGAAAAGCAAAAATTAAGTCATAACAAGTAGAAACGAGTTTCGGGAATAATTGACCCACTATTTTCAACATGGCCCGATAAATTTTATATCAAACATTGAAGTTTTCGTACATATTCATGTCATGTGAACTCATGCTTATGTGAAAGAGACGGATTTTAAAATAAAAAAAAAAAAAAGAGGTAGGAAGCTGCATGTAGCGGCGGATCCAGGAATTTTTCAGCAGAGGTGCAATTTTAAAAAAGCTCCCAAAAACAAAAACAAAAAAAAAAAAAAACAATCCTTATAATTTAAACAATACTAATGTTATTCATAATACATTAAAAAAATATCATTACAATTACCCTACAATTGTTGCCGACGAGATTTCATATCTTGAAAACGTCGCATTATATTTATATTACTAATACAAGAAAAAACATCTTTCTCAATGTAAACAACCAAGCTATCACTCAACCATTGATTCCCTATTTTGTTACGCAATGGTGTTTTCACAATATTCATAGCTGAAAAAGCTCTCTCAACTGAAGCTGTTGCAACGGGTAAAACTAAAGCCAATGTAAGAAGTAAATATACATAGTTGTATATTCTACTCCTTTCCTGTATTCACCAATTTTTCTGCCAGATCAGTAATTCCTTTCAATGATGAAAACACAGTGCTGCTCTGCATATCAACAATATAAAGCCCAAGTTGATCTTCAAGCTTCATGAGGTCTCGGTCATTAAATTCTTGAGGGTAAAATTGAGCAAAACGAAGTATTTGTTGTTTGTCAAAAGCTGCAAAATTATAAGCCGGACTCAAACATGCCATACAAAGAAGCAAATCAGTATTTACCTCAGTGAAGCGATTATTCAATTCCACTAGTTGCTTATCAATGATAGTAAGAAATAGGTCCACACGATAATAATGGCGGTTTGTGATTTTCTGAGCTTTACGACGTGATCTCCCTTGTGGTACAAATAAATCATCCATGTTAGGAACATCAATATCATTGTTGCCACAAAATATTGATACTTTGCCAAGCAGATCATCAAAGTCATCATCCCTCATGGATTGTAGCTTTTGCTTACATCTTTGGACCAACATCATTGCATTCACAATATCTTGATCTTTCTTTTGTAATGCCTTTGACAAATCATTTGTGATTCCCAATATAAATCTCATCAAATATAGGTGAAACACAAAGTCAAAAGTTTGTATTTCTTTCAATAACCTATTTGCTTCACCTAAATTATCTTGGTTGACATCATCAACAATCCATTCAAGCACCTTCACCACGGGGATGAAACATAGTATTAATACTCAGTAAAGTATCATAATGTGAGTTCCAACGTGTATCACAAGGACGTTTGAGAGTAGTCTCTTGATTTAACCCTTGCCCTGTTTCAAGATCATCAATTTCAAGAGCTTTCATAATATCTTTTTGTTGTTGCTCTCTAAGTGCATCACGACGCTTACACGATGCTCCAATAATGTTAAACACTACTAGCTGTTGTGAAGAAAGTAGCAATGTTTTCATTTCCCTTTGCCACGGCTACAAGAGCTAGTTGTAGTTGATGTGCAAAACAATGGACATAATATGCTTGAGGATATTCTCTCAAAATCCGTGTTTTAAGACCATTGAGCTCACCTATCATATTACTAGCACCATCATACCCCTGTCCTCGTAGCCTGGACATGCTCAAATTTGTTGAAGAAATCAACTGCTCAATTGCCTCTTTCAATTTGCTATTAGTCGTATCAGAGACATATTGGACACCCACAAACCTTTCAATAACTTGCCCTTTTTTGTTCACATAACGCAACACCACAGCCATTTGCTCTCTTATTGAAACATCACGTGATTCATCTACCAATATAGAAAAGAATGCATCGTCTATATCCCTAATAATTGCATCAATGGTTTCAGCGGCACAAGAATTGACAAGGTCTTTTTGAATTTTAGGAGCAATATACTTGAGATTCCCTGGAGCATTCTCAAACACAACGGCACGAACTTTCTCATCATGATCGGCAATAAATTGCAAAAGCTCCACATAATTACCCTTATTGCTAGATGTTTCGCTTTTATCATGGCCACGAAAAGGAAGACCTTATGGAATCAAGTGCGGCAGTTAATAGAATGCGATAATTAACACGAGCTTGGTCTGTCTGCTTGATCACAATGGTTTCAACGTGTTGCTTCTGATTCATTAAATCTGTACAATGTTGTGTAGCTTTATTGTGAAGACTTCCAACTTGTCCAACATGGTCCCTAAAATTCTCAGGTCCCTTCCTCCAATTTTTAAACCCTTTCTCAGTGAAGACATCGCTTCCAGTCTTTCCTTATTTATCAAAGTTGCATTTAAAAAGATAACAATGAAGACAAAATGCAGCATCTTTCTCTTTACTATACTCCAACCAAACAAATGAATCAAACCATTTCACAAGAAAACGTCGATTACTCTCCCCCATAAATGTTTGAGGCATGTCGTTTTGGCTTTTAGGCTGACAAAGACCCCTTTGCAGATAGGCTCTTCGGATTTGTTCTCGAAAATTGGGATTATAATAAGTCATTGGAGGTCTAAGGCCAGAGTCTGCAGGAAGATTAGCCAATATTTCATCCAACTAAGTATGCAGATTATTTGAAGGTTGATTTGAACTAGTCGGATTATTTGAAGGAGGGTTGGAACTAGCCAGATTATTTGAAGGAGGGTTGGAACTAGACAGATGATTCGAAGAAGGATTTGAACTACCCGGATTATTTGAAAGAGGATTTAAACTCTTTCTCTGAAAGTACCGTTCAAATAACTGTACAATTGAAACAAAATAAGGGTTTTATATCTATTACTATGACTAATTGACTATAATTTATCAATTAAATAAATAAATAATTATCAAATTATCAATTACATAAACAAATAAAAATTAATTATACCTCGAATAACGTGTCACGTAGCCTCTTCCTCCTCGAGTTTGCTACTGATTTTACTAATATAGAGAGAGCTAAATAAGAAAAAAAAATTATTAAAAAAAGAATAAACAAAATTGGCGTTTGGTCAAGAAAAAAAAATACATTCGACTTACTTTGGATTGGCGTACTCAAGAAGAAAAAAAAACGCAGGATTCTTGTGATGCACAGACGCTTTGATGAAATTGGGTGATGTTATTGGTCTTTTATAAAGAGAATTCCCAATTCTACTTAATTAAGGAATTCCCAATTCTATTTAATTAAGGAATTCCAAAACCCAATTGAATAAAGAGAACTTCCTATTAAAACCAAATTAAGTAAGGAAATAGAAGCTCTTTTGAAAAGCCCATAAAAAGCCCATGTCAAACAGCAGCAGTTTTCCCGTTTTTTTCTTCTTTTTTTTTAATTTCAAAACCTTGGTCCAAAACGACGTCATTTTGGCCAGGTTTTTCAACCAAAAAAAAAAGGCTGCGCATTTTAAAAAGCATGGTCCAAAACGACGTCGTTTTGGCCAGGCTTCGTTAAATAAAAAAGGAAGCCTCGCGCGCTGCTCGCAGCACCAGCAGCTCCCCAGCCCAGTGGTTTGCGCATTTCATCGAACACATTGTGTGCATTGCTGGTCTGAAGCAGAGGTGCAACTCCAGCGTCTGTAATGGATATTTCCGGCAACCAGAGGTGCAGGCGCACCTCCTTGCGCTTGCACAGGTCCGCCACTGTCTGTGAATTGATGTAAATGTAACCATTGCGGGGACGACCTGATAAGAGCATCTCCAAGGGAGATGTTAAATACCAAACATCAAATTTAAATTTGATGGCTGATGTGGTAATTTGACATCTTACACAGCTTTACACTCCATCCGATATGTCAAATTAAATTATTATTTTATTACATTTTAGTGTTGATTCATTTTTAATTAAAAATAAAAGAAAAGAAAAAAAAAATATTCATTTGACATCTTGCTTTTGGGATGTCAAAAATAACATCTCAACCTCCAGCATTCATTCCACATCAGCTTTGACACATCAGTTGGAGTAATGTGAGATGTTATTTCTAGCTATTAAATATCTATGTGGTATGTTTGACACATCGGTTGGGAATGCTCTAATAACGTGCCTGTCTGCTTTGGATTAATTAAGTCATACGCGTGGCGTGGTATGTGATTCGGAAACCTTATGTCGTTATTGGTTGATTAAACCCATTGGATTTGAAGGTAAAGTCTGAGAAGGAAAAATCAGAAGTGTACAAATAGTTTTGTAATGGGCTCATTGGATTTGAGTTGAAACTGGAAGAGAGAGGTTGGTGGAATGGGGAAGGCAAGATCAGTTTGTCTTTCACTGTGAGTTAGGCCTTTGAGGACCTAGACATGAACGGCCTTTTACTTTCGAGCTTGTTGCCAGCTATCAAAATGTCAATTATAATGAAGCTGGATAATAGCTGTAAAGTCTCATTTCCATATCCACCCAACCTACTCATTATTTTCCTATTAAATGACAAAGAAGATACACCTAGCCTTGCTTTCTTATTCCAGGCCAATTATAGTGTATGTCAAGTAGAAAAGTTATCATGCGTGACATACAGTGATTGATCATGAATATCTACGTTTGAAGTGGTAATGTGGGTGCTTCAGGAAGTAATGAACTAAAGAACCTAAAAAAGACATCACTACACTTCGTTTCTGGTTTGAAACTCATGACACTGATCTATTATTAGTAAGAAATTACTTTTGACAAAATCCCATTTTTATTGTTGTGGAAGAGTTTTCAATTTTTTGGTGTTATGGGGGCCTGAGGCCCAAGAATAAGAACAGCCGCCACCAAAGTAAATAGCCCTGACAAATCTTTTAATAGAGAAGTCCTGAGACAATAAAACCATGACTTTATGTTTTGGGCCAAGTTTACAAAGCTTGTCAGCAACAACATGAGATGAGACAACTTAACATGGCCAGCCCAAACAACATGGAAATATAGTTGGGGGCTGGCTTGAGGGGTTCAATCCCACCATCAAACTATTTGAAATGTTTAAATTTATTAGTTTTCTCGTATATGTTGATAGCGGGATTCAACCCCTCAAATAAGCTGCTCACTCTAAACTCCTCATTATAGTCTTTTCGTGACTTGAGGCACCAAACATCATCTCAAATTTTATGTTCACTAATTTTTTGGGAAGATGCTAACGGATCAGTAGTTCAGTGGTAAGAGCATTTGCTAGCATATCAATAATTACAGGTTTGAATCACAATGACACCTTCCATTCCCCCGTCTAAACTTTGATAACCAAATTTTTTTTTAAATTATGGGAAAGTAACATGAAAATTTATGTGATTTGTCACATCATCATCAACAGTATGGTTGATTTATATTTATACTGCATGTTTATTAATAAATATCCCAAATTGATCGTTCATATATACAAATTGTAAAAGACATTGAGGCCCCCCAAAGATCTATCAAAGACTATTAATTAAACCTCTCATGCTCCTACAATAATGCACAAGTCAAGTTAGTAGTGGTGGAGCACAATTTGCACTCTCCTTATATTTATTTTTCTGAAGTGCTGCTATTTTCACCCACTTATTCTATTTTTCCACCCATCTTATCTTCCCACTAACCATATAAATTTGAAAAAACATAATTATATTTTTCCACCCACCATTATTCCTAAAATACTCTATATGGTGCATCCCACCATTGTTTTTGTAAATCATCCATAATCAATGTATGAATTTAAATACAAAACACAAGTTTGGGAGTTGTCTGTGTAGATAGAAATTGAGGAATTGAAACTAACTTCAAATTTGGGAAGGGTTGAAAACCTTAAACATTGCATCACAAATCCAATGGCTGGTAACAAATTTGTTTCCTTGTATTTCAATTTCTTTGTACTTTAGTTTTACTTTTTCTTTTTTTTTGGTGGGTGTTAGTGCTCGCATGGTTTTCCTTTCTGGAAGCCTAGCTTTGTACAATCTGTTTGTCCTCTTTGTTAATGAAAGCCCACTTTGATCAAAACAAAAAATCCAATAGCAAGTAACAAGAACTTGCAGAGAGAGAGAGAGAGAGGTCAATAAGGAGAGGGTGGGGGTGGGTGGTGGTGAAGAGATGGTAGGGTGCTAGGGTTTGGAGAGGGCTGTTCGAAGAGAGAGATGGGAGAAGAGAGAGAAAAAAAAGAGATGGATTAGAGAAGAAGGTGAGGTCTGGGGATGATTTTTTATTTTTATGAAAAACTGGAGATGAATTTTTAATTTTAAAGCTTTTCCCTTTGTTAAAGTTTTTTTTTGTAAAATATTTACATTTTACATTTTACATTTAATTTCCTTATTTTAACTTCACATTAAATTTAAATTTTTTTTTCTAAGTCCTTAGAAGTCATTTTATAAAGGGGTAAATTTGTCTTTAAAATTTTAAAGATAAAGTGAGTATGGAAATAGGACAAGAGGTGGAAATAGCAGCATTATTTTTCTGCCACTATATTTCTGCTAGGGTTAGGCAATTAAACCGCCAATCCGAAAAACCGGCCGAACCAAACCAATCGGGTTGGTTTGGTCCGGTTATTTATTTATTAATTATTTAATATCGGGTTCAAACTGGATCGAACCGATCAATTCAGTTTGGTTTACGGTTTGATATTTTAAATGGATCGGTTTACCTAAACTGGACCGTTACTGTTGGTAAGCCAAATATTACAAAATCATTTTGCAACAAAGGGGTTCGAATCGAACCCCACACCTCCATGTAAGAATCATTCTTGCTTTCCATTGGAGCAAACAACCTTGTTGTGTAATCTTTCCATAAATATAGTATATAATTAGTTATTCCGAATAATAAATATTATAAAAAAATGTGAGAGCATGCAAGTGGACTGTGGACATTAGGGGTGGGCATCTTAAACCGAAATACCGAAACCGTACCCTAATCGCACCGTACCATACCGATTTCATACCGTTTCATTTGGTATGGGGAGATATTCGGTACCGTACCGTACCGTACCAATAAAATATGGTATAGTAGCGGTATCAAGATTTTGATACTGGTCAATACCGTACCGTACAAAATAGTATAACTTTATGTTTTTGTCATTTATGTTTGGATTGTGTTTGTATTTTTGTAAGCCATAAAGCATAATTTTAACTATTTTGGTTTGTAAGCCATAATGCATGAGTTTTAACCATTTGGGTTTGATGAATTTGTTGATGGATAAATATTGATTTGGTTGATTTGGATATTGAATATGTTGATTAGGATTTGGATATTGAATATATTGATTAGGATTTGTATATTGAATATGTTGAATCTTTGAATTTGTAACTTAGGCATCACTTATTTTGGTGTTGAATATTGAATTGGTTCCTTTTTTAGTTGTATCATTTTGGTATCGAAATGATACCGATACCGTACCGATACCAATTTGGCACGGTACGGTACGGTACCAATTTGGCACGGTACGGTACGGTACCAGTTTTGGCAAACCATAATCCCATACCGTACCATACCAATTTAAATTTTCAGTATCGGTAGCGGTACGGGCTGAATACCGTACCGTGCCCACCCCTAGTGGACATGATACATGCACTGCATTTGCGTCAAAACCAATGTTCTTTTTCTTCCTTTTGTATTCTTTTTCTTTTCCCCATATCTCACCTCTTCCAAAGCCTTCATTTTTTATTTTTTATTCCCATCTTCTTCTTCATTCCGTCACTTTCCATCTCTCCCTCTCTCTTTCTTTTTTTCCTCTTCCTTCCTCTGTCAGTCTCTGCAATTTTTTCCTCCTCCCATATCTGTCTTTTTTATATATTTTTTCCATGCTCTCTCTTCTTTCTATTATTTTCCATCGCTCTCTCTTCTCATCATTCTTCTCCTTCTTCTCCCCGCTATCTCTGTCTTCTTTTTCTATTTTTCTTCCCTTCTTCTTCTTCCTCTACCCCCTGTCTCAATCTCTCCCTCTTATCTATTTTTTCCCAACTTCTTCTTACTCTCTTTCTCTCTCTTCGGCCTAAACCCGAAACCGAACCAAACCAAATCACAAACTCCAGTTAACCGGAATGATCGGTTTCTTTGGTTATGGTTCGGTGTACGGTTTCCAAAATAACTAACCCGAAGCCTTCGGTTCAATGTTCGAGTTGAGCTCAAAACTGAACCAACCCAAACCGAGCCCAGCCCTAATTTCTGCCAACTAGCTAAAAAAGCTTGACCAGAGGTCAAGATAGAACCTATCAACAAGCTGGGCTGCGATGAATGACTCTTTATTATTGGACTTTTCCCTTCAAGTACTAAGGTTGGTTTCAACATTTATCACAAAAAAAAAACAGATGAAATGAACGGCTGAGATTGCTTCCGTATGAACCCAACCAGTGATGATTTTCTATCTGATGAACCGCCAGACACAAGTTACATTGGTTGGAAAAATATTTGCCTACAAAAACAAAAAACAAAAAACAAAACAGCAAAGAAACAAAAAAACAAAAAAAATGCAATAAAGCACAAATCTAGCAAAGAAAGTGATTTGTGTAGCCTTTTCAACACGGCAAAACAAAAGGAAAATCTAGCCAATGGGTCCATGTTTCAAACTTTTTGTTCATCTGTTGGTGGGTAGATAGTAGAATTGGTCATGACTGAATTCTTATTGACTGTTGAAGAAGGTATATATATTTGCTCAAACGTAAGTAAGGCGCTGCTCATTTCTATATGACCATAATAATGAAACAATTGAAACGCAGATTGATTGACTTGGTCCGTTGCGGCTGACAAAGCTACAAATGGCATCTAACTCTGTTCATGCACGGTTTTCTGGTCCAATCTTATTGCATGGTCTGTTCATACATGGTTTTCTCCAAATGTGACAAAATTTTACTTGCGGACTGTATGTGACAAAATAGAATAGAAAATTCACAAATGACCAAAACCATGGGGTAGAATAGAAAATTCAACTCCACTCTCTCTCTCTCTCTCTCTCTCTCTCTCTCTCTCTCTCCTTTATTTAAAGTTCAAATTCTTGGTGCAATACATTATCTAGAACTTGTCTGCAAATTGGTTTTGTACAGCCATGGATGCCAAAACCAAACAAAGTTTGGTGCTTTTGCTTTGCTTATGCCTACATCTCAAAACCCATGTTTGCCTTGCAGCTGACACCATTGCTGCAAACCAATCTCTCTCTGGTGATCAAACCATTGTCTCTGCAGGAAAGGTTTTTGAGCTGGGTTTCTTCAAACCAGGTAATTCTTCAAACTACTACATAGGCATGTGGTACTCTAAACAACTAGTATCTTTGGAGACCATAGTTTGGGTGGCAAATAGGGAAACACCAGTTTCTGATAGATTTTCTTCAGTCTTGAGGATCTCAGATGATAATTTAGTTCTCTTTAATGAGTCCAACACTCCAATTTGGTCCACAAATTTAGCCTCCACCACCACCTCAGGTTCTACAGAAGCAGTTCTTTTAGATAGTGGAAACCTTGTCTTAAGAACGGCTGGGTCTAATGCTAATACAGCAGAGCCTTTGTGGCAAAGCTTTGATCATCCAACTCATACATGGCTACCAGGAGCTAGAATTGGATTCAACGCTGTCACCACTTCATGGAAGAGTTCAGAGGATCCTGCACCAGGTCTTTTCAGTCTTCAGCTTGATCCCAATGGAAGTAATGCATATCTCATATTTTGGAATAGGTCTAGACAGTATTGGAGCAGTGGAGCATGGGATGCAAAGTCACGTATTTTCAGCGGGGTTCCTGAGATGAGGCGTAACTATATCGCAATTTCCTATATCTTCAATTTCAGTTTTGTTACAAACAAAAACGGAGGTTATTTCACCTATTCTATTAATGATCCTAAGATAATATCTCGAACCGTAATGCATACCTCAGGGCAGATTCAGCAACTCTCATGGTTGCAGAATTCCAGCAAGTGGAATTTGTTTTGGACCCAACCAAGTACGCAATGTGAAGTTTATAATTTATGCGGGGCATTCGGCAGTTGCAACGAGGTAAGCCCGGTCTCCTGTAATTGTTTGACAGATTTTGAGCCAAAGTTGCAGAGGGATTGGAATTTGCAGGCTTATTCTGGTGGGTGTAAAAGAAAAACCCCTCTGCATTGTGAGAATGCTACTAGTGCTGACGGGAAGCAAGACCAATTTAAGAAAATGGCTGCGATGTCATTGCCTGAAAATGAGCAGTCTGTGAAGGTTGAGACTATTGCGGGATGTGAATCAATCTGCTTAAATAATTGCTCTTGCACTGCTTATGCTTATAATAGCAGTGGATGTTCAATTTGGATCGGAGAACTCTTCAATCTGCAACAACTCACCTCAAGTGATAGTCAGGGAATAACTTTGTATCTCAGACTTGCAGCTTCCGAGTTTAAGAGTCCTAAAAGCAATAAGGGATTGATTGTTGGTGTTGTGGCAGGCTCAGCTGCTGGAATAGCAATTCTCTTAGGCCTTATTGTGGTTGTAATCTTGAGACAAAGGAAGAGAGTGACTGGAACGGGAAAAGCAGTAGAGGGTTCATTGTTGGCCTTTGGGTACAGAGATCTGCAAGACGCAACAAAGAACTTCTCAGAAAAATTGGGGGGAGGAGGCTTTGGTTTTGTTTTCAAAGGGACCCTGCCTGATTCATCTGTCATAGCAGTAAAGAAGCTTGAAAGTGTCAGCCAAGGAGAGAAGCAATTCAGAACTGAAGTGAGCACAATAGGGACAATTCAACATGTCAATCTTGTCCGGCTTCGCGGGTTCTGCTCCGAAGGTACAAAAAGGATGTTGGTCTATGATTACATGCCGAATGGATCATTGGATTCTCACCTTTTCCATGATAAGCGTCCAAATGTTTTGGATTGGAAAACAAGGTACCAAATTGCTCTGGGGACCGCAAGAGGGTTGGCTTATCTTCATGAGAAATGCAGAGATTGCATCATACATTGTGACATAAAGCCAGAAAACATTCTTTTAGATACTGAACTTGGTCCAAAAGTGGCAGACTTTGGCCTTGCAAAGCTTGTCGGAAGAGATTTCAGCAGGGTCCTGACAACCATGAGAGGGACAAGAGGCTATCTTGCACCAGAGTGGATTTCAGGAGTGGCAATAACAGTGAAAGCTGATGTTTACAGCTATGGAATGATGCTGTTTGAATTCGTGTCGGGACTACGAAACTCTGAGCAATCTGAAGATGGCAAAGTTAGATTCTTCCCAAGTTGGGCTGCTAACCAGATAAGCACTGCAGAAACTGATATGCTGAGCCTATTAGACCCCAGGCTAGATGGAAATGCTGATGTACAAGAGCTCACAAGGATTTGTAGGGTTGCTTGCTGGTGTGTTCAAGATGATGAGGCTCATAGGCCATCAATGGGCCAGGTGGTGCAAATCCTTGAGGGAGTTTCAGATGTCAACTTGCCACCAATACCAAGGTCTCTCCATGTCCTTGGAGACGACCAGGAGCACATAATCTTCTTCACTGAGTCATCCTCAAGCCAGAGTTCACATCAAAGGAGCAATAACAATTCAACAGCTTCCTCTCAGACCAAGAGCACCACATCTTCAACCATCTCCAAGAGATCTGAAGAAGAGCATCAAATAAACACTTGATGTGCCTTTTCCATTTGGTCACTTGGTTTGGGCCTTCTAAGTAATTGTGATATGTATTATATATTTTATATAGCTTCTTTTGATTTGGTATGATAATTGTATTATTGTTTATATATATATATATATATATATATATATATAGGCTTAATTATGTACATGCCCCCTGTGCTTTCCAACTTATCTCAGATTACCACCTGTGGTGGAAAACGTCTCAAAGTACCCCCCAACGTGCAAAAAACTGTCTCACGTTACCCTTTCCGTCAGTTTTTTTGAAGTTCCGTTACGAACGTTACTGTTCATCTCCCCCAAAATTCCAGAACAGCAGCTCCTCCCATTTGTTACTGTTCATCGCACCAGTTTTTGGGCTGCCATCGCCTCCTCCGGCCACCCCAAGCGACGACATGGATATCAAAAGAACCAGCACGTTGTCCTCTACCACCCTCACATCTCAGCCGCTGCCAACCGTCGTCTGGATCACCGAAAAAAGCAAGAAATTGGCCGGTTTTTACCCAAAATCTCCATTGCTCGTTCGGGCGATTCCGAGCACCATTTTCTTCGATCCAGGTATGATTTTTCAACCTCTCGAGTTGTTCTTGCTGCTAGTTGTGTTGGTTAGGAGAAATTTCTGAGTTTTGGAGGGTAAATAAGCGATGAACAGTAACAAAGGGGAGGGGCTACTGTTCTGGAATTTTGGGGGAGATGAACAGTAACATTCGTAACGGAACTTCAAAAAAACTGACGGAAAGGGTAACGTGAGACAGTTTTTTGCACGTTGGGGGGTACTTTGAGACGTTTTCCACCACAGGTGGTAATCTGAGATAAGTTGGAAAGCACAGGGGGCATGTACATAATTAAGCCATATATATATTCCAAGAGCCTTGCTTCAGAACAAAGTCTTTGGAGATAAAATTGCTGTTTCTATTTGAAAACCTTCATTTGCACAAATGAAAATTGGACCGAAAACTATAAATGAACCCTCGTCGAGTGAGTTTCAATTGAACCACATAAATAGACGATTTAATGACTAGACTAAAATGTAATCAAAATGAGAGTTTTTCACTCTTGATATATGCTCTTATTTGGTGAGATTAAATATTGAAGGTTGCCCTTCTTGAAAGAGATTAGAGAAAAATTAAGGAAGTTTGATAAAAGAATTGCAAGATTGTGGCATCATTCTTTATTCATCTACATAAAATGGATAGAGCAAAAACGACAGCGTAGCAAACAGATGGCAAACATACAAAGCCAAACTCATGTACAGTGGTGCACCCCCATCACACCATAAGACAACCGGTGCTTAAAACCTTAATCAACCGATAAACCCCCAGAAAGAACCCAACTAATTTTTGCTTTTCAAATTCGTTCTCGTGACGCGCCTTCTTCTTTCTCTCTCAGGTACTCTCTCTGCAACTATTATGTTTTTCTTTTTCATTACAAATATAATCGACAGAAAATAGTTTTCCTTCAGTCTTCTGTGGCTCTTGTTGTATTTCTCCCTTTACTTTCTATGAATTTTACTGAAAAAGATTGGATTTTTCCTTGCAAAAGAGACCACATATAAATTGGGTATGTTCAAGTTTCTTGAGGATGGAATGAACCCTTCTTTTTCTTTTGTGTGCCCTCTTGGTGTGTGATTAGATTCGTCTAAAGAATATGAACGGAAAGGCGATGAACCAAAAAGGGGAAATTTTTATGTACGGATAATCCTATATCTTTATGTACGGATAATCCAGATGGAAAGATTTATGAGAAGAAGAAGTAGAAGAAAGGGAAGTTAGCTAAGAAGTCTGATCTCCCATGTGATGGTGACAAGAAACTTCCCATCTGCTCCCACGATGGCTTCCTGATCATACCCAGAACTGTTCATCAGTTGGTATTCAGAATTCTAATAACTGTTCAAAGATGAGCAACCATGGGTCTGATGAAGTAAGAAGTGATAGTTTTCTTGAGGATCTTCAGGTCAGCCAACGCTCTGCTGTACTTCAATGCAGCAAGGTCGAACTTGAAGATTCGAATGGCAGTGTTTGTGAAGATAACAAGACTGGTATTGGCAGAGCCTGCGCCCACGATGGAAAAGAAAATAGATTTTTTGTAAAGAAGTGGCAGAAGAGGCAGCGTACTGCTAGGGATCAACAAAGGCACTGGGTCAAGGAACAACCAAGTTACAGATATCCAGCTGTAGAGAATAGTGTCTGGGTTGAGAGCATGGTAATAGTTTGGAAGCTAAGAGCAGCTCCAGCGCTGCTATCAAACTGGGCAAAAGGCCCCCCGGGCAAGCCCAATACAGCTCCAGCGCACCACTTGCAGTCCGGGCAAGTTCTGGGTCCCACCAGCCCGGGCAAGCCCAAGGGCAGATTTTGCCTGGGCTTCAGCCCGAGGGTGCTGACGTCAACGAGCAAAAAAAAATCTAAAAAATTATAAAAAATTCAATTTTTTTTTAAAAAAAACCCAAAAAATTATGGATGTTTTCCATATAAATACATAACAATTTTATTCACTTTCCTTATAAATACATAACAATTTTATATTTTGTTGCATATATATATTTTTTTCTTGCCCTTGACTTGCCTTAGACTTTGCCCTCATAGGTGGAACCACAAATGCAAAGGCTGACACTATTTACGTGAATAGTTGCAGCCCTTGCTTGCCCTTGTCTTAGACTTAGCCCTTGTGGGTGGAGATGCTCTAATGCATTGGTTTTTTCTGGACACAACAGTGGTGCTTATGGGAGAACGCCCCGGAGAGTATTGGGTGAAGCACCACAATGGGTTGCTTCTCAACAGAGGTTGAACTGCAATGGTAAAAAAGGACTTGGAAATTGTAGAGCAAACTTCTTTGGGTTACATGATGTAAGTTTGTTTCATATTTAAAAAAGAATTTTCACAGGTTCCTTTTGGCATGCACTATTACAAAAATAGAGATACAGCCAAAAGAATGTTTTACAATGATCATCATGTTGCAAGTCATGGATATTAACTCTGAGGAGGAAACGGGGTCGTTGGGGAGGTTGGGGTCGACAGAGTGAAACTGGTCATGATTAAATATGTGATGGCAGAGTATAGCTAAGCTTGTGAAGCATTTAAGTTGGTGATGTTGGAGCCACCCCCTACAACATATGCACGGAACAAACGAATAAGAATATCTCATATGCGCCTTGGGTGGGTGCTAATGTTTGTCAAGCGTTTATTCAATTTAATTTTTATTTGTAGCTACCTAGGATTATGTCCACATATGTATCAAATACGATAACATATGCCCAATAAAAATAATAGAATTTCTAAGGTAACTCTTTGGAAAGAGGTTACTTTAAAGAGAAAGTCCGGTAAAAGTGTTGATAGGATTTTTAGTACATGTGCAAACAGAGTTAAAATCACGTAAAATACTTGCAAGAATACAAGGCTATTGTAGTATAGATGCTCATGCAAGGTCGTTTTCCACAAGGACTATTTAGCAATTTATGTGAAAACAATTTCCAATTTACTACATAAAATTAAAAGTAGAGAAAGATGAATATGAACTTGTGTGACACTAAAAACAAATACGATTGGAAGAAAGAGTTTTGAATATCAATGTATGAAAGCACTAGAGTTTCACCGTCACCTAGCAATCCTATGAATTTTTACCAATTACTTATGATTTTTGCATGCCACTTTGAAGGTTAGGTTTTCCTAATTTATATTCTACTTGGAACCTCCAACATAGAACGTATATCTAACATGCAACCCGTCCGGACGTTCGAATCAAATCTAAACATGAAAGACTCATTAAGTTTTGTGAAAATCCTTTGAAAAATCATGCAACTCTTAAGAGCGTGATGTTCGCCTTAAGTGAACTTACAATTATTAATCACAAGAAGCTAGCATCAATTTCAGGGAACCTTCCGACCAAAATTGCATCTAATTACTTTTCTAAAGATCCTAATGGTGATCAGACATTAAGACAATTAGATAGTTTAAAACAGTGATTAACAATTCAAAGCATGCATGCACTCAATCATAAGCAATTAAATAAAAATCACATATTCATGCTAAGGCTCAAGGCTTCACCCTAGCAAAAGAGATTTAGTTACGCATGCTCATAATTGAAATCCAAGAAAATATCATTCGAGTGAATAAGAAAGAAAACACATGAAAGTCGCGAAAATCTAAAACCCTAGCAATTGCTCCAAAAGCCAAAAAGAAGTTCTAAAAGGAAGTCCTTCAAATTTATGTGAAAATGAGCTTAAATACCTCCTAAAACCTAGCTACCCAATCCCCACAAGGAAACTAAGTTAAAATAAAAAAAGACTAGGAAATAAAGTCTTAATTGGATTAGGAGAATCTGCCCACAATATGCTCAGCCACGTTTTGGTCTCAAATCTTCTCCAAATCTGGCCCAAGATAGCTCGTTTTAAAGATACAAATATTCTAAACACTTCTCTAGAAGGCCACGAACCCATCCGAGGTCATCATGGGCTCCAAAAATGCAATACAAGCCCAAAACGTCATTATTCCAACACTGCACATCACTCCTTCATTTATTCACCAGGAAATCATCGCTTGGTGGAAAAGTCTGATATTTTGATACGATCAAGCTAAGTGACTCACGTACGTCCTCCAACTAGAATTACTCCAAAATTCGTCCATTTGATTATGTTTTGCTCTAGAGGAAGTCGAAAGACCTATATTGGAAATATAATTCAAAGTATCAAAATTTTTCCATAATATTAACCAAAATATACTAAGAATAAGGTTAAATATATAATATAAAATCGACTCATCAAGTGTCCCTTAAATTTTCATTGTGGGACAAACACTTTTAACAATAGAATTATTGTGGAGTTGGATGATACTACAAAATAGGGCTCGGTGTTTTGTGAGATTGGTCATGCCATGCGATCATGAGGCCCAACTGAAGATTTTCTCATAGTTTAAAATAGAGTAAAATTCATTTTTAGGAAAATTATGAAATATTTCTCTAATTGGTTTCAAATGACAACTTAAAACTTTTTGAACTCATATGAATATTACTCAAGAATCGGTGATAAATTTGATTTTCAAACAAGAAATCATTATAAATCCAAAACTTGAAGTTAAAATCTTCAAAATTCTTTGAAACTCAATTTCAATATCTTAAAAATTCTTAATAAAAAAGGTTAAATTGAAATTTTGGTCCTAACTTTTACCCAAATCACAACGCGTGCACATTGTCTATTAAATGCCTCACAACCTATACTCACACAAATGCCCTGTTTCCTATGATGCTTCCTGCCTTTGTCTTTTTCAAAATTTCTAGCGATTTTTTTGTTCCCAAGCATCTGCAAACCTGTCACCAGCTTAAAACACAAGTTGGGCTTTGCAAGCAGTCAAGAGACCACCGCACCCAAATAAAGCTGTCAAAGAATCACATACACGCCATACCTAATTTCTAAACAAGCTGCCAGTTCTTTTGAACCAAAAACCAAAACCCATGTTCCAAGTTTTGAACTTTATTATATACTTGCCAGCTTTATCAACGCGGCTACTTGATTCTACCCTAAGCCCCACAACACATGTATATAAAGGAGCTTCACAACTCAAATCATACCATCAAACACAAAACATTCTCAACTCAGCACTCATTTCTCTTTGAAGCTAATTCTTCTCTTGCTAGCTCTGTCCACAACCTCACTAAATTAAAATGTCTTCTTGTTCTGAGGTCTCAATGGTGCTTGTTGTTTCTTTGTTTGTAACTTCTCTGATGGCCATGACTGCCTCAGCTGGTAATTTCTATCAAGACTTTGACATCACATTCGGAGGCGAACGGGCTAAGATACTCAACGGAGGACAGCTTCTCACTCTTAACCTTGACAAGTTTTCTGGGTCTGGTTTCAAATCCAAGAATGAGTACTTGTTTGGAAGAATTGATATGCAGATCAAGTTGGTCTCTGGCAACTCAGCTGGCACTGTCACTGCATACTATGTAAGTTTTAAGTTTTAACTCCTATGATCAATCCCTACCCTCTTCCATTGTGATTAAGATATAATACTTCAGTCTTAATTTGTCCTTAAATTTTCTTTTTTTATACACTTGAATTATTGCATTGCTAATTTATGAAATGAAACAACATGAATATATGCAGTTATCTTCTGAAGGTCCAACTCATGATGAGATTGACTTCGAGTTTTTGGGCAACTTATCTGGAGACCCCTACACTCTCCATACCAATGTGTTCAGCCAAGGAAAAGGAAACAGAGAACAACAATTCCAACTTTGGTTTGATCCTACAAAAGCCTTCCACACCTACTCCATTGTCTGGAACTCTCAGCGCATCATGTAAGTGTAACTTTATATGCATTTCTCATTATAGTATAAGTAAGCTCTTTTAATTTACAACAGAGTTTAGTTAAAAACTCTCTAACACAAAATGGTATTGGTTGATGTGCAGATTCTTGGTAGACAACATTCCAATCAGAGTGTTCCACAACTTGGAAACAATTGGAGTTCCATTCCCCAAAAGCCAACCCATGAGGATTTACTCAAGCCTCTGGAATGCTGATGACTGGGCAACAAGAGGTGGCCTTGTGAAGACTGACTGGACACAAGCTCCTTTCACTGCCTCTTACAGAAACTTCAAGGTCTCCACTACTGCATCTACATCTACTAACTCCTTAACAGAGCAGAGTGCATGGCAGACTCAAGGGCTTGATGCTGCAGGCCGAAACCGGATTCGATGGGTGCAACAAAAGTTCATGGTCTACAACTACTGTTCTGACCTCAAACGCTTCCCACAAGGCCTCCCAGTTGAATGCAGACGATCAAGGTTCTAGACATCCAGATCATGCCACATCATCACATATTCTCTGTTCTAATGTGCAGCCTTACAATTCTTTTGTGTAATTAGTTCATTTTATGAAATATTCTTTCATTCCTTATAGTCCCATCCCATGATTTTGTATTCTTTCATTGTAAGTTGAATTGGGATTTCAGAATAAAGTATTCATCATTATTATATGATAATAGTAAAGTATTCATTACTACACAACATAACAAATGATGGTTTGAATTGAACCTCAGTATTTCTTGAGAGGAGTTGGTAGCCCTGGATTGGCTCATACGGAACTCTGTTATGCTGCCAATGCTATGAGAATTGAAGCCGACTTCTGCTACTAATGTCATCTTCTCAGTCAAAGACTCAAAGTCAGGAGAAAAACAGAAGGGTCACAAGGCTTCTTGTTTTTTTTTTGAGAGAACCTCGACGGAACGAGTAACAAGGCTACTTGTTTATTGACAAAGAAAAAAACAACCAAAAAAAAAGCTTCTCATTTTCAGTCAACTGAATAAAACGTAATTATTATAATTCCCTTAAAAAAAACAAAAGAGAAGAAAAGAAGTGGCCAGCATTGTCTGGGCTCTAACATTGTACCACGGACTTTTGGGCTTGTCGCTAACTGAAACTCACCAAGTCTGCCAATTGGATCCATTAAAAATGCACATTGTATTATCCCTGAAAATAAGATTTAAAATAGAAAATTGGAAATGCAGTCGACCTCATCAGCTCCATTGCCCAAGTGCTCTTACCCTCTCCCAAACCACTTCCACTTCCACCATCGACATCCTAAGAAAAAACTCAACTTCCTAACCCTACCCCAAAAAACCCAAACCCACTTCACAAACCACTGTGCCCTTTACATCTCTCACACAAACAGTTGCAGCAAAGAGCACCAAAACAAAACCCAGAAGCACAACAGCAGCAATCCCGACCCTTATCAGAACGATGCATTATTTCTACAACTGAACTCCTCCTCTGGCACCGAAAGCTCCAATAATCAAAGCCCAGAAGCCCCTAGCCGAGAACAAGGACAAGATCAAAGAGAGAGCGAAGACGATTATCCCAAGGGACTTTCCACAAACATGTGGTGGGCAGACGTGAAAGGAGCGTTGGGACAAAGGTTCAACTTTGGAGCCATTGCTCGTTCAGCCAGGGTACTCACAAAAGACAAGCACTTGGCACTGCCTCACGTCTCTGTGCCTGATATAAGGTACATTGATTGGCCTGAGTTGCATAGAAGGGGCTTCAAGGGTGTTGTGTTTGACAAGGATAACACTTTAACTGTGCCTTATTCTTTGACGCTCTGGGGTCTTCTTGGGTCTTCATTGGAGCAGTGTAAATCTGTTTTCGGACCCGATATTGCGGTGTTCAGTAACTCGGCTGGTAATATTTTGCAGAACCCAGTTGGAAAATTTTGCTGTTTTTATTGTTGGTTATGGATTTTTGTCAAAGTAATGATCTTGGTTTGATGGTTAGGGCTTTATGAGTATGACCATGATGGTTCAAAAGCTAGGGAGCTTGAAGGGGCTATTGGAATAAAAGTCATAAGGCATAGTAAGTGTTTGTTTTTCAATATAAGCATTAATTCTACTGCAAATGTTTTGAATTTGTCATATATATATGTGTGTGTGTATATATATATCAAAACTCCATTTTTGTAAATTACAAGTTTTCTTAAGAAGTGCGGAGTTTATGTGGCATTGATGTGGGTATTTTATCTTTATGTTATAGAAGTGAAGAAACCAGCTGGAACAGCTGAAGAGATCGAGAAGCATTTTGGTTGTAAAGCATCACACCTTATTATGGTAGATAAGAATTCATGGACCTTGTGAGTTGTTTTATTTGATGTTTTTCTGGATTCTTATGAATGGTGACTTATGGGGCATTTTTGTGTGTGGTAGGTGGGTGATCGGCCCTTAACTGATATCGTTTATGGGAATCAAAATGGCTTTCTGACTATTTTAACTGAACCGTTGAGTCTTGCCGAGGAGCCATTCATTGTTAGGCAGGTTGGTTTTCAATTCTTCTCAATTTCTTTTTATGTACTGCAAGTGAATATTGTGTTCCTTGCTCTATTCCAAACAAAGTGACAAAAAGAAAGAGTAAAATTAGACGTATAAAAGATGTTATTATATCTGGTTAGGCTGTTGGTGCAAATGGTTGTCTATTCCCAAATTGGTTAAACGAAGAGTCAGTCCAATAAAACATAATTTGTGAAATGCCTAGTTTGTGGTGTCAGTAATTATTCTCTGTTTGTCCTTGTGATTTGGTAAAGTTCAGATCCTCTTTTGAGTTGTCTTGTAGGGTGGGGGATGGTGGAAAAACCCAAGTTTTAGCAAACCAAATATAAAGAAGAAAAGAAGGGAAAATCAAACTAAACCATAAAAAACTTCCAAAGTAAAGAGGACCATCCAAGTGTGTAAAATATGCATTGAACTCATTACTAGAATTTCTCACCCTCTCAAAAGTTTGACTTTTAGGCTCTGCTTAAGTTCAACGAAACAAGCATAAATGAGCTGCTCCCAGATTTCCAAACTTGTCATGCGTCATTCTTTCCTATGTTGTGGCTATTTGAAAGTGACTTGAAAACTTAGCTGTGCTGTTTCTGGGGTTTTTGCCCCCCTTCATTATAAAAAAAAACAAGTGACTTGAAAACAGCGCATGCAAAAAGATATCAGATAACAGAAAAGCATTCCTCTTGGTAAGAAAGGTATTGTGAGGGCAAAGGCCTTCAAAGCTACGTCGAAGGATTTCATCTAATATTGCTTTTGCCTGAAATACATTCCAACCAAGTTTTCTGCCTTCTCCTTTTGAAACTTATAATCTCACAAACTTCAAAAACACCATAGGAAGTTTCAATTCCCAATCATGACATGTGAACCCCTCTGAAATATGGTTTCAGCAGTCGCCATCATAGTAAAAAAATTAGACTGTTGAGTTGTTTTGGATTAGGTGTGGGACCTTGTGCAGAGACGATGCAAAAGAAATGATTTTTTTTCCCTTTCATAATTTACACTTATTTTTCAGTTGGATATTTTGGACCGTATCAACCCTGTAATTTGTGCTCTTATATTGCCTGCAGTTAAAAGGTCCAAATTTCTGTGATTTGTCTCTGATAATTTGCTGGTAACAATTGCAGGTGAGGAAACTAGAAACATCCCTTGTGAACCGTTGGTTTAGGAAAGGGTTAAAGCCCACCAGTCATAGGCTGTTGCCAGACGGTACGCAGTGTGTGAAACATCCACCACCCCTATAAGAATTATTGTTGATATAGTCAAAAACAAAAATTATTGTATCTGTCCCAGTGATTTCATTAGTTTTACCATTTTTTCAATTCAAAGCAATGAGAGAAATTTCTGTCCCCTTTCCCCCCGTTCAATTGAGCAATATTTTTACACAAGCTGGCTTCATAAAAGGAAAAAAAAAGAGAATGAAAGATGAAAGAACAAGGGAAGGTCAAAAAATTTCAAGCTGCTCCATTAAACCTTTAACGAAGATCACTATCGTCTTTTTTATACGAAGTTCGATTAATGAATCTTGACTGACAAGCAACACAGAAGTTTGTGGCAGTAGATTTGTATGCCTAAAGTACATTTCTCAAATTTCAGGAGTTGAACTTGGAATGATCCCTAGAAGTTGATATGGCTCAGCAATATGTACTGATATTGATAATGACTTTCAAGAAAATGTCTAGAGTTTTCCGTAGGAGAAGTCAATGCATGGGTATACTCAGCATGGATGGCTCATTTGGGGTTCAATAATTTCATCGATAAATTAAGACCCTTTTGATTATGAAATCGAATATATTATACTCGTTGAAGTTTTATTTATTTTATTTTATATCAAACACTCATTGAAGTTTATAGTAAACACAAATGGGTTAATTTAGCCACCTAAAATTGAGTACTATTGGTTTAAAAAAAACAAAAAAACAAAAACAGAATTAAAATTAAAATAAAAAACAAGGCAACGCTCATGCCATACCATCTTGTCAGCCGGGTATCCAAGTGTCTAGACTGAAGCTGGTTCCCTAACATCTATACATTGCCAGACCAGAAACTCTGAGTTATGATGCACTTCAAGTAGTACATTTTGCTTCATCACTTCTGTATTGTGTAATTTAGTAAGAACAAAAATGGGGGAGCTGCACATGGGTCGAGAGGTTTTTTATATAGACTGGCATCGCCACTTCCATCCCTCTCTCCCCACAGGCATGATTTTCCCACACCAAAATATAAAAGAAGGTAACAACAGCAGCCATGATAGGAGTCGCCGGGGGGAGTGGCACATGATAGTGTCGGTCCAACTCTATGAATTGGAGATGTTGAAGGTTTATCCCTAATTAGCACAATGCTATTCATAGTCTAATAAGTTATCCATCTTTGAGCTGTATGAAATAACAAAACAGAGTCTTAGAGCTTAAAACCATGGTGTCTCCAGTAGAAAAACAGATATATTTGTTCATGCTTGTCGTCGTGACCCTTGTTTCGGTTTCTTCCTTCAAAGTAGCTACTTCTGCATCTCTTACAGCTCCATCATCAAGATCACCAGAAGGACAAGAAGCAGAGGCTCTTCTAAAATGGAGGGATAGCCTTGACAACCAAAACCAATCTCTCATGTCTTCATGGTTAGGAAAAAGTCCTTGCAACTGGACTGGAATTGCTTGCAATGAATTCAGAAGCATCACTAATATTAGCCTTAGCAGCATTGGATTAAGAGGTACTCTCTATGCTTTTGGCTTTTCATCTTTCCCTTCTCTCCTAAGCCTTAATCTCTACCAAAACTCTTTCTATGGTAGCATTCCCTCCAGTTTGGGCAACCTTTCTAAGCTCATCTACCTTGATTTGTCTTTTAATCAACTCTTTGGAAGAATCCCATCTGAGATAGGCCTTATGACAAGTCTTCACGAGCTTTATCTAGATGATAATGCCATAAATGGATCCATTCCTGAAGAAATGGGATCACTCAGCTCACTCAAAGTGCTGGGTTTGAGTGGAAACAGCCTCACAGGTCCAATTCCAGGCTCCATTTGGAATATGGGCAACTTGTCCTTACTATATCTCTTCAAAAATGAACTTACTGGAACTGTGCCACAAGAAGTATGAAATTAATCTCCAATCTCTAAACCAGCTCCACTTGCAATTTAACAACCTAACTGGCCCAATTCCTGCATCCATAGGAAACCTTGTCAACTTAACTATTTTAGCACTTCTTGAGAATAATTTCTATGGATCCATCCCTCCAACTTTAGGAAACTTGACCAAGCTCACCTTATTAGATGTGCAGCAAAACCAATTGAGTGGCCCCATCCCACCAGAAATAGGAAAGCTCAAACTGCTATTCAAACTAGGATTGTTTGTAAACAATCTCAATGGCTCCATTCCTGGAGAATTCAAGAATCTTACAAATTTGCAAAATTTAGGGGTATCTAGCAACATGTTGTCAGGCTATCTTCCTCAAGACATTTGCACTGGTGGATTACTTGTAAATTTTACAGCAAATGACAATTATTTCATTGGCTCCGTTCCGAAAAGCTTCAGAAACTGCTCCAGTTTATACAGAGTGAGGCTTGACAGAAACCAGTTGTCAGGAAACATATCCGAAGACCTTGGAGTTTATCCACACTTAAACTACATTGATTTGAGCTATAATAATTTCTATGGGGAACTTTCTCAGAAGTGGGGTCTGTGCCAAAGTCTACAAAGCTTGAAAATCTCCAACAACAGAATTTCCGGAAGAATACCTCCCTTACTTGGTGAGTCGCTTCAGCTACGAGTACTTGACCTCTCCTCGAATTATCTAGTTGGGGCTATCCCAAAGGAATTGGGGAGGTTAGCGTCACTGTTCGACCTTAACCTGGGTGGAAATAAACTTTCAGACAGTGTTCCATTGGAAATTGGAAGACTATCCAATCTAGAGCAACTTAACTTGGCAGCAAACAATCTCAGGGGATACATTCCCAAGCAATTATATGGGTGTTTAAAGTTATTGAACTTGAATTTGAGCACAAATGGATTGAATGAGAAACTTCCTTCTGAGATTGGCAGCTTAGAATCTCTTCAGGTTCTTGATCTTAGTCATAATTTACTGAGAGGAGAGATACCACCACAGTTTGGAGAATTGGAAAACTTAGAAGCACTGAATCTCTCTCACAATGAGCTCTCTGGCTCCTTCCCATCCACTTTTGATAATATGTTGCACCTGACTGCTATTGACATATCCTACAACCAATTGGAGGGTCCTCTTCCCAACATCAAAGCCTTCAACGAGGCTCCAATCGAAGCTTTAGAGAGTAACAAAGGCTTGTGTGGAAATGCCACAGGTCTGAAGGCATTCCAATCTACAATAAGAAACAGGAAAAAGAATAAAAACATCATTTTGATTGCAGCCCTCATTTTAGGAACTCTGTTTCTTGGGTTCATTATGGTTGGGTTTCTCTACATTCGTCGTCACCAGACTGTAAGGGAAGCACATGAAATGCCAAGGGGAGCACAAACTGAAGATCTATTTGATATATGGAGCTATGATGGGAAACTGGTATATGAGGACATAATTGATGCTACAGAGGAATTTGATTCTAAGCATTGTGTAGGAGCAGGGGGGCATGCAAGTGTTTATAAAGCAATGCTACAAACAGGCCAGATTGTTGCAGTGAAGAAACTTCACACACTACAGGATGGTGGGAATAGCAAATATAAAGGCTTTCGAGGGTGAGATTCGTGCACTCTCAGAAATCCGCCATCGCAACATTGTGAAGCTCTATGGTTTTTGTGCACATCGATGCCACTCATTCTTGGTTTACTAGTTCCTAGAAGGAGGTAGCTTAGAAGGGGTACTAAGGAATGACAGAGAAGCGACTATGTTTGAATGGACTGCAAGGATAAACCTTGTCAAAAGTGTGGCTGACGCTTTATCCTATATGCACCATGATTGCTTGCCTCCAATCGTTCATCGAGACATATCAAGCAAGAATATCTTGCTGGATTTAGAGCTTGTTGCTTACATCTCTGATTTTGGCACAGCTAGAATCTTGAAGCCCGACTCTTCCAACTGGACTTCATTTGCAGGCACATTTGGATACACTGCTCCAGGTAGTTATTTCCAGTATGTATAGCTTTGTCACTGTCCATATTACTAACAAAGCACACATATATATATACACACACACACGCACACGTGTGTGTGTGTGTGTGTGGCTGGCTTCATCTTTGAATATTATGTTAGCAAATAAGAGATGAATTTGTCTCATAGTTAACTTCATGCATTGAATAATATGAATATTGCCATTCTCATGATATTAAATTGGTTTTTGGGTTTGCAGAGTTTGCATATACAATGGAAGTGAATGAGAAATGTGATGTTTATAGCTTTGGAGTGTTAGCTTTAGAAGTGATCATGGGAAAGCATCCAGGAGATCTCCTGATCTCCGTTCTCTCCTCGACAACATCGACTGCGCTTGATACACCGCTGAGGGACGTTCTGGACCAAAGGCTTTCACCTCCTAAAGATCAAGTTGCAGGGAAAGTGATGTTTGTTGTGAAGCTTGCGTTTTCATGCTTGCAAACCAAACCACAATGTCGGCCAACCATGCAACAGGTTTCCCAGGAGCTATCAATTCCAAAGGTACCTTTACCATTCACATTTGACAAAGTTGCCTTGGAACAGCTGGTTAGCCATGCTTGAAAGGCCAAAGTTGTTATGGCATAATAAAAAATCTATTGGGATTAAATTTGGTATTGTTGATATGTTCAGAAATAAAAAATAAAAATGAAAAAATCTTTTAGTTGTCTGAGTGATTTTGATGGTTTTACCATTTCTTAATTCAAAGCAATGAGAGAAAAATGTTATCTTTCTCCCCCCCGGTAAATCGAGTAATATCTTAACACAATTTGGCAGTAGATATGATCATAGTATGAATGCCTTAAGTAAATTTTTCAAACCTCATGTGTTGTACTTAAGTATGGTTAAGAGGAGATATTGATAGGGCAAATATGTACAAATATACTGATATTGATAGATAAGTACTTTCAAGAAAATGTCTAAAGTTCCATAAGAATGTGTATACTTGTCATCACTTCTGTACTGCACATGTGTCGAGATGTTTTTATATAGATTGGACTGGAACTGCTTGCAATGAATTCAGAAGCGTTGTTAATATTAGCCTTAGCCGCATTGGTTTAAGAGGTACTCTCCATGCTTTTGGCTTTTCATCTTTCCCTTCTCTCCTAAGCCTTGATCTCTACCACAACTCTTTCTATGGCAACATTCCCTCCAGCTTGGCCAACCTTTCTAAGCTCATCTACTTTGATTTATCTGCAAATCAACTCTTTGGAAGAATCCCATCTGAGATAGGCCTCATGACAAGTCTTCACATACTTCGTCTCGATGATAATGCCATAAACGGATCCATTCCTGAAGAAATAGGATCACTCAGCTCACTCAAAGAGCTGGATTTGAGTAAAAACAGCCTCACAGGTCCAATCCCAGCATCCATTTGGAACATGAGCAACTTGTCCTTAGTATACCTGTTCAAATATGAACTTACTGGAACTGTCCCACAAGAAGTAGGAAATTAATCTCCAATCTCTTAACCAGCTCCACTTGCATTTTAACAACCTAACTGGCCCAATTCCTGCATCCATAGGAAACCTCGGCAACTTAACTATCTTAGCAATTTTTGAGAATAATTTCTATGGATCAATCTCTTCAACTTTAGGAAACTTGACCAAGCTCACCTTATTAGATGTGCAGCTAAACCAATTGAGTGGCCCCATCCCACCAGAAATAGGAAAGCTCAAACTGCTATTCAAACTAGGATTGTTTGTAAACAATCTCAATGGCTCCATTCCCGGAGAATTCAAGAATCTTACAAATTTGCAAAATTTAGGGGTGTCTAGCAACATTTTGTCATGCTATCTTCCCCAAGACATTTGCACTGGTGGGTTACTTGTAAATTTTACAGCACATGAGAATTATTTCATTGGCTCCATTCCGAAAAGCTTCAGAAATTGTTCCACTTCATACAGGGTGAGGCTTGACAAAAACCAGTTATTAGGAAACATTTCCGAAGACCTTGGAGTTTATCCACACTTGAACTACATTGATTTGAGCTATAACAATTTCTATGGGGAATTTTATCAGAAGTGGGGGCAGTGCCAACGTCTACAAAGCTTGAAAATCTCCAACAACAGAATTTCCGGAGGAATACCTTCTTAGCTTGGGGAGTCGCTTCAGCTATGAGTACTTGACCTCTCCTCGAGTTATCTAATTGGAACTATCCCAAAGGAATTGGGGAGGCTAGTGTCACTGTTCGACCTTAACCTGGGTGGTAATAAACTTTCAGGCAGTGTTCCATTGGAAATTGGAAGACTATCCAATCTAGAGCAACTTAACTTGGCAGCAAACAATCTCAGTGGATACATTCCCAAGCAATTAGCACAAATGGATTGAATGAGAGTCTTCCTTCTGAGATTAGCAACGTAGAATATCTTCAGGTTCTTGATCTTAGTCATAATTGTTAGCTAGATAGCTGGTAGTTAGTTGAATTAATGAGGTTGGCTTGACTTTGGGAGGCTGCTGCTGCAATCTCCAGGATTAGGAGCTCAAGGTTTAGGAACTCAAGACTAGCTGCAATCTACCTACTTGTAATTAATATTGAGCTTGGTTAGCAAGCCTGCGTCTTGTATAAATTCTGCTGTAAGTAATACAAAGAAATCAAGTTTAAGAAACCAGAAAAACATTATGTTATTCTCTCCATATTTTCCAGATTTTAACAACAATTTACTCAGAGGAGAGATACCACCAGAGACTGGAAAAATTAGAAGCACTGAATCTCTCTGGTTCATTCCCATCCACTTTTGATAATATGTTTCACTTGACTGCTATTGACATATCGGCTATACCCAGTTTTTTAAATTTTTTACGAAACCGTAGTGCCACACGGCTATACTATTTCGCACGTGGGCGGCTAGCCGCTCTGCGGCTGACTTTTTTTTTTAGTGAACCGTATAGCCGACCGGCTATATTCGATTATTTTCTAATTTGTTTTAAAAAGTAGTATAGCCGACTGTCTTTAATAATTAGTATAGTCGTATAGCCGTGCGGCTATACTACGATTTATTTTTTTAAAACCGTATAGCCCAACGGCTACACTTATTTTTGACACGTAGCTCCTAATCACTAGAGGGTCCTCTTTTTTATAAAAAAAAGGGTTGAGCCACACGGCTATACGCCGTGTTTTTATTTTATTTTAAATAGACTTGTTTAGACACATGGTGCGTAATCTCTGGGGTCCTTTTAAAAAAAATATATATATATATATAAAATAGTATCGCCGAGCGGCTATACGCAATCTTTTTTTTATTTTTTTTAAACATATAGCCGCCCGGCTATACTATTTTACACGTCGGAGGTGCAGTACGGCTGCTATTTTTTTATTTATTAAAAATAGTAAATAGTATAGCAGCCTATTCTCAATTATTTTCTATTTTTTTTAAGGAAAAAAAATAGTATATCCGGGCGGCCGTACTAGGTTTTTTTAAATTTTCTTTAATAAATAGTATAGATGAACGGCTACAGTCTTTTATATATATATATATATTTATGTACATATGTAATTTTCAATAATACATTTGTGTTCTATACACATCTCACGTTTTTTATTTTTTTATTTAAAAAAAACAAACTTAAAATAGTCGTATTGTACATATACATATGTATTTCTAATGTTTTATACACGTACTTTTTACAAAATTTTTAGTAAGGCACGCAAAATTTATGTATTATATAAATAATTCTCACACATTATTGAATAAGAATAATATATGTACTTTGGATATATTGAAATTAGCAAATTTATATTTATAAAGTACAAACTAATGCAACTAGGTCTTTTTATTATAAATTAAAGAGTTATTTAAATAGTATAGCCGTGCGGCTATACTACGATCTTTTTAAAAAAATAGGATAGCCGAGCGGCTATACTGTTTTACACGTGGCGCCTAATCGGTGGAGGGTTCTGTGTTTCAAAAAAGTTCAGCCGCACGGCTATACGCTGTGTTTTAAATATTTTTTTTTAAAAATAGACTTGTTTTGACACGTGGCGCCTACAACCAATTGTAGGGTCATCTTCCCAGCATCAGAGCTTTCAACGAGGCTCCAATCAAAGCTTTAGAGAGTAATAAAGGATTGTGTGGTAATGCCACAGGTCTGAAGGCATGCCAATCTACAACAAGAAATAGGAAAAAGAGTAAAAATAAGATCATTTTGATTGCAGCCATCACCATACTGTAAGGGAATCACAGGAAATGTCAAGAGGAGCACAAACGGAAAATCTATTTGATATATGGAGCTATGATGGGAAATTGGTTTATGAGGACATCATTGAAGCTACAGAGGAATTTAATTCTAAGCATTGTGTAGGAGCAGGGGGGCATGCAAGTGTTTATAAAGCGCAGCTGCAAACAGGCCAGATTGCTGCAGTGAAGAAACTTCACACGCTACAGGAGGGTGGAATAACAATTCTAAGGCTTTCGAGAGTGAGATTCGAGCTCTCTCAGAAATCAGCCATCGCAACATTGTGAAGCTCTATGGTTTTTGTGCACATCAACGCCACTCATTCTTCGTTTACCAGTTCCTAGAAGGAGGTTGCTTAGAAAGGGTACTAAGGGATGACAGAGAAGCAACTATGTTTGAATGGACTGCAAGGATAAACCTTGTCAAAAGTGTGGCTGACGCTTTATCCTATATGCACCACGATTGCTTGCCTCCAATTGTTCATCGAGACATATCAAGCAAGAACATCTTGCTGGATTTAGAGCATGTTGCTTACATCTCTGATTTTGGCACAGCTAGAATCATGAAGTCTGACTCTTCCAATTGGACTTACATTTGCAGGCACATTTGGATACACTACTCCAGGTTATTTCCAGTTGGTATAGCTTTGACACTGTCCATAATATATACGGCTGGCTTCATCTTTGAATATTTTGTTACCAAATAAGAGATTAATTTGTCTCATAGTTAGCTTCTTGCATTGAATAATATGAATATTGCCCTCTCATTGCTTTTTGGGTTTTCAGAGTTTGCATATACAATGGTAGTGAATGAGAAATGTGATGTTTATAGCTTCGGAGTGTTAGCTTTAGAAGTGATCATGGGAAGGCGTCCAGGAGATCTCCTGATCTTCGTTCTCTCCTAGACAACACCAATTGCGCTGGATACACCGCTGAGGGACGTGCTGGACCAAAGGCTTTCACCTCCTAGAGATCAAGTTGCAGAGAAACTGGTGCTTGTTGTGAAGCTTGCATTTTCACGCTTGCAAAACAAACCACAATCTCGGCCAACCATGCAACAGGTCTCCCAGGAGCTATAAATTCCAAAGATATCTTTACCACTCACAATTGACAAAATTACCTTGAGACAGCTGGTTAACCAAGCTTGATTTCACCCTTGTCTTACTGTATCATAATTTATCTCAAGAACTTGAAAGGCCAAAGTTGTTGATATATTCAGAAATAAAAAAAACTTTTAGCTGTCAGTGATTTCGATGGTTTTACCATTTCTTAATTCAAAGCAAGGAGAGAAATAATGTTATTTTTCTTTACCCCTGTAAATTGGGTAATATCTTAACACAATTTGGCTTTGGCTTCATCGTGAAAGGGAAAAGAAAGAAAAAGGAAAAGAAAATATAGATGGTTGAAAAAATTTGGTAACCCCAATTCAACCTTTGACTGAAGATGGCTATCATGTTTTCCGTACAGAGTTTGATGAATTGCAATTAGCACATGTTTGGGGCCAGTAGATATGATAAAAATCTCATGTGTTGGACTAATCCCCCTAAATCCTGGCTTAATCACTAAAGCAAGTCATATCATATTGGCTTTACCTGGAAAGGACGCAAAGGAGTGACTGTGGAAGGCATCATGTGCATCCCATCATATCAAGCTAACAATAATTTACTGACATAGACAATGACTTTCAAGAAATTAATTGGCTAGAGTTTCAAAAGAGAAGACAAAGGTGTACCTTCAGAGTTGAGGCATGTCCATGGATGGCTAATTTGAGCTCAATAGAGACATGTTCCAAATGTGCATATATATATATATATATATATATATCTTTTTAAAATGTTTTAAAATAATTTTAGTATCGTGTAACTTATTATTTTTACTAGTCATTTGTTCTTATTTACGTTTTTATACATAATAGCTTAAAGGGTTGTTTTCGTGTTACCAAAACCTCACACAGCATCATCCGTTACTTTTGCTAATCCCTAAAACCATGACACGTTTTCAGATGGGTGTGATGGTCGATTTAGGTCAGATAAAAGAGTCGTGACTCGTGCATGTTGAATGTGCAAAGAGTCAAACTTTCAACTTTCAAGAACCTTGAAACTCCTATTGGAGAAAGAAACGTAAGAACCTGCATCCTCTTTTCACACTCTGGAAAGAGGTTGGATGGTGCAAGTAATGCTTACTTTTCTTGTAAGATAGAGAGAGAGAGAGAGAGAGAGAAGAATATGGGTAGAATACTAGAATTTGGCAACTAATTTGACAAAAGGTCAAAGGTCAACTGACAAATTCTAAAAGGATGCAATGGCTCAATGGGGAGGCTGCGTTGCCTCATCCACTGGCTTCAACTCTCCATTTTTAAATTTGGAGCCTTGGATTTCTCTGTTTGTACTGACACGCCAAACACACATTTTTTCAAAGTCACCAAAAGATTTGGCGTCTACCTCAGGTCTTCCAAGGACAACTTGATCTGTTTAATGTTCACACTTAGCTCAAAATTCATAGGCATGAACCTATGCTACTTAAAAGTTTAAACAATCAAATATGGATGCTAGCTGCCCCTTTACTCGATAAGGAGATGCTCTTCCTTCCTGCGAATTACAATTTTGAAACAAATGCAAAATAATTCATCAAAAATACAAAAAGAAAAACTTCTGTTGACAGAAATATAAGAGCTGCTATTTACCTAATAAGGAGGGAAGTATTTTCCATAAAAAAATATGTCTTATTTGTCTTACTTGTAATAAAACAATGATAAAGTCCATGACTGAAGAACATGGAATTTCAATCATATCCTTGGCTACGAGGGGGCCTGTATGGAGCCTGCACTGTGTGCAAGTCATATTGAGCCAAATTTAAGTACCACACTCTTCCTCATGACCAAACCGACTACTTTTGGCAGATGGGTTTCTGGTGCCATCTCTTGATTTGCAGTAACCAAGACATATTCACAGCTTAAAACCATGGCATCCCAAGAAGAGAAACCACTTTCTGCTAATGCTGCTGCTTCACAGCATTCACTTCAAGTCATCCTAATGGCTATTATTCTCATGTTGGTTTCTTCTTGTTTAGCACCTTCAGCTTCAGCTGCAGGACAGGAAACAGAGGCTCTCCTGAATTGGAAGGCTAGCCTTGACAACACAAGCCTGTCTCTCTTGTCTTCATGGGTTGGAAACAGCACTTGCAATTGGGATGGGATTGGTTGCAACAATATTGGAAGCATCACTCATATAAACCTCACTGGTTCTGGTTTAAGAGGTACACTTCATTCATTCAGTTTCTCATCTTTCCCCAGTCTCCTAAGCCTTAACTTGAGCCATAACTCAATTTCTGGAACAATCCCATCAGAAATAGGTTTTCTGAAAAGTCTTCAAATCCTTGATCTTTCTGAAAATAACCTTAATGGGTCCATTCCCCATGAAGTTGGTTTATTGGGAAACTTAACCATTCTTTCTCTTCATAACAATGAACTTTCTGGAAATATCCCTCTGGAAATATGGATGCTGAATTCACTCAGTGTGATTCATATAGAGAAAAACAGTCTCACAGGTTCAATTCCAGAATCAATTGGAAACCTGTCAAACTTAACTGTTCTAGCTCTCCATCGCAACAATTTCTCTGGCTCAATTCCTTCAAGTATAGGAAACCTGACTAGGCTGAAGGAGTTGTACCTGATGGGTAATCAATTAACTGGAACCATTCCAATTGAAGTAGGAAAGCTTCAGTTTCTTACCCTTCTAGGGTTGGTAGATAACAGACTAAATGGTTCCATTCCTTTAGAATTGAGTAATCTTAAATTTTGAAGAACCTGTGGCTGAGTGGCAACAACTTGTCTGGTAATATTCCCCCAGATTTATGCAGTGGTGGATTACTTGAAATGTTTACAGCACATAACAATCAGTTGACAGGCCTCATGCCTAACAGCTTGAGAAACTGCAACAGCTTAGTTAGATTAAGGCTTGAAAGAAACCAGCTAACAGGAAACATAAATGAAGAATTTGGCATTTATCCGAAATTAGCTTATGTCGACCTCAGTTATAACAGATTCTATGGAGAACTTTCTGAAAACTGGGGAGAATGTCAAAACTTACAAAGCTTGAAGCTCAGCAACAACAGAATTTCCGGAAGAGTTCCTCAGTTTGAGGGATCAATTCAGCTGCATATACTTGACCTCTCTTCGAATAATCTCACTGGGACAATCCCAAGGGAACTAGGGAGGTTGACATCCCTGTTCAACCTTAACCTGGGTGATAATAATCTCACTGGGACAATCCCACCAGAAATTGGAATGTTAACCAATCTACAACAACTTAACTTAGCAGCCAATGATTTCAATGGACCAATTCCGGAACAATTAGATGGGTGCAGAGAGTTACTGAACTTGAATTTGAGCAAAAATAAATTCAGTGAGAACATTCCTCTTCAGATGGGAAGCATGCAAACTCTTCAAGTTCTTGATCTTAGTCAAAATTCCCTGATGAGGGAAATACCGCCACAGCTTGGACAATTGGTAAAGTTGGAAGCATTGAATCTCTCCCATAATGAGCTCTCTGGTTCGATCCCATATACCTTTGATAATATGTTGAGCTTGACAGTTATTGACCTATCCTTCAATCATTTGGAGGGTCCTCTTCCCAACAACAAAGCATTCCTTGAGGCTTCAGCTGTAGCTTTTGAGAATAACACAGGCCTGTGTGGTAATGCCACTGGTTTGCACGCTTGCCCGTCTGAAACAAGAGGAGGGAAAAAGGGCAGCAAATCAGTTGTATTCATCATAGTCTTTGTTTTAGCCATCCTCTTTTTTGCATTTGTAGTATTTGGGATTCTTTGGGTGCGTCGCTATTCGCAAGAAGCACAAAATGAAAACCAATTTGCAGTTTGGAGCTATGATGGAAGATTGGAGTATGAAGACATTATTGAAGCTACAGAGGAATTCAACTCCAAATATTGTGTAGGAGTGGGAGGGAATGCAAGTGTTTATAAAGCTGAACTGCAAACAGGTCGGATTGTTGCAGTAAAGAAACTTCACATTGTACAAGATAGTGGAGTAGCAAATTTCAAGGCTTTTGAGAGTGAGGTTCGTACTCTTTCAGAAATTCGTCACCGCAACATATTGAAGCTCTATGGTTTTTGTTCACATCCACAACACCCTCTTTTGGTTTACGATTTCATAGAAGGGGGAAGCCTGGAAAAAATATTGACCGACGAAAACCATGCCATTAAGTTTGGATGGATTGAGAGAGTGAATGTTGTCAAAGATGTGGCTAATGCATTATCTTATATGCATCATGATTGTTCACCTGCAATATTGCATCGAGACATATCGAGCAAGAACATCTTGCTGGACTTAGAGTATAGGGCTTATGTCTCGGATTTTGGTACAGCTAAGCTCTTGAAGGCAGAAACTTCGAATTGGACTTCGTTTGCAGGCACATTTGGATACAGTGCTCCAGGTACTTATTTCCTGCTTGTCTTCTGTCTATAATACATGGCCTGCTGCATATTTCAGAAATATGATGGATAGGCTTTTACTCATCATGAATTGATCTTTGTTTTGCAGAGTTGGCATACACAATGGAAACGAATGAGAAATGTGATGTTTATAGTTTTGGAGTGGTAGCATTAGAAGTGATCATGGGAAAGCATCCTGGAGATCTCATATCCTATTTTTTGTCACTCTCATTAACATCAACAGCCCAACCTATACAACTCAAGGACGTTTTGGACCCCCGCCTCTCACCTCCTGGAAATCATGTTGTTGAAAAGGTGGTCGTTGTTCTAAAACTTGCATTTGCATGCTTGCGAACAAATCCACAATCTCGACCAACCATGCAACAAATTTCCAATGAGTTGTTATTTTGAAGGATTCCTCTGCCAAAGAAATTAGAAAAGATTAGCTGATGATTCTTGATTAGGATCTGGGGTAGCTTCTTTCAATGTAAATCTGTGTATGATTTATCCAAATCAAATTACACCCCCTCTTCCGCACATGTTTAATGTCTCTAATAGTAGCTCTCAGGAACCTTGGGTTCAAAGTCAAATCTATTTTTGATGCCATGACTGTCATACTATCATACTGATGAATTTTTTTTCACATGTAACAATAATACATTGTAGGCATTCGAAGTTCATGTCAGCCTATTGTTTGTTATTACTTGTCTGGAATATGAATTGAAATACAGTCTTCACATCTAGTAGGATGAGACACTGATTCAATCAAAAGCTAACTTGGGGGCATAAATCTTTGATTATGTGAGTTTTCCTGGTTACTGATAAAGTGATGAGCTGCAAGAACTTTTGGTTGTTGTGCTATTCAAAATAACTTTGGGGTAATTTTGATAGGCATCCCATGGGAAGGGAATGGGAGGGGATCCATGGTTACAGGCTCATCAGGACAGAGCAAAGACCAATCGTAAAGAGTAACAACAAAATGCACGAATATGAGGATATTCAACTTGGCCAGTTCGTACCCTGCACACACTCTTGGCCCTCCACCAAATGCAAGAAACACATACGGTGGAACAGACTCATCGAACCGACTTGGATTGAAACTCAGAGGATCTTGAAAATATTCTGAATTGTAATGTGTTCCATATGTTGTCCACAAAACCTGAATAAAATAAACCACTAAAAATTAGTCCAAACCCTGTAAGTATAAACCTGCATAAAATTGTAGTGTGGCCAAAGCAGAACACATATGTACCTTCCATCCTCTGGGAATGGTGAAGCCTTCATATTCAATGTCAGCAATGGCTTTCCTGAAAGAGCCAAATATAGGAGGGAAGAGCCGCATGCTTTCACGAGCAACCTGCCAGGTATACTTCATCTTCTTTGTGTCATCCAATGTCAGATTTTCACCTGGTCTTTTGCTTCTCATTATCTCAGCATGTTCTGATGGGAAATGAAATGAAACTCACTGATAAGCTTGTTGAATGCGGAGTTTCTCGGATAACAGATTAAACTTATTTTTGCTGTTAGATGAACTTGGACTGCATGAAAGATTATATACCTTTAAGTAGGAGACTATGGCAATAAGGATTCTGAGCCAGCATTTTGAATGTCATGGCAATGGCAAAGGAAGTAGTATCATGAGCTGCAAAAACTAGCAAAACCACATTATCAACAACCTCCTCTTTGGTAATTTCTCCTCGAATCATCCCAGTCACCAATTGAGACAGTAACATCCCTCCCTGCTCCTCTTGTTCTTCTAGCTTGCCTTCCATTTGCATCCTCTTCTCTCTTACTACTTCAACCAGCATTTTCTCTATCGTCTTCCTTGCTTTCTTTGCTCTCCAAAACCTGGACCCAGGAATCATAACTGGTGCTGCAAAAACCCCTTCCAAAACTCTCTCAAAGGTTTCCAACATCTCTGCCTCCACTTTGATCCCCAACAAGCATTCAAACACTACGGTAAACGTCAAGATTTTCGTCAAACGATATAGGCTAATCTTGTCCTGGCCTTTCCATTTCGTGTCCAAATGCAGCTGCACAGAGTTGCATATTTTGGGCACTAAAGTCTCAAGCCCTGCCTGGCCAAGGCTTGAGCCTATATGCCTGCGAAGGCAGCGGTGCCTCTCTCCTTGTTTTTCCATGATGGAGTCCTTCCCCATCAGCTGAACCGACGCGGAAGGCCACGAGCTCACCACCAACTTGAACTCATTGGACAACAGGAACTTATTAGCATTGGCTCCATTTACAATCACAGTTGGTGATCCCATGAGATGTGTTGAGAAGATTTTGCCATATTTCGTAATCCGGGGTTGTACAAAATCGTCAAACAAACTGTTTTTACGTTGAGCTTTGTAGAACTCCATGGTCTGGCCTATCCAAGGAAGCCCCATTTCCCCAGGTGGCAGATTTTGCTTGTTTGTGTTACAGTGTTTCTTGTGCTTCAAGAAAATGATGATAAAGACCATTGCTGCCAAAATGCATAAGAAACAAAAACAAAGATGGCTAATTTCATTAGCCATTGATGATTTGATATTGTTGATGGACTCAAAAAGCTCGAATTTCACAGTTCAAATAATAATAATGTAGTATCAGGTGAGCAGATTGTTGTTTGCTTTATAGAAGGAAAAACCAGAAAGTCAAACCCCTGTTGACTTCTGAAAAGTCAACCAATCAAGAAGTCCTGACCGTCCCACATATTTCTAGTGGGTATGAAAGCAGTGACCACAGACCCTGCATGTGCATTTGAGCTAAGGATCAAAAGTCCACCGCCCCAGAGAATGACACATAATCAAAGATCACCATATAATGTTGCATAAAAATGTATATCTAGAAGAAGCATACAATCTCTTGCTGCCGACCAGTCAAATATGCTTAAATTTTTAATCACAAAAGAAATCCCAAAAGATCTGGTTAGGCTGCTGATACCTTACAATCTCTCTCTCTCTCTCTCTCTCTCTCTCTCTCTCTCTCTCATAAAAGATTAACACATGATGAAAACCGTGGAATCTTTTCCATCTCGCCTCATTGCTGATTTCAACAATAACAGAAGAGACCTTGGAACCATGCCATGCCATATATGTGTATGTTGCTATAATGGATAAATATGGGGGTAAACCAATGCTAAGAAACGCAGTATATATAAAATATATATCATCCTGCAAAGGGCATGCCTCGTGCATAAATTAACCAACAGCCATGTTAGGGACCACAATTTGTGGATCTATGTGTGGAATATTATTCATCATTCCTAAAGATAAGGTTCATATATATATATTTATGATACAAAGCTCATGCCCAGGGGTAGAGTCAAAAGACTTTTTCTGAAGGGACCAAGAAGTTCAAATATATTTAAAAAGTGTGTAGAGCTACATGTAGGTTGGGACGTTCAAGTCCACCCTATGTCTACATGTGGCTCTGTCGCTGAGATAAGTAATTAGTCAATTGTATATGGGTATGTATGTCTTCTATGGATTGTAGCCATAGTGTCATACATTTAGTACATGGTTGAGTACATAATCTTCTTCCAGCACCAAAAATCTAGCAAAGCAAGCACCGTCCATCCTATGCACATATCACACATGTTTTAAGGAGATGCAAAGCCAGACATTGAAGTTTACTTTGAGAGGATGTCAGTTGTAGCAGTTAATGGTGCAGTTGTAGCAGTAAATTCACATCTCTATAGCAAAAACAATTTGGGGACCTGTGTGTGAGCATTGATAAGATTTGCAGCCAGTCTCTCTCTGTTAGGAAATTCCACAGAAGCAGCGGTGGAACTTGTCATGCTAGAGAGACAATGAAACTCCCTCCCTCTCTACCCAAGAAAAGGAAATGGATCTTTTAATGGGGTTCCCAGGAAAAAGGTCTCTGGATCAAGAAAACTGATTTTACAGCAAACATGGCATAAGCAGATGGCTTCAAAAATTAGTCTTTGAATTTAGAGCTATGATTAATCTTGGATTAATTAATATTATAAACCATTGTTCTTTTGCTCATTGAAGTTAGACCAGGCTAATTAATATTCTTTGTAGACATTTTCACTTATCATCATATTTTTGTATAATTATTGCACCAAATTCTTGAAAAATTTTATGAGATTAATGCTTTCAACTGCCACCAAATCCAAAACCATATTTTTAAATTCATCAGTGGCTAGCTAGCTTGTAGCTCCATAGGCCTCCTTGCCATCCATCACTGCGGAATTTTACTTACTGTTTCACTGTGACCTTCTCCAATGTGTGACAACTCATGAACCAACTCTGGCACGGCCATTAGCCAACCTGTCTCTTACACAGCCATAAAACTTTGGTTGAATGACATACATCTCTCTCTCTCTCTCTCTCTCTCTCTCTCTCTCTCTCTCTCTTTCATATGCTTCAAATTTATGGTCAGAGGGGTTTGAAACTTGAAAGTGATTCAATTACGAACCTCAAAAAACAATGCCCTTCTTTGCTGTCTTCTTTACTCTCCTCCTAACACTTTTGTTCAATCTCACCTACCTCTCTGTCAAACTCATTAAGTTTGACACAGAACCCACTTCATGGATCAGCATCTCTTGGCCCATCTCTCTCTCTTTCTACCAGGTGTTGGGGTCCTTCCTTATGCTTTTATGTCTGATAAAAGTTTTATGTTCATATACAGAATTTTGAGTCATTTGCCATCTTTTATACATACCATATCTCTAACATATTTGTTCTAGCTACAATTTCCATCTGCAATGCGCATAGCTTGTTACAAATTTATATGGAGACCAAAATGGGGAATTTTTCATGACAGATTTCATGAAACCATGACCAATTCTTCAAAATTTGATACCCGTCAAAGGTTGGTTGGTTCGGTTTCAATTCCCTACCCAAACAACCACAAAAGATCTTCTTCATACATGGTTTGGTTCATTTCCAACCCACAAAGATGTAGAAGCTGAAGATGCTAGAGAGGAGATGGATGCTAGCCGTACTTGAAAATTTTATACAATTAAGGCTGAGAAATCTTCATATGGCCCATCACAATTTACACAAATATATGGGTTGGCTCCACTAGCTCAGGGCTCTACATCTAGCATACAGGCATATCTTGGACAGGGGATTGAAATAACTTCGTGTACCATATTGTAATTAATTTCTAAATAATCTCATATCTAACACAATATTCCATTTAGGTTGAATAGGGACCAGGACATCTAATCCTAGTCCAAATTTTAATACAAAGACATAATGACAGGATAGTCAAGGTTTGGATTGGTTTTGAGACAAACTTAAATTGGGTTCATGCTTATTCTGGGGTTATTGTCTTGGATCTCAGAGCAAGATGGAGTTCACAAACTTATGATTGAAAAAATTTGGTTTGCCACCTGTCCACAGCCACTAGTGGTGTCTCATTCATATTGAAGGCTGAAGCTTGCAAACAGCCAGTTGAAGGCAGATCATGCATTGGTTTCCATACATTATCCCAACGCACAAGGCTGGGGAGGGAAGATTTGTCCTTTCTTGGCACATTTTATATATCATGCTTTCTAAACTTGAAAGGTATTTGCTTCCAAGCAGAGGCTTCATCAAGAAATTAAAAAAACAATTAGCTCCCTAATCCCATTTATCCAGGTCAGAACCAATGACAAGCAATATTATATGTCAACACCCATATTAGCCCATGCCACATGATTCAATCAACTTCATAAGTAATGCAGAACATAAATTATATGAGAGAGAGAGAAAGAGGGGGGGGGGGGGGGGGGGGAGGGAAGACCTTTCATTTGATTTTATGTGGTTTGTGTCTCAAAGCTACTTCAAAACTTGATACCATTATTGTAAAAACACAAGAGTAAATAGGATGATAAATGCACCTGCAGCACATCAACTAACTACAGCACTCCTTCACCTGCTAATATTAACTTCTCTACATCTACCCTATATATTTCACCTCTTCCTCCTGGAATCAATCCATCCTTCACTTCTGCTTCCTCCTTTCCTCAGTGTATTCTAAGAAGAAAAAAATGGGCAGAGTGAGAAGCAGAGTTGCCTCTTTGTTCATATGGACTTTGGTTGCTGGGATGATATCCCAGAACTTGGTCATCCCTGTCATGTCCTCCACTGTTGAAGGCCAGAAGACCTACTACTCTCCAGACCCACATTCAGGAAGCCCCCCTGGAGGTCTCTCTGTCTCTCTCTCTTCTTCACAGAACACACATTATTTCTGTTTTTTTCTTCTTCTTTTTTTCTTTCCGTTTCTGGTCTTTACACGTGCATTGTTTATCTGTTTAACACACACATTTTGTCTGTACTCTATATATTTTTGTCCTTCAAGATTGATATTCTTGCAAAGTTGGTTGTTTCAGTTACCAGTTTAAAATATTACACTACAAGAACAAAATGCTACTTTTCTTACCTAAATATGTGAGTTCATCACAGTAAACAAACATGTTTTGGGTTCAAATTGTAAAATATGGTTTATATCACAAACATCTAGCTAGCATATAGCAGAAACTATGTCATAGCATGCATTAGGCTGATGATCAAGTCAGTAATATTGTAATATCTAACACGTCTTTTATTAATGCAGGTTCACACAGTACTCCTTCCGATCCACCATCACATGGTGGTGGCTCTCACAGACCCCCCTCTCATGGAAGCCACCACCCAACACCATCATCACCACCTTCCAACTGTGGCACCCCACCATATCACAACCCAACTCCATCGCATGACCCTGGAACTCCATCCGAGCCATCAACACCCTCAACTCCTCCAAGTGGTGGTGGCTACTATAACTCTCCACCAACTTCAGGAGGCTACAGCCCCCCACCAACACCAGACGTTTTAACCCCTCCCACACCAGACGTTTTAACCCCTCCCACACCAGACATTGTTAGCCCCCCAATCCCATACATTGGAACCCCACCAACTGACCCAAACACTCCTAGCATTCCTACACCCCCTTTTCTTCCTGATCCCAACTCTCCACCGTTTACATGCATGTAAGTTCCAATTAATCACAAAACTGATCAGATATATACATATATGGTTATATTGTTCGGGTCATTGAAATACAATGCGGAGTGAACTCACAAGGGATCCCTCAACTGAAGCTCTGTGTGTGTATATATAACTTCAATGCCATCTCTAAGTCACAAAATTATTACCATGTTTTGCAGCTACTGGAGGAACCATCCCACAGTGATATGGGGTCTGTTAGGCTGGTGGGGAACTTTGGGCCATGCATTTGGAGTGAATAGCCTTCCAGGGTTTGGCTCAAGCACCATGAGCTTGCAGCAAGCGCTTTCCAATACACATACTGATGGGCTTGGTGAACTCTACAGACAAGGAACTGCTGCCTTGCTGAATTCCATGGTTGATAACAGGTTCCATTTCACAACCAAGCAAGTCAGGGACAGCTTTGTGGGAGCTCTGGGATCAAACAAAGCTGCAGCATCTCAAGCCCGTGTGTTCAAGCTGGCCAATGAAGGAAAACTCAAGCCTAGAGCCTGATCTCAATCACATCATCATTTGCTTTCATTTCATTTCACAGTTTATCATGACTACGAGTTCTTTACCTATATCTAAGACTATTTCAGAGTGTGTTTTGTTCTAGAAATTTGTGTTCCTTAGTGCCCAATTATATTTAAAATGCCACAGCATTTTAAGATGTATACTGGGTTTACATTAATTTAGTGCTTAGCTTATGTTGTTTTAGTTTTAAATAAGATTCGAGATTTCATTGAACCATATCTCATGCAGCATATATGTCCAGCATAAAAGAAGCAACAGTAATGCAACCACCAAAAAATCCCAAATTTTAGACACTTAATTAATGTGAAAGTAACATAAAAATTAAAACCATTGTACTATCTTTACAGGTCATATTGCATGATCGCAGGGTGCAAAGTTATTATAATAAAAGGTCAGTTCGTGCCACTGGTCTTGTAAATCGAGTGCATTAAATTTTCTAGCATGGCAGTTGCATGTTGCAGAAAAGCAAAAAATACAAGGCCCACCGTCTTAAATCTTCAATATTGACTATCTCTACATTGCAAATCAGTAGAAAAATGTAAACACAAGGACAGACATTATACAAACAAAAATAAACTTTCATGAGCTAGGCGAATGACAAAGACAATGTGGTAGATAATTGAAATTGAGTTGAAGGCATGCCCCAGACAAACTCAATTAGGAAAACACAGCCCAATTTCTTAAATGTACTTAATAGTACAATCAAGCATTAAACATAATAATAAATGGATACCAACCTAACCAACAAAAATAAAATATAGGAAAAATATTTAAACAACTTTTTAAAGAAATTAGTGAGATTGAGAAATAATGGTAATTATAATTCAAACAACTTTTTTGGACGGGATGAGAAAATTTATGTGAAAGTAAGCATCTTCAGTACTTGAGATGATTGAATCTGTCAATCTAATGACCACAACTGCGTTCGCATACAATATGAATTTGCTCTGTAGAAAAACTCTTGTATGAAAAGGGATGGGATGAGACACTGAGTAAAGAGGGGGCGACAGATAAGTCTACAATTTAAAATTTGTAGCAATGATTTTATGATAGCAGTTGAATGTTCATCCATTGTCCAACCTAGAATGTGTTTGTAGGTTAGTTTTTAATCTTAGGGGACAAGGCAACTTGCCATCTTCTATTTACTTAAAGCATTGTGCTTCTGATATTTGTCTTGTGCAACCCACAGATGTCTGTCCCAAGATGCACCTATTCACATTGCCTACTGGTAAGCTTCAAAAGACCTTTTGACGCCTCATTATATAAACATGGACACGATGATACAACGTTATACATGTTCCCTCAGTACAACAAGCATTAATTGCAACATGCACCTCAAAATTTTCAAGGCAACAATTTCCTAAAAATCAACACTCAGAAAATATAAAAGTAAATATGAGATAAGATGAATGTTAGTATGTTAGTTTCAGGTAAATATACCAAATGCAAGGCCAAAATGAAAAGAGTAAGCTTAAAAAGAGCTCAGTTCTCCATGAAGAACAAGAAACGGATGGTGTCTCTGTCTCTGTCTAAGAAATGAAAATGTTGGAACCCATGCAAAGATCATTGAACAGTAAACTACTTTTGTAATTCTTTCTTACTTCAACATCATGTGAATAGGAAGATTGGTTTACAATTGAATTCTTTCCTTTTTAGGGACAGAAAGTTTACCTAACATCTGATTTACATCCATCATATACTCTTGAGCATGCACCCTTCAAGCTTAACTAGTACTTCAGCCAGCTCAATACAGCTTTTTCTTCAAGGAGAGCCAATTGATTTCTGAATGATGCAAAAGAACAATTCTATATGTGTTTTTCAAATCCATTCCCTCAAAATGGAGAGTGAAATACATTTAAATTACTTCAGATTCTGGGCTGGATCCACCAAACTGGTCAAGGCAGAGGAAGGGAGAATTTGACAAGCAGTTACCTCATATGAGATTCAAACCATATAAACATCCTGTCAGAGTGCAAGCTAGTCATTTCATGGTATGCAAATGCCAGATTTAACTCCTCCTGAATGTAATGGGCCAGATGCTTGTCTGTGAAAATAATTTTACTCTCTCTGACAACTTCTTTCCAACGTGTTCTACGCCCATCATTCTTCATATATCCATTCTCATCGATAAAACCCTTGTGCAGGAAGAGTTCAAATAGCTTAGCAGAAACAGACAGATCAAGACCTGGGATTCTATCAGCTAAGAGATGTGGCGACAAGGGGAACTCCTTGCATTCAATCTCTGCAACAGCAACCCCTTTATTTCTTAAAATTTCCATATACTCATCTATCTTTTGCTTTCTTAATATATCCTTCGGCATGTGCATGAAAAGGGTAGGGGGATAGCTCTCTTTTATATCCATTTTATCAAACTTCCCTTCAGCAATCATAATTGTAATACTAGTGAACTTCAACACGGTGGCAAGCACAGAAACAAAGTATCCCCCGGAAGAGGCCCCCATAGCAACAAGAGGAAGCTTTTCAAGCTTGTTCTTCTTAACCCACCATTTGATAATATCTTTAACAATAATTATCTCTTCCCCAAGAGTCCAGCATATCCCTGCACTTGATATAGTAAGGACAGCAAACTTTCGAGCAAGAGCATGAAGAGCAATTAGTCTTTCTTCTGGCAAACCAATGCAGTTAGGACAGTGAGTAGACTTGTCCCAAAAGTGAGCAGCTCTACCATTGCAACCATGAGCAAGAAAAAGAACTGCTTTAGGCGAATCTGGTATTTGCCATATTACATCAGTTCCGTTTCGAAACTCTAAGGTTGGTGAAAGTTGCACCAGTGACTTAAAGCTATGCCACTTTTCCTTTGGAAGTTCAGCTAATGAACTGGGCTTTTGATCATTGTTGCCAACTGACAATATGAAAATGAGAAGAAACACTGTAACAGACACTACCACAAGTCCAGCCAAACGGTTTTGAGGCCCATTCCACGCCTTCGATCTGTTTCCGCGGTTCAACATTACTGAAAACAAAATTTAGCAAAAACATTGGCTGAGAATATATACGAAATCCATTGTAATTGAAATTTCTTTTTCCATAAACCCCATTTAGTTACTGAGGATACTAGATTAAATTTTTTTAGTCCCATCTTGTTGATCTTGATTTAACTGTTCAATACCTGAGAATACAAAGACTGCAATAACCTGAGCCAAACTCAAAAATCCAGCATCAAAGCATTTTCAACAAATGTAAAATTTAAATTTCACAACAGAAAAAGTCTCAATTTGGGGACTTCTGCCAGACAAAATCTCTAGGCTTGATAAAACTTTTCAATGGTTATGCAATGCTCGTATTTACATAACCATTTTATGAACATTTACAACCTGTGTCCAAGTTTTCTGTCAACTCTGAAATATCCCATCCATTTTGTAAAGCCAGAAAGGTATAATCTAGGATATCTAATTGATTGCATACACATTTCAGAATAATCTAGCCTAACACCGCAGCGGATTTAATAATCACTTCTAAGCATATCAAAGGTACAATCTTTGAGAAGGAATTGCTACCTTTTAACCTTGGCTGGTAAGAAATGCAGGGCAAAACAGAGAACTTTGTTTTGAATCGAGCCGAGCATACAACAGTTAACATACAATTTTTTTCTAAAACTTTATTTTCCTATGCTTTCTCGGAAACCAAACAATTTATACGAAAATGCACTAATTCAGAATGCAAACAGCTTAAAAATACCTGTACGAACTCTGGATCCAGTTTTGGAAGTGAGCTGTTAGATTGCTGAGCTCTGAGAATTTGCTGCGGTTTCTTCAGTTGCAGTCGCCATGCTGTAGAAGACGCCGTTAATACATGCGCGTTACTGAATGTGCACAATCTTAGCCCAGTTTTCAATGGATTTGAAAGGGGTTTTGGGCCCGGCCAGCTTGAGCTCAGCCCATGACGGCCCGGGATCGTTTCAATTAAACTTTTATTCAAACTATATCATTTAAAATTAAATTACTACTATTAAGAAAAACATATCTGGAATGACTCTTCTAAGTAATGCTTAAGAAATTTCCAAGTGTAGTCAGACACCATGGTACTATTTAGTGTGCTTTTTTATTTGTTTACTTTCTTATAAGAAGGCGAGAGTCGAACTCTTGTTGTAAGTATGAGGATATAATTTTAGTGAAATTATGATCTCAAATTCTAAAACATTAAGCTTAATTAGAGAAGAAGAGGTTTTGGAAGTTAAACCGCAAAAACTCATTACATTTAGCTATCCATACGAAGGCTGTATCAGTCTGGCATGAGACATGGAGTACCATGAGCCAAATTCTAGGAATCGTGAAAGGGGTAATTGGCTTCTTGTTGATCCTTTTTTGTGGAGAGGCAACGTGATGTTACTAATTAACTTATATTATAATACATGAATTTAAATAACATCACATAACGATATAACTGTCACAACCAAATATTTATTTTTCTCAAAACAAGCAAGGGTCATTGTGGGCAATATACAAATAGGTCGATGATTCTTTTTTCTTTATTTTCCCAAAGTTAATAAGGGGGTTCTCATACATACTGTCAAAGTATCATGAAATTTCAAACATGACATCACTGATCTGTAAGTCAATACCATTTTCTACTAAATTAGACCATATTGGGTGATTCAAACTCAAGAAAATGAGGAATCCAAGGGCAACCCGAATTGAACATAAAAGGGTTTTTTGAATGCTGATGGGTCCCTTTCTGCGTGACACGTACTAGGCTTAGGCTATATTAATTTACCACTACTGCTATGATTGGATGAGTGAATTTAATAGAGTATATTATAATTATGAATTTAGGTGTGTGGGTCTCTCTCACTCGTAAATCACAAACAACAATCTTAGACCATCTCCAACTACGGGGTGAAAACTGAAGAGTTAACATTTTAGTTCAAATTCCATTTCCAACCCACGTATTTGAACGGGAAAATTTAGGCCATGCAATATCTTTGGTGGAATTTCAGTTTGAATATTGCATGGATTTGTAATTTTATGGAGCCCAACATGCCAGCAATCAAGGCCACGTAAAGGAAATACATAGCTTGCCCTACGTTGCAGCAAATTGTTGCCCACTCCTTTTCTAGCTCCTAACGAGCGGCTGAAGGAAATGCAAGAGTCGTTGACTTGAGGGTGATGTTTCAATTTTTCTTTCTAAAAATTCCAAAGGCTGTATATGATCAATTGTCAGGATCATTTTTACGCAATCTCAGTTGGAAAATTTCACATTCAACTGCTGAATTAAATCCAACGTTGAAAATAATTTTTATAGTTAATTCAAATCAGATCTAATTCCAAATAATTTTGTAATTGTCATGTATCTTAATTGTAATTTTCGTTTATTTTAATATGTTTTTATTTTTAAGTGAAAATATTTATGTTTTGAATTTTGGATTTTTTTAGGTTAAAATGTTCATAAAATTAAATCATGAATGTTGAAACAAAAATAATGTCAAGAAAAATTAACACCAAAACAAAAATGAAGGTTAATCATTTTAAAACAATTTAATAAAGTTGTGAACTCAAATTATGAGTCTACATAGTTGGAGGAAAAAGCAATTTGAGTCCAGACAATATATGAATAGTTGTATTTTGGAGGGTAGAATTTTGAGTTTAGCTTCAGCATGGTTTGAGATGGTCTTACGAGGACTTAAATTAAGTGGCCCAACCATCCTCAACTCTTCTTTTTTTGGTAAATACCACGAGAAATCCCCACACTTAAAGGGTGGGATTAATCCTCGCTCGGGATTTGGCTTGACCTTGGCCACAAATTGTTTCCAATGGATTTCGAACCCCTGCCATTGAGGCACTAGGTAATTTGTCAACTAGAGATGGCAATTGCCTACGAGTACTGCTATTTCTACCCACTTGTCTTATTTTCTCACCCACCTTATCTTTCCACCCACAACATTAATTTTAAAAAATACAATCTTATTTTTCCACCCACTATTATTCCTAAAATACCCTAACCCTATTTCAGTGTTTTCTGAATACACGGAATGCATACCAGCTATGCCAACTCTCTCTCTTGACAACCGAGAAAACCACCATGAACGACACCTATCTCCTCTGACTCAGAAAAAATTAGGACCCACTCGGATCAAAACCAACACGAACTCTTTTCACTTTCTCTTTCCACATCATCACAATTCTTGGGTGGAATAGCATATTTGACATGCAGATTGAGAACTTTTTATCCCTCTATTTCATTGCTTTGTTTTTGCCTCTCTGAAATTTATATCTTCAACCTTCATAGAGACCACAACCCTTGCCGAAAAAGACCAGAAAATTTATCAGAGAATTGAGAGGCACTATAGATCTAGAGATTGCGACCAACAAGATATCATTGTGCAGCTTTGATAATGATTATAAAAAAATAAAAAATAAATAAAAAAAGTGAAGAGAGAGAAGATGAGACTTTCTTAATTTGTTTGGTTCAATTTTCTTTTAGTGTTATTAATTATTGAAATGTGAAAATTTTTTGTTGGCCGGTTTTGCCGAGGGGAAAAAAATGTACGCTTTCTTCTTTAATTTTTTCTTGGGAGTTTCATTAAAACATCCAAAATGGGGGTTGAAATTATAAAAAAAACCCAAGCACTATTTAAACATATAAACACACCCAAAACCCATCATTACACACACTCAAAACCCATTTATAAACACACTCAAAAAGTTGACTTTGGGGTTGATTTTGAGTGTGTTTCTATGTTTAAATAGTGCTTGGATTTTTTTATAAATACATGTTTAGGATTGGGTTTATTTATAAATTTGTATTTTTTCTTCTTCTTTTTGTCAAACCCTAGAATAGAGGGATATGTTAGTTGGGTTTTTTTTTCCTTTAGTCCTTAGAAGTCATTTCACAAATAGGTAAATTATCTTTAAAATTTTGAAGATAAGGTGGGTGGGGAAATAAGACAAGGGGGTGTAAATAGCAGCACTCTTTACCAACCGCACCACACCTTGTGGTTATCCTCAACTCTTCTTTTGCCCGAATATAAAATTCATTAAAGAAAGCAAGATGGCCACAACACAAAAAACATAAAGTCCCAAACCTAAATTGGGTAGTACAACCGACCAAAGACAATAAACCTAACAATTGTTCTATATGAACCAACCACCATATATCACATTTTCATTTGATACAAGCGATATTGAAGAGGGGAATCGAATCTAAGACCTCAGGTATATGAGTAAATACTCTTCTCAAATACATGGGTAATAGTTGTAACGATACAAATCCCTTCCCATCACCATTTTACACCTTTTATATATATATATATATATATATAAATAAAAGGATTGGGTTTGAGTAGGTAGAAGAAATTTGATTGTATTGGGTATTAGGTAATTTTTGGTTTGGCCAAAAATGGAGTATGATGTTGCCTACCCTGCTCTTAGGGTAGGACCGCCCCTGGTAGGTTGGGTTTGAGTATGCAAAAGAAATTTGATTGTATTGGGCATTAGGTAATTTTTGGTTTGGCAAAAAATGGAGTAGGCGGCTGCCTACCCTGCCCTGAGGGTAAGACCGCCCATGATAAAAACAATATTATATATGGAGAAGAGGAATTTAAGGCAGAACCACGTATTCATAGATAAACCCTTTTAACCACTTGAACTACAAATCAATTATTAATTAAATATTAATCAATTATAAAAATAAAATTGAACTAAGAAATGTGTAACATTGCAATTCAAGGCATATTTTGCCATGTCAAAAAAAGAAAAAAGGCTCTATCACTTTATATTGGCATAAGACATGGAATATGAAAATTGAAGATCAGAAGCATGCTCAAAAGCAAAACATCAGCAAAAAGGGACATCCACAATGTGAAATTGGCTAATTCATTTGTGATCAGGATTGAATTGCCCAATTCTACAGACGTTGACAATGACATTTGAACCTTTTGAGAGATGGTACATCTCTCAGTTACTGAATCAACCTCATAGGTCTAGTTAATTGGAGCATTCTTACGGGTGGTCAAATCATGTTGGTTGTTTTGGAAGAGTAATTTTACAGTTGCCTTTTTCATATTCCTTAACTGCCATCATCTTTCTACAATGGTAGTTGGATTGATATATATATCTTTGCTCATAAACATTTTTCTAGAAGCTGGTTGTAATTTTCATTAAAAATTCAAGTGCTTCGTGAAAAAGTATTTGGTATTGTTTTTTAAAAGCATTTGTATGACTCGTAAGCATGTTTTAAAGTTTTTTTATTTTATCAAAACCTATCAGAAACGCCTTTAGTTGTCAGTGTTTGCAATCCGAATTTGGAAAGTGATTTTTCTCTCACTCATGCAAGTCATCATCCTGATCATTGGAAAATTGCTTCAATATTTGTTGATGGTATGAAAAGTTTCCATGTCTTCTTTTTCTTATGGGAATGTGGGTCATGTCTATTGGGGGAGAAAGGGTTTGGGGATTCTCTCTTTAACTTTTCAGGCCCAAATGGTCATCCCTTCCCTTCCCAACTCTTTGTTGTTTCGACAGCAGAGGTAAATAGTAGCTGCGGAGAGTATCTTCAGATGCATTAAAACAAAATGTCGGGTTCGGCAAAACTTAGCTTTCTCTCACTGGAAAAAGAAAAGACCATTCATGAGAAAAAGCTTGCCATTTTTGCCTGTAATGCAGCAGGTGATCCTCTCCCCAACTCCCACCCAGACCATACCCCATAGCCCCATCTTGATATCCCAGCCGCCTCTAGCACACAACCCCATCTTCCCCAACCAACCCCACCAGGAGCACACCCTTCTTCAGAACCATTTGGAAATTGGAACTATTTGATTGATGGGTAAAGCAAAGGTCCCTGTTTTTCTTCCTTCTCTCACAGACAACCACAATGGTTCACTTGAATGAACAAAATATTTCAGGACTTTTAATTATTCCAAACCTGTGGCTCAAACCCAAGCAAAGTGCCCAAACTTCAGAACTTCATAAATTTATTTCTTAGATTTCTCCAAACACAGACCTCCCTGTTAAAGTTGTAAGAACAAAACTTAATTTAAATTTCCTTCTAATTATCATGGCAACAACAAACAAAAAAAAACCCATTGAAGGACGGTTTGCATGGCCTTCTTGTTAGTCTCCATGGAAGCAACGTGTAGAACCCACTAGTTTTCGTGGATAATTTGGTTTAAATTTGTTGAATCTGGGAGAGAACGAAGAGCTTGGACCTTGGTTCTTCTTGAATAATTCAGTCGATAGCAGCTATGGGGTTTGTGACTATGTGAGGGTGTGAAGATGGAGAATGACTTTCATGCAAAGGGATAGCACTTTTTGTTATTTTTGGCCAATGACACAATGACATGTGAGATAATTTTTTCACGTATCATTGTGTTATTGGCCGAAAATAGCAAAACAATATTATCCTTGTTATAAGTAAGTGTTTTTTGGTGAAAATGAGGAGAGAATGAAAAACATTTTTTTAATGAAAAACATTTTTTTAATGAAAAAAATAGTGAAATTTGCTAAAATAACCTTCTTCTTCTTCTTCTTTCTTCTTTTTTTTTCTTCACAACTTCTATTCTTAAATAGACCCCCTTGCATTAAAGAAGCACTATAGGAACAAAGAGACATTGTATGAAGTTGTGAAGAATGATTATTTTAGCACAAAACCCAAGCAAAAATATATAATGTTTTTACACATGGCATTTACATGTCATGTACTTCGATCAAAATAATGGGTCTCACACATGCCACATCATTGTAGTCAATAGATTATTTAACGGAGTTAATGGTAAGAGGCAAAATGAGAGACAAAACATTGGTGGGTCACTTTAAGTTTCAGGGGCAATATGAAATTTGACCATAGTTTCAAAGACAATGTGAGATTTGACCATAACTTCTGAGAGCATTAGAGTATTAAACCTAATACACATAAGGCTTAAAAGAAGATACAACCCCTTTGCAGATCTTATTGATTTATGCACACAACATAGATGTTTTGTTAGCTGTGTTTTTTAAAAATAAAAAATTCTAAACGTTTTATGTTCATGTTTGATGATCAAGATAGATGGAAAGGTAACTTGTCATGAAGGCATGTGTAGTTTTATTTCCTTCAGTCCCAAAAAAACTTGTGTGTGATTGCTTCGTCCAAGTTACTAATTTATTCAAATTATAACACACAATTGGGTTGAATTTATACACAATTGGGTTGAAAAATTATTCCACGTGTCATTGCACTATTGGCCGAAGATAGCAAAAAGTGTTATCCATGTTACATCAAAGTCTCTCTCCTTAAAATGACAGGTGCCTCAATTTAACAAGTCTAATTATACTTGACACATACTAATTTGTTTGTCGATGAGCAAAAAAAAACTATTGTGGTACAAGAAATTGCAAGGTTTAGTGGAATTTATACTTCTGTTAACCTCACGATAGAGCAGTTAAATTTTTATATTAATGAGGAATCCCGAGCCTCTACATTTACGTATTGTGCATTTACTTGCATTTAGTTACATCTCAGCCATCCTAATAATCTAACTACTTAAGACATGCCCCGTCATCAAGCTTGGAATTTCTTTTTTAACTAACATTAACAATTATGCCATCAGTTTCGTGCCCTTGAGCGTCTTTACATGGCGGCATGAACATATTTCTCCTGTTGTTCGTCGTACATCCTTCTCCATTCTTTTTATCAATGGAAGTTCAATGAAATATCTCCCATGATTGCAAGAATTTCAACTCCAGTCAAGTAAAACTTTTTTTTTTCATTGCACGTATTTTCTCCCCTTCCTCTTTTGATTGAAATATATCAAAACATGATTATTTTTTTCTCGTCATTGGAGGAAGAAGAAGGGACTCTAATTAAAGTTCAAACTCAGGAATCATATAGACTTTCATGTGCATCACTCTTTCTTCCCCAAAAGGTGCAGAAAAAAATATAAGTGCACTGAAAAAGAAAAATAAATAAATTTTGACCTGATTGGAATTGAAGATTTTTGCAACCATTTTCCATTGTATACAAAGGCTGGAGAAAGATTTATGAGAAACATAGTAAACGCAGATACAGACATTGAAGGCACGAAGATTGAAAAAAAAGGAAGCTCAGGAAAGTTAACGTAAACTCAACGTTAATTTAGGGGAAAACAAATTAACTAAAAGCAGTTTGATGATGTGGCATCTTTTTAAGTTGTTAGATCATTCGAATGACTGAGATGTAGTGAAATGTGAGTAAATGTACAATACGTACATATAGAGGCTCGAAATCCATTGATGAGCATAATCATTGAAAGTAACTTATATGAAACGAATAGATAACGCTTCTTTTTTTTTTATCTCTTTCATCACAAGAAAACTTACACTCACAAGTCATAATGCCTAAATTCTATTGTAAAGATTCACTTTCATCTTTAAAAAAAGGTGAATCATAACTCTAAATTTTAGCCAAAAACCTAGGCTCATTGTCTTCTGTATGAAATTAGGTTGCAGCTTGCATCCAATGGCTACCCACCCCTAAATAGATCATGGCTGAGCACTACTAAGTGGCTCCCTTTGTGACACCACAACTTTGGTAAGTCATTTAACACACTTACCAAATTTTTGTTACGGGTCTCGATCTTACTCATAAAGTCACAGACAATGACGTGGCTTCAAATCGGTGCCCCAACCGTACACTATATCGCTACCTACTTCCCCATCAAAAAACACATCAAATATTCCAACATTTTAAAACAAGAAAAGCAAATACAAAATACAAAATACAAAAATAAAAATAAAAAATTCAATTCTTGTGATGCGTATTTATAAATACCCCACCGTACCAGTCTTCCCTCCTCACACTCTCTCATATATCCTTTTCTCTTTCCCAGTCTTTTCTCTTCTTCGTTCTTCTTCCCCCCTGTCTTAAATTCACCAGAAGATAGAAGGCTGCAAATTGAGCTCAAGATCCAGTCCAACCCAGAACTTGTAAGTAGTAAAGTTTCTATCTTTCTATGCTATCTGCGATTGAAGTTCATTTAATTTACTTAACCACATGTCTGAATAGCTGTTAATCAAGGAATTAACTCCTCAATGTAGACCCAGATCTCCTGCTAATACATGAAAGCATTTGGCTTTAAGCATGTTTTATTGGGTTTACGCTAGTGAAATCAATGTGGATTGTGCTTTGTTTGCTTTGTGAGTGTCAGTTTTTTTGGAAAATGTTGTCATTTGTTTAGGGGTACGATCTGGGTCAGTCTGATGCTGCAATTTTCATGGATCCGGCTAAATGGTACTTTGGATGCTTCGCATTGTTGGGGTCTGGTTGCTTCTTTGAAAAATTAAGTTTAGAAAAATGAAATGCTTGTTTCTTTTTGAAAACAAAGTCAGGAAAAGCAAAATGGGATTGTGTTGATAGGTTAGGAAATAATTTCTTTGCTATAAATTGTTCGCACTAGCCTGCTTATTTTTTTCATAAAAATATCTCATTGCCTATACTCTGCTGTCATCTCTTTTATTTATTTATTTATTTATGGATAGCTACTCTGCTGTTATCGTAATTAGGTGGATGTTCAGTTCTTTTATAATTATTAGATGTCTTTTTCAGCTTATTTTGGTTCACATTTTACATGAAAACGTGAACATCAGATGGAGAGTTTTTTCTCTTAGATATTTTTTTAGGCTGATTGGAGAGAAATGCTAAAATTTTGATAGTCAAGGATTAGGTGTACAGTGACATTTGCAAACAAAACAAACGTACTTTTGTAACACTTTTTTTTTCCTGGAAATACTAATGCAGCAATTGACCTTAAACCTAGTGTTGAAGTTTATTTTGTCCGTGAATTTGTAGTATTATTTCTGTTTGTTTCTTTTAATTATGCTAGTAAGCAATATATTACCTTTTTCCCCTGCATTTGTTGGAATACTTTCTTTAAGTTGAAGTTTTAGGATTCTGAGTCAAATTCTGTATGCTGGATTATGCAGAATTCTTTGAGATATGGCTACTGTGTATAAACCGAAGAACATCCTGATTACTGGAGCTGCTGGCTTCATTGCATCCCATGTTTGCAACCGGCTTATCCGGAACTACCCTGAGTACAAGATTGTGGTCCTTGACAAGCTTGATTACTGTTCAAATTTGAAGAACCTTCATCCCTCAAGGTCATCATCCAACTTTAAGTTTATCAAGGGAGACATTGGCAGTGCTGACCTTGTCAACTTCATCCTTCTCACCGAGTCCATTGATACAATAATGCACTTTGCAGCCCAGACCCATGTCGACAATTCTTTTGGTAACAGCTTTGAGTTCACCAGAAACAACATCTATGGTACGCATGTTCTTCTAGAAGCATGCAAAGTCACTGGTCAAATCAAAAGATTCATTCATGTAAGCACAGATGAAGTCTATGGAGAGACAGATGAAGATGCTGTGGTGGGAAATCATGAGGCTTCTCAGCTTCTTCCGACAAACCCCTACTCTGCAACTAAAGCAGGAGCAGAGATGCTTGTTATGGCATATGGGCGTTCATATGGATTGCCTGTCATAACTACCAGAGGAAACAATGTTTATGGCCCCAATCAGTTCCCTGAAAAGATGATTCCAAAATTCATTCTCTTGGCTATGAAAGGGAAGCCTCTTCCAATTCATGGTGATGGATCAAATGTCAGGAGTTACCTCTATTGTGAGGACGTAGCAGAGGCATTTGAAGTCATTCTGCACAAGGGTGAGGTAGGCCATGTGTACAACATTGGGACAAAGAAAGAGAGGAGGGTGGTTGATGTGGCTAAGGAAATTTGCCAACTCTTCTCTTTGAACCCAGATACTCAAATAAAATTTGTCGAAAACAGGCCGTTTAATGATCAAAGATATTTCTTGGATGACCAGAAGCTGAAAAACTTGGGATGGTCTGAAAGGACTTCGTGGGAGGAGGGTTTGAGGAAGACGATGGACTGGTATGTCAAGAATCCCGAATGGTGGGGAGATGTTTCTGGGGCACTGCTTCCTCATCCAAAAATGCTCATGGTTCCCGGGATTGAAAGAAAATTTGATGGTACTGATACTGGCGCTTCTGCCTTCTCTTTGTCAACCAACATGTTTGTTCCACCTCCAAAGAACAATCCATCTACTCAGAAGCCATCTTTGAAGTTTTTGATTTATGGTAAAACGGGGTGGATTGGAGGCCTTCTTGGGAAGATTTGTGAGAAGCAGGGGATACCCTATGAGTATGGACAAGGGCGTCTTCAGGAACGGTCACAGCTCTTGGCTGATATTCAGAGCGTTAAACCAACCCATGTTTTCAATGCTGCTGGAGTGACTGGGAGGCCCAATGTGGATTGGTGTGAATCTCATAAACCAGAAACAATTCGGACCAATGTTGTCGGTACATTAACCTTGGCTGATGTGTGCAGAGATCACAACCTCCTGATGATTAATTATGCTACTGGTTGTATCTTCGAGTATGATGCTGCCCATCCATCAAGATCAGGAATCGGGTTCAAAGAGGAAGACACACCCAATTTCACTGGCTCATTTTATTCCAAAACCAAAGCCATGGTATCTTTCTCAACTATCCATATCTATTACTGTTATAATTTTGAAAAGAAACTTCAGACTATCTGCCAACTGATATCTCTCTTTCCCATTTTTGTGGCAGGTTGAAGAGCTTTTGAAGGAATACGACAATGTTTGCACTCTTAGAGTCCGGATGCCAATATCATCTGATCTCAGCAATCCCCGCAACTTCATCACGAAGATCTCACGGTACGACAAAGTGGTTGACATTCCAAACAGCATGACCATCTTGGATGAGCTTCTACCCATTTCAGTTGAGATGGCCAAGAGGAACTTGAGGGGCTTATGGAACTTCACAAACCCTGGCGTCGTGAGTCACAATGAGATTCTGGAGATGTACAAGAAGTACATTGACCCCAGTTTCAAGTGGACTAACTTTACACTTGAAGAACAAGCCAAGGTTATTGTTGCACCAAGAAGTAACAATGAGATGGATGCATCTAAGTTGAAGAAAGAGTTCCCTGAATTGCTTCCAATCAAGGAATCACTGATTAAATACGTCTTTGAACCAAACAAGAAGGCATTTTCTGGCTGAGCAGCAAATCAAGTGTTTCATGAAGTAGACCTCAATACCAATTCATGCATATTTTATTTATTTATTTTATTCTGGGAAATAGAGTTATTTTCATGTGGTGATTATTGTCATGATCCATCTGTCTCATCCCATTGGTTCAATTTGTTTCTGTAATAGCTATAAGTTTGCTTCACAAGTTGGTACTGTAGGTTCTAGTTTGGATAAGGAGCTTTGGAATTGCTTCAGAATATTTAAATTTTAAAAGGTCTTCTGTAAGTTGTGGCATATTGTAATTTCGGATATGTAATAAAGAACATGTAATTTTGAATAATTTATTCATACAAGTTTATCTATTTCTATCTATGGACCATTAAATTACATGATGTCTGTATCAAAAACAAAAGAAGACATGATCTCATTTAAATATGTTATGTGGGACCATTATTCGAACTTACTTTGAAGCTTGATCGATACAAAATTTTCTTCCTACGCACAAGACTTGATTGATGAATCAGTTTTTATAAAAAACTTGGAATTCTCTATTAAAAAAATAATAATTTCAATACAAAATTTTCTTCCTACGCACAAGACTTGATTGATGAATCAGTTTTTATAAAAAAACTTGGAATTCTCTATTAAAAAATAATAATAATAATAAAAAGGGTACACACGGACCTTGTGGTGATGCGGATGTAAAAAAAGTTACGAATTTTCTGATTCTTTTGTTTGGTGGTGGGGACGGAAGGGACTCTTTAAAAAAAAAAAAAAAAAAAAAAAAAAACTCCTTGTTTGAACAAAAAAAGAAGCAAAATATCCCTATAATTGCTGAGGTAGGTTTTTTTTTTTTTTTTTTTTTTTTGAAACGGGGCTAACGCCCAACAAAGAAATTAAACAATGGCTCGAGGCTTACAGACTCCAAGTAGATCTTCACTTAGAAAGGACCTAATACTATCAGGAGGGTCCTGAAAAGTTGACAGACCCAACTAAGACATGAACCCAATTCAGCTAGTTTATTAGCTACCATGTTGCACTCACGATATACATGATGAATAGAACAAATCCAGTTTTTGTTTATATAGTCCTTGCATCCCCACAACATAGTAGCAAGATGGTGAAGGTCTTCCACATTTTTGTTAAGCAGGTGTACCGCGGTCGCTGAGTCAGACTCAAGCACAACTGCACTGCAACCTATATCCCAAGAAAGTTTCAGTCCAAGATAGATGCCCCATAACTCAGCTTCCAAGACTTGTCCTACACCAAGATTGACAGCAAAGCCTCTCATCCATTGCCCAGAACTATCTCTTAGTACACCCCCAGCAGCAATGCGTCCATCCTCACCTTTTCTGCACCCGTCAGTATTGATTTTAATCACTCCTTCATTCGGATATTGCCAAGAGAGCGCAGTGAGAGAGCGGGTGGGTTTTCTAGTTTTTTCAATATTGGCTTGTGTCCAATCTGTAGCAGCCATAAGAATGATATGTCTAGGGTTGTTGGGAAACACAAACCCCTGATCAAAAATATTTTTGTTCCTCCATTTTTAAAGAAACCAACAAGTGAAAGCAAACATGGTTGACCACTCCACTCCATAAGCCAAAATTGTAGAGTTGTGTAAATTTTTTGCAACCCAAGTATGAAGATCAACAGCCTGCAGCAAACTCAGATTCATAGGCATAAGGGACTGATGCCAAACTGAAATTGCCACTGGGCAATTCTGTACAATATGAGCTGCATTCTCCATTGGGGCACCACAAATATCACAATTGGCAGTCATGGTCATCTTCCTTTTAACTCTTTGATCATTTGTTAAGAGTTTATCTTGTTGCAGCAACCAAAGGAAATATTTAATTTTGGGGGGAGCCTTAATGTTCCATATAAAAGCCCAGCTAACATCCATACTCGACGACTTTTGACAATTAGCCATATATGCTTATTTAACACTGAACGAGCCATTGGTAGTATGCTTCCAAATAGGAATATCTGGTTTGCAACTTAATCTAGCAAGTACACACGTAATATGACCTACCATCTCAAGTGGTAAATCTTCCTTTAGCTTTCCCAGGTCCCAAGTGCCATGAGACAGATAGTCATGAACTTTCAATTGTAATTTATCTTGAGGCGCCCTCCCAAACTGACTTATCAATGACCCATCACCAACCCAATTATCTGTCCAAAAGGAAGTGTGCAGCCCCTCTCCCACTCTAATTTTTATCCCTTTTTTCAAAATATCTGCACCATGTTCAATAGCACGCCATGTAGGAGAAGGATGCAAGTGCTTTGCTCTTTCATTGCAAAAAATATTAGAAGCATTACCTTGTAGGTATTTCTGAATTAGAGCATTTGACTAAAGGCTCTCCTTGTGTTGCAATAATCTCCATCCCACCTTGGCCAACATAGATTGGTTTATAAGATCAGTTTGCTTAAGACCAAGACCGCCTTTCTTCTTGCTTTTACAAACTGTGTCCCACTTCACAAGGTGGGCCTTCGAAACATCATCACTACTCCCCCATAAAAAAATTCCTATTTATTTTATCCAATTCCTCACAGGTACTAGCAAGGAGCCGAACCGTTTGCATAGTGTACAAAGGAATGGAAGCAGTCACTGATTGAATTAAAGTTGCTTTGCCAGGCAAGCTAAGCAACTTGCCTTTCCAAGCAGTAAGCTTTTGCTGCACTTTATCCACCACACTTCTATAAGTAGCCTTATTTATTCTTGAATGAATTAATGGGACCCCCAGATATTTCCCAAGGTTCGAAGTCAAAGGAGATTCACAAATACTACTAATCTCTGCAGCCAGACTATTTGGAACATTTGGGGAACGGAAGATTTGGGACTTCTCAAAACTCACGACTTGACTAGAAGCTTGGCAAAATTTATCAAGACATCTCTTCATCACTCGTGCCTGTCGCGTGCTAGCTTCTGCAAACAGGAGTAAATCATCCGCAAAACAAAGGTGGGAAATCTTAGGACTAGTTCTAGAGATACTAACTGCTCGCCATGCCTTTTTTTCAACAGCCTCGGTAATTAGATGGGATAATTTCTCCAAACACAGCACAAACAAATAAGGGGAGAGGGGGTCACCTTGTCTCAATCCTCTTTCCGGAGCAAAGGAAGAAGTAGCTTCACCATTCAAATTTACTTGAAAGTGAACCGTGGTAACACATTGCATAATAATCTTGATTGTAACTGCTGAGAGTTTAATTTCTCTAAGCACAAATTCCAAAAACCCCAATTAACTCTGTCATAAGCCTTAGAAAGATCAATTTTCCAAGCAACAAACCCTTTCTTCCCTTTGGAGTGTCTAAATTTATGAAGGAGCTCATGAGCTAGAACAATGTTGTCAGAGATTAGTCTTCCAAGGATGAAACTAGCCTGATTAGGACTTATCAAAGTTTTAAGTAGAGGTCTTAGCCTACTTACCAAAATCTTTGAAATGGTCTTGTAGAGGGTGTTACACAAACTAATTGGCCTCATTTGTGCCATCGACAGTGGGCTAGTCACCTTTGGGACTAGAACAATTAAAGTCCTAGTGAGATCATATGGAATTTCCCCAATAGTAAGAACTTGCTTTACCAACTCACACACCTCAGTACAGTTAATTTTTTTTTCCCTAATCCAAAACCACGTGGTTTCAGTCAGGGATTTAAAAAATAATAATAATGCAAGCGCGCATTGTGCACAGCGAAAAGCACAACAAAGGAGGGTTCAAAGAGGACTTCTGTCAAACAGGTGGCGTGCACAGCTGCCTAAGCGAAAGGGCAACATTCGGGCACCTGCCACGCTTGGTTCGGCAAGGAGAGGTGCAGTTGCACCTCCTTGAGCCTCTATAGATCCAATTCTGACTACTATCTCTTTTTGTTTATAATGGCATCCGCACGTATATATGAATCAAGATTAGAGAACATACAAAAAACCATAAATTTTGACACACTTTCTCAACCATTAAATGATGAGTAATCCAAAGATTAGAAATGAATCTGGCATTATTATTTTTATTTTAAAAAACATGTTCATTTATTACTTTTTGGAAACATAACTCCACCCTCAAGACCCAAAAAAATAGTGAAACATAACTACACACAATTTTCGAGATTCCTCTCTCCCTTAACACAACCATTCCATTCATCTCTAGCTACCCTTTAGCTCGCTGTTTTGGTTTTTTTAGTCTGACCCAGCACCATTTTCATTTGAACCAGCGATGATCCTCGACTGATCATTCTCCAGAAATGGCACAGCGAATTCCCAAGGCAAAAAGTTGGGCAGGCATGAACTTATGCCATTAATAACTCTCCATCCCTTCAATTCAAATATTAAGGAAACAAACTAAAAATCAATGGAGGAAGAAAAAAAACATAGACTATTGATCTGCAGAACATTGATCTAAGACTATACAAAGACAGACTATTGTTGTGATGATTTACAGCCATGGACGGCCGCATAAATTCATCTAACGGGTAGCTAGCTAGAGATGAATGGTAGTTTTGAGGAAGAGAGGAAAAAAATAGATATTAGTGTAAAATATTTAAGTCCATCCCAACCAATAATCATCACAACAATAAATTCATCACATAGGACACAACTTTGTTAGTGTTATAGTTTATTTGTATTACATGTTTATTTGTTGCTTCGTTGCCTTATGTTGTGATATATCTTGGATGATGGTGAGTGAAATGAATGAGTCACTTTTTTTTCTTCTTGGGATTGATTCTAGAGTAATAGAATATTAAATGTTTCGGTTTGAACATTATGCTTGACTGGTTATTTACTATGCATATTTTAATTATTGAAGCTTACTCCTTTGTTTGCCTTTTTGAAAGCATTGAGTGTCAGCATTGGCTTTAACTTTGTACGTACCTGGATGATCAGATGTTTATGTATATCTCTCTCTCTCTCTCTCTCTGTGGGAATTTATGGTATTCTTGGATGATCATATGCTTGTTTGATAAATTTGATTTGTTCTATTTTGGGACTGTAAATATTAATTAGCGTTGTAATGGTGATGGTGGGAAAACAGGTTCTGGATATCGCATAGTTTTTGCCAGTGTAGGCTTTTCTTCATTTATTTTTTCTTTTGGCTCTCCACGAGGGTTCATTTGGCTATATACATCTTGATGGATAAGGAGAACAACGCTACTGGTGATCGTGAAGAGGCTTCACAGTATGCACTTGCTGTGCCTTGAAGAAGACATGGAAGAAGATGCCAAGGATGATGAAGAGGATGAAGAAGACGGGGAAGCGGACGAAGACAATGAGGATGAGAATACTTTCAGTTTCAAAGATGGGGTTAATCCTTTGGAATTTGTGGAAGACGATGCTTTTGGTGACCAAGTTAATGAGCAGTTTGTGGGCATGGATTATGAGGCTCTAGTTGAAAGAAAGAGAAAAGCACTTGAGGATAGTCGGCCTGAAGGTTCTGTTAAGAAGGCCAGGCATGAGGATGTTACTGGAGCAAGCATGGAGGAAATAATGGAGGCCATGAATTATGGTATGCAATGGAGAATAAGGAAGCCCAAGAAAAAAGGTAGACGGAAAGGATCAAAGAAGAAACTTACTCCTGATATTACTCGAAGGCTTGGTGAAGCTACTCTTCACTACGTACATGGACATTATGAAGAGGCCATACCCTTCTTGGCAGAAATTGTTAAGCTGGCACCAGATTTGCCCGAGACGTATCATACACTTGGACTTGGCCATGATAATCTTGGTAATGAATTGAAAGCCTTGAATTGCTTCACAATTGCTGCACTTTTAGCACCAAAAAATCCAGCTCTTTGGGAACTGCTCTTTGGCTGGTTCAATAGACGAGGCAACACTCATAAAGCCATTTATTGCCTTTCAAGAGCAATATCAGCAGATCCTAAAAATATTGATCTGAAATTGGGTCGTGCGTCACTCTATGTTAATTAAGCTTGGAGATTATCATAAAGCTGCTACATCGTATGAACAGATAGTACAAGCTTGTCCTGATGATAATGTTGAAGCACTCAAGACAGTGACAAACCTGTTGGGCAGTTACCAGTCCTGACCAGTAACGGGTGGTTTAAAGCCAATGAATGCTAGCTTTTAATTGTTTCTGCTGTTATGATATTATTAGGTTGTAAATACATTCCCGTTATGTAGTAACTGAAAGGTTTACATTCATATACCCTGTGTATAAATAGATTGTAATATATGTTTTTGGAATACAAGAAAACTAAGATTCTTTCATGGTATCAGAGCAACACAGAGTCTAACGACTTCGTTGTTTTTTTTCCTCCTCTCTTCATGTCTTCTTCTGCTGCTTCGAGCTCTTCTGTCCTCGTGGCGTCCTCCTCTACCATCTCCAATTTTTTGACTATCAAACTTGATCGCACCAATTTCCCTCTCTGGCGTGCACAGATCGTTCATTTGCTTCGCAGTCGTAATCTTCTCTCTTTTATTGATGGTTCTAGCACCTGTCCTGCTGCCTTTCTGACTGATGCTGAAGGCAAACTCACTAAATCTGTTAATCCTGCGTATGAAGACTGGATCCAGCAAGACCAACAAGTTCTTTCTTGGTTGAATTCTTCTCTTTCTTCCACTGTCTTGTCTACTGTTGCTCTGTCGACTTCTGCTTGTACTACCTGGGTTTCATTGGAAAAACACTACACTTCTCAGTCGCACAATCATATTTTTCAGCTCCGCAGTGATCTTATGCGGACTACTCGTGGTGACCTTTCCATTGCAGCCTATCTTGACAAGGTCAATGCTCTCACTGATACTCTTGCGTTGTCTGGTTCTCCTTTCAACGATGATGATCTTGTCGCCATTATTATGAATAACGTTGGGCCCATGTATGAAACTACTGTTGCTTCTGCTCAAGCTCGTGACACTCCCATCACCTATGCTGCATTGAAGGCTCTTCTCTTAAGTGCAGAACGCCGTCTCCAATCTCTACCACCTCCGGGTGACACTGGTTCTACCATTCTTGCTGCCACTCGTGGTCATGGTGGTTTCCATGATCGTGGTTCCTTTTCCCCCCACAGCGGCCGCGGTTTTTCTCGTGGTTCCGGTTCTTCTTCAGGTTTTTCTCCTAGCTTTGGTCGCTGCTTGTCTTCTCATGCGCCTGGTCTTCTTGGTGCTGCTCCTGGTGGTTCTGTTGGTGCTTCTTCATCAGCGCCTCCCAATTTTGCTGCTCCCGGTCGTGTGCAATGTCAAATCTGCACCCATTATGGTCACTCTGCTATTGATTGCTTCAACCGTCTCAATCTTTACTATGAAGGCTGAGTCCCAGCTCAGCGTCTTACTGCTTATGCTTCTCAATCTTCTACCGGTATTGCTGCTTCCCCTGGCGGTTCTTACTCTTCTCAATGGCTTACTGATTTCGATGTCAACTCTCATATCACCAATGATTTGAGTCAGTTTCTCATCCTCGGGAGTACCGGGGAACTGATAACGTTAATGGCGTGCTTGGTGGTACAGGTTTGGGAATTCTCCAAGTTGGCACATCCTATGTTTTCTTCTCCTTCTTCTACCTATTCTTTATCTCACACCCTTTACTGTCTTAATGCTTATGCTAATATTCTCTCTGTTCATCAATTTTCCAAAGATAACCACTGTTATTTCACCTTTTATCCTGATTTCTTTCGTGTACAGGATTTGGAGACAGGGAAGATCCTTTTCCAAGGGCAAAGTGATAATGGCCTCTATCCTTTTCCGGTTCCTTCATCTTCCAAGTTGTCCAATGGTGTCTATGCATGTTTAGGTGTTAAGGTGGCGGATGACGTTTGGCATTCACGGCTTGGTCATCCTTATTCCAAAGATGTTTTCAATTATTGAGTTTCGCATCATAATTTGCCTCTTCAAGGCTCTCTTTCTCATTCTTTTTGTCAGTTATGTCCTTTGGGCAAAAGTAGAAAATTACCTTTTAAATTATCCAACTATATTGCCTTGTCTCCCTTAGAATTAATACATTCAGATGTTTGGACTTCTCCCTCTTTATCTTTTCTGGTTTTCGTTATTATGTTTTATTTATTGATGATTTTTCTCGCTACACATGGCTTTATCCCCTAAAACTAAAATCTGATGTCTTTGCTACTTTTGTTCAATTCAAAACCTTGGTCGAGAACATGTTCAATACTAAAATTAAGATAGTTCAGACTGATGGGGGTGGTGAATATAAAAATAAAAATTTCAATCATTTTTCAATACCCATGGCATTCACCATCAATTTTCTTGGCCCCATTACCCCGAACAAAATGGTTTGGCGGAACGTAAACATCGTCATCTAGTTGAAACTGGGCTAACTCTTTTGGCGCATGCCTCTATGCCTCTGTCATATTGGGCTGAGGTTTTTCATACTGCTGCTTACCTTATTAATCGTTTGTCCACTCGTGTGCTTCAAAATGTTTCTCCTTATTACAGGTTATTTGATAAGATTCCACAATATGATTTCTTTAAAGTTTTTGGTTGTGCTTGTTTTCCATATTTACGTCCATATAATCAACATAAGCTTTAATTTCGTTCCAAACAGTGTGTTTTCTTAAGGTATTCTTTCAATAACCATGGCTATCGTTGTCTTGATTTGCATACTGGTCGTGTTTTTCTATCTAGGCATGTTGTTTTTTATGAACATTGTTTTCCATTTAAAGATTGTTGAGGCCCAAAAAAGTCCATATGGTTGGGCCCAAATAAGTTTTCGGTCCAATACGATATTGTATTAAGAAAAGTCACATATCGGAGTACACGAAGGCTCGTCATATACAAGTCATAGTCCACGTGCCATGCTAAATAAATAATTTGTCATGCCAAGGATTGAAATAATATTATAAAATACAAGTCCATGCTAAACTAAGCACCGTGTCCCTCTTCAAGGACGATAAAATTGAAGCACGTCAAGTGACATGCCACGCCAAGCAAGGAATTATTATTCCGCACCCCATCACGCCACAAGCTTAAGTGGGCCCCAAGCCACTTAAATACCCGGGGCTTGCTTAAGTGAGTTGTGGTATGAATGGTAATAAATCAACATTAGGCCCATTAATGGGCTGAGAAATGGAAAGTCTCGGGTTGCTTGGGAGTCTCGGGACTCAAGCCCATTTCTTAGGCCTAAATATGTGGGTGAGCACAAAAGAGGAAAAAATAGCCCAATAGCCCAATCAAAATAGCATATTGACTCAACCAAAAAGCCCAACGTTTAATAAAAATAGCCCACTTACTTAATGAACCACCTTGGCCCATGCAATTGCCACAAATGAGCCACAAAGGCCCCAGCACCTGGCTGGAAGAACAAAAGCCACGAAGAGGAGGTCTGAAGGTTCATTAAACAAAGCTGTTAGGAGGTTCCAACACATGGGGGGAGCAAGTTTCAAAGCCAAAAACATTCGAAGAACCAAGGGATATTAGCATGTAAGCTACCAGGAAGAGGAGCACCCTTCAAACCAGCATGTACACCTATTTGCTTTCCTTCATCAGATATGGCCAAGGAATGACGAAGGAAAGAAGAAGAAAAATAGCTAAGAATGGAGCCTTCCACTAAACAGCTGCAGGAAATAAGGCATTGAGCTCCCAAAATTCCTGATTTTGTGCAAATAGATAGAGGAAATTTCACCAAGATAGAAAAAGTCAAGATATGAGAGAAGAGAGGAAGGAAAAGCTTGGCCAAGTTAGGAAGAAACCATTAGGGTTTCTTGGGAAGAGATGGTTTCCAACGGTTATAAAATGAGGCCTCTTCTACCCAACATGACCAACCCACATCCAAAGAGCAAGCTTCCTCTCTTACTTGCAAAACCCAGCAATTTCATACACTATTCACCCTTCTTCCCCATTTTTTCTCTTCTGGCAGACCACTTTCACATCTGACAGAATTTTTGTCAAGCTGCCGGAAGAACATTATTCTTTCTTTCTCTCTTCTCAGCCAAATCTTCTTGCAAACCTTTTCTTTCTTACCTTAACACTCCCCTTTTTCCCCAAGAAATCATAATTTCCTCTTCAGTGCTAAACTCACATTGATTTTGCTTCCATGACACAAGCCTCTCATGCCAAGCTAGAAAATTTATCTATAAGCATTAAGAAATCATTTGTAAGTTGCTGTTGTTTCAGTTGGTGAAGGTAACCAAGATGCTTCTTAAGGCTCTATTGCCATTTTGAAGCATTTTTGGGGCTTCATTTTCGAACTCAGACACATGGGACAATTTCATCAATCTGCCCTTTACAGCAGTTCATCCCATTTACAGCCGCCGGAAGAAAAAGTCCCCTACAAAGATACCATCATCATTTCTCCTTTGGCCGCTCGCTCTCCAAGTCCACCTAAGGTCACGATTGAAATTGGGCCTCCTTCTCCATCACCACCTCTTTCTCCTCCTCCACAACCTGCTGCTTCTCCTCCTCCTTTGCAGACTTACGGTCGTGATTCCCACCGCAATGTTTTAACCTTTCCCTCCCCTGCTGCAACGGAAGGAAATATAGTCAGGCCCAAAAGTCTGAACACTGGCGCAAGGCCATGGTCGACGAATTTAATGCTTTACAGAGAGCTGGCACTTGGACTCTGGTTCCTTCCACGCCTACTATGAATATACTACCCAACAAATGGGTCTTTCGTATCAGACACGCTCTAATGGGTCCATTAAACAGTTTAAAGCCTGTTTAGTGGCCAATGGTTTTCATCAACAAGAGGGTCTGGATTATGTCGAGACCTTCAGCCCTGTGGTCAATCACTCAACCATTCGTCTTAACTTAGCCATCGATGTTCATTTTGGGTGGTCCATTCGCCAGCTTGATGTCCAAAATGCTTTTCTCCATGGTTCTCTCACTGAGGATGTTTACATGAAGCAACATGTTAGGTTTCTTGATTCACAATATCCTACACATGTTTGTAAGCTCAACCGTTCGTTATATGGGCTCAAACAGGCTCCGCGCACCTGGTTTCAATGTTTTTCTACTCATCTTGAGCATTGGGCTTTGTTGCTTCCAAGGCCGATTCCTCCTTATTCATGTACTTTCATGGGTCTATTACTATCTACTTGTTGATTTATGTTGATGACATTTTAGTTACAGGCAATAGTGAGTCGCACATTACTCAACTCATTCTCGATTTGGGCCGTCAATTTTCTATGAAAGATCTTAGTCCCTTGCATTACTTCTTGGGCATGGAAGTGGTACGAACCTCCACAGGCTTGCATTTATCTCAGTCCAAATATATACTAGATCTCTTGACACACATGAAGATGTTAGACTGCAAACCCTTGCCCACTCCTGCTGTTGGTGGTCGCAGATTAAGTTTGCATGATGGTGACCCATTATCTGATGTCTCTGAGTACCGTAGTGTGGTTGGGGCTCTTCAATATCTTACTTACACACGTCCAGACATTGCCTTTTCTGTTAATCAAGTCTGCCAATTTATGCACACGCCCACGACAACTCATTGGGCTGCCATCAAACGGATTATTCGTTATCTCAAGTCTACCTCTGATCATGGTCTTGTATATAAGCCTGGTGCGTTACGTCTTACTGCATATGCTGATGCTGACTATGTCGGTGATCCAGATGATCGTCGCTCTACAGGAGGGTATTGTATCTATCTTGGTAATAAACTTGTTTCCTGGAGCTCCAAGAAACAACGGGGTGTTTCACGCTCCAGTACGGAGGCCGAATACCGCCAATTAGCTTATACTGTTGCTACCTTGTCTTAGGTACGTTCGTTGTTTCATGATCTTCGTATTCCCATTCCTCCTCCACGTTTGTGGTGTGATAATGTCAGTGCAATCTCCCTTACTTCCAATCCCGTATTTCAGTCCCGCAGTCGTCATATTGAGGTTGATTACCACTATATGTTCGGGAGAAAGCCATTCGCAAGGAGCTTGAAATTGGTTACATTTCATCTACGGATCAGCTTGCTGATCTTCTAACCAAGGGTCTTTCCACTCTTTGGTTTCGCTACTTACTCTCCAAGCTTCCCGTTCTTTGTCGTCTGCTCAGCTTGCAGGGGCGTGATAAACCTGTTGGGCAGTTACCACAGTCCTGACCAGTAACGGGTGGTTTAAAGCCAATGAATGCTAGCATGTAATTGTTTCTGCTGTTATGATATTATTAGGTTGTAAATACATTTCCGTTATGTAGTAACTGAAAGGTTTACATTCATATACCCTGTGTATAAATAGATTGTAATATCTGTTTTTGGAATACAAGAAAACTAAGATTCTTTCACACAGGAGCTGTGATGTATGACAGAAGTGGTCAGCATGAGCATTCTATTCATATTCTGGAGGCTTATCTCAGAGATCATCCAACCGAAACTGATCCTAGTGTCATTGATCTGCTAGCTTCCATACTTACGGAAAATAACGCACATAATGAAGCAATTTGGCATATTGAGCATGCACAACTCGTATTCTGTTCAAATAAAGAGATGCCTTTGACAATGAAAATTAACGCAGGAATCTGCCATGCTTACCTTGGAAATATGGAGAAGGCAGAAACTCTCTTTAGTGCTCTTGAACAGCGGAGTGCAGATCATGCTGACTTGATTGCTAAATTCGCAGACTCATTTATGAGTCTTGGGCATTATAGTTCTGCATGGAAGTATTATTTAATGTTGAAAGGAAACACCAAATATAATAAAGGCTTTTTACATATGAAATTGCTCGATGTCATTTGTCCTTGAATGACAGAGTACAGGAAATTTTGTGGTTCTATGAAGCTGTAAAGACACTTGAAGATAATATTGAGACCCGATTAACAATGGCTTCTATTCTTCTTGAGGAAGCCAGAGAAGATGAAGCCATTTTGTTGCTATCTCCTCCCAAAAATCTAGATCGCTTTGAAGCCCAAACAAATAAATCAGAACCATGGTGGTGTAATGGAAAACTGAAACTGAAGCTTTGCTACATTTACATAGCTAAAGGGATGCTCAAGGAATTTGTGGATGCAATCTATCCTTTGGTACATGAGTCGTTACGCATCGAATCACTTCAGCAGAAGGTGAAAGTGAAAAAGAGGCACACAAAAAGTGTTCTGTTAGAAAGAGCGAAAGTCCTGGATGATCACCAAACAGATAACCTATTATGCAGATCTAGACCAGTAGCTCCTGCATCAGATCTGCTGAAAGCTACCAGAGCGAAGAAGTTGCTTCAAAACAAGGCAAAAGTAAAGGAAGAAATGAGAGCTGAGGCAATGGCTGCTGGAGTTGACTGGCAAAGTGATGATTCAGGTGATGATCCTCCAGAAGAAATACACCAAGAACCTCCCCTGCCAGATCTTCTCAAGGATAAAGAGAATCATGGCCTTATAATATATTTGTGCAAGTCACTGGCTTCATTGCATATAGATATTGCGAAGCATGGGAGATTATAAATCTTGCTTTGAAATCAACTCGCAACATGTGTTCTGTTGCGGAGGGACTCCGATCTCCTGGAGCTCAAATTGCATCCTGAGCATGGGGTTGACTGTGTAAAATGCAGACCAGCATCCATACAGCAATGCTGCCTGGAACTGCTGTTACAAAGTAATTACCAGATTAGATGACTGGTATGCGAGGCATTATAAGTTTCTACGTGTAAGCGAGACAAACTCAAAGACTGTGCACCTCCGAGTATCATTTCTGGGCATCATTTTACTAAAAAGAGCCGTCATCAAGATGCTGCGAGAGAATACCTTCAAGCTTATAAATTATTGCCAGAGAATCCCCTGATTAATCTGTGTGTCGGTACTGCCTTAATCAACTTGGCCCTTGGACACAGACTTCAGAATAGGCACCAGTGTGTTGCACAAGGCTTAGCATTCCTCTACAAAAATTTGCAGCTTTGTGAATTCAGCCAAGAGTCTTTTTTCAACATAGCCAGGGCATACCATCACGTCGGTCTTGTGACGCTGGCAGCTTGGCACTATGACAAAGTTCTTGCAATGCATGTGAAGGATTACCCCATCCCAAAACTTCCCCATGAAAAGCCAGAGTCTGTTGAAAATCGATTACCGGGTTACTGTGACCTTCGCAGAGAAGCAGCTTTTAATTTGCATCTTATATACAAAAAGAGTGGAGCAGTTGATCTTGCTCGACAGGTCTTGAGAGATCACTGCACTTTCTGAGTAAGCAACTGATATTAAAACATCAAAATCCAGTTACTCCTTTATATCTGTACTTATTAAGTATATGGTTGATTCTCAAATAAATAACAGGAAATCTTTTTCTTTGTTGCGGATAATCATGTTCCTGATCTCAGATATTGTGACTGAATCGAATGAAAGGGTGGCCTCCTACTCCCTAGTCTGGTTCTCTCGAAAATGCTGATTATTGTTTGTATCAACAGTTCATTTTGGCCTAATACAGCTAAAGAAAGCGAGGGAAACGCTAAAGAGAAAGGCTTGTGATAAACTCAGCAATTTGCCTATCACATTATTGAAAGCCAGTACTAAATCCTTTTTTCTAATCAGATGCTAAAGCCCTAATGTAAGTTCAAAACAAGGGCCAACTTGTTTTTTTCAACACTTCACGAAAGTAATATACATCACACACAAATGGTGAAGCACTTGATCAAGTCTTTTAATAGATAACAAACCAGGTTCTAAGCATTGTTTCAAACCGTTTGGATGAAAATTTAGAAATACAAACGGTTGAGATTTAGAGCTTGTAAGTAAATGGTATGAATATAAATGCTACAAATTTTTTTGAACCATTAATGAGATGAATTTTTGGTTGAATAGGTGATATAGATTGATGCTATAATGACAGTAAAACAATACAAAGGTATATGTAGTAATGTTTCTTGATAATGTTTTCGTGCATTATCGCTATTTTGAAGTGTCAATCATAGTACTTTTTTATTATCTTGGTCAATCGTTCACGATTTCTATCATATATTTCACACCTACTCACATGGTCAATTAATCGTAATGTTACTCCGATCATGATCAGTCATTTCACAAGTACTCGCATAGGCGATTAAGCGCACGTAACTCTATAACTGTGAGCTTATATACTTCTTGTGGGATAGAATGCATTGTTGTTTCTAAAGAGTTTAGCAACATTTCATTTTTCCTTTTATGCAGAAGGGGGGATGGATGTTTGTTAGTGATGAGTAAGTAGCTGTGGTTTTTAGTGCTACTTACGAAAGAGTAATATGAGCTTTAGAGCGTATTCTTAACTTTGTTTATGTTTTGTATTTGTTGTTCTCTAGTTTGTGATGGATAAGTGAAGATGTGTTGTGTTTTTAGACTTATGATTGCATAATTGCATGAAAAACCTTCTAACTTATGAATTTAAATGTTGCATTTACATCTAAAATTTTAGCTAATTTCTTCTCTCTGTAGCTAATTTTGAAACGTTGGAGTCTTGATTTCGGACAGGGTGTACCTATACCATTGAGGTGCTAAGCCTCCCAGGGTTCATCAGGCTGGGTCTGCATTTTTTTTGGTTGAATAGGTTTTGACCGTAAAACATACAGACGTATATGTAGTAATGTTTCTTGATAATGTTTTCGTCTATGATCATTATTTTAGAGTGCCAATAACAGTTATTTTTTATTATATTTATGATCATATATGAATTTTGCTATAGTCAATCGTTCTCGTTCGTGATTTTTATCATATATTTCACACCTATATGAATTTTGCATGGATTAACGTAAGAGCAAGTCCACCCTTGCTTCAAAATCGGGCAAAAGGAAGTCCAGGGGGGAAGGAAGCAGCTCCAGCGTGCAAGGGTCAGCCCTGGCAAGAGCTGGGTCCCACGAGCCCAGGCAAGCCCACGGGCAAATTCAGCCCGAGCTGCTGACAGGACAAACTGATGCAATGCTGACGTCAGCAACCTAAAAAAATGAAAAAAAAATACAAAAAAAAGGAAAAAAAATACAAAAATTCCAAAAAAATTTAAATAAATACCTAGGCATATTCTTTATTTCCCACACCAAAAACTATATACAAATTCATCTCCTCATATCTCATATGAATAGTATTTGCTTTAGACTTGCCCTAGACTTAGCTCTCATGAGTGAAACCACAAATGCAAAGGCTGACACTATTCATGTAAATAGTGGCAGCCCTTACTTGCCCTTGCTTTAGACCTAACCCTTGTGAGTGGAAGTGTTCTAATCATAGTGATTTAGTCATTTCACAAGCGTAACTCTAGTGTTCATTCATTTCACAAGTGCTTTTAAGCAAACTAGAATCCCTGGCCGATGTGACTTTTCTCATCATCTGTCTCAAAGACTCTCTTTAACTACTGACATAAGAAAACTAGAATCATGCCGCGTGTATATCTGTGGATATCACTTTGATCCAAGAGGGGCCCCAAATTGCATGTTACCAGGCTCAAGTTTGTGGAAGACACAAACTTTGTGGGCCCAATGACACTGTGAGAGGTACACATACACCATCTGACTCCTTGATTTTAGCAAGAGAATTAGCTCAAAGTCCATGTGCGTTCAGAGCCAACCTGAGCCCGTACGGTCACATCAGCTCTTGCCCTAAATTGTAGGTCCCGATTTCATGTGCTGATTAAGCTTCTGGTTCCTCAAAATTGGGGCATACATATCATTTCAACCAAGATTTTATAAGGTGAGGTGTCAAATGAGAAATAACGTGCCCAAAATATTAATTAGAAGAAAGAAAATGAATCTTTTGGTATGAGATTCTAGTAGAAAAATGTCACGATCGAGGAGAAAAATGTATCATACTTCACTGTCGATGGTTTGGATCTTTGTGCTCATACCCGGAAAATGGGAGGTTGAGCGTTTGCAATTAGGTTAGTTTATATATATTGTTTATACCATATATGATCGGTCATATTCCTCAACATGTGGAATACAAGACTTACAAAAGAACTCATAAAGCTCAAATAATGCACTGAGGCCCATAAAACGACCATCGATAAGGAAAGCCTTTGGCAACACAACCTGTTGATCTGACCCAAAAAGACGCCTGTTTTATTAGGCTGGACAAAAGGACATGTGGCAGTTTCCCAAACAATGAGGTAACTGTTTCATTCGGCTACTTAGCTCATACTCTATCCAAATTGCTATTCACTCTGCTTTTAAGCTAACTTAAGCATCAGAGAGCCTTCGACCGGTGCCCAAGGTCTTCTCATAGCTCTTTGTCTTGCAAATTCTCCTCATCTACCAAATAGCCCAAGGAGGCAGAAGGTGATGCAACATCTCTAAGTTGGGCCCAAAAGTGCTCGACTATTTTTGTGCATCAACATATATGATTGATGTAGTCTTCTTAAACTAGGATGCTTAGCCCCTTTTCTCTCTCTCTACTAACCCTAGGAAACCAGCCGCCTCTTTCTCAATAAGGGGAAGGAAGAGGTCATTGCCTCTCCTCCCCTCTGCTATCCTATTTACTATAATCTCAACCCTCTATTTTCTCCTCATCTCTCCTCTCTCTTCCCTCTACCATTCTCAACACTCCAACATTCTCACCATTTCCTCCCTCTTTGCTTTCTTTGGTGATTTCTTTCCACTATTGAGGGTGGATTTGAGACTATATATCTTATTTTAATTATGTGTCCCAAATTCTCCTTCAACCTCTCTCTAAATCCAATTTTGTCCAAGCATCTTTCATCTACCCCTTGGATTCCTTTTCTCCCTCTTCGATGTGGCCTCTCCTACGGGGTATAGAAGCTAATCCAAAATGCGATCTCCCGTCCCCATCGGAAGGTGTATATAGCTCTTACTCTGGTGCTTGCACCACCACCTTCCACTCGCTTGATTCTTTGGGCTTCGGGTTTTCAACTCCCTTGGTCTTGCTTTGATTGGTTGTTGTATTCTCTGTGGGGCATAGGCGAGTTCAAACTTGGTGGAGTTGGTGATTCATGGGTGGATGTCATTGAGTTGATATGGCTTTGTGGTTTATGGAACTTCTAGTCTTGGTGGCAGATTTGTGGGTCTTTTGTGTGCAGCTATACTGTTTTGTGCGGTGGTGATGTCTCCTTTCACTTTTTGCCGAGGTGATGCGCTCCCTATTCTCTTGTCAACGGTGGCGGCTTTTGTGTGCTTAGGCTAGGGTTTGCCAAAATTCTAGTTTTGGGTATGAACTGGGCTGTATGCTTATTTTTAGGCTCTGATTGTATTTGGGGTGGGCCACTGGACTATGTGTGTTGTTTTTTTTTTTTTTTTTTTTTTTTTTTTTTTTTTTTTTTTTTGTTGGATGTGGACAAACTTTGTTCTAGACTTGGTTTGAGTTTAGATGTTCTTTCCCAGTTGTGTTATGGTTTTATTGTGCCATTGGTTTGTGCTTTGTACACTTGCCTATTTGGCATTTTAATGAAATGAGATATGATTTCGACCGAAAAAAGATGTAGTCTTCTTAGTTTCATTCAAAAATTCTTTGTGCAAGATGTTCGTCCTTTGTTAAAAATGAATTGATACTGGTGATAATGTATCGATAATATCTTGATAATATCTTGATACGTTTTGTTATTGACATGTCATTGATAATGATATTGACGCCTTATCGATATAAAATCGACAATACAATTAGGCTTTTTTTCACGATTGACAATAATCTATCTTAGTTTTAAATTTCTTAAAATAAGATATTGTCATGGACTCCACCTCCCTACTATATTCACGCACTCGAGATTCTTTATTTGATTCGGCCTCCCAATATACAGCTTGTAGAAAGGACGGACATTCAACTTCTTTTGCTGGTTTTGCTTTTTGAGGGAAGAGACGGAGCGTTAATCACTCATGTCTAAAGAGAATCCAATTGTAACATTGTTCAAGTCAAAACTTGTTGTACCTTTGCACAAGCAGTAGCCTAATTTTTTTTAAACTATACGTTAATGTTGTCACATCATGCTTATGTGATTGAATAAGTTCTAAGAAAAGTAAAACCAATCACACCCGAAAAACTACAAATGGATTTTTTGTTCTTCAAGTAACTTCTCAATTGTGAAAAAGGAAGGTTTGGCTTCTTTTGACCTAAGTTGTGAGGCATCGCAATCTAGCTCTCTAAGTCTTAAAGTATGGATTTACCTTTCCTTCAACTTTATAGGGAGATGCTAATGGAAACAATGGGGCCTTTGTCTGGTTGAAAAGAGAGAGCTGTCAAAACACCAAAACTTCGAAAAGCTATATTCAACCCATGCAAGTTTTCACTTTGAAGTGATCCTTAAGAAACACTCAGCTTTTCTCTCTCAAAAAAAGCACCCTGCTTTCAAATATTATTCTAACAAGGGCACGTAACTATTAATTTATAAGTACTTCATAATCTTTTTTTTTCTTTTTTTTTCTTTTTTTTTTTGCTAAAAATATATATAACATTAAAAATCACATGCAAGGAGGAGCATTATTACTGGCTTTAGAATTAAAAGTTATCGTTTTCCCAACTCCAATTAATTTAACAATTGAATGTGTAACAATTGCTCTCCAAGAAAAAGTTATGAATTTGAATCCTAATAACCGTGAATTTACTATATTATCGTATAAAAAATAAAAATAAAAAGTTTACGCATCGATAATTGAATTTGTAACAATAATTTAAAGGTCATCTCATACATTCATTAAATATTCGTTGGACCATCCGTGTATAAGTACACCCTTTTGTGTTTATAAATGTCTTGTTCAATCATTTTTCAGATGTTTTGTTAATTTAAGAAACGGGTTTGAATCTATAAAATAATGTTGACCAAGTCGCACAAAATTAATGAGGACTTCCCAATTTTCACGGCAAGTCAGGGAAGACATTTCTCCATGCCTTGTCATGCTCATGATTGATGTGGAAATTGAACAATTTGTCATTTGTTACCAATTGTTACTGGCTAGATAACAACTAATGGTAACGGTGTCTAATTCAATGAAAAAGACTTTGATTTGTAGGCTCGTCATTTTAAGTTCGAAGTTCGAATCTCCATGGTGGTATTGTTTTTTGCTTTTTTATTTTCATTTTTTTAATGAAAAACCCCCTCTTCTATAATTTAGACTATCACTTGTACTTAAAATAATAATAATAATAACTAATAATTAATTAATAGCATCTATCTGGCATTAATTTACAGATAAAAATGAAATAATCACAAAAGACAAGGGTTGGTGACATCGCATTAATAAAGCAGTTGGTAGTTAAAATTGCAATGTATGATGGCATATATAGTCTCACATGCAGAATCACATGGATGGGATACAAATTTATTGGTACAAATGAATGACCAATATTGACTAACTTTGGCATTTAAGTAATAAGACTCATAACTTTGGAATTCAAAGCTATGCGAGCATCTTAAATAGTAGTAGTAAATTAAATTTTTTAAATTAAAGTTTGTTGACTTATGTGGTAATTTGAAAATATTTATTTGCTACTTGAATAATTTTTGCTCCAATAGACTCTTCAATTTAATTAATGCAACATCATGAAAAAAAAATGAAAAATATAAAAACTTGTGAAAAATGTCTATGTATTTATTATCTTAAAAGAACAAATGCACGTTTTTAATATTTTCAAGGTAAATTTTGTTTTTTCAAAGTAAATTAAATGTTTTGAAGAGCCAAAGTTAATTTATCAGTCCTTAAGAGAGAGAAATATGTCGCAACTTTGATGATTGAGTTTAACAAAATTATTGGAGAGATTTTTTTATGATGTACTCACTTAACACTTAACTAATAGTGATGGATGATAATTTGGATGTTGAATTGAGAATTATCTCCGGAGAGAAAAAGTCCATATCAGTTTGATGGCTACTTAATTGTCAATGTTTGTCACATCAAAGCAAAACCGATCAAATATTGCAATTAAATCCGTCCAATTTCAGAGTAACGCTCATCTCCTCTCACTTGGCAAATTGGCAATTGAAGTGATGCCAAGTGATGTAACCCCTCTACGTAATTAACAGTGCCATGATATAACATGCGCACAAGATTTCTTACATTCGAATCCATCTCCCGTATATGTATGAAAGAACATGACATAACACTCGCACAAGAGGTCCTACGTTCGAGTCCCTCTCCTATATATGTATTAAAGAAAAATACGCATTAAAAAAGGAATAATAGAAATAATAATAATAATAAATAAAACAGTTGTCGGCACAAATACTGAGTGACGCTCGCAAAGCCTTAAAAAGAAAAAAAAGAGAGCGAGGGACAAATAAGTAGTGACGCTCGCAGTCTGTCGGTGATATTAGCGAAAAGCCAAGATCAAAATCCGTAATTAAGTTCCAAAACCGAGGGCCAAACGAACCCATCTAACTAATTAGCTCTCGCTCTCTCTCCTATAAAATTCCCTCTCTTTCCCGCGGCTTTCAACGCGGCTTTGCTTTTGGCCTTTCCCCTTCTCTCTCTTTTTTATTTTTTTACTTTAATTTTAAAGTTCCAAATTAAAAAGAAAGAGAATTTTTGCGAGGAAAATTTATAAATAAAAAGAGCGTGATCTGATTGAGTTTTGCGTCTCCCGAAAACAGAAAGAGAGAAAAAAAAACTCTGCATCATCTCTCTGGCCTTCTTCGACTAATTCCAGTCCGTGACCTCCCTCCAAATCCCAAACCCCAAATCCCATTCGCATTTCGAGTTTTCGATCTCACTCGCGCTCTGTGCGGTCAGATCTCGCCGGAGCTCGAATGAGCTCGAGACTGTTCTGCACTCTCTAGCCCGATCATCCGCCGTCGTATTAATGAAGCTGCAGAGAAGAGAGAGTTGCTCTGCTTCTTGCTTTGGAGGAAGATGAAGTTCTACATATCCACGACGGGTATAAAGAGGCTGACGATATCGAGCGCCGGAGCCAGCAAGGCTTCTCCGGCGACTCGGAGGATTTCCGGCCGGACGGTGTTGCCGTTGGTGCTGGTGCTCGCTCTAATTTTGCCCTTCCTTTTCGTCCGAATTGCTTTCATTGTCCTTGAATCTGCCACTGCTTGCTCTTCCACGCTTGGTAACAACTCAAACTCTGTCTCTCTCTCTCTCTAGCTTTTTTCTTTTCTTTTTAATTTTCTGAAAGTTTTTAGGTTAAAAGATAATTAAATATGTATAATATATTGATTTGAGATATTTTTAAAATTATCTGAAAAAGATTTTGGAGTGCTGTGCTAACTAAAACGCAGCTGTTGGCTATTGTTACATTAGTTTGTCTTTTCAATTCCAATTTCAAAGCCAAGCATAATAATAAACAAAAAGCTGTTCTGTTCTGATTTCTGATGGTGAACCAGGCTTTTTGCTTCCAAGTTCTGTATCTCAATAATACTTTGAATGTACCTTGAATTCTGTTCTATTCCCCATCTTTCAAGAATTATTTCCGACTTTAATTACTTGGGAATTTTGTTGTTTTGTGTTTGGTAATGCAGACTGTATAGGATGGAGGTTTTTCAGCGGGAGCGACGAATCTATGGTAAGTGCTAAATGCTCCCACTACTCTGTTTACTAAATACCATTTTCATTTTTCAGCTTATTTTGCACCGAAAAAGAAAAAAAAAAACAAAGATTTTTGTCCAACTTTATTTAGAGCATATAGCCCCAGTACCACATATACGGAGAATCACTTTCATATAATTATTTTTAATAATTTTAATTAATTTTATAGAGAATCGCATAAAAGTTTTTATTTTTTTTATTTTTTCAGAATTACTCAAAATTACTGAAAATTATTATATAAAGAAGCATGTGCGAGATCTTTTCGTAAGAATACATGTATTAGTAAACATGTACGCATTATCTGCTAGAATTTAATAAAAGTTGTTTATATTTGGCTTAATTGATTCCTAATTGATATATGGTATTTAATGTTAGACGATAGAGTAGGTGATATCATTTTCGTACTAGGAAATTACGTAGAATAGCAGTCAATGGATAAGCACATATGGGGGTGTGTCGGTATTTGCCTCACTCCCCATCAGTTGCTTTCGTGGACACGTGGCCAGTTGTATGCAATCATATTATTCTCGTCCACTTGATCTTAATAATAAAAAAATGCAATAATTGGCCTAACCTCTATTTCCAAACCAGAACTATTTTGACTGCTTCCACTACATCATCAATCCATAACTTTGAGTGGAACTGTCAATCTGTTTTTTTTTTTTTTTTTTTCTTCTTTTTTTTTTTTTCTCCAACCTCCAACAACGCGTTTAGTGGGATCAAACATCAGACGGCTGTGATTTAATCTTTTAATGGGTTATTTTTTCTACGTGGGTGATGCATGTAAATGTACCGCAATGAAGCTCAGAGAGGAGTTGACAAGAGCACTGCTGGAAGCAAAGGATGGTAAGGTCGATAATAATGAGCAAGGGATAGAGTCTTTCAACCAGCTTGTGCAGGAGATGACGTTGAAGCAACAAGATGTCAAAGCGTTCGCTTTCAAAACAAAGGCTATGGTAAAACTCTCACTCACTTTCACTACGCTTTATCTTTATCTTTTCATTTATTGCTATTAGCCAGCGGTTAGTTTTGTTTCTTTTTCCATCATCACTTTTGGTATGTACTGGTAGGGATGATGGTGATGCCACCATTTCTATTGTCTAGTGCATCATTTCGGGTTGGCAAAAGTTGGTCTAAAACTTTTAAACTCCACCTACCCAACTGGCTTATCTATTGGAATTGGTCTTGGGTCTGGTTAAATCTCCAACATCGGTCTACCCTCTAATTTAATTTAGTTTGTTTTTATTTATTAATTTTGTTATTTCTGGGGCTGTTGCTTTGCTACTATAATTATGTTAAGGAGACTCCTTGTTTCGTATGGTATTGGATTAGTTTTGGAAGCTCACGGGTCAATATGAAGGAAAAAAAGAGTCCAAAACCAGTAAACCAGTTTGTAGAAACCTTAAGCTACCTGCTTCCAGTTTCAATTCAAAACAATTTCCATTTCTCTTTGTTTCGTTTAGTGACTGGAATACAATTCTAAACTTCTTTAGACCCACTTATCTACAATTTCAGAGATTTATTTGTCCTAAATGAAAATTGCGTGTTGCATGCCACAAAATTTCCATTGCCAACTGGCCCAACAACTATCTCTGCCTACAATGTTCTTTGGCTGTTTGTTCAAGCAAATAAAAAGTTTCTCTGACAGTAGCGGGCAGAATACACATTTGTGGTCCTAGTGTAGTTGCCCAAGGTGTCATTTTCTATTGAAAATTGATTGACGATTTGTGCCATCACTATGCATGCCCCTTTTTTCTTCCGTTGCATGTTGTTTTTATGCAGAATCTTGAAGTTGAGCATCTTTCGCATAGATTGCTTTACTTCCTAGTTCCTCATACGAAACTCCCTTTAGTTTAGAGTGTGCAAGCCTTTGGGACCACAAGAACTTTGAAGGGTGGCAAAGTGATTCGATAATTGCTGTCTAAATTTTGGCCACAGATTGCTAGCTGCAGTTAGTTGGACAAAAGTGAACAGTTTTCAAGGTCTAAATTTGACATGAAGTAAAATTATGTTGAAGATTTAAGATATGCCTTTTTTCGTATTTATTGTAAATTAATCTTCAGAAAAGCCGTTTGAGATAAAAATTGTGATAACTAGCATAATATTTGTAAAAGATCAATGTGTCTTTGTCGAATAACCCATAGAAATTTGTTGAATCTCCGTCAATATACTGCTTAATTAACTGAAGAATAGTTTGTTACTTAATATGCAGCTATCAAGGATGGAACACAAGGTTCAGTCAGCCAGGCAGCGTGAGTCAATTTACTGGCATTTAGCCTCACATGGTGTGCCCAAGAGCCTACATTGTCTTTGCCTCAAATTAGCTGAAGAATATGCTGTGAATGCGATGGCTCGATCTCGCTTGCCTCCTCCTGAATATGTTTCTCGACTTTCTGATCCCTCCTTTCACCACCTTGTTCTCCTAACTGATAATGTCCTTGCAGCTTCTGTTGTTATCTCTTCTACAGTCGAAAAATCAGCCAACCCTGAAAAATTGATTTTTCACATAGTGACTGACAAGAAAACTTACACTCCAATGCATGCATGGTTTGCAATTCATTCTATTCAATCAGCAGTGGTGGAAGTTAAAGGGTTACACCAGTACGAGTGGTCTCAGGAAGTAAATGTTGCGGTCAAAGAGATGTTAGAGATCCATCGCCTGATTTGGGGAAAATATTACAAAAATTTGAAAGAAGAGGACTTTGAGTATGATGGAGAACATAAAAGATTCTTAGAAGCTCTGAGTCCCAGCTGCCTTTCCCTTATGAACCTTCTTCGAATTTATATCCCTGAGGTAATCGCTCTATTGCTTTCACAGATGGAATGGATGACATTGAATATGAATTTGTAATGATATCATCTAATTTTCATGGGCCACACAGCTGTTTCCAGATCTCAACAAGATAGTGTTCTTGGACGATGATATTGTTGTGCAACATGACATATCATCTTTGTGGGAACTCGATCTCAATGGCAATGTTGTTGGTGCAGTTGTCAATTCATGGGACGGTGACAACTGTTGCCCAGGAAGAAAATACAAGGATTACTTTAATTTTTCAGAGCCTATAATTTCATCCAACTTTGATCACAATCGTTGTGCGTGGCTGTATGGCATGAATGTCTTCGATCTTGAAGCTTGGAGGCGAGCCAATATAACAGAAACATACCATCATTGGTTAAAACTTGTAAGTATATTCTCATATGATCCAGTAATTTCTTGATTGGAAACTGCTTGTAACTTAGTGTCACTTATTTTAGGGAGACTAGTTATAAGATCCTGGAGTCATATTTGTCTGAAGTGATTTGGAATACATAAATCTTCCCTACGGGGGCAACGAAACTAATATTAAAAGAATAGGAAAACAAGACATGTCTTTCTCATAAAGCATAATAAGCAACTGATACTGATATATCTTATTTGTGTCTTACAGAGCCAGGAATCTGGGTTGACATTGTGGCGTCCAGGAATAATTCCACCTGCCTTAATTGCATTTGAGGGTCATGTGCATCATATTGACCCATTATGGCATGTCCCCGGGTTAGGTTCCCGGTCCCCAGAAGTTCCCAGAGATATATTGGAGGCTGCTTCCGTTATTCATTTCAGTGGCCCAGCAAAGCCGTGGCTTGAGATTGGCTTTCCAGAGGTACGGGGCTTATGGAATAAGCATGTAGATTCTTCAAACAAGTTTGTTAGAAAATGTAGGATCATGGGGTGAAGAGGACGAAGTTCTTTCACTCTCTCTCAGATATTCATTTTGGGACAAATCCAGAAGCAGAGTTTGGGGAACAGAGGGAAGAAGAAGGTTTTGGCTTCAGTCTCTGCACACACTCAGCTCAGCTCTGGACACTTCAGATGGTTCGTATTCATGTCCATAATAGACAGTAGACGAACGAGGGTACCATGAGATGCAAATCCATATAGCATAGAAACCTTAATGCATATAAAGGGATATAAGCTTCTTCATGGATGTATGTATCTCTCTGACATTATATTGTAAATTTACTCGGGTAAAATTGAAATTGCTTAGCTCAATGATCAAACTTGGTAGTAATTAGTCTATTCATTCTTGTTTATATTCCCTCTACTTCGTGTATTTTTCCTTTTAGACAAAAAAAGAGAGAGAGAACAATTAGTGCTGCCAATGGGATAAATAGTTCAGGTAGGGTAGGTATCTTTGTCACCAAATCCAATCACGGGTGAGGCTAGTTTGTCAAAATTGAGAATATGCCTAACTATGAAATTATAAATTCTGAAAACACTATACACCACCACAACAATAATGTATTAATGTGTGGTTGTTGGTTTCGATATCAAACAAAACAAAAGCGCTCAATTATTAGCTGATATAAATTTTTGCAAAGCATAATGCTGTTGGGCTGTATTGGCAGCTCACGCGAAGTGTTTTCTATGAAGTCAAAAAACCTATCAGCCGAGCCTTACAGACTCACCACTCACTTTCTTGTCTCCTAGGCAAACCTTATAAAATCCATTTTCCACAAATTAAAGTGAAAACTGGAAAAGCAAATTAAAGCATTATACTAGAAATAGGGTATACCAGTGATTTGCCCCCTAAACTGGTACCAAACTTTCGATTTACTCTATCCTTTTTTTTTCTCCAATTTCCCCCATGCCATCTTAATCCACAACATTTCATCCAATTTATCGTTAAATATGAGGGTAAAATAGTCATTTTGTACGTTAAAAATAAATAATAAATAAATAATAGAAAACTAAAAATTCTCTCTCTCTCTCTCTCTCTCTCTCTCTCTCTCTCTCTCTCTCTCTCACTCAGGTGGGTTGTGGGCTAGATTCTATGGGTGGGGGTGGCTCTGTTGCTGCCACTCGAGAGGAGGGGAGAGATAGTCTGGTTTAGGAGTGGATTTCAACTGGGGTTTTAGGGTTTAGGGTTGATGGGGTTGCTGAAGGAGATATAGCTGGGGGAGAGGGGGAGGGGGGGGCCGGTGTTGGCGATAGGGTTGCTGGGGGAGGGGAGTGGTGATAGGTTTGGTTCAGTGTCTTTTTCTTCTTCTTCTTTTTTTTTTTTTTGGTTGTTGTCAATTTTCCTTCTTTTTTTTTCAAATATATATATATATATATATTTTTAATGATTTAACTGAAAATTGGATGAAATGTTGAGGATTTAAACAGTAGGGGGAAATTAGCCAAAAAAAGAAGTTCATATCCTTAATTTTCTATAATAAAAAAAAAGATAGGGAGTGAATCGAAAGTTAGGTACAAGTTCAGGGAGCAAATCACTAGTATACCCAATTTAATATATTATCTTAGAGTTTGGGTACATCATAGTAGGTACGTAGTTAATGCAGAAAATTCTGATTGAACTGAGTGGTGAGAACATTGACAAGCTGGTTCTCAAACATATACATAAATTACAGTCAATTATCTGATAGATTTATGGAAAACAGATCAAAGGATAGAATGGAACATCAGACGGCACTCCGGCATTTCAACTGCATCCAAAGATCAAATATAAACAGAAACTTATGATCAGTATTTGAAAAAAAAAATCTAAGTTTAAGTTAATGAAATGGAAGATGTAAGACGGAAGAAATAAAAGATCTTACACAAGTTGGAGAGCTGTCTGGTCATGGCGAGAGTAATGGTTATTATTATTATTATTGGCCTCCAAGATTACAGGGAGGAAGTTCCTGTCGTATGACTGTGAAGGCATTGACTGATCATAAGAAGTTCCTTGAATCATATTTGTTTGCTGCTGTTGTGCCCTCTCATTTTCAGCTATCTGTATGTACCATGCATGCAACCTTAATTAATAATTCGTATCAATAAACTAAGCATCTTAAGTAGTCTAATTAATTTTTTAGTGTGGCTTAATTGCGTGGTTGAAGAGAGAGAGAGAGAGAGAGAGAGAGAGAGAGACCTTTGCTCTCAGATAATTGTTATGGTTTTGCAGCTCGATCTCCTGCACAATGTGCACATAATATTGGTTTTTCAGAACAGCAGGATTTGAGTTTCATTTTAAGAATTTGCACAAAAAGAGTAATGTATTATTGTAGAAATAATATAGTGCAATTTCATGCTAGAGAGTAGGAGAGACAAAAGTTACCCTCTTTTGCATAAATTCGATTTCAGAAAACAGCATTTCATTCTGGGGACACATTCGATCACGTCAGTTGAGATTCTGAGTGTAGATAAAAAGTGAAAAACTTCAACAAATTTCAAATAAAAGTAGGGAAGTGCACTACCTTTTTGGATCTTATTCTGCTGATCCCTTTCTCCAGTCTTCCTTCTAGGTTCTTGAGTTCCTTGATGTTCAAAGTGCTAAGAGCTTCACCCAGTATATGCCTGGAGACAACATAAATTATTTTATCATAATACATTGCAGATATTAGATGAACATATACCTTAATAAAATTATTCGTAGTTTACCTGTTTGAGTTCTGGATTTCGCGAATCTGTCTTCGTAATTTAGATGATTCCTGCTGATAAAACTGAGGCCATGCATGTTGTGATAGCGTTAGAAAAACCCATATATAAAACCAAGTTTGACAAACAACCTGTTAACTGAACTGTTTCAAACATTTTCTTAAAATGATTGGCAAGGGGGTTATACTCTATCAAACCATCCTAAATTAATCATCTAGCTATATAGGAGAAAAGAAAGCTTATTAATTTATATAAAAACTACTAGTTTAGACTGATGCTAGAAAGTTTCGGCCTAAATATGGGTTTGTAAGAAGCCAGATTATTAGGGTTTCATTCAAGAAAATATATGAAAATTTCTTGCAAGCATGCTAGAACATATCTTCTTTGGAACATACACCCTTAAAAAATAAAAATCATTGTCTAAACAGAGTTTACCTGAGTGTTAGCTTCAGAAACAGATCCACCATTCGTAGAATCAGTACATGCTTTTTTGTACCTATCAATCGTTGCTCTAACGCTGCAAAGTGAAAGAAAAAAGAGAAGAAAGTTAAAACCTTACAATCATTTTGTTTGGTAAAAAAACATTATGATTTTCAACGGAATTGCTTATCCTCAAAGGCACCCTTAATAAAATGAAGGAGAGTTCAAACTAGATATAGAAGGAATGCCACAGAATCCCAATGAACTTCAAGTTAGAATTGTTCAACATGAATTGGAAAATAAAATTCATATATAGTTACCTATGAATGTGATTTATTCAAGCATATTTGTACAGAATTATGCACTTGTGTAGCAATTAGATGCATAAATTAGTGGCGCCTAAGCATTGTTGCCCTACAAAGGGATAAGCTAGACGCCTAGAGGCCAACCATAACACATCATTTTCAGTCAAAGATAGCTGCCGCACACATCCAGAGACACCAAAAACCTATTATTGTCTTGTTCTCTTCTCTCTTTTGTGCAATAATTAGTCTCACCATGCATGATTGCAAATTTGCAGTGTAACAACAAAACAAAACAAAAAACCCCAATAATCCGTGAAGCTTTTACATATTTTCTCCATGAAACATCATCACATCCTTGTTTTCAAGCAACATAGGAGCCAAAGCAAATTTATTGGTTTAAGGATTTCTGAGGCTTGGTCGTGTGGAGAGCAATTGTGGACTTTGGTTCTTGAAGATCAAAGATTATTGCTTTTCATGAAGGTAAAATTCTTAACATCCTCATCTGTATTTTAGATGTTATTGGATCTCATAAAAGAATTGAGATTCCAATATGTGTTGTCTTCTTTCCATTAGAACCTTACCCTAGACACATACACATACACATACACACACACACAAAATCCTGGCCCTAACTAGCTAGCCCTTAGAGCTCATGAAGAGATTAGAAGCCGATCGTAACATAATCCGATGAATAAGTAAACTATACATTTTCTTCTTTTTTATGAGAGTAAATTAACTACACTAAATAGATTGTTCCAAATAATCAAGAACAGTAAATATGGATGCCCTATACACAGTATTGAATATGAACTAACATGATCTTTTGTTATGAAGTTAGTAAAAAGAAAAAGTCTCAGAATTCGGCAAAATAATCAAAAGCTCCAAAAACACACACACATCCACCCAGAGACACAAGCACCATTGGAGAGCATAACAAGAAACTGACTTTCTTTCTATGTCTTTCAGTGAATTTGTACGTAGCCCATATACGTACACCATAATAGTTTCCATTTTTAGTTGAAACTTTCTCCGCTGCTTTGGATAAAGCAAGCTTAAAGCTGTACCATCAAGGATTTTCAACTTAAACTATGGGAAAGAATATTTTTTTTCTTGCATAATTTTAAGCAGTTTTGACATATAACGTTGAAGAATAACTTATTTCAACAATATTAATAATGAACCATATTTGATCATGTCCTACTTTTCACATGCTCTCCTGAGATAAACATGTTTAACTGATATTATATGAACGAAGTCATTGTTCTTTCATTTCTTGATCTCATATTTTATGAATTCTTATAGAATTGCTGGTTTATTTCTTGGTTTTATTTATTTATTTATGCATTTCATAAATTGAGTGATTTTTAATGGGATGTAAGAATGATGAATATAGTCAACAAACAAGAGAGTTTTAGTTTTAATTAATTTATGGTTTAGGAGATATATACTCCTCTCAACTGTAAAATGACATGACCCGAACATGACATAACAGGAGTTGATTGTCAATAGTCCAATTTTCAACTTCAACAAACTTACACTAGTTTTCCTTAGGTATAATTCATCTTGATAATGTACTTTAGAAGATTATGCACCAAGCATATGCAAACACTTCCATAAATAATATTCCAACATAGCACTAACATGAAATTTCCCAATCATTGGATTTTGGTATGTATTTAGAACTACCAACTAGCTCTTAGTTTAGTGGTACTTCTCTACTCAATGTTGGAAGAGGTCTCAATTTGAAACTAACTCCCCCTTAATAGATATTTCCTAAATTAATTATACATATTATATCTTTATATAATTCTTCACCAGAAAATACAATATTAAGCATGTGAAATTCGAAATTTATAAATAAATGTTTATGTAGGGTGCATTCCTCTCTCTTTCATGGTCACAACAAGAACCTTTTTAATATTAGTTCTTTTGATATTTGTCTCATTGCACAAATCTTTAAAAAAATTCATTAATAAAATTAATACAAAAACAAAACCAGTATGATCAATTATTTTATTTAGAGAATAACACAATAAAATTACTATAACACATGAATGCATAACATCACATGACAGTACGACCGTCACACTCACAAACTCCTGATAAAATGTTTACATATTATATAAAACTTCCCAAAAATGCAATGTATTCTTAAAGGTATTAAAACCTTTTGAAGGGTCATGGTCAGACGTGGCTCCACAACAGTTAATATGGTCCTATAGTTGATGTTATACGACAGAACTGAACCAAATTAAGTATTTCACTATACTCTTGGAGACTTTGTTACCTTAATTTCGTCGAGCCAGTGATTGGTTGCCTCTGCCATGCTGGCAGAAGATCCCCAAATATGATTGGGTCGCCTCTCACAGCCTCTAATCAACACCACGTGTCAGTAGCCCATTACACAATGGGCAATACCCAGAGGAACAGTCTCATACTCACCTCGATGACCCCAAAACCCCAAAAGACCCCGTAAATATTACCAAGTCTCTGGTATTAAACAAGTGATTTTTTTTATTCAAAGATCTGAAAAGAATTTATTTCCTTTTATGTCTCTGAAATCTCAGAGACAGAGATGTCTGTTTTGGCAGCCATTTTTTGCATTTTTCTTCACATACTTTATCTTCATCATTCACCAAAAGGGTTATGCAAGCCCTCCCTCTTGTTGGCTCGTACCTCCTCCTCCATTCCTCAGTCATTTCAGACTTTAATTCATTCAAAACCTCTCTCTCTCTCTCTCTCTCTCTCTCTCTCTCTCTTCACAAGAGTCGCAGTCACTAATAACTTTTCTTGGCTCTGTAAAAACCATAAAACAATGGGTTTTTTGACACATCAAAATTTGAAGCATGTGTTTAAGACTCTTTTATGATTCTTGAGGAGATTGTTTCCACATAGATGAAAGGCACTCTATGTGTCATGACTCTCTTTTCTCTTTCTGTCCATAGATTATAATAAAAATGCTGTTTTTTCACCACATCAACTTAAAAGATAAAAAAAACGAAGTGAAGATATTGGATAAATGGTAAGAAGAGAAGATGGATTGAAGAAAAAGAATCATCATGACACAACAGCTTCTTTGTCCGGACTGATCAAGAACAGAAACATCATGTCTGACGTGACCAAAGATTCGTAAGCTGTAACTACACAGCTCACACAAGAAACCCTAGGCACATGCTTCCCCTATATATCCCAACTCCAAATTTGTTATATGTACTAAATAAAGGGTAGATTGGTCATAAATAATAACACCCACTGGATTTTGGGTTTTTGAAACCCTAAGCATAAGATCTAGACAAAACTTTAGACTATTAAGCTATGAACGTATTTTTTCAGACTTACAGCCAACTGATGAAGCATGGTTTGGCTGATTTCTAACTATAAAGGTGATGAGGTTTAGTTCAGGCAAACTGGTTAAGGTTTGAATAAGAAACATTAATTTCAGTTTTTTTCACCCCTAAGCTTCCATTTGATAGGTCCTCACTTTTACTGTCTAGCTGAGCTGACATATTACTTAGGAAAAGTCAAGACATGAAGGGAACTGGCTAATGAGAGGTGGACAGCTTTGTGAGGCAGACGTACTTTTGATGGAGTGATGGATGACATGTGGAGAGAGAGAGAGAGAGGACCTGGCTGAGTTTAACAACAATGGAGATACAAGGAAGCTGATCTATAACAGACCTGCAACTCTTGGCAACCCTAAGTTTGCTCTCATAATACACTACTACTTCTGTTTCTATCTGTTACCAACAGATCTGCAATCCAGTCAAACAAAGAACTGGCTAGAAAGATTAAAATTTCAGGTTGATAGGTGAAATATACCTCAAAGCTCATAAAGGAAAACAAACAGAAAGAAGAAAGTAAAGACTAATGGATTTTTTCTAGGGCCACTTTACTCATCAAGCTTCACCTAACTAGACACAAAATCAGAAAGAACAAGTCAATCTTAACTTCTCATAGACTCTCTCTTCATATTTGCTACAAAAAATCCAAAGAAACAATCTTTGAAAGAGAGCTCTTAGTGAGATTTCAGAACTGAATTTGAGCAACCAAAAAAAATAAACAAGTTATAGTAAAATAAAGCTATTTATTTATTTATATATAGATCATTGAGTGAACTGAAGAAAAGACTTAGAGATCAGATCAAAAGAAGGAGAAGAAGAAGAGGCTTATAGAGAGAGGTTGAAGTACTAAAACAAAAATAATTAAAGAAGAGAAAATTTGAGTGCAAACCTGTTGTTAGCATACTCATACAGGCGGCCACGGGTAGAGAAGACAATAAGAGCAACTTCAGCATCACATAGAACAGATAACTCATAGGCTTTCTTAAGCAAGCCGTTGCGGCGCTTGCAGAAGGTGACTTGTCGATTTGTAGTGTTTTCAATCCGCTTAATCTCAATCTTGCCTCTTCCAATTTTTCTTTGGGAAGAGCTCTCAGGTGCTTGATTTGGGAACTCCATTGTTGCAAAGATGGAACAAAAAAAATGGCAAAAACCCCCAAGTTGAATTTTGGTTTTTCTGTTAGCTAGCAAAGAAAAACACCACTGTCCAATTAAAAGGCATGATCAATTGTGACAACCATATTGGTAATAAGTAATAGACAAAGATTAAGCCCACCAATAGCCAATTAGTAAAGGAAACCAAAACAAAGCATATAGCTAGGGATATGCAAAAGAAGAATTACTTGTTGAGTTGAGTGATCTTTTGGTTGAAATGGCAACAGGAAGAGTTGCAGAAGTTGCAAGTGGGTTTGGTTAAGGAGATGAATATTTAAAGACAGAGAAAATAGACCTCCCAACCATCACCCAACACCCTCTATTATTTGCTTTGTAAGGATTGTCTAGAATACCAAATATGTATCGTTAGCTAGCTTTAGGTTGTTATGTAGGAATTTAGGAGTATAGGAACATATATATAAAGAGGGATGGAGAAGATTGAATTGAAGAGGAGGGTTTGGGGTGTTTTGCTTTCATGCTCCATGAACCGTCCATTTCTTCATGTATGGGGAAAAGGGGAAGGTGTGTGTGTGTGATGTTGATAAAAAGGTCTTTTGGAGAGTGACTTATTATTATGAACAGAGCTTGAATTAATGGGACCCTTTGCTATGTTGCACTCAAGAGCTTCAATTCTTAAAAAGAAAGAAAGAAAGAAAGAAAGAGGGGAAGGCCATGGTCTTTTGAAGAGAAAAAAACAAAATGAGAGGACCTCCCATGTTATTTGCTTCTTGGATTTTTGAGTTGGCCTTTTATTCTAGATTTGTTTATGACCTCACCGCTGTTGAAAGTTTTCATCTCTCTCTCTCTCTCTCTCTCTCTCTCTCTCTCTCTCTTGCATTATTAGAACATATAGTTACTTACAAGGGTAGTAGTGACGTAACAGAAGAAGACTCCCATGTGATGTCCTGTGAAGTGTTCATGACAATCCCTTATCTTTTAGTTCATTTATGGTAAGAATGGAACAGGCCCTTTGATTCATTTGTGTTACCTGAAATTTACATCAATCTGGTATATATATTGAAGCCACAAAATGTAGGTCGTCTTGAGAGAGAGATTATACATGTAATAAGAATCCATGGTCACCCAAAATTAAAAATATTACTTGTTCATGATTGAAGGAGACTGTTAAGCACCAGGAATTTCTATTATATAACTGCAGTTTTTATTCAAAATAAGTTTCTTAAACAGGGTTTTGCTCAGGAGCATCTCTCCACACACATGTTTTTGTCCAACATTCAGTTATTTTCTCCCCATTTTATTTTACCAAATACATATGTTCATCTCTCCTTCATATTTTTATCTCGTATGCCACTTCAAATTCATATCATAATGTATATAACAACTATTGGGTCTCCTGAGGTTAAACTCATGAGTTGATTAATACTCGAATTTGTTTCGTCTGTAAAATAAACATATGCATTTGACATGTTTGACATGGCCGGCAAGACTATATATCCATCTCTACAGTGCCGAATTTCGTAGGATATCATGTTATGTATCCCAAGGGACCTTAGCCCTAGCTGCCTACCTAGCTAGCTCCTATGATACGACCGTGGACCTGATCAGTAGGCATTCTATATGCTAACAGACATACATGTATGAATATATCAGATGTTTCCTCCGAGCATTAATATATAGCCACCATCCTATCCTAAAGGTGTTTCAGCCAGGCCACCAAGAAGTGAAATGTCATGACTTAGATATCATGATTTGATCAACCATATCTAAATAAATCTTTGGAAAATACTTGCCTCTTTTCTTGAAAGTAGGAACTCCTAATTTTCTTCTAAGTTTGACATGTGTGCGATGATATTCTTCTTTTTGTGTTTTTTATGAATTATTTTTGCATATGTGTCAAACTTTGATTTGCATGAAGTAGGAATGCCTCCTTCCGGATAAGAAGGGAAGCAGTGTCCTAAATCTTTTATGTATGAAAGCTCATAATAATTTCTGAGTTCTAACTTTAAGACCGGCCGCATGACAAACCACAAAAAGAGAAGAGAAAAAAGAGAGATATTATAACTTCCCATATGAAATTGTTATAGCAAAGACTTGCTCATCGAGCTGCAACAATTCAACTTTAAGTAAAAATTCCAAAGATGAGTCATGTAGAAGATTGATATTTGATGAATCATGGTAAAGACAACCAAAGATGAGTTGGATGCCGAAAGAAGAAGAAAGATTTTGGGATGTGATATAACAATTAATGGAATCCGTTTCTTTTACAGCCTTAGTGGAGAACTCTACACTTTTGCGGATCAACCACTTTTGCTATTCTGTGAATTTTCATACATCCACGGGAAACATGCACAAGTGCAACACAGCCACACACAAGCTGGGTTGAATCTTGATATTTCTCATTTTACATTGTTTTCTTGTTGAAGCTCATCTTACCTTCAACAACAAGAGCATACTAAACCATTAAATTAATTGCAATAATTATGCAAATTGCCCGAATTGTAGAAATTTTTTGACCAACTTTGAAGTCATAAGAGACCCTTCAAAAATTCTAGAAAATGTTACGTAGATTAAGGTCGCGCATGACTAAACGGAACAAAATTGACAACAGAGTGTGAAATCACAAAGGGGAAGCGTCATTTCCAGAGAGATTACATCCACAGCATCCTCCATGTCAATTTATGTGCAAGTTGTGGGCAAAAGCAAAAGTTGACGCACACAAAGCTGAATAGGATGCATTTCTAAATAAAATCACCTTTTGCTTTCTTTTGGAAGCATTGGAGACAGAGAGAAAGTGAGGGAGACCTAATCTGAAGTACAAGCCATAATTCATTGCAAAATTAATGGTATTTATATTCCATATTGTGAAGGGTTGAGGAGGGACCACAAAATGATGGTGCAATGCAACAATGATGTTCCATTTGAACTTTGGAAATGATGATGGTGAAAGAAGGCAGGTTTTCAATGCTTATACCTAATACAATAAATGCCACATACCCTCTGTCACATTCCTTCCACATAATAGGAATTGAAATGCTTGGAGTATAATCTATATGTGACAACATATACTTAAAAGGACACTAGTGATTTTTTGTTCTAATTTTGATAATTTCATGTGCACGACAGAATATTGCATATGGCCTTGGTACAAATTTATGATGTGATTGCAACTGGGTAGGGTTTGAAGTTTGAACATTTCCTAACAAATTAGGCATATCTTGCTTTAGATAAATGGGCAATGCCTAAGAGCATCTGCAATAGTTAAGATCAATGTAATTTTATTGCATGAAATTTAATTAAAACACTAAAATATCACTTGCAATTGTGATTCAGTTCTTTGCAATAGATGCAATTGTAATGGAGAGTGCTATGTGTTGAACCCTCTATTGCCATTGCAATAGACTAACCATGAGATCCACATGCCAATTAAAAATATAAAAAAATATAGCAATTAATGCATTATGCCGTTAATTCATTGAAATAGGCTAACCATGGGACCCACATGCCTTTCTTTGCCTTTATTTAAAAAATAATAATGATCCAAAATATACAAGTTTGGCATGAAATTATTATTATTTTTTAAAATATATTCAAAATTGGTCTCTTTTTAAAGATCTCTTTGAGAATATTTTAATGGTCGTACAAATTTTTAGTGTTATTAAATTTATCCATTTTATTTTATTTGAGTATGAAAAAAAAACATATAAGAAAATATAACTACTGATCTAAAGCTATTGAACTGTACCATTGCAAGTGAAAATGCAGTTCAATTCAATAGATGTTAAAATAGTACAATTGATTCAACTATTGCATTGAATTATTAAATCCCAACTCTATAATTTTTATTTTTAGTTTTTTTTAAAATGAAAGTGGTAATCTCAACTTTCAATAAACATTTAACAAAAATTAGAAACTTTGAGTAAACATGTGAAATATTTCACATCCTTAAGATTTGACGGTGCCGGCGGTGATAGTGATGACCACATCGTTATGTTTTGCTGAGGAAATGGTAGCCCAAATAATATACGGTCAACATAAAGCATTTATTCCAATTTGATGTCAGCTAAATTCTCCAACCAATCATGAAAAGGGTTGAAAAAGGTTTTGTTTCTTTTTTCGATACAACCGATATGGAGGAAGGGGGAATTAAACTTAGAACTTCTAGCGTATGAATAAATACTCTTAACCGCTTTAGCAAATCAGTTTTTGGATAGAAACCACAAGTTTTTGAAAGGTTGCTGAAACATGGGCTCATTGGGCTTAATTTCAATGGAAGGTTGCTGGGTGTCTTCTGTCAAACTTCATGAACAGAGACCACTTGTTTTTGAAATGCAGCTTTTGTCGCATGCTGCTGCCTACGAGTACTTGAGGGCTGTCAGCTTACCTACTATCCTCAAAGTTGGGAGACAGATTTTTAGTGCCCTAGGAATCTCTAAAACAAAGCTTTCTTCATGGTTTTTTTCTCAAGCTATTAGAATTAGAGTTTCTTTTATTGTTTTTTTTTCTTTTTGTAGACCAGGTTTTGGTTGAGCTTTACTTTCTGTTGTTTTTTGGCTCTGCTTTTGAATTTGTACTGTTGTTAATCTTTGATTGAATATATTCTTACCCATAAACTAGGTAAACATACCACAATCTGTTCACTTTTTCCCTTTCTTTTGGCTTTAAACAGAAAGCGACCAAGTTCCAAAGTATGGACAGAATGCTTTTCAAAAAAGCCCATTTCTTCCATCAGAACTTCAACTGCAACACAAGTTAAAAGGTAAAACACTAATCTGGAAGAAGAAAAAAATTACCAGAGAACTTCAATTGTATTAACATATCAGACAATGCGGTAAAATTGGGTAGTAACTGCGCACAGAAAGTATCTGAGAGAAGGAACTTTATCATGTGAATAACCTGCGAAATTGTAAACCTTTCATCCACACTAAACATGGCATGATTAGAAAGAAAATCTACAAGAAAATTGATCAAAGATTCTCCACAAGTAAATCTTCCGATTCAAATAATCTTTTCTTCTTTGTTGAATAAACTGGAAATGCCAAGTTCACTTTCCAACAATCATCCACGCATACACAAATTGTTAAATATAATTTTACTAGAAATGCTAAAGATGCTAATGCAGCAGCCCTGTAAAATTAAGAAAAAATAACTATGTATGTACAATATCTGGAACAATCTATGGAGAAGAGTTTATTGAGATGGAAAGACCTACAAAATATATATAAGAGAAACTGAAACGAAGACCAAAACAATTTGGCTTCCCAATTTGCACCAGAATTACAGGAACGATGTAACTCCTGATAATGTCATTAAAAGAACCAAAACTGACCTAAATTAACTTTCTAGTTCACTTCGTATCCAGTCTTGTGCACACATCAACGCTTGGATGGTAGCTGGGTTCATTGAACTCCAATCACGATCGAGCACTCTTCCTCCAGTGTTGAACGTAGAGTCTATTGAAACTTTTGACACAGGAATTCCCAACACATTGCGTGCCATCATAGATAGGATAGGGTACCTAGGTGCGTGAACTTTCCACCAATTTAATATGTCAAACTCTGCGTTGCGAGGAAAGAGAGGCTCCTCCAAATACTTGTCCAAATCCGACTTTGTCCCATCAATCTCAGTAGTTTCATGCAGAAATTTATCAAAACCAGTCAGCCTATCCCTCAAGTCCCTTCCAGAACCAGGCAAGCGAGAACTACCACCTACTTGCCAAGCCAGACCTTGATCAACATAAGCTAAGCAGGTTGAATGTTCATTATATAGTGTCTTGACACACTCAAAAACATCAGAAATTCGGTCTGGAGCACCACTGCCAAAGAATTGGGCATAATAATAATCTACCGGTTTCATCTTGAATCGAGGATCTAACATGACTGCAACTGCTAAACTCAAGCTACATCTCATCCAATATTCTTCAAATTTGCTTCTCATCTTCAAAGCCAGAGAACTAATGTAATCATCTGCATTCTTGCACCACTCATTCAGCTGCGAGTATACTTCACAAAGCTCAGGAAAATACAAATTTGCAGTTGGAGACTTGAATCTTGTGAAAACATTGGTAACCCCAACAAAGAGCTTTAAGTAGCTAGTAATGATGTTCACCCTATCCCATTCGACGTCAGACGGGCACATGGCGTAGACAGGGTCATTTTCTTGCAAAAGCGCAAATGCGTCCCTGTACTCCAAAGCAATTTCAACCATAACGTATGTTGAGTTCCATTGCAATGGATTATCTAGGCATAAGCACCTCCTACTCTCACCTCCAACTTGGTGAACTATCGAGTTGAATTTTTCTTGTATTATTTCCGAACTTTTGACATACCGAATACTTCCTCGAATCTTATCAGTCATCCCACATAGTGCTTCCAGAGCATCCTGAGACATCATATTAATAACATTTGCTGCACAGCGTACATCAAATAACTGACCATCACAAGAAAGCAGCTTGTTCTGGGACAGCCTGTCTCTGATTCTAAATACTACATTGTCATTGGTGGAATAACTATCAAATGTCATGGAAAACAAATTACGGTCAATATCCCAATCCATTAAAGATTCCATGATAATTTCTGAATGCTTGTCTTCTGTATGAGAAGAATCAACGACAATAAAATTTAAAATCTTCTTATTTAACTGCCAAGACTCATCAATATAGTGTGCTGTCAAACACAAGTACTCAGTACCATCCAAAGAAGCCCACATATCCACCGTAAGGCTGATCTTACCAGGCAATTTACCCAACATGTCTTTCACCTTTTGCTTCTCTTTCCCATAGATCTCCATACAGTCAGCCTCAACTCTTTCAGATGTCACAAGCTCAAATAATGGCTGTAGATTTTTGACAAACACTCTGAATCCAACATGCTCAACCATATCCAATGGATAACCATGTAAAATGATCATTCGGGCAAGATCAAATCTACTCCGCCTTTGATCAAAGTTACCACTTCCATAGTTAATGATGTCATCTTTGGTCTGCTCTTGCTCAAATCTGATATTCACAAGGTTAAAAGCTTCATCCTTCTTCTGCTCTTGATCCAAATTTAAATAAGTTCCTTCCTTTTTCTTTTCTCTTGCTGCAAAGAGTTGAGGTATGCCAAGATTAGATCTTCGCTGACACCTAATTAAATGATTCCTCAAATGTGATGTCCCACTGGTACTTGATCCACTGAGTTTCTTTTTACAATGTCTACACACAGCAATACATTTGTCACCCTTTTTAATCCTATCAAAGTCATTCCACACAACAGATTTTAATCTAGTTGATTTGACAATCACCGCATCAGACATATCCATTGCATTGACTTGGTACTTCACCAGTATCTGCACATTATCAGTAGTAGGATTATTAACCCACAAAAGAAAAAAAGAATGCAGAAGAGCACCAAAACAAGAAGAAGACTCGCATACATGACTACCAACCTTAAATTATCAATTAGCCCTCAATAAAAAGGACAGAAAACAATTACACATGTTTTTTATCAGAAAACAGTTACATGTGTTTGTGCATTTTTACATTACAGACAGTGAAACAATCTAAAAGAATTGGTAATAGGCTCATAGATATGATTGGCAACCTCCATAAAAGGCATCTACAATAACCCACAATTATATGATAGGCTTTTGTATGTGCAATCCCAAGAAAAACAAAATTTCAAGTTCGGAACCAAAAATCTGTTCTCTTGACCAAACAAAAAAAAGAACCAAAAATCTGTTCATGTCATTAATAATGAGTCAATCTTTTGTACATAACACTACAGTTTCCTAGGAAGGGCGACACTTCATTGTTTCCTAAGTTGTTCCTGCCTTGAATTGTGATTTATTTCCAAGATTTTTTTGTGAGTTTAATTTTCTTTTTGTGGTCCTTTGAGTTGGGCATCAGGGAGTGTTTTTAATTTGTGACAATGCAAGTGGTTGGAACAGAAATAAGGGAGGTTGGAAGCGAAGTCAGCAAGGTTATAGTGTATATTCCCACGAGTGGAAAGGTTCCTCTTTCATTAAAGCTGAAAGATAAAGATTGCAAGCCACAAGCATCACTTAGTAAAAAGCAGACTCCCAGATCAAAGTTCCTTAATCATGGTTAGGCTAGGATCAATCACATAGAAGGTTCCTGGACCTAAGTTCCTTGATTATGGCAAGGATCAATTTTATCTGAGTGTCACTATTGCTTCAGACACCAAAGTACTAGAGTCTACAGTTGGTTTATACATTTGCTTAAGTTCTAAGTCTTGACATTAAGTACATAGCAGGCTTCAAAAACCCCTGCCTATACAGAGGCAAATAGTGCACACACATCTCTCTGAATCCTAAAAGTTAGCTAATTATGATGCTACAATTATAATAGAATTAAAGATTTGCAAACTAATGATCCAAATGCCCTACACTCAAAAGTTATTCCATCAAAACCTATTGATTTTCTAATCTGCTTAGGTTGATTCTAAACAAAATGGCAGTCCAATTACGGTTCTCAGGTTAAAACTTCCAAAATTTAGGCAAAACAGTTGGGAATGACTTGCTTATAAATTGATGGTGAGATGAGAACCATGTGGATTGTTGGATGATAATCAACAGGACACTCATATCCAACAGCGCAGGTGCAAAAAGACACTACTGGAGTATTAAGTGATGCGGGCTTCCAAGTAACAAATTACTCAAAAGCAACATCACCCAGTTCAAAGAAGCAGACCTAGACATGCCAAAACAAAAGGCAGTTAACAGAATGGAGTAGGCTTATGATATGAAAAGTTATGACCAATGTGAGAAACACGATTTGATCCATCACTACGTAAAAAGAGCACGAATCATTGAAAATAAGCCCTTAGACACAATTTCTACTTCTTTCAGCAGAAAGTGGCTATAATAGCAAGGCTTAGTCCACAATTTTACAAACTGACTATCCACCACTTGTCTTGAAAACAAATTTGGACACAGTCATCTAAGTAAAAACACATAACAATAATTGGGTAGGAGGAGAGGAGTTACGGGTCAAAACTGCATACTTTTGTAGAACATACAAAATGTAATGCAGGCAGACTCACTCTCTACAAGAATGGATAAAGGGTTGTCATAAAACTCGTGAATATCATTCTACAAGTACTGCAATACACACAGAAAGCATGCATTAGAGAATTTACCATGCCAAGGCAAACAAAACTACAGAAATGGCCCAGCGAATTTATGAAATTTAAAAATTAATTACGGGTTAGCGATAAATTGACAAGTAAATTAAGATGATTAAGAAACATTAACTCTTTTGTTTATGCTTTTAGGAGAACCAAAAGAAAGAGAGAGAGGAGCGAAAAAAAAAGAAGAAGACATCTTTATCCTCTTCAATGTCTGAGAAGCTTTTGCTCTACAGAAGCAAAGACCATTGAAGAAATAACAAAAAAGAAAATGTAATTTTGGTCTGGAAATCCGACCCGAAAATGGGACCCGGGTCCATGCCTGGAGCGAGGGAAGGTGGGTCGGGTTTTTCAAAATAAGGTAATTAGGTTGGGCAAGACGAGCTTCTGGAGCTCGCCGCGGATCGGTACCGGATAAGAGCGGCCAGGACCCGCCTGACCCAACCCGATTCTAAACGGGTCGCAACAAATCGGGTCAAAGGGCCCACTTTTAAACCCTATTGCGGTTCTCGGATCGGAATCGCAACGTATAAATATAAAAGAATCCAGAAGAAACGCATACGTAAACAAAGCCCCAATAACATTCGGAGTCGGAGCCCGAAGCCAATTTTAGGGCTCAAACTGTAACAAAATACAATATCAAATTAAATTGATGAAATGCAACAAAATTAACAAATGAGAAATAATGAGAATAGGGGTTGAAGCCGTACAGTGAAGGAAGAAGCTCAACGAAAGCCGACTTTGCCAGAGAGACGAAGAGAATTGGGGTTGCTAGGGTTCGGGTTTGAGGGTGTTCTGCGAGAGTGAGAAAGAGAGAGAGTGGCACTGTGGGGTAAATATGGAAGCGGGAGAACAATTTGGTAAGAAGGCGCGCAGCAGAGGGAAGGAGTAACGAAGCAATGACTTTGTTCAATTACTAATGTACCCTTTCTGCGAAAACGAGGATTGTTTTTTTCTTTTTTGGGGTTTTTTTTCCTTAAAAAAAATTAATATTGGGGTGGGGAATGAGTGAGATTGATAGAATTTTTACTTGTTCTTTTTGTTTTGTTTTTTTGTTTTAAAAATGTTACTTGCTAAACAATTATGATTCTTGACATTCTATGAGTTTATTAATATTTGAAAAATTAAAAATTAAATTGATTGAGGAAAATATTTTATATTTCCATTTCTTTTCTTCTTCTTTTATTCCACTAAATGCTAAATACTATTCAAATGTTCTAAAAACATTTTTTTGTCAATTAAATTTATTCATATTATTAGTAACGCACAAGAAAAAAGATTTCATTGTTCTTCCAATAGGTTTAAAATAAAATAAAAACAAGCAATAGTTTAAACCAATGAGATTTCTATACACACATACTAATAAGATGTTATGAGCGTTTGAACCTTAAATCATTATTCTACAAGTCAATGTCATTTTTCACGGGACTAGACCATGTTAGCTGTTCTCCCAATAGGTTTTAATTTCACCAGCTTGTAACTAAAATTATTTACTTTTTTATTTCCATTCGGTATTTTCTAATTTTCATGGCTTGGAGCTCTGGGAAGTACAGGGTTTGTCCTTTAATTTGATGAGTGTTGTTGAATGCATCAAAGTTCAAACCATCAATGGAGCGAAGAAATCAGGCCATGTATTTGTTGGTGAGATAAAGTGGGTCCCCTGCTATCCCACATGTCAAGCCCCTATTTGACGAAATGCAGAGCCTTGCGTAGGAGAGCGTGACTTGTGCTTTATGATTGGGTTTAGCTTGACTTCCATAGCTGCGCCTAAGAGCATCTCCACCCACAAGGGCTAAGTCTAAGGCAAGGACAAGCAAGGGCTGCAACTATTCACGTGAATAGTGTCAGCCTTTGCATTTGTGGTTCCACCCATGAGGGCAAAGTCTAAGGCAAGTCAAGGGCAAGAAAAAAAAATATATGCAACCAAATATAAAATTGTTATGTATTTATAGGGAAAGTGAATAAAATTGTTATGTATTTATAGGGAAAATATCCATAATTTTTTTTTTTTTTTTTTTTTTTTTTTTTTTTTATTTTGAAAAAAAAAATAAAATGAATGAATTTTTTTAATTTTTTTGAATTTTTTTTTGCTGACGTCAGCGCCCTCGGGCTGAAGCCCAGGCGAAAGTTGCCCTTGGGCCTGCCCGGGCTGGTGGGACCTAGCCATTGCCCGAGCTCTTTTCTGCGCGCTGGAGGGGAGTTGGGCTGCCAGGGGGGGCCTTTTGCCCAGGTTTGGGTGAGCGCTGGAGTTGCTCTAACAGGCTTCGGTTTAAAGGTTTGGGTTACTCAGGTATCATTTGTGAAATTAACCCTAAATTGTTTTGTTTTAAACTGTTAAAAGTTCGTGTATGCCAATATATATATTATTTTTATTTAATAATATGTGAGAATTTTGTGTATAAGAGGTCAATTTTGTGTGTTTTATTGAATTTTTGTAAAAAAATACGTGTATTAAATATGAAAATGTACATGTATAATAAGAGTATTGTATATATATATATATTTTTTTTAAATGTGAACTTTACGGGGTCTTTAAGACATGTGTAGAACACGGATGTATTATTGAAAAATACGTACTTACATGTATAATACATTATTAAATGCGAGAGTGCAAAATTGTTTAAACGGGTGATAACTCTGGAAAAGTAAAAAATCAAAATGGGACAACAAAGACTCGGGCAATGACCTAATAGTAATGGATAATGTTCTAAACTACTCTCATTGATAAACAAAAATAAGGGAAAAAAATTAAAAGAAAAAAAGATTCCATTATATATATAAAGCGTACAGTCGCTCGGCTATACTCTTTATTAACAAAATTAAAAGAAGAAAAACCCAGTAGTGCCAGGCGGCTATACTATTTTTTAAATTAGAAAAAATTGAGTATAGCCGGACGGCTATACTTTTTTTAAACAAATTTATAAAAACAGGGTATAGCCGGGCGGCTATACTAAAAATTAAGGAAAACCGAGTATAGCCGACCGGCTATACTATTTTTAAAAAAAATTTTAAAAAACCTAGTATAGCTGGGCGGCTGTATTATTTTTAATATAAAGAATCCAAGTACAGCAGCGCCGTTGTACATTCATTCATATTTAGTAAAATACGGAACGGGAAAAGATATTAATAAAATACAAACGTGTTTTATTTGGCAAAATTTTTGCAAATTACAACTTAAATGTTCGGTCACTATAATTTTTTTTTAATATAAATTATTTATATTTTTAAATATATATTATTTTTATTCAATAATATGTGAGAATATGTATATAATACGTGAATTTTGTGTGTCTTATTGAAATTTTTGTAAAAAATAAGTGTAATAAACATGAAAAATATGAACGTACCAATATAATACTAGTATTGTGCATTTGCTTTTTAAAAAAACGTGAACTTTACCGAGTCTTTAAGATGCGTGCAGAACACAGATCTATTATTGAAAAATATGTATGTATGTGTATAATACATTATTAAACGTGAAAGTGCTAAATTGTTTATACGGGTAATAACTCTGAAAAAGTAAAAAATAAAAAGGGGAGAATAGAGACTCAGGTAATGGCTTAATAGTAATGGATAACGCTCTAAACTAATCTTATAGATAAACAAAAATCTAGTAAAAAAACTTAAAAGAAATAAAGGATCGCACTATATATATATATAAAGAGTATAGCCGCCAACTATACTATTTATTAAAAATAATAATAAAACAAGAAAAACAAAGTAAAGCAGTGAGGCTATACAAGTTTTTTTTTAAAAATGGAGTATAACCGACCGGCCATACTATTTGTATAAAAAAACAAAAATGTCCCCCAATTCGCCGCACGGCTATACTTACTTGCAAGGTCCTCTTTTTTAATATAAATAGTTTAGCCGGTCGGCTATACTCGGTTTTTTTATTTTTTATTTTAAAACCGTATAGCCGTGCGGCTGTACTGATTTTGACAACGACTAGGGTCGTCTCCTTTTTTTATAAATAGTATAGCCGGTTGGCTATACGCCTTTTTTTTTTGGCATAAATAGTATAGCCGGCCGGCTATTCTCTATTTTTCTTAAATTTTTTTTTTATATAAAAGAAATAATATAGTCAATACACTATACACTTTATATATATACTAGGATCCTTTTTTCTTTAAAAATTTATCCCCGATTTTCGTTTATTGATAAGAGTAGTTTAGAGCATTATTCATTATTATTATTATTATTAGGTCATTACCTGAGTCTCTATTGTCTCCTTTTCATATTTTACTTTTCTAGAGTTATTACCCATATAAAGAATTTATCACTTTCATGTTTCATACACGTATTATACACATTTTTCACATAATATTGAATAAAAATAATATGTATTAAAATATTTATATATATTATATTAAAATATTATATAGCGATCGAACTTTTCAGCTGTAACTTGCCAAAATTGTTAATGATTACTAAACAATTTATTATGCAACTAAGTTTTACTAGTTTGTAGAGTTGAAATAGCAAATTAATATCTATAAGGTATAAACTAATGCAACTAGGAGGTTCTTTTTTCATAATTTTTTATTATTAAATAGTACAACCATGCATGGCCGTACTTACCTGCACACATAGGCGCCTAATCGCTGGGCGGGTCCTCTTTTTTTAATATAAATAGTATAGCCACACGGCTATACTTCCTTGGACACGTGGGCACCTAATTGCAAGGCAGGTCCTCTTTTTTTTTTCTTTTTTTTTTAATAATATAAATAGTATACCCTGACGGCTATACTTGATTTTTTAAAAAGGACCCGCTTAGAGCTAAGGCGCCACGTGTCGAAAACAATAAAGCCACTTGGCTATACTATTTTTCAAAAAAAATTAGGAAAGAACAAGTATAGCCGGCGGCAATACTATTTTTTAAAAAAAATTAGAAAAAAACCGAGTATAGCTGCTCGCCTCTACTATTTTTGTAAGTTGAATATGTTGGGAGGAATTCAAATAGTCCTAGATTTATTTCAACTTGCTATCCTAGCATGATAATACGTGCTATTCCCATATTAACTACATATGATTTCATGATTAATACAATTGTTGCACTTACAAAACGGGTACAAAGTTTTACAGTCCGTGGAATTTGACACTTGACATGTTACATTGACGATAGCTTTTGCTCACGTTCACATGAATAACTATCTTTAACTCTTCTCATGCATATTCGTAATAAAATATATCATATGATCACACGCGTATGTTAGACGATTGTTCTTTTTAACTTTATGTAATCACACAAAACTCCATTTAAGTTAACAGACCAAAAAGGATCTCCATTGTGATCACAGCAGCTACCGAGCATGGCAACCACACGCAGTAGAAGTGCAGCGGGATATGTAATTGATGTGTTCGTTGTGTTAGGTTAGGTTAGGTCAATTTTTACAAAACATGTTGGGGATGCATCAAGTTAATGCACAAAGTACATGTAATGATGAAAGCTTTTGGAATTATTAAGGAAGGCTACTGTTTTTTGGACCACAAAATAATCAAGTGTTTTAGTTGTACCCTGCCCTACCTGTCTCACATGCCTTGACTTGATTCATTCTTGCCTTTTGTTACCACCACCTTTAGGGTTTGCTTCTACTTTTCTTTTTTTCTTTTTAAATTACTAACTTTTTATCTTTTTCTTTTTTTCTCATTTGTCTCTCTTTCCTTCATACGGTAAATACAAATCAAATGTATATATCAAGAATTAATTCTTTCTTATTTTCTCATATTAATTGATCATATAACGACTAATATATATGAGACATGATTGTAATCATGAAACGTGAATGTGACAAAACTACATTTGTCGTATTCAAGAATATTTTTTCAAAAAGTAGGCGTGCCCATCTTCTTTTCTCATAAGCATGCATTCTATTCTAATTAATTAAATTCATTTATTTACACCTAAGCATGCCTTTAATTACTATTTCTTATCTTAATTTAGTTATTTTCTATATGTTTTGAATCATATCTCTAACATCCAAAGGCATTTTTTTTATATACGTTAAGTAAAACTTTAATTTATGTTCAAGAAAAACTGAAATTAAATATGTTATGAGATGCCAACGTAAAAGCACTTTTAAAAAAAGGAGAAAAGTTTCGAGAGAAAGAAAGGTAAGGTATATATGCTAATGCCCTTGAGATATGTGGTCAGTTCATGAACAGCTAGAACGTTGTTTCTTCTCAACAGAAAACCTCTGGTAGCAAAAATCCTTTACTTGGCTTCAGCCCTTCGTCAACCTCTCACACAGGGCAAAGAACCCTTTATAGGGCACACATTCCTCACGCTTTCCCAACAACCCCACATATCTCAATCCAAATTTTGCAGGAATTAATTTGTGAGCAGTCAGATAGCATTTCATCGTCAGAAAGCATGGGTGTTCTTGCAGCCGTTGCTAAAAATTTGGACACATTAATCGGGTAATTAGCAGAAAACCCACCTAAACTTTTGTTTTTTTGGTTTTTGTGTGGGTGCATATTTTTCCATATTTCATAACTGTATACGGATGTGATATGTCTGTCTTCTGCAAAAAGTGGAAAAAGTCTTGTATGAAGGGCGCTTTTCTCTTAAAATGTCAACTTCCATACACAGAATTTCATCTGTATATAATATAGATGACATCTTGATTTGCTTTAGATTGCATATAAAACGTACATTGTCTGATGCATGAAATAAATAAAACGTACATTGCCTGATGCCACGTAATCACTTAACGACTCCAATAAAGGACGGTGAGATTAATTTTTAGGTTTTCCAAGAGTTCAGATATATGCTTAAAATTTTTAAAAGGTTGGGTACTTGCTTGTAACGACCCTTAAGTTTGGGTACTAATATGTAGTTTACCTTCTTTTTTTTTATAATACTCTTAGCTTGTTGCATATTAACATTAATGTTTTGATCACCATCTTATAACTTGCAAGATTGTTCATGTGGATATTTTGGAAATCTACCCAAAAAAAATGTTTGATCATAAGAACTGCAACTTATTAATTGATGATTCATTTTAAACCAAATAAATAATTAAATTGTCATCGTTTTTCAAGTCTTAAGAATGAACTGATCTTGAGATTTTTTTTTCTTTTGATCATCTGCAGGCCAGGAGTGATGCTTCTTTATCCTTTGTAAGTAAATGACTTCTCCCAATAAGAGAAATTAAAAAGGGTAACAAAAGCAAAGACCTGAGCTAACTAAAATATGTTTCTCCATTTGTGGATCATGAACAGGTATGCATCAATGCGAGCAATCGAGAGCCCTTCCGCACTAGACGATCAACAGTGGCTAACGTATTGGGTTATATATTCCTTTATAACATTATTCGAGCTATCCTGCTGGAAAGTCTTGGCTTGGTAAGTCAAAATTTTAATTTTGCATGCATCTATAAACATACATTCTAACATATTCCATATATGCAAGGGACTTGTAATTCAAAAGTGCGTAGTTGACCTTACACTCGAGATCCTCCATCCCCTAAATATCGCTTGTATAAAAAAGACTTATTCAATGTATTATGTGTGTGTAGGATCCCAATATGGCCGTATATGAAGCTGCTGTTTTGCATGTGGTTGGTGTTGCCATTTTACAATGGGGCAGCCTATATTTATGAGAACATTGTGAGAAAATATGTGAAGCTTGGAGGGTATATGGTGAGCTCAAACAAGCCAGAGGGTCAGAAGAAGGTCCTCCAAATGATGAGCCTGGATGCAAGGAGGTCCGTTGAGCGTTTCATCGATCAACATGGTATTGATGCTTTCGAAAGAGTCGTCAAAGCCGTACGTATAAATTAATGTTAATCATGATCCATTAGTTAATATTTATGCATGCCTTCTATCTGGGATTAAATTGATTAGTGCGTGATCAAATTTTTCAGGCTGAAAAAGAAGCTAGGAAGTACTGAGAAGATGCTGCAAAGACATCTGGTCTTCCTTTTTTTTTCTTTTTTATATTATATAATATGTAAATGTGAAAACTGAAAGAAACAATGAAATTCAATGATATATATGCATGGATTAAATACAGCACTTGTTCTTGATGCGCTGTGTTTTATGTCATGGAGGCCTACTTTTTCTGTTTCTTGTGATTAATCTTCTTTCTTTGGTATATATAATAACTTCTCTCGAGTTTTGGAGAATATGCTTATAAAAGCCAAAAAAAGGCAAAAAAAAACTGACTAAATTCCCTGCTAACCAAAGGATATTAGGAAAACAATAATCACTTCACTTTGTAGAATTCCAGAAACAGAATGATGTAGTCTGAAAAGAACTTGAATTCTAAGATAAGCACATAACGCCACTACTGCAATGTCATATTTTACAGAAGCCATGTGGGGAGGGAATACATTGCTGAAGAAACAGATGTTAAAAATACAAAGTTTTTCGACAGTTATAATTGGAAAAGTGTTTCGAATTGTCACTGCAAGTGCAACGGCGCCGAATCATGTATGAACTATGCTGGTATTCACACATGAACATTTCTGTATCCTGGACTAAGTAGTGATCCTGCTGCATTCACGAAAAATGTGATGCTTATAAGCATGACAGATAATAAAAAAAATTAAGATGATGGGGAAGGAAAATATTTTCAATCAAATAAGACTTACTTCTAAAACCTGTAAATCTTTGTTGATTTCTTCTGAGGCTCTGGTTCTCTACAACCATTAGGTACTGCAACAAAGGGGATAGTTGAATGGATTGGCCTGGAGATATCCTGATCCACATTTTGAGTGGGTTTTAGGATGTGTTTTGCTCCTGCACATAGTTTAATGGGACCAGATTTCACCATACCATCTACTTTGGAGGACTCAATTCCAAAGCTTCCGAATCCATCCTCTTGAATTTCATGTAGGCTGCAACCCAAATCACTTGCTTTCGTCCTACTCAAGTCAACATCAAGTGCTCTCGAAGTAGACTGCATTTCACTGAAAAAGTTCCCTCTTGATGACCCTGCAACAGCACTCAACTTTTCTTGCATTTCTAAGTTGAACATGTTAGGAGGAATTGTTGAATCAACTGCTTTTACTGCAAGTCTCTTAGTTTTCTTGCAAGGATAAGGGTCTTTGATACCAAAATCTTTTGATTTCAATCTGTCTTTTACATTGGTTCTGTTTCTGTAGCCCATATTGATGGCAGACATTGCTTTTTGATTTCCTCCTGTATTGGCTGGAGCATGTGGAGGCAGAAATGTAGTTGCCGGACTAGGTGAACTCATCACTTGTGAATGATAGGTCATCAAATTGCAAGGATAAGAAAATTCAGATGAATGATGCATGAACGGCGCGGTGAAAATATCACTTCTCGGCATAATATGATGATGGTTTTTCCTACCCACATCTGGAAAAGATTGAGAAGCTGTATTTGGTGGTTTTCCCTGTAGTGTTGCATGTAACAACCAAGGGGGCAGGCCCTTGGAGGAGCTCTGAAACCATGGTGATTGGACATTTTCTCTGCATTCCGGATTTAGGAAAGGAAAGTCAAATGCTGATTTTGTAAAATGTGGTGGGTTCTGCTTGTAATTGAATTCAGCAGGTCTTAAAACCCCATGTCCACAGGTAGTTTGTGGAGCAGAAAATACAGGTAGTTGAGAGCCAAACTGTAGAGATTCAGCTCCAGATATGAAGGCTTCTGGGAAGTTGGGTGCCCTATTAAACATTGCAGGTGAAGTGGGTAACTGAGCAAAATGGATCAAATTCGAACTTGGACTTCTGTCGGTGGTAAGGCTGCCATTTTGAAAATCTGAATTGCTTTGCCAGTTGTGGTAAGGATGAGGAAATCTATATTCTGGGGCTTTCATCAGAAAATTTTGTAGAGAGGCGTGTTCGCTGTGAATTTCTGAAGACTGTGCTACAGTTTCTTTCAACTTCCCTGATGCCGTGTCTGGAAGCCAACTCTGCTGGAAATTCTTGTTCAAGGAAGAACTATGCAAGGCAGTACTTGAAGGACAATGCTCTGCTATAATCTCCTTATCTGTCCAAACTTTTCCATCCTCAAATCCTTGAATCTCTCTGCTACTTTTACCAATTGCAACATCTTTTCCCATTAACCGCATTGTTGGTTGATTCATATTCGACGATGTGTGACCTGAATTATCCATAGGGATCATTCCCACTGTCTTTTGGTTCTGTACCTGGTCAAATTGTCTGCATCCACTGGTAGAGATATTCATGAGGTTCAGGCCTGAATCAAGCGGATGAAAAGAGTAGCTGCTTCTGCTGCTCTCAAAATCAAGCTGGTGTATACCTGCTCTTTGAGTGCTATCCAAGTAAGTAACACCTAACCTGTCTGGAAAATGTGAATTAAAATTCTCTTTAACATAATTCTGCATAGGAAACAAATTCAACTGATCATTTGGAAGTTCTTTCTCCACAAAATGCTTCTTGTATGCAGTCAAAGAATCTTCCATACTCGTTCTGTGGGTAAAGTTATGCGCTGGTAAGCTACTCGTACTCATCAACTGGGTAAAATTCTGCACAGGTAAGCTACTGGAGGTCCCTGCTATAGTATCCAACTTCCTCAGCTGGTTGAACCCACTTCTACCTGTTGGACTCAACTGGATTAGTTCACCGTGCGAATTGAGAGGCAAACCAATAAAATCCTCATCCAAGCACCTTTCCCTAAAGGAACCTGCTCTTTGTTTCCACTCTGGAAAGGGATATGAGGCACCCATCAAGTTCATGGGAGGACATAATGATTGGCGGTGCAGACCATGATCACTAAATTTATCTATTTCAGATTCTGAAGGGAATGGAATGCCCCCCCTTGCAATCTCATTGAAAGTGAAACTAGATGAAAAAGGTTCAGGAAATGCTCCTGCATTTTCCCTTGAACTCATAGCAGCAACACCATGGATAGGATGTGCAATATGATCAATCATCGTCCCACTGGAACCAAAAGCTCTGGAAACAGCAACTCCATGAGTATTTATGTGTGGTTCTTCTAGAGCAGATATCAATCTTGGAATGCCAGCATATGCAGGTTTATGTGAGGCGATTGGGTAGCCTTGACCGAACATACTCAAATTATTATCTTCAGTTGCAGCTCTACTTGCTGGTACAGATTTATCAGGCAAATGCTTTACTTTTTCCTGATGAGTAATATGTGGCCTCAGAAAATTTGGTATATCAGCATGATCAGATATTTTAGGCAATTCCTTCCTTCCAATTATACTGCAGGCCTCAGTTCCATTATCTGTGCCAATTGAAACATGATTTTCTCTTCTGTCTACCTCCATGGGGGCTGCTTCTTTATTACTGTCAGCAGACTGGTCCTTCTCAGATGAACTAACAAAGATATCAGAAGATAAGTTGCCAACAGTATTGTGTTGAAAGGAAGACAATCCATTCTTCCTTGGGCCAAGTATGTGATTCTTGTCAGAAAACCTAACATGCCTTTCTGAGTGTTGAATACCACGAGGATTTGCTTGACTATCACCTTGCATGCTGCAAAATGCGGAGTTCTGACCACAAACGTCATGATTCTTGAGAATGCTGCGAACAGCAAAAATTTGCTTCTGATGCTTAGGAATCAATTTGGATGTTTGAACTACTTTTCTCTTCTTTGTAGATAAGTATTTCAGATTTGGCGTCCTTGCACGGACAGTTACACCATCCCAAATGTCCAGTGCAAACTTCTTATTCAGCTTTTTGGCAAAAGTGACTGGATTTTGTAATTTGAGTTTGCAAGACTTCTCCTGATTCAGACAAGAAAGTCATTACACCATTTCATATAAATTTTTCAATCAAAACACATTATCATATACAAATCTTCATTCATAGATCATCCTTGCAAAAAATCATGCAAATTGAAAATCATTAAGGCTTCTAATAGAGACCTACAAAATAGACAAACATGGTGCTTTAAGAAAATACTATAATAACAACCATCTAATTGAGTAGTCAAATGGTCTCGGATCCAAGTTATTTTTTGCATAGATGATATTTGAGGGAATATCTAAACACTAAACTGTTCGGATCATTGAAATACAATATGTAGTGGACCCCACAAGGGTGTTCCTCAAGTAAACTTATATATCAAATATATCAAGATTTATATGTTGTTGGACTCTTCAATTAAAAAAATAAAGTACGTTAAGCATCAACTGTAGACAGGTAATTTCAGTCAATGAGATCAGTCGACCGAATCACAAAACCATAAATCAAGCAGTCTTGAAATTCAGCTGCGTTGCAAATAAGGTGTCATCTGTCCAACTCCATTACAAAGGATTGTAAGCTGTCGGTGCATATTACCCTCTCTCTATCTGAGGATTTCCAAATAATCAGTTTCATATAAAAACTAGCAGCATCCTAGAGAATGCTCTCTTGTCTAAACCATTTGTCTCGCGATTCAAACATTCACATTATGGACATATATAGCTGGTTCAAGCAAGATAAACTGAGACTCATAATGTCCATCCTTCTTTCAATCAATGGCATCAAGTAGCTGTGTAAAACTTCATATGGAGATTGTTCTAGACCACTAGATCAAAGTAGCCATAGTGCTGCTTCAAATTCAGAATTCCTATACAGTGAATTTTGCAGAAAGGAATCATCATCTCGAACTGCATATCATATTTATCTTAGAACAATTAGACCGATTCATCTTCTGGAGTGAAATATCATCCTTCGGTATCACCCTCTCGAACTACATATCAGGCCATGCCACAAAGATTAAGAAAGTGCAAAACGAAGAAAGGGCTCCAAATACAAGGACAAACACCCATGCAACAAATCTCTTATTCTTACATAATTCCAAACTTTCAAGACCCCATATCCAGCCAAGTAGCTAATATAAGCAGAATAAACTCCGCTTAACAAGATCTTGTCCATACGATAAAGATGTTTCACTGTTCGAGTCACAGTATTCTGATGACATGATGACAGAAGAATGCAAATCATCTACAACTTAAAATGATCAGTACACCCAGCATGCATCATATACACGCCCTTCCAAACGGTCAACCAATGGAGCAACATCCCAAAACAGTCCTCCATAACCTTCTGTGATGACTTTTTAATCTCTCCATATATAAAGTGATGTATATATTGAAATCAGAAGTTGAAGAAGTGGTGGACCCAGAAACTCCGAATGCCAACCAGAAACTCCAAAATATGAAAGCCAAAGACCAAGAAGATCATACAAAACAACAGTACTTCTTGCCCATTTCCACAAAGAAACGATGACATTTTTGTATTGCATCTCTAGATGATCAGAAATCAACCCGTTTCCGTTACAATCATATATATGTAAGACTTTGCAAAATTGCTTTCAAATTACCACACTTTTAAGCATAATAGCTAGAACCCATCAGTCATAAACACAGAAGCCCACCACTTAAGAATCTCAATCCAATCTCCCATCAATCTATATCAATGTCATTAATCAAACACCAGCTGCCATCTGATCAAAATCAGAGGGTACTTTGACCCCCAATTCCCAAATGATTATCTCCACAGTGGGGTAAAGACATCATCATTGATTAGCCCAGGATACACTTTGCTAAACCAAGGACAAAAACTGATCCCCCAACCTATCTAAAACCCCTTTTTTCTGTTCAAATCAAACCCGTACTGTACAGCTGGAGCACCAACCATCCTTCTCCATAACCCAATGAAAATCCTCCCAAAAATAACAACCCATAAAATCTCCTGCATACTATTTTGTTTCTAACATTTGTTCTCCTTTATTCTCAGGACCTCATTGCTGCTAAGTTGTTGAGACAAGGTAGTCACAAATGTATTGCAGTAATTTTATGCACAAAGTGTGAGGCAAAGAAAAAAAGGAGAGCAAACAACCAAATGATAATATTGCAACTCAATTTATGATATGAATCATGAAAACATATATACGCATTAGTATTTTATGGTATAAAAATTGACCACATACCTTGTTTGCAATTAACCCATCATTCTTCTTCTTCTTATTCTTCTTATTCTTCATCACCATCTTCTTGTTGAACTTCTTGTTCTCCTCCAACAACACCACCTTCTTCTTCTCCTTCTTCCTTTTCTTCACCTTCTTTGGCTTCAACCTTGAAACACTGAAACTACTATCACCACCACTCTCACCCAACAGCTCACAATCTTCATCATCACCATCTTCATCTTCTTCGTAATGATTTTGGATCTGAGGCGCCACGGCGAAAATCTCAGCAATAGATCTCTTCTTGGGTACTTTGGACTTGGCCTTCCTCATCTGCCTCCGTTCCTCCCTCGACGCCTGAGCAAGGCAGCTGTCGATATGCGCATTCACGGCGTTGACAGTGGCCGATGAGAAATCTTTACAAACTGGACAAACCAACGACGACGACGTCTCAGACGATTTCTGGGTTTCCTGAGACTCGACCTCAGCCTCAAGCTCATCGGCAACGGCAGTGAATTCGATGTCGTTTCTGGGGATATCTGAGCTTTCTTTGTTAACAAGCGTTAACATCTGTTCTGGGTGGTGGGGGTGGGGATTAGTGGATGCTCTTAAGCGGTGGAGCTCGTGGGCCCACCACTTGAACTTGGTGATAGTGATCGGAGGAAGCAAGGCCTCGACTTGTTCCTTCTTCTTCTTCTTCTTCTTCTCCTTCATATCTTCATCATCTTCATCAGCATCATGATTGTCTGCAGCAGTGAAGGGATAGGATTTGAACACGTCCACGGTTCTCATCTTTGCCGCGTACTCTCTGCAACAGACGAAATCAAAAGCAGCATATAAATTGTAAAGCAGAGAAACACTCACTGAATCTGAGCTGAACAGTAAGCAGCAAAGCTTACCGGATGGAGAAGCCTTCAAACGCAACAGCCATGGTCGTTTTGGAAGAGATTATTATTCTTTGAAGAAGAAGAAGAAGAGAAGGAAATGAGGATAAGGGTTGTAGCTAGGTAGAGAGAGAGAGAAGAGAATCAAAGAGCAAAGCTTTAGAGGAGGATAGAGAAAATGAGAGAAAGGAAGAGAGAGAGAGAGATAGAGAGGTGTTTGTGTTGTACTTTTTTTTTTCTTTTCTTTCTTGAGTTTATTATTATTTTCTTTTTCCCGCTCGATGGAGGGAAGGACAGACAGACTGAAGACTGAAGAGAAGTACTGATGGGCTGAAGAGGTGGTGGTATTTGCTATAGCTTTCTTCTCTCTCCTTCTCTCTCTTTCTCTCTCTAACAACAAGAGCAGCAGCAGCACTTTCTTTGCTTTCTTTCCCCCTATTTATGACTGACAGCGACCTGTGAGACCCCTACGCAAAACGCTAAAGTGACCCAACACAACTACTCTCTCTCTCTCTCTCTCTCTATCTCTCTCTCATCCCCACACCCTTACCTGTTTTTCCCATTCTTTTACATTTTTCTTTCTTTTCCTTTTATATACTTATACGTGAGGAACAGTTTTGGTATTATTGTGTATATCTAATATAGTATCTGACATGAAGATGCGATGCATTGAATTCATTTATATTATAACACATTCCATTCATATTATAACACATTCACAAAACGTAATACTATCGTAACACAATAATGTTGTGATAAGAATACATTTCAAAATATCTTGCGAACATTACTTTTACATTTTGTACGCACGTAAAGAATAATATTTTCTTTTCATTATGGTGTAAGTTTGCAGAATTTTTTGATGACACTGTGAATTGAAATTTCAATTGATCTCAATGATATACTATGTTTTTTTTTCTGTTATCAATTCAATATGCGTCTATATGATATATCAGAAGGAGAAGAATCGAACATAGAATATTGAATGCAAAGTTAAAATATTATTCACCGCTTGAATTACAAAGAGTGCATACTTAAATAAAACCCCATTTTACAATGAGTTATGCAACTCATTTTCATTGAAACTGTGGGCAGTATGAGAGAAGTATTTCTAAAAAAAGGATTATAATCAAACTACTACTTTATTATATCATTTAAACTATATCTAAAAAGTTCGTGTACAAAACAACACCCACATTCGATTATTCTTGTAGCCATAAGCAGTAAGGATTCTGCTATGCCTATGCATTCAAAAGCAACCTCCAACACATCACAACACAACAACATCGCGTGAACATACGCACTTGATTTTATTATTATTATTCTCAAAATAAAATTCAATTACATTGGATTTGCTTTCTCTACACCCTAGGGCGTACCTCATATATAAGTTTCATACATTATATAAGTACGTGTATGTATGTGTATAGTTATTCTTTTATATGAATGTCCGCACGTTATTATTATGCTAATGTCATTGTAAATAAGCAAGAAAACAAGAAGAAATAATACAACATATAAGACATATGCATGATAATAATGTTTAAATATTCGCATGAGAGAATTTCTGCTATATCTCACACACACATATATAAACATGGACCACCACAATTATCTACGTACAGTTTGGAGTAATTTTTAAACTCGCAGTGCGTAGTTAGAAGTGAAATAAGTTTTATTGGTTGTGTTGTGGTGGACCTTTTAGATTTAGACCTTGTGGTGAAGGGCAGGCCCTACTCGTGAATTAACATCAACCTTCTCTCTCACCCCCCCATGTATGGACCACAGTTGCAAACAAATTTATTTAAGTCTACCTACATCAAATGGTAGCTGGTCCCCTGACCTTAAATAGTTTGTGACTTTTGTAAGCTATTTACCAAGACAAAATGCACATGCTAATTATAGATTATAGATTCTCATTAGTTTCAACTTTCATCCACTGTACTAACTAGAAATGGTTATGCAATCCTTACATGTCAACTTGTGGTGTTGACATGTATCCTTATACAGGGGAATTAGTTTTCTCTTACCAAACCATGACAATTTTGCACAAGACGTTCTATATATTTTTCTTAAAGACATGAAGCATTGAGAAAACTTTATTTCTATTCAATTTACTTTGATTTGATTATTATGACGTGATTGATTGTTTTAGGATGAAGTCCAAAATTTGATACTTAAAAACCTAAAACCGAAGCTCTAAAGAATCGTTTTATACCCTAAAGAATAAATTTTGTCAGTAAATATGATCAACGTTGAAGAAAATTGATTAGAAATGAGGTTTTCTCAACGTTTGCACGTGGAATTTTTGTCCATATATATGCTTTCATGAAACAAAATTGTTGATTAGGTGGTGTGTCAACATATTATGCTATAGTATGTGACTATTATTATTGCTCTTAATAACAAGGACAAAACTAGTTGTATATGCAAAGGATTAATTGCATGGAAGGAAGATGTGCATATAATAGAACGGAATAAAGATCCAAGACATAAACCGTGGGAAATTAAATTTCGATGCAGAATGTTATTGATATCTCCACATGTTAAGAGAACCTTACATTGCATATATTCACAAGCTTTGTATTAATTATATACAATGTAAATAATGATGAAAGAAGTATAACATTGTGTCGAGCGGGGTTACCACAGTGGTTGTGGTTCTCTTCCTTTTCCATGTTTGGCACTCAGCATCGAAATCCCAGAGTTTTTTTTTCCTTATAATTAAAAAAAGGGGAAGAAGAATAACACTTTTTATTTCTGGAAAATATTGAATTAAAGAACTAAGAACAATATAAAAGGCGTGCGTGAAACCAAATCCTTCTCTCTTGCGTTGACTAAAATCAAGTAAAACAGAAGTGCACAAGGTACTTATCAAGAACAATGCAAAAAGTGAGCATCTGAATCCCAATTAATTAATAGAGAGCATGCACAAGTAGTTGGAAGCACTTGCAAAATAGAAATTATTTTTATACACAACTGTATATATATATATATACACACAGACATGTATTACATATTTGGTGAGCAGGTCAGCTACTCCCATTCACCTCTCCCTGTAGCAGAATTTAATTGCTACATCCACAAAATCTTTTGTAATAGTTACTTGCAGACTTGCAATTCTCCTCCGCAGGACACATATGCTTCCTACAAGAAGTTGAACTAACATTAATTAAGTACTGGAACTCCTGTAAAATTTATTAGTTTTTTTAATAATTTTCTATTGTAATCCATCGTTTTGTACTTTCTTTATCTGAATGGCATAAGTCTGGGCATATGGGGACCCTCCTAATATCATTTGTGATGTTTAGAGAAAGACGGTTTGTAATCTTCTTTTATGGGTCGATATCGTTTCTTTTAAAAAATCGATCGAATCCTTCATGCAATAATGTTTTGTTAAACTTAGTTCCATCTTCTAACCCATTAATTAGATGTTGTTAGTTTCGTACTCACTAGTTGAATTGCTTGCTCCCACTTACTTATACAAGAAACCAACCAGCAAGATATACAGATGGGTTTGTAATTCTCTTTCGAAGGTGATCAAAGGTAGGGTTTTCCCATTGCCCCAAAAACTAAAGCGAGTAGATATGGCTTTGACTTGTTGGAGAGTGAGCCTAGATGAAGCTCTTGAATTGAAAGTACGATTAATTTGCAAGCCCCATGATGGTGACCGTTGATTTTTTATACCCTATTTTTAATGCGCCATCCCTCTCTTCCCAGTCCCCCACTACACTTTCTACAATTCAACATCATCATATGCATTGTTTTTTTATATTATATTATCCTTGTGCTGTTATGCATGCATGCATGGTAAATTATCGGTTAAAAGTTGCTTTTCGTTCTTGTAGTTTGACGTAATTTCCACTCAAATTTTTGTAGTTTGCCCCTTGTAGTTTGTTTTATTGTAATTTAAGAACACATCTAAATTTCCATTCAATTTCTTGACAAAATAAACACATGTCCTCGACGTTGGGGGTATTTTGGAAGGAATTGAATGGAAATTTGGATACATCCTTGAACAGTGATAAAATCGAACTACATGAGTTAAATTGAGAAAATAAAAACTACAAGAACCAAACCACAGTAAAAAAAAATTGAACAAACTACAGAGACCAAAAATGACTTTCTCCTTAAATTATTTATACGTGTGTATGTATGTTGTGTATGATGTATGTGCATGCATGCTTTGCATGTAATATGGATGATAGGTATGCATACATTCATGTGATGATGGAGACAGGCGCTCCGCTCCACTGAGGAGCTGACATAGGCCCCAGCTACCAGAAACATGTGTCCCATGGATAAAGACACAATTGTACGAAAAAAAATAAAATACCAGAGTAAATAAATACTGTTTGCTTTTAACAAAAAAATAAAATAAATAAATTTATACTGTTTGCTTGCCTGCCGATGAAAAAAGAAGAAAGCTACAAGCAGCTAGCGTGTAGTAAAGTTGAAAAAAACGACATCTAACAACTATAGGACAACACCACAGATACTATATTTTTTCTACCACCCACCATTATTATATACATTTTAAACAAATAACGTCATGTTTATTATTTTTATTATATATTTTGGGATATTTGTACAACAAAAAAATCAACTGAATAGATAAGATTATGTACACTGTGTCTATGAATACGATATATTCCCACATCATTCAAACAACTTTATTTACCTTGGTATGGGTGGGTTGTGGATTTTTGCTAGTCTAAAGTACTATAAGGAGATGAGATTTCTCACACACGCATTACTAAGATATTATGAAGGTTCGAATTTGAGATCACTGGTCAAATCAATGCCTATTTTTACTGGGTTAGATCTCGTTGACGAGGATGATACACTCAATCCTGATTTTAAATCCCTAATTAAATCAAATCTTTAGCAAATAAATCCTAATTAAGCTATCCATCTACCAACCAAAATTTGGAACTCACCATTATCGACCAAAATCGGAATATATCCTATAATTTGAGTACTGATATTACATACACGGCCAATTTTTTTCATACTTGCCGTTGCCGATGTCAATTCCAATATGCTATGATCTGTAAGTTTTCCATAAAATCACAATTCAAATCATCTTTATACACAATTGTGAAGATGCTGCTCACAATATTCAAGGGGTGGGTTGGATTGGTGGAGTAACATTGGTAATGTGGTGGAGGATATTCGACGCTTGCTTGTTGATAGGGAAGAAATAGATGTGGTGCATCAACCTAGAATAGGCAATGGAGTCACATGCACTTGCTCAGTTTGGGTTAAAGGAAGGCACAAGGTTCTTTTGGGAAGATGCTGCTCCACTTTGGCTGTTGGCAAGATTGGAACATGATTTAGAATTGGCCTAGTCTGTTCTTTGTTTATTTTACTTTTTTTTTTTTTTTTTTTTTTTTTTTTTTTTTTTTTTCCCTTTTAAGGGTTTTTATGGGTTTTAACGATGCTACATTTTTGCCTTTCGGTCTTTCAAAGTGTGTTTCATTGTAAGTTTTTTCCCCAATTGAATGAAGTTACTTGTTTTGATAATAAGAAAAAAAAACTCTGATCATTTTCTATATACTCTTTTTTCTCTCGGGATGAATAGTAAGTATTGTTCATAATTGGCGATTTCAATTCCTTGACGCTATCTATGGGCTTGAGCTAGTAGGTGTGTCACCTGCTTTCTGAATTTGACATCAAACACAACCAAATTTTAAATAAATGTAGGAAAACATCGTAATAAATGGAATATTTATCACTGTTGGAAAAGGAAAAGAAGAAGAAGAAGGAATATACCACTGATGAGTGATACAGTAGTTGAACTAATATGATGTAGAACATACGGTAGGAGCAATTGAAGAGGAGTTGGAAAGACGCGCACAAGGGTAAATTGGTCAAACTGCAGATTTGGGTTCCAAGCTCAGAATCCAGTTTTAAAGTTTTTATAGTTTTTGGAAACTTTGTTATTTTCCTATTTTAATTCTTTGTTTATTCCTAGGGTTTCTAAGAGTATTTAAACAGATTTTACCCGTGCTCAGAGTTACATGTTTTAGGATAAGATTTTAGCCATTCTATTATCATGTTGCATCATAATCAAGGGGTTAAAGATATCAAATATTATTTGGTGCATAAACTGTAAACCTACACTCTTATTTATTAGCTAATTTTGAGTAACAAATTCCATGACATCTTTAGTGGAGGTGTGTGCATGCATCTTTAGTGACGAGTAAAATTATTTCTGACGATAAATAGGTAGATTACAAAAGTCATGTTAATTTTTCGTTCAAGTGAGAAAAAGGAATTAAAGATGTAAATGGAAGAAGAAAAATTCTCCCTAGAGAGATGCTCGAGAAGAAATATTTACCCATCTATGGAGAAAGTCCTCATATTCCAAACCCATGCAAGGTGTGTATGCAAATAATTAATTGGGTGACATAAAGCACGTACAAGATTTCTAACACGTGGATAATTTAACAAAGTAATGTAAATCATGTATAGAGGGCAAACGTTCTTTGATATCATGAAGAAAGTTGAAATTTTATCTCAAAATCAATCGGCAATGAAGATGCCATTATTTTGTACAAATTTGTTAGTGATGCATGTCACAAATTATTTTGGTAAAAGTTTCAGGCTAATAGTTAATTAAACAAATAGTACATATCTATAGCTAATATCTTCATTATAGACTTGGCTCATGAGTACAGAATTAGATAGCCAAGCTAAAGATTCTTCCCTCTTGGTCTTGGCCATCCCATCACCGACTGAGCTGCATCTGCATGCATGAAAGACTGAGCTGCAAATATAAAAAATAATCAAAGGGCTTCTCATTCTACCGATCGAGTCGAGAGAGTGAATCAAGAAGAAAGAAAAGAGAGGAAGGAAAGGAATGAGTGTTTTGTTATTAATTATTTTTCTCTTTCGGTCTCCTTCCTTTTTTTTTTTTTTTTTTTTTTTTTTTTTTTTTTTTTTTTGTTTGTGGGTTTGAATCTTTATGATTTATCTTTTTCTAGATAATTTCGGGCTGTTTAGTTTCCCGCCCTTTATTTGCTTTTAATAATAATTTATGTTTGTTTAGCAGCTTTTTGGTGTTTGGCCTTTTCCATTTGTGTCCTCTTCCTGACGCACGTGCTGCGTTGTCCTGCCTTTGGATTTTCTGATTATTATTGTGACTCACATTCACAGTTCACTTAACAGGTTTCATTCATATCAAATCAAATCAAACGTCCCCTACGAGGCCCGTCATCTTAATTAGCACGATGTTATGATCCTTTTTTTTAATGATTAATTACGTTTTTTTTTTCTGTCCTTAATTCTCTGGATTCTGACTTTACTTGTTTTGGTTGAGAGCTCAATTCTTTGTTTTTCTACTTCTGAATTTTGAATTGAAATTAACAGTGTGCCAAATTTAGCCCTTTTAAACAACTGCTCTTATCTCAATGTAGGGCATATGGAATTATTAGGTTTGTCTAATGGTTAACATTCTCCAAATTAAAAGTGAGCTAACTTTTAACGGAGTTGGTTGTTGTATAACTTATAAGTGGTTGTCATTAGGACGGAGCTGGAAGAGTTTTTCTGGAAAAGCCATTTTGGAAGAGCCAAGAAGTCAAAATATCTTAATAGAAAAATCAAAAGTCTAAATATCTTAATTGGAGTTTTGTTTCAAAACTGTGCACTTTAAGAGATTACATGGAGCTACATGTAAGTTGAGGGACCAAAGCCATCTCAGACTTTACCTATAACTTCGCCGCACATATCTCAAATCACACAAATTAGATAAACTCCAATATTCTACACGGATCAGGGTTATAAGCCTTCGGTATCTTAATATATTAACTGTTTTAGTAGGAATTATGTTTAATTTTGTCGATCAAGAGTTTGATTTCCAAGTTATTCCCTAGCTAGCTGTATATAGAGCTAGGCTTTTGCTTTGTGATTATAATTGAGTTCCTCATGTAGGATGTAGCAAGAATCTTTAGAACATTCATAATTAGGCAAGTACGCAATAGCTTAGGCCTATATAGGGTTTGCTTTTTGGTACAAAAAAGCTAGGCAGCTAGCTAGACACAGGTAGAATTTTAAAAGGTTAGATTTAGGTATATATATATGTATATTATTTATGAAGCATTTGGGAATTGGGAATTTATTTAATGTTTTGGACAACTCATGGCATGCATGTGACAAAGGAACAATCGATCAATTGTAATCACATGATTCAATTGATACATCAGACTTCAGACTCAGAGCCTCCACCTCACCTTGTCTACCAAGAGATAATTAAGTATTGACCATGACGTAATATTGTTTCTATTTATATATTCACATGCAGTCATTAGCCTTAATTAATCCTTATTAATATCCCAGAAAGCCAGTTTTTACAGTTGTGTTTGTGCGTGCGTTTTTGCAGGGTGTACTTTTTTTTGCCATAAAAGCCGATGTAAAGTAAAGAAAGAAGCGGTCATTATGTTCTCACGCACACCCACCCACCAAACATTGCCTTCTTCACCAACTTTTGATAAATAACTCATATATATTCCTTCCTTTTCCATTTAAAAAATTAAAAGAAACAAATTGAAACATAACAAACAAGAAGTTTTTCTTTTGTTGGTCAAGTGCGTTAAGTCGGGGAAATTACAATGAAATTAGTAATATTTTTCTTCCAAGAAGCACGCAGACAATTAGGTTGAGGCGTGGAAATTTCGCTTAGAAAATTCAAGCCCACGAATCGGTGCAGCAATATATTTCTTAATCTGTCCCTTTCAGGATACTACAGTCCATCTGAATCGCTGTATGACTCAAGTCTATTTGCACAAATAGAATGAGTCCAAGGCTCAACCACCAAATACACCTTTCTTTGGTGAGAAGTAAGGTCCTATTCATAGACACCTCTAAATAGTATAGTGAAAAAACCAAAAATCAAGAGCCTCTAAAACTTATAGGAAATGAAATGTATAAAATGAAGCAACACGTTGCCATAGGAACTTGGAAGTGAGGGAATCGCATTGATGTGGATGACAATTTAGAGTTGCTCTCTCTCTCTCTCTCTCTCTCTCTCTCTCTCTCTCTCTCTCTCCTCTAGTGCTTCGAATTTGGGAGAATAAATTCCAAGGAGAAGGTCCCCAAGTTGCACGTAATTAAGTGGAGAAGGATCGCTCTGGCCAAAAATTTGAGGCCATGCACAGACAACGAGACCCTTGTCTCCTGTCTCTTTCCTATTTCGATTGTATTTAACTTTCACAGACTATGTAGTCCAAAATCCAACCAATTATAATATGAATTAATTTCAATATTTTCTGTGTCTATCGATCCTGCATGTTCTAGAGTACTGAATCCTAAATTACTCATTACAAGATGTGATTTGCAGAATTAATTAGATTATTGGTTTTAATGGCAAACCCTGATGAAACTCGTCTGTTTGAATTTTCCAGACATGAAACATGAATGCAGTTAAAAGCAGTACACATGCATGCATGCAGATCATGACAAATCTTCATGAGCAGCAGAGCAGGTGTTGGCGATGGTAGCAGTGCATGCAACTCATAAATTAAGTGTACTTTTTCACCTTTTCGTTTGTGTAATTTATGTTTGGTCATTTTCCATTTGACCTTATATACGGTTACTTACCACCCTTCTTCTTATGTCACCATCTCTCTCTCTCTCTCCTCTCTCTCTCTCTCTCTCTCTCTCTCTCTCTCATGTAGATATATAGATGACGACTGATGAGGCTCAGGGATGGAAGAAGAGTCTGCTGCTGATGCAGCAGCAGCTCATTAATAATAATAACTAGTTAGTAATTGCTAAAAAGATTCTCTCTCACTCAGATATGTTTAAGAAACAAAAAAACAAAAACCAGGGGGTCACCTGCATGTTGTCTAGGGTTTATTACTCAGAGGTGCTCCTTCTTTTTCTATCAGTGAATCATAATTACATCATCATGCTATAAAAGCGATGAGAATTACTTCTAAAATGCTTCCAAATGCTTTCTAAAATTCTCAATGAATGATGCATAGGTGATCAATATGTCGTCTGCTTTGCAACCCACTATTTGATGATTTCAATGGACAAAAATTGTATACTAAATATATGTGCATCATTCTGAAAATGGGATCACACTTTTCTACGAAGTCAAATGTTGAAAGTAGTTCTTTTCATGCTAATAATTCTTCTTCTCTTTTTGCCATGATGTAAGTATCTTTGCATGCCCAAAATTGATATGAAATTAGGTGCTTTTGCTTCGAATAACCCAACCCAAGATATGATCAATTGGACCATTATATTTATTGGACCATTTTAATATAATGGGGAACAGATAATTTCAAAACACTATAAAAAAAAGTAGCAATAGTCACCAAATAACTGTTGTCAATTTTTTTTTTTTGTAGTGAAATTGAAAAATTGTATGTAATTGTTTGGAGAGAATTTTACCTAACTGTTTGTAGAGAAGTATTGGACCATATATAGTGATCATTCATGTTCTGTTTTTTTACCTTAACAAATGAAGTCTAAAGTCTGGATTTATCAATATAATTTCAATTATGAGCTTCATATAATATATATATATATATATAGGCAGAAAATGGTAAAACATTCAAAAATACAATAAATGCCATTGTCTATATATATATATATATATATATATATATATAAAGCAAAATACAGAGAATGGATTAATCAAAGTGTTAAAAGGACTGCAAATTAATATAATCAAAGTAAAATGGTAAAACATTAATTTGCTCAATTATAAAATTAAAATAAATTCCACCTAAGTAACTATATAGAGGAAGTTACTCCCACACTCCATCCACATTCCTCTTTTTACTCTCCACTCCAATCCACCCACATTTTTTTTAATGTTTTCTTTTCAGTTTTTTAATTTGTTTGTTTTTTCTAAATATCTATATATTTACATGATGTAAAAAGAAATGATATTTGTATATGTAAAAAATCCAATATAGATAAATAAATAAAAAAAAGAGAAAGAAAAAAAAAAAAAAAAAAAAAAAAAAAAAAAAAAAAAAAGGCCAATTGGCCAGTTATGAGAATGCAAATAATAATAATAATAATAATAATAAAAGTTTAGTTAGTTTTTCTTCTATATATATAAATCAAAAGGCAGAGAATGGTGAACATTCAAAATACCATAAAATGCATTTTTTTAATTCAAACATTAATAATTGAAATTATTAATTAAATGAGAATAATATGGTAAATTCACATTTTTCCATATTTAAAAAATTTAAAATTAAAAACAAAATTAGATAATATGTCTTACTTTTATGGAACATAACTACCCATATTATCTTTTCTGAATTCTAAAAATAAAATAAAAATAAAAAATAAAGCCAATGCATGTGCCAAGGGGCTAGTATTTTATAAAAGAACCTTTCTTAATATTTACTAGCCCCTTTTTTAATATATATATATATATATATTAGTAATTCAATTTAAATTAATAAAGAGAAAATAAGTGTAGTTGTATCTCATAAAAATAGTGTATGCTCTCATTTTGTTTTTGTTTTTCAAATTTTTTTAATGTAAAACTATTGTTAATTTACTATATTACCCATGTAATGAAAATGTTCATTTGTTAACATTTTCTTTAATAAGGGAATTTTTTGGTATTTTAAATGTTTTACCATTCTTACTACCTTTAAATATAGGGAGCTGATTTTCTCATTCCTCTTTTATCCACTTACACTTCCTTTGTTAGAAATGTTATGTTCTCACTCCTCTTTTGTCCACTTACACTTCCTTTTTTGTTATAGTAAAAACTATTAAAAAAACAAAAGGGAGTGTAAGTGGACGAAGGGGAGTGGAAAAATCACCACCCTAAATATATAGATAAACAATCCCTTTTCATTGAGGGATACCCTTTAGAGCCTACTATGAATTTAAATTCAACAATCCAAGTCGTCTATTTTTTAATTCTTTACTCATAGATCATCCTTGCAAAAAATTAGGCAAATAGGAAACCATTAAGACATCTAGTTGTGCTTAACAAAATGTATGAACATTGTGCTTCAAGAAACACTAAAATAACCATTTAATTGAGTGGTTAATGGATTCCGATTTAAGTGATTTTTTGCAAAGATGATATTTGAATGAATACCTAAAAAATAGACGGTTCATATTATTAAAATACAATGCATGGTGGGTCTTACTAGAGCTCAAGATATGGATATAGATTTTTCCTAAAAAAAGGGAATTATGATATAATGAAGTGTTTTGACAAATAATTAAATAGTGAAGTTGCAATATAAAAATAGTTACAATGAAGCCCAAAAAAGCCCAAAAAGAAGAACACAAGCCCAAGATTGTCAATGAAGAAGTGGGGTTGCCCACCTTCGACCATTTCAACTTTTGCGTCTTCTTCTTGTATGTCAGTATCATAACTTCTCCAGATTAAAGAAGCCTAATTTCGAGATGGAGATTTTTGGGGTTGGCTGGGAAATACTTTAAATTTCTCTCAGTACATATTCCAAGCACAATCTGAAAGGTAAAGCTCAAATCTTTCCTTGCTTTCTCGGTTCTGCTATATTCTCTTACTGTTCATCACTTTGCCCCTAATATCAAGCAATCTCATTTCACCATATGAACTATTTCCCTTTCATATTGATGATGCTTTGTGCATCTTGTTGTATCTGTTACTGTTACCAAATATGAGAAGGGAAAAAAGAGAGCCTAATTTAGAGGACCCAGAAAGGAGTTGAAAGGGAAAAATGTTGGGTATGAAGTTTTTTGGCTGTGCATTGTCTGCGCATAGAAATTTTAGCACCAAAATCACTGGCAAAAACACGAAATGGGCTCAAGGTAAATACAAGAGCGGATACAAACCTAGAGAGGGAGAGGCCAAAAACACTAAAACCAGAGAGAGAGTTCAATGGACTGACCAACAAAAACAAGTCATGTCAGCCATTTCTGAGGGAAAATCGGTGTTCATTACCGGTTCTGCGGGGACCGGGAAGACAATCTTGGTTAAGCATATTATCAAACAATTGAAGAAATGTCATGCACCTTCAAAGGTTTTTGTCACAGCACCTACGGGTGTTGCGGCTTGCGCAATTAGTGGGCAGACCCTTCACTCTTTTGCTGGTATTGGATGTGCTATGGCTGATAGAGACACTTTGCTACATAGGATTTCCAAGAATGATAAGGCTTATAAGAGGTGGCGGAAAGCCGAGGCGTTGGTTTTAGATGAAAGTAGCATGGTTGATGCAGAGTTGTTTGAGAGTCTTGACTTCATTGCCCGAGCCATTAAGCAAGTCGATGAAGTTTGGGGTGGGATTCAACTTGTTGTGAGTGGGGATTTCTTTCAGTTACCGCCCGTTAAACCTCAACAGAATTCAAGGGGTAAGGAATTTGCATTTGAAGCAGAGTGTTGGGATTCTAGCTTTGACTTACAGGTTAACCTTACCGAAGTTTTTCGGCAATCTGACCCTCAACTGATCAAGTTGCTTCAGGGTATAAGAAGAGGGGAGAGTGATCCTGAAGACTTAAAGTTACTAGAACAGTCTTGCTCAAAAGCCGAGCCAGGTCCTTCTGTGGTACAACTCTATCCAAGGAATGAAGATGTAAATAGAGTGAATTCAAGTAGATTGGCAAGCTTGGGCAATGAACTTGTTGTTTATACAGCTGTTGATAGCGGGGAGGATTCTTTGAAGAGGCAGCTTGAACAGGGGATAGCGCCTAAAGAAATTGCCCTGTGCAAAGATGCTAGGGTGATGCTGGTAAAAAAATTTGAATACTTGGCGTGGCCTGGTGAATGGTGCCACTGGAACTGTTACGGGATTTTATGAGTCAAAGGATGTGGGTGTGACAAGAATATGTGATGATGGGCTGCTACCGGTTGTTAGATTTGATTCAGGGTTAGAAATGACGATTGAACCAAATACATGGACTACGAAAGAGGGTGATTCAGTCGCTAAAAGAGAGCAGCTACCTCTCATACTGGCATGGGCTTCAAGCATTCACAAGTGTCAGGGTATGACTCTTGACCGCCTTCACACCGATCTCTCCAGAGCTTTCGAAAATGGAATGGTTTATGTAGCTCTTTCCAGAGTGAGAAGCTTGGAAGGCCTGTATTTATCTGGTTTCGACCCCTCGAAGATTAAGGTGCACCCTAAGGTTGTGCAGTTTTATAACAAATTTACTAGTGAACAAGATAAGGAGGGTGAGGATGATAATGGCAGCCAGAACAAAAATGGCAGCAATGATAACGGCAGCCAGGAAATTGATGGCAGAAAATACGTGCGGGTTTACTTGAAATAAACACTGGAGGAACAAATACTAGTTTTCTCTTTCTGAATTGTGATGCCCATCAGTCCAGGAAAAAGACTGAAAGATGCCGGAGTAAAAATTAGTATTTGTTCATAGAATAAGCCTCAATGGGAGGAGTTCGAAATCCGTTGGAAGCATATTGTAGTCAGGGGCAAGCCAAACTCAGAGCGGGGATTAATCCCACCCTTAGGGTGTGGGGACACCTTGTGGTATTTACCAAAAAATTAGTACTTGTTCATAGAATAAGTCTGAGAGGTGCCCTCAACTTAGCATCTGATTAGGGAATCTTCAGATTTTTGGCAAATATTATCTTGTCAACACTGTTAATGGTTATCAGTTGTTTTAGGCATATTCAAATGAATTTTTCCCCTCATCAAATGAGAGCTTATTTTTATTTTATTGTGTGCTTACTTAGAGAGATGAAGTCTTATAGCACATATGGCTTAACATTTGCATTTACCTTATCTTTTTCTGCCATTTTTTTTTTTTTTTTTTTTTTTTTTTTTTTTTTTTTTTGTTGTTTTATTTATTTATTTTAATATATGTTTCACATACTTGAGGGGATTAGAACTTGTGAAATTTTACCCACATGGCATTTAGGTCCTTTCGTAATTGACAAATGTACTGCAACAACACGATCTTGATAAAACGATTCAGTCATTTGGGTTAGCTAGCAAATGTTAAAGCTGCAAGTTCCTTCCAAATTCTCTGGATTTAAAGACCAAACAACGCCACCCAATAAGCCATAAAGCTGGGGGCCATTCCTAAGAACAACCAAAAAGTTTAGTTTTGTTATGATTATTATTGTATAAAAAAAAGAAAAAGAAATAAATGCTCCAGTTGGGAGAAACTCTACAAATTCTTCATGTGAGAAGATGTATTACACAGCATCTGTTGGCCCAACTAAGAGGCAAACTTGGCATGCTGGAATGGCTCAGTCGAACAACTGAAAATCCTAAAAAAAGGTATAACTATCTCACAAACTCTGCTAGAAAAAAGCTTCCTCAGTTGGAGGAGAAAAATCGCTTTTTGTCCTGCATGACATGAGGCAATAGTTAGGCCCCGTTTGGGATTACTTTTTTTTCGTTAAAAACCTGCTTCACTTTAAAGTTAAGAAGTTTTAGGTGTTTGGTAAAAATAAAATATCTCGATTATTTTAAAAGCAGTGGTCTTTTGACAGCAGCTTTTAAAAGCAGGCTATGGGTTGCTTTTCAAAGCTGCTTTCAAAAGAAGCAGAGATAAATCTTTAATGAATTTTTTTAATTCCTAAAATACCATCATTCATTTTAAAAAATAACACCACCTCCACTTCCACATCCAACTCCACCACTTACACCACCACATTCACTACCTCCACAACCACCGCCATCGCCATCGCCATCGCCATCGCCACCACCACCACCAACTCCACCTTCACCTCCACCTCCACCTCCACCACAACCACCATCACCACCACCACAACCACCGCCTCCTTCAAAACCTCCACATCCACCACCACCTCCACAACCAACACCACCACCACCACCATGCTGCCACCTCCACCACCATGCTGTCACTACCACCACCTCCACAAGCGCCATCCCTACCACCACCACCTCCACTCCATCACTAACACTACTACCACATGATTAGTACATAACACTTTTAACATCATGTCTATTTTAGTCATTATTCACAGTTACAACAATTTTATATTAAAACTTACCAAACGGTTTTGACACTGCTTTTTGTACTAACAGCACTTTAAAAATATTGTTTACCAAACACGGAGCTGCTTTACTTTACAGCTAATTATTTTCAAAGCACAGCAGAAACAACTTTTTTTAAAAGTGACAGCAATCCCAAACTGAGCCTTACTCATCTCACTGTAGACTGGGTAGATGAACGGCTGCTTGGGCATGTACGATCCTTCTTCAACATGGCCTCGAGATTCTGGAGACATTTAAGTGGCATAACCTGTACAAAATACAAGAAATTGCAAAAGTGCATTTACAATCACAGCCAAATTGACTTGCACATAGCATGAATACCACTAGAATGCAATTTCTGCACTGTGTGCAGCAACAAGAAAATTTCCAGCAGATGTATGAAAGGAATCAAGTATCCCAGAAAATGCATTTCCAAGTGTCAAAACCAGGTAATTTGGGCAGAGAGAGAATGCACCTTCCAGCGTCTTTTTCGAGCAAACTGGGTATTAATGTCATCCAACCTCTTAATTATTTGCCTGAATGTTGGTCTCTTGAACGGATCCTGACTCCAACATTCCTCAATTAACCTGTACACAAACTTCAAGTAAGCTTTCTTAACAAGAAGCTCCCCTTATCAAAGAGAATATACCCCAGTATATAAAAGATCTTGAGCATCGAAACAAGGGATTTTCCTCTCAAACTGGAGTTTCACAATATAATATTTTTTATATAAAATAAAATTAAAATAGAAAGCTTTGTTTCCCCCATCTTCAAAGCTTTTAGGTTCCAACAATTAGGGAGCCAAACTTGGTTATAATCATGAGGTGTAGATAGCAACAGTTTGGAAGACTGGTCAAAAACTCATTTCTAGTACCACAAACAAGTGGGTAGGCATAAAGAAAATGACACCTCATATATACATAAGGTCATATGCTTGCAAACAACTTACTCCTTCAATCCATGTGCATAATACTTTGGTGGAGCTCTAAATGGTGGGCGCTCATTTGCAACATATGCCTTAGGAACTTCCTTTTCTGGCTTTGTAGAAAATGGTAGACAACCTTCAATCATCTGGAAAGAAAAAAAAGGGTAAATATTATCTGCTTAGAACATCAAGAGCACAAACCCTGATAATTGGAAAACATTGATGAACAGAAACTAATTGGGCGTATGAACATAGAACAAATGACAACAAACTTGGTCAGACAACTAACAAAAAAAAAAATCTAGCACTGTGTGTGTGTGTGTGTGTGTGTGTGAGAGAGAGAGAGAGAGAGAGAGAGAGAGAGTACCTCTTGCAAGATCAAAGCAAATGAAAAAACATCCACTTTGGTATCATATTCTTCATTTCTGTAAACCTCAGGAGCCACATATCTCCCTGTTCATTGGAGATTTCATTATATCAGCAACAATAGGCATACATGCTGATTGGAAGTACTAGATAATCAAAATTGGAATCATTACATGTTTACATAAGCTTAAGCCTTATCCAGTAATGTCTAACATTTAGGAGACAAAGAATTGCTAAGATTCTAGAGCTCTAACTAAATTACAAGAGCCTGTGTGGGATTCAAATAGGGTTAGCAATCCATGCAATAAACTGAGGGTGTATTCCCTCTCAGTTCAAATTAGCAAAATTGTCATCCAAACAAGCTGGGTTTTATTTCTTAATAAAGACCAGAATTGATTGGATGACTCTACAATTTTACACACAGAATAGCATTGATCAAATAAATGGAAGATAATAATGTTCAGAAAAGGAGCAACATACAAGAAGTGTCTTGACTAGTCACAGGTCTATCCTCTTTAACTGTATTTGCAACTTTCAGTAGCTTGCTCAACCCAAAGTCTGCAACTTTCAGATGCCCAGAATCATCCCGCAATATGTTTCTGTTATCTTACTCACGAACAATTAAGAAACTATCAACAGCTTCAACCATTTATTTATTGATAGTGCATGATTCATGCCAGCATATAACTATGATGCTTCACACGCTCAGCTAAGATGAAAAAAGTCCACACTGTTTAAAACAATTTATTAAACTAGGAGTGAAAGAAAGAATGCAAGGTATCAATTTGTGCCCAAATTGAGCCCACTCAATTTTGTTCAGTTTAGGCTTCAACTTAAGTTTTCAACCCATTTATATTACTTGGTCACAATCCACTTGTCCTTCCTGCGCTCAATGGCTCATTTGATAAGTTTCCAGCTGATGACTCAGATAATATATAAGTAAAACTATGATGGTTTACATCTGTTTTGCCACTAGAAAAAATAAAAGCAATAATGCGTGTGTGTGTGTGTGTGTGAGAGAGAGAGAGAGAGCATACGCGGGCTCAAGATCTCGATGAATTATTGCTTCAGGTTTATGCTCATGAAGATAATTCATCCCCCTGAAATATCAGTGTAGTGCTCATTAAGCTAAGAGAACACATGAAATTGCCTAGCTATAACAGGTAGCAATCATCCACCTTCCACCATCATGAATGCCAAAACCACAAACTCAATCAAAGAATACTGTTTGCATTTGATCCACACAAAACCATGGCCCCAGTAAATAGAAGGTAGATACCAAAACTAACCAACTTGGCCTTCAAGCCCATTCAATGATTCACACAGTGACAACAAAACACCTCTACAACCAAGCATACATAGCTTCACTGTAACAGTCCAATATGATGCAAAAACTGCAGTAGTAACAGAGGAAACAAGTAATTGGCTGACTGCTCTTCGTTGGATTTTCTATTATATAGTTAGTTTCATTTTCATTATCTTCACCCCATATTTGAATTCCCAACCCATAAATTTTCTAACCGTACAGGGAATTAGAGTTCTCACTTTTAATGGGATGTCTCCATAGGGACTATAATTCTCACAGAGGCAACGCGGACCAAGCAGCTGACCTTATGATTTTTAACTGCTGGTAAGTTCCAAAACAAAAAAAACCTCCCCAATGACCCCATCCTTGTATCAAATTAAGGAAATCCACGAATGTGGTATGCTATGATTCAAGTCAATCAAGTACTAAGAATATTAAAAGAAATGACACTTGCTATAAATATTTAAGGAATTAAAAGAATTACACCTCAAATTCCACACACAAAATAATAGAACTCCAACTTGATAATATAGCATGGAAACATCAGATTCCATGTCAAGATAAGGCATTTGTGATGACCATTCACATTTCCAAAAAAAACTTGCAAACAAATTCAGTGTACAAGCCACTTGACTGACCTAGCAATGTCAAGTGAAAACTTTACTGCTGCTGTTGGCTTTAACGCACCTTTCCTTTTAAGATATGCATGAAAATCTCCCTGCAAAAGTAAAAACAAAGGCTCAACAAAAGCTTCGAATGTAATGATATTCTGATGAAAAAGACAATAAAAAATATATTAAATCTTTACAATTGTGTATGATGCCAAACAACCACACAATACATTTGTCTCATTTTGTTTGTACTACAATCTACAGTGGGACAATGCCCCGTTTATGCCTTTATTTTGTAATCTCAATGCAATGCAAGTGTTTTCTGAATAAAGTCAAAATCAAATACTCAGACACAAGATAATGAAACATGTAAGACGTAGGAATGAATTATGTTTTTCAGGGAAGATATCAAGCTAAATTCTTCTCATGTTTCAGTCAGACCTTGGGTAGATATTCTGTGACAATCATCATTGGACTGCTTTGTGTTACAGCACCCAAAAATTGGACAACATTTGGATGTCGCATCTTCTGAAGTAAAGCAAGCTCATCCCTGAATGCATTTCTGAGATTCCATTTAGCAATTAAAACTCCAGTAAAAAATAAAGATTCAAGACTTTTTAAGTCTTATCAAAATTACACTAGAAAGTATAATAGTAATAATATACAGACAAAAATTTATGCCTAAAGTAAGACAAACCCACACTTTATCTTCATCAGAGAATACTTTCTCCCCGAGCGTTTTAACTGCAACTTGAATTCCGCGCCAAGATGCAATGCGATAGGTTCCCTATCATATATTTCAATGGAAAACACAGAATAAACAGCTGAATAACGCAATCAAGATCAATATCGCCATTAAACGCATCATACCCAGTACCTTAATCATTAGTAATCCGTACTCAACTGAATCTTTTATCTTAAGCTTATTGAACAGACGCCCACATAAAACTAGTCACATAGACTACTTTTTCACTTCCTTCATTTCTATGTGGAAATGTGGAAATTTTAGTTAAACCCAGCCAGAGGTATATAGCTCCTCACAAGCCCAGCAGAAATATCATGCTCAGTAACTAGATGCATGCACCAAGACAAAAGAGCCATTATGGTCACATAGATTTGACGTGGAGCTGGTTCTCCTGCACCCAGAAACTCAAACTTCTGAGTTTCAATTTCAATCCCTTGACATCTTTTGCCATTTATAATTGCTTTATTAGCTGCTTAGTTGGTTATTATATCAGCTAGAAAGGAGGAGCCTTTGCCTTGTGTCACCGACGTGTACTTGAATCAGACTTCTTAAAACAGAATAAAAACCATTGCCTACCCCATAGTATAGGACCTTTCCCCATATGATATGACTCATGAGACGTACCTTAGTTATATCAACACTGTTGGAGAAATCAAGCTCAGTAGGATCAATTTCATATTCTGGGACTTCACGTGCGTTTTGGACATGCATGGGAGCCATCTAAAATTTGGAAGAACCAAAATACTCAATTTGTGGAACTTTGCATACCCAAATACAAGTAGATGACATAAAATCCACAAAATACCGGAGGTTTAGCGCCATGCTCCTCTAAAAGTTTGATCACATCATCGTTCTTGTAATACATTGCATCTGCAAGAGGCTGTTGAACAAATAAATCACTCACTGAGTCCTTGGCACTAAGCAAAGCAATTGCTAGCAACCTATACACACATACAAACAAACCCAAAATGACAAAATTGGCAGTGAAATGTCTTACAGTGCTGCCCCAGCGGTCTTGTGGGTCTAACTCGGCGCCTCTGTTGAGCAACAACTGAACGACGTCGGTTCGGCCCTGGCAGGCGGCGATGTGGAGAGCGGTGCGGTCATCAATGTCTCTGAAATTGACATTGGTTCCGGAGTCCAAGAGCTCTTCAATGGCGTCCAAGTCGCCCTCGTTGGCCATGTACATCAGCCTCACATTCGGGTCAACCGGCTCCAGCGTCACCGAATCCTCCCGGTCCGGTGCGAGCGACGACTGCTTCAGCAGAGTGAACCGGGCCCCTGCTGCTGCTGCTTGTTGTGGAGGTTGTGGCATGGCTTCCATGTATGGAACGGAGAAGAAGAAGGATTTGGGATTTGGGTTTTGGGTTTCGGGTGCAGAAAGAGAAAACAAACAAATTTAGAGGAGAGATGAACTGGGAGGATAAGAATAAAGTTGTAGGCTTTTTTAGCAGAAACAGTTCTGAGCACGATTGAGAAAGAAAGGGACTTGGTCACTTCAGCTACTCTGTTCTGCGGTGGAGTGTGGAATTTTCTTTTCCTATATATTTTTTTTACTCTCTCTTTCTTGATTAAAATTAAAAATAATGAAAAAACAAAAATATATCCTCATTGTCTAGTGGTCGTCGTCAATAACAACAAAACAGTTGCAAGAGTTGACGGCACGCCGCCATCACACCAACCCCATCTTCTTCCACAACCATATTTTCTTCACAGAAAATCAAGAAAATAATTAAACATGGGAAAATTCCCATTAAACATTTGGACATTAGGGGGTCAAGAGTAGTGGCAGAGCCAGAAAATTTTCACAGAGGAGCACCTAATATAATGATATAAATATATTTATCTACATAGTGACATTGGAATTAATTTTTATTCAATACAAAATTCTTAAATTTGATTACTATACTTTATTCTTTTATATATTAGATTAACTATATACTCATTATTGTTATTAGCGAAAAAAGACGAAAAGATATTTAGAATGGGTAGTAATAAAAATGGAAAAGAGAGAGAAGAAAAACATAAAAATAAAAAAGGGCAATCTGAAATTTAATAAAAGATTTGTAATTGTCCATGACTTAAGATGGCCTTAACTCCCTCCGCCCCTGGTCAAGAGCCCCCTCACAAAAACTAAGCACAATCAGATATAAGCCTACCCCTCAACGGGGTATAGCTCAGTAAATAAGGGCATTGACTTGCAGACTAATGGTTTAAGGTTCGAATCCCATGACACCTTGATAGTGTATGTGAGAAAACCCCCATTCTCATTGTAGACTATCACTTGTATTTATAAAAAAAAATATAAGCCTACCCCACTTGGGCTAGGTTCTTTCTCCTAGCAGCAAACTACATGGTCATACTCCACATCCAAGCCCAAAGTGTTAGCTCTGGTTTTTAGGAGGTTCAGGGTTCACAACCTCCTCCTTTCACATATCCTTAGCATTGTAAAGTAAGTTTCCACATGTTATGTGTCAGGGATAAAGGAAAAAAAAATCATTTCTAGAATGTTCGCATTACTCTTTATATATTTGGATATAAGTGATTAGCTCGTATATTTTATTATATTGTACGATATTTAAACATGATGAATAATGTTCTTTTGCTACATGAAAACTAAGTTGTAAATTCGGATCGTATAGTTAGATAAAAGTTGATAAACAATCCATTGTCACAGTCCAATAATACACAAGTTGTGTATACAAATGTACCAATTTGCAATTTGTGTATACAACTAAATTTTTCCTTAAGTATACTATGGTAAGTGGGAAAGGACAAGAAAAAAACTTGCCCTTACTTCATGAAGCTTGGCAAATACTTTAGCTGCATTATGAGAAGTAAACTGATCAAATGAATAATATTGTGAAGGCAATGAGAAATCAGAAGTGCATTGAATATATGAACATTCAATGAAAAGGAAACAAACAAAAATGCATGCTTAGCTTTGGTGCCAGAGGAGGACTCCCTTATAACCGAAAGAAAGAGCTAATTCAACTTTTGTAATTGGCTTTTTTGAAAAAGTGACATGAACAAGATAGTGATGGTTCAAAATAAATTACCGAAATAATAATTTTCCCTAAATTTTTTTGGAAATTAATATTTACAAGACACAATCAATAACTTTAAACAAATAAGGGAGTTTACTCTATACTAATAGAGAAAGGAAACAACTATACTTACATAAGGGAGAGTTATCATGATGTAGTAAAGACTCTCAATGCCAAAAGATGTTTGAATGAGTACAGTTAATTTTATCATATTTTAATTATGAAAAAAGACATTCGTAACATTGGGAATGTTTTGAAGTAATTGTTTGATCTACTTTTGTCGTCCTATACCAAATGGCTCTAGAAAGATTTTTTCATGTACCGAACTTTTATTGTAACTCTTTTGAACAGTTTTTGTGGTGCAATATTACGTTTTTATGTCTTAATTTATGTATTTTCTTTTTTTAGGTATGATGTTTATGTTCAGAAGGTAGGGGATCATCCATTTTTTATGAGCCCTCCTTAGAGGATGAGGTATTTTGATGGATTCCAGCTTTCACTGCATTCTCATGTAGACAATAAATTTAGTGAAAGCTGAAATATATCAAACTATCTCATCCTCTAAGCACAGCTAATAAAAAATGGATAGTATTTTACCTTATGAACATAAACATCATACTTAAGAAAGAAAATACATAAAATTAAGAACATAAACACATACTATTGCACCACAAAACAATTCAAAGGTAAATGTTCGATACATGAAAAGTTCTTTCTCGAGTCATTGGGTACTTGACGACAAAAGTAGATAAAACAATGACTCCAAAACACTCTCATTGTCACGAATTTCTTCTTTCATAATTAAAATATATTAGATCGATTGAGATCATTCAAACATCCTTTGGCATTGAGAAAACATAACTAGAGCTGACTTAAATTTATAGTTAACAATATCGTCAGCACCACATGAAGAAAGCATGGCCAAATGAGGCAGGAGGCACAATTAGAGTCATGCTAGATATGTTTCTCAACCAACCCAACTGCACATATTTCTTGTGTCTAGTGGCGGAGCCATGAGTTTATATTTGGGGGGGAGAGAGATGTAGGGGAAGAGGGGGCAACCTATAAACAAAAAATAAAAACTTTTAAAAATTCCAAATTTTCAACCTTAACAATGTTTGGAAAATTAAAAGGCCGAAAACAATTGTTTATTCAATTAGGTATCAAAATAACACTCGTCGTTCTTTCATATCTTGAAAACCATCTATGATTGAGTCAATGCTAATTTCGCATTTTAGCTAATCCTTACGTTCCTTTCGATGTACATAATCAAAGAGTTTGTGAGAAATTCGTCTTCCATCTTGTTACGAAGCCTAGTTTTTACTGTACACATAGCAGAAAATGATCACTTAACAGTTGCAGTAAAAACAGGAAGAGTAGGCACAAACACAACCATTCTATAAACAAGTGGATATGTCGTTGATCTTCTAGTCATTACCATCCATTGAGATAGATCGGAAACTGTTGATAAGTTTTTGAACTTTAGAACACTCTCAAAATGTTAAAGTTGTCTTCACCAACCTATCTTCTCATGATCTTCAAAGTCTTGCGGGTAGAACTTATCTACCAATTGACAGATATCATCAATTCTAAAAGACTTATTCACTTCAAGAGGATCCAAAGACGACCCTAGAATAAGTAGCTTTGTTGTTTGATCATGAAATCGGCCATTTAATTCTTTGAGTTGAGAAATCTATTACTATTTGAGCAAAATTTCGCACGGGGAATATTCGCAGGTTGATTCTTTGATCCTTGATCTTTCTTCTCTCTCTTTCTCGATCCTTGTGAAATAAATAGGAGTAAATAAACCACATCCGGGTGTTGGCCAAAAGCCCTCCCATGCCTAAGTTAGTTCGATTGGATTTTGATAAAGATACGACAATAGCTAAAATGGATAGAGTTTTCTCTCACACAGAGAGCCGAGTGGCTGCAGTCGTGTGTGGTGGTGCTTTGCCATGTAAGGGAGAGCGTGAGGGGGGCGGCCAGAGAGAAAGAGAAAGAGAAAGGAAATTTGGCTAGAGTTTTGAATGTAAGTTTATAATTACCTTGAATGCCTTGTGTAGCCATGTATTTATAGGCTCCTTGTGTGCTAGAGTTTTAGCAGAATAATCCTTATTTCGTTAGGATTATTCTTACCCAAAAAGATGATAGGAATTACTCTAAGAGATTTGGTGGAAATTGGTTCCTTGATTTAGGGAGATATTCCTATCTTAAATCAAAGATATATTTAATTAGGGTAATTAGTTGACCTAAGGAATATTCTTTTTCCACATGTCGCCTCCTTATTGGTCCGCGAAATATGTATTCCCACAATTACAACATAAAAAATATCTATCATGTAATAATGCTTAATCATAAAATCATCTTGTTAACGATGAGCTCGACCTCATCTTACAACATAATGAGCATTCATATATACGATATCTATGTTCTGTGCTTCACAAAAAGAATTCACTTTGGTAAGCAAAGAATCTCATCCATCATACTTTATTAGAAGAAACAAGATTCATGACATTTATGATGTCTTGGGATTGACATTGCAAAGCTTGACAAATTCATATGAAGTCATTGCCTCATAAGCTGCTTCAGCATCTCCTCGTTGAGAATAAGTAATTCCATTATAAATTATATTAATTAGAACTATGCATGTTGCACTAAACATATTTACCAAGCTAGTAATTAATTTCAAATGAGAACCCCAACAAATATCACCAGCACGTTGTAAGGTGCCAATTTGGTTCATTCCTTTCCCAATCTCGGGCTCATCAATTGCAATCATGTACTCAATTTCAGTAGCTTGAGCATTTTTTAGTTCATCATTACGCTTGCATGAAGCACCAACAATATTGACAATAGAAGTCAATTTAGTGAAAAGTGGTGAACATGAAAACTTCTCTTGATGATGCAATTAATACCAATTGTAATCGACGTGCTAAACAATGAACATAGTAAGCATATGAGCAATCATTCAAAATCAAAGCTCGTAACCCATTCCACTCACCTTGCATGTTACTTGCACCATCGTATTGTTGTCCTATAATATTTTGAATATTTAGTGAATTATGAGACAATATAAAGTATATACTTTTTCATTTTTTTTTTGTTTGCCTCAGTGATGCCTTGACACATGAACAAGCCCAAAAAAGCTCCTGAATAAGACATTTTTTGTCAACAAATCGTAACATTATAACCATTTGCTTCCTCTTAGATTCGTCACACGATTCATCAACAATTACACAAAACTTTGATTTCCCAATTTCTTCAGAGATTGCTTTCTTCCCTTTAGTTGAAAAAAACATGTAAAATTTCTTTTTGGATATGTGGTGATGTGTAAAAGGCATTTTTGAGAGCTTTATCTAAGACAACTCCATCAACTTTTTCATTATATGTAGCCAATATCTCTAATATTTGAAGAAAATTTCCACGATTGATTGAATTCTTTTTTTCATCGTGGCCTCTAAAAGCACATCTTTGGAATGCAAGCCACATTATGCTTCAATTGTTCTCTTAAGTATTTCGATTGTGTGCAATTTGGTGGGAAGAATAATTCTCAGCGACTTTTTGTATATGCTGAGATTGATTCATCAAATCCAAACATGATATCTTGACAATTTTATGAGGGGAGTTAGGATATTTCCCCTCATGATTTAGAAAAGAATTTTTTTTTCCATCTCTAACTTTCTTCCAACTTTGAAATCCCTCAAGAGTGAAAGCATTTTGCCAAGAATATCCAGATGGTTTGTTAAAAAGATAGCACAGTACACAAAAAGCTGCATATTCTAACCACGGAGGAAATAGTTTGAACCATAAACTTTGAAAGCTATGCTGATGAGTTACTAATCCTGATTTTGGATACTTGGAAAGTATAGGTTGGTATGGACTGGCGTTAATGTAAGCTCGTTGAATTTTGTCACGTTGATTAACATGATAATTCCATATTTGTGGACGTAGCCCTGGGTTGCGCTCTAAAGAACTAATATCAACTTCATTTTTAGTAGTCTCAATTCTTGGAGAACCAGAATGGTTTTCAGATGCTACTATCTCAATATTAGAATCAGGTACATATGAGGTAACTTTAGATATTTTTTTATGTTTTCTTTTGAAAAATCCATCAATTCTAAGATGTTTCTTCTTGTACAAACTAATTACAAATTTTATTTGAGGACATGATTCATAAATTGTATGACAACAAAAATTCATATTATATACATAAAACACGTAAGATAAGAAATATATAACTTTAATCAATGAAAAATTCAATTTTCACTCATATAAACATATACAAATATATTCTCACAAAAAACATACATAAATAATCAAAGGAAAAAAACTATGACTATGTAAAGTTATCTAATGTGTATAGAATAAATTTTTTTGAAGCAGGATGTGGGAGACCAAATACCCAAATTCAATTTTCTTTTGATGTGTGTGGCTGTGGATTAGGGATTTTTGAGAGACCAAAACTACTTCAGACTAAGTTCACGGTAGTTCATATAGGGATTTTTTGAAACTTTATTTGATTGGTTGCTTTTATTATTTTATTAATATATTGGTGGGCCCCAAAATCACTAAGACGTTGTTTGGTTGATGAGAAAGGAGGCTTAGGGATGTAAAATCAATTGCTTTATTATGTTTGGTAAGTCCAAGTATGAGAAATTGTTGCATGTCACATGGGAAAGTAGGGGAAAGTGAAGCCATTCTCTCATCTTGGATTTTGTTTTCTTTATTATGGAAAAGTTTGGGAAAATGAGCCAACATTAAATACACATTTTTCATGACCATTTTGTCCCATTAACAATTTAGAATTACAATATAGCATTAAATGCATTCTTTTTTTATTTTATTTGATTTCATATGGATATAATTGGAAAATTAAACAAACTTTGTTTTACATTCCTACACAAACCAAACATGTGAAAGAAAATAAAGTGGTATTTCTAGGTTACTTTATCAGGATTACCAAATATGGGAAAATAATCTTCCATTTCCCATCCCTCGGTAAAGAGATGGGAAATTATTTCTCATCATATCTTTTCTGCGAACCAAATGAGGCCTTAGTCTTTTAATTATAAAGGGAGATCGTAGCTTTTCTTTATTGTGAAGGGGCCACAAGCAATAATTTGTTACATATATTTCTTAAGTTTGTAGGGAGCAAGCTGAAACATTAAATATTGTCAAAATTTTGGGTCTGGCATTAACATGCCTCCACCACTGCTTGTGTCAATGAAGCTAATTGGAACATGTCGATAGGTACATAACCAAATACATGCAACAAGGTAAATAGTCAACAATGCAATTATTTAAAAGCAAAATGAAGGGAGTGGACAAAATTAAGTGAAAACCAAACCCAAAATTTCTTGGTATATATATATATATATATAGCTTATATTATATGAGCACTCACACAAGCAAAAGGGGCAGGAGGAATCGAGCCACAATTTTAATAGATTAATAATATTCCTTGACTATAATATTTCAAACCAATGGTTATATTAGATTATTTAAAATTAATAATGAAAACAAATGATAATGATAACATTGGCTTGCATTTCGTCAACATATTCAAGCATTTGTACATTGGGTGCGACCAAACTTTCGTAGTTTCCAGTTTTCATATTGCCAAATGGGTGTTGCTATTTAAATCATAGGGGCCTTCTCCATTGCGAACTTCTAAGATGCAGAGTGGTTGCGAACTTTTGTTTTTAACCATTGGATGGTTGTATGGTTTAGATTTAAAACAAAGTTTAATAACTCAGTTTTCTCTCTCTTCCCTTTCATATTATTCCGCGAGTTCGCTCATCTCTTTCTCTCTTTTTTGTCTTCTTTTCCTTTGTCAGATGTTTTCCTCATTTTCCCTCCTGTTCCTTTTTCTCTCTGTCTTATTTTCTTTCTTTTCGATCTTCTTCCTTTGTCTTCCTCCTTTTCTCTCTTGTATCAGATCAACAAATTAGTCAAACACGATTCCAAAAATTAGCTGAAACTACTAATTGCAATTGATAAGCCAAGGAGGGAATTGTAGGTCTGCACAGTGACAGATTGGCATTGGGTTTTGCGTTGGTAAGCATTCACCATTAGAATAATGAAGAACCTGAGAATGTGTAGGGACTGTCATGAGGCTTTCAAGCTCATTAGTGATATTGTTGAGAGGGAATTCGTTGTTAGAGTTGTTAAAGATGCAATTCTACATGGGTGTTCTTCCTAAAATTAGTAATTGCTCATGTTGGGAATTTTGGCTAATTTTTGGAATCAGGTTTGACTAATTTGTTGATCTGGTACAAGAGAGAAAAGGAGGAAGATAAAGGAAGAAGAGCGAAAGAAAAAAAAGGAACAGGAGGGAAAACGAGGAAAACATCTTACAAAGGAAAAGAAGACAAAAAAGAGAGAGAGATGAGCGAACTCGCGGAAGAAGAGGAAAGGGAAGAGAGAGAAAACTGAGTTATTAAACTTTGTTTTAAATCTAAACCATATAAGCCATCCAACAATTAAAAAACAAAAGTTCGCAACCACTCTGCATCTTAGAAGTTCGTAATGGAGAAGGCCCCTTAAATCATATTTACTGACCACATTGATGAGCACTTTTCCAATACTGGTGGGGCCTACCTCTATTAGAGACATGGTCAACACTGTGGTTAATAAATGTGGTACAAATAACGCCAAATCTATCAAGTTGTGTTGTTGGTTGAGGTGAGATCACGAGATATTTTGACAAAAATCTCATCATCGCAGCTTTAAAACTCATCACAGTTCTCTCTTATCATATGTGTACAATTAGACAAGTATGCGGGGCGCGGGTTACATATGGTAAGAACACGTGTCAATGATCCGGACTGCCATAGTGTATTATAGGGACAAAACCAATAATCGGTTGCATTGCATTGAGCCTTCTTAAACCCTGAACTGAGATTTCATTCCTCCATCTTCTTCTGCTCCTAAAGTCTCTAGCTTTACCTTAAACTCAGCCATTGAAAAGCTTCACTTCACAACTTCTTGTCCAAAGCCCTCTACTTTAGGCATTAGGCTACCAATTATAAAAGCCTTATACTTTGTTTCAGATAACATAGAGAAAGTTGAAAAGAGAGATATAGATGAAGATATAATGCAATGCATGTGAGGTTGCATATGCCAAAATGTTATGCTGTGCGGACGAGGCTGCCTTGTGCTGGGCATGAGACCAAAAGATTCACGCCCCCAACAAAATTAGCCAGTAAGCACCATAGAGTCCCTATCTCTCCCTCTTCATCTCATATGCCCAAGTGTGATATTTGTTAGGTACACCTAACTTCAACTTCTTCTTGTCTACAAATCATTCAAAGCTTGTGGCTTTATGATGATATATTGTGAAATTTCACTTAGTTAATTCATTTTTGTGGTTCATTGTGAAATTGAATCTTGGCATTTGTTAGGTGGTGCTTGTTTGTTAACATTTCATTGGATCATGCAACTTCTTCTTGTCTACAAATCATTCAAAGCTTGTGACTTTATGATGATATATTGTGAAATTTCACTTAGTTAATTCATTTTTGTGTTTCATTGTGAAATTGAATCTTGGAATTTGTTGAGTGGTACTTGTTTGTTAACATTTCATTGGATCATGATTCATGATGGTGATGTTGCTTGTTATTCTTTATGTGTGCATGTGGTTTGCACTAATTGGTTGAGTTAATGATTCTTTGTTTGTTTTGTTAAAAAAAATTAATATCTAATGTGATGTGACTGGATTTGTTCTACCTATTTGTTTTATTAGGTGCTTTTGTTTTACTATAGTGCTGCGAAGTTCTTGTTGCGTAGTATTGCATAATTTCAGCATATCATGAAATTGGGTGCATTGCAGAGTATTTAAACTTGAAGTATAGAGGTTGGAGGCTTTTGTTAGGACCATCCATAATTTCTAAAGACATGTAAAAGCTCTTTTTCTTTATGTCCTTTTGTTATTTCCTTTTGTATTTCATTACTCTACTTGCTTTTCTTTCTTTTATGAGTTGGTTTATTGAGTAAATTGATGTCATGAAGTGGAAAACCTGTGAATGTATATTTCTTTTGCTTTTTGTTTCATTATTGTGGCCCTGTAAGGGCCTTTGTGATTAATATATTCATATAAGCATATCTTGTACATTAACCTTCATTGTAATTAATTCCATGCTATAATAATGGTCACATAGACCATAATGGGGAGACCAAAATGATATGCATTGTGGGGTTCAATTGCTTTGCATAACTAAGTGAATAATCTGCATTCTCTGCCAGCATATGCATACCATATAATGCAAACTTGATTTGACATACGCTTGTTAGTTCCATGAAATTGTTTTCAAGAGCTCACAAGTCACAAGATCTTACGACAACGTAAATTAGGGTGTCTCTATTCAGAGTCCTCGTGCATAAGAGAATCCACTAACTTATAAAAGCACTAATACATTCCATTCTATAGCAACAATGGCATGTGTAGTAGTTTGCAAAGAGAGTTTTATAGCCCATTTTCGTCAAATGCTAATTTCAAGAATATAGTACACAAAATCAATAACTATGTATATAAATTTAATTTCATAATAACATAAAAGATAGTATCAAGTGCAATACATAAATATTAGAAATATAACTATATAATGTCTCATTCTTCCTAAGAAAATACTAATACTTGGGGCCTAATAACAACAAACGGTAATGAACTAATTTTCTAATTCTCCTATAAAGCCTTGATCGAAAATCAATTAGCAGATGAGTTTCTCTAATCAGCCAACAAATTTCATCAATTGCCAGAATATAAAAAATTAACCAAATTTTAAGGTTTCAATCAAAATATTCAAGGTTTCAAAGGGTTTTACATTAATTTCGACAAGTAATTACATGTTGAGTTATTGCTCATGTACTCTCTTTTTAGCACAAACTACCATCATATACATATGAAAAACAAGGTTCTTTTTTTTTCCTAGCCATAATGCTTTACAAAAGGAGTTCTTAGCATTCTAAAAATACCTAGATATATTTATAGGGTGTTGATTTTCCCACTCCCCTTTTACTCCATTTTGTTTAAAAAAAAGAAAAAACTTTTATATGGTAGGGAGGACTAGACTAGACGAGAAAAATACTTACATTTCATGTGCATTGAAAGCATAATATAGATATGTTGCTTAACTTGGAGGAAGAATGGAGATTATCTATAAGAGGTTGTTGACTAAAACTTATTCTTCATAATCTCACTATGACTAAAACTTATCCCTCATATCCCCTTGAAATTGGTGAGATTATGAGGATAAGTTTTAGTCATCAATCTCTTATGAATAATCCTCTTTAATCCCTCAAGTTAGACAACAATATCTATATTATGTCTTGATTGCACATGAAATGTAGGCATTTTGCTAGTCTAGTCCAGTTTAGTCGTCCTTAAGTGCATCTACAATCGTCCTCCCTATTTTTTAGTTAAAATTTAGCTAAAAATACACGAAGTTATTTTAGGAGTTCTCTATAAAATTTGAACTCCAATCTTACTCCTTAATTTAGGGAGTCATTATTTTTTAATTCAATATGATTGATCTATCTCTATTTTAAAAAAAAAGAAAAAAAAGTTAGCATTAATTAAAAGTTTAAAATATACATAAAAAAAAAGTAGCATTAAATTATAAGGAGCTAATATGAGTCATATATCTCTTTTCACATTTAGGAGCTCTTAAAGGTGTCCTTATATTTAGGAGGTGGATAAGGAGCATGGTTGAAGTTGTATTTTTCCACTTCCTCCCTAAAATTTATCTAAAGATGTGATTTAGGGAGCCTATTGTAGATGCTCTAATGAGTTAAAGGAGGGTTAGTGGACAAAAGAAGAGAATGAAAATCAGCTTCCTAGTTATATACCATATCAAATAAATAGGGTTTAATCGTTTTATTAGTCCATGAATTTAGACCCGATTTGCATTTGAATACCTCAATTTCCAAAATGGTTCTTGTGGTCCTTTAACTTCATTTTCGTTAGGACAAATGGTCCTGTCGTTAATTTTGTTAACTTTTCTGCAAAATGATATTTTTGTATCAAAATTGATTAAAATATGAATAAAAAATTAAAATTAAACTCTCTCACCCTCTATCTCGATTTCTACTCCTCCAAAAACTTTATTTATTTATTATTGTTGGTTATTTTATTTTATTTTTATTTTAAAGATATGATTTTTTATTCATTTTTTTTGGTTTTAATATAAAAATACTATGTTGCCCCTGCATTTAATAGAAAAAGTTAACAAATTGGGTAAATTACTCAAATTGTCATCAAACTTATACTCGATTTACATTTTGATCCCTCAACTAAATTATTCATTCAAATGGTCTATAAACTCTATATTATTCATTCCATTGGTCATACCTTTACATTTTGTCAATATTTCCGTTAAATATGAGGGCAAATAGGTCATTATTTACCCTAAAATTAGGTTAAATCTAACAGAAAATTAGACGGTAGGACCACTAGAGCGAATAATATAGAATTGATAGACAATTTGAACGAATAATTTAATTGAGAGACCAAAATATAAATCATGTATAAGTTTGAGAACTATTTGAGTAATTTACCCTAACAAAATTGACGACATGACTATTTGTCCAAACGAAACTAAAGTTAAAGGACCATAGGAACCATTTTGGAAATTGAGGTACTCAAATGCAAATCGGGTCAAAGTTCAGGGACTAATAGAACGATTAACCCAATAAATAAAGTATATTGTGAACAGAAACTTTTATTTTCTTAAACACGTACCAAGCACGTGCTTGACTTCCCCGTGCCAATACCAACAGAGCAGAGTGAGAAAGAAGACACATAAAGCATCGGATCTGATTTCAAGCTTCAGATCTCTCTACCCATACCAGCTCACATAATCGCATTCTCTTCCCTTTTAAACTCTGTGTCCGTATAATTCCAATTCCAAGTCTTCAACGAATTAATTGGAACAGAGAAGCCGCAGTTCAATTTTCAGCTGTAGATTTGGAGAAAAGCTTCGATTTCTCTCTGCCGCTGAGATAAAAACGAAGAAATGGCGGCGGTCGAAGTTCACAAGTTCGCTCAGTGCATCACTTGTCATGCTTGGAGCCGTGATCGCTCCAGTAATGCTCTTATCCTTTTTACTTCTTCTGTTTGGTCGCTGAGAAAATATGGGATAACCAATAGGACAACAAACACCAAATTTTTGTTTATTTACATTGATATCTTTTAGTTCTTTTATGTGTGTCTTTGTTTGGAAAAATTGGAAAGCTCATAGGTTGGAGCCAACATATTTGTTGAATTAATATGAAGAATCTGGGTTGAATATTTTGATTCCATTTTTATCTGCACTTTCTTGGAAACCAAACAGGGGGTTTGGGGTTAATTATTGTGCTGTTAAGCTTCTATGTTTCTGCTTATGCTATATATTTTGATTGTTGTTGAAAAATGTGAAGTAAAAAAAGACTCTGGTAATCAACTTGAAAAAATAGAGAATTTTGATCTCGGTTCAGACAATGTGTAGGTATTTTGTATTTGCAATGCTGTAATTTGATCATTCCTATTTTCTGGTAGTGCTGGCATTTTGTCCGAACAACAATGAAGTTCACATCTATGCTCTGTTGCAAGGCAAGTGGGAGAAGCTACATGTTCTTCAGAAGGTACTTAATTCAGACTCATTTAATTGTATTATAATATTTCACTGCACCATGATATGAATACGAGGAAAGAGAATTTTTTTATTAAAGTAAAATTTGCAACTTTTGGGGCGCTGAGTTTTCTAAGTTTTACTCAAGACAATTAGAAAGTAATTCAAGTAGTAACAGAAATAAAGGTAAAAAGCATTAAGAAAATTACTTAGATGTATCAAGCTGTTTGACAAACTTCCCTGTAATGTGATAATTGTTAATTGATATAAATTTGATGGCTTCTTGGAAGGTCCTGCTGTCCAATTTGTGTGAAGTATTGTGTTTGAGAGATTTGTATTTATGGTGATTAGTTATCATTTGTGTTTGCTGCTTCGTTGTCTTCGTTTTGTTTCCTTGTTATCTCTAGCCATCAGGCAAAAAGAAAAAAACCTTAATGTTAGAATTTTAGAGAGGCATTAAGTATATATTTTATTATTGGTTATTCACATCTGATCATTGTACTTTTTCAAAGAAAATTTGGCCTTAGCTTTTTGACAAAGAGAATGCGAATATGGTAAGCATTATTTTATTCTATCCTTTCGCAGCATGACCAAATTGTATCTGGGATAGACTGGAGTGCAAGGTCGAACAAAATAGTTACTGCATCTCATGATCGGAATTCGTGAGTACCTATGTGGTTTGAGATAGTCTTTGTTTTTGGTAATTTATTTAATCAAATAAGTTTAACTTGAGTTTTGGTCTCTCTCTCTCTCCCTCTCTCTCACTTTCTCACTCACTTTGTCTTTCTTACACTTTTTGATGCATTAATTCTTTTCCCAAACTACCAATTCTGGTTAGCTATGTCTGGAATCTTGAAGGATCAGAGTGGGTACCAACCCTTGTTATCCTTCGGCTAAATCGTGCTGCACTCTGTGTTCGGTGGAGTCCAAGAGGTACTGAATCTTTTTTTTTTTTTTTTTTTTTTTTTTTTTTTTTTTTTTTTGTAAATGTAAAGAAGATCCATCCGTGTTAAAATGTCATGCAACTCTAATGTGTATGCCTTTATGTACCAGAAAACAAATTTGCTGTTGGAAGTGGGGCAAAAACTGTTTGTATATGCTACTACGAGCAAGAGAACAACTGGTAATTAACATGATACGCGCAGTTTAACTTTTTGTGCTCGGCTAAATCCGTTTGATACATTTACAGATTAGAATTACCTTCTATTTTCAATGCTTTTTTTGCTGGTTAATATTTGCATTGTACCCTTTTCCAGGTGGGTCAGTAAACTTATCAGAAAAAGACATGACTCTTCTGTGACAAGTGTTGCTTGGCATCCAAATAATGTGCGTATTTTCCCAGTTCACAATTTGTATGTGTTTCCTGTACGTTCAAAGCAGTTGCATGCATGCATCTCATCTAGTTAGGTTTGACTCTGTCCATCCTCTTTTGCAAAGCTCCATGGTAGTTATTGTTTTCATACATACTGGGACCCGGTGCATGTGGGTTTGCGGAATCTGTGTGCACGAGGGCTTGGCCCTCCTCTACCCAAAGGTGATGAGGGTTTTATAATTGCCAATACGTTATGTTTAGGATGTTAATCCTTTATTTAATCTTGGATATTTTCTGAAGTTGAATCTTGTGTCCTAAGCCAGGGTGTCTGGCTTGCAATGCATAACTGTCATATTTGATGTATTAGACATGATTAGTATAGTTAGTCAATGATCTTTTACATTTTCCCTTTCCAGAAGTTATCTTTACCTTGATACCTGCCTTTTGCTGAACTATTGGGACAATTTCATGTTCAGTTGTTAGTTTGGTTGCTAAGTAATTAACCCTTTAGCATGTTTAAGTATTCATATATGCTCATTTTTTACAGATTCTTCTTGCAACTGCATCTACAGATGGAAAGTGCCGAATATTTTCCACCTTTATTAAGGTCGTTGACGCAAAGTATGTTACATGTAGTTGTAGAGCTGTCATTCTTTGGATTTAGTCTAGTTCTTATTTTAGTTGTGTATATTATAATTATAATTGCTCATGCATTACTCAGGGAATCAAGAACAGGCCCATCTGCAGATTCAAAATTTGGAGAGGTGCAAAAAATTTCCCTTGTCGAAACACAGCTTTTTCTAATGCATCAATTTATATATTTGACGTATAGAATAGATAACAAACAGTCTCTTACCAGTTAATAACTGCTGCTTGGTTTGATTACGCATTTAATCATATAGAGTTGTTAGTACTAGTTACCTGTAGCACAATGTAATGTTGTAAATCCAATATTAAAACCTAGCCACTGATTTATGAAATACTCATAAGTAAATATGTTTTCTTAGCTTACCCTTAATCTAATTTCCCATTATGAGCATTGTCACAATGTTCTAAACGTTATGGAATATGTTAAACTCTAGCTCGTTGTTTCTACAAAAGAAGAATAAACAATGTAGCTCATTGTTAATTCAATAGGTATTGAATCAGTGCAAGAAAGTTAAATAATAATTGAGTATGTGCTAATTCTAAATTCTAAACAGTAAGTTTCAAGACTCCAACCTGCTTGGTTTTCTAAAATTAAAGCAAAATTAGATTTTCAAAATTTAGTATCATTTGTCTTAAAGCCCATAATTGGTGACCCTGGTTTGGAGACATTGCTTAGTGGTATCATATTGTTTTCTAGCCACCCCCATTCATGCATTTTGCTTTTTGTCTTGCCCTTTTGTAGAAGCTAACCTTGTTTTCTTTCTGGTGAAACAGCAAATTCTTCAACTTGATCTCTCCTTTACTTGGTCATTTGGTGTAAGGTGGTCACCAAGTGGCAATACCTTAGCATATGTAGGTCAGACATATCTCCTTTCTGCATGTTCTTTACAAAGATAAAAAGCTTTTGGCATAGTGTATGTTGATAGCTTGGTAGGCAGTGTTTCAAATTGTCAAGTTAGCAGCTGGTTTGGGTATTATCATTCATTTCCCACTAATTGGTTTCTGGGTTGTGGCATTATGCAGGCCATAATTCTATGATTTACTTTGTTGATGATGTGGGACCTTCTCCTTTGGCTCAAAATGTTGCATTCCGTGATTTGCCTCTCCGTGATGTGGGTCAGCATCAACTCATGTTAACTTTTTGAGAGTCTAAATATCTACTCCACATGTAATGAACTAACTTATTTCTATTTGGGTATCGTCAATCCATATGTGGCACTTTTTCAGGTCTTATTTCTTTCTGAAAGATTAGTTATAGGTGTGGGATTTGATTGCAACCCAATGGTTTTCGTGGCAGATGAAAGAGGAATATGGTAAATGCCTTTTCCTGATGGCTTTGTTCTTTGGAGGAGGATAGCAAAATAATAGCTTTGTTCTTTTCTCTGTAGGAGTTTTATCAAATTTCTGGGGGAAAGAAAGACAACATCTTCAGGTCCAAAATATGGTTCACAGGTAAATACCTGGTTGTTTATATGTTGAGAGAGAGAGAGAGAGAGGTTTTTTTTGGGGGGGATAAAAATTACATGGTTTTCACATTCCTCTATTGTAGTGCATTAAATGCGTGCCTATTGTAAATAAATATACTCAACTTGCCAGGGGCTGTTATACTGTGGTTGTAAACATGTTGAATAGGTTGGAAATCGGTCTTGGGTTTAAGAGTTCCTCCATGTTTTGAAGGAGAAGAAAAACAGCAAAGAATGTTAAAAGATGCTATTATTCTGAGTTTTAAAATGTGAAATTGCTTTAATGTTTTGTAAAGGCCCTGCTGATAATTCTGACCATAACTCAGCTGCATATGCAGTGGGACAACAGTTTCAACTGTTAGTTCTCATCTACACCACAATTTTATTGTTGGCCTAGTGAGTTTGTCTTCATTATTTAGTAAAGCTTGTGTGCGGTATGTTGGAGATAGTGAACTAAGCAAGCAGTCTTAATCTCTGAGAGCATAACAGGAATTTAGTGAACATTTCGAGTTCATTGTTAGTGTAAACTGGATTTGCGGTTTTTCCCTGTTATGTTGTGGAGCAAAAATCACTCATCACATTATGCTATCCCTGTTCCTATTTCTCAACTGGATTTTTCCCTTACAGTTTTCTGAAGCATTTGGAAAGCTATATGGCCAACCAAAACAGGGATTCAACAATGATACAAATGAGCATTCAAGATCACGAGCAGGGGTCCATGAGAACTGCATCAAGTACTTCACTTTTCCTTCTCATTAGATATTCTCTGTGTAGTAGCCCCAGTTCCATTTCAAACATTACATCTCCACCCTAGTTGTCAGGTGGGAGGTCTGACTGATGAATTGGGTGGACGACTCTGGATTAAGGGCTACCTTTATATGTTTTATATATTTTCACATAACAATCCTCCCTGGTAACTGTAGTTGTATCGTGCCGCTTGGAGATCCAGGGAGTTCTAAAGTGAAGCGCTTCAGCACATCGGGTTAGCAAGTCAATGTTAAATTTAGTTTTCAATCGCTTATCGTAGAATCCTTTCCTGTTTCCACTGAATCTACTTTGGTTAGCTCTAACACCTTGACATTGCAGGATTGGATGGAAAAATTGTTGTCTGGGATATGGGGAACCAAGAAGATTTAGCGGAGTACTTGTAAAACTTCATCAATCACCATAAACATAAAGAATATCTGTGTAATATAGGTGGACGCTGGGAATGTTCTTTGTATATTTCACGTGACTGAGCAATTGGCAATATTTCTATAGAAGCCTAGGAGAAAATAAACTGCCAAATCGTGGTGATTTTAGTTTTGTATACCTCGTGTATCACTACATGTAATGTATTTGCCCTCTGCCATTGCCTCGTGTGCTCACTCTTAAGAGAGGAAAATTCATCCCATTTGACGTGATCAAGAAAAACAAAATATTTGTTTTATTATTGTTATTATTGAAGCTGTTGAATTACAGTACCACAAAAGAAATTGAGTTTAATGCACCACCCATAATCCTGTGATTTTATCCAATCCTTTTTTCAATGGGATAGAAATTGAATTTATAATTTTTGGCAATCTAACTCGGTATATACACAAGGGCTTGTAGCTCCAGTGGTTGGGTGCATGTGAGCTTGTATCTTAACCAGTTAAGAACAGTTATCTTTTAATTGTTGGATTAGGTCTAACTAATTTGATCTAATGATTAATCAATTTGATCCAACGGTAGAGATAAGGCGATGTATAAGGTTGTCACTGTAGACTTCTTGCTCCTGCCAGATAGCCGTCATTTTTTGTATGTGGTAAACACAGGGCCCAGAGGCCCAAACAAAACGGACTAGGAGCAACTCCTGACAGATAAAACAGTTGAGCATTGTTCAGTCACCGTTTTCAGCCAATCTTCAAAATCTTCAAAACGTCACAGTTGGAGCATTTCTCTTCCTCACATCAGTCACCATTTCCCTTGTAGCCGAGATTCACACAATTCATCTTACAAGTCCCAGTTGCAGAGAAAGCAAGTCAAATAAACTATGATATCAACACTCCAACCTCCACGCTCACTCTTCCACTTCCGCTCTAACCCCACCCTCCTCCTCCGCTACACCTCCCTTAAACCCCTCTCTTCCTTATCCTCACAGTCCGTCACCCACTCCACCATCACAGACCAATCCCAATCCCCAAACCCACCATCACACTCCCAAATCCTCTCCACCCGCCACTCCCTTCTCTCCCGCCACCTCACCGCCACCCAACTAGCCGAGTCCTTTCTCACTCGCCTCCGACTCAATGAGCCCCATCTGCGCTCCTTTCTCCACGTGTCAGACTCGGTCCTGGCCCAAGCCCGTGAGCTTGACGAGAAGATTCAGAGGAATGAGGAGTTGGGTCCCTTGGCTGGGGTACTTGTTGCCATCAAGGACAATATCTGTACGGCTGAAATGCCCTCCACGGCTGGGTCTCGTGTTCTGGAAGGCTATACGCCGCCGTATGATGCTACTGCCGTCAGGAAGATTAAGGAGCTAGGTGGGATTGTGGTGGGTAAGACCAATTTGGATGAGTTTGGCATGGGCAGCACCACTGAAGCCTCTGCCTATCAGGTTTTTCTCTTCTGGGTTTCCTTTCTTTTCTCTATATAATTTGTGTGTTCTGTGAAATTTTCATTTTTGTTATTCATCTTGGAAGAAATGCTTTAACAGATTAGAACTTTATATTACAACTTCATGGAAATGAAAGTTTAGTTGAATAAAGAAGTTAATTTTAGTCTTTTATGGAACTTTTAGAATGTGAGTTACCCGTTTTATTGTGGGTAGTAAAGCAGGTTGGTTGTTAGTATTAGTAAAAGTCCAATAGAGTGGGGTTTTGGAAGTTCGTTTCTTTATGTTTCCCACTGGTAACTGGGGTTGGTTTACTCAGGTGGTGCATCTGTTCATTCATTAGGTGACTGCAAATCCATGGGACATTTCTCGGGTGCCCGGAGGGTCATCGGGAGGCTCGGCTGCAGCTGTGTCTGCCAGGCAGTGTATGGTGTCACTGGGAAGTGATACTGGTGGAAGTGTGAGGCAGCCAGCATCGTTTTGTGGAGTTGTTGGGTTGAAGCCCACGTATGGGCGTGTCTCAAGATTTGGACTTATGGCATATGCATCATCGCTTGATGTCATTGGCTGCTTTGGTACGTCTGTTGCTGATGCTGGGATTCTTCTGCATGCAATTTCCGGCCATGATAGATTTGATGCCACCAGTAGCAAGCGTGTAAGTAAATTTTGTGTCTGATATTTTTTGTATTGTACCCATGCATATGTTGTCAAATATTTTGCAAACTTTGATTGTCACAAATCATGATTTGATTCCATATCAACCAAGTAATTCCCCTACAAATTTCATTACCACATGGAAATCCTCTGGAAAAATATATTTTGAACATTCTTGTTAGTAAAATAAATAATTTTAGCATACAGGGGGTTGAAGAAGTATCAAATTCTGTGTCATGTCCACCTCTGAAACCTCTAATGAGGGCTCTAACTGTACTTTGGTCACTATCTTTTGAAGATTCACCATGCGTAATTTTAGCAGGATAAGCCAACTTATCTTGTCATTATGCATCCTGAATTTGAGCTCTGAAATGTTTATTCAACAAAAAATATATAGACTAAAGACTAATATCAGGAATTGGTTGGTTGATGTAAATGCATTTGAATTTCTCTTTCAGGAGGTTCCCGACTTTTCAGCTCAGTTTGTTTCCATGAATTTGCTAGAATATAAACCTCTAAAAGGGTTGAGGATTGGTCTGATCCGTGAAACTCTCGATGATGGTGTTGATACTGGAGTAATTTCGGCAGTCCGTACTGCTGCTTTGCACCTTGAAGAATTAGGATGCTGCGTAACAGAGGTCTACCTTCTTCTTTTTTGTTTTTTTGTTTTTGGAACTGCTCAACTTCTCTGTTTCTTCTTCAAAATGTCATTTGTACCCCTTCTTGTGTCTTGGTTTAATATACTTGAAACATTAAATTGCAGGTCTCATTACCATCTTTCTCACTTGGGTTGCCAGCCTATTACATTCTTGCTTCATCCGAGTCATCTTCGAACTTATCACGTTATGATGGTGTCAGGTAATTTTTCTAATATATTAATTTTCATCTCTGCAAGGTTTTCATTTGTGTATTTTAAGGGGAGAAGAGAGAGTAAGTAAGTATAAGCTTGTTTAGATTTCCACTGTGACTGGAAGAAAAAGAGAAGTTGTTAAACTTATTCTTAAAATCTCTCTCTGCATGGTATATTAGAATAATAAGTATGCTCATAGTCGTTATTATTATTTAATCAATATCCAGGTATGGAAACCAAGTTGCTGCTGATGAGCTGAACTCACAATACATGGATTCCCGAGCCAAGGGTTTTGGTTCTGAGGTACATTATGTATAGGTGGCTAGTTAACACTGTTTTGCTGTACATCCTGTTGGGTTTGAAGTTTCTATTGATCAAAACATTGTTGCAGTGCTCTTTGCATAGTTTTTTCTTGGTTTCTTTTTGAAAGCAGACTTATACCCATTTTTGTTTTTTTGCAGGTCAAAAGGAGAATTCTAACAGGAACATATGCCCTTTCAGCTGGTTATTATGATGCATATTATAAGCGCGCCCAGCAGGTACCATGACTTTCATGCTTAAAATTTTCATTTAAAAAATACATTGTTGTGTTAAATTTAATAATGGATTTTTGGTGGGAGGAGTTAATCCCATTAGTGTTTGCATTCTGACATTAAAATATTGAAGAAACCAAAACCCTTGACATTCATAAAAGCTAAAAAGACCTCATGAGAAATCATTTATCTGAGGTTTCACCTAACAACAATCTTGTATTCTCAATCCTCATGAATGGTCTTTTAGGGTAGTTTATCAGTGCTGCAGTAGTTTATGTAATTTATATTTGCATACCATGCAGCCTCTCTGTAGAATCTCATGCTTGGTTATGTTCTCAGCTTCTTACTCCTACGGATTTATGGTGTTCAAGGAGGAATTAATGATTGTTATAGTGTTTTAGGTGAGGACTGTAATTCAGAAAAGCTTCAAGACAGCACTGGATGAACATGACATCCTAATTTCACCTGCTGCTCCGTCTGCTGCTTATAAAATTGGTATGCTATTTTCCAAAATGCGTATGCTTTTCATTTTGTTTTAAATGACACGGTTTTAGTAAATCACCCATTTACTTTTATCTTTCCAGGTGAAAAGAAAAATGATCCGTTAGCAATGTATGCAGGTGACATAATGACTGTAAGCACTTTTCTGAGTACCCCAACTCCTTAAATTCTGTTTATTATATGCATGTGTTGGGTGTGTGTATGTTTGTACTGGGACTTTTATGATAATTGAGTCACAATATTGGACATGTACACAAAAAAACATATTCTTGCTTATCAATACTCAGCTAAACTCATGTCATCTAAGCCCTTTCTGTTTCTGAGCAATTTTTTTGTGGGCGTATTTAAGCCTCCTTTAATTCTTTTCACCAGTTTAATTACTTTTGCTGCTAGGGTCAACAATGTCTGGCTAGTATAATTTGTGTACATATGTATTTAATTGCAGTGAATACTCGCGTTTTTTGAATGATACACCTTCACCCAGCTCTATATATGTGATCTCAATTTTAACAGTCTTTCAAAAAGAGTACATAGTTGACATTCAGACCGTTGTTTCCGGAATGATGCTATTGTGGTAAGAAGTTTAAAATGGTCCAGGATCTTATTTTGGGGAATCCAGCGACACACATGTTGACTCTTGTTTATGATGCTCTATGTATCATATGTGCTTGTTCTCCATTGAAACTTTTATTGCCTGTCATGTGATGTAGTTTCCACTAGTAAGATGACTAAATGACGCTGATCTGTTTCTACTTAATCTGTATGCAGGTCAATGTTAACTTGGCAGGTCTACCTGCATTGGTTTTGCCATGTGGATTTGTTGATGGGGGGCCTGCAGGCCTTCCTGTTGGTCTTCAAATGATTGGTGCAGCATTTGACGAGGTATTGCCTTGTCACCTTCTACATAGCAAACTTTTAATTTCCGTTGGGTATTAGCATTCACCCTGACCTTGTTTTTCTGGTATTTATATGGCGAACATGAGTGAAAACTTGCTACATTAACATATTAAATTAAACACTTATTGGGAAGTGACTCAATTAAATGAAAAGTACGGGATTGCAGAGTTGAGTAGCTGGTAGTTGATTTGAGATTTTTCCACTGATTTTGCAGGGCAAATTGCTCAAAGTGGCTCATATTTTTGAGCAGACACTGCAGAATTGTAGATTTGTTCCTCCATTGATAGCAGATGAGGTTGCATGATAGCTAGCTACCAGAATTGATGGTTGATGTGCTCAACTGAAAATGGCGTTTGACACATGTAATCCATTTTATAAAATTGATCAGCCTGACTTGTAACAAGTTCAAAATTTTCCAATTTTCTCAAATTGATCAATGAACCATTGAATTAACTTTATCAATCACCAGTTATTCTGTCACAGCTTTGTGCCATAGCCCAAACAATATTCTGTATGAGCAGGTTTCTTTATAGAGAACATCAACATCACTTGAGAATGACATCAGGCATGTTCTTTGGAAGCTACTAAATATCATCTTTTATATTGAAATGTCCCCAACTAAATTGTCCAAGTTAACCCATACTTATATTTTTGGGTTTCATTTTAATAAATTATCAAAATGTGGTGTGATTGATCTATCAATTTTTGGGGCATAAGTTTTATGCCAGGGAAATCATCACACTCGGATGGATGACTTTAAACGGTTGATGTATTGTAATCTCCACTCGCATCAACATCTGAAGGTCACGTGAGTGATTATCAATATTTCAACTCAAACACTCATATCATAATATATGTGAGCTACACTTGCATCAACAGTTGAAAAGTCATGTATGCAACACTCATATTATAATATCATAATGATTCATGACAATTTTATATTAATTATGGCTAGGGGTGTGTAAGGTCCAATTCAATCCGTCTAAACCGACTAATCCAATTCAATTTTATTAAATTTTGATAATTTGGAGGATTGGATTGGATCCCTAATTTTCAAAAGTGACATGGTTGGATCGGATGTTGAATTTGCTTGTGAGGATCCAATCAAATCAAATCCAATCCAACATAGTTAGTTTCATGCTTATTTTACTAATTAGGTAATTTTCATTAAGAAAGTGATAAACATGTAAAGTAATTTGAGGGAGTAATGTTTAATATTTTATAAAATCAAAATAATTTTCTCTAGCATTTCATTTATATTTGACATTTACGTCTATTAAAATGTTTGATTATATTAAACTTGACGATAATTATTTCATTATTATATCACAAGTATACTTACCACATGTAGTGTAAGATAGTTTCTTTATGATATCACTGAATGCAGATGTCTTTATGATGGTATCACAGAGTGCAGATGCTTCAAAGTCTAGTGTTGCTCGGGAAGCTGTACAGAATATCAGAAGAGCAAGCACAAACTATGGCTGATGAATCAGAGGTAAGGCAGGTTCTATGTGTCATAGTAGCCTACGACTTGGAGAGCATGACAATTAGCTTTTCGGTTAGGTTTTAAGGGCATGTGGGTTAATTTAAGTGAATTTTTGAATTTTTTTTTCAAAAAACTGACATTTATGAATTTTTGGATTTAATTTTGACTTTTTTTTTGTTGTTGAGATTTTCTATTTAAACCCCACACTTTTCTTAAGTCACCCTAACTTTTAATTTAAATTTTCAAAATTTCTAAAAAAACCCCACTATCTTCCCAAACTACACTTAAATACACCCCAAACTGAAAAAAAAAGAAAAAGAACTAAAATAGATTTTCTATTTAAACTCCACAATTTTCTTTGTTACCAGCAAAAAACAAAAAACAAACAAATGAAACCCCAAATTAGAAATTTAATACTTTCTAGAGAAAGAGAACAACTTTATCTCTCTCCAAGAACTGTAACTGGAATTCTAACACTTGGGTATTGTTAAGAGAGAGAGAGAGAGAGAGAGTTTGTAAACAAGAAGTTGGAAGAAGGTTTTTAAAATTTAATATGAAAAGTGGTGGAGTGTATAGATATACTAGGATTAATTATTAAGTTGGATGACCTTTTTTGTCTTTTTACATAATAATAAAACTTACAGCTTAATAATTTAAGTATTGGGGTGAACAAAGAGAAGTGCGGGGTTTAAATAGAATTTTATTTTATTTTATTTTATTTATAAAATCACTGAAATAACATGAAAGTTATTAATTATACGGTGCGGTAAAAGATGACTGGCTGTAAAGTGGTGAAGGTAGTTCGGGTTAGTTAAGACATAAAAGATCCGTCACCCCCCCGCCATGCGCCAGCAAAATTTGGCACGCGCCGCGCACGTTAGCTGAAGCCCAAAAAGAAAAGAAACCCGACGTCATCTTCCATATAAACACAAGCCTGGTGCATGTTAGCACAAATTCAGAGAAAAAACAATAAAAGAATAAAACGAAAAATGTTTTTATTCAATTAAATTTTAACCAATAATTCGCCTCCGGCAAACGATCTCCCTCCTCTCGTCTCCGATCACTCTGTAAGTCTCTCCAGACCCTTAATTCAAATTTATTTATCGATTTTGCTTTTTTCTTCATATTCTTTTGGGTGCACGAGATTCAACTTCTATGTACTTAAAAAAAAATTGTGATTGGATATGTATGGATTGATTACGGATTTGCGTTGATGAATTCGAGTTTTGTGGGTTGTAAATTTTTTTTAAAAGATTTGTAGCGAAAGTTGGACCTTTTACTGTTTTTGTAGTTTTATTTTTATTTTTGTGATTGATTGTTGATAAAACTGAGGGATTTATGGGTTCAGGTCAATCCATCCAATAATTGTTCAAAGTTGTTTGAGTTAAACTTTTACTATCTGGGATGATGTAAAGTTCTAAGCTTTTGTTTAACGGGTCTCAATTCAACTAAATTTCCAAGATTTTGAGCAATGCTGACAATTAAATGGCGCCTAGTTCTTTGTCCAATTCAGTTTAGTTGAGCTCGGTTTGTTCATATGCAGAATGCTAACTACTTCAAATAAGTAATATAAGTATGTCAAATTGATTTTGTTGTATAATGTATTGGCCTTAGGGAGACATACCTGGAGAAAAAGTGACCAGGTAGCATGGATGAGGAATTTACCAGTGTGGAACCTCCATCTTTGGTTGATCTGTGCATTAATACGGCAATAGATAATATAAGGCACCTTGGAGATGTTGGTGAAACAGAACTTTATTTTCTTGAGAGAATTCTACCACATTGTACGGTCGATCAGTTGAGGCATGTAGAGAAGAGTACAAAAGTAAGTTGTTCCACATTGTTTTTATATAAATGTTTTTGTTATGCTTCAGCAGAAGTTCTGAGATGTTTATTAATTAATTCTTGTAGGGTAGAGATTTGAGTCCAATAACAGATAATTTGTGGAGGAAATTATATCAAAAGGAGTTTGGTATTGAGAGGACTAATCTGGTGATTGAGAGGATGAAAAAGAAGAAAGTTTCATTCAGATGGAACCAATTGTATGAGGTGAGTTCCCTCATTCTGTCCAACCAAATTTGTTTCATTTAGCTTCAGTAGTCGAATCCCATTATTTTAATGTGTAGCTTAGCTTGATTTAGCATTTCTAGATCTGCTTTATATTTCTGACTTATAAGAAGAAAACAGGATAAGAATTTCATTGTGGGTGATTACTTGCAGGCCAAATTGAGGGAAGTGGATGAGGCTGAAAATAAAGTAGCTGACCGCTTGAAGAGTCTATATCAAAAGGAAGATGCTCGTAAGTTTACCTCACCACATCCTAGCAAACCGAACAACAGTATACTAATTTCTACATGATTAACTTACTTACCAATCATTCAAATTTTACAGGAAAACAAAGTCGGCAAGTTCGTATTTGCACAAAGGTTCCGCCATCATCGAATAAAAGAAGCTTTGGTAAGTATTTCTGTTCTCTTATAGTTGGATCTCTTGTGATGTGTCATTTTATTTGAGTTCATCCACATCAGTCCCTTCAAAGACTAATACATCGTCAAATAGGGTGCAGAATAAATGTGTTTTCATGGTTGTTTTTCTGATAATTCTTTGTAGGCAATGGGGGCTACAATGTTACCGCAAAGAGCAACTTGATGAAGAAATCAAAAATAGATTTTCTTAAAAGGTAATGTTGTATCTTAAAATGATGCATGATATGTGCCATTCCCCTTAGGCTTGTTAGCTGATGTTATTCCCTCAAGATGCAATTTATTTTATTGTTACAGTTTTTGTATATCATATTCAGTAAATCATCAAATTGTTCTGATAATTATCTTGAAGCCTTATGTTCAAAGATCTTGGGTCCATCAGTGATTCTTCTCAAGATTACCCTTCTTGAGCGATAGACTTTCAAGATATTGACTTTGTTCTCCTCTTTTTCTTACGAGCAGTCATGAAGTGAGAAATCTTGCAGCTATGAAGAAAAATTCGCTCCAGAAGAGTTACAGGTAAAATTCTTGGATGTATATTCCCGTACTTACAAAGCTACATATAGACTCACTTCCAGTCCTCATTATATCTACCTTACGTTATACAGTGCCCCTCCTGTGAAGCGGCCAGGTGAGTTTTCCGGGAAAGATTCGGCTTCAAGTTCTAAACAACCCAAGCCGATAGAGAGGAATTTAAAACGCTATCCTTTCTGAACATTTTCATCAGTGAAGACAAGGGTGTCAGATGGATTGCTCAGTTGAGCTCTGCAACTCTTACCCTATTGAAGCATGGCTCCATTTGTAAACAATCTTGGTGGCTTCAATCTTGTTAGCCTCAACATGATTTCAGCTGTCCTCATTTTCAATTGTATCAATCAATAAAAATCGTTTTTGTTCTTCATTTCTTTCTTTTTCTTTTGATCATCTTGCTTTTGTAGTAATATTTCACATCTGTAACAATAAGAGATTATAATTTGATTGTTATATCTGAATTAGGTGCGGTTGGTTGATGGGACAAAATGTTCATTGTAGCTAGTTAAAAAATTTAGCGTATTTTCCTGCGATTTTGTACCAGACTTTTTTGTTTATCAAATTATTATCAGCTCAAAGGCCACTGCTGGTTTAATATTGAGATTTAGCTCACCAGGCAACCACAATTTTTTATAAAGAAAATTAAATGAATCTGAAGCCACTCTTGCCGTAGTATTATGAGAGGTAAGAATAATGGTGCAGCGATCAAATAACCATACTGTAGTAATTACAATAAACCAAAGACCTTCCTGTCGACAAATATTCGAAAACCTTGAACTGATGTAAGTTTTGTTACAAATAATTCACAGTAAATAGAAACATACACGAAGGGGATGAAGCTTTTATTCCGAACATAAGACCGTCGAGCTAAATAATAATAGGATTCCTCTGCAGAACAAGAAGCACAACCAGCACCACACATCCTAAGAACAAACATATAAACTAGCCTATCAATCAGAAAATGATATCATCATCCTTTTCCATACCCGCTGACAACATGTTCTGAGCTGAATTTAAGGAAACGCCCTTCTTCAAAGATAACTTTTCTGCAACCTGATCATCGGCAAATTGCTTGGCTGATGCCATCTGTCTTTCAATCTCCCTCTTCTTATAACCCTGTATCTTCTTTAACCTGAAAAAATCCTCCCTTTCCAGTTCATCCAACTCCCCCTTGATATAACTTATTGTATTCTCCAACCTAGGCTTCACAACATTCTCTAGAGCATTGACACGACGATTTGTGGTCTTGATTGCTTCATCAAGGGTTAAAAATGATGTTTGAAGTGAAGCAAGCTCCACAAGAACCTCAATTGCTTTCACATAGGCAGCACGACAGAGTTGGACCTGTTGTCCACCTCTGGCCAATCCAGTGAGATCATTCTTGGTCTCACCTTCAGTAAAATATTCGAACTTTGGGAGCTTTACACCAGCAACGTTCTCTTGCTTTGATCGAACTTTAATAGAGGCATTTTGGACATTCTCAAGAACAATGTGCTTGATGTTCTCACCAGCTACATACTTGGCTTCAGTAAGGGCAAAGGATGAGTTTTTCATAACATCTCCCATGGATTCTTTGGTTGAGACAATATTTTTAAGAATCTGACGAAACTGCACAGTTAAAGCATCGCTCTTCTTCTTGAGCAGAGCATGACCTCTTGTCGCACCCACAAGGCGAGCTTTCATAACTCCAAGCATTGTCACTGTAGGAACTACAGTCAAGCGCTGGCTTTGGCCGGACATGTTTTCAAAGATCTAAACCATAATGGATATACATAATCAGGGATCAAGCAAATTCCAGATGGCAGTTAATACACAAAGGATGCATCAATCCAACACCGCAAACTCAACACAAAAAACTCTTGAAAATCACGGAGAAAAACAAACTCAGAAAATAAAAACACAAGCATGTGTAAATTCGCAGTGATTAATGAACATGTATCGATTGCACTTTTGAGAAAATTTCCAATGTAGCCATGAATAATCACAGGAATCGGGCAAATTCAACAGAAACCAAACAGCAGATCCAGAACAATTGAGAGGGCAAAAATCCCATGATATCCGTACAAAATTACAACAAAAAGAAAATAGTTTATAGAAGACGAAATAAGGAAAAATGGGAAAAGGGACAGCGCACCTGATGAGAGCTCCTAGAGAGTCCAGAGAAATTTTATTTATTAAGGGTTTGAATTCGAGAGAGAGAGAGAGAGAGGCTGGAGCATTCTATGATAAATTTTACTCTCTAAAGCTAACCTACATGATTTGATTACAAGCCCTAGACTTTAGGTGTTCCCAGATGATCAAAATTGATATCACATTCAATTCTATGATTTTGCAACACAAACCATAAATCAAATTCCAAGTCTCTGAATTGGGTTTTCACTGATTTTCCATACTAGTCTCAGCAAGCAAACAAAACAAAAGCATGAAGAAGCTCTTCACGTAAAAACACTGAATTTTTGAATTCAGGAACAGAAAATCTGGATCCAATCAGAGCAAAACAGCAAACACAAGAGAAAATGAAAGAGAAGGAGAATGAGATTGGAAGCATAAAGATCAGAGAGATTGGAACCTGGTGTGATCGCCTTCAGCTAACGATGTAAAGGTCTCGCCGGACCGGAAATTGCCGCCGGTGAGTTAGAGAGAGAGGTTAGGAGCGAGTAGTTTAAATCTAAACAAGAAGTATGATTGATGGGTTGGGTTTGGGTCTGTCTGTGTCTGCGAAACTTCGGGTGATAATGGATTTCGGATCTATCGGATTCGGGTCAATAATGGAGTCCGCTTCGAACTTATCCGGTTTTGCCAAAGTGGTATGGTAGTTTAGTAGTGGTAGGTCTCCCGCTTTAATTAGGGATCATCTTGTAAGAGAAAATAAAATAATCACAAAAGGAGGCTTTTCTAATAATTTATTTTATTTAAATAAAAAAAATAAAAAAAAAAAAAAAAAAAAAATGTTTAAAAATAATAATAATAAATAAAGATTTTAAGTTAAGAATTAGTTAAGGATTTCTAATTTTCACCGTCTATTAAATGTGTTAGTGAATTTAATATGCATTGTATATGTAATTCAATAGTTGATAAAATTATATCTTAATTTTAACAATCAAGGTATTTATTGTCCGAACATTCAAGTTTTTTTTAAATTATTTATACAATGATATTAGGAGAGAGAAATCACACACATGAATCATGATCTAAAGTGTAAGAGTAAATAGTGTGAACTGCTTAACCTATAAACCCTTTATCAAAGAAAAGAATTACTTCATAGCTCACATCTCTATTGATATGAAGAGAATGTTTGGTGTTTCTCTATTTCTAACTTGTCAATTATATCTTAACTTAATGTATAAATATGCTAAGGGAGATTTAAACTTGGGTGTAAAAGGACAGACACATTGTCGTGACCAACTGGCATAACTCAGAACGTTTTTTTTAATGGTTAAAATACCTTTTCGGTCACAAGATTTTACACGAAAATTCAATTTGGTCACTTAGAAATTTTTTTTTAGCCAAATTGGTCATTGTGTTTCCCAAAATTTACATTTTATAGACAATATGTTATCTTCCATTAAGTGTTGTTTTAATTTTTAATTTTTTAGGATCATGTTCAAGTCTTCTTCCTCTAACTCAACGAATTAGGTTATATTGTGCTATTAGGGCTTAAAAAATTTGGGGAAATCTTGGGTTGAAATCAAAATTATGAGGTATAAGGTCATGGGGAGTATTTTTGCTCACCACCTTAACCAACCCAATGTGTTTTCACCACCCTTTTCAATACTTGATACACTCAAACTAAACACATGATTAAATAATTGTGTTTGATATTATTTTCTCCAAGAAGAGGATATATATACAAGTACAAGTTGACTTTTCCTACAAGGAAAGGTAATTAGCTAATTACAAGGAATCCTAACTAGGTAGCAATTCTAATTAGGTAATGTGAATTACACCAGGAAATTAAGGATAACGGGATCCTTGAATTATGGCTCAAACCAACACTCCCCCTCAAGTTGGTGCATAGATATCTCTTATGCCCAACTTGTTAAGTGAGTCATGAAAAACCTTTGTTGACACTGCATGTGTTAAGACAACCACCAGCTGTTCTACACACCATGTGTTGTATCTTCCCCTGGTTCGTTATGGAAAGGATCATGTGAATATAAATGTTTCAAGTATCGAATGGTATATGGATAAAGATGAATTTTATTGCATGGTTTACATCGTTTTTCTAAAACAGTGGGGCTAGTATGTTCATATATAATTTATGTTATTAACTTTATTTTTGTCCACTCACAATTTCCTGTTTTGCGCCCTCTAGGCTATAGCTCGACGAGATTCACTGGTCCACGTCGAGTATTCTGTACAATACACGCCATTACTTGTAGTATATTCATTTATTTCTTTTTGAACTCCTAATACTTCTGTAAACTAAAGTTTTGTAGAACGCTCTGATATTGCTTATGTAGGGTTGAACTTGAGGCTAGAGGCCTATGTTGTAAATTGTGTGCTTTAGCATTGTGTGTGCTGCTGTTTGGGATTATCTATCGCATGTTTGCAGGTATTTTTAATTTAAGAATGTCCATTTTTCAGGGGAGATTCTGCAGAAATTTCGGTTGAAGTCTCGACCTAATTTTTAATTAAATCGGGGGCGAAAAGGTTATGTTAGTAAGTGGGCTCGGCATTGGGCAAATGCCAAACAGAAACAAGGTTCGTCACATATTCCAAGGGTGGAATCTGGGGCTGGTCCTGTCATGTAATTTACCTATTTCCTCGATATCATCACTAGTAACAACCATATCATCCACATAGATTATCAATAAAGTAACTTTACCACCCTTACGTATGATAAATAGGGTATGATTCGAGTTACCTTAGTGATATCCATACTTCTTCATTACGTCAGTAAACCTCCCAAACCATACTCGCAGAGACTGTTTCAATCCATAAAGAGCCTTTCGAAGTCTACACACATTCCCACTGTTATTAGACATCTCATAACCAGGTGGCATGTCCATGTACACTTCTTCTTCTATATCGCCTTGCTTTTTGGTGAGAACCTGTCTGGTGGTATTTCTCTGTTTGCTCGTGCATGTAATTTTTTTCACAAATTTAACAATATTTTGAGAAGTACTAGGATCCAAAGGACTTATGTTCGAGAGAGAAAAGGGTCGCTGTTGTCCAATTTGCGGTCGTTGATGTCTTCCATCGCACTATTTTTTGCTATTTCCACCTCAAACCAATTATGTGCTTCATTTACTGTATTTCCCCCCTTAAAGGACATGATTGGGCATGTTTAACTTAAAATACGAACATGAGCACGCATCAATCTAATTGTTTGGTAACTTGCCCAACAGATAATGAATTATGGGACAAGGCATGAACAAGTAAAATTTTATGTAAAGTGAGGGTAGGAGTAAGAGTGATGGAACCAGCCCCAGTGATTGAGCTAGATTTGCCGTTGGCAGTAACCACACTTGTTTTTGTAGGAGTAGTCATAAAATGAAAAAAAGATTTATCATAGGTCATATGATCAATAGCACCCGAATCGATAATCTAACCTATATCTCGATGGTGAGAAAGCACCAAAGCTTTGCCATGATTACCTTCTCAATCATTAGTTTATGGAAGATATAACTGAGAGAGAACAGTAAGAGAATCATCAACGGAATTAGCTATCGTGAGCGAGGTTGAGATACCTAAGGTAGCGTTGGTAGAAGGCGGGCCGGCGACGGCGACAACAACTATACCTCTCCTTCCATTTTTCTTCGCCTATGCCGCCTTACATTGCTTCTGACATTCAAGGAACAACTTCGGAAACCCATTCTTGTGAAAACACGTGGCCTCTATATCACAGGTTCCATTATAGTAGGTGCAATGCATGATTTCTTTTTCCACAAGGGTTGGACGAGGAAAAGAAAAACTAGCAACAGGGGCTTTGGAAACCATTACAACAGAGGATTTAGTTTTTCCATCATTCTTGAGTATTGTCTCCCGGCGTTGGGCTTCTTTACGGACAAAAACAAACGACTCCTTCAATTTGGGCAATGGACTCAATCTAAAAAAATCTCCTCTAATTTTATCAAACTCATCATCTAGACCTGAAAGAAAATCATAAATACAGTCTTTATGGATCTTAGCCTATCAAATCTTCACATCATCAGGGCACTTCATGTTGATTGGATGACGACAGTCAAGTTCCAACCAAACGCTCTTGAACTCAGCAAAGTAGGATGCGATATCGCGACCTCCTTGAATAATACGGGTTGTTTTACATTGTAATTCATAAATCTGTGACTCACTATACGTGTCATAATACATCTGGGATGCACTCTCCCAAACATCTTTAGTTGTTGGTAGATCTAAGAACAACTATACCAAATCAGGTTCCATAGTTTTTATCAACCATCCTTTAATAATGGAGTCTTCAATACACCAGGAATCAAAGCCCGAAGCATTTTCTTCCACTTGAGCCACCTTCCCTATCAGATAACCTCTTTTTCCATGGTTTGACACATGAAGCAATATCATCTTCGACCAAGTGCTATAGTTCTTTCCATTCAACCGTATGGTGAATAAGGTAGTGAAATTATCATTGCGAACTGTAATAATTGGTTGTGCCTTGTCAAGGTTTTTGTTGGTTTCTGAAGCACATGAAGCACTGGATTTTACAGCTGCGGTGGGGTTGTCTAGGGTATCTTCAAAAGCCATGTAGGAGAGAGAACAAGTTTGGATGAGTTGGTGTTGTAGGAGTTTTTTGCCGCACTAGGTTTATGATGACAAGGGCTTGGCTTTTGTTTTTATTTTGCTTTTTTTTTTTTTTTTTTTTTTTTTTTTTTTTTGGTTATGTCGGTGCTAGAGGATGCCGATAGGTTAGGGTTTGTATTTTTGTTTGAGAGACCAGGGTTAGCTAGCTCTAATACCAACTCAAACTAAGGATTGAATAATTGTGATTGATATTATATTTCTCCAAGAGAAGGATATATATATACAAGTACAAGTTGACTTTTCCTACAAGGAAGAGTAATTAGCTAATTACAAAGAATCCTAACTAGGTAGCTATTCTAATTAGGTAACATAAATTACACCAGGAAATCAGGGATCATGGGATCCCTAAATCATGGCTCATGCCAACAGACATGTTATAATCATAGTTAACTCCTTACTTTTAAATGTTTTAAAGTATTTAAAAATAAAAAAAAGTAAAATAATAATAAAATAACATTAAAAACAGAAATTCTCTCCTTCTATATTCCCCTTAGCAGAAACAAAATAAAAAACAAAAACAAAAATAAAACCCCTAAGGTGTAAAAATGGTGAAGGGTGTGCGAATACAAGAGGTAGAAATCGAACCTGTAACTGAATAATTTGTTGATTCAAATAGAGTCACTAAACATGTCACGAGGAGCTTATATGATTTTATTAGCAATAAGGTGTAAATTTCTAATCTATAATGTTTTATGTCATTTGCCCCTTAAACGCAAAAGAACTTTCATTTTAAACAATTTACAATACTCAAGAATCTGGAATACCTTATACAGAAGATCATAAAAAGAGAAAACTACAGCCTACAGGGTTTTGGTGAAAGGCTCTGGGTTCGTATTTTGAGTGGTTGATTGGACATAGGTAGCATGAATGTGGTGGGAGAGGAAATGGTGGCTATAGAGAATAGGGCTTGAGGCCATCTCCAAGAGACCAAAATCACCGAAACCCATCTCTAAGAGTGGGTTACACAAAAGGCTACCAAAAAATAAAAGAAAAGAAAAAAAAGAAAAAAAAGAAAAAAAAGAAAAAAAAGAAAAAAAAGAAAAAAAAGGAAAAAAAGGGCTATCTATCAAAGCCAATTCCTAAAAATAAAGCCATATTTGGCCATTTGGCCAGCCTGGGCTATATAATTTTATGGGCCTAGTAGCTTTTTTCTTTTTTACTGGATGAAATGAGCCATTTCTGGCCATTGATTATGTTGGCGTTGCACATCAACGGTCTAGTGCAACCCCAACGGCTAGCTAACATTAGCTAGCCGTTAATGAATTTGTTTTTAAAAAAAATTCTAAAAATTCCTAAATTTTTTGTATAAATAAGTACCTCATTCTTACATAATTTTTCACAACATCTTCATCCTTTTACTGTTTACATAAAGATGGAGGGCTAATCACATATCGATACGTGGCTCTCGAAAATCCTATCTAAAAAATTGTTGGGATTACATCATGATAAGATATGCCACGTGGAGAAAAAATCTAATTAGAAATCTATAGGGCTAATCACGTGCCGACACGTGGATGTCAAAAATCCTATCTCAAAATATTTTTCTATTTTAAATAGTGTATAGTAGTTAAATTAAATTAAATTAAATTAATAAATAATATAATATATTAAAAACTATTAAAATATTAGCCATTTACTGTTGGAGACGGTTAAAATGTAGCTTGACACTATTCTTTATAAAATCATTTGTTAGAGGGCTAAATGTAGTACGGGGCTAAATATAGCCCTCCCCATTTGGAGATGGCCTTAGGGGTGGGGGTGGGTCAGAAAGGGAGAGCGAGAATGAGAAAGAGGTTTTTAAATAATTAAATGTTATTTTATTATTTTATTGTTTTAAATATATTTAAAAATAAAAAGTTAACTACAGTTATAATTAGGGACATATGTCAAGTATTGAGAATAGTGGTGAGTGTACACATTGGGTTAAAGTGGTGAGCAAAAATGCTCCATAAGGTCATGTATTGGATGTTATATTGAAGCCTCAATTGATTGATTTGAACCCAAGATTTCTTGTAATTTGCTAACCCATAATAGCACAATACATCCTAGCTCGTTGAGTTAGAGGAATAAGAATGAAGGTGCTTCCTTAAAAATAAAAAATAAAAACTGCACTTAACAAATAACGAAATGTCCTAATGACCAATTTGGCTAAATATTTTTCTTAGTGACCAAATTGAATTTTCGTGTAAAATTTAGTGACCAAAAAAGTATTTAACCTTATTTAAAGAAAAGTAATAATTTGAAATTGGGGTGTGACTAGATACTTCATCACAAACGAACCCCAAAATCTTTACCACGAAGATCAATCTCACCAACTAGATGAATACTGATATTTGGATGAATTAATATTTAGAAACTCCAATTTGAATTAGAGACTTCCTTGCGCATACATAACATAACACGAAATGGTGAAATGCTTGGTCACAAGACATAAGACAGAAGCTTTCAAAAAAGAAAAGAAGACATACGACAGAACTATATATATTCACTGGAGGTACTAGTAAGCTAAGAAGAAGGGAAATAAAATCAATCCAGATGACAGTGACAGGAAATTTCGGAATACATAGAATAGACACCAAAGTGTTCTTATTAACACCAAATAATACCTAACCTAAAAAGCCTCTAGTTCCTCTGCCTTTGCTGAAGGCATAATTTATGCAGAAAGACAAAAAGATACTTCTTTCTCCCTATAGTTTCTTATGAAATTTATTTTCGTTTCCTGTGATATTCCACACGGTTCTGAATGAGGACTAAACTCCAGATCCAGCCAGCCGACGCCTAGAGGCATTTGAAACAGAAACCTGAGAAAGCTTGTCTGAATCACTTGTTACTATCCGTTCTCTCGGTGGTATATAGTGCCGCAGCCAGTTTCCAGTGTACACCTGAATAGTCACAAAGATTAGCAAAACTAAGAAACAGGATGATCCGAAATGTAGCAGCAACTTATTTTTTGCAGAACAAAAAAGATTAAAATATTCTTTTTTCCCTGAACACATTATTGATACTGCTGGTAAACCCTTAGTGGAGAGACCATCATAAACCCTACTTATGCTACCCAGAAAGAACAAATATGTAGCTTGGTATCATAAAAAAAAATGCAGCTTCTATTTATATTTGGTTGAGAAAGCACGCTGCACAGAAACACAAACAAACGAGCAGAGATATAGAGAGCAAGTACCATAAATCTAGTACGCAGTAGGATAATAGAATATCTAAAAATATTGCAAAAAGCAAGCTAAATACTACCAAAGATTAATTCTAAAGTTTCAAGCATCATTTTGGCATATTGCTGTTCCAAGCTTATCAGATGTCCCCCCTAAAGGACATATGTTCGAGTATTTTGTTTTTCATAAGATCCACCCCAAGAGATCACACTTCATACATAAACTCAAACAATATCAATCCAAGCCGTTGTATGACAAGCAGTGTCTGTTACATTGTTACATGGACATCACACGCATATTATAACAGAGTAGGATTTAGAAATTCAAAAGGTTCTTAGCTATTAATATTGAAAAGTGGTAGGAGATAATACTGAATCATAGAAACACCAAAAGCTCAGCACAAACAAACTATTTCAAGAAAACGGAACTGACCTGTTGGGGTCTCATTATCTTAGTATCAGGATCATCAAGGGATTCCCGCCAGTGTGCCAACCACCCAGCCATTCTAGGGATTGCGAACAAAACCGGGAAGAACTCCGTTGGAAATCCCATTGCCCTGATTAATATGAAGTTAATACATATTTAATAGTTACAAGCTCGGAGAAGAAAACTTCACAATCTCACGTCTAAAGAAAAGTAATGAAAGTACCTATAAATTAACCCAGAGTAGAAATCAACATTTGGATAAAGCTTTCTCTTAACAAAATACTCATCAGACAGTGCAGCCTTTTCCAAAGCAACAGCTACCTGAAAATGACATAAGATAAATGCACTCAAACTCAATAATTGAATCAAATTCAAGTTGTGTTTATTTATTAAAGTCCACAATGATACTTGCAAACGAAATAAGATAAGTGTAGACAGACATAAAAGTTATATCTACCACACATCAATAGTTTGTTTGGGAGTGGGGAGCATTTAACATGGAGATCAGAAATACACCTCAATCAGAGGATCCCTTCCAACAATGGAAAACACTTCATCTGCCAATTTCCTTATGACCTTTGCTCTGGGATCATAGTTTTTGTACACACGATGCCCAAAACCTGACATCTTTCGCTTCCTGAAGTAAGAACCGGAAACAAATGATAAATAATTGTTTCAATATGAAGCCTCTTCGGCAGTTGGTGAACTACTAGATATAAGACACAATACCTGTTCTTCACACCCTCTATGAACTCTGGAATGTTCTCAACAGTTCCAATCTCATTTAGCATCTTAAGCACAGCCTGCAATAATCCAGGCAGAAAAAATAAGAAACTGTAGTGGCAAAATATAACACAAGGAAAATAATGAATAGTAAAACGGAAGTACGCATTTCAACTTAGAAGTGATCTTCCAACGCTGTGCTTAAGGAACTTAAATTCTAATACTAGCTTACAAGCATTAAAAAAACTGCTTATACAAATGAAAACATAATCTTTTGCAAATACCTCATTTGCTCCACCATGAAGAGGGCCATAGAGGGCTCCAGTAGCTCCAGCAAGAGCAGTGTAAACATCCACACCACTGCAAATACAGAACCAGACGTGTTTTAAAATGCCATTAAATCATTTCACTCGAATTATATGATGCCTACCTTGATGCCAGATGCCGGGCAGCAGCTGTTGAGCAATTCATCTCATGCTCTGCATGCAGTATGAAGAGAACATCTACCACTCGAGCCAGTCTAGGATTGGGTTTGTAAGATCTATTGCCTCTGCCAGTTTGCAAAAAGAAATTCTTAATTGGATTAGAGGAGGACCCAAATTTCAAATTTCCATAATGACTGATAATTAAAACGAAAAAGGCAAAATGTGCTTATACTTTATACAGCAACAGCATCAGAAGAAAGGAAAAAAGATTTCTAAAGATGATTTACAATGTTATGCAGTTAAATGCATACAAGGAAATAAAGTAACATACAAGGAATCTAGCATGTATAAGAAGTTCTCTGCATAAGAAAGGTTGTTAGCGGGGAGAACAGCAGGTCTTCCAGCCAATCTCAAATAAGCTGCTGCTGCAATGGTTGGGGCCTGAAAATATAGGTACAATCTAATATCAAACTAAATGAAAGATTCCAAATGAGTGATTGAGACATAAAGCAAGACAATAGCTATAGGCTGTGGAGGTAGAAGGTAGGGGCTGTAGCCGCCTGATAGAGGCTGGGGACACAGGAGCTATCTGTTTGGAGTGTTTCGATTGAAAGAGGAAGGAGAGAATTGAAATCCAAGGTTACATAAGTTTCACAACCTAAAGAATGGTTGCATAGATAGCATTCACACCACATTTTCTAAGGCAGAAAGTCCAAATAAAGACCAAAAACAAAACAAACCTTCCCAAGGATGCGTGCTATTTGCTTGTCTCTCACTTGTTTCGACTTGTAAACGTCTTGCCCCTATGTTAACATAAAATATATGATCAGATATCACAGAATGCCTCAAACAATGGACGCCTCTGATAACTAAGACTCAGTCACAAAATGCATGTTGTGCACAGAGCCAATGAAAATAAACTAGCTTACTCGGAGAGCAGGATTAGCATCAGGATGAAACACGGAAAGCGCACTCATTGCACTAACAAGTACACCCATTGGATGTGCATCATGAGGTATTGCCTGTATAATATCCTACAACACAAAAGACACTGGCGTGTCAGAAATGAAAAGGCTCAAATTAACAATAAAAAAGTTTACCATACTTATTGCATCATCGTCGTGCGGAATGCTGAGAAGAGAAAGAAAAGTGTACCAAAATTCCCTGTGGTACAGCTGAATGCTGAGAAACGGCAAATTCCCAATCTGCTAATTGACTTTCAGAAGGCAAATTCCCATACACTGGACAAAAAAAGGGGTAGTGACAAAGCAAAGTAGTTCAGAAAGAGAAACTGAAAGAGAAGATATGGCGAAGAGAAATTACAGCAATACATGGAGCTACTACACCTAATAATCAATAATTCACCATTATGTTTCGAGGAACCAGCTTATTTCTGCAATAATTGTATCCACAAACATTTTCGGTTACATAAATCCTTTACATGCATATTCAATTAGCGGCATATCTTCCTGTTAAATATGAAAACTTATAGCCTTTCTTAAAATACATATAATTACGATAAAAGACCATTCCCAATATTATGAAGTGCTTAGGGAGAGTACTTACTCAAGAGATAGGCCACTTCCAAAAAGGTACTACGCTCAGCCAGTTCCTCAATTGGGTAGCCTCTATATCTAAGAATCCCCTCATCGCCATCGATATAACAAATCGAGGATCGAACAGGGGCAGTGTTAAGATATCCAGGATCATATAGCTTTAGCCCCTTGTCATTCTTCCCAGTTGTGATCTGTATATTCACAAGAACCAAATTTTCTTCCACCAAGTTAATCGAATTTCGCACAAAACACAAAAATCATCACAAAAGTTTTCACTTTCCTTCCATGTATTGCAATTTCAAAACAAGCAGGCAGACAATGTTCTAGCAAATAGCAAAATTTCAAAACTACAATACCCAGATGGGGAAAAAGGAAAATGAACCAAACCCAGATTAGAAAATTCAATAATAACTTAGAAAGATGAATACCTTCTTGAGATCAGCGGCTTTGATGGTTCCTTCTTCAGAGACCTGGACCTGGTACCTCTTACCGGTCCTCTCGTCGACGATGGTCAAAGGGCCCCTGAGGTTCCCGGGTGGTGGGACCACCCCCTGAGCCGAGAGGCAGAGTGGCTCGAGAGTGGGTTCGAGCTCAGAGGGCTCGATGGTTGCAGCGGCTAAGTGGGCGGAAAGCACGGCCAAGCGGCCACGAGCTGTTACTGGCAATTCTGTTACCCTGGACATTTCTGTATCTTGTATCTCTAATTCTCTGTATTTGATTTCAGCTCTTGATCGATGAATTGTTAGAGAGAAGGAGATGATGCGAAATAATATAGAAGAAGAGTTAAAAGGAGCTGGTGGAAGTAGTAGACAGCTAAAGAAGTAAAGAAGAAAAATGTTTGTTCTTCCTGCTTTTATATATACTTGTTTTGTGAATAAACAGTTAATTGGTCTTAAAACTGAAATTATTGGTAAAAGCAGGGCGACGTCTGCGGCAAGCAATTAGTGTAATTCGCAATCAAGTTCAATCTGATATGGACGGTGAAGATTTGATCTCGAGGTTTGAACGGTTGATTTTGAGACGTGAACGAGTCTCGTTCTAAGCTTGGATGCTGTGGCGCGAATTATGAGAAGAGGGCCCCACTCAATGTGCATCTGAGATGGACCGTGATGATTTGATCTCAAGGTTGACGGTTGATTTTGAGACGTGAACGAGTCTCGTTCTGAGCTTCGATGCTGTGGCGCGAACTGTCAGAAGTGGGCCCCGCACACACAGTGACGCAGCGATCTGTTTATCTCGGGAAGCTCATCAAGGGGATAGTGGAAGCTGGATAATGTATGATGACGTAGCACTATGTCTACGCTTTTGCTTTCCAAAGAAATTTTAATCATATTATTATTAGGCTGTGTTTGGTTGATTCAAAAAGTTTAGAAAAATAAAAATTATCTTTCTCCTTGGGATCATGATTTGTTACTAGTTTGATTCTTTAATGGGGGGCCAGGTCCTTCAGAGTTCCACTCCATGCGAGGAGAAACAAATGCCCAACTCAAGAATAGTCCTCAAAGTTCGATATGTTCAAAAGTTCGACTCTCGCTCTCTCCATATTCAGACTTTAGACTTCTTTCCTTCAAGTCGAAACCAGAAACGATATGCAAACGCAAAGTTTCGTTTTCCTTGCTCAATATAATAGGAATTGTGACGGTTAGTTATCCACGTACGAATTGAATTTCTATTGTCATCAACCGCCAAAATTTGCCCACACACGCGTGAGGTACTGACCGTAGCAAAAATTGACATGATTGTGCTTGTGCTGAATGGAATTTTCTTTCCTACTTAGGTTGAGGCAGATCAACTTAGAAATTAGAAAACAATGGAGAGGAAAACAATGGAGAGGGGAGAGTAAAAAATTACTATAAGCAAAATTTTCATTCAGCAAACAAGAGGGAGAACATGGAAAATTTTAAATGTTTTTATAGATTAGCTGTTTTTATTTTGGTAGCATAAGCGATGAAATTTACATTAACGTCATCAGATAGAGACCATCTTCCTGTCAAAGGGTTGTACACAAACCCAGCCATCTCTTGCACCTGCACAAAATCAACCAAACAGAAAACAAGCTTTACCTACAAATACAGGGGTAAAACTAGCTACGCATGCGGCAAAAATTCGGTGTTTGGCTTACTGAAATAGAAGCGCGCTCCAGGATTAGGGCTAGCTCTTCAGGAGTAAGAAAACTGGACCATTGATGTGTACCTTTCGGAAGCTGTAAAACAAAGTTAAAATGTTATCAACAGCTGAAGATTCTATAAATGATATAGACTTGAGCATAATACTCGAGTATACAGAAAAGAACGAGTTCGTCATTCATAGAGAATCTTTTAGGGCACACTGGATAGAATAACAGTTGATTCCTGAATCCTTCTCAATCGTAATGTTTCAATGGCTTTCGGACATAATTTTCCAGACAGTGCACAAACATTACAACCTGACATTGTTTCATGGATAACATTTTTTGAAGTTTGCTATTTAATATAATTGGAAAGTTGACACAAAATAGGAATCATGCTCACATATAAAAGAATATCAGGTTTGTTCAGAATTTTCCCATGAATCAAGAATGGGGCATTCTTGAAATCCCTTAATTATATATTGCTCTCCTAAAGACACCATATTCACATGGATCAATCTCATGTTCGCCAGAATAACCTAATTATCAAGATCACCAACTACTAGCACAGAACCTTGCGTATGTTATGGGCAAAAGTTTTCTTTTTAAAGTCGTTTGGGTGTGTATTTACAACAAAAAAGAATATCCTAATAACACCTTCATGTAAGAACACATAATCACAAATATTAGAGATAGCAAAGGTCTGCTATTTAAGAAAGGAATTCAACATGAAACACGACCAAGTTCAACAAGAAGGCATTTATAATGGCAGGCATTAACAAATTATACCCAGTGGAGGAGATACTCTGCTGCAACAATGGCAGTGGCATATGCTCTCATGGAACGATTGATAGTTGAAATAACAGTAGCTCCACCAGGAACAGTCAAGGCTGCCAGAGACTTGCAGAATTCAGCAGGGTCTGCTACGTGCTCAATTACCTTAAGTAAAATCATCAATTTACCAACAAGTTGGATATAATCCAGGACTAAAGACACCATGGAGAAAATCAAAATGTACGCACGAGCGCATGCACATATGTGGAGAGAGAGAGAGAGAGAGAGAGAGAGAGAGAGAGAGAGAGAGAGAGAGAGAGAGAGAGAATACCTCTAAAGCAAACACAGCATCAAAATTCTTCTGTTCCTCAACTAGCTTTTCTGGGCATAAATGGAAAAACACAAGCCTGAAGTTTAATAAATCAACAAGTACTTGAATTTTGAAAAAGAAAAAAATACAAAAGGAACAAGTTTAGCATGTACCAGCTGTTGTGCAACGATATTCAATTGTCGAAGTCAATGGATCCAAATCCTGTGTGAATGATTAATGTTTAGAAGCATATTAACAGGCTTAAGGAAACAAAGTACACGCACATGCACAAAAACTTGTACACATAAAAACTGAAGTTAATTGCCATTGAAAAAGAGAGTGGACATACAGCATGAAGGCGTGCTATCTTGATATTTTTCTCGACAGCATCAACTCCTGTCACAGTAGCTCCCAGTCGAGCTAAAGGCTGGAGAAGGTTAAAGATTAGCATGACCTCTTAACTAAAAACATTTTTCAGGTAAAACAATCAATTAAGCTAAACATAGTATAGACCCAAGTGTCAGAGGATGTTCAGCCAAACCAACACCAGGTTGTGGCTACTTATTGAATTAAAATTGAGCCCAGTTAGACAAATGCCTAACTTTTTTACTTTGAAAATAGAAGGGTGCTATAGAGGAGGGGGAAAAATGATAGCATACCTCAGAAACAATTCCACCACCACAGCCAACATCGACAAATTTGAGCCCTTCGAAGGGCCTCGGGGATAACGGATCCCTCCTGAAAATCAGAAACACGAAATACAATGAAAATGGAAGCATCTTTGTCATTCCAAATCTTGATATACGTTTGTAAAGTATGATTATTTTGAAGCGTTTCACTTCAGCAAACAATACCAGGACACAAAGCAATCTACTGTCAAGATAGCTTGGCAGCTACCAATTTGTGATATTACTAAATGCAAAACTACAGAAGAAAAAAAAACTTAATTTACCCGAAATGTCGGCAAAGCGTGGAGCGAATGAAAGCAAGTCTTGTAGGATTCAGCTGATGCAATGGTTTGAATGGCCCTTCAGAATCCCACCTATAATCATCAATATCTTTAATTTCGTAAGTAAATCTCTTTCTCCTTATCATAAAATTCATAATCATAATTCAAATCACAGGTAAATCACATTTAAGCGCACAAATTGAAACTCTTTTATTAAAAAGGGCAAGCTCTCACCAGGTTTCAGCAATGGCGGCGAACTTAGCGAGCTCGTACTGATTCAACGACGACGGAGAAGGAGAATGAGGGTTTTGATGCGGCGGAGTGGTAAGGGGCTCGGAGAGAGGAGCATCTGAGAAGAGCCTAATGGTACTACGCAGGTTCGAGAACCGAGGTCTAAGATTGCGGTAGAGAATTGTAGAGGTGGTGGTGGACGGTCCTCGAAGTTGCTTCAGGAGCTTCAAAGCCATGGCCATGGTGAATTTTCTGTGAGAGAGAGAGAGAGAGAGTTTGGGTTTATGGTTGGGATGGGTTTGGGCTTATAATGCAATGTTGAGACAAGGCCCAAAATATGCCTTTCAGATTTAGGACGAACCCAAAACATGCCTTTGAGAATATCAGCACTGGGCGTATTTCAACATAGAGGGGTAGGCTAATATCGCTAAGACTATAATAAGGGGTAAGTTACAAGGGGTAAGTTATAAGGGGTTCACTTTATAGTCATTAGATCAATCCAAGGGCTGGGGAGAATTGGGATAAAGTTGTGCAATCGGGTAGGTGAGGAACCCAAACCCGAATTTAATATACAGCAATGAAGTTGGTCCCAGAAAAAAAGAAAAAAGATAGGCAAGTTCGAAGTTTGAACAGAAAAAAACCCATTGATCTCAAACTCATAGCTCAGAGAAACCGCTAAGCTCTGAGAAACGGTTGAAGGCAACAGGCAACGACGGTTGAAGGCAAAGGTTAACGACGGTTGAACGCAACTCCATTATCTAAACTGTGAAAAAGTATTTATTTTGAGTGGAAGAAGCAAAGACATGAATTCTGAAACAGTGAAAAGACGAAGCAGTGGAAGGGGAAGGGCCAAATAACAGAAATGAGGGAGAGGACAAGGAAGAGGAGGGGATTGAAAGGGGGTGAAGGGGCAAGTAAGACAAATGAGGGAGAGGAAAAGGAAGAGGAGGGGATTGAAGGGGGTGAAGTGCCAAGTAAGAGAAATGAGGGAGAGGAAAAGGAAGAGGAGGGGATTGAAGGAGGTGAAGTGCAAAGAAAACCAAGGGAGGTAGAGGAAGCTCAAAGGAAAAGAAGTGAGGGAGAGCAAGTGAAAATAAAAAGCAGCAAAGGAGAGGAAGCGCAAAGAAAGAGCATTGAGGGAGGGGAAGAACTGCAAAGAAAAAGCAGTGAGGGAGAGGATCCGCAAAAAAAAAGAAGGAAGGGCAAGGAAGTGAAAAGACAGAGAAGTGAGGAAAATGAAGTGCAAAGAAACCAATGTGAGGAAGAGGATGATGAAGTTATGTTGGTTGGCGATGACATTGGCGAGAGCACGGAGGGGACAAAGGTTGAGGTTACTCTCGGGGACATTGATTTGGATCAACCTACAACTGTGTTATCTCAGTTGAACGTTTGGTTGAATGATGAAGGTCAAGGTGTGGAACGAGGGGTCCAATTACGGAAGAGGAAGAGGATTATTCCTATGTGGAAGATCGTTGAAGCTAGTGAAGTGGTTCAAAAAAATTTGCCAAAGACAACCGGACTTCGGACGTTAGACCCAATGAAGGCGATTCCGCATGATGATATGGTGAAATTGCTGAAACTTTGTTCGGAATGGCGCCATAACCCAAAGTAAGTCCTTTGTTTTTTGAGATAGAAGGCATGAGTGTATATATTTTTTAATTGTTGTGTTCTAAAACTTTTTTATATTCATAGTTTGGTGATGCAATTTGGCAACGTGGAAGCTGAGATTGAATTCTTCGCTTCCCTCGTCAAAGCTGACGGTTGGCTGAAAGGAGATGTAAGTTTAATTGATTATGCATTTGTTTGAATGTGCATAGATTATGAGATTGACAAGGAAAACATGTGCAGCACATTGATTTGGGCTTGTATCTCATTCGGAAGCGACAACAACAGTTGGAGGAAGTAGAAATATCGGACTGGACAACGACCGATGTATTTTTTATGGTATGTGATGCAGGATGCATAGGACCTAAATTGTTTAGTTTCCTAATTGATTTGTTAGTTTCCTATATTCTTTAGTTTTCCAAATCCTAGTAGGATTTCTAAGTTAGTTTTCCAAATCCTATTAGGATTTCTAAGTTTCCTATTTTATTAGGAATAGGATTTCTGTTTTACCTGGGGATTTTAATTCTATTGTCTCTAGGTTTTAGTTTGCTATAAATACCCCTATGTAGTTCTTTACAATTCAGATTTGAATATTGATTAAACATTCCTTTAAACTCTCTGATTTCTGCCTGCCTTTTACCTTTTCTTCCCTTCAGCTTTTCTTATCTGTTCTGTCTTATTGCTCTAAGTGTTTAAACTAACACACCCAGGGCTGTGCTACATCAGTATGGCATAGGCCTTGACCAAGTGCAGTTAATAATTACAAATTATCCATACTTGCTTTGTGGAGGTGTTTAACCATTGATTGTTTTCTATTTCACAGAATCACATCCATACTTGCTTTGCGGATAATAAAAGGAAAAAAAGAGCAAGTTGGGTGGAAAATTAGAACCAGTTTAGTGAACGTTGTAAATGGCAAGGTTCCGGCGTGTGGATTGGATTGGCAGAACACGTATAAGGTGTATGTACCTTGTATGTTGCCAAAATATAAGCATTGGGTGGCTCTAGAGATTGATTTGATTCAGTGTGAAATCAAAGTCTACGATTCAATGGTTTCACTCATTCCAGATCAGAGCTTAAAGGAAGAACTCGGCCCCCTGTCAATTACGATTCCAAATCTTCTGCACACCCTCGACTTTTATGAAGAAGGTGTTTACGCGAACGAGTGCACCCGAGATTGGTGGTGTCCATGGCCAATACATCGTGTGGATGTTCCACAACAGGCTAATCAGTGAGCACAACTTTTTATTTAATTTTATTACTTTAATTTGTCAATTACGTTAGAATGTCATTAGTTGAATTGATCGAGTTCTTGTTTTGCTTCAGAGGCGATTGTGGTATGTTCGTGTTGAAGTACATTGAGCTGTTGAGTGCTGAGATTCCCTTAGCTACTTGCACCTCGCAGAACATGCCATTTTTTCGGTTGAAGTTGGCTGCAGAAATTGCACGGGGAGATGCTTACATGCCATGATATCGGTTGAACTTGGTTTAGGCACATGATGATTAAATAGGTTTTGGGAATGTCCAATTTCAAAGTCATGTAAATACACAATAGAGACCCATGGGTCCTTTTCGAATTCCACCTCTGCTCCTGAATTCTTCTTCGTCTTTCTCAATCTTAGTGTATTTGTGTACAGAAATTTAGATTTAAGTTACTGGACAATAACAATTAGAACCAAAATAGTGGCAAATATTATAGCGGATGCATGCTTTCATTTCGATTAGTGTGATATTACGCTATGTTTATTCTCATATTGTGCGAAATGTATATGGAGCTGGATGCAGAGCATAGAAAAATGAAGAATCTGAAATGGAGATGCTGAGGGTTGGTGAGGAGAAAAGTAAATGGATCTGTAAATCTATTGCACGTGGGCAATTTAAATGGATAGGCAGATGCGTTTTTGAAGTTAGACACATGCCATTCCCATACATAGAATGTGCATATGGAGTTTAAAGTTTTTTTTTATGTAATGAAACAAACATCGGTGTAATATTGGCCTAACTCCTTCACGACATTTACCTAACCTCAACCAAACTGCATTGAATTGGGATTTGAAGACTGCATATGTGAATTGGGATTTGAAGAATGCATATTCACATAGGGACTGATGGCTTTTTAAGTGTATTACATCATTGCAAAGTGATATGTCATCATTTATCCAAGCCACCATTCCAAATATCATATCCCAATCTTTAAGCCGTTCAACATGCCTTGACTTAATCGCAATGGGTTGCATCTTAATAAGGTAATTCTGTAAGGGGAATAGGCGGCTATGGCCTCGCCTCCAATATTTTATTCAACCATGCCCTCTTTATAGAAACACATGAAAAAATGTCCCCAGGTGCAATGCTCTAAAAACTCCCTATTGGTTCCGCACTGCCCCTCGGGTTTGAATCCCTCTCTCCTTTATAATCGGTTAATAAATTGGTTGATTTTCTTTATTTTATTGGTTTTGGGCAGCTGAGTAGCATAAAAGTAATGTATATTGGTGCGTCTATATTGCATGTCTGTTGGGTCTATATTGCTTGTCTATTGCGTGCATATCTTACATTTATTGCGTCTGTATTGATTTGTATTGCTTACGAAAGAAATAAATAACAATACACAGGCAACAGACAAGCAATATACACGCAATAGACATGAAATATACACGCAATAGACATGCAATATACATCAGTCCCCAATTACATCAACCATAAGGAAGTCGTATTGAATAGGAAATTCTACTTAACAGTTGTTCTTCCTACTAAAACAAAGAATAAGGACCGTTTCCCCCTTAAATCTAACTTGAGTCCTACTTTTGCCCCCAATAAACATGCAATATTGGAGCAATAACATGCGATATACATGCAGTAAACACTCAATCAACTTTCAATAAACCTTCAATATCGGTTCAATAACATGCGAAATACATGCAGTTAACAATCATTAAACCTTCACGAAACATGTAAACAATCAATAAACCTTCAATAAACACTCAATATCGGAGTAATAACATGCGAAATACATGCAGTTAATAAACCTTCAATAAACATTCAATATCATGCGATTTACATGCAGTAAACAATCAATAAACAATCTATATACACTGAATAATTATGCAATCTTCAAAAAAAAGGTATTGTCTTATTATAGGATCGTATTGGCCCTGTATTGTTATTTTATCGTCTTCGTATGGCTTTATTTTTGTAAAGTAAGTCTAGGAAAGTTTTTACTGGGTTTCTGACAAATAAATGCTTTTGTTTCAAACAATAATTTAAACTCAATGCCAATCCACCTATTTGAAGAACAAAAATTACAAATTGTGTTTGAAAAGTCATTGGTGGTGCGTGCAACATGTGTTTTTGGGGAGAACTTTTACAATCCTTGAAACCGTGCACTTAATTGGTCATTAAAAGAACAAATAATATGACAATTGATACAACTAATAAAACTAATACCAAGTCCTTAATGGACTTTAGCATATTAAGCACTGTAGCATCATACGTGTCAGCTTGCTGATCTGCTTCAGCGGAGGTTACATCAACCCATTCGAATCCATTGCAACTGGTGGCTCCCTAATTGCAGGCATCATATATGCAAAATAATTTTGTTAGAGTTAGACCTAGGATTTTTTTTTCACCCACATACATATTCTGGAAATGAGAACTTACATAGGAGGTTAGACACTTCCAAAATGGCTTCCCTCGATTTTTATCTGATTTTGAAACCCGAAGCACCATTGCAGCTCCACAATACTGACACCTTTTGTTTGAGCGGGAGATGAAGACGAAGACATGTTGAATCTTATCACTTGTACCTCTTCTCACTCAGATCTTCTCACTAAAACCTCTTCGGACTCATACCTTCTCAGTCATACCCCTTCACTCATAAGTCATAACCCTAAACTTCTCACTCAGCTCTCTCATCTTTGCCCAAATCGAATTATATCCTTCTTTTCTGTGTGTGGGTGGGTTGGTCACGATCTGGACACCTGTACCGTCAGAATTGTGACACATTTTACTCCGAAAAGCGATATACTATTTCACTACCAAATATTAATCTTACAATTGAGGGGACACTGCTTTAAATATATTATTTTCTTTATATTTCATTAAGGCAACTATTTGGATAAGAATCCGTCATTTACTAGGGGTAGTGTGGTGTGGGAAAATGAAAAAGTATCTGATGGGACCTTCTGTCACTAGTCAGTAATCCATCACATTTGTATCAATGAATTTAATGGCGGAAAAAGCCTAACAATGGCTATGGAAATAGGTTATTAATTGACTTTTGGACGGTCTGACTCCCTTTGCATTTCGATGACGTTTTCCCTTCGCCTGTCTTATGTTTTGGGTGTTGGGTTCAGTTTCTTTAAAAAGGGTCAACTTGGAAAAACCCCAAGGAAACACCTTTTCAAAACAGTGCAAACAGAGGCTAAAACAAACCCAAAACCCCGTATATTCTCATTTCTCCCCTCTTGCAGTCCTCAAATCGTTCCATTCCAAAAATATTTCAATGAATTCGAAACATTACACTACAGTCGGAGGAAAGAGAAGGAAGCATCTCCATCTGGATGTGCCTCAAGCCTTCATCCCGGAATTAGCTTGGTTTAAAGTGATGTTATACGTGGCAACCCAATCATCGGAAGATCTCTTTTGTATGGCATCTGTGTGCCCATTGTTCAATACGTTGGCAAACACTCCACAAGTGTGGAACACAATTTCAATGGAAAAGTACCAAGACCATCCTAACTGGTACTATGCCTCAACGCAGGTCCGGCATTTCGTGGAACAATGCAGGGCTTGCGAGAACCGTGAGGCGATATTTAGAGAAGCGTTCGACGTGTTTTTCAGGCAGGGTAATGTGGAAGCATTGTCTGGGATGCGCGTTGCAGCCACGGCAGGCCATATGGAAACGGCATATCTAGTTGGACTACTTGGCATGTCCGGAATTGGTCAGTCAAAAGAGGATGCATTAGAATTCTTGTGTTCTTTGAATCAACGTAACAACATTGATATGAAAGGAACCAGGGATGCTTTGAGACGACGATTAAGCGGAATTTTCTCTGTTGGAAGACATATCGTAGATATGTTTCACTATGGGAAGATTAAGTTCAATCAGTGCAGCGCTTGTAACAACAACGACTGGTGTTTTGTTATTCCAGGCTGGCCTAGTGAAGAAAAGATCAATCCTGCCTTCTGGACTTGTTGCAATCGATGCAAATGGCACCGTGAGAGTGTTTTTTGGTTCAAGGTGATGCGTGTCTATGTTGTGCCAGGGAATCCATACCCTTATAATTAGTTGTAGTATGTTTCTACGGTTTTTATGCGTGTCTATGTTCTACAAATGTTGTTTTCTATTTCATGTTTTAATCTATTTTGTCTGGTGTTTGTGCTGTCCTAAACCGTTTTATATATAAATGTATAATATTTGTTATATAGTGGAATTATTACTGACATAATTGACGGCTACGAATGACATTTTACTGACACAGATATTTTGCACAACTGCAATCTTAATATTTGGTAAACGAAAACGCATGCATGAAGTGAGTATGTGTCTTTTCACCGGTTCTTGGGAATGACATTTTCCCACTTTGCATATCCCAAATGATTGGGTTACACGTTTCTTAAGCAAAACTTGAACAGTGAAAGACTTTGAATAATTATTTCCTGATGTTGTAGAATGGATGGCTTGTATATTTCCATTTTATGTTTGAAAACATCCCTTAAACCTAAAAAAGAAAAAACATTAACAAATTGAAGAAGAGAGAAACTGATTAGCACCAGAAATGGTCTATTCGCACGGAAAATAAAAATAAAATTAAAAATTTGGAGTAAATATAATTAACAAATGTACAAGCTAAAAATTAATATAACAATAATAATAAAAATAATTTTGGATAAATAATAATAAAATACTAATGTAGCGTAACCATGAAACAGGGAATTCAGGAGGAAGATGAAGTCTCAATGAGCTCGTAGCAAATTTCGGAACATTATTGTGATTTTTGTGTATTTAGTTATGAATTTTCTAAGAAAAAGTCATAAAATAATAATTTAGGGTAAAAGGTAAGGATGTGGCCATGTTGACTGACGCACACTTGTTATCTTCACTTTTATCTTCAATATTCTTCACTTTGAGTACCCATTGGTTGATCTGTAGGGAAAAATAAAAAAAACGGCATCTTTTTATTTTAACTTTGAAAAAGTATGGATATTTGACAAAAGTGAAGATTACTGCTCGTGGGAGTGATATTTGATGCGTGCCTTTTAAAACACTGTATAAACCCTATGCTATTTCTAATTTTCTTCAATCCAAATCAATGGTATGTTGTTTTTAACTTTATATGTGCGTCTTTGTGGTAAGGACTTGGATAAAAGTCTGTTGTGACTACAATGTGGTGGTGATTATGGATGAATCTGACTCAGTGCTAGCGGTGGTGAGTTCTGAAAATTTGCTTGCTTGATGTTCATGATATATATTGGTTCTGAAATATGTTTGATGTTAATGAGATTTTGGTTCTGACATTTTTGTGTGGTTATAGATAGACCTGCTGCTGTTTTGGTGGGATTGATATTTGATGCTTCATTTTGTATTTGGTTGATTAAATATTGATGGAAATAAAAATTTAACATCTTGAAGTATTGGGGTTGGGGGAAATTAAGGCATTCCCAGCTATTTGGTTTGGCTTGGCTGAAATAGATTTCTTAAGAAAACGAAACAACAGAGCTTATAAGATGTTTTGAATGATAACTGATTGAGGAGTGTTTTGATATGTGTATTTGAGTTGATTGAGGTGCGATAACTTGTTTTGATATGTTTAAATGATTTGAGACAAAAACTGCTAACACTTTTCTTTTTTTGGGGTGAAATTAACTATCGAGTTGGTGTATGATTATGGTTGTTTGGTGAGTGATTTTTGACTGATACAAGTGTATTTATTTATTTATTTTTTTTGCAGCTCCCTTAACTGATACAATCATACAAGTGAATGTGTTTGGTATTTAAAATCTAATTAGGTGTTTTACTTGTATTTTTTTTTATGGGTTGTAAAATATAATTTGGTGCTTTACTTGTATTTTTTGTCATGGCTTGGGATGTAACTTGTAAGAAACAACTAATTTGATAGTTGGATGATGCTTGTGATTGTGATTTAGTTTAGAAACTTTAAAAAAGCAGGTTATAGTTGAGTTGAATTTACATGATTTGGGTAAGGAAAAATGAAATGGGCTTTAAGGGATGGCCTGTTTGAAAAATTGGCATTGTGAAAAAAAAATAAACAAAATTGGGCTTTTGAATAAATAAACTAATTAGGTTTTGGCAATTTTACCTATAAAAAAAAAGGATTTTGGTCCAAAAAAAGTGAGTTGGGCTTAAAAAACTAGTGTTGGGCTAAAGCCCAAAACCGACAAAAAAGCTAGAACTAAACCGGAGCCTATCGGGTTGACTCATTTTCGATTTTAAGTTTGGACCCGACTCAACCCGAGAACCGATATCCTACTCAGTTCGACTCACTGGGTCACTCAAAATTGGACCCGACCCGAACCGTGCCCAGGCCTAGTGGAGACTATGTAAGTGTACTAAGCCTTGGAATGTTGCTGATGTCCTTCTATATCTCATGGTGATTGGTAATATATGAATTTGACATGTGAATCCTGATTGTATTTTTTTACTACCATGACTGGAGAATGTACTTCGGAATGCAAGTTGTTATTTTGTTATGTTTTTACTCACATGAGCTTTGTAACCCCGTACATCGTTCGATGGTGTAGAGGCTCATCCTGCAGAGTAGCAGCTTTTTAGCAGATAGAGGCGAGGAGCTTCCGAACGTGTAGCTGTGTTTTGTTATTTGATCAAATGCAAAGGGTATAATGCCCTAAGATTTTCTAGGGTTTGTTCACTGTCTTTTGTGCCAGTTCTTTCCCCCTCCTCTTCTATGTGCTTTGGAGTTTATCATGTTTGAGGATTGGGGTTTAATGGAGGAGATGCCTTTCTATTGCTGGGAAAATTCAGAGACTGGGTAATGTGAAACTGGTGGAGGAGAAGGGGGAGTGATGTGATGCTTGGCTGAGTGAGTGCACAGGCTCGTTCTGTTAGTGGTGCTATCTCCTTTTCAAGCTAGAGGTACCTTGTCTGATTGCTGGGTTCTGCTTTGGCACTGATAATCCCTGTTTAATTGCTGTGTATTTTCTCCTTGTATTGGCTTCTAGTGAGCTACATTTATTGTGTTTCTTCGGCTCACTGTTTTTCTGGTCTTTGTGCTTCCTGTGTATGTTGAGTTTGGTTGGAACTCTCCTACTTTAAGGAGTTTGGGGGTTGTTTGTTATACGGGCTTGATTTGGACTGGTTTGGATGGGAACCCGTTGGCGATATAGAATGCTTTTCAAATTCGCTATTGGGTTGGTTTTTGGATTTTGAGTTGTTTGTAAGGACGTGTTACCAATTGTAAATGAAAATATTACAACTTGATGCCTCGTGGGGATTTACAAAGATCAAATCTTACTTCTTTTTTTTTTTTTTTTTTCCTTCTTTTCTTTTGTAATTAGGTCAAATTGTACTTTACAAATGATCGAGGGGAAAGAAGAGTATGTGGTTATTTGGCCAAAATATATTAGGAAATTAAGCAGGTGAGTGGTCATTTTGAACATGCAATTTAGATTAATATATTCTTGAAATATATATGATTATTTTGAAAGAGATGAGAAAGAGAAGAAAGATGCCATATGTGTATCTCAATGAGAAAGAAGGGTGGAATGGTTGTCAACTTGTTATAATAAAAAATTGAACAAATGAAATAGTTTAAACTTTAAAAAGGCAGCTTTGAATTTTGTTTTTATGTATTATCACATCTATCTTCTCTTTTTTTTTCCTTATATCTCTCATAATTACAAGGAAAATAATAATACCACTTGATGTTCCCTCTCCAGGACATATATAGCTGTTATATTCCAATATGCAGACATTCAAATGGCCCTTGAGATGATGTGTGCAGAGAGGTGCATGTGCATGCCTTGCTCTTCAAAGCTCAAAGCTCAAAGCCTAGCTCACTCTCACTTAACATATATATATATATATATATATATATAATAGGACAACATGATTGAACATGACATCTGAAATTTTACTCCAAAGTATATATCTCAATTCTCAAAGTAGGTGAAAAAAGAAAAAGGAGAAGCTTGGGGTGTGAAAATTTGTACTTGCACAAAGGACTGCTTTCCCACGTGAGGCTCTGCAAACTTTTTCTTTATAAACTTTGGTTAGCAAAGAAAGTGACAGAAACTATTGTTTCTGTCTCAGTCTCCCTACCCTCCTGCCTCCTATCAGCATCAACCCTCCTCCTTTAGTAAAATCTCTCTCTCTCTCTCTCTCTCTCTCTGGGGAGTTTCATGTTTCATCTTCATATTTTGCCAAAAATTTGTTTGGTGACAAAATGTGGTGGGCACAGTGATGAGCCTTTGAATGTAGATTCAGATATGCAAGCCTGAAAAATGTTGAGTGGGTGTGACAAGTGACTGTGCAATAAAACCATTTGTTTATCTCCTTTATTGCATTGGGGACGCGGATGGGCGTGTGTGAGATTTTGGAGTCTACTTGTTCGAACTGTTTCCTCAAACAGGAAACTGCATTTGATTCTACTTTGACAATGGTTGCCCACCTTATAAATGAGGGCCCATAAATTCATCATGTATGCATACTTATGACAATATAATCCACTATACCATTAAGGCGTATATGTTATGTTATGAAATTATGAATTGTGACTATACGATTCCAGCTTAAAGTATGTTATACACAACACTTCCAGTGATGAAGCCGGACTTCAGATAAATACAGAAAAAGATCGATGTGAGGAGCTATGCATACCAATTCAAAGTTCTAAGTTGAAATAACATGGAGAGCTAGCAAGATGATATAGCTAGGGTTACCTAATGTGCAGATTCAAAAATTGAATGGGGGTGGTGGGGGTAAATATAGGTCACTTTTGAGAGACAACAATAGGGCAAGCAGTAAATGTACCAAAACACTGTGTACAAATAGTCTAAAAGGGAGAGTGGGATCCAGCTCTTATAATGTTTATGTGTCCTTGGCCATTATTCAGTCCTCTGTGCAGGTGGTGGTCTTTGTTTCATCAACCTCCTCTCAGGGGGCATTGTCGTCTGTAGCTTCTTTTTCACTCTCATTTGATAGTTTTACGAAGTTAAAACCAGTCGTTCTCTTCTTACACATGTGCCGCACCAAACATTATTGAATTGTACAAATTTGATTTGGGTGGTAGAAATATTATTGTTGTAAATTGATGTCTAGTTTCCAAAGAGAAACCTATCTGGTCCCAGCAAACCTATTATGGCTTTCTATTTGTATCTGTTTGTGCTTAAGTTAAGCCTTTTTATCGAACCAACATGAAACGTGTGACATGCAATGCAAGATAAATTTCGAGACAGCAAACCACATGTTCCCTAAAATAGTGTCAGATGATGCTTTCTTTTTTGGAAAATACTTCTCTCCTTGCTATGAAAGTAGGCGCTCCTACATTGGTACCAATGGAAGTGTGATGTGTGTGCAGAAATTTTTCTTTTTGTGTTTTTGATGAATTATTTTTGCATATGTGTCAAACTTTGGTTCTTGAGTAGGCGCTCCTACATTACTACCAATTAGAGTGTGATGTGTGTGCAAAAGTTTTTCTTTGTGTTTTTGATGAATTATTTTTGCATATATGTCAAACTGTGATTTGCAAGAAGGAGTATCTCCTTTCTGGAAAGGAGGCAAGGAGTATCCAATGCCAATGGAAAATCTCTCCCAAAAGGTTTTAAAAAAAACAGGTAGTAAAAATCAGGAGCCTCAAACTTTCATGGAAAATAAAAAAAACATCAAATTTTATGTTGATTAAAGAAAAAGTATGGTTTCAAATTTACCTCCTGAACTCTATTTGTATTTTTCTTGAACATTTGATGCAAATAATTGAAACAAAAAGCCAGTAATTTACACTACACTAGACACATGTTATACAGGAACCAGGGGGTCTGCTAAAAACAGAAACTTGCATAGCAGAAGCAAACCTTACATTTCTTCTAAACTTGGCAGTTCCTAATGCTTCCAAACTAAAAGAACCCAAATGCACATCAAATCCTGCAAAGTCCCAGAAAATCCTTATATTTATTAAACAATCTACATATATTTTTCTACAGTGACCTAGCACCATAATAACCAGTAATAATTTGGACTAAAGCACAAACATACTTTGTCATACCAGAGACAACATTTGATGCAATCCCCAAACACATAAAGCAGTAAATAGGAACAATGGCTTGGAGAGCCCAGATGGAGCTTGAGATTTCTTCCAGGGCTGGATAGAAGACGCATTGTTATTCTTTCCACAAACATCAACTCCAATCTTCAAACTGTGTGCCTCAGAGGGACTCAAACAAAGACCTGGGTTTCCACTAAGATCCAAATTTCTTCCCAACCTCTTCAAGAAACTTGAGTTGAAAGGCACAACACCCCCCAACATATTTCTGCTCAGATTCATGTGGTATATATGTGAGAGACTGCCAAAACCAACCGGAATTTCACCAGTTAAACGGTTGTTCTGCAACGACAAAGTGCTTAAATTCTTAAGCTGTGAAAAGCTTTCTGGTATTGTGCCAGAGTACCCAGAATCAGCAAGCCTGAGTTCTTGAAGTTTCACCAACTTACCGAACTCTAGTGGCAGAGGTGTATGAATTGGGTTGCCATCCAAAATTAAATACTGCAAGCTTTGCAATTTTTCCAGACCTTTTGGAAATTGCCCACCCAATTTGTTGTTGCTCAGAGCCATGAAAACCAATAAACTGAGCTTCTCAATGCCATCAGGAATGCCCCCAGTAAGTGAATTTGAGCTGAAGTCGAATTTTTGAAGCAAACCCAGTTGGCCAATTGTGTTTGGGATGGGCCCTGTAAGCATATTGTAGCTCAAATCAAGGCCTTGAAGGTTTCTGAGACTGCCCAGCTGGTATGGGATAGTGCCTGTGAGCATATTGTAGCTCAAATCAAGGTGTACCAAACTGCCCAAGCTGAAAATCTCCAATGGAATTGGGCCAGTGAGGCGGTTTTGAGACAACGTGAGGATTTCAAGGGACTTGAGTGTTGAAATTTGAGGTGGGATTGGGCCAACGAGTGCCGGGTTAGATCGGAGACTGAGCTGTTGAAATGAAGCAGGGGAGGCTCTGTTTTGTGGAACAGAAAGAGTGGTTTTGGTGTGAGTGAAACAATTGAAGAAGAACACAGATTGAAGATATGGGAGAGCAAAGATTTGTGAAGGAAATGTAGCTGTTTTTTTGCAAGTTGGATTTGGTGGGGTGCCAAAGTCAAGCCTGGAGACGTGTAGGTAGTTGTCGTTTCCTACTTTGCACTCAATTCCAGGCCAGGATGAGCCTGGCTGACAAGGGTTAGGATGGGAAATTCTCCAGTTTTGATCAGAGGACATGGAGTCCATGATCTTGAACACAGCTTCTGCTTCAGATGGAGCCATGGTGTTGATGGGCTTGGGGGCGTTGATGGGTGGTTGTTTATTTGCATGGTGGGGATTGGTGGTGGAGACAGAAGGAATAGAAGAAGGGAGTGAGAGGAGAAGTAGAATTAGAGGGAGAGAGAGTGAGAAGGAACAGTGCATTGTGTCCAGGTATTGAGGAGGCCAGCTCAGTTGCAGCACTTTGTTGTGTGGTTTTTTAGATGTGGCTTTCAAGTTTTCAAGTTTTCAAGTTTTCAAGTTTTCACTTATGAGAGAGAGAGAGAGAGAGAGAGAGAGAGTTGTAAAGGAAGTGACTGAAGTGATAGGTGGAGTGCTCATGACATTTGAGTGAGATTTTGATTATATGAAAGCCAAGGTAGGGTCAAGAGATTGAGAGAACTTATTAGGCAGAAAGTTGAGTGTTGTGAAAAATAAGGGGCATGTTTCCCTTTTCCAAGCATTGGAATTATTTTTCAGACCCAAAAAAAAAAGCATTGGAATTATTTTTATTTTTATTTTCCCCTGTTGTCTTATGGTTCACAATCATCTTGGCTTGTGATTTTTTTTTAGTTGTTTGTTGTCTTTTCATGAGTGCAGAGAAAAAACTATGAAGTATTTAGTTTGGAGTGTAGATCTAATGCCCATGCTCATCCTACGTAGTTTTTCCTCATCTAGATATGAACTTAAAAATCCATCATAACTCTGCAGCCAATCCAAACTTTTACATAACATTGGCAATTGGCATTGCTTTTAAGTTTTTTCTTTTCTTTTCCCTTTTGCAATTTTGGGCCACTAAGCATTAGGGTGGCTACAATCCATGGGAACTTATTCAATCAGAATAGTTACATTGGAACTGTATCTCCACAAAAGGAAATGCTGCTCTTGTCTTCTCTCAACCTCAAATTCTGGTGTAAATTGTTGGGTTTAATAAACAAAAGCCTTAAACTTAAACAATGGAGTTCACAGAAAATCATGACATGAAAGTAAAAACCAGGCAGTGTCGCATAGTAGCACAAAACATTAGACAATTGCTGAAAACTAAAAAACTAAGACTTGAAGACATGTTCTGATTTCTTTATGGTAAAGTAAGATTTTACTTATGGACTTTAGGAGGATGGAGTGTCTAGTGTTTTGCTAGTTTTCTGACACTGCTGAACACCGGCTACAAAATAGAGGGGTTAATCAAACTATCCAATTACTTGGTGTTCTGAATTCCTAAGTAATTATTACAAGCTCGAATTGAATGCAAATTTGCTAAGTTTGTCCTCATCTTAAGCATGGTGAAGGGAATAGTTGTGTCAAAACATGATTTACCCTTCGTTAAAAAAACACGTGATTAGGTTCGAACTCTCATGACGCATTGACAGTGTGTGTGTGAGAAAACTCCCCTCTTCCAATATCACTTGTTTAAACAAAAACAAAAAACAAAAAAACAAAAAAACCTGATTTACCCCAAGTCAAAACATGAGTTACTCAAGACAAAGTGCAGAAGGAAGGTTATATTTTTATCTGCAAATAATGCCGTAGCCTCTAGTGGTCCATGTTGGATTCAGATTTATGGGCCCATTGTCCCTTTACACACCCACATATGGTTCAATGGTGTACTTATATTGCATTTGGGCATAAATTGTATAGAGGTCACTGAAAATATGAATGCAATCTATGTAAATATACACAGAACACGAAATAAAATAAAAAAACATAAACACCCAATAGCAGAAACTTCAAAATTTCAAAGGGATAAAAATATACATAACTTCCAGTTACCTTTACATTTGGAAAAGAAAATGAATAATCTAAGAACTAAAGAAGACGTCATCAAAATAGATCAGATGCAATAAAACCTGAAATGTTACAGCAGAAAACAGTACACTAATCAACATGATCACAAGTATCTTATTGTCTAGCCAAAAATCCACAGCCTTTATACATGTTAAGAGCTTTTACTTTACTACTAATCTAGCTGCATATTTGTATTGTTAGCCTCGCACTGCCTATCAGAAAATAATGAGGAATTATGGATTCATCTGATATATAGAAGGAAATGCAAGGGGAAAACAGTAGAAATCCGAGTAGTGGTCCTTAATCATGTTAAAGGATTACCTCAGAAAAATTGCATGACAGCACCTTTACTTTATACTACAACACTACATTTACTCTGTTGTGCAATATCCTGAGGAGTTTCAAGAGAAGACTCTAAAACAACCTCTGCTTCCACTTTAGATGCTTGTCGATCACTCTCACTGGTAACATGAGGAAGCTCTGAGTCACCGACCTCGTTAGTTGCATCACAAATCTGTGAATCAACCACCTTAGCTGAATCAGAAAACTGTGAGTCCTTGACTTCGTTCATGACATCACAAAGCTGTGAGTCGTTGATCTTTCCGGTTGCTTCAAAGAGCTGTGTGTCATCAACCTTGACAACAGCATGGATTAGCTCAGCATTACCTTCCTCACCAGCCTCATGGCTTAGCTCTGAATGATCAAACCCAATGTCAGCATTGCATAGCTGCATATTCTCACCCTCAACATCTCCATTGATCATATCCAAACCAGTCACCTCGTTATCAACAGGACACAGCTGTGAATGATCTTCCTCTCTATGTAGATGATGTAATGGTAACTGCTCAACCCTGACAGTGGCACCACAATACTGAGACTGATCATCCTCACTAGCAGCAATATATTGTGCTGGATCATCCTTCCGCAAACGTTTTCCCGTACCTTTCCTTCTCACCCTCTCCTTCCCTCTTATCCTTTTCCCAACTTCGATTTGTGGGGTGGCTGACACTATGTACGGACCGCCAACCTGGTCCCTCAAACATTCATGCGCAATAGTCCTGATACTATTAATTAAGTCAACTTGTTCCTCGTCCAACCCATTTGTTGAGAATGTATCTGCCATGCGTGCGATCTCCCTCAAACCGGCATTCTGCAAAAGTTAATAATGTTATCTTTTAAAATTAATACATAATTCCTCGTACTTGACAATAACCAATAAGTTCATAATTAACTAGTTAATTAATCCAGCCTTACCGTTCTTTGAAACTCAGATGAGAGAGATATAGGCCTCCCTACAAACTTACGCGTAATTCTCAGGTACCACTGCATATAATCACTTTCATCTGCACCATCATCACCTTCCACAATATGAAATCGACGTTCCAACCATTCATTAATCTCTGATTCCATTTTACCTGACAAGTCAACCCCACCATCAACTCCACGACTCTTTCTCTCCCATCGCTGTACATCCTCTGGGATTGACTGAAACATGCCATATTGCCTTAGGCAACGATTTGGGAGATGCCTTTCTGCCTTGTCAAAGCATATTAGCATTGTTTTTGACCTCCCTAAAATTAGATTGCTCTTGATATCTTCTGGAATCACTGTACTGTCCATATTTCTATAAGGAAGCCACTCCACCTGTAAGTCAGCACCATACCAAATGTATTATGCTTCTACACTAAGTATTAGAATATAACATCAAATCGATAAATATTAGAAAAGAACAAGGAAAAACTTACGTCGCAGGATTTCAGTGAATCCAGAGCTTTACGGTAAAACACTACATCACGGTTTGTTGTTGGCCCACTTTGTTTTCCCTTCCAGCTTAGCACCAAAGGGAAACGATCATGCATAGAATCAGTGTTGAGCTTTGGTCGTCCAATATTCAGGTGAAAGTAACTCCAGCACTGCCAAAAAAAGAAATGCAATCAAAGGAACTGCTGAAAAAAGAGAAAAATAAGAAGAAAAAAAATTTAAGAGAAAAGGCATGTAATAACCTGTAGTAGTGTTAAACAGCCACTAATTGTACTTTGAGATCTCAGTGAGGCATTGCCAAGTGCCCTGTACAAGAATGCCAAAGCTGCTGACCCCCAGGCATATTTCCCACATAGGTCAAAATTCTCAAACAATGGAAGGTACATGACAGGGACTTTATTCCCAGTGGTAGTGGAAAATATTGTACTTCCAACAAGGTATAAGAGGTAAGCACGTGTATGGCACTCAATCACTTCAAGTGGTGCATCTTCAGGACAATAGGAAAAGAACTCTTTCAACCAGCTTAGCTTCACCATTCCACCACTAGTATAACTAGACTCTGGTACTCTTCCAAGATACCTCTCACAAACGGAGTTGCAGGTGGTATGCGTTATTCCAATAACAGGTTCTCCGTCAATAGCTAGTCCAAGCAATAGCGCAACATCTTTAAGAGTTACTGTCATTTCTCCAACATTCAGGTGAAAAGTGTTCGTTTCTCTCCTCCACCTTTCGACTAGGGCAGAAATGAGTGGGTTATCTAGACTAATTGCAGGAATCAATCTTAAATAACCAAATCCAGCCTGATCTACCAACTCAATCTGCTTTTCCGTGAGTGTCCATTGATCAAGCTTCGAAGTGTGTTCATGACATCTAAGTGCACCACGCTCCTGTAAGTGTTAGTTAAAGTCCATATTAGTGCAAAAAGTTTGTTAGATAAACCTGAATGAAACGATAATATTAATAATAAGCATCCTTATTTGAGGGTACACTGCACCTGTCCATCCCAAACTGCTGAAGACACATGCTTCTCCTGATCATAAAGCACTGAACCATCAATTGGTCCAGGATTTGTCCCATAAGGGTCCATTAGTGCTAGGTCCATTACTGCCAATGACAGAAACTATCCAGTGTAGAGGGAATATTAGCTTCACAAAATAACTAGAGAGAAACATCTTAAGTTCATAATCATATTTAGTACATCTGTCAAATGCAAGCAATGAGAAAATTATGAAAGGGAATTAATTATACTCTATATTTGGCTCTAACTTCTATCGAGTTTACACTCTATGATGAGTTCAAGCTCCAGGCAGCTTGGTTTACATATGGGAATGACGTAAATTCGAGCATAAGTTGGGATAAATAAACAAATGTTGCAGTTAGAAAGAACCAAGAATAAAAACTTTAGTTACATTAGAATTTAAACTTCTTTTACTGATTCTAAACCTACCGGGATCAAATTAAGGGCCTTGAATGAAGGTCTTAATCTCTGCACTTTCCAATATGTCCAATACTAGAATTTAGAGATCATTACAGAAGTAAGGTCTCACACTGCAGTTAATTTTCACTCTAGAAACTCTAGAACCTCTAATTTATAATTTTTCCCATGGACTTCATTTTTAGGTGATGAAAAAAGAACAACTTTTATCAACAAGCATCCACTCATTTGGAACATCATTATCCATCATCAAGTGTTTCAATTTCTCTGGTAATTTTTGAGGAACGAAACGAAGGGTGCAAGATCCATTTGTCTCAGCTCAGATGATACACTAAGACTTGAAGTTACACTAATCATCTTTATTTACCTTCACACCAAAATCACTATCTGAAAGGAACTTTTGCTACCAGCTAAGACACAGCTCCCAAAACCCTAAATCAAATTAAATAATTAAACCAATTCAGGGCTTAAGTGCCACATAAATTCGTTTAGCGTTCAAAAGCTAAATTCACAATCCTGTAATCTGCAAACAATAGTTTATTGTATCCGAACACAGAACTAATCCTTCATCATAATCAGCACCAAAATGAAAACCCTAGTTTGGTTCCCGAGAAAACAGAGGAAAAAGAGAAGAAAAACGAGATTACGGGTTAGTTATCATTAGTTTTTAATTTTGTTCTCAGAAATATAAGTGAGCCGAAAACAGTGGTGGTACAACTCTAGGTTTGAGAAGTAATTTTTAAAAGAAGCTGGTTAATTTTCTCGGCAACCAAACAGAGATGCTAAGAAGAGAAAAGTGAGTGAGACAGATTTTGAAGAGAAAAAGGAAGAGAATTTTATGAGAGGGGCAAAGAGGTACAGAAGGGATGGCGAATAAACAAACCTGAAATGCAAATCAAGCAAAACGACGCCGGAGAGCTGCGTCGACGAACGCAAGCAATTGGAGCCTCGAAACGACGATGGAAGCTAAAGCAAAACACAACTCGTGATTTCTAATTCTTTTCTTACTAGGGCTCGATTTTGGGCGGGTTTGGCTTGCCCTAACCCGAGCCCAATCTCCAAATTGGGCAAGTTAACAAATGAGTTCAGCTGGGCCTACAATTGAGTCCAAATTTTGAAGCTCCTGATTCTCATACCCAAAACCCTAAATTTGAAAGAGTTTAAAATTATTTATAAAAAAAAACATTTATACCACGCCGTCATCGACATGATTATTCACTCGAGGGCGATAGTAGACACCAACTAATGTAGCAATGTTGCATTTAGGTTTTGGACCTTCATTATTCACAGTAAATAAGAAATCGTCACATCAGCGATATCTCTCGGGAGTTTCACTAAAACACCCAAAATGGGGGTTGAAATTATAAAAAAACCCAACACCCAAAACACTTTATAAACACACCCAAAACCCATCATTACACACACTCAAAACTCATTTATAAACACACCCAAAAAATATACAATTGTTGATTTTGAGGTTAATTTTGGATGTGTTTCTATGTTTAAATAGTGCTTGAGTTTTTTTATAAATACATGTCTAGAATTGGGTTTATTTATAAATTTGTAATTTATATTTTAGTTGCAATTGGTATAGAATCAGGAGTTTTTTTTCTTCTTTGGGAACAATTTACGAGTTGTCTTGAAATGCACACGTAGATGTGACCCTACACAAATGAATTTTCGAAAACAAAATAGAGTCAGATGACTCATATTTTGAATTTTACATTACATTATTTACAGGTCAAAATCAAGTATGATTCAGATATTTACAAGTCAATATCATTGAAAATATAAAAAAAAGATTATAAAAATTAAAAAGGAAAACACATCTGATGACATATTTACGCCAGTACTTGAATCTCCAACAACCCGAGGGGAAAAAAATCATATAAATAAAATAAACACAGAGAAAACGCCATGAACTTTTAGCTGGCAGTCATTCTTCATGTGCTAATGAGTTTCATCTAAGCCTCGCTTCCGAGCAAGCACAAGATCAAACAAACGGTATCAAAGAAAATGCCTGAAATATTCTTCCCACTGGTGAGAAGTACAAGAAAGGTAAATCAAAAGACGGAAATAATCACAGCTACATGGTGCATGTCAACATGCACCAACCCTTCTCCAGTAGCCTTCGGAAACGAATTTGTATTCAGCGGGAAAGTTGTCGGATAGCGAAAAAAAGATACTGTGTTGGCCCTTCCGCTCAGCGACATAACTTACTGAAAGAGTCGGAGGAAGTTATTCGCGTATGCCATCGGCTTGACATCAGGATGGTCCTGCAATATTATACACAAGAGAAAAATAAATAGGTGTAAAACCAACAATCACTATATATTACACCTATAAACAAGGAAACTTTTGAGCGCAACCAGACAAATCATCACTAAAGTAGAAATGGTAGAAAGACTCTGTTTTTGAAAAATTGGAGCAGCTAAATTGACAGGAGCCACTGACCACTGCTGAAAAAGTAACAATGTTGGGCTTCAAATCTGGTGCTTCGAAACGGATAAAGGCGCCTTTGTTACCCATCTGCAACATCCAAACCATAAACAAAGGTTATATACACATGATTAGCAAATTTTGGAATGTGCTCAATAATACTGAAAGATCATAAATCACTCCACTTTTGGGAAAAACAAAAGAACAAAAAACAGCAGCAACATCATTGTTGTTGGAATCTTCGATTCTCAGAGGACTTCCAAATGTACAGTCGTAAGATAGTTTTACTATTCATACCACACTTTTGATGTGCAGAAAAATAACCCTCAATAAAATCTAAATGCTACAGGTAAGGTAAGGTTCACACAAAAAAAGTTTTAGAAGATGACTCTAGTAATGATAGAAGACTAGCCAAGTAGTCATCATGCAGTTACCTGATCACAGTAATTTGGAGCAGAAAAAACAGTGATGAGTTTGCCATCATGCTCAATCTCATATCCCTCATCCTTTACTTCATGAGAGCGCACAACTAAATCTGTACATTGATTAAGCAACATAAAACCTCTCATACATTTTGATATGTGCCAGTACTAACTTCAGAAAAAATAAAAATAAAATAAAACCCTGCCAAAACTAGCAGACATACCTAAATTGTTTTCCTGCAAAAATCTTTTTGTCACATCACCGCCAAAAGAAAGGCCTACACCTCGCTTGCTCGGGCCTCTTCCAGGTGTAGGTTGTGGATCACTCCACAGCAATTCACACATCAACCCTGATGAAACCCAGAAACATATATATAAAATCTGCCTACAAATTAATTTACAGAAGGTTTGTGATGAAATTTTCAATTTTTAAATTCAACTGGTAAAGGCCAATAACAGACGCCATCCAAATGCAGAATCAAGGGTGAGGGGAGGAATGTAATAAATTACCTTCCTCAGGAGGTTCACAAAACCGATTAATTGCTCTAATGTCACTGAGTTTAACCCCATCAACACTGAAAAGACCCCCATGAACTACAAAAACCTTCCCATTTATTACATGAGCCAGCGGTAAACAACAAAACACTTCAGCAAACAGCTCCACAAATTTTTCACTTAACTTGGACTGGACCTCGCCCTCAAAACCATATATCCTATTCATGCTCTTGCTCTCGTGATTTCCTCTTGCAAGATATATTGCTGAAAACAATAAAACAGGTTATCAAGTCAGAACGTGAATTCTTTTAATTGAAAAGAGTTAGAACAAGATCATATTACTGGGCAAAAGAAATGTGTGTCAAAACTAAATTGGAATTGAAAGAAGGGCAAACGAAGCCATAATTGAATGTAAGTTCTATAAATCTATAACAATGTAGATAAATTTTTTGGAGTGAACTTAGAAAAGTAATTAATTGGGACAGAAATAATTAAGTCACAACATAGTAATTGCAACGTTGCTTCAACTTAACTAAACATATGAGATATGGAAGACTAAAAAATTCTAACTAAATTAACAAAATTATTTGCAAACCAATCAAGAAAACATATTGATTCACCTGATGGAGACATGCACTTAAATGCAAACAATGTTAGGATCACCTCCAACGAAAAAGATCCCCTATCCACAAAGTCTCCATTGAATAGATACGGATTCTCCTCTGAAGGAAGCCCGTTAAGCTCAAAAATATTTAGGAGATCATAGAACTGCAGGCATTACATACAAACAAATAAAAGATTGCCCAGAACATATATAGATACATTATACTTAGACAGCCACCGAAACAAGAATTTCAAAGCTATGATAGATTTTCAGAACTAGGCTGACTTCAGCAAAACCATACAAGACAATAGGAATCTGAGAAATTGTTGTTTCACCTAGTATTAAACATTCTATTATTCAATAGCCTTTATTGTCTATCAAGTAACCTTCTTCATGTTTACATGCAACCTTTCAGATTTGAAATGCTGTATGTTGTTCCAAGTCAAATCAAGCAATTGAACCAGCATCTTATGAATATGGAAGAAATGTAATTACCTGACCATGTACATCACCACAAACAGTAAAATGATTGCCCTTAGGAACGTTTATATCGACAAGAGAAGGCAGGGCTTGCAACATTTCTTTCGTTTGTAAGACAATTTGGAAGGCATATCTACAATATCGATACCAAGTGAAGTGAAAAGACTGCCCAATAATATTTGTTGACTAGTTCTGTGACATAGTATTGTGATTCCCATACATACCGTTGGTGTAAATTCTTTTGATGCTTGAAATCGTCCATCATTTTCTTCACGAAATCCAAAGTAACAACATCTCCTTCTATCCTTGCACCTGAATATTGTGGCTCCACATCTGGAATTCAAACAGATATCACTTTCATTAGCTCTCCTAGGTGATAAGGCAAGTAAATAAGCTTTACCATATATAGACGAAGATAGGAACTTATTATATCAATCATTTATCATATATAAATTAACGGCTCTAGTTTTATGCACTATCATGTCCGAAACGATGAATGCTCAATCAGTCATCAATATACAAATTATACCTCCCACTCCGTTAAGTACTAACTTTAGCTTTGCAACAATAAGCCGCTATAATACTTCCTATCTTCAATGCTTCTATTTTCCTGTTTTCATTTCTCTCTGACATCTCTTAACCGAACAAAAAGAAGCAAACATAACCATCTATTCTTATAATTGTATTCTTTATTTAATTCAAAAAGTAAAACATGAGCCAAACAAAATGTTGTCATAAGTCTCATCGTCAACAAAATAAATTAGCAACTCCATTTCATTTTAATAGTTAATAACTTTTACAACACATGTGAATGTAATAATTCACACAAGCACAGAACGAAGCTACTTAATGCAAATTCACACAAGCACAAAGAAAGATATATCCGGCTCATGACGATTCAGATTCACTTTATCTTTATTTTTATAATAAACTGACATTCTAATTTCATTAAAATGAATATTTTAATGTTCCTAGTATGATTATTTTCTCAATATTACAAACTCAGTCTTTGTTCCAATTTTCTGTGTCTACCCTTAGATCCAAAGCAACATAGATTTTAGAACACGCAACAAAACTCAACTCTAACTCTAAAAGCCTTAACTTAGAAAAAAGAAAAGAAAACAGAAGGCCAATACAACCCACTTGGGTCAGCTAGAGTAAATATCTTCCATGTCCCAGGCGAGCTCTTTTTTAACTCCATTAAGATCATGTACTCGACTGAAAATCCATTCTCAAGAAAGGATGCCATCTTAATGTATCTATCAGTTTGTAATACATCCCCTAGAACCTAACACAACTTTTCAACTATCAAGTCTTTTTTATTTAATAACTAATCTCCAACTCTTGGGAGTTATGACAGTGACTTGTGACTGTTCTCTAATATCCATGGATTGTGAACTCAAACCTAGGTCATGTACTCGACTCTTGGTATAGACACCACCATGGAAGCCACGCCACCAACGTGCCCCCAGGGCCACCATGACCACCACCACTACTGTGGCCATAACTGCAGTCACTGCTGTTCTCATCATAACCATCGCTGCCCCAACTGTCATTGCCAGTGCTGCTACGGCAACTTCGGCGGACACTGATGATGTACTGGGGCCCATTCCTATAATGACAGAATATATAAGAATACTCTAATTAATACTATTAATGGACACTATATAGTTAACACTAAAAGGAATTTTGAAAAGAAAATAACAATCAGTTGCTTAATGCTGATCACGCTTTTTGTGGGTACTAACTACACTGAGGAAGACATGTTTCAAAGACTGATTCCTGAATGAGCCCAGAAACATAGTCCTACCCTGGATGGCAACAGAGACAGATGGACCTAATGCGTAACTAAAACAGGATAACCTTTGTGTACATTCCATCCAAATGGGAGAACTACAGAGTTCCAAATAAACCATGCTGAAAGGAGAGAAACCACACATAGGATCCTCCCATATCAGACTCAGACCCAATTCAAACCCTTCATCCAAAGGTTTCCTACTAAATGTACCCTTTAACAAAGGTGGAAACAAGGTATTTGCACTTAGGCTTAAACCTTGTATTGACTTCACAAAAATTGCGCCCCAGACCATAAATAAATAGTAAGAATCCCAGAATGTACAAATGATACTGTTAAATACACGCACATACACACACAAAGGAGTTTCTAGGTAATAAAGGACCCTCTGAACCATAGCACTGAAAAATCACCATTCAAAATTACTAGCCTAACACTATTAGTTCCATCCCCACGGACATGTTAACTCTTTTGGCACCTTAAATGGCCAACATGCTCACTGCTGCAGCTACCATATCTACCCAAATAGCTTGCACTACCAGTGCAACCAACACTACCGAATCATAGAAATACACTCAAAATTATCATAGCACTGTTACTTATTGCAGCTGCTATAAGAAGCCTAAACATACTTCATTCAGCATTAATATACAATAAATCTGCAACCGATATTCATTAATTACAAGTGTTGGAAAAGATTCATGATTTCAAATTCTTAGTTATCCATTGGGAAGTTAAGACACAAAAAATGGCTTCAGGGAATAACATTGATACAAAGAGGGATCAGTAACAAAGTTCAGAACTTCATAAAGAAATAAAAAAAATGAATCAGGTAAAATAACAACAGAATCAAGAAAGAAACCAAGTGCCATCATACATTTCCAAGAAAAAAGACACCGATGTTGAGAAGAGCAAACCTTGCAGTTAAGAAAATTTCAAACCTAAAAGAAAGATTTGTAGTAGTCAATTCTGACTGCTATCTCATTCACTCCTTTCACGGTATGCATGCATTTGAGTACATTTTCAACGAATAAGATTCATACAATGCCATGAACATTTATCAGGATTCAGAAGCATATAGAAGAAAATCTAATAAATTTTTCAACAATAACAAAAAATAGGAAGATGAACATCTGGAAAATTTTGAAAAGGAAAATACCAACAAGATAAAAAAAAAACCCCCCATATACAATAAGCAGAATAAAGTGGAAAGGCAACAACACTAATACCTATAGAACGATAATTAATAGAATCAGCTACAGGACGCCTTTCAGACTCTGGTACAGAAATTGCTTCTGCAAATTTAAGCTTCATCACTGCTTTCTCACATTCCTTCAATTTCTTGGTAGCATCAGGATCATTTGGACGGATTCTTTTGACCTATTTTACATAAAGTAGAAAAAATTATGCAATGCCACATATAAGACAATTGTTACCAAAAGAAAATTTAGAACACATTTCCTGAAGTATCCTTTCATTTTATCTCTAGTTTCTTGATATAAGAAAAAATGATAATTATAAATATAAAGTTTTTGTAGATTATGATTTTTTTTTTTACACTTGACCTAAGCTTGTCTTATCACATTCAACCTTCTGCTTAAAGAGTTTATGAATTTTGATTTTCTACCCCTATCATTCCATGTCAGGGGTAGGTGTCGTACCCTGTTCCAGTTTCCACGAACCATCTATTTTAGCTATGCTCCAGTGAATGGGTATATAAGATATGTGAATCACAAAGGATAAGGATAGAGATTGTGTACTAAAATCCTAACAGACATTTAAAATGCAACTTGATGGTGATTAAATGAACAAAAATCAAGTCCTCTAGAATGTGCACTTCCTCAGATTCTTCAGAAACTTAAACTCATGTGTACCAATAATGCTATTAGATGCACAATTTTGATATGGTACAAAACAATCAACTAGGCAGAGAGCCGTTTTCACATGATGAATAGATTGTTTAAAACCCCCTGGTGTCATCAGTACATCCATATCAAGCAGATATTTTATGTGTTCTGATGTCAAAAGGGTTGTTGGAATAAAGAAAGCTTTCAACTTCTTTCAGTATTATGCAATACTAGAAAAGTTAAATAAATATTGTTCACAATTTTCAGGAAAAAAGAGTCTACACAAAGCACCTGCTGAAAATCCTTTAGTGCTTCTTTAAATTTCCCCATAGCAAGATAAGCTGCACCTCGCCTGTAATATCCCTGCAGCAATAGAAAACTATCAGAACATAATTACACATATTCAGATGCACAAAATTTAGGGCATAAAACATGCCTTTGAGTATTTAGGATCAACTTCAATAGCCTTAGAAGCATCTTGTATGGCACTGCCATATTCCTCCAGTTTAAGGTGGGCAATTGAACGATTGGCCCAGTACACAGCATTCTGACTGTTTACTTCAATCGCTTGTGTATACAGATCAATTGCTTGAGCAAATTTATGAGCTGAAATAATAATGAAAGTGAGCACACAGATCATACCCAGACCCAAAAAAAAATCACTACAGACACAACAGTTCACAACCAATAAAGCAGTGTTCAAAGTTAATCTCTAGGTAAGGATTCTTGCTCGTCGTGAGGATATAAATAGATAAAATAATATGCCACACAAGAATTCATTCAATTCAGTCTACTTGTGTGAGAGTGTACAATTTTTGTCACTTGTTAAGATTTACTATTTAGGAACACCAAAAGTAAATCTCATCAGTATGGAACCAATTCTGATGATTTAAGTTGTGATCTACAAATTCTTTTTTTCTTTTTTTTTAATCCAAAGAATTAAAAGGATAGTTCACTTCATTGCAAGATATATCAAACTAAATTAGAAGAAAACGTAACAACAAATTGTAGAAGCACAGATTATTACCTTTGTATGCTTCATTTGCAAGGAGTTTAAGTTCTTCAGCTCGCGAAACATTAGAATTATTAGCTTCCATGATGAGCATAAACTTTGTCGTCTACAAGAAGTACGGACCCATATTAGCAAATTATAGATTCCCTGATTAATTTCTCATCCTTGTACAACTCTAAATCAACTGGGCGCCACAAGGAGTGTTGAGATGATATATTAGGTAATAATAGTTCATATCTCCTCGGGACAGGCATAAAAAGTTATAAATTGCAATTCAAGAAAATATCAATGGCTCAATATGAAAATATATACTAGTCATACTCAAGGCCCATTATCAATTTCCTAATTCAACTTGGTACTAAATCAGAATCAAATATACATGTGCCTCTGATGAATACACAACTATCCGTTGCCATACGCTTAATGAATATGAGTATTTCCCTGTAATTGCAAGCTATATTCTTCCCAATATACTCTTCATCGCCACATAACTGGTCTCTATCATGAAAAATCACATATGCAATGGGGGTAAAAGTTCCATCCTCCTCGTAATACCATAAGTGACATCCAAGCAATTGTCTTTTAGTGTCAGACATAACGAATTTCCTCGTGGTTAGCAGTTAATAGTTACGGACAAAACAGATAGGTCCTCAAGAGCAATTAACAGCTCTACAAGTTCTAAAACCTCAGCGTATACTAAAGCTAATGGCACCATGCAAGAGTACCCCAATAGACGGACAGACATTGCCTTTATTAATAAAAAAATGTCATATTCTATCATTTTTCTAAATAATAATCAGTAATTACTACAAACCAGGTAGAGTAGAACTATTCTCAATCGCCAACAAGTAAACTGAATCAAAGCCTATTGTTCAAAAATGATATTTTCAGCTGAAAATTCTTAAGACTTTCAATCTCTTAAATTTTCAACAAAAATTGGGACCCGGAAAGCAGACAAACTGACCCTTAACCAACAAATTGGCTCTCAGCCAATGTGATTTCTCATTAAACAGAAACCAAATATATCATACACTCATGCGTAAAGATTCAAAATTTAATATATATTTTTCCTCAATCACGGAACCGAATGGAGGGTCTTCCTCAGTTTGGTTCCCGCAATAAACATGGCAAATAGTAAGTCAGTCAAAAGAAACAGTTCATGAATATATAAAAAAATATCCTTTTTTTTTCTCAGAAACCAACAGAGGGTTAACCCAGAAGAAGAAGTATACCTATTGCATTAGCTGACACTATCGGATCTCGCCAAAGAGAGAAAAAGATATACAGAGAGAGACAGAGAGAGAGAGTTGGAGGGAAAGAGAAACCCTAATCTTATAGGAACACTTGGATATGTATCAGCTGTTGTTAAGGAGTGAGGACTTGGTCTAGTACATTGTACAAGGGTTTAGAGAAAAAACAATATATAGTTGGGGAAGTGGAGAGAGAGAGAGAGAGAGAGAGAGAGAGAGAGAGAGAGAGAGACTCAACTGACTTTTTTTTCTTTTTTCTTTTTTCTTTTTTGGGATTCATTTTAGGAAGACTTTTCTTTTTTCTTTTTGACTCGAGAAATTTCTGAAAATATTTTTTATATTTAATTTTCTTCTTATCTTGAAGCTTTATATTTTCCTTCGAAATTATGTACGTTTCTTAGTTTCTGTCTTTTTATATCATAAAAAAGAAAGTTTCTATCTTGTTGGGTTTATGTTCGTGTGTATATTCAAAGAGAAAGACAAAGTTTTCCGACTTGTGTTAGTATTTTTATTTATATACAAAGTGAAGGGAAGTAGGAATCGGGCCTATAACCTAATATACATGAATAAATGCTCTTAATCACTTTTAACAATTTTTTTTTCTTTGAAGCTATTAAGTTATAACATTTGCATTATTGCATACAATTTATTTATTTATGTTAAACACTTCCATAAAATTAATAAGAAAAAGAATATCACTTCCTTAAACTGAACAGTTCTATCAATTATTTATGGGTGGAGCTAATCATACTTCCCTTACTTTTTTGTATTAAAGAAAAATAAAAATAATAAAAAGCATAGTAGTTCAATATACTGAACAGTTCTGTCAATTATTTATGGATGCAGCTACTCATGCTTCGCTTATTAAATTATTTATTCATTTACTTTTGAATCCAACGGCTACAATCAAAATCTTGCAATGCAGTGAAGCTAACTAAATTACAACCATTTACCATGACTTACTTGAAGCCTAATAAACCTACCTAATCCCTCACATAACACATTATAACGATCTGTCTGTCATCCGTCTTTTCCTATTTATCTTGAGGGTGCTTCTGATTTCTCTGTCCTTGAGCTTCTTGAAGGTATGCAGTTAAGCCTCTCAAAGTGCAAGCAGAGGAACCTTTGGCACTGCTTTCATATGTCAAGTACACAGTTCTAGTTCAATCTTTAACTCATTCCCCATCATCCATAAGCCAGAAAACACTGCTTTCTACGCATAAATACTACAAATTTTATGTGTAGAAACACATAGAAGGTAAAATTGAACCTATGATGTCATCTTATTTCCAATCTGGTTTTTGCTCCTTAAAGACATCTCTATGGACATTATATGAACATGACAAACTTGCACCAAAATAATAAGAACATACCTTGGGTGACATGCCGTCCAAGACCCCAAAATTTTGATTAGGATCAGTAATTCCAAGAAATTCTATCCAAGTGCCACTCGAAAATACTCCCGTAGGTCGTGGTATTTAGATTAAATGGTATCTTGCCTAATAAAATAGTTCCAATACCACCAATTTGTCCAAGAAATGCTTCTTTAATTCTCACCTAGAATGGACCTATTGAACTTCTGTTTACCGATCGAGACAGTGCTGATTCAGAAGTTGTTTCCATATATAGAACTCAACATTTCCTTGGTAGAGAAGGAGATACATGGTTCAGTTGCTTCAAGTCCCACTTTCACCCAGTAAGCAGAAACCTTTGGTGACTAGAGACATAGGAGTTTTAGGGCAGACCAAAAAAGAGACACATAGGAGTTTGATGTGTGTATGGCTACATCACATTTCCTAGAGAGTAAAGCTCGGTCCCGTAGACATAAAAGTAACCTATAGTATCCTGCAACACAGCAAAAATATATATAATTTATTCATATATCTCAACAATTACAACTTTACAGGCTTGAATCACCAAAACATCGAACAATTGTTCCATAGTAGTAATCACCAAAAGGATGCACCATTATTCACATACATTAACAGTCTTATTTCTTGATCCAGGCTCCCAGCAGCTGCTGCTAATTGCATGCTCTTCATGCTTTGCTTTCTGTAATCACATCAAAGGTTTCACTCGTCACTGTAATTCCCAAGATGAGTTTTCTAGTGTAAATAAAGGTCAATATGAAAAACAAGAATCAGGGATGCAGGGGGAGATTTTAAAAAAAAATCACTTGTTCTGTAAAAGAAGTGTGGAACACTTTCATTTTACCCAAAAAAATGAAGAATTTAATTTGCAATAAAAACTCAAAATATAAGAATGATTGATAATATTGGCCCTTAATTGGCTCAAAATACATGGACATCACAAATCTCCCAATGGATAAGTGACGATAGATTTGTAATCAAAACTCAAAATATAAGGATGACTTTGTTCATTCTCGAAAGAAAAGCTGAGCTATATTGACTGCATTCGTAGTTTTTTTATCCACGGGATAAAATGAGCCATCTTAGAAAACCGATCAGCAACCACATAAATAGAATTCATAAAGAGACATGATCCTAAAAGGATTTAGTTTCCTGATTTATTTGTATATATTTCATAGATTTGCTGTATATATTCCTTGTCTCTTAATGACTTGATTCTTGCCTAGAATAGGAAATCCTTTGGGTAGACAAAATAGGAAGCAGTAGAGCCAGAAGGAGGTGGGCCAAGAACACCCCGCCCAAAATTACTACCAAAATGTTGTTGATTTGAGGCAGGATGAGAGGCGATATAAGAAGTGTCAAGGGAACGCGACCGGAAGAAAAACTAGGTCGTGAGGGAGAGAATGAGTTACGACGATCTGGACCACGACCAGCAAACCCACTGAGATCGCCAAAACCGTGACCACTGCGACCACCATAGGAAGCTACCATAGCCGTTGCACCATAACAAATGACCAGAGAAGAAGATGATTGCAGGCAACATTCTACAAACAAGAGGAGAGCCTCAAGATCAGGCATACTATGGGTTTCTCATTAGCTTGAGCAATAGCAACGGTATTATCATAAAGAGGATAACGATGTTCACAACCACAGTAAGGATATCAGAGTTATCAACTAAAGCACACGCTAGAGCCAAGTTATCGACAATCGAGTTAATACGACCAAGGAAATTAGTTATGCAAGAGTCACCACGGGTTGTGAGAAGCAAATCACTGCGAAGTTGAAGAAGATGATTTTGATTTGGAGAAGCAAAAAGAGTTTCAAGGGCCACCAAGTGTCACGGGCGGTGGTCTTGGAAGCTATGGTGGTGAGAACTTTATGGTGAAGAGAACCGTTGATGAGAGAGAGAACAAGCTTATCTTTCTGGACCCAATCATCATACTTTGGGTTGGGGAGGAGAGGCGAAGAAGTAGATTCATCGGCTTTAGTCTTTGGGTCGGAAAAGGACACAGAGAAGTGCAGTCAACAAAGCCGAGAAAGGGGATTGCGAAGGATATGAACAATTTAAGCAAGCCACGTCAGATAATTATCACACTCGAGACGAATGAAGATAACATGATGAATGCTAGGAAAATCAATAGAGAATGAAGAAGCCATGGGTGCCAAAAAAAAATGAACAAGAAAATTGAGGATCGAGGACTGTGAGTCTAGGCTCTTGATACCATGAAAGGTTTTGAATATTCTCGATGATTTTCATTGAATAATAGTGGAATAATTATATACAATGCTTTGCTGGCCTCTTTCTGCCCGTGGGCTTTTTCATTGTTTCAATTGTCATGGTTTTGGCCACATCACAATTATCTGTCCCTCCAAGGCATCTTTTGTGCCTCCTCTTCCGTCTCGTCTTCAAGGTATGACTGCTCAATATCCTTCACATGGTGGCCATCAACAGTGGGTTGCTGATACCGGTGCGAACACTCATATTACCAACGACTTGAGCCACTATCCCTTGCTAGAGAATATCATGGTTCTAACAATGTTGGAGGTGTGCTTGGTGGAATAGGTTTGCCTATTAAAAATATTGGTTGCTCTCGTTTCTCTCACCTTAATTCTTCTTTTCATCTTAATGATGTTCTTCACTGTCTCGATGCCTTTTTTCCTCTCTTATCTGTTCATAAATTTGCTAATGACAACCATTGTTTCTTCACTTTTTTTCCTGATTGTTATTTTATCCAGGATTTGGGCAAGAGTAGCAATGTCCTATATCTGTTTTCGTTTACACCAAATGAGTCTTTTCAAGTTTTGCCTAATCGTGTTGCTTTACTAGGTGTCCATGTTGCCCGCTCCGTGTGGCACTCTCGCCTTGGTCATCATGCTTCGTCCACTTTACAATTTTTGTTATCTCATAATAAACTGCAATCTTCTAGCTCTATCTAGTTCTTTTTTTCACTCATGTCCGTTGGGTAAAAGTGTTAAATTACCCTTTAGTCCTTCTTTTTATGTCTCTTCTTCTTCGTTGAAACTTATTCACTCTTATGTATGGAGTTCTTCAAATAAATCTATTTCTGGTTTTATTTATTGATGATTTTTCTCGTTGTTCTTGGATTTTTCCAATGAAATTGAAATCAAAAGTTTTCTCTCACTTCGTTAAATTTAAGGCTTAGGTTGAAAATCTGTTTTCACTACGATTAAGGCTTTTCAATCCGATGGGGGTGGGGAATACACTAGTCATCAATTTAAAGATTTTTTTTTATCTCATCATGGCATTCATCATCATCTTTCTTGTCCACATCATCCTGAGCAAAATGGTTTAGCCGAACGTAAGCATCGTCACATTGTTGACACCAGGCTCACTCTTTTAGCCCATGCCTCTATGCCTTCTTCCTATTGGGCCGAGGCCAAGCACACTGCTGTTTATTTAATTAACAGTCTTCCTTCTAAGTTGCTTCAACACAAATCACCCTATAAATTATTCATTTTTTAAAAGTTTAGGGTGCACATGTTTTCCTTATCTACGACCATATAATCATTATAAATTACAATTTCGGTCTTCCAAATGTGTGTTTCTTGGTTATTCTTTGAACCATCAGGGTTATCGATGCTTGGATCTTATTTATAATCGTGTTTTTTTTATCGCGTTGTGTGTTATTTGATGAATTTTCTTTTCTGTTTGACAAGGTCCATACTACTCCTGCTCTAGACCATTCTCCGTCGTCAGATCTGTTTATCATCCTCTCTGGCCCAAGTTTATTTTCCTATAGCCCACACCTTCAAGCATCGTAGCCTGTGCCTAGTCCCCTTTCTCCAGCACCTGATCCTCCCGCCTCCACAAAAACTCGTGCTTTTAGCCTTGTGCTGTCCATCTCTGCCATCACCCATGCCATAGCTGCTCCTACGCCCACCTCCCGCCGTGCCTACTAATCCCTCATGCCCTTCACTCGCCAGTTAGTCCCCATGTGCCTTCAGCTTCTCGATTCTCTCAGACCTACACTCAAAACCCCAACCGCAAACTTTTCTTCCTGCTTACCACTCTTGTTTCATGGTACATCTTCTCATCCTATTTCTGATACGTCACTGGTAAGTGACACCATGCTCATTCGATGGTTACTCATGCTCAAACCGATATCCATAAACCCAATCCTAAATATGATAATCATGCGTTGGTTTTATCTTCTACTAATTGTACTTTTGAGCTTACCTCTTTTTCACAAGCTAATAAGCATGAAGAATGGCGTCTTGCTATGACAGATGAGTTTAATGCCTTTCTTCATGTCGGGACTTGGAATTTGGTCCCTCATACTCCCACTATGAATGTGCTGCCGAACAAGTGGGTTTTTTGTGTCAAGAGGATCTTTGATGGCTTTATTCAACGTTACAAGGCTCGCTTAGTGGCTAATGGTTTTCATCAACAGCCGGGCTTGGACTATTGTGAAACCTATAGTCCAGTTGTTAATCATTCCACTATTTGTCTTATCTTGGCTCTCTGTGTGCAGTTTGGTTTGATCGTTCATCAATTGGATGTTCAAAATGCCTTTTTACCTAGATGAAGAGGTTTATATGCACCAGCCTGTTGAATTTGTGGATACCGCTTATCCTGATCATGTTAGTTGTTTACGTTGCTCTTTTTGTGGTCTCAAGCAGGCTTCTCGCGATTGGTTTCAGTATTTCTCTTCTCATCTTCTTCAGTTGGGATTCACTCTGATTCTTCCCTCTTCATCTACATTCATGGTTCTGTTTGCATCTATTTGTTGATTTATGTTGATGATATTCTTGTCACTGGCTCCGATCCCACTCGCATCACCACACTTATTTCTGATTTGGGTCATCAATTTTCTATGAAGGATCTTGGGCCCGCTCATTATTTTTTGGGCATGGAACTTGCTCATACTTCGTCTAGTCTATCTCTTACTCAGACCAAATATGTTGTGGATCTCCTCAAGTGTGCTAACATGCGCGAAGCCAAAACCGTGCCTACCTCGGCTGTCAGTAGACTTCGTCTTAGCCTCTCTGATGGAGATCCTCTCTCTAATCCTACTGAGTACTTTAGTATTGTTGGTGCTCTTCAGTACTTAACCCTTACTCGCCCAAATATTGCCTTTGTTGTTAATCACATTTGTCAGTTTATACACCAATCCACTACTATTTATTGGCTCGATGTTAAACGCATTCTTCGTTATCTCAATGACACATTTACTCTTGGGTTACTCTATTCGCCCAGCACCCTTCAACTCAGCGCCTATGCTGATGTCGATTATGCAGAGGATCCCAACGATAGTCTCTCCACTGGTGGTTATTGCGTTTATTTGGGTACTAACTTAATCTATTGGAGTTCCAAAATGCAACATGGTGTCTCCCGCTCAGCTTGCCTACACTGCCATCACTCTGTCTTGATTACGGGCTTTATTTCTTAATTCCTTGCCCTAAGTTTTGGTGTGACAATATTAGTACTCTCTTTCTTGCCTCTAATTCGGTGTTTCACTCTTGCATTGACCATGTTGAGGTTGATTATCATTTTGTTCGTGAAAAGGTAGTGCACAATGAGTTTCTTATTGCTTATTATTCTACCGTTGATTAGATTGCTGATATCTTCACTAAGGGTCTATCTCCTACTCGATTTTCTTTCCTTCAGTCCAAGTTGCATGTGCTCCCCCGCCCTGCCAGCTTGAGGGGGTGTAATTAGACATGATCCTAAAAGGATTTAGTTTCCTGTTTTATTTGTGTTTATTTCATAGATTTGCTGTATATATTCCTTGTCTCTCAAGGACTTGATTCTTGCCTAGAATAAAAAATCCTTTGTGTAGACACCAAGCAAAGTATTGTATATAATTATCACGCGATTGTTCAATGAAAATCATCGAGAATATTCAAAACCTTTCAATCCATACCTTGCTATAGTTTATTTTCGAACCCTAAACAACTGCATAAAACTCCACATCATATGTGCTATAGTTTATTTTCGAACCATTGAGCTTCTCACTATAAAACGCTACAGGTCATCCTTCTTGGCTTAAAAAAGCCCCAATACCCACTTTAGATGCATCACAATGCAACTCAAATGTCTTGCTAAAATCTGGAAGAATTAAAACGGGTGCTGAAATAAGCTTTTGTTCGATCTTGTGAAAAGTAGTTGTAGCCTCTTCAGACCAATTAAACCTCCCAAGCTTCATGCAATATGTTATGGGTGCCATAATAGTACTAAAATTATGAATAAAGCGCTTATAAAATGATACTAACACATGGAAACTTCGGACTTCGTGTAGGTTTTGCAATAGTGGCAAATTTTTTTATTGCGTCGACCTTTGAATCATCCATAAAAATTCCATCTTTCGACACCACAAAGTCAAGAAATAACACCCTATCTGTCATAAAAGAACATTTTTTTTGCTGTTGCATAAAATTTTTCTTTTCGCAGTACTCTCAAGACTTCTTCCAAATCTAAACAATATTGTACATTGATGGCCAGAGTTTTTATTTAGATTACGCTTTTAAGCAACAAACAATATATTATGGCAAGAATTCTGCAGATATTTGGCATGTATTTGACATATCAAGGGCAAGCAAAACAGCAGCAATCAAAAGAATCGCATCTTCACCTTAAATACAATTGTATTAATGTGTAGAAAAACAAAAAACACATAGCACACAAGCACGGGCCATACTTCCCGCCTTCACCTTACGTATCACAAAAATGCATTTACATTTATGTGATTTTATCTGCCAATATTTTGGCTTTGAGCAAATTTTTTAGTTTTGTGAATTTCAATTGAATTAATTGTAAATTATCATTGGTATTAGAATGATAATTTAAAATGGCCTAAATAGTTTATGTAACAAGCGGATCCCAACTGCTACACAATGTAACAGAAACAAACTTCCAAAGCACAGGAATCCGGAGCCGTAAAAATGGAATATGTAGCCTTATATTTCAACTATATATTTATACGGTTGGAGGAGGCCAAAAACTGCTATATATGGCACATCCAGAACCTATATACAATACTTGCCATTCTGATGTACAGTTTACTCTTCAGATTTAACTGAAGTTACAGAACTAACTCTTAAAAGACGGCCACTCTCTTCTGTTTCAATGTATGAATTACCAGAGGTATCAGTTCTTGGACCGTTGGTTGACATGCTTTGTGTACAACTTGGATTTTGCCAGAAGTGATTTCTAATGGCCCTGACATTGGAATTGATGGCCGAAAAGCCGGGATCAGAAAGTAGGTCTTGAACTGCTGTTCTGCCTTCAAGCATGCTCACTACTTGAGGCATTGTAGGCCTAAGAGTGGGAGATGCATTGGTGCACATGAGAGCAACATTTAGCATCAGCATTGTCTCCTCTGATGAATATTCTGAACCCAAGGCTGGATCAACCAACTCCAATAGACTCCCTCTCTCTTGCAACACATAAGCCTGAAAAGAAGCACAACTTTGAGACAGAATAAATATAACAAACACTACCGAGTTAAGAAGACATATAGTATGAGATGCAAAGAAGCAAGTGGCAAAGCTTAATTGATTGGAGAAACTTGGGAAAGATTTTCATAAGCTGAATTTCGCCATTCAGTGAAGAATGCTTTACTGAGAAAATTCATCTTAACATTCTAGGTTTGCAAGGTATGGAGTTGGTTGTGATGGACTTGAAGATATATGAGAGAAGAAAAGGGAACAATTGTTTTGGAAGTGTTTTGTTACCCAGTCAAGAAGGTAGACAAACTCCTCCTTTGGCCTGTAGTTTGTGTTGCTCTTTCCGCTAACGATTTCCAATGCGACGACTCCAAAGCTATAAACATCTGCTTTGTCAGTTAAGTAACCACGCATTGCATACTCAGGAGCCATATAACCACTGCAAAGTTGAAGGGCCAAAATAAATTACCAAAAAAGAATATAGTTTCTGCTCCACCTCATGAAGACTGTGCCAGAGACTCATGTCATAGGTTATATTTACTTAATTTAATAAGAGAAAGGAGTTGATAGTGTATTAAGTTCCTTCTACAAAAACTTACACAGTTCCAGCAATCCGCGTGCTGATGTGGGTGTTGTCATCTTCATTAAGCTTTGCCAAGCCAAAATCAGAAATTTTAGCATTAAAGTCCTTGTCAAGCAGCACATTGCTTGTCTTGATATCGCGATGCACTATCTTTAGTATCGACTCTTCATGGAGATAGGCCAAACCTCTGGCAATACCTATGCAAATCTTCTTCCTGGTAGGCCAGCCCAGTTTCAATCTGCAAGCAGGGTCGCTTCCTGTATATGATCCGAATCAGAGTCAATCTACTTCATACTTAGAATCAATCCTGCCTTTTGTTTAAATGGTATGCTAATCCTAAACAATTTAGTGTTACTATTCTCACCAAAAAGAGCACGTGATACGCAGTTATTTTCCATGTACTCATAAATTAAAAGCATCTGGTTCCCTTCAACACAACATCCATACAGCTTCACAAGGTTCGGATGTTGCAGGGCAGAAATCATGCCTATTTCATTCACGAATTCCCGATTTCCTTGCTTTGATTTCGAAGAGAGCTGCTTCACTGCAATTACTGTGCCATCTGATAACAGACCCTATTCAGAAAGCAAAAGAAGATCAGCAATTTCTGGTTGTGTATTGCACACATGCTCATATTGACTGCTAAAAGGTTTAGTTTTGGCTTAAAACTCCATCTCTTTGGATGATTTTGCTGTCTTTTAAGCCTCCACATTCCATACACTACCACCTTGTCATATCAGAAATTGTAAGAGAATCAAGTTATATTTGAGAAGTTACTTTCGAAAAGTTTTTCATGTAAATTCATTGCTGTGATGCCAAATGAATAGGTAGATGTTTGTAGTTTCTCCAATTTCTTGTAGAATGCATTCCCTCATTTCTTAGGCTTTTCATTTTTAAATGTTTCTTTTTCATCTGAGGCAACCTACTCTTCTAAGAACACTATAGAGCCATAAAAAAAAAAAAAAAAAAAAAAAAAAAAAAAAAGAACAAAAAGAAACAAAAATTACCTTGTAGACTGTAACCAAAGCCACCCTCCCCAAGTTTGTTTGCTGCATCAAAGTTTTTCGTTGCAGCCTTTATCTGTCTTAAAGTATATAATCCTGTTTGAAGATCTAAATCTCTGAGCTCTGCTTGAAAGTCAGTTAAGAGAAGAATATTAATTAAAACTGTTTCTTGTTATAACAAAGATACACCAGTAAATCTGCTCACCAACATGAGTTGTTGAGAAATTAGGGAGAGAACAAGAGATACATTAAGAAGAAAATTAAACATGTTTTGTTATGAAATAGAAAATCAGACCTTTATCTGCAGAGATATTTCCTCCCAAACAACCCTTTCTCCTCAAGATGCCTAAGATCAGAAGCAGAAGAAGTAGTGCTGCAGCCACTGTCCCCAACTGCTATAACAACGTGATTCTTGTTGCCCTCAACTGAGGGAGGTTCGAAGTCTGCAATAAGTGTACCTTAATTAACTCATGTATTCCATGAAAACATTAAACATGTTTTTGTACAGAAAAACTTAAAACTTAAGACTCTTCACTTTATGATTGAAGGCCAATCCGTAAAGCTTTCTCAGTAACCTATTACGTCATCCCTCACTTCCTTCTTCTTTTTAGTGTTATGCATGGGACCAGCATATATATATTTGCTTCTCAACTTAGCTAAGGTAGACTAAAAGCTGTCATGTAGTCTCTAGTGTAATAATTCATGTGGAATTATCAATAGGAGTTGGCCAGAATCAGATGTAACTCCTAAGCACAATTATATTGCATTGTTGAAAGCATCAATAACGAGTAAGTTCTAATGCTTAGACCGTTCAAGTAGGAAAAATGCATGGCGAGAGTGCATTTTAAAAGTACTTACTAGGATCTACTGATATAGCAGATATGAGAGGGCCATAAAATCCTCTGTCTGGGATGCCTGTTGTCCCTTTTCCAGCCCAGTAAAAATGGATCTTTAATGTATGACTCGAAACAACTGCAGTGAAATTCTTTACAATGGGCTTGCCAGCACCGCCAGCTTCACTTTCTATGTTGAAATCTTTCAGCACCAGCTTATCCTTTATACCAAATAAATAAATAAATAAGTACATATTAGTATAGGATTGAGTCTCCATTGTTTATCTGGTGTGATTTATTTACCTGGATGTAGACATCAAATATACGCTTCCCGAGGCTGTTAAAAGTTCTATCATTAGTAAAAACAATCTCAGCAAAGTGGAGTTTGACAGTGTAGTCTCCATTTATGAGACAGAGTCCATAGTATGTGAGAGAGATGGGAGATCCACGTGCGGTCATGTACAGTTCTGAATCAAGCACAGAGACATTTTTTGAAAGTGCAGACTTGTTGGTTTCAATGTAGATATCTGAATCAATATCATTGTCCATGAAGTTCCCTGTGCTGCTGAGAGCCCAGTTCTGACCCATGTAATACACGGAAGCACCTCTTTGTTCTCTATCAGCTTCATACCTGTTGCCACCAATATTTACTTCCTTTCCACCACAGTTGATATGCAAGGAATATTTACCTGTTATCCATCAGGACAAATCAAAAGAGGTTGAGACTTAAATTTCTTATCACCTCATCACTAGTTTTCTTTTACTTTTCAATTTTTTCTATTCTTTTTCATTGTTTTTCTGGGGTAAAATACAAGGGAAGAAAGGATTAATTCATATTGACATGCAAATAGATGAACTGAATCATAAAGCCGCAGGTCAAGCTTGAGACCAATTGATATTCTTACGTTGATTTTTCGAAACATGACATGGAAAATTTCTTTCCAGGCATGGTTGGATTCTACTTCTGCAACAAGGAAGAAATGTGAGCTTATGTCATGAAGATAAATCTGATTAAAAGGCTGGAGCCTCAATCAGAAACCATAGGAAGCAACAAAATTTTCTTATCAGCTGACGAGAAAGAAATCGTACGATTTATTAGCCGACGAGGAGTAACTCTCTACTAAGTTTCTGCAACAGAGCACCAAAGCATTGTTTTATCATTCTACAAAGTAGTTGGTTAAAAAATGTAAGAGAAAGATAATAGCATGTATCATACTCACACACTCCCTCTAGGACATTCATTAGGACTTGAGCTTTCCCAAGTGAAGTTGTTGTACGATAAATCCCTGTATACAAAATTTCAACTAATCATAACAAAAAGTAATCTTCTAAGCAAAACAAGATAGCTCCTGCAGTTTTGTAGTACATACACAATATTGTTTCTTCCTGGGACCCATCCAGGTACAGTTCCAGTAAGCTGGTTTCCTGTCAAATACCTAGAGTGAAAAAAGTTAATGAGAATAAGTTTGTGTGAAGATGAAAATATAATCCAGAAATCTGCTTACGTGAAGTCAACTTTTGCTAGTTGGACAAAAGATGCAGGTATTTCACCGGTCAGCTCATTGTAGCTGAGGTCTCTGTATTGATTACCAAAAAAAAAGGCAGATTAGTATCTCCAACATAAGAAAAAAATGAATGATGGGAAGTCAGAAATTCAAGAAATTCATTTGTTTTAAGTGCTTACAGGTTTTTCAATCTTTTCATATCCCCAATATAAGATGGGATCACTCCGTATATCAAGCAATTCCTCAGTATCCTGGATTAAAAACATTTAACTATTTATGAGCTCAATTTGCACGGTAGAAGGAAAATGCAAATCTGGTTAGGATTCCAACTTACAGTTTTTTCAAGGATTCCAAATTTCTCAATGGTGGGAAAGGAGACTCTGTACCTCTCAAGTCGGTTATCCTCCTAAAAGTCATTAAAGGTAAAACCATAAGTTCACATTCTTGTTTGACAGAAAAGAAAGATAAGGCAAATGAATTGCATACAGATCAGTTAAACTTGTTAAGCCTGATATGCTAGAAGGTATAGGCCCCTCAAGAGAGCTACCCTGGATAAGCCTGCAACATAAGAATGGAAATTTTCAAAATCCTAAAAATATATACTTCTGATTGCTGTAAGAAAACTACAAGGGGGAAGCTTACAATTTTGAAATCCGTGTCCAATTTCCGATGAAATCAGGTATCTTTCCAGAGAAGTTATTGTCACAAATCCTCCTAAAAGTTTCATGGAAACAAAACTTAGCTAGAAACCCAGGAAAAGTTATTCATTTCAAAGATATTAGAAAACTATCAATATATTTTGAGGCACCTGATGTGATAGCATATGCATCACACTCACATATACATAATAAATCTAAAATCTGTTATCTGTATAGCTTTTGGCATCCCAGTGAACTTGTAACCAGAGCAAAAACTAATGTCTTGTATATTGTATATATCTTAAAGGTAGGTTTATCTGAGATCATTTTAGTTAAACTAGATCAGTATTCGCAAAGGATTATTTATTTAGGTTGACAAACCCACAGATCAAGGAACACATGCTTGCTTACAGATCAGACAAGTTGGTCAACTTTGCTAGTGCTAATGGCAATTCTCCAGTGAAGGCATTTGAACATACAACGCTGAAGAAAAATAAGGATAATGTCAATGGTAATGAGAGTGAAAAAAAAAGACCACATTAGTGGGAATTTCCAATAAATGATTATACACAGAGAAGGTAATGAGAAATTACAGCTTTTCTAACTTTATCAACTTCCCAATTTCTGGTGGAATGGGTCCCGAAAAGTGGTTTCCTTCAATGCTCCTGTAAGTAATATACAATCATATAGTAATGCTTACTTTTATCATAACATCTGAAATGGTGTTTAAAACAATATAGAGCCATCAAAGTCTAACTGAGTTTCAACTAATATCAAGGACATATTTGCTCCGGCCACATAAGGCAGATACCATTTGATGTTATAAAATATATTTTCAGTTTTCTATTGATATGATACATTGGATTTTCCATTTTAATACATTGAAATATGGATTTGATGTCGAGTTTCAACAAATAAGGATAGAGAGCCTCATTTCTAATCAACCAGCATCTAGTTATCAGCTCTATTCATAGTCATCATCATATGAGAATTAAGGAAAGAATTAAGCATACAAGTTTCTGAGAGTGGTGATATTGGTGAGAACTTTTGGAAATGGACCTGACAATCTGTTTCCCATAAGGGAGCTGCAGATTCAATAGCAAAGTATAAGGCATTCGGTTGATTACAAGTTCATTAAATAATTAGTAACTGATGAGAAATGGGGCGCTTACAGCGTAACCAAGCGCATAGTACCCCATTGGGAAGGTATAGAACCATTGAGGTAATTTCGACTCAGGTCTCTATAAAAGTAATAGGATTGCAAAGATTAGTGGATGCACCAACAAGGTTTAGTAAGGAAAGGAAAAACTAATATTTTATAATGGAAATGGAAATCAGTTAACATAAGAGAGGAACTGGTTTTGCTTACAAGTCTTTCAGGTGCTGAAGCTTAGAAAATTCTGGTGGCACAGTACCTGATAGATTCTGGGCCTTTAGAGCTCTGCAATATATCCTCAGAGCAAATTAGAAGAGCTCTCATGAATGATCATAACATAAATGATAAAGCCCATGTGAAATAATTCCATCACTAGTCTCATGAATGTCAAATAAACAAGAACTTACCTATTGACTTAAACTAGTTATAAAAGTGTTTGATAAAAAAAATGAAATGTTCAAATTCTTGAATATGCCATAATGCAGGACATTTTTGTCATTACTGGTCAACTCTAAACATTTTGTAAGTCGAGAGAGAGAGAGAGAGAGAGAGAGAGAGGTGTACTGTACATGCTGATGACGTGGCAAGAGGAATTGTGGTTGAAGGTGCAGTCACATGTGACAGAGCTCTCAAAGCCTTTCCTCCTCCCTTCAATCGACCCATTCCAATTCCCTTCTCCTGTACATGGATCTTTCCTAAAATCCCAGTCTTTCTTCCCCAGCTTTTTCCCTATCTCCTTCAATGCATTCACTGCTCCATTAAAGTACCCAACAAAAATACATGGGTGAATAAATCAAATTACCTGTTAATTTGGTTTTCAAGGAACTGCAGGAAAACAAAACAGGACCAATACATAGACATCTTTCTAATGTTAATTTGTTTGAATAAAATATCATAAGTTCATGATAAACAAGATTCCAAATCTCTTTTACTTCCTCCCAAAAGACCAACCAAGGAAAAGGAATGAATTGAATGTAATGAAGAAACTTGAATACTATGAGAACTCAGTTCAGCTAAGCTGAGTTGATTTGCCAATTTCCTGGGACTCATTTTGATTGGCAGAACAACTCAACTTAGCTGAAATGAGCTCAACCAAAAGCTGTTCCTGCCAAAAGGGTAAGTGAGGAAAGTTGCAAATTAGAGTTTTAAGGTACCTTCCTGACTGTGAAGCTTGGCTGTGGCTGTGGCTGACTGTCCAAAAGTTGCAAAGAACAAAAATGTAGTGGAGCATATGAGGTATGCAAGAAGCAACTTTGGAAATGAAAAATCATCAGTTCCCATATTTGAGTTCAAACTCTGAGTCTCAGCTTTTGAAGCTCAAGGAAAGAGAGAGAGGCATAGAAAGGTGGAGATTGGGACAAGGTAGGAGAGAGTGTGTGGGAGTTTTTAGTTTCAAGTGCATTATGTTAATCCATAATTAACTTGGTGTTTGGTATTTGACCATTTGTGTGTGGAAATTATGAAAATTTATTTGTTGCAATGTATGCTTCTATCTTTCTGATATTTTCCATATGGGGTGTTTTTTTGACCCATGATGACAAAAGTGAAAAGGCATGATGGAACATTACTGGAAATAGGAACCTTCCAAGCAAATCCTCAATTGAACTTGTTAATTTATTAAATTACCGTTTCCAATTAGTAACTAGTCATTTATCAACACATGCTTTACAGTTTATAAAATCACAAAATCACAGTTGTAAGGAATAAGAGTGGAATTTTTACAATTATGAAACAAAATAACCAACCAACTAGCCTTTAGTTTAGTGATAATTATCTCCATTCAATAGGAGAATGTTTTAATTTCGGCCCACGTATGAATACAAGACGATATATATTTGTGATTAGCTCGATGCATAATACTCATCATGATAACATAATTTTATTATGGGTGTGCAGCTGCCCTTTACTGTAATGTACACGTGTAGATGTGGACTGAGCTGAGGACACCATACATAATAAATGTTTATTTCTGTCAATATGAGATCTGGAAATCAATTGGGAAGTTCAATTTGTCTTCCGCTAAGAATGCATTTTTGTCCACCATCTCCTTCTAAAAGTAATTTGGTTGACGAAAAAACTAAAATACAAAGAGAGGAAATGAAGGCTTATATTCTATTCCATTCGAGCTCCTCTTTTTGTTCCTTTTAATTCGTGGCGTAGATTCTTGTTTCATTTTCAATTCACTTCAGGGTGACAAACGTGGCTGATTCAGTAACATTCTTGTTTTGTCCAAAAGGGGAAAATAATATATAAAGATGATTAAATTAATCATACACGATGTGACCTAGAACTAGATCTTTCTGTGCTTAATCTGTACTAATCTAATAAATAGGCTACTTATTAAATTGATTACAATGCTTATTTAATCTAATTCACTACAATCCAATCTTTTTTCCAAATGCTAAAACGGTAATTTTTATTGATAGGTAAATAATTTCGAAGTACAAGAATCCTCAAAAAAAGAGGTCGAGAACACTCAACTTAAAAAAGAAATAGAACAAATCGAGCTAACCGATGAGCCACAGCATTGTAATTCAATGATAACACCAAACGTGGTCCATACGCACATAATGGAAATGTGAAACAAACATCCCCCAACCCCAACACCCACCTCAAACCCCCCCGCAGCACAACATGTATTTATCAGTCAAAGTCTTCAATGGACGCAGCACGTTCATATTATAATAATGTTGACATGCATCACACAGAAGTTAGAACAGAAGAGGACAGGAGTGCCCAGCTGATGATATTCTTCAACGGGACAAACAAATCCAAAGCATTATTTAATTCTACGCGTTTGAATGCAATGCATGGGAGAGCAACTTGCATAACAGTACGTACATGTCGTAAAATGCTGAGCTTTCATCATCCATCGCTATCGTTCTGTCCTTAATATAGGGCCCTCCATATTGTAAAATACCATGTAAATGCCAGATTATGACCCTTTTAAGTCTAAAATATATGGAACTCGCTTGCTAGACCGTGTTTCGGTACTACATAATAATTAATTACGAGTTAAAATACTATTTAGATAGCAGATGTAAATTAAGTCAGTTGGTCAGAGATTGAGCTTGGCTCTCTTGCACTCAAGTTTGAATCTCCCTCTTATATGCACTATCGCTTTATGATCCTTTTTAACAGTAGAACAGCAAACGAAATTTGCATTTTACAGCTCATTTAGGCATATTGACATGGGGCCACCATTCAACCAATGCGTTCATACAGACAATACATGAAAAGCATCTCAATATGAAGACAAGCGGGTGTGGCAGTGTGGGGACGTGAAGGGAGGTCGGCTCTTCATCCTTGGTTCATAAAGGCTTGGCTTGTAGATAATCAGAAAACAGAATAGAAGAAAGCCAAGATTGCAGAAGAATATCAAAGTCAAGAGTCCAAAGATGTGACATTGACATGACAAGACAACAGTAACACCCAGCTGCCTATCCATGCGTACCTAAACACTCTTAAAGTTTGGCTTCCAACTTAGAGAAAACATAAATAAGTAAAAAAGAAGAAGTCAGGTTTATGCGGCAATGAATATGACAACGTTCACACCAAAAATGACTTGGAAATGAGACGATTCAAATTACCCAAAAAAGAATAAGAAATGAGCAGTTCTGCAAAATCCATCTTCAGTTTTTCTTCAACTTAAGTTAGAAGAGTAGTGCCTAGAGGTCACTAATTGACCGCGTATCAGTGGTCAACCAACTGATCAATTGATTTATAAGTTGGTTGACCACTAAACGCTAATTTGGTATATTTTTGTCACCAATTTGTTCGCCACTAATAAACCTTTTTCTTGTAATGCTAATGAAAAATGTAAACAAGTGATGATGGAATGGAATCCGTCAACACATCAAAAAATAAAATGACCATGAAAGAAATCTATAAATTGAATGTTATTGGTGTAATTATTAGAAAGTTAACAGTTTATAATATATTTTAGAAATAAACAAAGACTTTGAGTGGTGTTTATATTGATTCAGTTGAAAATTCAAAAGAGCCTGATATATTTAATATCCCGTTGACTTGAGGGACACACGGTCGCTCACCTATTTTAATATCAAATAATTTATATTGGTAGGGTCCAGAAATAACTTACTCCTCGTATTAATTAGAAATTTTTCTATCTCTTATTCACTTTCCACAACCTTTTTTTTTATAGGAAATTTCTACCTCCTCTCTTTATTGTGGAGCCAAAATGAATATTTTAATAGGTATTTCTTTCCCAAATTCTACATTCATGTTTACCTACTAGGATGTGAGAAGTCATGAATTGGAAAATTTAAATTGGGTAATTAATGTATAGAAATCAGATCAACTACTCCCTCTACTTGATCTCATTCTCGATTTTGAGTGTATGCAATTACAATTTTAACGTAGATAGCACTTAATTTCTCATTTCTTATGTGTTAACAAATGCAGGGAAGGTCAGGAATTTGTATCATTCCAATACTCGTGTGTTAATAAACATAGGAAAAGTAGGAATTGGAATCATTCCAATACCCATTCCTAATCAACTCTACCTCCTCTATTTAATTTTGTATATATGAACATGTAATTATTTGCTATGGTTATCTGTTAAAGCTTATCATAGTCTACGTTATCATCAAAGCCGTTTTATTTATAAATTTGTATTTTATTTATCCTTGTAATACAATCAGTATACACCCCATGAATTATATATTGATCCCGGCACTTACCTAATACCTATACGTACGTCTGCATCTTGTCCTTCATATAGTGGAACAATAGCTCAAAAGCCTTTTGAAAAATAAAATTTATAATATAAATAGCACAAAAGCCTTCACAAGGAGAAATAAAACTGGAATAACACTATTTTGCTATCCTCATCCAATCACAAAATCCCCGTTATTTGATGACTATTGTCCTCAAGACTCTATCTTATCTTGTATTTATGTTTATTCCATGTGGGATTCCTCTTGTTATCTGATTACATTGTATTCTTATCATACTTTGTATAGGACTCTATCTGTAATACTGTATAAATCAATACAATCATGGGCGGAACCAAGGCAAGGGCTATCATTGGCTATAGCCCAAGGAAGGTTTGGCCAAAAAATAAATTAAATATACATATAGCCTAATATTTTAACTATTATATATATGTATAATATATATATATACACACACACAATTTCAATAGCGATTGGCATAGTTAGAGGTCTTCCACATTTGTATTTGGTGTCAAAGTTTGTCCCAACATCAATTTGTCTCCAAAAGAGAAGCATTATTTTAATTATAATTCACCCTTTCATGAATAATATGGCTCTATTTTTTTTTTCTTGTGTTTATAATTAGCATGATTTAATGTATATTTTTATTTCTAGAAAAACTATAGAAAATGCAAGTAAAAAAAAAAATTCATTAGATTTTAAGCTAATAACTTTAGCTAGCCCATCCATTGAAAAATTTATGGTTCTGCCCTTGAATACAATATGCCCTCATGATGATTGAGGCTTTACCCCATGTGTTCCAATTCTTTCATGGTATCAAGAGCCTATTGGCTTACAGTCTGAAATTTTTCTTGTATATATTTTACAGCCTCAATCATGAAAGAATTGGAAAGTATGGGGTAAAGACTCAATCATCATGAGGGCATATCGTATTGATTTATACAGTATTACAGATAGAGTCCTATACAAAGTATGATAAGAATACAATGTAATCAGATAACCAAGAGAAATCCCACATGTCATACAAGTTTTTCTGCTTCACAAGACAACTTCAATATCGGTCTATATGAAAATATCGGGAGTCCAAAAACATGAAAATTTTGATGAAAATAGGTAATATCATCAGCTTCTTGCACAAGCTAGTTATAAAAAAATCTCTCTCACTATCACACAAGCAGTTGGCAACTTCAGTCTCTCGTTTGAACAAGTAGGCTGTAATCTCCCTAAACTGAGTTATAAGGAAATGTCCTACCACAATTATGCCTCTTTCATTGTCCATGAAGTTCCCTGTGCTACTGAGAGCCCAGTTTTGACCCATTAATACATTGAAGCATCTCTTTGTTCTCTATCAGCTTCATACCTGTTGCTACCAATATTTATTTCTTTTCCTCCACAGTTGATATGCAAGGAATATTTACCTGTTATCCATCAGGACAAATCAAAAGAGGTTGAGACTTAAATTTCTTATCACCTCCATGATTAGTACTCTTCACTTTTTTCTATTCCTTTTCATTGTTTTTCTGGGGTAAAATACAAGGGAAAAAATGATTAATTTTTATTGACATGCAAACAGATGAACTAAATCATAAAGCCGCAGCTCAAGTTTGAGACCGATTGATTCTCTTACGTTGATTTCTCGAAGCATGACATGGAAAATTTATTTCCAGGCACAGTTAGATTCTACTTCTGCAACAAGGAATAAATGTGAGCTTATATCATGAAGATGAATCTGATAAAAAGGCAGGAGCCTCAATCAGAAACCATAGGAAGTACAAAATTTTCTTATAGTTCAAATCTGATATGACAACACTAGTAGCCCCAGCTGGCTCTCCATGAATATCTAAACACTCTGATCTTTTGAAGTTTGGCTTCCAATTTAGAGAAAACAAAAATAAAGTAAAAAAATAAGTCAGGTTTATGTGGCAATGGATATGACAAGTTCACAACAAAAATGACTTGGAAATGAGATGATTCAAATTACCCAAAAAAAAAAGAGCAGTTCTGCAAAATCCAGCTTCAGTTTTTCTTCAACTTAAGTTGGAAAAGTAGTGCCTGCAGACCCATAAGGCAGTTGCACATCTGAATGTGGAGGTCCAGAACCTGTGAGCTGCCCCAAACCAGAAGAAACTTTTGTTCTAACTTTAAACATTCCAGTGCCAATCTGAATTGGCAGACCCAGGATTATGCTTTCACTTACTCCCCTAACACTTTCAACTCTCCCATTTACACCACCATTAAACAGAAGAGCATCTCAAATGAAGCCAATGCCAAAACACCCTTCTCCATTTTTTTAGCTCCAAATCTTGTGAACCCAAGAACTTCACCCATGTATGTCATCACATCCCCTATAAAAATCATATGTCGATCGTCAATGCTCATCCCATGAGATTTCATAGTACTCTTTATCTCCCCAATGATGCAATTTCTCGCAGCTTCGATGCCAAGCGTTCTCTGCACTTCAAAAACATCATTACTTGTGGTTTTACAACCATCAATTCCTTCGGTTCCCATTACTGCTAGAAGCCCTGTGCCATGCCAAGCGTTCTCTGCACTTCAAAAACATCATTACTTGTGGTTTTACAACCATCAATTCCTTCGGTTCCCATTACTGCTAGAAGCCCTGTGCCTTCTGCAAGCAACTTGTACTTATTGTCTTCTCTCTCTTCTTTTACCTCATTAATGACAACACGCTGAACTGTATTTATACCCCTCACTATAACATTTGGGAGCATACTCTTTAGATTGTGGAAGCGAAAATGAAGTCTGCTCCTATCAGCCTCTTCAGGAACAACTTCTAATTTTCTGACATCCAAAACCTTAACATGCTCTTGCTTCAGTTTGATTCCCCGAGTTTGCAAAATTGATTCTTTTACCGCATTAGCATCTATAGACAAGTGTGCATCTTGAATCATGGCCATATCAAGCATGACAACTATAGATGCTGATCTTGTAGTCATTACAATCTTTATACTCTCAGCAACCTGCCCGAGATTTGTTTTCTCAATCCGACCTGCTACCAACCTTGCAAATTTCACATTCGTTTCACACTCAAGTGTTACAAAGATGACAGGTGTACGGATCTTTTTCACTGCGTCTAAAATTTCCTTGATATGAGGGACACCAAGTGTAATGTTCATGCTGGCAACTCCAGCAAAGTGGAAAGCTTTCAGCGTCATCTGCGTCGCAGGCTCGCAAATACTTTGAGCTCCAATTATTCCAATTGCTGTTCCAACTTCGATTTTTTTTCGAATGGTAGCGTGAAATGCAAGTATCTAGAAAAACTTCCAGCTGTCTAAAAGTAACACCAGATATGTTTTGCACAATCTTCTCCTTCCAGGCACTATGATCATCCAACAAAAATGATCATCCAACAAAAAGGTCTCGTGTGTTTTTCTGAATGCTTCAACATATTTATTCAGGAATTGCTCCAAAGAAGTTTTGAAACCAACAGAGCAACTACCATCAAGAGTCATATCTTGTTTTGAAAGCCTGCTTCTCACCATCTCAGTCACTTGTTCAGGAGACAAGTACTCATTTTCTCTAGCAGGACATGTCGCCTTGGCTTTCAGAAACAATCGGGGTAAGTCTAATGGAGCTCCATCTTCTGTTCCTTCCATCACTGCAGGATCCATACCATCATCTCCATAACAAAACTGAATTATACATCCACTTGAATTCCGTACTGTGTTATCATACTGAACACATAGGTCCTCCATAACTTTGGTCAATCTACGAGCCATGTACCCAGTTTCAGCTGTTTTCACAGCTGTATCCACAAGCCCCTCTCTCCCTGCCATTGTATGGAAAAAAAAACTCCGTAGCTGACAAGCCACTGTAAAAGGAACTAGCAACAAAGCCTTTAGCTGCGGAGGTTTTGGCATCTCTAGGGAAGTGAGGAAGGCTTCGGTCTATGAATCCGTTAGGTGCACGACAACCACCAACCGATTGCTGACCAACACAGGCAACCACCTGGCTGATATTGATAGCAGATCCTTTTGAACCACACTGGGACATGATCAAGGGACTATTTCTCCAATGTAGCTTGTGCATGCACAACTTTCCAGTTTGCTCTCTGATGTTGTTTAATGCACAAGTTATCTCAGACTCAAGTGATTGTGCTGCATCAGAACCCGGTTTAAGTTGCAGCTGTCCTTCATTATACAACTTTATCTGCTCATCACATTTTTTATAGCCTTCTTTAATTATCTCTTCTTTCTCTTCACACAAAATGTCACCTGGCTGTACATCGCTAATCCCAATTGAAAATCCGTGATTACCAATCCATCGCGTACTTAACTTAGCTACACGATTCATGCAAGCAGCAGCAGCATGAGCTTTATAGTCCCTGAGAAGAACAGAGAAAAACCCACCCTTATTGCCATTTCCTAAAGTACCCTTCCCAAGGTGCCCAGCTATAAGCTCGATGTTATGAAAATAGACAAACCCATCATTTGGGCACATTGCCTCAATTGCTCTTCCATCTTCATCAGTCTTGGAGTAGGACTTCTCCTTAACAGTCAGATTTAGATAGACTCTCACATTTGCATTCGGGCGTACAAGAACACTAAATAACTGCTTTCCTGTCCACAGCTCTATTGGCTTAATTACGGCAGGTGTTGGAAAGTCAATGGAATCGAAGCCATCCCCCATATATGAACAAATTAGTGAAAATGATGCTCGATCATAAAATGTGTCATTCCTTGTTATAAGGAAAGAGGATGTTAGAAAATCTTGAGTTGAAGCAACCAAGATCTCTCCATTTTTCGGGGTGCATAGATTTTTTTCCACCCCCATCAACAGAACAGCCTCCGCCCTCGCCTCCTCTGTTTGCGGGACATGAATGTTCATTTCATCACCATCAAAATCAGCATTGTAAGGGTTGCAAACAGATTCATTAAACCTCAATGTTCTCCAAGGCATAACCTTAGCCCTGTGACACATGACGGACATCCTATGCAGGCTTGGTTGTCTGTTGAAAAGAAGAACATCCCCGTCTTCTAGATGACGTTCAACTATGTCACCATATTGCAGTTTATCAGCATATGCCTTTCTGTTGCTACCCCCTAAGTAGAATTCGTCGCCATTACCGCGTACGTATCTGGCACCAGGGTACGTATAAATTCCATTACTGACACACTTCCTCAACTTCTCAATATTATGACGGGAAACCGTTCAGGGTAGGTTAAGATTTGAGCCATTTGGATAGGGAGCCCAACCTCATTAATTTTCAGATTAGGGTCAGGTGATATAACACTTCTGCCAGTATATTCAACCCGCTTGGCAGATAAATTCCCACGAAAACGCCCCTGCTTCCCTTTGATCCGCTGCATAAAACCACCCAACGGATTGCCACTTTGCATGGCAAGGGAACACAAACTTCACTATTTATATACTGAGCAACCTCAACTTGAAGTGCATCCCAACTATGCTTAAACCCGCCTGCATAAGCTGGTGGTAAATCTTGTGTTAAATCGTGTCGAAGACGAGCATTTGCTTGAACAATGTTCTTTAACCTCTCTGTAATGTCATTTTCATTTGTCCGTGATTCATCCACCAAAACTGAAGGACGAATCGCAGTAGGAGGCACGGGAATGTTCATGATCAAGAGGTTCTCTGGCCTGGTACAAAGATAAAGTAACTCACAATCCTCATCAAGCATCTGTTTAAACAGAGAGAAAACTTCTCCAGGGTTCATCAAATGAGTCTCCAAGCTAAATGGTGCACTGGAAACTGTAGTTTCGGAAATTGTGACCTCAACTCATCCATAACACCACCAAATTTAGAACGATCATGAATAATAGCAACCATGCCGGTAGCCTTCTTCACAGAACCATTCAAATATCCACATTTGGAGCACTCAACTGGCCTATTGTTAGCAGCCAAACCAGTACACTTCTTCACCACCATTTTCACTAACTCAGTTTTCTTCAAAGGACCCAGCTTGGGATTTCTCATCCTCCTCAAAAGCTCAACCCGCATTTCTTCCTTCAAAAGCACACCAGAGCATGACTTGCAGATGCACTTGAGAATATCCGCGACAGTGCCCATATACCCAACATTGTAAACAGGGAGGGCAAGTGCCAAATACCCAAAATGCCCCGGGCAGTCCTTGTAATTTGCACCACAAGTTGCACAATTTCCACACTTCTTGTTTGGAGGGCCCAAGCGGGGGTCCAATAAGCCGCCCTCGATGGGTTTTCGATCGGAACCATAATACACGCCTCTAAAGATTTCAACTTACGCCATTTTCATAATCTCCGAGGGGGACATAACGGTAGCTGTTCTACCCTGCGATCCCGTTCGACTTCGATGAAGGGCTGTTTGGTGGAGACTAGGGTTTTGGCTTCGTCTGAACACATCGTGTTCTTTGAATTTCGAAACCGCAGAGAGATGAACTCTGTGAGACAGAACAAATTGCAGAATCATTGTCATGAAATTATTTGAAAAGGGCTTAACAAAATAGTGGACGAAATGATCACCAAACTTAAACCCTAATTTCACAGAAACAGCCTCAATTGATTATTCTCATTTACAACCACGAACTAGAGATAAAATTCAGAATTTACTGATGTAGATTATTAAAAATAAAAAAGTTACACCATTACATACCCGGTTGACAAGGCCTCAAGAGGAAGAAGACGAAGAAGGCGACGTTACTGAGGCTCGAACCTGGGACCTCCAAAAAAACCGCATGTAACGGTCTGCACTCTATTTCCACTAGTCCAACTCGTAGCTTTTATTATTTCTCTGTCTATTTACTATTTATCTAACGAACAATATAATGGGCTTTTTAATTTTATTTACAACAATGCTATTTATACCATAGTTACTGAATATATTGCTGAACACTTGTTTAATAGCTGACTCCACAAATGTATGTGGGACCCACCTATATTAGAGAGGTGGTCAGCAATGTGGTCATTGAATATGGTACAAATAGCAATACTCTTTTTATGGATAAAAATATACAAGTAATTGACTATAGCATAATTCAGGTTCCTTTAATAGGCGCAAATTGCTTGTTCAATCCACTTTGTTCACATTCATTGTCAACCGATGTGCTCTCTCTTCATGTCGCAAATAGGGACAAAGACGCAAGGCTTTATATTTGAATAATTAAACATAAAACGGAGGAAATTTGATGTATTAGACCGAGTTTTACTCTATCACCCTAGTATACCTTTGAGGCAGTCACTAACTAATCGAGACTCAATGGCTAAGCAAAGAAACTTCAACTATCCCCTGCAAGTGAGGACTCAATTGCATGATAAAGAAGCCGAACAAGTTGATGCGGGTTCAACTCTCTACTAAAAGATGGAAATAAACAAGGCGGATACGACTCTTTCAATCTAGCGTGGCAATATCCTAAGTCCATCATCTATTATCATGTGCTTTAATTTTCCGACATGAAAATGTGCTATAGCGTTAGGATATCGTCACGATGATATTCTGGTTACATGCAAGTTCTTCTCCTTTTTATGGGGTGAAATTTGAAGAATTGATTTCCCTTGTACATGATATGGTAGTCGCAGCCCATTTTCTTTTATTTTACTTGTTCTTATGAGTCTGGATTATCCTTTTATTTGATCAAATAATTAAGAACTTTCTTAATTATTGGTGAGGCAGAATCGCATAACCGTCTCAAAGCCAAACCACTATGTATCTTGTTTTGAGGTTTTTTTTCTTCTTTATCTTCCAAAAAAAACAAAAGAAGAAACGTACATATAAAATCCAAAGCAATAAAACTGAAATAAAGAAAGACTCTATATTCATTGTAACAATAACCAAATATTTGACATGATTTTTTTGTTTATTAGGCAAAAACAGCTTATAATTATCCCCAAAGTAATGAAATAATATTTCAGTTTCGAATGAGCTCAGTGTAGAGGAGCTGGTTCCAAGTGTCAGGAACTCCAGGAAGACACCAGTGGCTACAATCCATGCCACGATGGCCTTCATTGCCATATATAGAAGGGTGACCGTCTTTTCTTAGCCGTGACAGAGCTGTCACATTAAGCAAGTTGACTGGCTTTGACATGCCTCTCAAAACTTTCTCCACAATCACCTGTGCTGGGTGTGGACTTCTTGGGTATGGTGGCTCTGCCAGTGGCCTTGTTTCTGCGGTGCAGTTCCTCCCTTCTGGGTTTCCCCAAAAACTTGCACTGATTTTCACAACATGATCATCTTTAATTTTAAGTAACAATTTAAAACAACCAACAAACATGCAAGTTAACATAACATTTCAAATAGTCTTAATTTGATCTTGTCACTTACTTGGTACTCCAATAGATGGAGAGACTCCATAGATATATTTTTGGGCCGTCAATAATCATTTGGTTTAGTTAGAGCATGTCTAATGCAAGTGCAAGGGGCAAGGGGCAAGGGGCAAGGGGCTAGGGGCTAGGTGCTGTTTTAGTCCCTCAAAATGGTACTATTCACAAAATTTAGCATCTCAAATTTTGTGGTTCTAGTGGTGATGAGGGGCTAGGGGCAAAAACTCGAAACTTGTTATTTTAATTTTTATTTTTTTATTTGTGATAAAAATCAAAGCATAAGAAAAGCAACACAAAAATTTATTTTTGGAAACAATTTTGAGCAATACTTTTGAACAACAATTTTGAGCAAAATGAAAAAATACAGACAAGTAGAAATGTTGGGGTAATTAAGAGATGAACAAATGGTTAGGTTTTTATAGAGGAAAAAAAAAAAAAAAAAAAAAAAAAAAAAAAGAAAAAAAAAGCAACCAGCTGTTGTTGGTTGTTCCATTTGAGAGCGCCACGTGGCAACTCCTCAATAGTTGTTTGAGTCAGCTTTTGTTGCTTCTTTTTTCCTTTTCAAAAATTGGCAATGGGTCCCTTATCTTGCACGAGCCAACAGGTAGACAATACCAGCCTCTCATCTTGCCTTAGACTAAACTGAACTAGGCTAAACTGCATTAGAAAGTGATTTTTTTTCATTTGAGACCAAATCTAGACCTAACCTAGGCAAGATCAGTCCCATTAGACATGCTCTTAGTGATATTTAATTATTATTTTGTTGAAGGAGGTTTTGAATTTCGATTTTATATACGTGACAGAATTTGATACCCTTTTAAAAGAAGGGAAGGTTATCCTCTTCTATAACTCAAAAGTTGTACCGTTGAACTAAAAAGAGTAGATACGTATGTTAACCAATTTATGAGACTAAGGCTCAACATTATATTTGTGAACTTACTTCCAATGAGTCGGTGAAATGCTTTGGAAGAAGACTTTGGTTTTAGTAGGATCAACATTTTTGTCCACCCACCGGGCCCAAGTTCTTAAGGCTTTCTCATAGGCAACAAAGCGATCCATGTCTTGACGTAAAGTGTTTCCATCTTGAATAAATTCCCACCTGCCATGCATACATTTACACAACCAACCACATTCAATTTGATTAATTACGACAAAATAAGTAATCTACTACTAAAGTTATATAAAATAATCTAGCATGAAAACTATAAACAATTCAATTATTTATCTCACGGTTGTTTTCTTCCCGTGTGGAGCCACCAGTGCCATGTGTTGAAGATCAATACATCAAATTCCTTCCAGGCTAGGCCATCCTTGTGGTCGATCGAGTTGAGCTTCAAAACCCGCCCATATTTATTGTGTGCAATGTCAACAAGAAAGGCATTGCGTTGAAGCATCAAAGAAACATTGTGACTCTGCACATGTATATAGAGGATACTCAATTAAAATGAATATAAAGAAGGCTAGTGGTTTTGAACACTCATCTTTTCGCTTCCTACATTGTTCTGTCTGGGCGTATAAAAAATTGTAAAATATTCAGTTTGGAGTGCAGATAATTAGAAGACAAATATGAACATCGCTACCCATGTAGAATACCTGGAATGTGAATGTAGAGGTTGATCCTATTCTCTCAAAGTTATACTCAGATTCAGACGAGGCTGCATGTAGCATGCATGTGAATGATTGCCATTGATTCAAACTTAATGAGTCTCCAACAAACATGATGCGTTTATCTCTAAATCTCTCCAAGAAATCTTCCGCATCAAACCTATTCAATAAGTTAGTTTAATGAATTTTGTCATTCATGAAAAGAGAACTTGGAATAAGATATATGAAGGCAATACCAAGAATTTGAGCCCAAATTTATAAGAATATGAGAAATTGAGGCACTAAAGTTTCTTTCTTTCTTCTTTTTTTGGTAAATATTTTAAGAGGATTAAAATTGTAATCAAGCCCCCTTCTTTGTACTATAAAACAAAGATTAGTTAGGGAAAAAAAATATAACAAAAGAGCATACTTTAGTTAGGGCTTGTAGCTCCCGTATATTAGTGAGCATTTATCCCCACACTCTGAGTTCGAAACTCTAATTTCCCTTTGACCTAAAAGAAATTACGTACCTAGGTAACTTGCATGCAAAGGGTTGCCATTTATATTTGAGATAGAGTTCGTCGGCTCGACCATTCTTCTGGCAAGCGAAGGCATTCTCTATGAAGCTGCAGGGGCTGGAATCATAAAGAGGGTAAGAAGCATCGTAAACCCATCTTCCTTGGTAAATATCACACTTCTTCAACTCGTAATTGCTTTGCTTCCCATGCACTTGGTGTTCTAAACTTGGTAGCAGCACCAGAAGTGCAAAGGCAATCCCCAAACCCAGTGCACCCATATGCAAGAATTAATGAAATTAGATCGATCGAGTTGGTTTGGATTTTTCAAGCTTGAGTGGTGTGGATATTTAAATGAAAGAAAAAAAGAAATTGGTAAAGAAAAAGATTGGTGGGTTTATTAAGAGGTAGATGGTGTAGTTGATGGGAGAGTTTTCCTATATTTTAAGTTGTGGGAAAGAAATGAGAAGTAAAGAATTCAATTCAAGTTGCAGTCACTCGTTATGAATGAATGGATATCAATGGAGAGGTTGGCAGAAAAGTTTCAATCGTGTATGAGTGGGGGTTGGGGGAAGTTTTAAAACTGTCATCAGCACCTCCCACATTTTTTTTTCAGAGATAAATAATTTGGGTGAATTAATGGAGGGTCAATAACTTGATGAGGAGAGGCTATATTTGTTGTGGAAGGGTCATGGATTCATAGCTAATGTGATAGGCTGATAGCTTTGGCTTGACACACTTTACATATTGTGCATTGGAATCTCTGTTCTATCTTTGATTTTAATGAAGGTGGGAAATCTTTACTGCACAACAAGAAAAAATTGTGATTAGGTTTTTCAATGTTCTTTGTGTGTGACCTTTTTCTTTTAAAAATTTCAACATTTCTTTTATAAATCTTTAAGTTGTCCCAGTAAAACATGATAAAAATGGTATTCTTATAGGAGCAGTGTAACAACTTTTAATGCCAATTCTACGCACACAAAAGTTTGGGCGACAGGTCTTGCGTCATGTCATTTGCCACTTCAATTGGTTACAATGTCATGTGATTGATGACCAATTTTCATTTAGTTAATGCCCCCCAACACTGGCGGACCTGTGCAGGCGCAAGGAGGTGCACATGCATCTTTGGTCGCCGGAAATCTCCATTAAAGCTGCTGGAGTTGCACTTCTGCTCTGGCTATTGCTGTACTCCAAGTGTTTGAAAAAAAAGCTTAAGCAAACTTGCTGGGTTCCTTTCTTTTGCTGTGTGCGCATCACACCTGTTGTCCTTTTGATTTTTAAGTTCTGAGCAAAAAGACGTCATGTTGTACCAGGCCAAAAAAAAAAGGAGGAATAAACATGTGAGTGCGACTGCAATTCCTACATGCTATTTAGTATATGATAAATCAATTGGGTCATTGGATGAAAAACAAATTGGGCCTTAAATAAGGATTGTCCTTGCATAAATTTGTTGGGCCGCAATATTAATTATCTATCAAGTCTGCAATGTTAATATCGATCAAGTATGTATAAAATTGCATTATTTTTTTATAAAAAAAAAAAGAAACCAAGTTTGTATAAAATATTGTCATTGTTTTCATGATATGAAAGCTCGCAGTGAACAATTGTAACTTAATTGTAATGTTATATTTTTTTTCTATGAATTACAAATGACATTAGAATTGTTTAAATTCTAAGGTTTTTTTATTTTTTATTTGGTTGTCTATCTTTTTGGTGTTATTTTTTTAATTTTAGCTTTTAGCGTTTTAAAAATTGCCCCTCCCCTAAAAAATTCTTGGGTTCCCCAATGCCCCCCAATGATGACTGATGCAATCCAGAAGCCATGTGACTAAATGGTGACCAATTTTGAGAGGAATTAGAACTTGGGTAAAGGGGAAGGGCACGCATGTCAATTAGTCTAACTCACATATGTATATCCCATATTAGTTGATAATCAAAAATTGGATTAATTTTATGGTGTGGCGGTGATCCCCACATGGTATTACTAATGACTCATGTGATAGCATAGTATGCATGTGTTAAAATTTTTTGTTGTTTTTTTTTTTACAATGAGATATTCTAAATTTATATATACTAGCCTCTCTGCACGCGCTTCCGAGCATGCAAGGGGATTTTTTTTTAAAAAAATTTAAATTTATTTTAGAATTAAAAAAGATAATGGGTAGTTGTGTTCTATAAAAATAAGACATGCACAATATAGCGTGTAATCTACTAAGATGGACGTCTAGAAAAATACAGTAGATAAAGGAAAACATTTAAAACGATGATATATCACATGCACACGATTAAAATATGAAACTTTTGAAACGGACATCTATATAAATATAATTGCGAAAAAATATTTACGAAACTTTGTAAGTCGCGCGTAGCGCGCGTGATTTAAAAAAAACCTCTCATACGGGCGGAAGCGTGTGCAGAGAAGCTAGTATATAGATAAAGCAAAAGACAGAGAATAGTAAAACATTCAAAATACCAGAAAATGCTCTTGGTTAATACAAATATTAAGAATTGAAATTATTAATTAAATGGGGATAATATGGTAAATTCACATTTTTCACATTAAAATTAAAAGAAAAATCAGATAATTGATCCAATTTTTATAGAACACAACTATTCATTATTATTTTCAATTCTAAAATAAATTTTAATTTTTTTTTAAAAAGGCCCTCGCAGAAGTGCGTGCGAAAATGCTAATTACTCTAATTTAATAGGTTATTGGGTGCTCCAAGATGGCTTTGGGCTATGTAAGGTATGATGTGGGCCTTTATTAAGAGGTCGGGCTAATATACCCCACTTCAAATACATCGTGGTGAGAAAAATAAATTGTCATACATCAAAAACAACGCTTTACACATGAGACATTGGACATATATATTGAAATCATTCTAATTCCGAATGAGCTCTGCATAACTTACTTGAAATGAGTGGGTGAAATTCCTTGGAAAAAGACCTTGGTTGTGGAGGGATCCATGTTCTCATCCACCCATCGAGCCCATGTTTCCAAAGCCTGCTCGAAGGCAACGTAGCGATTCATGTCTCTGTATGTATTTTCTGCATCTTGGATGAAATCCCATCTACAACAAATTAAACAAAGTAAACATATTCATAGATAGCCAACAATGCATTATGCATGCATTTTTGGTACCCCTAATTGGAAGGGAAACAAACAAAGTTATGAAGCAAATATTTAGGAGTTGGTGAAGACTACATACGGTTGTATGTTCCCGGTGTGAACAAACCAATGCCATGTATTGAAAATCAAAACATCCATTCCCTCCCATACTTTGGTGTCCTTGACTGAGTTGAGTTTCAAAACTTGCCAAGAACCCTCTTTTTCAATATCAACAAGAAATACATTGCGCGCAAACATCACCGAAACATTGTATTGCTTCATCATAGAAGACAAGATGTGCATTATGCATTGAGGTTAATAATTATTGAATAATATTGGGATACGATATGCCTTAACTGTCACGCCCCAATTCAAGAATGAGTCTAATCCAAGTTTTAGGTTAATGCTCAAGATAGGGCGTGACGTAGAACCAAGTGAATGGAGAAAGCCAATCTTACCGGAAATGTGAATGTGGAAAGGGTTCTCTCAGTGGTGTACTTGAGGGGTGGCATCTCTATGGTGAACTCAGAGTGTGGCATGGCTGTGTGAAGCATGCATGTAAGTGACTGCCATTGATTCAAACTCAGTGAATCTCCAATAAACATTATGCGTTTATCTTTGAATCTTTGTAAGAAATCTTCGGCACTGAGGTACCTTGGTAAGTTACCTGCAGATGGCTGCCATCTATATTGCTGGTAAAGTTTGTCAGGTCGACCATTCTTTTGGCAGTTGAAAATATTCTCAATGAAGGGGCAGTGAGTTGAATCGTATAGAGGATGTAAATCATCAAAAACCCATCTTCCTTCGTACAAATCACATCTTGATCCACCTTCTGCTTCATAACTATGCTTTGCATTGACTTGCTGCAAAAGTTGCAAAACCAAAAGTACCACAAAAGCAGAAGCCATAATATTGCACCGCCAGTAGAAGGAGGTAGAGAAGGGAATTGGGTTTTTAGTTAACTTCAAAGGGTTTTCTTTCCATTTTATGATTGAGGGGGAAGTGATTATCTACAATTTAAAATTTGTGTTGAACTGCAAATTATGGCTTTTCAAAATTCATTCTGAAAGCAAACTTGAAAACTCCAGGCATCCAATTTGTTACATAAATTAATGTTTTGAAATATATCAAAATAGACACTTTAGGATGAAAGAAACAAAATTAAATGAATGGGGTGGACCTAACATCAAGGAAATAAACTTTGATTTGGAGGCAGACTGTCGTATTCGGGAAAAACCATAGCAAAAGTGAAAAGAAAAGGTTACAGTTCTCAATACACAATGCTTTGGTTGCTTCAATTAAATTGATTCGGTAAATTGATTTATTTTTTCTTTCACGAAAGCGATATTGAGAAAATGGAGAATCGAATGCTCTTCACCACTTTAATCTTTATATTTTAGTAAGTACATTATTTCGACCCAAAAAAAGAGAGGAAAGAACGGAAGTGAATTTGCAGTAGAAGACAGAGAGATTGTCAATTGCATGGTTGTCCACGACTTAACTTGTGTTGTACTTCAAAGTGTAATTTTGAATGTTACCCCTTTTTTTACTCCAATAATCGGCAAGTAGGGCAGTGAGGTGTACCAGTTGTAAAATTTATAAAGTAAAATCATGGGTTTAGCCTCCCCCTTTCCTTTTTTTTTTCTTCACAAATCTTGTAAATCTTGGTTTCCCTTTTTCTTTCTTTTCTTCTTGCTTCCTCAATTAGCATTCCTGTTTCTCCAAAGAAAACAAGATATATTTCCTGTTTTCAAAGTTTTCAAATGGGGTTATCAATCGTGTTTTACTATATAAACATGTGTTTGAGGTGTGATTGTTAAACTGTCTCAATTACCACATTCACTCGATCAATCTCTCTCTCTCTCTCTCTCTCTCACATACACAAAGAAGAAGAATGGCCAGTCAGCTTCATGATGGTGTTGAGATGCCCAAGGTAAGCATGGGAGGGAATGATGGTAAAAAAGGTAAAGAAAAAATTGGATGGAAAAATTGGCTTGGCAGAAGAAGTACAAGTAAAAGAGACGGTGGCATTGTGATTGGTGGTGATGAAAACAAAGGCAAAGAGGCCAAAAGTGGCAAAGAAGAAAACAAAGGCAAAGTGGCCAAAAGTGGCAAAGCGAGCAACAAAGGGAAGGAGATCAAAGGTAAAGGCAACGGTGGAGGGGGTATGCATCAAAAGGGTCAGGTGGGCCAGATGGTCCAGATGGGCATCATGGGCAACTATCCAGTGGGTCCAGCAGCACAAGGGATGATTGGGTACGGCAGCCCTAATCACCAAGGGCAATACTTGAATGAACTGCCATCACAGCAAGAGCATGCAATGGATGCTTATACTAGTCTCTTTAATGATGAAAATCCTAATGCCTGCGCTATCATGTAGAAAAGAACAACTTGTTGAACTTTCCTTATTTTTTTTAGGTCGACTAGAATTTGCTAGAGTTTATCTTCTTGTTTCTAACTAGTGTTTTTGTTTGACTTTGGTTTGGTGGTAGTGGCAAATTTCGTATAATAGTATAAGTAATTGTTATTAGTTATTGACTTTGTTAAGTCTTTTACATAATTTACCTTTTTTACACTTTTACATGTTCTTGGTATTTATTAGAGAGACAATCATTCAGACGAGGAATTGGAATTGAATCAACTACTCATACTAATCAACCTAATTCCTAGTATTTTAGGTATTGAATTACGAATTTTAATATAAAACCTACATATATTTTCTTTTTAAAATTTCAAATGGTTCAAAGTAATGTAAATAGATACTTATAAATAAATAAATCATAATAATCAAGATGAACAGATACATTAATCGTTTTGAAATATCGTGAAATTAAAATACGGCATTGGGCAAACATTATTGAGAGAGCACAACCTAAGTGAACAAAGATCGAAGAACAAAATTTTGATTCGAAAGTGAGGCATGTCATTTTGTCGAAAACCATTGCAAAACGGAGTGTCCATGCTTCTGAAGAGAATCATACTACTCTATTATACAAAGCTGAGGAAGTTTGCAGACTTTTGATGCTTGGGGGATCATTTGGATTTTCCGTTCTATGATCAACAAAAATAAAGCAAATAAAATGCATATCACAGGCTTGAGAAGGCTGCGGAAGCGTAGCTTCCTGTATATCTCCTACAGATAGATAGATAGATAGATAGATTCTTACATGTATGGCCACCATTCCAATGGTTAGTTTAATCATCATCTGCAACAAAACCCAACAAACAAATAACTAAGACCAAGTTTAATTTGTTATTTTAGTAGAATATCAACTCTGTAAAAGTAATTAATGTGTTGATTTTGACACAGTTGAAACTTGAGGGATCATATGCAGAAAATGAAACAACAAAGAGATTCATATTTTCGAGGCCGGAATATGCCCTTGCATACAAAGATATCCACGTTTGTTTTCTCTTGAAAAAATATAATAAGTTCTTTGTGACTCACCGTCTGAAGGATCGACATGTACAAAGAAACTGGCTGCAACTATGAGATAGCACAGAATAAGCATCAAGCCTTTAAAATAGTTTGATGTCCCTTCCTACAAAGATAAAGGCAATGAATCTTATATCAGGCAATAATGAACAAGAAAAAAAAACTGCAACTAGGTGATAAGAAATGTCTAAATCCATCGGCAAATCAACTTGTCATACTGTACAATTAAAAATAAAATAAAATAAAAAAGCATGACACACAGCTTTGCAGTTTTCCCACAAGAGAGAGAAAATAATTCCCTGATTTTAGTTTATGTAGCACAATTCATCTTGGATGATGTCATTAGAAGCCTCAAAGTTGGATGATTTTAGTTTATAAGTAATCGTTTTACATATAACTTTCCTTTTTTTCCTCAATTTTAGAATATTTCCTGGAATTCTAAGTCGGCAAAAATACGTTAAAAGTTAAAACTAGAGAAATCTTCATGGCTAAAAGGAAGACAAACAAGAAAAAAATCACAAACCTGCAACATAAATGCCACTACTAACACTGTAATAAAAAGTGTAGCAGTCTCAAAGAGTTGAAAATTCAAGTCCATTCGCTGTCCCATAATCCACCCAACAACTACACAGAAGGGAATCTACAATTGTCAAGAGCACAAAAATTATTAGCTTCCTAGTTCCTGTTTTGAAATGTAATCCTGTTTAAGGAATGTAATCAACTCAAGAGAAACTATAACAAGCAAGTCCAACAGAGGTTTGTGATGGTTCATAGAATCTGCAGTGAGAACTCATTAGCTAGCTAGTCAACTGTCAAGTCCTTACCACAAACATGGATATTTGTGTAGAAGATCCAATAGCAACTCCAAGTGTGATGTCCTGTAGAAAGATTAATTTCATCAACAAAATAAATGAAATCTATAAAATGAGGTTTACAAATCTTGAAAGCACTAACAAGCTTGTCCTTCATGGCAAACATGATAGCACTTGCATGCTCTGCAGCATTTCCTACAATTGGGAGCAGTATAACACTGATGAATGCCACAGGCATGTTGAATGAGTCAGATGCCCCCTGGAGAAACAGTAAATATGTTAAGTTATCAAATAGTTACCCAAAACTACGGTCAAATTACCAGTAAACCAAGAATATAAAAAAATGTGCTTCACAATCAAATACAGAAAAAGGCATTTTGGCATAGGATATAGAGCTTGGTAACAAATTGATATAGGACAAGAAATTTTGCTTCAAAGTTATGGTTATACAGAAATGGAAGGTTGAACAAGCCACCTATACTTCATCATGATGTAAGGAAAATTTAGGGGAGGGAAGGTCAGTTAAAAGTTCTAATTTATTGGAGTCATGAATCAAGGGTTTGAGTATTAAAAAGCTCTTGAAGGGTTAGAACTTTGAAGTGACTCTTTGGTTTCAGGAAACAGGGACTTTGGTTGCAGGGTGATAATATGGTTAGAATGGTCATCTCATTATTTAGAAGAAAATATCAACTAAATTTGATGAATATGTTTTTCATCTGGCAAAGTTGAGGCTGGGCGCATCTTTGGGAAGTCAAGGAAAACTAGTTCTATAATCTCATAGTTACACAACATCTAGAATCTTAGTTGCCATTAGCATCTGCTGGATTTCTTCTACCACTACGAGATGGTTAAATTGGTCAATTTGGAACATGAAGCCACAGCTATACACTTGGACTGATCTGTCACAGCCTTCCTCCTTACAAGTGGAACGGAATTGGATTTGAGAACTTAAAATTGTTGACCAAGAGAAGGGCCATCTACTGACAGAGTGACTTGATGGGCTTTTGAAATTTACGATATTTTTAAGGACATGAATTGGATATAATAATATAATAGTGTTAAATGATAATTTTTAAGTGAAGACCAAATGTTTCTCATTCATAATTGGAAAACCAGGTAGTTAGTAGTATGCATTTCTTTGACAACATACACAAAGTGCAAAGGGTCAGCAGAATATCAGCTCAGAAAATATGCATCCATAGCACTGGGCAAGGATATCAAGCAGGTGTTACCTGGATAGCATCAACAAGGTATCCAGACAAAATGGACACCCACACAGTTAAAATAGCAAGCCAGCCAATTGCTTCCCAGTGAGTTATCTCAGGAGCCTCCTCTTCATCAGAATCATCTCCACCCTGGTTTCCTTCCTGAGACAATTGCAAAATAGAGGATAATTAAACAACTAAAAGCAGTTTAAGTCAGAAAATGTTCCCAAGAACCATTCCATGTATTAACTTTTGGGTTTCAATAGATACTTAAAAGAACTACTAATCACTCTTCTTTATGGATAATAAAATCATAATAAATTTAAGAAGGAAATAAACCCCTTAACTTTGAAATTTTTTTAAAATAAAAACCAATTGACTAAAGCACCTATAGAATCTGAAGATCATACAAGGTTCAGAAAATGTAACGAATTCATCATTTTAGGTCCATAGTTTTAAAAAAACAAACAACTAACAAAGGATGAAGAACAACTAATGCACAATGTTCAAAATAGAAAGAAAATGACATTCTAGATCCCTTAAGACGATTGAGCAAACCTAACTAACCTCCTCAATAGGACTATAAAGATTACGATGACTTCTAAGTTGAAAGAAAAGGTAGCTCGCATATGCCACTAGCATTACACAGCTGCTAAATCTTGAAAGAGATAACTCTGACTTCCCGAAATGGACCTCTGAGTGTGTAAAATGAAGCACAGCTGGAAACGTTAACCCCATGACAGCCATCAACAGCAATCCTGAATTCACAACGGCGGCAGACTGTTGCAAAAGTAACCACATTTGGATGTAAATTCATGACAGCAAGATGAAAGAATGTCAAAGAACCCACACTAAAAAAAATTCAGGGTACAAGGTTCAACAAAATTTGAAGATCTACCTTGTTGAAAACCTGAACTTTCTGGTAATGAACGATTCCACCAGTGAAGAAGGCACATCCGAGCACTAAAAGCATGTTGGACAAGATTGATCCCAATAAAGATTGCTGAACAACCCTAATCATTCCATTCTTTAATGCATAAATTGATATAATCATTTCCGTTGCATTTCCAAATGTGGCATTTAAAAGACCTCCAACTGCAATCCCAACAAAAACCAGCCCACTTGAGAGATAACAAGAAAAGGTTACATAAAGGTATAAGATACTTTGAATCAGTAAGTAGGTTAAGAAACTTCTCCATTTGAAAACAAGAGGAACTACCTATCCATTTCCATAATGAACAGTACATCAGGTTATCTGGCACTGGGAAACTGTGATAACCTTTAATTATCTGAATCACTCTTTTTCTAGCAACTAAAAATCTTAAGGAATGTACAGTACACACACTTGTAAGCAGACAATCTAATCAACCAGTGGCACAAACTTTATTACACACATTGGTATGATCAAAGTCGTGTACAAAAACAATCCACTTCACATAAACCACTGAACCAGAACACGTACATAGTGATAAACTAGAAAGTAGGTAAAGACCCGATTGACAACCTAGCAAAATTTCGTGTTAGATAATTTGTTAAGAGAACATTATTGTATAGCAGTGGAAGAGCCAGGAGTCTAAACTAAGACAGGAACCTTCAAAAATATAGTTATATATTCAGACAAAGATTCTCCGAAATCGTAATTCAGTTAGAAATATGTATATCACAACAAAAATTCATGAAAATGCAAAAAACATTTAGGCTACCATCAGTTGGCATGGTAAAAACTATAATCATACCTGTTGGTCCTGTGTAGAAAGCAAGTTGCCTGCAGCACAATAATTGGCAAGGCAAGACTTAGCCTTAGACAAAGTTAGGAAAATTTAATGCTATATTTAATTTCACAAACCAGAACTTACTCAGTAGCATATCCTAGACGCTCTGCCAAAGGCACAATGCCCACTAAGCTGAAGAAGAAAACCCATCCCTAACGTATACAAAGCAACTGTCAATGGATTTGGGGTGATGTCAATTTAAATTATTGAATCTTGAACAATGTGTCTAAGAGAAACTATGTTTGAACACCTTGCCACATATGATAAGGCTACATCACAAGGTTATTATTTCAAGTTTTAATAGAAAATGCAAAAGAACACAAGCAAACCACTAATCTCGATCACTTGCTGCAAAACAATTTCAAGACAATTTTTCTACGATACTTTCCTACTTCCTAAGTCTCACTACATTCTTCTCCAAACTTAAAGAAACGGTCATAAAAATGATAGAGAGATGTGAACCATACATGCTGTCCAGTAAGGTAATGTAGCAAAATCGCTAACGGACCAAACGGTAGCAATACGTTGATTTTTGCTTTGATTAAGACAAAGTAGATACTCTTCGGAACTCTCATCCGTATATGTCTTGAAATCCATGAGTTTGCCAATTCTGCCCGGGAATGCAAATGGATCATCTCAAAATCCAAGGCCTCCATTTTACTGGTGGCTGATGACGAGCTAAAAGGGATCTCTTCATCATATTCAAGGTCTGTCTTTTCATCTATGGAAACCATCTGCAAGTACAGATTACCAACCGATTCAGAAGGAACCACAACACAGAAATGAAATTACACCAAAGCAGGAACCCTGCTCACAAAAACATAAGATGCATTTACCCATTTGATAAAGTAACTTAGACCATGTAATAGCAATCACTCATATTAATGTTTGCAAGCAGAAGAATAATGCACATGAAATAAACAAACTTAGAAATAAATAGTAAATGTATGGTGACCCAAAGGAAGAAACTTTATTGGTTTTTCCGCAAAGTCCTGATTATATCTTCATTTTTCTTTTCTCTTGTTCATCTTTTTAGAGCTATGGGATGCAATCTTATTCAAAACGAGTGTATTGAAACAAACCAGTTTTCTTCGCTTCTTTCACATATAAAATATAGCTCAGTAATATTGAAACAAACCAGTTTTTGAAAGTTGAAATAAATGAAGTTGCAGAACAGATGGCATGGAATGCATGAAAGCAACTTACAGATTCCAATTACACCTATTCACTTTAAAAGAGCTCACTTTTAGTAACAAACACAACACAATCAAACAAAACGGGGATCAATTGAAATCAATTAAATACCTCGAACCTAGAAGCAAAATAAATTGGATTTTATCAAATGGATCAACTTCTCCTCAGCCTTAGCCCCTTCCAGAGAGAGAAAGAGTGAGAAGGGGAGACCACCACCAGTTTTGGGTCCTGTCCTGTCCTGTCCTGACCCACTTCAAACGGTTGGGCTACTTGGGTAGCTCCGATTTGAATGAAGAGAGATCAATGCGATGTCCTTCTGCAGAAGAAGAAGAAGAAAGGTGAAGAGTCAAGAGTTGGGGAGATGGCGTTGGATGCCGGCACCCGGCGTAGAGTTTTAAGACAAACGACTTATTATACACACAAGGAAGTTTCTGAGAAGCAGTGTCTTTCATGGTTGAGCTTGATTTCTTAATTGTTTTTCCAATCTTTGAATCTTCTTTGTGTCCCACTCCCACCAATTCTTGCTTGATTTAGATTTAAATATATTGTAGTTTAAATAAATGCCTAATGTGCTACATGTTCGGACCAAAAAAGTACGTGCGATTTTGTTGACCCAATTTGGAAAACATAAAGAACTTATAGAGACTCATTTTTGTTGTTCTTTTTTGTTCTTTTGGCATTGGAGTTTTACGGATTGTAGTTATATGCTATTTACTAGTGAGAAATGTTACTTCACTAGAATTGTTGGACAACATTACTACTTCTTTTTGAAAGTCAGACTGTGAATTTGAATAACATTTAAATTATTCATCGAGTTGATTTTTCTCTACATGATTGTTTTAAATTTGTTGTCTGACAACATAAACATTTTTCTAGCAATTCTTTATTATCAAGTGTATACAAATAAATACGACCGATTACAACTAAAGCATGACAACGTGATTCACGGTCACCTTGCATTTTAGAGTGGTGTAATTCATGCTTGTCTAGTAGTATTATTTGTGTTTGTGCAAACAACATAAGCCTCTTACCAGATATAAGTATCTTTCTAATATGTTTATATTTTTTATGTCAACGGGATCTAGCTCAATAGAAAAGAGTCTTTACTTGTAAACAGATAGTCTTAGATTCGAACCTTGATAACACCTTAATAGTGTAGATGTGTGACAAACCACCCTCCTTTTTACAAAGCACATATTCCTTTGGTAGTACTCGACTTTTGAAATAGACTGAGCAACCAAAAAAGACCTTTAGATTTGAGGTGAGATCAAGCTTTTTAAGTAACCATTTTTTCTATTTGGTGTATTCTGTTATCTTAAAGAGTTTTTTTTTCTTTCCCTTTATGCTTTTTATGGGTTTCTTTCTTTTTCTTTTTTTGCCAGAATAAAAAAACAAAATAGAGTACTACAAGTAAAAGCTCCCTATATTTTTAATTAAACTAACTTTTTGTTAATCGAGTCAAGTAATAATTTAATTAAAGTATTGTATAGAAAAAAAAGTAAAACTTAATTAAAGTAAGTGCATATGGCAACCTGCCAACCACCTTGGATCATGACAAAATAAATATTTTATATAATATAGCGAGATACCAACTGATCTTCAGACTTTCCCAAATCAATACGGGCAATCAATTGATAGAACTCTGTTGTGTATTCATCGACAGAGTGAGAACCTTGGTCCAAGTTCTGGAGTTGTTGACTGGAATAATTGTGTGGAAAGAAGGTGGGTCGCATATACTTTAGCAATTTTTCCCAAGTATGAATTTTCTGCTTTCCTTTTCGGATTCGAGTTTGCTTCAATTGCTGCCACACGCAGCTGCTCTACCTCGAAATCGAATAGCCACTAAGGGAACTTGCTTGTCTTGTGGCACATCTTTGAAATCCAAAACTTCTTCAACTGCAACAACCCAATCTAAGAATTCTTTTGGTTGCAAATATCCTTTAAATTATGGAATTTCGAGTGTGAAACCCGACTCCCATCGTCCATGATCTCGTGGAGGAACATGTCTTCTCTGTCTATGATTCCCAAATGGATTTTCAGTCTCTTCACTTTCATAACGTTCTTCCTCCTCTCCATGACAACTTTGAGAACGGTTCTCAATATTTAGTGCAGCAATTTGTTCCGCAATCATGTCAAAGCGCTCCTCAAATTGCTGGATTTGTTCCTCCAAACGTGCGTACCTTGCATCCTCAACATTTTGCCGACCACCGTGTCCTCTGCCTCTTGGAGCCATAGAGCTAGACCTCCTTTTTTTGGGGGGTGGGGGGGACCAAGATTTCGGAGTGCATGTCGAAAGGCCGCTCTAATACCAACTGATGTAGCGGAACAAGAACAAGAGATAATTTCGAGCAAACTTAACTCTGTTGATTCTAAGAATACCCGAAATTAAAACTCTATTATGTTAATTATGAGAATACCTAGGAAAAGAGTAAAGAGATGAGAGAAAAATCTCAATCTTCATTCAATAAACAAACATCAACTGCCCCTTTCTTACAATTTCCTGCAGCCTTTCAATCAAGATGGGATAACTCCTCATAACTCCCCTAAACCTTTCCTATCCCAACTTCCCTCCTAATGATAATTTCACATTAAATCTCCCTATAACTCACAAAGATGAAAAGACTCTTCATAACTTTATTCATTAACCTAGATAACTCCCAAATACGAAGAAACACTTATTTAATATAGGTTATTAAGACTTTCCCCATGCATGAACGTGATCCCCATGGTCCATGTATGTATTTGCTAGACTCTCTGCATCAATTAATTTGTTTTATTGCTTCTGAAATATGTTTTGGTTGCAAAATACATGCTAGATGAGTAGGAGCATTCAATGATCTTCGTTGTTGCATATTCAGTTTGAATGTTTATGATTAATCACAAAAGTTTTGGTTCTTCATTAAGGGTTTTAACTTAAGGCTAATAAGAACAAAAATTGTTTTGAATGTGTAATTGTTCTTATTAATTCATATTTTTCAGTCGACATTGGTTAATCAATGACTTTCACTTTTTATTGATTTTGTGTTTGCTAATAAGCATTTAGTTTGTGTTTTATGCTTGTAGGGGAAAAGGTAAAAGAAAGAAAATTGCATTGGTTTGATTGATTCACTGAATAAGGTTATTCCCAAAAGTTTTATTAGGAGTCTTGTTACAATTATGGCTATATCATTATGCAGAATTAGTGGAGCTGAGTTTTGTTTATTGTTGTTTGGTTAAGTTCTTTTAATAAATTATGTGAGTTTAATTGTATGTTTATTATTTTTTTGACAAATGAATCTAGTTACATGTCATCATGCAGTATAGCTAGCTACAATCACTGATAAGTCCATAAATTTACACATTTATGTACTCTTTATACTTAGTTTTTGTAGGAGAATTAGATTTAAAAAGGACTTATTACTTTATTTTCTCAATTTTCAGCTTTCCGGAGCAAGTAATTGATTTTCAATTGAAATACCACTTTTTGGTGGAGTTTTTGTACAAGACCAGTTGGAGATGAAAGCTAAGATCTTGAAGATGATTGTGGAAAATTTCTAGAATTTTCGGAGTAGCCAATGAGAGCAGTCTTTGAAGTTACGTCTGCATAAGGTGCAATCCCGTCAAAACTGTGCTGCTGTGGAAGAATGATTATTTGAATACTTTCATGATTTTTCCTCAAGGCGTGCGATATATGACTGGAAAGATAAGACAAGGAACTACAATTTACATATTTTTCCCGAATTTTCTTAAAGGATGAACGATCTCAAACGTGCGTACAAAGTAACTAACGTGTTATCCTAGTCAAAGTAGGAAGATGAGTCAATTACATACTCATTTTGGATTTATGTTTTAATTAGGTGTTTTTTTTTGGGCTGCTGTAAAAGCCCAGCTATGGTTGGAATAGACGTGTGGTGTTTTATTTAAGCATGAAAAATAACTCATTTGGGGGTTATGCAAAGACTTAGAGAAATTGGAGACGTTGAAAGAGTACCACAATTGGTGTTTTATCTTGAACCACTTAATGTGGTCTTCTATTCATATAAGGATTGGAACTTTATATCGATTAGGAGCTTAGATGTAGCCTAGTTTTTCAGTCTTTGTCTAAATGTGTTATTAGTGTAATACCAAGACTAAAAGGGTTCCTTATTTAATATGGATTAGGGTATTATTCTTCTAATGCAATAAGGACTAATTAAGAGTTTCCTGATGGGATAGACTCTTAGGTAGATGCATATAAATACAAGTACCCATGCTCAAACGATCAAACCCAACCTACACTAAAGGATTCACCCCATTTAGAATCAGTGTATGAGGGATTGTATTGAGGAGAAGAGTACTTGTACGTACTTGATATTTTGACAGCTCTCTTGGTAGACCAAAAGACAAATGTTCTATTATGTGCAGTCACTATGATTTACAAGATAAACTATACATTTTTAATATAGTATTTACACTTCACTTTATACCCATTCATTTTCCATCCATCACACTACACATGCATCGCATACCTGATGGATCTAGAATAAATTACATATCGCTTTAGTGTTGATTAGAGGGCTATTCTATAACACGTTAGCCTAAAGACAGAAAGTGTGATATCTTTAGACTTTAGCAAAGCATACGATGCCCACACATTATGAGAGATTGAACTAGTTTAACAAACTTATCAATCCATTCACTCCACGCGCCTCCACCCTACAAATCCAAGTGCATTGCTTAACTAGACTTTATTGGGTGGAGAAGGAAAGGGAGAGCCATGAAGACAACTCCAACGGGAGGGCCCAAACCCAAATCTTTCGCTCCAATAGGTCCTCGGGTACTCTGAGAGTCCTTTCACTGCAGCCCATTACAGAAGCTCTTTGAAAAAATAAATAAAAAATAAAAAAATCTTCACATTTTGGACTCAAAAAATCCAATTGGGTCTGTATTTGGAGATGCCCTCAGCCAAGCCTTCAGCCTTTTGTAGGCTTGTGGGACAAACAACACAATACTGGGACTGGGACTGGGACTGGGACAAGTGCTAAAGTCCAAAAGTGGGAGAGACAGGGTTGGATAGTTGGATTGGATAGGATAGGCTGGTGGGGGTGGGAGGGTGGGGCTATCAGGTATGGCTGGGAATCCAAATTCCAAAAGCTAGTGGAGGTAGGGGAATGACAATTGGAAAAAAATAAAAAGGCAACAAAGTGGGAAGAGTTTTGGGATGGCTACTAGATATGGTTACAGTTTATCCAATGTTTGGGATATAGCTTTATTGTCTACATATTAAAGATGATATGATTGGGTGAGTTTTGATATATGTAGACATTTCTCTTTGGAATGGCTGTGTTTGGCAATTTTGATTTGGTAATGAGGGAAATGTTCCCGAGCCTAGTCATAATCACTTGAACTACAAATTCCTTACGACTGCCAACATAAGTTTAGCAAAGCCAAAAACTAAACCAAATCAACCGAAAACGGATCCTAGTACAAACGTCACTAATAATATTAATGTGGGTTCCAAATTTACCTTATAGTTTGTCCAAAAAAATTTCCCTCTTTGCCAAATCTTTATTGCTGATTTAAAGGGTAGGGGGCATGCCAAGGATAGGTGTGGATCATCAAAGTCGTGACGTGAATTGGCCCCTCTTTTAATTTTCCTCTCTTTCGCACACGCAAAAGGCAAAAGCCTAAGCAGCCTAGACAAGCAAAATGTACGGAAAAACGATAATGGCACAAACATATGCAACTTTAGCTTTGGCTAAAAGAGGAAGATTCATCATATTCATGCACCAAATTCACACGTTAAATGGCAGCCCTCCTTCAGCATCCCAATCATCCAAAGGAAAAGAAATCAGAATTGTACCCCAAATGAGGAAATGAGCACTTGCGAGCAAATTAGGCTCACGAAATCTATTGCCCCACACACACTATTTCCATTTTTTTCATGCTTTCTGATGGCGTGATCCAAAGCTTGTCTAAAAATTTCTTGAACCCAACTGTCAGAAATGAATCTAAGTAATGACAGAGACAGCCATGCATCATGCTTTGCTTGGTCCTTTAGAGCTTAAATGATGGTCAAAAACTTTTTTTGGGGATTAAATTATGCTCTAATTAGAAACTAGAGAGATTTGGTTTGCTAATCTTCGTTCTACTACGGTGGCTTGTAAAGTTTGTTTTGATGCTAGGGCTTTAGAATCCTGAAAAGGCTCATTATCCATTCCAGTGTGCTAATTCATCAGTTCAATCATATGAAAAGTTTATGATGAAAATGCAACCCACTCTTTCGACACGCACCCCCCATCCCCATCAAAATACAGCTCAGCTCAGCTCTATGAAAATGTAACTCAGCTCAGTTCCAGACAGAAAGGGAAAGGGGGAGATATAAAGGGAAAAGAATATCTGCAGCTTTCCATTTCCTTGTAATCTCTCCTCTATGATGGTAGAAAAAGAGAGATTCGATCGCGTGCAAATCTAACAAGCTCAGGAGCTCAAAGATTCAGAATTGATTCTTCCCAGAAATACCCAACAAAAGATTTTAACTTCAAACCCAATCCCCAATGAGACCATAATCACATACCAATCAATCATAAAATAGCTAAAATGAGTCTAATTGCTCAAAATCGGAAGACCAGAGTGAGTTTCAGGAAGCTAAATTTGCCATTTCTAGTAAACCATTCACATTATCATCAAAGGACAGAATGACAGATTTGATTGAGTTGAGTGATAGATTGATTAACAAAAACTAGTAGAAGTAAAAACTAAAAAACAAAGGCAACCCATTTCCCCAATTCTTCCCGAGATCAAATCCAACCCATTCTCCCCATCATCATCATCACCCGGAAGAAAAACACAAAATCATCATATGATCATTATGATTATCATCAAAAAGAAAGAAAGAAAGAAAGAAAGAAAGAAAGCAACGGCAGAGTAATTGGCAAAGAAAAGAAAACAAAGAAAGAAGAAAGTACACTATTAGTTAAGAAGGAAGAGGCCTGGGTGGTGGCAGAAGATGGTGAAGATTCTGATGTGCTTGCTGGGCCTGACCGCCGCCATTGCCAGAGATAAAAGGGTGCTGCAACAACTGCACCGCCGACAATCTCCTCGAAGGATCTCTCTGCAAACAGCAAGAGATAAAATGCCTGAACTCTCTCGAAGCAGTGGGCGGAGCTTCAGGAGGCTGAGACATACAGATAGCCCACATTAAGCTAGCCCATTCCCCTGACCTTCCCACAGAGAACGGAAACCGGCCCATGTAGAATTCCAATATGCTGACCCCAAGGCTCCATATATCACCGGCATACCCATCATACTGGCCATGATTGAGATCAGTATTGATCCTCTCAGGGCTCATATAAGCTATGGTGCCCACAGAAGAATTGCAAGGGTCCATGGTCTGTTCCAAAATCCGACTGACCCCAAAATCGGCGATCTTGACCTGGTTCCTGCTGTTGATCAAGAGATTCGAGGGCTTGATATCGCGATGCACGATCTTACGTCTATGGAGGTAGGCGAGGCCGCTCAAGATTTGCTTGGCCAAATCGGAGAGGGTCCTCTCGTTCTGGATGCGCTGGCCCTCCAGCGACCCGCCGTCCATTAACTCGAGCAGCACCTCGATCTCGCCGTTGTGGTCGAACATGTCGTGGCACTTGACAACGTTGGGGTTGTCGACGCCACGGAGGATTTCGATCTCGCGGCAGATCTGGCGGCGGACGGCTTCCTCGTGGTTGCCGTATATGACTTTCAGCGCGTACAGACGACCCGTCGGGCGGTGGATGACCTTGTAGACGGTGCCTCCGGTGCCGCTCCCGATGCGGTTCGAGCGCTCGAGCTCGTTGAAGTTGATGAGCTGCTGGGCGGCGCTGTGGGCCGAGGACGATTGGGCCGAGCTGGGCCCGGGCGGAGGAAGGGGCAAGGGCACGGCCAGGGACGCGTCCCGCTGCGGGAGAGGTAGGGTTAGGTCGTGACGACGTCGTCTCGGGTTGTCCCCACGCCTGGCGGGCGGAGGGTTCGCTCCGAGCGGTGGTTGAATCCGATTCATGATGAAAACCACAACTTCTTCTTCTTTTTCTGCGGCTGCTGATGATGAATAACGTCGTCGCCGGGTTTTTGAGAAACCGCGTCGTTCAGTGGAATTGGAAGGGGTGGGGGAGGGAGGGGGGGTGTTTGGGTTAATGAGGATGGCGAAGACGACGATGATGGAGATCGTGAGGATCACGAGTCATCGTTTGATGGTTTGATTGGTTGAGTGATTGATTGATTGGTGTCGTTTTTTATTTTAATAAATAAAGAAAATAAAAATTCCTTTCTTTGGTTCTCAGAATCGGAGACTTCTCTAAGGAAAAGAGGAGGAAACAACCAGAAAATTAAAACAATGAAGAAAACGGAGCTTTCTTTCTTTCTCTCTGGTTTTTTTTAATGGGTGGAAATAAAATTAAAAATATTTTTTATTTTTTATTTATATTTTTTTATTTTATTTAGGCCCAGAGAGAGAGAGAGAGAGAGAGAGGTAGCAATCAAAAGAGGGAATCGTCGAGATTTTAAAGGCGGGAGAGCCTCACGCACTACCCCGAGAGAGTGGGCGAGAAGGACCAATCAGTGTCTGGTGGTGGGCCCCGCTGGCATTTTTGGGAGGGAGGGTATATAAATGTGATTTTTTTCCTTTAGCTCCGCGCGTGAATTTTCCCGGCATCGGGTATCTCGTGGAAAATTTAAGACAAATAAATCCAATATGGGCCCCACCGAATTAGGCAACCCTTTTACGGTGCGTTTTGTGACGAATTATTATTATTATTATTATTATTATTATTATTAATTTTTCTCCCTGTACCTTTCTACCTCGTTTAGCCTGTGTGTCATTGCATGCGTAGAAGCTGTAGCAGCAGCACACGTCTTGTAATAAGTGGAAAAGAAAAAGAGCTGATTAAAGAAAATAAAAGAATTGAAAAGGTTAATTGTCTTAGGCTTACCCGCCGGCGGTCAAATGAGGTTGATTTGGTTTGGGGTTAGGAGTTGGGTGGGCCTGGGCCCTACACCAATACCTGGGCTCTCATGCGATTACGTGGGGCCCAGCCTACCACTGCTGCAACATGATTGGACTAAACAAAACAAAGTAATGCCTAGTCGGCAGAGATTAATCACTATGTACGCAATCACAATCTTTCTTATGGTAATAATCATGGATTATCTATAATCATTATTCAATAATTTTTTGTTCTCCATACACTGACTCTGTCATCATTGGGCTTGTATCTTTGGCAAAAAGTTTGTGTAAGCCCAACCCAATTTACAAGCTAGGCATCATTCAATCCTACCTCTATGTGTGTGTGTGTGTTTTTTTTTATATATAGAGTTATTCCCGCGAGTCACCCATACAGCGATTTCTATTCGTAGATGCATATGGTTCCATAATGTAGCACACATACTTCGATGACCGCCAAAAACTTATTGATGGAATAAAAATCAATGATTGAAAACGTTCAACTTTTAAGTCGTCATTCAAGGATAATAACCTACGCAACAAATCAATTGAATCATGAAATTGCTTATTCATATTTTTCTCATCGTTGAAAAATACTATTGAGTAATTCTATAAAGAATGTGTGTACTTTTCTTACAATATGGACATTATTTTTTAACATAGAAATTGAAATTGCAGGATCTTCAATTTGACTTTTGAAATGTTGTTGCAATTGCGGGATCCCGGAATTGAAGCTCTTGGTCTATATTGTTGTACATAAAACTCAACTCACAAATTAAACTCAACCCTTACGACTTTCTTGAGCAGGAGTCAATCTTTGCTTGCAATTTGCAAGCTCGTTCATCCATCCACACACAGATTCTCTCACTTTAAAGTCAGATGTGTCCCACGAAAGTGAAACGTGTGCGTTGGTCGATATGACACATCAATATTTGAAGCCGAAATTGAAATAAAAACCTCACACAAGCAAATATCATATACATTAATTTTTCCTTTTGCATTAAAAGTCTACAAGGACTTATTTTCAATCAATCTCTATCTGGTCTGAATATGGACCCCACTTCTCATAAAAACAAAACCAAAAAGAAAAAGAAAAAGAAAAAAAGAAAAAAAAAGGATGTGTGCGTTGTTTGTAAAAATAGGGACAAAGACAGCCTTGACTACGAGGAGTCTCACAGGCATTTGACAATTATAAGCAACGTGTAATATCTGTGTCTGTATGTAGACAAAAGCAGTGGACTTTGTCAGATTTTTCTTTCTTTCTCCAACTTTGAAACCCTGCCTTTTTGTGCCCTGCCAACTGTTATTTTGGGATGTTTCTTGGTAATTTGCTGGTTGCATCTTTGCAGATTGCAGCTCATATATTTTTCATTTCCTTGCATCTTCTTGCTTGGACAAAAAAAACCCGTCAAGCAAGCCAAGCAAGAAAATCAACACAAGATCTCCAACCCAACTGCCATAATTGAAGTTTCATTCACATGGTTGGTGGCTATTTTCCTAGTCTTTTTTTAATTCGAGGCTAATTCAAATCTTAATCCAGTAATCCTAAAATCCAGTTGCTGTCAAAGGACACAGGAGATATGCATGTGTTTGACTAAATGAATTATTCTCTATAATAATGACATGTTTACTAATCCGTAATGGGAATCAAAATAAAGAGTTCAATTCCGATTACGGATTATTTCTGTGTTTACGTTACATAAAAGAAGTAAAGTAGGTTAAGTTGCATTGGTTTATAAATAGTCAACAAAAGGAATATATATAGTGGCTTTTGGCTTCATACATTTGCCTCTGTGTGTACATGAATTGCAACCCTAGAAATTTTTATTGGGTTAGACTATTTGTGGAAGCTTGAGATTTTGACATTTTTGTACTAATCAAACATCGAGTTTTCCCCGAGACAAATTTATATAAAGATGCTAGACATATACAATATGAAAACATTAACTACAAACCAAAAAAAAAGTGGGAATGGGATGGAAAGCAAATTGACTTATCATTTGTAATTGTTTGACCTGGGCTTATATGCTATCAATAGAAATATGTTATAATAAGTGTATATTTATTGATATTATACTTTCTTTTTTTTATATATAAATTTTACGCAATCGTCAATTGATATTAAGCGAGATAATTGAACATAAAACCCTAGGTGCAAGAGGTAAACGCAACTACTTGACGATGTTTGAGTACTATACAATAATCTCTCCGAAGTTTGATCACCTTATCCTTTGTAGTTCTTCTGAAATCCCATTACTTGTGTGCAAATATTTCTGCACACAATAATAAGCTGTATCTGAGGACAGCAACAACGCTCTAATTGTGTGTTTCCCACTTTGCAACCTATGCATAAAAACAAGGGAAAATTTAATTTAGTCAAACAAAATTTAGGATTTAATACTAGGTGTTGAGGCCCAAAAAATCAATGGATTGGGCCCGAATAATTATCAGCCCAATACAATATTCCATAAGGGAAAAGAAAAAAAGGATCTATCGCATGCGAGTTATAATCCACATGCCACGCTGAATAAACAAATTATCATGCTGTGATAAAATATATTAACTCATGCTAAAAAAATTAAAACATTCCTTCCCGAGGGCGATAAGGTAAAATATGCCGAGCAACATGCCATGCCGTTATCTCGCACCCAACCACGCTACAAGCCTAGGTGGGCCCAAGCCACTCAAAAAAAGACCCGGGGCTTGCTTGAGTGGGTTGTGGCATGGATGGTGATAAATCAACATGAGGCCCATTGATGGACCAAGAAATGGAAAGTCTCGGGTTGCTTGGGAGCCTCGAGACTCAAGCCCATTTCTTAGGCCCAAACATGTGGGTAAGCACAAGAGAGAAAAAATAGCCCAAAAGCCCAAGCAAAATAACCTAGCCAAGAGATAACCCAACCAAAAAATAATAAGCCCAAATCAAGCCCAACAAGCCCATTTGCTTAGAAAGCCATCTTGGCCCTTAGAAAAACCCAAAAAAGCCCACAAGAGCTTCAGCCCTTTTGAAAAACAGAGAACACGTGAAGGAGTAGATGGCAGGCTCCTTAAGCAAAGCTGCTGGAAACCAGTCCCAAGCCAAGACATCCAAAGAACCAATGAATACCATCCCGCATGCTGTCAGAAGCATCCCTTGGACCAGCATACATTTGCACCTCTTTTCCTTCATCAGATTCAGCCAAGGAAGAGGAAAGAAAAGAAGAAAAACAGCAAACCAAGAGTGGAAGCTCTCATTGCACAGCCGCGGGAAAGGAGGATGTTGAGCCCCCAAATCCCCCGAATTCATGAAATAGACAGAAGCAATCTTTGCCAAGAAAGGGAAGTCAGAGAAGGGGAGGAGAAAGGAAGAAAAGCTCAGCCAAAGTAAGTAGAAGCCATTAGGGTTTCTTGAAAAATGGTGATTTCCGGCAGCTATAAATTGAGCCTTCCCCTACCCAACAAACACAACTCACAACCTGCAGAGAGCAAGCTTTTCTCTCTATCTTGCAAAACTTAGATTCGTGCACTGTTCATCTTCTTCTCCAATTTGTTCTTCTGGCAGCTGCCGGAAGAACCCTGCCTTTCTTTTTTCTCTTTCTCTAGTCAAAATTCCTCACAAAACACCCCATTCCTTACTTAAACACTTTCATTTCTCCTAAACCAAGCCTAATTTCTCTCTCAGTGCTAAACCCATGTTGGTTTTGCTCTCCATGCCTCATGCCACTCATGCTGAGCCTAAAAACCATCTGTAAGCATGCCAAAATTATCTGTAAGTCACTATTATTCTCATTGGTGAAGATTATCTAAAATATCTCCTAAGGTTTCGCTGCCCTTTCGAGGTATTTTAGGGCTTAATTTTCGAACCTAGACAAAAGGGGCAATCTCCTCAGTCCACCTTTTGCAGCAGCCCAACCCGTTAGCTGCAGGAAGAAAAAGCCCCTACACTAGGAATTAGTCAAATGTTATTATTATTTTCATTTAGTTTTAGATCATTGCATTCCCAGAAAACCAAAATAACGTAATCATTTCCCCACCCGTTCGGCCAAAAAAGATTCCGACTTGTATTTACGTGGTTTAAAATATTGATTGAAGGGAATAGTGAATCTCCCAATTTTGAATGCATTCTTCCTGTTCGTACCCTTGCATTTAACATGCACAGTCGGCAGCATAGTATACAAAGCACAAAAGCCATTCTTGAAGCTCTAAATAAAAAACCATCACATTAACAAAACACTCCTAAAGGCTTCAGTTTATGCCATATGTATGTACAATCAAAATGGATACTGTAAATCACATTCATTACAGGATTTCAGTTTATGGCAAGTGTGATTGATTGTGGTAGTATGTATATAAGATCATTCTGTATAACTCTACAAGTCTGGAGCAGATTTCACAGTTAACACTTTCTCAGGTGCCGACATATGGTCCACGGTTAGAGACAGGAGGGCCGGACGAGTATCTCCATTCTCCGCAAGCTGAGCATCTATCTAGCTCAACTCTGTTGTCTAGGGTACAAATTTGCAAGACCAAACCTTGAACTTCACATCCTCTTTTAAGGTCCCGCAGGCTGAACATCTCAACGCCAACAGCTGCAACAACCTCAAAGCATTAAATTCACCTGTCATCAGATACACTCTAGAACATCCACAATACCAATAAACTGAAGGGATACAAAAATGATTAAAATAAAAACCTATGGGCAAGTAAAAGACCTCACCCCAACTAAGATGAATGTATGACTTCCATTCCTAGAGTGTTCTCTCTTGCTATAATTTTCAGGGTCTGAGTAGTATCACTCTTTGCAACACTTCTTTTGGGTCAAAAGTCGAGATTCAAATTTGAAAATCCAACCAAATATCACAAATTTATCAAGAATATCAAATCAAATCTGAGGACAGGACAAGGTTTGCAGGATTAGGGACTCTTACATCCTCTGGCAAAAAACAAAAACAGTACAGAACAGGGTATTGAAATGAAAAAAAACACCACCACCAACAACAAAAATAAAAATCTCAACAGTTTATCTATAGTCAGCTTGAGAAACAATTATACGTTTTGAACTAAAAACCTTCACGTGTAAAGGCATAAATTTTCAAGAAAGAAGTAATATATAGAATACAGTGCCATGTTAAACAAAAAAACAAAAAAAGGGTGACATGATTGACAAAATACAAGGGAGATATGAGTGTGTGTGTGTGTGTGCGCGCGCGCTTGCAAAGAACTAAGCGAGCTCCAGAATCAATAACAACAACAATAAATCAATTTTGTACTGACAGTTCGACAAAATTATATAGAGATAACTTTACCTCATTTAATAAAGTGCACATATTGCATTTCCACTTTGCTTGATCATCTATTTTTCCCTGACCTGACTCCGACTCAATAGACGTCTGGGTAGATATGCCATTAGTAACTGTGAAAGCTTCTGTCCTTCGAGAAGTCCCAACATTCCCCTGGATTTCAATGCCACCCTCTGAAGACTTGGATCCACACCATAAATCATCATGCAGTCTCCTTTCTGCAGCCATAGCAGCAGCTTGTATTGGGCTCAAAGCTGCCTTAATGTTGCTATCACCACCTAAACGCCTAGGTCCTGATGGTAGTAAAGCTCCACGCCGTGCTCTGTTTTCAGCAGCAGCCAAGGCAGTCTGACGAATAGATGACAGAGGGGGTTGACGAGAGAAACCACCCAAACGTTTCCCCGGAAGATCAAATCCTTGCGCAGTCCCTGTAATCCCTTTAGCCATCAGTTCCTCACATTCCTGCAGAAACCCATGGGAACCAAATTAGTGACAGACAATCATCCCTAAAGCATGCATTTACAGAAAGCATAGAACTACAACAGAAAATAGTAGCTAATGTATGCAATTGGATACTGAGAATACTTAATTTAATTATTTAAGAAGATATTCACAAAGTTAAGCACATACATATTATGGAACAACACCTCACTAAAAGTTTCAATCCAACAGGAACAATAAATTAGACAAGAGCATAGAAAACATCATCAATCAAAATGTTGAAAGGCTTCACTTGAGCCTTTTATAACTTTCCATCACTAATTAATCAGAGTCAGAGAATTGCCATCCGTTAGGAATGCTCCAGATAAAATAAGAAATTACTTTCAAAATGTAAGCTTTGCATTTATATACAAACCGCATTCCAGGCAGTCCACAAACAATCTAACAATATAGAAGTAGGGGTTACAAATAGATGGCCATTAGTTTTCAAGAAGGAGGGTTTTCCATGAAAGATACTCTTACAACTTACTAGGGTCGTGAAAAGCACCAGGAAATAAGTACTTTATAGGCATGAAACAAATAAGATAATTACCCTTCTGATCTCATCCAAAAGTTTGTAAAAGTCAGCATTATGAGGACCATACTCGTTGTGGCAGAGCTCGTGCAGCATTGTATCAAGAATCTGTTCATACGGGTAGAAATCCCACTCATTGTTTGGCCTCCGTAGTCTGAGCTTAACTTCGGCACCTCCTCCTACATTGAGCCCCTGAAGAGCTGGATTGGCAGGGCTGCATTTCAAACTTGCAAATGACAGCGGGAAACATACAATAAAGCACAAAAAAGTTTCAAGAAAGAAGTAAAAAGTTTACCAGAATTCAGAAAGGATTCTGACTTTCCAATTATGTTTTCGCATTATGGGCTGCACTTGTTTTGCCACCTTCTCAAGTATTTCTCTTGCATCCTCTTCCCCAATTTTCTTGAGTGGTTTGATTTCCCAAACCTTGTTAAGATCGTTAAGATCCATGTCTACTCAAACTAACAAGTGCTGCCCTCTGCACAGTAACAAAATCAACTATTCATTCTTCTCTTTACAATACCATTTAAAAATCATAGACGATCTTTCAGAAATGAAATAGAAAAAACAATCAAAAACCCAAATTAACAAACTCAAGCTTGCTTGATAAAATTTCAACAACCCTCCTGGCAAAAAAATCTGATCTTCCTAGGTTATAGCTCACATAACCCTAACAGAACCCATTAATTTTGGGTATTTTAATTTCCAGTCCAATTTCAAAATTACCTGAAGTTCTTCTGCTCGGTGCTCAGCTGGCGCTGACAGGCCTTCTGGGAGCCAATCAGCCAAGAGGAGCTTGAATTTGAAGGAGAGAGATGATGACTTCTCGTACTGGCCCTGAGCGATGCCGTTTTGACAATCAACACGTTCTACTTTAATTAAGATTTAGGGATATGAAGGGCATTATCAGATGCTGTTAGGCAGTTAGTCCATCGGCCCCACCCCTGATGTGAACTTACATTCTTACCCTTACGTTCCATGACAAGTGGGGTCTCTGCAAATTCAACGGTAGATGATTGGCTTAAGCAGACGGACAACTCTGTTTGTGGCCACAGAGGACTGTTGCTCTTTGCCGCTAAATAACGATTTTCAACTGAATCTTTAACCAAAAAGACACTATCTTCCTCTCTACTACTTGTAAAGAGGAACAGCCTCTCTTCCTCTCCCTCTATCTCTCCACGAAACACCAAGAAAATTCTCTCTCCTCTAAGAAACACCAAGAAAATTCTTTCACCTCTGAGAAACACCGGGAGAATCTCAGCAATGGCAAGACCCATTTGGTTTTTTCTACAGCACTTTGCGTTCTTCATGTTTCTAAATGTCATTGTCACTTATGCCAGCAGGCCTCACGGCTCACACAGGCCTCATCAAGGTAGCTCTTTTTCTCCATCTCATTTAATTCGTTCATTGTTTTTGGCTTGAATTTCTGTATGTATGTGAGAAATTGTGAATAGAGAAGACAATCGTGCTTGAAATGCTGACAAGTTTTCATTTTTTTATGTCTGAAAGTTTTCAATTTTCTCTGCTTTTTTTCTTGGAAACTAAACAGTGGGTTACACTTCTCTGTTGCGCTCTAGTGAATCCAGCGCAACTATGTAGCTTTATAGAGGTTATAAAATAAGACCCACGTATGAATTTTCTTTTCTTTCCCTATGATGTTATGGGATTTTCTTTTTTGATGTTCTTGAAACCCTTTGTCAACTGGTTTCTCTGTTTGGTAACTAAGAAAGTGCAGAGAAAATGTTACCCTCTGCTCGAGTGAGCCCAGTGCAACTAGTTTCTTAATAATCATTGGCAAAACCAACCGACTAGTTTGTTATTTTTGCTTCAAGTTTCTGGGTAACCAAAAGGGGTTAATTCTTTTCTGTTATTGTAGAGAACTATGTTAGCTCAACTTTGATTTCCACGTAGCAAACTTTATTTTCTTGGACATTTGGTTTTTCTTTGAGTTTTCTTGGTGACCAAACAGAGGCTACCTCCTCTCTGTTTTCTCATAGAACCGAGTTACTGCAATTTTGTTTTCAACAGAACATACTTCCGTTTCTGCTCCGTTTATGCTTGTTTTAATGCCCCTTTATAACCAAACAGAGGCTAATTATTCTCTGTTTTCTTGCAGAGCCAAGTTACCTGAAATTTGTTGTCAACGCCACAGATTTCCCATCTGAAGATTACTATGACTACATTATCGTTGGAGGTGGCACTGCTGGGTGCCCCTTGGCTGCGACACTATCATCTAGATTTCGTGTACTCGTGATCGAACGTGGCGGTATTGCTTATGGAAATCGAAACTTGATGACCAAAGAAGGTTTCTTGGCCACGCTCATGGATGTTAACTCCTTTGACTCGCCTACACAAGCCTTCACATCTGAAGATGGTGTCCCGAATGTCCGAGGCCGCATTCTTGGGGGCAGCAGTGCCATAAATGCTGGTTTCTATAGCCGTGCAGATGAAGACTTTTACAGGAAAACCAGTGTCAATTGGGATTTTCGAATGGTGAATGAGTCCTATGAGTGGGTTGAAAAGGCAATAGTATTTAGGCCAGAGCTGAGGACTTGGCAATCCGCAGTTCGAGATGGGTTATTGCAAGCTGGTGTTGATCCCTATAATGGGTTTAGTTTTGATCATGTAGTGGGGACCAAGATTGGTGGTTCAACATTTGACACTTTGGGAAGGAGACATAGTGCTGCTGATCTTTTCAAGTATGCAAAACCAGTGAATGTCAAAGTTGTGACACATGCCAATGTGGAAAGGATTCTGGTGGGTTCATCTATGCCATCAGCAGTGTCAAGGCAGTCTGCAATGGGGGTTGTTTTTCGTGATCGAATTGGGATGTATCACCATGCCTTGTTACGTGAGCATGGTGAGGTGATTCTCTCAGCTGGTGCCATTGGAAGCCCACAGCTACTTCTGTTGAGTGGTATTGGCCCAAGGCCTTATCTTTCCTCTTGGGGGATCCCAGTGGCTCATCATCTTCCTTATGTTGGGCAGTATCTTTATGATAATCCAAGAAATGGCATCTCAATTGTGCCACCAATTCCACTGGAGCACTCACTGATTCAAGTGGTTGGCATTACTGAATCAGGAGCTTACATTGAAGCAGCCTCCAATGTCATCCCTTTTGCATCTCCTGCAAGATCTGTGTTCATTCGGACACCATCTGCGCCTCTCTATCTCACTGTGGCCACCCTCATGGAGAAGACTGTTGGGCCAGCCTCAGCTGGTTCTCTGAGGCTGGCTTCAACAGATGTTAAGGTGAATCCTATTGTTCGATTCAACTACTTCAGCAATCCGGTGGATGTGCAAAGGTGTGTGAATGGGACGCGCATGATTGGCGATATACTCAGGACCCGGTCTATGGAGGATTTCAAGTTCCAGGGCTGGTTTGGGAGCAAAGATTTTAGGTTTGTAGGACCTGCATTGCCTGTTGACCAATCTAACTATGAGGAAATGGCAGATTTCTGTCGCCGCACCGTCAGCACCATATGGCACTACCATGGGGGCTGCATTATGGGGAAGGTGGTTGATGCTGATTTCCGGGTCATTGGCATTGATGCACTCAGAGTTGTGGATGGATCAACGTTTGGAATATCACCAGGGACAATCCTCAGGCCACTCTTATGATGCTTGGGAGGTAAGTTTCCTGAAATCATGTTTGCACACTTTCATTGTATTTGTAGTTTTTGAAAAAGCAAATGTTGTTGAAAAGTGCTGACTGTTTTGTTTGATCAATTTTGGCAGATATGTTGGGCTGAAGATGATGAAAGACAGAAAGGATTATAAAATGATCGACTGATCATCTCTTGTTTCTGCATTGGTTTTACTTTGTTGAGCAGCTCTTGTGTATTTTCTTGTAGATAAAGAGTAGATTGGTGCTCTCAGGAGAATTAGTATGTTGGTTCATTCTTTCAAAACTGAAAGAGCAAATTGTGCAGTTTCTGGTTTTCAAAAAATTTACTTGGCATGTAATTTCTGTGCAGTGTTTGACCTTTTTCTGTCTTCCTAGCATTTACTTGACAATGATCAATGTTACATGTCCTTGGTTTCATTTTAATGATTGGATGGTTGGATTGAACCCCTCATTTTAATGTAGCATCTCCCTGGCCCCAAAGGGCAGCTCGGCTCTTTTTCCCTGTATAAAACTTGCTCCTAGATAGATTCTGTTCTTGCACACTTGGAACTCTGTTAGGCTTGAGACTACGGGCCAGACAGCATCTCTTGGCCCTTTTAGTTTGCGAGGGTTAAAACGTTTCGAAGGATGCAAAGCATCTCTTGGCCATAAGATCATGACTTGACTTGCCCCGTTTACATTTTTCATTGATAATTTGGTACCATTAGCGAAGAATCGCACACAGAACTTCAAGTGCAGAAATAAATTTAAGCTACAACCTCGTAAAACTTTTCTATTTACCAGAAAAAAAAACTTCGGCCATTTCTTGCAGTGGTACTAATATTATTTAAGAGGTGGAAAAAATAACTCCTTGATAAATGATGCAGCTCTGGACCAATATTAATATATATGCACTTGCCTAAGTTCACGGGCAGATTCAGCTAAAATTTCTAGCCCAGCTACTCATAATTTTGTTGTAAGACTAGGTATCTAGCTTCAGAATCAAGGAGGAGAAACACTAATTAAATTGAGGAATAATAAAACCCTTTAGAATAATTAGAAGAATATTAATAATTAAATAAAGATTATAATGGCAGAAAGTGGACATAATTATTATTATTTGTTCTGCACGATAGAAAAAGGCCAAGGAATCTTTTTCCAAATCCTGAGTTCCCTAGAGCTTCCCATAAAATAATTGACGCCAACCCTTCCCCACATGTACTTTTTAGTGTTAGTAAAAGTTGATTTGGATCTAAGCCCACTTTTTTCCTTAATGTATATGCATGTGTAATGTTTAATTTGTTTTAAATGTAAGTAGTGAGGTTCCATCAGATAGTGCTTCCCAACCGATTTTTCATCCATCACCAACCCTTGCAATCTTCAAAGAAATATCCAGATTCTTTGAATACACAAAATAATTGGAAACGTTACAACCGTGTCATTGAGGAATCTAGATAAATGGACATTAGTCCATATATATTTCTCCTCAAGGTGCACTTACCTCTTTCTCCATCAAGTTATGATTAACGAACCATCTAGGTATATAATCGGATTCATTTTATTTCTAAACAATACTTAGTAATCCATATTATCGAACAAATCAACGATTCTTATAACAATTACGATTCTCATGATGAACATAAGACTAAAAGGTCTCTAACTTAATTGATTGCATAAACGATTTTAGAAATTGAATGATTCCAATGATGGCGGACGCATGAATTTTTTAGCGGAAGTGCAATTTTGAATCCAAATGGGGGGTACTTCCTTATTTACATTGTAAATTTAAGTAAATGAAGTAATATAAAAATAAATGAAAGTAAAAGGACAAAGACATTTACTTAAATGCTGAAAATGGAAATAAGGTAATTTGTGCACTGTGCAACTATGCACCACCATCAGATAAGCAAATGGGCAATTTGAAGCACCTACAATGGTTTTTTCCGATGAGGGGATGTGAAGCTGCACCTCTTTGCGCCTTAATAGGTCCGCCACTTTACATGTGTACAACGAGAATTAGTTAATCACAACTTACAGGAGAAACGATGTAAGTATTGTCCATTTCACTCTACGCATAGTTAGAATTAGTTAATCACAACTTGGTGGACAAAGATGTGTAAATACTGTCCCTTTCACTCCACGCATTTCTTCCCAAACTGTAAAACATCATAAATGTATAGATTTTCAACATTTTTTTTGTTCGAAGTATTATTTATTTTAAACTTTCTTACATGAGGTGAGACGTATTTAAGAGTTGAAAGTTGAAAACCATTATTGGTGTGAGAAAGTTGGATTCTGAAAAACCCTTTCCCAAAACAAATGAACATGCATAATGCATGGTGAAACAGAAACAGAAAAAAGTAGGAGAGATTTTATCAGTTTTGTTTTTATTTATTTTAAGAGATAATTATCAGTTAAAGTGGGAGTACAGTGAGCTAGCTAGTGGGAGAGAATGGAAGTCAAAAAGTTATTCGAATAAAGGGTAAATTACTCAAATGGTCCTCAAACTTGTACCCGATTTATATTTTGGTCCTTTAATTAAATTATTAGTCCAAATGATACATAAACTATATTTTAATCGCCCATTTGATCCAACCATCTAATTTTCTGTTAAACATAACCAAGTTTTAGGGTAAATACGACTTTTCATAATTAACAAATAAAATAGGGTTAAAACAAATAAAAAATTAGAAAATAATTGAAGAAAAAGAGAAAAAATAATAAAGAGACCCAACCCCCCCTTCGATTTCTTCTCCCCCATTCCTACCGACCTCTCCATATGGGCATAAATCCCCAAAATCCTCGCAGCAATTTTGGCATCTTGGAGGGTGAGAAATTGACAGTGGCTGTGATTTTGGGAGGTAGGGTTGGCAGGTGATGAGGTAGGGAGAAGGGTGGTGGGTGGTTTTCTCTCAACAACAAAGGGAAATCAAGGGGAGGGGAAGAAGGTTTGGGTCGTTGTTGAGTTGGGGTTTTGGGTTTGTTGGGAGGGGTCTGTGGAAGATTTTTTTTGTTTTGGAGTGGGAATCATATTTGGGACTTACATATGAACTTTAATTTGTTTCTGTCATGGACAGACAAGGAATGTTATTGGAGATAGAGGACTAGAAGTTCTTGCTCGGAGTTGCAAGAGATTGAGGAGGCTCCGAATTGAGCGAGGTGCAGATGAGCAAGGCATGGAGGATGAAGAAGGTGTTGTTTTTCTTTCCTGTTTGGTTGTTGAGAAAAGGAAGGAAATGAAAAGAAAATTGACATTTTTATTGATTTATGTTTATGTAATTATATCATTAAATCACAAATTAATCGGTCAGGTTCTGGAGTTGGAGGGGAATGCGGCACGTGACAACAAGAAGACTTGGATCAGCCCGCGACACGTGCTATTGGCAGTGAAAAACGACGAGGAGCTGGAGAAGCTTTTGAAAGGAGTGACCATAGCCAGTGGCAGTGTGCTTCCGCAGATAAACCCAATTTTGCTTCCAAAGGAGACGACGTCGTCCAAAGCCTCTTCCAAGGCTCCCAAGCTCGTCAATCCCACCACCAACAAATCGTCTTTTTCTGCTGCTGTAGAAAATGCTCCCAACTTTGGGAACGAGGCAAACGACGCCGCTTCAGATGTCGCCGACAATGCGTCTCCCAATTCACCACCCAAGGAGTTGGCCTCAAGCCCCTCTTCTGGTGTTTCTGCTGTACAGCAACTGCATAAAATGTCGGTAGGGAACTATAGGAATGAAAAGACCAATTTTTATTTCATCTTTTATATTTATTTATTTTTAACATACGAAATGACCAATTTGCCCTCATATTTAACAACAATATTGACAGAATGTAACGGTTGGATCAAATGGGCGATTAAAATATAGTTTATGTATCATTTGGACTAATAATTTAATTGAAGGACCATAATGTAAATCGGGTACAAGTTTGAGAACCATTTGAGTAATTTACCCTTCGAATAAACAAAAAAGATAGCACTATTAATGTTTATTAATTCAAGTCAAATCATTCTTAAATTGAGGCAATTACGTACAATTTGAGGCAAACTTAAACTTTGGAAAATATAGGAAGGACCCATGAAAAGACAAAGTTGAGTTGTTGAGTGCACAATGAAAAAGAGAGGTTCCAAGACCCACATCCACATGGATGATCTGATCATGATCCATTGCTAATTAGTAAGTCTCTCTCTAACTTGATGTGTTCTTATTCATCATTATTGGAGAGAGAGAGAGAGAAATGCTATATATCATGCCATTAGTCTATGTCTTATAATAAATATGTGATTATCTAATTTTATACTATATTCATCGATCTAACAGTTACAAATGCGTTCTCGTAACAATATGTATAATATAGAAAAATGCCTAAATGTTGATGAATTTATGTATTTTATTTGAATATGTATCTATCTCAACAAGATAGATCTTAACTATTTAGAGACTTGAAGAGTAGTGACGGCTATACTTGAATGAAAGGCCAAAAGTAGGTACTTGTCCATTTTAGCTGGGCAATCACGAATTCAGGCATGGGCCCTGTAATAATTCAAATTGACTTGGCCTCTTGTTCTTAAGAGAGAAGAAGAAGCCTAAAACTAGAACTCAAAACCTCTACGACAAACCAAGATCTCATAGGCTAAACTTCACAATGGATTGGGAGGGAGAAAGTAAAAAAGAAAAAGAAAAGAAAAAAGAAAATGGAAGTGGGGAAGATGTGGGGACATGTACTGAATGACCAGTCTTGCATCAACAACATTTTGTACAAAAGTTGATGACTACTTTAAAACCACAATCATGTCATCACAGTTTAAGTGACCATACAATTAATTACGTACCCTGTGTTTATGGCTCGTAAATTTTATAACTAATAGCATCACGATGAGTGAAACTTCCATATGCTTTCGTTTTCGTTATCACATCTTTCTATCTATCTTTTTATGTGATAGATTGTTACCTGAAAGGAGGAGATATGAAGAGAGGAAAACGAAACCGAGACAAGAAAGTATTTTTTAACGACAAGACATCAGGTCTACACGCACAATTAATTTGTCAATTTTATTTGACGAGAGAAATAGAAAGAGTGACAAATACGTGTATAAGAAAATATGGTGAATGTTTTCTGTATTGATCACTGTACAAAGATTGCAGTTATATAACAAAGCTTAAGGAATACAAAAAGAAAGAAATCTCCAGGAATACAAAAGGACAGAAATCTTTAGATCCTATGTCTAAGGTAATTACACAGAAAAGAAAAAGAATTGTTGTCCAAGTAAGACAGCTATACCACGTTCAATCTAAAGTCTTCCTTCTATTAAGCCTTGATTTCTAACATGCAAATTAATTTCTATTGTTCGAGTCCCAGTAGTTGCAACACCTGGTGGCCAGCAACATACTCAGTTTCGCAAGTGGGGATTAGTTAAGGTACGCGCAAATTAGCCCGGACACCTCACGACTTACAAAAAAAAAAAAAAAAAAAAAAAAAAAAAAAAAAAAAAAAAAGAACATGAACATGCAGACCAACCTTAAATTTGAATCCCTTAGATGCAAGACACTTGTAAGTTTATACCAAAGGTAGAATACGACTTTATGTTGTCCTCATCCATGACTATATTTAGTCTAGAGGCATTTGTTTCCAAACTAACTAAAAACAAAAATGGCATGAAATCAAGCAACCCCAACAATAATATCCTAAAGCTAGTAATTTCATCAAACACGAAATTCATCTCCCTATAAATAGAATTGAGCTTGCGAGCAAGTATTACTTACAACTCCTAAACTCCAAGCAAGTTTGTAGTCCAAGAAATAAACCCTACAATTCAATATTAATTATCTCGTAATTTAATTTAGAGATATTTATTTTTACTTTGTTGGAGGATAAATTAAATATCGTGAACGAGAATTTGATACTGCTTTACTTGAAAAAAAAAGGGGAAAAAAAAAACTTAATGTTTGCTCTCTACATCCAATCGTGCAACTGCAACCCATGATTTAGATGGCAAATCGGCAGAGGCTGTAATTTAAAGTAAAACTTTTAGTCTCCAAAACTTACCTATTCTTAGTTACACCCTCTCTCATTCATTTATCCATATCTAAATTAAATAAATAAATAAAAACCCCAATTTGGGTTTACGAAACTCTTCTTTTAGAGAACACTAACACCCAATCAATCCCACACAGATACCCAAAAAACACAGAAACAAAGAAAAACAAAACTCAAAACACTTCCTCCAGCTTCCATGGCTTCCTCTTCCATCAAAGCCATCTCCCCCTTCAAAGCCTCCTCCTCACCTTCTACTCAGCCCCCGTCTTCCTCAAAACCCTCCCTCCTTTCCTTCCTCCACACCTCCTCCTCAAACCCCATCTCGTTAAAACTCTCCCATTCCCATTCCCATGCCCATAATTCTCATTCCCATTCTTTTCTCATAACCAACGTTTTGAAAACAGCTGACTCATCCGAGACCTCCGTTTCCAAGTCCCAAAACCTCAAGCCAACGTCTTCAGATTCAACCCCGACCATTTTGGTCTCCGAGAAGCTCGGAGAAGCCGGTCTTCAAGTCCTACGTGGCTTTGGCAACTTGGAGTGCGCATATAACCTCTCTCCTGAAGAGCTCTGCGCCAAGATCTCGACATGCGACGCTTTGATTGTTCGCAGCGGCACGAAGGTAACCAGGCAGGTTTTTGAGGCAGCCAAAGGGAGGTTGAAGGTGGTGGGAAGAGCTGGTGTTGGTATTGACAATGTGGATCTGCAAGCGGCCACGGAGTTCGGATGCCTGGTCGTTAATGCGCCCACGGCAAACACTGTGGCCGCCGCAGAGCACGGGATTGCTCTGCTCACTGCCATGTCACGGAATGTTGCACAGGCTGATGCTTCCATCAAAGCTGGTATGAACTATAAACAACCTTTTTTTAAATTTATAATTAATCATAATTTTTAAAATTTTCCAACCCACTTCCTCGTTTATGGGAACAAGACCTCAGGTAAGTTGGATATTTTTTTGGTCGCGAGATTCAGATTGAGTTTACAACTCGTTTCATACTCACCCTTATATTTGCTAAGCGAAACTATATTTGGGTTCATTACAAAAATTTTACGCAAGAAAAAAGACCAAATTTTGTTACTTTTAGCTTCAAATTGGCCTAATATAAATTAGTGGCATATGCTTGGTCGTTGATAAATAAGAAATTTGCCCTTGGGATTGAGGATCTAAGCTTTAAGATATACTTGATGGGTCAATTTTCTCACTAGATGCAAAGTATGCTCTCTTGAGCAAAATAATTGATCTGGATGGTAAAAGTAATTGTTCTTTGCTATAACTATCTGAGTTTGCTGAGTTTGATGACACGAATCATGCCGGGGTCGAATTTCCGCTTTTGCACTGTTTTCAATTCATTGAATTGTACTAGTGGTGGTTGTTGGCAAAAAAAGAAAAAGAACTGTAGTGGTGGTTGGGCATTGAATCTATGCGATCTGTCGCTTTCTGGGTAGAAACGTGATTGTCCTGCCTGAGCAAGTGAACAAAAATGTCCAAATATATTTGACTGTGGGATGCTATTGAACTGACAAATACCGGAGGTGGTGGGTGCACATGATTCGCATGTGGGCATAACATTTTTTTTTCTTTTTTGTCTTTTTCCAAGTAAAATCAGAATCAAATTGTGTCGGATATTCATCTAGCTAGTTATAACTTCTGAAAACGCACAGGGTTGCTTTTCAAGTGTTGGGTTTCTGATATGGGATCTTAGCAAATGATGCAGTGTTTAATTTGTGCTTGTCTCATGCTGTGTTAAATCAGAATGAATGCTAAGATTAAAATTTGATTGTTTTGGACCAAATATGGTGACTGGTGACTGGTGACTATTGGCTTTCCTTTGATGCTCTAGATAGACTGGAACGTGCAGATAAGGCTAACTTAAATGATGGTCTTCTGCAGGAAAATGGCTGCGAAACAAGTACGTTGGTGTCTCTCTGGTTGGGAAGACATTAGCAGTAATGGGATTCGGAAAAGTTGGATCAGAAGTTGCTAGACGTGCAAAGGGCTTGGGAATGAATGTTATTTCACATGATCCATATGCCCCAGCTGACAGAGCCCGTGCCGTCGGTGTGGATTTGGTCTCTTTTGAGCAGGCCATTGCCACTGCAGATTTCATCTCACTGCATATGCCTCTCACCCCTGCCACAGCAAAGGTGTTCAATGATGAAACGTTTGCAAAGATGAAGAAGGGAGTTCGCATCATTAACGTTGCCAGGGGCGGCGTCATTGACGAAGATGCATTAGTGAGAGCCCTTGAAAGTGGAGTTGTTGCTCAGGTAATATATTTCTCTAATTTAAATTTATGTCAAGGTTGACCAAGTTAAACAAACATGGAAGCATAGGATGTTTGTTCAAAATCACTTCGATTCGCAGGGAGGGAAAAATACTGTCTATATGTTGTGTTCATGATCCACATTTCCTGATTTGTCTGCTGATGTTTTCAGCATTCTTTTCATCTATGCTGAATTTCTGTTATGTCTTTTATAATGTTTTGGAACAGGCTGCACTTGATGTGTTCACAGAGGAGCCTCCACCGAAAGATAGCAAGTTGGTGCAACATGAGAATGTCACTCTCACACCTCATCTTGGAGCTAGCACAAAGGAAGCACAGGTATCTTTAATTTTTCCTATACAAATTTTTGTTGAAAGATATCTGATTATTTCTTTAAGTAATCGAATTTTGGGTATGAAACCTGATATTTCAGGAAGGTGTAGCCATTGAAATAGCAGAGGCTGTCGTTGGAGCTTTGAAAGGGGAACTTTCTGCAACTGCCGTCAACGCTCCCATGGTCCCTCCTGAGGTACATGATGCACAATGTGCATCCTTCCCATCTCCAATAAATTATACTTATTCATAGCAGAAGATTAATTGGGCACAAAACATCCTTCACTTTCTCAGGTTCTGTCTGAGTTGTCTCCTTATGTTGTTCTAGCTGAGAAGCTTGGTAAGTTGGCTGTCCAACTAGTAGCGGGAGGGAATGGAATCACATCAGTGAGGGTGGTTTACAAATCAGCTCGGGACCCCGATGACTTGGACACCAGACTTCTCAGGGCCATGATCACTAAGGGCATCATCGAACCGATATCCGCCTCCTTCATCAATCTAGTCAATGCAGATTTCGTCGCGAAGCAGAAAGGCCTGCGCATAAGCGAGGAAAGGGTAGCTGTAGATTCATCTCCTGGGTTCCCTGTTGATTCAATCCAGGTGCAAATATACAATGTGGAGTCTAAGTTTGCAAGTTCTGTTTCGGAGAGTGGAAGCATAAGCATTGAGGGGAAAGTAAAGTATGGGGAGCCACATCTGACATGCTTGGGATCCTTTGGTGTGGATGTGAGCCTGGAAGGAAACCTCATTCTGTGCCGGCAAGTGGATCAACCCGGCATGATAGGCCGGGTGGGGAACATACTTGGGAATGATAATGTGAATGTGAGCTTTATGAGTGTGGGAAGAACAGTGCAGAAGAAGGCCTTAATGGCAATTGGTGTGGATGAGGAACCAAACAAAAGGACTTTGGAAAAAATAGGGAAGGTGCCTGATATTGAAGAGTTTGTGTTCCTCAATCTATAGTTTCTGGTATAGAATAATACCCTTGGCTGCAGCTGTGAATTTATTATCGGATAGTGAAAAATTCTGCCAACCTGATATATGGCAGAAGTGAGGGTCTTGGAATTGCTGTTTAGTTCGTTTTTGCAATTCTTTACCTGCTTTCAGTGATTGTTATGGCCGCTGCCATTGTTGTCGTTGTTCCATTATTGCCTATGCTTGTGTAGTAGTTAGTAGAAGTAATTCTTCTGCTGGTTTGTGAACTTATTTGTATTCAGCTGTTGTATGAGCTTTCTTAAGTTTCCTTCCCTCCTAGTAATTCTACTTAAGTTGCTCTTTCAAAGTTTGAGGTGCATATTCTAAAAACTCAGTAATCGGTTAGCACTTGAGCCCCTCTTGTGTATAAGTGGATCCACACTTGCTCCGGGGTTTTTATTTCTTAATGACGAAGGAGGGAGAGAGCTAGGCTGGGGTGAAAAGGCAATAATGCCCTTGCACACACCCAGCAAGTGCGTGTTAGCGGAATTTGACCAATTGGACTTGATTTGTTGATGGCGCGAAGTGTGATGAAAAAATTAGGAAAAAAGTAATCACTAAAATCAAAATATAACATCATCCTACAGTATTACTATATGACCCTTACAAGTTGACATAGGTCATGTCATGGTTTTGATGTTTTGCACCATGCCAAGACAAGCCGAAGGTGCATGGGAGGTGCACTCGTGAAGCAAGACAAGGTCGGAAGACATGTGTTTTGGGCTGAGACTTGGCAGCCAAGACATGGCAGCAGCACAGCAGACTAGCAGCATGACATAAGAACTGTCAACAGAATCTGCCAAGAGATGTCGACAGGAGCTGTGCGTAGGATGTGCAAGGATGCCGACAACACTAGGCACAAGGCTACAACACGCAAGGCAGCTATGCGCAGAGTAGCGTTGGCAGGCAGCGCACGCAGCGTGTGTGCAGACTGTGCAACGCATGTAGGTAGATCGTGGCTAGACGTTGCATTTTGGCTCAAAACATGCTGGAGTGGGTCTAGGACGTGGCAAAACGGTTTTTGAGCAGTCCATGGGTGGTTGGATGTGGCTAGAGTTGCTGCATGCTTGAAATTCAGATTATGGCTTATCTTGAAGCATTAGTGGCAGTTACTTGGTAGTGGCAGCATGTTCCCAGGAGTGGGGAGATTTTTAAGGAGGAAAATCTGCCCCATGACAAGAATGGGTTGCAAGGTGGCAGCTTGTGAATGCTAGACAGGTTTTTGAGTAGGGAAAATGTGTCTAGGTGGCTGATCTAATTGTTGGCAAGGTGTCCTAAGTAGATGGGGGTGTCATCTACATAGCGTAGGCCTATAAATACCTTGTGAAGGTGTCTGGTTGAGATACCAAGTAATGTGGTAATCCAACTGAAAGTGCAAACTTGTACTCCTTTGCTATTGTGAATAGAAGGTTGGGAGCTTTCCCGTATATGTGTGTGAGCGAAAGTTTCCTGCGTGAGGCAAGTCTCACTTGTGTGCGTTGGTGTCACTTGTTCCACTGCGTGTACTCTGAAGCCTCACGAGTTTGGAGGTGAAAAGAAGACTGACTTAGAAGGAGTCTAAGTGCCAAACAATGGTCGAAAAATTAAAGGCGTTTTTTCACCCCTGTTACAATTACATAACATAAATGATTAATATTATCTTCTATAGTGACACCAAAAATTTTCTTTGATGCGCTGAAAAATTTCAATTGATCAAGGCCGGAACAAAAAAAATTATACAAAAACGTAAAATATTATGAACCACACGATCTTATCTTAGCCACGTGTCATCACACGGTTAAAGGATGAGGTAGGAGAAGTAGAGGTTCTACTTCCAACAGTTTCAGTTCTCCCCAATCCCAATTCGGCGATTCCCAATCGCGCCCGCGGCAAAACCCATTCCAAAATCTCGACTTGTACCTTCGAAAAATCTCAACTCTCTCTCTCTCTCTCTCTCTCTCTCTCTCTCTCTCTCTAGGGTTTTGGGTACAAATCGACATGGCCGGCGCTGGGATCCACCCATACCACCAGCAATGGCCCCAGGCTGCCGGTCCTCCGCCGCCTCCTCCGGTAGTCACCGCTGTCGCTCCTCCTCCTCCTCACTACCTCGTCGACAACCCTAACCGGCCCGCCACCGACGAGGTCCGGACCATTTTCATCACGGGTCTACCGGAGGATGTAAAGGAGAGAGAGATACAGAACCTGTTGAGGTGGTTGCCGGGTTACGAGGCCTCCCAGGTCAACCACAAAGGCGAGAAGCCTATGAGTTTTGCTCTCTTTTCCACTGCTCAGCAAGCCATTGCTGCCAAAGACGCCCTTCAGGTTAGCTTTGTATAATTATCTATGGTTTTCTTATGTTTTATCATTTTTAATTTTAAATGTTCAAGTTTTGAGTTTTTGTTGGATTTTGCGGTTTAGGGAATGATTTTCGATTCGGAGTCCAAGGCGGTGCTGCACACGGAGATGGCAAAGAAGAATCTTTTTGTTAAAAGAGGTGAGGATGAGGTGCAATTTGTTACTGTTTTGAGTTGAATTGGAGACGTTATTTGTTTTCAATATGTTGTGAGGAAGCTAGTCCAGAAAATATGATCTACATTCATAGGGCATGTGGAGTGATCAATGGCTTTTATTTCAAACTCGATTTTGATTTTGGAAAAGGAGAGAAGTCTTGTTTTCAGTAATGTGTAAATATTGGGTTCTGTGACTTCTGTTTATCATTACCACACTATGGTCGTTCAGATCATAATGTCAATAGTTTCCAGTTAGCTGTTGGGAGTTTGAATGTAATGTGTTATGATGCGCTAATATGAGTTGGAAACTGTAGGAATCGTAGCTGATGCAAATGCTTATGATCAAAGTAAACGATTGCGAACTGGTGGTGACTACACGCAGGCTGGTTATAGCAGTCCATCTCCTTTTCATCCTCCTCCACCACCTGTTTGGGGCCCACATGGGTAATTGAACATTTGCTCATCTATTTTCCTGCCTGATTTGTTGTTATTCTTCTAAAAAGCGGTGTATATTAGAAGGGAAAATATGTACTCTGAAAAAAATAAAAATAATCAGTCGTTTCTGCTGCTCAATGGATCATATATTTCCCTTTCCAGATACATCACATTTTCTCATGTGAATGTTGCTTATGTGGCCCAGGTATATGGCTCCACCACCTCCTCCATATGATCCATATGGTGGTTATCCTGTTCCTCCAGTACCAATGCCCCCTTCTGCTCCTGTACCAGCACCTAGTAGTTATGTACCTGTTCTGGTACTCCACTGTGCCATATGTTTATTCATATTATTGTACTTAAAATTCAAAGAATTTTTCTTAGTTAATGTTAGTGTTATGTAGCTTATTTTGTTTGTGTTTCCTAATTTCTTTCTTCATGTTTGCTGTAATTTTGTTGTTTCAGATCTGTCAAAATTTTTATTTTTTTATTTTTATTTATTTATTTTTTCTGAATGTTGGCTTTTCATGATGAGTGATGTGGTAGGAAGCCCATAATTTGTTCTTTTTTTTGTGATGCTTCTTGTGATTCCTGCAGAATACAAAAGATAACCCACCGTGCAATACCTTATTTATTGGCAATCTTGGAGAGAGCATTAATGAGGAAGAACTGAGGGGCCTTTTCAACTCGTATGAACATCTCATCCCTGCTTATCTTGCAATGTGTTTCATCTCTTTGTTTCACAGTAAAGATGTCCACTAAATTGGATAATCTTTTGTTTATTTCATGATTTTTGGTCTTGCAGACAACCTGGATTTAAGCAAATGAAGGTCTTGAGACAAGAAAGGCATACTGTTTGCTTCATTGAGTTTGAAGTGAGTAATGGTTATTCAGCAGTTATGCATTGGTCATTAACCTTTCATGTTGAGATATGTATTTTGAGTACCTGCCCTTTTTCTATATTTTCTAAAAGGATTTTCCACATAATATGTGCAGGATGTAAACAGTGCCTCCAATGTACACCACAGTTTGCAGGGTGCTGTTATCCCCAGTTCGGGCTCTGTAGGCATGAGAATACAATATCCTTTTAAAGTTTTGTTATGGCTGATCTTTTGTTTTTTCTTTTTGAACTTTTATATATTAATTGCACTCTGCAAGCACTGGTTAGCATAGTTACAATGTGTGCTACCTGGGTACTAGACTCTCTTGAAGGCACCGCCCTGACTAGTTGCTAAATGCTAATCACTCAAGTGACCTTTAACCATTTCAGAACATTGTTATCTAGGATGAATTTTTTTTTGGGTAAGAAACAGAACCATTCATTAGAAATAAAGGTGAAGCGGTGCAAAATTAGTGAATAAGGAGTGCACTACTGGAAGAAAACTAAATGTGCAACCTACAGAAAGAATTCAATCCTCGGAAAGTAGAACTACAAGTGCTTTCCAATCTTACAAAATAACAGAGAAAGATAACTCCCATCACATTCTCAAATACCCTACCTTTCAACCCATCAAAACCCAGAACGTTGCCATCGTAGGTTATTAAATCTAATGTTGGCGAGTCCAATGCATCAGGTTCTTGCTTTTCATTTATGTGGTATTTGTTGGAACAGAAGTAGCTTTAATTTTTCATCTTGGTTCCCAGATGTATGGTATTTCTGGTTTAGTGGCGTGCAAAAGTCATCATGTATGCTCACTTACTTTATAGTCTCGTGAATTGCATTTGCTGTTTGTCGTGTGTGCGATTTCTTAATGTTAACCTTAGAGATATTTATGTAAAGGGTTTGCATGTAGAGCACGGTGATATTTCTTTTTCTCTGGTATACCATAGATATATCTAATTTGCTAATATATGAATGGCTAATTGGTGTTCTCAACAACATTTATTTTCTCTTAACAGTTCCAAATATATAGTCTGATCCACTTCACTGGATGATAAATATATGTTGCTTGTAACTTGTCCATGTTCCTTTTTATGATTCGTAATTTATGTGTTTTTCCTTGACCTATAAATACATATTCGAAGAACCCATTTGGGAAAAGGAAGGATGGGAACCACCCTGGTGCTGTCCCTGCTGCCAATGGAGCTCCACCGGCTATGACATACCAGTAGCTTGAAGGGGATGTACTCTGTTTTTTATGCTACCGACAAATACAACCAACCACATGATAGGATGCATCTTGCAGCTGTTGCATGCATCCATTTCATCCTCACGTCATCAGCATTAGCATCTCTCCTCATGTGAATGAATGCACATAGTGGCATCATGAACATAACATTTGTCCATGTTATAACGTATTTTTGACATGCATTTTTCAGAAGTATGTGTTAATGCCTGGATATTAGGGGCATAAATATTGTTATCATCTGTAGGATGAGTGGTGCATGGGTCTGCAGATCTGTTGGATTGCGTTTGTTTTGCTTCATATTAAATTGCTGCACATCAAAATTAGGAATGGCCATCTATTTAGGCATCTTTCTATCTTACAATTTTTTTTTTACATAGGTTTGAGTGATCACTTGTATCAACAGTTCATCTGAAGGTGGTTCCCGGTTCTCTGTCATGACATAACTTTTTTTAGGATGTGGAAACTTAGGAAATCACACCATTATCATGCTTTCCTTTCCATAACCATTGTCATTTCCATCACCACGACATACTATAATCTTAGATTAGTCATAGGTCATCGTTTAAGCGAGGTGCTAGTAATGCTGTTTTTAACATTCAAGATGTTGGACGCATAAATTTTGAGAAGATGTTGGGTATTATATGCTGTGTGGTTTATATACAGGATTTTCCAATACAAAATGACAAAGCTCTATTCATATGAGGAGGTCAGGTGTCTGCAGCTGCTCTTTTGTTTCAGGTAATATTACTTCACTAGGCAAGGTTACTGTCAGACACACCTTATGTATGGAGGTTTTGATTCACCATCATCAAGCCGCCTAAGGATTAATAAATTTTTGACATTTATCAACAAGAGGAATTTGGAAACGGATCATGACAATACTTTGGTATTAGAAGTTTGAAGCAAAATATGATTGAACTATTCATGGGTCCTTGGGGTGACATTAATTGCTTTGTAAGTGAAATGAAATATAGGTTGTGAATAATAATTAACTTGGAAAGTGAAAATAAAAAGAAAAACATTTTGAAATAGTTTTGCAATTCTTGGTTCACTTTCTGCATTCCCTATGGTTCCCTTTATCTTGGACATAGCCGTTGATTTGTCTCTTTGCTTTTGCAAATATTCTTTTGCACTTCTGTATGTGTTTGTTAGATGTTCACGAAATAGAGTGAAGGGGTGTTATTTTTCTTGAAAAAACAGTGGGATTGTTGCCCAATTGGCAATACACGAAACATTGGTTAAGGAAAAATAAGGATACTCTTTTGCGTTCATAAGATTCCATAAAAAGTTGCAAAATTACAATCCTATCTTATGCACGAGATGTATGAAGTCAAGATTGTGTTTTCAAAAAAATAAAAATAAAAAAGCTTAATCCAATAAACCACCTTTGCCATTTGAAACAAACTTTTTTATCTCACCTACTATAATTTTCTTTTTCCACTTGGAAGTCTTAATCTCAACAACCAATGGTATAAAAAATAAAAATAAATTAGTCACTTGGTATTTTATTTTTAAACCAATTTTCAAATCTTGACTTTCCATCTTCAAAGAATAAACAATTGGTGCGGAAGTTCCTTTCCATCTTCAAAGAATAAACAGAAGAGGCTCGTTGTTTTGTCATTTTACAGAAAAAATAAATCTTTTCTGATGTCATATAAGCTCTTCTTCTTATCTAAATGGAGCTTTATTTTAAATAATCTCATCTCATGAGATGTGTATATACCATTTATTTCGCAGCATTAGTGGAAAAGTGAGTCAAACTCTCCCTCTACCCCACAAGTGTACACGGGTTCGATTCACGTAGGAGACAATCTTAAGACAATCCAATATAATACTCCTTCTATCCTCCCTAGCGAATGAAAAAAAGAAAAGAAAAAAAAAGATGAAGCACAAACTGAGATTCACGTAGGAGACAATCTTAAGACAATCCAATATAATACTCCTTCTATCCTCCCTAGCGAATGAAAAAAAAAAGAAAAAAAAAGATGAAGCACAAACTGAGAATTCAATTACAAGGAAATAATGCATTAAATTTAGATTTTCAATGTGTTTTCCTTATGTACATCAAAGGATAAAATTGACACAACAAAAAAAGTAATGTCAAAAGACTTACATCTAAGATAAAAAACGCGTGGACTAAATCCAATGACAACTAATCGTTTTGAATCTAGATCTAAGAAGCCCTATTTATTTCCCAAATATAATTTAAAACATGATCTGTCAACGTACAATATTAAAATGGAATACTTGTGCTATCTATGAAATTTATGTTTCTTTTAAACCACCCTTCTTTTGGATTACCCAACCCATTCACCAAAAGAAAAATAAAAATAACCCTGATTTTCTCCTTTCTTGGGAGTTGCTTGCTTCCCACTACAAATAAGGGCCCACTGACTTACACCAAATAGATGCTGGGGGCATATAATCCAATAGAAATATTTTAGTTATATGGATCAACCTCAGCAACACAATAAAAGTCTGCTCTCAACCTCAGCAACACAATAAAGTCTGCTCTCAACCTCAGCAACACAATAAACGTCTTCTCTGAACCTCAACAACACAATAAAAGTCTGCTCCAATCTCTTATTGAAGCACAAACTGAGAAGCCAACCCAACATACCCACTCTCTCTCGCACTACATTTTCCACTTTGCTTCCAACTCATTTCAGACTTTGCAAAGGCAAGTTCAATCTGCATGCTGGGTCTTCTTGAGAGCTTACAGCAGCTGGCTTTGTATTGCTGACAGTAAAGCTCATATCTTTACCGAGTGATTTTCTTCAACTCATTAGAAAGCATGCAGATTTATCTGTTCAATTTGTTGCTGTTGTTGTTGTGCTTCTCTGTGTCCATATCCACTATATCTAGTTTGAACTCTGATGGGGTGGCATTGTTGTCACTCTCCAAGCGTTGGACCTCTGTCCCTGCTTCCATATCCTCAAGCTGGAATGCTTCTGATTCCACTCCCTGCCAATGGGTTGGGATAGAATGTGATAATGACCACAATGTGGTTTCCCTGAAGCTCACTGGTTATGGAATTTCTGGTCAATTGGGACTTGAAATTAGCAGATTTAGGTACTTGAAGATTCTTGATTTGAGTGTGAACAAATTTTCTGGCAAAATTCCAACAGAATTGGCCAATTGTAGTCTTCTTGAAAACTTGGACTTGTATGAAAATGGCTTTTCTGGTGAAATTCCTGAATCCTTGTTTGCAATTCCTACCTTAGCTTATGTACATCTGTATGGTAACCGTTTGAATGGTTCCATCCCTGGAAATGTTGGGAATCTGAGTGAGCTTGTGCATCTGGATTTATATGAGAATCAGTTTTCAGGAGTGATTCCTTCATCCATTGGAAACTGTAGTAAATTGGAGGACTTGTATTTGGCTGAGAACCAGTTGATAGGAGAACTTCCTAAGAGTCTGAACAAGCTTGAGAACCTGGTATATCTAGATGTGGCTAACAATAGTCTTGAGGGTAGCATCCCCTTGGGTTCAGGTACTTGCAAGAATTTAATTTACTTGGATTTGTCATACAATAAGTTTAGTGGAGGTATTCCACCAGGACTTGGAAATTGTAGTAATTTAACACAATTTTTTGCTGTGGGTAGCAATTTAGAGGGGACTATTCCATCTTCCTTTGGCCAACTCAAGTACCTTTCAATCCTATACCTTCCTCTAAATCATTTGTCTGGTAAAATACCTCCGGAACTTGGCAAGTGTGAATCCTTGAAGGAACTACACTTGTATACAAACCAACTAGTGGGAGAAATTCCTGGTGAATTGGGGATGCTGACTCAATTAGAGGACCTTAAATTATTTGAGAACCGGTTAACTGGTGAAATTCCAGTTAGCATATGGAAGATTCAAAGTCTTCAGCATATCCTTGTGTACAATAATAGCCTCATTGGGGAATTGCCCGTAGTGATGACTGAGTTGAAGCAGCTAAAAAATATATCATTGTTCAACAACCTGTTTTTTGGAGTTATACCTCAAACTTTGGGGATTAACAGCAGTTTGTGGCTGTTAGATTTTACCAATAATAAGTTCACTGGTAAAATCCCTCCAAGTCTTTGCCATGGAAAGCAGTTATGGAAGTTGAATCTGGGTTTCAATCGAATTCAAGGCACCATACCTTCTGATGTTGGAAATTGCTCTAGTCTAAGCAGGTTGAAACTGGGACACAATAACCTCATTGGGGTTCTACCACAGTTTGCAAAAAATTCAAGACTTTTATATATGGACATCAGCAACAATGAGATTAGTGGAGAAATCCCATCTATCTTGGGAAACTGTAGCAATCTCACAACCATCAATTTGTCCATAAACAAGTTAACAGGAGGTATACCCCAGGAGCTAGGGAATCTTGAAGAACTTCGTTCTTTGATTCTTTTCGAGAACAATTTGGTTGGTCCTCTACCTCCTGAGCTTTCAAAGTGTACCAAAATGGATAAGTTTGATGTGGGATCAAATTTGTTGAATGGTTCCATTCCATCGAGTTTGAGAAGTTGGACAGGTTTATCAACACTGATTTTAAGTGACAACAGTTTTACCGGAGAAATTCCACGTTTCTTTGCAGAGTTTGAAAAACTTATAGAGCTACGACTTGGTGGAAATTTGTTTGCAGGTGCGATTCCCTCATCAATCGGAGCATTGGTTAGTCTATCGTATGCATTGAATCTTAGCAATAATGCATTGACAGGTCGGATTCCTTCAGAGCTTGGGAAGTTGACAAGCCTACAACAACTTGATCTATCTCATAACAATTTGACAGGGACTTTAAAAGCTCTTGATCATATGATTTCATTGACTGAGGTGGATGTTTCAGACAATAACTTCACAGGTTCAGTACCAGAGATGTTGATGAAGCTGTTGAACTCATCTTCATTATCATTTTTGGGCAATCCCTACCTATGTGTCAGTTACCTTCCATTATGTGGCTCAACTTGTGGAAGAAACAACAGTTTTAAGCTGTGCAACCATCAATTAAGCAATCATAAAGGCCTTAGTAAAGTGGAAATTGCATTTACAGCCCTGGGGTCTTCATTATTCATTGTTTTTGTGCTTTATGGACTGGTTTATATGTTCCTCTTACGCAAAAAGACCGAGCAGGAAGTTGAGGTCTCTGCTCAAGACAGGCTGTCTTCCCTACTCAAGGAAGTAATGGAGGCCACAGAAAATCTTAATGATCAATATATCATTGGGAAAGGAGCCCATGGAACTGTCTATAAGGCCTCTTTGGCTCCAGACAAAGATTATGCTGTCAAGAAGCTTGTATTTGCAGGGCATGAAGGAACGCGTTCAAGCATGGTTAGAGAAATTCAAACCCTGGGGATGATAAGGCATCGAAATCTAGTTAAATTGGAAGACTTCTGGTTGAGAAAGGACCACGGTTTAATCTTGTACAGGTACATGGAAAATGGGAGCCTTCATGATGCTCTACATGAAATTAAACCCCCACCAACTCTTGAGTGGAGTGTCCGCTACAGGATAGCACTTGGAACTGCATACGGTTTGGAGTATCTCCATTTTGATTGTGATCCCTGTATAGTTCATCGAGATGTAAAACCAATGAACATTCTCTTAGACTCTGATATGGAGCCTCATGTCGCTGATTTTGGTATTGCTAAACTTTTGGATCAGTCTTCTGCATCAATGGAGTCCGCTGCAGTTGTGGGTACAACTGGATATATTGCACCAGGTATTGGTTCTAGTTTCATTTTCAGCAGCAATGTTTCTATATTCATGTATACAATGAACTAAAGTATCTGCCATGTTTTGTGACAGAAAATGCTTCTAGACCATCAACGAGCGTGGAATCTGATGTGTACAGTTATGGGGTTGTTTTACTTGAGCTGATAACTAGAAAGAAGGCACTGGATCCAGCATTTGGGGAGCAAACTGACATTGTGGAATGGGCTAGGTCAGCGTGGAGCAACGCAGAAGACATTGATCAGATCGTTGATTCAAGCCTTAAGGAGGAACTCCCGCATTCAAATATAATCAACCAAGTTGTGGATGTGCTTATGGTGGCTTTCAGATGTACTGATAAAAATCCTAGAAAGCGACCGACGATGAGAGATGTTATCCAGCAATTATTAGATGCAAATCCCCAAGTGAGAAAAAGAAGGATATTGAATCCTCGTAATGGTTTGTTCTAATTGGTATCTGTTTTCTGCTCTAGTTTAGTCCTAGTGTATGTAGCAAAGGAACAGATCTTCCGTTGTATCACCATAAAAACATAGAGTCAAGTTTTAGTATCAAAAGCTTAAAAGCAATGCCAAGAGATATGAACGTGAGCAAATTGAAAGATACTCGAGATCTTTTTGAGACTATCTTTTTTGGTCCTTCAAATGTTAAACTTACAAATCATTTTACCCATATGCTAAATTATCCAATACTTTGGTTCTTTTTTCTCTTGGATAAAGGGGCATTTACCTTATAAATCTTGAATTCATATTCAACTTCCAAATAACAAGAACATTCAAATAGAACAGAGCCGTGGAGAAAAATATTATGAGGTTGCTTGTGGTGCAAGGTAATCATCTTATCCCTCCTCCATCTTACATCGTGATTCTTTTCGAAATGGTCAGCCTGAAAATCATGAAAATCTATTCATTTGAGGATTTTCCAATACAAAATGACAAAGCTATTCATTTGAGGAGGTCAGATTGCAGCTGCTCTTTTGGTTCACGTAATTATGAATGCATGAGATGTATGAAGTCAAAATTGTGTTTTCAAACACAAGAAATTGCTTGAGGGTCAGAATCCAACAAACTAACTTTGCCATTTTCAATGCAAACTTTTCCATCTCACCTACTATTTCACTAGCCTCAACCCAACCCCAAAAGGTTTTATTTATTTATTTTTATAAGTAGCTTTGATTTGTTCCTAACTTGTGCCAAGTTTCTTCTCTATCTTCAAAGAAGAAAACGAAAGTTTTGTTTACTCGGTTTCATCATTTTAAATATAAAAGAAACTTTGTATATATATGATGTCATATAAGCTTCTTTTTAAAAAATGAATCCCTGATTTATTTTATATGATGAAATTAGTAATATTATCCGTGAACATATTGAGCAATATAATAGAGAAGTAAAGGTTTTAAATACCGGTATTGTACTTCAAGTAGGAGATGGCATCGCTCGTATTTATGGTCTTGATGAAGTAATGGCAGGTGAATTAGTAGAATTTGAAGAGGGTGTGATAGGCTTTGCTCTGAATTTGGAATCAAATAATGTTGGTGTTGTATTAATGGGTGACGGTTTGATGATACAAGAGGGGAGTTCTGTAAAAGCAACATGAAGAATTGCTCAGATACTCGTAAGCCTCGTGAGATGCGTTCAGGGAAAATAAAATCTCTCTTTTGTAGATACTCTAAGATAACATCAGTTGTCAACATACACTTATAGAATACTTGTGCTTTTTAATAGTTATCATAAACATGAAGAACATATCGAATTATTGGTAAGCCCTTTCGTCTTATTTAAATTTTATAACACGAAATATGGACCCATGTGGACCACAAGCGAAATTAATTCTAGATACAAAAACAAACCCCTCAAATTTGTTATTGAGTAGTCATGGTCGGGAGTATTTCTTTCACAAAAGGCTGAAGCTCCAGCTGATGTAGCCCGTATGTATACACACCCAACTACTCTGATTCATTTATTTACTCCCCGCAAAGTCAGAACTCATGCATTCAAGTAGGGCTTCATTATTCCCAAAAAAGAAAAATAATGATAATAAATAAATAAAGTAGGGCCTGATCATTAGTAGGAAGAAGAATGGAATGATCATTCGTGCACGCGCGGATTGATGTTAATTAACCGTTGATATACATGAAGTTAATTATGACTAGTTAACAAATTGTTATGATTAATCGCACACACGCGTGAGTTGATTTTTCCCTTTCATATATGTAACATTTACAATGCATCAAGGGATCAAATCAAACTGCACACACGTAGTAGTTAAGGATTTCTTGTATTTATAATGTTGATATGACCTCAAACTAAATAAAAAAAGAGGTTAAGCGAGTTTGGACAAAAGTAATACTAGGGTAACTTTCTAAAAAGTCCTCATGTTGCATCTCATTCTTCTCACTTTCCAAAAAAGAAAAGAAAAAAAGAGGTACTGCTATGTGTAGTCATTGCCATAAAATAAAGCAGAAATTATATCTTAGAAATATAGAAAATTTGTATAATAGAAGCCCTGTAATTTGTCCTGTCCGCACGTGCAGTGGCAAGCTTCAAGTAACCATATTATCCTCAGCAACACAATATTAAGCTATGTTAAAACACTTTCATATTAGGCGAATAACACTTTTTTATTATCTTAATAATACAATGACATGTAAGATAACTTTTCCGTGTGTTATTGTATCATTAGTCAGCTTGTTATAGGTAAAGTTTTTTTGCTTATTTAAGCCCAAACCGACAGACAAGCCAACCCAACATATCATTGGTCGTTGGGGGTGACACTGATTAATTGTAAATGAAAAATATAGGTTGTGAAGAACATGGAAAAGTGAAAAGAAGAAGAAAGAAGTGAGTTTAATGTTCCATACGGTGCTACTTTTCAATTCTTGGTTCACTTTCTGCATGCCCTGGTTGACCTCATACGGTGCTCTTGATCTTGTCACTAGTCATTGATTTGGATATTTGCCTTTACACTTTTGTATGTGTTTCTTAATATGTGCACGGAAAAGAGTGAAGGGGGGTCTTATTTGATGACTTGTGTGCCAAACTGCAATAGACGTAATATTTACTCAAGGAAAGATAATGGGAATTATTTTTGCGTAATTAAGATTCCATAAAAAGTTGGAAAAAAAAAATACAATCTTATTTTTATGCATGAGACGTATGAAGTCAAGGAAAAAAGAAAAAGAAAATTGCTTGGGGGTGAGAATCCGAGAAACCAACTTTGCCATTTTAAAGCAAACATTTCCATCTCACCTATTATCATTTTGTCTTTTCACTTCTCAACCTTAACTACCAATGGACTTTCATGAAGCTGATCTTGAACCGCCAAGTATGAATACTTTCGTTTAAGAGAATATTTTTGGTGTAGAAAGTCTCAAATTCAGGATCTTCCATTGCACAAATTTCCTAAGCAAACTTTTCCATCTCACCTACTATCATTTTGTCTTTTCACTTCTCAACCCTAACTACCAATGGACTTGACCAAAACCCAACTACCACATGCTATTTTTAAACAAAAAATTTAAAGTTCAAGTTATAACTTCGTTCCCAAGTAATGGGAAAGTTCTTTTCCATCTTCAAGAAGGAAACAAAACCTTAACCATTCAGTTTCATCATTGTAAAAGATAAAGAGATTTCGTATGATGTTGTATACACTGGCGGACCCAATAATTTTTTAGGGAAAGGGCAATTTAAATTAAAAAATGCTAAAAAAAAAAAAAAAAAAAAAAAAAAAAAAATTGAACAATTTACTAATTTGAAGAACAAAATACTATGTAATTCATTAGAAAAAAAATATTACATTACAATTAAGTTACAATTGTTCACCACGAGCTTTCATATCATGAAAACAATGACAATATTTTATACAAACTTGGTTTCTTTTTTTCTTTTTCTTAAATAATACAATTTTATACATACTTGATCGATATTAACGTTGCAGACTTGATAGACAATTAATATTGCAGCCCCACAAATTTATGCAATGACAATCCTTATTTAAGGCCCAATTCGTTTTTCATCCAATGACCCAATTGATTTATCATATACTAAATAGCATGTAGGAATTGCAGTCGCACTCACATGTTTATTCCTCTTTTTTTTTGGGGCAACATGACGCTGTTTTGCTCATAACTTAAAAAACAGAAGGACAGCAACTGTGATGTGCATGCAGCAAAAGAAAGAAACCCAGCAAGTTTGCTTAAGCTTTTTTTCAAACACTTGGAGTGCAACAGCAACTAGAGCAGAGGTGCAACTCCAGCAGCTTTAATGGAGATTTCTGGCGACCGGAGATGCAGGTGTACCTCCTTGCACCTGCATAGGTCCGCCAATACAAGTTTACTCAATTAAGTCAAACTCATTAACTTACTCAATTAGAACTACTAAGAACTAAACATAAACACTTCCATTGGTGTTTCCAATAGTACAAGTTTACAACATAAACTTCATAGCTTTTGCTTAGAAGGATACAAGAGGGTAACAAAATATTTATTTTCCAAAATATTATTTAAGACATGATTCTTTTGCCAGATACTTTAATAGGATAACATCAGCTATCAACATACAATAATATAAGATCAGTCTCATAATTATTTTTTCTTATAATTGAAATATTCCGTAGGCCATGCTAAAAGTAGAGGCAGGAGGAGGGCAGAGGGAAAGCTGTGTTTTCTTTTTCCTTGCTTCCCATTACAACTTGGCCCACCAAACCTAATATCATCTACTTCACTATCATAAAAAGGAAGAATATATCAAAATTATTGGTAAGCCCTTTCGTCTTATTTAATTTATAACACAAATAATTGACCTCCTATATTTATTTGCGTACCCATATGGACCACAAGCTAAATTAATTCTATACATAAAAACCCCACCGTATCACCATCTATGTTATTGAGTAGTCATGGTCCGTAGGCTCCACCACCCAGTATTTCTTTGACAAAAAAGGCTGAATCTCCAGCTGCTGTATGCATACACACCTAAATTTATTTTTTTATGGCTACCTAAACTTTTTTTTTTTTTTTTTTATTTTTACCCTGTGAAGTCAGAATAGAGAATTGAAGTAGGGCCTTGTTATAAGTAGGAAGAAGACTGGTATGATTAGTTGTTCACGCCCAGATAAATCTTAGTAATGAAATTATTACCTGTGAATTTATTTTCACCGTTTATACATATATGGTTTACAATACATTGACGGACAAAATCAACCTGCATGCACATAATGTATAGTTTTTTTTATATAAAAAAAATGAGCACATAACCTTCTTGATCTTGACCACTGCACTAAGTTTTTTTTTTAAAAAAAGGAAAAACATTGTTGGTATGGCCGTGTGGAGTCATAGCATATAATCTATGGTTACTTGGAACTTGGCACTCCACGTGTGGACAGGACGAAGTCCATACCCGCTTTTCACATTGAATTACAGGCTTCTATAATTTATACAACAATTCCAAGAGATTATTTTATGGCGATGTTTATGGCAAAGCATGCAAATTGCAATGCAAACCTCCTGCTTTGCCTTGGAACAAAACCAAAGGGGAGGGAGTGTCAATAAATATATTGTGGTCAAAAGGCTGTGGAAAGCATGTTCTGCTTACAGCATGTTGTGTGTGAAAACGGCCCACTGATTTAGACCAAGTAGGTGCTGCTGGGGGACATATAAATTATAATCCAATAAAAAACGATACAATTGCAACCTTCCATATAATATATAATTTCAGTTAAGTTATTATCTTTTGTGGACTTATTAAAAAAAGAAAGGAAGAAAGAAATCTTCTGTTCACACAGCAAAACAAGAAAGAAAGAGTCTTTATCTTTTTGGTTTTGTCAGTATAAATATGACTCAAGTCGCTCTCTCACCTCTAGGATAGAGAAAGTCCTACAAAACGTGGCAGACAGTCAGAGACCACAGACCGCGTAGTGTTAATTTACTTTATTCCTTCTTTTTTTGGGTTCTATGGGTTAGCCTCAGCAGCACAATACACACTGCTCAAATCCTTTATTTAAGCCCAAACCGACATGCCAACCCAACATATCCATTCTCTCTGTCTCTCTCTCTCTCTCTCTCAACATTTTCAACTCTGTTTCCAACTCATTTCAGACAGACGCAAGTTCAATCTGCATGCTGGGTTTTCCTGTGAGCTCAAAGCAGCTAGCGATGCACTGTTGACAGCAAAGCTCATATATCTCTACCAAGTAATTTTCTTCAACTAACTAGAAAGCATGCAGCTTTATCTGTTCAATTTCTTCTTCTTGTTGCTGTTGCTGTGTTTCTCTGTGTCCATATCTACTGTATCTGGTTTGAGCTCTGATGGGTTGGCTTTGTTGTCACTCTCCAAGCATTGGACCTCTGTCCCTTCTTCCATATCCTCAAGCTGGAGTGCTTCTGATGCCACTCCATGCCAATGGGTTGGAATAGAATGTGACAATGCCCACAATGTGGTTACCTTGAACCTCACTGGTTATGGAATTTCTGGTCAATTGGGACCTGAAGTTGGCAGCTTTAGGCACTTGCAGACTCTTGATTTGAGTGTCAACAATTTTTCTGGCAAAATCCCAAAAGAATTGGCCAATTGTAGTCTTCTTGAAAACTTGGACTTGTATAAAAATGGCTTTTCTGGTGCAATACCTGAATCCTTGTTTGCAATTCCTGCCTTAGCTTATGTACATCTGTATACTAACAGTTTAAATGGTTCCATCTCTGGAAATATTGGGAATATGAGTGAGCTTGTGCATCTGTATTTGTATGAGAATCAGTTTTCAGGAGTGATTCCTTCATCCATTGGAAACTGTAGTAAATTGCAGGAGTTGTTTTTGGGTCACAACCAGTTGACAGGAGAGCTTCCTAAGAGTCTAAACAGCCTTGATAATCTGGCATATCTAGATGTAGCTAACAATAGTCTTGAGGGTAGCATTCCTTTGGGTTCAGGTACTTGCAAGAATTTAATTTACTTGGATTTGTCATACAATAAGTTCAGTGGAGGCCTTCCACCAGGACTTGGAAATTGTAGTAATTTAACACAATTTTCTGCTGTGGGTAGCAACTTAGAGGGTACTATTCCATCTTCCTTTGGCCAACTCAAGTACCTTTCGGAACTGTACCTTCCTCTAAATCATTTGTCTGGAAAAATACCTCCTGAACTTGGCAAGTGTGAATCCTTGAAGATACTACGCTTGTATAAGAACCAACTAGTGGGAGAAATTCCTGGTGAATTGGGAATGCTGACTCAATTAGAGGACCTTGAATTATTTGAGAACCGGTTAACTGGTGAAATTCCAGTTAGCATATGGAAGATTCAAAGTCTTCAGCATATCCTTGTGTACAATAATAGCCTCACTGGGGAGCTGCCTGTAGTGATGACTGAGCTGAAGCAACTAAAAAATATATCATTGTACAACAACCTATTTTTTGGAGTTATACCTCAAAGTTTAGGGATTAACAGCAGTTTGTGGCAGTTAGATTTTACCAATAACAAGTTCACTGGTAAAATCCCTCCAAATCTTTGCCATGGAAAGCATTTAAGAGTGTTGAATCTGGGTTTCAATCGATTTCAAGGCACCATACCTTCAGATGTTGGAAATTGCTCTACTCTTTGGAGGTTGAAACTGGAACAGAACAACCTCATTGGGGTTCTTCCACAGTTTGCAAAAAATTCAAGCCTTTCATATATGGACATCAGCAACAATGAGATTAGTGGAGAAATTCCATCAACCTTGGGAAACTGTAGCAATCTCACAGCCATCAATTTGTCCATGAACAATTTAACAGGAGTTATACCCCAGGAGCTAGGGAGTCTTGCAGAACTTGGTTCTTTGATTCTTTTCAAAAACAATTTGGTTGGTCCTCTGCCTCCTCACCTATCAAATTGTACCAAAATGAATAAGTTTGATGTGGGATCAAATTTGTTGAATGGCTCCATTCCATCGAGTTTGAGAAGTTGGACAGGTTTATCAACGCTGATTTTAAGTGACAACAGTTTTACTGGCGGTGTTCCATCTTTCTTGTCGGAGTTTGAAAAGCTTTTAGAGCTACAACTTGGTGGAAATTTTTTGGGAGGTGCCATTCCCTCATCAATTGGAGCATTGGTTAGTATGTTTTATGCATTGAATCTCAGCAATAATGCATTGACAGGTCCGATTCCTTCAGAGCTGGGGAAGTTGGCAAGACTACAACGACTAGATCTATCTCATAACAATTTGACAGGGACTTTAAAAGCTCTTGATTATATGAATTCATTGATTGAGGTTGATGTTTCAGACAATAACTTCACAGGTGCAGTACCAGAGACATTGATGAATCTTTTGAGCTCATCCCCATTATCATTTTTGGGCAATCCCTACCTATGTGTCAATTACCTTCCATCATGTGGTTCAACTTGTGCAAGAAGAAACAACAGTTTTAAGCCATGCAACAGTCAATCAAGCAAGCATAGAGGCCTTAGTAAAGTGGCAATTGCATTTATATCCCTGGCTTCTTCATTATTCGTTGTTTTTGTGCTTTATGTACTAGTTTATATGTTTCTCTTGCGCAAAAAGACAAAGCAGGAACTTGAGATCTCTGCTCAAGAGGGGCCATCTGCCTTACTCAACAAAGTATTGGAGGCTACAGCAAACCTTAATGGTCAGTATATCATTGGGAAAGGATCCCATGGAACTGTCTATAAGGCCTCTTTGGCTCCAGACAGAGATTATGCTGTCAAGAAGCTTCTATTTGCGGGGCATGAAGGAACGCGTTTGAGCATGGTTAGAGAAATTCAAACGCTCGGGACGATTAGGCATCGGAATCTGGTTAAATTGGAAGACTTCTGGTTAAGAAAGGACCACGGTTTAATCTTGTATAGGTACATGCAAAATGGGAGCCTTCATGATGTTTTGCATGAAATTAAACCCCCACCAACTCTTGAGTGGAGTGTCCGCTATATGATAGCACTTGGAACTGCATACGGGCTGGAGTATCTCCATTATGATTGTGACCCCCCTATAGTTCATCGAGATGTCAAACCAATGAACATCCTCTTAGACGCTGATATGGAGCCTCATATTGCTGATTTTGGTATTGCTAAACTTCTGGATCAGTCTTCTGCATCAACGACGTCCATTGCAGTTGTGGGAACAACTGGATATATTGCACCAGGTAATTCTTCTAGTTTCATTTTCATCAACAATGTTTCTATATTCAGGTGTACAATGAACTAAAGTATTTGGCATATTTTGTGACAGAAAATGCGTTTAGACCAGCAAAGAGCGTGGAATCTGATGTGTACAGTTATGGGGTTGTTCTACTTGAGCTGATAACTAGAAAAAGGGCATTGGATCCATCATTTGTGGGGCAAACTGACATTGTAGGATGGGTTAGGTCAGTGTGGAGCAACACAGAAGAAATTGATCAAATTGTTGATTCAAGCCTTAAGGAGGAATTTCTGGATTCAAGTATTATGGACCAAGTTGTCGATGTGCTTATGGTGGCATTCAGATGTACTGATAAAGATCCTAGAAAGAGGCCAACGATGAGAGATGTTGTGAAGCAATTATTAGATGCAAATCCCCAAATGAGAAGCATAAAAGGCTAGCTCTTGAATCTTCCGAATGAGTTGTTCTAACTGGTATGCTTTTTCTACTGTACACTAGGTTTAGTCCTACTTGATAGTGTTGCATCTGTATGTTATTAGGAGGGAAATGACTATCTGTTTTGAAGTCATTTCCCTCATAATTATCTGTTTTGAAGTCATTTCCCTCAATGTTCCAGCAATTGAAGTCAGTCGCCCAGCCTCGGAAGCTGAGATAGGAAATTCCCATGCTGTAGCCTGTTGCTTGTTGCTTCTGTATGTAACATGTGTACGTCATTCATGAATGACCATTATATGATAGTACATATGTCTCTTATGCACATTCCACTTTGCTGATGCATTTTATTTCTGCCGCATCTATATTTACACAACTAATGTATTGGTATACCGTATACTGGCCTGTTATTGACCCCCGATAAGATCCTCTGCATGCAGTTTTTGCTACACTGTTAGCTCGCTTGCCAGCAGTATAGCTTTCTTAGTTTATCATAATAACCATATTAGTTATTTGAGTCAGAAAGATAACTTCTTGAGGTCTATGTGATTAGGGCGATCACTTGTTAAATGTTAAAATGTTTAGACATTAAGACATGAATGATGAGGATCTTTTCAAGCTTTCCTGAAGTGCAGACATTTTTAAAGTGGGTAGGATCCTACTGATTACTGGTGTGTATTGTCTACTAAATGTTTGATCAACCTAAATTGTTCACACACATTTACAAGTTTAAGCCTCTGAAGATCATCTCAACTGTTACCATATCTATAATGCTGTTTGATGATAGCCCTTCTCAAAATGTTTCGAGCTTGCTGAGGACCATTTGCTTGTCGAGAATTTATGAGATACACGCACACAGTATCATATTTAGTCAAAGAAACGGATCTTACATCTTCATTTTCAACTTCCAAATAACAAAAAAATTCAAAGAGAACAGAGGTGTGGAGGAAAACATTATGAGATTGCTTGTGATGGTGATGTTGTTACAAGTTGTGGTGCAAGCCAATTATCCTATCCCTCCTCCCTCTTCCATCTTACATCAAGATTCTTTCCAAAATGGTCGATCTAAAAATCATGGAAGTCCAAAAATTCGTTGGTTATATGTAAACATGGCATGTTTCACAAGATGGGCTCCGGGATGTTTCAAAGCCACAACTTATGTGAAATTGGAAGTGATTGCATGCTTTCTTCATAATATGTTCTCGCAAACAACCGGGACCTAAATCCGGAAAAAAAAAACAACCGGGACCCAAATGATAATTTTATTGTCCGATTTGAGTTGAGGACCAAAATTAAAAAGTGATTTTTGGGCTTTGGTCCTCCATTGTACCCAAAAATAAAAAATAAAAAATTCTCAATAACCCTTCCGCTTTTTATTTGGGCAAAAGCTCAAAAGCACAAAAGCAAAGCTAAAAGAGTCATGAATGTAAGATTTCTCACTCACATAAGAAGCCAATCCCTTGTGTTAAATTTTGATCACTCTCCCAAAATAAAATGGGGTTTAGACCTTATTTAACTACCAAAAATATCATTGGGACACCATAATACACTCTATCACACACAACAACAAACCCATACATCGTTTCCCTGCTTATGAATTCATTTTCCTTTCTGAATTTTGTTTTGTTGGTGTTGTTGAATTCTGGATTGTTTACCTCATAAATTTTGAATGTCGATGTTGGCATGAAATTTCAGCTTTAATTTACCACTTTCCATTCCAAATAATTCCGTTGAGTGTGACCAATTGGTGCTCTATGGATGGTTGGTGATTTGCAGTGAATTATCTGGTTCGTAAGGAAAATTCCTGCAAACTGTGGGTCAATTTTTGTGTAGTTGATGCTGAGAAGCATATACTGGAAACGGAAATATGACTTCCAACAATAACATTGGTAATTTTACTTATTCAGTTTTTGCATAGTTACTTCACATAGAAATAGACACCGTCCAGCCCCTTCCGGCATGCTTTTGGCTCCCGCGCAGCGATGGCTCCAAAACTTGGGCAGAACTGCAGTACGAGCGTCTATCTGATTTTTGCTATAACTGTGGCAGACTGGGACACTGCAACACCGAGTGCCCAAAAGAGAGAGCGGAGGAGGGAGCTGCGGGATACGGTACTTGGACGAGAGCCAGAGCTATCAGAGAGCTGTATGAACAACCCAAACCCATATCGGTTCCGCAAGGTGAGCGAAGGGCCACAACAACCCAAATCAGAGACGTACCAATGGAAGGGGGCGGCGCGTGCACCATGCGCGTGAGATCAGGGAGGATATAGCATCTGAAAGTCGCGAGCAAACCTGTGAGATGACAAGTCACCTCAGGACACACGGCTCAAGAATCCACCCGTTGCTAACTGATGGGACTCACGTGGTAACTCAGGCCACTGGAGACACAACAAATCAGCTCGTTCTGAGCAGATCTGTAAATCCCTCGAGACACGCATTCGTGACATGCAAGAATCAAGGAGAAACAACTCAGATTTTGGGGAAGGCAGCAGAAAGAAGTTTCAACAGCACGGTAACCTTGGAAGAAATTAATCTGCCCTCAGAATTTATCAGACCTGCAGGCAGAAAGGGCCCCATTTCGGAAGAAGAGAGAATGGAGTTACTGAAGGCCCAAATCACAAAGGGAGCCTTTTTTATAACTGACTGGACCAGACCAGGCCCAAGCCACAGAGAAGACAGTTTTGATGATGGGCGTTTTGGAAGTGATTTGCAGCTTGAACCTGTGCTCTCAAACCCTTTTGGACCCCAGCTAAAGCAAAACTCCCCCATACTGGTGGGCCAGATAAACAACATGTTCATTAGCATTGGTCTTAAAAGGGTTGCTGAAACGGAAGTGGTTGGCAATTTCAAATCTCCTGATAAAAAGGCAAAAGGCTCCCAGCATGAAGAAAGCTCGGGGTCGACAAAAGGAAAGACAATTAAGGCCTATGGAAGAACAAATCGTAGGAGAGGTCAGGCTTTGAGAAGAAATCTATTTTCGGAGGAAAGGCTTTAGGAGGTCAAGGTTACAGAAACTGAAGATTGGGAGAGAGTGAGAAAACAAACAACAGATGAAGTGGGAGGAGACTCCCAGGGCGGTGGCGGCTGGCCTGAAACAGCAGCGCGGGAGCCATGAGTTACCTCCTCTGGAATTGTCAAGGCCTAGGGTCTGACCTGACGGTTCGAGCCCTTCATGGGTTCATAAAAAAACATAGACCCTCTGCTATATTCTTAATGGAAACAAAAATGCAGAACAGCAGAATTGACCTTGTAAGACGCAGAATGGGCTTCTAAAATGGTTATAATGTCCCCCCCAAATGGTTTAGCAGGAGGGCTTAGCCTTTGGTGGGATGAGTCCATAAATGTGGATGTTACTTTTAGTTTCGAAAACCTGATTGATACTAAGGTGCATGGTCTAAGCGATGGTTCTTACTTCCGTGTGTCTTGGATTTATGGCATGCCATACAGAGAGCAAAAACCAACTTTTTGGGGGTGGCTGGGGGGGGTGTGTTGCTGCTTCCCACTCAAGACCCCGACATCTTCTTGAGTTTGCCACGAAGGCTGAGCTTATTGACTTGGGGTTTAGTGGACCGAGGTTTACTTGGAGAGGCACAAGGAACACACACTTTGTGCAAGAAAGAATCGACTAGGGACTAGCAAATGCAGCTTGGCAAACTTGATGGCCAGACACCACGGTTTTACATTGCCCAGTAATTGGTTCTGATCATTGCCTCATTTTTATCTCAACGACTCAAAAAGGGAAGTTTGGTAAAAGACAATTTAAGTTTGAACCCTCATGGGCAGATGATCCAGAATTTAGAGAGGTCATTGAAAGGGCGTGGAGTAGTAGCCTCAACGGTCCATGGATGTCGCAATGGCAGAAGAATTTGCACATTTGTCGGAACCATCTTATCGATTGGAGTAAAAGGAAATTCAAGAATAACAAGATCGAAATAGACAGTCTAGTGGACCAACTAAACCTCATGCAACACAGCTGGGAGGAAAATAGAGAGAATATATCTCGTCTTAAGGCTAAGTTGAATGATCTATGAAGAAAAGAAGAGTGTTACTGGCAGCAGCGCTCCAGAATCAAATGGCTGCAAAATGGCGACTCCGATACCTCTTACTTTCACCAGGCGACTATCCAAAGAAGAAGACAAAACAAGATCACGAGAATTAAAGGGGAAAATAGCAACTGGGAGCAATCACAGAAGGGAGTTCGCAGGGCTTTTGAGGAGTATTTCAAAGAGATGTTTACTTCAAGTGGGAGCAGAGATTGGAATTTCATCCTGAATTGTATTGAACCAGTGGTAACTGATGACATGAACAGAGACTTGACTAGGCCAATTACACTTGAGGAGATTAAAGATGCTGCTTTTCAGATGGGGGCCACGAAAGCTCTAGGGCCTGATGGCTTTCATGGGACTTTCTATCACAAATACTGGGGAATTATTCACAATGATATTCAGGGCTTCACTGCTGATTTTTTCACTGGCCAAGCCATCCCAAAGCCTTTGAACTCCACGCAAATAGTCCTTATTCCAAAGATTCCTAATCCTGAAGTTGTCTCCCAATTTAGGCCAATTAGCTTGTGCAACTTCTCCTACAAGATCCTCTCCAAAATTCTAGCCAACCGTCTTAAGCCTCACCTACCCAGCATTATCTCCCCAACTCAAAATGCATTTATTCTTGATCGACAGATCCAGGATAACATCTTGGTAGCCCATGAAGTTTTCCATGCTCTAAAACTCAAGAAATCAAAGAAGAAGTTTGAGATGGGAGTGAAATTCGATATGAATAAGGCTTATGATCGCGTGGAATGGGATTTTCTTGAGAAGATTATGCAAAAAATGGGGTTTAATGCAGGGTGGATTCAGTTAGTCATGCGCTGTGTAACAACAGTAAACTTCACTGTGGTGATCAATGGCCAACCGGGTGGTGCCTTCTCCCCATCCCGGGGTATCCGACAGGGTGACCAATCTCCCCTTACTTATTTCTTTTTATTAGTGAAGTTTTGTCCCTACTAATAAAAAATGCTTGTGAGATAGATTTGTTACAAGGTATTAAGCTGAATTCTGGAGGTCCTACCCTATCCCACATATTATTTGCAGATGATACTCTCATATTCCCGAAAGCCACCACCCAAAATTGTCAGAATATCTCTCGCCTCCTTCAAGCATATTAAGCTGCTTCTGGACGACAAGTGAGCTTGACCAAGTCCAATGTGGTTTTCAGCTCCAACACCCCTTCCTCTCTCCGTGCTTCAATGTGTGCAATCCTAGGCATGCCCGATGTTACTGATGCAGGGAAATACCTGGGTCTTCCCACTTCTTAGGGCATAGCAAAGAAGGAAGCGTTGGTGTATGTGAAAGATCGAATTCTTCGAAAGGTGCATGGCTGGAATCAACATTGCCTTTCACAAGCTGGCCTTGAAATCTTAATTAAATCGGTGGCTCTTGCTGTACCAGCTTATCCCATGAATATCTTCAAATTCCCTACCTCCATTTGCAAAGAAATTGATTATGTTTTGGCGGGCTTCTGGTGGGGGCAGAATGGAGATAATCGAAAGCTCCATTGGATCAACTGGGACACCTTTGGACAACCTAAGCATGAGGGGGGAATGGGCTTTTGCAACCTCCACGAGTTCAACTTAGCTCTTCTCGCAAAGCAATGCTGGAGAATTTTGATGGAGCCTCAATCCCTGTGGGTTAAAGTTCTTAAAGGTAGATATTTCCCAAATGTCAATTTTTTGGAAGCTAAGAAGAGTGGTCGTACTTCGTGGGCTTGGGCAAGCTTGCTTGAGGGCAGGGATATCCTACTTCGTGGTGCTCATTGGCAAGTTATGAACAGGGCACATATTAGATTGTGGGTTGACCGATGGCTTCCAAACTCTCCAAATGGTGCTCCTTGCCTACATTCTAATGAAACTCTTGATCAGAACTTACGAGTTGAAGCTATTATTAACAGGGAGCTTGATGAATGAAACTTGGACCTAATTAGGCACGCCATTTCTAATAGTGATGCCCGTGCAATTACAAGAATCAAGTTCGGTAGCAGCACACTGCCAGATCGACTGATTTGGCCTATGGAAAGGAATGGATCTTACTCTGTGCGCTCTGGTTACCATTGGCTTCACAATATTGAATGTAGATGAAGAAATCCACGCCCATCCTCTTCAATGGCGATTGATCCAAGGCTTTGGAAGCAGATTTGGAAAGCAGATGTCCCCCCCAAAAATTTGAAACTTCCTGTGGCGAGCTCTCAGAAATTGCCTTGCTACATCGGCAAACTTGCACAAAAAGTAAATCGCTAGAACGCCCATGTGTCCGCTCTATAATGATCACCCGGAAACGGTTGAACACATCCTTCTCCTTTGTCCTTGGGTGGAGCTTGTCTGGTTCGGATGCTCCCTCAACCTGCGTATAAATCGTCAGGCGGTCACATCTTTCGGCCAATGGTTAAGGAATGTTATTGAGAAAGGGAAGACCCCACAGGAGTAATCGAGATGCCTAACTGTTATCGTGTACTTCTGCTGGCAGATCTGGAAGGATGGGTACAAAGCAGTGCTGGAACACATCTCCCCTTCACCAGCTAGAACTACCCACACTGCCTCTATTGCCATCAATGAATTCCTTGGCTCCCTTGATCATGGCAGCCATCAAACTGAGCCTCTTACCCTCTCTAATGACAACCAGTAACATCTTTGGAACCCCCATGCCTCTCCCTTTGTCAAAGTCAATGTGGATGCATTGCGGAATCCAAACTCAAAGAGAGTTGGCATTGGTATCCTAATTAGGAACACCTATGGAGACTTTATCAAGGGTTCACCCATCCCATCAGTGGCGAACTCTGCTATTGAGGCTGAGGCACAAGCTTGTCTTGAAGGCTGTAAGCTCGTTGCTGAGATGGGTTGTCGTCAAGTAACTTTTGAATCTGATTGCAAGGAAATAATCTCTCCTTTGAAGGGCCCCTTATCCAATGGAAGGTGGGAAATCTATCCTATCCTAAGTAATGTTCGAGATGTTTTGAACTGCTTCCAGACCTACGTTTGGACGTGGATTCCTAGAACCGCCAACCAAGCGGTAGATCATTTGGCAATGCTTGCCATTTCGAGGATGAGCCTGGAAGTATGGGTCAACCGACCCCCATCCTCTCTAATGCATATCTTGAACAAAGATGGTTTACCATGCCTCCTAAGGAGTGCTTAATGTTTGCGGTTGTGTGGGCTTCTCGACGTATCTGGTTGTCTTATGACTACGTCTTTTTATTAGTCCTCCTTCCATGCAGCTGTGCTGTTTTATTTCTTGTTGTTTGTTGTGCCTAGCTGCTTTATAGGCTGTGTACTTCTCTTGGCTGTTTGCATTTTTATGAAATTCCATATTGCAGCTGTGTATCCGGTTGTCCCCACTGTTTGAATTCCTCTGACCATGCTCCAACGCCTTTCTTATTGCCCTGCAAATACAAGATTTCTTATTGTATTGAGCTAAAGAGAGGCTTCATAGATAGTTTAATGGGCTTCTTTCCCAATGATATATTGATCTTTAAGATTTTTTGTAGCCTTTATTATTTCATTTAGTAAGGAAGACAACTCGTCTTGAGCAAAGACCTCAAGTTCTTGCTTGGTCCTTTTGCGCAAAACGAAGATATAACAAGTCCATAAAGCACAAAAACAATGAATAATGAAGACCCCAAGGGTGTAAATGCAATTTCCCCTTTCCTAAGGCCTTTACTAGGCTTGCAAAAATGATCCAAGTCCGATGGGCTAGTCCAAGCCCCTACCAATTATTTTGGCTATAAGTTGGCTTGGCCCAATGTTATCCAACCAGTTGTGTAATGAGTAGGGCATGGGCCTTAAGTTTTAAGCCCATGGGCAGCACGGCCAAGCCCGATAATTAAGTTAATAGATAATATATATATATATATAATTAACGTTAATTACCCTTTCATTGAATTAAAAGATTTAAAAGAAATTAATGACTCATCCAATAAGAATATTAATAATAAATTCATTTAGTATTATTATAAAGAAAACTAGTATTAATTATGATTACATTTAATTCATTGTGACTGCATTTAACCCATTTGGTTTACGGAACGGATTTGAGGGGAAATCACTTCCCATGTCATTTCCCAAGGGATGGGAAATGAATCCATTTCCCATGTTTGGTAATTCTGGGAAAGTAATCAAGAAATACCACTTTATTTCTTTTCACTTGTTTGGTTTATGTAGGAATGTAAAACAAATTTGGTTTAATTTTTCAATTATACCCATATAAAATCAAAAAAAAAAAAAAAAAAAAAAAAAAAAAAATGCATCTAATATTGTATATTCTAAATTGTTAATAGGGACAAAATGGTTATGAAAAATGTGTATTTAATGTTGGCTAATTTTCCCAAACTTTCTCATGATGAGGAAAACAAAACCCAAGGGGGAGGAGGGGGCTGTAATTCACTTTCCCCCTAATTTCTTATGCGCAAGGCAACGATTTCCTATGTATGGACTTACCAAACATGGTAATTCATTTTCCCCCTAATTTCTTATGTGCAAGGCAACGATTTCCCATGTATGGACTTACCAAACATGGTAATTCACTTTCCCCCTAATTTCTTATGTGCAAGGCAATGATTTTCCATGTATGGACTTATCAAACATGGGAAAGCAATTGATTTTCCATCCCCAAACCTCGTTTCCCATGAACCAAATAGGGCCTTAGACCCTTGAGTAGGCATGAGCTTATCATATTTAAGATTAAGTTGGCCCGGCTCGGCCCATTCAAACCCTAGGGCAAAAAAGCCCCGTAACTAGATAGGGCATGGGCTTGAATTTCTCTAACCATGCTCGAACCCCTTCCTTCATGCCCTGCACATACAAGCATCTTTGTCTGGAGCCAAAGAGGCCTTATAGACAATTCCGTGGACTTATTTCCCAATGATATATTTATCACTAAGATTTTATGTAGCCTCCATTACTCCATTATTTCCTTCTTGGTCTTTTAGCGCAAGACGAACATATAAACCAGTCCATAAAGCACAAAAACAACGAATAATGAAGACCCAAGGACTGTAAATGCTATTTCCACTTTACTAAGGCCTTTACTAGGCCTGTAAAACAGGCCCAAGCACGATGGGCTAGGCCGAGCCCGACCTTATACTTTGGGTTAGGGGCTGGCTCAGCCTGATATTATAGTAGGTGAGATGGAAAAGTTGGTTTATTGGTTTTTTTTGGGTGTTTGAAAACACAATCTTGACATTATAATCTCATGCATAAGATTTTGTATTTAATTCATTAAGACTACATTTAATTCATTGTGATTGCATTTAAATTTTTTTATTTTTATAAGTGACTCATTTAATAGAGCCATATAGGCATGGCCTATTAGCGTGCCCATGAGCCCTAAAATTTTAGGCCCTTGGTTAGGGCCTAAGGCTTATCATATTTAAGATAGGGTTGGCCTGGTCTGGCTAACACTAGGGCCGAAAAAGCTCCTAACTTGGTTGGGCCTAGGTGGAGGCTGATAAGGTGGTTGATTGGGTGGGTCCTGGTCGTGTGGTTCCCTAAACGCATCTTATGAGAGGGAGCATTTTGGCTCACCACATTAACAAAAGGTATGATCATCACCACCCTTAAAAGGTGACATGTGTCCCATAATTAACCTTATTTATTCTTACATAAAAGTTAATTAAGGTTAACTATGGGACACGTGTCACCTTTTAGACCCCGTTTGGTTCATGGGAAAGGAGACTTGGAAATGAAAAATTAATTATTTTTCCATGTTTGGAAAGTCCGGGCATGGAAAATCATTGCCTTGCACATGAGAAAGTAGGGGGAAAGTGAAGCCCTCCTCCCCCCTTGGATTTTGTTTTCCTCCTCATGGAAAAGTTTAGGAAAATGAGCTAACATTAAATGCATATTTTTCATGACCATATTATCCCCATTAATAATTTAGAATTACAATATTGTATTAAATGCATTCTTTTTTTTAATATGATTTCATATGGGTATAATTGAAAAATTAAACAAACTTTGTTTTACATTCTTACACAAACCAAACATGTGAAAGGAAATAAATTGGGATTTCTTGGTTATTTTCTTCGGATTACCAAACATGGGAAATGACATGCGAAATGATTTAGGGTTTAGGGTAAACGCACTACCAACGTGAAAGGATGACACTTTCCACCCAAAAATAAGGAAGGTGTTGTGCACAAACACTCCAAGACCTACGTAAATCTGGGTATTAACATGTTGAATGGTTACATCCCTAGAAATGTTGGGAATTTGAGTGAGCTTGTGCATTCGTCGTTATATAAGAATCAGTTTTCAGGAGTGATTCCTTCAACTATTGGAACAACAAAGCTTCCTAAGAGTCTGAACAACCTTGAGAACCTGGTCTTTCTACATATGAGTAGTTTAACTACTTGGATTTTTCATACAATAAGTTTAGTGGAGTTCTTCCATTAGGGCTTGGAAATTGTAGTACATTAACACAATTTTCTGCTGTGGGTAGCAATTTAGAAGGGAGTATTCCATGTTCCTTTGGCCAACTGAAGTACCTTACAACTCTGCAGCTACAATGAAATCATTTAACTGGTGAAATTCCAATTAGCATATGGAAGCTTCGAAGTCTTGAGCAGATCCTTGTGTTCAATAATAGCCTCATTGGGGTGCTGTCTTTAACAATCTTGAAGTTTGTTCAAGTGTTTATAAGATGTTGCATTTGATTTTGGAGAAAGAGTCCTTTTGTGCTGTTGTTGAGCCTCTATATTTATAGACAAAAATTTCCAATGATAACAGTGAAGGCTAGAGGATAATATTTGAGTGTTGTCCAAAGTCAACCGCTGATTTGTCCTCGTGAATCGATCCCTAGGTAGGAGAAAAGGTATCTTAAATGAAAACACTGGTTTAAAGGGATATTCATTTGATTTGTCGTCCTTTCACAGTTGGAAACCCAGTCAAAAGACGGTTCCTCTTGGTTTTGACGTCAATTAGCCAACCTATTTTCTTGCTAAGAGAGACGGCAGTCAAGTCATTCTGAATGGCGAAAGCTCATCTTCAGAAAGTCACGTGGGTCAATTGGTAACGGTTATCCATTTTCTAACTCCATTGTGGGTTAAGTTTGATTTTTTTGAGACATGGGTCTTTGACTGGATTTCACTAATTAATGGCCCATGTACAACAAAGCCCTTTTTGTTATTTTGAAAGAAAGAAACTAGGCTTGGGTCTAATGTAATCTTATTTGAAAAACAAACCAACTTTGGCCCATTTTCCAAATATGGTACAAACACTATATCTATCTACCTTCAATGGACCAAATTAGAAAAAGTAATTCAATAATTGAATATATATATATATATATATATATGTTCCATGTCACATAATTTTACTAGTGTTGTTGCTATATGTTGAACGTCTTGAGCTCCCAAATAGTTGAATGACTAATGTACACTTTTTTATTCAAACAGTTCAAGAAAATTTGGTAGATTTTCGAACGTGTGACCACCAAATGATTATTTGAGCCTGTGACCACCAAATATTTGGTAGAATGAGAAAATATCCGTGAGATATGTGCGCTAATAAATCTAACTCTGAATCAAACAATTTTGAGCCAAATAGGGAGCTAGCTTGGCATAAGTTCTTTTCTGCGTCGTAATTGATTAAGGATTCAAACCTTCTTGATCTAGAGAGCTTAAATAATAATATCCAAAGAATGAAGAACTAATGTCCTACGCTTCCATGCTTGCTGCTTAAGTGTTGAGCCTATTCTTAACAACTAAAATGAGTTATTAAAAACAACAACTTTAATTCTCGCAAGTGCACGAACCGTTTATAGTATAGCTTATGTAAATACGAGGTCGATCCCACGGAGAATGGTAACTTGGTTCCAAGTTAAATTACTTAGAATGCTAGAAAAACATAGAATAAAGAAACTGACTAACTAGCTAAAGGCAAGGTCGAATTCAACAATGTCTCTTGCTAATTACTCAAGGTCTAGGACAGAATCCTAGCACCACACACGCACTTGAAATGAGGAGTTTTGTTGTTGAAATGAAAAGAAGAATGTGAAATGAAAGTGCTCGAAAGTAAACACTGACAGCGATCAACAAGTTGTGAAACAAAGATTGAGAGGTGTTAAAGCCTTGGAATCCACCACTAGTCTTCCTATCCAAGTTATGAATGCATAGAAATTGACTCAAGCTTCATCAATAATAGATTATCTCATACAAGCCTATGGTATCTAGGTGCAGGATGCACGATTCTCCTAAGACATGTGATTATGCATGGTATCTACACAACACGTGATCTCTAATATGCAACCTAAGCATGGTATCTACTTAGAATAAAGCATATAAGAGTCATTAAGCTCCTTGAGAATATGATAATCACACAAGTCCTAGAACATGGTATCTGTCCTAGTCAACCTATGGTTATTAACCCCTTGAATAATTCTTAGGCCATTCATGTGTTGCTTGTGAAAGGAGAGTAGAATTGGTGAATCTAAACCCCTTCCCAACCTGTGCTAGATGCATAAAATCCTAGTTAGCTACTCTAAGAAAACATACATCAAGCACATAATAAACTAGAGATTAACAACTTGATAATGAAAGCAAGGAAATCAATTAACTAATAAATCATCCATAACATTGAATATTCATGACTAGGGCTTCATCCTAAGCCCTAACAAAATGGATTAGTTAGACATAACTATGAGTACAGAAAATAAGAAATACATAGATAGGATAAAGAGAGGAGAAGAACTAGATGATGGCAGCAAGGAATTCCCAGGACAGCTCCAAGCTCTCTTCTCTCTTTGTGGTGAATCTGAATGTGTGTATGAGAGTAATGGATGAAGTGAATGTGTGTGTCTGCCTCTATCTATCTATCTTGAATGAGTAAGCAGCTCTCTATTTATAGAGAGCAATTTCGTCCTCCCCTTTGGCTAGTGAAGCACACCTCTCTTAGCTGCTCCCAACTGCTCCAGCTGCTCATACATGACAACTGCTCCAGCTGCCCATACTTGCCAACTGCTCCAACTGCCAAATACATGCTTTGGTATGGTTTCTTTATGAAAAGCTTGACTTTTGTTCATCTTTCTGAGTTCCTGAGCTGATTTGACTCCCATATGTGGCTGCCCATGCTTAGCACATGGCTCTAGGGATGTAGCCATATTAAATGTGATGGCAGCCAACATGATATTTCTGTGAACTTGATTCAGTTTTTGACATGCTGAGGGCTCCAGATTTATCCAATTGGGCTGAAATTTGGATATGTTATAATAGACACCCATTGGAACAACCTCTATCAAGGATGTCTCCTCATCCGACCTGTGTAAATTGCTGAAATAAGGCCTATAAAATGACCTACGAAACTGGACTGACGAGGAGTGTGGCTCAAATTGGTTTTGTCTTTAAGCTCATATTCCTCTTGTGCCACTCAGCCCTTAACATGCATGAATTGTATCAAATGTCATCCCCTTGCTGAACCTACAAAACACACAAACATAGGTAAGAGACTCAAAATAAAGAGAAACTAAACAAAATTACTAAGCAAAGAAGGCATGCAAATGTGTGAAATTATGACCTTATCATTAAGCATCCAAAATCAGATTTTCAAGTCAATTTTAAGCCAAAAATGTCCTAGTTTGAGTCACTATTTGCAACATAAAACTTATGTGAACATTGCCATGTCACATTACACGCTAAGTGACTTATGAGAAAACTCAATATAATAATTTCTCATCACCTCTTCGGTAACTCAAACCTCTTAACCAACCAAACTATGTTGAATTATAAATTCTACAACATTATATTGCACAAATAGATATATATATATATATATATATAAAACAAAATTTTACAAGTTATTGCAGGTTGTGGTGCAAGATCAAGCTAATAATATTTCTCCCTCTGTATTTCCACATGAAGGTACAGATTTTCCGTCTTCCTCCTCCCACCATGATACAATTTTAGGTCGATTTTGGCCTTATCGACATGAAATGCTTCCAAAAATTGGCTCTACGATGTTGGAGTTCAATGGAGATTGAAGGGTGCTTACGTCATTACATGAAGTTTTGTCATCACTAAGGTATCGCACAAATGCTTCTACACCCAATTTCATGCTCTACATGAAGTTTTGTCCCAGAAACCGCCTGCGTTGAAGGATGGTTTTGGGTATTGGTTTCAATCCAAACTCTAGTGAAATCTTGGGTTTTCAAGACCAATTCTTTAGTGGGTTTTGTAGAGGAGGAGATGAACAAGTTTGGTGAACACGGTGTGGTCAACTGGTGCACAACATCATCGATTGGTGGTCGGGAAGTTGAATAGTCATTGTTGCTACAGTGACAGCTGTGAGAGAATGAGAGAGGATGAGAACTCGTATCGTTGCATGTCCACGAACTCGTATTGTCGCATATCTTTGAACTCATATCGTCGAACTCAGAATTGAGCCTGCTGCCTGTTTACAAACTCGTATTGTTGAACTCTACGCAATGGTGCATTTCAAAATTCAAAATTAGTCCCGAAATAAAAAGTGACGAAAATACCCCTATGTTCAAGGGCAAAATTATAATTTCATAAATGAATACTTAATTTACCAATTAAGCTACTTAATTTATACTCTTTTGCATCTCCCAAACCCTAGCCGCTCTCTCCCTCTGTGAGTCATGAAGGAAAATTCCATAGAGGGGGGAGGAGGAAGAAGCGTCACTGCCCCTCATCCTCATCCTCTCTTCTCATATTTTCCTTTTAGGTTAGTGAATAAGCCCACTGGGGCGTTTGAATAAAAAGCCTCTTGCGGTGGTTCCTTCTAAGCCATGGTTAGATTGAAGTTTCTCATCACCCATTTTAGTCTATGTTCTCAATTAAATCCTACTCCCAAAACCCGCTTCCTAACGCCGCTCATGTTCTTTAAATTTGATTCTACATCGTCTTTGATGGAGGTTGCTGCAAATCACCTAATTGTTCTTTGGCAAAGTTGTTGTTTTCATTTATTTGTTCGCTCTTATGCATAGATAGATAGCTGGAAATCATATTTTCCCCAGATATATTACGGATGCGGTGGTGGGTGTGGCCACGACGATGCTTCTTCAAGTGGTGATGGTGGTACTAGGGTTCGTTTACGCTCATGGGTTGATTTAGGGTATATTGGATTTGTGGGCTTTGTTTGGACTTATGGCTAATTTTGGTGATGTGGGCTAGTAGTTTTAGTGCGACTTTTGTCCGCATTAGTTTTGCTTTTAGCATATTAGTTTGTTGCCCTCTTGGGATTGGTATTTTAGATGTCTTGTTGATATCTTTTATTGTACTGTCAAAGTTTATCTAATGAAGTTTCTATTTGATAAATTTAGGATGAGGTGTTACAAGATAGCCTTGTTTTATATCAGTTTTCTTGATATGAAATAAACTCATGTTAAAAACCAAATCTCCATATTCAAGGCTACAAAAATTACAAAAGTATAGTTCCTATTCCAACTTTCAATCACGTGTAAAACACCAAAGACATTGAAGAGACAAAGTTTTCCTATTCTATAGAGAGCATACACTTCGACACCCAAATAGAAACGGAAAGAACTTCAAGGTTGCAATCAATTATAATATTAATGATTATCAAAATTCTTGGTTCAACTGTAAATATGATCAAACCCTGATATTGTAATCTGATTAAAATCAAGATCTTTAAACAACCAAAATCATGTGAAAAAAGCAAGAAAACTTTAAACCAATGATATGAGAATAAAATTGATTTGAAATATAACTTTCCAAACCTCCAATTGATTTAAAATCAGAAAATCAAGAGACATGATTGAAATCAGACTAAAAAAAAGTTGCTTAACATGGATGCATGGTTTTAGCATGATCAAATACCTCAAACGCATTAAGTCACAAGTTTGGAGTTCAAAGGATTGTTGAGCTGTTTAAATCTTACAGATCGGAGACAACTCTGCTTCAAACTTATAACTAAATGACACTTCCAAACCTATACTAAGGTCTAGGAAATGCAAACACAATTTCATACTAACACAAAGTTATATATAATTTCAGTATGGTATCATGTACTTGTAAGACATGTTTCTACATGCAATCTCAATTTTAATAATTAAGTACCTCAGATTTTTCTTAGAGATGATTCTCTTCTTCCAAATGGGTTTGTTTAAGTTTATTGTCAATGGTGTGCTATAATTGTCTTATAGATGATTGTCTTGTTTTGTATTCTTGATTTTGACTCTTCTGTTAGTTTGTAGCATGTGTGATACTATTTCTTACCCCAGGTGATATCCCTGGGAAAGATCGGCCATATTGTGAATTCCAAACTTCACACCAGCGCCTATGAAGAATGTCTCATCAGGAGTCCCCATCAATTGCAAATTAACTCCTTCACATCCACGTGCAAACATAAACTGTCCAATATATACAAGTCAGCATATATAATTAGCAACTTAAACCGAGCTTGCTTACTTTTGTGTAGGACAACAAAAGGATAAAATCACTGTACCCGAAACACAACTATATATATATATATATATATGTAGGTTGCTCCATAGTATTGGAACTTCGTACCTTGTCATAGCATTGGATCTCCAATATGAAGCTCAATAGGTTCCTTATTAGGATTGAAAGATGGATACTTCAATTCTCCCTCTAGACCCATTTCGATTTGGATTCCCAACAACAACACAGCATGCAATGCATTGATTTATTGTTATTGAATATTTTCACTCATATAATCTCACCGTTATAACTTCACCGAGATAGCTCTTGAAAGTATCTTTAAAAGCCATCATAAAATCTGCATACACTTGTATTGGTGTACGACCATTTAGGAGAGGAACATCATCACAACTGAGAGATACGTATTTGGAATATTGTCCCCCAAATCTGTCACAATATGCTAACTCTGGAAATTCAGTAATCTCTTTCCTCACCCAAGGAGGGAGGACAAATTTTCAATGTAGAAATAAACATTCAGTGCACAAATAAAGTATTCATTAATAACATCTAACAATTAACAGTTAAATGTTCTACGAACGTGATTTAGGCTGTAATTATTGTTGATGCAATGCATTGAAAGTATTGTTGAACTCTCAAATCTTGTTGATAAGCCTATATTATATATATATTTTATGCCTCCTTTACTTATTTATTTGTTAATTTCCTTGGGTTAAATTGGTTGTTTAATTGGTTTTGTGAGATTTGTGAAGGAATTGTGAAATATGATAAATTGAGGCAAAAAGGGGAAAGAAAATGAAGATTGGAGATTAATCAAGTTAAGAAGCCAATTGATTCCTTTTGTCTCAAGGAATGTTGACAAATTTCCTAGTTCAAGATGTTTCAAGTCTTGTCAAGTCAAACAAGGAGAAATAAAGAAGACCCTATTTTAGAAGGAATCCTACTTTTATAACAATTGTAATTATACCTTAGATAGGTAGGATTTGTAAGAGTATTATAAATAGAGAGCTTAGGTCATTGTTCAAATCCTCTATTATTCCATCATCCTCCATCCTCCATCATCTACCATCAAATTCTTACATATTCTTACTCATAGCCGATACACTCAAAGGAGAATACGAAGAGATCTTGCACAACCTTGGCATTCTACTTGGAGAATTCGGTGGCTTCCTTGTCTTTATCAACCATCATGATTCTCAATAAGTCCTTTATGAACTAATTTATTTTACTAGGGCTACGATGTAGCCTATCTATGAATATTCAAATTCTTTGATATTGTTAATTTTATTTATCTATACATGTTGAGTGCTTGTTACCGTTCTTAATGCTTTCAATTAATTGGTCACTAATTGCATGATTGGAAGAATTAGGTTGAGACCGGAAGGAGATTCCTAATAAAAAGCTTCTAGTAATAAGTACCATAAATTACATACTTCTAGTTATGGTTTGTGTAATCTTTATTGTTTTCCACAAATCTTAATGGGTTCTTAGCTAAATCCATAACTAGGAATATAGTGGGTTGATGGTAAGGAATACAACAAATATAACTCAGAAGAGAGTATTGGTGAGGTAAGGGAAAACGATTATCAACATGTTAGGTAATTAGAATAAACAAGCTAGAAGGATTTGGGTGGGATTAGCTAGGTGAAATCGGTGCCCTAGTGCTTTATCATCTTTGTTTCATCTTTTACATTATTTCCTTAATCTTAATTTATTTTACTTGCTTAATTAGATTTTAATCATCATAATTCTCTTTTCGTTTAATTCAAATATAATTAGAAGTTAATCACTCTAGTATTTAATAGATTAACTTGATCTTTGTTGGAACAATACTCTACTTACTACTATATTAATTTGAGTGATATTTTCCACTTGCAATTAATCACATCACTTGTGGTCAAAGTCAAATTGTTAATGGATATTTGATTATTGAACCAAATAAGAAGAAACCTATATGAATTAGTGAATTACAGAGTACTGCTAGAGATGGTGACATCAATTTCAACTTACTTCTTAGCTTAATTATATTTAGCATACCTAGACTTAGAATAAGACTACTTTGAAAAAAATAAATGTACTGTATATTCTAATTCAGTTCATCAGACTGTGTACATCACTAGCTACCATTTACAAGTTACAACATCAGCAAATAAAGGACAGATAAGAAAATTAAGCATAAATCCTTTATTTTTTATTTTTTATTTTTTATGAACTAGTGAGGCAAAACCCCAAAACCAAAAAAAAGCATACATCTTTATGTGGTGGCTAATTCTGATGAGAGATTATAAAGCCTATTCTAAAAAAAACGAAGGAGCTACTAGTTTGGGCCTAGGTTTTGACAATTGTGGTGAATTGGGATGAAGATGTGTGGGCTGATTTTATCATCATTTCTAGAAAGCAAACTTATCACAAAGTTAACAATTAATTTCATCAATCAATTTTATTTAATACTATAATAATAAAATAATTGCAAGGTTATTCCTCAAAAAATAATTGCAAGGTTAAGACTGAATTTAGTTATATTACTACAACACAAGATTTCCTTAAAGACTTAAAATTTATCAAATATTTACAATTATCAAACATTTATTAATAAACTTACCCCTTGAAAGAGTTAAAAGATTCAAAGATTTGTGAAGAAAAGTAACAATCATATTCATCGGCACACAACAGATCCGGTGTATGCCACCCTCGTGAAAAACCAACACAGCTTGAACTTTCAATTGCACCGGCGTGCCATCTCAACCATCACCAAATAAAATTTCCAATCGTAAACCCTTGGCTTTTTCTCTACAACATCCCATAAGAGCTCCATGATGATACCCTGGACTCCAGCGTTGGCAAAAGAGATGAACCACTGCATCATCAGGTCATAACCTTCGGAGGACGATACCGAGTCAGCGACGCCCGTCGTCTTTAACAAAGGTAGTAAGAGATACACATGCCCCTCCTCATGTCGTCGTCATCGGTGCCGCTGCTTGTTAGCTCATAATTTCATACATATAAATGCCCAATTTACTTACTCATTTTGCTCAGTTTCTTAGAATTCTGAGTTATTTGCCTCTCTTTGTGTGTTTTGTAGGCCAATATAGCAAAAGAGGATAATTCATGAAATTCAAGCATGTTAAGGCCTGATTTGGATGAATGGAAAAAGAGCTTAAAGACAAACCCATTTTGGCTACAACCCCTTGCCAGTCCAGTTTCGTAGGTCATATTGCAAGATTTGTTTCAGCAACCTACACAGCTCGGATGAGGCAGACTTCTTCATAAAAGTTGTTCCAATGGTTGTCTATTATAACATATCCAAAATTCAGCCTCATGATGGATTTTGTCAGGGTGCCAAATGAGTTAGCAATTTGTTTCAGCCTTAACTTCTTCCTTCGACCTTGGATTGGCCCAAATGACATGTGGCTGAAAAGAAGACATTCTGAACTTCAAGTTTGAGGGCTCAAAGTCATCATTTGCTTAAGGGAAGCCCAATTCATAAGCCCTTGAAGTTGCTGGTCATGCTGACCTAAGGATGAGCTAAGTGTGCTTGGTCATAATGACGTAAGCATGAGGTGTTTTTGATTGTGGGGAAGTTAGGCGAAGCAGATGCATTTCTTATATTTGAGTGGAGTATTGCAGCAGCCAAAGGGAATAAAACAAGATAAAGTAGGAGCTACAACACTAAGCCTAAAGAGAAGAAGAATTGTTTTCAAATGCAAGTGTGTTTTAGGTGAAATAGGTGTGGTTAGTGAACTTAATTGTATAATCTGATTCAACTAACCCTTGTGCCTATAAATAGAGAGTCTCTAGAAAGATAAGAAGTTAAGAAATTGATATCCATCATTTACGCTTACATTGTACACAAAGAGAGGGAAAGTTGAGAGTCACAAAGGGAGAGAAGAGAAGGCAGCATCTGGGAGGCTTTGGCCTCCTGGCAGCCATGGAGATGAATCTTTTCTATTTCTAGCATGTTGTCCTTATCTTCTTCTCCTCCTTTTGTCTTCTATTTTCTTATTGTAGTTCCTTAGCTTTACTTTGTTTTTTTGTCATTAGTTTTAATAAACATCTTGCTAGTCTTGTATCATGGTTTGAGTTTATAAAGTTTGATTTCATTCATGAATTCTTCTTCACTGTTTTAATGGAGTTGTTTTGCATCCTTTGATTGATCACATAAGGTTTTATGCATTTTGCTCTTGTTGGGAAGGTTTGGGGATCATCTTCAGTCCATCCATTAGCAACTCATGAACTACATAGAAATGGTTCATGTGATTTGGGTTCTAGGAATCCTAATGTAAACATCATACTTTGGGGTCTTTGTGATGTTCAATGCAATTTGATCCAAACACCATGGACTTATTTGTAAGCATCGTCATGAGTGAATCAATTTGTTTACTTGCTGCCATAACATGATTAGAACAATTAGGGTGGATTCTAAAACCTCATCATCTTATTGTCTTAGTTCTTTTCTTTTCTTTCTTTTTTGTTTTCTGTTTTGCATGGGGAAATTGAATTGGATCATTCAATCACGAATCCCTGTGGAATCGACCTCGCACTTACATATGCTAAACTACCAACGATTTATGCACTTAGGAGTATCACAAGTTGAGGATGCAGCTGAATCCATTTTGGTGTAGCTGAATCGACGCAACACTGTCGGCATTGGAAGGTGTAAAGACCTTGATCAGAGAAACAGAGGTCATCTAGTGCATGGTCCTATGTCGGAAGATGCGAAGGTTTGTGGAATGGAGGTGCATGGGGATATGTGGGTGGGTGTTTTGGGTGAAGGGGCGGAGAAAGTGAGAGGAAGGGAAAGGGGCTATTTGTGAGAAAAGGCAGGGGAAAGAAGGGGGAGAAAGACCCAAAGGTGGTCCCTTGTGTCACGGGTCGCACATAAGCAAGTTCTACCTTGACTCCATTGAGACATTTATGCACTTATAAGGTAGTCTAAGTGTGGAAGGGCGAGCTTAAGAGCGAGAATGGTTTATGTTGGCCGGGTTGCACATGTGAAGGGTATTTTGGGTATTTACAAAGGTTACGGGGGGAATCTAAGTAAGCTAAGAATACTAGAACATTCGTGATGTTGAGGCGCATGCAACGTAACTGACGGTTCGTCATTCGGATTTCGTATGAAGGAGTTATGCCAATTTATGACTCCTCGTGCATAAGTGATGTTCTCTCCTAACAGAAGGCTAAATACATAAAATGCTATATAGGGGGTGACATGGTGTCACGCTCTCTACCACCCCTGGTGCCTACACTCTTATGGCACTAAGCGAGCATCCTTATGACATTGGAGGTAGTCATAAGGGCGGGTATAAGATTATTGAAAGATAATCTATGTCTCCGAATGAAAGGAATTCCTAAGGACAGTTCGAACACGCGGGGCCGTTCGTATTGCGCATCGTTATGAATAGTGAGGTCAACATATGACATTCGCTAAGCCATCGGCAAGCGAGGCATTTGACAATACTCGATGGACTTGGCTTGAGTTCGGCCTTGTCCAATATGGAAGAAAGATATTCGGATGCCGGTACGCACGAGTTGCGACCCCGTGCAATGCATAGATGATTATGTGAGACATTCATAATACATATGTAGCCAAGGCTTAGGCAACATGCAAGTATGACAGCTTGCGTGTATAGCTTGAGGATGTGGACTATCTTGGTTGCTAATGGAATAACCGACAGAACTGCAAGTAAACCGATGATGTGTTGGATCGCTATGTCTTGACTCGGACATGAGCGAGCCACGAGTTAGCATGTGACATGGTCGATGCAGTTGATGTGTCATATGCAATGCTTGATGTATGGGCGTCGAGGGTTCGTTGCCGGATACAGGGTGATAGGATTGTCACAAGCTAGTGTGACTCGTTGTCGAGCCATGGGGCATGACGCCTGTGGGAGACGACACTTGATGATGAACCTTTCACTGAGTTGTGCGAGTCATGAATATCATGATGATGGGCAAAGGTTGACCAGGATATGAAGGGATCATAGGCCGCACGGGTGTGCTTTGAGCGACGAAATGTGTGTTTCGCTTCCGCCGCGCTGCGCTTCTCACTCATCCCGTGACAGATGGTATCAAAGCTGATCAATTCAAATGGTGGTTTCTACTCAAATGATCTGCACATTGGGATACAAATGTTGAAGCTCGAATCCAATGACAAATGGTACCAGAGCCGATCAACCAATAAAGTGATTTCAATGTGACGGAGTCCCACCTAGAAGAGATTGGTGATGGAGGAACTTTGGTAGCAGGTCATTGCCTGTGATGGATAGTGGTCCTGTGAAATTGGATGAAGACCCCAACGTCACTGTGGACGATTGTTGGAATCAGGTTGTGTGACGAATGATGGAAACCCGTCTTGATGCTGGATCCTATTAACGGGAGAATGTATCCAAAAGTTTGCCTTGAAGTTGTGAGAAGACATCAAGCAGGATGACTCTAAGATATGGGATGATAATTGGTTTTGCTGCTCGGTTGCCTAGTTTTCTAATCCGTGCACTAAGTGCCGGGAAGTTGGGTAGGTAGGGGTTTTGACTTGTGATGAAGTGATGTTGCTTGTTCAGTTCATGATGTGGGGAGGATGAGAGCGTGAGTTTGGTAAGAGGGTTAAAGATTGGCTTGCACTCAAACCATGACATACTACTAAAGGTTGTGGCAAACTCTGTTGGTAACAAGTGTTGAGCAGACGGTGCAAGACCCTTGTTCAGGGAAGATTTGTGATGGCTAAAGACTGAAAGAGTGCAATTTTCAAAACAAGCAAGTCACTGATGGACTAGGCTCCGTTGAGGAAGTAAGTTGCTGAAGGATTAGGCTTTAATGAAGAAGTTACTCAAGTGGTTGCTCTTGCAATTGTGGAGAACGTGTGGGTGAGGCACAATGTTTGACATAAGGTTGCAAACTAATATTCGGAACGAATGAATGTTCCAAAGTGGATCCTAGAGTCTTTCTTGCAAGGATGGTTGCTAAATAAGCAATATGTACGCACTTAATGGCAAGCAAAAGTAGGAGTAACCTGGGGGAGGATGTCTTACTTGTTTCCTTGTGGATGCTAAAGAAGTAGGGTTTGTCGAGTCTAAGTTTGGGTGTTGGTTAGGTGATTCTACTCGTAGTACGGATGACGACAAACCTTGGTGAATTGTGAAGGGCTAAAGTGTTATAGAGCTTCGCTTCGAAGACACGTTGATGCGAGGGTGAGATGACAAAATAAGTAGGGGAAACCCACAAATGCCATGAAGGTATGGCAGTGCTTAGGCGCAAACGAATGAAGGTGCCTTGGAGGACACATGGTTGACAAAGTGTTGTTGCTTGTTCAAGGTTAAGATGTGAGGAAGATGGCAGCGCAAGTTTGGTGAGAGTGCCAAAGGTTGGCAATACTTGAACCATTGCATGCCACTGGTGGTTGTGTTGAATTCAATTGGTGATGAGTGTTGAACGGATGGTGCAAGACCTTTGTTCGGGGAAGAATTGTGGGAGCTCAAGACTAGAATGGTGTAGTCTTCGAAGAGAGTAAGTCGCTGATGGGCTAGGCTCCATTGAGTGAGTAAGTTGTTGAAGGGTTAAGCTTTATGAAGGAGTCACTTAAATGGTTGCTCTTACAATTGTGGAGAATGTGTGGGTGAGGCACAATGTTTGACATAAGGTTGCTAACAAATATTCGGAATGATGGAGTGTTCCAGAGGTGGATTCTAGAGCCTTACTTGTGAGCATAGTTGCTAAGGACATTGAATATGTCCACACTTGATGGTAGACAAAGTTCGAGTAACTTAGGTGTTAACATATTACTTGTTCCCGTGTGGATGCTATAGAAGTGGTCCTGCCGAGTCCGAGTTTGGGGCGTTGGTAGTTAGGTGGTTCTACTCGTAGTAGGGATGATGTCTAACCTTGGTGAGCTATGATGGCCTAAGCGTTGTGGAACTTTGTTGTGGAGGCACATTGATGTGAGGGTGTGCTGACGAGATAAGTAGGGGAGAACCACGAATACCATGGAGGTATGGTAGTGCAGATGCACAAACAAATGGATGTGTCGTGGAAGACACACGGTTGGTTTACAAGCCACACCCAGGCGGGGTGCATCTCTTTCAATGTGGAGAATGTGGAAGCACCTGACCAGCGAGCTATGTGTTTGTTCAATGGTTGAGTGCGACAAGAGACAGAGGTCTCAACCCAAAGAGGGACAAGATGTGGAACTTCGAAAGGAGTTGAAATGTCACACCCCAACCTTTTTATATATGTATATTTTTTATTTTATATATTGGGAGTGTGAGGTAAAAGAAAAACTAAAACTAAAAATTTAAATATCAAGTAACATGAAGATTGAACATAAACTTATATTTAAACCAAAGTAATTTACATTGTAATTTTACAAACAAAATAACAAGAAAGTAACAAACTTTAAACAAAACATTCAAAACTATCCACAACTCGTTCTTCTTGTTTCCTCCTCACAAACTAAACTTCAGATTTAGAACCTGCAATAGATTTAATAAGGGGTGAGCACTACATGCACAGTAGGGGTCTATGTCTTATGTGATTAGTGAGATTTATAATGTAAAATTTATGCAATGCATGAATGAACTTCAATTCTACCCACTTCGTTAATCTATATAATAAGGCAAACAAATCTGCAAGTCCCATACCATGCATTTTACCACTGTAATTCAGAATACCCTATTATATAAACTAACACCCATAATTCTCCTTTTGCTAGTCATCTTGTCTACACCATTGATCTCCAAGCCCAAATCACTCAATCGACAATTATACCGCCGATTTCCTAGTCCACTGTGCACATGGGCTCGCCTGGACTTGGTCCCTACAATGGTTAGACTCAACTACATAAAAGAACCTTCCCATTACCCTATTTTCCATACTTTCTTTATCAACCCAAGAATTCCAACCACCACCGATAATATATGAACATGTCAAAATTAATCAAATTATAATAATAATTGACACCATGTAAACACCCAATATCAAGGATAATAATCAAATAATATTACCAAGCATAATATAGTGTTCACAATATTTAATCAAATCAATTTATGTAAAGCCTCCCCAAGAAAACCCCTACCTCAAATCCAAAGCTATTGTATAACTCCTAGTTGTAAGTCCAAACACTTTGAGCATTTCCAAAACCTCACCACACTTAGTCCTCACTCTTTTTTTCTTTTGTCTACGATTTTTAGTAAACTAACACAATTTGAAGAACCTATGATCCAAGAACTATTAGGTAGGGCTATTTATAGTAAGCTAGAGTCAGCAAAGATATATAGATGAAGCTTAATATTGTGCCACCTAACTAGCCTATAGTTTGCTAGATTCCCAAATAGCCTTATGTGTTGGCTTTGTAGAGTGCTTAGTGAGCACTCTCCAATTAAGTTTATATATATAAGAATACCTATTGTGCTCACACCTCATGTTTTAATTGGTTTTTGAGGACTCCATAATGCAACACGTCAATCTTTAAGAGAAACCTTAGTAAGCAACAAAAAGCCTTTCTAAATGCTTTTTTAAAGTGTGTATAAATATTAAATAAGGTTGAAATGAATTGATATAGTTAAAGCCATATAATAAGATTTGATAGGCTATAGCTAGATTCACGTGGCTTGCCATACAACTAATATATATATATTATTGAAAACTAAAAATTTTAAATATTTAATTTTTATTAAATATTAATGTACATATTTAAAAATATGGGGTTTCACATGAAAAGGGTGAACACAGTGATGCATTGTGGTCCATGGAGCGAGGAGATGAGGATATTCCTATATGGTGTTATATGGGGCAGTGTAGTGGGCATATCGACGAGGACATCACCACTATCAGTGGGGGAGAATGTCACAGATCGCACATAAGCAAGTGCTATCATGATTCCATAGTCGGTAGTGTAGGGGGCATGTCGATGGGGATGCCGATACTATCACTAGGGGAGAATGTCACTGGTCGCACATAAGCAAGTGCTACGTGACTCAATTGGGACATTTATGTGTTTATGAGGTAGTCTAAGTGTGGAAGGGCGGGGTTAGGAGATAGAATGGTTTATCTGAGGAAGCTAAGAATACTGGAACGTTTGTGATGTTGAGACGTATGCAACGCAACTGACGGTTCTTCATTCGGAGTTATGCCCAATTATGACTCCTCGTGCATAGGGGATGTTCCCTTTTGACAGAAGGCTAAATGCATAAAATGCTATATAGGGGGTGACATGGTGTCATGCTCTCTACTACCCCTGGTGCTTACACCCTTGTGGTACTAAGTGAGCATCCTTATGACATTGGAGGTAGTCATAAAGGCGGGCATAAGATTGTTGAAGGATAATCTATGTCTCCGAGGGAAAGAAATTCCCGATGATAGTACGAACACGCGGGGCATTTGTATGGCACATCGTTGTGAAGAATGAGGTCAACGTATGACATTAGTTATGTCGTCGACAAGCGAGGCATTTGACAATACTTTAATGGACTTCGCTTGGGTTCGGCCTTGTCCAATATAGAAGGTCGATATTCGGATGCCAGTATGCACAGGTTGTGACCTCGTGCAATGCATAGATTATTATGTTGGACATCCGGAATACATATGTCGCCAAGGCTTGGGCGACATGCAAGTATGACAACTTGCGTGTATAGCTTGAGGATGTAGGCTATCTTGGTTGCTAATGGAATGACCGACATAAGTGTGGGTAAACGGACGGTGTGTTGGATCCCTATGTCTTGACTTAGACATGAGCTAGCCACGAGTTAGGCATGCAATGTGGTCAATGTAGTTGACGTGTCTTATGCAACGCTTGATGTATGGGCGTAGAGGGCTCGTTGCCAGATGCGGGGTGATTGTATTGTCACAAGGTAGTGTGAGTCGTTGTCTAGCCGTGGGGGCATGGTGCCTGTGAGAGACGACATTTGATGGTGATCTCTCGCAGAGTTGTGAGAGTTATGAATATCATGAATATGGAAGAAGGCTGACTGGGATCCGAACGGATCTTGGGCTGCACTGGTGTGCTTTGAGCGGCGAAATGTGTGTTTCGTTTCCATCGCGCCACGCCGCTCGCTCATCCCGTGACATTTGGCTGAGATAATGGTGTTAACAAAGCAAGACTCAAAGGTGCTACTGCCTTGGCTGAGATAATGGTGTTAACAGAACAAGACTTAAAGATGCTATCTTGCCTGGGAAAGATAACAGTGCTACTAGACCAAGGTTTAAAGGTGGTGCCTTGGTTAATAGAGCCACAGATTAAGAAATGCTAACTTACAAAGAGGATGTGACGGAAAAGGACGTATGTTAACAGACCAAGAGTTTAAAGGAGCTAACTTGACAAACCAGATAACCTTAACATTGAAAAGGTAACTTGCAGCAAAAGAGCAAGCTTTAAAAATGCAATCTTGGCAAACAGTGAGATAACGGAGAAAAGGTCCCTTCCAAAAGAGCAGCTTTTCTTCATCTATTTGGTACTGAAACAGACAAAATAGTAAGACTTACATGTACCCCTATAAAATAATAACTTTACCCTAAGTCTGTTCTCTGTTGACTAGAGTCTAACCAAACAAAATTCATCAAACTTTTCATGTGTTAGCCTTTTTCAAAAACAGATTTGTTGTTTTTCTCAAGTCAAATTTTCAAAATTCTAAAAATTACGTCTAGTTAATAAAAGGGTATTGTAAAGTTAAGAAATGAAATAATCCATTAAATGAAGCTAATGTATAGTACCTATGAGTGTGAGTTTTGCCCCTCCCCTTTTCTAACTTTGGCAACAACAAAAATGAAGCTAATGTATAGTACCTGTGTGTGAGTTTTGTTCATCTTCTCTTTCTTAATATCAGGAAACTATAAATATCAATCACGTAAAGGAAAATCTTTACTATGGTGTACTAATAAAGTATCTTTCCCAAGAATTACGAACTTCTGCATTTAGTTCATGTGCAAATATCCGCATTTAACTAAATTTAAGTGACTCAAACAATCTAATCATCCAGCAGATGACACATCATCAAATTGTAAATCATTTTTTTAATTAACCAAAATCCATGGTAATCCTCACGTTATAACGTTGTTTGAGCTTTTTCTTTTACGCGATTCCTCCCCCTTCTATCTTATGCGTGCTTTTTTTTTTTCCTCTTATTACAAGAACTAATAGACTTTATATTATAGAAGGGCTTTTGCAAACCCATGGCCCTGGGATAAGATTAACTAGTGATGATAATGTCATATGTCAATCTCTTGTAGAGAATTGTACATTGATTTGTCATGCATGCCACCAGTGTAAACCCACCGAGATGAAGAGTAAATTAACTAGGCACGTTTTATAAGTTTTTCTATTATTAAGCAAATATCATAAAGGAACCCAAAATATCACATCAGGGAAAAGTGAAATAGTTAAAACTCCTAGGTTCGATCCCCCTTCTCCCAATATTGCTTGTATAAAAAAAAATATAAAAAAAAACTTCAATATTGGGTGCTTAACTTTCTCTATTTGTTCTAATTTCAATGTACACATTCAAGTTATCACTAAATAAAACATAGTCAGATTTCAGTGCCAAAAGCTCAAAACCAATGCCAAGAGCCATGAACATAAGAAAAGTTGAAAAACAAGAGCAAAAATATGTCTAGATGTAGGATTTCTCATTGTAACTCTCATCAAAATAGAAAGACCTATTTGAGAATATCTTTTCTTTTTGGCTAAATCTATCAGAGGCCAGGTGTCTTCTTCTGTTTGTGGTTGAGAGAGTAAAGGCCAGTTTGGGATTGCTGTCATCACTTTAAAAAAAAGTTATTTATGTTGTGCTTTGAAAATAATTAGTTGGAGAGCTACTTGGTGCCTCAATGGCAGGGGTTCAAAACCCGTTGGAAGCACTTTGTGGCCAGGGGCAAGCTGAACCCCGAGCGGAATTAATCCCACTCTTCGGGTGTGGGGACACCTCGTGGTATTTACCAAAATAATAATAATAATAATAATTAGCAGTGTCAAAATCGTTTGGTGAATTTTAATATAAAACTGTTGTAACTGTGAATAATAACTCAAATAAAAATGATGTTGAAATTGTTATGCGCTAATTATGTAGTGGTAGTGGAAGTGGCGAAAGAGATGGAGGTGAAGATGGTGGTGAAAGAGGTAGTGGTGGTGGAGATTGCGGTTGTGGAGGTGGTGGAGATGGAGAAGAAGGAGGTGATGGTTGTGGTTGCGGTGGCGGAGGAGGATGTGGTGGTGATGGTTGTGGCGGTGGAGGTGGTGAAGGTGAATGTGGTAGTGGTGGTGGTGGTGCAAATGGCGGTTGTGGAGGTAGAGGTGGAGGTGGAGGAGGAGGTGGTGGTGGCGGAGGAAGATGTGGTGGTGGAGGTGGCAGCGATGGCGGTGGAGGTGGTCTCATTTTAAAAAATTAATGATGGTATTTTGGAAATTTAAAAAATTCATTAAAGGCTTATTTCTATTTCTTTAAAAGCAGCTTTGAAAAGCAACCCAGAACCTACTTTTAAAAGTTGCTGTCAAAATTCCACTGCTTTTAAAATAATCAAGATATCTTATTTTTACCAAACACTTTAAACTGTTTAACTTTAAAGTGAAGCAGGTTTTGGAAAAAAAAAAAAAAAAAAAAAAAAAAATCCCAGGGCCTAAGGCTACCTAGTTAGACCGATGACTGAGCCCGCATATATGTAGAGAAACTCACCTAATCCACAACTTGAATAAAGATTATTTTGTTGAACATGTATTCATTTTGATAATATATATATTTTTTATTGTACATTTAATATGTCTTTGTTTTATGTTAAATGTATTCTTTTTTTTTTTGTTTATATGGTTTTAAAGATCATTATATTTTAAGGTAAAAATTTTAGCTAGCAACACATAGGAATAGGTATTAAAGCAAAAAAATATATATTATATGAAATGTCAACAAAATAAAAAGGTGAAATTGATCACCACAATTGGGACGTTAATAAAATTAGGGGGTGATTGTGAAAAGAAGAAAATATCCCAAAAATAGCTATAAATCCTAACTTGCCAAAAATTAAAAAATTAAAAAATTACCAAGCAACAAAAGAGATAAATGTATATATAACCTAAAACTGTACCTTGCTAATCATTCAACTTGATATACCTAACTAACTGGTAAAGTACATATTTGATCCACCTCACTGCCAGGGTAAAGACATATCTGGATGCACCTCAATGCTAAGTCAAACACAAATTATATGCATAAACTTGTCGTTTCAAACTAATGGCACATGTTGTAAATATCTCAAATATATTTGCTTATGTGGCCACACAATTGGTTTGGTGGACTGCAATATTGACAAGAGTCAATTAGGCCCCGTCTAGTAACGTTTTTGGAGAATGTTTTCTCAAAATATTTTCAGAGAATAAAAACGAAAAACGAATTTGTATTTTCAGGATTTTGAGAATGTATCTGGTAGATTAATTAGAAAATAGATTCATAAAGTAAAAACATTAAAAACGTGTCCGACAGTACATTTTAAGAATGAAAGTGTAATTCTAATTAAAATGCATCAAAAAATGAAAATAGTCCAAACTTGTGTGATAGTACATTTGGAAAATAACAAAAACAACGAATGTACAACTTTATTAAATACATTATGTAATTATGTATAAAAAAATAAAAAAATTTGTTCGGAGATTGCAAAATGTGTTTTCGTGTTTTCACTGAAAAGGCTGAAAACGTTGTTTTGTTGTTTTCAACTTTTGTACGTGAAATTGAATTCATTTTCACAATTTTGTTTTCCATGTTTTCTCTCTGTGCTGTTGGTCTGTCGCGAATCTCGCGGCCTGGTGTTCCGGGCCGAGGGGATGCGTGTCAACATGTGACGTCCTTCTTTTGGATGCGGTGTGATTGTGCGCGGGCGTGCCAGCATGGTCTACCGTGCGTCGAGATGATGATGAGGTTTGGGTAGAAGATGGTTTAAATGTTGCGTCTGTTTCGCGTTCGACTCCTAATCAAACGATTGTGGCCGAGTGAGGAACGAATCTCGGCCGTTAGGTTCACGGCCTGAGCTACAAGGCCGTTTAGTGGTGGTGTTGGTGGTGGTTTTTAGGCGGTGCTCCGGCGCGTTGCTCAGAGAGCGACGGTCATATGATATATGGGGTGAGTGAGGCGATAATAGAGATGGTGCTCCGGCGCCTTGAAAATCAAGGGTCGTATGATATATTGATGAATGGATTTTCCTTACAGTCTACCACTACTCCTAAGAAAGCAAATAAAGGTATTGAAAGTGCATTACAGGAAAATATAATTTGCTCTGTGGGAGGCTTTTGGTTTTGGTGTTTGAACCCTCTGAATGTAGTCCTGAGCTTAGTATTTATAGGAGTCCTGGAGGGACATTCGAGGCTGACAAGACCTGCGTGGTGGAGCCTGACCGGGGCAAGTGGGTAATCAAATCGGCATTTGGGATCGTGAAGCATAGTGGTCTGGGGTTGAGAAGCATGGTGGTGTGACCCCCATAAATTTCAGCAAATCTCAGCCACCGCCCTGATCGTGGGTTCTGCCCCATTGGCCATGGGAACGCATTTAATGCCCTGGTCTGGTGGTTGGTGACCTGACCCTAAGTCGTAAGATTACTTGTGAGAATGTCTGCGCCTAACCACCCTGATTCCCATCACCAAATCCTGACTTCAGTCACTTCCCTCGTGCATTGAATGCTTCTTGTGACTAGTGGGTTTTGCTGCGAAGTCAGGGCATGTTTACATATCAGTAATGGAGAAACTAAGGAATCAAAGAATTTAGGAATCGGAGAATTACTGAATCGGTATGGGAAGAATCATTCCCATTAAGTTGTTTACTAAACATATGGAATCAGCAATGGAATGGGATTGATTCCCATTGTTATTGTTTACTAATTTGCATGAATCAGAATCCAAATTAATTTTAGAATTATGGTAAAGTGATAAGGGTATTTTTGGAAGTTATTAAGAGAAAACAGGAATGGGAATCGTATCGACTACTCCCCCTAGTTGATCTGATTCCTAGTTTTGAGGGAATGTGATTACGGATTTTGAGGTGGGGCCCACTTATTTTTTCATTCATGATTGCAAGTAAACGCAGGAGAAGTCAGGAATGGAAATCATTCACTTTCCTCCCATACCCATTACTGATACGTAAACATGCCCTCAGAGGCATTACTTTATTAAATAGAGCGTGGGGCCCTGAGGCCATGTGGCGATTCAACCACAGCTTTTCAGACCGTGTCTTTTACAGCCTTTGGCCTCGGCCTTTAAAATTGCAGTTGCGAGGCCGAGGGGATTCTGCATTTGCAGCTTTTCTTCTGCTCTTAGGAAGGCGAAATGCCTGACGAAACGGTAGGCGCCAGGGCCGAAGGGAAGTCCCTTCAATCAGTTCATGACCGTGATTTATTAGGTACAAACACATGCCTATCGAACGCAATCTCACCTATTTTCATTTTGGGAAAACAGAAAACGGGCTCGTAAAACATTACCTAATGGGTCCTTAGTGTCCTGCATCCATTTGTACCCCTAAGAAGCCGTAAATTTTTTGATAAAAAATAAGTAATTTTTCTAATACTAAAAGAGCATTATGTTTTGGTTAGAAGAAACAAAAAAACATCAAACTGACAGCCGCATAATTAAAAGGATTTTTATTTAATAATTATTGTAGTCGTTGAGAATAATACCAAAGGAAGGAACATGGATGATGAAGCATGTGAGTTTAATTCAACACTGATAATTAAAGTTTAGAGGTGATCGCAACTCCAATGTTACAAAACAAGCTGGCGTTGCGGGTTCTTTTGATTAGGGAAAGATCCCTGAAGCTACTACCATTGATACTCATCTCCAGTCCACAGTTAGAGATCTCGAAATCGGCATTTTGGATGTCAGTGTTGGCCTTCGCAGCATCCTGCTCCACCTCCCCTCTTGCGGTTTTGAGCGAAGCCACCGCTACTTTGTACGAAGCACCACAGATATCAAGAGTCTGTTTGTAGGGCAGGTTCTTGATCAAGAGGTCGACGAAAGCTAGGCAATCTTCTGCCAAGGCTATGGTCAAGTCGAGAACGATTTTTGCAAGGTCAAGGAGATTCGTGGCGGATTGTGTTCGGGGATCCGAATCGAGAAACGGCTTGCAGTAACGGTTGCCTGGGACTTGGCTACAGACACTTTCAACTAAAGGAGTCGATGCATTTGCTGGTGAAGGAGATGACGAGAGAAATGATAAGAGCAACGAAGCAAATAACAATGTTGTCAATAACTTGAAGTAACCACTTGGGGAGGCCATTATTTGTTGTAAATTGCTAGTGAGGGTTTGTGTGTGTATATATATATATATATATATGCATATATAGGAGATTATTGTGACATAAATATATGGAAAGTCAATATTTTTCAAATTATGGTAATTAAGGGTGTTACTAAAATAGGCCAGGGTGCAGTGTATTTACTCAGCTTCTTACATCTCAACCTTTCAACTTTAATTGGTAGTCTTAAGGTGACTGTTATATATGGTGATTTGATATTATTTTATTGCCAAACATTTGTAAATGAATTCCTTGATTAAAGATTTGTGGTCGGTGAGATAAAGATTCGAATCATGACTTTGATATTGTTGATCTGAATTAGAAGAAAACATGTTACTTGGTAATTAATTTTTTTTGGCAAGTTAGGATTTATAGCTATTTTAAAGATATTTTCACCTTTTTACAAACTATCATTTATTTCTGCTAATCACTTTCACAATCACCCCCTAATTTTATTAACGTCCCAATTGTGGTGATCATTTTCACCTTTTTATTTTGTTGACATTTCATATAATATTTTCTCAAATAGATCTTTTTTATCTAGACATATTTTTGCTCTTGTTTTTCAACTTTTCTTACGTTCATGGCTCTTGGCATTGGTTTTGAGCTTTTGGCACTGAAATTTTACTCTGTTTTATTTAGTGATAACTTGAATGTGTACATTGAAATTAGAACAAATGTCCAATATTGAAGTTTATTTTTTATTTTTCATACAAGCAATATTAGGAGAAGGGGGGTATCGAACCTAGGAGTTTTAACTATTTCACTTTTTCCCACAAGTGATATTTGGGGTTCCTTTATGATATTTGCTTAATAATAGAAAAACTTTTAAAACGCGCCCTTAAAAAAGGATTAAAAAAAACTTTCTTACGAGTATAAAGACTGAAAAATGCATCAACTATGTATTTCGGTAATTCTAAGAAAATTAGCCTCTCCACACTACTTTCACTCTTGTGAGAGGCAATGTTTAATCATACACACTACGCAAGACTTGAATACTTTTATTTTTTATTTTTTTTCCCCAATTGTATTTTTCTAGACGCATGTTGTTTGTGCAAATAATCTCGCGGGAGAATATTCGCTTCTTGATCATTCAACCTTCGATCTTCCTTCTCTCTCTTCCTCGTTTCCTATAAAAAAAAGACTGGAGTAAATAGATCACACCCGGGGGGTGTTGGCCAAAGGCCCTTCGATGCCGAAGTTAGTTCGAGTGTTTGTAGAAAAACAATAGCTAAGCAAAGGGTACGGAGTTGTATGTATGTTGTGAATCAGGCGGCCGGAGCCGTGTGTGGTGGCAGGAGCCATGTGGAGAAAATATGGAGAGTGGAGAGGGAGAGAGAGCTTCGGGTATTTTTCTTGGGTTTAGGAGTAGGTTTAGATGTACCTTGAATGATGAATGAAGTAGTCTATTTATAGAAGCCTCAGGGCTAGGGTTTCGTAGAGAATATGATGAGTTTATTCTCTATCCAAATTCGTAGGGATCGAGTCGGACTTGATTATATCTCTTTATTGAAGATAATATATGAATTAATGATATTATCTTCTCTTTATTAGGATAATATCTAAATTAATGATATTATCTTATTAAATAAAGATAATATCCTATTAATTAAGATATTTATCTCAATTAATTAATTGGCCAGATAAACTGGTTCAATTAATTAATTTAAGAGATAATCTTCTTTTCCACGTGTCGTGCCGTGATTGGAGACGGAAATATTTGCTCTCACACATGTCTCAACAATACTTATTTTAATGGCGTGTGTGTGATTAATGGCACATATTTTTCTAGAATAATGACGGCAAAAGGAAAATCAATCGCCGCTAATTAATCTTCCTCCATAACATGACATAGAGAGTGCTACTTAGTTACTCCAGAGCCTCAATGCACTAATGAACAATAGATCAACATATGTTGACTAAAAGTCGGAGAACACCAAAGATCTGACAAGATCCAGAGGAAAATCACGAATATGAAGTTCTCTCTCTCTCTCTCTCTCTCTCTCTCTCTGGGGCTAGGATTGTTCTGGCATTCTTTTTAAATTTATAATTAGAAAGACTGTCCCAAAAAATGACACATTATTAATTATGTATAAAATGGTACATTCACAATTTATTTAAATAAAAATAAAAATAAAATAAAAAATATGTGCCGTAGTTATCCATAAAAACAGGATAAGTTTTTTTTTTTCCTAGGAAAGGGATTCTGAGAGCCTCTGCATTTACCCGCATTTCGTTAAATCTAAGCCACTCAAATAATTTAACTATCCAACATACGACACATCATCAAATATTAAGTTAGTTTTTTTAATTTTTTAATTTTTAATTTCCCAATACTCATTGAGGATTTTGTTTAACGTGCTTCCTCCTCTTTGCAATGAGGCAATTGAGTGTTTAGGTGTTAGAGTTTTGAATAGGTTGAGAGAGAAGAGAGAATGCAGAGAATGAATCAATTCGTATATATTTTTTTTCTATTGCACTGTTCTGTCTATTTTGAATGAGCACGCTATCTGTGAGCTATATGTCTAGCTGGATACAATTACATCACTTTGTATCTTAGCCCTTCATCTATAACTGCTTAATAAAAACATTACACGTGGCTTATAAACCTTTTACTACTAAAGCCTAACACCAGTCATTTTATTGACTGAGAGAATACACCATTAGCTGACCAGGCTTAATTCCATTTCCTATCAACTCACTACTTACATTTCAACACTCCCCTTTAAGTTGTGAGCTGATTTCACACCAAGCTTCTCTCTAAGATAGCTGAACCGATCCTTGGCCAAAGCCTTTGTAAAGATATCTGCTAGCTGCTCATTCGTAGGGCAATAGATCAAATCCACAGTTCCTTCTTGCAAAGCATCTTTAATAAAATGATACCTCCGATCAATATGCTTGGTTTTCTGATGGAAAACAGGATTCCTTGTAATGGAAATAGCTGAAATGTTGTCACAGTGGAGAGGTGTAGCTTCTGTTTGAAGTTCTCCAAAGTCTTCTAGGACAAATCTCAACCAAATAGCTTGTGTTGTTGCTTCAGAGGCACTGATGTATTCAGCTTCTGCAATAGAGAGTGCAACACAATTTTGCTTGACTGAGGCCCAAGCAAACACTCCACTCCCAAAAGAAAAAGCGTATCCAGATGTGCTCTTGCTATCATCCACTGAGCCACTCCAATCGCTGTCACAATAGCCAATTAGAACTGCCCCTTTTCCTTTCACATACTCCAGACCATAATCCAAGGTTCCTTTTACATATCTAAGGACACGTTTTGCTGTTCCAAGGTGTTTGCTAGTGGGACAATGCATAAACCTTGCAAGCAGACTAGCTGCAAACATAATGTCGGGTCTAGTAGCTGTGAGATACAGCAGACTCCCAACAATCCTTCTATATTGCTCTTCACTTGCCAAACCACTCCCATCATCCTTACTTAGTTTCTCTGAGGTAACTAGTGGAATAGACACCGGTTTACACTCACTCAAACCAAATCTGTTTAACAGAGTTGTTGCATATTTCTTCTGATGAATGAATATGCTTGTTGGTGTTTGAATGACTCCCATTCCCAAGAAGTGATGCAAGAGCCCCAGATCAGTCATTTCATATTTCTCCTTCATGTCCTTCTTGAAGTCTTCTAACATCTCTTGATCATTTCCAGTGTAGACAATATCATCTACATAAATGGATACTATCAATATGCTTGCTTCACCTCTTGTTTTGACATAAAGAGTAGCTTCACTTTGGCTCTTTGTGAAACCACACTCAGCAAAATAACCATCAATTTCACTATACCAAGCTCTTGGAGCCTGTTTCAAGCCATAGAGAGCTTTGTGCAGCTTGTAAACCTTGCTTTCACTCCCCTTTATCAAAAATCCCTCCGGCTGATCTACATACACTTCTTCCTCTAAGACACCATTTAGAAAAGCTGACTTAACATCTAATTGGTACAGCTGCCAACTCTTTTGTGCAGCTAGTGCAATTAGAGTTCGGATTGTGTCTAATCTAGCCACAGGTGCAAACGTTTCATTGTAGTACACCCCTGGTTTCTGAGAGTATCCTTTAGCTACTAACCTTGCCTTATTTTTCTAAACTGAACCATCCAGATTTAGCTTAGTTTTAAACACCCATTTAACCCCAAACACTGGTTTATCCATAGGCCTGTCAACAAGCTCCCATGTATCATTCTTTTCTATCATGTTCAACTCATCTTTCATTGCCTTCATCCATGACTCATCCTTCACAGCTTCTTCAAACTTCTCAGGCTCCATTGTTCCCAGTCATATGATTACTGCAGCCACTGTCTACATACCATTCTCCATTTGCACTCTTCTCTGAAATTGCACAATTAGCAAAAAACAGATTTCCTCTTACTTCTACTTGACTTGCATTGTTTGCTTTCTGCACTCCTTTGTTTGCAGTACAATCTCTAGCCCAATGTCCAAATCTATCACACTTATAACACTTAGATTGGCCCTTATATCTACATTCCCCAAAATGGAATTTCGAGCAAACTTTGCATTGAGGCTTCACTCCATCTTGATGCACATATTGTGATCCATTTGAGGTCTGTGCAGCACCAGATTGTTGTGGCTTCTGCCTAGACTCCCATGGTTTATTGTTAGACTTCCAATTCTTCTGAGATTTAGCAGAACCAGTTTGAGAACCATTCTTATTCTGCCCTTTTGTTTCAACTGAGAAAGAACCAAAAGCCTTCTCAACTGTATCCACATTATGCATATCAAACCGCTGCTCTTGACTCTTCAATATTGCAATAACCTCCTGCAATTCAATAGTCTCCAAACTCTTTGTATTTTCAATCACCAAACAGATAGGATCATAGACTCTACTAAGACTAATTAATACCTTTTGAACCAGCCTCTCGTTTGATAACACTTCTCCAAATGTTTTTATTTGATTTATCAACTCATTCAACCGAGTAAGATATGCAGTTAATTGTTCACCTTCACGCATTCTCATATACTCAAACTCTCTTCTGAGATTCTGAAGTTTCACTGACCTGACTTGATCACCACCGTGATATTCACCATGAAGCAGATTCCACGCCATCTTGGCTGAGTCAGCGTTGGCAATCCGAGGGAAGATCTGGTCAGAAACTGCGTTTTGGATGATGCCCAGAGCCTTCGCGTCCCTCATGAGCACAGCGATCATCTCTGCATCAGGTTCTTCTTCTGATGCCTCTTCAGCCGTGTTCTTCTTCTTCGAATCAGGAGCTGGAATCCCTTTTTCTACCAGACTCCATAGCCCAAGCGATTTGAAAATCGTTGTCATCTTAATCCTCCAGAACTCGTAGTTCTCACCGGAGAAGATCGGGGTTCTTACTTCAGAACTTCCAGATCCAGCCATCTTTTGGTCCGATTCAAGCAAATTCTTCTCAGTTGCTGAGCTGAGCTTCGATTGAGCTCAGTGACCTCACAGATTACGCCCAGATCAAAAGACCCAACCTGGCTCTGAGGCCATGTTAGAGTTTTGAATAGGTTGAGAGAGAAGAGAGAATGCAGAGATAAGAGAGAGCAGAGAATGAATCAATTCATATATATATTTTTCTATTGCACTGTTCTGTCTATTTTGAATGAGCACGCTATCTGTGAGCTATATGTCTAGCTGGATACAATTACATCACTTTGTATCTCAGCCCTTCATCTATAACTGCTTAATAAAAACATTACACGTGGCTTATAAACCTTTTACTACTAAAGCCTAACACCAGTCATTTTTATTGACTGAGAGAATACACCATTAGCTGACCAGGCTTAATTCCATTTCCTATCAACTCACTACTTACATTTCAACATTAGGGATCTTTGAGATTGGGGGGGGGGAGGAAATTGCAATGAGCTCAATTGAGTGTTTAGGGATCTTTGAGATTAGGGATAGACACGACTATGTAATCTATGTAATGTATGTAATTGGCTGGTGTCGATTGTTGTCTTTCTTCCTTCTTTCATCATGTTCTTATGCGTGTATTTCAAATTTTAATATCTTCATCTCTGTGGGTTTACACTGGTGGCATGCATGACAAATCAATGTACAATTCTCTACAAGAGATTGACATATGACATTATCACCACTAGTTAATCTTATCCCAGGGCCATGGGTCTGCACAAAACCTTCTATAATATAAAGCCTATTAGTTCATGCAATAAGAGGGAAAAAAAAGAGCACGCATAAGATAGAAGGGGGAGGAATCGCGTAAAAGAAAAAACTCAAACAACGTTATAACGCAAGGGTTAACATGAATTTTGGTTAATTGAAAAAATGACTTACAATTTGATGATGTCTCATCTGTTGGATGATTAGATTGTTTGAGTGATTTAGATTTAATTAAATGCGGGTAATTGCACATGAACTAAATCCAGAAGTTCATAATTCTTGGGAAAGATACTTTATTAGTACACCATAGCAAAGATTTTATGTGGTTGATATTTATGGTTGCCTAATATTAAGAAAGAGAAGACGAACAAAACTCACACACAGGTACTTACATTAGCTTCATTTTTGTTGTTGCCAAAATTAGAAAAGAGGAGGGGCAAAATTCACACTCAAAGAACAAAAAGCTTATTATGAGCCGCTTTCTGTTTCGACGACTCCTTCCAGGCTCTAGCCTGCCTCCACTCAATAACCCTACCCTAGCTTCCTCCACTCATGAACGAACATAGTGTGGTAAGGTAAGTGTAAACACAAGTCACATAACCCAATAATAGGTTTACATTACTAAAAACAAGACATCCTCTCCATTTCCGCAATCCAAATTGGGTTTGAAACAAAGAGGTTACTTCCACAAGCTTTACTCTATGAATGTAGATACTATTTTATTTTATGAAAAGAAATCTTTGTTCATACAGTAAACAAGAAAGAGTCTCGATATTTTCTTCGACTGGTTTTCTCAGTTTAAACTTAAATATGACCCACGTCTCTCTTGAACTTTTTAGTTCAACCTCAGCAACAAAATAAACTCTGTTCCAATCTTTGGCAACAGAAAAGAAACCCTGTTCCAATCTCTTATTGTAGCACAAACTGAAAAGCCAACACAACGTATCCACTCTCTCTCTCTCTCTCTCTCTCTCTCTCTCTCTCACTACATTTTCCGCTCTGTTTCCGACTCATTTCAGAGTTTGCAAAGGCAAGTTCAATCTGCATGCATTGCTGAGAGCTTACAGCAGCTGGCTTTGCATTGCTGACAGTAAAGCTCATATCTTTACCAAGTAATTTTCTTCAACTCATTAGAAAGCATGCAGCTTTATCTGTTCAATATCTTCTTGTTGTTGTTGTTGTTGTGCTTCTATTTGTCCATTTCCACTGTATTTGGTTTGAACTCTGATGGGGTGGCTCTGTTGTCACTTTCCAAACATTGGACATCTGTCCCTGCTTCCATATCCTCGAGCTGGAATGCTTCTGATTCCACTCCATGCCAATGGGTTGGGATAGAATGTGACAATGACCACAATGTGGTTGGCCTGAAGCTCTCTGCTTACGGAATTTCTGGTGAATTGGGACCTCAAGTTGGCAGCTTTAGGCACTTGCAGGCTCTTCATTTGAGTGTCAACAATTTTTCTGGAAAAATCCCAAAAGAATTGGTCAATTGCAGTCTTCTTGAATACTTGGACTTGTTTGTAAATGGCTTTTCTGGTGAAATACCTGAGTCATTGTTTGCAATTCCTGCCTTAGCTTATGTAAATATGGGGCTTAACCGGTTGAATGGTTCTATCCCTGGAAATGTTGGGAATTTGAGTGAGCACACAGCTGAATTTATGTGAGAATCAGTTTTCAGGAGTGATTCCATCATCAATTGGAAACTGCAGTAAGTTGCAGGAGTTGGTTTTGGGTAACAACCAGTTGACAGGAGAGCTTCCTAAGAGTCTGAACAACCTTGAGAACCTGGTAGATCTAGATGTAGCTGTAAATAGTCTTGAGGGTAGCATTCCTTTGGGTTCAGGTAATTGCACGAAGTTAAACTCATTGGATTTGTCAGACAATAAGTTTAGCGGAGGCCTTCCATCAGGGCTTGGAAATTGTAGAAATTTAACAGACTTTTCTGCTGAGGGTAACAATTTAGAAGGGAGTATTCCATCTTCCTTTGGCCAACTGAAGTACCTCGAAATTCTGCAGCTTCAACGAAATCATTTAACTGGTGAAATTCCAGTTAGCATATGGAAGCTTCAAAGTCTAAAGCAATCCTTGTGTTCGATAATAACCTCACTGGAGAGCTGCCTTTAGTGATGACCGAGATGAAGCAGTTGAATTATATATCATTGCACAACAACCTGTTTTTTGGAGTTATACCTCAGACTTTGGGGATTCACAGCAACTTGTCAGTGTTAGATTTTACCAATAATAATTTCACTGGTAAAATCCCTCCAAATCTTTGCCATGGAAAGCAGTTAAGGAAGTTGATTTTGGGATCCAATCGACTTCAAGGTATCATACCTTCTGATGTTGGAACTTGCTCTTCTCTTTCAAGGTTGAGCCTGGACCAGAATAACCTCATTGGGGTTCTTCCACAGTTTGCAAAAAATCCAACTCTTTCATACATGGACATCAGCAGCAATGAGATTACTGGAGAAATCCCACCAAGCTTGGGAAACTGTAGCAATCTTAAAAGCATCAATTTGTGCAGGAACAAGTTAACAGGAGTTCTACCCCAGGAGCTAGGGAATCTTGCAGAACTTCGTTCTTTGAATATATCGGAAAACAATTTGGTTGGTCCTCTGCCTCCTCAGCTATCGAAGTGTACCAAAATGTATAAGTTTGATGTGAGATCAAATTTGTTGAATGGCTCCATTCCATCGAGTTTGAGAAGTTGGACAGATTTATCAACCTTGATTTTAAGTGACAACAGTTTCACCGGCGGTATTCCACCTTTCTTGTCGGAGTTTGGAAAGCTTTCAGAGTTAAAACTTGGAGGAAATTTTTCAGAGGTGGCATTCCTTCATCAATTGGAGAATTGGTTAATCTGTTTTATGCATTGAATCTTAGCAACAATGCATTGACAGGTCCGATTCCTCCAGAGCTAGGGAAGTTGAAAAGGCTACAACAACTAGATATATCTCATAACAATTTGACAGGGACTTTAGAAGCTCCAGGTTATATGAGTTCATTGATTGAGGTTGATGTTTCAGACAATAACTTCACAGGTGCAGTACCAGAGACATTGATGAAGCTGTTGAACTCATCCCCATTATCATTTCTGGGCAATCCCTACATATGTGTCAGTTACTTTCCATCATGTGGCTCAACTTGTGCAAGAAACAACAGTTTTAAGCTGTGCAACAGTCAATCAAGCAATCGTAAAGGCATTAGTATACTGCAAATTGTATTGACAGCCTTGGGGTCTTCGTTGGTCGTTGTTTCTGTGGTTTATGGACTTGTGTATGTGTTTTTCTTGCGCAAAAAGACCAAGCAGGAACTTGAGGTCGCTACCCAAGAGGATCCATCTTCCTTACTCAACCGAGTAATGAAGGCTACAGAAAATCTCAATGATCAATATATCATTGGGAGAGGAGCGCATGGAACTGTCTATAAGGCCCATGTGGCTCCAGACAAAGATTATGCTGTCAAGAAGATTCTATTTGCAGGGCATGAGGAAAGCCGTTCGAGCATGGTTACAGAAATTATAATCTTGGGGACGATTAGGCATCGGAATCTGCTGAAATTGGAAGAATTCTGGTTAAGAGAGGACCATGGTTTGATCTTGTACAGATACATGCAAAATGGGAGCCTTCATGATGTTCTACATGAAATTAAACCCCCACCAACTCTTGAGTGGAGTGTCCGCTACAGGATAGCACTTGGAACAGCATACGGGTTGGAGTATCTCCATCACGATTGTGACCCCCGTATAGTTCATCGAGATGTCAAACCGATGAACATTCTCTTAGACTCTGATATGGAGCCTCATGTCTCTGATTTTGGTATTGCTAAACTGTTGGATCAGTCTTCTGCATCAACGTCGTCCGCTGCAGTTGTGGGCACAACTGGATATATTGCACCAGGTAATTGCTCTAGTTTCATTTTCATCAAATTGTTTCTATATTTTGTGGTATACAATGTAAGGATTTGGCATATTTTGTGACAGAAAATGCATTCATACCAACAAGGAGCGTGGAATCTGATGTGTACAGTTATGGAGTTGTTTTACTTGAGCTGATAACTAGAAAGAAGGCATTGGATCCGTCATTTGGGGAGCAAACAGACATTGTAGGTTGGGCTAGGTCAGCTTGGAGCAACGCAGAAGACATTGATCAGATAGTTGATTCAAGCCTTCCGCATTCAAATATCATTAACCAAGTTGTCGATGTGCTGATGGTGGCTTTTAGATGCACTGACCAAAATCCGAGACAGAGACCAACAATGAGAGATGTTATCAAGCAGTTATTAGAAGCAAATCCCCAAGTGAGAAGCATAAGAGGCTAGCTTTTGAATCTTCCAAATAATAGGTCTAACTGGTATACTTTTTCTACTTTACAGTGTTGCATCCCTATGAGATTAGGATGATCAGCATTTAAAAATGTTTAGAGAAATTAAGACATGAATGATGAGGATCTTTTCAAGCTTGAAGTGCAGACATTTTCAAATAGGGCTGGATCCTACTGACTACTGGTGTGTATTGTCAACTAAAAATTTCGTACACATTTACACCTTAAATTAAGCTCTTGAAGATCATGTCAACTGTTACCATCGCTAGGATCATTTGCTTTGTTGAGATTTTAGTCAAAGAAACATGAGGGTGCTCATGGTTTTGTTAAATCATTGATTAGTAAGAGAAAGGGAAGAGCATGTGCCTCTTATTTTCATTCTTATTAATGTGACTATGTTAAGTGGCCTCCTTGTTAATTAGTGTCTTCTTTTTTCAAAAAATTAAAATAATAAAATGCTTTCTCATATTCCTTTTTTTTTCCTTTTAATTTGTGGAAAGAGAAACTTCGTGTTCATGAGTGGGTGAAAAATGAATTACAACCTAAAATATTTTGGAAAAAACAAAAAAAAAAAAAAAAAAAAAAAAAAAACTAAACCAAGATACCGAATTAAGAATTAGTAGAAAAAAGTGTTATCAAGCTTAAGTCTTCCCTGGCAAGCTTAAATCATGATGGTATAGACCCGTCCTTATATTGCAAGTCTTCCCATATGGTGCCATGGAATTCAGAATATTAAAGATGGGCCGACCTTCAAAGTGAATGGCCATCGCTTGAAGCCTTACCTCAAGTCACCCTTTGACATAGAGAAGACCTTGCTCCCTTTGAGTGAGCCTGCGGATTCTATCTAGTCTCCGTGCATCAAAGTCTAGCTCACGACTATAACCTAAGCGCTTCTTGGGAGGCAACCCAAGCATTCTCACCTTTGTTTTTGTTTTTTTTTTCTTTTCTGTGTGATTTCTCTTACATTTTTCATGTTTCTGTTTTTGTTGTTTTTGTTAAGTTTTGCGTCATCAAACAAAGGATTTTGTGTTCCAAAGAACAATTTTTGCATTTTTCTAGCCCTAGAATGTTTGCAGCATGTTACAGAAGCTTTTTTGGTCATTGGTTGAGTTTAAATGCCAGAAAATAGCAACATAGCCAAGTAGGTTCTTATTTTGGCCAAAATCAAAATTTCGGCCTAATGTCTTTTTTGTTGTTTTTCTGGTCAATCTGAAGCCACCGACATGTTTAGAATGGTTATTATGATGATTTGGACTAGGTTTGGGGATCTCAGGTGGCCTAAATTATGTTTTAGGACGATTTGAAGTTCAAAAAAGGACCTAAAACCCAAAAAACCCAGCTGCTGTGTTGCCCAGAAATTTGAAGATTTTTCGTCACCAAAGGTTTTTAGCGACGGTTGTTCATCAGATTTGTCGTGGCTAAAAGATTTCTGCGACGGTGTTCTTCAGATTTTTCGTCACTAAAAGTCAAATTTCCAGATCAAATTCAGACCAAATGTCATCATGATCAGATACATCTAGGAGTTATTCCGCGTCCATTGGCATTCCAAGAAACAAGTTGTGGGTGTTTGCATCCTTGTTAATTAGTGCCTTCTTTTTTTGAAAGAAGTAAAATAATAAAATGCTATCTCGTATTCCTTTTTTTAACCCCTTTAATTTGTGGAAAGAGAAATTGCGTGTCCAGAAGTGGGTGAAAATAAATTACAACCTAAAATATTTGGCAAATAAAGAACAAAAAAAACTCAAAAGCTAAACCAAGATTCCTGAATTGAGATAGAAAAAAGGTGCTTATCTTAATTTAGATATCTAAAATGTCACAGTGACTTCTTTCCCCAACCAAAGAAGCTATTTGAGAATTTTAAAATCGTTTCTTTTAGTGAAATATGTTCATCTTACAAATTCAATTAAAAATTATATTATTTTAAAATATTCAATAAGTCTTCTAGACAAAGCCTTATGCATCATGAATATTCATTCCTATTTAACCTCCAAACAACAGAATATTTGAAGAGGTATGGATAGAGATATTGTGAAGATGCTTGTGGTGGCGATTACTTTGATTATTAACTTCTCTTTAGCTTTCATTCCTTACAAAGATACACCTTCCTCCTCCCAACATGATAAAACGGACACATGGATGAGCGATGGTAAACTCGAATTTAAAGAGTGGAAATCATTTGAAAAGGTACCCAAGGATTTACAACTTAGTAAAAATTTCCTTGTAATAGAGATACAGGTTTCTTAGGATTTAATGTGGTGGCAAGGCCACAATAAAAGTCAAGCAGAGGATCCGGATCCTACAATAGAACCTTACACATGAGAACGACTGTCCATGGCAAAGGCGAGAGATTGAAAATTTTGACATATGATCTTCAATTTTACAGGCTTATATCCCTATAGCACCTTCAAGCTCATTTATAAGCAAACGCAAGAAATCTAATTTTATTGGTTGCCGAGACAACATAATCACATGAAATCAGGTGGTGATTGGACATCAATAGAGACTCCATCCCACACTGGTCAAAGAATTATACAAACTTGTATTTAAATCAAACAATTGCAATCAACAACTTTACAAACTCAATTATTCAAAAAGAATTCCTACCCATAATTATGACACCAAATATCATCCTACAGAAATGTAGGGCCATACACTAGAAAAAGAAGATGACAAAAATGACAAAAAGGATCATGGTCGACAAAAATTATATTGGAGGGAAAAAAACTTCTAAGGATACAAGGATGGTTTTCTATTTAATTTACAGGGATGAAACTCACTGACTCAGGAACTCCCATGAGATCTAACAGACGAGATTGATTGTGCTGAAACGGAAGCAGTTGGGCTGTTAAGATCCCGGTCCCCGTTTGCGGCTTTTGGTCTTCCACTCAATCTTTCTATTGCATCTTGACACATGTCATTGAACCAGTCATCTTCCGGAAGCACACTGAAATAAAAATAAAGCTCAGTATAAAATAAATCAACTGTTTAAAAGCTACCAGGACATTTTCCAGCTTAACTTGTGCTTACAAATACTACAAGCCGGCAATTTTTATCCGTGTGGGGATAGAAAACTAGAATAAGTTGCAATTTCATACTACAATGTGTATTGCTGCTTCAATATATGTGCATTTATGTTTATACGTACATATATAATTCATGATGATGATAATATTAGGAAACTAAATAAAGTAGCATACCTATTGGGATCCATGCCTGTTGCAGAAAATGCTGTCATGGCTTTCGATATGATCTCATTTACAACTCGATTCAAATTTCGAGATAGGTAACGACCTTGTGAAGCAAAGCATATGACAAACTTCATATCCAGATAGAACTGCAACAGATAAAAGAAGTTATAGTAAGAACATAATTAGTAGGACATGGCTGGTTGGGGTGGAGGGAGCATTGGGTGTTCAATGAGGCAACTCCTCAAAATTATGACAAGAGAAGACAGCTGTGATATATCATTGCGTATGAGTCCTCGTTAAGATAACCCTTTAATATGATACAATTTCTGGTCAGTAATCTGCATTAAGTTCATATTTCTAATTTAACATCAATTTCATCACAAATTTGTAGGCATGCAAAGATTGTAAGTTTTTAACCAATGTTAGGCTGTATAAATTATCAGTTAGTAAACTGGGAAGCAAAAGGAAGAAGAAAAAAAAGGGGAGCGGCATAACATCGTGGAAGTCCTTTTCATGCTTGATAGGTTGGGGATACAGTCGGCATCGAAAGATTGATTGCAAAAAACTAGAGCTATCACTGTGACAGGCCTTCTACTCTCCCTTCCCCTCCCTCTCTCAAAATAGACCAAGCCATGATTTTTCCTTCCATCCTATTTTCTTTGTTTCTTCTACATTTTAGATCTTCATTTACTTATTTTCTACTTTGTATGATATAGGTCCTTCTCACATTGCTAAAACAGAACAATCTTCACATGAAAATACAATGCAACACATACAAAATAAATAGATGGTGTGACCAGAAATTACGTACTTGTTGTAAGCCAAGGGGGCCTAAAGGCCTTGGCCCATCCTCAATATCATCCCAGAAGCTCTGGTCTTCCGAAAGCCACAATATGACAGTTTCTGTCAGTCTCATTAATAGCAATGTAGCAAATCTTTCCCTGCCTACAAACATTTCTGCAGCTATACTGGCCATTCTGTTTAGTTTTACAAAAAGTTCCTGGATTGGGAAAAAAAAACAAAAGAAACTTAGGACTTGAAAAAAATCAATAAGAAAAGCATGTAAAAAGTAGAAAGTGTTCAGATCACATGTATGCACCACAAATAAGTTGAATATGCATATACACATCTAAAGGGAGATATCATATGCCCCCTGAACTTTTGGGTCAATTCTAATGTCCTTAAACTTTAAAATTGACCAATGCCTCTTTGGAATCTTAGATTGTCTCAAAAGCACTTGCTGTTAGTTCGGACAGTCAATAACAAAAAAACAAGTATAGATAGTGTAAGGATGGCATTTCACACCTGAAGCTCATGTAACAATACTATTCAAGGTAACTAAGTAAAGTAGTTCAATTTGAAGGTACCATTGACGCTAATGCAACAGAGACATGAATATACAAATCTGTAGGCGTCCAAGAATACTTTGCAAATAAGTTCAATTTCCATATATGCATAAGATAATCCATATACATAGAATCTCTCTTCTGAGTATAATTGAACGGTACCTAGAGTATTGATAACCACAATTGTCGTAAAAGAATTTTCAAGTCTTGAAAGGGCGAAAAGGAAATTAAAATAACAAATAATGCAATAATGTACATGTATGCACACATGAAGAACGATTAGTTGTACATTACATAAGATATACATGTATTATTAATAGACAAAAATTAATTATACATAAGATATTTCTTTTATAGAAACTTTGATCCTCCAACAAGAAGTCAGAAAACCCTTAGAAAAATAAAACCAAGTTGTCAGGCAAAGTGCTAAATACACAAGAGGAGGTCCTCACAAATTTTCATAACCATAGAGGACATGTATTCTTCTTTAACAATGATATGAAACATGCAAAGCAGATTAGCAGAGGACTACTTTGAAATGAATACCACTGACTAGCAATTGCAGGTCCATTATAAAAAAAAGAAAAGAAAATAGTTCAAACAGAAATGACAATAGAGAAAAGTAGCATTCAGCATACCTGGAATATTAGGGATGGAAACCACTCAACCTCATCCACATTCCCATCCATGTTTATGTACATATCAGCAGAAAGATGGCTATCACCATCCTCTGTGAAAATGAGATCTAGAGCATGCTGACGACAAAAACTATCTTTTAATCTATCAACTGAGCTGCCCAGCCGCCTCTTCCACTCCCTTTGCTCAGGATGCCGGTTTTGCCTATCTGATGATCTTCTACGAAGATCATCCCTGGAAGCAGCCTGATTCAGTGGAGACAGCTTCATGGCTGCACGTGGAAGTAGCTCATCTGCTAATAATGATGCATTCGCCAGCAAAGCAATCTGTTGAGCTTCATTCTCAGCTATACGAACAATTTTATTCCCAGAACCTTCAAAGTTTGCTTCTTCCTCCATTGAACCCGGTAATGCTTTTATGAGCATGTTCACATATGAATTAAAAACTTGGAGCAAACCTTCCAATGTCTGACCACCCAATTGCATACTGAGCAATGGTCCTACATCCTCAAAGAAATCCTGCAAGATCAGGTAAATTATGAAGCTAAAATGAAATGAGGGATCACACACACACAGAAACTTAATTAATTGATTTTATGTGGGAGAAAAATCATTTACCTGGACCATCAAATTGAATCGATGTGCACTACTTGTGAGTTTATGTTGGAATGCTGTCGTATTAAGGGATGTACTTGAAGGCCTGCCAGGTTGCCGTGTAGCTGTTGGAGCATATGTAAGAACCCAGTCATCAGCAGCAGCTAGGGCAGCAGTGCTTTCTTCAATTCGTTTTAAATTAGCTTCTAGTGCTTGTTCAACACTAGGCCTAAAGAGTTTCAAAAGCACAGGACAAAGTGCCAAACCACGAGCTTCCAACAAGGAACAATGACCTAATGCTATTTGAACACACTCTGCGGCAGCTCTTAATCCCCCAGCAGCTGCTGATGAAGCTAATGCATGCCTTTTAATGAGAAGGGCAAAAGCCTCGGTTTGCTTTATTGCCCACATCACAAGCTCTGAAGTATAATCTGTTTCTTTGCCAAATATAGCCGAGGAATCACTGGCAGCTTGAGCAATAGCAGAGAACACCATCTGTGAGAGTGCAGCAGTATATGCTCCTCCATATGAGGTGCTCGATGGACGAAGGCTTTGCATATTATACTGATATCTTTGGAAATGTGCATTGAGCAGCAAACTGTGTGCACGAGGGCCATCCCCAAGCCTTTTAAGTGCTGATATAGCTGCACGAAGTTCACCACCGCGGGTCGAAGGCTGGCAAGCAGCCTCGGCAAGCTGATCAGCTAACCTTTGCCTGCGCTCGACAATAGAATTCTGCAGAGACATGAGTAATGCTGGATCCAACAGCTTCAGTTGTTTTGCTTCAGCAGCCACACGTTCACCTTCATCCAAGGCATCTAAAGCTTCATCCACTCTCCTCTCAGCCAACAGAACATCCAAGAGATCAGGAAATTCTACTAACCACTTTTCCAGGTCTGAAGGTTCTTTATCTTCAGAAATTAATACACCATTTGCAGTAGAACCTTCAGAAACAGATAAGGAACCAATATTAACTCCTTCAGCTAGACCATGAATCAAAGCAGCTTGAGTAGATAGCAGGTTTCTGATAGAAGAAAGCTCCCCCTCCAAATCTGATATCTCTTTGGAAGTGCTGTGAGTACGAAGAATGGTGTATCAAAAGAAATGACTCCATAATTGAAGAACAAACTAGTTTAACCTTCCAATGGAATGTGAAAATGGCATTTAAGTTAACTAAATACATGAAAGTTACCCAAACAAGAGTCAATTATGCAAAAAGGTTGACAAGAATTGGAAGTTCCTAATTACAAAAATGAAAATATCAAATACAATCACTTTGATTGTGACCATATTGGCGGTAAATTACCTTGGATACCAACTCTTATCAATCATAAAACTAAAGCAACAAGAAAACACACAAAGGTACAAAAACCGAAAATGCTTCAACTCTCACTTAAAGAACAGAACACAATTACTACGCCTTGCACCAAGTACAAATAAAATTTTGGATCTCAAATTTAATTAGCTCTGAACTCTGAACAAGTTGAAAGAAAAAAATCTGGGTAAGCCTGCCATAAACACAGCAGCAAAAACCAAACTAATAAGAAAAGAAAACTTGATACGTCCATGCAACTGATTTCATTGATAAAATTTCATACTATGTGAAATACAATTTAAATGAACCAACGGAGTGTCTTATACTTTTTACCTAGAGCTAGAAATGGTGGGAATGTTTAACATACCACACTTAAAATCTAAAGAATCTCGCTATCCAAATATTGTGTCAAATGAGTCAAAAACTAACCCAAATACCCAAGCATATACCAAGCAAATACAATGCTGTTAAAGTGAAGCACCTCGGAACATGAACATATAAAATTGCATATGAAGGATGTTACAAACTCACAAACTTCTCACATTAACCATTCAATGAAAACTCACCGTATGAATGCCGTGTAGTTAGCATAGACACTTCTACGCATTTCCTCGGCAGAAGCTCTCTTTAAGTCCAAAAGATATGAACATAATTGTCTTATTTCCTGCAAGCAAAGTTCAAGTATATAAATTTAACTTTGGCCCTTTGAAATTTCGTAATTCCATATAAAATCGAAGTTCAGAGCCTATCTGGATTTTGCTAAAAGTAATCAAATCCTACGACTAAGCAAAAAAGCATTGCATTCATAATTCTAAGAGTTCCTTCTTTTTCAACTTTCCCATGGTTTCTCAGCAACCAAACAGCGGAACAAATCAACGTGTATATCTATTTATCTGTATAACAAGAGCAAAAACTGACCTTTTCATTGAGAGAGCATCGTGACTGAACATAGCCTTGGGAATCGAACTTATCAGACTTGAAGACATTGAGGCCTTCCTCGAGCTTGACGCCGTTCTCTTTGACCGGCGTGCCTCTGGACCGAGCCGTCTTCGCCGAAGCCATCAGTCCACCAAACAGATCACAGATCAATCAGCTGAACCAGCTCCAAAATTAGGGCTCCAAGGAGCAAACAGGTGGTGACCGATCCAAGGAGGGTAAAAACTGTAATTCAAATTTATTCGCCGATAGCAATTAGGCCACGGAAATTGAGCTTCTGAGCTAAGCAAAGAGAGGGAGCAGAGAGAGAGAGAGCCGTAAAGAGGCGTGTTTTGGTGAAGAGACAGAGCCAGCCAAGCCAACGCGACTGCGATGATGACTAATTGGTTTTTGGATGGAGGGACGGTTTTGTTTGACTGCGATTTACTTAACATTGACAGCAGTTAATAATAGAAAGGAATAAGCTCTGACTCTGAATTACGGCTTCCTAATTCTTCTGTGTTCTTTATTGAGTAATTATCCTTTTACGGAATAGGTAATTTTTGAAATTTACCCAATTCATGTGTAACACATACCCTTCGTGAATTGTTAGCGTATAAGTTCCCCAATTTAAATCCATACATATGATGTGTGAGTGTCATTATTCAAATTTGAGTTCATTCTTAACCTTATAAATTTTTAACAAGTAAGACGTTAATATGTGCAATGGCAGATCCAGGAATTTTTATAGGAATAGGCTAAATAATTTTTAAACCAAATAAACTTATAAAATTTAAATCATATTTAATATTTATAAATCTTCCACTAAACTGGAGCCCACCCCAGCCTAGGCATAAATCCACCCTTGAATGTGTGCGCGGGTATGTTATTTAGTGAAAAAGTTAATATGTACTTTGTCATAATAAAAAATACCTTCGTGTACATGTAGATTAGATTAATTGGCCAAAATAGTGAGCATGCTCTTTCGCACCCAAATTCAAATTAGGTACCTATTTATATCAAGGGAATGTGATGGTTGGATATTTATTTTCACATGTCGAACATGATGAAATTATTTTTCACATTGTTCACGACATTTTTTGTCATTTTCTTAATTCGGTTTTGTTAATTGGCTGTTAGTTAGTTTGTATAATCCCCACAAATATATATATATGCAGGGTTTGTGTAATTTATTCTTTCATGATTTGTGAAGAGCTAGCTGGCTTAACTTAGCAACAAAAAATAGTATTATATCGCACAGTACTCCTAATCCAAAATAGAAAAGAGGAAACAACTATGTGTAAATATGCCAAGTGCTAACCTGTTCTTTACAGGCTGTGAAGCCTGTGCTTAGATTCCACCTCCAAGTATTTCTTCTTTTTATGTTTGGTGGAAAGTATATTTGTATTTTAAGGGTGTCTTTGATGAATCATCACAAAGGGTGGTTAGATTATACATAAACCTGCGATAATTAATAGCGGCACAAATGAAGACACAAAACAGTTTTGAGCTAGAAAGAAGTTTGTAGCTCAAGTGGTTAAGAGCATTTACACATGCTCTCGATGTCCTAGGTTCGATTTTCCCCTTCTCCAATATTTGCTTGTATAAATAAAAAAGAAACAGTCCCAAACTACTCTTATCACCTTTTGGTTAGATAAGAAAATTACATTTGCATATAATATTGTTCAAAGCAATCGTCACGTGTTCGATAATCTTCACATTATAATTAATTAAAAATTATATTAGCTTAAGAGTTATGTATAAAATCTGGGTTTTGTATAATTACTTTCAGATGTAACGAATACACCAGCAGGAGGGGAGCTAAATAATATTAATATTGCAAGAAAATTAAATTTCATGAGGGTGGTACTTGTGGTGATCTTATACATACTTTGGTTCTCAAAAAAATTAATATTAGACTTGTATATTTGTCAAACTCGTAAAATAAGATAGTCAAGATATATGAGTCTTTTATTTTATAAATTATTTCTGAAAATGGCTTATAATAACCACAACCTCAGGGCAGACCAACAGCCATATATATATATATATATATATATATATATATTTGGCCAAACACCAACAACCATACAGCTATTTTATCACCTTTTGGTTACATAAGAAATCATTTGGAGTATTATTATTAAATTGTTTGAAGCAATGATCATACATGCTGAATAATCAATCTTCATATTAAATTTTATTTCCATCATTTTAAATTATTGACTTAAAGAAATATTTTTTTTTTTTTTTTTTTTTTTTTTTTATTGGAGGAAGAAACCCCACTGGAGTTCGATCTTGGGTATCATAGGAGAGGGAGAATCCACCACCACAGTGGTGTGGGAACCCCTTGGCTATACCATATTGATTTTGTATATATCTATATATATAACTACTTTCAGATTGTAAAAGAAAACACCAAGAGGAGAGAGAGCTATGAGAAATGGCAAGATAAATTAATTAACTGTAAGAGGGTACTTAAGGTGATGATTATGGTGCTGATCATAATTAAGCTTTCCCATTTTGTGGTAGAAGTTGATCATCTTGGCCTTCCCTCTTACTTGGATGAAATATTTATTAAGCCTTCTCTCCTGTCTGGTCCTTCGGATGAAATAATTATGGACCATGATTTTATTTGGTTGCCTGTAAGACCAAAATGCCGTCGCAGTTGCATTCGAAGGGTTTGTAGGGCGGTCCAACCTAATCATGACTTCAATGATCAAGAATGTATGCGTAATTGCTAGGTCAAGTGCATCTACATATGCTTTAAAATTAATGTGTACATGTGTTTTTATTTTTTGTGTGTACGAAACAATGAAGGTTAATTAATTTTTTCTAATTAATTACTAACAGAGAAATGTAAAAGCCTTATACCGTAATGCTTGGGAGACCACATTTTATATATCACCTCTTTAATAGAAGTGCAGCCCACCGATACAATGGGTCTCACCTCTATTAGAAAGATAATATACAAGATGGTATATGGAATGTGATCTCCCTAAACTTTTTTATTTATTTATAAAAGCGCCATATTTTTACATTATATATTTGAACATTTAACATATGCTGACATAAGGAAATGACCGAGCTCAGTCTACCCAATACAAATGCGACATGTGGCCCTATCCGACTATGTAGGGCCAGTTGCTGACCACACACTCGTAGTCCGACCACTAACCCCCTGAGAAACTGACATGTTGTCAAACGGAGATGAGTCATGTGCCAATTTTAGTGCAATCAAATATGCTTTTAGTCATGTTTTTCATTCCCGCACACGACATGTAGAGGTTGATTATCATTTTGTTCGTGAAAAATTGGTTAGACACGAATTGGAAGTTGGTTCTGTCAACATTTGAGCAAGTGGCAGATATTTTCACAAAAAGATTATCCTATGACGTTTCCTTCTTCGATCCAAGCTAACGGTGTGAGATTGCCCCACCATCTTGCAGGGGTGTGACACACAAACCATTTTGGAAATCACTCCATCATAATTATATGATTGCAATCAACTCCAATTGTTTTGATTATATTTTCTATCAATTAATTGTAATTTACACCAATGAGGGTTGGTTCAATTGGTGAGGTTCTTGCACTGTGTGTAGCTCTACTAGTTTGAGTCTCGCTTCCAGCAGTCCTTATTGGTGTGCAATATATAATTTCTTATAGAAATCCATACTAGTGTCAGCTGACAATTGGGTGCTACGTGTAAGTCATTTCAGCTCGAGGTTGAGGGTATCCCCTGGCGTTGGTGGTGAGAGTAGCCAATCTGCCCCTAAACTTTTGTTCACCAAAAAAAATAGTAATTTACCTTATACAACTTTCCTTCCTTCTCGGGATGTTTGACTTGTAAACAATCACTGTATAAATGAATCGGTTTTCCTCCCTCATAATCATTGAGTTGAGATACAATATTTCAACGCTCACGTAGTGTTACTAATTCAGTCATATGACAGCTAGTGTGTGCTCTTTATTAATGCTATATTCTATGTTCATAAAATATCAATCATGTCGTCCACCTTAATCATTAGTAATATCACGTGATGTTGCTACCATAACATTAAAATTTAGATGCGCCTATATTAGACTAGCCTAAAAAATTCATCGAGTTATAACAGAGAAAATTGAAATACAAATACTCTCGTGATGGATTGAATCAAATATAAACTACTATCGTAGATTGTAATGGAACCGAAACCAAATGAACTCAAGGCTTTCCTTTAACAAAAATGGAGATGAGGCCTCCAAACTAAACAATCATTGGCAATGGCAACTACCGAAATTGCATGCTCTAATATCCAATATCAGAATTGATTTTGTTAAAACTCGAAAGAATATAGCCCCCAGAGATATGGTTCTTTTTTATATTATTTATTCTTAGAAGTTGCTTACATATAAAGCCGCCCTACACATTCAGCTATTCTCATCACCTTTACTCTTAGAAGAAAGTAAAAGTCTGCATGTTAGGTAACCTTTCAAACAAGAAAAAAAGAAACCATAAATTTTGGTTTAAGATCTGTATAGGATCAATCTTGTTCTCTTTTTTTCAAACATTGACGCAACCTCTCCTTGTCCATATATATAGAAAGGTATCGATCTCCATGCATATGAAACTCGAGCTGTCGAACCAGACCGCGACATATATGCATCCCTACCCTTGTTGCCCCACTCTCGAGTGGACAAGATATTATATGTATTAATTCTACTTGTTTATTATGTCAAAACTCGTAAGCCCTTACATCAATTTTCCAGAAGATGTTCTTGCCCAATGAAAAAAGAAAGAAGAAGAAAACAAAAAAGGTAGATTATAAATTCTTACCAGCCGCCATACATAAGCAAACGTGTAACTTTAATTTCTCAACCACCTTTTTTTTTATTTAAGGAGAAGATTGACTACTCACAACACTAGCACTAGGTCATACCCACAATTTAGAGTCAGAAGGACTTACGCGTGGCACCTAACTGTCAATTGTCACGGGTATGGATTTATGTAGAAAATTACATATTGCACACCAATCTGGCAGCGGGACTCGAACAATGGTGGGGCTACACACAGTGCAGGGACCTTACCAACTGAACCAACCCTCGTTGGTTATTTTCTCAACCACCTTTTCGTTCACATAAGAACTGACAAAAATATAGTTGTATCTTATTGATCAATTTTCATTATAATAAAATAATAAATTATATATATATAGTTTTATCTTATAAATCATGGGTTTATATTTATATTACTTTGAGATAATTAAGATGGAGAGTGGTAGGGTTTAGGGTTTAGGGAGAAAGCATCTGTGTAACCCAAGGGCATGAGCAATCCAATATTCTTCAACTCATACATCAGGTGTGTCCGTACGGATAGCTGTCAGAAAACAAAAAACACCCATGAGAATACTGGCCTGGCGGAATATAGATTCGTTATTCACAAAGTTCACAAATCAAATTACCATGCAAATGTATGCATTTTTATCAAAGGCAAATATTAACCACAATCGATTATTAATATGCTACCCATTCACACATAACAAAAATTTAAAGTATTAATATACTATTAGGAATCAATAGCCATTGCATTGTATTTTCTTCATTAGTTAGCAGATCCAAAGCAATACAACACTCATGAATGGCGACAGCATTGGAAATAACAAAAAGTTCAGGATAAATATTTTCAAGAATCTGAAATCAGCCTTGAAATTGCAGTCTGCCAGATTTTCTTCATTAGTTAGCAGATCGAAATAAGCACCATCCCCTTGAATCAAAACAGCTCACAGTGGACACTTCAGAAAACACACGACATTAACAAATCAAGTCTCAATCAAAATCTCCTCTCTCAAAAAAAAAAAAAAAAAAAAAAAAACAAATTTAAAACAACACACACAAATTTAAGAAAACAACATGCTGCAGAATTGTTAATTGGCTGTTAGTTAGTGTTGTATAATCCCCACAAAATATATATATATATATATGCAGGGTTTTATGTAATTTATTCTTTCATGATTTCTGAAGTGCTAGCTGGCTTAACTTAGCAACAAAAAATAGTATTATATCGCACAGTACTCCTAATCCATAATAGAAAAGAGGAAACAACTATGTGTAAATATGCCAAGTGCTAACCTGTTCTTTACAGGCTGTGAAGCCTGTGCTTAGATTCCACCTCCAAGTATTTCTTCTTTTTATGTTTAGTGGAAAGTAGATTTGTATTTTAAGGGTGTCTTTGATGAATCATCACAAAGGGTTGTTAGATTATACATAAACCCGCGATAATTAATAGCGGCACAAATGAAGACACAAAACAGTTTCGAGCTAATAAGAAGTTTGTAGCTCAAGTGATTAAGAGTATTTACATATGTTCTTGATGTCCTAGGTTCGATTTTCCCCTCCTCCAATATTTGCTTGTATAAAAAAATTTAAAAAATTTAAAAAAAAGTCCCAAACTACTCTTATCACCTTTTGGTTACATAAGAAAATTACATTTGGATATAATATTGTTCAAAGCAATCGTCACATGTTGGATAATCTTCACATTATAATTAATTAAAAATTATATTAGCTTAAGAGTTATGTATAAAATCTGGGTTTTGTATAATTACTGTCAGATGTAACGAATACACCAGCAGGAGGGGAGCTATAATAACACTAATATTGCAAGAAAAATGAATTTCATGAGGGTGGTACTTGTGGTGATCTTATACATACTTTGGTCATAAAAAGAGAGATATTTAGTCATATATCCATTTTTAGCACTAATAATATAAATAAATCATACACTATTTAATTTCTATAAACAAACCCAAAAAATAACAGTTGACCCTATTGAATTTAAATTTAATTATTAAATTACTTTGATGCCCTATTGAGTGTTTTGGGCTTTTTATAAGATTTTGGGGTTGCGTTTGTTTTAAAAAATCAATGACAATTTTGTAATTTAAAATAAGTTAAAAACCTTTTTGTTATGTTGTAAATGAGCTTTGAGTGTGTTTCTAAAGTCCATTTATATATGATTTTTTATATATATAATTTTAGCTCTTATATTAGGTATAATAGTGAATCTCCTAAAGAAAATATATTAGACTTGTATATTTGTCAAACTCGTAAAATAATATATACAAATTTATAAATAAACCCAATCTTAGACATGTATTTATAAAAAAAAAACTCAAGCACTATTTAAACATAGAAACACACCCAAAATCAACAATTGTATATTTTTTGGGTGTGTTTATAAATGGGTTTTGAGTGTGTGTAATGATGGGTTTTGGGTGTGTTTATAAAGTGTTTTGGGTGTTGGGTTTTTTTATAATTTCAGCCCCCATTTTGAGTGTTTTAGTGAAACTCCCAATAATATATTCAAGATACATGAGTCTTTTATTTTATAAATTATTTCTGAAAATGGCTTATAATAACCACAACCTCAGAGAAGACCAACAACCATATAAAATTTTATTTTATTTTTCCAAAACACCAACAGCCATACAGCTATTCTTATCACCTTTTGGTTACATCAGAAATCATTTGGAGTATTATTAAGAAATTTTTGAAGCAGTGATCATACATGCTGAATAATCAATCTTCATATTAAATTTTATTTCCATCATTTTAAATTATTGACTTAAAGAAATATTGTATATTATATCATATGGGATTTTTTTTTTTGTTTTGGTTACGTTAGAGGGAAGAAACCCCATTGGGGGTTCAATCCTGGGTGCCATAGGAGAGGGAGAATTCACCGCCACTATGGTGGGAACCCATGGGCTATACCATATGGGTTTGATTTTGTATATATCTATATATATAACTACTTTCAGATTGTAAAAGAAAACACCAAGAGGAGAGAGAGCTATGGGAGATGGCAAGATAAATTAATTAATTGTAAGAGGGTACTTAGGCCCCGTTTGGTTCACGGAATGGATTTGAGGGAAAATCACTTCCTAAATCATTTCCCAAGGAATGGGAAAGAAAGATTCCTTTCCCACGTTTGGTAATGTCGGGAAAGTAACCGGGAGATTTCACTTTGTTTCCTTTCTCATGTTTGTTTTGAGTAGGAATGGAAAACAAAGTTTGTATAATTTTCCAATTATACCCATATTAAATCAAATAAAAAAGAATGCATTTAATGATACGTTGTAATTCTAAATTGTTCATAAGGACAAATAGTCATGAAAATTGTGCATTGAATGTTGGCTTATTTTCCCAAACTTTCCTATGAGGAGGGAAAACAAAACCCAAGTTAAGAGGAGGGCTTTACTTTTCCCCTTACTTTCCCATGTGTCAGACAACCATTTCTCATGCCTGGACTTACCAAACATGGGAAAGCAATTGAATTTTCATTCCCAAGCCTCCTTTCCCATTAACCAAACGGGCCCTTAAGGTGATGATTATGGTGCTAATCAAAGTTAAGCTTTCCCATTTTGTGGTAGAAGTTGATCATCTTGGCCTTCCCTCTTACTTGGATGAAATATTTATTTGAGCCATTCCAGCAGTGCTGGCAAAACTCGGGCTGGGGGGGATTTGGGCCAAAAAAGGGTTTCTAGCAACAAAGGCTGGCCTTGGCAGGAGGTGGGGTCCATGAGCCTGGGCTGGCCCGAGGGGGAGTTCAACCTGAGTTCAAGCATGGGTTTGCTGATGTCATCGCTGACGTCAGAAACAAAAAATTTAAAAAAAAATCTTAAAAAATCTATAAAAAAACCAAAAAATTCAGATTTTTTTTTAAAGAAATACAATCATATTTTTCACCTTCCACACAAAAACTCTATACAAATTTCTCTCCTCATATCTCATGTGAATAGTTGTTGCCATGAAAATGGGTAGAAACACCACAATCTTTTGCAAGCGTGAATAGTAGCTGCTTTAGTCCCCCCCCTTGCCATGGCAAAGGGCAAATGGGTGGAGTTGCTCTTAAGCCTTCTCTCCTGTCGGGTCCTTTGGATGAAATAATTATAGACCATGATTTTATTTGGTTGCCAATAAGACCAAAATGCCATCGCAGTTGCATTCGAAGGGATTGTAAGGCGGTCAAACCTAATCATGACTTCAATGATCAAGAATGTATGCGTAATTGCTAGGTCAAGTGCATCTACATGCCTTAAAATTAATGTGTGCATGTTTTTTATTTTTTGTGTATACGAAACAATAAGGGTTAATTAATTTTTTTCTAATTAATTACTAACAGAGAAATGTAAAAGCCTTGTACCGTCATGGGAGACCACATTTTATATATCACCTCTTTAATAGAGGTGGAGCCCATTAATACAATGGGTCTCACCTCTATTAAAAAGATAATACACAAGATGGTATATAGAATGTAATCTCGCTTTTTTTTTTTTTTTTTTTTTTTTTTTTATTTTTATATTATTACTATTTTTTTATATTATATTTGAACATTTAACATATGCTTGACATAAGCTGAAATGACCAAGGCTTAGTCTATCCAATACGAACACGACACATGGCCTATCCGACTATGTAGGCCCGGCTGCTGGCCACAGACTCGTAGTCCGACCACTAAACCCCTGAGAAACTGACATGTTGTCAAACGAAGATGAGTCATGTGCCAATTTTAGTGCAATCGCATATGCTTCTAATCCAGTTTTTCATTCCTACACACGACATGTAGAGGTTGATTATCATTTTGTTTGCGAAAAATTGGTCAACATTTGAGCAAGTGGCAAATATTTTCACGAAAAGATTATCCTATGACGTTTCCTTCTTCGATCCAAGCTAACGATGAGAGATTGCCCCACCATCTTGCCGGGGTGTGACACACAAACTATTTTGGAAATCACTCCATCATAATTATATGATTGCAATCAACTCCAATTGTTTTGATTATATTTTATGTCAATTAATTGTAATTTACACCAATAAGGGTTGGTTCAGTTGATGAGGTCCCTGCACTGTATGTAGCTCTACCAATTTGAGTTCTGCTTCCAGCAGTCCTCATTGGTTCGCGATCTGTAATTTCTTATAGAAATCTATACCGGTGGCAGCTGACAGTTGGGTGACACGCGTAAGTCATTACTACTCGAGATTGTGAGTATGTCATGGCACTAGTGATGAGAATAGTCAATCTTCCCCTAAACTTTTGTTCACCCAAAAAAATTGTAATTTACCTTATACAGCTTTCCTTCCTTCTCGGGATGTTTGACTTGTAAATAATCACTATATAAATGAATCGGTTTTCCTCCCTCATAATCATTGAGGTGAGATACAATTCTTCAACGTTCACATAGTGTTACTAATTTAGTCATATGATAGCTAGTGTGTGCTCTTTATTAATGCAATATTCTATGTTCATAAAATATCAATCATATCGTCCATCTTAATCATTAGTAATATCACGTGACGTTGCTACCATAACATTAAAATTTAGACGCGCCTATATTAGACCAGCCTAAAAAATTCATCGAGTTATAACAGAGAAAATTGAAATACAAATACTCTCGTAATGGATTGAATCAAATATAGGGCTCGTTTGGGATTGCTTCTTTATGAAGTACTTCTGCTCATAAACGCTTCTAACAAAAGTGATTTTATTATAAAAATCTTGAATTTTCATAAAAAATTAAAGTGCTTCGTGAAAAAGCACTTGGGAGTTCTTCCTGAAGAAGCACATAGCAAGTGCTTCTCCAGGAAGCACTTTTATGATCCAGAAGTGCTTCTAAACTTTTCTACCAAACGCTGTCAGAAGTGCTTTTAGTTATTAAAAAACACTTTTGACCTTTCCAGAAGCACTCCCAAACAAGCCCATAAACTACTATCGTAGATTGTAATGGAACCGAAACCAAATGAACTCAAGGCTTTCCTTTAACAAAAATGGAGATGAGGCCTCCAAACTAAACAATCATTGGCAATGGCAACTACCGAAATTGCATGCTCTAATATCCAATATCAGAATTGATTTTGTTAAAACTCGAAAGAATATAGCCCCCAGATATATGGTTCTTTTTTATATTATTTATTCTTAGAAGTTGCTTACATATAAAGCCGCCCTACACATTCAGCTATTCTCATCACCTAATTTACTCTTAGAATAAAGTAAAAGACTACATGTTAGGTAACCTTTCAAACAAGAAAAAAAGAAACCATAAATTTTGGTTTAAGATCTGTATAGGATCAATCTTGTTCTCTTTTTTCAAACATTGACGCAACCTCTCCTTGTCCATATGGTATCGATCTCCATGCACATGAAACTCGAGCTGTCGAACCAGACCGCGACATATATGCATACCTACCCTTGTTGCTCCACTCTAGAGTGGACAAGATATTATATATATTAATTCTACTTGTTTATTATGTCAAAACTCGTAAGCCCTTACATCAATTTTCCAGAAGATGTTCTTGCCCAATGAAAAAAGAAAGAAGAAGAAAACAAAAAAGGTGGATTATAAATTCTTACCAGCCACCATACATATGCAAACGTGTAACTTTAATTTCTCAATTACCTTTTTTTTAAAGGGGAAGATTGACTACTCTCACCATCAGCCCCAGGTCATATCCATGATTTCGAGTCAGAAGGACTTACGCGTGGCACCCAACTACCAATTGTTACGAGTATAGATTTATATAGAAAATTACATATATTGCACACCAATCTGGCAGCGGGACTCGAACAATGGTGGGGCTACACACAGTGCAGGGACCTTACCAACTGAACCAACCCTCATTGGTTAATTTCTCAACCACCTTTTCGTTCACATAAGAACTGACAAAAATATAGTTGTATCTTATTGATCAATTTTCATTATAATAAAATAATAAATTATATATATAGTTTTATCTTATAAATCATGGGTGTATATTTATATTACTTTTTGATAATTAAGATGGAGAGTGGTAGGAGAACTATGGGAAAATATCTAATTTTGAGGATCCTTGTGATTATGTTAATTAGGGTTTCACATGCTGCAATGGAAGTTGCATCCACTTTTTACCTGCTATTTATAGTTTTCTCTCCTTTTTTCCTTCCACAAAAGTTAGTACAATACTTACTTCTTAGGTCATCAGCCATCAGCATGAGTTATTTTTTATATTTCGATATTTAATTATGTGGACAAGTTATACTACGCGATCATACTCTCCAGATAGAGTAAGCAACCAAACCTCCATACAAATAATTAATGTATGCTAAACTTTAATAACGTCTGCTAAGTAAAACTTTAAGCTGACTTAGGCTTGAATTAAATCATCCTTAGCCATTGGCTTGTGTTTTCTTTTTCTTTTATAACGTTTTTAGCTAAGCAGAATGTAACGTTTAGGGTTGTATGCCATTCAGGATGCTTAATTGTCAATATTATTATTATTGTTTTCCCAATAGGCTTCTCACGTTTGCTGTCAATTTGGCATATTCAGGTGAGGACAACACCGTAGAAACTTGCTACTACCAGAGCAGCATTACAGATTTTAATGGCTTCCCCTTATATTAATAACAGATGTGAAGTGCCTTGGAGCCTTAAGACTACCATTTCAAATGTCCAGAGGTTTGTTCACGGATTTAAATTTAAGCATGCGTTCCGGGAAGCCAACTTTGTTGCAGCTGCGCTGCGAATGGGCACTCTGAGTGGTGGTTGCCCTAGAGGCTAAGGCTCCTTGTAGTGTTCCTGTTTTTTGGTACTTCTCTCATCAAACCAAAAATCAAAACTGACCTTAATGGACAACAGGTCAAGTCAATGAATAAGTATTCTCCAAATCGTCCAAATGAAATGCAGATGGAGGGAATTCTAAAATTGAGCAAGGTAGTTGTGGGGTGAGATTATACTACTGAAACAATCAGACACTTCATCAGTGTCAATACATCATTATTATAACAGAAGGATCATGCAGAAACACAGAATACAATCCAAGTCTGAAAGTTTTGGGCATAAAAAACCCAATATAATCACATCTATCAAAGCGACAGCAAAAGGGAGAAAGCATCTGTGTAACCCAAGGGCATGAGCCATCCAATATTCTTCAACTCATACATCAGGTGTGTCCGTACGGATAGCTGTCAGAAAACAAAAAACACCCATGAGAATAGTGGCCTGGTGGAATATAGATTCGTTATTCACAAGGTTCACAAATCAAATTACCATGCAAATGTATGCACTTTTATCAAAGGGCACAATCGATTATTAATATGCTACCCATTCACACATAACAAAAATGTAAAGTATTAATATACTATTAGGAATCAATAGCCATTGCATTGTATTTTCTTCATTAGTTAGCAGATCCAAAACAATACAACACTCATGAATGGCGACAGCATTGGAAATAACAAAAAGTTCAGGATAAATATTATCAAGAATCTGAAATCAGCCTTAAAATTGCATAGTCTGCCAGATTTTCTTCATTAGTTAGCAGATCGAAATAAGCACCATCCCCTTGAATCAAAACAGCTCACAGTGGACACTTCAGAAAACACACGACATTAACAAATCAAGTCTCAATCAAAATCTCCTCTCGTTCTGACCAAAAAACAAAAAAACAAAAAAAATCTCCTCATTTCAACACCAATTTATGAATGCTCTAAGAAAAAACGTGCTGCCGAATTGTTCCTGTCAATCATGGGCTGTAGCCCTATGGTTCTAACTCTACTCCCCCTCTTCTGGGGGAGTTATCCTGGGGTTAATAACTTATACTTAGGCAGCTGAACCCAAAGAGGAGTCACAACTAACTTAAAGCGACATGGTTAAGCTGAGATATACAGAAGGATTGCAATTCATTTCACAACAGAAGCCAAGATCACATGCTAGAAGTACTTTTATTTACTCTTAGAGCAAAAGGGTTAAAAAGTGCTCTAAGATGTATTTAGATATCATCCTTGTACAAATGAAATAAGGAAAGGAAATGTGGTCAGCATCAACATGTATCTGTTAAAATATTTCATCCTGCTCAGGTTCTATTTTCCTGATCTGCTTTTGCAAGTACTGCTTCACAAGGTATATGGCCCCTTAGAGCACACGATAATACCCCAGCAAGTGCAGTCCTTGCAATCCCTGACTAGTATCATATGTTCTACTTACCCTAAAAGAAAACAGTAAGGGGAAAAAAAAAGGTCTGCGGCTATTATAAAGGGTCCAAAAAGTCTTAAAAACTGAACAAAGGGTGCAATGCCTTAATACCCATTTGGGATAAACATAAGGTGCGAAGTTCAGGGAGACATTCTCATTTCACAAATCTCAACTCTGAAACTTAAACCATGCGATCACAACATGCTTCTGACTTGGGTGCTTTAGTTATAACAACCCAGATTAATCTAAAAGTTAACACCTTTGATTATTTGAAGGAAAAAAAATCACAAATTGGAAGAAACCTCGTGAATCTAATGTCCGTAATTAGATCAAAAGCATTTTCACATTATTTGCAAACCGAAAGAAAAATAAAAACTTTCAAAAGTTCATCATGTGAGCCACTCATTCACATCAAACCAATCACACAACCCAACATTGCAAATCGACCTCAATTAGCTCATCATGAGATTAAATTTCATTTCACAAAAATACACGAAATTTCAATTCATCTGAAAAATCCCAGATTCTAAACGCACAGATTGAAATCAAATATTAACAACGATAAACGGATGAGCTTTTAAACAAGCAAATAAGCAATCAAACCAGAAATGAAAACCCAAGATCTGAAATCTGAAAGCAAAAGAGGGATGAGCTTACTGGGCGTCTCAGGCTTGCCATCGGTCCACTTGGAGACGGCAAAGTGTACCCTCTCGCGAGATATTGCTTCAGTCTTGTAAGGCTCCTTGAGGCAATTCCGAACCAGATTCGCACAGATGTTTGAGTAGGTGACGTAAGTCATACCGGCCGCACGCCAAAACGGCACCGCTGCGTTCGACGCCATTGTCTTCTTTCTTTCGCTCTCTGTGTGTGACAGTCAATGTGACCTAGACGACCCCCCTTCAATTTCAGTGGTAGTTAATCCCACAAGCGCTTGTAAATGGGCCGGATCGAGTGGTTTTGGTTTCTCCATGTATTGTGAGGCCGTTTAGAATGTCCAAAATACCCATCGAAAGCCCAAAATAGGCGAAAACAAAAAAGTCATTATGTGTCTTCTTCTCCCTAATAATGTTATATTACGGTTAGAATTGATTTGATTTAGTCATCAAACGAATAGCATAATTACCAAATCAATCCATTTAGTGACCGATTTGGTTTGGTCATTTCTCCTCATAAACAATTAAGCAAATATTCTATATTCTCTTACAAGTTATTTACACTACAAAACTCCATGTGGTTTCAGATTTTATACGAACACCTCCTGAGGTGTCTAATTATTTTTCAAAAATTGATGATTTCATATGAAAAAAACTTATGCAAATGAAAAAAATTTACCTCCATAAATGTGTGTGTAATATAATATCATAGGCAAACTTTGTTATTTGAAGAATTTGTTTATATAAAATCATCAATTTTTGGATAAAAAAAAATGGGTTATGTGAAAAAAATTTAAAACCTCATGGGGTGTTCGTATAATTTCTAAAACCTCATGGGGTTTTGTGAAAACGCCTAAAATCTCAATGATTGTTAGTGTAAATAACTCATTCTCTTATATATGTCAAAGTAAACTTTGCACCATAAAACATAATGCAATTTGTATCGACAAACTTACCCATGTTACAATTTTCAAATACTATTTTTGACCTATAAAAGAACTTTTCAAAAAAAAAAATCCTTTTTGACTAATTAAGGGCATTGTTGGAAAACTAAAAAACTTTTCATTCCTAATAATCGAACATGCAAATTGGTAAAAATAGCATTTCATCATTGAACATCCTTCATTCCCATCTTGTGGGATTAAACATGGGCTAATTGAGGGCATTGTTGGAAAACAAAACAACTTCTCATTTGTAATATTGCACAAACCAAACATGGGAATTGGTAAAAATAACATTTCGTCATTGAACATCTTTCATTCCCATCTTATAGGATTAGACATGGGAATTTCATTCCAATGAAGTTCAATTTGCGAATCAAATGGGCGTAATATAAGTTTTCAAAATCATGATCCCCATGAAAGAAAGGTCAAAGAAGAAGATTATTTATTTATTTATCAGTGAGATGACTAATAAGTAAACCCACATAATTCTCCAATTATTGAAAAATGAAAGAAGCGCGGTGATTTATTTTGGTAATCCCAACATAATATGAATTACACACACACACACATTAGAACTCTGAAATGTGTACTAGATTATGTGAGACTTTTGTTTTTTTATATGAGATTATGTGAGAGTTGAAAATGGTTGTATTTCATTTTGTTTAGTTTTGGAGGCTACAAAAATTTCCCAACTAAATTTTCAATGAAGATGTTTATTCTCTTGTAAGATTATATTATAATGGGTTATTCACAACAATGGTCCATCAACTATACCCGTAGTTACATTTGGGTCACTGAACTCAATTATTAGTTGTAGACGTCACTCAAATATGTGTTTTGTTGCACCAGTAGTCCTTCCGTCAAATTCTGTTAAATTTTCTATCAAAAGTGAGGGTAAATTCGGAAATTCATCAACAACCCTCCATATCCTCCATAACTTCAAAATTTGTAAATTTGTAAATTTGGAAATTCAAATTGAATATCAAATAATAAAAATTCCCACAGATCTGCTACACAAAACTTCAAAACCCTAACGCACCAACCCCTCTTCCCTCTTAACCTCTTGATGGTTTGCAAACTGACGACGAACCGAGTCTAAGAAAGGTTCCTCTTGTGCCAAACCTGTGGTTCAACCTTCCATTCTTGTTTGCTCCCTCGGGGAGGTCCAAAGATTCATCATTTCAACACTTACTGCTTTTCATTTTTGTTTCAAAAGTCTACAAATTTTAGCACCCATGAGTCAGATTTAGTGGCTCTTGCGAAAGGGTCAGGTTTTAAATTGTTGTATTTGAATTGGGTTCGAAGATGACGGAAGACTAATGTGATTTAGGAGAGGGGTTGGTCTCGATACCCAGATCGGATTCAAAGGTTGGTTCTTTTTCCTGCGCTTATTTTTTGGGTTGTTTTAGATTGTTGGGGAGAAGTGGGTGAGTAATGAATTGGGACAAGAACGTGACTTGGGTTCTCGTAAACGGCTTAAAATGCGAGATCTTGAATCTGTTTGTTGGTTTGAAAATATTCTTGTTGATGTGCGACATCTTTTTAATTGAATTTTTTGGTGTTGGCAAGAATTGGGTTGCGGCAATGGAGGGTTATGGAGGAAGGGGAGGGTTGTGGATGAATTTCCGATTTTATCCTCACTTTTGACCAAAAAAAAATTTAACAGAATTTGATGGAAGGACTAATGGTGCAACGCAACAACTAATTGAGTGACGTCTGCAACTAATAATTGAGTTTAGTGACCCAAATGTAACTACCGGTATAGGTGAGGAACCATTACTGCGAATAACCCTATTATAATTGCAGATATTATTATGTGTCAAATGTTATTTTTAGGGGTTATTTATAGCAATAATTCCTCAACTATACTCGGAGTTACATTTTGATCACTCAACTCAAATATTACTTGCAGAGGTCACTCAATTGGGTTCTCAGATTGAGTGACTTATGAAACTAATATTTGAGTTGAGTGACCAAAATGTAACTCCAAAAGGACTGGGCTTCCCAAAATTTTTATAAAATCACTTATTACCCCAAATAAGTAATGTCAAACGGACACTTAATCCCTCTTTACTTTACCATTTTTCTTAAACTCCATCCACAAAACCACTGACGTGGCATGAAAGTTCTAATACAAATTAAAATATGAAAAACTTATTACAGCGAATTATTCACATAAACGAAGCCTTGTAGTTGTAATGAGAACCATTGGCATTGACTTGGAACATAAACAAATACAAAAACTAAAAGGGTTCACAAACATGTGCTGAAACAAACAATAGTCGCAGTTCATTATTTCCCAAACTTGCAAGCGAGACATTGAAGGAAACAAAAACAAAAAATAAACGAAAGAAAAAGCAAAAGGAGAATTGGTTCCGGTGGTAGGGTTGGCTACTTGTAGTAGGAGAGAACAGTAAATATGGTCTGCGTTAAGGTAAGGATGAGAATAACGGCCACTCCATTAGAAACAGACCAGAATGATGACGGATTGTATAAATAATTCCGTTTGACCCTTACTAGCCTAGTCTTTAGCCAGCGACGCTTGATATATTCATTTACTTCCTTTGCGAGGTCACCGTAAAAGAAGCCGGTGGCTTCAGTGCCATTGGAAAGCCTTTTGAAGAAAGAGGCTGTGCTCACCTTGCTCAACTCTGTAGTTATAATTTCTTTCTGAATCAGAAAGTCCACATCTTCTACATACTCAATAAGGTGACTGAACAGGATGGCATAAGAGGTCATGTGACACTGCTCGGGCTTCTGTGTACATTGTTCGTAGGCTATGAGGTTTCTGATGAAACATTCTCCATTCGCTCGAATTATTATTGGTGGAATCTCCATCACTCCATTTCTAAAGGTAATGTTGAGCTGACCACTAACATCATCGGAAGCCACAAATTTGACTCCAATTTCTAGAAGCTCTGACACGGAAGGAATCGGAGTTCGATATTCAATATCCTCCCCAACTTCCCCGTATGGTTGATCTTGAACCACAAAATTTCTTACAGTCTCGAGTAAATGGCTGCTTACGAATTCTTCTTTGAGGTTTGGAGACATTATAGTATCAAATGACCGTACAAACGTGGGGTTCTGAAAGAAAAGGCAAGCAAGTTGACGTAGAGATGTTATTCCATGATCATCATCATCATCTACCCTTGTGACCTTGAATAAGCAGTCAAGAACCCTCCAAGGGAGTTGGTTTTCAGCTAGCAACAAATCATTTGTAATTGTCGACAACATCCTTGGCGTCCTGAAAATAGCATCACCACCTTCCCCGAAAGAAAAGCAGAACCTTTTGTATTTGCGGAGAAGTTCAATAATAAAGCAGCCATCAACGAGCATCATTTCTACAAATTCATCACTAGACAGAGCAAGAAAATTTCTGTCGTAGCAATCACGACAGAAATTTTCTTGCTCTCTAATTGCACAGATAAGGTACGCCAAATCCTTGCCTGGAGTTAGTTTATCAAGAAGGCATTTCAAATACCATAGTTTCATTCCTTCCATGGCTTGCAAACGCGCTCTTCCATGGTGAAATGGCCCAATTGAAACCAGATTTGGGGCCATTTCATTGTGCCTTCGTAGTGTTTCTGGGACTCTGTATATGGAACTACGAGATGGTAATGGTGATGCGCAGTTAAGTCTTGTTGACAAGGAGTGTAGTAATCCATCGTCCGCATAGGTGTCTGACATCAATATCCCTTTCAACCTCCAAATTTGACTCGCTCTGCTTTTATTAATAGGAAAAAATCAGCAAATTGTTTATAATAAAAAACGTCAATGAATTAAAGTACCAAAAGTGGAACCATGTATAAAGAATATCTGATTTATGCACGGAGGAGTTGCACTCTTTATTTAACTAAGGTATTTCTACACCTTAGAGATTTATACGTGTAGAATAGATTAGCAAATAATACTTAAGGGAAAAGCTTGGCTCCTTCAAATTGAGCTTCTCCTTAGAACAAATGGAATTTTGACACTTGTCAATCTAAGACATATCTTGAATATATTATAGGTCAGAGAGCTTCCATTGAGGGATCCCTCAAATAAGCTTATTTGAGGGACACTTCTTGTAGGCCTCATTCCAGATTGTATTTCACTAATCCAAACCGTCTAGATACTCATTCAAAGATCATCTCTACAAAAAATTACTTGAATCCGATATCATTTGACCACTCATTTGAGTTATTGAAATTTTAGTACTTTCTTGAAGCACCGTGTTCATTGATTTTGTATGACACAATTGGATGTCGAAACAGTTTCCGATTTGTCTAATTTTTTGTAAGGATAATCTATGAATGAAGACCTAAAAAATAGATGGTTTGGATCATTAGAAAAAAAATTGTAGGGTACCCTAAAGGGTATCCCTCAATAGAAGGGGACTGTATTATAGGTTATGTGGTCAATGACCCTCGTGGATCATCTTCTTCTTCATTTTTATACTAGTTACTCATTATTCTATCAATAAAATGCTATCTTTCGACAATAACAAAAAATAATAATAAAATGCTATTGCCCTTCTCTCTCTATAAAAATAAAAAAATAAAAATCCTGCCTTTAAGGTTTTCAAAACCAATAAATAATAAATAATAAAATAATAAAAACTCATGTACTCTCTATATGCAAGTATAGTTCATGGTATAATTATCAATTCTTTCTTGTAACTTTGGACTTATGATACCCGCATTATTTCAGAAAAAAGAAAGTTAATATTAGATGAAGTTAGAATAAATTATTTTTAAACCTTTTTTCATCACATTGGTAAAATGACAAAAAGAAACCCAAATTCGTTATTTTAGTATATGCATAGACGACGGACATTTGTAATTCCTGCATAAGAGACCAAGATCTAATTGATTTTTTTTCAGATTTCACTGATAAAAAGATAGGAAGATTGATAACTTGCACAGTGCTGTATATGTAATTGGTAACTGACAAAGGAAAGAGAAAGATGCATGTTTCTTAAACACACACAAACATTTTAAGTCTTAACATTTGTAGGCAATTTGTAGGAGAAACTCACCAGGATGAATCGAGAGGTTCGATGGAGTTGTCGTTGCAGGATAAGTGCGAAAAGATTAGGTACGCAAGGATAAAGACTACACCCTTTTTGTGTGGAAAAACCTACTCGTCCACATTGGTCAAAGTCGTTTTCTAATATAATGCTACTATTTTCACCATATTGTCTTTTTTTCTCACTCACTTTATCTATCCCGTTTGGTTCATGGGAAATGAGATTTGGGGATGGAAAATCAATTGTTTCTCATGTTTGGTAAGTCCAAGTGTGGGAAATCGTTACTGACCCTTGAGAAAGTATGAGAGAAAGTGAAACCATCGTCATAACTTGAGTTTTATTTTCCCTCATCATGGGAAAATTTGGGAAAATGAGCAAAATTAAATAAATATTTTTCATGATCATTTTGTCTCTATTAACAATTTAGAATTACAATATATCATTAAATGCATTTTTTTATTTGATTTAATATGGATATAATTGAAAATTTATACAAACTTCGTTTTTCATTCTTACTAAAAACAAACATGATAAATGAAATAAAGTGATATCTCCCGGTTACTTTCTCATCATTACCAAACATGAGAAAGGAACTTTCTATTTCCCATTTCTTGAAAAATGACATGGGAAATAATTTCCTCTCAAATTTGTTCTGTGAACCAAACGGGGAGTTTTTCTATTTAAACCCCGCACTTCTCTTTGTTCATCCCAATTTTTAATTCAAATTTTCACAATTTATAAGAAAACCTTACTATCTTCCCAAACTACCCTTAAATACACACTCTTATATAAATTTGAAAAAACACAATTCTATCTTCCCACCCACCATTATTCCTAAAATACCCTTTAGCTGTCCCCCACTATTAAATTAATTCAACCAAAGCTCCCCCACCCACCCATCCTGGTCAGCCACCCCAACCTTGCCGACAGCAACCTCCCTCTGCTCGCGGGAAGCACTTTGCCCCTGAGATTGACACCACTGTTCGCATGTCTACTGGTAATTCTCAAATCTAGAATTTCCATCCTAAAAACCAAAACATATTTATCATAAAATATATATATATATATATATATATATTCATCAATTTGGGACTGTAATTGTATATTTAGTATTTACCCAGTGATGACAGCATGAATGAAGGTAAAAGCTGGCATGAGATCAATCATTGCAAAGGCCATAGTTGGAGAGCTATAGTTTATCCCAATAAACTTTAGAAGCTGCGAATCACAGCTTGATTTAAACTACCTCATAAAGCTAACTAACAATGAACAATTTACAGATGGACCATGGTCCATGAGAACAGCGTAGTCAATTTCTTTTCTTTTCCCACTCTACCATTTTCTGCCTCAAACTCAAAACCCCAACAACATAGTCAATCTCATCTTCAAGCTGTCGGCAAGAATAACACCCATCCTGCTCTTCTTCAAAACTCCAACAAAATACTATGTCTCGTAGTCAATCTCATCGTTGTAGAATCAATTACATGATCTCATGTGATAGTTGTTTGGGCTATCAGTTGCTATTGTTGTTACTCATCGTTTACACATAGATCTTGGGATCCAGATCTGGATCAGCACATAAAGACAGAGAGAGAAAGACAAAGAGATAGAGAGATAGAGAGAGATAAAGAGGAAAGGAGTATTTATTGGCAGCAAGGGGGAGGAGGTCGCCGCCGGCGGGGTAGGATCGGGTGGCTAGGTGGGGAGCTTTGGTGGCTGTTGGGTTTTTGTTTTTGGTTTTTAAAATAATTAGTTTTTTTTTATATTTTAAATTTATTAAAAGTTAACACTTGTTTATTGGTGGGGAGGCAAAGTCCTTAGAAGATAATTTACAAAGGGTAAATTTGTCTTTAAAATTCTAGAAGGCTTTATCAAATATTATCAGCCTCATGCTTGCTTGCTCTAGAGCATTCTTGTGTTGTGGCTATTTGTTTAGCAGGAATAGTCCACCGACCTTGTCATTTAGTATAGTAGCTACCCTCTTCTAGATTCTACAACAATTATCTTAGATATTTGATAGCTATATTATCTTAGATATTTGATAGCTATATTATAGCATTTTGGGATTCTAAATTATTCTGGAGAACTCTATTACTCTGTAGAGATTTCTACCAAATGTCCATCACATTTTACAATAACAGATTCTGCAACCCTGGGTAAAAAAAAATTGAAATTAAAGCAGAGCCTCCGGATTCTAAATGTGTATTAAAGATAGAAATATGCTGCATTCAAAAAAAAAGGGAAGGTTAAAAAATAGGACATGTGGGTGGAAGTAGCAATACTATTCTAATAATAACTGAATATTTTGTCTTCTCAATTTCTCCTTATATTATCCAACAATTGTTTATCAAACATGTTACTATTGTACAAGATTTTCATGTTTTCTTTTGTCCATTTTGTTCATTTTGCTCCAAGATCTCGAATTTATAGTTTGGTGGTTGAGAAATGAAGTGCAGAGATTGAATTTATATCATTTATCTCCTGGAATTCAAAAGTTCTCACTTAATCCCTCTCTACTTTACCATATTTCTTAAACTCCGTCCACAAAAACAAATACAAAAACTAAAAGGGTTCACAAACATGTGCTGAAACAAACAATAGTCGCAGTTCATTATTTCCCAAACTTGCAAGCGAGACATTGAAGGAAACAAAGACAAAAAATAAACGAAAGAAAAAGCGAAAGGAGAATTGGTTCCGGTGGTAGGGTTGGCTACTTGTAGTAGGAGAGAACAGTAAATATGGTCTGCGTTAAGGTAAGGATGAGAATAACGGCCACTCCATTAGAAACAGACCAGAATGATGACGGATTGTATAAATAATTCCGTTTGACCCTTACTAGCCAAGTCCTTAGCCAGCGACGCTTAATATATTCATTTACTTCCTTTGCGATGTCACCGTAAAAGAATACGATGGCTTCAGTGCCATTGGAAAGCCTTTTGAAGAAAGAGGCTGTGCTCACCTTGTTCAACTCTGTAGTTATAATTTTTTTCTCAATCAGAAAGTCCACATCTTGTACAGACTATGAGGTTTCTGATGAAATAAGAGGTCATCTGACACTGCTTGGGCTTCTGTGTACATTGTTCGTAGGCTATGAGGTTTCTGATGAAACATTCTACATCCTCTCGAATTATTATTGTGGAATCTCCATCTCTCCATTTTGAAAGGTAATGTGGAGCTGACCCTTGTTGGATGAGGCAGCCACAAATTTGACTCCAATTTCTAGAAGCTCTGACACGGAAGGAATCGGAGTTCGATATTCCATATCCTTATTCCAAACTTCCACGTTTGATTTGACCAAAAAATTTCTTACAGTCTCGAGTAAATGGCTACTTCCGAATTCTATGCTGAGGTTTGGATACGTTCTACTTTCAAATGTGGGGTTCTGAAAGACATGGTAAGCAAGTTCATGTAGAGATGACATTCTACGGTCATCATCATCTACCCTTGTGACCTCGAATAAGCAGTCAAGAACCCTCCAAGGGAGTTGGTTTTCAACTAGCAACAAATCATTTGTAATTGTCGACAACATCCTTGGCGTCCTGAAAATAGCATCATCATTTTCCAAGGGAGAAAGGAGGACCTGTTTGCGGAGAAGTTCAATAATAAAGCAGCCATCAACGAGCATCATTTCTACAAATTCATCACTAGACAGATCATCAAAATTTCTGTCGTAGCAATCACGACAGAAATTTTCTTGCTCTCTAATTGCACAGATAAGGTACGCCAAATCCTTGCCTGGAGTTAGTTTATCAAGAAGGCATTTCAAATACCATAGTTTCATTCCTTCCATGGCTTGCAAACGCGCTCTTCCATGGTGAAATGGCCCAATTGAAACCAGATTTGGGGCCATTTCATTGTGCCTTCGTAGTGTTTCTGGGACTCTGTATATGGAACTACGAGATGGTAATGGTACTGCGATTGCAAGTTTTTCTGACAAGAGTGAGCGTAGTAATCCATCGTCCATCGTCCAAATTTGACTCACTCTGCTTTTATTAGTAGGACAAAATCAGCAAATTGTTTATGATAAAAAATGTCAATGAATTAAAGTACCAAAAGTGGAACCACGTATAAAGAATATCTGATTTATGCACGGAGGAGTTGCACTCTTTATTTAACCAAGGTATTTCTACAACTTAGAGATTTATACATGTAGAACAGATTAACAAATTGAGGGGGAGTTCCTTCTCAAAACAAATGAGATTTTGACACTTGTTAATCTAAGACATATATTATGGGTTATGCGGTCAATGACCTTCATGGATCATCTTCTTCTCTTCATTTTTGTACTAGTTACTCATTCTTCTATCAATAAAATGCTATCTTTCGACAAACAAAAATAAAATCAATAAAATGATATCGCCCTTCTTTCTCTAAAAAAATAAATCCTGCCTTTAAGGATTTCAAAAACCAAAAAATTAAAAATAATAAAATAATTAAAACTCATTTACTCTCTATATGCCAAATAGTTCATGGTATAATTATCAATTCTCTCTTGTAACTTTGGAGTTATGATACCCGCATTATTTCAGAAAAAGAAAGTTAATATTAGATGAAGTTAGAATAAATTATTTTTAAACCTTTTTTCATCACCTTGGTAAAATCACAAAAAGAAACCCAAATTCGTTATTTTAGTATATGCATATATAGGCGACGGACATTTGTAATTCCTGCATAAGAGACCAAGATCTAATTGAATTTTTTTAGATTTCATTGATAAAAAGATAGGAAGATTGATAACTTGCACAGTGCTGTATATGTAATTGGTAGCTGACAAAGGAGAGAGAAAGATGCACGTTTCTTAAAATAATTGGGATATTTTATTTTTACAAAACACCTTAAACTGCTTAACTTTAAAGTGAAGCAAGTCTTTGGCGGAAAAAAAATAAATTCCTATACGAGGCCTAAGAATGAGATACTAATTCTCATCCAACGCATGTTGTTTGAATTCGCATTGAGAATAGTTCGTAAATCAATGTCATATGATTTATGTTGCCTTCAATTTATTTCAAAACAGAGCTGCAAACTTCTCTTCATTGTCTCGTTAGACTGTTTTGTATCCAATTTTTCACCGGCATAGAACACATCGCGGACTGATATATCTCATAGCAGAAGAGAAGGGTTGTCAAGTGCAATGAGAAAAAAGGCTGTAATTGGGTTTAGTTCATAATTACGATGGATACATTTTAAAAAGTAAATTCCTATACAAGCAATTTTATACTATGAAATTCAACATTCTTTGATCCACAAAATGTTGGCGAATCTCTATTTTTTGTTGTTGTATTTATGGGTTTAACCCATATTATTTGTTATAAATAATTTTTTTTTTTTTTTTTTTTTTTTTAATTATTACACAATGGGCTAATAGTTGGAAAATCATTAGAATGAGAGATATTGGAAATAATTTAAATTTTAATTCTCCAATATCGCTTGTATAAATAAAATAATTGAAGAAATAAATCTAGCCCAATGGGCTAAAGTGCTATTTTAGCCCTAGACTTTAAAACGATAGGACAAAAATGTATATTTAAAGGGTAAATACATTAGAATATTTTAAAAGTATAGCCGAACGGCTAGAGTCTTTAAATATTAACATATTCGAATATTTTAAGAGTATAGCCGTACGGCTATACACTGTAAATATTATCACGAAGCTTGGACTTGCAGTCACAGCCATTTCGCTTTTCTATCAAACTCAAAGCTTCGATTGGTTTTCTTCGGTTTCGACTGCTTCGTCCTCCAGATTCGGCATCGTAAAAAGACCCAACCCGCCTAGGAGGCCAGCCCAGCCGCCTAGCCCCCGCCTAGCCGCCTAGCGCCCGCCTAGCCCACGCCTAGCCCCGCCTAGCCGCCTAGAGCCCGCCTAGCCGCCTAGCGCCCGCCTAGCCCCTGCCTAGTCGCCTAGCGCCCGCCTAGCCCCACATCGCCGACTTGTTGCAGATTTTGACCGAGAAAATTCTGATATCGGAGACAGGGTCGAGTTCCAGAGCCGTAGAATTGGACCATATTCAGGAGGAGATTGAGGAGGTGTCTGCCGTTTCGGAAGTGAAGGAGAAGAAGAAGAGCAGAAATGCTTTGAGGAAGGGGTCGGAAGGTGAAGAGGTCCGAGCTATGCAGGTCTGCTTGCTTTTGAAATGCGAGTTTTGATTTTTCGAAGTCTATCATTCATTTCTTGTGTTTTGTTTTATGATTTAGTGTTGTCTTTGAATTATAAAATGGTACTTTTGAATTTGGCAAATTGAAAACTGAGCAGCATACAGTTTTTTAGGACTTACAAGGGGGTATTAACTTTGTCTTTAGTATAGAAAGTTGTTAACTTTTGTTTCTTTTCTTTTCCTGGTAACTGGGTTTGTGTGGTTATTTCCTTTTCTAGTGTTTGCTTCGTTTTTGGATGTAATATTTGTGATTTCGACTTGTTCTAATAATATAATGTTCCTGTTATTTGACAGGAAGCATCGCAAAAACTAGGATTTTACTTGGGTGAGGAAGACATGGAGTTTTCCAGCTTCTCAAGCGGGACCGAACGTGCTGTCAAGACTTGGCAAGTAAGTTTCAATTATCATTAGATGTTACTATGTATAATGCATGAAGTGTAAAATTTCAGAATCATCAAGTTGAACAAAAATTTCACAACGCAAAATATATATGTTAGTCAACTCGTAATATCTTCTCTGACAGGCCTCCTTAGACGCCCCTCAAGATGGCATAGTGACTGCAGAACTTCTTGAACAATTATATACGGTGGCACAAATTGAGGGTTTGGATAACAAAGGGAGTACTCTGACTGCTACACAAAAGGTATAGCCTTCTGACGACATACCATTAGCCTTTATTAAGTGGAAGCCGTTGATGTTTTAAGTTTCAGTACCAATATATCATTCCTCACTTGGAACTGAACATAATGGTTTGGTAAGTCATTACTTGCATTCCTCAAGAGGAGCCAAAAACTCATTTGATGGTTCAATTTGAAGTGAACTAAGCCTTCATTTTCTTCACCCAGATTGTAAAGAATTGTAGCAAACAGTACTAAGTACCAACCATGAAAAATTTGTAGAGTACCCTAAAGGGTGTCCTTCAAATAAAATTATTTAAGGATCCCTCAATAAAATGTGACTATATATATATATATATATATATTTGGTTTGATATTTCTTAATGGGGGCGGATCCGTGGCACTATATTTTTTACACAAGTTTTGACACAATTTTTGGGCCATTAGATTACTCTACTTTCAGTGGTTGAGATTAAACTTGACATGGGAAATAATTTTAATTTCTTAATTAGACAATCATTAATTTTATTTTCTCTCTCACCATAAAAATAAAAGAAACAATTTTCTCTCTCCTCCCTTTAATCTCTCTTCTTTCTCGCACACATCTCTCTCACTCTCTTTCATGAGACCATAAAAAACATCGATCTCTTTTTCTCTCTTTATCTGCAACAAGAGTCTCCTCCCTCCCTCTCTTTCATGAAACTAGAAAAGACCTCCATCTCTTTTGAGGGTTTGATTTAGGGATTTTAATCTTCTCATATCTGAAAATTTTGACTATTACTGTGTTTTTTTTTCATTAAGAACTTTTATCGTTTTAATAGAGAGAGAATACATAGTGAAAATTTGATGCCACAACACTTGTTGATTATCTCGTGAAGAAGGCAAGTTCCACTGATCAACCTTCACTTTTACCAATTAGATGAGCTTAGAATTCTTTAATTGAATCACCATTCATGATTAAAAAAATAAGTTCTATGACCGGCAGCTATCCTTTGGGAACTATTGAAATTCTTTAGATCATTGAAAGTAGACAAATGGCTTAATTTTGATTAAGATTTTTATGCTTGAAAACTTATAGATAGTATTCTTACAATGTGAACAGGAATATCAAAACATTAGAGATGAACAATGTCCAAGATGGCACCTGGCATGGTCGGGTTATACAATATATACAGGTAGCCTTGGGGGGAAAGTCATTCTTTGAGCTACAGATTGTTGTGAATTCATGAGCTTAATAAACTGGGCATTTACCATTCTAGAAATTAGCTACAGCTATGATTGGGAGTTGACTTGAAATTTAATTAATTTTCCCGGAGATATGGGACTAAGAGTTGGAGGAAATATCTTGTGGGTGCTCCAATATTTTGATTATACAATATCTGTATTAACATAGGCGAAATTGCTTTGACATAAAAGAAAAAACTACATAAGATGAATTGATGGCTGCATATGCATGCACGGTTTGGGCCTTTAGTTTTTGGTGAAATTCTTTATTTATTACACCTTAATAAATATTAGATATTAAAGAGGCAGTTGGGATTACGTCTCCAAGAAAAAAGGGAGGAGAGAGAAAATCATTTCTTTTATTTTTATGAGAGAGAAAATAAAATTAATGATTGTCTATTTAAAAAAATTAAAACTTCTTACCATGTGAGGTTTAATCTCAACCATTGAAAGTGGAGTAATCTAATGGCCCAAAAATTATGTCAAAACTTGTGTCAAAAACATAGTGCCACGGATCCGCCCCCTATATATATATGTATGTATATGTATAAATAGATATTGTCATTTCTTTATATGGTATTCTAGGAATTCTTAAAAAATTATATAAAGAAGAAATTAATCTATTTGAGCATTTTGAGCACTAATATCGCTAGAAGAAATAACTCTAGCCCAGTTGGGTAAAATGGTATTTTAGCCCACCTAGGCCGATTTTTGGAACACTGCGATTGACTGAAAGTCTGAAAAAAATTTAGCTACAAATTTGAGCTTGAGACTTTTTCTCCTTGATTTTTCTTTGTCGATAAGTCTAGTCTAGAGCATTATCCATTACATTTAGGCAATTACGAAGGTATAAGTATTGTCCCCCTTTGATTTTTTAATTTTTCAGAGTTATTACCTGTATAAAGAATTTAGCATTTCCCCATTTAATACTCATATTATACACGTACGTACGTATTTGTCAATAGTACTTCCATTTTCCGTATACGTCTTAAAGACTCGGTATAATGAAAGCAAACGTATTGTACACGTACGCAAGTATTTTAATGATTATTTAATTCAAAAAAATTAATTACTATTTACCAAGTAATTCAAGAAATTGAGTAAAATATTTAAATATTCACTAAAGAAATAATAATTAAAACATAATCACTAATTAAAGTAATTAAAAAAGGGCTAAGGTATTACCTAATTACATGTATTGAATTGAAGAAGTTGGCCCAAAAGCAAAAGTAAAGAAACTAATTTAAAAATTAAAAAAATTAAAAAAAATTTATAAAATTAAAAAATTAAAAAAAGGGGCAGAACAACCTTTCCCGACGAAATTTTGTCGGCACAAGTGCACAAACCTCTACCGACAAGAAAACCACTCCTGACGAAATTTTGTCCGGGGAAACCTAATCCGACAAATTTTGCCGGCATATACCTTTGCCGACGAAATTTCGTCGGGAGAGGTTTTTTATATATTAAAAAAAAAAATCATTTTCATAATTAAATAATATCTTAGCCTGATTTAATTACATTCATTAGTAATTATGTTCTAACTATTATTTCTCTAGTGAATAATTAGTATTAAATATTTTAATTAACATCATAAATGATATTACTTAATAAATAGTATTTAGTTGTTAAAATTTTTGAATTTGATAAAATTCTTAAATACTAATTATTCACCGAGTAAACAATAATTAAAACATAAGTAAGAATTAATGTAATTAAAAAAGAGAAATTCAGATTATGGTATTTGTAGAGTATAGCTGGGCGGCTGTACTTTTAAAAATGTTCTATTTAGAGAGTATAATATAGTCGCACAGCGATACTCTTTGAAATAAATAAATTGGGCCGCATAGGAGCTATGCGGGTCCTTTTAAATAAAAATAAACAATATAGCCGATCGCCTATACTCTTTAAATATCTAATGGGTGCGTTTTTATTTTTTTAAACTTTTTCTCCTTGATTTTCCTTTGTCGATAAGTCTAGTCTAGAGCATTATCCATTACGTTTAGGCCATTACCAAGGTATATGTATTGTCCCCCTTTGAATTTTTAATTTTTCAGAGTTATTACCCGTATAAAGAATTTAGCATTTCCCTATTTAATAATCATATTATACACGTACGTACGTATTTGTCAATAGTACTTCCGTTTTCCGTATATGTCTTAAAGACTCGGTATAATGAAAGCAAACGTATTGTACACGTATAAAAGGACTGTGACTTCATTAGCTAAAAATGTTTTAGGAGAAGGATCGACTTCTAGTTCATTGAGATCCCTTTCACTATAAAAACTAGGTTTTTGAGGTTGAGGCAAAGACCTTTCACCACTGAACATTACAACTGCAACTGGCATGCTTGGCCTATCTGCCGGGTTACGCTGCACACCTAAAAGACCTACATGATGAAGATAAAGGAGTCCCCGAGCAATTCTATTAATAATGTCAAATCTCTTGGGCCAATCTAGCATCATGCTTTTTCTTGCTATTTCTAGTGTTGTGATTTATATCTTTCCACTTGTAGGATGAAAGTGAAGTTTTCTTCAGGATCAAAAGAAGAACATATGTACAAAAATTGGTTGATGCTTTGTGTACCACAATTCCCTGGATCCTGAATCATTAATAATTTTGTTTGAGAACGACCACATTCACAAGCAAAAGACTACTGAGGAGATAAGACTTCATGAAAACCACTGTATATAATGTTACTTATAAAAATAATTTTATTGTTGCATAATTGATTTGTTACCTTATTATAGATGATGCCCCTAAACTTATATATTTATGTTTCCCATGATTCTGGAAGTGTGCTAGTGGGGAATGTTTGGAATGATTCCTTAGATTCCTTAGATCCGAGTATAGAAGAAATGAAGTTTCAATTTGGTGAGCATAAGAAGACGCATCCGAAACATACGCTGGTGTCGAAGCTGAAAACTGATAACTATAGAGAAGAAGAAGTGCTGAAGAGAGAAAAGTAAAGCTATGTATATTCTCTGAAATTGTGTTTTTACATTATGATTAAATGAACCACAGACCCAAGCTTATATAGCTGAGTAACCATAAGCTAACCTGCTTAACAGACTAACTAATCATACTACTAAGCACGTGAAGGGCTAACAAACTTGCCACCTCACCAAGGACACGTGTCACTTGTAACATTAGCTAACATTCCCCCTCAATCTCAGCTGGGTTGTTACCTAGCCTGAGATTGGAACGATGTCGAATGAACACTGGACTATGAAGGCCCTTGGTAAGAATATCTGCAACCTGACCATCTGTGGGAATATATTGCACAACCAGATCTCGACATTGAACTCGTTCTCTAACAAAGTGATAATCGATCTCCAAATGTTTAATACGCGAGTGAAAAACTGGATTGACACTAAGAGCCAATGCTGACATATTATCACTATGAATAATAGGTGCCCCTTGCCGTTTTACAACCTATGACATATTCCATAGCATCATCGGATAATGTGGCAATAAGAAGACTTAAAAGTGCCTTATCAACTTGAATCCAAGACCTATAATCTTCAGTAATCTCTGTTGTGACTCCCTCTGACTCAGAGATTGTAAATTTCGGTGGACACACAGTAGTGCCATCAAAATGCCCATACAAATCATATCCCTGTAGCACAGATTGCAATTGATACTGCCACTTGACAAAATTATCTTCTGACAGCTTAATGGTTAAGACTCCTAATAAACCCTCAATTCTAGGCATCGTAAAAGTCATGATTGACAATCAACTGATGATATGAAATATAAGCAAGAAAACCTATGTGCTTCAAGAAAACAGGGCTTCGTGCCTCAGTATTGTACTTTGTGTCTCAATAAAAGCTTCGTGCTTCAACAATGGCGTTGTGCCTCAGGAAAAAGAAAATATCAGAAATTAAACAGCTTCGTGCTTCAATATAGGCTTCGTGCCGTAATAGGAGCTTTATGCCTCAATTCACTGAATCATTTGACCTAAATTCAATGTCGATGCAGAGAACAAGTTTAGAATTCATACCAGAGCTGAATTTATTGAACGAAGAAGAAGCTCAAACACAAGCAAGAAAGAATCGCAAGATTGTGCAGCACGAAATTTCCATGAAACTCGCCATGAAAGGTACAGAATCAAGCTTTTCAAGCGGAGCGGAAGCCGGAGATCAGAGCCGAAGCTCTGATACCATGATAACTATAGAGAAGAAGAAGTGTTGAAGAGAGAAAAGTAAAGCTCTGTATATTCTCTGAAATTGTGTTTTTACATTATGATTAAATGAACCACAGACCCAAGCTTATATAGCTGAGTAACCATAAGCTAACCTGCTTAACAGACTAACTAATCATACTACTAAGCACGTGAAGGGCTAACAAACTTGCCACCTCACCAAGGACACGTGTCACTTGTAACATTAGCTAACAGAAACTGCAGGATCTATTGTAGACGCAGGAGCTTGTCTCGTCCACTACTATCCCTCTGATGATCGATGTTGGGTATTTTACAGTTTGCTTTATTACATTATCATTATATAGGCTCGCCCCAGTTCGCTATCCGGAAACTTACAAAAGTTGAAGTCAGAACAATCAGATTCACCTACATCCGAATCTAGTAGCTTGGAATCACGCAACTGAGAAAGAAGCATGATCGGTTGAGCTCGAAGAACAAGAAACGGAAGCACGCTTTGGAACAATCACAAAAGGGGGATTCCTGGGGTATTTCTAAGGACGGACCACATACCAACCATTCCTTTTTGGAATGGAAAGAAGAAAGGATGGTCGTAGATCACTGATGTCGAATTCCAAGAAAAAAAATCATATGAAAGAATCGTCGGATTATGGGTTCCAGGAGTAGGCGGTTTTGAATGGAGAATGAATGAAATAGAATTGTCTGGCAGAATCATATGACAGAGAAAGTGCAGACCCTCCCACTTGTCGGGGTTACCGGGCTAGCTAACCTAACTATGAATTTATATCAATTCGGGATAGACAGAGGTCTAGGATAGTACGTTGTAGAAGTGAGACCGGGGTATAGTAACGAAGCTAGATCGAAATGAACGACTCAATTCCTCTAGAAGAAAGGAGAGAGAGGGAACAACCAATTCTATGAAATAATATCTTATTAACTAGGATCGGTTGTTACTAGTCCGGGTTACCTCAAAGATAGAGCCATTAGGGGAGAAAAAACAACCTAGTTAGCGCACTAACTCAAACCCAGCTCCACACCTCACTATGTTGAGGGTTTAAGTTGCCTAAGCAACAAGAGGGAGATGGGAATCGAACCTCCATCCGAGAGCAAAAAGACGTCTTCCATTTGATGCTGCACACATGAAGTAACAGGGAGATGGTTATATAGAGAGAGGGGAAGGAGATGGTGGTTGAAGGTATGGAAAACTTTATGCTACGAATATGTGATTGGCTAAATTAATGGTTCTATACATTGCAGACTAAACTACTTTAAAAAAGATTATCATGATCTAATTTAGAGTTGACTTATGCATGATTAGTACTTCAACCTCTCTCTCTCTCTCTCTCTTCTCGCTCTCTCTCTTCGTTGAAACCGACCTGCAACGAACCATTTGCTTGGTCATGAACCGACTGTGGTCGGTAGATGAGAGTGGCCGGTCGATGTTGGTCCCATAATTTCCTTCATCAACTTAATTGGTTTCAATTTGGTAGGCAGTTCCAACCACTTGGTCCGGTTAATCAAACTGAGCTTAGCCCTAATCAGCCTCCAAAACCAATGCACTTCATTGAAATGTGCAAAGTCCTTTTGAATCTACAAAGCATGCACTGCATTGGAATGCGAGATGTCGTTTGGAACATCCAGAGCATGCATTGCATTGGAATGCGGAAAGTCCTTGTTGAATGAACAATTTTCCAACGCTCCATCAATTAATTCTCTTGTTGGTTCTTATTATAAATGATTACCATATGCATTCAGCCTTGCATTCTTCAAATTAAGGTGATTGTTTTCCCAAGTTTCTGTTTATTATTTAGTTATCTTTTCGTCTCAGTGCTCGATCTTTTTTTATTATTATTATTTTTAAATTCCTTGTCATACTCTTGCAGATGGACAACGGAAGATGGCAGGATTTATACAAACACATTGCAAACACACGAACCTAGAGTTGATTGGCAAGTGGAAAAACTTGGAGGTGTTATCATTGGGTTCATGCTTAAATTTGGCGAAAATACTTGCAATTATACAAACACATTGCAAGAATTTTTATGGTTTAGATTTGTCCAAAGGCTCTGTTCATGGATGTGGGGCATTGTCAATTGTGAAGTTGGGGTACTTAAATTTGAAGGGTGCAAAAGTTAATCGGGATGGTCTTGTCACGTTGTGGCATTGATGCAAAGATATGGTGATGTTGGACGCCAGAGATTGGTCTGGTTTCAATGACAACGACGATGAAATGTCAAAGCACATGCATCTCATATTAGTAAATTTATGTGTGAGGGTTTTGAACTTTATGAATTTCTTTGTGGTATGGACAATTTGGTTCTTCCTGTTGATGGAGACTCATTTCATCTGCATGTAGAGGCGACGTCGGATGAAATGCTCAATGATTTGCGTGATGCGTTCAATGATTTGGGCAACGAGGAATGAAGAACTATTTGATTGTACAAAGCGATATCTCATCTTTTTTATATTTACAACACCATTGAGCAATTATGTGTGCTCAGTGTGGTGCGGTGTTCATCTTGTGTTTTTGGACATTGTTACTCCAATGAGGGCTTGTTATAAGTTCCAGTCGTGATTTCATTATAAGATGTTTGCTTAATTTGGAAAATGGTCGTTCAAAATTCCTTCGCTACATTTTCTGTAATATCACATGTGCTCGCGATTGTTCTTTAGCCTTGCCTCTGCCTCAATTTTCTATCCTAACCTTCCTTTCCCACCAAAGGTTTTCCTAGCTAAATTTCTTTGAGGTTTAGGAAAAATTTCTTGGTGAAAACAGAATGTTGGTTGCACAAGTTTAACAACAAGCACAACCAGTAGACAAATGAAATAATGTGTTTTATGTAAGGCCCAGTTTGGAATTGCTGTGACTTTTAAAAAAAGTTGCTTTTTGCTGTGATTTGAAAATATTTAGCTGTAAAGTAAAGCAGCTCCATGTTTGGTAAACAATATTTTTAAAGTGCTGTTAGTACAAAAAGCAGAGTTAAAACCGTTTGGTAAATTTTAAAATAAAATTGTTGTAACTGTGAATAATGACTGAAATAGACATGATGTAGAAAGTGTTATATACTAATCATGTGGCGGTTGTGGTGTTGATGGAGTGAAGGTGGTGGTGGTGATGAAGGTGGTTGTTGTAGTGGTGGTGGTGGTGGTGGGGATGGCGGTTGTGGAGGTGGTGGTGGCGGCAGCGGCAGCAATGTGGTGGTGGTGGTGTTGGTTGTGGAGATGGTGGAGGATGTGGAGGTTTTGGAGGAGGAGGTGGTTGTGGTGGTGGTGGTGGTGGAGGTGGTGATGAATTTTTTTTTTTTTTTTTTTTTTTTTTTTTTTTTTTTTTTTTTTTTTTTTTTTTTTTTTTTTTTTTTTTTTTTTTTTTTTTTTTTTTTTTTTTTTTTTTTTTTTTTTTTTTTTTTTTTTTTTTTTTTTTTTTTTTTTTTTTTTTTTTTTTTTTTTTTTTTTTTTTTTTTTTTTTTTTTTTTTTTTTTTTTTTTTTTTTTTTTTTTTTTTTTTTTTTTTTTTTTTTTTTTTTTTTTTTTTTTTTTTTTTTTTTTTTTTTTTTTTTTTTTTTTTTTTTTTTTTTTTTTTTTTTTTTTTTTTTTTTTTTTTTTTTTTTTTTTTTTTTTTTTTTTTTTTTTTTTTTTTTTTTTTTTTTTTTTTTTTTTTTTTTTTTTTTTTTTTTTTTTTTTTTTGTGTAAACACCCCGACCCCAAATTATCCCATGTTTTAATTTATTTAAGTGGAATTGAGAAATTACCCGTGGGATAGGGGTATTTTAGTCATTTTCTTATCCGGAAGGAATTTGGGAATTCCGGTTGTACCGTTGCGTAGAGCACGGTGAGATGAGTCCGTAGACACGTAGTGGGCTCGAATCGGAGTTGTAACGAGAGAGATATGATCAAATGAAGCTTAGTGGCATAATCGTAAATATTTGGAAAATGGATTTTTGGTTAAAAGACGGAATTGCCCCCGTCTCTCACACACTCTCTCTCTCTCCCGCGCGCGTCTCTCCCTCTGGTTTTCGCGACAGCCACTGTGGCCGGCCACGTTTTGGCCGGCCGTGCTCTCGTCCGGCCACCAAAGTCGACGGGGCCGGTACCAAAATGACCGGGCCGCCGTCCTCTTCCTACCCCAGCCGGGTCTCACCGCCAGCCGCCGGGATTTCGCCGGAAAATCGAAGAAAACAGCCCGGTTTCGCCTGAAACTTCGCCGGCTTCGTTCTCCGTCGTCCGGCCACCGATTCCGGCAAGTGAGGTATGGTTTCTCACCTATTTTCCGAGCTCTAGCTGATGGTTGGGTAGGATTTCATAAATTTTGAGGCTAAGTAGCTCGATCTACGGATTGAAATTCGGCCGGTTTTGCGATCGCGATTCCGGCCACTTCCGGTCAATTTTTGGGGTAAGCCCAAGAACAAAAGTGACTCCAAATTAGGTGTATTACCTAGGGTAGGAGTCTGGGCTCACGATTTGGAAGTTTTTCCGGCGATGGGTATCGCTTTGGACACCCACGCGCTGCCGGCGCGTGTGGCGGCGCGTGGGCACTGTAGCTGAGGGGCATTTTTGTCCCATTGTGATCCTCTCGATGTCACGAGCGCGTAGGTGTGCTCGGATCTCATTTTGGATACCGTTAGAGTCCCGAACGGATATCGCATATCGCGTATTTTTCCGGGTTCGCTAGGTTTGGACCGTTGGATGGTCCTGAAGTTATAATGTGTTGATCTAGGTATTACCAGGATCGTGTAGGATTCGACGGATCGTAAAACGGAGTCCCGGATACTCCGGAAATGCCAACCCTGGGGTTAGGGTTTAAGTATCCGTCCGATTGTGCGATCGTGAGCAATCCGACCGTCCGATCTGGACCAAACTTGCAGGACATGTGTCCTAGAGCTTGTAGAACCTCTAGGAACTATCGGATCGGAATTTGTAGGTTGTGGGCCCCGCAGGCCCGTTTGACCCTAGGTTGACCGTGAGACTCCCGAGATAGTCTTACCTTTCCTTGAGGGTTAGGATGACCTTAGTGACAGGTCTTGAGCGTTGTTGAGTTAAATGGATATTGTGGGTTTAGGATATAAATTGGTGAATTTAAATGGGGGGAGTTTATGGAATATTTTATTGGTTGATGTTATTGTATGATTAGAAATTATATGTTATATTTAATTGATTGTATGGAGGTATAATGATATATAAAGAGATTGAATGTTAGTTTACAGTGCTATACGCACTACCCCACGTACCCCCATATTGTGATTATGTTGAGGCCCAAGTGATAGTGTGAGGTCGCACGCGTCTTTGGGTTAGCCGGCGTGTTGACAGACCCCGTACGTGGCCGGGTACGTCCCGACGTATGAGTGGGTGATATGATGGTATAAGGGCTGGTGAGAATGTAGCCAGGCCCAGTGTGAGGTCGCACGCGTCTTTGGGTTAGCCGGCGTGTTGACAGGCCCCGTACGTGGCCGGGTGCGTCCCGACGTATGAGTGGGTGATATGATGGTATAAGGGCTGGTGAGAATGTAGCCAGGCCCAGTGTGAGGTCGCACGCGTCTTTGGGTTAGCCGGCGTGTTGACAGACCCCGTACGTGGCCGGGTACGTCCCGACGTATGAGTGGGTGATATGATGGTATAAGGGCTGGTGAGAATGTAGCCAGGCCCAGTGTGAGGTCGCACGCGTCTTTGGGTTAGCCGGCGTGTTGACAGACCCCGTACGTGGCCGGGTACGTCCCGAACGTATGCGTGGGTGATTGATGGTATGAGGGCTGGTGAGAATGTAGCCAGGCCCAGTGTGAGGTCGCACGCGTCTTTGGGTTAGCCGGCGTGTTGACAGACCCCGTACGTGGCCGGGTGCGTCCCGACGTATGAGTGGGAGTTATGATGTGTGATGGGTGGTGAGAATGTAAGCCAGGCACAGTGAGAGGTCGACGCGTTTTGGGTAGCCGCGTGTTGACAGACCCCCGTACGTGGGCCGGGTGCGTCCCGACGTATGAGGGGAGATATGATTGTGTGAGGGCTGGTGAGAATGTAGCCAGGCCCAGTGTGAGGTCGCACGCGTCTTTGGGTTAGCCGGCGTGTTGACAGGCCCCGTACGTGGCCGGGTAGTCCCGACGTATGAGTGGGTGATATGATGGTATGGGCTGGTGAGAATGTGCCAGGCCCAGTGTGAGGTCGCACGCGTCTTTGGGTTAGCCGGCGTGTTGACAGGCCCCGTACGTGGCCGGGTAGTCCCGACGTATGAGTGGGTGATATGATGGTATAAGGGCTGGTGAGAATGTAGCCAGGCCCAGTGTGAGGTCGCACGCGTCTTTGGGTTAGCCGGCGTGTTGACAGACCCCGTACGTGGCCGGGTGCGTCCCGACGTATGAGTGGGAGTTATGATTGTGTGATGGCTGGTGAGAATGTAGCCAGGCCCAGTGTGAGGTCGCACGCGTCTTTGGGTTAGCCGCGTGTTGACAGACCCCGTACGTGGCCGGGTGCGTCCCGACGTATGAGTGGGAGTTATGATTGTGTGATGGCTGGTGAGAATGTAGCCAGGCCCAGTGTGAGGTCGCACGCGTCTTTGGGTTAGCCGGCGTGTTGACAGACCCCGTACGTGGCCGGGTGCGTCCCGACGTATGAGTGGGAGTTATGGTTGTGTGAGGGCTGGTGAGAATGTAGCCAGGCCCAGTGTGAGGTCGCACGCGTCTTTGGGTTAGCCGGCGTGTTGACAGACCCCGTACGTGGCCGGGTGCGTCCCGACGTATGAGTGGGAGTTATGGTTGATTTGATATTAGGAGCCGGGATTGATAGGAAAGAGCTACGTGTGGCTTGATCCCTTAGTAGGGTACGTAGGCAGCCTGGGATAGCGCCTAGGTGCAGCCACGACTTAGACACCACTTAGGTGGTTTTATTGTGTATGATGCGGACCTCGTGGTTGGTCCCGAAACTTGGATGAATTGAGACTGGTCCGGTGGACTGAGTGAGCGAAGGTGTGCATAGTTAGATTTTGAATTGGTTCTGTGCATGTTTGATGCATGGAGTTATTTTAAAAGCAGTGTGAGTAGTTCTGCTAGAATCATTTGAAGGCTGGAGGCCATTTATGTAAATTGCATGAGATTATATTGTGCGTGCTGCTGGTTGGGTTATAAAATGCGTTCTTTGCAGGTGGAAATTTTGGGGAATGTTCAATTTACAGGGGAGACTTTGCCGAAATTTTGGCAGAAAGTCTCGTGCCCTAAATCCTCTCTGGTAAAAGAGGACGTAGATTTAAGGAGTAAACCCGGCGTGGGTGTGATGCCGGGGTCTCCGCAGGGTTCGTCTCGGGTTCCGGGAAATTCGGGACGGGTCCTGTCAGTACCCGTGTCTCTCATGTCACCTTCCAAGCTACTCCTACTCTAGCGAGGTATGCTATGTGGGCTGACGACCCTAAGGCCTTTGTCCCCAGTTCCATAACTTCATTTCCCAACCCACGACTTATGTTGCTCGCTGACAGTTTGGCAGCCGCGCAAGGGATGTGGGTTTGGTGATAGAAGCTGGGACTTAATTACATGATAACATGATATGGAAGTGAACCTATGTCTGCTGCCATTTTCAAGTATCTCGCTGCTTAAAAACTTCGATGTTAGTGATGTTCGTTCACTTGAAAGAGATTTTTGTTCCTCTCATAAGGATAAGGTTTGTGTTTATATTTTGTTCCAACGTGATGAATTACCATTTCTATCTATTCAAATAGTGGACTTGATATTTCTATAAGGAAGTTATGAATGAAGGGCATTTTTTATTTTTGTTTAATTTTGTAACACCACCTACTCCAATTTAATACCCTAATTTAATTAATTTGAGCGAAATTAAGAATTTACCCGTGGGATAGGGGTATTTAGTCATTTTCTTACCCGACGGGATTTTGGGAATTTCGATGTACCGTTGCGTAGAGCACGGCGAGATGAGTCCGTAGACACGTAGTGGGCTCGAATCGGAGTTGTAACGAGAGAGATATGATCAAATGAAGCTCAGTGGCATAATCGTAAATATTTTGAAGTGGGATTTTTGGTTAAAAGACGGAATTGCCCCCGTCTCTCACACACTCTCTCTCTCCCGCGCGTCCTCTCTCTCTCCTCTGGTTTCGCGACAGCCACTGTGGCCGGCCACGTTTTGGCCGGCCGTGCTCTCGTCCGGCCACCAAAGTCGACGGGGCCGGTACCAAAATGACCGGGCCGCCGTCCTCTTCCTACCCCAGCCAGGTCCCGCCGCCAGCCGCCGTGATTTCGCCGGAAAACGAAGAGAAAAGCTCGGTTTTGACCGAAACTTCGCCGGCTTCGTTCTCCGTCGTCCGGCCACCGATTCCGGCAAGTGAGGTATGGTTTCTCACCTATTTTCCGAGCTCTAGCTGCCTGTTGGGTAGGAATTGATCGATTTGTAGCGTAGGCAACTCGATTTTCGAATTGGGTTTCGGCCGGATTTCGGGATGAGATTCCGGCCACTTCCGGTCAGATTTTGGGGTACGTCCAAGAACAAAAGTGACTCCAAATTAGGGTTTTACCTAGGGTAGGAGTCTTGAGCCGCGATTTGGAGTTTTCCGGCGATGGGATATCGCTTTGGACACCCACGCGCTGCCGGCGCGTGTGGCGGCGCGTGGGCACTGTAGCTGAGGGGCATTTTTGTCCCAATGGATCCTCAGGTTGTCATGAGCGCGTAGGTGTGCTCGGATCTCAATTTGGATATCGTTAGAGTCCCGAACGGATATCGCATATCGCGTATTTTCCGGGTTCGCTGGGTTTGGACCGTTGGATGGTCCTGAGATTGTAATATGTTGATCTAGGTATTACCAGGATCGTGTAGGATTCGACGGATCGTAAAACGGAGTCCCGGATACTCCGGAAATGCCAACCCTGGGGTTAGGGTTTTAGTAACCGTCCGATCGTGTGATCGTGAGCGATCCGACCGTCCGATCTGGACCAAACTTGCAGGACATGTGTCCTAGAGCCTGTAGAACCTATAGGAACTTTCGGATCGGAATTTGGAGGTTGTGGGCCCCGCAGGCCCGTTTGACCCTAGGTTGACCGTGAGACTCCCGAGATAGTCTTACCTTTCCTTGAGGGTTAGGATGACCTTAGTGACAGGTCTTGAGCGTTGTTGAGTAAAATGGATATTGGGTTTAGGATATAAATTGGTGAATTTAAATGGTGGGAGTTTATGGAATGTTTTATTGGTTGATGTTATTGTATGATATATTTAATTAATTGTGTGGATGTATAATGATATATAAGAGATTGAATGTTAGTTTACAGTGCTATACGCACTACCCCACGTACCCCCCATATTGTGATTATGTTGAGGCCCAAGTGATAGTGTGAGGTCGCACGCGTCTTTGGGTTAGCCGGCGTGTTGACAGACCCCGTACGTGGCCGGGTGCGTCCCGACGTATGAGTGGGAGATATGATGGTATGAGGGCTGGTGAGAATGTAGCCAGGCCCAGTGTGAGGTCGCACGCGTCTTTGGATTAGCCGGCGTGTTGACAGACCCCGTACGTGGCCGGGTGCGTCCCGACGTATGAGTGGGAGATATGATGGTATGAGGGCTGGTGAGAATGTAGCCAGGCCCAGTGTGTGAGGTCGCACGCGTCTTTGGGTTAGCCGGCGTGTTGACAGACCCCGTACGTGGCCGGGTGCGTCCCGACGTATGAGTGGGAGATATGATGGTATGATGGCTGGTGAGAATGTAGCCAGGCCCAGTGTGAGGTCGCACGCGTCTTTGGATTAGCCGGCGTGTTGACAGACCCCGTACGTGGCCGGGTGCGTCCCGACGTATGAGTGGGAGCTATGTGATTATGTTGGGTGTGTTGTGATGGATAAACCCGAGAATGTATGAATTTATATGGATGTGATGGTTTAATTGATATCAGGAGCCAGGATTGATAGGAAAGAGCTACGTGTGGCTTGATCCCTTAGTAGGGTACGTAGGCAGCCTGGGATAGCGCCTAGGTGCAGCCACGACCTAGACACCACTTAGGTGGTTTTATCGAGTATGATGCGGACCTCGTGGTTGGTCCCGAAACTTGGTTGAATTGAGGCTTGTCCGATGGACTGAGTGAGTGAAGGTGTGCCTAGTTAGATTTGAATTTGTTATATGCATGTTTGATGCATAAGTTATTTTAAAACCGTGTGGGCAGTTCTGCTAGAATCATTTGAAGGCCGGAGGCCATTTATGTAAATTGCATGAGATTATATTGTGCGTGCTGCTGGTTGGGTTATAAAATGTGTTTTGATGCAGGTGGAAATTTTGGGGAATGTTCAATTTACAGGGGAGACTCTGCCGAAATTTCGGCAGAAAGTCTCGTGCCCTTAATCCTCTATGGTGAACGAGGACGTAGATTTAAGGAGTAAACCCGGCGTGGGTGTGATGCCGGGGTGCAGGGTTCGTCTCGGGTTGGGAAATTCGGGGCGGGTTGTGAAGGATGGTGGTGGTAGTGGTGGTTGGTTGTGGAGATGGTGGTGGATGTGGAGGTGGAGGAGGTGGTGGAGGAGATGGTGGTTGTTGTGGTGGTAGTGGTGGTGGCAGCGGTGGTTTTGGAGGCAGTGAATGTGATGGTGCAAGTGGTGGAGTTGGATGTGGAAGTGGAGGTGGTGTCATTGTTTAAAATGAATTATGGTATTTTGGGAATTTAAAGAATTCATTAAAGGTTCATCTCTGCTTCTTTTAAAAGCAACTTTGAAAAACAACCCAGAGTCTGCTTTTAAAAGCTGTTGTCAAAAGGACACTGCTTTTAAAATAATTGAGATATTTTATTTTTACCAAACACCTTAAACTGCTTAACTTTAAAGTGAAGCAAGTCTTTGGCGGAAAAAAACAAATTCCTATACGAGGCCTAAGAATGAGATACTAATTCTCATGTAAAGCATGTTGTTTGAATTCTCATTGAGAATAGTTCGTAAATCAATGCCATATGATTTATGTTACCTTCAATTTATTTCAAAACAGAGCTGCAAACTTCTCTTCATTGTCTCGTTAGATTGTTTTATTAACTACAAGAAAATTACCCTTTTGCGACCAAATTTATCAGCGACCAACTATTTTTGGTCGCTGATAAGGTGATTCTGCGACCAAGTGTCCAATGTTGGTCGCCAATAGTTTCTTAACATTTCCAAATAGCAAATTTCAACGGAGGATAATTAGCCACGAAATAACTAAGAATTGGCGACCAAATTGTTTGGTCGCAATGTTGGAACCTACGACGACTTTGTATTTTTGGTCGCGAAGTACAAGGCGGGAGATGAAAGAGTGGGCGCGGAAATCAAGCGACAAAAAACGTTGTCTCTGATTTCTATAATGTTGGTCGCCAAAGTATTTGTCCCGCTTAATTTTTGGTGGCCCGCCCCTTTTTTTTTCCCTTCTCTTTTTCGCTTGAGTTTCTTTTTTTCACCAATCTATTATTTTCCAGATCCCTCTCTCTCATCCCTAACCCCAAACTCTCTCTCTCTCTCTCTCTCTCTCTCTCTCTCTCTACCTCAAATTCTCTGGCCCTTTCTAACCCAAACCCTCTCACGCCTACACTCTTACTTTTTCAAGATTTTAGCCTGAAAATTCAATCTGAAAACTAATGGTGCTTCGTTCCCAAACACTCTCAGGTAACACCCTCCCCACCCCCCCCCCTCCCCCCCCCCTTCTCTCTCTCTCTCCTCTTATATTTTCAATCAATTCTTAACTTAAATTTTGCAGAAATCTGGGTTTCGTTTGTCTCCATCTCCTTTTCTTTCCAAAAACCCTCTCATACCTGCACTCTTAAGGTAACCCTCTCCACTCTTATATTTAATTTAATTGGAGAGCATGTGGGTGTGCAAACTGACAACATAAAAGTATGAAATGGGTCATCTTCTTCTTGGGTGGTAGTAGATTCTTTGTCTGCCTTGCATCTTAAACCATTCCTTCTTTATATGCTAGCTTTTTTTAATTGAATGAATCAGATCTAACAAGCACCCATTTCCTCATCTCCTTCCACTTCATTCAGTTGAGGTTCTGTTTCTCTGTTTTATTTTTTATTTTGTGCAATTCAATTGGTGGGGGTGCTTATATTATATGGTGGTTTTTCAGTTAAGTGTTCGAATTGGTTGTGTTTTCCTTTATATTATTATTATTAAAAATTTGGGTTGTACATTACAAGACAAAATTGTTTTAAAGATGGTTTTCTAATCTGACATTTTTGAGCTGAGATTCACTCAACAGTTTATGTTAAACACTAGGGACCAATGTTCAAGCACTCTGTTTAATCCTTAAGAGCAGCAGGTAAGTGTGTGTTGACTGCTTAAGGCTTAATAAAAAAGCCAACACTAATAGAAGGTGCTAGTTTGTTTTTAACCAATTCGAGATGGATATATCAATAAATATGGTGTTGGTGCTGCGAGCACTTGGAATTAATGTAATGTTGTCTCAGGTTGTGAGTCTTTGTGGTTTTATGCAAATCTAAGCTTGTGACTTGTGCAAATTTGCTACTTTGACAGTGATGATTGAAATGGGAGATATATTCAATTTTAAGGTCTGTGATAGGTATGCTTGTGACTAATGCAAATTTACAATATTACACTTGAGTATAGGCCTGGAAGGATTGCACTAAACTTTTTAATCCCAAAATTTGGTATGTTAAAACATTTCTCTACCTGCAGTGCCATCTAGTTTGTATCTATGTATTTTAGATAAAGTAAATAATTATCTTCAAATTCCTACACCCGTGTGTACTAGAGTAGGTGGGAAAATAGTTTGTGTGAAATTAGAGGCAGAGGCATGGGCGTGATTTGGAAAACAGAGTTAAGGTTGTGATTGATTACAAAATGATGGCAATCTAGTAATCACAGTGATAATTATAGTGATTTAGATTGATAAGGTAGTGTTTTGTGCTTTATCTTACAAATGATATGGCATTGGGATTGCAGGTGAGTTAGAGTTCTTTCTTTGTAGGAAGTGTAATTAGGTCTTAAGGTGCTTAGGTATTGCAGCTTGTTTTCATTTTACCTTGCTACTACCCCTTTGGTCCACAACATAATTTTTCTGTTTGAGCAATTAGATATATCATTGTCCTTGTGTTTTTATTAATTTTTAACACTAAAAAGAATCATATTTTAAATTAAAGTTGGTCCTAAACCAAAATACATGCATAGCTCTGCCAAGGACTTCTGCACTATTGTTGTTATTGTTATTAGTTCACTAAACATGTTGAATAGGATATGGGATGCTTCCTTGTGGGGAAAAAGGTCTGTAACCTCTATGTACTCATATAAGCATACCCACTCTCTTCCCCCAAAGATTTCTGATGACTTTGAGTTATTTTCCACTCTCTGCCCCCAAACCATCTACCTTTCAGGTCTGTTTATCTTATAATGTAAGTTTAGAACAATGTCATTTAGGAGTCTTAACTTTACTGGGGTAGCATCCTGTTTTTGCATGTCAGATTTTTTTGAGGAGGTGGAAGGATTTGTATTGGGGTTTTGGACAGAGCACCATTTGAGGTAAGAACCTCTTCTTCTTATTACACTCAGTTCCATTTAAGGTGTGGATTATACTTTGGATTTTATGATTTATGCTTTCTAATGGATCATGGATGATATTAGTCTTTACATTGGTTTTTCGTAACTGTTTTCCTTCTTTATTTGTGGTAATTGATGATTGGATTTCTGTTATTATCACAAAGGTATGCTTAGACAGTCAATATTGAGAGGTATGAAAAATGAATTCAAATTTTTTTAAGTTAGTTTATTGATGACCAGTAATCAGTTTTGTTATGTCGATCCAACTCTTTTTGATGGCTTATTTAGTTAAGATTGTGAATTTAAGCTTTTGTATCTCTCTCTCTCTCTCTCTCTCTCTCTCTCTCTCTCTCTATATATATATATTAATTTTAATTTTCTTGGTTTTGGCATCTTCTTTACCATTGACATTTCCTTATTTGTTTCTTTTGTAAAGGAAGATGATGAGTTTGAGAAGGTCAAGCAAACAATTGGCAGTGTTTGGGAATTCCACAATATTAGATCACAGCCCATATCCCACAGGTGCTAAAGATCATGACTACAAAACTTGGGATACAAAAAGGCATAGTATACATGTATTTTGTTTTGTTCAAAATAGTATACAAGCTTGGTAATAGTCTTAGAGTGGAGAAATAATGATTGCAGAACTTGGTTTTACCAAGGGCAAGAATATACGGAGCTTGGCCTCCAGTCTTTTAGTGGAATTTGGATATGTTTTGTGTACTTGAATGACTAGTATGCTTGTGTACTTTTGAATGAGAGAAACTTTTATTCATGTAATTTTCTATTGATCTATTTAGTGAAATTTTTGTTTTTTGAAATTACAATATGTTAATGAGCTAAAGGTTAATATTATCACAAAACTTAATATAAATAAAATAATTAAAAACAAAAAAAATATATATATATATATTTTAGCAACCAACTAAGAAAGTTTTAGCGACCAAATCTGGTAGTCACCAAAAACTATCGGCGACGAACCAATCTATTTGGTCGCTCAATCCTCCCTCAGTTCGCGGCAAATTTTGGTATTTTCGTGGGAACCTATCTTTATAGGCGACCAACTGATTATTGTAAGGCGACGAAAATAGTTGGTCGTATAAAGGTTTTGGCGACGAAAACTTAATTTCGTCGCCTTTTGTCACTTTGTACTTTCAGCCACGAGCTTTGGGCGACCAATTTGGCGACGAAATTATTTCGTCGCTAAAGTGTTTTGGCGACGAAATGTCAGCTTTTGGCGACCAAAGGTGGTGGTCGCCAAAAGGGTTTTTCCTTGTAGTTTTGTATCCAATTTTTCATATGCATAGAATACATCGCGGACTGATATATCTCATAGCAGAAGATAAGGGTTGTCAAGTGCAATGAGAAAAAAGGTTGTAATTGGGTTTAGTTCATAATTACGATGGATACATTTTAAAAAGTAAATTCCTATACAAGCAATTTTATACTATGAAATTCAACATTCTTTGATCCACAAAATGTTGGCGAATCTCTATTTTTTGTTGTTGTATTTATGGGTTTAACCCATATTATTTGTTATAAATAAATTTTTTTTTTTTTTTTTTTTTTTTTTTTTTTTTACAATGGGCTAATAGTTAATAGAAATTATTAGAAAGACAGGTATTGGAAATAATTTAAATTTTAATTCCCCAATATCGCTTGTATAAATAAAATAATTGAAGAAATAAATCTAGCCCAATGGGCTAAAGTGGTATTTTAGCCCTAGACCTTAAAACGATAGGACAAAAATGTATATTTAAAGGGTAAATACATTAGAATATTTTAAAAGTACAGCCGAACGGCTAGAGTCTTTAAATATTAACATATTCGAATATTTTAAGGGTATAGCCGTACGGCTATACGCTGAAAATATTATCACGAAGCTTGAACTTGCAGTCACAGCCATTTCGCTTTTCTATCAAACTCAAAGCTTCGATTGGTTTTCTTCGGTTTCGACTGCTTCGTCCTCCAGATTCGGCATCGTAAAAAGACCCAACTCGCCTAGGAGGCCCGCCCAGCCGCCTAGCCCCCGCCTAGCCGCCTAGCACCCGCCTAGCCCCTGCCTTGCCGCCTAGCGCCAGCCTAGCCCCACATCGCCGGCTTGTTGCAGATTTTGACCGAGAAAATTCTGATAGCGGAGACAGGGTCGAGTTCCAGAGCCAGAGAATTGGACCATATATATTCAGGAGGTGTTTGCCATTCCGGAAGTGAAGGAGCAGAAGAAGAGCAGAAATGCTTTGAGGAAGGGGTCGGAAGGTGAAGAGGTCCGAGCAATGCAGGTCTGCTTGCTTTTGCTTTTGAAAGGCGAGTTTTGATTTTTCGGAGTCTATCATTCATTTCTTGTGTTTTGTTTGATGGTGTATATCATGCTCATCTACCAGATCATTTATATATTAAATTGACTCATTTGAATTGTTAATTCCCAGACAATTCTGCAGAAAGCATCTGGAGCACGGAAAATTTTTGTACAAGAAATGCAGAAAGTGGGAAAGTTGGATACCCAAGTGAACGGACAAAGCATCCAGCCTTGTAAGCTTCGTATCAGACTTATACGTTGTGTACTCTTACCATGTTATCTGGATTCAATGGCTTTATCTTCTTATTTGCTTTAAACTTTTATTTATTTCTTTTGCATCTGTGTCTTTTAGTCTCTTGAACTAGTCTTTATTATGATAATTTTGTAGAGAAATAACACAACTAGGAAGCAAGAGGTGAAGGCGTCGGTACAAGAGCTTGCCTCTCGAGCTACTTCCCGAGTCAAGGCTGTAGCCGCGGAAAAGATCACACCACCAAATTCAGCTTATCAATTTGAGGTTTCTTGGCGAGGATAATGCTCGACAGACTAGCCTGTTGAAGGTCTGCAAAAGTATTCATGTGGTTTACTGTAAAAAATATAGTCTGCCAAAATGCAAGATTCATATGTTCGTTGTTATCCCAAAGTAAGTGACCATGAATGTGTTCTTTTTCCATGGTGGTCATCCGTGCGGTTGACCATTGCAAAGATTCTACTAGTCTCGTCTATTGTCCTCTTTGGATGGTTGCCAGAAGTATTACCAGTAATTGCATTGTCCATCTGCCTATCTGGCTTCTGCATGCTAGGGGCCATCCAAGAAGTTCCCCATTTTGTTGTGTCCCTTTTAAACAATTTCAAATGTCCATAAAGGATTGTGAATGCAGTTGGTATTTGTTTAAGAAATCATCACTCATTCTGACTTTCCATTTATGCTGTTACTTTGTTTCATGTTATTTTTTGTGTTATTTCTATACAAGCTATATCTCCAAGTGCATTGCCGCAGATATTCAAAAATGCTTTGACTGTTCCCATACTTCTTGACATTATCAAGTGTGTGGCAACCTTTTTCATGAAAGTAATGTTTATGTCTGATATGTATGTTTTCTTGTTGAGCTTGATAAAATGCTTATGGCCCCACCTTTGATTTATTTCTTCGTCAGTGAAGAAATGGATTTGGCTGTCAATTATTTGGACAACTTAACCAGGGTTCCAAGATTTGACACACTCATCATGTTTCTTCCATCCTCAGACAACGCTGGTATGCATGCTTCTGTTTTAAATTCCTTGAGATTTTCAAAAGCTTACGGTTGAATTCCTGGATTTCAAATTTTTTTTTTAAAGTAGAGTATACCTATATCAATGTGGTATATCAGTCTCAGCGACTGGTAATGCTTGCACTTTGTCTTGATTGAATCGTTCCATATTTTCTGATTTGTTAGTCATCCTGCCCATTTTTATAGGGTTTATGATTCATATTTTCCATTAGTTTCATATCCTATACTAACCCAATAACCTTGCAAACAGATGTTGTTAAGATATGGGATGAAGTGTTGGACAATGAGGCAACTCCGATTGAGTATGCCGAGAAGCTTGATAACCTGCATACAAAGTATTGCCCCAAGCGATGACAAAGCTCAACAAGTTTCTACTTTACCCTTTTCCGCCTCTTGTACTGTAAATTCAAGTTGTAAAATTTTGAAATGCTCCAATGACCCCTTCGAATATCAAATTATATCGTGGACAACTATTCTATCCAATTATCGAGATGTTAAAAGTACATTGCAACTTTTACTTCACTCCTGTTGGACTTGAATACTTTGAACTTGGAACTGTTGGTAAGAATGTGCTTGTGAGCGTCCATGTTTTGGTCGGGTGGACATAGCCTACTCTTGTTCAGTCATATTCATTGAGGTCCAGAGGTTATGGTGGTGATAACTTGTTTCTTCATGCCCTACCTTTCATTTACTACCTTATTTTTCAGACAACATATGTATATCTTTGCATACTGAGTTGTTTCAAGTCGCAATCAATCAATGTTATGTGGGGGTCTTCCACATTTTGCACTATGCTTTTCACATGGAGATCATGTGTCATTTACAATCACCCAACTCTTTCATGTTAACCCTACTATATTATGCATAAAAAATAAAAACCCTACTTTATAATACAGAAAATAACCCTACATGCAAGTAGATGCATTGTAATCTTAGAGATCAGAGATCATTTTTTGTGAACTCACCTAAATAATGCAAAAACAGAACCAGAATACTAATTGGCTAGGCATGTATTATGTGCTGCACGCGAAAGATTTCTCTTCGAAGCAAAAATGGTTGGAGATAGGAGGTTGAACAGAGTTTGCATGGCCAAGTAACTAGCAAAAAGTAAAGACTTCTCTTCTGGGATTGATGAGCAACTAGGTAAGGAGGCAATAAAAGCCGGTAGACCATTGATCTTGCGTTAATAGTCATGTATATGTTTTGCGATGTACATTTTACAGTGCAGAATGGTCTTAAGATAATTTTCTGTTTCTTTTAAGTTGCGTTAATACCAAGAATTTCCTCACACTTAAGTGATTGTTCTTAATGCATAGCTTGTTGCTGCATTTTCAAAAGGCCGATAGAGTGATTACTTCTACGCTTCTTTATATGTTGGGCTTTATTATGAAAGTCAGGTTTCTTAACGCCTAGCTTGTTGCTGCATTTTCCAAACGCCTAGGCGGTCTAAAACACTTGAATGGCGTTTGCCATGAATCAAAACACTTGAAAAGTACCCCCGATTTCGGAGTTGGCCAAAGTGAGTTGGGGCTCCAAGTTTCAACATATCCAAAGCATATATTGAAAAGAGAGAAATTTCACAGTAAATCAATATGAGAGTTCAATTTTATCTTCTTCTTTTTTTCGTGAGAATGTTTGCCTTTGATATACATCGGTCTCTAGAGTGCTACTAAATTATGTTGCCGCACACATTATTTTTCGTAGAGAATTGCATGCTGGGTTGGAGTGGTCTTGGTAATTGCTTCACTTTTCAAACAACACTTTACATGAAGAAAACTACCACCTCTCTTACTACTATACCCATAAAACCTTGTTTGAAATTGTTGTTCTCGTTGGCAAAGGGATTGCAAAATCACCATCTTGCATTTTTCTCACAAGAAGTAAGAAATAATATCAGCCTCTCAGTTTCTTTCATAGTTAGTAAAATACGGAACGGGAAAAATAAGAAGAAAATCTGTACGTATTTTATTCGCCATAATTTTGGCAAGTTACAACTGAAAAGTTCGGCCACTATATAATATTTTAATATATATTATTTTGATTATATAATATGTGAAATTTATGTGTATAATATGTGAATTTTGTGTATATTATTGAAAATTTTGTAAAAACCACGTGTATTAAAAATGAAAAATACGTACGTATGTGTACAATAAGTGTATTGTATGTTTTCTTTTGACAAAACGTGTATTGTACCGAGTCTTTAAAACGTGTATGGAAAATGGAAGTATTATTGAAAATATATACGTACATGTATAATACAAGTATTAAACGGGGAAAATGCTAAATTCTTTATATGGGTAAAACTGGGAAAAAGTAAAAAATCAGAATGGGACAATGGAGACTGGGGTAATGAAGTAATAGTAATGGATATTGCCCTAAACTACTTTTATCGATAAAAGAAAATCATAGATTTTTTTTATAAAAAAAATAAAAAAAAGTAGGGGTGGCATTTTAGACCGAAAAACCGCAAAAACCAACCGACACTTTACCACAATGGAACCGCAATAGCGGGAAACCGAACTGCATTTGCGGTATGAAGAACCGAACCGCATTTGCGGTTGCGGTTACGGTATTTGATTTTCAAAACTTGCGATTACCGCAAACCGCGATTATATTTAATAAATAAAAAAATTGCATTTTGTAGATTGCATTGGTCCTCAAACAACACAACGAGGTCCTTCAAATCCACTCACCACCACCAACACTTGAGTTTGTAATTTTAATTTGTAACATTAGTGCATTACATTTTCCTTTTAGTTTGTAACTTTAATTAACTTTGAATTGGATTTTTCCTTTGGGTTGTAACTTTAATTCATTTTGCATTGCATTTTCCTTTTGGTTTGTAACTTTAAAGGATTTGGAATTAGAATGTTTGAGAAGTTGAGGTTGTGAATGCTTGAGAAGTTTAACTTTAATTGGAATGCTTGAAATTGTAACTTTAATTTTCTTTAGGTTGTGAATGCTTGAGAAGTTGAAGAGGTTGTGAATTTATATATGCTTGAGAAGTTGAGGTTGTGAATTTATTTATTTAAGTTGTGAATTTATATTTTTGGGTTAAAGTATGCTACAAATCAAAAGGCTTCAAAAGAAGCATCAAAATTAGGAATAAAATGTGGAAGATTGGATTTTTATGACACAAAAAGAATTTGCGGTTTTAAACCGCTATTTCACGGTAATCGACCGCTTTTTGCGGCTTACCGCTTTGTAGTTTCAAAAATCACCATACCGCAAATAGTCGGTCGGTTTGCGGTTTGGGCAAAAATTCGCGGTTACCGAACAGCAACCACCCCTAAAAAAAAGGACCCATTATAGCATTAATAAAAAATAAAATAAATAAATAAAAAAAGTCCCAAATATAGCCGCCCGGCTATACTATTTATCGAAAAAAAAAATTATATCCTGGTATAGCAGGCTATATTCTTTGAACATTATTGTTGAAAAAAAGTGTGTTGGCTACGGATATGAATTGCTGAATTAAGTTACATGGTGTTGGCTAAGGTTGGTATCAGATCTTTGGGAAAGGGGCCTGTCACTTTACTATCTTGATAGGAACTAGTTCTTTGATGGTTCTTATTTCCATATGATTTTTTTAGGTACTGAGATAATTAAATTTTGAAAAACAATAATACTTGATGTAGAAAAAATAAAAAAGTGTGTCACTTTAGCCTTAGATATGTCATTGGAATAAAAGTAAAAATTAAGGTTTTTATTTTATTTTTTTATCTGGGGAAGATTATGGATGAAGTTAAAGTAGGTTTTGAGCTAGTGACTTTTGGCCATATGTAGGAGCAAGCATAACCAAGTATATTTATGAGTGAATGTATAATTCTAGGTGACACTTTTTTAAGTGCTTTTTACTCCCATGTATTGAGTGAAAAGTTGAATATAATTCTTCTAACCACATACCAGATGAATGCAGATTGGCCAAGATCCGAAACCTGTCATGCGAGACACCTATAACATGTTTAAAGGTGGGGGTGATCCAGAAAAGGTGTTGACTAAGAAATTTTTTATATGACCAAAACCATTTCTTAGTTGAGCTAGCTACTTGTGCAGTTCATAAGGTTAGAATCTAGAAAGGCATGTGCGTCTCCCAATATATTCTCATGTGGTGGTGTTGGTTGTGGAGATGGCGGTGGAAGTGGAGGTTTTGGAGGAGGTGGTGGTACTGGTGGTGGTGGCAGTGGCGGTGGAGTTAGTGAATGTGGTGGTGCAAGTGGTGGAGTTGGATGTGGAAGTAGAGTTGGTGTCATTTTTTAAAACGAATGATGGTATTTTGGGAATTTAAAAAAATTCATGAACGGTTCATCTTCGCTTCTTTTGAAAGAAGCTTTGAAAAAAAACCCAGAGTCTGCTTTTAAAAGTTGCTATCAAAAGGCCACTTCTTTTAAAATAATTGGGATATTTTATTTTTACCAAACACCTTAAACTGCTTAACTTTAAAGTGAATTAGGTTTTTGGCCAAAAAAAGCAATCCCAAGGAATTTTATACTATGAAATTCAACCTTCTTTGATCCACAAAATGTTGGCCGATCCCTATTTTTTGTTGTTGTATTTATGGGTTTAACCCGTATTATATGTTATAAATAAAATTCATTTTTTTATTCTTTCCCAATGGGCTAATAGTTAGATTGTTAGAAATCATTAGAATGAGAGGTATCAGAAAGAATTTAAATTTTCATTCCCCAATATCGCTTGTATAAAGAAAATAATTGCAGAAATAACTCTAGCCCAATGGGCTAAAGTGATATTCTAGCCCCAAAAACCAAAAACGACATGACAAAATGTATACTTCAAGGGTATAGCCGCACGGCTATACTGTCTAAATACGTTCGAATATTTTAAAGGTGTAGCCGAACGGCTAGACTCTTTTAATTTTAATATATTTGAATATTTTAAGAATATAGCCGAACGGCCATACTCTTTAAATATTAACACGAAGCTTGCACTCGCAGTGACAGCCGTTTCGCTTCTCTATCAAACTAAAGCTCCGACTGGTTTTCTTCGGTTTCGGCTGCTTCGTCCTCCAGGTTCGGCATCGTAAAAAGACCCAACCCGCCTAGGAGGCCGCCCAGCCGCCTAGCCGCCTAGCGCCAGCCTAGCCCCCGCCTAGCCGCCTAGCGCCCGCCTAGCACCCGCCTAGCCCCTGCCTAGCCGCCTAGCGCCCGCCTAGCCCCACATCGTGCAGATTTTGACCGAGAAAATTCTGATATCGGAGACAGGGTCGAGTTCCAGAGCCGTAGAATTGGACCATATTCAGGAGGAGATTGAGGAGGTGTCTGCCGTTCCGGAAGTGAAGGAGAAGAAGAAGAGCAGAAATGCTTTGAGGAAGGGGTCGGAAGGTGAAGAGGTCCGAGCTATGCAGGTCTGCTTGATTTTTCGGAGTCGATCATTCATTTCTTGTGTTTTGTTTATGATTTAGTGTTGTCTTTGAATTATAAAATGGTACTTTTAAATTTGGCAAATTGAAAACTGAGCAGCATACAGTTTTTTAGGACTTACAAGGGGGTATTAACTTTCTCTTTAGTATAGAAAGTTGTTAACTTTTGTTTCTTTTCTTTTCCTGTAACTGGGTTTGTGTGGTTATTTCCTTTTCTAGTGTTTGCTTCGTTTTTGGATGTAATATTTGTGATTTCGACTTGTTCTAATATAATGTTCCTGTTATTTGACAGGAAGCATCGCAAAAACTAGGATTTTACTTGGGTGAGGAAGACATGGAGTTTTCCAGCTTCTCAAGCGGGACCGAACGTGCTGTCAAGACTTGGCAAGTAAGTTTCAATTATCATTAGATGTTACTATGTGCTGTCAAGACTTGGGATCTGATCGTAGATACAATAGATACTGGCTTTTCTTGGGCCCTTGTAATGCATATGACCCAGGACATAGAAGGGTTTATTTCGAATCTTCAGAAGATGGTCACTGGGAGGTGATTGATACAGAAGAGGTATTCTGCTGAATTTTTGTTATACGATCAATGTGATTGTAGTACATATTGCTTGACCTTGTATAAGTTATAATATTTACTTGCTTTTTCTTAAACCAAATGCAGGCTCTGTGTGCTTTGTTGTCAGTTTTGGATGACAGGGGTAAACGAGAGGCTCTTCTTATTGAATCCCTGGAGAAACGAATAGCGTTTCTGTGCCAAGCGATGTCAAGTAGAATGGTAAATAGTGATAGAATTGACAACTTGGCGCAATCTGATCAATCTGAGCTGGATAGTGTTAGAGAAGACACTTATTCACCAGTATCTGATGTAGACAACAACTTATCTGGAATTGCAAATGATTCTCTGCCTTCATCTGGAGTTGTGGTTCTTGAAGTTAGAAAGAAAGGAGAACAACAGAAACAGAAATGGAGCCGAATCCAAGCATTTGATTCATGGTTATGGAATTCCTTTTACCTAGATCTTAATGCTGTCAAACATGGTAAACGATCATATTTTGATACACTTACTAGATGTGAAAGTTGTCATGATTTGTATTGGAGAGATGAGAAGCACTGCAGGATTTGCCATTCAACATTTGAGCTTCATTTTGATCTGGAAGAAAGGTATGCCATCCATGTAGCCACATGTAAGGAGAAAGAAGCGAGTGATACTTTTCCTAAGCATAAGTAAGGTCCTCTCATCACAGATCCAATCACTAAAAGCTGCGATGCATGCAATTGAGGTAACCCATCATTTGGATTTTAGCTTTGCATTTTCTGATATTTGTTTGTTATAGTAATGAAGATGTCCTCCAGTTAAAAAGATTTCAAGCTACACATATCTTTGATAGACTGGGAGGAGAATAGGACTTCCGTTGAGGATCAACCTAGGAATGAATTTAGTGTTCATGGTTTGGATAATTTGAATGTGACTTTTGAGATTTATGCGCAATCAAATCCGATAGCTTTTATATAATAAAAAAAAGAAGAGAAAATCTCTGAAGTGCAATAAGATTTTAGATGAAGGGATGCGGGATGGCGGGGAAGGGATTGATGAAAAGGCATACTGCTGTGAATGTAGCAGAATGGTTGATTAGTATCCACCTGCCCTATCTGATTAGTTCGGGCCTCTGGTAGCTGGCCATAAATAGTGGGATTATTTTAGTTGGATTTTGGGGCCTGAACCTTTTGATTGTCTGATGGTTAAAACAGGTTTTCTAGGTTATATATCGAAGACATTTCTATTCGCCCCAAAGTTTTTAATGTTTTTCCGTGCTATATTGATCTCCACCTCCCTCTGCTTTGTGCAGTCAGCCATGCCAGAAGATGCTTTGTTGGGTGCTTGGAAAAAATCTGCTCATAAGCTATGGGTGAAACGACTAAGACGTACCTCATCTTTGGCTGAGCTTTTGCAGGTTTTCTATTTTCCTTTTTTCACACTATCTATTTTTTGTTTATTTTCTAGTCGGAACCATCAGTTTCTTTATTGTTTACTCGTGCAGGTTCTTGGTGATTTTGTTGGTGCCATCAACGAGGACCGATTATATGAATGCAATATAGAGCAAGGTTCTTGTAATTTTAGTGAAGAACTGATTGCGTCCTTTGCATGTATGCCCCAAACAACATCTGCAGTTGCACTCTGGTTGGTGAGATTGGATGCCTTAATTGCTCCATACTTGGAAAGAGCCCATTCTCAGAAAAGGCTGGAAATTAGTGTCAGAGGTAATGATTGAATATAATGCAGATTGGTGCTTGACAATTGAGTGACTTCTTAATTGTTTTCATAGCTTTTCAAATTTTCGCCATCTTAAAAGCTTCTTTTACTTCAGGGAAGCATGCTCCAAAGCAATAGCACCGCCTTTTTTCGGTAGATTATCCAAATTCAATCCCACATTTTTTTGACGGATTGAGGAGCATTTATGTCCATTGTACTGCCAGATCAGTGGAACTGTTGCAGGCTTTGAAACCGTGGTACTTTGTATGAAGCTATGCTTCAAGTTTTCTATTTAGTTGCCATATATGGCCATTGAGTCGTTAGATGTACAGCATGAAGGAAAGTTGGACGTTTAATAGATACCAGAGTTTCATATCACTGAAACCTGCTCCAGAGAAATATCCTCACGTTTATCCTATATTCGCTTGTGAAGAATATGGCAGCCTCTTTACTGTCTCAGTCAATGGAGGAACTCAGATTTTGTTAATGCATGCTTGTTCTAGTTTTTTAAAGCAGGAATAAAATGTTGTCAAATGTACATTGTTGTAAAGAAAAACAAAATACTGTTTTTTTTTATTTTTGAAAATAGAAGATTTGAAAGTCATCTTTGTGATAATCTTTTGTAGCTAGAACAATGTTTATTGTAGTTGAATATCCTCGACCTCACAGTTTGTTGCCAAAGACTTGTTGGTTTATTGAAATTTGCATTTCTTCATTGGGGTTCTCGTAGCTATTGATTGGTAAAAAAAATAGACATTCACCAAGAATGCTCGAATTATATTACACAAGAATAGCACTAGATAAATAAAACATTTAGGGTTTGGCTGTACTTTTTCTATGGCGTTTTTTAAGATAATAGTTGCTGCATAATTTCACGAAAAACTCCATGCATTCCTCGAAGCCTTCTTCCGGGTTTCAGTAGCAATTCTCAGTGCCTTGAGCAACAAACTTCATATATATGCCTCAGTTTTTGTGGCCATTTTAAACTTAAAATTATCAGTTGAAGAGGAAGGAAGAAACTAAGGAAGAAACTGAGAGGGAGAGCTATAATACTGAAGTTATTTTTGTTGTACAAAGTTGTTCTGCTTTGTGACTAAGCAAGAAACTGAGCAGCATACAATTTTTTAGGACTTACATGGGGGTATTAACTTTGTCTTTAGTATAGAAAGTTGTTAACTTTTGTTTCTTTTCTTTTCCTGTAATGGGTTTGTGTGGTTATTTCCTTTTCTAGTGTTTGCTTTGTTTTTGGATGTAATATTTGTGATTTCGACTTGTTCTAATATAATGTTCCTGTTATTTGACAGGAAGCGGTTCAAAAACTAGGATTTTACTTGGGTAAGTAAAATCCAGAGTCTGCTTTTAAAAGCTGCTGTCAAAAGAACACTGCTTTTAAAATAATTGGGATATTTTATTTTTACAAAACACCTTAAACTGCTTAACTTTAAAGTGAAGCAAGTCTTTGGCGGAAAAAAAAATTCCTATACGAGGCCTAAGAATGAGATACTAATTCTCATCCAACGCATGTTGTTTGAATTCGCATTGAGAATAGTTCGTAAATCAATGTCATATGATTTATGTTGCCTTCAATTTATTTCAAAACAGAGCTGCAAACTTCTCTTCATTGTCTCGTTAGACTGTTTTGTATCCAATTTTTCACCGGCATAGAACACATCGCGGACTGATATATCTCATAGCAGAAGAGAAGGGTTGTCAAGTGCAATGAGAAAAAAGGCTGTAATTGGGTTTAGTTCATAATTACGATGGATACATTTTAAAAAGTAAATTCCTATACAAGTGTTGAGGCCCAAAAAATCCATGGATTGGGCCCGAACAATTATCAGCCCAATACAATATTCCATAAGGGAAAAGAAAAAAGGGATCTATCGCATGCAAGTTATAACCCACACGCCACGCTAAATAAACAAATTATCATGCTATGATAAAATATAATCATGCTAAAAAATTAAAACAATCCTTCCCAAGGGCGATAAGGTAAAATATGCCGAGCAACATGCCATGCCGTTATCTCGCACCCAACCACGCTACAAGCCTAGGTGGGCCCAAGCCACTCAAAAAAGACCCGGGGCTTGCTTGAGTGGGTTGTGGCATGGATGGTGATAAATCAACATGAGGCCCATTGATGGACCAAGAAATGGAAAGTCTCGGGTTGCTTGGGAGCCTCGAGACTCAGGCCCATTTCTTAGGCCCAAACATGTGGGTAGGCACAAGAGAGAAAAAATAGCCCAAAAGCCCAAGCAAAATAACCTAGCCAAGAGATAACCCAACCAAAAATAATAATAAACCCAAATCAAGCCCAATAAGCCCATTCGCTTAAGAAAGCCATCTTGGCCCTTAGAAAAACCCAAAAAGGCCCACAAGAGCTTCAGCCTTTTTTTTGAAAAACAGAGAACACGTGAAGGAGTAGATGGCAGGCTCCTTAAGTAAGCTGCTGGAAACCAGTCCCAAGCCAGAGACATCCAAAGAACCGATGAATACCATCCTGCATGCTGTCAGAAGCATCCCTTGGACCAGCATACATTTGCACCTCCTTTCCTTCATCAGATTCAGCCAAAGAAGAAGAAAGAAAAGGAAGAAAAACAGCAAACTAAGAGTGGAAGCCCTCACTGCGTAGCCGCGGGAAAGAGGGATGTTGAGCCCCCAAAATCTCCTAAATTCATGAAGATAGACAGAAGCCATCTTTGCCAAGAAAGGGAAGTCAGAGAAGGGGAGGAGAAAGGAAGAAAATCTCAGCCAAAGTAAGAAGGAGCCATTAGGGTTTCTTGAAAAATGGTGATTTCCGGCAGCTATAAATTAAGCCTTCCCCTACCCAACAAACACAACTCACAACCTGCAGAGAGCAAGCTTTTCTCTCTATCTTGCAAAACTTAGATTCGTGCACTGTTCATCTTCTTCTCCAATTTGTTCTTCTGGTAGCTGCTGGAAGAACCCTGTCTCTCTCTTTCTCTTTTCTCTAGCCAAAATTCCTCACAAAACACCCCATTCCTTACTTAAACACTTTCATTCCTCATAAACCAAGCCTAATTTCTCTCTTAGTGCTAAACCCATGTTGGTTTTGCTCTCCATGCCTCATGCCACTCATGCTGAGCCTAAAAACCATCTGAAAGCATGCCAAAATTATCTGTAAGTCACTGTTATTCTCATTGGTGAAGATTACTCAAAATATCTCCTAAGGTTTCGCTGCCCTTTCGAGGTATTTTGAGGCTTAATTTTCGAACCTAAACGAAAAGGGGCAATCTCCTCAGTCCACCTTTTGCAGCAGCCCAGCCCGTTAGCTGCAGGAAGAAAAAGTCCCCTACATAAATTGGCGACTCTGCTGGGGATTAAGCCATTATCTTCATCAATGCCTCCAAGAAAGAAGACCAGAAGCAACAACATAACTTCCCAGGATGGGCCAAGCCATGCTGACTCAGAGTCAAGGCAACATGCCTCTTCTAGAGAAGAAGAACGTGCAAGTGAGGGAACTTTTACCCTCACAGATCTTGTTGCAGCCATTCGTGCTATGGGTGACACCCAGAGGGAGATGGCAGAGATGATAAAAGAACTCAAAAATTCGGCTCCAAAGCCAAGTGAAGTGAATGAGAAGCACCCACAGGAGGAATCTGCTGCTGCCGGAAAGGAGTCTGAGCAGAAGGGACCATCTTTTGTCACTCAGGAGGACGTTGTTGCCATGCTGGAAAAGGAGCTGAGTCGAAGTCAGGAAGATTGGAAGTATCTTCCTCAGCCGCCGTATCCATCAAGCTTACTCCAGCAGCCATATCCTAAAGGCTATGAAGCACCGACCTTTGTCCTCTTTGATGGACGAAAGGGGAGCCCGAAGGAGCATGTCAATCGCTTCATCGATGCCTTGGGACCGTATGCTGGTGATCATAATCTTCGACTTAGAGAATTTTCAAAGAGTCTCACCGATCGTGCTTACACATGGTATACAACGTTGGCACCAGGCTCTATTCATTCCTGGGAAAGTCTGGCAAGCAGGTTCTGTAAGAAGTATTTCCAGCATGAAGAACGAGTCACCACCACTCAACTCAACAACACCCGCCAAAAGCATGGTGAGGATCCCGTGGACTTTGTACGCAGGTTCCGGGACCTGGCATTAGATTGCTATGATGAGAAGGACGAGGAGGCGCTTGTTGAAATTTGCATCAGCAATATCGTGGCAGATTATAGAGTGTATTTGGAGAATATTGGCATTAGTCAATTTTCTCGGCTGCTGGAAGCTGTGAGGAAGACGAGCATGTCCGTCAGGCCACCAGGACAAAGGACTTGGAGGAATGAGAAGAAGGAAGCGCATCAGACATTAGCAATAGATGACAAGCCATCCACGACTACAATTCACGCAAACGCAAGGATAGAGAGACGTATCCACCACTACCATGCAAAGATGAAGAATTTCATGCTATCCTTGACACAATGATTGCTGATGGCGTAATCAAACCTGTCAGACCCTACAAGGGTTCCTACTCGAGAGGAAAAGAATGATCCTAGGTACTGCCGTTATCATCAATTTGTGGGGCATCCAACCACTGCCTGTCAGAGCTTGAGGAGGATTTTACACGCCAAAATACATGAGGGAGTCCTTGAACTTCCCTCTAGGAAGCAAACCATTGATGAAGACCCCTTGCCAAAACGAAGGGGAAAGGAGGTAGCCGCTGTCATTACATGTTCTGATGATTTGCTTGATGATAATGGATTGTGCCACCCTTGGAGGAATGACCCAAAGCCGCCGGAAGCCATATGGGAACCTTGCGGAAACATGGAAAAGGCATATTGGTGTAAATATTCGAGGCCTTCAAGTTACAACACACCATGGCCACTCGCTGATGGATGGGGTGACAACTCAGGCAGCGAAATTTTTGTTTTGGACATGCCGGAAGAACGCTACTCGGGGGCTTTATCGGAGCAGCAGGAAGCAGCTGCCGTGACATTTCACAATATCACGGAAGCTGAAACAAGTGTGATGGAACGTTATTTAAGCATGAAACAGGGGCCCACAGCTTCACAGGTCCTTCAAAGAAACCCAAAGTTCAAATCACTCTTTGACCAACTTGGCTTCGGGCCTCAAGCAAGAGAAGCAGCTGCTGTAGCCCTGATGAATATCTCTGAGGAGTCTAATTCTCAATGCTTTACAACTCAACCACAAAGGTCATTCTTGGGAAATGACAACGCTATTGTCTTTACGGACGAAGACATGGAAGTCCCATACCCGGACCATAGGAGGCCGCTTTACTTGGAGGGACAGATCAATGATGTGTTCATAAGGAGAGCTTTGGTGGACACGGGTTCCTCTGTCAACATATTACCTCTGTCTGTGCTTACGGCAGCTGGTATCCCATTGTCCAAAATTGTCCAATCACAAACAAACATCAGTGGTTTCGGGAATAAGAGTGAGGTCACAGTCGGGCATCTACAAGTACACTTGAAGGTTGGGCCAATTCGGTCACTTACTAAGTTCTATGTTGTGGATGTGGATGTGGCTTACCATGCTTTGCTTGGAAGGCCATGGCTCAACAAGCATAAGCTTGTGGTCTCTACCTATCATCAATGCGTAAAAGGAAGGATTGGGCTGAGGCCGCTACGCATACCTGGAAACCAAGCACCTTTCAACAAAGATGAAGCTCACTACTCTGAAGCAGAGTTCTACACTGAATGCACAGGTGCTGGAAGCAATCCATCCAAGGATTTCGGGACCTACCTTCCTTCATGGACTGAAATTCGTGATTTAAGCAATGAGGAGCTCATCACCATTGTCGATCGAGAGAGAAAGAGGCACTCGGAAGTCAACAACCATGCCTATGATCATCCCCAATGCTCAAAAGTGACGCTGCCCGATGGACGTATCGTGTACCGCTTATGACGGGGTTGGGGGCTTGACCGTGTCTTACGGGAAAGCCCCGAGTATGGAGGAAAAGTAATGCAAACAAATAGCTGTGGGAGTTCCAACGACAAGGCACCCTTGCCTTGTGCTTTCCAGGAGCCAATGGCAGCACCCAGACACATGCAAGATGGATCGTCAGCAGTAGCTGAGCAGCTGGAAACAATTGATTTGAGTGAGGATCCCTCTGCCCCGAGGCCCATTTCCATAAGTGTTCATTTAACAAATGAGGAGAGGGCGGCCTTGATATCTTTGCTAAAGGAATTTCGAGATGTGTTCGCTTGGAGCTATGAGGAAATGCCTGGTCTGAACCCAAGCTTAGTAAGTCATACTCTGAATATTGAGCTTGGTACAAAACCTGTCGTGCAGGCAAGAAGGAATTTTCATCCTGAAGTTGAGAAGCAAATCAAGGTAGAAATTGAAAAGTTGTTAGCTGCCGGATTTATTAAACCAATCAAGCATCCTACGTGGCTAGCAAATATTGTCCCTGTGAAGAAGAAAACCGGTGTGATCAGAATATGCACGGATTATCGAGATCTCAACCGAGCTTGCCCAAAGGATGAGTTCCCGCTGCCAAACATGGATATCTTAATTGATTCGACCTCGGGTCAAGGCTTGTTGTCATTCATGGATGGGTTTAGTGGCTACAATCAGATCAAGATGTCTCCCAAGGATGCTGAAAAGACAGCCTTTCGAACACCGTATGGGAATTTTTATTATACGGTCATGCCGTTCGGCCTCAAAAATGCTGGCGCCACCTACCAAAGAGCTATGACAGCGGTGTTTCACGACATGATGGGAAAAGAAGTTGAAGATTATGTGGATGACCTTGTGGTGAAGTCCAAAACCAGAGAAGGCCATCAAGAAGTTTTAAGGAGAGTGCTGGAAAGGTGTCGGCTGTACAGTTTGAAGATGAATCCAAAGAAGTGTGCGTTCGGGGTTTCATCTGGTAAATTCTTGGGGTTTCAAGTACACCAGCGTGGCATAGATGTGGATCCAGAAAAGACTAAAGCCATAAATTCTCTTGCACCGCCTAAAAGCCCAAAAGAATTGAAAAGCTTTATGGGAAGATTATCGTATATTCGGCGCTTTATCCCAGGCCTTGCTGCCACCATGAGTGCTTTTACTCCATTGCTCAAGAAAGGCAAGAGGTATGAATGGAGTGAGAAGTGCCAAGAAGCTTACAAGAAGGTGCAACAAATAATCGCCAAGCTGCCCACTATGAAAGCACCTATTCCGGGGCTGCCTCTCAAGCTTTATTTGGCTGCAACAAACACAGCGGTTGGGGCCTTACTTGCTCAAGATGATCATAGTGGGGAAGAAAGTCCTATTTATTACGTAAGTAGGCAACTAAGGGGATCTGAAGTAAGATATCCGAAAACTGAACTTTTGTGCCTTGCTCTTGTCTATGCTGCACAGCGCTTGCGACATTACTTCCTTGCTCACAAGCTACATCTCATGGTGAAGTCTGATCCCGTAAGATATTTGCTTACAAGGCCGATATTATCCGGACGCCTTGCACGTTGGTTGCTACAGCTGTCCGAGTTCGATATCACCTGCACTACTCCAAAAGCCATCAAAGGGCAGGCCGTTATTGACATGTTGGCTCTATTTCCCGAAGTTGAAGAATCAACAATCTCTAAGGAAGTTCTGGGGGAGCTGCCGGAAATGGTTGCTGTTGTCACAGAGGCAGAACCATGGACCCTCTACTTCGATGGGTCTTCTACATCGAAGAGTGGAGGGGCAGGTGTGGTGCTTGTCAATCCCGAGGGGCAAGCTACGGCCCTCTCGTTTAAGCTAAATTTCCCATGCACGAATAATACGGCAGAGTACGAAGCTTTTATTGCAGGGATGTCTACAGCAAGGGAAATGGGTGTCGAAAGAATTAAAATTATTGGGGATTCAAACTTGGTGCTGAGTCAATTACAAGGAAATTTCGCCGTGAAGGAACCAGCATTGGCACCATATCGTACAGCTGCTGAAAGGCTTGTTCGTTCGTTCAAACAAGTTGTGTTGGAACATATCCCGGGAGTCACTAATAGATATGCTGATGCGTTGGCCACTTTGGGGTCGAGGCTCTCATTTATTGACGAACAGCCCAATATTGCAGTAATCAAGAGGGACATACCAGTTGTTGAAGCAATGGCTCAAGAGGAGCGGCTGGAAGAGGATGACTGGAGGAAGCTTGTGAAAGAAAAAATAGGCAAAGGAAGCAACATCAAAGAATTGAAGGATTATGTGATCATCTTTGGGGAACTGTACAGACGCCTTCCGGGAGGTATTTTGACCCGCTGCATAGGGATAACAGAAGCACAGGAGAAGCTTCAAGAGGTACATGAGGTCACTTGCAATTTGGAGCCAATAATCAGCTTGTACCGGCGCCTGCAGCGCAAGGGTTATTACTGGCCAGAAATGAGGAAACAAGCAGCTGAAATACAAGCCAATTGTCCCAAGTGTGCAAAAATACCTTCCACCGAGGAATCGTTCACCGTCTCATTTGCGGAGGATTGGAGGGCTCCATACTTGGCATCCTTCGTCAATGGAGTCCTGCCAACCAATCCCAAGCATGCACGCAAGCTCAAAAGGACAATGAAAAGATACTTCATAGATGGGTCAACTCTTTACCGTAAGGGGTTTAATGGTGAGCCATTAAAATGCTTGGGAAAGTCTGAGGCACAGCAAGTCATGCAAGAGATTCATGCTGGAGAATGTGGTGAACACCAAGGAATGAAGAAGCTTTACCGGCAGCTGCTGAGTGTTGGGTATTATTGGCCTACAATGAAGAATGATGCATACGACTTTGTGAAGAGGTGTCACACATGTCAAGTTCATGCCAATTTAAGCCATAAGCCTCCCACGCTGCTGCAAGACATGCGCACCCCTTGGCCCTTCCATACTTGGGGGCTTGATTTGATCGGGACCATCCATCCACCATCCGACAGCTACATATGGATCCTCACGGCCACCGAATATTTCACAAAGTGGGTAGAAGCGGTTCCCTTGCGGAAGGCCACGGGAGCTGCCGTTGCCAATTTCATCCGTGAAAATATTGTATGCAGATTTGGGATCCCATACAAGATTGTCACTGACAATGGCACCCCGTTTGTCAATAAGCAAGTAAGCTCGACACTTAGTGGTTATGGTATCAAGCATCGCCGCTCCACGCCTTATTATCCACAAGGAAATGGTCAAGCGGAAGCCACAAACAAGACTTTATTGAGGATCCTAAGCAAAATGGTTTATGAGTATGAAGGAGGTTGGAGTGTTCACCTGCCGGATGCTTTATGGGCCTACCGCACCTCTTCAAGAAGTGCCACAGGTTTCTCGCCATATTCACTCGTGTACGGGTCCGATGCCATTTCACCAGTAGAGATTACCATCCCCACTGCCAGAACAGCAGCTGTTAACGACCTCGAATGGGATACAAAGTCATGCTCGGAATGGCGCCTGCTGGACCTTGAAGCCTTGGATGAAAAAAGAGCGGTAGCCGAAAAGAAGACAGCATTGTACCACAGAACCGTAGCTCAAGCCTATAACAGGACAGTCAAGCCTCGCGCCTTCAAGCAAGGAGACCTCGTGCTAAAAGTTGCGGAGCATGTGAGAAGACAAGTGTCGGGACCTTCCAAGTTTGCGCCACAATGGGAAGGCCCGTTTGCAGTCAAAGAGGTTCACAGCAGCGGCTATTATCGCTTGGTCTCTGTCAAGGAAGGCACGCTAACCGACCCCGTCAATGGGAAGTGGCTCAAGCTCTATTACTGCTAAGTTAACTTTATGCCTAGTACTTTTGTATTCTCTTTCTGTCAAAAAAAAAGACTCCTTCTGTCTTATTTTCACGTTTTGGAAAAAAAGACACTTTTGTATGATGCACCATTATGGTAGCAAGGGCTTTTGCAATGAAGATGAAGGAATATTTTGAAAAATATATATTGTGTCTCCAAAACCTTACTATTATTAACCCTTTATCAAATTTTCCATATATATATATATATATAAACATGCTACTTAGCAGTAAAACATGCCGGGCAAAGTCATTTAGATGGGGTCCCCAAGCATCACGCTTAAGCAAAAAAAAATAATAATAGCATAAGGCATAGAAACATGCAATTCTGAGATGCTGGAACGATACGATATAACACCTGGAAGCTTTATAAAGCTCGGCTAGAAATCATGCACATGTTGGATCGACCCTTTGGGAAAGGTGGGAAGCTATTTTGTCAAGCTTAGAATCTAGATAAGCCATGCAAAAGAAGCTTTCGAAGACTCGGTTTCTAAAAAAAAATTTGACAGCATATACCCTGTTTTCAATGATATCCAACCTGTCAAAATGTCAAGCAGTCCATAAAGACAATTCTGGCCAACAAAGCAGTATATATACATATCTACACCGGAAATATGCAACATGCCTCAAGCATTCAGAAATTCATACAAGCTTCGGTAGTTTAATATCAAAATTACAAAGGCATAACGACGTAGTCGTTAGAGTCTCAAAAGAAAAAAAAACAACACTACAAACAAAGCAAAATAAAGCTGCATCTGCTGAAGGTTCACGCGCCCTTAAGTCACGAAGAAAAGCAGGATCACGAGCCAAGCTAAATGGTCACTAAGCCAAGGATGGGCAATCTGCAAAAGATAAAAGAAAATGTGTGTAAAAAAATGGCTGCTGCTGGAATACGTAATAAAAAAATATAATGGATGAGCTGAGTACCTGTAGGCTATGGGGAATGTCCAAAAAGAACAAAGGAAGCCCCAGGAGATAATCTGGCTGCTGCCTCCGTCACGCACTCAGCGCTGTCAACAGAAACTCCCTTAGCAAGAAGAAGGGCATGCATCTCCCGGCGCTGGTTTTCAAACTCTTGCTGTTTAATATTCAAGGCGTTTGCAGCGGCTTTTACTTCATCGGAATCATGCGATAATTGCATACTACGAATGGCCCGTGCTCCAAAAACGGCACGTGCTAAGCTCTTCACGAGTTTAAGGAGAAATTCCACAGGGAAAGCCCAGAATCATGGCCTCGCATATTGCATCTCGCCAACAGAGCAGTTTATGATCTGTAATATCAAGGAGTTGCATGGTGTCCATCCCATGAAGTACTAAGCCAAGCGCTCGAAGGGCAGTACCCCTTGAGAAAGAGGAGGTGACATCTGTAGCTTCCAGCAAACTCCCGTATTTGTCCATGAACTTTTTCAAGGCTCCAACCGTCTCTGGATACACAAGGGCGCCTTGGAATGTTGCATAACCATCGAATCTGTGGCAAAGCGGAAGAAGTTCATCAATGGATCTAAGAATGGTGACACCACCATCAAAGAAGGCTTTGAATGCCGTGTAGGAATTCTCCCAATCTTGCCAAGACATGCCTTTCTCGAATGAAGGCCCTTTTGAGGAACCTGCGATAAAAGCACCAACATTCTTATCACAGAGATGTGCTGCTGGAAGAGGTGGAACGGTGCCGGAAGCTATGTCAGGTGTGCTCGAGATTGGGAGAGTAGGGGATGTGCTGCTGGAAGAAGTAGAGCAGTGCCGGAAGCTATGGCAGGTACGTTCGGAATTGGAGAAATAGGAGGAGGAACTGTTGGAAGTAGTGGAGAGGCATCAGCAGCCATGTCAGGAGTACATGGGTTAGGAGAAGGAGGAGGTTGCACTGCCGGAAGGCTCAGGACAACTTCAGCGACAGTAGTGGGAAGGGCAAAATCAGCCTCTGATGAAGCACCTATTGTGCCTTCAATGGCGGGCACGACCTGCAGAAGAAAGACGGAGTATGAACTAGAGGACACAACGGGCAGCATGCAATGTCAATATTCCAAGCAAAACAAGCAAGAAGGATATTTGATACCAGTTCAATATCGACACGCTGTCCATGATCGCCAGTCAAAGCGGGAGTCGTATCTGGGTCATCGAACTCCCCCAAGCTAGTGCCGAAAGCCGGATAGGTGTCTTCGTCGTGACTATCGTATTGGCCTTCATCAAAGTCCTCGTCCATGCCACTCGTATCGTGAGCACTCTCTTGCTCATGAATGTTAGCCTTAGTTCCCGCAGCGCCATCGCCATCACTATCATCATCACTGTTATCATCAACAGTCACCACTACTTTGGGTCCCGAGTCTTCACCCTTATTCTTTCGGGTATTAGCAAACCGCGTTTCAAGAATACGCATGCTTCGACGTTTCGGGGTCGCGGAAAACCCCTTACCCTTGCCTTTACTTTGGGAAGTACCTGCAAAATAAGATGAAAGGGATACTTATATATACGCAAAGAGCGGGGAACAAAGGGAGCAAACAAATAGCAATACTTACTGTGAGGAGATGAAGCTTTGGGAGCTGCTAGCTCGCTGCTGCCGGAAGCTGTAGGCTGCTGCTGTAAGGACTCGGGCAAGGCAACCTTTCTTGAGCTGGGAGGACCACCTGCCGCTACCTTGGGGATGAACCTTTTCGGTTCTTTCACAGCTTGCCTTTTCTCGGCGCTGCAGCTTTCCTCACGCTTCCGTTTCCCATGTGCAACACTCTTCCCGGCACTATGAGAACCCGACTTTTCCAACTTCCGCTTTAGCTTCGAAAAATCACCAACAATTTCTCCACTCTTGGAGATAAAGGGCAGATTTCGCTTCTCGCTCAAGGAAATGGCTTTCTCTTCCGACACTAAACGGGCATGATGAATGACGGTGGGAATCAAGCTATCACAATGGGCAGCATGGAATCGGCTGAACGAGGCAAAGCAGCGGTTCCAATAATTTTGGTAGGCCTTTGAGAGACCACCAACGCGTTTCCGGCTGGCCAGAGCAAGGGCAAGAGGCCTGCCGTCTCCCGGCACGCTGTCACCAGTCCAGAAAACCCTGTGCAAGCTCGAGGAATCTCCATGGTTGGGAGAAGAGGGCACACCTTGGTCAAACCCAAGCTGTCGTCTAACCCGGTAAGGGGAATAATGCACAGAAGTCTCCAAGTGGTCATCACCGAATGTGGGCAGAGGGAGGCATGCGGCACTCAACAATGCCTCTCTGCGTAACCGACAACCTTGTGTTGGCGTGGCCAGGGCCTCCATTAAAGCAGCAGAATCAGCATAGAAGGGCATACTTCTAAAGCCCTCTGATGAGGCACAATAGGGGCGAAAAATAAATTGCTCAACATCGTCCAGCAGCTCTAAAAAATTTTGGCCCTTCCGTTGCATGCGACGGAACCATCTACAGATCAGAGGAAGACTACCCGGCACGTAGGAATCCTCGTCCGAAGCAACCAGTGACTCAGCCTTTGAATAAGGGAGTGGAGATACCTCTATCCCTCTGAAGCGTTCCCATAAAAAGATCTGCAGAAAACTGGAATTTACAAAAGTCTCCACAGCCATGGTTCCGGCCGCCCCCTTCTCAAGAAATTGAATCTGGTCAAGCAAGCGATATAAGTGCCCCAAGAACATGGGGGCTAAAGGGATCATGCTACCTCGTGCTATTGCCAAAGCCAACGGAAACACTCTCCCATGCAAGCAGTCTTGAGAAAAATCACAAAAGAGGAACCTCCCGAGCCACAAGGACACGAACGCAGCAAGGCGACACGGCTCGTCTCGATCACTGTTCCCGAAAAACTGAATCCAATTACTGAATCTCAGAGAGGTACTAGGAGAGGTCGGAGCACCCTTCCGCAAAGTTTCAAGCTTTAGCCCATCTTCCGGGGTTAATGCAATATGGAAAGGGTCTTGGCTGCCGCAAAGTGGGAGATGGAAAATATTAGCTACATCCTCAAGCGTGGGAGTGAACTCTCCCCACGAACAAATAAAAGTGTGCGTCTCAGTGCTCCACCGTCTAACCAAGTGTCGAAGCGTCTTGGCTTCAATATGGATGTCGCAAGCCTTAGAAGCAAAGATGGCTTCCAACACGCCTGCCCGGCTTAGGATATCACGGGTAGATGGGCTCTTCAGTTCAGCATCAACCCACTCCGACCAACCCTTGCTGATGCTGCAGGGATATTGAAAGAACAAAGGAACTGCCGGAAACAGACCCCTTTCTATGCAGCACCTTGATACGGATGCAGGATCAATCACTGAAGTAGCTTCTGGCGCTGGTTCTTCATCAATGATTACATCCTCGTCGGCACCCTTGAGCAAAGGAGGAGGTCTCCCTCTCTTCAACCTGTCATCTACGGAGTAAAGATGATCCCTTATGATAAATGGTGGATTACCGGATGCCATAATGGGTACCTGCGCATAGAAATATGGAAAGAAGCAAAATAGAATCAGCACACGTAAAATACGTGGCTAGTTGAGTTTATCCAAGCAAACATGCAATTTAAAATTCAAGCTCATGACAAGTAAGAGTCTCGCTTTGTGATCAACAAGCAGGACAAGCAAGTCCCTTCTCAGAATAAAAATAAAAAATAAAAAAATTCAGCCAGGCAGTACAAAACATGCACTCTGTCAATTATTTTCCTCCACAGGCAACACACGCAGAATTCCATAATCGATCAAGCATGTGTTCTCAAGAAAAGAAAAAAAAGAGAGCCTAGGCCAAGCATCAGTCTACACCTATTCTAAAATACTCAGAGTTAGCAGAGTTATTGCCAAAGTCTAAGTTAGAAGACTGAAGAGTTTGAAGGTTCCAGCAGCAAAATGTCAAGGGTTTCCAGCACCTACCTATGCCCAAAATGCGTGTACCTGCACAAAAAACAAACAAAGGGAAAGCACGTCATGCCAAATCAGCCCTTTACACACAAAAGGAGAAGCCCGTGCAAAATAAAAACGAAAAGAAGGGGGGAGAAACCCAAGCCAACAAGAAAGAAAAAAAAATTTACCTTTCCGGCAGCTCGAGCAAAATCAACGAAGGAAGAAACCTAGACAATGGCGCAGACCCTTCCTTGCTAGCACCCACTCCGTGAGCACTATTGGTGCAGTGGAAACAAGATGGGTAGAAAAGGGGTTTTGGGTATTTGGCTGCCAAAACAAAAGACAACATCTATGGGTATGAGAAACCCAACAAATTCTCCAATCAATCTAAGGGAAAATTGGAAGAAAGAGAGGATACCTTGTTAAATCTTCCAAGGGATGACGTTGGATGCACCAAAAATAGAAGAAAACCAGGGATTTGAAGGCAAAATTCGCACAAAGGAGGACCTTTCCAGCAGCGACGAACGGGCTCCTTTGGAACGAAGATGGAACGACGGGGTCGGGTTCGACTTGGGTCTTCTTCTCAGCGGCTGGAGGTAAACAATTTTGGCCTGACTTCACTCTTTCAGTATATTTGAATTTATGGAGAAGAAAGAAGAAGAACGAAGGGAGGAGAGTTAGAGGGAAGTTTTGGTCTGGAGCGTGGAAAGGAGAAGGAAATTTTGGAAACCGATGTCTGATGCAAGAAAAGAGAAAGAAAAGGGAGGAAAATAATAAAATAAGGAGAGGAAGGCAGTTGGCGTTGGAAACTGCAAGTAACCACCGGGACCAATCATGGCACGCCGTCATTTTGCACGCGGGAAGAAGAAGAGTCCTATGCAAATACAAATCTGATTTTTTGGGTTGGGTTTAATTATTCGGCCCATTCCAGCACCTGTTCATGGCCCTTATAATTAAGGGGGCTAATGTTGAGGCCCAAAAAATCCATGGATTGGGCCCGAACAATTATCAGCCCAATACAATATTCCATAAGGGAAAAGAAAAAAGGGATCTATCGCATGCAAGTTATAACCCACACGCCACGCTAAATAAACAAATTATCATGCTATGATAAAATATAATCATGCTAAAAAATTAAAACAATCCTTCCCAAGGGCGATAAGGTAAAATATGCCGAGCAACATGCCATGCCGTTATCTCGCACCCAACCACGCTACAAGCCTAGGTGGGCCCAAGCCACTCAAAAAAGACCCGGGGCTTGCTTGAGTGGGTTGTGGCATGGATGGTGATAAATCAACATGAGGCCCATTGATGGACCAAGAAATGGAAAGTCTCGGGTTGCTTGGGAGCCTCGAGACTCAGGCCCATTTCTTAGGCCCAAACATGTGGGTAGGCACAAGAGAGAAAAAATAGCCCAAAAGCCCAAGCAAAATAACCTAGCCAAGAGATAACCCAACCAAAAATAATAACAAACCCAAATCAAGCCCAATAAGCCCATTCGCTTAAGAAAGCCATCTTGGCCCTTAGAAAAACCCAAAAAGGCCCACAAGAGCTTCAGCCTTTTTTTTGAAAAACAGAGAACACGTGAAGGAGTAGATGGCAGGCTCCTTAAGTAAGCTGCTGGAAACCAGTCCCAAGCCAGAGACATCCAAAGAACCGATGAATACCATCCTGCATGCTGTCAGAAGCATCCCTTGGACCAGCATACATTTGCACCTCCTTTCCTTCATCAGATTCAGCCAAAGAAGAAGAAAGAAAAGGAAGAAAAACAGCAAACTAAGAGTGGAAGCCCTCACTGCGTAGCCGCGGGAAAGAGGGATGTTGAGCCCCAAAATCTCCTAAATTCATGAAGATAGACAGAAGCCATCTTTGCCAAGAAAGGGAAGTCAGAGAAGGGGAGGAGAAAGGAAGAAAATCTCAGCCAAAGTAAGAAGGAGCCATTAGGGTTTTTTTTTTTTTTTTTTTTTTTTTTTTTTTTTTTTTTTTTTTTTTTTTTTTTTTTTTTTTTTTTTTTTTTTTTTTTTTTTTTTTTTTTTTTTTTTTTTTTTTTTTTTTTTTTTTTTTTTTTTTTTTTTTTTTTTTTTTTTTTTTTTTTTTTTTTTTTTTTTTTTTTTTTTTTTTTTTTTTTTTTTTTTTTTTTTTTTTTTTTTTTTTTTTTTTTTTTTTTTTTTTTTTTTTTTTTTTTTTTTTTTTTTTTTTTTTTTTTTTTTTTTTTTTTTTTTTTTTTTTTTTTTTTTTTTTTTTTTTTTTTTTTTTTTTTTTTTTTTTTTTTTTTTTTTTTTTTTTTTTTTTTTTTTTTTTTTTTTTTTTTTTTTTTTTTTTTTTTTTTTTTTTTTCTCCTACTAGTCTCGTCTATTGTCCTCTTTGGACGGTTGCCAGAAGTATTACCAGTAATTGCATTGTCAGTCTGCCTATCTGGCTTCTGCATGCTAGGGGCCATCCAAGAAGTTCCCCATTTGTTGTGTCCCTTTTGAACAATTTCAAATGTCCATAAAGGATTGTGAATGCAGTTGGTATTTGTTTAAGAAATCATCACTCATTCTGACTTTCCATTTATGCTGTTACTTTGTTTCATGTTATTTTTTTGTGTTATTTCTATACAGGCTATATCTCCAAGTGCATTGCCGCAGATATTCAAAAATGCATTGACTGTTCCCATACTTCTTGACATTATCAAGTGTGTGGCAACCTTTTTTGTGAAAGTAATGTTTATGTCTAATATGTATGTTTTCTTGTTGAGCTTGATAAAATGCTTATGGCCTCACCTTTGATTTATTTCTTTGGCAGTGAAGAAATGGATTTGGCCGTCAATTATTTGGACAACTTAACCAGGGTTCCAAGATTTGACACACTCATCATGTTTCTTTCATCCTCAGACAACGATGCTATGCATGCTTCTGTTTTAAATTCCTTGAGATTTTCAAAAGCTTACGGTTGAATTCCTGGATTTCAAATGTTTTTTTAAAGTAGTGACAGGACCCGTCCCGAATTCCCCGGAACCCGAGACGAACCCTGCGGAGACCCCGGCATCACACCCACGCCGGGTTCACTCCTTAAAACTATGTCCTCTTTTACCAGAGAGGATTTAGGGCACGAGACTTTCTGCCAAAATTTCGGCAAAGTCTCCCCTGTAAATTGAACATTCCCCAAAATTTCCACCTGCATAAAACACATTTTATAACCCAACCAGCAGCACGCACAATATAATCTCATGCAATTTACATAAATGGCCTCCGGCCTTCAAATGATTCTAGCAGAACTGCTCACACTGCTTTTAAAATAACTCCATGCATCAAACATGCATATAACCAATTCAAAATCTATCTATGCACACCTTCACTCACTCAGTCCAACGGACAAGCCTCAATTCAACCAAGTTTCGGGACCAACCACGAGGTCCGCATCATACTCGATAAAACCACCTAAGTGGTGTCTAGGTCGTGGCTGCACCTAGGCGCTATCCCAGGCTGCCTACGTACCCTACTAAGGGATCAAGCCACACGTAGCTCTTTCCTATCAATCCTGGCTCCTGATATCAATTAAACCATTACATCCATATAAATTCATACATTCTCGGGTTTATCCATCACAACACACCAAACATAATCACATAGCTCCCCTCATACGACGGGACGCACCCGGCCTCGTATGGGGTCTGTCTACACGCCGGCTAATCCAAAGACGCGTGCGACCTCAACCCTGGGCCTGGCTACATTCTCACCAGCCCTCACACAATCACATCTCCCCTCATACGTCGGGACGCACCCGGCCACGTATGGGGTCTGTCAACACGCCGGCTAATCCAAAGACGCGTGCGACCTCACACTGGGCCTGGCTACATTCTCACCAGCCCTCACACAATCACATCTCCCCTCATACGTCGGGACGCACCCGGCCACGTATGGGGTCTGTCAACACGCCGGCTAATCCAAAGACGCGTGCGACCTCACACTGGGCCTGGCTACATTCTCACCAGCCCTCACACAATCATATCTCCCCTCATACGTCGGGACGCACCCGGCCACGTATGGGGTCTGTCAACACGCCGGCTAATCCAAAGACGCGTGCGACCTCACACTGGGCCTGGCTACATTCTCACCAGCCCTCACACAATCACATCTCCCCTCATACGTCGGGACGCACCCGGCCACGTATGGGGTCTGTCAACACGCCGGCTAATCCAAAGACGCGTGCGACCTCACACTGGGCCTGGCTATATTCTCACCAGCCCTCACACAATCACATCTCCCCTCATACGTCGGGACGCACCCGGCCACGTATGGGGTCTGTCAACACGCCGGCTAATCCAAAGACGCGTGCGACCTCACACTGGGCCTGGCTACATTCTCACCAGCCATCACACAATCATATCTCCCCTCATACGTCGGGACGCACCCGGCCACGTATGGGGTCTGTCAACACGCCGGCTAATCCAAAGACGCGTGCGACCTCACACTGGGCCTGGCTACATTCTCACCAGCCCTCACACAATCACATCTCCCCTCATACGTCGGGACGCACCCGGCCACGTATGGGGTCTGTCAACACGCCGGCTAATCCAAAGACGCGTGCGACCTCACACTGGGCCTGGCTACATTCTCACCAGCCATCACACAATCATATCTCCCCTCATACGTCGGGACGCACCCGGCCACGTATGGGGTCTGTCAACACGCCGGCTAATCCAAAGACGCGTGCGACCTCACACTGGGCCTGGCTACATTCTCACCAGCCATCACACAATCACATCTCCCCTCATACGTCGGGACGCACCCGGCCACGTATGGGGTCTGTCAACACGCCGGCTAATCCAAAGACGCGTGCGACCTCACACTGGGCCTGGCTACATTCTCACCAGCCCTCACACTGTCACTTGGGCCTGGCTACATTCTCACCAGCCATCTTACTGTCACTTGGGCCTGGCTACATTCTCACCAGCCATCTTACTGTCACTTGGGCCTGGCTACATTCTCACCAGCCATCATACTATCACTTGGGCCTGAACATAATCACAATATGAGGGGTACGTGGGGTAGTGCGTATAGCACTGTAAACTAATATTCACTCTCCTTATATATCATTATACATCCACAGAATCAATTAAATATATCATATAATTTCTAATCATACAATAACATCAACCAATAACACATTCCATAAACTCCCACATTTAAATTCACCAATTTATATCCTAAACCCACAATATCCAAATTGAGATCCGCAAAATCTTACGCGCTTGTGATAACCAGGAGATCATTTTAGAACCTCAAGCCGGTCCATTTTCCTAGCCCACGCGCCGGCAGCGGGTGGGTGCCTTGAGTAATTTCCGGCGGCCGGAAAACTCCAAACCGCCGGCCAAGCTTCCTATCCTAGATGTAAAACCCTATTCTGAGCCACTTTTGTTCTTGGGCATACCCCAAAATCTGACCGGAAGTGGCCGGAATCTCCCCTCGAAATCCGGCCGAAATCCAATTCGAAGATCAGACCTCCTACGCTCAAAATCGATACAATCCTACCCAACCATCAGCTAGATCACGGAAAATAGGTGAGAAAGCATACCTTGATCGCAAGATTTGGTGGCCGGAATCGCCGGAACGAGCTCCGGAAAATTTGGGTAAAAACCGGCCGTTTTTCTGCAATTTCCGGCGGTATCGCTGCCGGCTGACATCGGAGAATGGGTGGGGTAGGACGGCGGAGTCAGGCCGGTCATTTTGGGACCGGTCCCGACCCGAGTGGTGGCCGGATGAATGAACGGCCGGCCAAAACGTGGCCGGCTGTGGTGGCGGTCGCGAACCAGAGGAGAGAGAGAGGGACGCGCGGGAGAGAGAGAGTGAGTGAGAGACGGGGGCAATTCCGTCTTTTAACCAAAAATCCCATTTTCCAAATATTTACGATTATGCCACTGAGCTTCTTTTGATCATATCTCTCTCGTTACAACTCCGATTCGAGCCCACTACGTGTCTATGAACTCATCTCACCGTGCTCTACGCAACGGTACAACCGGAATTCCCAAAGTCCTTCCGAATAAGAAAATGACTAAAATACCCCTATCCCACGGGTAATTTCTCAATTCCACTTAAATAAATTAAAACATGGGATAAATTTGGGGTCGGGGTGTTACAAGTAGAGTATACCTATATCAATGTGGTACATCAGTCTCAGCGACTGGTAATGCTTGCACTGTGTCTTGATTGAATCGTTCCATATTTTCTGATTTGTTAGTCATCCTGCCCATTTTTATAGGGTTTATGATTCATATTTTCCATTAGTTTCATATCCTATACTAACCCAATAACCTTGCAAACAGATGTTGTTAAGATATGGGATGAAGTGTTGGACAATGAGGCAACTCCGATTGAGTATGCCGAGAAGCTTGATAACCTGCATACAAAGTACTGCCCCAAGCGATGACAAAGCTCAACAAGTTTCTACTTTACCCTCCTTCGCCTCTTGTACTGTAAATTCAAGTTGTAAATTTTTGAAATGCTCCAACGACCCCTTTGAATATGAATTTTGTCGTGGATAACTATTCTATCCAATTATCGAGATGTTAAAAGTACATTGCAACTTTTACTTCACTCCTGTTGGACTTGAATACTTGGAACTTGGAACTGTTGGTAAGAATGTGCTTGTGAGGTCCATGTTTTGGTCGGGTGGACATAGCCTACTCTTGTTCAGCCTTTTCAGACAACATATGTATATCTTTGAATACTGAGTTGTTTCAAGTCGCAATCAATCAATGTTATTTGGGGGCTCTTCCAGATTTTGCGCTATGCTTTTCACATGGAGATCATGTGTCATTTACAATCACCTGACTCTTTCGTGTTAACAACACTATATTATGCATCAAAAATAAAAACCCTACTTTATAATACAGAAAATAACCCTACATGCAAGTAGATGCATTGTAATCTTAGAGATCAAAGATCATGTTCTGTGAACTCACCCAAATAATGCAAAAACATAACCAAAATATTGATTGGCTAGGCATATATTATGTGCTGCACGCGAAAGATTTCTCTTCGAAGCAAAAACGGTTGGAGATAGGAGGTTGAACAGAGTTTGTATGGCCACGTAACTAGCAAAAAGTAAAGACTTCTCTTCTGGGATGGATGAGCAACTAGCTAAGGAGGCAATAAAAGCAGGTAGACCATTGATCTTGCGTTAATAGTCATGTATATGTTTTGCGACGTACATTTTACAGTGTAGAATGGTCTTCAGATAATTTTTCTGTTTCTTTTAAGTTACATGCATTAAACGGGAAAATGCTAAATTCTTTATATGGGTAACTGTGTTGGCTAAGGTTGTTATCAAATCTTTGGGAAAGGGGCCTGTCACTTTACTATCTTGATAGGAACTAGTTCTTTGATGGTTCTTGTTTCCATATGATTTTGTTAGGTACTGAGATAATTAAATTTTGAAAAACAATAATACTTGATGTAGAAAAAATAAAAAAAAGTGTCACTTTAGCCTTAGATATGTCATTGGAATAAAAGTAAAAATTAAGGTTTTTATTTTTATTTTTTTATCTGAGGAATATTAGTATGAAATTTGTATTGCCATTTCCTAGACTCTAGCATAGGTTGGGAGTTAGTGTGTGAATATCGTTTACTAGACGTTTTGGCGCAACACATTCAATCTCAGGTTTCCAAAGCATGACTTGACCGATATGAGGAATCTGATTTCAGGTAAATCATGACATAATCATGCATTCATTATAGGATTCCTAGTTTGAGTTATTTTCACTCAAAGTATTTTTATCTTAATCTTATTTTTAATAAGATTAGATTTTATCTCTTGAGATTACTTTCCTAGTTCAACTCTATTTTAATTGAAGTTAAAATATTATCTTTTCCTATTGTGACTTTGCTTGTTGCTTACCTCTTAGTTAATTTGGTTTAAAGAGAGGCGTCATTACTTTGAGTCCAAGGTGAATCAAATCTCTTATTGATGATAGGTTGTGGTGCAATAGGAAGTTTAATATTCGTGGCCTATTGGGTTTCTCTCCCATGAGAGAGAACAAGTCTTGTATAAAAGATCATGTGCCATTCTTTTATTTGTACAGCTTTTGAGATATTTGTTCTGAGCATATAGAATTCTAAGAAAAGCTGTTGTGCGTATATTTGAGATAAATCATCAAGTGTTCAATGTTTACTTGGTGATTTATCAAACACTTTAATCATTCATATTGCATTCATATGCATGTCGGTGACTCATACGGTTGAGGGCACCAAGACCGTGGTGGCGGTTTTCCTCCGGTGAGCTTGAAGCAATCGTGGCCAGTATTGCGTTCAACATAAGGAGTGTCGAAGATCATCCCGTGACAGAAGTTGAGTTACGAAGAAGTCGGTAAACATTATCTAGAATGTGTCTAGGATAAGTGTGTGAGTACTTCTTGTAATCATCGTTCTATAGTGGATTTGTGTTGGACTGAGGAGTCCCGTGGATTTTCCCCAGAGGTGGGGTTTTACCACGTAAAATAATTCTCTGCGTGTTCTTTTATTTTATGCCCAGCACGTTACAGGATTGATAAGCCATATCAATCCTGCTACCAAAGTTTATTTTTATTTATTTGATTAGAATCTTAAATTGGCCTATTCACCCTCCTCTAGGCATTTTGAGTCATCCTGCAGGTATTTTCAATTGGCATCAGAGCAGGTTGCTGGACATACTCAGCAAGATCTAACATACCTTAGGATGGATCGTGCCTCGGGCTCAATTGCACATCCACCATATTTCGATGGCAACAACTATGGCGCTTGGAAGGCCAAAATGAAGTCGTTTCTTTGGTCCTTAGATGAACGTGTATGGAGCACAGTGGTTCATGGATTTCCTAAACCCACAAAGACGATCGGAAAAGGAGATGAAGAAACCACAGTCCTCAAAACTAGAGAGGAGTGGACCACTGCAGAAGTCACACACAGCACTAATAATCAAAAGGGGTTAAATGCTTTATTTACTGCTGTCTCTTCCGATCAATTTGAATATATATGTGCTTGTGATACTTCTAAGGAAGCTTGGGATATTTTGCAGGTTACTCATGAAGGAACAGATACTGTCAAGGGAGCCAAGCTTCAAATGCACACTTTACAGTTTGAGACACTTATGATGGATGAGAATGAAACTTTTTCTGAATTTTATGCAAAACTTTGTGTAATTGTGAATGCTTGTTCAGGTTTAGGTGAAAAAATTCCAGAAGATAGAGTTGTGAAAAAGATTTTGAGATCCTTGCCTCAACGGTTTCAACCAAAGATCACGGCTATTGAAGAGATCCGTGACTTGAACACCTTGAAAGTTCAAGAACTCATAGGGTCCATACAAACCTATGAGATGAAACATCTACCTCTTAAAAAGAGCAAAAATGTTGCGTTCAAGGTTGTGAATGAAGAAGATGATGAGCATTCAAATGAAGATTGCAGTGATGAGGAATTAACGATTCTCACAAGACGATTCATGAACTTTCTCAAGAATCAGGATCCAAGGAGTCGAGATTCAAAAGGTATAAATTCTAAAAATAGGTTTGTTAACTATACTGATGGTGGATCTAAATTTCGCAGGTTAAATGAACGAAAGAATCCAAGAGAAAAGGTCAAATGTTTCGAATGTGAAGGCTATGGACACATATCTTCGGAATGTGCCAACACCTTAAAGAAACAAAAGGATGGCAAGAATAAGGCAATGCATACTACTTGGAGTGATAGTGAATCGGAATGCGAGAATGATGAAAAGACGGTTGCACTTATAACCACAGTTAGCTTGGATGAATCACGTGAGGATGATGATTGTAAAGGTATAAATATTGAGTTTATCATGAACAAATATGATGATTTGTTGGCTGCATCTCAGAAGCTCAGTAAACAAAATAGTGAGCTCGTCAAAGAAGTTGCTGTGCTGAAGCTGGAAAATTGCAGGATTGCAAACGAGTTTCAATCCCCTGATGCAGATTCCGAAAAGGTAAGTGCAGGTATGAACGAAAAATTGATGTTTTTGCAGAAAAAATTGACTGATCAGAATAAATTAATTGCTTCTCTAACTTCTGACAACAAAGCCCTTGAACTTGAACTTAAAAATTCAAAAGAAAGGATTGTTTCTTTAACCATTGGTGCAGAAAAAATTGACAAGATGATTAGCATGGGACGAAGAGATGGTGACAAACGAGGCTTGGGATTTGAACCAAGTAATAAGTCTTCCGCTGTGTCTAAAACAAAGTTTGTCAAATCCACTTCACCTATTGAACCTTCTGCCTCTCATGAAGTCAAGAAATTTATTCCAATTTGTCACTTTTGTGGAACTCGTGGGCACATAAGACCGAGATGCAATAAGCTTCGAAACGAATTTGTTCGTTCAAATTCTCATGGCATGGGTGGAAAAGTAAGTATCCAACATAAGATTTCAAATCTTATGAAAGAGGTAAACCGCTTATCCAAACTATCTTCTTTTCATTGTTTGCCGTCAACTAAGACAAAGTTAGTTTGGAGGGAAAAGGAAAATCATAATTGTATGTCTTCCTCCACTAATGTTGTGCATGAACCCGTTGCTTTAGAAAGTTTGGATCTTAAATGTATTGCTGCAAAACCCTTGGATAATCTTCGATTTGACACTCTTAGAAAGTCTTTAGGTATATGTGCTCTAGATTAATTTGGAGTCTATTGCATGCCAAAGCCTCTTTCATGTTTTATGATATTTCAATTAATTTCTGTGTTTATAAATCTGTCCAGCTCGTGCAAGGATTGTTAAGGTGTATCAATCCTGTAACTGTCTGAACGTATTTGTTGATCTTAGATTGGGCTCTAACATTGCACTATATTAAGAACTTACACTCTCAGCTTCACACAAAGGTTTCCATTGTCTTGGTGCATTATAAACTTCATTAAATGATCTATCCATCTATTTATTTTTATTTTGCACACCACACTCTTTTCCTTGAAGTCCTTTGAATATCTCTTATCATGCACTTGTCTCTCTTTGGATTGCCATAACACTACTGTGCGTAAGTTCTTGATCTGTTTATAAAAATAAAATAAAAAAAAAAAAAAGGGTGTCAACCACTCATTGCTCAGTAACCGGGCCTCTTGTCTAACCAACGTCGAGGTTCGAGTCAACAGGTTGTGATGGTTTGCTATCCTTGCTTATCTTTGGAGCCTTCATGATTCGGATCAGTATTTCCCCAGGGGTGCTTCATCACCCAGTTGCCTCCAGTCATCTGACGTAAGCACACTGATTGACCATCCGTTACATGGATCATGTCGAAAGCTAGATAAAGTGAGCCACAAAATTCGTATTAAAAAAATATATATAATTTGATCTTCTTATACTTACTATGCACTTAGTGTTTGTGCAATCTTTGGTGGGATTCGTCTTGTGTGGACATATTTTTTGTGCTTAATTGAAAAAGAGTTCATTTAACACATTTGCTCCTTGATGGTAGACTCATTTGATGCCTTTTTATCTTTCACCATGACTGTGGTATGCCTCTACTGTTCTCTGTGAGTTTGTGAGTCTTGTGTGCTGTCGTGTGTTTGTCCCTGACATGCTTTGCTTCACATGCGTTCAAGACAACAAAGGGTTTGTTGCTTCTTTCATTCTTTACCCACAAACTTGGCATGTTTATGAATGGAAAATAATTATATCTTCAAGAGAACTTTGGGTCTGCATCTACAGTATGTTTTATGTCTTGATTGTTTTGAGCTTTCTGTCTTGAGTGTATTGCTTTTGTTTTTGTATGTTTTGGTTCTTAACAACTTCTCATTATTTCTCTATTTTCCTGTCGCTTATCCCAAAAAAAAAAAAAAAAAAATAAAAAAAATTCTGTTTGTTTTCAAGATAAAGCCTCTTACATGCTTTATTGGTTATTCTCTATGTCTTTATATGTTGGGAATGCAATCTGATTTTTTTTATTTTTTATTCCCTCTTATATATGCTCCCTTTTGTTCATTCTTTGCCCTTTGGATTTCCTGACAAAAAGGGGGAGAGATTGTGTTGTGGAATTAAGGGGGAGAGATTGTGTTATGGAATTAAGGGGGAGAGATTGTGTTATGGAATTAAGGGGGAGTTGTGTTGTAATTATGCTTTGAATTACATTTCTTCTCCCACATGCTTCACTGGTTTTGTTGTTTCATAATGTGCAGGGATTCAGGGCTTCAAGCTTAGAATAAGAATTCATTTGTTAAATCCCATGTAATTTCTTTTGAGTTGTAATAGGTGTTAGTATGAAATTTGTATTGCCATTTCCTAGACTCTAGCATAGGTTGGGAGTTAGTGTGTGAATATCGTTTACTAGACGTTTTGGCGCAACACATTCAATCTCAGGTTTCCAAAGCATGACTTGACCGATATGAGGAATCTGATTTCAGGTAAATCATGACATAATCATGCATTCATTATAGGATTCCTAGTTTGAGTTATTTTCACTCAAAGTATTTTTATCTTAATCTTATTTTTAATAAGATTAGATTTTATCTCTTGAGATTACTTTCCTAGTTCAACTCTATTTTAATTGAAGTTAAAATATTATCTTTTCCTATTGTGACTTTGCTTGTTGCTTACCTCTTAGTTAATTTGGTTTAAAGAGAGGCGTCATTACTTTGAGTCCAAGGTGAATCAAATCTCTTATTGATGATAGGTTGTGGTGCAATAGGAAGTTTAATATTCGTGGCCTATTGGGTTTCTCTCCCATGAGAGAGAACAAGTCTTGTATAAAAGATCATGTGCCATTCTTTTATTTGTACAGCTTTTGAGATATTTGTTCTGAGCATATAGAATTCTAAGAAAAGCTGTTGTGCGTATATTTGAGATAAATCATCAAGTGTTCAATGTTTACTTGGTGATTTATCAAACACTTTAATCATTCATATTGCATTCATATGCATGTCGGTGACTCATACGGTTGAGGGCACCAAGACCGTGGTGGCGGTTTTCCTCCGGTGAGCTTGAAACAATCGTGGCCAGTATTGCGTTCAACATAAGGAGTGTCGAAGATCATCCCGTGACAGAAGTTGAGTTACGAAGAAGTCGGTAAACATTATCTAGAATGTGTCTAGGATAAGTGTGTGAGTACTTCTTGTAATCATCGTTCTATAGTGGATTTGTGTTGGACTGAGGAGTCCCGTGGATTTTCCCCAGAGGTGGGGTTTTACCACGTAAAATAATTCTCTGCGTGTTCTTTTATTTTATGCCCAGCACGTTACAGGATTGATAAGCCATATCAATCCTGCTACCAAAGTTTATTTTTATTTATTTGATTAGAATCTTAAATTGGCCTATTCACCCTCCTCTAGGCATTTTGAGTCATCCTGCAGGTATTATCAAAGGTGTTGACTAAGAAATTTTTATATGACCAAAACCATTTCTTAGTTGAGCTAGCTCCTTGTGTAGTTCACAAGGTTAGAATCTAGAAAGGCATCTCATTTTTGTGCTGTCTCCCAATATATTCTCATGTGGTGGTGTTGGTTGTGGAGATGGTGGTGGAAGTGGAGGTTTTGGAGGAGGTGGTGGTGGCAGTTGCGGTGGAGGTGGTGAATGTGGTGGTGCAAGTGGTGGAGTTGGATGTGGAAGTAGAGGTGGTGTCATTTTTTAAAATGAACGATGATATTTTAGGAATTAAAAAAATTCATGAAAAGTTCATCTTCGCTTCTTTTGAAAGTAGCTTTGAAAAGAAACTCAGAATCTACTTTTAAAACATGGTGTCAAAAGGCTACTTCTTTTAAAATAATTGGGATATTTTATTTTTACCAAACATCTTAAACTGCTTAACTTTAAAGTGAAACAGGTTTTCGGCCAAAAAAACAATCTCAAGCAATTTTATACTATGAAATTCAACCTTCTTTGATCCACAAAATGTTGGCGGATCCCAATTTTTTGTTGTTGTATTTATGGGTTTAACCCATATTATTTGTTATAAATAAAATCCATTTTTTTTATTCTTTCCCAATGGGCTAATAGTTAGATAGTTAGAAATAATTAGAATGAGAGGTATTAGAAAGAATTTAAATTTTCATTCCCCAATATCGCTTGTATAAATAAAATAATTGTAGAAATAACTCTAGCCCAACGGGCTAAAGTGGTATTTTAGCCCCAAAAAATCTAAAACGATATGAAAAAAATGTATATTTCAAAGGTATAGCCGATCGGCTATACTGTCTAAATACGTTCGAATATTTTAAAGGTGCAGCCGGACGGTTAGACTCTTTAAATATTAATATATTCGAATATTTTAAGAGTATAGCCGAACGGCTATATTCTTTAAATATTAACACGAAGCTTGCACTCGCAGTCACAGCCATTTCGCTTCTCTATCAAACTAAAGCTCCGATTGGTTTTCTTCGGTTTCGGCTGCTTCGTCCTCCAGGTTCGGCATCGTAAAAAGACCCAACCCGCCTAGGAGGCCGCCCAGCAGCCTAGCGCCCGCCTAGCCCCCGCCTAGCCGCCTAGCCCGCCTAGCCCCTGCCTAGCAGCCTAGCGCCCGCCTAGCCCCTGCCTAGCAGCCTAGCGCCCGCCTAGCCCCTGCCTAGCAGCCTAGCGCCCGCCTAGCCCCACATCGCCGGCTTGTTGCAGATTTTGACCGAGAAAATTCTGATATCGGAGACAGGGTCGAGTTCCAGAGCCGTAGAATTGGACCATATTCAGGAGGAGATTGAGGAGGTGTCTGCCGTTCCGGAAGTGAAGGAGAAGAAGAAGATCAGAAATCCTTTGAGGAAGGGGTCGGAAGGTGAAGAGGTGCGAGCTATGCAGGTCTGCTTGCTTTTGAAATTCCAGTTTTGATTTTTTGGAGTCTATCATTCATTTCTTGTGTTTTGTTTATGATTTAGTGTTGTCTTTGAATTATAAAATGGTACTTTTAAATTTGGCAAATTGAAAACTGAGCAGCATAAAATGGTATTAACTTTCTCTTTAGTATAGAAAGTTGTTAACTTTTGTTTCTTTTCTTTTTCTGTAACTGGGTTTGTGTGGTTATTTCCTTTTATAGTGTTTGCTTCGTTTTTGGATGTAATATTTGTGATTTCGACTTGTTCTAATATAATGTTCCTGTTATTTGACAGGAAGCATCGCAAAAACTTGATTTTACTTGGGTGAGGAAGACATGGAGTTTTCCAGCTTCTCAAGTGGGACCGAACGTGCTGTCAAGACTTGGCAAGTAAGTTACAATTAACATTAGATGTTACTATGTATAATGCATGAAGAGTAAAATTTCAGAATCATCAAGTTGAACAAAAATTTCACAACGCAAAATATAATATCTTGTTTGACAGGCCTCCTTAGACGCTCCTCAGAGATGGCAAAACTTCTTGAACAATTATATACGGTGGCACAAATTGAGGGTCTGGATAAAAAAGGGAGTAATCTGACTGCTACACAAAAGGTATACCCTTCTGACGACATACCATTAGCCTTTATTAAGTGGAAGCCGTTGATGTTTTAAGTTTCAGTACCAATATATCATTCCTCACTTGGAACTGAACATAATGGTTTGATAAGTCATTACTTGCATTCCTCAAGAGGAGCCAAAAACTCATTTGATGGTTCAATTTGAAGTGAACTAAGCCTTCATTTTCTTCAACCAAATTGTAAAGAATTGTAGCAAACAGTACTAAGTACCAACCAAGAAGCTCTGTTACTTAATTGAGAAACGGACCTGAAGCGCCGACTCTATTTTCAGTAACTCAGACATCAGGTTTCTTGGTTCCAGTTCATGAGACAATCACTTAACATGCAAATAAATACGATATGACTGTGAGGTAATGTGCTGTGGTAACTGGTAACACACCGTAACTTATTTTGGATACTAATAAATGAAGCTGATTATATTGGTAAACTGATTTTCTTCTCCTGGTTGGCCTTGAGCTAGCAACCTGCTCATGTTCGTATAAGCTATAGCGAACCACTACATAGGCTGAAACTTCGTTTTTGGATGTAATATTTGTGATTTCGACTTGTTCTAAATTAGGATTTTAATATAATGTTCCTGTTATTTGACAGGAAGCATCGCAAAAACTAGGATTTTACTTGGGTGAGGAAGACATGGAGTTTTCCAGCTTCTCAAGCGGGACCGAACGTGCTGTCAAGACTTGGCAAGTAAGTTTCAATTATCATTAGATGTTACTATGTATAATGCATGAAGTGTAAAATTTCAGAATCATCAAGTTGAACAAAAATTTCACAACGCAAAATATATATGTTAGTCAACTCGTAATATCTTCTCTGACAGGCCTCCTTAGACGCCCCTCAAGATGGCATAGTGACTGCAGAACTTCTTGAACAATTATATACGGTGGCACAAATTGAGGGTTTGGATAACAAAGGGAGTACTCTGACTGCTACACAAAAGGTATAGCCTTCTGACGACATACCATTAGCCTTTATTAAGTGGAAGCCGTTGATGTTTTAAGTTTCAGTACCAATATATCATTCCTCACTTGGAACTGAACATAATGGTTTGGTAAGTCATTACTTGCATTCCTCAAGAGGAGCCAAAAACTCATTTGATGGTTCAATTTGAAGTGAACTAAGCCTTCATTTTCTTCACCCAGATTGTAAAGAATTGTAGCAAACAGTACTAAGTACCAACCATGAAAAAATTTGTAGAGTACCCTAAAGGGTGTCCTTCAAATAAAATTATTTAAGGATCCCTCAATAAAATGTGACTATATATATATATATATATATTTGGTTTGATATTTCTTAATGGGGGCGGATCCGTGGCACTATATTTTTTACACAAGTTTTGACACAATTTTTGGGCCATTAGATTACTCTACTTTCAGTGGTTGAGATTAAACTTGACATGGGAAATAATTTTAATTTCTTAATTAGACAATCATTAATTTTATTTTCTCTCTCACCATAAAAATAAAAGAAACAATTTTCTCTCTCCTCCCTTTAATCTCTCTTCTTTCTCGCACACATCTCTCTCACTCTCTTTCATGAGACCATAAAAAACATCGATCTCTTTTTCTCTCTTTATCTGCAACAAGAGTCTCCTCCCTCCCTCTCTTTCATGAAACTAGAAAAGACCTCCATCTCTTTTGAGGGTTTGATTTAGGGATTTTAATCTTCTCATATCTGAAAATTTTGACTATTACTGTGTTTTTTTTTCATTAAGAACTTTTATCGTTTTAATAGAGAGAGAATACATAGTGAAAATTTGATGCCACAACACTTGTTGATTATCTCGTGAAGAAGGCAAGTTCCACTGATCAACCTTCACTTTTACCAATTAGATGAGCTTAGAATTCTTTAATTGAATCACCATTCATGATTAAAAAAATAAGTTCTATGACCGGCAGCTATCCTTTGGGAACTATTGAAATTCTTTAGATCATTGAAAGTAGACAAATGGCTTAATTTTGATTAAGATTTTTATGCTTGAAAACTTATAGATAGTATTCTTACAATGTGAACAGGAATATCAAAACATTAGAGATGAACAATGTCCAAGATGGCACCTGGCATGGTCGGGTTATACAATATATACAGGTAGCCTTGGGGGGAAAGTCATTCTTTGAGCTACAGATTGTTGTGAATTCATGAGCTTAATAAACTGGGCATTTACCATTCTAGAAATTAGCTACAGCTATGATTGGGAGTTGACTTGAAATTTAATTAATTTTCCCGGAGATATGGGACTAAGAGTTGGAGGAAATATCTTGTGGGTGCTCCAATATTTTGATTATACAATATCTGTATTAACATAGGCGAAATTGCTTTGACATAAAAGAAAAAACTACATAAGATGAATTGATGGCTGCATATGCATGCACGGTTTGGGCCTTTAGTTTTTGGTGAAATTCTTTATTTATTACACCTTAATAAATATTAGATATTAAAGAGGCAGTTGGGATTACGTCTCCAAGAAAAAAGGGAGGAGAGAGAAAATCATTTCTTTTATTTTTATGAGAGAGAAAATAAAATTAATGATTGTCTATTTAAAAAAATTAAAACTTCTTACCATGTGAGGTTTAATCTCAACCATTGAAAGTGGAGTAATCTAATGGCCCAAAAATTATGTCAAAACTTGTGTCAAAAACATAGTGCCACGGATCCGCCCCCTTTCTTAATATATTTAAGTATGGGTTTAATTAGTGTTTTTCACTTTGGATTGGAATTTTGATATCAATTTATCTCCTGGAATTCAAAAGTTCTCACTAATCCCTCTCTACTTACCATTTTGTTAAACTCCGTCCACAAAACCATTAACTGACGTGGCATGAAAGTTCTAATACAAATTAAAATATGAAAAACTCATTACAGCGAATTATTCACATAAACGAAGCCTTGTAGTTGTAATGAAAACCATTGGCTTTGACTTGGAACATAAACAGATACAAAAATTAAAAGGGTTCACAAACAATAGTCGCCGTTCATATTATTCCCAAACTTGCAAGAGAGACATTAAGGAAAAAAAAAAACAAAAAACACAAAAAAAAAAAAAAAAAAAAAAAGAAAAAAGAAAAAAGAAAATGGTGGTCTTGTTGTGTATTTGTAGTAGGAGAGAACAGTAAATATGGTCTGCGTTAAGGTAAGGATGAGAATAACGGCCGCTCCATTAGAAAACAAGAATGACGGATTGTCTAAATAATTCCGTTTGAGCCTTACTAGCCAAGTCTCTAGCCAGTGACGCTTAACATGTTCATTTACTTCCTTTGCGAGGTGACCGTAAAAGAAGAACATGGCTTCACTGCCTTTGGAAAGCCTTTTGAAGAAAGAGGCTGTGCTCACCTTGCTCAACTCTGTAGTTATAATATTTTTCTGAATCAGAAAGTCCACATCTTGTACAGACTCAATAAGTCGGGCTTCTGTGTGCATTGTTCGTAGGCTATGAGGTTTCTGGTGAAACATCTCCATCCTCTCGAATTATTATTGGTGGAATCTTCATCACTCCATGTCTAAAGGTATGTCGTACCGACCACTATATTTAACATTATCAGAAGCCACAAATTTGACTCCAATTTCTCGAAGCTCTGACACGGAAGGAATCGGAGTTCGATATTCCATATCCTCACAAACTTCCATGTATGGTTGAACCACAAAATTTCTTACAGTTTCGAGTAAATGGCTGCTTTCGATTCTTCTTCGAGGAATAGAGACGTACTTGCAAATAATGACTCTTGAAATATGGGGTTCTGAAAGAAACGGCAAGCAAGTTCACGTAGAGATGGCATTTGATGGTCATCATCATATACCCTTATGACCTTGTATAAGCAGTCAAGAACCCTCCAAGGGAGTTGGTTTTCAACTAGCAACAAATCATTTGTAATTGTCGACAACATCCTTTGCGTCTTGAAATAGCATCATCATCTTCCACTGGAGAAAGGTCTAGCTGTTTGCAGAGAAGTTCAATAATAAAGCAGCCATCAACGAGCATCATTTCTACAAATTCATCACTAGACAGAGGAAACCTTTCTTCATAGCACTCACGACAAAAAAATTCTTGCTTTTTAATTATATTGATAAGGTACGCCAAACTGTTGTCTGGAGTTAGTTTACGAAGAAGGCATTTCAACCTCCAAATTTGACTCGCTCTGCTTTATATTAATAGGAAAAAATCAGCAAATTGTTATAAAGAATATCTGATCTATGCACGGAGGAGTTGCACTCTTTATTTAACTAAGGTATTTCTACAACTTAGAGATTTATACGTGTAGAATAGAATAGATTAACAATAATTCTTAAGGGAAAAGCTTGACTCCTTCAAATTGAGAAGGAGTTCCTCGAACAAATGAGATTTGACACTTGTCAATCTAAGACATATCTTGAATATATTATCGGTTATGTGGTCAATGACCTTCATGGATCACCTTCTCTCTCTAAATTTTTATAAAAATTAAAAAATATTAAAAAAAAAGGAGAAAGATGCATGTTTCTTAAACACACACACAAAAGTCTTAACATTTGTAGGCAATTTGTAGGAAAAAACTCACCAGGATGAATCGAGAGGTTTGATGGAGTTGTCGTTGCAGGATAAGAGGTACGCAAAGCAAGGATGAAGCCTACGCCTTTTATTTTTTGGACATTGGTCAAAGTCGTTTTCTAATCAAATACGTGAATATTTTGTTTTGCAAGAAAGAAAGAAAAAGTTGTTTAAATAATAGTCTTTTCTGTGTGGTCTTTTTTAATGACCTGTAATTCTTCAACAACCGGGAGATGATGTTTAAGCAAATAAAAAGGTTAAGATGCCCCGTTTACTACTTGTTAACTGCAAGTCTTTTTTATAAAATATTTAGTTTACCTCGGTCAGTGACTTGTTTCCTAGACCTCGGTTGGATACTTTATATAATAAAGTTCGTTGAATAATTGCTTAAGATATGTAACAAATCTATTGAACAACACTGTCAAGTGATTATAAAAAAAGGCGGTTCAACTAATTACAATATACGATTTGCTTCGGTTCGATTTGATAAAAATAAAAAAGGAAACCAAACTAAACCAACCATTAAAGACGGTTTAGTTTGTCATGTTTGGGCTTAAACCCAATTCTATTTCATTTTGTATTTTTCAACATGTTAGTCCATTACAACCAACAATCCACAACTTGCTCCATACTTAAATCATTTCTAGAGTACGAAATCATCCTAAAGCTCAATATGCCATAAAACTTCAAATTTCAATAACTATATAGCTCAACTCAAATATCCATATATAGTTATTGAAGGAAACATTAAATCTAGCTCTATTTAGCCACAAGGATAAGGTTACAATTAACCTTAGGCAACGGAAGCTTTAAAATACCATAAAATGGTAAAACATTCAAAGTACTAGAAAGCAAAGCACGGAACCCAATTTTATAGTTTCGACCCAAATGACCATTTTTCCGCATTACCTATATATACAAGTAAAAGGTAAAGAAGGTAAAACATTCAAAATACCAGAAAATGTCATTGGTTAATACAAACATTAAGAATTGAAATTATTAATTAAATGAAGATAATATGGTAAATTCACACTTTTTCATATTAAATAAATTAATTAAAAGAACTAATATCAACTTGAAAACGGAGCAGACTTCTAAGTTTTCCATTTCAAATTCGAACTAATATCAATGATTTATTATACCACTTGAAAACGAAGTCATATTTCCCTTGCACTTTAGCTACGTCAACGATAAGGGCGAATTAGAAATTTTTCAACAGGTGGGCTAGCTAAATTTTTTTAGTTTAAAATTAATTATTTTTATTTAAAATTATGGTTTCTACAGTTTTCTATAAATAGAAGTATACATTAAATCATATAAACAAAAAATATAAATACATTTAACATAAGACAAATACATATTAAATACAACAAAAAAATACTTATTATCAAGGTGTGCCATTCAAGTTGTGCCATGCTCTATTGAGAGAATACAACTACCAAAAGGTAGCAGAGAATTAAATAGACTTGAGAAAAATAATATTTTCTTAATGTATTGTAGTTTATGGTGGTCTATATAGTTTTTGTTCTTTCAAACTCCTTTCCTTAAACAACCATCAGACTTCATATTTCCTTTATGTTTTGTAGTTGCTAGTTTGCCATATATATAGGTTTGTTTTTTCTTCAAAACTCAAACCTATAGCCACCATAGCCTTGTGGGTGGTTCTGCCATTGGTCAATGAGGAGACATGGTCTGATGATGACCGATGACGGTGAGCGGAGATAAATGCTTTTATTAAGTGTGTTCAATAGTCTAGCGATGGTGAGCAGATCTACTCTTGAAAAAAATAAAAAAAATTCTAAAAAGAAAAAACACAAATTAAATCTCAGTTAGCCAATTACATTAATTGACATGGTATTATAACATAAGCTGCCATATAATGTGGTCAATTAAGTGTGTTCAAATAGCATTGTGGAGCAATAGGATTCCTTTTTGTCTTAAATGAATTCTAGTTTTTTTTTTTTTTTTTTTTTTCAAAGAAAGAGAGTATATTATTCAAGGAAAACAGTGAGTAAACTAGTACAAAAATCGGCAAGTGGGTGAAACCGATAGTTCTCAAATTGCCTTAGAAGAGTGCAGCAATCCTGCAACAAACCAGCAAGTGGGTGAAACTGAGAGACATCAGTTTATGGATAAGTTGTACACCAAGAGCTGAGTCCCATTTCAATGATGAGCCTATTGATACCTTTATCCAAAGCCATTTTAAGACCTAAAAATAAGCCCTATAGTTTAGCTTCAATTATTTGGCCCTTTCCCAAGTTCACTGCAACCCCTTAATCCATTCTCCAGCACAGCCACGAAGAATACCACCAGCACCATATTCCAAGAGGCAAGTATGCAAGAACCATCCACACTCAGTTTAACCACTCTAGTACCAGGAAATTCCCAAGCCAAAAAAAAATGTATTTTCTCCCCGGCTATAAGATGATTTGCTTGGTGTTAGAAGGAGTAGCCTCTCAACATTGACAGTCTGACCCAAAGCCTTGCAAAACAAATCCAAACATCTTTCATGATCCGTGCATGCTTCGGGCTAGCCTCCGAAAAAAGGATTAGGCTCTGCAAAGAAGAGGTGAGAGAAAAAAGGCCTAGATTGGGAAGATTGGACAGGCTTCCAATTCTTTTTGCGAACAGAGTCCGCCATCATGTGGGACAGTTTCTCAATGCATTAAACAAAGAGATAGGCCTTAGATAAATCAATTTTCCATGCAACAAAACCTTTCTTGCCTTTAGACCCTGAATTCATGCACAAGTTCTCAGGGATGAGGATGTTGTCAGTAATATGTCTACCCGGAACAAAGCTAACCTAGTTAGGCTAATCAAATTAGGTAGAATAGGCCTTAGACGAGCAACCAGGATCTTGAAATTACTTTGTAGATAGTGCAACATAAACTTATAGGCCGAAATTGATCATAGAGGTAGGATTTTCCACTTTAGGCACCAAAGTAATCTAGGTGGAATTAAGACCTTCAAGAATCCTACACTCCCTGAAACCTTGGTCGACCAACTTAAAAATATCATTAACGCAAATATTACAGTGCTTCTGCTAAAAACAAGTTGGAAAGCCTCTCTACAGTAGTTACCGAGGAAACCAACTCTCCAGAATCAATACAGGGAAAGAGATTAGGGATTGCAAACCTGCTGGTTGGCACATGAGCAGGAGAAAACAAATCAGAAAATTGTGCATAGCCATATTTTTAATACCTTCAGCCTCTTCCACCCAAACTCCAGCATCATTCTTGAGTCTGTCAATTTTATTCTTTCTCCTTCTAATAATAGTAGACATGTGGAAGAACTGGTATTACGGTCACCCTTTTGAAGCCACTTCACCCTAGATTTTTTGTGCCAAAAAACGGCTTCCTGGTCCAGGATACCATTAAACTCTTCAATAAGCACTGTAAAGAAAATCATTAGGCCCTTGGCATAAGGCCTTTTGAATCCCCGCTAAACGAGCTAAAATTCTGGCTCTTTCTTCGTTTGATATGACCAAAAAACAGAGCGGTTCCTTTTTCTTTCTTTCAAAGAATCGTAGACAAATCCCACTCAAAAAAAGAAGTCCTAGACAATTCAGCCCATTCATCAAATAGGCTGATCATGTTGACCCAATAGCCCAAAGTTGACCATCCTAGTAAATTTGGACCACATCTTTAGTAGCATCCAATAGCAATGCACCGACTCAAAGGAATGATGGCTCTGGTTCCCAGTTACAATTTAATCTGAGTTATTCGTCAAAACAAATTCTTTATAAATAAAAAAGGCATAAATTTGGTATTGGGCCCACACCGTAACAACTCCACTAAATAGAAGCTTTCAAAGTCATGGGCCCATGGAAGAAAGGTCAAAAAAGAAACCCAGATAATTCTCCAATTATTACTTATTAAGCACAACATTATACTCATTCTAAAGTGCATATGAGTATACAATGACAATGAAAGTTAAAAGAACAAAATGACATCTCTAGCTAACGCATTTGTTTCTCTATTTTATGAAGGCCCCTCTACCAAATATAGCTGCAGCTGGAGCTTCAATTCAACCAACCTGCATAAACATTACTGTCATAGAATGTCAACTTAAATTTTAAAGCACAATTTTCTCTCAAGTAAAGGAGAAGCAAAATGAACAAATTGAGACTCTAAAATCCTTCACTTTCAGTAATCTAAAGAACATAGCAATATATAAGGGAGTTTGTAGCTCAATGGTTAAGAGCATTTATCACAACACCTGAAATTCTAGGTTCGACATCCCCCTCTTTAAATATCACTTGTATAAATTAAAAAAAAACATAGCTATTAATACTAAAATCTTAATGCCCCACCATGTCTTAGTGCCTTAGATAGTCATTGTTGTCAAGCATCTAAATCATAATATGAACATGGTTTAATATATATCTATCTATCTAATTTATAAGTTTACCATCCCAGAAAAAGATTCTTGCTTTACATGAAAAAGATGTTGCGTGATTGGCTACTAGTTAGTGAGCCTTTCTTGTTTTTTATGACCACCGACATAATTGTGTGCGTGTGGGGGTTGGCAACAAATTTGGCTTAAATTTAAGACAAGAACGAGGCCAGATAAGACTTGGGATCTGCATTGTCTGTGGCCATTCCTCTCTATCCGTTTTCCTGTCTTTTTTTTTACTATCTCATCAACTTATAATTATTTAATCAAGGGGCTCAGCTCATCAGTTTCTGCAACTTAGTCCAAATTCCAAAACCCAATCAAAGTGCTTCTGCTCTCTTTCTTTAGAAGATTGGAGTGTTCACTTCCATTCTCACATGGTCTGGTGCTACATGTTAGGGGTTTAGTTAATGTCTCATTATAAGCTTTATCTTCACTTTCCTTAATTATATAATATTTATTTATTTATATAATTTCTTATAATGAATTATGAATTTAGAAACACTTTTATTCCAACCAGTAATGGTAATATGGGAAAAGTAATATGGGGTCTCTGTTTGCTTCTTTAATGGGCTAATCAGGTGACTAAAACCGTTTGAACAAAAATGCTTAAAAACATTTCCCCATAATGGTAATTCCCATGTTGGGTAGCTTGTGGAGCTTTATGGTAGTGCCAAAAGATACACCCACACACATACTCCTCTCTCCGTCTTTCTATTTTACTGCATTGGTTTGAAATGCTGAGGCTTGAACTGGTTTTGTGAAGTTGTTGCAGTGTTGGATCTGGTTCTTTTTAACCAGGCCTCAAAGGGTTTGTGAGTTTTCTCAAATTTGGTCTCTGAGTTTGAAGGTTTCCTGCTAAATTTTCTGTTTTTAGTGTTGGCTCTGTTTTTATGTGCTTAGAGCTGAAATGGGGTTTTCGAGCATTCAATGCTGAGATCTGATTTCTGCAGATTTACTGGTCACAGTGAGGTACAAGATTCTGTGAGTTGGATTTGGTAACCTACTTTGTACTTCATAACAGTTCAGTTGAGACTGAGAGGTTTAAAGCAAAAATGGCTCCAAGCTTGGATTTTTCCAGGTGGTGGGCAAGGGCAATACAAGTAAGGGTAATCCAGTGGTGGGTGACCATGGGAGAACCCCAATTACTCTGTGCTGGAGATAAATGGTCCTGATGAAGTATTTAGGCCAGTTGATAAGGACAGAGGCAAGAATGCCAAGCAATTTACATGGGTTTTGCTTCTAAAGGCGCATAAAGCTGTTGGTTGTGTTGCTTGGCTGGGAAATATTCTTTGGTCATTGCTTGGTTCCATTAAGAAAAGATTGATATTGGGCAAAGGAGTGACTGTGGAGAATGAGAAATCTGGAAAAGGAAGAACCTTGTATAGGGTCATTATGGGATCTTAGTCATGGCTTTAGCTTTTCTGGCTTTTGAACTGGTCGCCCACTTGAAAGGTTGGCATTATTTCCAGACCAATAGTTGCATATCCCCCAAACTTTGGAGATTAAAGGATGGCTTCACTCAGTTTATTTTGTATGGTTGGAGTTCCGGGCCGACTACATTGCACCTGCAATTCAAGCTTTGACTAACTTCTGTGTTGCTCTCTTCTTAATCCAATCCGCCGACCGAATGCTGCTGTGTTTAGGTTGCTTCTGGATCAAGTTCAAGAAGATTAAGCCAAGGTTTGAAGAACCCCATTGAAGCCAGACGATTTGGAAGGTGCAGGATGTTATTATCCGAAGGTTCTTGTTCAAATTCCTATGTGTAATGAGAGAGAGGTAACAGTCTCAATGCTTTTTTCTGGTTAAAATTTTACTGGTGAAACTCGTGTAGCAATTACTAGTTTTGATAGATCTTTTGTAGTTTTATCTGACCATTCAAATTTGAGTAACATTATAATTGGAAGGTAACTACTAAACCATAACTGTACAAATTGATTTCTAAGGCACTTTTTTATAGTTTTCATGGATTATTCATGACTGTGACATAAATGTATTTAGGTGTATGAGCAATCTATTTCAGCAGTCTGCCAACTTGATGGCCCAAAGAACGCTTGCTGATTCAAATTCTGGATGATTCTGATGATGGTAGCATACAGGGTATTAAGGGAGAAGTAGCCAAGTGGAACCAAAGGGGTGTTAATATTATCTACCGACATCGTTGGTTAGAACTGGTTATAAAGCTGGGAATCTCAAGTCGGCAATGAATTGTGATTATGTTGAAGGACTATGAGTTGTGTTGCAATCTTTGATGGCCGGATTTCCAACCAAACTCCTGACTTCCTCAAGCTGACAGTTCCCCATTTTAAGGTGGCTAGATCTCATATGCGCTTGTCTGGTCTCTATAGCCCTTTTTCTACTTTAGGTGACTGATTTTGTTGTGGTTCTAATTTGTGTGGTAGGACAATCCTGAGCTGGGGTTTGGTTCAGGCTAGGTTGGGCTTTTGTTAACAGGGATGAGAACTGTTGACACCCTCCAAAACATCATTTGTGCTTCCACTTTGAGGTGGAACAGCAGGTTAATGGGGTTTTCCTCAACTTCTTTGGCTTCATGGTACTGCTGGAGTTTGGAGAATCAAAGCACTTGAAGAATCGGAGGGCTGCTCGGCGTACACACAGTAGAAGACATGGATATAGCAGTTCGTGCCCATCTGAATGGTTGGAAATTCATATTCCTCAATGATGTCAAGGTAATTTTAATTATTTTAAATTTAAATCAACCTTACCTGATCCTATGTTTTAGTCCTTGACTATATGGTTTTCGGGCATTTTGCTCTGAGTTGGTAAAACCTTGCCTAAAACTTTTCAAATGATGTCTCAAATTTAAGAAACTGATTTTCAGGTCCTTTGTGAACTTCCTGAGTCTTATGAAGCTTACAAAAAGCAGCAACACCGTTGGCATTCTGGTCCAATGCATCTCTTCCGTTTGTGCCTTCCAGCCATCATTAGTTCTAAGGTACTGTTACAATTAGGTTCTCCTCTTTGATCTAGGGTATTTTTCTAAATAATATGTTCTGAGAATGTACTATATGCCATACTGCAGATGATGTTCTGGAAAAAGGCAAACTTGATACTACTATTCTTTCTGCTTAGGAAGTTAATTCTCCCATTTTATTCTTTCACATTGTTCTGCATAATACTTCCTTTGACCATGTTTGTCCCTGAAGCTGAGCTGTCCATGTGGGGTTATTTGCTATGTGCCCGTATTTATGTCATTCATGAACATTCTTCCTTCCCTTAGATCCTTCCCCTTCATTGTCCCTACCTTCTGTTTGAAAACACAATGTCGGTTACCAAATTCAATGCTATGGTATCCGGCTTGTTCAAGTTGGGGAGCTCATATGAATGGTTGTCACCAAGAAGGCGGGTCGGTCACAGAGCCTGATCTGTTAGCTGTGGAGAGAGGGGAATCTAAGGCCATGAACCACCCACAACTTTACAGAGGAACTTCTGATAGTGGGCTCTCTGAGCTCAACAAATTAATGAGAGCATCAGAAGCTGGTCCTAAACCTCCTGTAAAGAACTGAACAAGATCTATAAGAAAGAGCTAGCCCGGCCTTCCTGCTGCTACTGCTGCACTTAGGAGCCTTTTATCAGCCCAAGGGGTACATTTCTACTTCTTACTATTCCAAGGTGTATCATTTCTACTGGTGGGGCTTGATCTAATTGGTGAGCAGATGAGCTAGAGATTTGAGGTACAAATAATGGTACAGATTAAAAATAAAGGGTGAATAAGAGATGGGAACCAATTTGGTTTTCAAAATGGTACCCAAAATTGGCACTGGTAGATGCAAATAGCTGCCCATATAGATTCTTTTTCAGCTTTTGTTTGTCCTTGTATTGCTGCAATCATTTTTTGGGTTTCTTTGTGACACGGGCGAGTCTTCCACATCAAATCCTCACACCATCTTCTTGTTTTCTGTTTGGTTCGTAACTTATTGGTGATTTTATTTACATATAAGAATTCTGTGTGATGTTCTTAGATAAGCAATGTTTATTCCAATACCAATAGGTTGAGTTCTGTAGTTTGAATTTTTCAAATTTTACACATGTAAACTCTCTGTATATTTCATTAGTTCCATTGATACCAGATTCTCTCCTCTCTCTCTCTCTGCCATTTTTTCTTTCCTTTTCCCTATTATTTGTTGCATTTGTAGAAAGTGTCTCTTTGGAAATAAGAGAGAGGCAAAATTAGTGTCGGCAAGCAATGAGAATGTGTGTTGCTCATGTGTTTCTCATGCTGTGGCCCTTCCTTTGCCATCAAGGAAGATTCCTGACCTTGGATTTGCAAAGATTGGTAATTTGCCGTAAGCTGTGATACGCCCTACATTGGACCACGCATATCTTGGTGTGTGCCAATTGTTGTTTCCAATAAGGCATGCATGATGGTAGATGCAGAAAGAACCCTACTCAGCAAGTCATGTGGACCTCAGCAGACCCTTCCAAAGCATCCTTTCTATAGTTTTGAACACTGTGAAGCCAACTTTTGCATTGTATGACCAATGTTGCTTCATTAATGACCAGACTACCACTCACAAAAAGATAATTGGTATTTTTCCCCCTCATAAAATATTACAACTGCCCAAGTTGTATGTGTCACATGATGGTGTCTTGGAAACCATTTCAACTGCAGAAGACTCTTAAGGCTTGTGGCATAAGATGTAGGCACATTTGAGTGGCTTATTAACAGAAAAATAAGCTAATGGTCTTGTAAGCTTCAAACATAAAGCAGAATCCTGCAAAGAGGGAAACTATATATTGAGATGCTCTCAACCATGTTTGTTTCTCACTCACTCACACCAATGTACTGATTTTCTTTTCTCCTATTGAACCCAACATGGATAAAGAAATGGCCTTTTTTTGAGAACCTTTCTATTAAGAGGGGAGATAACTTACTAAACTCAAACCACTATATAAATGCTAGGATTAGAACCTAGGACTTTTCCTGAGAGAGCAATTGCTCCAACCGCTACACTAATAAGTCATTTGCAAGAAATGATTTTTTAAGTTGGCTGTAAATCTACCTTTCCCTTCATCCTTACAACTAGAGACTTTACTATCTCTCATGGGAAGTAAGTGACAAGACTTAGTAACCACTTGATACACACTTTTCATTGTCTTTGGTAACATTCATAAATGAGCAGTGTGCCATTTGCATCCTCGGGCCTTGAGTGTTTGGGATTGAAATCATTAAACAGACAAAAGAAGATGTGGCCAGCTCCCCTCCAATTTATTGTCTAGAGACAAAGCTGGGGAACCTGTGAAAAAAAAAGCTATAAACAGGATTCGGATTCATCTCATTCTTGTAAACTGCAAACCAATGGGCCCTTTAAATCTTCTCAACAATTTCTCACAAAAATTAAGAAAAAAAATAATTATACAGATCAAGCATGATCTTTTTAAAGATCATATTCTGCAGTCATTAAAGATGAGTGTCTTGTAGCAATGCAAGTGTGGGTTAAGGAGCAAACCAAGTGAGCCCTACTGGCTTGGAGGCTTCTGGCCTATTTTAGCACGGTCCATGTTTTTTGGCTGTTTTTCTCCATGTAGATAGAAGTTGACAACCCATTGGCCAATTTGCATTACATATCAAAATGCATCATTGTGAACATATATTATTGCAAACATAATTTCTGAATATGTATGTGAGAGAAAAAAATTCATTTTGTTTGACTTGTCTATTTATAAACAGTCAATAGGTGTAACATTTTCCAAACATGTAATTTCTTTTAACGAACGGTCACATCCTCTCATCGTTACATTCAATTGTCACACCCTAAACTCTTTGCCAAAAGCCACTTTTGATGTGGTGTGCTGTGCCCTTTTCATCAAATGCCTCTTTGGTTAAGAGTTTCTCTTCTATTGGTTTACTCCTCTGGTGCACCAAGTTTGTTGTGCCTTTTCATACACTGAACTCAATTGCTCTCATGGAGTAGAAAAAATTGTGTGAAATGGTTATCCTCGGCCATTCACGATTTGCTAAATGAAAAGTTATCACGCGTGGCATACCGTTATTAGCCGGTGATAGCAAAAGTTCTACACAAGTGTTCTTCCTCATGGACGATGGCTTAAGCCATGCCATGATGGCCATGATGGTCATAATGATAAATACCGATAATTGACTATCAACATAATCACATGCTCCTCGACATTGAGCAAGCAACTTGCCATGAGGATTTATAACTCATCAAAAAATCTAAGGCAGGCATCATCAGCAATCCCTACAATTAGTTGGTGGCTTGTTTAAATGACAATAAGTTGTAGCCAGGCTGCCTAGCGTTTTCACGTCCTTTAAGGCCTTTCATGTGCTGCGCTAAATGTCTCTCTCACTAATTTGACAGGTTTGGAATATGCTGATCTGAAAATTCCCAGTTCATTCTTCCAAAACACATTTGCATCTATATCCAGCATTGACCATATTAATTGAATATTTTGTTATATATTGACTTCATCAAAAATAAATGCTGCAACTTTGATAAAAACCACTTTATAGATCAAATTAATTTGAATCACTTGCTGTTGGCTTACACTAACAGGAATTGATCTTCTCCTGATCCCTACCCCTTCTGTACTTGTTTTCCAAACACCTTACAACATGAGCTCCCCAGCTACAAATGATTACAGAATTGTCTTTCACCTTTTCTAAATATGATCCTCATGAGAACGATTAATCATTTTCTCTAAGAGCAGAATAATCTTTCACCATCAGAATCTCGCTGCATAACTTTTGTGGTACCTGTTGTAATTCTTTTCCTTCTTGCCATGCTTGCCCTACTGAAACACCCGGTCCCAGATGACGAACATACACAACCACTTGATCGTTGAAAGGATATGGATGCTTGACTACAAAAACAAAATGCACATATAAAATTATTTACAGTTAGATAATTATATCAGTGAATACCATACATATGTTACAAACCCAAAATAAATTTGCATATGGAAAAAATACTTGAGCTTGTGTTATAATGGCCCTTGCAGAAGCTAATGTTTGAGCAAACAGACAACTTATTGGCAAACAGCTGGTACCACAACTAAACCATGGCCAGACAGTTTTTCAATCATAGCTCAAAGGAAGTAGAGATGATACGAGAACTAGAAGTGGAAAGTGACGGGAACCGAGAACATAAATTTTTTTTGGGGAAAATTGAGAACCTAAGGAAAAGCATGTTGAGAAGACTTACATATATGCAAAACATAGGTAAGAATGGTTAGGAGTATATGATATATGTATTGTGTACACACATATTTATAGAGATCAAAGTTCCTGGACCTGTGCACCAAGTGCTCCAATTACTCCACATCTTTTAGAAACATCGTTGAGATGATCTACCATGTCTAAGTTTATAATTTTTGAATAGGCTAAGATACCATGTCTAATTTATTAGATTAAGACATCTCGTCAGAACATTCTTTTCTCATGTACTCAGGTTTTTCATTGGAAAAGTTAAGATTAATTTCTTTGAATAAAATAAAATATCCAAACGAAATTTTTGCAAAGAATGACCACTGCTAATAGTGAACTAGTGACCACAATGCATTGGATGTATGGAAAATCATACCTGGTTTTGGAAAACCCTCTGGGTATTCATGGAGATCAAACAGCCCATCCCCAAATTCATATGCTAGATCACAAGGTTGTTCAGTTGGCATTACTTCCTTAAGCTGTCCCACTACGAAGTACAAAGGACTAAAGGAATTTGCAAGTCCAGTAACAAATGATCCACCTGATTCATTACAATAATTGTTAAGAGTAATATCAACAAACTGCTTAGAGTTATATCAACAAACTTGATTAATTGTAGCCAATTAACCTCTACTCTTGGAATTGCAAACCATGCAATGAAAAAGTGGATTGAAAACATCCAAACAAACTCATCCTAAACTTTCAACTAAAATATGAAACTTACAGCTATTATAAGAAACCTCAAAGTACATGCTAAATTACAGTATCGGTAGTTCTATTTCTTATTCCGAACTATTGATAGTATCAATAGTTCTATTTGGATTCCTTTCTTTGGAAACAAAATAATTATTTTTGGATTCTTCCTCAAGATACGGATTAACTTTCCTTTAGTTTTACTGCACTGCCTTATAACATCCACCAAACCTTAAACTATCAGAGCAGCTCGCTCCCTCTGCAATTCCTCCAGTAAGAACAGCTCCTGTTCTATCCTACAGTTTTAGCATATCACTCATGCAAGAAGCATTCAAGCATAAGAATAACAGAACAGATTACTCTATTTTTGCAGTACATAACTGCATATTCAATATAAGGACTAATGAAACACATCGTGATTCATCTTCAACTGATATACCATGCTATCACATTTAGAAGGATAATGTTTGACAAGGAAAATCCTGTCAATATGCATAGGCCATGTGCTTAAAATCCCACACCATAGCTCTAAGTTATGTCCATAATGCTACAGAAAGGAACTATATCTTGTATATCATGGACCAATAAGAATCTAAATTAGTAACCAATGAAGCTTATTAATCTTATGGCACTGAATTTCTGTCATCACTTGTCCTAACTAATGCAACATGAGGGGGAAGCATTAAACATAAGTACTTGAATTTACTGTAACTTCATAAGTATGACTTGATAAATACAGTAGCTGAAACTCATAATTTACCCATATAACACATGTATTTTGGAGGTCTACTCCATCAACTTGCATAATATTATTCATGCAACTCTAACTTCAGCCATAATAATTGCACTGACAATCAGACCTACCATCTTACACTAGAATTATAGACGGATGTAAATGGGAAAGTAAAGATTCAACAACTCATCCATCACCTTAAAACTTGCACCGAAAATGATTTAGAAATAATATAGATAGATTTAAATGGGAAAATAAAGATCACAAGAACTCATCCATTGCCAATCCCCCATGAATATTAAGAAGCAAGGGAACATGCTACATTCAATTCAATTTTAATTTTCACAAGATGTGTAGTAAAAAAAAGCAAAATTAAATTACAAAAATCATAGAGGGTAAATAAGTTACCAATAAATCGTCCATAAATCTCCCCGTCCTTCCAAGAAAAAATTGCCTGGAATTTGCAGAACATCCAATTACACATCCCCTACAATACATGCATATACAAGCAGGGAGAAGAAAGGAAAAATCAATAGGAGTACAGGAGTTACCTTCTTGAAAGAGTTTATCCAAGAAATGGGCATTGGTCCTATTAAAGATTATCCAATATCAGTGCCACAAATTTTTTGAAAGGTAAATAAGATTCAGATTAAAAGGAGGCTCAAAATATACTTCTCCATGGGTTATTGTTATAACAGAAAAAGGTGGCATTTGCGAGCAAGTAACCTAGCCTATATAAGGAAATTAAGCACATAAATTCTCAGAAAATGAACTGGTTAAAATATGCAATCAGAAGTTTGAGGAAGCCTACTTCAACAAGGGGGATAGCAAATAACCATCCAATTATGACCAGAAATGTGCTATTTCCAACTAAAACAGTCCTACAAAAAAATATCCAACTAAAAGAGGAAACTTCCGCTCATCTAAATAAAGTCAGCAAGTAGTTTTTAACATCATATAAGCAGAAACTTTCATGTTCTTGACATCAATAGTTTATGAACTGTAAACCAATAAACTACGCCAACCAACAGATTACATTCATTATTAAAAAGCACTAATGAGGACATTAGAGCTTCCAGTAGAAAGAGCTCGATCTATGTAAGTTACCTCCATTTGTTCGGCAATTATAATATTCAAGAGAAATTGCACCATCTTCATTGGACAACAATTTAGATGCACTTCTCTTGGCTAAGTTGGGATCCTCGTATCTTGTGCCAGCTATCTCCCAAGCTCTTGATATGAGCCTGCATTAAAATTGTCCAGATGTCAAAGACTCTACATTCAATCTATTAATTTCAAAAGAAAATTCTTTATAAAATAAAGATACATAAGTGCCTTATGTCTTCATAACTTGTCATTGTAAGATGAGATTCAATGGATTTTATAGTATAACATAAACAAGTTACCTAGGTTCTAGCAATCGCAGCAGTCGATGACGCCTTTCCGGGGGAATATCATCAATTTTTTTCCTAACAAACACAGACATACAATTTAAAAAAGGGTAACTGATTAAGAATTAATATTTGTTCTTTTTCTCAGGATTTTCACAACAACGAAGAATAACTTCAAAGTGCCATAAATCTAAGTAACAAAATAACATAAAAAAATTATAATTAAAAAAATTATAATGATTGAAAAAACTGACCAAAGATATGCAGCGGGATTGTAAGAAGCCGAGTCCAGAGGAATCAAGTCCTTAGGAGGGTCAAGAAATGTGACAATGTCTTGCTCATCCAAGTAAGATTTTCTCCCAGTTGGAAGATATTCATATGGTTTCTCATCCCACGAAGATACATACCCTCTCCCACCTCCATTGACAGCACAAACTACACCACCAGTATACTGTAGAGACCCACTGCTGTACAACTGCAAGCCTGCACGCCCAAATAAAGACCGTAATCATATGTCCATACAAGTACATGCCATTTTTCTAAAACTGGAGACAACAAGACAAAACTAAAGGAGCATAATTTGCAGTTATACACACAAATACGTAAGTCCATACATAAGTACACACAAATCACACAAGCAAAAGTACAGTTTCACAAGCTTAAACAATGAACAACATGATATGGCCCTTTTGATTTCAGAGAAAATAAAAAATTGCGCTTCATTTTTCCAATTACTTATGAAAAAAAAACTAAAGCTTTAGCTAAACCGAACAACGAGCTGGTTCACTGACTTAACACTTCAATGAAATTCTGGGTTAACTACTTATTGTGCTTACTTGCCTCCGCAACTAAACAAGAGGAAAATAACTTCTTCTTTTTTTCTTTTTGGATGGAGATTGAGTTGCGGAGTTTAGAAATTACTTAGGAGTGAAAAAGAACTCACCTTTGACGGAATTATATCGACAAAGTAGACACCTTTGGTAAGGGAAGTTGATTTGGCGGGAAATGGATGATGAGAAGAGATTGGATGGGAGGGGACGAATGGGATTGTTGAAGGTTGCTGCTGCTGCCTCTGCCTTCATTTGCTTCTCATCAAAATGCAAAACAAGTTTTTGGGTTTTGGAGGGCACTCTAGAAATAGAAAGAAAGGTTTATTTTTGTGCCCAAAAAAAATGTTTTTTTTTAAATTTCAAGTCAAACTTCAACACCCATCTGGCTTTCGATTTGTTACATCCCTAGGCCTTATTCCGCTTATCTTGCAGCCGCAGATACATGATCTCTGCTCTCATTTTCTTCACATTTTTCTGAACCCTTTCCAACTTATCATCATAATCATCATCATCATCACCTCCTCCATTCTCAACTGTTGTCCTAACTGTCACTTTTTTTTTCAAGTCTGCAGCCCTCTCAATCTCATTGACCACCAAAAAATTTCTCACAATATTTGTCTCTACTTCTCAGAAATCAACCCAATTGAATTAACAATCTTACACGAGCTTTCCATCAAATGCTTCTCCAAACTCAATCTCTCACAACCCATGTGGCTCTTCCATTCACTCCTTCAAAACCAATTCCCAAAACCCAATTCTTCACTCCTTCAAAGCAAAATCCGTTTCTCAAAACTCAGTGGAGAACACTAAAATGCTCGCTTTCGACTGTTTCAGAGCCGACCCACTTGGAGAAGAAGACCCATAAGCCGTTTCCGGCTGAGGTTTCAAGGACTATTATGGAGTTGGTGTCTGTGGGCACGCTTTCTACTTTGACCCAAGAAGGTTGGCCTTTGGGTATTGGCGTTCGCTTCGCTGTTGACCCAGAAGGCACTCCAGTCTTGTGCTTGAATGCCTCTAATCGGCAGTTCTCCATTGACAGGAGGTCTAGCTTCCATGTCCAGGTGCTTTTCTCATCGAACACTATGTGTTTGCATTTTGTTCACAGCCTCAAGGGCTCTAATTTTCTAAGGTATATGGTTGATTATGAAGCTCAATGTAAGGCGGCGTTGTTATTTTCTTTGTTGCACAGTTAGAGCAATGTGGGCTGCGGACGCCTCAATGCACGATATTAGGTAGCATTGACAAACCAGAAGACAGGAAGATGTTGAAGGTAAATTATGTTTGCTTAGGTCGAATAGGTTTACTTGGAAGTGCTCTGTTATTTATCAATTTATCATTTACGTTAGAATGTAATTAGTTCGTTGTTAGTGTGCTGCTTAAGTTGTTTAAAGGAAGCATGTTAAAAGCATAATTGTTGCTGATCTTTGGGGGGACTAAAGATGGAATTCACTGTAAAGGATGCATAACTTGAAAGTAAACATATTTACGATGCTTGGTTTTTGGTCGAACTTCCGTAGTCTTCCACCAACTGCAACTAGTCCGTTTCAAATTACGATTGCATTATTTGCATTAGGATAGAATATTAGGATGTTTATGGCAGACTGCCATGGCTTTTTTCAAGTAAGTACTAGAGCTATCTCTCATCTGCTCCCGGCTTGCATAACCTTTAAACAGTATGATTTATGATTGACCAACATGTACCGTATTATGGTTCTGAGGTGCAGGTTATTGTTTTGTGTGTTATGTGCAGTTTTGACTTTAGGATTGGGTTGGATTATTGTTTGGGTGTAATTGGAAGTTGAATATAAGGGCAGAAAATTAGAGGATAAGATATGTTGTAAGGGCTTCCAGGAATCTCACATGGGAGAAGTTTATTGGAACCTCAACATTAAAATAAAGTGACCTTGCTGAAAATTTCAGTTTGTGTATCTCTTACAAAGCCTTGCTTATAGAGAGGCAATCTGATATAAAAAGGAAAAGATTTCTTAATAATAAGCAACCCAATTAAATTAAACCCAAAAAAGGAAATCTTATAGAAAATCAGTTTCCAGATACCCAGAATCACTGCAACCTGAGGCAAATATTTCTGTGGTCATGCTCTGGGCTTTCTGGACCAGGCTGTGTCTAGACTTTACACCACTTTAGTATATTGGCTTGGCAATGAACCTTCCTGACTTAGTTGGTCTTCCAAATTTGTACAGACCTAAACTCCAGCATTGTGTGGTTGGATTTATGTGCTGGACTCAGTCCTCCAACAGAAGCATAGACAGTCCCATGTAGGTATTATGTGTAGTGGCTTCTTGATACCTTATTAATCTATTATTTTCAACTAAAAGAGCCCTATTGATCCATTTAAAGCTAATAAAAAGCATTCATGTGTGATCTGTTTTTTTGCTAGTATATATGTGTGAGGTGTTATATTGTTATAATCTGATCTTTCATTTGGATGTTCAATGCCATTACTGTCAGTACCTTCATTCAGTATGGACAAAGAGGTTTGGAGAAGAAGTCGACGAAGATCTTATATATGTTGTTTCTGTGGAACGGGTACTTCAGTTGGAGGACTTTAAAGAGGTATTTTGGTGTTTTATTTGCTCCTGTGCTGGACTAGTAATTATAAGCAATAGTTATTTACGATACTGGTATGGCCTAATCCTATAAAGTTTTGCCTGTAGCTCTTAAATTGGTATGTATTTAGACAGAGGACTTATTCAAAGGCTTATCTGTTTTCTAACTTTGATGATACTTCACAGGGTGGTGTATGGGTTACATCTTCAGATTATAAAAATGCACAACCTGATCCTCTTCGGGACTTTGCGGAAAACCTAGTGAATGAGATAAACACCAACAACATTGAAGATATTAACCGTTTCTGCAACATCTATGCTGATTTGAACTTCCAGGTTTGTGCCAACCAACTTTTTGTGATCGTTGGTTATGTCTTCAGTTGCATATTGATTCCTCACTACCAGAAACACTCAATTACATTCAAGATTTGTTAACTTAAACTAGACAATGCCAAGACTAGTTGCAAGGTTTGGGTCAAAACTAATGTGTTTTTTAACCTTGAAAAGAAAGCAACCAATGAGTGAGCTTTCACTTGAGGGGTTCATGCAATTTGATGCAATAAATCATCCTAGCAGATTTAATTGAAGGAGTGTTTCAACTCTTGCCTAAAATATGGACTAATTGACAATCCCAAGTTAACTCCAATGTGTCATTTTTCAGTCATCCAACCCATAATTTGTATCATTGCCTGTTCAACAATATTGAGGTGTCAGAAAAACCTTCCATTTCTATTACAGGATTTCTATAAACCAAATAACCATTTTTCCTCAAGAAGCTTGAGAGCATTAACTGTTTAGTAAAAGTGTTTATTAACATTCCTTGAGGACTGGTTTATACATCACTTTCAGTGAATCTGCGTTTAGTTGTATTTTCTCTTGCAATGTGGTCATGGTACACTGTTTTGCTCTGCAGGTTTCTGAAGCAAAATTGATTTGGATTGATCGGTTAGGCTTTGACCTACGTCTTTGGTCTCCTCAGGAAGGTATATTCGAGGTTCGCATTCCCTTTCCCAGGGATGTGACCGACGAGAAGGGTGCAAAATCAACGTTTAATTGTATGTCTCAATTAGCTTGGGAGGTGGAAAAGAATTTCTATGCCCCAGATTTTGAAAGAGTGAAACAAGTTAAGCAGATAGCATACAAGGGAGAGTAAACTTTGTGTGTGCTGTGTTTATAAAATGTATTGATATGCTTACTTTAGCTGCAAAAGAGGCAACTTGGTTGAGCTTGTTACTTTGTACAAGGCTTTTAATATGCCCTTATTACTAACTTTCAGAGATGTCACAATTTTGAGATTGTATTTGAGTTCCATATAATTTGAGAAATAAATTTTAATCCTTTTTATGGCAAATATAATCTCATTATAATAGCTAACGGGGTCTAGCCTAGTGAAAAAGAATCTTGACTTGGAGACCCGTGTGTGTGAGAAAACCTCTCTCCCCTTTCTTAACTTTGTCAACAACAAAAATGCCATTATGCTCTAATGTCTTTGAAAACCTCTCTCCCCTTTCTTAACAATGTTATCAAGTTCTCTGAGGAATTGTTTCCTTTCGGAATTTATTTGCTGTAATGTAGTCAGGTTGGCTGAATGCAACTCTTTTCATCCTTTCGTAACAAATCTATTTTCATACTTCCATAAATACACCCCCAAAAAAATGCAACATATTCCAGTCCTAGAAAGAAAAAAGAAAAAAAGAAAAAATCCACAATCAGCATGATGACGTGGACCATTCTGAAAAGAAGAAAATAAAAAGAAAGAAAAAATAGCGGCAAAAGACAAAGAACAAACGAAGGAAAATATAAAGACACTCATCATAAAAATGTCAAAACCCTAGACCCTTTTCTATCAGAGTGAAGCAGAGCAGGTAAAGCTCTCTCTGGGTTTTGAGAGGGTTCGTATTTAATTAATCAGAATTCATTAACAATATATTCTTGTATTATATTTAAGTAGGTGATGGGACTCTCTAATACCCTCGGTTGGTTGTTGGCAATTGGCGTTTGGTGCAGTGCATATCTCGCAGTTGCAATCTTCTCATCTTCCCCAATCTTCAACTTTCTCCGTCTTCTTATCTGAATTAGCAGCTTCGGAAGAAAACCCAGATATCTAAAATGGGTTATGCACAACTGGTTATTGGCCCTGCTGGCAGCGGCAAGGTAATTTCACACCATGATTGACATTTTTTTATTTTTTTTTATGTACCCAATACTTGAATCAGTCGATTTCTTGCTCTAATTTGCACCAACTGTTTGAATGTGGGATACATCATAATCACATAGGCAATCACTGTGATTATATATTGTTTTGATGTTTTTATGTACCCATTTCTTGTTTTGATAAGTATGTTTGCTTCTTGGAACCAGTCGATTTTCTTCTCTAATTTGCACCAACACTGTTTGAATGCGAATGTGGGATGCATCATAATCACATGAGCAATGAGTATCGATTAATATGTTTGCATGTTTTTATGTACCCATTACTAGTTATGTTGAGTTCTCTTCTTGGAACCAGTCGATTTTCCGCTGTAATTTACACTAACACTGTTTGAATGTGAGTGTGGGATGCATCATAATAATCACATGGGCAATGAGTATTGATTAATATGTTTGCATTTTTTATACACTCACTTTGATGAGTTCGTTTGCAACCAGCTGACTAATTGCTCTAATTTGCACCAACACTGTTTGAATGTGGGATACATCATAATCACATGGGAAATCGCCGTGATTAATATTTTCTTTGAGGTCTTTTGTTTACCCATTATTATTTTTGATGAATTTGTTTGCTTCTTGCAACCAGTCGACTTATTGCTCTAAATTGCACGAACACTGTACAACTGTTGGGAGGAATATTCATATTATTAACTTGGATCCTGCTGCAGAAAATTTTGACTACCCTGTGGCCATGGGTAAGTAGTCAATTCATTTATTTGGTCACTTGTTTTCATTCACTGCACTCAACTTGTGTTCTCTTCTTCTCTTTTCCCTCTTGCAGATATTAGGGAGCTTGTTTCCTTGGATGATGTTATGGAGGAACTTGGATTGGGTCCCAATGGTGGACTTTTGTACTGCATGGAGTATCCTTTATTTTTCCCCTCAAATTGTTCTTTGCATTTCTTATGGTTTTGTTTCTTTTTGTTTATTTTTTACCTGTGGAGAATTGCAATTTTTTAAAGGGCCAGACATGGAATGTTTATGTGTGGAAAAAACAGTGAATCATTTATGCCACTTCCGGGTGTGATCCCTCTCTGTAAAAACTTTAATTCTTTGGTGAATGGCCTTAATCTTGATTCCTAGACACCTTGAAGACAATCTGGATGATTGGCTTACAGAGGAATTGGACAATTACTTGGATGATGACTACTTAGTTTTTGACTGCCCAGGTATCCATACTAACACTGCATGCTTTGTTGTCTGTATTTATTATCATGCACTAGTGGTTGAGATCTATTGATGAAAAGCTGACTACAATGAGGTTAAGGTCTTTTATAAAAGTAATTACATTAAAAGGGAAAAACTGAAATGATGGAGTTTTTTATAGGGTTAGGGAAAGAATACTATGTAAATAAACAAAAAAAGAAAGAACTAGGGCTCGTGTATCTGTTTATCTAAAAGATGGGCCGTTTATCTAGAAGGCATTCATATAGATATATTTTCCTCGGTCACTTATTACCACACGATGCTGTCAGTGATTTAACTTTCGAGAAATAGGATTAAAAATTGGTACTGCATGGTTTTTCATACTAGTAAAGTAGAATTATGTCAAGGCTCCTAGTCCTGTGTGTGTGTTTTTTGTTTTAAAGGAATTGTGTGACACAAAATAATTTGGGACTTCTGCTTTTGTTATAGGCCAGATAGAACTTTTTTCGCATGTTCCTGTGCTAAAGAACTTTGTGGACCATTTGAAGCGTAAAAATTTCAGCGTCTGCGCCGTATATTTGCTTGATTCACAGGTCCGTATAACTTTTATGTTCTACTCTGTAGCCTTTTCTCTTCCTGCCTTGGCATTACTCGTTATTCTGTTTCTCCCCAAATAAATCGTTCCAATTTCTATTGAAACAGTTCATGACGGATGTGACAAAGTTTATTAGTGGGTGCATGTCATCTCTTTCTGCAATGGTTCAACTTGAAGTACCACATGTCAATATCCTTTCCAAAATGGACCTTGTGGCCAAAAAAAAGGATCTTGAAGAGTGGGATACTCTATTCTCTCCTACTGCTATCACCTTGCATGTTTTTTTTCAATCTGTTTAGATTATTTTAATTGCTCAATCTGTTCTGCATTTTTAATGTTTCAGTTTCTTGAATCCGGAGCCTCAAGTTTTGTTATCAGAGTTGAATCAACGCATGGCTCCTCAGTTTGCAAAGCTAAACAAATCTTTGGTTGAACTGGTAAGTGAGAAGCCACTGAAAACCCAAGAATACTTTTCTGAACTTTGAGATTTGTTGCAGGAGTTCTCAAGATTTTGGTCACGATGCACAATATCTGTATTGGTCTACACACAAAAATACACAAAAATTGCATTACTGCAAATAGTGACCATCTTCAACTGTTTGATTTGTTAGGTTGATAATTATGGCATGGTGAGTTTTGTGCCTCTAAACTTGAGAAAAGCGACAAGGTACTCAATTTTTATGCATGTTTGCTTGGATGTCTTTAGTCTTATCTTGTGATCACTCTTTTGCACGTCAAAGATGTGTTGAATCTGTAGATTACTTTAAATTGTTTTTGTGTTTTCATTTTCTTTACATTAACTCTTTTATTAACGGGTAAGTAATCTTAGAGTAATGTTTCTTCTGTTTTCCTTCTCTTTTTTGGCAGCATAAGCTATGTCCTGGCACAGATCGATACCTGCATTCAGTATGGAGAAGATGCTGACGTGAAGATTAAGGATTTTGATCCAGAAGATGAAGATTAAGGAACTTGATGATCTAGAAGATGGCTGAGCTACCTTATTAAACTTTTAACTCCTGATCTTTAAATGATCTAAAAGATGGGGGTAGCATTGTGAATATGCAAGACCAAATTATCAACTCTTGTTTGAAATATGAGAATTATATGTGAAAGAGTAGAACTATATGAAGTACATTTCTGATTATATAACTTCTATTACAGTATCAAGGCTAAATAAACTTTTACATGTTTTATTCCTTTTTGTTGGCAATAGGCATTTGATCAATTCATCCAATTTCTTATCCGACGATCCGCCTTTCTCCACGGCATGCCTTGCCATGGTCCCAAATAGTCCTGCCCTCTCCCTAGCCCTCCTCCCCTTCTCACCTCCCATCAACTCCTTTATTCCATCACAAATCACATGGCGATCAAGGGCAGTGATCTGCCCTTGTGAAACCATTAACCCTGCTTTCAATCCCATTGCAACATACTTGGCATTCAGTGGTTGCTCTGCTCCCATTGGCCAGGCCAATAGAGGGACACCATTGACAAGCTCTCCAACACCGAGTTCCACCACAATGGCTCAAAAACCCTGCCACCTTTGGGTGTGCTAGGATACTCCGCTGGTCCACCCAATCACATACAACCAACCCTCTCCCTTCCACCCTTCTCTCCCATCCTTCATCTGAAGCCCAGGTCCCCGATCGGACGGCCCAAATGAACAGACATCCCGCCATCTCCAGCCCGTAAGCGATCTCGTCCATCTGATCACCGCACTGGATCCGTCTTGCTCATCCAGCCACTTGATGTAGGGACATGATTCACTCTTATCGTGGGACCCATGAGTCCCTCGTGGAATATAATCATAGAGCAGAACGGGCCCCACACACCATCGCCTTGGCCTGCTTGTGCAAAGCTTCCAATGCAGCCACGTACTCGCATTCAAGCTCCTGAAAGCTATTCACAATCACACCCCAGCTATTCCTATCGGCCTCTTCAACCTCCCATATCATACGTGAAAACGGGTCATCCTCCGGGTCATTACTCCGGGGCTGTAAGTCGGATCTATCCAATGCGAACGGAAGACTCAAATCGGGCAACTCTACTACAGAACCCGAAACCGACGTCGGTTCACGTTGGACATCCATGGAAGAAACGGTTTTAAGAACAACCATGGGCAGCACCCCCATCCCATGCGACACAACACGTGGAATGTCGAAAGAGCGACACGTGTCGAGCGTCCAACTGAGAAAGAAGTCAGAGATTACGCAAATTGGGCGGGAACCATTTCCCACCATCTCCTTCAGAAGAGATTCGAATGGCCGTTTCATGTTTTTGGTGGCTGCGATGAAAGGAACGAGAAGCTCCATGGAAGGAAGGCTGGCGGTGTTCTCGCAGCCTCGAGGGAGGTCAGGGACGCTTGGAAATGGCACGACGGAGATGGAGATTGACGAGCAGTCTGAAACTTTGGAGCTTATAAACGGTGCGTTTTGCGGGGTGGTGACGACGGTGACTTTCAGGCCACGGCTTGACAAGGCCTTGGATATGTCCAGCAATGGAATGGTGTGGCCTTGAGTCATGAAAGGGAAAATTACTGCATGGGGTGGTGGTGGTGGTGGAGAGGAAGTAGCCATGGTCACTGGAAGTAGCAAAATTCGAATGAGTGGGGAAAAAGTTTTGAGTTGGGTTTTATTTATAGAGTTTGATTATTGAATTAGAATTTTAAATCTACGTATTGTTCATAGAATCTTATAGAGTTTAATGGCTTTCCTAAACGTGTGAGGCTCCGCATTTTCAATTTCAAAGTGCAATTAATCTAATTACCTATACCTTCATTCAATGTTTAATTCTCTGCACTTTGCCACCATTTTGATGAGTGAGTAGATTTTCTTTGCAAATGTGATTAATTACAACAAAGAATAATTAATGGGTTTTTTTTTCATGGATTTAAAGTTGAGATGTCGTATGATCAAGTGAAGAGAAATATCGCTATATTAATAGACTAGTTTTTTCGAAGATAAAATGAACTTTAACAAGAGTGTAAACATATACTTAAATTTATATTTTCCTTTGTACTAGCAACATTGTCCTAATAATTAAAATTAAGATAGAGTGCTGCTAAACGAACTCTAAAATTAATTGATACACCCTATGATATAAGTATATCCTAATATTTAAATCATAATATAAAATTACCTAAGTACACCATATTTAACTACCAAAATTACTCTTAGTACACCCTAACACTTTATCACATTAATAATGCTACAGTCACCAACTTAAATCTCAGCTTTTGAATACCAATACATGTGGCACATAACATGCCGATACATCTCATTTGCCACAGTCATATATTCTTTTTATGCTTTCTCTGTTCATCTGCTTTTGTTGGTATTGATTCTTTGTGAATACCATTTATGAATTATTGGCCTTATTGCATCAGGTTTCATGTTGGTTTGTATCCGGCACATGGTAAATATGTGTTCGTATAAATTGGAAAACATACCCACACGATTCTATCAATCCAAAGAAGTACAACAATTCTTTATCCTCAATCAAATTTTGTGAAAGTACTAACTTTCCTTTTGATGATGGACAGCTGATGCACTCATCTCAACTGGCTTAGCAGATTTAGGCTATGTGTATGTCAACATAGGTATTATTCTGGCATACCTTAAGTATTTGGCAAACTTAATACATACTTATGTTTATGATGTTATTCAATGTCATTGACTGCAGATGATTGCTGGTGTCGAACACGAAATTCGGAGGTCAGTTGAATTCCATGACTTCAACCCAAACATAGTTCACCGTCTCTATAACTTGTATCAGCAATTTTTGATTTTGTGGTCTGTGAGGAGCACCATCTTCATTTTATATGAAGAAAATTTGGCATTAATGATTCAAATGCAACTTCTCATAATTACATCTCAGTCTAGTAGTTATAACTCGTCTGTCCTCTATGTGTCTATGCACCTAGAGGATTAGCATAGATGAATATATGCAAGGTTTTCTATAAAAGTTCTTTGCATGGGAAAACCTGTAAAATTGAGCAATTGATGTATATTTGAATTTTGATTCCTTAAAGTTGTTGTTTGGTTGAGCAGGGTCAAATGGTCCCTGATCCTAAAACATTTCCGTCAGGAATTAAAGCTCTTGCCGAGTATATACACGAAAAAGGACTCAAGCTTGGAATTTATTCTGATGCTGGGTAAGTTGAAATTTTTATGTATTTTTACTTGACTATCTAGTGTGCTATACTTGTTGAACCCGCCAGATATTTAAGTGGATAACGCATTATATGTTCCTAGTTCTAGGGTATAACAAGATAGGTTTAAATGGTAATCTGCCTTTTCTTTAAGATTGAATTCCATAAGTAAAATACATGGAGAGTTTTCTCGGGAGGATCTTTTGTCCCCCTTTCTTATAAAGGATCTATCCCTATTTATAGGGGGAGATGATGAAATGATGTATTTACAAGCCGAGCCACATGTGTCGCCTCCTCAATTAGTGAGGGGGTAGTTGGAGGGGCTTTTCGCCCATGCCCTTGTGGTGGCCTGCATTCCCTGCCTCTGTAGGGTAGTGGGGGGGGGGGGGGGGGGGGGGGGGGTGGTGGTGGTTGGTTGGGTAACCCTCTTGTTAGGCATAGGGGTGGTCTTGTCTTGATGAAATGGGGTCTTGTCATCAATAAGGGCAGTTCCTTATATGATGGATGTTGTCAGGGTAATGTCTTTGGGAGCCGAGACCGAGGTCTTTTTAAGACGTCCACGTGTTGTCTTTTGATTGGGCAGCTTGGCTCGATGCATGCCGAGTGTCAACAAGTCCCCCCAACTCTCCGGGCAAGTTCCCCTAGGTGGGGAGTTTGTCTGTTTTTTACAAAGCTGCCCGATTTGGGAAACGTCTTGGAAGGATATAGGTGTGCATTAGCTGCGTGCGAGGAGGCGGGCGTTTTCCTGGTCGGGTCGGCAATGGCCGTGTGCTCGGTTGGCCTGATGAGTCCCTCAACTCCCCAGATAAAGGCTGGCTTGCCTCTGGTAGACGGAACGGTGCAGACGCGTGTTGGATGTTCGGGATGTATGACATATATTGTGAGGGTCATGATGAGTCCGGGGAATCGGAGTGGGTGGGACGTTTGGGGTCGTGTCGATTGGGAAATACAAGGCATCACTGCCGCATGTCTTGATCCAGAGGCGGTAACGAGATGGATCGGATGGTGGTTGGAGCGCGGGCTGGGGTATATAAACCTTGGGATGCGAAAGTTGTTCATTTTCGCCTTTGTGATATTGCTTTGAATAACGTCCCTGTGAGCTTCGTTCTGGGAGTCCGAGTTAGTGTTCGCAGAGGAGGAGCTAGTGGGGCCTGAGCTAGGCAGGAGAGGTCCGCGTTTGAGCCAGGTGAGAGTCCCTCTTTCTCTGTTTGTTTTAATTGTTGTGGTAACGATGTCTAGGGGGACAGATGGGAGTGAGTCCAATAGGGGTAGTATAAATTTCGGAGCGTTGGATGAGGCCTTGCATCAGTTAGGTGACAGGCTAGTGGTGGGGATAGAGGCCGAGGAAGAGCCTTTAGTGGTAAAGGTGACAACCTCGTCGGAAAAGTGAGAGGGGGATCAAAACTTGGAGGGTGATCCTGATGCTGAGGCGGAATAGGGGAGTAGTCTGCAGATACAGTGCCGACGCGTATGACGCATGAGCTACTGGAGAGGATTAGGCGATAGTATGACGTGCCGAGAGATGTGGTCTTCACGCTGCCGCAATCGGATGACCTACTGAGCCGACCGCCAAGGGGATGGGTGACGCTATACTGGGAGATGTTTAAGAATGGTCTACGCCTGCCCCTACATCCGTTTGTGCAAAGATGGATGGCTTTCCTTGACGTCGCCCTTCATAAGATGAACCCAAATTGCTGAGGACCATCTTGTGTATGTTTATGTTATGGAGAAGGCACCGTGGGATCGAGCCGAGCACGAACATCCTGAGGTGTTGCTATGGGCTAAGGAAGAGCCCGAAGCAAGATGGGTTCTTCTATCAGCAAGCCTTGCAGGGGAAATTGTTGGAGAATAGCCCAGTTCACAGAACTCGTGGAAAGATCACTGGTTTTTTGCGACAGGGTGTTGGGAAGTGGCCTTGGGGGTGGAGAGGCCGAGGGCTCTGGTGGCGAGGCGGTTTAGGGAGAAATGTGGGGTGTTTTTACAGTGGTCGGCTTGCCGGGAAAAATTTGGGGACTGGGTTCTGTTTTGAAATCGCAGTGGACTGGGAGAGCGGGGAACTGTCCGATGATGAAGTGGGGTAACTTGAGGTGATCCGTGCGTTGCCGCCTAGTGCTCGTGACACGACCGAGCTGTTGTCGACCAGCTCGTTGAGAAGGTCCGCTCAGCTAGATCCAATCCCACAAGGTAAGTTATTCTCGGTCTCGTGTCTAGTTGTTTCTTTTTATGTAAGGGTTGAACTGACATGTTGTTGTGTAACGATGGGCATTGACAGGAATGATCCGAAGGTGCGGCAGTTGTTAGAGAAGCTGCTCAAGAAGGGAGCCGAGACATTGGGATAGGGGCCGAGAGTGCCGCCTCTAGCTCGAGCCAGGGACGAGGTTATGGCGCCCAGCACTCCAGTTGGGCAGGCGGAGGGCCGATCGCCCGTGCAACCGCAAGGCCAGGATCGTGGGAAAAGGTCGATGGTGGAGGAGGGGGAGCCACTGTTGACAAAGAGGCCAAGGATCGAGGAGGGAGAGGAGGAAGCGATAGTCCCCCCACCGACCATACATCTTGAGAGGATGAAGGACAGGTTAGTACTCTCGGGGGAGATGTCGTTGGAGGGTATGGCGGGCAATGAGAGCAATGGCATTTGAGCAGAGCGTTCGGGTAAGTTGGCTCGGTCTCGACTCCCAAAGACATTACCTTGACAACAGCCATCATATAAGGACTAGGAACATATATTGCGTTATCCACTTAAATATCTGGTGGGTTCAACACATCAGATTCTCTAGACTCTCCAGGTTGGCTCGCTTGCTTTTTACCATCTTGCATTTGCTTACCTGAGCTAGCCTTCATTTCAACAACGTTCTCCTTAATTTCGTTCAGCTTTTCATCATGTTCACGTTTGAAGTTGCAGCAAGTTCGAACTTCATCTTGTCGATGGCTATGTCCATGGTTTTGGAACAACCATGGTCTACCAAGGATTTGATGAAACTGCATGTGTTGATTAGCAGCTCTCCATTTGTTGTAACCACACCCACAGCTGTGGCTCCCTTCAAAAAGTTCATCATTTTTGCATTCCAAGAGAGAGAGAGCCCACAGTATCCTCTTCATTAAGAAGTGTGTTGACATGTTTGCAGTCATCAAGGCTTACTTTGATGACTACTTCTCCAGGGGCTAACTTCTCACAGACAATGATAGTCTACTTGAATGAAGTGGGTAGGCCGTTTAAAAAGTATTGTGTGAATGCATTGACATGACCAGGCTTCATTTTAGAGAGTGGAGATAAGAGAGGATGGAGTATAAAGAGGAGGAGAGAATATTACAGAGGGTGAGGGAGGAGGAGGAGGAGGAGGGAGTATAAAGAAGAAGAGAAAACATTAAAGAGGGTGAGGGAAGGAGGAGGACGACGAAGAGGAGAAAGAGACCAAGGACCGAGGAGGGGGAGGAGGAAGCGATCGTCCCCCCACCGACCATACATCCTGAGAAGATGAAGGACAGGTTAGTACTCTCGAGGGAGATGTCGTTGGAGGGTATGGCGAGCAATGAGAGCAATGCCGTTTGAGCAGAGCGTTCGGGTAAGTTGGCTCGGTCTCGACTCCCAAAGACATTACCTTGACAACAGCCATCACATAAGGACTAGGAACATATATTGCGTTATCCACTTAAATATCTGGTGAGTTCAACACATTAGATTCTCCAGACTTTCTAGGTTGGCTCGCTTGCTTTTTACCTTCTTCCATTTGCTTACCTGAGCTCGTCTTCATTTCAACAACGTTCTCCTTAATCTCATTAAGCTTTTCATCATGTTCACGTTAGAAGTTGCAGCAAGCTTCGAACTTCATCTTGTTGATGGCTATGTCCATGGTTTTGGAACCACCATGGTCTACCAAGGATTTGATGAAACTGCATGTGTTGATTAGCAGCTCTCCATTTGCTGTAACCACACCCACAGCTATGGCTCCCTTCAAAAAGTTCATCATTTTTGCATTCCGAGAAAGAGAGCCCGCCGTATCCTATTCATTAAAAAGTGTGTTGACATGTTTGTAGTCATCAAGGTTTACCTTCATGACTACTTCTTCAGAGGCTAACTTCTCACAGACAATGATAGTCTGCTTGAATGAAGTGGGTAGGCCGTTTAAAAAGTATCGTGCGAATGCATTGACATGACCAGGCTTCATTTTAGAGAGTGGAGATAAGAGAAGATGGAGTATAAAGAGGAGGAGAGAATATTACAAAGGGTGAGAGAAGGAGGAGGAGGAGGAGGAGGAGGGAGTATAAAGAGGAAGATAGAGTATTAAAAAGGGTGAGGGAAGGAGAAGGACGACGAAGAGGAGAAAGAGGCCAATGACCGAGGAAGGGGAGGAGGAAGCGATCGTCCCCCCACCGACCATACATCTTGAGAGGATGAAGGGCAGGTTGGTACTCTCAGGGGAGATGTCGTTAAAGGGTATGGCGGGCAATGAGAGTAATGGCGTTTGAGCAGAGCGTTCGGGTAAGTTGGCTCGGTCTTGACTCCCATAGACATTACCTTGACAACAGCCATCATATAAGGACTAGGAACATATATTGTGTATCCACTTAAATATCTGGTGGGTTCAACACATCAAATTCTCCAGACTTTCCAGGTCGACTCGCTTGCTTTTTACCTTCTTCCATTTGCTTACCTAAGCTCGTCTTCATTTCAACAACGCTCTCCTTAATCTCATTTAGCTTTTCATCATGTTCACATTTGAAGTTGCAGCAAGCTTCGAACTTCATCTTGTCGATGGTTATGTCCATGGTTTTGGAACCACCATGGTCTACCAAGGATTTGATGAAACTGCCTATGTTGATTAGCAGCTCTCCATTTGCTGTAACAACACCCACAGCTGTGGCTCCCTTCAAAAAGTTCATCATTTTTGCAATCCGAGAGAGAGAGCCCGCCGTATCCTATTCATTAATAAGTGTGTTGACATGTTTGTAGTCATCAAGGTTTACCTTGATGACTACTTCTCCAGAGGCTAACTTCTCACAGACAATGATAGTCTGCTTGAATGAAGTGGGTAGGCCGTTTAAAAAGTATCGTGCGAATGCATTAACATGACTGGGCTTCATTTTAGAGAGTGGAGATAAGAGAGGAGGGAGTATAAAGAGGAGGAGAGAATATTACAAAGGGTGAGGGAAGGAGGAGGAGGAGGAGGTGGGAGTATAAAGAGGAAGAGAGAGTATTAAAGAGGGTGAGGGAAGGAGAAGGACGACGAAGAGGAGAAAGAGGCCAATGACCGAGGAAGGGGAGGAGGAAGCGATCGTCCCCCCACCGACTATACATCTTGAGAAGATGAAGGGCAGGTTGGTACTCTCGGGGGAGATGTCGTTAGAGGGTATGGCGGGCAATGAGAGCAATGGCCTTTAAGCAGAGCGTTCGGGTAAGTTGGCTCGGTCTCGACTCCCAAAGACATTACCTTGACAACAGCCATCATATAAGGACTAGGAACATATATTGCGTTATCCACTTAAATATCTGGTGGGGTTCAACACATCAGATTCTCCAGACTTTCCAGGTCGGCTCGCTTGCTTTTTACCTTCTTCCATTTGCTTACCTAAGCTCGTCTTCATTTCAACAACGCTCTCCTTAATCTCGTTCAGCTTTTCATCATGTTCACGTTTGAAGTTGCAGCAAGCTTAAAACTTCATCTTGTCGATGGCTATGTCCATGGTTTTGGAACCACCATGGTCTACCAAGGAGATGATGAAACTGCCCGTGTTGATTAGCAGCTCTCCATTTGCTGTAACCACACCCATAGTTGTGGCTCCCTTCAAAAAGTTCATCATTTTTGCATTCCGAGAGAGAGAGCCCACCGTATCCTCTTCATTAAGAAGTGTGTTGACATGTTTGTAGTCATCAAGGCTTACTTTGATGACTACTTCTCCAGGGGCTAACTTCTCACAGACAATGATAGTCTGCTTGAATGAAGTAGGTAGCCCATTTAAAAAGTATCGTGCTAATGCATTGACATGACCAGGCTTCATTTTAGAGAGTGGAGATAAGAGAGGATGGAGTATAAAGAGGAGGAGAGAATATTACAGAGGGTGAGGAAAGGATGAGGAGGAGGAAGATGGAGTATAAAGAGGAGGAAAGAGTATTAAAGAGGGTGAGGGAAGGAGGAGGACGACAAAGAGGAGAATGCTGCTGCATTACCCTTATGTCTATATATACGACAAAAATATGCTTATAGTACTATCATTTTAAGTTTTGGAATTGTTGACTCATTAATAGTTGGAAGTTTAATTTATTCTATAACTGAAGTATATTGTAGTGTTTGATAAATTATATATTAAGTGTTTTAAATTTTTTATTTAAAAAATGTTTGGTAGTGCTGAAAAATGTTGTTGCTCAATTTGTACAAAATAAATAAAATTTACACACACACACACACACACACTCTCTCTCTCTCTCTCTTTCTCTCTCTATATATATATATATATATATATATATATATACAGTCCCCTTCTATTAAGGGATCCCTTAAATAATTTTATTTGAGGGACGCCCTTTAGGATACCCTATAATTTTTTTTCCAATGATCCAAATCATCTATTTTTTAGGTATTCATTCATATATCATCCTTACAAAAAATTAGACAAATCGGAAACCGTTTCGACATCCAATTGTGTCTTACAAAATCAATGAACAATGTGCTTTAAGAAATTACTAAAACTTTAATAACTCAATTGAATGGTCAAATGATATCGGATTCAAGTGATTTTTTGTAAATATGATCTTTGAATAAGTATCTACAAAATAGATGGTTTGGATTAGTGAAATACAATCCGGAGTGGGCTTTACAAGGGGTGTCCCTCAATGGAAGCTCTATATATATATATATATATATATCTATCTATCTATGTCATTTTTTATTATAACAAAAAATTAAGGTTTATGAAGACATATTTGACAATTTCAGAAATTTTTCATTAAAAATTTGCTTTGTTAGGGTCTTGATCAAGATTGTCTTCGAATAATTTTAATGTATTCTTGTTTCAAATAATTTTGATGTATTCTTGTTAAGGATGACAATTGCCGAAGCCCGAGCCTAAGCCTTGCCGAAGCCCGACTAGGGCTCAGCCCTAAACCAATGCCTTAAGCCCCCTTCGTGCACACTCCAAAGACCCGAATGACCCATTTGGCCTTCTTGCCGAACGGCAAACGTCGGGCCGAGCTACTAAAACAAAAAAAACAAATGAACAAAATACAAAATACAAAAAAAGTGACGAAACAGCCTTGCCTAACGGCCAAGGCCTATGCTGAAGAAAAGAATGGCTCACCAAAATTTTTACAATTCTATCTTGCCAAAAGCCCAAGTCTAAAGCCTTATCCTATTATTTTAAAACTCTCCCCGAAGCCTACCCAAGCCTTGCTGAAGGTTACCAAGGCTAGGGATGACAATAATACCTGTCGGGTTGGGTCCCCGCCTCTAACGGGGGAAGTTTTCGGGGGGAAATCGGGGCTGGGTATGGGAATCCCCGAATTTGCAAAATCCCTGGTTGGGGATGGGCCGGGGATGATATTGTTATCCCCATCCCCGAATCAGGCCCGATAAGTAATTTATTTATTTATAATTAATATATATTAATATAATATAATATATTAATATAATATAATAAACGAAGTTACCCTAGCGTCGCTCCTTATTCCTTATACATTGCATAGGGTTGGCACGCACAGCGGCATAGTCAAATGAACTTATCTGATACATTGTTTAACCAAACTTGGCAACAACATAGTGGATTGGTCTGCTGCTTTTATTGGTTGTTAGGAAAACCAAAATCCTCAAACAGACCATGAATGATGAGGAAACAAAGTGGAAGGTTAAAACTCAGAAGTGTTTACAAAAAAGCTAAGTTTTTGTACGCCATCAAGTAGGCAATTTATGAAAACCGGGGATTGGGCGGGTATGGGAGGCACTTCCCCGACGGGGACGAGGACGGGGATTCCCCGAAAAGCTTAAACTGGGGATTGGGGCGTGGACGGGGATGGGAACGGGGATGGTATTGTCATACCCAGCCCCTAATCGGCATGTTGCCATCCCTAACCAAGGCCCATGCCATGCCCTAGGCTCATAATCAGGCCAAGCCGAGACCACCTTGGGCCCCTTGCCGAACGGCAGGGACCATGCCGAAGGCCCAAATAGGCACGCAAAATTTTTCTATTGCCAAAACTCATGCCTAGCACCTGAGCCATACCTTCAAAAGTTGACGCAACTTCTAACTTGTCAACTTGGGGGACTAGGGAACGCCCTACGACTCCCACTAATCAGTTATGCTCAATCATGATTATACAAGAAACTCACAAGTTCCCAACCCATAAGTTACTTCTTGATCGCAAACTTGGGGGACTACTGTTTACACCATATATATAAATCAGGTTAATTAACAAGAAAACATATCATACAAGAAAAGAAATAAAAATAACAAAAGTCATATAAAGAGGAGCACACTGAATCATATAAGAATAGAGAGAAATCTTAGTTAGATATAGGATTGCAACAATATGAGGGAGCTCTCTCTCGATCTCACCCATTCTTGTCCTCACCAAATCGACGGCGATGGCTTAGGCGGCGGCGTTGTCGTCGCTCTCTCTCTCTCGACCTCACCCTTCTCTCTCTCTGTCACCTCTCTACCTCGTATGATTCAATTGATTTTAAGGTAAACATATTAGTTTTTAGGGTTTTATGAAATTTTTTGTATATCTTTATGCTTTTTTTTTTTGTTAGATTTGCTTAGTAGATCATTAGGGTTTCGAAATTTTGGTATTTTGTTGAAATTAACGATTTTTTCTTAGTTTTACAGCTTAGTCTCTGCAAGTTTCAATTAATAGGCAAAAATGAAGTTATAACTATTTCTCTGTCTTAATCTCTAGGCTAAGATCTTATTAACATAAAAAGTTTAAAGTTTGGTTTTAATCTCTAGGCTAGGATCTGTCAAAGATGAAGAGACGGCCAGTAAACTGGTGGACAACAGCCTCTAGCAAGTGATGAAAAAATGTTTCTCTGTGAGACGTTAGCCTCCAGCTCATGCGATTGAAGAAATCAAGGTTGAGCAAATGGCATTCTGGGTGCAAGTGAGAGGGATACCCTTTAATCTATGCCATGAGGACAACATGTTCAAGATAAAGGATAAGATTAGAGATATGATCGAGTACGAAAACCCAAACCATGCTAGAGGTTTTCTTAGATTTTGAGTCTGGGTAGATATTGTGGGATTTCTGCTACAAATGCTAGAGAATCGGGCACTACTCGAATGAATGCTAGTTTGAAGCACCCTTAGAGGGCACTGCTGCCTATGGTGACTAGACCCACACTATCATTATTCGAGAATTCTACGAGCTAAAATCAAGAAACATCATCACAGGTGAACAGAGAAGAGCAGCTACATTCAATAGAAGGGCCAAACAGAAAGAGGATGGAGCACGTGCAGGCAAGTGGAATCGAAATGATGTGGGTATTGCTTCCCAACAACTGACAAGTCAGATTGGGGTCAGACGAGATGATAGAGCAGATAGGGATCTGAGCATCCAACGGTATACCAATCTGCCAACCCCCTTCATCGACCCAATCAAATTTGACACCAAGAACAAGAAGTTGTCCAGATCTTTGGTCTCGAGGAGGATTCGAGGCAAGAGCAGAGCTTATCCTTCAGGAATTAAACGTGGTCTCCTCCATCACTAGACTAGCAAACAAGACGGGCCCCATGTCTTTTGAAGAAATGAAAGAGTTGGCCAATGCCCAAATGAAGAAAGGTAATGTCTTTATTACAAATTGGACACGTCCAGGGCCAAACTCCAGGGTCGAGATGATGGATTTAGGCCCATTTGGTTAGCCTATTCAGATCAAGCCAATCTTACAAAACCATTTTCAGTATACTCAGAAGAATTTTAAGGCTCAAGCAAGTTCCCCTGGAGAATTGGGAACATGTCAAAAAAGAGTGGCAGCGCGTACGGAAGAACATACTTATGAATCCCCTGGGAAAAAACAAAAAGGTGTTATCCTGGAAGTGTTTCATGATGATGGTAGCAATGGAAAACCGATGGGCGATGGTATGGCCAAAACCGATTGAAGAAGGGTTTATCTTATAGGGAAGAAGGGCTCTAAACAAGGAAAGTCAAAGACCCTGTGCCTATTCATGGATGAGGTGAATTTACAAGAAGTAACGATGCATCAAACTGAACACTGGCACTCTATTGGTGACGAAATTCAATGAGCCACATAGTTTGGAACTGTCAGGGACTTGGGTCGAACCTGATAGTTCGAGTCCTACACGGGCTCATTTGGAAGCACAGACCCTTTGTTGTCTTCCTAATGGAAACAAAAATGCGTGACGACAGAATTTCGAGTGTTCGAATGAGAATGGGTTTTATTGACAATTTCAATGTGCCCCCAGTTGGATCTGCGAGGGGTCTTAGTCTATGGTGGGATGAAAGTGTTAAGGTGACAATATGGAGATCCTCTCAAAATATGATTGATACAAAGGTGGAGATAATTCAAATAGGCCAGGAATACAGAGCCACATGGATTTATAGTACTCCATATAAAGAAGAGAATGGGCTTTTCTAGAGATGGCCGGGTAATATTCTTCCGGCATGTACGACCCCATGGTTTAAATTGCAATAAAATCAAATTACAATGATCAAATTGTCATAACTGAAACCATATAGACGAAAGTAGAAATTTCATCAAACTACAAGGATTAAAAGTAAAACCTAGCAGCCACTCAATCCCACCCAATAGGCCCCTCACCCCCTCCCTCCCCTGTTCACCGCTAGCCCTCTTCTTTGTTTCGCTCCCTCTCTTGCTGTCTTTCCCTCTTTCTTCTATATCTCTCACTTCCCCTCCCTTGAAGTTGGTAATTGTTGTTGATGTTGATTTGATCCAACCCCGTTAGAATTCAGTGGCAATTCAAACACTATTCCCTCATTGCCATACTTGGTGGCTCGAATTAAAGATGCCATAACCACATTTTCATCAGCTAATTCTTCTTGGCCACTTGGTTACAATTGGTACAAAAAAAAAAAAAAAAAAAAAAAAAAAAATTTAACTTGTTGGTACTTCACGTTAGTGTCTAATTCCAATGGAGACCCCAAAGCCGCCCTCCCTTGCCGCTTCTTCGGATTCCTACGCATTTCACCTACAAGCATGCCTCAGAAAGAGAGACTTATTTTCTGGGAAATCAATCCATGCCCAAATCATCAAATCCGGGCTTCACTTCGGAGTGTTCTTAATGAATAACCTTATGAGCTTGTACATGAAAACTGGGTATTCTTTGGATGCTCACCGTGTGTTTGAGGAAATGCCTGTGAGGAATACACTTTCCTGGAATGCGATTCTCTCTGCTTATGCAAAGCAGGGAAAATTTGATGCAGCACGTAGAGTTTTCAATGAAATGCCTGAACGCGACTCTGTTTCATGGACTTCCATGATCGTGGGTTACAATCAGATGGGTCGTTTTGGTAATGCCATTCAGATGTTTGTAGATATGATTTCAGATGGAGTTACGGTAACCCAGTTCACGATTACTAATATTCTTTCCGCATGTGCTGCTGTTAAAGCTTTGGATGTTGGTAGGAAGGTTCATTCGTTTGTTGTTAAACTTGCAGTTGGTAGTTATGTTTCTGTTGCAAACTGTCTTCTAAACATGTATGCAAAATCTGGTGATCCAAGGACAGCGAAGATTGTTTTTGATAGGATAAGATTGAAAAACACATCGAGCTGGAATGCTATGATTTCTTTGCATATGCAATGTGGTCGTGCTGACCTTGCTCTTGTTCAGTTTAAGCAAATGACAGAACGCGACATCGTTTCTTGGAATTCAATGATTGCAGGATACAATCAGCATGGGCTTGATATGGAGGCACTGACTATCTTCTCAAGTATGCTCAAGGATTCTTTTCTAAAGCCCGACAAGTTCACTTTGTCAAGTGTTTTGTCAGCTTGTGCTAACCTTGAGAAGTTGGAAATCGGGAGACAAATCCATGCCCTTATTATAACAGCTGAGCTTGACACATCCCAAGCAGTGAAAAATGCTTTGATCTCAATGTATGCTAAGTCTGGTGGGTTGGAAATTGCTCAAAAGTTTTTAGAGCAATGTGTGACTTCAGACCTCAATGTTATAGCTTTTACTGCCCTATTGGATGGATACATAAAGCTTGGGGATATGAACCCAGCCAGACAGATATTTGATTCATTGAGAGACCGTGACGTGGTTGCATGGACAGCAATGATTGTTGGTTATGTGCAAAATGGGTTGAATGATGATGCTTTGGAGCTCTTCAGGGAGATGATAAATGAAGGCCCCAGACCAAACAGCTACACCTTAGCGGCTATGTTAAGTGTTAGTTCAAGCATGGCTTCTTTAGACTACGGTAAACAAATTCATGCAAGTGCCATGAGGTCAGGGGAAGTGTACTCAGTTTCTGTGAGCAATGCTCTAATTTCAATGTATTCCAAAGCTGGAAGCATCAATGGTGCAAAGCAAGTATTCAATTTGATTCACTGGAACAGAGATACTGTTTCTTGGACTTCCATGATTATAGCCCTGGCCCAACATGGTCTTGGGGAAGAAGCCATTGAACTTTTTGAGAAGATGCTGTCACTTGGTATTAAGCCTGACCATATAACATATGTTGGCGTGCTTTCGGCCTGTATACATGTGGGACTGGTGGAACAGGGCAGGAGCTACTATAATTTGATGAGGAACGTACACAAAATTGAACCCACCCATAGCCATTATGCATGCATGATTGATCTGCTTGGGCGTGCTGGATTGCTTCAAGAAGCGTTCAATTTTACACAAAGTATGCCAATTGAGCCAGATGTTATAGCTTGGGGTTCACTTTTATCTTCTTGTAAGGTTCATAAAAATGTTGATCTGGCAGAGGTTGCAACAGAAAGATTGCTGCTTATAGATCCAGACAACAGTGGGGCCTACTCATCCCTTGCTAATTTGTATTCAGCTTGTGGAAGATGGGCAGATGCTGCACAAGTTAGAAAGTCAATGAAGGATAGGAGAGTGAAGAAAGAACAAGGATTTAGTTGGATTCAGATTCAAAACAAAGTCCATGTGTTTGGGGTTGAAGATGGAGGTCACGCACAGAGAGATGCAATCTACAAGATGATGGAAAAGATATGGAAAGAGATCAAAAATATTGGCTTTATTCCTGACACTGAATCAGTATTGCATGATGTTAGCGAAGAAGCAAAGGAGAAGATGCTTAAATACCACAGTGAGAAACTTGCCATTGCTTTTGGGCTAATAAATACTCCAGAGAACGCTACACTGAGGATCATGAAAAACCTCAGAGTTTGTAATGACTGTCATTCTGCCATCAAATTTATATCCAAGCTTGTGGGCAGAGAAATCATTGTGAGAGATGCAACTCGTTTTCACCATTTTAAGAATGGGCTGTGTTCTTGTCGGGACTATTGGTAGGCATAGGCATAAGCATGAGGATTTAAACATAGTTTGATGCTCAAGTGTACATAAATTGATGTTTGTAGTATTTGCTATCAGGAAGATGGTTGATAATTGGAAAAGAGAGCAGGTGACTGTAGCCAAACCTGTTGGTTCCATACTGCTTGCTATTAGAAGCCTCTTAGATTGAGTTTCACTTTTGGAACTCTTTTTTCGGAAATCATGTTAGCATGTTGGGAGACATTACAATATGGCAATTGGTAGTGCTGCTATACCTTGGAGGTGCATTGTCTTTGAAAGAATTATTTGCCACAGATTCTAACATGGTTAGGGTGCTGACAGCCAGAAGTGAAAACAATGGTTTTTGTTATTTTGATATACATTATCGTGTCATTCTCTAACAGCTTAAACATTTGCGGTCAAGTGGTAATCTAATATGGTATCAGTGGTTGTAGAAGGTCCTCCTGGTTTAAACCTCCCATTCCTATTCCGTACTTTTAAGGTTTTTTTTTGGATTGAAGAGGTAAATTATCTCCCTAATTGTTTGGTTTTCTGTAGGGATTTCGTTTCATTGATGAGTTAAACCCTAATCCCCAATCAAGACATGCTTCATTGGGAATTAGGGTTGTTTTTAATCTGAAACCCAATCAAGAATCAGGGTTCTGTGATGAAGAACCCTAATTCCCAATTAAGACACAGAACTCAAATTCCAATTAAGCGTTTCTTAATTAGGGTTCTGTTTATTTTCTTGATTGGCTGAGAACAGAGCCATAAAGATTGTATTTAGTGTGTGTTCTTCTGCATGTTATCTTTTCCAAGTTATTTTCTCTTTCTGTGATGTAATAACAAATAAAAAATAAAAAATTTGGTGCTTTCTTGGTGGATATATACGCAGAAGTACTCTGTGTGATTTTCAAGGTTTCTGCTATTAAGGTTTACTTTCTCATTTTCAGGTCAGTTGATCACCAGTTGAATTTTGATTGTTTTGCTACGGGTGGAGTTGGAGTAGATATATGAAACCACAACAGGTTTTGTTCCTGCCCTGGTTATTCTTCTATTAAGTAAAAAAAAACTGTTTATCCCTCCTACCATGACAATGACTTTGTGATGCATAGGTCTGTTCCAGAGCAGAGTTTTGAATGGGGAACATATACAGTTGTATCTGTTCGGTTTAATTCTGGACAGCCAGATATCTTGGCAACATCAGCAAGGTATGCATTGATGCTTGTAGATAAGATACTCATCTAGTTATAAAAACTAGTACATCAAGTACATTAGATACCATACCATGTGCTTGTTTATAATGGTTTTTGGTCCTGGATACATTGCTTTCTAATTTGAGCTTGCAGCTACATTTGTTTTGGTGTAATAAGGAATGGTACTGATAAAGGACTCAAGTATATAGCATCTTGAGAAACGTTTCTTGTAAAAGAAGGTTCAGCTGCAAAGGGCAGCTTGTGTGCTGGTCAGCGTCCATTTTTCTTATGGAAACATGTTCCTCTTCCCCCTTGTACTCTCTTCCTCTAATATACCATGAATTTGAAGGAAATTTGAAATTTTCAATATTACCAAAAATCTGCATATCTTTCTGCTATTCTGTGAACATGTAGTAAAGGGCCAAACCGGCAATTAGTTCATCCATTTTGGGAAGTTGGTGGTTTCTTTTGTTACAACGACATAATTGGTTTCAATCCATGCTTTCTGTAATGATTTTATTCCATCTTTCCTTGTTTGTAATGATATTTAGGAGAGAAAATTATAAATGATATCTTTTTTTTCTGGGTAGTGATTGCAGCATATGACTCGCGCATGGGGTAACCACGGCGAAGAAGTTTACATGAGGGTAGGTAATATTGATGCTAAATTATCACTGTCTGATTTAGCCCCTTATTTTACTGTTGTTAATGTCAAGGTAAGGTTCTTAGCAATATTTGTTGATTTCTCTTAAATTTTCGCATGTATTGGCCTTTCTGACTTGCATTCTCTTTTTTTATATTATCAAATAACTTGCATTCTCTTTGGACAGACAAAAAATGATGGGAAATCAAAATATTCTCCTACAGAGTCTCTGGAAATGGATCTGAAGATTATTTGGATGGTCAAGGGCTCAGGATGATTGCCACTTTTGAATTCAATCTGACGCCCAATTTCGTAGTTTGATGTTGAAGCCCAATGCAAAGAAAATTTGGGCTTCATATTTAACGTCCAAAAGTTGAAAATTATATTTTCAACCAATTACTTTCGTGTACGTTAGGCTAGTTGGCAAAGGCATTGTGCATGTCCCTTTGCACCCGTATTCGATCCCATTCTCATACATTACAATAATTAAAAATATTGAATTGTAAAAAACAAAAACCTTGGAGTTATATTACAACATTTTGAGTTTTTAATCTTATAAGATTTTTCAGACCCAAAAAAACCTTACAAGATTTTTGCATGCCATTTAAAGCCCTATGTCACTTTGTGAAACAGTATTTATACAAAATTCTTTATATGAAAACCAATGGAAATGTGGGATCCCATTGGTTCCTAAAAGCCCCTGGGCCAAAAATCATCTCTTCAAATATTGTTTTACATCATTTGTGCACACAAAGCTTAATTCACATGAGTAGTGGGCATTATCGCATAGATGGAAAATTGGATATCCATAAAATGATGAAAATAGTTCGATTGAGCCGGGACTTCATCATATTCTTTCCAACTAACTCCAATATTACACGCCATTATGGGACTGAAAAAAGAAATGTCCGGTACACTTTAATAATCGCATCTAGTGATCTCATGCAGGGATGGTTAAAGAACCCTATATCTTTTAAGTTTATCGTATCTATCTATACTATTATTATTTTTTGTGAGTAAAAGCAATAATAGGTAGTACAATCAAAGCTTCTACTAAGATCAAAAGGATTAGCGAGCATCTCAACATATAAGAGCTCGCATTGATATCCAAGTAGTAGCTACAATCTTATCGCATAGCAATTAGAAAGACCCCACCACTGATAGAGCATCCATTTTCCCCTATATTCCTCGATTTGGAAAAAGACATTAAGAATTGCAGTCCTCAAAAAATGCATCAGAAATAAAATCTGGAGGCTACTCAAATCTCATTCTAGAATCTTCAATATGTAAAGCAAATTTCGAGAACTGATGAGCAATTTCATTGGTTGTGTGACGGATTGGATAAAAACTTATTTAAGTACCATAGATCATCACCGTGGATTATGTACCAATGTGAAATTCAGGAATATGATCGTGACTCGTGAGGAGGAATAGCACAGCATATGATATTGTCCCCACTTTTTCTAGCTAAATGTACAAAGGACACGTGTTAGGAACCCAAACATGGCTGCCCTCTATATATATCTTGAAAAGATTCGGAGCATCCTAGTACGTAGTAGTATGTAAACCTTTGCTTTCAAAGATATTGTTTGGCTTCAAAAGGAAAATGCCGAAATCGGTTTTGGTTATTCATAGAATGTGTATGGTGAGAGTTGAGCATGAGAATATGTTCCTTTTCCATAGAATATTTGCAGACGATTGACAACTAGTATTGGAAATGGTAACCACCCATGCGCCTTTCTTGTAACCATCAACAGCCCACCAAACCAATGTCAGAATTTTTATTGTTGTGGCGTGGATAGAAATTACGAAGCCTGCCAAAATTGGCACCAGATGCCAATCAATCAAGCCCCATAGGCCAAAGGAGAGTCTGTCTAGGACAGCAGATGATGAGAGAGAGAGAGAAAGCACTCTCCAAGTGACATTGTCCTTCCTCTGCTTTGTGTGGCTACTTGCCACTGCTAGTGTCCAACAAGGCCTAGGGTTTGTCTAGCTCAGCTTTGTCAGCCATCAACAAGGCTTAGCTGAAATGCACGATGAAACCCTTTTAGCTTACAGCACAATGTCATTGATTCCCTCATATTGCTTAAATATAAATATAAATACAAATATAGTAGCATGAAAGCGAAACGAAATATATATATACAAAAGTATATATTTTAGTACAAGTGATTGGAAAAAGGCAATTTACACAAATATTCATTAGATGTCCGGGGATTTCGAATCTCTCAACTGAATAGAGGTGAAAAAGCTCAACCAATTGAATTATATCCCACTGACAAAAGCAAAAGGAAATATTTACCTAGAAAACTAGAAAACTGCCAAAATCCCTTAAATAATGATTGATATGCTCTTTATTACTATGTGATTAATTAAACAATGTTCAAATGGAAGGCGTGGTTCTACAAGAAATGATTGTGACAACTCACGATATCATATGGACTGATTTTTTTCTCCTCACATTTGAGGCGTTAATGGGGGTCATGCTTCTAATCTTAGCCAAAATTTGATAGGTCCAGTTTGACTAATGGTTGGCGAACAAATTTAATAGCGACAAGGGTTAAAGGTTAGTCCTCTAATCAAACAAGGGGCACTGGCAAGGGGTCCTCTCGATTTTGTAACTCGACACGGCAAAGTCCTTTTTCTACCCCTTTTTTTTTGGTCCACATGATTCCCATTCCAATCGAGTTTGGGTGTATAGGTTGCCTAGGAGAGAGGTGCATATGTCGACGGGTAAATATGAAGGACATATTCTTTTTTTTATACAAATGACTTTAAATTAATTTAATTTATAAAAAGAATTATTCGAATTTGGGTGTGAGGGGGTCGGCTCACTGTCCTAATTAAAGAGACCCACATTTATAGACCATCTTATGTGCTATCTTTCTAAACTTTTATGGACCACGCTCGTATTCAATAAGGGCAGATTTCTTTTTCCGCCCCTAAGTTTATGACCTAACTCTTGCCCTTTTTTTGGGTAGTGACGTACGTGAACAATGAGATGCGTTGAAATGCATCTCAACCAGTTATTATCTCTAATAGTCAGCGAGCACAGGTGCATTTTTAATTGAAATCTTTGTTGTAAAATAATGATATACAATGCTTTTTTAATTTCAAATTTGTAACACAAGTGAGGTTTATATACTTTAATATGAGAAGGTTGACTGCGCTCAATCTAAATAATACTCAAAATGTGATGCAATTACGGGACATCTCATAATTTTTTTTAAAAAAAATATGATGTATATGTATACATACTTTAAATTTTATTTATTTATGAAAATATACGAACTTTCATTTAAGTTGTGTTGAACTATGTAATCTGCCAGAATTTTAATCCAGAACTTTCGAAAGGGTTTGATAGCTCAGTCCATTAAGCTAAACTTTATGGATAAAATGACTTCTTCTCTCTTATTTTCTGCCTAATTATGAGCATTAAAAAAATAAAGTAGGAAAATGTCAACTGTTTGTGCCCTTTCAGGATACCTAAGTACACATTTCTTCGACCTTTTGTTGCCCTCAAATCTTATATGACTAAGATAGATGCTTAGAAGTGTAGACATATCAAACTTCTACCTCTAGGAAGAACAACAAATAGAAACGTATGTATTGTTGAGTTATCACCTAACAATTAATTAGAAGTGTAGGCATATCAAACTTCTAACAATTAAGTTGATTCAGTATATGCAGGTTAAGCCAATTGGTTAAGATAGTGCGTTTGTCATTTCTTCGTAATTTAGAATATTTTAGAGTATTAAAGTATCTCTTTGTAAAACAAAACAATACCATATTCCAATGAGCTTCGATACGTCTTATGTGTACCAAATGTTGAGTTAAAGAATATATAGAATGTGATGCTACAATTAGACATTGCATATACATAGACTGTCGAATTGTATAATTTGTTTGTGACGAGAGTTCCATAAGCAATCTGATAATGAACTAGTCAATTTATCAAGATTTGTAAAAACTATATATATATTTTTTTAATCGTGACCTTTGTAGCTTTGAAACCAATGCATATAAAATATAACCAACATCTTACATCATAGATGACAACAACAATGTCAAAATATTTTATTTTTAAATTTGGATCAAGTGGATACTTTTTTTTTTTCCCTTGTTAATGTAAAAATACAATTAACATAGCTTGAAGTTGGGCCTTCCATAATTTCAGTTCTTAACGAACAAGAGGTGTCCTACAAAGGAAAACAAATCTGACAGTTGTTATAGTTACTTTTTACGATTCCATTATTTTTCTGGTTATTAAGAAAAAAAAGGTATAAATAAAATATTTTACGTACCATTTGACGAAGAAATAAATGTGATGTGGAGATGTAGAGTACAATCAAACCTTAGAATAGTCGCTGTCCCAAAAAGAAAGAGAGCCTTATGGTAGTCATGCAAATAATTTTTGGCTGAAGTGTAACATTTTTTCTTTCTTCTTTTAACAAATTTTGGGATTGCATTATTTATTCAGTCACAGACGGCTAGTACAAACTAACCACAAAGGGCTATTACACTAATGGAACAATCTAACATCAAAATTAAAAAAATCAGGGATTCTTCTACTAACGTTCACGCAGGATCGAAGAAACTCTGTCATAAGAATATCAACTGAGAGTGCAAACTCAGAACAACAAAAAAAAGATAAAAGTTGAAGGAAAAAAGAAAAAGTAAAAAGCTCTCACAAAAAAAAATATGAAAAACTCTCACAAAAGGAGAAGTGTAACATTGTTTCTTAGCCTGGATATTATACTATTACATTTTTCTGACAAAAATAAGTATAATAAGTGTTTATAAAAAAAAACATATATAATAAATTTATAAAAAATTATTATTGTCATATTATCGTTCCAAAAAATTTCTTTAAACCAACTTCAATAAGGATGCTTGGCTCAAAAGAAATTCTCTAGTTGTATTGATTGAAAGAAAGTCTTCACCTAAAAATAAATAATAAAAACAGTGTCAAAGAAAACAAAAGCACAAACTACCATTTCCTGTCCACGTTATCACCTACGCGTTAGATAGGGACACGTGAACAACAAACAGACCTGCGTAGATGACAAGTTCATAAAATCAAGGAAAAACAACTTTGACAAATCTGCCATTTTTGAATTTGAATATATTTTTTTTTTTTTTTTTTTTTTTTTTTTCTTTTTTGAACTGTAACTGAGAGATTTGCAGTCCACTAGTGACCACTGACCAGAGGAAAGTAATTGGGTATTTCGTATTCAGCATCCTTTCTTTTTCTTCGGCCAAAATGTCAATCAATTGAATCATACCACAAACCCTAAACAACAAATACCATAGACTTAGACCTAGACTTTTACAACATATTCCATGTTCTAGAGGATTTGGTAATCTCCTTCCACCACCACAGAGCATATGAATGGTTAAAATAGACATTTCGGTGAAGTGGAAAGTGCGCACCATTATCCATATGCATCGTTAACTCAAGTAAGAATTCTTGAATTATACGTGTAAAATAGACATTTCGGTAAGGTGGAATTTTTTAATAAAAGAAATATGCACGTATTTATACATGTAGAATACTACCTAACATACAATCAACATTAGACAATGACAATAATGATACCTTATCAGCTGCATCTCGGCTCGCAGCCAGAGAAGTCAGACTACACAAACATATATAATTTTAAAAAATAATAATAATAATATTTTTGGGTATGATTTCATATGACATCTTGCCATTTTTTTATATACAATTTTCTTTCGTTATTTTCAAAAAAAAGAAAACTTTCCGCCATAAAAAGCCAAGCAGGCGCGTGAATTGATTAAGAAAATCTCATCATATAAAAAAAGCACAAAAGTCGCAAACATAAGGATCTGATTGGGAGCTCCAAAGTGGATGTGGGCCCGCCTCATGACTATGCTGAAACCAATTTGAGTCATGGGCCACTTACAATTCTACCGACACGTGGCGGTTGAAATCTTTGCTCCAGTCCTATGCCGTACAGAAATGAAGTTCTTTTAATTGGGCTGTTGAAAAAAAACAAAAGCAAAAACAAAAACAAAAATTGGGTTATTTTATTATTTAGTACTATTACTCATTCTGACAAAACTCTGAACACTTATGCGCCCTTTTAGGCTTTTTACCGGCTAATCAATTAAGAGACAAGTGCAACTTTCTTTAGTTCAATCATGGCCACCTATTTTGTTTTCTTTTCCAATTACTACCTCACCTTCCATTTTTCTTTTGCTTGAGCATTCCATGCTTACTTAAAGCCTAACATTTGTTTAGGTTGCAAAATGAACTTCTTGGAGATGGTAATGGAAGATGTTGATTCCTTTGTTTGGGAACACTGGAAAATTAGGACTAGAAAATGTCATATTAAGTACCTATTTATAGCTTACAATGGGGTATTTAATCCACAATTTATGGTTACTAATTACAATAATAAAAACATATGTTATAAAGAAATAAGAGGCGGAGGTAATGGATGTCATGGTGGTCATCCACATGCCATATATTTATAACTTTCCCCTTTAGATGACCACCGAACAATGACATAGTTGACTCATTAAAAACCTCGCTTAGAAAAACCCAGTGGGACAAAACCTAAGCAAAGGGAAAAAGAATGCAAAACATTCTTCTAGATCATTGATACGGTGTTGGACATGTTTATGTTGCCTCGTTAAAACTTTGCTAGGAAAACCCTAGTGGGAGAAAAACTTAGTCAAAGGGAAAAATAATACAACACATATATTTCTTATAGTAGAATTGAGATGCTCCCTTGATTGATGTCCCCCATGATCTTCAACAACTTTTGGAATATTGACTTCGAAAAATCTTTGATAAAGAGGTTTGCTTATGTCACCCTAGATGAACCCTTCTTTGACTCTAGTTATACAAGCAGCAATGTTTTCATACATGATCGTCAAAGCATTTACTATTGAATGAAGATCACATGTGTTCAAAACATAATGTTATAACATATCAAATATGAAGTCAAAGTATTCACAAAAGTAATTTAGGTCAATTTATATACATTGGTAATCATAATAATATTGAGTGCATAACTTGAATTTCGGGTTCTTAGTGTCAGTCCTTTAATTATTAAGAATTTCATGACACTTTATATCCTTGAAGGAATCTCTTCAGATGATGCATCTCAAATATTGTATGAGCTTTTAAAAATTTCTATGTAGCATGCAGTTTTCATAAATATAATTTTAATACATGTCGTAAGTCTCGCGTTAAAATAACAACTGTAATTACATAAATGTGGATGTACCTACAATGGGAGACTGAAACTATATCTCTACCGGGGAACCTTATGCCATATTAGCAATCTTATTTAACTTTATTATGAACACCAATTTGTAACTTTCATATTTAACATTTATAATTCGGTGTTTGAGCTATAGGTTTCATATCCCACACTTCATATTTAGTGATAAATGGAATTGCTTATTTCCATTTTTTGGCTAATCACAACTTGTCGACATTCATGAAGCATGATTTAATATAATCATAGTCCTTGATGATTGTAGTAGCTACTAATAAACCAAATGTATCATCAATTTATGATCTCACAATTCTCACGTGCATATGCATGCATAATTTATAAGCATCTCATTGGTTTAGGGTATCAATGCCTCTTTAGGGGGCTTCCACTGTCATTTATGGGATAAACATCTCTGAAGATGTATTCTTTGGAGAATGTGGATCATAACCTCCTATATAGCAATAATTCCAATAGGGATGGAAATTTTCAAATAATCTCCACTTATGGGGAGTTAAGTCTTTAAACTTACAAATCCGTCATGTTTCAGACATGCAACAAATGATTAATTAATAGTCACTTATTGCCATGTTGATAGATTGTGATACAGAAATACCAATCTATGCTTGCATATGTATAACCTATGTATACATTATCTTGATGAGACAAAAGGGGATGTATTCAAAGTTAATTCATGACGTGTGAGAAAATTGTCATATCAATAGTCATCAAAATTTAGGAAAATAAATTCACTATCATTATAGAGTCAAATGGACTTAATTGGATAATATGGGAGTTGTGCTCGTAATTTTCTTGACAAGACACAAATATGTGACCATTTGTTAGGTGCATCGAGTAAAACTAGTGAAATGCTCCATAATTAAATGTTTATAAGCTCACAAATATCCCCTTGATTTATTTAAAGAAAGAAGGCTCAAAGTAAATTTTTTGACAAAGATGGTCTTGTGATAGATTTTCTTTGTGAGCATGCTTTGCAAAGATGTTCGTTGGACAAGAAAATATTTTGAGTCTTTAAATAATGTCCTTACGAATTTATAAAATCTTATGAGTCATTATAGACTATGGATTGCCAAGACAGTCATGGCACAACATAAAAGTTATCGCGTCAATAAACTTTTGGTTCATGACATCATAATCTTCAACTACTTTAATGGTTATGTAATACAACCTACAAAATAAAATAGGAAGTTTCTCCAATAGACACATCTGGCTTTTAATATTGGGGTGATATTACAAAACATTACCTTTGTGAAACAAAATTAACTAATAATCCAATATAAATTAAATTAAATCTAAAAATAATAATAATAAATGATCAAATTGGTAGGATGAATATAATTAATTAATTAAAGGCTATGAAATTCCAAGATAATTTAATATGTAGATAGAACTACGAGTTTAAGAATCAGATTTCCAACCAATTCAATGTGCCTCAAAGTAGGCTATTTTTCCATGAACTCATAAAATCTGAATTTTTGATAACTAATCTCATGGATATAGAAATAGGCACAAAGAAGAAATGAACTTCATGTTCATATATAGTATTAAGATCCATGAAAATCTATGAACTTCAGGTGCATATCAACATATATTCGAAGCTTCAAGTTCGAATAAGATGATTTAATTAAATTGAATTAATAGTTGTGCTTTGAACTTCATATTCAAATCAATGTATATGCACTCGAAACTTCTCGTTCGGGTTCTTGAGATATGTAGGCCTCATGAAATTTTGATTTTGATTAATACAAAATCAAGGAGTTTCATGTCCTTATGTGCTTTTAAATTCGCTGAATTTCACGCCCTCAATTATTTGGAATCAAAGAACTTCATGTTCTAATTCAAGCAAAAGGACTCTAGGTCCTAATCTAGTTATATGATGAGGATCGAGGAACTTCAAGCTCTGATATTTTGTATAATACAAACTCATTGTAACAAGCTGTAATTAATTAAGACCATGCTTAAAATTAAATAAACAAACAAATAAATAAAACATAGCATTATATTCATGTGTAATAAGAATAAGAATTTTTTTTTCTTAAACGAGCATGATGAAGAAAAAGGAAAATCAGAGAAAGAAAACATATTAAGAGAAATGTTGTGCTGATAATGTGTTATAAAACTAGGGGGAAATTGTACAGAGATAATAAAAGGAAGAGGAAAGACAATTGAATTGTTCTTTCAACTTGTATCATTCATATTTACTAAGCACCTATGAGAGAAGAGAAATAGATAGAGAGAGAAAAAAGATAAAGAGAGAGGATGATCTTCTTGCCTAACAACGATAGAGATATAGCCTGATTTCAAAGAAAGAGGAGTAGAGATTGATGAAGTCGATTCGAGGAGAAGAACACAGAGATTGATTTCAAAGAGAAGGAGATGGGAGGTTTGTTCAAGCGAGAGAAAGGAGAAAAGAGTTTTGGCTCATATCAGATCAATGATTTCGAAGAGATTGGAGATGTTTTGGCAATTCAATGTAGTTGGCTTTACCTTAAACTCGTAGAACTCCCTATTACTACAAATAAGAAGTTGACACATGTAATTTATATATATGTATATATTCACACCTCGGTTCAGTCGGGAATCGCCAATATATACAATTTGGGTACTATAACTATGTCCATAACTCATCGGCTTAATTCTGAATACCACACCACATTGACTTCCCGGTCAATGACGATTTATTGCTTGCAAAACTGGCTGGTAACCAGAAATTTGCTATTTTTTTGGTTGAACCGCACATGCCTAGTTAGCTTAAGTTGGGTAATGCCCAAGGACTCCAAAGGTATTACAAAAATAAGAACAAATAAGTTCTATCACTGAAAGCAATCTCTCACTGTCTAAACTATTCTCAGTAAGAATATTAACCACACCTAAAGCTCGTTCTTTCAAACTTAAAATTCTCCAAACTCTCTTAACTAAGTCTAATTCAACCTTAACAAGAGATATCAAGCAGCAAATAAGGCTAAAAAGCATTTGGATGAATGAATTTAAGAGTACTAATATATATATATATATATATATTTATTTAAATGGAATTCATAATGATGAGATTTAAAGTTCCAGAATTTGTGAAGTTTATTCTTCGCTTAACCCAAAATTGTAATGAGATTTAAAGATTGAATTTAGGCCCGGTTTGGTTCGCGGAAAAGATTTGATGGGAAATAATTTCCCATGTTTTGGGGACAAAATAGTCATGAAAAGTGTGCATTTAACGCTGGCTCGTTACATTTCCCTCTGTATTTTCCCATGCACCAGGTGAGTATTTCACATGCCTGGACTTACCAAAAATGGGAAATCAATTAATTTCCCAACGTCAAACCTCCTTTCCCATGAACCAAACGTTGCCTATAGGTGATGCAATGAATCTAGTTGCTTGGTAAGGTGATTGTGAGGTGGAAGCGGAGTTGGTGGCAATGACATCGGTAGTGGGGTTAGTAGTGTAAATGGCAAGGGCAATGTGATGATAATACATGTGGTAAAGTCATGGACTAAAATATCGATAATATCACGAAATATCGAGGATATTATTGTTTTTTCGGGTCTATGATATTTTGGAACATATCCATACAGTGTACACATATCGTAAAAGTATCGATAACATCAGAAAATATCAATGTCTATAATTTCTCTTACACTTTAGCAACATTTGGCCAAAATATTGCTATAATATCGATAATATCGAGATGATGAAGAAAATGAAAATTTTGAATAGTTATTTACAATAACACACCCCTAAGGTTTCTTGTGTTTTCATAAAACCTCATCAAGTCTCAAAAATTACATGAACACCCCATGAGGTTTAGTTTGTTTTCACAGAATCCCTTTTCGTTGATTGTTTGTCCAAAAATGAATGATTTCATTGAAAAAAAAACTTATGCAAATGACAAAACTAACCTTGATGAAGTATATGCAATCTAATCTCAAAGGCCAACTTTGTCATTTGGATAATTTTTTGTATGTATAAAATTATCAATCTTTGGATGAAAAATCAATGAAAGGAATTTTGTGAAAACAATTTAAAACATTAGGGGGTGTTCTTGTAATTTATAAAACCTCAAGGAGTTTTGTAAAAAAAAGTCGAAAACCTCAGGAGGTGTTAGTGTAAATAATTCAAATTTGAACATTATAGGAACTTTATATGGTACTAAATCACTCATGTATCTTATCATGTAATGTATAAAGTGTAAAATATTGTAGTAAATCATTACAAATAAATGATTATGGTGTGTTTAATCTTATTTCATTAATTACTACATATTTTCTACACTCGCAGTGTTTGTCAGCTCGCTATATAATCAACTTAAATCAGTTAAACGCATCATGTAATACATTTCCTTCCAATTGTTTGTGATAAAGCAATAGATTATTGACTAAATAAACATCCTCCAAAGTTTTTTTTTTAAAATCCAAGTTTTTCTTACAATTTCCACGATTTTTGGACTACTGATATTTTAGACGTTGTGGTGATTGCATGCATGATTGTAGTTTTTTTTTTCCCTCTCAAACCTCTTAATATCTCGAAGTTTTATAATTGACACCTATCTTGATGATATTTAAATATAAAATTTTATGACATCAGATTTCTAATTATCTTTGCTTATGAACCTAAGGGAGTTGGTAAATGTAGCTTCAAAACTTTTTGACCTTTTATCAATTCCAAGTTTATTTCTTCAATCATAATATTAAGAATCATCACCGAGTTCTCCGGTTATGTCACCATGGACTTTTGATTTTTTTTAAAGTTTAAAAACAAAAAATAAGGAGAAAATATAAAATCAGAATTTTATTACGAAAAAAGGTATTATAAACAAGTTAGGCTTCAGATGGATCAGCCAAATCTTTTTCAACTCCTATTAAGACCGAAAGAAGCAGTTAGCCGGTCAGCATTCGGCTTGTATCTTAAACAACGTGGACCACTCTGATTTGATTCTCCACGATCAGTTATTTTATCAGAATCTTTTTTTTTCTTCTGAAAATGGCCACTCCCAGGTAAAATTATCAAAATAATTTATTAGTCGTTAATCTTTCCCAACACAAAATTCAATTAAAAAAAACACTAATTATTTTCCCTTTTTTTTTGGTTGGAATTATTTTCTGTTTTTTTTTGGAATTATTTTCTGTTTTATAATGCACAAAAAGATAAAAATTAACAATATAAGATTCCTTTCATATTCACAATACCGAGAAACCTACTATAAATATAGCACGCCTCCCCTGTTTACGTTTCAGTATACAATTCATTTGCTGAGAAACAGAGAGAGAGAGAGAGAGAGAGAGTCCTCATTTCAAGTCTTTTGCTCTGTGTGTTTTCTTCTCTTCAACTATGTCGCTGCTTTCAGATCTCATCAACCTTAACCTCTCAGACTCTACGGAGAAGGTGATCGCAGAGTACATATGGTCAGCCCCCTTTTCTCCTTTTCCCTCTGACTCTTCCTCTGTTTTCCATGCTTGAACATGGTATACGTATCTGTGCGTATTTGTACGTATTTTTGTATGTATGCAAATGGGTCTGCTTGTTTTGATGAATAAGGAAATAGGTTGGCTTTGGTTTTGTGTTTTGTTCTTTTGATCGACCACTTGAGGTCAAATGATTAAGTTGTGTTTTGTTTTTTTTGTCAAAATCTTTTCCCTTTCTCTGTTTTGCTGCTGAGAGATAAGTGAGAGTTAAAGGATGTCGAGTTCTGCCCTATATCTGATTTCCATTTTTGTTTATTTTTTTAAAAATTTTGTTCTATTTTTCTATGGATTATTTGAAATCCAACGGGGTTGGTTTACTTTTTGGAATCTTTGTATTCTTTCTGAGTATATTTTGTTGTTGTTGTTAGAGCTTTTGTTAGTTTTGATCTTCTTGTTTGCCTATTCATTGTGACCAAATAATAAGTTTTTAGAGTCCTGTTTCCTTTTCTTTTTTCTATTTGGTTCCTGAGATTCCAAAGTCTTCTTCTTTTTCCTATTTATTTTAGAAAGATATGGCTTGTTAATTTTGTAGTTGGGTGAGCTAAGAATCCAGCTCTTGCTCTTCATACTTTTATATTATTATATCTTTTCCGTGGAGTGTCACGATCTTTCTTGTTTTGGTTGTTGAGCTTTGATTAATGATTGGTATTCTGTGTTTTGTTAATTCTTCTCAGCTTTATTATGCTGTTACTTGGGATTTCTATAACTTGAATATATTGTTCAATGTTTATTTTTCTTTTTAATTTCATTCCAATTTTTTAAACTTTTAATTACTGTAACAGGATTGGTGGATCTGGTATGGACCTCAGAAGCAAAGCAAGGGTAATTAATTTTCTTGTTTATTTTCTAGTGGTGTAATCTTGTTTGGTTAATTAATTCAAATGGTAATAATTTTTTTTTTGGGTGTATGAAGACTTTGCCAGGACCCGTTAGTGACCCTTCAAAGCTTCCCAAGTGGAATTATGATGGTTCCAGCACTGGTCAAGCCCCTGGAGAAGATAGTGAAGTCATTTTATAGTAAGCTCTTCTAATTTTTCTTACTGCTTGTAAGGATCTGCTTCTAATAGTTTTCTGTTTTATTTTTTTAATCTGGGTTGTGGGTGTTTATTATATTTCTTCTTCTTTCTCATGAAATGAAACAGCCCTCAAGCCATTTTCAAGGATCCATTTAGAAGAGGCAACAACATTTTGGTGAGTTATCTTGATCTTCTATTATTTTGTTCTTCCTTTTCAATTCATTGGAGATATGGTCTGCTGTGATCTATTTATTATTTCTCTTTCTAAATTCATCTGTGTTTCTCAATGATGATCTAAATTAGGTAATATGCGATGCTTACACTCCCGCCGGAGTACCGATTCCAACAAACAAGAGGGCTGCTGCTGCAAAGATATTCAGCCATCCTGATGTTGTTGCTGAAGTACCCTGGTATCCTTTTTCTCATGCTACTGTTTTTATTTATATATATATATATATATATATATATATATATATATAACTTGGTCTTCCATTACACATGGTTAGTATGATTTATATACATACACGTCTTTGTTGCTTATTCATGTATTTTCTGTATTTGAACTTTGTGCACTGTAATCTGGAAAACAGGTACGGCATTGAACAGGAGTACACCTTGTTGCAGAAAGATGTCAAGTGGCCGCTTGGGTGGCCTGTTGGTGGTTATCCAGGACCTCAGGTAAATGGATGTTGCTTTCTTTCTAAGGCTTTAGATTCATTGTTATATTTTATGCTCATGAGTTTTCCGAATACTTACATGTCATTGTCACCTGATGCTGGCACAAACTTGATAACTTTAAGAATTCTTTGGACGTACATTCTTATGTGATGTTAATTATGCTTACTTTTTCTTATTTTATTTTTTCACATTGTTACAAGAACACAACTTTAAAATGTCGTTTATTGCTCAACAGGGGCCATACTATTGTGCTGCTGGTGCTGACAAAGCCTTTGGGCGTGACATTGTTGACTCGCATTACAAGGCCTGCCTATACGCAGGCATCAACATTAGTGGGATCAATGGTGAAGTCATGCCAGGCCAGGTAAAATTCACAAATTATATATTTATATATTTATAATCTTCCTTATATTTTCTTTTTCCTTCTTTGTTTCAAATTTAAAGTATTTTCCAAATCTAATCCATCAAACTTCATGTAATACAGTGGGAATTTCAAGTTGGTCCTTCTGTCGGCATATCCGCGGGAGATGAACTATGGGCTGCTCGTTACATTTTGGAGGTAACTTAACACGCTTGATTGCATAATAAACCGATAGTATTACATAAAGCTGTTGGTCAACGAATTTTTGGTTCCTATGTTCACAGAGGATCACAGAGATTGCTGGGGTGGTGCTTTCTTTTGATCCCAAGCCAATCCAGGTGACATATTTTCCTCTATGTTAAATACAGTATCTTTTATTTCAATTTACTTGTTCCATTACATAATAAGAGGCAACTGAACTTCGCAATATTGGCACATTTTTTTGAAACTTGGTTTGCGTACTGATATATATATATTTTGAATCCCTTGGTACTTCTAACACCAGGGTGATTGGAACGGAGCTGGTGCTCACACAAATTACAGGTATAATGCCAATTCTTTGTTGTCAAGGATTTGCCTGTCTTGGTCAAACTATTGTTTTCCTATAGGATGACATCTGAACTGTTGTATTTCAGTACCAAGTCCATGAGAGCTAATGGAGGCTTTGAAGTCATCAAGAAAGCAATTGAAAAGCTGGGACTAAGGCACAAAGAACACATTGCTGCATATGGAGAAGGCAATGAACGCCGTTTAACAGGAAAGCACGAAACAGCTGATATCAACACTTTCAAATGGGTAAAACTAAAAAACAACCTCATTCTTTTGTGTCCTTAATTTCATAATTGTATTCTTTGTTATATAAACAGTTGCTCACTTTCATTACTGTCAAATGATGGACAGGGTGTTGCAAACCGCGGTGCCTCAATCCGTGTTGGAAGAGACACAGAGAAAGAGGGCAAAGGCTATTTTGAGGACAGGAGGCCGGCTTCGAACATGGATCCATATGTTGTCACTTCTTTGATTGCAGAAACCACCCTTCTGTGGAAGGCATAAGCTCCCTCAGCCACACACCTGTGGTTGTGACAATATCACCATATCCTATAATGGGGTTGGAAATGTGTTCTACCAGATCCTTTTAGCAGGATCCTTCTGTGTCTTAGCTACTTACTAGAATTAGCCTTGTCCTTCAATTTTTATTGCGTTTTTCGTTTTCCCCTGTATTAAAGGGGTGCCAAGATGAGGTCATTGCTTCATTGCCTCATGATTATGCCCATTGTCTTCAATAAGTATCTGATATGGATAACATTCAAAGGGCTGGTTTTAATTGGGATTTTTGTTTTTGTATAATGTAATTTTAATATAATCTCCCTCCCCATTTGTTTCTGGTCATGTTTTATTTCTCAACAGCTCTGCAACTTGCTACATTATAAATTGAGCGACATGATACAATTGATGGCCCTTGTATTTTAGAACTGGGGGTATTCTGGGAACAACTTGCAAACGCATGACTTTATCTCTAGTGCTATTGTCGCAAGCTATTCCTATTTTTCCACCTGTTCAAGCCTATAATGCCCTTCAGTTCTAATTTCAAGTACGACGGCGGCAATGTCACATGTTTCCTTCTCTACTCCACTATAGATTAGTGGCAGCACTATTGCCACGTATTTCTACTTCCGCCAACGCAATTCCTCCCATAACGTCTACCCTAATTATAATTTCAGTTATTTTTGGGTAGGGGTGGGTGGGCATTTAAACCAGTGAGTCTGAAAAAACCCTACTGAACAAATAAAAGTCAACCTAGGCTAGACCGACAGTGGCCCTTTTCAGAAAATTAAACACCACATGGGATACGGCACGACGATATCTTAGTGGTCAGGCCATGCCAGAAATCTTAGGCGGCGGTGGTGTTGATTGCTAGGAGAGGGAACGTTGTCAAAAGGGTTTCACCCCATTTGGAAAGACCCCAGGCCCTCATCTGCTCCCTTAATAAATTATGTAAGGTCATGCTTAGCTAGTACTATTCAACACAAATATACTCGCTAAAAGCCTAAAATTGCGACTGCTAGCAAGATACAAACATTAAACCGAAATGTCTTAATGCTGACATGATCTTCATGTAAAATAATAATACAAAATTAACGGAGAAAAGGAAAGGTAGGGATTTTATACCAAGTCCCCACCATATGCTGCGCCCATAATTGTCTTTTTCCTTCCTTTCTTTAATGTCCCTTCTCATAAATAAATGAGTCATACCAGATAGATCCTATGGACGCCCTCTCTAATAGAAGTAGGGTCCATCAATGATACACAATGTGATACAACAATATGATATCTTTACTATTCTTCTAAACACATAAATTATGTATCACCAACAAAGTTCAAGAGTGTATGTACACATTTTAACAAACTAGTTAAAATTTTCCTCCAACTTGAGGTGTAATGATTGAGATAAATGTTTTAGGTCTTTTTTTTTCAAGAAATATCCCTACTAAATGAGTATCGTTTAACCGCTTGTCATCCTAGTCATTTGAAGTGTATTTGTCTAATTTGGTTATTGATAAATAGTTTTAATAATTGAATTATATTGGATCGACCAAGAATATGATGTGTGCACTTTTTTTTTACAAAGCGGACGTTCACTTTAGATCCTGCCTGGCATATCATAATCATATTTGACATTTTTTAAACTACTCTTCAAGGCATAATATATATATATATATTTGTAGATTTCTGTAGAGGCCCAAAAAATCCAAAGTTGGGCCTTGTGGGGGTCTTTATGTTCCAGCAACCTGACGAATGGGCTTGGGCTGCCGTAAGAAGAAAACGAACAGAAATTCCCCAAGTATCTGAGTTCAGAAACCAAGCTCCTAAAAGAGTTTTTGAAAGGTTTGATGAAATCTTAGAAAAACACCCTCAGGTTCTTTTCACCAATAGCCAAATAAACATGATAGATTGATTAATGGCTTAGCATGAGGAGCTTGTGGCATGAGAGCTAAGCTTTCACAAGTTTAGCAATTTGAGAGAGAGAGAGAGAGAGAGAGAGAGAGAGAGAGAGAAACACAAATTTCTTACAGAGAACGAAGGTTTGGAGTAGGGCAGAGGAAAATTAGGAGGATTTCTTTCTAACGGGAAGATGAAACAACTAGAGGCGAAAGTTAGGTGGCTTAAGTAAAATTCCCAGTTTGCTTGACAAAGCTTGGTCAGGCTATGGATGATGATTTTTCTGGGTAGAAGAAGCTCCCTTTTATAGGCACAAAGAATCCCTAATTTCATCTAACCTTCTCCCTTTTCGTTGCTCCTTCCCACTTGATCTTATTTGATGCAATTTTCCTATCCAAGGCGCATGGGTAAGGAGCCCTTTGTGGTTCCAAGGTTTTGACACAGCTGGTCTTCTCCATAAGGGTGAAGCGTCACCTACTTTCCCTTTGGTTTTTCAAGATGGAGCTTGCAATGGAAAAGCAGATGGATAGAGGCTTTTGTCCGATGGGTATTCTTCCTACACTCATGGGTTTCCGTTGGTCTCTGTCATGACTTATTATTTGACCATCTTGGAGTCCTAACAAGGGTGGAGCACGGTGACAGCTTTTCTACAAGTTGCTGGGCTGGGCTCGTGTGCAATATTGGGCTGTCAACACGTTATTTCCAGCGCTTAATGGGTTTTCGTCAAGCTGCTGGGAATAGCCTATTTAATTTTGGGCATTTTATTGATGATGGCTTTGTCTAAGTGCTATGGCAGACTATTAGATATCCTCATAAGGCATTGGATCATTTTCTCCCTTCTCTCATGCTAGCCCATGTGTTTAGGCTCAAGAAATGGACTTGAGTTTTAGGGCTCCCAAGCAACCCAAAACTTCAATTTCTTGGCTCATCAATGGGCCTCATAAAAGCTCGTTACCATCCATACCACAACCCACTCAAGCAAGCCCCGTGCATTTGTGTGGCTTGGGCCCACTTAAGCTTGTAATATGGCTATGTGTGAAATAATGATTTCCTGTTTGGCATGGCATGTCAATTGGTGTGCTTGAATTTTATAGTCTTTGAAAAGAGACATAATGCTTGACAAAATAATTAGCATGAGCTTGTAAAGCCAATGCCTGAGGCTCATTTTAATTCTTAGCGTGATAAATTGCATATTTATTTGGCATGGCACGTGGTCGTGGCTCGTGAAAGTGTGCATGACGAATTCCGCATGCTCCGAATTGGGTCTTTTCTTAATAAGGTGTTGCATTGGGCCAAGAATTTATTTGGGCCAAATCCTAGATTTTTTGGGCCTCAACAGGCCTAAATATATTTCTAGCCCAGTACGACACCTAACTTGGGAAGAAACCCGACTTGGATACGCAAGAGTTTGTCATATGCACTTGTACACGTGCCACACCAAGCAAATATACAACATGCCACACAGAAAAGTCGTAACAAGCCTGTAAAATGTACTGGTTTTATGAACCCATGCTCATTATCTCGTCAGGCGCCATTTTGGCCCAGCCATAGCCCTTACAAAACGGCAAAGCTTGAGCACAAGCACGCCAAATAACACGCCACGCCAAGCGGAAAATTTTTATTTTTGCACCAAGCCACGCTACAAGCTTAAGTGGGCTCAAGCCAAGCGAATGCCTAGGGCTTGCTGAGTGGGTTGTTGTATGGATGGTTACGAGTATTCAATAGGCCCATTGATGGTCCAAGGAGTGGAAGTTTTGGGCTGCTTGGAAGCACCAAAACTCAAACCCATTCCTTGAGCCCAAACATATGGGTAAGCATGAGAGAGAAAACCCAATAGCCTATTACCTTAAGAAAAGGCCTAAACATCTTAGAAAATATCCAATAGCCATAGCCCACAACACTTGGAAATATTCCACATTAGTCAAAATATCCAACACCTTGTCAAAATAACCCACGTGAACACAAGCTGCTCCCAGCACCTTGCAAAACCAAGGCAAACCCATATGCACAGGTTGCTAGAAGTAAATCACCTTTTGACCAGCACCCTTACCCATTCTTTCCTCTACAAGCTCTAGTGGGAAAACAAGAAAGGAAAAGCAAGAGATGCCTCATCTAGATAGAGGAGTCTAGCCGCATGAAAGTCTTGGAACTCCAAAAATCTCTGCTCCTATGTGCTATGGTTGGGGAGATTTCCCCAAAGAGGATTGAATGGAAGAAAGTGAGGAAAAATGGAGAAGAAGACTTGATAAAATTAGGGGCTTCCAGCGCTTATAAAAGGAGGCGCCTTCTACCCAGCAAAACAGGAGATCCAGAGTGAGTAACATCCTTACTAATTGTTGGAAGCTTCAATTTCAAGCTGTGTTCTTCCATCTTCTTCCTCTCTTTCCCACAAACACATCAGAGAAAGCAAGCATCACCTCTTACCTCTGGAACCCTTCGATTTCAAGCTTTATTCTTCAATTTCTTCCTCTTTTTCTCTTCTAGCAAGCCACCAAAGAGCCCGACGAAGTGTAGCATCCCACATTGACCAACGGAGATGGGGTGATGTGCCTTATATGTACATGCCTATTTCCATATAACACGAGACTTTTTGGGAGCTCACTGGCTTCAGAGTCATGAGAACTCCGAAGTTAAGCGAGTTTGGGATAGAGCAATCCCAGGATGGGTGACCCACTGGGAAGTTGCACGTGAGTTCCCAGAAACAAAACCGTGAGGGCAGGGGGGCCCAAAGTGGACAATGTCGTGCTACGGCGAAGCCGATCTAAGATGTGATACAAAGCTTTCGTCAAGCTGCTGAAAATTTGCTAAAGCCACCCATTCTTCCACCTTCATCTTTCCCTATCTTCCCAAGGTGTTTCCTAAGGCTTCATAAACCTTTCGGAACACTCTTGGGGCCTGATTCTTAAACTCAGACACAAGGGCAAGTCTACCCATTTGCTCTTTACAGCAGCCCAAACTCATTCATCTGTAGCTGTTGGAACAAAAAAAGCCCCTACAATTTCTTCACGCATCCTCAAAGACTCGTAGCTAGCTATATATATATATATAATTATTCTCTTATTTGAATGTTTATATATACGAAAGTGAGCCCTATAAGAATTTCCCTCAAATAAGTTTATTTAGGGATATATATCTTTAATTTAGGGATCCTCAAATAAAAAATTGCAGCGATCATAAACACTTTGGAAACCTCATCTACTAGAGACAAATACTTCAAAAAATTGGATATCGGTTGCGTTTGTATTATATATGTTGAAACTTGACAACTAGTAAAACTAAATGAAGCATTCAAGGACAGTTGAGCTAACTGTAGACAAAGTATTACACAGTCAACGACCAAAGCAAAGAAAAAACTTAAATGTTCCAATTGATCACAAGGCCTGCGTGGCCCGTGGACGACAGTTGGCCACCTTAACCACCGGTACTATACACCCTTTTCCAGCGGCCGGCGACGACTAACCACGAAAGCTTTTGTGTTTAGAACATCATCACTTCTGCCACATATTGCTGCATGCCTATGCCAAAACCCTGTAAAGTTCTTGTTCTTGTTCTTCCTCCCATTTGTTTTACCATCCATTAGTGACTTACTTCTTCCTTGTTGACGATTATCTTCAACAAGATTAGGAGCTTGTAACTTGAGTGGTAGCGAACATTTATCTCCGCACTCAAGGTCAGAGTTTGAGCCTCTGCCTCCCGGTTTGGCCTTGTTTCTACCAAGAACATCTCCAGCTAGGAACCCCTTAGACAGTTTGCCTTCACCACTAGACTCAATAAGTTGATCCAATTTCCGGGAAATACTCTCAATTTCATATGTATCAAGAAGCGATTGATCAGAGATACTCTCAACAACACTTGGTGATTTCAACCCTTCAAATTCCATGCCTTGTTTATTAATATTAGAAATCAACATAGCTTCTAGCTTGTACCTGGATGGTTTATAAGGAGCATGACAAGTCCTTCTGACATCAAATTCCGGCATAACTGGTTTGCCGTCGGTCCCGGATCCATGTTGAAACCATGCCCATGCAGCTGCCTTTACTAACGCCAATTCATCATTGCAGCTTCCCCTACTCTTTCTTCTCTCCATGACGAACGTTTAGAGTTTATGACTTTATAGAGTAATAATAGGGGATAAGGGGTGTCAGTTAATAGCATGGAAAATGAATGGACACGTAGGGGGGTTTTGGAAATATGTGGGAAAAGAAAGTTCCACGCTATAACGATAGCAAATTTGGTGTTTGTTTTAATTTTTTGTATAGTTGTCTCTACCATTTTTCCGAAGTAAAGGGTACGAAATCTCATGCGACTGTTCGCATCTTTGGGTGCAATTTGGTCCTGCGGCTAGCATTGTCAGAATTGAATACGATCTTTCAATGGAAATGGGCATTGGGGTCCCTAGAAGTCTAGAAAGCTTTATGGTGGGTGGAAAGTTGGGGGTCCTAAAATAACTTCCAAGGGTGTTTGCAACTTTGTGTATGTCTCCTTTCTTACATGAGAATTATTTTGCGTCTGTTTCCCTCCTCATTGATTTAGACACGCACAACGATTTAGACCGTGACATGAAAGTTTCTTCAAACACCGACCTTGTTACAGTCATTATACTGTTATTACTCGTTGGCCGGAAAGGTTAATATTATTTTTTTAAATGTCGAAATAATGGTATTTTATCTTGGATGGAAATGAAATTTGAATCCCATTAACTGATTGCTACATATATATCCAATAAACTAGGTGCAATTACGGCACGCCATTGCTTGGCATTGGATAAGAATTAATGCTCATGATTACCATTCAATTGTCATGGTTGAAGATGCAGCAACGTGTAGCGCACGAAGTTTCCAATATCTCATTTTCTTTTTGGCTACAAAAAATAAACCTAGAGATTACAACACGAATAATTCTCATTAGTGTGATAGTCACACCTTCACATGGTTTCACAATGACCAATTAAATATTTGATATCTTAAATAACAGTCCTCTTGTATTGAGGGATTCCTCAAATAATTTTATTTGATGGATGCCCTTTAGGGTACCTTACAATTTTTTTCCCAATGATCCAAATTATCTATTTTTTAGGTCTTCATTCATAGATCATCCTTACAAAAAAAATTAGACAAATTGAAAACCGTTTCGACATCCAATTGTGTCTTATAAAATCAATGAACACGGTGCTTCAAGAAAGTACTAAAATTTCAATAACTCACATGAGTGGTCAAATGATATCGAATTCAAGTAATTTTTTGTAGAGATGATCTTTGAATGATTATCTACAAAATAGACGGTTTGGATTAGTAAAATACAATTTGGAGTGGAGCCTACAAAGGGTGTCCCTCAAATAAGCTTATTTGAGGGATCCCTCAATAGAAACTCTTTGTCCTAAATAATATCAGAATGAAAAACACACACACACACACACACACACACCACACACACACACACACATATATATATATAGCTTTTATTGAGGGATTCATCAAATAAGTTTATTTGAGAGACACCCTTGTAGGGCCCACTCCGCATTGTATTTTACTAATCCAAACAATCTATTTTTAGACAATCATTCAAAGATCATCTTTACAAAAAAAATCACTTGAATCCGATATCAGTTGACCACTCAATTGAGTAATTGAAATTTTAGTATTTTCTTGAAGCACAGTGTTCATTGATTTTGTAGGACACAATTGAATGTCGAAACTGTTTCCGATTTGCATAATTTTTTGCAAGAATGATTTATGAATGTAGACTTAAAAAAATATGTGGTTTGGATCGTTTCAAAAAAAATTCGTAGGGGACCCCAAAGGGTGTCCCTCAAATAAAATTATTTGAAGGATCCCTATATATTTATAATCTCATTCTAATGAAGGATTCTTCAAATAATTTTATTTGAGGGACACATTTTGGAGTCCCCTACGAATTTTTTTCAACGATCCAAACCATCTATATTAGTACTTGGTTGGCACCAACGAGGTGCTAGTTGAATTGACCCAGAGACCTTGATCTTGATGTGCTTCCAAGTAATTCTGAGTTCAAGTACCCATAATATTGTGTGTGAGTTTCTCCCTATCGTAACTTTGGTTAAAACAAAAAACACTTGGTTTGCCTAAAATGCAAAAGTTGAAGCAACACACAGGCCAAATGATTCCAAAGTCCCACCAAATTCCAAAACTTGGAGTACATATTACTAAAGAGTGAATTGTGCTAAGTTAGGAAATAGGACAAACAGAAATATTTCGAATTTAAAAGGAGTAGGTTTAACCAAAAAACAAAATGGAGCAAAACACCAACAAAGTGGTTCCAAAGTCCCATCAACGCTAGAAACCCCCACCTGTCACGCATAAGGCTTCGTAGCACTTGCGATGAGGACAAATCAAGCTGAAAAGTGCCATGAGAAAAACCCGTATGTCACGAGAATATACGTGTGATGGGACGTGATTGGTTTAAGAAGAGTTTAATCCTTGGACTCAAAATATCGCTACATTTTTAACATTTCTTCCTAACATTAATTTTGAATAACCCTAAATTTTCGAGTTGTCTGTACATGAACACTAAGCATAACTTCCAAGTTTTTTTGAATTTGAGCAAAAGTAGGTGCAATGGTAATGGTATAATGGTTTTGCATCATAATTAGTATTGCTGAAAATAAATTAGAAATAAATCAAACTTAAACCAAAAGTAAAGCCAATACTAAAATACACGGAAACTGGAATTTATACCAACACTGATTGAGAGTTATAGCTGGTGCTAATTGGCTTAACTACGAAGAGGATTTTCTTCATTCATGCGGGGCTGTAACCGCTGCTGCGACAAGAATCGGCAGCCCGGCGGCTTAGATTTTACGATTCCTAGAAGGAGACTTTTGAAGTTCCAGACGCTTGATTTCATCTCTCAGATCTTGCAAATTGACTCTGGTAGATTGCTGTGATGTTTGGGTAGTGCTATTACCATTTAAGCTCAAAAGATGCTTCAAACATTTAAGATACTCTGCCTTTACTTCAGGAAACTCAGCAATTGACTTCTCAGTTACAAACTACAAATAGATAAACAAATAAATAACAAAACAAACAATTGTAAGGCATATCAAACATTGAAAAATTTAAGGCTAAGATGTTTATGATGAAACGATATCACAACAGTCTTGCATTAAAAATGTGAAGAAATTGGGCACAATTTTAAAAGGCAAACTCCACTAAGTGTACCACTGACTTCCCACAGTATTTTCCATTAGTTAGTACCCTATTACTTTACACTTTCTTGTGTTACTAAACATGGTTTGTTTGAACCTGCTTTTGGAATAGCTAAAAGCGCTTATGTTCTGATAGTGTTTGACATAAAACTAAAAATGTTTATGGGTCTTAAAAATGCTTTTTGGAGAATCATGTGCTTCTTTTGGACTTTTAATAAAATTTCCATGTGCTTCTAATAACAAGGCTTCTTGCAAAAGCGCCTATGAGCAGTTATAATACCAATATTGTTTCAGAGCTGAAAAAAAATAACATCAAATACTCTCAGAAAAGGGTACCTCTTTGTAAGTAGAAATGCATCTTAATAGTGCATTCTCAGCTTCGGAGTTAGGTAAACACTCATCCTGCTACGTTATGCAAACAAAGTAATAGGTCAGCAAATTTGAATTGGCAGAATATAAGATGAAAAGTAAGTGCAAATCACAGTTTTTCTTTACTGTACTAATGAGCTGTAGAAATAAGTATTGGGGTCATTATTAAATCTTTAGATGATTAATACTGTATGCAAAAGCTAATGCCTAACAGAAACAGAAACTGTAATCTGAAGAGGTTATTTGAGGTCAGCTCAGGCCTCAACAAGTACTCAAAAAGAAGTTACATGAAAGCATCCAATTTGAATCTTGATGGAAAATGTAATTTGAAAATGTATTTATAAATCAGCTGCTTATGGTTGTGGCCATTACTTTAAATCAGCTGTTTATAATTAGTGGGCAATTACTTTCTACAACTCATTTGTACCATAACCAGCCAATTTATGACCATATCGTCTTCAAATTTGTGATGAGCACACACTAGTTCTTCATGACCATTAGAGTTTTGGATACTAACCTTTGACTCCTGTAACTCTTGCTTATTGATCGCTAAAAGGCCAAGAGCATCAAGCGCTTGCAACTGTAAGTACATATATCCATGAAACCCAAAGTGGAAAATGTCTATAACAAAATATGTTCTAACATTAACATAATAACAAAATATAACTGCACTCTTATACATAAAATCCACTCAGAAGCACCTAAAATTAATATTATAACAAAATATAAGCATATGGTAGTGAAATCATTTTTCCTAACGAACACTTATTATCCATGTTGCTGATGTGTAATGAACAAAGTCTCCTTAAGCACAGCTAAAGAGTACTCTTTAATTGAATTATAACACTTCTTTTTTGGTCGGAGAATTATAACACTAAATCCATTGGCTTTGTGTTTTTCTTTAAATTTGAAGTAGAGAATTATGCCCGTTTGGCAATAATTTGTTTTTTCAGCTTTTAAGCAAAAAGTATTTTTGATAGCTTTTTATTTAAAGAGTACGTAATAAAGTTGGGGTAATTTCTGAAAAACACTTTTTATTGGACTCTACCTGATTTCTGATCCTCCTACTTTATGATTGGTATAGTAATTATTTTATAATCTAACACTCTCCAATGATAAAGTGTAAAAAGGACAATATCTAAATTTCCTACTGCATTATTTCTTGAATACTTCTTTTCTAGGAAATTACAATATGATGATACTTCATGAATTCCAATCGTCATTTTAGTTTAGATTCTCAAATCCGGTAATACCAGCAGCAGTGAATAATGTAAAAGAAATAAGAGATACAAATTACAAATTTATACAAGCAATACATTTGACTTGATTTAACAGAACAGAACCAGAGATATGCATTCAGAAATCCATGCATAAAATTACGAAAAACACGTGTGTGGAGAGAGAGAGAGAGAGAGAGAGAGAGAGAGAGAGAGAGAATTATACTGAAAAATCCACATTCAATGAGGAATACATTGTTTGCGATGAAGAAAACTGACCAGTATGACCAATGCCACACGAAAATTCTTTCCAATGTCACCTGATGCTCCATAACTATGTATCTTTCTATTTTGCCTCATTGATTTATCTAAAGAAGACCATGCTATCCTATTACAGAAAATAAAGCTGTAAGCATTTACACAGATGAATTCGTATAAAATGGGAATAGCAAAGCCTAGTGATATTTTCAATATTTCGAAAACATTTCATGCATAGAAACATACAATAACTAGTTTGTGATACAATATTGACTGAATGAAAGAGTGAAACATACAAAATATAAAGTACATAAGCTATAATATACTCTACGTGCCAAGTACCAATTAACGTCTTCATACATCTCACAAGCTAACATTCTCTCCTCAGCCAAAGGCAAAACTAAATAGGTATTAATAATATCCTATTTAAATTGACCTCTTCATGATCATATTAACAGCCACTACAGAACCTAGGAAGATATGATGACTAAACAGTTCAATTTGAGTCCCACTAACACATGTTATTTATTCATCGATAAACTCGCAGTTTCGTATGAGGTGGGAATGTTTGCATGCATTAAAACAGAAATTCAAATCTGGAACCAGTAAGTAAATTGGAAACATCAGCACTGCACAAAAAGTATTAGATTCTCTTTAGTATAACATAGAGAATATTCGCAAGTCGCATAGAAATTCAGGATAAAACAAAAATGAACAATTTAGTGTAATCAGAGATTCTAGTGAAAGAAAACAATGACAGGTTTTGTTTTGAAGGGTAAATTACAGAGGACTCTAATTATATTGATTAGCACATGATTTTCGATTCCATTTGAATGGTTACAAACTCTTTTGCTTAAAATTTATGAGAAAATACAACAAACCTTATGGACTCGTTTAACATATCTCTGGCCTTCTCAAGCTCACAAATTGCTTTAGAAGTGTCCACCTTCTTTAGTTGGTTGGAATTGAGCATTGCCACTCTAGCAATGTGAAGCATGTTTGCACCAATCTGCCCATTGACACAGAAAATCAGGCCCGTTGCAAAGTGTATGCTATATTTTCCTTTAATGGAATTATGGGTAAAAAGTACCCAAAAAATTTGACAGAATGACAGCTCACATTTCAATAAACACAGAAATTTAATCAAATCAACTAAAGGTTATTCCAAGAAACTGGTCAACTATATGAGTCATTCTCATTTATGAGACCGCTTGCAACAATGTTCAGCATTGTCTGTCATTGCAACCCTCTTCCTTCTATCTAAACAAACATGACACGAACTTGTGTCAATACGTAAATATGTAGAGGTTTAAATATGTAAATTTGCTATATACCCAAGGCCCCAAGTATTAAAAACCTTTTTCATTACTTTTTCAACTGAAAAGTCAGTCTAACATGAAACTTCAACTATTATAGGGAATAATAAGAAATCTTGAGGTATGGATGCAGTTAATTGCTGCAAAAGAGAACAAAGCCAGGTAAAAATATCTTGTATTGTAGAGAGTCATGATTTACGCCCAAAAAAATAGTTATTTGTCATAATACAAAATAAAAATGCTTCTATGTATTCATAATGAAATAAGACGAAGTATAATGAATGCTCCTAAGAATCATAAGCAATCAAAATATATCTGTCACAGCATTGAGGATATTTTTATGAGCTGAATTCAAAAGCAATTAACCTGAATATGGTCTTCAGGAAGTAAGGTTTTCCGAGCATCAAGACACCTGTAAGGAAATTAGTGAACAAAATTCTCTAACAAGTAATGCAACATCACTTCTTTCTGATCTTCAATTACAATGCTCTTTACCTTTCAAGAAGCTCTTCAGCTTCCTTTAAGCTCCCAGCCGATTGTAGGATCAATGCGAGCCCTTCAGCTGTTATTACCGTGTCCAATGAATTCCATCCCTACCTTGCAAACAGAGTAAACAAATTTAGCAAATAAATTTCTTTCCTCCACATAGCCAAACATGACGCACAACCCAAATTTATAACTTCCTGTAAGGCACTTATTCCTAGCAAGCAGATGTGAACATCAACGACCTCACCTTGAAACACCAAATAAAAATACCGACAAAAAAAGAAAATAGAAGAAGACAGACAGTGAAGCTATAAGATAAGGAAAAACATGACTCGTGAAAGTGCTAAAATATTCAACACATGCTTCCCATACACTGATGCCTGACGAGAGCTTAGGATTTCCAAACAGCCTAAAGCCTCATGCTGTAAGACATTTAACAATTCTAGGACGTCGTCACCAAAGTCAACTCCCATTTTAACAAATGTAATCAGATAAGTGGCCAATTTCTACCATTAGCATATTCAGTCATCTTGTTTAGTTTTTATTTATTTTTTGGCCACCTTCATCATCAAAAAGAGGGGCCTACATACGCCATGTAGGCAAAATTCATCAAATTTAACGGACGGTAGGCTGAACTTGTATCACAACACAAACTTGAGGGTTTACATTGCAACGTTTCAATACTTAGGTAAAAAATAAAATGATCCCCATAGTTCAGGGGTGTAAAGTGTAATTTATTCAAAAAGATAAGCATACATCTCGCTGTCTCAATGCATATATTTAAGCATGCACCAAACGGTACGTAAGAATCTGTTTGGAATAAACCAACTTTTGCATAAATATAGTGAAAAAGATAAAGATAAAAATCAAATATCAAACCTTTGTCAATTCCATTATATGCAGAATCTTTCTTTGTACCTTCTCAGCCTCCTCAAGACGGTTGGATTTCATATATATCTAGAGAGAGAGAGAGAGAAGCAAGAACTTAATTACACGTAAGTGCAAGATTAAGAAGTCCAATACAAACCTACACAAAGGTACAAATATTAAAATCTGAGTCCTACGAAGACAAATCCACAAAAGGTACATCAAAATATGTTGTACGGTTTTTTGTAAAATAATTTATAATAAAGCACAATCAAGCTTTCTTTTTCTTCTAAGCACACTTATATAAGGCTTCAAGATTCTATGAAGTGTCATATAATGATTTAATAAAGGACCAAATCTTTATATGATTTTTAGGACAGTTGTTAGAAAAATGCTAAATATTCCATCAAAATCCAATGATCTTTAACCGGTATCATAAACAAGCAGGGCGTTTCACGAGAAAGAGAGAACTTAATCTTGGAAGCCTAAGACCAAAGCATTGGGTTTGAAACATAGAAAAGAGGTATTTATCAAGGTAATGTTCTCTAAAGCAGAAGGCACCCTCATTTGCAAATGATTTCAAGCCTTCAAAAATTGAATCCTTTATATAGGGAAATGGGTTCAGTTATATCCAAGAATTTCCAAAATGGCGATGGACTAACTTGTTATAAAACTAATTTAGAATAAAATCTCAAAATAGCAAGCTTTCATGAGATGTTCAATCTAAGTTTACCCTCAGCATCAATGGAAGGGAAGGATTATGTAACATGCAGGATGTCAATGTTAAGTTCTGATGAAATACAGTCAATTTTACATATAACCTTCAGTTCAACCTTCTAAGAAACGGGACTTCCCCTCACAATTCAAGCTTTCACGTGACATATACACCCAATCCTCATATATAATTACATTTGAAACAAGAGTGAAACTGGCAACCTGGAAGAAAAGACAACCTGAGCAAGATTTCGCAGTCTCTTGACACACATTATTGACTCCCCTTGGCCACCATCCTATATAGTCAAACAACAATTGGGAGTAAGAATATTAAAGCTCAAACAGTGAACAAAGTACTCTAGTGGTTCTTGACCTCGAGTATTCTAATTTTTTTTTGGGTCAAAATTGACCTCGAGTATTCTAATAGAATCCTGAATAAGGGCCTCCGAATCCTTTCCTTTTCCTTGGAGATGTAGCACCTGCAGTCAAAACTACACCTAATTAAATAGGTTACCGAGATATGTAAGAAACACGAAAGCAAAGAAACTAAAGTTTAGGGGGCTATAATACACAGGATAAAGCTAAAATTTCCCAATTGATTTAGCAAGAGCTTTGAACTCTTGATGACATGTGAGGATACAATTCATATTATCTCATTGAATTCCTCACAAATGCAACAATTAAACATCTAAACTTCATATGTGATATATCTTTTATAAATTTACGACATGTAAAATGAAACAAATGTGTGCTGCAGACATATATGACCTTAAAATTAAAACATAACATAGTCAGATCTGGTTGGTTGTCTGACACGCTCTATACTTCTCTTTCTTCCATCCCTTTTCTGTCTCTTACTATTCTTCTCTTTTCTCTCCTCTCTTAAAATCTATGTCTACATCAAGAGAATATCTTCGAAGCACAATAAACACAGATTAACAGAAAAAAGAACGTAGGTATTATCACGCAAGGATTCAAAAAACTACCATTCCAAGATGATACATAGTATCTGCATAATCTGTATGATTAAGACCCAGAACACGGGCCTTGATCTGAAAAAGGCGATTACAACAATGAGTTAGCAGTATAAACACTCACACTCCTACATGTATGTAAAAACAGCCCAGGCTAATACCTTCAAAGCACGCTGTCCAAATGTATCATCAATCCGGCAGAAATGTGAAAACCAGCAAAAGATCAGCAGTTACAAATAGGAAAAAATTATCAAATCAATGCAAACATTATCCATGCCTTGCTTAAGAAATGATGCTGATGGTATGTTGGGAGGAGATGCAGGATGCAAATCAAATAACTTCAACTTTTATTACACAGAAATATAATCAAATGCATCTATACTAGGTGCACCCCAAAAATAATACCAGTCAGAATAATTCTGGATAAACCTGCCAAAACATACAAAGATCTCCATATCCCTAGATCACGAGCATGACCCTCAAACCAATCACATACTATATTAACATTACATAAAAGGATAGAAAAGACCACATAGACCCTGTTGATGAACCTATAGTCATAACAACAAAACATGTACTGGATATAAAAGATTTTAAAGTTATTACCTCATAGCAAATGCGAGCTTCTTCCAGCTTCCGTTGCACAATATAGAACTGCCCCAGGTTGTGAAAGGCAGACCCAACTCTGTGGACAAGTGATCTTGCATGAGTGATTAGTGACTCATCATAGAGAGCATAATCGTTTAGGTCATGTTGGTAACATTATTGTTTTTGTTTTTGGAATTTTATTTTTATTTTGAATTAAAGATAGGGAAGGAAAAATGAGAGGATGGTGAGAAAAGAGAAGATAAAAGTGAGAGAGGGAGGAGAAAATGTGTCTGGAATGATTCCTAAGATAAAAATTAAAAAACAATATCAAACAGTTTCCTTTTTAGTTTTAGTTTCATGTATTCTCTCTCATGTTAACCCTGTCAGATTGTTCCCTCGTTTATAACACTAGAAGACTGTTTTTCAAAGTTTACTGTCATTGTTAATTTTGTCAGACTTGCATGATTAAGGAGAAATACTAACGAAATAGAAAACAAACTTTATGTTATGCACCATAGCACAAAATCTACTTATTTCAGTTCCTTCCATCAAAATATATGCAGTACAGCACCCATACAAAGGCACATACGTTGCTCCTTTTATTCCCCTTTTAGATAAGTAATAAATTTTTAATATTGAATCAAGGCTTCTCTATTAAACGGATAATATACAAGAGAACCCAGAAAACTCTCGACTAAAATCTAAAATAAATAAAGTCCTCAGAGATGAAGACAACTCTTCATCAAGAACAGCCAATGATAGGAAAAGTTGCAAATCTGAACATCATCCGTCACCCTGACCTTTCCTTATCACTTTTTTATAGGAAGCTTTCGTTATCTTTGAAAATCCTGGCATCTCGTTTGTTCCAAATACAACACGGGCATAAGGGAATTGGTTTTACAATTTCCCTATAACAGTGTTTGCTAAAGCAACCAATCCAGAACCAAACTTTGAGACTGCTTTACGCAAAAACCAATTGACCCAATGAATGAAATATGAACATAGATCCCTCGCAACTAAACAGTGGAGCAATAGATGTTCCACTGGTTTCTCACTGCACTTACACATACAGCACCAAAATGCAATGGCAATACCTCATTTCCAACTCATAGCACCAAATATTCCACCAAAGGAAACATAATTGCTAATGAAAAGTACGAACTCTTCCTTATTCCAGTAAGATAGTGATTCCCAAAGATCACAAAGCACTTAACATACTATTAGCACCAAAGAAGACATAAGTAGTCTCTAGAAAGCTATTGGAAAAAATTCTAAGACTAAGCTCATATAGGTACCCATAAAATAAACAGACCAAGAATTATAATCTTTCACAATTTTCTATTGGCATTCCCACTGTTCTTAAGTTTTTTAACTCCTAAACCATTGACTTTCAAACCACATAAGAAGCTGGACAATGAAAATCAAAGCTCAATTGCTGATTGGATATCACCAGACTGATTAAAACTTGAAGAAGAGACTGAAACCACTAGTGTCCAATCACTGGTCGATTTTCTTCGAAGAAAGAATTTCTCATTATATATCTCAACTGTTCTTACATATGTTCCTGAAATCAATGACCCCCTATCATCATAACAACTTTGAATTCTCTTGTATGTTCAAAGGTAGTATGGCAATAATGAATGTGAACTAATGCTGTGGAAGCACAAACTGTAAGACATGTAGAGTATTGAGTAAGTTATGTTTATGTTCAACCTAATGCCTTGAATTTGTTCTAAAAAATCCTGTAACGAATACTGCTTTTGATGATATGTTCTCACTCCAACATGAAGGTCTATAAGATGCACTGAGAACTACAACCTAATGAACTTTCATTTCAGACCCTCTCCTTGCCCTACATGTATTTTTACATATTCTTGATTTATAGGTTAGATACAATCAATATTGATTTTTCAATTCCTGTTCATATCAAACTAATTGCAAAACAGAAAATAATAATAATAATAAATTATACCAACAAAATAATTAAATGCAGCCATCATACGCTATGAAGCTATAGAAATGCAACTTAGTGTGCTTTCAAATGTTACACACAAGATATGGTCAACCGGAATTTTATCTTTATCATTAAATAATTAATGTGTAAGTATTCTCTGCTATAGCCTGCAGAATGTCCATAGTATACCGTATATCTTCAGGACCAAATGATTCCTCAAGTATGCTGATGGCGTCCAAGTACAATGGCTCTGCTTTATTATATGCCTTATTCACTCTATAGAGCTCTGCCTGAAACAATAACAACAGAAAACTACAACTTGACATTACATACAAGGGTCCCAAGAAGAAGAAAAAAAAAGCGCGTATACATACTTACAGTTCCTTTGATGATAGAAATGACAACCAGAACCTAAATTTTGTTGTCAATAAAAAGCAAGCTTCTGGATCAATTAATTCCTAGTATTTACAGTTTAGTCATATTCTTCTCTTTTTGGTCATCTACAATTCTCACATGGACTTAAGGAGGATGACCATAATAACAAATTGAGAATAAAGGCAGTAACAAGGCACGTACTAGGTTGTTGCATGCAGATGCAACATGCGGATCCCTCTCCCCAAAACCTTCTTTAGCTTCTTGTAAAGCTAAGAGGAAAAGCTTTTCAGCTTCCTCCAATTTCCCCTAGCAGATGCAACCAAATAAACCAAAGATTTTGGTAAGATAAAAACACTATCAAATGAACAAAATAAGCAAGCCAACAAAGGAACGTAGGCATAGAATCCTTTCCTGAAGGAATAAATCCCTCCCTTTATCAGTAAAAACTCTCCACTTAGAAGTATGTATATTTGATATGACAGAGCCGTCCTCAATCTTGCTTAATCCCATGGCTTCAGCCCCTTCCATGTCATTTTCAGGACTTGATTCAATTGATGCATCTTTTGCCAAGACAGTGTTGGAATGTATCGCAAGAATAATTGCTGCAAAGATAATAGAATAGCTATTGATAACATAAGTTATATGGTTATATGGTTACTTCACCACATGGCCTTAGATTTCTTGCAAAAATTATCTGACTAATTGTGTATATAAAGTAGCTAAGAGTACAAACATTTTGCATGTCCTGAAACATAAAATACTTTATTTTAAGCACTTAAAAATCAGGTTTCCCAATATGATTCGACAACATTACATTCATATAAAACAGCTAATACCCCAGGATAATAAAATAATTCAGAAAGAACTCAACTCAATAAAACCAAACTGCTTATTTGTTGGGGTCATCTACATGATCTTACATTTACCTCAAACCTAAGGCAGAGGAAATTTGGAATATGGATTAGATAAATAAGTATTTCATTAATCAGATTATAGGTAGACTAAGCTAGATAAAGCATAAAAAAATTAAAAATTTTAAAAAAAAACAATAAAAAAAAGAGAAAGGAGGGGGGGGGAGGGGGGAGACATGATAATCTGAGATAGAAAAGAGAAGTAGAAACTCTTTTTCAATAAAAATTCCATCTTTTAAATTGGCTCATAAAAGAGGGTTCTTCTAACCGGATTTTTCAAAATACCCATATGCTAATTATCAGCATATAATGATTAAGCATGCATATACACTCATTCCAACTCTAAAATCATAACATATCTCATTTATCATTTATTATATTCCAAGAGTAAATGGGTTGTAAGAGATGTCACATACCTGCATTTCCAGATAGAAAAAGCCATACACGAGGGTCCCTGTGACTATAATTCATCCTCCAACTAAAATCTTTAGGACCATGATATTGATAAGAAAATTTGGTACGGCCTGCAACAAGAACAGCAACAATACACCTTCCTTAATTACAAATTGATTATGTATGCGCTAACGTCAACTTGCTTTGGTGATTAACATCATAAGATTCATAAGATGAAAAGTTGCGTACTGGAGAGTGGAATGGTAGTTGCTCCGGAAGTTGAAGATACAGTTTGAGAGGGCAAACGGAAACGCCTCTTGATCAGGTTAGCTGCTGCTTGTCGCAGAAACATCTTCGTCTCACTTATTTTACGGTGCGAGAGAGAGAGACAGAGAGACAGAGAGAGAGGTTTAAATTAAACCAACGTGGCGTGGCTTTCACCTTTGTGGGTTTTAGTTCTCTCGCTCTTAAACCTCTCTTCCTAAGGACCAGCAGCAGGAGAGCTGTTCCGAAATTTTTTATTTTTTATTTTTATTTTTTTGAGTGCAATGTCTGTCGGTACTATTGGAGAGCAAGGTTCGGATTGGATTGAATTTACTCTCAAATTGTAGTCAAATTAATTACCATATTGAATCGGTTTGGTGTGATTTTAACTAAAATCACATGTGAAATCAAAACAAAACAAATCATTGTTGTGCAATTTGGTTTGATTTGGATTCGCCCAATTTGGACCTAAGTTCGGTGTTTTTGTTATTCTTCATTTTTTCTAGTTATTTTCAAGCATGTTAACATCTTCTTTTTTTGACACAAAGTTGATGGTAGTTTATTAATGATGAGGAATGAAACAAATATAAAAATTGGGCTTATTTCTAAGGATTAGGTGAGTGTCTCTACATTAATGGGCGTTATTGGTCGTCGGCTATTATGTAGTCTACCCTCTTGTTGAGGCCAAAAAATCTCAAGGAAGGTTCGTGTATAATTTTAGGCTCAATTCATTACCGTGCTATAAAAGGGACACAAATGCCCATCAAATACGGTTACAAAGTGCCTAAACAAACTTTGATATTCGCGCCATGCCAAACGAGACTAGAATTTGGCATGTGGGGAGGTCATGATACAAGTAGGGGCGGAGCCACATGCAGGCTTGCCATGGCCATGGCCCCCCCAAACTCCATGAAAACCCTATTACTTCTTAAGCATTAATTACAATATTAGTTAAAATATAACTCTTTATAACCTTGCATTTATAGCCCCCCCCCCCCCCCCCCCCCCCCCCCCCCCACCAGCTTCTAGCTCCGCCACTGGATACAAGTTTACCAATTTCATATGCCAAACGTGTAAAGTTTAACAATGTCACATGCTCAAGCTCACTTAGCCCACTTCTTCGTCAAGCATTATCTAACATAGCCCCTAGCCACTACAATACAATGTAGCCCAAGCATAAGCACGCAAATAACATGTCATGCCAAGCGACTCCCTTTAGTGCCAAGCCACCCGACAAGGGCCCAAGCCACATACATGCCTCGGGCTTGTTTAGCGGGTTATGGTGTGGATGGGTACGAGAGTTCATAAGGCCCATTGAGGGTTCAAAAGGTGGAGGTTTTGGGCTACTTGGGAGCACCAAAACCCAAGTCCACTTTCTTGAGCCCAACACATGGGTAAGTAAGAGAGAAATTCCAATACCCTTTCCCTTGAGATTGGACTAGCCTTACTAAATTGAAATTGAAACCCTTAAAATTCAGTTTACATAAATATCTAGTCTAATGAAAGAGATAAGCCTCAACCTTTCCATTTGCTCATCACCCTTACCCATCTTTACCCATATAAGATCATGCACGAAAAGATAAAGGAAGGCCAAGCTAGAGCATTGTCTGGAAATGAAGCTTCTACAAGGTCTAGTTGTAGGAAGGTTTTGGGGCACCAAAATGTTTTGTCCCAATAGCCATGGATTTAGCTGATTTTCAGGAAACTTAACTGATTAAGGCCATATTGGAGAAAGTGAAGAGAAAGAAATGAGAAGACTTGGACAAATGAGAAGAAACCATCTAGGATTTCTGGGGTAAAAAAGGGTTCCAGTGCTTATAAAATGAGGTCATTGGCTACCTAGTAGGGGGGACTCAACTCAACCAAAGTAGTGGATCGAGCTTATTCTCTAACTGCTAGAAACATCAAGCTCAATCATCTTCCCTTCCATCTCCTCCTTCTCTATCTTAAAAAGTCAATGCAAGCAGAGGAACAAGCATACTCTCCCACTCTTGGAAGCACCAGATTCAAGCTCTAGTTCTTTCAACTTTTCATTCTCTTTCTCAAAAAGCCTTATCCTATATTTGAAACACCTATCCTCTTAAGCTAAGTTGAAACCATAGTCATCACCTTCTTGGTGAGAAAACCCAAACATCGCAAGCCCATCCTCTAGCTGCCAGAAACACCTAGAATCTTAAACCTTAATCCTTCCATTTTTGTTCACTTTGTCTTAGAACACCATGCCAAGTCTTAAATAGCACCCAAACATTTCTACAAGTCACCATTCCAAGATTCAAGCATCATGGTTAACTTTCTCTATTCCAAGAAATCCATTCAAGTTGCTGGAAGTATTCAAGAGCTACAGGAAGATATAGTCTAGCTACAATTCCAAGCTTTTCCCTTTCCAACTCTCTCTCTCTCTCTCTCTTGCTAAACTTATGGGCTCTTAGCTTCCATGCAACAAGCATCTCATGTCAAGCCTAGTTATATCTTGATTCACCAAAGCAAGCTCTCATGCGAAGCCTGTCCAACATCAATGCACCGTTTCCAACTCTTTCCAGAGCCACTGAAAGCCCATCCAAACAAGTAACAGCTGTTGGAACACTTGGTCCAGCACCTGTCCCACTATGTCTGTAGCAAAGCCCTTTCAGGGCATGCTCAAAGCTATGGTCAAGCAATGTCCTTACAGCAGTTGCAGTAGCATTCTCATCAAAACTTTCAATGTACTGAGGAGCCATTAAAGAAGACCAAAGCACTCATATCAATGTGTTCTAGCTGATGGTTGGGTTGTTTAGGATTAATTTATACGTTTTGAAACTGATTTTATCGCTTAAAGTTTGGCCAATTTTCGGCTCGTGATTCCGGCAAGTTCCAGTCACCTTTTGGCCATGGTCCAAAAACAAAAGTTGCTCCACTCAATGTCCTGATCATGTGGGTATAGGTCTTGACCGACGGTTTTGAGATTTTCAGGTCATCGAAATTTCTCAACACACCCACGCGCTGCCAGCGCATGTGGCGACGCGTGGGCACTGTTTGGGTGTCCCTTTTAGTCCTAAAATGATCCTCATGTCGTTCTGAGCACGACGACATGCTCAGATTTGAATTTGGTTATTGTTTGACTATTGATCAGATATCGCATATTAGGCGTTATCCAGGTTCGATATGCTCAGACCATTGGATCGACTTCATTTTCAAATATGTTGATCTAGGTATCTCTAGGACTGTGTGGGAATTTGCGGATTGTGAATCGGAGTCTCGGATGCTCCAATTCAATGACTTAAAGTTTACGTTAAACGATAACCATCCGAACATGCAATCGCAACCAATTCGACCATCCATTTCTGACCAAAGTTGAAGGACATGTATAATAAACCTTGTTGAACCATAGAAACTCTCAGATCAGAAATCGAAGGTTGTGGCCCCGCAGAGCCGGTTGACCAAGTTTGGGCAGTTTGACCCATCAGTTGACCGTGAGTCTTTCAAGATAGTTTCACCCTTCGAGAAGTATTAGAACGACCTCATAAACAAGTCGTGACTGTTATTTGAGTTGTTTTGATTATATTGGAATTATGAGTTTGTTTTATAGTATCTTATGTAATTCTTGGATATTATTTTAATAATTGAAGTTATAGAATAGATGAGCATGGAATGCTTCATTGGTGAGTTGTGAAGGTGAGCCGTGAGTCTCGGCTATATCTATTAGGGAATGAATGGACGTTTGTTTTGAAGTGTACATCGCTCTTTTAATACGGAATTTCTTGCATAAGTGAGTTTTGATTAAAAATTGATTTAAATTGAGTTAATAAGGATATGGGATCACTAAGGGTTAATAATTTACATTATTTATTATATTATGATTATTAAAGTATATGACGGAGTGATATTGGATTATTTAATGTAGTTAAAAACTGATTTTTGGAAAGTTAATAAAAGATTTGAAAAATGGATTTGTGGAATAAGGGAAAGTTTATAAGAAGTTTTGGAATATGGTTTTCAAACCCACCACATAAGTACCCCGCAGTTGCCTTTGAAACAGCTTTGTCATTTATGACAATGCCCCGCGAGTTTCGGGGACGCCTGAACCATGTGGTGCGAGGATATGCATTCTCGGGCTGACTACATGTCCCCCGAGTTCTTCAAGGATGTATGTTCTCACGCTGACCACGTGTCCCCCGAGTTCTGCGAGGAATGCGACTTGAGTTGACTTTGTGTTTCCGAGGCCTGCAAGGATGTGTCGCTTAAATTGATGGAATATTATTGGAATTGACGGAATATTAGTGGAATTGACGGATCATGAATGAGGGTATGCCTAGGTGGAGAGTATTTGAGTTTTGAAATGTTTTAAACTAAAATTTATGATTTTATTTTGGTACTTATTGGTGAAGGTTTTTAAAACATATTTTCCGATTTATGAGACAAAGATTAAGAGTGTTCTAAATTTTAAGGATTTTATATAATTCACAATTATTTTCTCAAGTGATGAATTTGTTTTTACATGTGAAAGAGAGAAACATGTTTTATTTAAATTAATGATATTGACATTAAAGTTTCGCGTGGTCAATACTACTGTAACAATTTCCTCATTTTCCTTGCTTATCTATAATAAGTTTATTGTGTATATATATATATATATATATATTGTAAATTACATTGAAAAATAACAATTGATGAAGATTTACAAGTCTAAATGTGAAAAGTGAAAGAACTACATATGGCTTGGTCCCTTAGTAAGGATATGTAGGCAACCTAGAGTTAATAGGTGCAGTCACAAGATCAAGTGTTGAAAATTTGTTCAGTTAAGTTATATTGGAACTTGATAACATACTCATGTTGTTTTAAGAATTGAAACCAGTTTCAAATGGCAGAATGATTTATTTGGTATAAAGAGGTCTGAAACTATTTCAAGTTATTTGTCTAATGCATGCTAAACAATTGGGATTTGAAATTCAATTTTAACTGCATATTATTTTATATGTGGAAAGTTATTGGGAAATGTCCATTTTACAAGGGAGACTTTGCTGATTTTCGGCAGAAGTCAAACCTTAAAAGAATAGTTGAGCCTTAGTTAGAAAGGCAATTTGGTCAAGTGTACCCGGCACTTGCAAGATGTCAGACACGCACAGGGTTTGGCACATATTCCAAAGTGGAATTTGGGTCGGGTCCTGTCAGCTAAGCATTGAAAAAAAAAAACAATTACAAAGAATTCATATAATGAAAAAACAAATAAAAGCTACGAGTATAAAGTTATATAAATACTACCTCTATTTCCAAAAAGCCAATCTCGAGTGCACAACAAAGCTTCAACAATTGTAGGCAATAATGAATTAAGATATTGATCTTGTACTCTACCGCCAATACTAAAAGCCGATTTGGATGCAACAGTAGAAATAGGAATTGTTAACACATCCTGAGCTAAATGTGAAAGTATCGGATAATGAAGATGCTCCATTTGCCACCAAGAAAGACATCTATGTCTTGCTTTCTATCTAGCATTTCCTCATCCAAATACTTATACAATTCTTTTTTCCTACTTGAACTTGAACCATTTTTGTAACTATTATCAAAATCCTACACCATACAAAATCACACACACTACTATTAGTTACATGCAAATGCAAATATACAATATGCAACAAGACATAAATTATATAAATAAATATAATAAAAAAATTTGGTTTACCTCAAGAATGGTGTCTCCACCTTCCTTGTGACTAGTTGCCTCATTCATTGGATAACTTGAATTAAGAAGATGAGATAAAGTTTCTATGTACACATCAAAAAGAGAAGTCAATGTGTGTATAACACTATGTAGCTCTTGAGAATCCTTACCATGAAGCTTAGTATAAGCCCACTCCACAAAATGCAACTTCTAACAAGGATCCAAAATAATTGCAATTGCAATAATTAAACTATACTTCGACCAATACTTCTCAAACTTCATGTACTTTGACTAATACTCCTTGTGGTTGGGTTTTGCGCTTGCTTTTCTTGTTATTGAACTTGTCATTTCTCTGACCTGCCTACTTGGAGGGTTGATTGACTTACTTAGTAGCCTTTTTCACTGCGATTCGATCACCATCCTAGAGCGCGTAGCATTCCACAATCGCGAAGACCTTTGTCAGTGTTTGGCTGAGAACAATAGCCAGCTCGTGGTACAGGTCATGCTCAGTTGGCAAGCCTTTCTTGAAAGCTGAGGATGTGATTGGGTCATCGCATCCCCTGATGTTAGCTTTCTCTACTTTGAACCTCTTGATGTAGTCTCAGATGGTTTCATTGGGCTTCTTGTGCAAGTTGAACAGGTGGTCGGCTTGTTTTTTTATCGTTTGGTGGGAGGTATACTCATTCATGAAGACTAAGGCCAACTCCTTGAAGCTGCTGATCGAATTCGGAAGGTAGGGTATGCAACTAGTCTTAAACTACTCCCCGCAAGGTTATTGCAAACACCTTACACATCAGAGCAGCTTCGGACTTCTAATATGCTTATAATGGCTCTAGGGATCAGAATCCCCTTTGAATGACTTGAAAGATGGCGTTGTGAACCGTCTTGGTGGGGTTGCCTGCTCGATCTCATTTATGAATGGAGATGAGTTTACTGGCTCTACTTCTTTGTGTAAGACATCCTCCAAGTCTCCTCCGACCTTGAGATTTCGGAGTCGATTATTCACAAGTTTCTCGACATCTTCTACTCGCAAGGCTTGCGGCTCATGTCGGTGTCTCCCATGACGTTGACGTTGCTGATTAACCTCCTTATTGACTCTTGAGGGTTTATCTTCTTGGCTCTCCTGCCTATGCGGCATATTGGTGGACTGAGCTTGCGAGGGATTCCATGTGGCTTGTCGCTGTGAATTGGCTCTTCCGAAGTAAGCCGGTGAGCGTCTTATTTCACACACATCTTGAGGAGGATCGTGAGGGTTATCTCCATGTGGGCCTAGCCTAACATAAATAATTTCTTACGGGCCAGACAAGCATGAACATCATATCGTGGGCCCAACCTCTGGTGCACATTGGTCCTGAGACCTATCCTTTAATGGAGATTTGATCTACTTGGGCTGGAACTCACGGATGCTTTTGACATGCCAGCGTGCTAGGTAACGCATTCTTGTCCTCCTCCTTGCCTGCTCACTCATGCTCAACCTACCTAGGACCTCTCGAACTATCTATCATGGGATCAAAGACCAAGGTCTCAGACCACGTCAATTTCCTTGAGAAGTTGTCCAACCATGAGATTTTGATCATCGACTCTCTAGGTCAACTAGTTGACTCTTAGACTAAGGTTTGCTTCACTGCTTGGATCTGGATGAGAGAATTGTGTGGAGCCCAATTGCACGTGGGCTAGGGTTTTGTTGAAGGTGCAAGTGAAAGCATTCATTGAGCGCGATGGCAATGGATAGAATGGATGTAGTTGCTCCAAGATTGGGTCGTAATCGGTGACGACACCATGACGACAGTGAGCAATGGTGTCACGACAAACCGTGGCATCGTGGTGGTGGTGAACATTAGATTGGGCCACGAGACCGTAAGGATGGTGGCTTTTGGAACTAACCATTAGACCACGCAATTGCAAGGCTATGTCCATGGTCTTGGTGACATCGACTTGTGGTGGAGTGGCGCATGCGACCATGGGGCCAGGCGGTGGAGTGACAGCGTGCGCTGGCATGGCACTCTCGGCCATGGTGTAGTGAAGTGGAGCAATAGCATGGGCCGGTGTCATGATTGCAGTCACGATTTTAGCAGCGGAATGAAGCAGCTAGTTCGACGTCATGCCATCATGAAGGCTTGGGCCTGTAGCATATTATGTCGTCTCAGAGGTCTTGCTTCTTATGCTCCTGCTTCCAACCATGGTTGTTTGGAAGGCTTCGGTTGAGTGATGAATGAAAGGAAACAGATTCCTTTGATTCGAGAGCAACGTGTTAAGTATAACTCAATGCTCTGAATGAAAGCACCAAATGTTTGTGTAAATTTTTCACGGGAGAATATTTATAAGAGATTTTTCACCCTTCTAACTTCCTTCTCGATCCCTACAAAATAGACTGGAGTAAATGGAGCACACCTAAGGGATGTTGGCCAAAGGCCTTTCGATGCCTAAGTCAATTAGATGATCTTAAGAAAGATATGAAAATAACCGAGAAGGTTGGAGTTTTCTCTACGGTATGAGATAACCGGGTGGTTGGAGCCATGTGTGTTGCCTGAGCCGTGTGAGAGAGAGAGAGAGAGAGAGAGAGAGAGAGAGAGAGAGAGAGAGAGAGAGTTTGTAGGATTTTTAGAATTACCTCATAAGTGGTGATGTAGCCATGTATTTATAGTGCTCTTGCCTTCTAGGGTTTTTCAGATATTAATTCACATATGGTAGGGAATTATTCAATTAAAGATTTAATGAAGATCAAATCTCTAATTTATGGTATTATCTCTATTTTAAGTCTAAACAATTGACCAATTAAATGGAGCACAATTGTTGACCTAAGGCATATTCCCATTGTCCACGTGGTGTCTCACGATTGGTTGCCGAAATATTTGCCCCCACATGTGCTGCTTAGTGTTCCAGTTTTCCATGCCTACCCCTATTGGTGAGCGTTAAATTTATCAAAGTTAATTTATACTCTTTTTTTATATATAAAATGTTCGTACACATGCTCATGCTTATACTTGTTAAGGGTAATGCTAGGCTTACCATATTTATATATCACATTATGTACCACCTCTCTAATAAAGGTGGAGCCCACCAATACAATGAGGCTCACTTTTGTTAGAGAGGTAATACACAATGTATTATATAAATGTGGTATGCCTAGCATTTTCCACTTTTCAATTCACGTGGCATGATATCATCGGATCTAAATGTGCTACATCAACAATTTAACGATTTTTTGGATGGAAACTAACAGCTAGGACTACTTATGAGCACAAACGCAACCTTTTTTCTTTTTTTTTTAGAAGGAGAAATTCATTCATAAAACCACAGACGTACAAAGAGTGACATGATACAGTGGCCTCGTTAAAACCTTCCTCGAACAACCTCATAGGACAAATCACAGAAGAGAAAAGAGTGTCACGCATGTCATGGACTAACAAGAGAGTCCAATTCAAGTCACTTTGGACCATTACAATAAAAGAATAAGTCAAAAACAAAACCTAACACAAAGACCTCCGACGAGAATCGCAACTAGAGACCAACACAATAGACTCACATGAAAGGACCGTAGAAACCCCAAATAGTAAACTCACAGGAGAGGGCTGCATAACATCCCAATTGTCAAAAGAAGCCTTCTATGAGCAAAATCATGTCCTTTGACACCCATACAAACTATAAATCATACCATAGCAAAAACCAGGAGAGAACACGGAGGACGGACACATAAACAACAATAAAAAGACCCATGAGAAGCACTCCACTTCAACTCAGAACCTGACAAAGAAAACCTCCTATAACCAAGCATAAAGCTGGCAAACGGGTCATTTTTACGAGTTACGGGTCGTGTTCGGGTCAACCTGTTTTCTTAACGGGTTGACACGAACACGACCCGTTAAGCTAACGGGTTAGAAATACTAGACCTAAACACAATCCGTACAAATTCGCGAATAACACAACACGACCCATTATGGCTAATGGGTCATTTTTCACCCGCTTAACCCGTTTCACCGATTTAAAAAATAAACAATAGTTTTCAAAAAATTATTAAATGAAAACACCAAATCAAATTAATTATAAAAAAAAAAAAAAAAGGAAAATGAAATAGAAAAGTTGGGATTTTGGTTCAGCATGTTTATGGCTTTAAGACAAATCCTAAAGGATCATCAAATTCTGTAGAGATTGAAACAGATAGAGAAAATGCTGCATCACTTGCTAGAGCTAGAAACAGATTGTTCCAGTTTTTAGGAGAAGAATACTCCGAAGTTCATGTTTCAAAATCGAAAGTGCTGAATGGAATAAGAAAAGCAAAATTGACATAGAATATGGATTGGAGGAGAGCATTGACTTGGATGATAATGACAAGAAGTCCCTGCTTTCCCATCAAAAAGCAATCCTTTCAACTCACTTTGGTATTAATATAATGCATAGATAACAATTAAAACTCTCAAATGACTTGAGATTTTCATACCTTTTCGTTGGAGAAGAAGAAGAAAGGTAGTTGATGCTTGATAGTTTGGTTTGGATCTAGAGAGAAAGAGAGATGACAGAGTGAACGGCGGCATGCTCAGACTCAGACAAGAGGGCTCCAATTCAAGGTAGGTTAATTTTAGAATTGAAATTACAAAAATGCCCTCGCTCTTAACGAGTTAACGGGTGATTCGCGAATAATATTGACCCAACCCGTTAGCTTAACGGGTGACTATCAGGTCCACCCGTTTTCAACCCGACCCATTAAGCTCAACCCAAATACTGTTATTTGCGTGCGAATTCGTGTCGTGTTAACGGGTCGTGTCTGATATTGCCTAGTCTAACCAAGCATAGTTCTTCGATCAGCGTATAGTAAAGAAGAGCACCACATCCTAACAACTACCACCAGCGTCGCTGCTGCTACCACCGCTGTTAAAATAGAGACAAAACATGGGCGGAGCTAGAATTGTAAAGTTAGGGGGGCCGAAGTAGAAAATATAAGTATATAAAATACCTAAGTACTCAATAATTACATGTTTAGAGCAAAATGTTTCTAATTTAGTCATGTCTAATTTGTTTTAGAGGGAACTTTAACTTAAATTATAAGTAGTTTATTACAAATTCTATATTTTATATATAATATAAGAGAGGAGATAAAAATTTGGGGGGGCCAAGGCCACTCCAGGTCTAGGAGTGGCTCCGCCACTGAAAACATCAACCACTAGGTATCACAACTCTCCCAAAGAGATACACAATCCAACGTCAATATTGTTGCACAAACGCAACCTTATAATTTTGTTAACCTCATGAATGTTTTGTGATAAAAAGTTTAGGATATAAAATAAAATAAATAAAAACAAAAAGGAGCTGGGAAGCTCTTAAGCAGATGGCAAGCAACAGACTCGAACAAGCATGGCTGTCTTCCAAATCCCAAGGAGGAGCCTTCGCTTTCTCTCTTCCCCCCACGCTCACAATTGCTATTACTGCTTATGCTTCTCCACCGCCACCAGAACCGCTTGGTACAACCAACCACCAACACCTCACAATGAAGACCCAAAGCTCTCTGCCATCTCCGACGCCATTAAAACCACCACCCAAAACTCTCAGCCTCTGGACTCCTCTCTCAGAAAGCTCCTCCCTTCCCTCACAGCCCGTGACGTTATCAACCTCATCAACCTCAACCCCTACTCTCTCTCCCCTCTCTCTCTCCTATCCTTCTTCAATTGGCTCTCTTCTCACCCCACGTTTCGCCACAACATCCAATCCTATTGCACAATGGCCCACTTCCTCTGCGCTCACCAAATGTATCCCCAAGCTCAGTCCCTCCTACGAATCGTCGTTTCTCGCAAGGGCAAGGAGACTGCATCCTCCGTCTTCGCTTCCATTCTCGAAACTAGAGGTACCCACCAGTCCAATTATGTATTTGATGCTTTGATGAATGCGTATGTGGATTGTGGTTTTGTTTCTGACGCATGCCAGTGCTTTAGATTGCTTAGGAAGCATAATTTTCGAATCCCATTTCATGCTTGCGGCTGTTTGCTTGATAAGATGCTCAAGTTGAACTCGCCCGTTGTGGCTTGGGGATTTTATTTGGAGATTTTGGATTCTGGGTTTCCACCAAAAGTGTATAATTTCAATGTTTTGATGCACAAATTGTGTAAAGAAGGTGAAATTAGAGAAGCCCAGTTGGTGTTCGATGAAATTGGGAAACGGGGTTTGCTTCCGACCGTAGTTAGTTTCAATACTTTGATTAATGGGTATTGTAAGTCTAGGAATCTGGAGGAGTGTTTTAGGTTGAAGAGAGATATGGAGGAAAGCAGAACACGTCCTGATGTATTTACTTACAGTGTTTTGATCAATGGGCTGTGCAAGGAGCTTAGGTTGGACGATGCAAATTTGTTGTTTGATGAAATGTGTGAGAGGGGTTTGGTTCCAAATAATGTCACATATACTACTTTGATTGATGGGCAGTGTAAGAATGGAAGAATTGATTTGGCAATGGAAGTGTATCAGAAAATGTTGGGGATTGGTATCAAACCAGATTTAATTACTTATAATACACTCATAAATGGCCTTTGCAAAGTTGGAGATTTGAAAGAAGCGAGGAAGCTTGTTGAGGAGATGAATATAGCAGGTTTGAAGCCTGACACGATCACTTATACTACGCTTATTGATGGATGCTGCAAAGAAGGAGATCTACAATCGGCTCTAGAGATAAGGAAGGGAATGATTAAACAAGGGATTGAGCTTGACAATGTAGCTTTCACAGCCCTTATTTCGGGATTGTGTAGGGAAGGAAAAACACTTGACGCTGAAAGAACGTTGAGGGAGATGTTAAATTTTGGCATGAAACCTGATGATGCCACATATACGATGATCATTGACGGGTTTTGCAAGAAAGGTGATGTTAAGATGGGTTTTAAGTTGCTCAAGGAGATGCAGGGTGATGGCTATGTACCTAGTGTTGTAACCTATAATGCGCTTATGAATGGACTATGCAAGCTAGGACAGATGAAAAATGCTAATATGCTTTTGGATGCTATGATTAATTTGGGGGTGGCTCCAGATGACATTACATACAACATTCTCTTAGAAGGGCATTGCAAGCATGGAAACCCCGAGGACTTTGATAAGCTACGGAGTGGAAAAGGGCTTGTTCTTGATTATGCTTCTTACACTTCGCTAGTTAATGAATTCAATAAATCTTCGAAGGATCGCCGAAAGAGATGATTGGAGCAAGTTGTTGGAAAATAGTGGTTTAAGTCAAATTTGGTTGGTCTGGTGATTAGGTCTTAACTTAAGGATTTCAAAGTGACTCAAATCAACAGAAAGGAACAAGTGACTTGAGATACTTGCATATACACACTACAACAGTACAACAGAAAGCGTTTTTCTGACACAAGTAAACTGCAGTCAAAAGCAGTTGGAAATACGAGCATTGGAATAAATCCTTTTTCTATCAAACTGTTAAGGGAATCCGAAGAACTATCAGATAGAAAAAGAAATCTGTCAAATATTTGCAGCGGCCAGTCCAAATCCATCAAGGATGGAAAGATCATCAACATTCTATCCAGACATTGCCAGACTATAACAACTGAAGTGTGCTTAGACAAGGTGTTTTTCAATTTTCATGCGTTGGCACTTTTTCGAGTCTTAAGCGACCGAATATGATCAAAGGATGCTCTACTGTCCATGTTAAATGGCATTGGCCTTCAAGACATTATGCAGGCAATGACAAGAAATTATTGCACATGAGTGCAGGCTTCCATGGATGATTTAAAGTTCAAAGAAAAGAAACTAGGGTTTTAAAGGTATTGTTGGGATAATAAGGTGTGCAAAGAGCAGATTAATTTTCATTAAAATTTCATGGAGAGGGAAAATGAAATGGGTGGGAAAAAAAAGGGTATATATATCAAGACATAGTGTGAATACCAATTTGCTTTTTCAGAAGACTGTATCGTTTATGCAACATTTTCTTAAATGGTTCAGTGTACAATTTCATCACTATTGATCAACTGTTGGTTCACAGTATGTAATTGCTTAGAAATATATGTTTTATTGAAAGACAAAAGCAAACATTCGTTTTCGATTTTATAAGGCTTTATCTTTTGTCTGAAATCCTTAGACTAATGCTTCACCCTATACTCTATTAATCAAACCAATTGAAGTCTACAATATTGGAATTCCAAATAAATATCAATTGTGTCCAACTAGATTTAAGGTTGTACGAATTATCTGCCAAGGCGCTATGGTGGTTTGAGCCTGAGATTACTGATCTGGAAATGAAGGTTGTTTTCCATTGAGTTAGATCTTGTTGGCTTTTACGGTTTGTTTACCAAGCCTAGCAGCTATAAACACCAAAAAGTTTCAGACCCAAAAAGAAAAGAAAAAAAAAGATTTAATCATATACTCATTCTTATCACTAAAACTATAAATAAACTTTATACCATTTAATTTCTATAAACAAACGAAAAAAAAACCCCAAAAAATGACAGCTGACCCTATTAAATTTAATTTTGATTATTAAATTACTTTGATATCCTATTGAGTGTTTTGAGTTTCTTTATGAGATTTTGGAGTTAAGTTTGTTTTAAAAAATCAATTGCAGTTTTGTAATTTAAAAGAAGTTAAAAGTCTTTTTGTTATGTTGTAAATGAGTTAGGTGTGTTTCTAAAGTCCATTTCATATAAGGGTTTTTTTTTATAATTTGGATTCCTATATTGGGTATAATAGTGAATCTCCGAAAAAAACAAACACCAAAAAGTTAAAGATGGGCCAACGCTGATAATCAAAACTGTTTATAATCAAACATGGGCCGACTATAGAGTGGACTGTCCTTGGTTTCTCACTGACTTCCACTATTTTCGTTTACCAACCAAAAATTGAGCTAAGGTGGGGGGACCAAACCAACAAAAAAATAAGAGAAAGCTGGCGCTACTTGCTTTCATTTGTTTGCAATTGGGAAATCTTAAAAGAAACGCGTGGAAAATAATAGGGAGGGGACCATTAACCAAACCAAAAATCTTTCTTTGCAGGCGCCTACTACTATCGATATCTAAAGCAGTAGATTTTTGGTGTTTGCTTTTTCAAAGAAGTGTTCTGGCGCATTTAATTCATGCACAGAGAGAGAGAGAGAGAGCTAGCTAGCATGCATATATATGTATATATGTTACATCACAATCATAATGCAAGAAGAAAGTGAAGTGTCCAATAAGGGCGTGCAAATCTGTCTTGCCTTGCTGCTGAGATAGAGAGCTAGCTGTGCCTCACTTACATATGAACCTGCTTAGGGTTAGGTTCTCGAGGAATATTGTTTCTCAAAGCAGTCCATCTTGGCAGCTAACTCTTTTGGCCAGCTGTTTTTTTCTCTCTTCTCTGGAAAAATCAAAATGCAATCATAATATATTCCATACTTTGATGATCATGAGAAGATGATGCTGCATCTTTTTCCCTTGGAAGCCGACTCCGGTCATCCAATGTAATCCTTGTATCTAGTTTATTATGAATAGGACTTACCTAAACATTAGAGGCACAAATCCATCCTTAGCTCAAAGAGTACCAATTGCACCCATGCCATCGACAATGATGTTGCCCCCAAAAATAAAGATAAAGAAAAGGAGTTGAAGGACTAGGTCAACATTTCTATTTGAAGCAGAATTAATTCCAATAAAAATGGGACAACCTCCAAAGCAAAGCATTGTAAGTTGTAACCCTCATGGGCACACAACCCGATACGTATATGCGATGTCTTATATTTCAAATTATTAGGGTTTTTAGATGACGACAATCTGATGCAAAAGAATAGAAAACAGAAGATAATCGATGGCAGACAAATGCTCTACAGTGAGGGGACCGCTTGCGGGTTGATGGAGCACATAGCATTACGAGGGCAAGCCCCACAAAAACAGGATCCGAGTTTTTTGAAGTAGCAAGCTGCCACCTCCGTCTTGAGTTCATAATTGTTGGGTTAACACGTGTAGAACATGTATGTGGAGAGTAAGTGTTGCTATTAGACTTTACATGTGGACAAAAACCTGCCTGTGATATCACGAAGGAAATTGCAGTCTCACCTCAAAAACCCAATTGAGAATGGAGAAGTAATTCAACTCCTTATGAGCGCTTGTTGGATTTCTCAATTTTCCTAATGTAGGACATTTCTTCAAACAAGGATAAAACTTTCTTTATTATTGTGGGGTATTTGTAACTTCTAACTAATAAATCTTAATCATCGTGTTTTAAGGAGCTAGGATTTTATAACTTTCTTATAAATTGCATTAGTATATTGCAATATAAATTTCCAATTGTTTACACCAGAATCAACAATCAATAAGAGCAAGACACGTGGATAAAAGAGAGCATCGGCAAGGAAACCCACAGCAGCTAGGCCTACCGATTGCGTGATTAGGGCAAGATCACTCTCTGGACACGTGGAGCGTCCATAGTGAATGTCAATGGTCTCACATCGAAATTCTACACCACATGCACGCCTCCCAATGCTTATAAAAATGGACACAAGTCCCAAAATGGAGGTAACTGGAACTTTCGGTATACTAGCCATCGCTCTATCCAAATTATTTACTAAATCCTTACTTAAGTATCAGAGAACCTTCGACTGGTACCACACCGATGCCCTAGGTCTTACCAAGTGTTTCTTATCTTGCATATCAGGCGCTCCTATCGAGGCCCAGAGCATTCCTAAGGCCCAAACGTCACTAAGTTGAGCCCAAAAACACCAAACCACTTTTTCGCATCAACACCAATACTCATATGATTGATGGCTTTAGAAAATGGGAGCAAAGGAAAGCACTGGAAGATAGATTGCTTTATGTCAATGTTATCACCTCCTCCATATGATCGATGAAGTTAATACTTAGTCAATGTAATGGCACAAGAAGACTGGATGATGATCATTCACAAATTTCACGAGAGCTAGCATATATATATATATATATATATACATATATAGACAGAGAGAGAGAGAGAGTAATAATTTTTTCTTTAAAAGCCTAATAATAGGGTTTTGCTTTATTAAGTTACTTTCACCGTCCATCATATGGCCTTGTCTTGATCCCCATCACGTTTTCCTCATCAAATACTTTGCACATTGAGATCCAATTAAATTAAGCACAGGATTGACAAGTGTTGGATCAAATTTTTTTTATAAAATTAAATTAGTCTCATTCAATATCACTGCAACTTTATCCATGACATGAAAATGAGAGAGAGAGAGAGAGAGAGAGAGATGCTTGACCTTAGGCCACATGTACATACAAACTACACATCAATCATCAATAGAGTGCACACATCATCTTCATCATGAAGAGAGAAGTTGAGATGGCTAATCATGTCTTTCAAACGATGGAACACTTATTTTGCAAGTTCCACGTGACCAGGTAAAAAGGTAAGAAGAAGAAGAAGAAGAACAATGCCCTTAATATGTTTTTTTCAAAAGTAATTGTAATAAAATATTTAATCAAAGAGCAAAAGTATGATTAATAAGATAAGAAGAAAATGTCAATCATGTGCGTGTCGGGAATATATGTAGAAGGAGGAGCAGGTAGAGTCGGCAGAAGGCGTCGTCTCTTTCATTGCACGAATCCAACTTGGGTGGAGCCCACAGTTTCCTCTCCTTTTATGTCTTCTTTATCTCTGTTCGATGTTTATACACACTAGCTCACCTGATTTTTGTCATCAAAGAAAGATGCACAAGGGCTTTACAAATTACACACAGATTTTTGTTTTGTTTTTATTTTACCATGCCATTTAGGACATAGGTGATGTTTGAAATTGGGTGGCATGAATGGAACGAAGAATCTTTTTATATAAAAAAATTAAATTTTTTATAAGACCTTCCTCATTGAAAGGGACGATAACAAACTAAACTCACACACACTACACAGATGTTTCCTCATCTTGATTATCCATAGATTCAAAACAATTTTGTAGCATCGAGGTTAGGTCAAGTGGTGAGTGAGGGTTTGAGTAAATAAACTAGGAAAGAGACGATGATTTTGACAAAGTGATACTATATTTCACATCCTCGTATATATATATATATATATATTAATCTCAACATATATCACATCATGATACAGTACTTTCTATACCAGGGAAGTTAAATTGATACCACTAATTGCATGGGCCATGCCAAACTAGTTCATATCACTTAGACTCTTCTATTATCACGAAAATGACCTTTTTGTCCTCTTGCGTTTAATAAGACTTTTTGCAACTTCAACAGCTATCTGTATTGACTCACACTGATCTGCTACAGTCGGCTCTACCGAACCCAACTCTGCGATTACTCAGATCAAATTCCACCCATTGATTCTGCTGATGAAAATTCCCAATTATATTACTCGCCGCACCAAGCTTGCTGGACTGCCCGATTGCCACGCAGCGGACCCCACCACCGACATCAGCTAAAATTTGTTCTTTGGGCGTCACAATCTCCGCTCCTTTTTCAAACTCAAACACCATATCTCCTATCAGCCGTCCGATCTCCACGTCATGACCGTCGAAACACATGTCGGCTACCCCCGAGTACACGTAGCCCTTTTTTAACCTCGGTCCCACCAGTCTCACAATCTCTTCCCTCACCTTAGTATAAGCCTCGTCCACAAAGTACGTGAACTCGGAGCCCGAATCGATCATGGTCTGACCCGCCCCGCTCGGGTCGTGCCGGAAAACAGAGGGTAAAATACTTAACTTTTTCCCGCCAATTCTTATCCCCAACATTACAACTGTATAGGCAAGGGGGTCCAAATTGGGCATGCGTTGACTTGGATCAAAAGTCAACATGTCAACGTATCGGAATCCCGCGGAATTCGGGTTGTTTCCCAAGTAAAAAGTCCCGGTTGGCAGATTAGACCCGGTTTGAGCCGGGCGGGCGGGTATGCAGTAAGAAAACTTTGTGATTTTGGCTTCGGAAGCAAATGAAACCCGCCCCCGGTTCATACCCAAAATACCTTCGCTATCACTGGTGTCCTTAGCGCATCCAAGGATCAAGGGAGGGGTACTTACGGAAGGAGAAAAGGTAAATTTTTCTCGGACGAGATTGCCCTCGGCCAAAGTACCATCTGCATAGAAGTAGGAGTAGTGGCAGAGTTTGTTTTGGTCGCAAGAGGTGGGGAGGGTAAAATCGGGAACTCGGGGTTTGCAAATAGGGTGAGTACAAGGCAAGACAGAGAAAGTAGAGGAGAGAGAAGGGTCAAACGACGCCATCGGAGGAGGTGGGGGCTTTGACTGGGTCTTCTTGTGGCACTGAATCCATGAGAGCTGGCTGCCAGTGTCCAAAACCATCTGCTGGGTCTGTGGAGGAGTGCCTATGGGGAGAGAAACAATCGGAGCCATTGAATACTTGAAGGAGAGCTTGTGGTTGTACGATGTGAGTCTTGGGATTCGCTTGGAGTTTGAAATGAGAGAGGCATGATGGAGAGGTTTGGATGTGTTTGGAGAGAGAGAAAGTTGAGAAGTAGTGAGAGGGAAAGAGAGAGAAAAAGTGGTGTTGCTCAGGTACTTGTTCTCTTTGGCTGAAAGAGAAGGAGAGATGAGGAAGAAGAGAGATATTAGGAGCATGGTTTTTTGAGAGAGAGCCATTAGAGATAAAGAGGTGGGTGGGGTTTTGGTACAGTGGGGTTGTGGGAGGCGGGGTAGTATTTATACCACTGGAATAATGACCCGGAGGGAAAAAGATAAAAAAAAAGGAAAAAGGAAAGGGAGGAACAACAAAGAAACGCCAAAAGAGAGGAGAGAGAGAGAAACAAAAGCATGGCAAAGTGTACAAGCGCGTTTTCTTAATTGAGCAGTTAAGAGTAGGGATCATATTCGACTGTTTATGTATTAAATTGCATGGTGATATGATGATGATGGCGACGGTGGGCAGCAAAGCATCCCTGTTTTCTATCTATCCAGATATAGATTTACGTACGCACACTGATTTACAGTTAATTTTTATGGCGTTTTGCGTTTTGCGTTTTGTATTGGATCCCAACGTTACGTTTGCGGGATTGACCAATAGTCAATGACCTTTATTATTCATCAGGTGACTAAATTCTTCAACTGAATGATGACCACGCGTTGGTGGCAATTAGAGAGAGAGAAGTTTCACTCGGATGGTATTTTATTGATGAAGAAGGATGAACAAGCATAAAAATCGGACCATGTCCTAGAAGATTAGGCGTATCTCTACATATATGGACTTGATCGTCGGACTAATTAGGTAATATATCCTCTCAACCGTGAGCGAGAGAAAGAACCTTGAGCACCCCCCATCTGTTGGCGTGACTAGTGGACCTACGATTACTTTGCTTATACTCCAAGGATTCTTAAATTAAATATATACAAATTTATAAATAAACCCAATCCTAGACATGTATTTATAAAAAAACTCAAACACTAATTAAACATAGAAACACACCCAAAATCAACCCCAAAATCAACAATTGTATATTTTTGGGTGTGTTTATAAATGGGTTTTGAGTGTGTGTAATGATGGGTTTTGGGTGTGTTTATAAAGTGTTTTGGGTGTTGGGTTTTTTTTATAATTTCAGCCCCCATTTTGGGTGTTTTAGTGAAACTCCCTTAAATATAATTAATTTACTTTAATTCATGATTTCCTACTGTAAATAGAATTAAGATTTATTACTTTCCTACAAGAATTTATTGTATATAAATACAACCGAGAATACACAGAAAATTCCCACAAACAATATTCTCTTATCAGTTTCATATTTTGACAAAAAAAAAAAAAAAAAAAGTTTAAATTAGATAAGTCACTGTGAATGACTCTGAATTTTTCCTTCATAGACAAATTTCTATCGTTGAATATGTTAGCGAGTCCTTACTTAGTTAGGATTTTAGTTCCTTATTTAGTTAGGTTTTTTTGTTACTTGTCAATTCATTTAGTTCTATTGTAATTGAGATTTATTTCCTATAGTAGTTTGGATTTATTTCATATGTTATTTAAGGTTAATACATTTTTGTACTTCTTTATAAATACGTTCACATTAGAGAAGAATAAAAATATGAGCATTTCTGACAAATATGAATATAACTGAATATTTGTCTTACTTTGTTTGACATAATCTCATCCAAAAGCGCTAAAAAGAAAAAAGGAAAATAAATTATTGGTACAATAGATAGATTATAACTATGTCAACGATGATTTGGTCTAGTGATACTCATTTATTCAATTAACGGTGATTCTAATTTCAAACCTCATCAACGACAATTGTTGAATAACAGATAAAGGACAATGAAAAAAAGATAATTATTTTGTCATTTATCTTCTAAAACAGAGTATTAGATCATTATTGGTTTAATGCTTTCCCCCGCCCCTAGTTATATTGTATCATAGACACTTGAACTAGCACAAAAACGACACAATTCTATCAGTGTCTTGTAGGGAAATGTCACAAATTTGCTTATCTATTTGATTTTCATGTCTGGTAGCTAGGCCTTATAATATCATTAATCAATCTACAATTTGCAAACACTAGAAAATAAAAATGTCGCATGTTTGGTGTCGAATCTCAACATATCTAACTCTTAAAACAAATAATATGATAAGACTCACGGGTTATGTGTGTATGATTAGATTGGTTTTAGCAATAAATACAAAGTATATGTGTTTTAATTCGAGAGGCAGAATGCTTCAGTGTCTATCTAAATGCCACATTAATAAATTGCACATAAAACAGAAAGATGAATATAAAAAACGCATGGAGCTAATAATGTTGCATCCACCCAACAAAAAAAAGAAAAAGAAAAGAAATTTGATTCCATCTACTGCACCAAAGAAATGGTGCCTCGTTGTAAATTGCATATTATAGAAGGCAATATTGCTTAAATAAAATAAGCTTTATCTACCATGGAAAAGACCTTGTTCCATCTACTGTGCTAAAGAAATGTTGCACACACACACAATTATGATGTCGTGGGGATTCAAACTTGAGACCTCCGATTTGCAAATCAAGACCTTTTTCCATTTGGTTAGGCCCCTTGTCATTGTCATGTGCTTTATCTTCTCAAAGACAATAGTGCCCAATTAAAACCATATACTAATATTTGTATAATATGCCAATAACAATAATGATGGAACAAATTAAAAAATTTATGTTGGAATAAATATAGGTGCAAAAGCACAGGGCACTGATGAAATAAACAAATAGGCAATAGAACGGCGCATGCAATATCTTTGTTTTTCATCTCCAAACCCTTATGAATTCTACCTTTGACCAACGCTACACTCACTAGTTTGTTTATTAATATGTATTTTTTTTTATACAAACGATTGGAGGAAAAGAATTTACACAAATATTCATTTGGCACGTGGGAGTTTCAAACCTCTGTCCACATGGATGGATATGAAAGAGTTCAATCAACTGAGCTATACCTGATTTTTTTTTCTTTTTCAAATTTGAGTTTACTTAATCTCACTTAATCTCATTTACTGTTAGCAGATAAAATATTGGCATGTTTATTATTTGATGATTATTGCGAAAGTAAAACAATTGGAATCTCTGTTACTCAAATTAACAACGGATCAAATTAGATAACTTCTCAGGACCTCAACCCTTGTGCTGTTCAGGCCCTTCATACCTGCTCTGCAAGGCATTCCCTCATCATGAGCGGCTGTTTGAACTTGACATCCGTGAATTGTGCCCAAGCTATGTACCGTCCCGCCCAAGCTCACCGCACGGCTAACACCCTTCTCATTCGACTCGTTCAGCTGAGGAATGATGATTGGGATAAGTCTAAAGTGTGTTGGAAGGGTTCGGATCATAAAACTTCAACTCAGAGAGGGCCTATACAAAAGTGTGGATCCCTAATTCAAGCCCCCTAAATAATTCCCTAGGAGAAAACTAGTCATTTAATTCTCATCTTCACACAAGACCAAAATTGAAGATGAATATTTAGCAAAGAGCATGCTAATTTATGATTTTACATGCCAAACCTAAAAGTTGTCATCCACAAGCTCACTTGAAATAGTTGCACAGACAAGTTAAGCTTGCATTTCCTTCTATACAAGTTATACTCCAGGCATTGGGAACTGGGTGGTAAGAGCTTCAACTCTTCTCTGCAGATCCAACACTCGATCCTTTAGGGAGAATTCAGGTGAAGCTACAAACTTCATAAAATCTTGGAGCTTTGATCCTGAGACTGCGCGTTTAGCATCAATTGTTATCTGCACACCCTCATGAATGTAGTCTGCAACAGCTATGAAATCTTTCTCAGTGAATCCTCTTGTTGTCATGGCAGGTGATCCAATGCGAATGCCACCGGGCACTACAGCACTTTTATCGCCTATTTCATCAAACATCACAAGTGTAAGCCAAATAGCTGAAAGACAAATAAAAACCACTACTACACAAACAAAATACGATAGGACCTTCAAAACTAGGCAAGTACCCCTTAGGCCTAAATAAGCCTCAAACCATAAAGGTCTGAAACGCTTAGGGTCCATCTGGTAAAATTATGTAAATGGCTTGATTATAATATTAGAACCAAAAGAAAACACATGCCTAGATTTGAATCAAAAGAAAACACATGCATTTCATATGATCACTTGATTATTTCAAATCCACTGCAAACAAATTGTATCTAGTTGGTTCAAATACATATTCCATGTAAAGCTTTCATTTACTAATTTAGCTTTATTCTCAAATCCAACATTTTACAAGTCATTTCAGCCTAATAGATCCTTACACTCACCAGGTACTGAATTCTTGTTAAGGGTGATAGAAGCCTTGTCAAGAATTTTCTCCACTCGAGCTCCATCAATACCCTGTTAATAAAGAAAATGTCAAATAACATTGGAAAATTAGATACAGTTATGAACTAATGCAAAGGATACAATCATAAATTTAATGCGGAACCTGTAAATTTGATAATACCCACCCAACTAACTAACCCCATCCCCCCCCACCCTTCCCCCGTGCGCGTGGGGGTTCAAGCCAAGTAAACGTTAAAACTAGTTAAGTCATCTAAATGCTGTGCTTTTAACCCAAAAAAAAGGCAAAATAGGAAGCAATGCTAAACAATAGCTAAACGTCCACATTTCAGGACAAGTTCTCATACAAGCAACAATAATAATAAAAAAACTTAAAAACAAATAAATTAATCAACAATTTAGGAACTTACTAAAGGCCGCAGATCCACAAGAACCAGATGGTTATCACTTCCACCAGAAACTAGTTTATACCCAAGTTCAGTCAATCGGCTTGCAAGAGCCCTACAATTAGAGACCACCTACAAGGTAGAGTATCCAGACTTAGGACATGATTTGGACCAGTTTTACACTGAGGACAGCATAATTGCAGTACCTTATTCTGGTAAGCCTTAAATTCTTGGGACTGTGCATACTTCAAGCAAACTGCAAGGCCCCCAATAGTGTGGTTATGGGGACCACCCTGCATAAAGAACTCAAGCATTTATCCTTTTTACATCGAAATTCGAAATATAAATGCTGAACTTATAGAAACAAATAAATGATCAGGTATAAATCAGATTTCTTATCATGAAACAAGTACAACTAACCTGTAAACCTGGAAAAACAGCATTGTTGATGGCAGATTCTAGATCAACCCCAAGAACTGGATCTTTCTTGAAGAAGATCATTCCACCTCTTGGACCTCTCAAAGACTGAAGAGAAATGTATTAAATTTGTCAGATCATCCAAATATGGATTACAACAAAGGAAGCACATGATAAGGCTATTTATGAAGTATACGCAATTATGTGAACATTTGGGATTTGAAAAAATTTAGTGAAATATAAATACACGAGGTTGAACAATACCTTGTGTGTTGTAGTGGTCACAATATCGCAGTAGTCAAAAGGATTTGCAAGCACAGAAGCAGCTACAAGCCCACTTATGTGAGCCATATCCATCATAAGAAAAGCACCAACAGCATCCGCAATCTTCCCATGTAAATTCAACGTAATTCATCAGTTGCCGAAGAAAAACAGTGTTTATAAATGCTAATGAATTCCATATCATTATGCATATGGAAATTAAGACTGAAAACACTAACCTTCCTCATGCGAGGGTAGTCAAAATCTCGAGGATAAGCACTAGCCCCGGCAATGATGAGTTTTGGTTTAAATCGGTCAGCCATTTCCTCAAGCTTGTCATAATCAACCAGACCTAGGTATAGTTTTTGTTTTTTAAAGGAAAAAAAATCAACATCATCCCAAAAGAATAACCATTACATCCTTAGTAAAGCTTCAGACAACATCTTTCTTATCCATAACCAAAATGCAGCACCTGTGGATTCATTGAGTCGGTAAGACATGGACTCAAAATAAATGGATGTGCCTGATACCCGTCTTTTAGGAGTCATGAAACCATGAGACAAATGTCCTCCGTGAGACAAGTCCAAACCCTAAGTTACAGGCACATGTTAGTAGCTACCAATAAGTAAGAGTAATACAAAGCCAAAAGGACAACTTACCATGAGACGGTCATGAGGTTTAAGAACTGCGGTATAAACCTCGAAATTAGCAGGAGAACCAGATAATGGTTGAACATTAACACCCCACTTCTTTCCATCTAAGTGAAATGCATCTAGAGCCCTTTTTTGGCAAAGTGTTTCAAGCTCATCAATGTGCTCATTGCCACCATAGTACCTGAAATGTATAATCAAACAGTGAGCTACACCAAGCATAATTATTTTAATGAAAGGAACCTATTGAACTCACATAACTCTAAGTCTGAGTATCTATACCTTTTACCTGGTAATCCTTCTGAATACTTGTTCGTGAGACATGAGCCAACTGCCTCCATAACTGCCCGATAAGTAAAATTCTCTGAGGCAATAAGCTCAAGGCTCTTGAACTGTCGCTCCTTCTCCATTTCAATAATAGCACGCACCTCAGGGTCAGCCTCACTTAACCCATTGTCTACAAAACTGCTTCCATTACCTGTAAATCAAATAGTACAATTCCTGAACAAGTCAGACATAATTCTTGCCACTAACCAATGTTGCTTTCACACTTCATTAGAAGTTGTGAAATATCGAGGCTGACTATACGTTTTCTTTTAAAGCTGTTTTTTCATAAGGATTATTCTGAAAAAAGAATTGAGTTATCAAACTATGAAGTTATACTGAGTAGTGATTACAAAACCTCCAAAGATGAATACGCACAGCATCAAATCCAAGCATGATAATGGGATATCATTCTAGTAGAAGCAGAGTTAAAGGAATTTTTTTTAGTAAGTGAAATAGAAATTAAAAATTCTATTATAACACCATAACCTTTGCAATACTCGAAAGTATTCCTACCCAAGAAAATCACAGAAAAAAATCTTAAGATACATTTTCAATATGAATTATAAATGGAACCATAAATAAATAAAAGTAATTGATATTGGTTCAAGCGTTGGAGTATAATTACCACCAATTTCAGGCAAAGTCACAGAGACAGAAGAGGATGGCCTTCCAGCAACCAAGCTTCCTTCAATGTAAGAAGAAGAAGATCTAACGGGCTTCACACAAGTGAGCTTTAGTTTATGTGAAAATCCAGTACCGATAAGCCCCTTGTTTGGAAAAATTGTTCCTTTGGTCCAAGTGGGCTGTTGAAGAGAACCCATCACTGCAGCTCCACCACAAGCCTGCATCTTTGCTTCCAAATACTATAATACCTCACAAGCTTCCCTACACATTCCAAAGAAAACTCTGAGCGGTGAGCACAAGTATAACATACACATGATATGAATACATAAAAATTGTATACGGAGTTCCAAGTTTGTCATAAATGATATAAAAATTGTATTGAAAAGTAGTGATCTTCATAGTAAATGTTTTCCGTATGCTTAACACTTATAATTTGTTTATATGGGTACAGAGAGAATTCGAAAAGGAAATGTTTTCCCAAGCTGATGAAGCACTAATAATTTGTTGAAAATGGCTGCTTTTAAACCGGTGGCGGAACCGGGATTTCAAAGTGGGCTGAGTTGAACTTAGATGCTCTTTATTTTCTTAGTTACAAAGTTCTAAGAGAGAGAAGAGAAATATAAACCTGGAGCAGTACAGCGGCGGCCTCGATCGCTGAGGAGAGGGCGAGAGAGATGGAATAGAGAAGAAGAAGCAGATAAGGGAACAAGTCGTAAAGGTGAGAAGAGGAGACAGCCAGAGAGAGGTTGAGAAGAAAGTGAAGAAGAAAATATGAAGCGGGTCGGCGATGAAAATTTTATATAGTGAGTGGAACGGATTCACGGATTGGGGTTAGGAAACAGAAATCAGGCCGTAAAAGATTTGATTTTTTTTAATTTCTTGTTCTAATTATTATTTACTTTTGGGCCTAAAATTATAGCCATGTTCTCGGGTATTAAGCTTATGAATTTCAGGTAAATTGTAGCAATGTTAATGTTCTCAGGTATTAGACCTATTGACCTTTTTGGTGGGTATTCTGTGCGGCACATGTCAGTTTTCACTGTCTATGATGGTCCTTAATACAAAGAAAATGATGAGCGTCTTGGTCTTGACTTCGTCAAACGATAAAGGCCGAGTTAGGAACATTTTCTCAGCTGTTGGGTTCTTAGTCTTGGCAACAAGACTACTTGATTTACGGCGAGTATTTGCCATTTGGTGCCTGGTGCTCGGCTGCTAAGAGCATTTCCAGCAAGGGGTCCAAGGGGAGGGCTGGGAGGGATTTGGGGTAAAAACTTGTTTCCAGCAGTGGAGGCAGGCCCGGGTAAGATGGTGGGACCCAGCAAAACTGGCTGGCCCGAGGACAGGGTTGGCCCGAGCTCCAGCCAGGGCTGGCCCGTGCTGACGTCATCGTGACGCCAGCGTTACAGTGTCACCAACAATTACTTGCCATGTGTCGTGTCCTGGGCTCTCCTATCATAATTTTTGCTCTAATCCAACGGCAGAAAATATTTTTGTAATAAAAAATTGAAAAAAAATCTGAAAAAATTGAAAAAAATACCAAAAAATTACTCTCTTTTTTTTATCTCTATACCTTATTTCCATTTTCAACATTTAAGTAAATGTCTTTGTCCTTTTACTTTTATTTGTTTTTATATTACTCCATTTACTTAAGTTTACAATGTAAATAAGGAAGTACCCCCCATTTGGATTCAAATAAAAATACTAGAAAATCAAATTCCCACCAAATCAAATATGAAAAATCGGTTTTAGTGCAAAATACGATTTAGGCTAAAAATGATGGCTCATTAAGTCAATATATACTTCATATTAAAATCTCATAAAATCAAGTTTTCTTATTTGATGTGTAAGGAATAAAAGCCGCCAAAAATTATCTTGAGAAAATGATTATTCCGAAAAACCATTTTTCATACTTAGTCAATATTGCACCTCCGCTTTTAACACTTTTAACACCAAATCCTCATAAATTTTTTTTTCTATAAATACCAACCAATACAACTAATAAAATAAAATCTTATCTGAAAATATTATCAGATAAAATAAAATCTTGCCTTTCATTTCTTAGTTTGCTTGCCTTTCATTTCATTGTATTTTTTTTGTTTTGTTTTAATAATTTAGTGGTCATTCATGTATTTTATTTTATTAGTTGTATTGATTTATCTGAAATTTGAATTTTGAAATTTATATGAAATTTGAATTTTGAAATTTATATGAAATTTGAAACCAAAAATCTTATCCGATATGAATAGTATTGACACGTAGGAACCCAAAAATCTTATCCAAGAATATTATCCAAATCAAATGTTTAAGTAAACAAAGTTGTGAAAAAAACAAAAAAATGAATAGTATTTGCCATGGCAAGCCTAAAACTGCTGGAAACACACTTTGCTGGGGGGGCTAGGGCAGCCACTATTCATGTGAATAGTAGCCGCCCTAGGGCTCCCCTTGCCATGGCAAGGGGCTAACTGGTGGAAGTGCTCTAAGAGATCTCTCACGTCCCTTAGAAACACAATGAATCAAAAGAGCTACAAGAAAAAATGGATTGTATGGTGCTCAAACGGACTCTGTGAAGAGTATAGCTACTTGTTGATATATTGAATGAATGGTTACAATGGTGGTGCTCAAAAACTCTTAAACAAACTTAAGAATTATTTGTGATATCCTACGTTGAATCCTAAATAGTGATTAAAAAAAAATTCCTAAGATTTGATTAGGAAGTGCATTGAGAAGCATTTCCGCTTGATTTTTGTTGAAAGATTGATGATGCTTAATAATCGGAATGTCTTGCTATTTATAGACAAAGTTGATGCCTTTTAAAAGGTGCCAAGACTCTCAGCCACCACCCAATTCTTTGCGTGAGCCGCCTTCCTACTTCCGATTCTCACCTTGGTCACAAGTCCCAAAGTTCCTTTCCTAACTAATTCTTCTTTTCAAGTTTTGAGAAGTTGTTCGATGTCCCATCATTCTTTTTGCCTTATGTTTTAAAGTCCATATATCGAGGTAGTGCATGTGAAGACTCTGATCAATCGGTGCCTGCTAGTTTGCTCGATTGTTCTCATTATGGCCGAGAGAAACCATCGAGTTTTGACTGATTTAGCTTTGACTTTGTCTATTGGGCCAAAAATTTGGGGTGAATCCATGATTTGGGCTAAGCCTTTTTACTTAAGCCAAGGTTTTTGAGTCACGGCTTGGGTTTGTAAGCCTTGCCCTTTGGTTTTGCTTTTGGGCCAAATCACTTCTATCTTTTGCCCAAATATGACTTAATGGGCATTCCAATGTCATCTCCTCTCATGGGCCAAAAGAGAAAAACTTGGGCACAAACAAAACCGTCTCATTAATGGGGTATTAGTTGGATTGACCCAGGCTTTTAGCATGCTTGCAAGTGGTCCATGGTACCCATTTGTGTGAGTTTCCCCCTCCTCTTCCTAACTTTGGCCCCCAAAAAAAAAGGTATTAGACCATCTCCAAGTCAAGCTTCCTACGGACCCAAATTTGGGAAATGCTACAGTACTCAAGAATTGGGTTACAAATTTGGCCTAAAACCGACCAAACCAAACCCGTGCCCATTAAGTTGGATTGGGTTCCATTTGACAATGTCTAGATTTTATCATACCTTAGTCTTTGAGAACACAATCTTAAAATTACAATGAGTTTTTATCATAAATACCCAAAATTTACCTATTAAATTCATAAATGTCAATTTTTTATTATAAAAATTTCAAATATAGCAAAAAATGCAATTAAAAATACTTAAATGCCCTTAAATTTAAAACCCAGATAAAAACCTAAAAAAACAAAACCAGTTCTTCATTTCTATGTCTTTCCTTCTTCGTTTCTTAAACATGATTTGAATTAGGAATTGAAATATACATGATAATATTGGTAACAGCTGCAGACTCTTTCTGCAGTAACCAGCATATGGGCAAGCAAATCAAACATAAGCTTTAAACTTTCTCATATAGCCTACCACACTGTCTGTCAACAAAAAAAAAAAAAAAAAAAAAAAAAAAAAAAAAAAAAAAAAAAAAAAAAACCTGTCCACTGCTACTCTACTCAAAATTTCCTTCATATACAAAATAATAGAGCTAATTAATTTGGCCTATTATTTCTTATTATTATAATACTTCAGATTTTGTCTGGTTTTGTTGTTAAATAGGCACTATTAATCACCAGATGCAACTCCCCAGCTTCATCATTCTAAGCTTTTTCCTTGCCCATCTTATATATTCTTATTTGTAAAGAAAATTCGGACCAACAAAAAGTTTGTACAGATAATCAATTTTTACTGGTGAGAAAAAAAAAAATTTAACCACATCCCTCCCTCTTTGAACCGATGCGAAGAAAGAGTTTTTATTTTTATTTTTTTGGTAATTAAAAAAAAGAGTTTTGACTTTTAGGTTTACGAGGATTTTAATTTTGAAGATATTTTAGTCTATTTAAGTGAGATTTTTTCTATATTTGAAAGCTTTTATAAAAACTCACATTTATAAATTCGGGTAAATTTATGATTAAAATTCAATTGGGTTTGCTGATTTGGTTTCCATGAACAGCGGCATCAGATGGGAAACCCAAATAGTCAACATCTACAAGCTCAGTGATTTGAGTCATTTTCAGAGAAAAAAAACTTCAAAACGACGACGTTTCTTGTTAACCATTACACTAATGCACCATCATGAGCACCAGCACCTTGGCTATCTGTGTCAGTCGTCATTTAGTCAACAAAGCTGAAGGCTGAAATTGACTCTCCTTTTGGTCCCGTAAGGTAAATTTCTGGGTTTCCTTTATCATTTTCTGCTTCACAACCTGTTGCATTGAAAATCTATCATATCTCTCTCTCTCTCTCTCTCTCGGTTGTGTAATTGATTTTTTTGCTAAGTGTATCTAAGCACCGATTTCAGTTTGGATGTTCTAGTTTATATTTCCTTTATACATAATAAAAATTAAAATAAAATAAAACAAGTAGAATATTGTCTTCTCCACTGCCCTCTGCAGATTCTCCTTCTGTAAACCTAGCGTCATATTGATTGACCCAAATAACAGTTTGGGCATGTTAAGACAGTTTGGGGAAGTTGGGAGCTATATTTGTGGTAAAAGCATGTTGCTTTTCTTGTGAATTTAATCCCTCCCAGTACAAGTCAAGCTCTAGTTCTATGATTATCCTCAGTAGTTTTATACAATTCTTGTTTGATGGTTTTAGCTTTAAGGAGAAACGGGTGTTCTTTATGCCCTTCCCTCCGTTTGACTTTTTTGATATCAGGATCAGTCATTAGGAAAAGCCAATTCTTGGAAAGCATTCTAAGAAGATATTTATTTCTTGTGTGAGCCACTCCTAATCAAAGTTTGGTTGGGGCCTCCTTATCCAGATCTTAGTGGTAACTTAACATTAATGTTGAAGGTAGACTGGATTTCTGACTTGACCATAATCTTCCTTTTCGTCTTCCACCTCTGTTCCTTCCTCATTCTCTCTCTTCTATTTCTCTCCTTTTAAGTTTCGTGGATTTGGTTGGGTGCATTCCAAGAACCAGTTGGCCATGGTCCATCCAAGTGTGATAGGTTGGTAGGTTGGATGTAATCACATGGTTCATGAACCATTGAATCATCCAATTGCGAATTTTTTATCTCTGGATTAGTATGTTACTTGGCTGATCCGTTTAAGGGGTTCAGTGACAAAGCATTTTGCCATTGGATGAGAAGTAGTGCAAGTGGCTGATCAGCTATGGCTTAGTGATGTAGCAAGGTGGGCTTGATAAGTGAGTTGTGGCCAAGGAGGATGTTTGGGTGAGGAACTCAGGTGATCATATAATCAAGTACAGTATAGAAATGGTCTTTAAAAATCAAGGGTGTGTGCTAGAGAGGTGCACCATCATGTTGTTGTTAACCCTTTACCAGTAATGCCACATCTAAGAGAAGAAAGCATCGAATCCTCTCTTTGCTATGGTTAAGATATCCCCTGCTATATCTGCTGTTGAGAATCCTCTTCCAAGGAAGTCTTCTTTTTTTTCTTTCCCCCCTCTTAAAGTCTATCTAATTATTGCTTTTATCTTTGAAATGTCAACTATCTTCTTATTCAGAATGGAAAAGGAGAAAGGAAGAAATTGAACAGGAGGAAACTAGAATAAGATCAACTTGAATGAACTGGAAATTGCAATTGCAGATGTAGGTTCCATTTTGCAACAAAATTTTCTGATGTTCTGTTTCTTGACAGGTCAGAGCGGGTGCATTTAGAAATTAGAAGAGGTAATCCTAGTCATTGGCTCTGTTGAAGAATTAGAATCTTGAGGCATGGACTCTGAGATGGTAGTGCATGAAGGTGGGTGCCATTGCAAGAAAGTAAGATGGCGAGTGCAAGCGCCTACCGGGGTTGTGGCTTGGAGTTGCAACTGTTCGAATTGCTCTATGAGGGGCAACACTCATTTTATTGTCCCTGCTGACAGATTTGAGCTTTTGGGTGATTCTGAACAGTTTCTTACTACTTACAGCTTCGGTACTCATACAGCAAAGCATAAGTTTTGTAAGGTTTGTGGGATAACTTCATTTTATTATCCACGCTCCAACCCCGATGGCGTTTCCATCACATTTACGTGTGTTGATCCTGGAACACTAACTCATATTGAGGTTAAGTATTATGATGGGAAAAATTGGGAAACCTCACACAATCAAACAGGAATTGCTTCTCAGTCGAAGGGTTGAAGAAATGATTCATGTTGGTGATATCAAATAAGCATTAGCAACAAATAGAAACAACTTTTCTAGTGTGGAAGTTGATGTTCGTCATTGTGTTGCTTGCTCGTAAGAGTTAATCAAGGGCATCGTGTATCTACTGCTTTTCCAATCATGTATCTGGAACCATGACTTGTGTGTAATGCTTCCTTCTAGTTTTTGCTTTGTTTTTGTTTTTGTTCTTTGGCCAAACTATTATGTCCATTTGTAAATATTCCATTTTTAGTGTGAGAAAAGGAAAAATTAGTAAAAACTCCCTGTAACTCAGAAATTTATTATTCTTAGGCCGTAAATGGGTTCTATACTATAACCCAGAAATGGAGGGCTTAAAGCTAAACAACAAAAATAACAGATTTTGTTTTTTGGGTTTACTGCGAAAGCCCCCCAAAAAAAAACCACACCAAAGGCCAGCTCCAATACAGAACAAACAGACCCCCCCAACCCCCACAAAAAAAAAAAAAAAACACCAAACTCCTAGAGACATCAGAAAAGCCCCAAAGAAGTCATCGTTTCCTTTGCATGACTTATGTTGGGATCAATCAATCTGCACATTCTTTGAGGAATTTGTGAAGGCACTTTTCTATTTCTAAGGACATGCCAACAAGGAGGGCCAAAAGTTTGAAACAATGCATGTTTATAGGGACAGAATTATGTTGATCTCCGCCATGTTAGGAAGCTAAACTTTTGTTGTTGTATGGAAATGGAATGGAAGAGGGAATAGGATCATTGGCTTCACCCGCAACTAGCAAAAGCATAATTGACAAAATCACAACCACAACAACCACCAACATGCTATTTCTATCCATCTCTCCTTAGGGTTTCTTTTTTTCTTGCTTGGAAGTTGGGATAACTACTCAAGCTTTTATAGAAGACTTATTATGGTGTACTTTTTAACGTACTGTAAATATATATTTACATGAGTGAAGGTGGAAGAGCACAACTAACAAAAGTAATATTATAAACTATTCTATTGTATGGAGAAAGAAATTGAACTTGAGTGCGAGTGAGCATATATACACACCTGAACCAACTGACATAACTCACATTTGTAGACTAATACTATTAATTAGTACTAGTCAGTCTAATATAATTTATGTATTACAATTAGTACATCAAAACTAATATTTGCATTGGAACTAGTGAGTCTAGTGTAACCCAATATAGTTTAATAAAAGTTGGAATTTACCAAATTATTGAATGCATGATTAGATCCAGATCCCTTTCCCGCTTGTGCTTGGGGGGAAAATTTTGTCCGACTACTCCGAACTGTATGTCATTGGCTGGAGAATTTGAGCTCTCAGCACAACACAACCATTTCTTCCTTAAAAAAAAAAACAAACAATTTTTCTAAATCTTTTTCGGTTTTAAATTATCCGATTTTCAGATTCTAAAATGCAGTTAACAAATAAAAAAGTTGATTTGGTTTTCACCATACCAAGGGGCAGCCCTAGAAAGAGAGATGGGATCATTGGCTTGCAAGTGAACTTGCAAAAAATTAAATAAATAAAAAATTTGAGAACAAAATCATCACCACCAAATGACTCCTTTGGAAAAGAGCATTGACTTACAAACCAGTAATCTCATATTCGAACCCTCACATACGCTATAAATATGAAACCAAAGAAGTTCATATACTAAATGATTGTTAATAATTATTAGTTTATCCTAAGATCCGTCTCGTCCGCGCCAACTAAAGACTTTGCCATGTCCGGTGGTGAAATCATTGTTGGAACAAAGATATGAACTAGGTAATGGCGTGATGTTTTAATTTTTAGTTCCCCAATTTATTGTGGTGATTCCCTTCAAAATTTTTGTATGCAATTAATTATCCGTTTTATTATTAAAATTCATTAATAGATATAGTCAACAATGAGTTGGCCGGAAATGCTTAGGGCCCGTCTGGTAACGTTTTCGGAGAATGTTTTCTGAGAATATTTTCAGAGAATGAAAACAAGAAAACAAATTTGCATTTTCAGGAAATGAAAATGCGTCTGGTAGATTAATTAGAAAACATCTTTAGAAAACAAAAACAATGAAAACGTGTCTGGTAGAACAATTGTTTTTCAGGTATATTTTTGCTAATTTCAGTTCTAATTTTTTTTAATTCTGATATTTTTAGAGGCTAAAATTATTGTAAACAATGAAAAAAATTTAAGCTAAAAAACTATCTTATCTCCTTTTTTTCTTTTTTTCCTTTTTCTTCTTTTTCTCCTTTTCTCTCTTTCCTCCTCTTTTCTTCTTCTTTTCCTTCACATGGCTGCTTCTTTTTTCTCTTTTTCTTCCTCTTTCCTACTTTCTTCCCCTTTTCTTCTTCCTTTCCTTCCCCAGGCCGTTTCTTTTTTCTCATTTTCTTCCTCTTTTCTTCTTCCTTTCCTTCCCAGGCTACACCCACTCCTCCTTCCTTCCATGGCATGAATCCCATACACCCACCCATCTCTCTCTCTCTCTCTCTCTCTCTCTCTTGATCCACTAATTAATGGTTGTGATGGTTTGATTGGGTGATGATGGTGGTTGAGTTGGGTATGTGGTGGTTCTTCTTCTTGTCTCTGTTTTTTTTTCTTCTTCTTCCTCTGTATTTTTTTTCTTAATTTGCAGATCTGTTTATTTTGGGTCAGAGAAGATGGGTGTTGTTCCTGTTGGTGGGTTTATCGGTTGTCAAAAGAGAGAGCTAGAGTTGTTGATGGGATGCATTCTTGTGTCTTCGGAAAACACTGAAAATGAAATCACTGAAAACAACTTTTTTTCATTTTCAACTTTTGTTCACAAAGTCAGATTTGTTTTCAGAAAACGTTTTGTGAGGGAAAACGAAAACGATGCACCGAACGTGTTTTTGTGAAAAACAGGAAACAAAAACAGAAAACAGGCTCTAAAAACATTACCGAACGGGCCCTTAGTTTTCCTTATTTGCTTGCCTATTTGAAATTTTGTTCCATCTTTTCCTTTCTACACATGCTCTCGGATTTTGGTTCAATAAAAGTGCCTCAAGGTTGATTATAAAAAAAAAGAAGAAAAAAACAAAGACGTGCCGCAGGGGATTTTATTTATTTAAAAAAATAATTTTGGATTTTGGATTTCATTTATTAAAGTTTTACTGTACCTAGTTTTTCATGAATAATCATCTACCCTTTTTTTAAATAAATAATCATGTACCTATTTCATGACTTATTTATTTAAATACAAAATTTATATATAGTTTCTTTTTCTTTTATGAATGATAATATACCTATTAAAGTTTTATTGTACCTAATTTTCATGGATAATAATCTACCGATTATTTTTAATAGGTACAATAATTTACCTATGTTATGGATAATATACCTATTACTGTACCTATTAATTTCATCCATAAAATAATAGGTAGACTATGATTTTTTACTGTAACTATGATTTTTTATTATTTTTAAACTAATAATGTACCTATTATATGATTTATTTAAATAGAAAATTTATTTATGTTCCTTTTATTATGAATGATAATATACCTATTATTTGTATGGATAATAATCTACCTATTATCTTTTATAGACAATAATTTACCTATTATATTTATGAGTAATAATCTACCTATTATCTTTTATGGACAATAATTACCTATTATCTTTTATGAGTAATAATTTATCTATTATTTTCTCCTATGAGTCATATGATGTAATATATGTAGGCATGAAAATGTTAACGTACATAATATCATCTAATTAACATACTTTTTTTTTCTATGGCATTGTACCTATTAGAATATATATTATATAGATCTATATAATTGAAGAATATTAGGTAAATATGAGTAATGCTACACTTACCACATTTTTATCCCACATTTCTATACCACATGATGTGGCATGTCCATTTTATATGCCACATCAATTAAATCAATGAAGTGCATTTTAATTAAGGCAATTAGAAAAATAAATACTGGAATAAACCATAAAAGAAAAGAAAATATTAAATCATTTTAATTGATGTGGCTGTCCACCTCAGCTGCCACATAAGGTGGTATGAGAATGTGGTATACAAATGTGGTAAGAGTAGCATTATTCTTGAACTAATTTGATGGTAAGCCATTATTACATGAGTGCAAAAATAAACAAAAATGCTAGGCTTACCACATTTTTCATACCACAATTGTACCACCTCTCTAATAGAGGTGGGTCCCATTGTATTGGTGGGCTCCACCTCTATTAGAGAGGTGGTACAATTGTGGTATGAAAAATGTGGTAAGCCTAGCATTACTCAAAAATAAATGTGCAGTGAGAGGTATTATTCATTTGCATAAAATTAGAGGATGAAAAACAGTCAGCCACCAAATAAAGATCTAGTGGAATGATTTGTAAATAAATCAACTTATATGGACACATTGTCATCCAATTTTAAAATTAGATTTTACTTAAACGTTGTATTATTGGTGGGTTATCGTTTATGGTATTTGAGTTACAAGGACCTATTTTAGCATGATAAAGAAAAATCCGACATTTTTGTATCTTGATGGTTGTTACCAAAATAAATAAATAAAATTTTGGCAATTTTTGATTTCGATAATTTCGGTATCGGTAACTCTAGGTTTGGTAATTTACGGTAATTTTGGGGTTTTCGGTATATTTGGATAAATTCAATTTCCAATACTTGTTGATTTGCTTTTGGTTATTTTCTATAGTTTAGTTTTTGTTTATAGCCATTAATTCACTAACATTACGAGCAAGGCCTAAAATATTGAGGCTTTCAAAAATATCGGAGGTCCAAAAACACAAAAATATTTATGGAAATTATCGATATTGGTAAAATTTGAATAAAAATCATTGAAATTGTAAGGAAAACTTGAAAAATTTTGATTGAAACTTTAGAGGATATTTATTTAGTCAATTATCTATTATTTTATCACCAAAAAAAATTACATTGCATGGTAGGTTTGATTGATTTAAGTTAATTATATAGCGAGTTGACAAAGACTATGAGTGTAGAAAATATGTAGTAATTAATGAAAGAAGATTAAACACACCATAATCATTTATTTATAATGATTTACTACAATATTTGACACTTTATACATTGCATGATAAAATACATGAGTGACTTAGTACCACATAGAGTTCCTATGAGGATCAAATTTGTCATTGTCTTCACCATCTCTATGTGTAGGTTACGTGTACTGTGAAGAGTAGTCATCAAATGATAAATCCCAAAATAGTTTGCATGTAATTGTTAACATGTCACTCATATGGGATCCGAGATTGGTTAACGTTGCCCATAAGAAAAATCATTTGAAGATTAGGTCTCACATTCTTTCTATGAGCCGCTCGATTCCATCCCAAAAGGCATGAGATATGAAGGGTAGGGAAAGGGTTGGAGGAAAAGTAGAAGTGGAAGGGGTTTGAATCCGCATGTGCACGTGCATAAGCCTTTTCATTATTTTTTTTCTATTCCACGTCGATATCGCGATATTATTGATATTATTGATATTATCGATTTATTGTGATAAACCAAATGCTCATGATAATTGAAGGACATTATTGGCACCGAAACTTCCCCGATATTATCGATATTTATACGATAAGTACAAAGATACAATACAAAATATCCCCATCCCTAAAAAAGATAATATCCCCAATATTTCGGCGATATTATCAATATCTCAGTCCTTGATTACAAGTAACAAGTAGTAGTGAGTCCAATTTACAAACTCTCTTACAATTAATAGTTTAGTACACTTGGCTATGTGTATGTAGGCTATATGTATGTATTTTTATGAACTACATGTATGTATAATTGTAACACTACTTTTTTTCTTATAAACTAAGTAGTATAAGAATTTGTTCATTAATACTACTAATTAGTACTAGTAAGCAATATAATATATGCATTACAACTAGTGCATCAAAACTAATACTTATATTTTGGGACTAGTGAGTGTAGTGTAACTCAATGTACATATAATGAGTGTAAGAATTTATCAAATTGTTGAAAGTAATACTAGTACTAGATCAGAGTATTTAGGCATTTTGTCCACATGTCATGGATTGAAGAATTTGTGCTCCCTTCCGGAAAAAAAAAGAAAAGAAATTGTGCTCCCACACTATTAATGATACTCGTATGATAACATAATAAATATGTTTATAAATTCTTTATGCAATACATATGTATCTTTTTTTTTTTTTTTTGTTTTTTTTATTCTTTTAGAGATTGCATTCATAATTCAGCCAAAAAAGCTATTAGCCACAAGGGGCCAAAACAAACTAGCCACAAAGGGCGATTATAATAACGGAGCGGTCGAACAACAAAATTAAGACAATCTGGTGCGCCTCCTCCCCCCTTAAAGTAAAAACGACTCTAGGAGGGTTTTTTGGGAGGGAGGGTTTTTTTAGTAACCACGTCGATATATTATGGTAATAACCAGTAATTGAATTACTGTAATTTGATATATTTTTTTGTTTTCACCACAACAAAAGCAATATTTTTTTTCGGTTTCAAATTATTTGATTTCAAATTCTAAATGCAGTTACCAAATATAAAAAAAAATTGGTTGATAATAAGTTGATTCGGTTTTCACCATACCAAGGGGCTCCCATAGGAAGAGAGATGAGGTCATTCGTTTGCAAGTCAACTTGAAAAAAAAAAAAAAAAACAAAAAAAAAAAAAAAAAAAAAAAAAAAAAAAAAACCATGAACAAAACCAAACCATCAATGACCTAAATATTTCCATCCATGAATACCTCCTTAGAATTTTTAAATATATAAATAATTTGAACACCAATCCATAATTATAGGCTTAGTTGCTCTAGTGCTCCTTAAAAGTAAGGTCTAGTCTTACATAACTCACTGAAATAAAAATGACTCATTTTACCCCCTTAATCGATCCTTTGCCTATGACTTTTGCCCCTTAAAAAATATTTCATTTTAAATGAATATTTTAATTAAGCTTATTTACTGTAACACCCCTTGAAACTACAGTCAAGTCCCATTTTAACCCCGCTAAAGTCCAAATGACACACTTTGGCCCAGTTTGGGATTGCTGTCACTTTAAAAAAAGTTGCTTATGTTGTGCTTTGAAAATAATTAGCTGTAAACTAAAGCAGCTCCATATTTGGTAAACAATATTTTTAAAGTATTGTTAGTACAAAAAGCAGTGTCAAAACCGTTTGGTAAATTTTAATATAAAATTGTTGTAACTGTGAATAATGACTAAAATAGACATGATGTTAAAAGCGTTATGTACTAATCATGTGGTGGTAGTGGTAGTGATGGAGTGGAGGTAGTGGTGGTGGTGGTGGTAAGGATGGCGATTGTGGAGGTGGTGGTAGTAGTGGCAGCATGGTGGTGGTTATGGAGGTGGTTGTGGAGGTGGTTGTGGATGTGGAGGTTTTGGAGGAGTCGGTGGGTGGTGGTGGTGGTGTGTGGTGGTGGAGGTGGGAGGTGGAGGTGGAGGTGGAGGTGGAGGTGGAGGAGGAGGAGGTGATGGTTGTGGTGGTGGTGGCGGAGGATGAGGAGGAGAAGGATGCGGTGGTGGTGGTGGAGGTAGTGAATATGGTGGTGCAACTAGTGGAGTTGGATGTGGAAGTGGAGGTGGTGTCATTTTTTAAAATGAATTATTGTATTATGGGAATTAAAAAAATTCATTAACAGTGTGTTTGGATGCGGTAAACTAACTCGAGATTTTAATAAAAGTCGGAATTTGGAACGTGGAAAAGGGAAAATTCAGCATTTGGCAAAACCAACTCAGGATTTGCCAAATTACACGCAGAAAATATCATGGGAATTGCACATCTAAAATCCCGAGTTGAAATTCCATGGTAATAGGCGGAATTGTACAATTCCCAACAGAGAGGGAATTTTCATCTTCTGCTCGCCAAATCTCCTCTATAACCTATCTTTTGCCCGACAAAATTTTCATCTTCTGCCTGCCAAAATTTCAAGAATAACCTATCTTCTTCAAAGAGAACAAGCCTGCGCGCCATGAGTATTCTCTTGATGGTGTTCTGCTAAGTTTTCTGGTGAGTTTCAGTTTTCAGTTTCTTTCCTTGTTGTTGGCCTCTTTTTTGTCTGCTATATTGATCTTTTCATCCATGGAACCAGGGTTCTGCTTTTATTTTATTTCTCCTCTTTGTCTTTCAATCTGCAAGAAGATTTGCTCTTTCAATCAAGGTAAGAGTCTCAACTATCCAGACTCATCTTTCTTGCTCTTCCCATGGCTGTACTTGCTAATTTTGAGTTCTCTAGTTTTCCTTTTTCAGTTAATTGAATCTTGTTTACAAGATAATAATTCTCTGTTGTTCCCCTTGTGCTTGCCCCTGCTACGGGTTTGGTTGTGCTTTATATGTTATATTCTTATTTGTATTGATTGTATTGTTGATTAGTTGGGATTGAAATATTTTGGTCTAATTGCATTTTGGAGCTTACAATATGTGATTTTTCCTTTTCTTTTTTGTTTTTTGGTTGTATTGATGCTATTGAATCTGGAGGACCCATTTATTGCTTTTCTAAAGTTAACTTTTTTTTTCTTTTTCTTTTTGTGCGTTTACAAGTACATATGTGATTGTTTTATTTTAGTTTGTAGGTGGTGAAAAATATGCTGGATTTATATGTTATGTGAGAGTTGGTTTTCTGTTTCAATATCACAAAGAAGGTGGGAACGTATTAAAATTAGTATAAACGCTGTTTTCAATCACATTGCATATTGGTATAAGAGTACTTATTAAATGCATATTGGTATCAGAGTACTTATAAACGCTGTTTTCAATCACATTGCAAATTAGTATAAACGCTGTTTTAGTTGTTTGGGTTCTTCTCTGGTGTCCTTTATTATTTATGGGCTTTTGGCATGGTTTGCCATTTTGAGCTGTAACCTATAGTGTTATTAGATCTCTATGGTTGAGTTTGTGTTCTAATCAGTGTCCAATACCCCCAATGACTAAATTTTCTGTATTTGATCTGATATAAATTTCTTCCTAGTTAAGTAATGAGACTGCAATGCATTTGGTTTAATTTTCTTGTCAGGTTTGATATCATAGAATTGTGTGGATCATGTAATCCCTAGGCTTGATCCAACAGAAGTATATAATAAAGTCATTGCAATTCCAGATCTTAGTCCAGATGAACAACTGAAGGCATGCTCTTGGTTTATAGAAAATGAGAAACAGTTTCTCATGTTAAAGACAATTCCAATTGAGAAAAAGAAGGGAATGGTGTTAATGTTTATTTCACCGAGAGCGTAGACACATTTTATATTCAGTTGACATCTTTAATTTTTGCTGTTTTGTTGAAACATTGGTTGGGATGATTAGCTTCATTTTTTTAATTACATGATTTATGCTTTTTTAAATTACACAAGCTATAGTTGCAATTCTTTACATTAGTAACAATTGAGGTATGTGCTGTTAGACAATTTCATATTGCACAAGTCTTTCTAATTATATATTATATATATATATATATATATATATATATAATGTGTTGAACAATGCTAATTATTCCTATCCAGATTTTATATACAAGATTGTTGGGAAAAAAAAATGTTGTTACTTTTAAGTAAATTCTAATTCTGTGATGATTATCCAAACAGTTGAAATTGTAATTTCTATCATTTCTTAAATTCCACATATATGACATCCAAACGCTGAAATTTGCAATTGACGGAATTTTTAAATGATGTAATTGGAAATTCCGTCATTTACAATTTCCATGGAAATTAGAATTACTTCATCCAAACACACCATAAAAGTTCATCTCTGCTTCTTTTGAAAGCAACTTTGAAAAGCAACCCAGAGTCTGCTTTTAAAAGCTGCTATCAAAAGGCCATTGCTTTTAAAATAATCGGGATATTTTATTTTTACCAAACACCTTAAACTGCTTAACTTTAAAGTGAAGCAAGTTTTTGGCGAAAAAAAAGCAATCCCAAATGGGGCCTTTATTCCATTGACTAGGGTTTTGTGTTCCACATGGCCATGTCAGTAATTCTATATAATAAAAAGCCTTTAATTAATTTACAATAATTATATAAATATTAACCATTTTCGAATGAAAAAACGCAGGCGCGGAGCACTTCCCCCAGATCAATAATCTACAGGGGAAACTCAGTTATGGTGGTACCCATTGTAAACTAATTGAAAACAATTGTCAAACTCCAAGTGCAGGTTGGACAAATACAACCTCAAACCCCACACACAAAAAAAAAAAAAAAAAAAAAAAAAAAAAAACAGAGGAAAAAAAAGAAAAAAGATGATTGGAGAGATGAGAAATGGAGATACTTGTACACACAGCACTACCTACTCTCACATATATTATTATTGAATATTGATGAAATAATATTGAACTCTATCTGCCTTGGAGAAAAAGTCGCAAAACAAGTATAGAAGCTAACGTGGGCGCCCATTACCACCAACATAAACCCAAGTGAAGAGAACAAGAGGCTCATCTATATCCACACACACAACAGAGTCGGTCAGTCAAGAAATCAATTCATAAAACCCATTTCCCTGATTTCACATTCATACCCAAAAACCAAATGGCCACCGCAGTTGAATTGCTCCCCAGAGAGTACGGCTATGTAGTCCTTGTTCTTGTTCTCTACATCTTTCTCAATTTCTGTATGGCTGGCAAAGTAGGCAAGGCCAGAAAGAAAGTAATGTAAATGCTAGATTTTAAATAAATATAAAATATAATTTAATTTAATAAAAGAAATCTCTGTTAAAATCTCTGAATGAATTTGTTATGAATTGGGCAGGTACAAGGTGCCTTATCCAACCCTGTACGCTTCAGAATCCGACAACAAAGATGCAAAAGTTTTCAATTGTGTTCAGAGAGGCCACCAGAACTCTCTGGAATTGATGCCTTTGTTCTTTGTGCTTCTGTTATTGGGAGGTCTTAAACATCCTTGCATCTCAGCTGGCCTTGGTCTGCTCTACATTGTCACCCGCTATTTCTATTTCAAAGGCTACTCCACCGGCGATCCCGAGAACCGCCTTGCCGTCGGGTTTTGCCCTACTTCTTTCTCCATTTTCAATCTTACCCATTTCCCAATCTCTACTCATTTAATAATTTTTAACATATCTAGCATATGACGTGTTATGTAATTTTTCTTCTTTTTGATGAAAAAACTGTGGCTATTTGTCTTAGTACCATTTTTCAATCTTCTTACTGGTGAAAAAAAGACTTGTACTTTAAGTGGTTAATAATATTTACCCCTACATCCAATGTGCTAGGTTCGATTCCCCATCCCCAACATCACTTATATCAAACAATATATAATACAATTAGTACATTTTTCATGTATTTTATCAAATATATGTTATGTTGTGATATGCTAATTCGGACTGAACATGTTATGTTATGTTTTGAGATTGTTACTCTCAAATGAACTTAACGTGTGTCATGTTATGTCGTGAGATTATTAATTTTGACTGAGAGCATAATCAAATAAGATTTGATTGTATATACGCGGCCGCGGTCTTAATATGTTGAATTGAACTATTTGGAAATGGAAAATTTAACTATAGAGTTCATTTTTTATTTACTTTTTTTTTGGTGTGTTGATGATGACAGGAAGTACGGGTTCTTAGCTCTGTTGGGGCATATTGTGTGCACAATTTCCTTTGGGGTCACTCTTCTTCTCCGAGGATAAACAGAAGTAACCAAAACCCTCATGGCCGTTTGGGGGCTTGCCAGTGCCATCTCATATGCTGCTGCTACTTTTTGGTCCCATAGTTTCTTTTTTATTTTGTATTGTTTGGCTTTTGAATAAGAAAGTGCCAGAAATAGGAAGGAGGGTGTTTCCGTTTGTAGGTTTTCATGTCTTTATGTTTATGTGTGAATGAATTGCATAATTACTATCTCATTTTATTTTCTTGTACTCGTTACCTTTTGTTTTCTCTGCCTTTGGTTGTTTTGAACAAAGCACCGTACATGGTTGTAAAAACTAAACTTAGTAAAACAAAGAAAGATACATGACCAAGGCCAAAACAAGAATAAATAAATTAAGTAAATAAGCGGCTCAACAAGAGCATACAAGAAGAAGAGCCACCCAAATGGCACAAACAGGACAGACAAACGCATTCATGAATTGACGAGGAATTGGTGGAGTTTTGTTTGACATAAAACAAAAAGCCCAAATGATGAAGCAAACCTAACAACACCAAGTTGGCTAGAGCCAATGTGCTCTTTACTCTGCATCCGAGTTCGAATCCCCTTTCCCATAGTTTAGATTAAATTAAAGTAGAATATCATTTGTATCAGAAAAATTAACAAAGTGACAAGATTTGGTTATTCAACTAACATCTTCTACATAACAAGAAGCCCCTTTATATAGAGGAGCTTTGACTTGGGAAACAAGAAAACATATGAACGATACTTTTCTTTGGAACTGAGAAAACATATAACTCAGCTAATTTATAGACTTTTTCTCTTCATTTGCATTCTGATTTGGCCCTTCATGTGTTGCATTCGAATTTGAGTAAAAAGCTTCGGTGTCGTACATTCAGTGAAGATATACAACAAATGGCTGGAAATATAATATGCAAGTATGAGTTCCTCAACAAAACCATATTTAAAAAACACTTTATCCACTCATCAACAAATACCCACTAGGTCACTACCCATTCATCCATCTTCAGCATGTCATACGAGCATGTAAGAGGCAGGTGAAAATCACTTAATTAAACTGGACTATAAAGATCATTAAGATTAAATTCCTAGAAACACACCTGGGTACCAACCAATAGAAAAGCATCCGCTTTCTCAAGCCCAGCAATGCTACTGTTCATAATATATCCAGATCGAAGATCAGCATCACGATTTGAATTTGAACCATTTCCTTCACACCACACATTGTTTGAACCCATTTTATTTAAGAAGTCTTTCAGTGCCATCATGGACTCAGCATCAGACAGCTGACCAGCAATCCCAACAATCTCCTCTGGTTTAACTTGATGAGCCATCTCAGCAACTACAGCAAGGGCATCACGCCAGCTCACAGGCTGAAAGCGCCCATCAGCACCACGAATCATAGGGTCATTTAACCTCTGCCTCTTCAAACCATCATAACAAAATCGAGTCTTGTCTGATATCCATTCTTCATTTTTGTCCTGCAAGAGGTGGTAAGGAAATACATTATAGAAATAAAAGAAAAAATTTAAGGTGAAGGATAACACCCAAATACTTTAAAATCATAGGTAGATTATGATTTTTTACTGTAACTATGATTTTTTATTATTTTTAAAATAATAATGTACCTATTATGTGATTTATTTAAATAGAAAATTTATTTATGTTCCTTTATTATGAATGATAATATACCTATTATTTGTATGGATAATAATCTACCTATTATCTTTTATAGACAATAATTTACCTATTATATTTATGAGTAATAATCTACCTATTATCTTTTATGGACAATAATTTACCTATTATCCTTTATGAGTAATAATTTATCTATTATTTTCTCCTATGAGTCATATGATGTAATATATGTAGGCATGAAAATGTTAACGTACATATATCATCTAATTAACATACTTTTTTTTCTACGGCATTGTACCTATTAGAATATATATTATATAGTTCTATATAATTGAAGAATATTAGGAAAATATATATAATTGGAGGGTGTAGGTATAAAAAAATTTCATTTATCCGACCTGTAGGAGGTTAAGAGGGAGTATTTGAACTAATTTGATTGTAAGCCATTATTACATGAGTGCAAAAATAATGTGCAGTGAGAGGTATTATTCATTGGGAGTTTCACTAAAACACCCCAAATGATGGCTGAAATTATAAAAAAATCCAACACCCAAAACACTTTATAAACACACCCAAAACCCATCATTACACACACTCAAAACCCATTTATAAACACACTAAAAAATAAACAATTGTTGATTTTGGGTGTGTTTCTATGTTTAAATAGTGCTTGAATTTTTTTTATAAATACATGTCTAGGATTGGGTTTATTTATAAATTTGTATTATTCATTTGCATAAAATTAGAGGATGAAAAACAGTCAGCCACCAAATAAAGATCTAGTGGCATGATTTGTAAATAAATCAACTTACATGGACACATTTTCATCCAATTTTAAAATTAGATTTTACTTAAACGTTGTATTATTATCGTTCATGGTATTTGAGTTACAAGGACCTATTTTAGCATGATAAAGAAAAAGTCAACATTTTTGTATCTTGATGGTTGTTACCAAAATAAATAAATAAAATTTTGGCAATTTTGGATTTCAATAATTTCGGTATTGGTAACTCTAGGTTTGGTAATTTATGGTAACTTTGGGTTTTCGGTATATTTAGATAAATTCAAATTCCATACTTGTTGATTTGCTTTTGGTTATTTTCTATTAGTTTAGTTTTTGTTTATAGCCATTAATTCACTAACATTACGAGCAATGCCTAAAATATCGAGGGTCCAAAAATACAAAAATGTTGATGGAAATATCGGGAAATTATCGATTTTGATAAAATTTGAATAAAAATTACGGAAATGGTAAGAAAAACTTGAAAATTTTGATTGAAACTTTAGAGGATGTTTATTTAGTCAATTATCTATTATTTTATCACAAAAATAAAAATAAAAATAAAAGGGAAATACATTGCATGGTAGGTTTGATTGATTTAAGTTGATAATTGTAGGGGCTTTATCTTCTGGCACTTGCTATGGGCTTGGGCTGCCGTAAATAGCAAAATGGATGAAATTTCCCCTTGAGCCTGAGTTCGAAAATCAAACCCTAAGAATGCTTTGAAAGGACATAGATTCCTTAGGAAACACCTTGGTTTCCTTCACCAACAAAAAAAACAACAACTTACAGATAGATTTTCTAGCTTGGCATAAGAGGCTTGTGACATGGGAGCAAAATTGACATGAGTTTAGCACTGAAGAGAAAGTTATGCGTTGTTGGGGGGAAAAAGGATGAATAGAGCACGAATTTGCTGGGTTTTGCAGGTGAGAGAGGAAGCTTGCTATCTAGATGTGGTTGTTTTAGCTAATGATGAAGTAGTGGGTGTGCTGTGTAGTTTCCGGTAGTTTGACAGAGGCTCTGTCACGCTTTGGAAAAGTTTATCAAAAGGGAAAATGGGAAAAGATGGAATGATGGGGCTCAAAATTGCAGAGGTTTCAAAGGTGAGAGATAAAGCTTGCTCTCCATATGTGTGTTGTGGCTAGTGGTGAAGTATTGGGTGTTTTGGGTAATTTTCCAACAGCCTGACAAAAGCTATGTTAGACTCTGGAATGGCTTGCCAGAGTAGAAAATGGGAGGAGATGGAGGAATATGACACGAAATTGCAGAGTTTCAGATATGAGAGATGAAGCTTGCTCTCTAGATGTGGGTTGTTATGATGGGTAGGAAATGCCTTTTTTTATAGGCGCTGGAAGCTATCATTTTCCAAGAAATCCTAATGGTTTCTATCCAATTTGGCCAAGTCTTTCCCTTCCTTTCTCCCTTCATCCCTTCAATCATCCTATTTTGGTGAAATCCACTCTGCCCATTTGCACAAAATCAGGGATTTTTGGGAGCTCAATGTTCTTGCCCGCAGCTTCCTCAGTGGAGAAACCCCATTTTCAGCCATCTTTCTTCCTTCTTTTCTCCCCTCTTCTATGGCTAGATTTGATGGGGGAAAAGAAATGGGTATGTACACTGGTTTGAAGGGTGTTTTGCTCAAGTATCCCTTGGTTTTTGGATGTTTTTGCTTGAAACTTGTTCCCCCCATGTGTTGGAGCCTCCCAGCAGCTTATACACACGGATATTTTGGCTTTCATCGTGGCTTTTATTTTTCAGCTTGGTGCTGGAAATTTGCAGATATTGTCTTGGGTTGCTTGGGCCTTCTAGGACAATAAGTTAGTTTATTAAGTAAATGGGCTAACTTAATCAATTGTTGGGCTATTTTGGTTGGGTTAATGGGCTACTTTGGTTGGGCTACTTTCTCTTTTGTGCTCACCCACATGTTTGGGCCTAAGAAATGGGCTTGAGTTTCTAGGCTCTCAAGCAACCTCGGGACTTCTATTTCTCAGCCTATCAATGAGCCTCATGTCAACTTATTACCATCCATACCACAATCCACTCAAGCAAGCCTCGGACATCTTGCGCGGCTTGGGCCCACTTAAGCTTGTAGCGTGACGTGTTGTTTATTTGCTTGGCGTGGCATGTGTGCAAGCGCATATGACGAACTTTCGCATGCCCAAATCGGGTTTCTTCTCTGTAAAGTATCGCATTGGGCTGGGAATTTATTTGGGCCGAACCGTGGATTTATTTGGGCCTCAATAATAATATAGCAAGCTGACAAACACTATGAGTGTAGAAAATATGTAGTAATTAATGAAAGAAGATTAAACACACCATAATCATTTATTAATAATGATTTACTACAATATTTTACATTTTATACATTGCATGGTAAAATACATGAGTGACTTAGTGCCACATAGAGTTCTTATGAGGATCAAATTTGTCACTGTCTTCACCATCTCTATGTGCAAGTTATGTGTACTATGAAGAGTAGTCATCAAATGATAAATCCTCAAAATAGTTTTGCATGTAATTGTTAACATGCCACCCATATAGATCCAAGATTGGTTGACGTTGGTCATAAGCAAAATCATTTGAAGATTAGGTCTCACATTCTTTCTATGAGTTGCTCGATTCCATGAGATATGAAGGGTAGGGGAAGGGTTGGAGGAAAAGTAGAAATTGAAGGGGTTTGAATCCCCTTGTGCACGTGCATAAGCCTTTTCATTATTTTTTTTTCCTATTCCATGTCGATATTGCAATATTATTGATATTATCATGATATATGAACTAAATGCTCATGATAATTGAAGGACATTAGCCGTGCCGAAACTTCCCCGATATTATCGATATTTATACAATTAGTACACAGATACAATACAAAATATCCCCCACAAAAAAAAAAAAAAAAAAAAAAAAAATAATATTATCCCAATATCAATATCTTCAATATTTATTTCGATGCGATATAGGGATTTTTGGATTTTTGAAATGTCACCTTTACTTATACATCAATTTCAATTTGTCACCTTAAAGAAAAATTTAAGCAAAATATCACCTTAAGTTTTCAAAATCTATGATTTGTCACCTGACTTTAACATCATCCAATTTTCCATCCATTTTGAAGGGTATTTTAGTCTTTCCAATATGTAAACCCTCTTTTTTATATAATTTAAATTTAAAGCTATGTAAACCCCCTTGCTTGGAAATACTAAAATACCCTTCAAAATAGATGGAAAATTGGATGATGTTAAAATCAGGTGACAAATCATAAATTTTGAAAACTTGAGATGAAATTTTGCTTAAATTTTTCTTTAATGTGACAAATTGAAACTGATATATAAGTTCAGGTGACATTTTTACAAATATCCCTATTATCAATATCTCAGTCCTTGATTACGAGTAACTAGTAGTAGTGAGTCTAATTTACAAACTCTCTTACAATTAATAGTTTAGTACACTTGGCTTTGTGTATGTATTTTTAAATCAAAAAAATGAAAGTAAATTTAGGTTTTAGCCATAAAAAAACTTTCACTTTTGGAAAAAGTTCAAAAAAGACAAAAAAACCTCTTAACTTTCAAATCAAATACATACAAATGTAAAGGATTCCTTAGGAAATCCAAAAATAAATAAGGGCAATTTTGTCTATTTTGGCTTCTTTTAAAAAATTTCTCTCTCTTTTGGATTTTTCCAAACACATGTACGTATATTTGTAACACTACTTTTTTTCTTATAAACTAAGTAGTATAAGAATTTGTTCATTAATACTACTAATTAGTACTAGTAAGTCTAATATAATATATGCATTACAACTAGTACATCAAAATTAGTACTTACATTTTGGGACTAGTGAGTGTAGTGTAACTCAATATGTAAATATAACGAGGGTAAGAATTCATCAAATTGTTGAAAGTAATACTAGTACTAGATCAGAGTATATAGGCATTTGTGTCCACATGTCATGGACTGAAGAATTTGTGCTCCCACGCTATTAATGATACTCGTATGATAACATAATAAATATGTTTATAAATTCTTTGTGCAATGCATATATGTATCTCTTTACATGTATACAATAAACATTAGTAGTTTAGTTTAGTATTAATATTCACTAATATTTTAGTAACTACGTCAATATATTATGGTAATAAGTAGTAATTCGATATTTTTTTTTTGTTTTCACCACAACAAAATCAATATTTTTTTTTCGGTTTCAAATTATTTGATTTTCAAATTCTAAAATGTAGTTACCAAATAAAAAAGTTTTGGTTGATAATAAGTTGATTCGGTTTTCACCATACCAAGGGCCACCCGTAGCAAGAGATATGAGGTCATTTGCTTGCAAGTCAACAAAAAAAAAAAAAAAAAAAAAAAAAAAAAAAAATAAAAAACAGTAAAAATAAAAAAATAAAAAAAAAAAAGTGACCAAAAGAACAAAACCACCAACCATCACTAATATTCCATCCATGAATGCCTCCTTAGAATTTTTTATTATATATAAATAATTTGAACACCAATCCATAATTTATAGGCTTAGTTGCTCTAGTGCTCCTTAAAAGTATGGTCTAATCTTACATAACCCATTGAAAATAAAAACGATTTATTTTACCCCCTTAATCAATCCTTTGCGTATGACTTTTGCCCCTAAAAAAAAATCATTTTAAATGTATATTTTAATTAAGGCTTATTTACTGTAACACCCTTTGAAACTACAATCAAGTCCCATTTTACCCCGCTAAAGTCCAAATGACCCATTTTATTCCATTGACTAGGGTTTTTTGTTCCACATTGGTCTTTGCCGGTAATTCCATATAATATTAAGACCTTAATTAATTTACAATAAATATATAAAATATTAACCATTTTCGAATGAAAAACGCAGGCGTGGAGCACTTTCCCTAGATCAATGATCTAGAGGGGAAATTCAGTTATGGTGGTACCCATTGTAAACTAATTTAAAACAATTGTCAAACTCTAAGTGCAGGCTGGACAAATACAACCTCAAACGCCTCATAAAAAAAGAAAAAAAGAAAAAAGAAAAAAAGAAAAAAATAAAAAAAGAAAAAAGATGGTTGGAGAAATCAAGATGTACTTGTTACACAAGCCTACTCTGACATATATTATTATTGAATATTGATTGATGAAATAATATTGAACTCTATCTGCCTTGGAGAAAAAGTCGCAAAACAAGTATAAAAGCTAACGTGGGCGCCCATTACCCACCATAATAAACCCAAGTGAAAAGAACAAGAGGCTCATCTATATCCACACACACAACAGACACAGTCGGTCAGTCAAGAAGTCAATTCGTAAAACCCATCTCCCTGAGTTCACGTTCATACCCAAAAACCAAATGGCCACCGCTGTTGAATTGCTCCCCAGAGAGTACGGCTATGTAGTCCTTGTTCTTGTTCTCTACACCTTTCTCAATTTCTGGATGGCTGGCAAAGTAGGCAAGGCCAGAAAGAAGTATGTAAATGCAAAGCTTTTAAATTATTTTTATTTTATTTTTTTTTTGGTGCAGAAATCTCTGTTAAATCTCTGATTGAATTTGTTATGAATTGGGCAGGTACAAGGTGCCTTATCCAACCCTGTACGCTTCAGAATCTGACAACAAAGATGCAAAAGTTTTCAATTGTGTTCAGAGAGGCCACCAGAACTCTCTGGAATTGATGCCTTTGTTCCTCGTGCTTCTGTTATTGGGAGGTCTTAAACACCCTTGCATCTCAGCTGGCCTTGGTCTATTTTATATTGTCACCCGCTATTTCTATTTCAAAGGCTACTCCACCGGCGACCCCGAGAACCGCCTTGCCGTCGGGTTTGCCCTATTTCTTTCTCCATTTTCAATCTTACCTATTTCCCAATCTCTACTCGTTTAATCATTTGTAACATATCTTAGCATTTGACATGTTATGTTATTTTTCTTCTTTTTGATGAAAAGAACTATGGCTATTTGTCTTATTACCATTTTTCAATCTGCTTACTTGTGAAAGAAAAAAAGGTATTGAAGTGGTTAATAACATTTACCCCTATACCCGAGGTGCTAAGTTCGATTCCCCATCCCCAATATCGCTTATATCAAACAATATATAATACAATTAGTACAATTTTCAAGTATTTTATCAAATATATGTTATGTTGTGATATGCTAATTTGGACTGAACATGTTATGTTATGTTGTGAGATTGTTACATTTGAATGAACTTAACGTGCGTCATGTTATGTCGTGAGATTGTTAATTTTGACAGAAAGAACTTAACGTGCGTCATGTTATGTCGTGAGATTATTAATTTTGACCGAAAGCGGAATCAAATAAGATTTGCCTATAGAATTCATTTTTGATTTACTTTTTTTTTGTGTGATGATGACAGGAAGTACGGGTTCTTGGCTCTGTTGGGGCATATTGTGTGCACAATTTCCTTTGGGTTCACTCTTCTTCTCCGAGGATAAAACAGAAGTAACCAAAACCCTCATGGGCGTTTGGAGCTTGCCAGTGCCATCTCATATGCTGCTGCCTACTTTTTTGATCCCTTAGTTTCTTTTTTATTTTGTAGTGTTTGGCTTTTGAATAAGAAAGTGCAAGAAATAGGAAGGAGGGTGTTTCCGTTTGTAGGTTTTCATGTCTTTATGTTTATGTGTGAATGAATTGCATAATTACTATCTCATTTTATTTTCCTGTACTCATTACCTTTTGTTTTCTCCGCCTTTGGTTTTGTTGAACAATGCACCGTACATGTTTGTAAAAACTAAACTTATTAAAACAAAGAAAGATACATGACCAAGACCAAAACAAGAATAAATAAATTAAGTAAATAAGCGGCTCAACAGGAGCATACAAGAAGAAGAGCCACCCAAATGGCACAAACAGGACAGACAAACACATTCATGAATTGACGAGGAATTGGTGGAGTTTTTTGTTTGACATAAAACAAAAAACCCAAATGATGAAGCAAACCTAACAACACCAAGTTGGCTAGAGCCAATGTGCTCTTTACTCTGCATTCGAGTTCGAATCCCCTTTCCTATAGTTTAGATTAGATTAAAGTAGAATATCGTTTGTATCAGAAAAATTAACAAAGTGACAAGATTTGGTTATTCAACTAACATCTTCTACATAACAAGAAGCCCCTTTATATAGAGGAGCTTTGACTTGGGAAACAAGAAAACATATGAACGCTACTTTTCTTTGGAACTGAGAAAACATATAACTCAGCTAAATTATAGACTTTTTCTCTTCATTTGCATTCTGATTTGGTCCTTCATGTGTTGCATTCGAATTTGAGTAAAAAGCTTCGGTGTCGTACATTCAGTGAAGATGTACAACAAATGAATTGAAAAATCCAAAATTATATATGCAAACAACAGTTGTACAGAAAATGCTATTACATTGCATTACAGTGAAACAAAACCTAGAATAAATTTATTGGAAGTACTTCCAATGTTCCAGAAGCTTTGGCCAAACAGGGCCTTACACAACCCCATAAAAATAACAGGAGAAAACAGGCGAATCTGCAACTTTATTAGAGAATAACAAAAATCCACTGGTCACTTCTTCAACAGCATTGAACTGCATTGTGCCATTATCTTTGATGCTCTGGTGATCGAATCAGTCATATAGAAATTCTCAACGGCAGTCCCAAATGGAGTCGAATCCAACTTTTGCTTGGATTCCGGCTTAATTGAAAATGAAAATGTAGCTGGCTCTCTCTCGTCTATTTGCAAAATGTTTGGTGCTACTGTCCTCATCCGGGATCGGATGGCCCCTAGTGTATCATATGGCAGCCGCACACCTGCAACCTCAGATAGAGCCCGAATTATCTTCCAATCATCCCTAGCATCACCGACAGTCGGAACTGCAGGTACTGTTTGCTGAGAGCACCCTTCTGTATTTACATACGTCCCTTCCTTTTCACTGAATGCTGCTGCAGGAAGGATGACATTGGCACGATACACACCCCGGTCCCCATGATGCCCTTGATAAACCACAAATGCATCGCTTGGAACCTTCTCCAAGTTAACATCATCAGCTCCCATCAGGTAAACAAGCTTTGCACACTCAATGCTGTTTTCAGATTCTGGCACAAGTCCAAGGTCAAGTGCTGCAGCCTGGGCAGCTTTGAGAAGCAGTACATTGACTCCATTCCAATCAGGCCTTACAACTTCAGCATACTTTGCAATGGTTTCAACAGCAGAAAAAATTGCATCCTTGTCTTTTCTCTCAAAGACCCCAGCACCAATAATGATGGCAGGGTTTTTGGCATTTGAGAGGACTGAGGAAAATGGGTGACGACGCTCAGCAATTTCTTGAAGTGTTTGAGGGCCTGTGCCAAGATGCTCGTGATCATAGTTGAAATCAGCTGCAGGGCCAATGTACCCAACCTTGGCGTGGGTAGCTTGCACCGTCTTCCGGATTCTAGCATTTACAATAGCAGCTTCTACTCTTGGCTGGAAATATAATATGAAAGTATGAGTTCCTCAACAAAACCATATTTAAAAAACATTTTATCCACTCATCAACAAATACCCACTAGGCCACTACCCATTCATCCATCTTCAGCATGTCATACGAGCATGTAAGAGGCAGGTGAAAATCACTTAAACTGGACTATAAAGATCATTAAGATTAAATTCCTAGAAACATACCTGGGTACCAACCAATAGAAAAGCATCCGCTTTCTCAAGCCCAGCAATGCTACTGTTCATAATATATCCAGATCGAAGATCAGCATCACGATTTGAACCATTTCCTTCACACCACACATTGTTTGAACCCATTTTATTTAAGAAGTCTTTCAGTGCCATCATGGACTCAGCATCAGACAGCTGACCAGCAATCCCAACAATCTCCTCTGGTTTAACTTGATGAGCCATCTCAGCAACTACAGCAAGGGCATCACGCCAGCTCACAGGCTGAAAGCGCCCATCAGCACCACGAATCATAGGGTCATTTAACCTCTGCCTCTTCAAACCATCATAACAAAATCGAGTCTTGTCTGATATCCATTCTTCATTTATGTCCTGCAAGAGGTGGTAAGGAAATACATTATAGAAAGAAAAGAAAAGAAAAAATTTAAGGTGAAGGATAACACCCAAATACTTTGAATTTCAGTGTCTTGATATATGGTGCTAGTGCACCCAAGTAGATTGGCAAATTTCATGATGTGCATGTCCTTAAACACTGACTTCCAAATAGGAAGTCACATGCCGTTAATGAAGAAATCAACAATATGGGTTCACTTGCAAACTTAACTAGCATCAAGACTAAAGGCAAAATCAAAAGAAAATATATGGAGCCATGAGAGTTAAGATACACTCGGGACAACTGAGACAGATCAAACATGACAGGTTCAGGTGTTCAAGGTTAATAATAAGAGACCAAACTAGGACAAGTTTCTTAACTCAGACTCGAGTAGATTGTGACTAAAATGTTTCGGATAGTCCAAACATTGCTCCTAAGAATTACTAAAATTCGAGTAGATTTAGTCAAAAGAGTACATAAGTCATGGCTGACAAGTGGGCCGGTCAATAAGAGTCAGGTTAATTGACCGAACCACAAAAAAAGTTGATTACAATCTGAAATTACCAATAGTCCAAAGATAATATTATGGTTGGTCTCAGCCATTTGCATGCAGCCCATATTGGAGTCCCCAAACAAGTTGACGCCCCTTTATCAGATGTTTATCCTTCATTTTTCACCTTCTCTCTCACCCTTCAAAACAACAGCGAACCTCTAAGGCCCAACCATTCCATTGAACCTCACATCTAGACTGTCCCCATCCTCTTGTAGCAACCACTGTTTTATGGTCATGTTTCATGGTGACGATGGGAAGAGGGTGAGGTTTGACTTGTGTCAATTTGCAGAAAGGAAAAAGAAAAAAAAGTACTACTTGTAGATGGTGTCAGTATTGTGGTGCCCACATCCGCATGGCTTAATTTTATGGAATACCTAAGTCTTTCCCCTCAGGCCCCAGCCACTCCGTTGAATTTCAAATATAGACACCACTGATCCTCTTCCATCAACTCCTGTTTTACGGTCAGATTTCATGGTGCCATGCACTTGATTCATACTGATGGATAAGGGAAGCAAGTGAGGTTTTACTTTTCAATTTTTGGATTAAAAAAAAATTGAATATTAACATGGCGTTAGTGCTGTGTGCCCATGTCCATGTGGCCTCTTTTTTAGGAAAACTGGATGTGCAAGACCTATGAAATGTGGATGGTTGTTCTTGCATTTATGGATACACATGTTAGGTTCGCAAGGTCCATCATGATAGAAACTAACCTGTAACTGTTTAGTTGTATCACACTTTGTTGGGAACGACTATACTATGATGGGGCCTTTTGTATCTTTAATCATGACCATGCAAAATAACGTCCTTTTTGTGACAGAATGTTGTAGTTATGCAGTGGCATTTTCTAAGCAGCAAATAAAAGAAACTATTAATGATTTATTAGGAATTCTCTGACCTGTTTAATCTTCTCAGCTACCTTTGGCACTAGAGGAAATCAATATCCGACAAATTAACAAAGACTAATGTCAGCCATTAACTTTAATGCCAAAAAAATGTTAGTGCATGTTGGTTTTTATGTATAAGAATCTTTTCTTTGTTCTTTGTTCGCATTTTTTCGTTGTGCAATAAAATTGTCCCTTTTCCCAAAAGAAAAAAAAATGTATTGCATATAATTGTATTGTGAAAACAAAATAACTCGTCCAAAAGATAATGCACATCAAAATAGTCCAATAAAAAATTACCTCATTTAACCGTGGAACAATGCGCAGGACTTCTGGACCTCGGCTATCAATTCGAATGTTCGACCCAACAGCATCAGTAACATCAATGGTCTCTGTTCCCTTCAATTCCCAATTTCGAGCTTTAAATGCAAATGGTTTTGAGGTTAGAGCTCCCACTGGACAGATATCTATCACATTTCCCGAAAGTTCACTAGTCATAAGTTTTTCAACATAAGTCCCAATTTCCTCTCCGCTGCCACGGCCTAACATGCCAAGGTCCTGAACCCCAGCAACCTCCGTTGCAAATCTGACACACCTGTTCAATCAAAAGTGCTCTTTATATCAGAAGCTTGCAACTATGGTTAAATAAAAGTGTGCCTTAAAGTGTAGTTGAAGCAGTGACCACAAGATAAGAAAGAAACAAAAGCAAACATCCTGAACAACCCCTAGAAGACTTAAGATAACTTAATACTACAGGTGTGATAATAGAAATAAGGTGTTAGAGACACTGTACTGCTAACTTGATAATACATTATATCATGGATATGCATCCAAACTTGGCTCAACAGCTTTATAAAGAGCAGAACCATGACAAACCGCAAGTTAAGTAAAAACGAATTTGAAATGAACTATACAAAGAATCCGATAACTAGGCATTTCAACATTACATAACATTCTAGGTTTAAGACAGCCTCATTTCCTGTTTCAAATGCTAAGTACATATAGAATACTGAAAGATAACTCAAATATGCTTAAGGCCAATTAGGTTCTTATGGTTTCTAGAAGAGTTGATCTGGAGAAGATCACTACTATACACAACTTGGTGCTAAAGTGTAGACGAATAGGATTGAAATAATTGGTCCGTCAACATCCACATGTCACTCACATCACAACATATAAACAAATTGCCTTGTCGATGATAGTTAGTAAGATATGGCATTATGTGGCTACAAAAATCCACGATCTATGCAAACAACAAAATTATCTTACACATTCATGGGAGCAATTAAAAGCAAGAAATCCAAATGCGAAAATAGGTACCAACTCACAGAAAATCATAATCTTCTTCAATTGGAATACCAGTCATGAGATTTCAGCATTGGCAGCATCATTATCACAGGAAAATTTGATGATTAAACTTATAAGATAACCCCATTGAGGGAAATTATTCTCACGTCTAATGCAGCAGAAAAACCGAGAAACAATTACAAGCAGGTCAAAAACTTAACCCTATAAATTATATTATGTACATTTTGTTAATTTGCAAACTTATGATACCTAGAAGACAGATCATCATGCTACATGGATTTGGCAAGACAATTTCATAACTCACTGTAGAATGTAATAACTAGGGTTAGACTGACAACTTTCAAATATGGCATACTTCTACATGTTAAAATGCTACAGCATCACAAAAATAATGTTCTCTCCAACCGAAATAAAAAATAAAAAATTCAATCAATCAATGTTAGTTTATCATGCTTTGTAATTGAATTCCTAAGCAATTAAAAATGTTAGAAAAGAAAAAGTTAATTACAGCGTCATCTATCCAGTATTACAATCCACTAGGACTGTGGTGAATAAGTGGGTATGAGAGGTAATGTTAGATTCTGACCTTGTACATTGAATACAACGAGTCATCACAGTCTTCACCAAAGGACCAAGATTCTTATCCACTACGGATCTCTTCATTTCAGTGAAACGGCCGCGATCAGATCCAAAGGCCATAGACTGATCCTGCAGATCACACTCTCCACCCTGATCACAAATTGGACAATCCAATGGATGATTCATCAGCAAAAACTCCATCACTCCTTCTCGAGCCTTCTTGGCTATTGGAGTATCAGTCTTAATTTTCATGCCTAAAAAGAAATTTTGTCAAGAAAACTGCAACTTTCAGCAAACATATATGAGGTCTACTGCGACCAAAAAATACCCCATCTTCAAACCATTGCATTGGTCAATTATTAAAAACTCAAATCAGAATAAAAGAGGTTACAATAGAATCTAATAATCAGAGGCTCATAAAATCGTTCTCTACAGAACATCCGCGTCTTAAATATAATCACAATCCATATTAATATTTAGCAAAAATGTAAAAGAATCTACGTCCAAGAGAAAAACTAATACATACGCATCCTCCCAATAGTCACATTAAGATCATACACGAATGAGATTAGAAATTTGACAAGGAGAAAACTTTTCATAAACCATACGATACAGCTTAGAGGCCTTAATCATGCTCCATAAAAATCGAAATATACCCAAATAGTAGAGCCAAAACTAGGAGTGGAGAAAATCCAAATATGGAACTTTCAAAAGCAATGAACAGCTAACCAAAAAACTGGAAATGGAGAATAAAAGGGAATCCTAACCAGGCATAGCAGGCATGGCACAAGAGGCGACGGGCTTCGGCGACTTCTCAACTTCTACGAGACACATCCGGCAATTACCAGCGATCGATAACCGGCTGTGGTAGCAGAACCTAGGGATGTCAACGCCGGCGACCTCACAGGCCTGCAACACAGTGAATCCCTTGGGGATTTTGACCGGGTAACCATCGACGAAGACCTCGATGGCATCTTCCGGGTTGGGGAAGTGGACTCGGGCCCCGGCCACAGGGGTCCGGGGAGGAAGATCGGCGGCGGGCTCGGGCTGGGCCGCGGAGGCGGATTGGTCGGCGTTCTGGAGCTCCGGAGTGGTTGAGACCGCTCTGTGGAAAGAGAAGAAGGGTCTAGGGTTTTGGGAGCTGAGGAGCCTTGACGCTGTGGGCCGCATGGCCCTCGAAGCAAGCGATCCCAACCCCATTTCTGTCGACAATAGCTCGCTCTCACAATGTGTATGATTTTTGTTGTTTTCAGAGGTCTAGAGATTTGAGCTCTGTGAGCTACGAAGAAGACTGATAGAAACGGAAGATGTGGTTGTTGCGTTGCGACGTTGGAAATGAAAGCTCTTCCCAAAATGAAACAAGTGTCGTCGGATCAGTGGAGTGGGTCTGAAAGCCCACATTGAGGCCCAGTAGTATTCCAGAGCCCAACTTACTCACTTCACTTTTTTCTCCCTTCTCCACGCGGACAACACATGCTCTTTATCTTTTGTGGGGAAGTAGACATGCTCTCGCTTAGAAATTTGACTAGTTTCAGAATTCCGTTTGGTATGAAGAGTAGCTGGTCCTGAGCCAAGTTTGATGCCCCTAATTTTAATACCCACCCACCTAGTTGTAGTGCCTCTATGGGTATAAAAGGAAACCGTTGGATAAAAACGATATTGAGGAAGGTAGAATCGAATCAAGTATGAGATGTTGAATGTAGGGTTAAATGCTTTTATAAAAATAATATTGAGAAATGGGAAATCGAACATGAATAATTGAATAGTAAGCTAAATGCCCTTTACCACTTAAGTTACAAATGCCTTATACGGTTCTTTTTGTTTAATAAAAACAAGTAACAACTGACGGGAAAAACAAAAATAGTTTTCAGGAAGCTTTGATTGTTTTTTGGTTGATAGAGTCTTTAAAATTGACGCCAAAATAACGGGAAAAAAAGGACCAACCCGACCCGTTCCACCTCAGGGTCAGAGGGAGAGAGAGAGAGAGGTCAGACGGAAATCATTTGGTTGCTTGCAGTCGACGATGGTCTAGGGTTCTGGTAAGCAAGAGCAGGAGGTCAGCTGCAGAAGCACCATGGCCATGAAATTCCTTCAACTGCTTTTCTTTTTCAGTTTTCAGCTTCGTCTCTCATTCTCTGGTGAGCGGTCTTTCTTCCATTTCTCGCTCTCTATCTGCAATTACTTCAATCTCTTTCCAATTTACGCAACTTTTTCTGGTTGTGATCGATTTTGATTATTACTATATGTCTGGTTGCTAAGAAACTCAATGAGTGAAAATGGAAACCTTGTTTGTTATATGCTGTTCTCAACTCTGTTGTTTTCCTACTTTTCTCACCTTTCACATGAGTCATTTGCTTCCAATTTGCATAATATCTATCTTGCTAATTTGAGCACATATCTAATTCTCATCTGGAATGCCACTGCGGTTTGTAGCTGCTGAGTTTCTGATCTCATTCATTGTGTTATCTTGGAGTATAGTATCAGTATGAAGTGGTTCTTTTTATTACGAAGCAAGAAGGATTTTGCAATATCAAATTTATAAGGAGAATGATATTAAGTAATATGAAAATCTGGATGCCTCTCAAAGGCTACAAATGGTCTTATTAATAGGTCTATTATACTAAATACATCCATTAGTGAATGGAACTTCAGAATACATATTCATAAAGTACTAATAGTTGATGTATGGTCATAATGATTTAGCAATGATTAATAATGGATAGTCATAATGTATTCTGAGCTATGAATATGTGTTACGGTGAACTTACACTGCGTGCAACCACCTGAATCAAGAAATCTTATTTCATGGCTGTGTCATTGTATGTTGAAAATATGAGCACTCATTGGAAATGTACATGACAATCATGATGTTTGTCTTGAACTATAGTTTTATTTTCTTTTGAAATTTTAGGACAGACAATCATGATGGAGTCAGTTCCTGATCTTCAGAGTTCAATGTACATGACACTTGATGGATATCCTTGTGTACGGCTACTCAATCTTTCTGGTGTGATTGGTTGTTCAAGTAAGTACGTTTTATTTTATTTTTAAAGGAAACATAATTTTATTAAAGTAGGAAAGCTAATTACAAAGAGTGGATAAGGAATCCACAATCTGGGATGGAGCAAGTAACAACAAGAAGAAACTACAACTAAAAAAAAATGTAAAATAGAGCATGCTCTCTAAAGTATTATTTTGTTATCATAGTTCTGTCTAATTTTATATGTGACGGAACATCTTTATAATGAACCTCTGGTGAATTTTTCTTAGATCCTGGAAGAGTGAAGGTTGTCGCTCCAATTATAAGATTAAACAATGCTACTGAGCTGTCTCAGTTATCTGCAGTTTTGCTGTCAGTGGATGAAATTCAAAGTTTTCTTACCAGGTGTCTATATAAGCTTCCATATTTGTATTTATTGTATATTTTGTTTTCACTTTTTTAGGTCACTTATATTGTATGCTTTGAACTATGTTATGCAGTAGTGTAGCTAATAACTAACAAATGATGATGGAAAGATAAACCTTTTTTTCTTTTTTCAAAGATGGCAACATATGTTTATACGGATTAGAACTCATTCTTGTTAACATGTTTTTTTTTCTTTCCTTTTTTGTGTTCCATGGGCATTCTACATATCCTTGATAGTTACATGGATTGGTAAAATATGTAGGAATTGAAAAAAAAAAAAAAAAAAAAAAAAAAAAAAAATTGATTGATATTCATTTTATAATGTATTTAGATGTGGCCTACTTTGGCTTGTTTTAGTGTGTCTTGAGAACTAAATAAATTTTGCTGAAAAATGTTTGTCTTCGTGGATGTTTATATATATATATATATATATATTCAATTGAAGAATGATCTTAGGAATAATTTTCTTGGTAATATATTAATAGCTCATACAAACAGCAATGTGTTGAGAAATGAGAAGTCGACGTAATTATAATTCCATCTTCTGTTATTAAAGAAAACTACTGCTGTGTTTTGGCCATGGTTCAAAATATACTTCTGTGTTTTGGACTTGGTGGATTATTAAAGTAGAAGCTTTATGTTATTTTTATGTACTCTGTATTCTTATTTTCATTATGTAATATGACCTAGGGCTTGGATGCCCTAACAACCTAGACTTTTGATAATTAACTTGAGGATGATGCTTGTAGTAGTCTATTTGTTGTGTTTTCTGTAGTTCTTTGGACTAAGAAGTATTGCTTACTTGTAAGATATCTGGCCTGTTTCAGAACATTGAATGATTCGACTTTTGCTAAAAATGTTGCTGGTATCTTGGTTGAATCAAGCCCTGAGTTCCAAAATAAGTTAAAAGGTAAACTTGCAGTCATCTATTTGTCATCTCTCTGTATTTTCTGAATTTCTATAGTTGTTTTTCAATGAGGCTAAGGTAAGTTAACCTCAGCATCTTTTTGGGTGTTGCTGACAGTGGCACTTCATCTTGTTTGTAGGATTCTCTCCAGATCAAAAGTTCCCACAATCTGAATTTGCTCCTTATAAAAGCATCAACTACGAATGGAACCCAATTGTAAGTTCTTTTATGTATTTGTTTTTATTTGTATCTGTATGTATGTATATATATATGCTGCTAACTAGTGCTTACCTTTTGTTGTAAATATCTTAATGAATCGATAATGTGAAAAGTGATAACATATTGTACCAAATAAAGCGCTTGACTTGCTTAGATAAGCATAATGCTACTTGACAATTCAATTCCAAGGATACAAGTATACTGTTGAATAAAAACGAACAATTACTTAGTCTTTTTTTTTTTTTTAACAAAAAAAAAAAAAGAAAATTTTTTTTTTTTTTTTTTTTTTTTTTTTTTTTTTTTTTTTTTTTTTTTTTTTTTTTTTCCTTTCCCAAAAAAAACAAAAAAAAATAAGATTAGAGTAAGATATTTAATTATTTTTTATTTTTTTTTTTTTTTTTTAGATCAGAGGAGTTTTTTATTTATTTTTTCCTCTGACAAATTGAAAGCATCAACTTTCTAAAATTTGCAGGGCTCTGGTATAATGTGGAACCCATATAACTTTCCTGTATTCTTACTCTCTCACAGTAGCACATTGACCCTGCAGGAGGTAATGCAAGAACTTAAAACTTTCCAGTACTATACGTAACCCTGGATATATGTTATAATAATTACTATGATATGCAAGACGGCTTCGCAGGGCTTTGCACTTATGATTATTCTAACAGACAGAGTATTATGGGTGTTTGACTTGTTACTTTGTTAGTTTTAAAAAAGTAGCACTAGTAACCTAAATAATCTTTTAAATCTCTATCAAATCAAAAGAGGAATTATTGTTGACCTATATGCATGATCTTTTAATTCTTTGTTTTGAAGGAGTGCTTCATCTACATGTGGAAAGATTTAATGGAGTGAAAGCTTTAATTAAAATACCATAGTAAATGTTTGTGCTTCATCTATATGCCTCTTGGTAATTTCAGAATATGAGGAGAGCTTCTTGCATCCTTAACAAATTACAAGAATGGTGCTTTATTGATTTTTTCTGATATATTGTGCACTGAAGAAATTATCAGCTGAAACAAGGGTTTATCCTTCCATCCTATAGATATTTTGGCAAGAAACAATTTTAGTAAGATCTAAAGGTTATTTCCCAGTTTTCTTGAAATTTTACGACATTTTGTATCGAAATCCATCGAACTGCGGCAGAATACCGGTATTGCAGGTGTCAAAATGTATAGGTTGGTGCAGCAGAAAATGAAATCATGTGATGGTGCAATGAGATAATATATTATGCATTTTTTTCTGACTCAATGTAAAATAGCGAATCAGCTATGTAGGCAAAGTTTGGGTTCTTCGAAATGTGAATAAATACTTAATAAAATATGGGCAATGTAAGTAAATGTAAAACTGGAATTAAATTGTGGGCTTATATTAAAGTGTGGATTCTTCAATTAAAGGTCTTAGTGTAAATTAAGTTTGTGATAAATATCAAATTACATTTGTTAAGTGTTATTCAGTGGTTTAATGTAAGTTAGATTTAATTAGTGTAACTAATGTAAGTTAGATTTAATTAGTGTAACTAATGTAAATTAACTTCACTTAGTTTGATTTAGAATTACTAGTGTTGCCTATTGTACATTAAGGTTGTAATTAATGTGAAATTAGTTATATCAGGTGTTAACTACTGCTAATTAATTAAACTAGTCTTTAGCATATAAATGTTGTCAAATATTACAAATTCGTTGAACTAAAGATGTATGTATTTTTCTTACAAAGTTTTTCAAGGTCATAATTGTCATTGTTGTGCTCTTTATTCATCCACCTCACAGATTTGTAATTTATGCACAAAGTTTTTCAAGTTTATAAGTGTCACTGATGCACTATTAATAACATTTTACAAATTTTAAAGCAAATTTTTTTTTTCTCATTCATTTTTAACCATACTTTCATCATTTTCCCTAAATCCAAACTAGCTATTTTCCACAACTTGGACATTTTCAATCTTGTGTGCACTTGATAACATTTTGATTACTTTTAGTGTCGGATTAATTTTTTTGTAAATTTTTGTTGGTATATTTATTTGTGCTGTCACTTATATTCAGGCTGCCATAAAGAATGAGAAGAACGTAAAATCTTATACAGCTGACGTGGCTGAGTTTGATCTGGTGATGCAGGTATAATCTGTTATTTCAGCGTGATTTTTTATCTGCCACATTTTAATTATTTTACCCCGTGTGTGTTTGCTTAACCTAATATCATAAAATGACCTCTCATACGCTTGGCTTGGATCAGACAACGAAAGCTGGGACTCATGATTCAGAATCTTGTCTAAAGGAAAATACTTGCCTTCCCTTAGGTGGATACAGGTGAGTTTTCATGTGATCTGTTGTAATAATGAATCAACTGAAGTCATGATCCAGTCAGTTTGCAGTTTATATAGTTGTTTTGTGGAGTATGCACATACATGTTTGTTTCAAATGATTACCTCCTTTTGCAAGTACCATAAATATTATTTGTGCTTTTTTGGAATGGAAAATGGTCAACGATGTTGGTATTGAACCCACTTCAAGTTTATTCAAATTTTTATTCTTTATTAGAAAGATAGAGAAGAGGAAAATTTCTATCTTTATTTGCCCTTTACATTTCTTAATTTGTGTGAAGTTTAATTTGGGCATCTTGATTATGAAGGGCAGTGTTTGGTCATCGCTTCCCCCAATCAATTTTTCATCATCAGAGCAGTCTAAGCCCATTATACTCGTGGTGGCGTCGATGGATTCAGCTTCATTTTTCCGTGACAAAGGCCTTGGCGCTGACTCCCCTATTTCTGTAAGTTTGTTTTTATTTCCTTAAAATGTTTTGGCTCCCTAAATGAACATACTCAATTATGTTTGGAACATTTCTTAGGGGCTGATTTCATTGCTGGCAGCAGTTGATGCACTTTCTCATGTGGATGGTCTGGATGACTATCATAAACAGGTGTGTTATCCGATGGCTTATCCATGCATAAGACAACATTCTGTCAGTTTGTTCATATTGAAGACTTGTTAAATGTTATGGGGGAGAGAACAACAATGGATGATATGTCATATTTAACATGTAAACTAACCATAGCTGAGTGAAGTTTAGGCATGTGCATGGTCACTTGATTCAAGGCATGAACCAGACTATAATTTCTTGAGTTCAGCTCCACCAGAACTGAAGGTGCCTTCTGCATGAGCTGAATGCCCTATCACTTGGATTATTAGAAAAGGCATATTATGTCCGTTTCTCTTTTGTTGATATAACTGCTCCCTTCTCTTTAAGTGGTAGAAAGAAAAGTCATTTGCAAAAAGTCAGAGATTAACACTTATATGCTCCTGTTGTAAGATCCTTGAATAGTAGGAAGTATATATTTGCAGATCTCATTTAGGAGGCAACTCAGTCAAGGGAACCACTATTCTTGTTTGTTTCACCATTCAAAAGTTTGGAGTCTTGCTGCATATTAAATGGGTAACAGCATAGTTCTGCTGTCTGCCCAAGTGCTCTATCTCATCACTAGTCATGTATTGTTCTTTATTTTATTTTATTTTGTTTTGTTTTGGTAACATTTTTACGCATTCAGCTAACAAATCACAATATGTCCTTTGCTGATTGTTGGAATATTCTGTATTTGTTTCCTCAAGTGGCTTCTGTCCAGCTCAGATTACAACCTTGTAGGTAGCCCCAAGTATGCTTCCCTTGTTGACCACATTGTAGCTGTGAAATGGATTTATTACTATTCCCCAAACTATACCATTTTCTGAATTTTGGAATTTCTACCTGCAACAGCCCCCGAGTATGCTTCCCTTGTTGACCACATTGTAGCTGTGAAATGGATTTATTACTATTCCCCAAACTATACCATTTTCTGAATTTTGGAATTTCTACCTGCAACAGCTTTCGCCTCCTAAATTACATCTGCTACAATCAGACCTCTTGTTCTTATATTAGTTTACATTTATCAGGGTTTTCAATGTGGCTCATCTTTATTTCAGTGAGGTTCGGTTTATTTTCACAAAAGTTCTTCCCTCACTTCTCCTAAAGCTTGCTATAAAATCGGACAAATCATCATGGAACGCAATCCTTAATTTATACAAATTTATAAATAAACCCAATCCTAGACATGTATTTATAAAAAAACCCAAGCACTATTTAAACATAGAAACACACCCAAAATCAACAATTGTATATTTTTTGGGTGTGTTTATAAATGGGTTTTGAGTGTGTGTAATGATGAGTTTTGGGTGTGTTTATAAAGTGTTTTGGGTGTTGGGTTTTTTTATAATTTCAGCCCCCATTTTGGGTGTTTTAGTGAAACTCCCATTTATTTATGTGGAGATTTTGTTGACCTTGAGAATCCAGTCTTAGTCTTAATTAAATGTTGCTCATGGTTTCCTCTAAGCGTGTAGTGCTCTTTTATTGGACTTTTAGTGTCATAATAAACTATTGAGGGAACCATATAAAAAATAAATTATCAAGGGGCCAACGGGGTCTAGTCTAGTGGAAAAGGGCCTTAACTTGCAGTCTAGAGGTCTCAGGTTCGAACCCCCATGGCATCATAGTTGTGTGTGAGAGAGAAATCGTCCAACCCTATAATTTAGACTATCGCTTGTACTATAAAAAATAAAAAAAAATAAAAAAATTATCAAGGGAGAAATGATTGTGTGGTTAATGTTAGACTCTCCATGTTTTTATTTACTTATGTGTTTATGCATAAAGAGTTTTGTTGTCTTAGTGGTCTTCTCTTGTATACTTGGCTTGCCGTCTCTTTTTTTAAAAATATTTTTTCTACTAATGCTTAGTTATTACCAATATGAAAAATAAATTTTAAAGGACTATGCATTAATTTAATTTTTAGGGGCATATAACATAAAGGGTGTAGTTAGAATGTATTTTTGTGTGCATTCATTTATCTTAAACAATTTTGTTTTGTTCTTAGATTTTTGGTAAGCATCTATTGCTGCTGACTGCTGTGCATGTGGAATTGTAGTTTTCATGATCTTAAATTTTAATGCAGCTTGTTTTCATTGTTTTCACTGGAGAGGCCTGGGGCTACCTTGGTAGCAGGAGGTTTTTGCTTGAACTTGATCTGCAGTCTGATGCTGTTAGTGGCCTTATTACTCATTGATTGAGAAGGTATACTTGTGCTCTTGCTATAATTGAAGTCATCTACTGTAATCCGAAGGTTTCTTATGGTAATGTTGCTCAATTAGTTAAACGTCACACAGCCACTCTCCTGGCATTACAAAATTACTAGTTACAAGACTGTCCAGACACAGAATCATCAAATACATTGGTTAGAAGAGGATTTGAGTTTTCCAGTCCCCTCCCTCCGTTTCTGTTCGGGGAGAAATACAGTTATTTTTGTCATGTATGATATGTCATTTCGCTTTCATATTTTGCCAAAAGATACTGTGACACATGTTATGCAAGTTTGAGTTTTATGTCAAGTTATTAAGTTTAATTTCTTGTAATTCACTTGGCTCTTTCACATTATGCATCAGTAAATCTTTCGAGAACCTAACTATTTGGTAATTGGATGATTGAGTGTAGGTTGTGGAAATTGGATCTGTTGGAAAGGGCCTCAACCAAGGAGTTAAGAACTTTTTTGTTCATACAACTGGGGTGAGAAATTTGTTCCCTAAAATTTAAATTTTATGCATATCCTTGTAACTTGCATTTCATATGGTTAAGTGGAGAAGTGGTAAGTTGCATTTCACATGCTTAATTGCAGAATTAAAAAAAGTTCCCTCCCCAAAATTGTGCTTACGCTGAAAATTCAGTACCTCCCCATATACATGGCTCAAAGTTGAATATTCGGTTGATCAACCCTTACCGTTACTGCATGATCATATCATAATAGAAATAAATATACTCTTTGTTCTCTTCATTGTTTTAAATAATTTCCATTTCCACCATCGGATCACCAATCATTCGTCATTGATGCAAAAATAACCAAATACAAAATTCACCCTCTATGAAACCTTCAGTAGAAGAAGCTCTTGTGAAGATCAAATAAAGAATCATTCTTCCTTATTATCATCAAAGGGCATTTGCATTCAAAATGGTTACATTTTCTAAGGTGTTATTTTTTAGGTTTCTTCTGCCACAAATGAGACATTGGATGCTTTAAAGCGTGCCCAAGATTCAGTCAAGTCTGAAAGCTTTACAATCTCATCTACAAATGCTTCAAATCCTGGGATTCCTCCATCCTCATTGATGACTTTTCTGAGAAAGGTTTGTAACAGTACAGTTGAAATCCTTACTTTTGTTAGCTACTTCCTAATTTATGTCTCTGTTATTTTGTTCTTGCTCATGTAAGGGCATAACCTCTCGTCTTGTAAGGGGTGCTTTTGATAGACTGGATTAAAGTCGTGTTTTGGACTAGTCCCACTTTTAAGACTTCCTTGGACTGGATAGCTAGTTCAACTTAAAGGAATATACAGGTCCCTAGGGTCTTCTGTTAACACATGAACATGAATCTTACAAGAAAACATTTGCATATGTATTTAAATTTGTAAAATATGCAGTCCACTGAATACATGACAGTACTATGCCGATGGGCCAGACAGCACACCAAACACAGGACAATACTAAGTTCAATCCAGTTTTGCGCAATTAACCTATAATGTAAACATCTGGAGCTCCCCCTTGTGGAAGTCTCATTTTCTTGAATCCACTGTATAAGTACTAAGTAAAGGAACAATTAAAGTGTTGTGGCTAAAGTATTTCCTGAGCCATATCTTTTAAAAGTTATTTTAGCTGTTTGTTTTGTGTCTTCTGTTTGGGGTCTTAAGTTTGTACCTAGAGACATTATCTTTCTTTTGGACAGCAGAAACATAAAGAAGAAAAGATTTTCTCTTTATGCCTGCTATTTGGGTGTATAATATCTTAAAAAGAAGAAAGACCAAGAAGATATCCTAATATGTTCAAGAAAATTGAAACCATTTTGTTGTTGCTTTCATTGAACTCTTGTGAATAGCTCCTCTGCTCTTAACAGAACTCTCTAACTTCTGGGGTTGTTTTAGAAGATTTTGATACTGTCTTCACCAACAAGTTCTACAACAGTCACCTTGATGATATATGTGAGTTTATTATTATGCTTTTGTTCTTTCTTGATTAATCATCTTAATGCTAAATGGTGATCCCAAATCTATTTTGTTTCATTCTTGCTTCCAATGCAGCCAATGTAAACTCTTCAGCAATTGTGGCAGCAGCTTCCCTTGTAGCACGCACCCTTTACATTCTTGCAAGTGACAACAAAAATTTAAGCAGTTCAGCTTTAACATCTATCAACGTGAATGTTTCACTAGTTGAAGAACTAATGGGTTGCCTATTGGACTGTGAGCCTGGTCTTTCTTGTGAGCTGGTGAAAAGCTATATATCACCAGCCAGTACCTGCCCAAGCCATTATGTTGGTGTCATCCTTGGTGAACCTTCCTCCCCACCTTATCTTGGATATGTTGATGACATTTCAAGGTTCGTTTGGAATTTCCTGGCCGAAAGAACTTCCATTCCAAGGAAAAATGGGAGTTCTGTTTGTTCGCAAGACTGCAGTAATGAGGGTGAAGTATGCATTAGAGCTGAAACTGAGGGAAAGGGAGTCTGCGTTGTCTCCACAACCAGGTAACTAACTAGCTAGGAAATAGAAGTTGCAGATCCATTATAAGAAGCATGCTTAGTTAAATAGTATTTAGTGTTTGGGGCAATACTGGAATAAACTGTGGTCATAGTCCTAGTTGTGGGGTCTTGCCTGCCTGCCACGTCATATTGTTTGAAATTTGATTATGAGATTCCTCTGTTAGTTCTATAGGCCAACCTTGTATATAATATATGGAGATTCTCTTTCCAAGACATCTGTCCTTTATTAAAGGAAGGATTTGCAATAATGTCAATGAGGTATCAATAACATGTTGATAAATCCATGGATACCTATTTGTTATTGACTTGTTACCTATATGTTATTGCAATTCGCCCTTCTATAAATGACAGATACCATGCAGAATTTTGAATTAATGCTTGTGTGATGATGCAGATATGTTCCAGCATACTCAACACGGTTGAAATATGAATCTGGAACTTGGAATGTGTTGCCTCCAAATAACTCAGAACCCATGGGGCTGGTGGACGCTGTTTGGACAGAAAGCAACTGGGATACGATTGGACTCCGGGTCTACACCATCCAAAATGCTTCTTTCGATCGTCTTGTCTTACTTGGGAGCATTGCCATTACAGTCTTGTCTTGCTTTGCAATAGCGATTACAAAGGCCTTCGTGAGAAAGGCTCTAAAACGTGATTGATAACTTTTGTAAATTGCTGTTATGCTCTGCTATATTCTTAGACGTAAATACTGGAGCAAATGTGGCAATTATTTTAATTACTTCATATCAACTTTTGTAAATCAACAGATTATGCGAATCAGGACACCAAAACGTTTAAGTGTTGCATTAATGGAAAGTAACTTGAATTCGACCCATACTAAATGCATTAAGGTGTTTTTAAAATCTCAGTCGCCTAAACAAAACTTTTAACTTTTAAAAGTTCTAGCTTCTGCTAGCCAATAGGGCAACCGTACAAATTAGCAACAGAGAACAGAGATCTCATATCAAATCTGTAACGTTCATAGGCATTTCGTCAATCTGGGTGCTGTAGTACTGTTCAATGTCTCTTAAGACCTTTATATCATCGCTTTTGACAAAGTTTATTGCCACACCCTACAAATAATCAAATACCAAATTGTGATTAAAACTTGCAAAAATAAAGCTAATAAACAGTAATCAGCACAACATACTTATAAATACACCTGCATACGAATTAGAATACATGCATACCTTGCGCCCAAAACGACCAGAACGACCAATCCGATGAATATACAGCTCTCGATTGTTCGGAAGATCAAAATTGATAACCAAGGAAACCTGAAAAAGGGAAAAAAAAAACCAAAATAATTATTAGAAAATCAATGCAGGAAAAACATCTGTATACGTATAACATGTTAAATTGCTATTAATACTAGAACCAAGGAGAAATTAAAAGCAATGTCATGAAGAGAGTTTAGATTAATTTGATTCTGATGGTTGTTAGACAATTAGAAGAAGAAGAAAAATTAACATACCTGCTGAACATCAAGGCCTCGTGCCCAAACATCTGTTGTGATGAGGACCCGAGAATTGCCACTGCGAAACTCTTGGGTGATAGCTTCTCTCTCCTTCTGAGGCATGTCTCCATGCATTGAAGACACCGTAAAGTTATTACTCCGCAGCTTCTCTGTGAGCCAGTCCACCTTTCGCTTTGTGTTGCAGAAAATAACAGCTTGTGTAATTGTAAGAGTATCATAGAGATCACATAGCGTATCAAACTTCCACTCTTCTCGTTCAACGGAGACGAAAAATTGCTTGATTCCCTGTGCATATCATCAGAAATACAAATTATTAATTCAATTTTACGCCAAATTTGACATTATCACATTCAAATTATTTGCTTAAGTTGTGCGTATTAGTTACCTCCAAAGTCAACTCATCACGTTTGACAAGGATCCTTACAGGTTCAGTCATAAACTTGTTGGTCATCTCCAAGATTTCACGAGGAAGTGTAGCAGAAATTAAGCAAACCTGCAAAAATATATTACAACTGAATTCAAGCAAACATACTACTAGCTTTGAACAAGACTTGAGAACATGTTAAAGAAAAAACCTTAACTGAATTTATATTTCAAGTATAGCCCAATAAAGTTGAGAGTGTTGTGAAAAGAATTATTGTTAATAAAAATATGAAATAATTTTGCTTTCCGCTATACTTTCTGCTTTATTAAGTCAGTCTTCGTGCACAGTTGAGTTGAGACTTCGTGCTAGAGACCCGACCATACTGGTTGGAAACAGGCCCTCTTGGCTTAATGATTGCCCGGGTTTGAACAGTGATAATTCTACTTCACCTAGCTTTGGCTAAAAAGATGAAATAATTCTGCTTTATTGAAGTTGAGCAGATCTCTCTTAAAAGCAGATGGGACGTTGATCTTGTCTTTTCCAGGCTCATTTGCATTCATCTTTTCTGATTGGTTTTTTTTAAAAAAAAAAGTAACAGTAAGCAGACGCGAGGCGACCTAAGCTTCCTTGATGTGTTCAGGTTTAGTTTTAGGGTTTATGTTTAGAGTAGAAGAAAAATTTATAAGACAAAGATGACTGATACACATAAGAGATCAATCGAAGAGAAAGAAAACCTGGAGGTCAGGTGGAAGATATCGGTAGACATCGTAAATCTGATCCTTGAATACTGTACTTAACATCTCATCAGACTCGTCCTGAAAAGCCAAACCAAACCAAGGTTAAGAAAATTAAGAAACTAAAACATAAAGGGAAATTAATTAAGAAAGAAGAAGAGACGGAGTGAGAAACTTACGAGAACTAATAATTTAATGGCTCGAGTGCTTAGAGTTCTCCTCTTGATCATGTCAAAGACTCTACCTGGAGTTCCACAAACCACATGAACTCCATTCTCAAGCTTTCGGATATCCTCACCCACACTTTTGCCTCCAACGCAAGCATGCACTTGTATGTTTATGAAGTTTCCAACTGCTAAGATCACCTTCTCAGTCTGTAACGCCAATTCCCTCGTAGGGCACAATATCAACGCCTGAACCTCTCTGCAGGAGGTGTCCACCATCTGGCAAACGCTGAGGGCAATCATGGAGGTCTTGCCGGTACCTGATTGAGCCTGCGCTATCACATCGTGGCCGTCGATGATGTGCCTCACCGCCCGCTGCTGGATGGCGGAGGGCTTCTCGTAGCCGTATTGGTAGATGCCTCGGAGGACGTCGTTCTTGAGCCCCATCTCATCAAAGCTCGCGATTGGCTGTATATCATCTGACGTCACCAACTCTAGCTTCTCCTGCCGTAACATGCCGCTCTGTCTCCTTGCTGTCTCTGCTGCCATGGCTAAAACCTCGACTACTAGGGTTGAGAGTGTATTGGTTATTGGTGAAGAGTTTTGCTTTGAGTCTCAGGCTTGCTTTGATATGCGCGCTTAAATAGAAAATAATAAAACCCAATCAAGGAAGGATGTGTAGATTAGAACCTAAATGATTACTCATATTTTGACCTAATGATTTAGTCTACAATTAAAAGTAAAAACTAAAACCATTTATTTAGTTGTTTATTTATTTATTTGAACCTAGACCCCTTTGGCACCACGTCATATTTTGCCTGAAACATGTACTTCGTTTTAACCACCCCATATCTGTCATAGACCCCTTCTTTCTTTTTTGGTCGAACTCATAGACCCTTTCAAGCCTAAAACATGTCCTACGTTTTCTCCAAAAAGCGTGTTTTGCTTTCTTTTACTTCTTTAATTTAAGTTTTTGTTAAATAAAATTAATATAAAATGATAACATATTGATTTTTAAACTTGTTTTTTCTTAACCATTAGATTAGATCTAATGGTGGTTGACCACAGTTTCCTTGGACTACAGGGGTCCAAGAGAACGAGACTGATAGATTAGATGCCAATTGGTAAACAAAGTGGTGTCGGTAGCTTTATACAAACCCTAACTCTAATATATCTAGGAAACCCTAACCCAAGTAGACTTAGGAAATCCTGAACATACTTGAAACAAGACTCTAATATATCTAGGAAACCTTAACCCAACTAGACTTTGAAAGGGGCAACCAACATTCCAGAGGGAGATAGAGAATATACGGCTTTTTTTTGTTATATGAGGCTACCAAAAAAGGAAAATAAGAAACGAAGACATTAGCATATTATGCAAAGCGTGGTGTTTAATTATTTTTTAAAAATTATTATATGTGGGAACATAGAGTCGACTGTTCATTAATTTTTTTGGAACATATAGCGTCGTCCTACTAGTTTTTCCTGCAAACATAGGTGAGTGATCCTCCGTTGGATTTACTGCACGGCTGCTGGAAAAAGCTCCTTTTTGATTATTTTGTGCCTATCAAGTACGTCTAGAGCATCCACAATATTTGAGCTCCCTAAACTATCTTCATAGACATATTCTAGAAAGGAATTGGAAAAATACAACTTCAACCATACTCCCTATCCATCTCTTTAGAGAGATCTCTACGAGCTTATAAATCTAAAAATTACCCAAAAATTACTCCATGCATAACTTTTGTGTGTTTATAGCTAATTTTTAACTGAAAAATACAGTGCAACTTGATTGTAGATGTTTTTACAATGGCTTTCTCTCAAACAAAAACAAAGGAAAAAAGGTTGGGAAACTTGAACTATCTTATTTTCCTCACTAGCATCCCGCTTAAAAGAAAAATTTCTGCACTCAAGAAGTAGTTGACATTTATAGTATCATGAAAGCTTATGATTGATTTCTCGTATCCTTGTTTTACATAAATTTCTGTTCTTGTAGCCTTCTTCATGTTGTCCAAATTAAATAACACCAAAAATGAACCATGAAACTTCAAAAAGCTATATAAAATTTCCATATGGGACTTGAGCAATAATAATAATAAATGATCATCTGCCAATATCCTGAAAAGAAAATCATCTGCCAAAGAAATAGCGAATGATTGAATCTAATCTAACATAAGTAAAATGTATTGAAACTTATTCATGTTATGTTATATTGATAAAATATTACATGTAACTCCTAAAGCTACACCATATAAACCAAGGATATGAGAGGTGACACTGACCCCTCCTATCGATACACCTCTGAAAAAAAAAACAAGAATGAAAAGGTTTAAAATCAACCTTATTACAAGCCAAATTCTAGTTCAGCCCGCTTCAGAATAGATGTCACTCTAACAAAATATTCTGGTTCTCTTTCTTTAATATCCTCAAGCATCCTCGATTCATGTTCTTCTGCCTGAACAGTAGCAGCAGACCGCGTTAGGAAACCCGAATCCAAGTACAGAAAAAAGTAATTAAATGATGGTTTTAAATAAAATGGAGGAACATTTCTGCAAACTTAAACTTACATCAAAGACCTCTTCACAAGATAAAACTTTATGTTATATAATTGTAACAATTGCTACACATAATTTGGGGTAAATGGGGATGACTTCAAGTATATTTTCCTTAAATTCCCATGGAAAAAATTCAGGTGATAAAATGAAGATTTATAAGACTAAATGTTACAATGTTGATTCCCAATGAAACCCAAAATGAATTAGTCTCCATCTGGGAGGAAAGCAAATTTAAACTTCCATGTACTAATTGGAACCAAAAAGAAAATGCCAGTTAGCTTCCTATAGTAATGCCAATATATTCAACCATTGAGTGCAGAACTCAACCTTTAGCATTCAGAAAGGATAGAACTTGATCTATGAAACTGTGACATGAACATAAAAATAATAAAATAAAACTATTGTAAGCAAAAGAAAATTAGCTTGCACTTGCATTTTCTCAAACAACAAAACTAATCAATACACAGCTGGCTTCCAAGGTTTAACGAAGCACTGTAATACACCATACCTCTTTAAATTTCAGAAGAATTAGGTTGGCCACAGATGCCGGCTTTTCCTGGTCCCACCTGGAAACAAATGGAAAAGAAGATCAATAACCTCAGTGATAAATAAGTCGATTTAATATTTAAACGATTTGTGAGATTCAAACAACCTAAAAGTTATATGTAATGGTAGTACAAGAGAGAATCCATACCTCACAAGCATTAACTCATTTACCGATCGCCACATACCACGCCCAACATCTTTAGCAAACAGTTCTCTTGCACTTCTTCCATGCCACAACTCTTTTACAACAAACATCACTTCCTCGACATCTACCTAATAAAATGGCAATGGGTAAACAGCATTACTAAGATGAGTTTTCTAAGACAATATGAACAATGAATTACAAAAGATTGTAATTCTGATTGACAAGCAATCAGTTTTATTATTTTCTTTTGTCCGCATCGAGTAAAATTCGATGCTCTTAATTTGTGGTCACATAAACTGTAGCTAACCCACTGACTGATAATTGTACTTGGAATGGAAAAGAACATCAAAACATTACTAGGTCCAACAACCAAAAACAGAATTTTGGCATAAAATGTCAACTGTGACTTAGAAAAATGACGGGAAATACAATCCTAGTTCGTTCATTGTTCTATTCGAATGAAATATTAATGAGGATTACAGAGTATAACTGCAGCTGGCTAAATCAAAATAACGGAGATCCCAATGGTTAGAAGCTCCACAAACCATTTGGGATGGCTTCTTTGAATGTATGGGCTAATCACCAATGATCTTTCAAGGAAATTCATTGTACGTGCCTAAAAGAAGAAAATGCTTGATTCCACCATAAGTTAGATTCACACTCTTGGAATCAATTGAGAGATGCATTCCTGTCTCTTCCATGCTGTTAAACCTATAGGTAGCTCTTAAATACTAAATTATTACCTAATATAATGAATACCAGAAAAATGATATAAAAATTTAAAATCCAACAGCTCCACAACCCTAGTACAGATGAAGCAGTTAAGAACAAAACTTAAATCATCCCAATACAAAACATGAAAGAACTTAAAACAGCCATAGCCATCCCCAAACAACCAACAGCGAAGTAACCTCAAAGGAGAAAATTTAAAATTTGAAGGAAACCTTTCCATACATGGACTTGCAAGGCAGTGCCATACAATGACTCCTCATGCTCAATAAGGCGTTGGTGAAGCATCCGGTAATGGTCAATATCCAAATTTACAATAGGTTCCGTTTGAACTTGTAATCCTGCCAGTTGTGTCAAAACATAGGAGGCCATGACCTGTCCAAATATTGCAGGGATGGTACCCAGAACAGGTATTATGCGAACCCTAAACCCCGGTAGTATCTGATATCATGGTAAGAGAACGGAATGTCAAACCACAAATTGTTAACCAGGGGAGAGAACAACTACTATGGAGCTCCATATGGTAATGTAGTTTCAGTGCAGAGAAAATTATAGAAGTTTTGAATTTCTTGACAACATTAAAGGGTATACACGTCACAGATTAACAGCACTTGGAAGTCTGTATAATTCATTGAAAGTAACAAAACCTCTAAACTAAAAACCATCATCACCTGATAATCTGAAGGGTTTTCTTCTTCTCCACTTGGTCCTTTAAATGGAAGAAGCTTTGCCTTAGGTTTCTCTAATGAAAATACAACAGTAATGCCACCTTCAATGCCATGATCCCTCCTCAAACGGTGTCTTACCTGGAAATTACAAACTCGATAAGGAGCTATAAGATCAATGCAAAGTATCCATCATTATCTGGACACATAGCATACTAGAATGTCTGAAAAAAGAAAATTACCCAACAAATAAATTATAAAGGCATTTTCTATAGGAAAATGAACATTTTTACTAATTAATATAAAATATGAAGTACAAGTTGAGGAACAACTGACTACTGCTACAAGAATTATACACACAATCATTTCAAAAAGACAAGAACATGAAGGGCTTTTGGGAAATACAGGCATCTAATAAAGGAACATTTTACTGCAAAAAATTATAAAAATTAATATCCACTAAGAAAAATCATAAACCATTTTTTAGAAATAGCAAACTATAAAATAAAATAAAAAACTGCAGTAAAAATAAGCTAAGATCATTACAGCTCGTGATAATGGGTCATTTGTTGATTGTCTTAAATCAGCAATGCGTATTCTGGTGGGGTCAGCTCTAGCACCAGCTCCTGTTGCCGATAGTACCTTCAAACCCCTACGTACACACGCAGCAAGAAGTGCCACCTATTACATATGTGGCAAATCAAGAATTTAGAGATGAACTTTCAGTTCTTAATGGGATACATTAATAATTTCTAATGACATAGGGTAAACAGAACACAGTACTTGGAAAAACAAGTACTGAAAAGATATCTGTCAATGCTTTCTCCAATGTGGGATGAATCTAGTGGGATTATAGCAGTATGTGAGTTCCAACCAATCAGTGAATTTTCACTGATTGATCAACGCTCATGTCTTGCAACAATCTTGCAACAAACATCACGCCTTGGAGAAAAAATAAATATAATATCATTTATACATTTGCCAGGCATTATTTTTAGATGCAACTCTGTATATCCTCGCAAGTACCGCGCTTTCTAATGGACTATAGGATGCTTAGTTCATGAAAGAGAGCTGTACAGAATAACAAAACTATATAGCCAGAATAGAGGCATATAAAATGATTTGTCACCTAAAGCATAAATCAAGCAAATCATCTGAGAAAGGTCCATTAGTTCTTATTTGCATTAAAAGTCACACACACGTCTGTTACATAGTGTGCACTGGGAAAGGATATAATCTGCATCTATAAATTTAAGTGCCAAGCACTTATTCGCATTGCATAACTAGCAACACTTCAAATATCACAGACCCAGTTGGAAGCCAGACTTCTCCTCTAAGAGGACACCTCAAGTTCAAATCCACTACCCAAACGTCATAACTGATGGATGAAGTTAATTAAGTTATGGTCACTGTACTTTATCATACTAAAAACGAATGGACCTTGTCTCAAACTGATCTATGGACCATGGAAGATGTATGGAAAATGAAAGACAATACAGAGGATATTATAAATAGATAAACTCTAAAAGTTTAGTAGTTATGTATCATAAATGATAAATCTGAATTAAAAAAATGGATAAAATAAGATGCATCAGAATAAATTTCAGTTTCAGGCAGAAGAGGTACCTTTGTATCAATGTTATCAATACAGTCTAAAACAAAATCAGGATGACCTGAAAGAATTTCCTCTTCTGTTGAAGAATCATATAATAGAACTTTTGCTTCTATCTGGCACTCTGGGAATATTGACAAGAAATGCTCTTTCAGACACTGTGCTTTTGGGATACCAACATCTGCTCTTGTTGCAACAGCATGTCGATTAAGTGATGAAACTGATACCTTATAATGAAATCAACAAATAAGTAAAGATTTCAGGCAGAAGTTAGATTACAAGATTTGAAGAGATGGAGATTGGAGATTAAGAGGAGAAGGATGCTACACTAAAACTAGGGGCCGGACTCCTCTATGACATTTATACAGATAATGTTCAAAGTAGACAGGAACCCACTTACAAACGTAAGTTGTTGGTCTCACACAATAATATACACTCCCCTCCAAGCTGGAGAAAACAAGTCAACCATGTCTAGTCATAATATCATCAAGCTGATCAGACGGCTCATAAGAGGTGACAATATCAGTATGTCACAACAAAAGAACTACATTCATGAAAGACTTGGTTACTATTAAAGAAAACGGTTGCCTATTAACATTCTCTAACAAAGTTATATCTTAATATAATTGTCAAATATATCATTATTTGTGAGTTTAAAAAAGTTATTTTTCACGTTTCAACCCCCTAACCATAAATTCCTGGCTTTCCTCCTGGTTATGCTTGCTCTGTGAAACAATGAAGCCCTTCTTGGAATTATCACTCTCAAAACAAAGAAAGTGATGGAGACCCAAAATCCTTTGTATGTAAATGACAAGAAACTTAAACATTCATATCAACAATACCAACATAATTATTCCCCGAAATTTTAAGTTAAAGAAACAAAAATTACCTGAGGTAATTATCATAGAATTTGAGACATTATTAAGAGAGAAAGAGAGAATGAAACTTAATAAGCTAGGCAAACCCGAAAGGATTAATAGAAGTCGAGTCATACACAGAGATACCTGATCAAAGTCCACAAGGAGGAGCTTGCCAATCCCTGATCGCAAAAGCATAGATGCAGCATGACTTCCAACTCCACCAAGACCAATGACCACAACATAGGATGCAGTCACTTTTTGTTGAGGCTCAAGTCCAAAGAATTGAATGTTCCTATGAAACCAAAAGGTAGCACATATAACTAGTCAACCACATCAGAATATCCTACCTAATAAAAGAAGTTTTCAAACATTTCACCCTCAACCTCACTCCAGAAACAGTCAGTTTGCACAAACACAGAAGAAAAAAAAATAGATACATACTCATAATTTCATGATGCCTGTAGTCAATTTTCAATAGAAAAAGAAATGTAAATAAACAATCCATATTTTCCATTTTGACCTTGGAAAACAAAACAAGATTTTACTAACATTGACGCTGAGCACTTGTTTGGGCCCACTCCGCTGTATTTAGCATGATGTGAATATATAAATGTTGTCTGCTATATATGTGGCATACAAATGATACATGTTGCTCTTAGTATTTTTCAAATTCCAGCTAACTATACTACACTAGATTTTCGTATAATACATTATTTTCCTAAGTGGTGAAGTATGCATACCTCTTTAATTGTTCAGAAACTATCTCATCACTTAGAAGGTCCAGACCAGTCATCCTACTATTTCCATTCCCAGTAACTGCACAACAATTTGTAGGTGTCTTTCATAAAAACCCTTTACCTATAATAATAACAATAAATAAATAAATAATCAAAAAAATACCACAGATTTTGTTTCTCTGTAACTTGAGTCGGTTTGGTAACTTACTATTCAATTCAACTCCCTTTTCATCACATTGTTTCACAGTCCGTCTGCAAAAGAAGCAGATAAAGTTAACACCTTTCACCAGTTAGCATCAAACAATAGCATCATGTTCATATCAAAATCAAAAGCGTGATCACCACCTCGCTCGAAGCTTCAATAGAAAGATGGTGGAAACAGAGCCTACCAGAGCTCCGGCTCCGAGCAATGCCAAGCACTTTGCTCTCTCCTCCATCTTTCGTCGCCCTCCCTCCCTCCCTCCCTCCCTCCCTCCCTCCCTCCAAATTTTTCTTCTTTTCTTTGATTTTCTCGGGCCCAAAACAACACAATCACCCAAACAGAGGCTTATTAGCCGCGAATGTAATAAGAGAGACTGACATGAGGGTTTTCTTTTTCACACTGCGCTTGGCGGGGACAGGGTTTTAGTTTTAGACATTGCTCCTCTAGTGGTAACCGAGTTTACAGTGCTAGTCTACCCGACCCGAATTAAATGGGCTTCATTAGGTGCAAAACAGGCCCCTCTGATATGGGCCTTGCAAGTGATCAAGATATTGTATTTTATTGTGCGCTATTTTTTAATAGAGGTGCAAGCTATTTGCATTGTTCGACCCAATCCAGAAAAGATCAAATAAACACGTGGCAGAACATGTGCAGACCTCATTTGTGTCTCACTTAGGCCTTCTCCAACCCATGAGGGGCTAAACCCAAATTTCCCCTCTTCAAAAAGTGACTATTTGGGTTTTGCCCGGACTCAAATTGTTTTTTCTCCCAACCCTACGGACTCAAATTTTATGTCCGCAACTTTATTAAATTGTTAAGAATGGTTTAAGTCTAATTTTTTTTAGGGATAACTTTTCTTCATTTAATCTTTTTAAATAACATCATAATTTAAATTTTTGAACAATTTGACCTAAAAAACATTGAAATTCCATAAATTAATTTTATTCCAAAAGTAAACACACAACATAAAAAAACACACAACATAAAAAAAACACACCACATAAAAAAAACACACACACACAACATAATTGAAAACACAAAATGAGGATTGAAACAATTAAAGTTACTATTAGAATTTTTTTTTAAAAAAAAACAGATTCTTTGAAATCCAACGGCTATTTGAGCTGGAAACACAATGCGTGTGGGCCCTAGCAATACTATTTGATTTAAATATAATTTTTTTTTTTAAAAAAAAAGCCCAACGGCTCTAACTTGTGGTGTTGACACATAGCTTTAGCCACAGCCAAAACCCATCAGAAAATGTCACCAGCGAGGGTCCCACCAATTTTCAGAAGCACATGGGCTCTGCCACCTCAGCGTGGGGTCCAGTGAATAGTATTAGGTCCAGGCAATACTTGGACCCATATTTGGGTCCAATTTTGGGTTTTCCCAAATTTTGGGTCCTTCATTTTGTTGGGTTGAGAGAGATTTTGGGGGATAATTTGGGTTTGAGTCCTTGCATTGGAGATGGCCTTATGCCACTAAAATGGGAGAAGGTCTTAGGTTCGACTGCACAGCCCCGTTTGGTTCACAGAATGAATTTGAGGGGAAATCATTTCTTATGTCATTCTCCAATGAATGGGAATGGAAGATTCCTTTCCCACGTTTAGTAATGATGGGAAAGTAACCGGGAAATATCACTTTATTTCCTTTCTTATGTTTGTTTTGAGTATGAATGGAAAACAAAGTTTGTATAAATTTTCAATTATACCCATATTAAATCAAATAAAAAGGGAATGCATTTAATGATATATTGTAATTCTAAATTGTTAATGGGGACAAAATGGTCATAAAAAATATGTATTTAATGTTATCTCATTTTTCCAAACTTTCCCATGAGGAGGGAAAACAAAACCCAAGTTGGGAGGATGACTTCACTTTCCCCCATACTTTCCCATGAGTCAGGCAACGATTTCTCATACCTAGACTTATCAAACATGGGAAAGCAATTGATTTACCATTCCCAAGTCTCCATTCCCATGAACCAAACGGAAGTAGTATACTCACAATGGATGGGACCCAAATACAAGGGGTGTCGTCTCATTGTGCGATTTGTTGCCCTATGCAGCAAATGTGTGTGCAAAACTTTCTTCTAAAATGAATACATGCTCTTCAAAGGAGAAATTCTTTAATGCGATTGTTGACAACCGTACATAGGAATTGAAGGTGAAAACCCAAGACCCTTGAGTTTGTTTTATTTTTCAATTTGTATGTACGACGGGGATTTTCAAATTAACTGAATTCATGTTTATAAGTTCATATATGTCACTTTGAGATCGATTTCTTATTTTAAAAGTATTTGGGTAGACTATGAGGTTGTGACGAACATGATATCACTTATAATTCAACAGAACATACATGGTATATTTTCGATTCACTTTAAAATCCATAATACTTAAAAACTAAATTAAAATTTCCTAGTCGAGCACTTTAGTAACTAGAATAACATATCCTCTAGCTATAGCTAACATGAATATAAATACAGAACAACCCAAGAACTAAACAAATAACTGCTCTAGTGCCATATCCATATGCATAATATTAATTTTGAACAGCAACTTGAGTCTTAGCAACAAGGTTAGTGGCTCTAATTAACATTTAACAGGTAGTGGTTTGTGACAACAACGTGGGTTTCCATTAGGAAATCAGTGTGTGGTGGTATTAGCAGAGTTTCAATTTGTAATTGTACCTAGTGCTCCACCAAAATTAATGAATTAAAGGCGCTTTTGAGCGCCGACCAGCCCACACAATGCTCTATCTACCTAAACTTCCAAAGGTTTAGGATAAACAACAACATAAACAACCATGTAAGCACAAAGTTTGGAGTCTTTATCAGAAAATTGCACTAAATTCTCAGCCAGTGATGTGATTCAGTATGTATGAAGGCACTAGTTTAGATAGAAACCACATTAAATATTTATAATGACATGTACAATTAGAGCTTGTGTTTCGATACATAGAAAATAATAGATGGAGAATTGATATCACCAATGTATAATCTCATAACTTGTATGGATGATGTTTTGGTGTTTCAATACATAGAGAATAGATGGGAAGTTTATCTGGGCAATGTATAATCCAAAGAGTTCTATGATTTGGGAGCTCCCAAACCACCCGTATCTCTTAAATTTGTAATTCTTTACTCAACCAATGTTTGCAAAGAGTTTGTAGTTGAAGTAGTTAAAAATAGTTACTTTTGCCCCGAGATCATGTGCTCAATAATTATTAATTTAAATATTAATTTAAATATTAATTTATTATCTTTTAAATGTCAATTTACGCATAAAGGGGTACATTGACTTGCATAGGCAAATATAGGATGGATCCCAAGCCTCTGTATTTAGATAATGTACGCATTTACCCTTATTTCAGTACATCTTAGACCATTGTGGTGATTTTCTCACTCCCTTTTTATCCACTTACACTCCTTTTTGTTTTTTTAATACTTTTTACTAAGATAAAAGGGAGTGTAAGTGAACAAAAGAGGAGTGAGAATATACAATTTTAAAAAAATGGAGTGTAAGTGGATAAAATGGGAGTAGGAAAATCAGTATCCTTTATTAATCTAACAATGTAAAACATGACACGTCAAACTCTTAATACTATACCCCTTAACACTGTTAAGTCCAAACAAAATAAATAATATGTTAGTCAAACCCTCCTAAACCACCCATGGCCGACTCTTTAACCCACCCCACCGTTGGCAACCCCAACCCACTGACAACTCTCTCCCGTCTAACCGACAGCCAACCTCCCCTCCTTTCTTTCCCCTACATTCTCTCTTTACTATTATGATGTAGAACAAATGGCAAATTTTATCGCGGTTGAGCTAGAAAAAGGACGTAGCGGGAATTTACAGATTTGTCGTCCAAGCTTCGATTAGGACGCAAAATACCATTTCGGAAAGGGAACGACGCCACGAGTCAAACTCACTGTTTTTCTGTGATGTATGATGGATTTTGGCATCCTGAGATCGTTTGGCCTTCCAAAACTGCATTCAAAGTTTCGTAGTTAATTTTCGGAATAAATTCTGTTTTTCAGTTTTAATGTAATAACTCCCCTAGCAGCTCAAGGGTTGAGAGATGTGTATTTAGACAGATTTGGTGAACGTTTTTCATCATCTCATATTTTAATAAAATTATCCCAAGAGAATTCCTCTTAATTTCTGGTGGAATCCAGATTTCTTGTTACTCAATGTTTTCGTTTGAAACTTTTGTTGCTTGTGCTGCGTCATATTACCTAACTATTACCTCATTTCTTGGGGCTTGAGCCCTATTTATAGGGGACCAAGGCGGTGGACCTTGGGCTATTCTTTCGATGTGGGATTGTGGTGCCTTCTTGAGCCGGATCGGCATGTTAGGTTACAGAAGGTTAACATACTGCCGATTGGTTGTTTATGGGCCTCAGTGTCTAATTAGGCTTGGAAGGTCTCCTTTGTGGGTCCCGTATTTCACTTGTCATGAAACTAGCGATCGATCAGATATGGTATAAACAAAAGTAACAAATTAACCAACAAGCAATAAGATATTGCAATCAGGCGATGTACTTGTTAAGAAAAAATTAATTTTGCCATCTCATCTTCTCGGCGAGCATAGCCTTTGCAACTCATTATAGCATTGTTTGCTTTGCACTCATCTTCTTAAATCTCACACTTATCTCCTATAAATATAAGTTATAAATCGTTTGATGTTATATTGTTACAAAATGGAAATATTGAAAATTAAATTGCTTTATGTGAAATAATGAAATAGTTTTACCTTGTATTTTGGACCCCAAACATTTCTTGATGAAACTTTGCCATTCTTCCATATTTTTTATATTATCAGGCTTCAATTGCTTTGCAGCGCATTTAATACCAACAAGCTGTCTTTGTTTCCACACTTCTTTAGTAATTTACATCTATGATCTTGCCAAAGCTTTGCCATCTTTTGTAATGCATACTCATCAACAATAAATTTAATCTAAAAAAGAAAAAAAAGAAATTATTAGAAATAGAAATATAGCTAATTTAGACAACAACAAAAACAGAAAGAAAACTAATAATCATGTGCATAGTTTTCTAATTCAGATTAATACGTACAAACTCTCACCTAACACCAAACATAAGAAAAATTGCTGCTCTAGTTTGTATTAGAGCCTATACATAGGATGCTTCAAATCCAAAACGAACTGGATTACTTAATTTGACATCTTCCCACGTGGGTAATGTGTGCAAGCTATCGAGAATGATACTATATAGAAGAGAAGATCATCACGAGCATATATTAATCAAATCTAATTTATATTTCCACATCCACGTCTTACTAACCTAATCAAACCAATCTTAATCCACCTCATTTTAGCTGTTTACCAGCCGCCGCCGGCAGCCAACTTGCTTTGCCCGTCACCTTATAATTTAAGGCATAATATGAAATGTACCACAACTTAATTTATTGATTTGTGAATCTATTATCCTTTATTATTCATTAGGTGTCTGAGATTTCGAATCTCTGACCACATGAATAGAGATGAAAAAGCTCAACCGATTGAGCTATACTACACTGGCGTTCATATTTTATTTTTAATCTTGTTTGATCGAAAGGAAACAATAAAAATAAAAGAGATGCAAGATGCAGGAAAAGTAGAGAAGAATAGATAAAATTAAGGGTTAAATAAACTTTTTGTCTTTGGGGTTTTAGATATCATTTTTGGTTCATGTGTTTCAATTAAATTTGGTCCATGTGGTTTACTTTCTTACAATTTTGGTCATTTTGTCTACTTGGCCCATTTGTACTCCTACGAGTGTGTACATTTTCGTCAAGTTATTAAGCATAAAATATATAGACTAAAACACAAGTATTAAATTGACCAAATAATATGTATTTGACCTACAGCTAAACAAACATTATTCAACTTAGTATCATTTTTTATTTTCAAAACTATATTATGTATTACTCTTGTTTTTTAATTGGGTATTTCATCTCATGTCTTTTTGTCTCATTCTTTTATTTTTTTGGCTAAAGTTTTTATCTCCCATGTTCACTAGTGGACCTAGAAATTTTGTAAGGAATGGGCAATATTGAAAGGCTAAAAGCTCTATAAAAAAAAATTTAGACAACTAAATACCCTCATAATTTAAACAAATACAAGCAAAAACATATTTCTCAATGTAAACTACACAATTAGTCTACGAAAATTCATATCAAATCATCAATTAATCTCACCAAAATCAAAATCAATTAAGCTAACCAAAATGCATATCAAATTATCAATTAAACAAACAAATAATAATTGATCCTACCTGGAGCTCAAGTCGTTCAGCCTCTTTCTCGTACCAACAGTTTGTACAACGGAACATCTTTCTCCTTGAGTTTGAAAGCCAAATTAGAAGGAAAAAAAAATGAGAAGAAGAAAAAAAGAAAAAAAAGCCAATTTCCACTACTGACACAACAACATCATATCAATTATTCTCTCAAAGAGAGAATCAATTATCAATTAATTTTTGTAGAAGAAAATAATCAATTAACTTAACCTAAAAAAACTTTGATTTTATTGTAGACAAAAAGAAAAGATGATGTACTGTCCCTTTGAAAAAACAAAATCCGAAAAAAAAAGAAGAAGTGAAGATGATAATGTTGCTTTTTCAGTGATGGCTGTGGTCGTCCAACCCAAAAAATAAAAAGTGGAAGAAATCATGCTTAGTAGCAGCACTAGCGGACTCAAGAATTTTTTAGCGGAGGTGCAATTTTGAAAGGCTAAAAATTCTTTGTGGATTGAACATCTAAAGATTTTTACCTAGATTGACCTTAGGTCCCAAAAATAAAAAGTGGAAGAAATCATGCTTAGCAGTTAGCAGGACAAGAAAGTCACGTTTAAACAAAGTCAAGCTTCGACATCGTTTCCTCTTATTTAATTTATTTTTTCTCTGATCCAAAACGACTTCGTTTTGATCAGATATATTTAAAAAAAAAAAAAAAAAAAAAAAAAAAAAAAAAAAAAAAAAGAGGGGCGCAAGTTGTGCGCAACAAACAGAGCACCCCGTTCAAGCATTTCGTTGAACAGATTTTGTGCAATAGCAGAGGGGCACCATTCCAGCATATCTATGTCGTTTTCAGGTGAAGAGAGGTACAGTTGCACCTCCTTACGCCTCTGTAGATCCGCCAATGCCCATGTTCATTCATTATCTTTCTGAATTTACAAAATAAATTCAAAAAGTTCAAATGAAAATGAAACATCATTGAAAGAATCTTTTATTTTTATTTTTTATAATCTCCGGTAAAAATAAATTTGATGGCACCTCGACGCATACCATGGCACTGAATATTCTTTTTAAGATATTAGAGAAGAAGTCCAAAAAACTTATTGAAGGAATCTTGATAAAATGGATTCGATGTGTGATTAACATGTTAATCCAATTTAAAATAGAACATTATGTACTAAAACATAATGAGAGAATAATTAGATTTGTTATTGGGCACCCCAGCCTCCAATGCGGTACACGTTGCGTCGCAGAAGATACAAATATTTATAAAATAAAAAATATTAAAAAAAACGTAAAATGTTGTAAATACGTCAGCGTGAAAAAAGGCACAATAGGAGTTGCAAGTATAAATTGGGACGAGCGCAAAACAGATTTGAAGCTCAGTACTGCAGTCTTTCTGCGTTGCGTGCTTGGCTTAAAACTACAAAAAAAACCCCCCCCAAAAAAGAAACAGATTTGAACAGATTTTAGCTTTGGAGCTTTCACTTTCTCCACCTTGCGTCTTCGTGATATCTTTTCACAACAAATCGCTAAGGTTTTCCGTGAAAAAGGTACTTGGATTTTCTCCGCAACTAAACATGTCATAAGCACCACGGCCGCCTCGTGATTTTTTATTTATTTATATATTTATCGCTCCGTTCGTGATTTGAAGATGCGCGCGCTTTCTTTTCAGTGTTGGATTTTTATTTCAAATTCTCAATCTGAAGCGAACACAAACAGTAGATCGAGTCGGTGAATTTGAGAAATGTCGAGGAGAGTAGCAGAGCATCACGAGAACCACGACGAGTTGAAGGACGAGGAGGAAGAGTATGAGGTTCAGGATCTCAAGGACCGCATCAAATCGTCGCGCGGAAGCCGATTCAATCTCATCACGAACGAGTTAGGGCTCGACGACGACTCCTCTTCGATTCTGAGACGGTTCAGTCGCCAGAGCCTCATCAATGGCGTCAAAGGCCTTTCCCACGGCGTCATTCATCCTGACAACTGGTACGCTTCATCTTCAATCTCATTAATTTCTCTTTATTATTATTATTATTTTTTTAAATTTGAGCGAGCGATGAACAAGAAAGTTGAATATTTGTGTCTCCAAAATTTTCGGCTAAGCAACGAATTAAAAAAAAAAAAATCAGTATTTATCTATTATAATTTAATTTTATATAATATAAACGGCAGTGTAAACTACAAAAAGGAATATTTTTTACGCATGTTATAGTATTATAGGGTTCACTTGAAATTTCTTGTCTGCAAATTGAAGTTTTTTTTTTCACTCGATTAGACCGATTAACATATATTATAATTTAGTTACGAATAGTTACTGAATGAAAAATACTATGGGAGAGATCACATTTTTATACTGCCGACTTGTTTATTGATAACGGCTGCGACGCGTCCCAGTCATTTGGTTTTGACTTTGCGATGGTACAAATTTAAAATCACATGAACGGTTCGATTTTGTCCACCTGGATGATTGGATTTAGGTGTTTGGATTGAGTAAGATGCATGCCGGTGTGTGGACCCCATATCTCAAATCCAATAGGTGTAGTGAGGTTACTGATGGATTTTCGAAAAAGAAAAAGGAAAGGTTATTGATGGATGATTCAAGAAAATTATTATTCGTCGACACGGTGGTGTTTTTTTTTATGCGGACGTCGACATGGTGATTGTCTTTTATTGTTGAAGGAGATTATGCTGTATAGAACGCCAACCGTAAGTGTTACTGTCATGCGATATAGTCATAGATTTCACATGGCGTAGCATATTAATGTTTAATTATTGCTAGTGTCATGATGGCTACTTTCTACAAAATTGAGTTAATTCTTTTTATAAAAAAAAATACGGCGTGACAATTATCATCCAGGTTTATTATATAAGCAATTCACGCTTATTTTTCGAAGTGTGAATAATAACTCATTTTAAATTAGTGATTAGGTGAATTTTTGTATCAATTCACTAGTTTGACAACAAAATATATCAAATATCTAGTAAAACAAGTTGAGTTATACCACAAGTTTTATGGTGAAGATAGAAAGTAAGAAATACCAACGGAGTTTAGTCAGATGGGAAAAAAAAACTTTGACTTGCAGATCAGAGGTTTTATGTTTGAATTCCCATGACATTCCTGATAATTCAGACTATCAATTATAATTAAAAAAAAAGTGAGAAATTAATTTGAAGTACCAATAATACTTTTTTACTTGTATACTTATTTTTGGTACTAGAGCACCGTTTGACTAGGACAGCTGTTTCTTGCCTTGCGTGTGCAACTCATGCTTATTATTATTTCCTTTTGTTTTTCTAGATTCCGCGACGCCAAACAATTAACTAATAAATAAGTACACAACTATTAATAAATAAATAAAATTCAACCAAAAATGGAATAAATTAAATAAAGTTGTCTTCCAATTCAAGAGATAATTTTTTTTTAAAAAAAAAAATCTGAAACGATTGTACGTTATTCATAATTATTATTAAACATCAATTTTATTTTTTGGTATGTGTGTTGGATAAATTAGGTGTAGGTTGTAGATGTTGTTTCCTTATTGACTAATTCTTGGTTTTCCTTGTGTGGTCGATCCCAGGATTGAGATCACATAGTCGTAGTTATCCATATCTATCATGGACATGTCAGCCCAATTTTGCGAGCCTAGATGTAGATTTTTCTTGGGGATATGATTTAGAAATGTTACCGTTAATCTCTAAAATTATAACACGTGTGGAATGCTGAGTTTTTGTTGTAAGTATTTTATAAATAATTGTACATATTTCATGTATAATATAAGGTGGATTGGTGTACAATGGCAAAATTAAAGTAACGCTTTCATAGTATTCAAAACTCAGATATAAAATAAATACAAACACAAAAATTTCGAGGACGGCTAAGACTAATCATATTTGTAAAAAGTTCATATCAACATTCATAAAATCAAACGACCAAATCCAAAATTTAACATATAAAAAACTTTAAAGCAAATGTACTACACATGTATGTATGCATTATTCATGTTCAATAAATGCATTTTTTACTAATTTGTTGATTGTTTTAATAAGGATGATTGGAGTAAAAAATTGGTTGATTATGTTTCTTTAAGACTAGGTTTTAATCTTTTGTAGCTCCATGTTCTCTCTCCACATATAGAAATGAGTAAGGAATAATCTCATGCATGGTAACTGATACATTATGTTCTCGAGATTGTAAAGTAGAGACGCACATCAACCCTTGGCATTAGTTCAAGTAGTGAAGGAGAGTAGAGTATTGGGTTAGGATTATATTAGAAAAACGTAGTTCAACCCCTGGCATTTTTTCCAAGAAAAAATAAACCCACTAGAAAAAAGTACTCTTTCTACCTTCATCCCTAGACCCTCACAAATTAACCCAGCACACGTCTAAAAAAAAAAAAAAAAAAAAAAAAAAATCTAAAACAAAAATTTATCTCTCATCCATGGATTGGTGACTGACAAATGAATTCTCAAACTGTGGTTTGAGCGTTATGTTCAGCACATCAGCGTTGAACACAACACATAGCACTATATTTGGCACTTAATGGTTGAACATAGTGTTAGTGTTATGTTCAGCCAATTAAATACATGTATGGAAACATTATATATATAATATATATGTCATTATCAACTTCACCAAAGAAAGTTTTTTGTTTTGTTGTTATTTTTCTCCTCTTCTTGTTTTGGTGTTTTGGTCAGTTTGTGTTGAAAGGAAAAAAAAACCTGAAATGTGACGACCAAATGCAGGTGGTATCGGGCATGGACGAAATTCATACTGGTGTGGGCAGTGTACTCATCCTTCTTCACACCTTTCGAGTTTGGGTTTTTCAGGGGTTTGGAAGAGAAACTTTTTATAATGGACGTAGTAGGACAGGTAGCATTCCTTTTGGACATAATTTTGCAGTTTTTTCTGGCTTACAGAGATGGTCAGACATATCGAATGGTCTATAAGCGAACTCCTATTGCTCTCAGGTTAGTATATTCTTTTCACTCTAGCTGTTATGTTAACTTATGCAATTGTCTTAGCAACAGTAGCATATATATACGGTTTTGTCGATTCTATCATATACCACCATAGTCATATAAGCTAGATGCTGAAATGTTGGAAACACAATCTGATTGTCTATGTTTATAGAAGAGTAGGTTGTGGTAATGGGTTTTAACTGTTTAAACTTCTTAGCAAGTAATCACTACTTACTGGTATGTATAGAATTTAGTTACCACTTTAAAGCAAACAAATTTACATGGTAATTTCACAAGCCATGTTCTTCCAGCATTTTACTTTATTTCCAGTGCAGTGCGGAATTTAACTTTTCCTTTGCAGGTACTTGAAATCTAATTTTATCATTGATCTGCTTGGTTGTATGCCTTGGGATAACATCTACAAGGTAATTCCAATTTTACCCATCTATATCTCTCAACTCCATTTTCTCCTTTTTTGTATTTTCAATATTGAGGGGGTAGCAGGGGGTCTTTCATTTTTTATTGTTATTCAGGATTATGCGTTATGACATTTGAGTGGTGGCTTTTTATAGTTATGGGTAAGTAACTGTATGAAAAAGATTGTCGCAAGATAATTTAATTAACTGCTTAGGATAGATGTCCCAACTCTTAAATTTAAGTTTAAAATTTGAGCTAACACTCAGATTTTCGTATATAAATGGGCAGGTAACTCTATGTCAAGTGACAATCCTTAGTCATACGCCTTTATTTGTTCAGAAAACATTTTATTGCTTTCAAGGATAATACATGCTCTTGGATGGGTCTCCTAACTGTATTCTTTACGGATGGGCGGTTTATGTGACTTGCCCATCAACACTTTCAGGCAGGAAATGTTAGTTTGTTACTACTCTTGTTTTGCCAATGCATGAGATTTGCAGGCAGATGTACCGAATCTATGAGATCAAAATAAATTTGCAGCATATATCTTGATTTGTTAAAGTAATAAAGTTGATCTACTATAATGCTTGCAATATGTTTCTGCTTCCGTATTCACTTGATTAAAGCTGTTTTTGAATAGGTTTGTGGGAGAAGAGAGGAAGTGAGGTATCTCCTATGGATAAGGTTAAGTCGGGTGCGCAAAGTCACTAAGTTCTTTAGAGACCTAGAGAAGGATATTCGTATCAATTATAATTTTACCAGGGTTATAAAGCTTCTTGTTGTTGAACTCTATTGCACGCATACAGCAGCCTGCATCTTTTACTATTTGGCTACCACCTTGCCTGCTTCACAAGAGGGGTACACATGGATTGGAAGTTTGAAGTTAGGTGACTATAGTTATTCAAACTTCAGGGATATCGACTTATGGAAGCGCTATACAACTTCTATGTATTTTGCCATTGTAACCATGGCCACTGTTGGTAAGTTACTTTTTAAATATCTTTTTAATGAATACAACCGAATTTTGCTTATCATTTCAGTTTTCATCTTGTGATTGCGACTATCCCACTAAAAAAAACGGTTCTAGTGCTGACTTAAGGACTGTAGTTCTTACGTGATTTCTGTTAGTGGTGGTGCTTTTCCTTCTTTCTTTCTTTCTTCTTTTATTGTAATTCTGGTTGGCAACTATCATGGTTGTTTTGGCTAGGAAAGCTCTTCTGCGATGGTAGAGCAATGCAAGTTGCCAATTTCTTTTCTTTCTTTAGTTCGGTGATTGTTCAACCCAAGATTTGATTTTCTTAATAACTCGGAAGTTGGAACTAATGCTAGCATTCTGTCAATGTTCAATCGTTTAGTTTTATGAGGAACTCCTTTTAATTGTTCTCTCTCTCTCTCTGTGAGGATCAAACAAAGGCAACCTAAAGAAGATATGGTTGGTTTTGAATCATGGTTTGCACAAGACCTGACTGCATGTGCATTGCTGGTTCCAGTTTGACTTATTTAAGGAGTGGAAAGTTGATGGTTGATTAAAAACTGTCATGTTAGAATGGGTCTATTTATGAAAAGGCCATTAAAAAAATTTCGCGGTGATGGTATTACTTGTAGGAGGTTTTTATTTGTTGATGGTAACAGTGTTCGATTACCTGTAAGTGACAATGTAGTGGATCATCAAGGCCGTACTGCTTTATTTATTGATCTCTATTCAAAGAACAGGAGTGGTATTGGTATCTGTATTTTTCTGTAGTATCTCTCTATGGTCTGTACGTCGCTTCCTTTGAGAAAATTGTCAAGTAATTCCTTTACAGAATCTCTGTTCATTAATCCACATTTAACACGCCCAGAGGATCCATATTCTGTTGGTGGTACCCAATAATGGTTTATACTTGCCATGTGCACTTATCCAGTTGGAATGTTTAGTATTACATGAAGAACACTCTTTCTTTCACAGGCTATGGAGATATTCATGCAGTCAACCTGAGGGAGATGATATTCATTATGGTTTATGTATCTTTTGACATGGTTCTTGGAGCGTATTTGATTGGTAACATGACAGCATTAATTGTAAAAGGATCAAAGACAGAAAAGTTCAGGGACAAAATGACGGATGTTATAAAATATATGAACAGAAATAGACTTGGGAGGGATCTTCGTAATCAAATCAAAGGTCACTTGCGTTTACAATATGAGAGTACCTACACTGAGGCTGCTGTTCTCCAGGAAATTCCTGCTTCAATTCGCGCCAAGGTAAAATAGGAATAAAAGCTCTGTCAACTTTCTCTATTGTCGAGTTAGTTACAGTAAATTATATGAGAAGCATTTCAACTTAATTCATATGCATATTCTAGAAACACTTGGGTTGTTGGTTTTTGTTAAATGGATAAGTAAATTAATGTGTAACAGCTGCAAGACTAATAGGTTAACGTAAAATTTGTTGTTCATTACTATCTACACATGCATGCACATGAACATGCACAAGCGGCCGGCCACACACCCAGAGGAACCTTGGTAGTTTTTATTAAAGGAGATACCTCATGTTCATTCCTCTTTAAAGGTTCAGAAGCTTTTTTCCTTCATTCCAATCTGTATGCATTATTCAGACTGTTGTACATCATGGGATTTTAGTTGAGTGTATGTTTTAAAAAAGACTTGTGTATCCTCAAAATTAGTTGTTTCTTCGTTGCAGATTTCACACACTTTATATTTCCCGTACATTGAAAGTGTTCCTCTCTTCAAGGGATGCTCGGCAGAATTCATCAATCAGATTGTAAGTAAATTTTTCCATTTGCACAAATAGATGACAAAGCATGTTCGCATGAAACACTGATAGTTGAATCTTGCTCCAAATGTACAATGCCAATTTGTTTATACGCTTCATTGGCTGCTAATGTCAACCAGGATTATCATAGACAATAACAAACATGTAGGATTGGTTCTTCTTGTACCCTAGGAAACATTCAACAAATTGTTGTACTTTGTTGCATGGAAATTTTTTGATCTTTCACCTTCTCTAAAAAACAATACATGGGATGGGAAATAAGGGTTTACTGTCTTGCGCATGAGAAGAAAGCCACCTTAAAGCAGCTATTTGTATGCATGGTGCAGTTGCGTCTAACACTCGGTAGTTTCATGTGCAGCACCACATGTAATGTTAAATAGGATCTTCCTTGCTCCATGGATATCCCTGCTTTGTGTGACTTAGTGAAATGGGTTATTCTTATTCTTTTCTTCTTTGCAGGTTATTAAACTCCATGAGGAATTTTTTCTCCCTGGAGAAGTGATAATGGAACCAGGAAACGTGGTAGATCAACTTTATTTCGTCTGTCATGGTGTGCTGGTATGATTCAATAATCTAGAGTCAGTGATCAAATTTGAAAACTAATTCAACCAATTCATACAAGTTTAAACCTGTATGCAGTTTGTCCTCCGAAATAAGTTTTGTCCTAGTTGTGAACTGTATGCTACTTGGTCTACAATTTTATATTTCTAATTTTCTGCACAAATCAAGATATGTAGAAGCAGCGGTGGCAATTATAATGGTAAGCTGGGTATTAATGGTGAGTTTTTGGCTAGTGTTAAAGAGTGTTGACTGTCCAAAGGTCGAAGTAGTGTCACTTGGTAGTGACTGGTAGAACTAGCAATGATAGAGAGGGCTGCAGTTGTCGTGGTGTAGTGGTAGTGATGATGGGACAACACAAGTGTGGATGTTGGTAGGTGTAGTAATGGTGGTGGGTCGCTGGCCATGGCGATGGTAGTTGTACGGACCAATTGGAGTTAACAACTGGTAGGTCATAGTGGTAGAGGTGTCATGCTATGCTGGTTTGGCTTCTTAGAAGGTTAAAAGGAGAGGTAATGGCCGGACTAAAATATATATAAGAAAAACCAGATTTTTAGTTTACTTTTTGCTAATGGAGAAAAACCAGATAATGAGAATTATCAACTTTATGTTGGTCAGCTTTTTAACTGATCTTGACCGCAAAATTGGTACCATGAGAACTAGTTTTTTTTGCATACTGACTGGTTAACAAAAAAATACAATTCATAATGGTTTGACGTTCCTCATACAATTCATCAGTTACATGTCTATTTGCTGTCCCCTCCTAAACCCTAAACTCGCATCACATTGGTATGACCCTTCTGCTATTAGACTAACAAAAATATTCTTGTGCAGGAGGTGGTAGGCATCGTGGAAGATGGAACAGAAGAAACTGTTTCACAATTGGAACCTAACAGCTCATTTGGAGAAATCTCCATTCTTTGCAACATTCCCCAACTTTATACAGTTAGGGTGTGTGAGTTATGTAGGCTTCTGCGATTAGATAAACAATCTTTTACAAGCATCCTTGACATATATTTTTATGATGGGAGGAAAATCTTGAACAACCTTCTAGAGGTAAGTTTTCTGTGGTAATTTATATTCTTTTTGTAATGTGCCTATAACTGTGGCGCAATGTTTTGAATACATATTCCTCTTGTTTTTTCAAACAAACTTGATGTTAAATGATCAATGAGTGTCCATCATATGGCTGAAAATGTTACAGGGTGCACCTCGCATCAAACAACTAGAATCAGACATTTCATTTCACATTGGAAAGCAAGAAGCTGAACTTGCTTTGAAGGTCAATAGTGCGGCTTATCATGGAGATCTGTTTCAGCTAAAAGGTTTGATCCGTGCTGGAGCTGATCCCAACAAGACAGATTATGATGGAAGGTCACCATTGGTATGAAATGTTATGAATTTTTTTAGATTTATCATTGTGAATGCATCTATGACTTATCTGGTGTGTGTGCGTTGTGAAAGTTGTTGCTAAAGAAAAGGCTTAGCCAACTTCAGGAGTTGACTATGGAATGCATTTAATGAAGTTTTAAGATGTGGCCCTTAAGTAATAAATGTAATACCGATGGTAAAAAGCTTCTTTTACAAGAAAAGAATCGTAAAAAGACTTGAGACTAGTTTGATATTTTTTTTAAAAGATGAGCAGAAGTGAGATAGATTTGTCTGAAAGGAGTCTTTCTTCTCTACAGCATCTTGCTGCATTAAGGGGACATGAAGATATTGCACTTTTCCTTATTCAGGAAGGCGTAGATATCAACATCAAAGGTAATTTTACGATACAAGAATCCAAATATGGTTTTATCTGTTACCCCAATCTTAGTACCACACTATAATAAGTTGTTTATTTTTTCTAGACACTTTTGGGAACACACCCTTACTTGAAGCCATAAAAAACGGCAACGATCGAGTTTCTTCTTTACTTATTAAAGAAGGGGCCTCCTTGAAGATGGACAATGCTGGTAGTTTTATATGTACAGCCATTACCAAGGGGGACACAGATTTCATTGAAAGGTTATTGTCAAATGGCATTGACCCGAACTCCAAAGATTATGATCACCGGACCCCACTTCATGTAGCTGCCTCGGAGGGATTATATATGATGGCAAAGTTGCTGTTAGAAGCTGGGGCTAGCGTTTTCTCAAAGGACAGGTTGAAAATTCATTTCCGTTTGTTGGATGCATACATATCTTGACCGTTTCTGTTTATAATGTTTCCTAGGTAGGGTCTATAGAGTATTAAATATAGTCAGACTTCAGTGGTTAGATCTAATTATCTGCATTTTGTAACAAGTTTTGTTTCATTTCCATGGCCGTCAACCTACATGAACCTCTTTTAGTGCCTAAACAATTACAAATGATCTTTTGAATTTTTGGATAAATCAGTATAGGGAAATCACTGTAAAATTTCCCCTGGATCTTAAAGCCAATTATCTGACCTTTATTAAGAGCCAGGTTTTTCTTTTGAAATGTTTTGGACTTACCTGTGTTTATTTTCATCTTCCAAAATTATGACAAGCACTGCAACACTCTAGAACATGCAAATTGAAACTTACACAGGACCAATGGTGTTTTCTCTTCACTTTTCTTGCTTCTATTTCCCTTGTCTGCAAGTCTCGAACTCATTAATGGAGTGCTTTGGTTTCTCAAGTAATAGAGCTTGGAGAACTAAACTTTACCTGCTCACCTTCCTGTCTAATTCCTGCGTTGATATTGTGATAGCTTCCATATATATATATATTGTCCATTTTTTCAATGAGAAACTCTCTGCCATAATAATTTCTCTTAGGCTGGTTCTCTAGTATTGTTTGACATGTAGTTTAGAATCTAAACCTTATAGATCCAACCCCTTGCCATTGCTGGCAATAGCTCATACCTCCTACAATTTTACCCTTAGGTTGAGATACATAATGTCGCCTACTCCATAGTTTGTCTAGCATCTTTCCTCCTGCCCTAGTTTTTGATATGTTTCTATCTTTCATTTCAAGTGTTATATAGTAGCTTCTCTTCTTGCTTCAATAACACTATATGATTGTTTTCTCCCTACCCCCCGCAGATGGGGAAATACCCCACTAGATGAAGGTCAGATGTGTGGGAACAAGAATTTGATTAAACTGCTAGAAGAAGCAAAGGCTACTCAGTTGACAGAATCTCCTTACCGTGCTCAAGAACTCACAGGTATTGAGAAGAATATGTTATAATTTTTTTGCCAGGTTATATATTCTTTGCTAAGATTGAATGGAACACCGGAATTAAATTTAATGACCTGTAGGCAGGTCAAACTGCCTAGTCAACAAGTTCTTTTATTCTTTGTTCCTCACCAGAGATTAGAGAGAACAAGAGCCAGAAAGACAATTCTAACAGCAGGAAGGTTTACACCAACCTTAAAATAGGAATGATTCCCACCAACTTGTCTTACTGGATCAAGCAATAGAAAGTCAAGTGTCATTTGTCAGAATTTAAGGTTAACGCCTTATCTTTCTAATGTTGCTTCCTTCCTGCATTGAGTCCCAATCTGGAACGCACTTGGGCATGGATATGAGTTTCTTTGCCAAGACAGGCTAGGAAATCTTTCAAACAGTGTTTCCATTTGTACTGTGGAAAGTGATTTCATCATTGTTTTGCTACTGCTACTTTGTAACTTTGTAAGTTAATAACCAAATTTCTGTTGCAACGTGCAGATAAACTGCACCCAAAGAAATGCACTGTGTTTCCTTTCCATCCATGGGAAGGCAAAGAACAAATAAGACCTGGAATTGTGTTGTGGGTCCCTACTACCATTCAAGAGCTCATCAAAACAGCGACAGACCTACTAGAATTTTCAAGTGGTTCCTTTATAATATTATCAGAAGATGGAGGTAAAATTCTTGATGTAGACTTAATAAATGATGGTCAGAAGCTGTATTTAGTCAGTGATACACATTTGACATAAACATTTTGGCCTTATGTTATAATTTTAATATAGTCCTTGTGTGATTTTTGTATGCAAACTGGAATGTATCTCTCCATTTGTTGTACTTGGCGAGTTTATATCAGTTTCAAGGTTTGTGAGATAAAGAGAAACCAAAGCATAACAATGTGAGAGCACACTACAAAAGCAGTTGTCAAGGTGAGAGACATGGACAACAATACTTTTGGTTGTATCTAGTTGGTTTTGATAGAGGCGGCCCATGGGGTGTGCGAGGTGTGCGATCGCACAGGGCCCCCAAAATTTAAGAGCCTCCAAATTTTTCCAAGTCAACCCATTAAATTAACTAAAATATGAAAATAAAAATGAAATATTAAATATCACTCCACAACACCACATGCAAGGCACCAAAACCAAAATTGAATTGAATATTAATTATCAACAAATTCTACAACTTAGAGAGTAGAGGCCCTAATTTAATTCATTTTCCTCTTCCCAACTCTCACGCTGCAACTCTTCTTTTTATTTATTTATTATGGTTTGAAACCTGTGTTTTCCTCTTCCCAACTCTCAAGCTGCAAAACCATTCTAATATTCTTTTCTCTTTCAGTAAGTCTTTCTCACTCTCCTACCAGTGTACCACCCTCTTCCATCAAATTTTGGATTGTAAAAACCCAAGCTTTAGCCCTTTCCCCAAAATCATAGTTCTTTTCTCCCTCCTTTATTCACATGAGAATTCACCAAGCATTGAAATTGTAAAATCAATTTATCAGCTCTGTGATTTGGAAGGGTGACTAAAGAAATTTTCTGAGAAGCTCTTTCCGAATGTGTTCTTCCCGTGTCAGAATTTTTTGTTTATATATGGATTTTTTTTTCCTACTTTTATATATACGGCCTTGACATCCATATTTGCACAGGGCCTCCAAAATCAATGGACTGGCTCTGTTTTGATTGCAAGTTAAATGGATACCTCATGTAGATTAGTTACACAAATCATCATGTGGGCCCCAAAGGGTATTCTCAAATAAAATTATTTGAGAGATCCCTCAATATAGAAGGGGAAGATATATATAATATCGTCCCTTTGTAGAGTCTGATACAAATTTTATTTAAATGATATGAACCGTCCATTATTTAAGACTTTATTTAAAAATAATAATAAAAAATTAGCAAAATCGAAAACCATGAAGAAATCTAGTTGTGATCAATAAATTGATGAACCCTGTGGTTTAAGAATGCACTAAAACTACAACCATCAATTGAGTGGTCACATAATTTCAAATTCAAGTGATTTTTTGTAGAGATGATATTTGAGATTTTAAAAATAGATGGTTTGAATTATGAAAATACAATATGAATGGGCTCGACAAGGGGATCCCTGCCTCAACTTAAGAGGGCGAATTTGTGACATCATATTTTATACACAAATTTTAAATACAAATTTTAAGCCATTATATTACTCCACTTTTAATTGATGAAATTAAATAGAGATATTTAGTGATATACCCATTTTTAGCATTAATATTATAGATAAACCCTCCATCATTGAATTTCTATAAACAAACCCCAAAAAAACCCCAAAAATGACAGCTGGCCTTATTGGATTTAATATTGATTATTAAATTACTTTAATGCCCTATTGAGTGTTTTGGGTATTTTTATGAGATTTTGAGATTGGGCTTGTTTTAAGAAATTTATGGTAGTTTTGTAATTTATAAGAAGTTAAAGCCTCTTTGTTATGTTGTAAATGGGTTTTGGGTGTGTTTATAAAGTTCATTTCATATGAGGTATTTTTATAATTTGGACCCCCATATTGGGTATATTAGTGAATCTCCCAATTAAATATGACATTCTTATAATTTATATTCTAATAACAGATTGATGCTGGACATGCGACATCATTTTCAGCTAAATGACCACTGAAACCACCATGTAATTACGCAGCAAAAATGAATGACACATGGAAAGGCTAACAGGTGGCTAACATGCCGTCACCAATTGAAGCTTCGTATTGCAATTTGCATGAGGGTGACCATTATTTCTTCAATGTAATGGTCAACTAGAGTGGCTAGCTTGATCATCACGTACGTTGAAATATCTATCGACTTAAAAAGCAGCCACAACTGTCCTCCGCTCCACTCTCCATTATAAATGACCCAATACACAACATAACAATCTCCAAATTGAGCTATTGTTTGATCCAAGTCCAGAAAACCAGAGCAAGCCATTTTTATTTTTAATCATAAGCTATGAACATCATCAGACAGGCTGCAATCATATGCTCATCTCTTCCCCTTGTGGGCTCTCTTGTTCATCTCTTTTTTTCTTCTATTTCAGACAAGCTTTCAATCTCCGGAGAAAACATGAAGAAAGGTGAGGATCAAAATTCTGTTGTTGCTTCTGATCCAAGTAATGTAACGGCCCAGATGCATTTCCGGCAACTTCAACACATAAGAACAGCTTGATCGTAATGTTATTGAATGCCCATAAGGGTATGGTTTTTTTAGGCTTTATTATTATTTTATTATAGCCTTCTATATATTTAGGGGCAAACCTTTCCTCTGTCTTTTACTTTTCTTTTTTAGACACTTGAGAGCAACGTTTTCTTCTCGGTAGCAGTGGGGCTAGATTATAATTTTCCATTTAAGAAATGATAAATTGTCACCGATTGTAAGAAATTGGGGAATTCGCTTCTTGGCTGGCTCAGGTCATTGGGGAAGTTTTTATCTATGTCTACTATATTGCTATTGTGATGACTCTCTTTACAGTTTGTGTCATTTGTAATCTATTTTTCCCATTAATTTAATAAAATTCTATTGCGTTTTTATTAAAAAAAAAAATTAAAAAAAAATTAAAAAGAAAAGGAAATGGGGAATTCTAAGCATAATTGAGGAGTTTTGAATCCAAATTAAGTCACGGTGCTGGGTTTTCTATTGAACTCTTCTACACTTAAGAAATTTGAAGCCATGTTAGTCATCAGGACAGTCCGTCCGTAGTGAAATGTTATCAAACTAACCATTAGTTAATATCTAGCTTCACTTTGATACTCTCTTTTAGTGCCGCCAAAGTGCCAACTTGTTCCTTGAGTCTTTAGAAAGAGAGCGATCCTCAATCCTATTGATGATAGCCAAAGCTGCTCCCTTTATTTACAACCTATTTATACGGTTTGGTTACCAAATTGCTTAAACCCAGAAATTCCAAATTTTGCTGGTGTTGATGAGAGATGAGAAAAGAGAGAGAGAGAAGGAAGAGGGGTGGGTGGTAGGCTTTCAGGTCCCCTTCTATATTTGTAAAATTAATCCATCCCATCAATTTACTACTAACACCTAACAATGCTATGATTTTTTTTTTTGGTCTGTTATAAAGGGGTAGTAGGGGTTTTTTCACACACACACACACACACACACACACACCAGTACATGGGGTGTCACACCCTGATGGCCCGGTCACGTGATAGCTGCACGTACCTCGAGAATCCCAAGAATACAACACTCACCCGCCCAAGTGTCATACTCCCAAGTGTTCTCAAAATACGTTAAGCCCTTTTTGGTGATGGTACGATCAAAGTATTTCAATGACAGCAGAAATTTACAAACTAAAATAGTTAACTACAAAATATTTACATAAGTACCAACCGGTTTGAGTTTCCAAGTAACCAAGTTCCGAAGATACAAAATATGAGGAGTTCAAACTCAACCCTAGACAAAGAGTACAATTCAAGAGTGTTTAAAGGGTACACAAAACCCAGTTACAACATATTTTACAAGATTACAAAAGATGAGTTTCTTGACCTGCAAATCACGTGTAGCACGGGGAGAAATGACAAGTTTCAGATGCTGAGCCACGAACCTAGTCAACGTCTAGGTTGTCGACCTGATCGTAATCTACACCAAAAGTAGTGGTGAGCATCACGTATGATCATTTACCCAGTAGGGGGCACCCCGGATATGTTTTAAAAAATGATTAAGTTAATGTAATTCTTTTTAATATCGTACACCAAAGCATTAAAACCAATGCACATAAAAACAATTATCTGATTATCAGTTTGAAACACTTGGCATGCTCACACAGCTTTTCATAAACAATATTTCGGGATCCCAGTAACTTCATGTGATGATCGATCCATTAGGCCACTCTTACCACGCAGGGTAAAGTAGCGAGAGTGTCCATTTCAATGGATAGGCTATCCTAAGCTATTTAAGAGCCTTGGACTAGCCGGTCCCTGTAACCCCTCCGGAGGTTTAAGGTATCCAAACCTAAGGTCATTGGTATGTGACCCTTCAATCTCAGGTCATCCTAGTCCGAACATCGTCAACACCAAAGGTCGGTGCCCAAAAGAATATCAACACCATACATCAATGCCAATCACGAACTATGCAGTTTCATCACACATCAATATTTAATACAGTAGTACAAGCACGAAAACACAAGACCGGGAGTGAGTCCCCCTACCTGGAGTCCACACCTTTAGCCAGCACAAGCACCCAGCTCAACTGTTGTTACGTTCGCGTTCGGCTACTCGAGCTCCTAACTGAACAACAAATAACAAGTTAAAACATGTCTTAGGGACAAACGTCACTAGTTTGGGTTATGTCCGATTTCATTCCGTTAACCCTAGGTTGAGGTCGGAACCCTGAGTCAAAAACCCTAAGTCGTATAAACGTGCTTCCTACCCTAGAAATCGAATTAGGGTTAGGGTTTAAGGTCTCGAAATAGGTTCGAAATAAATTTGGACATGGACCGAAAGTTAGGGTTTAGGTTCGGGACTTGGAAAACATTTTTCAAAAGTTCAAAATAATTTTTAACTAATTAAAAGAAATTTCCAAAAGTTCAAGTAATTTCAAAATAATTAATTATTAATTTAAAAGTAAATTTTGAAAAATAAATGAATAAATAAATGTTAATTTTTTAATACAAGACAATTTTAATAACAAATTAAACAAATTAATTAATTAATTAAATTAATTAACTAAATTGGAAATTAATTAAATTAGTTAATTGGAACTAATTAAAGTAATTAAATAAGTCTAAACTAATTTAAACAAATTAGGAAATTACCAATTATTTAACTAAATTATAAATTAAATTCGAAATAATTAAATTAACTAACTAAAACTACTTAATTAAACTAAAACAAGAATTAAGACTAAATAAATTAATTAAGTAACTAAACAAATAATTAAAACTAAATTAAATAAAACTAGAGAGAGATAGAAATAATACCTTAAGGAGGAGTGAGAGGCTCCCAAATCAAAATGGGAGTATGAAAATGAAAGTGTTGGGGGCTATTTATAGGCAAGGAGGAGGAAAATAGATTGTTAGGATTGAATAAATATAAAATTCGGACAAACAATGGAAGGCTGAGATCAAAGGAAATGGGCGGTGTGTTGTGGAATGTTGGATCCTCACCAAAAATCCTGATGGAGCACGCTACGGACGTTTTTAATATTGTACAACAAGTTCAATGGCAACGACATGTAGCATGCTACAGAGTACAGACGGTCTAGATCAACTCGCTAGCGTCCGATCTACGATTGGAATCAAATCGCCAACGACCACGTTAGCAGCATGCAAACCAATCACGCCTCGCCACGTCAGCCATTGTTAGTCTCCTGCTAGCGCCTCTCGTCCATTCGATCAGCTATGTCAGCTCGCCATCGACGCTCCAGAATGCGCCACGTGTTACTTTTTCTTTTCCATTTTTTTAAATTTTCCAGAACTTCTAAAATCCACCAAAAATAGCTCCGAGCTTCGAAGAATTCCCTGAAACTTCCTACGGACTCGTCTTCACCTCTACTATTTTTCTATTGCCTTTACATGTCCAAAATTCTTCAAATATTTTCCGAAAAATTCTTTAACTCTTAAAATAAATATGAATACCATCCAAATTTTTTGCAAAATACTTCACATTACCAAAAAATCTCATTTATACACTTGCGAGAACTTCTAAAATTACAAAGATTTTCTCAGGGCTCACAATCCACCCCCCTTAAAAGAAATCTTGTCCATGAGATTTACAAGACACATTTCCTTACTCAAACAAGTGTGGATATGTCACATCTGGGGATCGGCTCCGCCGTAGCACGATATTGTCTGCTTTGGATCCCCCTCTCTGCCTTCATGGTTTTGTTTATGGGAACTCAAGAGCAACTTCCCAGTACCTATCATGGAATTTCTCTAGCCCTAACTCGCTTAACTTTGGAGTTCCCATGACTCTAAAGCCAGTGAGCTCCCAAAAGGCCTCGTACTAGATGGAGGCCGGCATGTATATATAAGGCACATCACCCCCCTCTTCGTTAATCGATGTGGGATGTTATATGATACTTTCTTCTCATATTGGACTCTAGTTCCCAAGTTGCTTCCTCGACCCCATGATGTTGCCACTTAACCTTCACTAGTAGCACGTTTCAATTTTGGAGTCATTTTGTCTCGTAAGCCAAAATGCTCACGGGACCTTCCTCATAGGTCACATCTTGCTGCAGAGACAAGTCGACTCATGGCATGATTTGTGGGAGATCATGTGCACGTTTCATCAACTGGGAAACATGAAAAACACTGCGTACGTAGGACAATTAAGGCGATAACTCTAATTTGTATGCAACAATTCTGACACGTTCAATTACTTTGAATGGTTCAACATACCTTGGGGCCAGCTTGCCTCGTACATCAAACCTTTGGATCCTTTTTTGTGGGCTAACCTTCAGAAATACAAGGTCCCTAATACTAAACTCAAAGGGACGTCTCTTCTTGTCCACATACTACTTCTGTTGACTTTGAGTAGCTCGTAGCCGTTCTTTGATAACTCTGACTTTCTCAGTTGTCTCCTTGATAAGGTTTGGGCCTAGCACAAGTTAATCCTTGGTGTCGGCCCAACACATTTGCCTTTGTTGGATGATATAACAAATCATAATCATAATCTTTGACATACTCCATCCACCATCCTAGTGAAAGAATCAGATCATGTTTGGTGAAAATATACTTTAGACTTTTGTGATCAGAATAGACATCAAACTTCTTCCCATACAGATAACATCTCTAAGTCTTAGTCGTATGAACCATCACTGCTAGCTCCAAATCATTTGTTAGGTAGTTCTTTTCATGATCTTTCAACTGCTTCGACACATAGTTTAGGACATATTCCACCATCTTCACATGAGATTCAACAATCACTTAATTATTCTATATTATGTAGTTTGCCCAATCTCTAGTTTAATTAAGGTGCCAGATTTTTACACCTGTTTAGCTCATACATAGGAGAAACTAGAAAGTTAGAACTCTCTAGTTAGAACTAATGGTCACATATGAGAATTAAATATCGCATACTGAAAATTGGAAAAATAGGTTACTGTTGCTTGTGTTTAAGGGAATTCATATCGAGCTCTTCAGTCAATTATGTAATAGTCATCGTGTCTAGAAGATCATTTTTGTTGGCTAATACAAGCGCACTAGCATCCCTCAGTTTTTCCTGAAGCCAAACTCAAATTTTATCTTCAAATCCCATTACCAGAAAATGTCAAGAGTATATGCAATTGTTGTGCCGCTGCTAGAAAAATCATCTTGATGGATTGTTTAGAGGACTGATAAAAATATGTCCTATTTTTGCTTATCAACGAATCCATATTTTCTCACCTTTTTTTTGAGTGTATGAGATATATTTATCGATTGTTACATATAATTACCCAAATAATGATGGATGTATTGCAATATATGTGAACTCTTATTTGTCCAAATAAAACGTTTTCATTCTAGAAATTATGCATGAGTTGGTTTTCCATCCTCACACAAATAACTTAACACTCGTATAGTCTGATACAGAGGATGCAAGTAAAACATCAAGAAATATAAGTACAACAATTGAACATAGACATGTAATTCCAGAGAAGTATGTAGCAAAACCAAAATCAAACTCCACAAAGTCACAAAATTCTTGTCTCATTCATAATGAGAACTTACTTTGGAAATCACATCATAAAGCTAAAAAAAAAAAAAAAAAAAAAAAAAAAAAAAAAAAAAAGAATCATCATGAAACTAACACTAACAATTCAACATCTTATTTGACTTCATTTCTAGCTTTCAAAATTTAAGTTCCGATCATTACTATCAATCATAAAAATAAGACCTTTCGTGTTTTGGAAGTGCTGCATATAATGGAGGGATATGCATTTAGAAGATCTTAGATCAATCACTAACTCACTGCATAAGTATAGCTAGAACTTATGAAAAATATAATGAGGACACATTTACAAATGATGCTAAACAGATCTCGAATATTCCAAAAATAAGAACTCACACCACAAAAGTCCTCGTCCATGACTTCCTCAAGGTCAAATTCATTCTCAATAGTGCTATAAGTGAAAAATTCAAAGTCACATTACAAGAACGGAACACAAAGCATGGAAACTCAAAATTTTGAGGAGGCGCTTCAGTTTCCCACATGAAATCAAAACTCGATATCTTCTGATTAGTCTTAGCCCTAAATCAACACTCTTATGCTTCTGATTACTCTTAGCCCCAAATCGATGCCCAAAAAGGCAAGAGATCACTATAACAATCTATTGGTTTCTCTCTCTCTCACTCTCTCGCTCTCTCTGTCATTCTCTATCTTTCCATCCTTTAATCAGTCTCTCTATTGGGCTTCTCTAATTTGTTGGTGTTTGGAATTTCAAAACTTATTGTTGCAAAATTTCTAGTGTTTAAGCCAATTTAAAGAGACGATTCTAACCTTATCAACGCCTTTTAGATTTTGGGAACCCATCCTTTTATTAAGGTATGTATTTGGTGTGGCTTTTTTTCTCAATTTTTTTTCATTAGTTTTATACTTTCCCTAATCATGGTTTATGGAATTGCTTGGTTTTGCCCCCTTTTCCTATCTGGTTTATGGATTTTCTGTTGTCTTAGTATTTCTCTTTGGAATTGTATCACTCCTTGCCTTTAGTTTATGTAGTGACCCTTTAGCCCTCTGTCGTTTGGATTTTATTGAATCTCCTCTTTACAAAAAATAAAATAAAATAGTTATTTGAGTATTTGGTGTTCATATGATTAATTTTTTATTTTATTTAGTCATACTTGATCATATTTTGTTTTTACATTGTATGGAATTTGGTTTCCTCTGTTCTTTTACCTGAAAATACCATGAAACTTAGCCCCAAATTTTTTATGTTTGTAATTGTGTAAATAGGCTAGGATTTATCATAGTAATGAGTCTTTGAATTTGACAACAATTTTGGTTTGGAGTTGGTGTATTAATGGTGTAAATAGGGTTGGAGTTGGGATCTTTATCCTATCAAGATAGAGTGAGGCTACCTTTTAATTTTGGTTTGGTGGTTGTCGTCAGTTTATAGCAGCCTTTGAATTTGACAACAATTGTTCTGTTTTCAATGAAAGTGAGATGTAGACTATTAATGGATGAGCAAACTATATGGTATTATAAGCACAATTTATGCTTGTAATGCTTCACTCTCTTTGTACATCAACAAGAGAAAATTAAATAAATTAAAAGAAAGAATAGTTTTCATTTGGTTTTTACAAATGACGTTAAGTTGGTAAAGAAAAACAATTCACACCATTCTAGTATTTGTCTAAAAAATTGAAAATTAGAACTGGTTTCATTTGGAACTAAACCACTTTAGGTTTGTTATGGTTGTTTTTACTATTACAATTAGTATTTATGAATTTTTTTTTTATGAGACAAGATAATTAGAATCTTCTTAATCTGTCTTTCTTATTGCTAATTCAGAGATTTCAATAAAGAATTGTTCGTGTGAACGATAACTGTGGTTTTCATTGATATAAAAAGCTTAAATTTTAGAAGGTCGGATTGCTTATCTCCCACAACTTTATGTTTCTACAAATATTATTTTCTAGTATTGATTGGTAGGTATTATTGCTTCTTTCTTCTTGGACAACAAATAGAAAAGTATGGATAAGAGTTGGATAGAGATACGAGATCAAACATCTATGCAATATCTCACTAGAGTTAAAAATTTTTTGAATTTTGCATTTTCTAAAAATATGGATGATACAAGGATTTATTGTCTATGCGAAAAATGTAACAATTTGTTCACAAGGGATGTAGTAAGAGGGCATATAATATGGGATGGGTTTATGTCCAGGTACAAAAATTGGACTTAGCATAGGGAACCACAACTATCATTATGTGCAAACCAAGATACTGACATCACTTTTGATTCGATTGTTGGTGATGATATGATTGGAATGCTAGATGACGCATTTGAGCATCCAAATGCATATTCTATTTTAGGGAATGATAGACCAATAGAAAATAAACATGATGAGGGACTGAATGGTGAAGGACCAAATGGTCAGGGGTTGAATGGTGAGGGACCAAATGCTGAATGGTCAAATGATGAAACTAGAAGATATTTGAAATTGTTACAAGATGCATAATGTCCTTTGTATCTAGGATGCGAAAAGTTCACAAAATTGTCTTTCGTTGTTCGGTTATTACATATGAAAGTGGTTTGTGGATAGATGGACAAGTTAGTGACATTGTTGTTGAGTTTTCTAAAAGAAGCTTTCCCTAATGGAATAGAACTACCAAACTCTTATTATGAGGTTCAAAAGATAATTGTTGAATTGGATTTGAAATTCAAGGCATGAGATGTATGTTATTCAAATATGAGGATGAGAAACTTGAAAAATGTGACATTTGCCAAGAATCTAGATATGAACCATTGGAACGTAAGTCTGGAAATATTCAGAATTTGGATAGAAAAATACCAGCTAAACAAGCAAGATATTTCCCACTAAAGCGAAGATTACAAAGACTTTTTATATCTTCTAAAACAACGTTGCTTATGAAATGGCATACAGAGGAACATACTAATGATAGTGTGCTAAGGCATCCAACTGATACAACTACGTGGAAAAAATTTGATGAGAAGAATCCATATTTTGCTAGTGACAACCGTTAGGCTTAGTTTAGCTTCAAATGGTTTCAATCCGTTTAGAAGAATGTCCATAAATCACAATACATGGCATGTTGTTCTAATTCTATATAATTTGTCACCATGGACATGCATGAAGCAATTTTTTATTATTTTATATGTTCTCATTGATGGCATGAAGACCTGGTCATAAGATTGATGTATTTCTATAGCCGCTAATCGATGAGCTAAAAGAATTGTGGCATGAAGGTATACTTATGATGCTTCTAATAATCAAATGTTTAAACTACATGTTGCATTATTCTTGACTATCAATGACTTCCCTGCCTATGGGAACTTATCGGGTTGGAGCACTGAATGAGAGAAAGCATGTCTTTGTTGCATCATTCACACCAGATCTCATTGGTTGAAACATGGAGGAAAGTATTGCTATATGGGTCATCGTTGGTTTTTACTTAGAGATCATAAATTTAATAAAGATATAGTATCTTTTGATGGCACGCAAGAATGGGGGCTTGCTCCCACTAAATTTTCTAAAACTGATGTAAGAAGACCTTCGAAAGAGGAAAAGAGATGAGATCTCTGGTCTTCAATTCAAGGTCATTTTCCACTAGGATAATACATGTTCGCAAATATGGAATTCCAAATTTTTTAGTGAATTTATTTGATGCAAAAAGGAAAATAATTGATATTTTAATCCCTTCTACTTGAGCAAGGGAATTTTGTTAATACATAGTATATATAAAGGAGTAAAGTTCAAATCTAATATATCAACTCCTATAATAAACACACTCACCTCTCATTCCCCAACTTTGAACTAGAAGTTCACTAATTGCAACTTGAAAACACTTCCTACAATTTACGATAGGAAAGTCTTGAGTGCATTGAGTTACAACAATGGATCATCAACAAACTAAGTTGAAAGTTCACTAATTGCAACTTGAAACCACTCAATAAACTAAGTTGTAGATTTTCATGAGCATACAACAATGGATCATCAACAGCTTTATAACCTAATTAACGTAACAACTCATAAACTCTGTGATTAAACAACAATGGATCAACATATGTTCCATTCGTCACAAAAATCCTATTTGTTGGGTCAGTTATTGTCAAGAAATATTCATTTGAGTATTTTAAGAGTCAATTATCATACCAAATGCTTTTGGTGGCAAAATCTACTAATCTTTTGTCTTGCAAACCTTTTACAACTTCTGCAATTTTGGCTGATGATGTCATTCCAACATTGTGAAATTACTTGTAGGATGACTAAAAAGCCTAGAAGGAGGTGAATATGCCAATTTAAGATTATAATCAATAAACAAAAAATAAACCTTGGTAGCAGAATTGATATGGCTTATCAATCCTAAAACGTGTTGAACATAAAATAAAGGAACACGCAGAGAATTATTTTACGTGGTAAAACCCCACCTATGGGGAAAATCCATGAGACTCCTCAGTCCAACACAAAACAACTATAGAATGATGATTATAAGAAGTACTCACACAGTTATCCTAGACACATTCTAGATAATGTTTTATCGACTTCTTCGTAACTCAACTTATGTCACGAGATGATCTTCAACACTCCTCATGTTGAATGCAATACTGGTCACGATTGCTTCAAGCTCGTCAGAGGATAAACGCCACAACAGTCTTGGTGCGCTTAACCTTATGAGTCACCGATATGCATATGAATGACAAAAGGATTTGATAAATCACTAAGCAAATAGGAACACTTGATGACCTATCTAAAAAAAATATGCACAGTAGCTTTCTCTTCAAAATTCAATACACTCAAAAACTAATCGTTGAAAGCTCACCATTTGAAAAGAAAACCCAACGTTTTATTCCAGGCAGGTTTTCTCTCACTAGAGAGAAACCCATGTGATCACTATTTCTATTCAACAATGACTCTCAAACCTATTCAATAATGACTCTCAAACCTATTCAACATGACTTCTAAACCTGATGCAATATGGTCTCTTTATTAATACGCCAAACAGAAGACAAAATTCTATATATACTAAAATCCAATCCAACTAATCATTGCAGCTAAGCATAGTGAATTTACGAAAATGCCTTTATTTTTAACTCTTCAACCAGCTCCTTATTTTCCCTTGCACAGTAAAATCACGGTTTTGCCATTGGCTGATTGTTTTGTGTTTTCCCCATTTTGCCCTCTCTTTCCTTCGGATCTAACCATTTGGCTGTTTCTTCATGAGAGGTGTTTGGTTCGATTTCAACTGGCTGGTTTAACAGCTTCAAGGGTAAAGATGGGAGAGCTGGGTTGGTTCTTCGATGTCTACATCTGGAGGCTTCGAGTTTTTGACAAAGCCATCTGCCCAGATCATCAATTTCGGTTTCCATTGTTCACCGACTTCTTTGCCTTCTTCTTTTTCGATTCGATGATGAATCTCTATCTAAACTCATCCCTGTCTGCTACTTGCCTGGCCTTAGTCTCTGATCTTTCATTCGTGCTTTCTTAATCCCCTGCTTTTGTGGTTAGTTCTTTTATCTTAACCTCCATTGAATTTGGTTTTCATTCACTGTCTTTTTCCTTTTTGTATTATTGGGGTTTTTGGCAATCTATGAGTTAATAATCATGGTATTTATATTTATCAATTATGTTTGATAATTGAAAAAAAAAAAAAAAAAAAAAAAAAAAAAAACTTTTTCTTTTTTTTTTTCCCCCCCCTAAACCTCTAAATATCTGAGTATGTTTGAATCTTTTGGGTGTTTTGCCGATGTTAATTTTAGTGTAAAACAATGGATTCAAACATCTGAGTATGTTGTTGAATGTTTTGAATGTTTTGAGTTATTGAGCTTTGTTGACTGTTGTTAGAATATCGATTCAAACCCTTGTGTTTTTGTGAATACAGGCAGATATAAAATAAGTCTAATGACGTTGATGACTTATGAAGAGAGAAAAACAAAGGAGAATAGTATCTGTACAAAGTTCTTTTTTTCATTGAAATTATGATTTGGATATGTGGTAGGATTGATTTTTGATTGAAATGATGAACTGAGTATGTGTTGTATTAAAATTTTCACTATGGTTATGAACCAGACATCTTCAAGCTTTAGTAATTTTTTTTTTCAAGAAAATTTATGAACTTCGCATGTTTTTTTTTGTTAACCAAACTTCTGTAATGTGCATTGTCTTTAATTCTTATATACTATCATGGCTGAATGTTAAATGATTTACTATATTTCGTACATTGGGATTTCCCGTTTTATCATATAGTTGTGACATGTCAAATGTAAGTTTATCAGTTTCTAATTTCTAAAAGTAGAAGTTATGCTGCATGGTAAATTTGTAGTTCAATAGTTTCATTTCTGTTTTTGAGTTTTTGGAAGTCATTATTTACACTGTTGTTCATGGAAAGTTTGATGATTTGCATCATTAGTTATTATAGACAATTAAAGTACCGTGATTATCATTTCTAGTTTTGCCTTTGGTTTTGCCTTTTATATTTTGTAAAAATTGATTTTAGTCAGAAATCTTGATTTCCATTTTAAAAGGTTTGTTCTATAAAATACAAAATCCAAAACCCATTTGAGTCTTCCCAGATGCCGCCATTCTTAGTTTGTCCAAATAGCATACTCTTGAACTTATTGGAATGATTGTGGTCAGGGCATGCATTCTTCAGTTGGATCGGGTCACTGTGGACCTGATTTTGTAGAGGGCAAAATGTGTACTGTTGACTATTAAATAATGAGTCTAATTTGAGTTATTTAATGAGTGGAGTCCAATGTTTTCTTGATTCATTAATAAAATCCAAAATAAGAAGCAAATATATTTAATGAGTGGAGTCAAATGTTCTTAATGTTGATTGGATTTCATCAAGATTCTCATAATGTTCAAATATGGATTGATTTGAGATTGGGAGTCTTGCACTCTAGGTAGTCTAGACTGCCAAGGAGATTGGTTCATATGAAATTAGGTCAAAGGCCAGTATATGAATAACGTTCAAAGTCAATGCTCTATATAGTTGTTTACAAATGGAATCAAGCTAATTGCTTGATAGAATAATAGATATTTGTGATTATGAAGCTGTTTATACAAAACTAAATTCATGTTGGTGTTAAAAATATGAGTAGCATTTCAGATAGTGATGAAAATTTTGTTATTTCTTTAGTCTTCTCATCCTGTGATAATCTATACTTCTCTTTAGGCTTCTCTTTAATCTTCTTAGTTGCACTAAATTCGTGTTGGTGTTAATAATAGCTAGAAATTGCTAGCATTGTTGTAAACAATCAGTTTAAGTGGAGGATTGTTGTATGAAATTTGGTAAACAAATTTTTAGAAATTAGCTTCACAGTTTTTTAAGTTCCATTTAATTTGGTATTTGTTTTTGTGTGATGTATTTCTCTTAGGGTGTGTCAAATGGTAAAACTGCAAGTAAACCATCTATTCCATTACATAATGCACTAGACTTATTCCAAAACATGAGTCTATTGTTTTAATTGAGTGTTGTAGTGTTCATATTCAAGTTATTTTTAAACTATATATCCCTAATTGATGATAATTCCTAATATTTTTAATTTGATGAGTTATTAGATGAATGTTGATGATTTTGTTTGTGGATAATGATTTGTTGGATTGGATTAATATTGATGATTTTGTGTGTGGATAATGATTTGTTGGATTAGGTGACTATATATGATTATTTGATTTGTTGAAATTTATGGTTTATGATTTGTTGGTTAAATTTGGACTTCTTTTCCTCTCTTTGTTTGTGCATTTGTCTTAATTAAATTTGTTTCTAAAAAAAATGATTTGTTGATTAATTGATATGATTGTTTAGTTTGATTAATTCATGTGTATGACAGAAAAGGTTGGGAGTTGCATTTGGAGCCTCATTTATTTAGCTTGCGAGCTTGATTTACTTCTCCAGGTTTTCATTCTCTTCTCTTTCCATCTCTGATTTTAATCTATTGGTTTGGAAAAGCTCATATTCAAGTAATTTTTAAACTCTAAATCCCTAATTGATGATAATGCCTAATATTTTTAGTTAGTTGAAATTTTATAATGAGTTGTTAGACGAATGTTGACGATTTTGTTTGTGGATAATGATTTATTGGATTGAATGAATATTAATGATTTTGTGGGTGGATAATGATTTGTTGGATTATAGATATGACTATATATGATTATTTGATTTATTGGAATTTAGGGTTTACGATTTGTTGATTAAATTTTGTGAAAGACTTTTTTTTAAAACTTAATAATCTGTTTATCCGTGATGTGTAAATAATGTAGTAGCATATTTAAATTTTTTAAGGGGTGTTTTGAATCAAGTGCTTCCTTCTATTTTTCAAAAAGACATCTATTTTGGTAAACTAAATTACCGACCAACAACAATTGCCATATGCAATTCTGCAAACAAGAGGACAATTCAAAAAATTTCAACTTCGATTTGGGAGCATGAGAAGTGATTCCAACATAAATGATCTACTCATTCTAGCAATCTTCAACGACACAATGCCACTTCTTGAACCAACATCGCAAGCATCTGATAAAAGTTTGGCTACACATGACAAAGAAAACATTGCTACCCAAATGGTTCCACCTATTACCCCGCTTCTCTCAAAGCAAATTCCAAATGCATCTACCACAAGCTCAGCAAATGCCTCTATGACAGAGGCTACCCCAATTTTTTTTTAAAAAAGAAGATATAAAGACGCTGTCAAAAGAGCTCTCTTTACCTTTCACCCATAAAAAAACCCAAAAAGGTTAGAATTTATACAACAATTAACTTCTTTATATCAATATTTATGCATTTTCTAACATTTACCAATATATTTCTTTTTCTTCCATTTAGCATTTCTCTAAGTCATGTTCAAACCAAAAACAAATCTGAAGAAATTGTTGCTACAAAAAGCATGGAGGAAATTGTATCAGATTCTGATTTACCAATCATTGACTTAAAGAACAAAACAAGCAGTTTGCCAACCAGTTCTCCTACCCCGAGATTAGAGTTTGTATTCTCTCTTTTACAATTCACTCATCTTATTTAAATACATATTACATGCATAATATTCAATTATTCATATCTTCATTCTTCACTCAATTTTTATATATTAAATTGTAACAAATTGTGTTGAATTTGAAAAAATCATCATTTTTGTGATATTCTGATTGATGCTTTGTTTTAATATTGTATTCCTTTGAATTAAAGTATTATAAGATTATCTCTACTTATTATATAGGTCCAAAAACCATTTAAACTACTATTGAATTACGTATAAATGAAATTTTTGCATGCTGAACGTTTGGAAATATTATTAAATTGTTATATTTATAGGTGAATTTTTTTAGGAAATCTTCATTTTTCAGGGGAGGCTCTGCCTGTTTTTCAGAAGAAATGTAAAACCCTTAAGTAATTTTAACTTTAAATAAGAGCAAAAGACATTTTAGTCATATGTACCTAACACGTAACAGAATTAAAAGTTTAAACAAATCTACATCATTTTCTTCAATTTTTTTTCAATACATCCAATCATAATTATTTTACCTCTTTCCTTTAGATGAACACAAAATTTAAAATATGTTTACTTTGTGTTACTTCAATTGGAAAACCATCTACAACTTGCTCATTAGTTCTCTTACTCCAGCATTAAAGTTTGTATTCTCTCTTTTACAATTTACTCATCTCATTAAAATACATATTACATACATAATATTTAATTATTCATATCTTAAAAGAAAAGAAAAACATTGTGTTCTTATTTAATTTCATTACTTTGTGTTTCTTCGATTGGAAAAACCATTTATAACTTTCTTATTAAATTGTTAAATTATACTATTCCTATTTATACATAATTAGATGTTTATGATTATTGTCCTAACTCAATTTTCCCCATTCATCAACATTAGCACTTGCTATTTTCCCACTTTTTTATAACAGGGTCAATACCTCCATCAAAGAGAAGAAAAGTCATGAAGAAATTGCCAAACAAAACCCACCCAATTAAACAACATGCTGCTCAAAACTATCCAAATTTTGCAATTTTGATAGCTACTTTCCACTATTAACATCTCAATGTATATACAAACATGTCTACTATTTTAACATAAGAAGCAACCTGTAAAATATGTTATTACTTCCTTTTTTGCCACTTATATTTCCTTAGTTAAGCATAATGCTACAAGTTAAATCTCATTATATATATAAACAATCTTATTTTGTCTACGTAATTTCAAAACCCGCAACATCTCGTTAGCTTTTTTTGCTAGTATTATCTAATGATGAGGATGAATTGTGATTCAATATGGACTCTTAAGTGATGGCATACCAACAGCCACTTTTATGAAGAAACATTCATCTCCTAAAAAAAGCTAATTAGGAGATGAGCACAGTGCACATCACTATAGGAAACGCTAACATTTTAACTTAAATCACAATGGCATTGAAAATAACTTCAACTATAAATCCTATATTATGAATGCTTGATTATGTCATGATTTACCTGAAATCAAATTCCTCATATCGATCAAGTCATACTTCGAAAATCCGGGATTGAATGTGTTGCGCCAAAACTTCCAGTAAAAGATATTCACACACTAATTTCCAATCTATGCTAGAGTCTAGGAAATGACAATACAATTTTCATACTAACACATTGCGCTAATCCTTCAACATAATTATCACTGTATTTACCCCAAGTTTCATCTTGAAATCCATGACGATCTTCTTCATGTAATACTATTAATAAACTATCCAAGTTAACCTCATATCTCTCACTCGATGGAAATTCTTGTTGACTAAAATAACTATGCCTCCACAAGTCGCTTGTAGAAAAATTGAGAAAGATAAGAGACTTATCTTTTACTTTATAGGGATTATTAAGGATTCCAAGGAAAAAATATTTAGTAGAATTGAGGTTAGATTCAATTTAATACATAAAATAAGTGCATATATACAACATTGAAGTTATGGTCATACTTTTATATATTTTTGCTTATATTTTTGGGTGGTAAAGTAAAAGAATTGTTTAATAGCTTATAGAATAAACAATTAAGAACATTACTCTTTATATACATTCCACCGAAAGTTGATGCAACCCAAAATGGGGACTTCGATTAATTTAATTAGTCTTGGAAACTTTGAAGTAAAGCAGTAGGTTTATAATGAGAGCTCAATTAATTACATACCTTTACTTTTTATTTGCAGGGAGAAAGGAGGTATGTAACTTAATTGTTTGAGCGCTCAATTAGTTATATTGCACGGTGGAGTCATTTAGGCAATGTTGTACCAAAGGATTAAAAACTTAATTGTTTTTAAATAATCAATGATGTGATGAAACCAAAGTAGGGCAACTCCTATTTCTTAGTCATTTAAGCCATGTTCCAACCGTTTTTTCTTGGAGGGTGTACTCAATTGAGATTTCAAAATATTTTAAAGAAGTTTAGGTGTATTTAATCACGATTTTATAAAAGCCTAAAAAATTATGAGTGTATTCAATCCAGACTTTCTAAATTCCATTTAAATTTGGTTGCATTCAATCATGATTTTAAAGGATACCATAAAAGTTTGGGTGTCTTAAAAAATTCAATGATTTTAAGGGAAGTACAAAAAATGGAGGATTTCAATTGATTCTAGACTAATCTTAGGCCATGAAAAATCTTTGCTTCACCCCCAGAGATTTTAATAGATATATTTATATATTCCTAATATACGATTTCACCACCTCTACTACCATCATTTTGTCATGACTATCACCACTTGTGTCGTAGTCGCTAGCACCACACCACCCCCCCCCCCCCCCCCCCCCCCCCCCCCCCATCACCACCACCACCACCCCCGTCACAGCCACTGCCCACCCCTAAAGCCATCACTGCCACCCCTAAAGCCATCACTGCCACCTCTGCCACCACCATTACCACCAACCACTACACACCACCACCCCTACCGTCACCACTAACCCCACTGCCGTCATCGCTACCACTACCACCATTGTCACAACCACTTATGAAACTCAAATAAAACCTATAGAGTTCTAATTATTTTAAAATCTAAATAATGCTATTTGAACGACATTTATTGACCCCATTGCTGACCACCTCTCTAATTGAGGTGGGCCCCACAAGTGTATGTGAGACCCACCTATATTAGAAGAGTGGACATCAATGTCGTCCAAGGAGCAACACCCTTAAAATTTTAATTGAATACACCCACTGGTCAATTTAGAAGACAGCTGAGATAGGAAAGTTCTTGGATAGGCCACGACACGATGTTAAGTGGACAAACGAACATTTGAAGTTGATTGTTGGATCTCAACAATTAACACATCTCGGTCATCCACAAAACCAACCCTATGCAAGTGCACCACATAAAATTAGGGCTAGTTTAGGAGTGACTCTAGGAGGGCGAAAATCACTTGAAGTTGAGTATAATCACTTTTGCTTTTAAAAAAAGGGTGTTTGGAAATTAAAAGCGCTTAAACCTAATCCAAATAGGAAAAGAAACTCCCTATTCCAGATGGATTTAATTCCTATCTTTTCTTCAAAACCAAGAAGCTGGTCTAATCATGCTCGTTTTCATCGACGTTTAGTAACCGTCATCGCCCTCCTAGACTTGACAACGTCAAGTCACTTTTCTTCCAAGTCGAGTCACTGCCGTCACTCATCTCTTCGACTCTGGGGAGCTGGCCTTGTTGTTGTCTCTCTCAAATCGTGGGCATTGGTTTCATCGTTCTCTTTCTCCTCGGTGCGTTTGCATCTCTAGTGGTTGCCTTGGTATGGTGGTTTCAGCGGGTCTGCTCCTGCTATTGTGTCGACAGTCTCCAAGTCAATAGCGATCATGATGCAAGCTGCTTTGTTGGGGTCAGCGGTCATTGTGGAGGTGGCTTCCCTCACGTCCCCTCTATCGTCTGATCTATGATCTCAAGCCTTACCTTTAGGAGAAGACGACCACTATCCAGATATTTGGCATGGGTGGCTCTTTACCTAGGGTCAATAGCTTTGATCCTCTTTTTCATGGTGTTGGCCCAGGTTTTTGGCAACTAGGGTTATTGGGTACCATCCTATTACCCATCTTTACTAGTTTGCCTGATTACTCTGCGATGGGAACTTATAATCCGGGTGATGTTGGTGTCCTTCTTGACAAACCTATAGAGACTGGCCTAGTGGAGTCTGTTGGACTCGTTCCTTAATGTGTTCTTGGAGCATTCGTAGGCTTGGCATCTAGAAAATTCTCTTATGCCTGATCCCTGTCTTCAGGTTAAGTGGATAGGCCAGTTTTGTTATTGTTGCGTAGTGTTTTCTTTCTTATCCCCTTACCTGATCTTTGATTCTGTGCCTGTCTCAAGGACTATGTTTTTATATGAGGTTTCTTTGTCAATGTTGAGATGATATGGCGTGCTTGGGAGCTTTTTTTATTTATTTTCTTTCCTAGCCTGTTTGCGGTTAGTCTCTTATTTGTGTTGCTCATTGTAGATTTCTCTTCTTTTATTGCCAATTGATATTGGAGGTAGTTGGAGATGGTGTGCTTAATGGCTGTTTTCTTTCTTCTTGGCGTATTATGTACTCTATCGGATGTTCTCACTGTCTTGTGGCTGTGCAAAGGACTATGATTTCATAGCAGGACTCTTTTGACAATTAGATGGTGTTATAGTGTTCTCATCGGAGGTCTTTGCAACAAAGGTCTATGTTCCAGTTTGCTGTTTTATTTTATCTTTCTCTAGCATTGGTACTGCGTGACTGTTTCTGACTCTCTTATTAGTCTATGACATGTGTGGTACTTTTTCCTACCCTGAGGTTTTGTCCCTCATGAAGGTTTTAACGAGGCCATTATTTCGTATAGTTCTATGTTAGCTACTTTAATTCTATGAATGAATTCCATTTCTAAAAAAACCATCAAAATCATTTTTTGCAATATTAAAGCACTTCTATGTTGGTAGCCAAACAATAAACTAATTTTGTGTAAAAGCGCTACTAACATAAAGTGATTATGCTGAAATCACTAATGAGTAAAATCGCTTCTATAAAATCACTCCCAAACGAGCCCTTAGTTCGGATGGGCTATAGCGCTTCCCCAAATGACTAAAAATTTGGCATATAAGTAACCCATTTTCATAGAATTCATTTTTAGATATAATATTTTTCAAATATATTGGTTATTGGTATTGGTTTAGTAAAAGTGTTTAGCTATTATATTTTTGTTTTATTAAGTTATGTAGTAATATGTATTATTGTTTAAGAGAAGACTCTTTATCCATCACTTTTGACAAAAATTGTGTAACAAAAAGATTTGACGAATGTAGAAAAAAATAATGTTTTTCTTAAAAATCCGACCCGTTTAGACCCATGGCGGCCTAGCCCTCTAAAATCTTGGCCCGGCCCAATGATGAACCCTAAGTCAAGGTCAAGCAGCTAAGAACTAACGCCCACGGGTAAACTTGAAAAATATGTCATATGTAAGGGTCATTTTGTACATTGAGTCATATTCCAATTCGAGCGGGAAAATTGTATCGGTGACAACTGAAAAGGCAGAGCCTGTAACTGACGAACGCCTTTGCAACAAACTCCAAGTCCTTAACGATTTCAAGAAAACGAAGTCTTGGAGGAGAGGGAGGGAGAGAGAGAGCTAAAGCTACAAACTCCAAGTCTTTAAAGATTTCAAGAAAGCAAAGTCTTGTTGGAGAGAGAGAGAGCTAAAGCTAGAAACTTTAAGTGAAGACCATGTCAATTCCAATCCTTGAAGCTTGCAAGAAGAGGAAGCGAAGGCCAAAGATTTATGAGTTCAGTTCATTTTGCGACCCTGGTTTCCCAATCGGTCCAAATGGTCCATTTCGAGACAACATTCGTCTCTTTCTTCAAGAATGTGCTGAGCGTGAAGACTACAGTGTCCAGGGCATGCCCACTTGGTGCACTCTTCTTGTGCATGACAACAGAAGCCTTGTTGTTCCTCTTTACACCATTGAAGAAGATGTGAAGACCTCTGAAAGACCCTTTTGTGATCACTGCCGTTGCACAGGTTAGAACTCGAATATCTCTCTTCTAATTTGGTTATTTCTTCGATTTCTCATTTGGGTTTCTGCAAATTTTTGTTCACGGTTAGGGATTGGTCATTTGTCCCAAAATTGCTCATGATTTACTTTGTTCCTTCTTTTGTCAATTGGGTTTCTACTGTAGAACTCGAATTTCTCTGTTCTGATGTGATTGGTTTCTTCGACTTCTCTCAATTGGTTTTTTTCAAATTTTTGAGTAGGTTAGGAATTCATCATTGGTGTTTCAGAAATTGCTTATCTTTTACTTTATTTGCTGGTTTGTAAAGTGGATTTCTGCTATAGAACTCGAATTCTCTAATATGAATGTTTCTCAATTCCTTAAAGTTTCTGGTCATCCGTGTTACCAGAATTGCTTATGTTCCTCAATTCCTTGGTTTTTAAGTTGGTTTCTGCTGTAGAACTCTAGTTACTCTGTTCCAATGTGGTTTTCTCTTTGATTTCTCAATTGCGTTTCTGCAAGTTTTTGTTTAGGGCTAGAAAGGTCATTGATGTTCCAACAATTGCTTATCTTTACCTTTGTCCCTTGGTTTTTCGATTTTCCGGTGGGTTTCTGCTATTTTGGTGTGAGGTCCGGGAATTGGATATTGCTTGAAAATTTGCTGTTTCTGAAAACCTTTTTTGCTTCTAATTTTTTGTTGTTGCGTACTTCAACTGAAGCATGAGGACTGGACACAGTCCTGTGTTTCAGACTAGAGCATATAAGGGTTGCTGGATGTAGTTAGAGAACTTGTTTGTAATCCTAACCCCAGAAATGATTCCTAATTCTTTCATTCCATCCATGTTCAATGACTTACATTTCCCTTTTCTATAAAACCAATGCCAGAACCTTTGGGTTTCTTTATTCACAGCACTCTGGTAGTTGTTTGTGCAGTCATTCCACGGCACTCTATCCTTTCTGCTATAGCACTGTCATTCCAGCTTCTCCATTCTTCCATCTTCAGCTACTCAGCTTCTTCTCTGGTTGGGACCTGACATGTTATTTTTGTTTAGGTTGGAGTAATCATTTTGTTTCGAAGCGAAAGTACCATATTATAATTCCAATGGATGATGAGTGGCATAAGCCTTTGGAAGATGGCATCTGTGATCTTCCGACCCATCTATTGCATGGGTTGATTCACTGTAATGGGTACGCTCACTTGGTCTGCGTCAATGGACTCGAAGGGGGTTCTAAGCATCTCTGTGGGAGAGAGATTATGGATCTTTGGGACAGAGTTTGCGCAAATCTTCGAACCAGGTAATAGGAAAACCCTACATTTCTTGATTTCGCAATTATATTATTGAAAATAAATGAAATCGTTTTGATGCTTTCTTCTATTTTGCAGGAAAATCACTGTTGAGGATGTCTCCAAAAAGCGGTCTATGGATCTTCGCCTTCTCCATGGTATTGCATATGGGCATTCTTGGTTTGGTCGATGGGGGTACAGGTTTAGCCACGGAAGCTTTGGTGTCACAGAACACAATTATGAAAGAGCACTTGAGATTCTGAGCTCATTAGAACTTGAAAGGATCATCCAGGCTTTTAGTGATATGGACCAGTGTGACGAACTGAAACAAATAATTCGTTATTACAAAAATTTGAGTGAAACACAATTGATCACCATCAAAGATCTTCTCAGGTTTATGCTGACTGTCAAGGCTAGTGTTCCTGCACAGAAGAAATCATTAATGGCCAGTTCTGCATTTTCATCTTCCACTGCAAAACCTGCAACCAGAGCAGCCCTCCAGATTAAGCCCCTGATGAAGGAAAAGTCTGTGAGGTATAGGAAGTTCAATACTGTTATTGCTCACATGGATAGCAGATGGCCTCAGAGAAGACTAGAGTTTGCGGCAGATGTGATTGTGAATACATTGCAAGAAAAGAAAGAGAGAGACTTCAGTCATGGTGGGATGACCCGGCAAGAAGTGCGAGATGCAGCTAGATTACATATTGGAGATACAGGTTTGTTGGATTATGTGCTGAAATCACTGAACAATGTGATTGTTGGGAATCACATTGTCTGCCGTGCAGTGAACCCAACAACTCGAATTTTGGAGTACACAGTTCATGATCTTACAGATGGAGTTCAGGTCTCTCAACCTGAAAATGAGATACTTCCTCAGTCCCTTCCATCAGCATCTCTAGTTCCTGGAGTTGATGTTTACAACGATGTGCTTTATCTGTATGAGCATGTGCTATTGGGATACCCAGAATCAGAGTTGGTGGAGTTGGCTACTCGAGCAATATTAGACACCAAACACTTCGTAAAGGAATGTTCATTTAGGGATGAGGAAGAACAGTTGTTGACATTCATTTGCCAACTCTTGCCCAGTTCGATGGACATGGACTTTGAGTTCAAGAGAGAGCTGCCACCTGGTGAGATAGTAGTAATGCCACTGCATGCAACTATTGGAGAGCTAAAGCTAGCAGCTGAGACCGCACTGAGGGATACTTATTGTATCACAGAACGGTTTGTGGTCAAGGGAATTGAAGGGTTGGATGAAATGGAGGATACGGAAGTACTTTTTGGAGTAGTTCAATCGGGAGCAGAAGTTGGTGTGAGAGGAACTGGGATAGATTTAGACACGCCTTTGAGGTATGAAGGTGGATCGGACGCTTGGATGGTGAGATGTGAGTGTGGAGCTAGAGATGATGATGGGGAGAGGATGGTGTCATGCGACATCTGCGAGGTGTGGCAGCATACACGCTGCTGTGGAATTGAGGATGCTGATACTGTTCCTCCACTGTTTGTGTGCTCAGCGTGTTGTGTTTCACTGGTGCCGCCTAAATTTGAACCTTGTCTTAGATTTGACTGTTCTGATGCTTTTTCTATTTTCTGCACACACTGAATAACTAGAAGAGGGAAATGCATATAGATTTGCTAATCTTTGATGCTTCGAAAATAGTAATAGTAAATTTCAAATTCGAGTTCATTCTTTTGGACAGATAAAGCCAATAATAAAGAATTCTTTTGAGTCATGCTCATCTCTCTCCCTCACTCTCTCACTTCCACACACAGAGTCAGGCTGTCTGGTGATGCTGCATTTGTACAGTTCTTGAAGAAGCCTTCCATGCTATTCTAGATATGAGAGATTGAAAAAAGAGCTGAAAAGAAAACAAGAAAGCAGGTTTGACTGAGAAAATTTTTCATTATTAAATTAGTTACATGACTGCAAAAAGTGATTACTTGGGTTTTTAAACATGAAGCAAGTGAACTCACGTATTGGCTTTTAGAAAAGGGGAGCTCTGAAAGGTTTTCCCTTTCTTTTGCGTGAACATTTTTCAGGTGACAGAACCCTCTTCTGCTTGTCCTTGTCTATATTCTGGACGGCAAGAAATGGAGGATCTGAGTCGCTGGCCTTCCTTGAAAACGCTACGACCTGAAGTTTTAGCGTAAATTCTAAACAAATTGAGTCCAACGTAAAATGAAACCAATATAATAACATAAATGTACACAGAAAAAATATATATATAAACTGCAGTCAGATAATTTCCTTGCAAGCAATACAGCAATAGCGAAAGAGCTCTGGTTCAGTTAATCTTCTTCTACAGGTCTCACATGCTGCCCCAATGTTAGATATCGGGCCGGAGTGGGGGAGAGGACTTAGAGATATAACCAATCGCTTGTTGCATCTATATGGCTGAAAGAAAACCAGAATGAAATGAAGGAAAACAACACAAGCAATAATTTTGGAAAGGGAATGCACAGCACAGAATATATAATATATACATGAACTCAAATGTACCTGAATTTGGGAACAATCAATATACTTTTCCATGGCAGCAAGTGAGACAACATCCCTATAGACGTGCCTGTAAATTTTCAATATTCTGTGCAGGCGATGAGCACCTGAAGCCGTGCAGTACTGGCAAGCTGACTTGTTACAATTGATACAGTATTTATTCAACTCATTCTTGCGTATAGGATGAGCTAAACAGTCGTCAAAGAAGGTTTTTCCTAAAAATGATTCAAGCCATTCTGGCTTTTGATTTCCACTGGGAACTGCTGCTTCAACCTACAAAGTGCGGTATGCTTGAAAGTCACACAATTTATACAAGAGAATATACAACAAATGGGAGCCTAATTTACAACAAGAATTTTTTATTGTTTTTGTTTTATTTTTTATCTAGTTAGAAATCAAGGGCATGAGTTTATTAATGAAGAAAGGAAGCCAAGGTTGCAAGAGTGCCAAGAGATCAACAGTAGGGACATCATGCCAAAACCATACTCTAAGCACCTAATCCCAAATTGGGATAAAGATATTTTGTACTAAAGACAAGAAAGAGCAGACTGTGTTGTCACTCTCCAACCAAACATGACCCCAATCACGAGTAGCAAGCAAACTCAGTTGAAACTATCACAGAAAATAACTCATTAGAATGAAGTATGCAACCCAAAGGGAGAAGAACAAAACCCCACAAAAGATCAACTAAAAGTTATTGTGCATTTTAGCAATTTAAAAAAAAATAATAATAATAATAATTGCTCACATTTTGGGGACAAAATTTTTGTTTTATTGCCAAATGAGTGAAACCTTCATTAACTATTATTCACGTTTATTTATTAGGAACGAGTATCAGAAACGGTGTGTTTACTAACACATGGATATTGGAATTATTCAAATTCCTTACTTCTCATGCAGTTACTTATACATAAGGAATAAAAAACTATGTGGGTTTTATGTTAAAAATTGTAATCAAATACCCTCAAAACTAGGAATTAAATCAAGTAGGAGGAGAAGTTTATCCGATTCCAAGTCCATATTCCCATATTCTTGAGTTCCCCAATTCATGACTTCCTATTCTTGCTTCTAATGTGTTTACTAACACATCGGTATTGGAATGATTCCATTTCCCGATCTCCCTACGTTCTAAGGCTACATGGTTCCGCATTAAAATCCATAATCAAACACACTCCAAATCATGAATGAGATCTAGGGAAAGTAGTTGATTCAATTCCAAATCATTAATTCCTCTATTGCTAAGTTCCTCAATTCATGGTTTCTCATTTCTGATAAGTAAAGATGACTTTATTGTAACAGTTAAAGTTTCGTCACCAACAAGTGTTTTAGGTGATGATGTGAAAATTCCATCCCATATCGTGGCAAGATATATTCTCACATTTTTAAAAATTCCATTGTGATGAAATACTTCAGCATTTACAACTTAGCAAGTGGTGAAATTGTCATGTGTGTGTGTATTTTTTTTTATTTTTTTAATACAAGCAATAATCTAAATTACTCTAAATTAATCTAATTTACAGGGAGGGGACTCAAACTTGAGTGCAAGATTGCATGTTGACTTTCTTGGCTAACTGGTGTAACGCATGTCTCCCAAATTGTCATGTTTTTGTTGGTCGAGAACCCGTTTGATTCAAGGTCTAGTAGCTTGGGAATGAGTTTCAAATTGCATTCCCATATTTGGTAAGTGTACTTTTGGGGATGTAATTCTGGACTCATGTATATGGACTTCCCATGTAGGGGAAATTTCATACCATTGGTTCACCTTGAGAAACTCCCTACCCCCATCCCCTGGGCCCGGGATTGGGAAAACATTTAATTCAGTTTTTTTGGTCTAACTTACCCATGTTATTATTTTTAAATACCAATTTTGACCCTTAAAAAACATTTCATATTAATAACTTCTAATATAAAAAATCAAGAGTATTGTTGGAAAACCGAACAAATTTTGCATTCCTAATACTCCACTAACTAAACATGGGAATGAGAGGAAGTTAAATTTCCTAGTCCTCATTTCCAAGCGTTTCGAAATATGGGAATGAACATCTTCCATTCCCATCTCGTGGGATTAGACATGGGAAGTTTATTCCCAAAAAGTTCAATCCACGATCAAAACGAGCCCTAGTCTTTAAAATGGTTAGGTGTTTGATTCTTATACTTAATATGATGGTTAAATAACTTGTAGAAAATATGAGATTTTAATATAATATAATCTATACTGCTATTTTGAATACAAATGGTAGTCTAAACTACAAGGGGGAGGGAAGTTTCTTACATACACACTACAAAGGTGCTTTAAACTTGAGACCACTAGTTTGCAAGTCAATGTCATTTTCCACTAGACTAGATCTCGTTAGCATCTATACTACTATTTAAAAGAAGTGGCTTGGTCACCCTTTTGTAAGAAAATACCTAATATGTCCCCAATTTTATCATTACGCTCTATTTCCTATAAGAGTAATGCTATTCTTACCTTATTCGTACACCACATTCTTATACCACCTTATGTGGCACATGAAGTGGACAGCTACATCAATTAAAAAGTGTCAATAAATTATAAAAGCAAAGAAAGTGTTAAATTAATAATTTTAATTGATGTGGCTGTCTACCTCATCTACCACATAAGGTGGTATGGGAATGTGGTATACAAATGTGGTAAGAGTAGCATTATTCTTCCTATAATAGCTATACCATCACTCTCTTTATCTCTCTACTCCTCTGGCAATAGCTTCCCTTATCATTTCTTCTTCGTAATGCCCAATTTTTTGTTTTCATTTTTTCACATTTGGGCAGTTACAATTTAATTTCTATATTTTTTAAGTTTTATTTTGATTATAACTTATTGTGGTTTCTTATAATATGGGGGAATTCCAATATGAAAATCTATCTTTTAAATAATAATATTAAAATAAAACCTTTAGCTGAGGGATCCATCAAATAATATTTGAGGGAACCTTGTGAGCCCACTTTGCATCTCTGGCAAAAATTGTTTGAATCTAAAGCCATTTGACCTTTCAATTGATTTTTCTCATTTTAGTATTTTTTGAAGCACCGTGTTTTTTTGTTTTTTTGTTCACAACTAGATGTCTTAATGGTTTTCAATTTGCCTCATTTGTTGCAAAGATGATTTATGAATGAAGACATGAAAAATAGACAATTCGGATCGTTAAAATAAAATTTATTGTGTTTCTTACAAAATTTCCCTCAAATAAATCCCTCAATAAAAGGGTACTAGTTATTTGGAGGATTTAGCTATTTACATTCATGAATTCCTTTTTGTACAAGCTTGATCCGACCCATTGATCTAATCTAGAGATTCAATGCATGTAGTGGAACATGATTGCATTCAAAAGTAATTAATTGTTTTTTCTGCCTCTTATTACTCATTGAGGTTGAGATTTCATATAGAGTGGTCCATTACTACTAACATTAATACTATTCCTAACTTAACCACATGTGTAGCCCAACATATATGATATTTTTTTATTACAAGAGGCCTTATTATTATTACTAGTTGGAGTGCAAACTTAGATATTGTAATTTTCATTTTTTCAAGTTTTTAGTGTGATACTCTTACAATCTTCAACAGTTTAAATTTACAAAGTAATGTTTGCAAGAGGCTACTAATAGCTCATCAGTACAAGAGAGTTTGTGTGGGGTGTGATAAAGATGTTGAGTATATGTCCCACAATGGAAAAGGGAAGTCTTTCTCAATAGTTTAAAAGATCGTGCACCCTCTCATTCATTGTCGATTGGGTTGGGCTCAATGCTTACATTCTAATATGGTATCAAAGAACGTTATCCACATATTGACCATAACGGCCACACGTGCTTTTACTTCACCCAATAATATATATCGTCCACTTATTTGACTTAAGTAACTAACTCAACACTCGAGTGTATTGTTTGTTGATCTAACACTGAGAAAGGGAAGCCTTGCCTAATAGTTTAAAGGATTTGAAGCTCTCAACCCATTGTTAATTGATTCTAGGTTAGATTGTCCCATTCTAATACAAACAAGAGTAAAATATATACAACCATATATATGTTGGGGAAGCTAGTTCCACAACTAGCCCAATCCTGTGGTGCGAACAAGTAGATGGGAATAGGACATATAATTAATTAGCTCATCTGCTGACTAAGTACAGCATAAACTACAAGATTAACTTTGAGTTCAAATGCATAAAGAAACATAATCAAGGCAAAGAACTAAAGACAAAGGAAATGCAATATTAATTTGTGGTCCCGTACCTCTTGCATTAAACTAAACGCAGATGAACTCATCCTTCACTTCAAATCATGAAAAAGAAAGGGATCAAACAATTAGGAAGAATGGGAAGAGAAGAAGAAGAAGAAGAAGAAGAAGATCAGAAGAAGAAGAAGAAAAAAACAATTAGGAAAACTTGTCTACATAATATTATTAGGGAAGAGTCCATGTTTAGAACGTAACAGCTTCTAGTTTTCTTTTTTTGTTGACTGGTCGATGAAATCGAGGGGTTGAATATGGCCAAGAAAAAGTTACTTTTTCTTCTTCCTTTTTCCAGGTTGTAGGCCAGAAGTGTTAATATGCATGCATTCTTTTTTAATATTTTCACAATTACAACGTATTGATTTTATTAATTTTCTATAAGAATATATTTATCCAACCTCAGGTCCACCTGGAAATTGCCTTGGAAGAGGACAAAATCGTAATTCACGAAATTTGGACATAAATGTGACAGTTCGGAAACTTGTCTGATAGTTCATGCATCCTCAAGATGCTTGCCTGGCTGGGAATCTGGGATTTTAAACCCAATATTAGGAATTTACATAATTTCATGATTTGAATAAAAATAAAATAAAATTTAAAATATTCGTTGCGTTTTAGTTATTTCATATCCATTTTAAATGTACTCCATCTAGTTATCAAAATACATTCAATCTAAGACTTTCTAGTTCTTTTAAAAAATTTAATCTTGAAAAAAAAATTCCAAAATTTTTCTATCAAATTTACTTTAATCGAAATGCAGCCTATGTGTGCTGGTCCATGCCGATAACATGGCGGGCTGTTCACTTTTTTGCAAGGCCGCACGAAGATTTATTTATTTATCTATTTTTTTATATTATCAAATCTATCTATTTGGTTACATGTCCTACGAAACACACCAACTTACGAAGTTTAATTAAGTGCATGATATATCACGTGACCGTACTATCGTATTATTCTATAATTTCTTGTTTAAATTGAAAGAGGAAAGGACATAATGCTCACATTCTAATACTAGGTGCAATATGTTGTTGGGAATACCATCAATATATAATTAGTTGGCATTAGTTTAGCATTGTTGTATTGTGAAAATAACAGTTGTCAGATTTCTTGTGAGAGAAATCAGCTGTGAGATAAAGCAGTTTGACGTTTGGTAAAATTTTTGTTAAAAATTGTTGTTGATATTAATTTCTGCACAATCAGAAAATGATTGCTACATAATCATTAAACCCAGCGCCTATTCGAAACAGATTCCTGCATAATCATAAAATGAAAGCACCTCATTAGCTGCTTTCATTTATAGCTTTCTCTCACATCAATTTTTAACAATAAGTGATTTTCTCACAGTTTACCAAATGGGTTGGACTTTCCAAAATTTTTTAAAAATCACTTATCACCCCAAATAAGTAATGCTAGGGGTGGGCACGGTCCGGTTCGGTTCGGTTTGCAGCTCACACCGAAACTGAACCAGTACTGTTCATCCAGTCTGGTCCGATCCGATTTTTAAGAAAAACATGAGAGAAACTGAATCAAGCCGAACTGGCTATTTCCAGTCCGGTTTTCCGGTTTGAGCCGGTTCTCTGGCAAGTCAGGGAGATCAGTCGAGAACAAGGAAAAAATAAAAAATAAAAACTTAAATCTAGTTAAGCAATTTTTACTTCTCTGAAACCCAAAAAAATTGATCCAAAATATTTGATTTTTGCTTTCAATCTCAAATCTCGGCAGCAAAATAACCCTAAACAATCCAATGCTAACAGAAAACCAGAAAATAAACAAAAAACAAAACAAAAAAAAAAAAAAAAAAAAAAAAAAATCTAAGGAAATCAACCAAAAATAAAAAAATTGAATACAAAACTAGATTTCTCCTTGCATGAGACTCTGATGCTTGAATCTAGTCTTAGGATCTTCGTTACCAGCAGATGAAGAAGGCTCCATAGCAAGAACCCCTTTCATCCTCTTCATTAAATCACAGAGAGAGAGCGAGAGTGTAGTTGCAGAGAAGAAAAAAAAAAGGCATAGAGAAAGAGAGAGTGAAGTCGTAGAGAAGAAGAAAAAAAAAAAGGGAACGGGGGGGACAGAGAGAAGTCGCAGAGAAGAAGGAAAAAGAAGAAAAGAAAAGGGAAAAGGAAAAGAGGAGAGAGAAAGAAGTATCAGAGAAGAAGAAGAAAGAAGAAAAGAAAAGGGAAAGGAAAGGAAAGGGAGATGAGGGGAGAGAAAGAGGGAAGTCGCAAAGAGAAGAATGAAGAAAATAAAAGAAAAGGGGAAGGTGGGGAGAGAGAGAGAGAGAGAGAGAGAGAGAGAGAGATATATATATATATATATATAAAAATAAAAATAAAAAAGCTGAAAAGAGTGAAGAATGACTGAAAAGACAAGGCTTCGGGAAAAGGGAAAAATAGAAGAGAGAGGTGAAGTAGGGTTATGGAATGGGCTTTGAAAATAAAAGGTATATGGGCTTTAAATTTGGCTTTTTATTTGGGTTAAGGAGAATTGGGCTTAAGTATAGAATAATTTAAAATAAATAAATAAAAGATTAATACAGTCGGTCCGGTCCGATGCTATCTTGTGTAAAACTGGAACTGGAACCGGTTTGAACCGGTCCGGTCCGATTTTGTTGACTAAAGTAAACTCGGTTTTTTCCGATTTTTTTTCGTCCGGTTTGATTCGGTTTTTCGGTTTTCCGGTTAAGTAATGCCAAACGGGCACTTAGAGTCTAGATTATTTATGATCTCCAATCAAATGAGAAATTCTTTCTCACATTCCTAAAATCCCTAATTTTGGTTAGAGTAAAATTAATTTCTTCGTGCAAACATATGCATACTAGGGATGCTGGAATTTAAGAATACCTCATTTTATAAAATGTGCGTTCTTTCCTTTTCTCCTTCACATCTCTCGTATCTCAGTTTCCAATATTATTCTCTGTAATTAATTTAAAAAAGGAAAGAAGTTGAAGTGGTTTTTTTTTTTTTTTTTTTTTCTTCTTTTTTTACAAATTAATCACCAAGAATTCTTCAATGGCTTCTCCAGCAAAGCCGAAAGGTACATCTCCCGTCGCTCCGGCCCACGATCAAGCTTCCTCCCAACAACCCACTTCAACTTCTTGAACCCAACGCTCTCAATGAGCGGTCCATAGACCTCTTCCAACTGCTCACCTACACAGAAAAAATGGTCAAGCCAAAACAACCCCCCAGGCCTAAGGATTCTATAGATATCAAACACCGCAAAATGAAGCAACATTGTTGGTATCCAATTACTCAAAACGTGCATTGAATGCACAATATCCAAAGTGTTATCGAAAAAAGGCAGTCTCTGTGAAATGCTTATGTACAAAGGCACAACCCCTCTTGAAGCTATGAAGTTGTTAAAAGGACCGTTCAAGTTCATTGAAGTTGTCACAATTGTGATATTCCTTTCCCTCATTCTCACAGCGAATGTGGCCACTCCGCCGCCAATGTCCAGCCCGATTCGTATCGTCCCAGGTTTCTTGAACCCCAAGACTTCATCCACATCGAAGTCTAGCCCTCCTCCTTTGCCTTTTCCCCACCGAGTCTTCTCCCTTCCTTGGAGGTCAAAGCAGTCTTTGCAGTCGTCATAATCCTTATGGTTTTTGTTTCTGTTTACGAGGCAGTTGTAGTCTTTGCATTTGTAAGCTGTCCATACGACTGAGGAGTCGGATGGTGTGGACCACAAGCTTTTGGGAAGAGGATAGGGTTCCACATAGTTAGCGTTTGAGGCAGGGTGGCAGCGGCGGCGGGGTAAAGGCTCGCAGCCTTTGAGGAGGAGCCTTTGGGCTAAAAACTCGTCATCCGGACACGACCCGTTGACTTTGTAGGACATGAAGCGGCTGAGGAGATCGGGGAAGAGCTTGCATGCTTGGCCAACTGCAGGGTAAATGGTGTTGGAGTCAAAGTTGATGTTGTAGCCAAATGGAAGGAGTTGTCCGGATGCAAAGGCTAGGAATTCGGGTGGGAGATTGGATGTGTCTTCGGTAGGGGCCTCCGGGAGGTTTAATCCCCTGGTTGGTTTTGCAAGGTTAGCGGTGGTTGCTGTGGTGGAGAGAGATTTGAGAGAGCAGATGGAAAGGGATGAGGAAAAGAACAAAGTGAGGAGATTTGTTGAAAGGAGGAGAAGACAAAAGAAGAAGATATTTGAGGTGTAGGGAGACTTGAATTGAAGTGGGGAATCCGAGGCCATTGGTGTTTGTGCTGTCTTTGTTTGTTCAGGTCACTTATATAGAAAAATAATAACAGTGAAGAAGAATTAGAACATGGCAGATATTTGGGGAATAGCTCGATGATCATTGATTTCTATTCATGCTTGCTTTATACAATTACAGTTTGACTATTGATACAACACATATGGTAATATTAGTCCTAGAAGGAAACAAGATAACAAAGATTACCAGAGATTGATATAATTCCTGAAATCACATATGATCAGTAGAGTGATATGAGGATGAGGAATTCAAGGCTCTGATGTCGTGGTGATTGGATGATATTAGCATGATTGGATGCATAATTAGCGCTGTTCTCTTCAACTCAAAGATGAAGCAAAGAGATGGAGTGAGAACAAAGAAATGGTATGAGGGTACCTAACTATATGCGTTGGGATTTATACAACTAAACTACATGTAGTTAGTATAGCCTCTAAGACATAGCCGGTTTTTGTACTTGTTTTATTCTTCTCTTCGAATAAAATGCTATATCGCTTCTCTAGAGCATATCAGATATTAATTGCTTCCATTTTCACAAAAAATAAAATAAAAATAAAGAACAATTTATGATGAGATATTGTAATTAAAATTAGTAGTTTTCAAAATAATATAGTGAAGAAGAAGCGATTAGGTTCATTGACATGCAAAAAAAGAGAGAGGGAGAAAGTCAACTTACATAAATGAGAATCAATTGACTTTGCCTAGAGAAAGAAAATAAAAAAGAGAGGGAGAAAGTCAACTTACATAAATGAGAATCAATTGACTTTGCCTAGAGAAAGAAAATAAAAAGGAGAGGAAGAAAGTCAACTTACATAAATGGTTGTAAGTAGTGGCAGCCCATTAGTGATTTATACATGCTATAGCACAAGATACTAAAAAATTAATTAATTTAACAATCAATCTTATATCATTATTGTTTTCTTTTTCATTAAATAGTGAACGAATGCCAAGAGTTACACTTATTTTTTGAATGGGGAGTGCTAGCAACCTTCTCTCTAACCTTCTTTTTTGGACCTTCTCTCTTCTTCTCATGACAAGTGTCAATTTCCTTACACTTAAAACAATGTCATTAATGCACCATACAAACTAGTTTTTGTTTTCCAAATTTACCCTTATTAAATGTATTAATTTTTTTTTAATAACAAGCTAAATTTTTTTTACAACTTTCTTACCACCTTGTTAAAAATAAGAAAATAAAAACTAAAGTTTTTTTTCCCCCCAAAGAGAGCGTGTGTTTTGTTAAAAACAAAATAAAGATGATAACAACATCTTGAAACAAACTTTATTTTTAAAGAAAAAAAAATGACGTTTTTTTATTTTATTTTTTATCATTATTTAATTTTTAATAATGTGCTAAAGAAGTTGTAACAAAATTTGAATAAATTGAAGGAAATATAAAAGCCAATACATTTTAAAAGGGTAAACTTGGAAAACAAAAACTAACTTGAGTGATGCATTAATGACATTGTTTGAAGTGTAAGATGAAGAGAAGGGAGAAGGTACAAAAGAGAATGTAAGAGAGAAGGTTGTTAGCATTCCTCTTTTTTGAATATTGAGACAAACGTCCATTATAAATAGATCAGTAAGTTTTTCTTAGTTCGATTTTAGAATATCGCTATCTCCTTGATGGATTCAAGGGGTATACAATTTGTGATTATTGTGAGGTTATCATCATATAACTGTAAGGAATTGTGTACTGTTGAAGTTAGTATCAGGGAACTTGAACATGGTCAATTTTGGTTGAAGCTCAATGGATTCAAACTCGATCCATGTCCATGGAGAGAGAGAGAGAGAGAGAACATATACAAACAATTGAAGGCTAAGACATGGAGATTTCGAAGCATAGATACACTTTTGACCTTTGCAAATTGCAACAACTTGCATGCCTCGATCCGCATAACATGGTCAACAACACTGCCCAATAGCGCACCGAAGAAGCAATAGAGGCCCCAAAGTCAAAACCAACCAATGGATATAAAACAACTTGAATCACCTAAATCATATTATTACTAACAAAAGGACGATCGATTTAATACAATGCTTATGCACATGGGACTGGAAATAACCATGTGGAAATCCCGAAAATTTTGTGTCACACTCAACTCATATTTTTGGACAAGTACTAGCTGTTAGCACTTGAAATTGTTAGGATTTATGGTGTGTGGATTTTGTTTTTCAATTTGGTTAGGGCAAGCTCTTCTAATTTGTGTCCTCTTTTCAATATAGAAAAATGTTAGGAATATAGTCATCCACAAGCGCATGAGTGACTCCAAACTATTGATGAATTACAGATGTTGGGATTCACTAACAATATGCAGGCGACAATTGTTGGTAGTTTGAATAGAAAAATAGAGTCCCACATTGAAAAATACAAAATCACTCAACACTTTATAATGATTTATCTTTCTTTCTTATCAACTTTGAATGGGCTTGGAAGTAGGCTTGACTTTAGCCCATGCCCTGGGCTTTTGTCTTGAATTGTGTTTAACAATAAATTAATAATTTCTATTATATAAGTGTTAATTCAAATTTAATTTTTAAATTTTGAATTAACAGACTTAATTGTTCTGAAGAGTTGTGATTCTTGTCTGAAAAAGGACAAACATAGCTATTTAAAGCCCATCCGAAATCAGAATATAATTCCTTCTTGCTGCAGTTAATGTAGTAAATAAATAAAGCTCATATAACTTTTTTGGTAGGAATTATATTTACTCATACTGATCTAAAAAAAACAGTTTCCATTTCAAAAAGAATGAGACTGTTTATATATCCATTTTTAAAAGAGAGTCTCCATTTGGACTATTTTTTGTAGTGAAAGGCAAGGAATTCATGAGGGAGGTTGCATAAGTCTTTGGTGGTGGCATCATGAGGCATTAGGGCAGTCCTTCGGGTGGCTGGGTCTGCGGTGGTGATGGCTGAGAGAGGAAGAAAAGAATAAGTTGATGAGATATGGTGAGGGAAAGAAAGGAAGAGGAAAATATATTTGAGGAGGACTCCGAGGCCAACGGTGAGACTTGGACACATGGGCCTAGTCAGTGTTGGCGGAACAACAATCAGTATCCACAAGCCATTTATTTGGGAACTCTAGTTTTTCAATGTGGGACTAATTGCCAGTTTGGATGTGCTTCTTGAAAGGTTAAAAGCGCTTTTAACGGTGTTTGAGAAAAAAGTGTATAAGTGTTTATGGGCCATAAAAACGCTTTTTGGAGCAGCACTGTCATGTGCTTCTTCAGAAAGCACTTTGATTTTTTATGAAATTTTCAACAACTTTATAATAAAAGCTCTTTTATTAAAAGCGTTTATGAGCAGAAGTGCTTCTTAAAGAAGCAGTCCCAAACATTGCTTGCGAACACCTTGCAATGCCAACAGTCAGCAGTTTGTGAGAAAGTCAAATTTTGTTAGTTGAGGTCTCGTCTTCAGTCCAAATAAAAAAGTTAATCAAGTCTTGTTACAAATAGTTAAAGATATCTCTTGTATCTAGTTGCAATTAGTTTAGAGAGCAAATACAGAAGAGATGTGCGGGTGACAACTGAAGCTGATCACCGATTTAAGATGCCATTAACGTCAGCAGACAAATTAAAACCTATAAATCTGGCCCCATATTCAGAGCCCCAAATACAGCTTCCAGCAAGATGACTAAAGCTTCACTCAAATTGGTTTGCTTCGTTGTCCTCCTGGTTATTGCAGTAGCGAGTAATAATCTTTGTCTCTGTCTCTGTCTCCCTTTTTTATCTCTGAAGAACGAACTCTCAATATGGTATTGATAAGGTGTTGATGTTACTGTTAACAACATATCAATAACAAAACGTACAAACATATTATCGATACGTTATACAAAATTCATCCATTAACAAAGGACCGATGCCTTGTACTGAGAATTTATGACATTATTATTATGCTAACAAAATCGGAAACCTCTTTCTAAATTTTTATGATGTCATTTTGTTGTTTCCTTAAAGAGTATGTATGGTGAGTTGCAGGTTTGCCTATGAGAGCCGAAGGTCAAAAACTAGACCAAGTTGTCATGGAATCCAGAGAGCTAGAGCCTGTAGAGCTGGATGCTCCCCATCACTTACTTTCGGAGGAGTGCGATCCAAACTGTTGGCCTGATTGTATTTGTAAGTGAAGAAATTTATTGCCTGTATAATAAAAGGAGGACGACGACCACACGCAAACTCCAAATGTTGACCAAGCGCTCATGATGAAAACCAGTGATCTTTGTTTTTAAATTAGCGAATAGTTAGTTGTTTGTGCTGGGTTCTTCATCATATATGTAGAGTGAAAACCAGTGATCTTGTTTTTATAATTTTCTGGGCATGAAGTTTGTGGAATTAATTCCTGGCAGAATGCGTAGACTTAGAAATTTGGCCATTTATTTGCAAATATGTGCAAGAGTGCTTTTCGCAAATTTCGTTCTTGAAAGAAACATAAGCCAGCTTGTTTCTTAAGGGTGTGCAAGCTTAAGGATCTTTAGGGTGCTTTAGGTGGAAATAACCATATGGAAATCCTGAAATTTTGTGTCAACTCAACTCATATTTTTAGATAAGTACTAGTTGTTACCACTTGAAATTGTTAGGATTTATTGTGTGTGGATTTTGTTTTTCAAATTGGTTAGGGGGAACTCTTCTAATTTGTGTCCTCTTTTCAATATAGAAAAATGTTAGGAATACAGTCATCCACAAGCACATGAATGACTCCAAACTATTGATGAATTACAGAGGCGGTTGGGATTCACCAACAACATGCAGACAACAATTGTTGGTAGTTTGAATAAAAAAATAGAGTCCCACATTGAAAAATACAAAATCACTCAACACTTTATAACGATTTATTTTCTTTCTTATCAACTTTGAATTGGCTTGGAAGTGGGCTTGACTTTAGCCGATGCCCTCAGCTTTGTCTTGAATTGTGTTTAACAATAAATTAATAATTTGTATTGTACAAGTGTTAATTCGAATTCCATTTTTAAATTTTTGAATTAACAGACATAATTGTTCTGAAGAGTTCTTGTCTGAAAAGGACAAAACATAGCTATTTAAAGCCTATCCGAAATCAGAATATAATTCCTTCTTGATGCAGTTAATGTAGTAAATAAATAAAGCTCATATAACTTTTTTTAAACAAAGCACACGGATGACAGTAGGAATTATATTTACTCGTACTGATCTGAAAACAGTTTCCATTTCAAAAAGAATGAGACTGTTTATATATCCGTTTTTAAAAGAGAGTCCCCATTTGGACAATTTTTTGTAGTGAAAGGCAAATAACTCATGAGGGAGGTTGCATAAGTCTTTGGTGGCGGCATCATGAGGCATTAGGGTAGTCCTCCTGGTGGCAGGGTCTACGGTGGTGATGGCTGAGAGAAGAATAAAAGAATAAGTTGATGAGATATGGTGAGGCAAAGAAAGGAAGAGGAAAATATATTTGAGGGGGAGTCCGCCGAGGCCAATGGTGAGACTTGGACACGTGTGCCTAGTGAGTGTTGGGGGAACAACAATAGTACTATAAACTCGTCACTACTCAATGCTTGTAGACAAAAATATTATATGATATTTGATTTTAAAATAATATAAATAATTAATTAACTAATCAGATTTAATTTATTTCACAGAACCAAGGGTAATTTTTTGATTAATTAAATATATATATATATATTAATTAGGCACGATGCAATGTCAAACCCACAAGCCACTTATTTGGGCCACTTGAATGGCCAACCCAAACTAATCTACATTTATGACTAGGCCTTAGAGCACCTCTAGTGTAGCCCATTTGCCATGGCAATAGGCCCCCACTCCTCCCCCCACAAAGCGAGATTTGGACCTTCAGCGAGCAAAAGGTAGACCGGGCAAGGCATGGAGAAATTATAAAGTGATACGGTATCACCACGTCAGCTGGTGATACTCCTACTCAAAATCTGCCATGTGTCCTTTTTGAAAAGAAAATTATAAAGAATTTACACCTGGACTTTGTCTTACAAGTTTGCCCTTCAACATTAATTACCCTAACCCCTCTCCTCCGTCTTCCTTGTGCTATAGACGCGACCTAGCCGTCTTTGCATCTCCCTCGCCATCCAGTCGTCTTCCCTCCTCCCTCGCCACCCACCTGGTCTTTCCGTGCCTCCCATTCTTAGTAAAAAAGTTAAACGTATTTAGAAAACCCATAAATCTTGAAAATCAGTGCAAACCCTTTAACCATAAAACAAAAATTTTCAAAATCTCCTATGACGACAACCCACTAGTGAAAGAAGGGTATGTTTGATGTTGATATTATTGGAGGGGGATTGTAGCCAAGGGGTAGTAGTGCAAGGTAGGCAGATTGCCGATAGGGGAAACTGCTACAGTCTTCTTGTTTTCTTTTTTCTGTTTTTTCAAATTTTATTTTATTTTATTTAGGGTAAAGTTGGAAGACAAAGTCCAATAGTGAAAAAAATTTAATTTTCTTTTCAAAAAAGACACATGGCAGATTTTGAGTGGGAGTATCACTAGCTGATGAGGTGATACCGTATGACTCTATAATTTCTCCAAGGCATGGGACCCACCAGCCTGGGCAAGTCCACGGGCAAAAATGGATTGGGCTGTTGTCCCCAAGCTATTGAGTCGTCCTTTTGTACTCCATTGTGTCAGACTATGAGGACCGAGAGTATTTCAATTGTATGAATAGTAAGTAGGTATTTCAATTGTATGATGACTGAGATGTGAATTTTATAATAAATATGGATACGTGGCAACCAAAAATCTTATTCGAAAATTTAATTGTTTAAGTAAAAAAACAAATAGAAAATAAAGTAAAGTGAATAGTATTTGCCCTTGTCGTTTGGGGTGGAACCAAAAAAGACAAAGCTGCCACTATTCACATGAATAGTGTCAAACCTTGCATTGTCCTTGCCTTTTGGGGTGGAGGTGCTATTATAAAGAGCTCAAGGGAACTCTAGTTTTCCAATGTGGGAAAAATGGTATGCTTGTGACTGTTTCTTGAAAGGCTAAAAGTGTTTTTGACGGGGTTTGAGAAAAAAGTTTAGAAGTGTTTATGGGCCATAAAAACGCTTTCTGGAGAAGCATCTGTCATGTGCTTCTTCATAAAGCACTTCGATTTTTTATGAAATTTTCAACAACTTTATAATAAAAACGCTTTTATTAGAAGTATTTATGAACAGAAGTGCTTCCTAAATAAGCAGTCCCAAACATTCCTTGCAAACACCTTGCAAAGCCAACAGTCAGCAGTTTGTGAGAAAGTCAAATTTTGTTAGTTGAGGTCTCGTCTTCAGTCTCAAAAAAAAAAAGTTAGTCAAAGTCTTGTTACAAATAGTTAAAGATATCTCTTGTATCTAGTTGCAATTAGTTTAGAGAGCAAATACAGAAGAGATGTGCGGGTGGCAACTGAAGCTGATCACCGATTTAAGATGCATTAAAGTCAGCAGACAAATTAAAACCTATAAATCTGGCCCCATATACAGAGCCCCAACTACAGCTTCCAGCAAGATGACTAAAGCTTCACTCAAATTGGTTTGCCTTGTTGTCCTCCTGTTTATTGCAGTAGCGAGTAATAATCTTTTTCTCTGTCTCTGTCTCCCTTTTTAATTTCTGAAGGACGAACTCTCAATATGATATTGATAAGGTGTCGATGTTATTGTTAACAACATATCAATAACAAAATTCATCCATTAACAAAGGACCGATGCCTTGTACTGAGAATTTATGACATTATTATGCTAACAAAATCGTAAACCTCTTTCTAAGTTTTTATGTTGTCATTTTGTTGTTTCCTTAAAGAGTATGTATGGTGAGTTGCAGGTTTGCCTATGAGAGCCGAAGGTCAAAAACTAGACCATGTCGCCATGGAATCCAGAGAGCTAGAGCCTGTAGAACTGGATGCTCCCCATCACTTGCTTTCGGAGGAGTGCGATCCAGCATGTTGGCCTTTTTGTTTTTGTAAGTGAAGAAATTTATTGCCTGTATAATAAAAGGAGGACGACGACCACACGCAAACTCCAAATGTTGACCAAACGCTCATGATGAAAACCAGTGATCTTTGTTTTTAAATTAGCGAATAGTTAGTTGTTTGTGCTGGGTTCTTCATCATATATGTAGAGTGAAAACCAGTGATCTTGTTTTTATAATTTTCTGGGCATGAAGTTTGTGGAATTAATTCCTGGCAGAATGCATAGACTCAGAAATTTGGTCATTTATTTGCAAATATGTGCAAGAGTGCTTTTCGCAAATTTCGTTCTTAAAAGAAACATAAGCCAGCTTGTTTCTTAAGGGTGTACAAGCTTAAGGATCTTTAGGGTTCTTCTTCCACCTAAAGCTCTTCTGCTTCGTTAGAGATTATTACAGAGACTCTTTTGTATACATTCATAATTTCCACATTAAAAACAAAAAAATTGCAGACTTTCTTAATTCGATCGCTGGATCAAACTAACTAATTTTTTTCAACCGCTAACTAATTTGATTCAATGGTTAAAAAATACTTTCTTATATAAAGCGTTCTTGAGAATTGTTGAACATAGTGTTTATGCCTTAGCTCAAGAGCCCAAACCAAAAATATAGAACAGCAGGCCGAGCCAGCCCAAGAAGTAACCAATAAGGGCCCAACGAAAGTCATTACACCAGCCCACAATGTATAGTAATTAAATCAACTAACTAAAAGTTCCTCAAAATTCGAATCGACCCTCATCAGGTGGTTTACCAAGTTAGGGAAACATTTTAACATAACATATTATACAAATACTCATATGAAGCCCATTTGAAAAGAAAAAAAAAATTCAAAACTAGCCACTTATCCTTTTTAATTAGTTCTTAGTACGTTAAAATTTTCTAAGAACCAATTTGAAAATGACAAGTGACTAATTTTGGAATTGTTTTTTTTTCTCTAAATGGACTCTATATGATACTTGTATAATATTTCATGTTAAAATGAACATACACATGAAAAGCTCATAAATAAAGCAATGAATTCAATAATAAAATTAAGAAAGTTTGTGGATGTGACATATTTTTTCATATAAAAATGATTTGATGCTTTCCATACACAAAACAAAAAAAACAGGCCATGTGCATGTTCTCCTCCTTTACTCATTTAAACTCTATCTGGATGGTTTCGTTCTGGCACTCAACATGTGCATGGGATGGGATAGACGTAGAAGAAGATATACTCCAAGTCTAAACATACAAAAATAATAATTAATAAGGTAATCGTCAAAAGGCCCCACAATTAATTGCTTAAGTTGTTAAGAGCATTTATCTCCGTATCATAACAAACAAACAAAATTTATATTTTTCCTCTCAAAATATCGCGCATATATAAATAAATAAATAATTAATATTGACACAATTTTCTTAATAAATTTTGTTAGTAAATGTCCATTAAAAAAAAAGTAATAAGTACACTTTTTTTATTATTTATTTGTGCCAACTTGACCCAATGGACTGATGATGATGGACCAGGTATCAAAAACCCACTCCATTGATGACTCATTTCCAGCCTTTTTACTCTGTCATTGACAGCCTTTTTTAAGCCCCCCAACCCTTTCCCAAATCAGAGACTCCCATGTGGTCCTCACTCCCCACGTGCAAGCCAGACAGTCTTCCTCTCTTGCTAAAAAAAGCTTCTCTGTTCGCTGCACCCTTTCTTTCTCTCTGCTCTCCATCACCATTCAACCCAAAGATTCTAACTTTCCTTCAACAATGTAATGAGCCCCCTCTTTCTCTCTATCAATCTCCTGATCATTTGGAATAATATGGAACCAACTTCTTGAAAGTTTACACCTTTCTGCAATACTTTGTACAAAACCCACTCTCTCTCTCTCTCTCTCTCTCTCTCTCTCTCTCTCTCTCTCTCTCTTTCAAGATGAAGAAGAAAACACATTTTGGGTTCAAGTTTTTGACTATTTTCCTTGCTGGGTTTTCTTCATTTTTGCTGTGTGCCAACTCTCAACCAAGTTCGAGCAATGATGCTTCAGTAATGTTGGATCTCAAGAAGAGCCTCAACCCATCTGAATCTCTCGGATGGTCCGACCCTGACCCCCGCAAGTGGAGCCATGTTGGCTGGTCCGATGACCAAAGGGTGACTCGGATCCAACTGGGTCACCTCAATCTTGAAGGTACGCTTCCTCCAAGCCTCCAAAACCTCACTAAACTAGAGCGTTTAGAGCTTCAGTGGAACAAAATCTCAGGTCCTCTTCCGAGCTTAAGTGGCTTAAGCTTATTGCAAGTGCTATTGCTTAGTAACAACCAATTTAGTTCAATTCCCAGTGATTTCTTCACTGACATGACTTCACTTCAATCTGTTGAGATTGATAACAACCCTTTTATGGGTTGGGAAATCCCCGCAACTCTCCGAAATGCAGCATCACTTCAAAATTTCTCGGCCAATTCGGCCAACATTACCGGAAATGTACCAGATTTTTTCGACGTCGATTCGTTTTCAAGTCTGGTTAACTTGCACTTGGCTTTCAATGGCCTCCAAGGCGAATTGCCCGAGAGCTTTGCCCGGTCGCAAATTCAGTCTCTTTGGCTTAATGGGCAAGAGAGTGTAGGTCAGCTGGGTGGAAGCATTGGGGTTATACAGAACATGACTCTGTTGAAAGAAGTTTGGTTGCATTCTAATGCATTTTCAGGTCCATTACCAGACTTTTCGGGTTTGAAAGATTTGCGGAGCTTGAGTTTGAGAGATAATATGTTTACTGGTCCTGTTCCAGTTTCATTGTTGAATCTTAAATCACTAGAGGCGGTGAATTTGACAAACAATTTGCTCCAAGGGCCAATGCCAGCTTTTGGGGTGGGGGTTGCAGTAGATATGGTTAATGGTTCTAATAACTTTTGCTTGCCAATTCCTGGTCAATGTGATCCTCGAGTGAATACTTTGCTTTTGATTGTGAGTTCACTGGGTTACCCACAAAGGTTTGCAGAGAATTGGAAGGGGAATGATCCTTGTGCAGATTGGATTGGGGTCACCTGTAGTAATGGGAACATTACCGTCCTCAATTTTCAGAAGATGGGTCTTACTGGAATGATTTCGCCTGAAATTGCATCACTGAAGTCCCTGCAAAGGGTAATTCTTGCTGATAACAATTTAACTGGAACTATTCCTCAGGAGCTTGCCACGCTGCCTGCACTTACTATTTTAGATGTGTCAAATAATAAGCTCTATGGGAAAGTTCCAGACTTTAAGGTTAATGTGGTTGTAAACAAGAATGGTAACCCTGATATAGGGAAGGACAAGAGTACTTCATCGGGAGCTGCACCTTCTCAAAATTCAACTAACCCTTCTCCAAGTATAGGTTCCGGAAATAATGGCAGTTCTGGATCTCACAGAAAGAAATCTTCAACTCTAATAGGAGTTATTGTGTTCTCCGTGATCGGGGGTGTTTTTGTGATTTTCTTAATTGCACTGTTGCTTATCTGTATATATAGAACAAAACAAAAGCAGTTAAGCAGAGTTCAGAGCCCGAATGCAATGGTAATTCATCCCCGCCATTCCGGGTCTGATAATGAAAGCATGAAGATCACAGTTGCTGGCTCCAGTGTTAGTGTTGGTGCAATAAGTGAAACTCATACTCTTCCTAGTAGTGAGCCCAGTGAAATCCAAATGGTTGAAGCAGGAAACATGGTGATTTCTATTCAAGTGCTCCGGAATGTGACCAACAATTTCAGTCAAGAAAATATATTGGGACAAGGAGGTTTTGGAACAGTGTATAAAGGGGAACTGCATGATGGAACAAAGATTGCAGTTAAGAGAATGGAGTCTGGGGTAATAGCTGGGAAGGGGCTTACTGAATTTAAGTCTGAAATTTCGGTTTTGACAAAGGTTCGTCACAGGCATCTAGTTGCTCTTCTGGGATATTGTTTGGATGGCAATGAAAGGCTTCTTGTATATGAATATATGCCTCAAGGGACGCTCAGTAGGTACCTCTTCAACTGGCCGGAAGAAGGACTGAAGCCACTTGAATGGACAAAAAGGCTGACCATTGCCTTAGATGTAGCAAGGGGAGTTGAGTATCTCCATGGTTTGGCACATCAGAGCTTTATACATAGGGACTTAAAGCCTTCAAATATTCTTCTCGGAGATGATATGAGGGCAAAGGTTGCAGATTTTGGTCTCGTACGGCTTGCTCCAGAGGGTAAATTTTCAATTGAAACAAGAATTGCAGGGACCTTTGGATACTTGGCACCAGAATATGCAGGTAAGTTTTGTTTCTGTTTACTTTTTAATTAATTTTTTAATTTTATGTACTTAAAGAAACTGATAGAAGATAAAACGCGAGAGCGATACCAGATCAATTTGAGTACCTGATACTTAAAAGTTCATGGAAAATATTTGCATAACATGGCACCACCAGAATTTAACCTTAGGTCTTTGCGTCCATTTCCTAAGATTGTGTTAATACTCAAGCAAATCTAAGTGGGGGAGGCAGAAAAAAAAAAAAAAAAAAAAAAAAAAAAAAAAAAAAAAATCTTTTTTTCAACTTGTGTTACCCATCACACTCATAGATGTAAGATGGTAATGAGTCTGTTTCCCGCCATGTTATGATATATGGAGCCATCATTGGGATAAGAAAGCAAACTAGAAACGTGAAGTAATGATTTCCTTAGGGGGTTTGTTGGTTAGGTACAGGGACAATAAAGTGACCATACGATAGATTAGTATAATCCACGCTTCACCAAATTGCATGCTCAGTAATAATCCAAATTGCATCATTCTATTCTCTGCCAGCTGTGGTTTTGGCCTTTTGGGGGGCATCAGTGCTAGCCAGGTTTTCTGAGCTCACTTGAAAACCTGAAGATTAAGCTATTTTTGTTTACTCTTTATAATAACACAACGGTAGGATATTTGGCTTCTATTGGATTGTTTTCATTGAAAGCTTCCCTTGTAGTAGTTGTTGCCAGTTGGTTTTGGCCTCATGAACAATAGATTCTCTTAACCCCCTTTAGCACTTTTGTCCTTCTGTTTTTCTCTTTTTTGAGTCAGCTGAGCCCCACTTTAGTAGATTGACAACAAAGCTAATTATTGTCTTTTTTGCACTTTTTCTTGTGGTCCTGCAATTTATAATGTTGTATAATTCATTTTATTTTTCTGAAAAAGTTAAATTCTATTTATCTTTTGGTTAATGCTTGCTAACTAGTATTGATTTTAATCTTTAACGAAACATTTGTAACACATGCAGTTACGGGCCGTGTGACAACTAAAGTAGATGTGTTCAGTTTTGGGGTGATTTTGATGGAGCTAATCACCGGGCGAAAAGCACTTGACGAGAGCCAGCCAGAGGAGAGCATGCACCTTGTAACATGGTTCCGGAGAATGTTCATCAACAAGGACACGTTCCGCAAGGCCATTGATCCAACAATTGATCTCAGTGAGGAAACACTTGCCAGTGTCAGCACTGTTGCTGAGTTAGCAGGCCACTGCTGTGCAAGAGAACCGTATCAAAGGCCTGACATGGGCCATACTGTCAATGTTCTATCTTCTCTAGTGGAGCTTTGGAAACCAAGTGATCAGAGTTCTGAAGACATATATGGTATAGACCTCGAAATGTCATTGCCACAAGCACTTAAGAAGTGGCAGGCTTATGAAGGCAGAAGCAATATGGAATCCTCTTCTTCATCGCTTCTTCCCAGCTTGGATAATACTCAGACTAGCATCCCTACACGACCGTATGGATTCGCCGAGTCTTTCACATCTGCGGATGGGAGATAAGATTTAGATGTAAATTATTGTAATCGTGGCTTGGTATGTTTATTCTTGTTGCGTCTTAACTTGCGGTTTCTGTGTACAATTTGTTCAAACTTTCATGTTTTAGCCTTACCCCCACTCTGATGTTCTGGAATGTTATGACTTGTTTTAGAGGTTTTGAATGAAATGGGAAGTGATTCTCGACTCTGAAGAAATAATATTTCATTTTAATAGAAACTCTCATATTCAACCAAGTCATATGCTTTCATTAAGTAAACTGAGTAACTAAGACCAAAAATAAAAAACCTGGTTAATGCTAATGATCTGATCATCTGAGATAGCAGCACCCTAATTATGGTGGCAATTTAGGAAAAAAAAAAATCTACTTCAGAGCCAATGATAGGCTAAGCTTTATAAAAATAATAATAAAATAAAAGTTTGTTTCTTTATAGAGGGGTGACAATTTCCGATACGACTATACAACTCGAAATCCACACGGAAAAAACATGACTCGCAAATTCGGCAAAAATTACGGATGACTTAGCTAAACGGCTCCCACAAACCTCAAGCGCCCCGTGTTCATCTATAAAAGGAAACAAAAAACACAAAACTCACAAAGAAAAAAAAAAAAAAAAACAAAAAAACCTAAACTCCAATTTTCTTCCTTCCCATTTCTCTCGATCTTAACTTGTCTCCTCAAACTCAAAAATAAAATGGCATCTTTATTCCCATTTTCTCTCGATCTAACCCGTCTCCTCAAACTCAGAAATAAAATGGTATCTTCATTCCCATTTTCTCTCTATCTAAACCTAGCTCTGCCAACACATACATGGGGGCAAAGGGCTGCACAAGTATTAATGCCCTACTTTGCTTCCTCACGAGGACCAGTTACAGTAAATGACTCATTATTCTTTGATAACAATGTTGCTATTGGAGTTGCGAGGAGTTTGGTGACTCCCAAGGATGTGCATGTGTTGGGAACAAGGGATGATAACCAGGTGGTGCGTGATGAAGATTGTCAATTCCCATGAGGGCAAAGACGTTGGAGGAGAAGTGACACCAGCTTGAAATATTGCAAGAATAGATTGTAAAGCTATCAAAGATAGTAGATTTTTACTCTCTAAGGACATGCAAGAGCAGCTGGAGGCCTTGGATTGACTGGGTAAACGTGCACGAGGAGATCCAATTTTTGCTAAAGTTAAGAAAGTGATCTTTGGAAGCTCAAGTGATGAGCCCTAAGAAGCAGTGCGTGAAAACTCAAGAGAGGAGATCCAGATGGCCAAACTAAAGTCTCCTATTGTGGAATTAGGAAGCACGCCTTGATGTTATTGTTGTAAATAAAAAAAAAAAAAAAAAATGTAATGTCCCTTGTTTCCTTCCTTTTTTTTTTCAAATGTGAAATAAATATATTTTTTCTAATTTTTCTTTTGTTTTCTTTTAATTTTAACGACACAAATTAATGTGCTAATCATAGGAAGGAGTAAACAGGTTATTAACCAGGTAACCAGTTTAATAACCTATTTAAGATGACTCAAACCCGACACAACACGTTTATTAAATGGGTCAGGTTCAGGTTGAGCATTCTTGACACATTTATTATCCTGACACGACATAAACCCGACACGACACGACTCATTGCCTATATAGGTATCCCTGCTTATTTCTTGAGCTTGAGATTCCAAAGTCTCATGCCATCCAAATTAGGACTTGTGCTCCCTCTAGAATTAGCCAAAAAGGACCAGAAGACCTTTTGCAGCTTCAGCTTTGATCTCTTCATCTTTGACTGTCACAGAATCATCATTCAGTCCAATAGAAGTAATTTTGCACCTACTCATCTTGTAAATGGATTTGAGGAAGTATGAAGAAACATTATCCATAGCCTTATTGCCGTTGTATCCTAGATTTCTGTCTTATTAGATACTCTTTTTCTTCATCACCAGCATAGTAAATTATCTGTATGATGTTTTAGGAGCTCCTTCCTATGCATCCTAAAGGAGCAATCAAGAGGAAGTATTCTGCAGACAACGCATGCCTAATCTCTGAGGCAGATAATGTGACTTCACTAACCATTGAGGAGAGATTCTTAATTCCATCTTAGTTAACTCCAGATTGAAGAGAGCCTTGAACCTGGGGATTCCATATAGTAGAAATCACTGGGGAGATATCCTCCCCCATAGCTGTAATAGATCGTCTGCCATACGAACTCTGTCCTGCTGATCTAACGTTCAGACAGTGTTTGTATGTCATCTGTGTTCGTATGGCAGAATTTCCCAAGTTTAAATGGACAACTTCTCGCCTTCAGAAGCAATCTATAGTCATTTGGGATTTACTGCTCTAATGAAGAGCAAATGCACTTTTGTGACTTTTGGGTGTCAAGAATAACATTGTCAAAAGAAAAAAAGAACGGGAAAAGGAAAATGGCAACCTTTCGGCATACATTGAATGAATGAATGTTTGTTCCAGGTTCCGACATGGTAATTGAATTAATTGTATGGTATTCTCTTACATATCTTTCTATTTTGTACAAAAAATAATTTCTAACCCAATCTACAGAACAAAAAATTTCACCTAACCCAAAAATGGCCTCTTTAGGTACTTGAAATCCATGGATGAATTAACACAGTCCACTTTACTTGTGTGAAGATTGAACAATTTCAACAAGTCAGTAACCTTCTCCTTTATCCCATCACCACAACCAACCTGCAAGAGAACCAAGAGCTTCTGAAATGCACCCACTTGAAGTGCCTCAATCAAAATGCTTTCCTCAGTTTCAATTCTGCAGAGCTTCCAAATTATAGCGATCGAAAACTCAGTCACCAACGCCGAAATCCTCAAAATCTTCTTAACCAAAAGGGGCATTGTCAGAGGATTCTCAAGGGCCTTGTCTTTCCCTTGTTTGCAATCACAAAGACCCTCCAAAACTCCCAAAGCCCTCTCACACAGGCGTCTCTCTGCGTCAACAATAATCTCTAGTAGCAAAGAAACCAAACCCAACTCCACAAATCTTGATCTGATTTCATCACTGGCTGCTGATGGAGATGAAATCATGAACAAAACAGAAGTCAGAGCAGCCTTAGTAGCTGCAGGAGAAATAGGCTCTCTAATTATCCCAACCAATGCTTCAATTGCTCCTTCACTCTCAACAAAGTCATCCACATGTTTTTGATCCAAAGAAAGCAACTTTCTCAGTACCAAAACTGCGTTTTGCCTTGCTGATAGATCTTTGCCCTCCAAAAACGACAAGAAACATCTTAAAGATCCTGCAGATCCAAGCTTTAATTGGCCTTCTTCACTCACTGGAAACATCCATGGCAGCACTGACAAAATGTCCAACAATATCTCCACATGATCCTCCATTGAAATGCTGGCAAAAGAATCGAACACAGCTGACAAGCAGCAGCCAATTCCATTCTCCACCATACACTTCTTGTTCCTCTCGCTCTCTTTGGCCCATGCTTTGATCTTCCCCACCAATTCTCCACACTTTCTACCGTCCCCTCGTCGTGCCGCAGCGGCAATTCTCTCACAAATCCTCGAAACCTCGTACTTTGTCAAGGGGATTCGAGGCGTTGGGATCCGTTCGATCCCATAAGACCGGTTTTCGACGCACCAATCTTGGATCATTCGACGTAGTGCATGGTTTGGTATTGGTCAAAACTCTTGAGTTCCTGGTTAGTTGCCGGGCATGTCCTGTTCCCGGTCTCTATCCACTTCTCAATGCTTGATCGGTCGTACGTCATCCCCGTCGACAGCGTCACCGGATCCTTCATCAAATCGAGAGATATCGGGCATCGAAAATGCGTGGGAACAGCGATCTCCTCCATCTCCATGTCCAAATTCTCGCCAGCAAAAAACTCCTTCTTCTTGTTGGCGTGGCGGGTAGACTTTCTTCTTCTCCAAGACAAAATCATCATTTTCGTTGCGTAATTTAATTTAAAAGTAGAAAGAAACAGAGGACAAGTTGATCAGAGCAAAAGCTGAGAGAGAATGTATGTTTTTTTGGTTCTGTGAGAATTGTAGGAATCTCAATGAGTTTATATAGTCTCTTGGGTTTTTGATACGCGGGGTCAAAACCGAAGTAACAAGTCTGAAATGTTGTAGCGGTTTTGAATGTTGACCGTTGAAAGTTTCAAAAGTTGAAAGACGCAGGCAGGCAGGGTGGTTATTCTATACCCTTGAATTCAAGTCGGCAGATGATTGACCAGCTGTTTTAGGCTGTGTCCGTGCGCGCCGTGTTTGGGTCAAATGTCAACTACTCGGTGCATGGACTGGGAACTCGGTCTTTCTTGTTTTTGGCATTAGCAGGCCCAATGTCCAAATTATCAAACAACCATACAACATTATAGCCCAAATACCTAAATGGGGATTCTGTTCAGACCCAATGTTCTTGCACCGCATACTTATGAGTTTTGCCAGTGACGGACCCATAAAATTTTCACACACTAAGAAAATTTATATGGTAATTTATCACCACAAAATCTAGAGTCCAAGTATGACAATAGGAGATTTGAAAGGGGTAGCAATGATAGTGAGGAAGGAAAAGAAGACAAATATAAAGAAAGAAAGAAAGAGGCATTGAAATTTGATTTGAAAAAAAAATTATGATGGCATTAAGAAGACAATTGCCTCGAAGAAAATTTCAGAGGGGCGCGTGCCCACCCTAGGCATTAGCTCCTTTCGTAACTGAGTTGTGTGGCTTACTGCATGTGCTGCAAACCTATAAATTTTCAGACCCATAAACCGAAACAAATGAGGAAGGGAAAGAACACACAAAAGTCTCACATTTTCCTCCTTATAGTTATCAAAGGTGACGATTTGTTCATCCATTGAACCCTTTCCACATAATATAGGTAGATCCATCATGTCAAGTAAGAATAGGGAGTTTGAGAAATGTGACACATATTTTTACCAAGGGCCTTTTTGATTTATAATCTCATTGTAATTTTTTTATATTTGTGATGTAACACTTGGTAATACTACATACAAGTGATTCAATACCACACAACAATTTATGCTAATTTTTTTTTAATCGAATTCGCATTCGATGTGAGTAGGAAAATATTAGTGTATTATTCCTCCTCAATTTTTTTTTTTATATAAAAGTATGAGTGTATTTTTATCTTCATAGACAATCTTATCTTCTTAAACTATGGGGGGAAAAAAGAAGAAAAAGGAAACTTTATCTTCATAGACTTTGGCTCCCATATGAACTTTTTTGGTTAACAGATTCCTATGCTGCGGACGATAAATTTGAAAGAAAGCCAGCCGATACCTAGTCAACAAAATGGGAGTGAAAAAAAAGAAAGATTTCTTTTTCTTTTGACTTTTATTTATGAAGTAATTAGGAAATTGATAAATCATGAGAGTATGCTTATTAGTTCAGGCATATACACTTTATATCGGATCTTAAATTATCTGAACATATGCCAAATCCCAAGTTTGTATTAGTAAAATTAAAGCACCGAAGCATGAGAATAAAGAAAAGAGTCACTAACCTAATGGAAGAATTAATGTACAATTAAGTAGTGAATTAGAGGATATAATTATCATCAGAAAAGTCGTATATATATGGTGTATATATTCACCAGAACTCTAGTGCTGGTTGATGCTTGGTGGTGGGGGACCATTTAAAGCAAGCGTTTTGAGTTTGGGACAAGATGGATTGAAAAATACTTTAGTTTCTTTTAGGAGTCATTCATACTTACTACAAATAAATCACAGATTGTTATGTGTGCAGAAAGTTTTATTAATTTGTGTGTTTTGATGAGTTATTCATGTATACGCAACGTGAATGATATTGTGGTTTGTAGATAACGAAGAACACCTCCTTATAGGTAAATAGGTAACGTAGAGCACCTTCTTATAAGTATAGACATAAGGAGCTCAAGGCATTTATATGAGAAGAAAATCTTGAATAAGATGGTCAGACCACATCATCAGTGTGACCGTCACAAGCAAGCAAGACCCTCTACATTGGGGTCCCACCTTGTCCCACACACTTGTCTCACTCCCAATTGCAGGGGGTCTCTTGTTTATGAAAGCAGTCGTATTGATGGCGTGATCCGACCGCTCTAAAGACATTTTCCTTCAAGAGGCTCTCACACACCTTTCAGCAACTAAATCTGCTGAGATTAAAACATATTGTTATGGTCATCAAATTTCCAAAACAAAAGTTTATTCACCACACTATATTAGTGCTAAAAACATATATTGAATCAATCTTAATGTTGGTTTATAGTAGTGTTTGAAGACTTGGAACTTGGAAGTGGGGAAATGGAAATGAAGGGGGGGAATTGGCTCTTTCCAATGTTCCTTTCCTTGGGAAAAGGTACTAGTAATATTCAATTCATTGTCTAATCTCTATTATTATGCAAACAACAAAGCTCCATTAACACTGCACAAATGAGGTCACGTTTCTTTGAAGATAAAATATTTGAATATATATGGAAAGAAAAAACGAATCCTCTTTAAACATGTGTTTAGTGCCCGTAGGCTTGTAGTACCTAGTTATAGGCATGTCTCTACTGGCCAGGCTAGTTGAGCACAACAACATATATTAACTTAAACGAACCTCATTACTAGGAAATTAAACAGCTTTAATTTGCACTTCCCACAGCGCCCCTTGTTATTATCGACACAAGTTTTTTATATATTTATTTATTCTTCTTTTCTTATTGAAAATTATTGTTGTTTTTTCACAAGTCAAATGGTAGGCCTTACAGGAATTAAAGCCTTGTAATTTACTTAAAATTTGCAAGCAACTCTGATTCGTTAATTGTGTCAAATAGACGGGAAAAAAATGACGCGTTGCAAGGGGCTTGTAGCTTGAGTGAAGTAACACCAAAAGAGCACCTTTCTTATCTTACCACAATTTGCCAACGTCATTTTCTTCCTTTTTTTTGGTTGAGAATTGTTTAAGGGATGTAGCTTTCTGGTTTGCCTGGAATTTGATTAAGATTTTGGTCAAACATATTGCTAAGTGCTGCATTCGAGTGTGACACAAGGCCAAAAGAAGGAGATGTTTATATTATGAATTAAAGAATAACAAAGGAGTTATCTGATGCACAATAGATTAATATGGAAAATGCTAAATTTAAGAGAGACGGATCAGTGACTCATTACTAGCAACATCAATATTGTTCCCAACTTAACCACTTATATTTTATTTTGTCAAGTTTTCAATGTGGAATTTTATATTCTTCAATAGATAATTCATTAGGACAAAAAATATAATAATTGAAATTTTAGAGGAAGGATGGAGTTGTTGGAAACATTATAACTTACATTTTGGTATATATGGCTTTATATGATGATTATATGCATGCCCATCTCCTAATTGGCATATAATATGGAAGCTGTGACTGTGTGTGAGCAAAGAAAGAGTATTAGTTTTATGGTAATTTATGGTGGACGTGCACAGTATCAATCTGATGAAAGAAATTGAAAGGCCGACCCCATGCATTGTGGACTTATCTCAAATCAAGAACTTCAAAAGTGGGAGTGAAAGATAGAGAATCTCTGGTGGGACTCATAGCTAGCTATACCAACATCAATTCTTCCCATTGGCTCTTGCTTTGGCTTTGCGTCCCTCTCTCTCTCTCTCTCTCTCTCTCTCTCCTGTATGTAATTGTACTATCCTGAGTTGTAGTTAGTTGTGTGTGGAAGCAGTCTTAGTGTTTTGTGGCCCAAAAATCAACAAAGCAGTTGTAGAAATGGCTGTGACTTGAGAGTAGTAGTATTATGTCACATCCTTTCTTTTTCTTTCTTAAATTTATCCCAACACTGCCTTTTTCCTCATACTCTCTGACCTCCCACCACTGTCTCCCCAACCCCACCACTCTCCTCTAATCTTTGCTTTCCCATAATTAAACATCAACCCTACTTTTCCTTTTTCTATCTTCAATTCTTTTTAGTAAACTGTTTGTTTGTTCTGAGCCTCATGATCTCACCCACCATTTGTTTTGTCAAAAAGTTAGCAACCCACACACCTCTTCTGTCTTCAGATGCTCAATATGACAAGCAACATTGAGTTAGCAGATGTCTGCTAATTTCAAACATTGTGAAATGGACACCCAAGAGCTACCCAATTGTTCTTGATCTTCATGTTCCTGGTACTTTTGCTCTGCCCATCTTTCTTTTTTTGCATCTTCTTGTTTTATGTGTATCTCATTTTCTTTGGCTTTGTGGTTTTATCTGGTTTTGGTTTTTACATCTTATTGGATTCAGGGTTTCATCTATATTGGCCACTTTTTGTGTTCTGATAAATTGTCCTACATCCCTTTATCCACCAAGTTTTCAGATAGTATCAGAATTTTGGTTGGTCTAAAGAACAATTTTGCAGAAAATTGCAGGAATTTCTACAGGTCTTTGATAAAGGTCTCTCTAATCTCACTGTCTTCTGCAATCTCTTTTCTCTAGTCAGATACCAATTCATTGCAGATGTAGTGCTCATAGATTAAACTTCAAAACCTATTTCCCTTTTGTAAAGTTGGTGAAAGTTGTCATGTAAAACAGTCACCTATAACAATATTTTGGCTAATTTGAGTCCATGCTTGGATGTTTTCTTAACGATTTGCGTATGCGTTGTAATTAATTTAGATTTGATCATACAACCAAGTCCTTTTCTTAGAATTGCATCTTTCTCTTATCTCTTAACTGGAATTTGTTTATGTTTGACTGAAAGTTGCACATGTTTTTTAGGGTGATTAAATTATATATTTGAAATTCATAAATTATAAATTTCAAAAGGGAAATCATAACGTTACCATATGTTTTCATATGTGAGAGCTTAAAATTTTGATTGGCCTATGTCTTGTCTCTGTTGGATACATTACCTTCTTTCTAACTCTAGCCTGCTTTTAAGAATCTATTGAACCCTCTGACATTTGAAGATGCTGGCCTTTTCTATTGTATTTTCGGAATAAAAAACCAGATTGCTGGCCTCTTTGTTTGTAATTCTGTGTCTTTCTCTGATCCTCATCTGGGGGAATGTTTTCTTTAAGAGATGAGACTCATAATTTAAATGAGTTCTTAGAAAGCGAAAGTGTCCCCAACTGGTCTCACTTATATATGCTTGTATATTAGCAGCAAATGCTGTACAGATACAGAACAAAATATGGCACATTACCACACCACACCGCTACTTTGCAGAGGAGAACATTTGCTCTCCAGATTTTATATGTTTCCTCTCTCTCTGCTCCGGAGATTAGTTGCTTACCTTTCGTACTAATGTTTCCTTAAAATTGTACACATACTTCTACTTTCAAAGTTTTAATTGCAATCATGAAATAAAATAAAATAGTAGTGGTGATGGATCAAGAAATTTATACTGCAATTGTCATGTTCTATCTTTCTTTCCATTCTAGTGAAAGAGAGTGAACATTACATCTAACATTAACAATTCTTTGTTTCTAAAAGTGCAGGATAAGATCAACTAGTCTTTGCTGAACTGGCTCAATCCGGTTATTTCAAGCCTGATATGTAAACTATCCCCGAACCTAGAAAGTGTCAGCTAAATCATGAACACATACTTTGACCTTGAAGTGGAAGCCTCCTCAGCAAATGACTCTGATGTTAGCAGCCAAGTTGCTTCTAACATCTCCATCCAAGAAACATCTGCTAATACCTCCAATGACAGTGCCGCCAACTCCACAAATCCTGTTGCAGCACAACAAGCGTTGGAGCCTATTTCCCTTGACTTAACTCTTAGCTTCAGTAATGAGGACTTGGTGGGAAGGGATTCTGTAGGACTCTCATTGTCAAGCACAAGTGAGAGCAGCAATGAACCTGCATCTCAAAACACAACAGCAGCCACTCCAAGACTTTTCTCTTGCAATTACTGTCAATGCAAGTTCTTGAGCTCACAGGCTCTTGGTGGTCACCAGAATGCGCATAAGAAAGAAAGAACGCTGGCAAAGCGCGCTATGCGAATGAGTATGTTCTCTGAGAGATACACGAGCATAGCGTCGTTGCCTCTGCATGGATCTTCATTCAGGTCTCTAGGAATAGAAGCACACTCATCAGTGCATCAAGGGTTTGCACCACCAGTGAGGCCTGCTGAGATTGGAAGCAGTGCAAGATTTGAACAGGGGTATTTGGGGGTACCCATTTTCTTGGTGGATGATGGGGCTGAGCTGTTATGGCCTGGTAGTTTCCGTCGGGCTGCTGAGACAAGTAACACTCATCCAAGTTTTGTACTGACTCATGAAAGTTCAAATTCAAATTTTGTAGAGGTCACACCGCCCGTGGACGTAGAGACCATGTCTACACCAGATCTCACACTGAAACTTTGAAAGGTTTGGTTTTGCAGGACACATAGCACAACTCTGGGATTTATGTTTATTGTTCTCTAAATTTGTACAGAGAGATACACATGAGCTACATGGCTGCAAGTTTTTATTCTTTCAATTTCTTCTTGTTTGCAGCGCTTTGGTGTTTTACCTTTTCAGTGTATAAGAGCTCTATGAGGATCATTTGTGAGCTCCTTTGCTTATTGTGATATAAATTTTCCTAGTTTGGTCCATTTTCTTTCTCCTTTCTTGCCCCCTTACACAACGGTGGAGCATACCCTCCAATTTCTTTAGAATTACAGTCACTTGTAGACAACTTCTTACTTGATTATTGGTTGCAAACTCAATGCAACCCGCTCCATGGTGCGCATATAATAATGTCCAATGCTGGTTTGTCTTAGTCCCCAACTTCTGCAATGAAAAGGCCAGTGTTTAATATGAGAGTTCACTTGCCAAAAGAAAATGTGATAGCTCTGTTCTTTTCAAATCTTTGGTATTTATTTGTTCAAGTCTATGCCATGTTGAAGGGCCGGAAGTCAAATTGTTTGTAGGAAGGCCAAATTTTTGTTTACATGGTTGAAATATGCTATGCATTGGGAAAGATATTTCGAACGTACAAGATCCAACCACGCGGAAAATGTAAAAAAGTTGCAAGCTTGTTGTTGACCGCTAAATCTTTTCGGCCAACTACGTGGATTATTTCGAATAAAATAACCAACGGGGCGAGCGGATTTGGGAACACTGTCCTTCTTGGTGTAAATGTTTGCGCGGAGTGCCGGCTCTCACGGTCTTTGATGGCTGTGAAAACAGAGATGACGATGATGATGAGTGCGTTTTTTTATTTATAGAAAATGATAAGTGCCTTGATCTTGATCTTTAATCAAACGATCTGGGCCGAGTTAGGAACGTTTCGGCCGTTGAGTTCTTAGCCTTGGTAACAAGGCTACTGTGCTGATGATGTCTTTTGTGTTTGGAAAGAAATGTCATGCTTTGGTTTAGTCTATTTGATGCCTAGAACTGAAACCGCCAACATGTTAATCTTTTGCTCTAAAATATGTTGGGGAAATAATCACGAAACTGAAGAATATGATAGAAATATAAAGTATGGCAGAGAGTGTTTGTAAAACAGAGAATTAGACATTTTTTATTAACTTCTTCAATACAACAGCAGCCTATAACATTGACTATTTATAATAACATTTACAAGTTTACATAATAAGACACAACTCTTGAATTAATTCCAATAGATACATATACAACTTTTTATATCTAAAAAGTCAAGAGACACAATTCTTCATAAGAAACCTGTAGAAAAAAAATATACAACTAATAATTTTATTTTCTAAATTTAAAATGTAGACGATGCATTACTTTTAACAAAATAAATACCTGAATTTCAGTGTCAATCTCCTCAACCAACAAACAAGAGTTACTACTTTGAAGAAGGGTGGCTCAGAGGAGAATCTGACGACCAAGCCCATTCATCAACATGCTTATTATCCAGACTCTCTATTATGCTTTTCGCTCTTTTAGGGATATCCGCGGGAATCGGGAGATTTTGGACATTTTCCTATGTTCATCTTTGGAAAGTAGAGGAACCCACATATAACCTACGAAAACGCAATAGCAACCAAGCACACAAGCAGTAGTGGCAAGTGCTAAGGAATGCCCTAATACTGCACATGTGCCGGTGATGAATGCAACTACCATTAAAACCAAGGCACTCACCATAGAAGATAAGCCCCACACAATTCTGCCAGGCATCTCTTCGTATTTTGTGAGGAATTGTAAAAGAACGTGAGTCAACACACAGAACCACTGGACATACACATAACTAGTGTATTTGTAATAACAAATGCTACAAATGCTATGAAAGCTGCATTTCTTGTTATAACTGCAAAACCCTGGTCTGGTCCTTTTTCACTTTGGTAACCATCGGGCATGGTGAAACCTGCTGCAGAGGTTACAGTTGCTATCAATGTAGCCACTACTAGATAGGTTTGTCTTCCTTCCTCTGCTGCATCATTGTCTTTGCCACCTTTATTTTCCCCAAATTCATTACCGTCTTCATCTGGACTGATTTCCCTGCCATTATCATCATTACCACAATAAATTGAATGATGATTAAGGCCTGATCCAGCGGCACCTTTCATTTCCGAAATGCCACCTTTGTCTTCCTCAACTTCCTCCATAGTGTCTCCATATAGTTTGGAAATTCTGCCGATACTATCTTCATGGCTTACAATTAAATATGGGCCTCCTGGTCTTACTCCATTCCACTCCAAAATGCGGTTAACAGTGTTCTGCAAGGCAAACAAGTGTTATGATGAAAGGTGAGTGGTAAGTATTACATTTGTCTTTAGATTACAAAAAAACCTTGTCAGAAATACTTTAAAGGTCAACAACTGTACCTTTAGTGTTGGTAAGAGAGTCTTATCAGCTAGAATGTTGTCTAGATCATCTAGGTTTTTCTTGTTGAATGTCATCTGATCAATTCTATTATTACCGATGAAATTATCAACCACAGAAAGCAGATGGAGGGGTGTGTTCCCGTCAGCATCATTTCCATTAAAAGGACATGGCTAAGCCATGGATCTTTCAAAACAAGATCCTTTATTAGACCTTTAGGCCACTCAATGGCATAGTGAAGGGCATTACAACCTTTGTGATCAACCAATTCGCAGCAATCGGGGCAATGAGAAATGATCTTTCTCATTACTTGTTCGTGCCCTTGAAGGGTTGCAACATGAAGGGATGTCTTCTTGTACACTTTGTCACCAACATAAGCAGCTGACTTATTAGATTCTATTAGTTGTTTCACAATTGAAGTGTGACCGAAGAGTGCAGCAAAGTGAAGAGGCGTCCATCCTCGTTCATCTATTGCTTTCGTGAGAGCCATTTTATTGTACTTTAGTATCTCTCTCGTTATTTCTAAAGCAAAAAAAAATAAATAAATAAAAACAAGTAAGGGGCTAATCAATATATAACTAATAAGTAACTAATGGGTGCTAATTATGTACATAAATTCATCATTGCAGACCACTGTAGCGTGCAAAGCTGTTCTACCATTACGGCCTCCATAAGTTGGATATTTGCAAGTCTCCAAATCACGGTATCCCCTCTCAGCAGCCAAGTAAAGTGGTGTGTTGCCACTATCATTAGCATAGTAGGAAAATTCAGTATCTTCTTTGGTCAATATCTCCACCACATTTAGGTGATTAAAGCGTGTTGCCTCGTGCAAGGCTGTGTCCTTGCCCTTCTTGGTTGTCTTGATTAAACACCGCCAGGCTTCTTTGACCACTTGGCCAAGGTCTCCATGACAAGCTTTTGTAGCCTTGACAAGAACTGCAACTATATCAGAGCAACCGTGTCTCGCAGCAATGTGCAAAGCAATCTCACCACTTACATTGGACTGCCATAGTAGTGCTGGGCACATTTCCAATATCTTCTCCACAATGTTGCTTGGCTTGTGTGCTACTTGTTCAGACTCAATCAACGATAGGTTGCCGCCGCATGCGATATAAATATGGAGGACTGTGTTCTTGGTTGAAGTCAGTATTTGGTGAATATGCTCTTTGTGTCGCTGAAGGACATCAATATTGCCTTCTTTTGTGGCTTTGTATACATCAAGATCCATGCCACTTATTAAACATGCTTCCTGGTTGGTCTCATCTACTTGCCTCACCTATGCTAACTGACTAGTGCTCTTAGTTTGATTAGTCGAATTCGAGGCATCCGTCATTTTGACTTTTTTCTGTTGCGTTGCTCTTGCAGTCTTTGAATGGATGAAGGGAAATCGCTCATGAGAGTGAAGGGTAGGGCGAAGAGGGTAAAATTATATAGAGCAACACCACTAGCATTTTCCAAATAGATGGTTGTTGACCAATTTGGTGGAGGTTCTCTCTGGTCTTATTTTATTCAATTCTAGTTTTGTTCGGAGTTTTTATCAAAAATAGCAAAAATTTGACTCCTACTTTCATAAATATTAGTTTTGATAAAAACGTTCAGATATAGCAAAAAAGCCACTTAAAAAATACACAATTAAAAGCCATAAACCTAAAAAGTTCTCAGTAAGATCGATTGCTTGCATCTCAACAGGTGTAGGGGTCTTTTTGTTCCAGCAGCCTGACGAATGGGCTTGGGCTGTCGAAAAAGAGAAACAAGTAGAGCTACCCTTTGTATTTGAGTTCAAGAACCAGGCTCTAAGAATGTTTTGAAAAGTTCGTGAAAACCTTAGAAAACACCTTGGGCATCTTTCACCAATAAGCCAAATGCACGTGGAAAATTATTAATATGACTTGCTTGAGGAGCTTGTGGCATGGGAGCAAAACCATCATGAGTTTAGCATAAACAGAGAGAGAGCTGTGAGTTCTTATGAAAGACAAAGGTTCTAAGGAAAGGGGGAATGGATTCTAAGAGGGTTTGTTGAAAAGGGAGAAAGATGGGGGTATAATGAGTGTGTTGAGTAGTTTCCAGTAGCTTGACGAAAAGTCTGTCAAGCTCTGGAATGTTTTTAATAGAAGAGAAAAAGCGAGGAGATGGAGGAATAGAGCTCGAAATTGCTGGGTTTTGGAAGCAAGAGAGGAAGCTTGCTCTCTGGATGTGGATTGAGTGAATTTCCAGTTGCTTGACAAAACTTGGTCGCACTCTGGATGATGGATTTTCTTGGGTAGAGGAAACTCCCTTTTATAGGCTCTTAGAACCTTATTCTATCGATCCTCCATTCCCACTATTCCTTTGCTTCTTTCGATTCACTCATTTTTGGTGAAATTTCTTTAACCAGAGTGCATGGGTCACAAGCTCTTGGGGTTCCAAGGATTTTGTGTGGCTGGACCTCCCTCATGGGGGTGAGGCGCCACCTGTTTTCTTCCTTGGTTTTCAAATTAGAGCTCACAAAGGAAAAAGAGAATGGATATAGTCGTTTGTCCAATGGGTATTCCTCCTACACATATGGATTCCCTTTGGTTTTTCTGATGGCTTGCATTGGGTTTGTCTTTGGCTATGTGTTGGAGTCTCCCAGCAACTTGAGCGTACAAACATCTCCTAGTTTTCTATCGTGGTTTCATTTCAAACCATGTGCTAGAGATTTTTTTGGATATTTTCTAAGCCACTTGGGCTGTTTGGGCCTTCCTAAGGTGATGAGTTAGCCCATTAAGAGAATGGGCTAACTTCCTAGAGTTATGGGCTATCTTATTAAGGTGATGGGCCAATTTTTCTAGAGTGTTGGGCTAATTCTTCTCTCTTTTATGCTTACCCACATATTTGGGCTCAAGAAATGGGCTTGAGTTTTAGCGCTCCCAAGTAGCCCAAAACTTCCATTTATTGGCTCATCAATGGGCCTCATGAAAGCACGTTACCATCCATACCACAACCCACTCAAGTAAGCCCCGGGCATTTGCGTGGCTTAGGCCCACTTAAGCTTGTAGCGTGGCTAGGTGTAATAATAATGATTTTCCACTTGGCATTGCATGTCGGTTGGCTTGCTTGAATTTTGTCACTTTGAAGAGGGATATGACGCATGACGGGATAATTAGCTTAGGCTCGTAAAGCCAATGCTTATTTCAACTCTTAGCATGACAGATTGCATATTTATTTGGCATGGCACGTGGGTCATGACTCGTGCAAGCGTGAATGACGAATTTTCGTGTGCTCGAAATTGGGTCTTTTCTTAATAAGGTATTGCGTTGGGCCGAGAATTTAGTTGGGCCCAACTCTGGATTTTTGGGCCTCAATAACAGGAAACTCCTTCTCACCTTCTTCGACAAGCTTCTCTAATCTTTTCACTGTAATGAGTTTTTTTTTCCCTAATGTTCGAAACAGCAGCCTCGCAATTGCAATCTTCCAAACAAGACCTTTATATCCACAAAAATAAGCCAAAAACCTGCTTGATCAACCATAAGCAATTTATATGTAAGAAAAATGTATTTTTATTTTTTTTATAAATAACAAAGTGAATCAAAGCAACCTTATCTTTAGATGTGTATGTATCCATTAATTTCACCTAAAAACTCCTCATCTTCCTTTCAAACCTCACCTTCATTTCAAACCTCATATTTCTTTCAAACCTTATCTTCATTTCAAACCCAATGTTCCTTTCAAACCTCATCCTCTTCCCTATTTAAGAGGGAATTAGTCTGCCCAACCAAACACACAATCTCCTTCAATCTCATTCTTCTTCTTACAATGAATTCACATGGGAAGGATATACAAAATTTCTTTGATGGTGATTTTGATGATGACCTTCATCAGAAGCTGCAATTGCAGCCACACAAACATGGTAAAGTTGAAATGTTTTGTCACATGGGCATGGGCTCCATATGCACATAGGTTGACATAATTGCTAGGCATGTGCTCCACATGTTGCTGTTGGGCTCCACAAAATTTCGATCCAGTCAATAAAACGGGTGGAATAGCGCTTGGGCTTTTGCCTAGACTACATTTTTAGCATGTTAGTATGCAAGGTTAGAGAAGCTTTTCAGGCAAAAAACCCAAATTTTGGGTTTAGCCCACTCCCATTGGAGATGGCCTTATGGTAGCAATTTGGTAGATGTTCTATTCGGTCTTATTTTATTCAATTCCAGTTTTGCAGCATGTGGAGGTGTACTTTATTTATAGTTCATAGATCTCCGAAAGATGCAATCAGACAAGTACCAAAGTCATTTAACAAACATAATTTATTGCAGCAAATGGGTGTAGCTCAGTTGGTTGAGTTCTTCTACCTCCATTCATGTGGATAGATATTTGAAACTCCCTCACCCAATGAATATTTGTGTAAAATTCCCTCCCTTGATGCTAAGATCCTACAGCCTACTGCCCAAATCTTGAGTGAGATGTCAACCTACTGCGGAAAATCCCCTCCATCACGAGTTTCGAGTTGCCCTCTATTTATGCCTTCTTTTCAAGTTCCAATGTTTCTACTTTATGACTAGCTTAAGTTCCAAGATGGTGCACGTGAAATCCTTGTCTTAGTCAGTGCTCTTGATTTTACTTGAGCAACACCCTTTGGGCTAAGGAACAAATGCAACTTTTGATTTTGGTGAAGTTTTTCTCCATGCTTAGTGGTTTGTGTCACATCCTGGGATCGGCTCCGCCATAGCACGATATTGTCCGCTTTGGGCCCCCCTTTCTGCCCTAACGGTTTTGTTTCTGAGAACTCACAATCAACTTCTCAGTGGGTCACCCATCCTGGGATTGCTCTAGCCCCAACTTGCTTAACTTCGAAGTTTCCCTGACTCCGAAGTCAATGAGATTCCAAAAGGCCTCGTGCTAGATGGAGGTGGGCATGTACATATAAGACACATCACCCTCTCTCCGTTGGTCGGTGTGGGATGTTACAATTTGGGTTGCGCCTAAGAATTGGGTCGTCCCCTTATGCTTTTGCTGAGATTTCAAACCATGATCTTTGGGCTTTGTAGGCCTTAATCAATTACTTCGCATTTTGGCCATAGTGTTAGGCATGTTATGATATTTGGGCCAACCCTTGTTCACTTGGCCCGAGTATGTTGTGCCATGATCGTGGGCTTGTTAGGTCTGACCCCTCGTTTTTGCTTTAGGCCTTGATATTTTCGTCTCTAGGCCTAAAGTTTGGCCCCAACAGCCCCACTACATCACTTTTCCTTTGTGGAGCCAAAGGGGAAAAAATTAGATATAAACACTTGCATTTGAATTTGCATCACAATTGAATTAGACTAGTTATCCAATGTAGTGAATATGTATTGTCCTCGTCATTTATGTGAGTTGAACTTGAGACCTCCTCAAACCAAGTAAAGAAAAGGGATATTTGTTGAAATGTTACCTGAACTTATACCTTAGTTTCAATTTGTCACATGAAAAAATAATTTAAGTGAAATGTCACCTGAAATTTTCAAAATCCATGATTTGTCACCTGAGTTTAACATCATCTGATTTTCAATCTATTTTCAAGGGTATTTTAGTCTTTTCATTTTCAAGGATATTTTTAAAATGGAAAAAATTATTATTAAAAAAAATAAAGCTTAAATGTAAAAATGGATGGGGATTAAATGTGAAAAGATATATAATTTTTATAATTTTCAAGGGTCTTTTCATAATTTTTTTATAATGATTTTCCATTTTAAAAATATTCTTGAAAATAAAAAGACTAAAATACCCTTGAAAATAGTTGGAAAATTGGATGATGTTAAAGTGAGGTGACAAATCATGGATTTTGAAAAATTCAGGTGACATTTCACTTAAAATTTTTTTTCAGGTGACAAATTGAAACTAAGGTATAAGTTCAGGTGACATTTCAATGAATATCCCTAAAGAAAAATAACACTAGACCAAAAACTAGTTGCTTACTTCATACCCTTTTTAATTTTAACTAATACTAATGTTTCAATGTTTAATATTATTGATAAATTTTCTTCTTTGGGCCAATAATTATATTTCGAGTCGGGAGCGGCCTGCTGGGCCCGCTAAGGAACTTGGCAAGCCGAAGTGAACGTTGCCAAAGAGGCCCAAAAATTAATACCCGGAGTATCCCTTTCTTATACATATTAATATTATCAGCACTTGACGAGGGCATAATGGTAAATATAGGACCCAGATGCCTAATCCGTACGAACACAAAACCATTACGCGCCTTATTTAGACAAAAAGCAATGTTCTTGTTTCCTTCCTTTTGTATGAAAAGTTACGTCTCTTTGATTTCTATATATTATTTTAATTCTCTCTTCGTTTCCAAAAAAAACAAAAAAAACCACATTAGATTGTGACTTCTTGTGAGAGACACGACTGAAAACAACAACCCAGGTCATCCCTCCTGTCTTTTGCTTCTATTCTTTTTTTCAAACTATTTTTTCATGGCTGTTTTGAAATAATCTTTTATCTTCAAATCCTTATTACTTTGCTTGATTACATGATTTTGCAGATTAATTACATGTCCCTTTCACCTTCATCTTCTCCTTGTCCCTTTCTGATGTTTTTTTTATCCCTTCTTCTCTCTAACTTTTGCATCACAAACGGCTAAAGTCACATTTCAACCTTTTCCATTTCCGTTTCTTGAACTCCAAGTCTTTAAGATATTATAATTATATATCTGTGTACATGTATATGCAAGGCCCTCCAAGCATAAAGCCATAAACTTTTGAATTTTGCAGTGCAGGTTTGTACAAAGTTTCAGATAAGAAATCTGAAATGGATCATCTTCGTTTTCTTCTGGCTCTGCTAATTATAACATCGGCTTCATCCAACTGTCACTCGTGGGGTTGGTTCTCTTCAGAAGAGACCTCCTCTAATGAGAACCCTTCTCGTTCGGTTGGTAAATTCTCCATGGAAGGTGTTAATGACCAGAAGGGGGTCAGGCTAGTTGAAAATGCTAAGGCGAAATTGGTTGGTTCAGACTCTTGTTGGCAAAATGCTTATCGGCATCTCTTTTCTGGGTGCTCGGAGATTTTCGCTGTCGAAGAGAAGCGGTCGAGATTTGCTTGGCATCTTAGTGATTGTTTTCAGAAGGACTCCGGCAGGCCTCCTTTTCCTTCATGTGACCCAAAATCTGTCATGTATAAATGCCTGAAAAGTTTGAATGACTATGAGCATAAGGTCTATCTGGAATTCTACCTTGAGACCAATTCAATCTGCCATCAGTTACAGTTGAGTATACTAATATCTTCCATGTAAGTTGAATGAATTTTTCCTGAGAAACTAACAAGAACTTTGTTTTTTGGTCGTTTTCAGGGCTCGAGTATTTAAGCATGAAACAGAGAGACTGGTGAATGAACTTAAAAATTCAGCCCAATATGCAGAAGGCAAGTTGGAAAAAATTGAAGAGAAGGCAGAGTATCTACTGCAGGGCTCAAATCAGATATACGAGTCTTTGAATTCGATTGATGTTCGAACACAGCAAGTTGCTCAAACTGCAAAAAATGTGGAAGATCATGTAGACGTCGTGTTGAAGCATTCGGCAGCAGTTTATGAGCAATCCAGGAAAATCCAAGCTTCTCAATCAGAGCTGCAAGAAGGACAAGTAGAAATGAAGAGAAACTTGAAAGATGGGATGGCAATGCTTCAAGATTCATACAGCCATTTGGGTCAAGAAATTGATAACTTAAGAAATGAGGCAGTTGAAATTGAAAAGGAGATAACTAAAGTTGGAGACCAAATGTCATCTAGGATGGAGAATCTGCAAAGCAAAGCAGATGATATTGGGAATATAGCTGGGGTCTCTTTGGATAAGCAACATCAGCTTCTCGATGGACAGACGACTGCTCTCAAGGATCTTCAGTTTTTAACAAAATTTCAATCTGAAGCATTAGAAGAGAGCAGGTAAAAACAGAAAATAAGAACAATATGAAGTCTGAAAATTTGTAGAGTTTCTCTAACTCATTTTTAAAATCGCAGGAGTACACTTCATCGGTTAGCTGAATATGGCCATAGACAACAAGAAGAGCTTCTTCAAAAGCAACAACAGCTTCAACAAGTTCATGATCACTTGATGGAAAATTCAAAGTCAATCTTGGCAGCTCAGGTGTTTTTTAGCTTTAGATTTCTTATTTAACGAGGTTTCTTTGACTGGTTTTCTCAGTTTTTTTAATTTATTCTCAGTTTTTTTCTGCTCACAGGAATCTTTTGAATCAAAGCAAGCCAGCATGTTCATTGCATTAGACAAGCTATTCACTTTGCACAATGCTATGTTGCTTGAATCGCGCTTAATCAAAGCTTTCTTTATTTACTTTATATCGATGTTTGTTATCTACATGTTCACAAGCACAAAGCAAACATACACAGTTAGACCTTGGCTTTATATTGGTAAGTACTTTATCTTATTATGAAAAGGAAAAAAATTCAGAAACTTACATTGGTTCATTAACTTATATTTACTGTTGTATATCTAATTTCATTGACAGGGCTGTGTGCCACATTCTTGATAGAAGTAGTGACAATTCGGTTCACCCCAATCGACATTCAACAGCAAACATGGAAAATAAACCTTTTCCGATCAACCTTTGCTGTAATTGCTTTAGTTAAGCTAATACATGCAATTTTCACATACAGGTACTATATATGATGAAAATTTTGAAACTTGAGCTGAAAGGCGCATTCAATATCTAAAAGGGTGCCATTCAAACTATGCAGGGACTATGAAGTGTTGAACAATCAGTTGTTACATACATTGATTGAGAAGGTTAATGGCATGCAAAGATACCAGAAGTTGTCATGGGAGGAAGATAGTGAATTTAACTGGTCCTCTTGGATTGACACCAACTTACAAGAAGACGTAGACAGTTCTGAAGACCCTGACTACTTAGTTCCTGAAGAAGTTGGGGAAAATTTTATCACGGCTTCAACTATAAAAGAATATGATCTCCGCCAGCGTCTTCTTCGTTGAAAACTTTCTTAGTCTTGTACATATGAACTCATAATTTTTATGTTCTTTCTCAGGGTTCCCTTTTCATTAAGTAGTATTTTAATAGAAATTCACATCAAGATTACTTGTCACAATCAGTGAGATCTATACGGTGTTTTAAGACTTATCTGCACTAATCAACCATCTGTTTGCACAAACCCATATGCCATATGGCTAGAATATAACATAATCTTATTTTAATGGGTCCTCAAAAGAGGAGGAATCAAATTTGACAAAAATGTAAAGAAGAATCATGAAAAAAATAAGAAAGAATGGTAGAACCTTAGCAGAAAAGTAAGAAAGAATGGTGTTATCACCAGTGGTCCTTACAAGAGCATGCTCCTCCTTTGAAATGGTGGAAGCGATTTGTGTCCCTTAAAACAATCAATCTCCCTGTAATCACTGAAACTATTTTCACCCAGGAGTGGCAATCTGCACAAATGCGTATGTTCTTTGTAATCCTAATTGGCATTCCAGCAGCAGTGTGGACAAGTGCAAAAGTAACTGCGACTCTTTCACTATGCCCACAAACCCACATTGCTTTAGTTTCTTCATTTACATCATGTAGCACAACACTAGTGTCAAGGATATATCCAACATCTTTCATAGCATCCGTCAATTCATTCCAGACCTTCTTGAACTCAGCTGAATTACGAAATTCAAAACCCCCGCCTGCTAGAAATGTGTGAATTCTATTCCTTATCTGTACCCAACTGCATCCAGCATCTTTTTTAATTCCCCTATGCTTCATCAGTTCTCTAACCCTATTCACATCATTCCACATTCCTGCATTTGCATAAACGTTTGAGAGCATTACATAGTTCCCAGGATTGGTTGGTTCAAGTTCAAACAACTCCTTTGCAGCAAACTCTGCAAGAGAAACATTGCCTTGGAGGCGGCATGAGTTAAGTAATGATCCCCATATGCTGCCAGTCGGCTTCATAGGCATTCTTTCCACTACATCTAAGGCTTCCTTAATTCTACCAGCTCTGCCCAAGAGATCCACCAAGCAAGCATAATGCTCAACTGTTGGTGAAACACCATAAACTAACTTCATTTTATTAAACAATCTTCGTCCTTCATCAGTAAGCCCCGCATGGCTACAGCCAGACAACAAAGCTATAAATGTTACTCCATCTGGTCGGACACCAGACTCTACCATCTGATCAAACAATTTCATTCCTTCTTCTATCAATCCATTGTTTGCATACCCTGTCAGCAGAGTATTCCATGATGTCAAGTCTTTACTTTGCATTCTCTCAAACACCCTCTTACAATAATCAATTTCTCCAGATTTTGCATACATGTCGATAAGTGAGTTTAATACAGGGACATCAGGTCTCTTGGTGGACTTCACAATCTGGGCATGTATCTCCTTCCCACAATGAAGTGCAGTCAGTCTACCGCAGACTGGTAAAATTGTCGTAAGGGTAACCCAACTGAATCTCATCCCCTCTCCTTGCATCCTTCTAAAAGAATGCAATGACTCAAACACTTGGTCTCGTCGAGCAAAACTCGCAATCAAAGAGTTCCAGGAAACAACATTTCTCTCAGGCATTGTATCGAACACCCTGAAGACCTCAATAGAACACCCGTTCTCCGCATACAACCTCAAAAGAGCATTGTTCACCACTTGATCAGGCTCTTCAATTGATTCACAATCTGGGCATGGACTGCTCTACCAACTCTCAACTCAGGCAATTCTGCACACGCCTTCAACGCCATCGAAAAAGCGAAATTACCCGGCTGGACAAACCGGATCAGCATGTCACAATACACAAGCAAAGCTTCAACCAAGTACCCATTTCTCAAGTACCCAATAGCCATTGCCACCCACACTGACTCGGGAACCTGTTCATCTTCCAACCCATCCTCGAAAACAGAGCGAGCCTCATCCATTCGGCCGCAAACAGAGTAAAGCGTGATGAGCTTGCTTTTCAAAGTTGGGTTGTGGAGAAGGCTGTGGTTGTTACCTCTGTCCTTGGAGAGAAGAAGTTGAAGATAAAGCCTTCGGCCATGCTCCAATGATTTTCTGGAGATACAGGTGTGGAGGAGGAGAGAGTAGGCTTCTACATCGAGCTCGGTGAATGTTAATCTGGACGGTGAGGATTCGATCAGGCGAAGGGCCTCGTCTAATTTGCCGGATTTGGCAAGCCATTTGAGGGTTGAAGTTAGAGGTTTGCTGTGTTTTTGAGTACCGTTGGGGCCTGAAGTTACAGTTATGTTAGTTGAACCGGCGGGTATGTTCGTTGAGAGAGAAATCGCGGCAATCATTTTCCCCCCTTTGTTCGGATTTTAATTTCCTTGCTCTCACAAGTCTTGTATAACTTGTATGTGGATATAGAGGAAACTTTCAACAATTATTAGATTCAAAATTCAGAATCTCTCCCCTAGCTAGAAGAAAACTCAGAACTTGCACCACTATTTTGTTACGTGCACCTAATGGAGAAATTATTGTGTCACACTAGAATATCGACACGTTGTGTAATTATTACAAATGTCATAACCTTGGGCAGGAGATTGATTTATATATTAGTTATAGTATCAAATATTGAAGGAGTGTCTCATTGGGCAGTGTCTTAAGATACAAAGTATTTGTCACACAACATACAGTGTGCACAGACAGTTCCATGCTAAATGTAGATGCCTACTAGGAAAGCATATGAGCTAAAATCCAACAAAAGAAATTACAACTTAACAGGTTTACAACCAAGATCAATGGATTTCTTCACTGCATCCAATATTACCTGCGTATTTCGACTAATCTCGGGCCATTTACTGTCTGGACGGTGTCCAAATTTCATAATGCCCTTAACAAGCCTTGCAAACTCTTCAACCATCAAGGCCTCTTGCGGCAGCTCAGAAATCACTCTAACTTCTTCAGGCCTTACATTCCGCCCAATATGGAGTTCCGAGAACGTCGCACCGGATGTGAAGTCAAACGAAGCAGATTTCTCTTGGTACGGAATAATGTAGTCGTAGCAGTGCAGCGAACCATTGCAGCCCGATATAGCCAAGTCCATGGATGTGTGGGAAAGAAAAGAGCAGTGAATCGTTGCAACCGTTTCGTCTAATGGTTCCCAATGAAATGATGCAGTGCAAGACAAGATGACCCCTGCAGAGTTTTGGTGACATCAGGCAGAGCATTCACTAGAGTTGGTAATTTGTAGTCCTTTGCCCACAAGATGGCCCCAATGCAGTACCAGCCTAGGTCCCCAAGCGCACCGAGAGCATCCAAGTCCGGTTTCACTCTTATGTTGCTCTCCCGAAATTCCTGGGTTGCTGGCTTTGTCGATGTGCTACGGATCTAAAATTCATACACAACAAAAAATAAAAGACTCGTAACGATAATCACCTGAAAATAATTCATTTGACCAAAATGCTTACAATGTTAATTTGACCAAAATGGTTCGATTCAGAGATGAACTCCTTCAATTTGGCTGTCCTCGGGTGATGCAGCCACATGATCCCATCCATGAACTGTACACCGTTGGATTCACATGCTTCCAATATCTGATCGAGCTCACCCACATCAAGAGCCGTTGGTTTTTCCAGCAGCAAGTGCTTCTTCTTTTGGGCAGCTAACACTGCCCAGTGCAGATGAAGACTGGTGGGAAGGGGCATGTACACTGCATCTACACATGGGTCATCCAGCAGCTGATCATAGCTCCCGTAGGTCTTGACGGTCCCGGATAATCCGTTGTTGCCTGCGAATTTCTGGGCTTTCTCGATCGAACGGCTGGCAACGGCGTAGAGGGTGGAATTCGGTGCGAGCTTTATGGCTCGAGCCACTTTTCTAGCTATGCCGGCACATCCTATAATGCCGAAACGGACTGTTTGGTTTTCAGCCATTTTGGTTTTGGTTTTCCTTATCGTTTGTGGGCCTTTGAGCTGGAGTTAGAGGGCTGTAATTTGGTGGTTGCAGCCACCGTTTTAGGAAAAGAAAAACACTATCGTTCGTTTGTTGAAATATAAATGTGATGGCCCCACATCATGGAAGATGAAGCTTCGTGGTTAGGTGTACATGCACATCTCCATCCTCCAACACCAAAGCTCCATCTCCACACCCACATCCATGATTCATGTAAGTTCTTTTCTCCATTTTAACTTTTTCTTTCTTTGCTTTTCCTTTTTCTTCTACTCTCCTTTTTCTTGTAATTATTAATTTGCAAGATTGTTTCAAAACTTTGATCTAGGGATTTATAAATTAGGGGTTTTTCTTCTTCTTTCTTAATTGATGATGTTACCATCTAGGGATTTATTATGAGTGTTACTATCTAGAGATTTATGGGTGTCACTATACAGGGAAAGAAGTGGTCTTTTTCTCAATGCAAGTTGTGTTATTAAATTAAGTATTAGTATCTAATTTATTGGTTGTTAATGCTCGTTGTGCTTGTTGGAGTACACATTCATCTAGTCTAGACTATCACTTTTGTACTAAAAAAACCAATGTCATGTGGTAAATATGAAATATGTTATTTTATTCGTAGATCATTTAATTTATTACTTTACTCCACAATAACATATTAATTTTATGAAAAAAAAAACAGAGTTTATAATTCATGTACAGTGAGTCTCGAGTCATATGCATAATTGTTTTTTTGTGAAGGGACCTCCTGTTGTGAATTTAGGGTCCCTAGACCCCTAAATCTAATCCAAATGTGTTCTAAACGGATCGACAATATGGTTTAATCTTCGTTGTTTATTTATCTCTTCGTGAATTAATCTAAGCCCTTAATTCAAACGACATGTCCTTTTGGCCATACCAGGTATCATTTTTCACTACATTGAATCAGTCTCGTATGTTTGATCAAATCTCGTACTTAATATTGGCCATCCATTATCTGCAGTCCAAAGCCTTCAATCTAGATAGTCCAAATTATTCCAATATTAATTCTTTTTTGAAAACAATCATGGCCATCCATTTAAGCTTTTCTTTCCTATAAATATCTCAACCTCCTCCCATTTTTTCTTTTCGGTTGACTCCAAATCAATGCAAATGTTCCCATCGCTCTCTTATTTATTATAATTTTTTGTTTTGTTTAATTAGTTTTAGTCTTGCCTTTAACCCAAGGAAGGACTAAACGATAGTGTTGATTGATAGACGAGCCGCTCAGGAGTAGGCATAAGCTGGTCGACATTACTAGGTAGCCAAACGTGTTCGTGAAAATGTGCGACCTTGCAACTTGCGAACTTAGAATTTTGTTGCACATTTACTCGGCAAGTCAAGAAAGTTCTCCTATTGTATTATTGTGAACCATGTTCACTTCTGAACTTTTGATTCTCTTTTATTGACATGTTGTATCTAGTTCAGTCGGGGGGGGGTGAGTTTTGTATACTTTCTTGTTTTGTGAATTTATGTACTGCTACTCTTGAACTATTGTAACCTTGTAGGTTGATGCTTATGTAAATATTTTATTTAAAAAGTGTTTATTTGGTTTTCTGCAACGCGTTTCCACTTAACCAAAAGGGCTTGGGTAAACAAAATAGTGAAAATATTTCACACGTCAACTGTAAACCCAATTCTCAATTTGCCATCTCAATTTACAATCGTAAGTGTCACATGATGCCAAATCCGTCAAAAAATTGTTGGAAACGATCGGTTTCGTACACATACCTAATTTGTTAAGAGTATCTCAGTAATGTACTCTTTAAAACCTTTTATAATTAAAAAAACAAAACAAAACGAACCCTACCCTCCCCCCACCCAACCCTGCCATTGTTAAAGAAAAATTTATTGTGGCAACTTGGAAATCGGATGACCTAGTAAAGTTTAGGTGCAACATGTAAAAGGTTGTACTGACCAAAATAGAACAAGCCCAATGAGCCATCACAAGGGGCCCAAACTGGTGGAAATAAACAGAAAACAATGCTAGAACAGATTATCACTATTGTGGTATACACTCCTTAAATGCTGGTAAGACAATAGGGTCATGTACTTTCCTCAAATGTCAGCCTCTCTCTCTCTCTCTCTCTCTCTCTCTCTCTTTCTCTCTTAACAAGGTGTGATGTGAAAGCTCCCTCCTACACAATTGTACAGCCTATATGGCTCTAGTTTTGCCTCATTTTCACTGCCACCTACTAACTAGGTCCAAGTCCAAGTAACCACAGTAAAAAACTGAAATGTTTTACAATTTCCAAACAATTAAAAGAAAATGTAAAAACAAAACTGAAAGGAAATCACAGTCTGTAAATCCAACGAAGACACTGACACATGCATATATGAAGAAGGAAGGCATGCATTATCATATCATATGGTCATCATAGCCTCATAATATATAATGGACTTTCCTTTTTCTTCCACTTTTTCTTGTCAGGAGGAGAAAAAGCAAAAGCAGAAAGAGCTTTGAAAATTCATCTATTCTTTTGTCCACCTCTCCCTCTCTCTCCCTCTCCCTCTCTCTGAAACATGTACTTTTTTTATAATAAAAATTTATTTGTTTTTGGGTTTTTGAATTTGAACTTTTATTTATGTCAAAGGTTCATCAATCATAAAGCAATCGATTACAAAATCATTTCCTCACCTCTCACTTTCACATTGGACCATCTTTTCTGTTCTGCCCAAAAAGTCCTGTGTCCTTCTGCCGCTTCTCATTTATTACTCTCTTTTCGAGGAATGGGCCTTCTATTGTTAACCACACTCTTCCACCATCCCTTTTCCCTGCCTCATTTATTCATTCACTGGTCAACTTCAAAGCGTAGAATGTTGTTCCATCCTTCCATATCATATCATAATATTCATATAATTCTAACTCTGAATCAATTTGATCAAGCAGGAAATGCAATTCACGATTCAAATTAACATCTTCATTTTCTACTACTACAGTAGTAGATCCGATACGACTGATCTACAAGTGAAGATTCTTTTTAATTGAATTAGACACAGTTAACTGGTATTGTTTTTTGTTTTAAACATGAACTTCACATGTTTAAGATTTTCAATGTTTTATAACGATAAATATTTCTTTTTTACTTTCACTCTTGATAACTATCACAACTTTTTCAGTCATTTTCTAAGAAAAAGCAGTGCTTATTTAGCATCACAATTATTACAACTAAAGAAAATGACCTCCACTCATTTAACAAAAACTTTGCATATATTATTTTTGTAAACCCAAGGTTACAGTAGAAAGTTTTCCGGAAAACAAAGCTACTTAAAAGGGGATTTGACAACAAAAAAATTGCCTAGCAATGGAGGAGGCTTTTCCTTTTCAACTTTATCTGTTGCAGTAAAGCCGTAACTGAAAGGGAAGACCCACCTTCTTCAGTGTAGTCTTCTCCTGATACTTCCTGCCTTCCGGTATATCCCCAGAAGAATTTACTCGCATGTAGCCAAAGTAATTTTAACGGTCAAGATCATTTCATCGTGCAGTACGTATGCAAAGATTAAACAAATTTAGACAACATAAATGAAAGAAAAAAACACAAGCAAAGCCCAGTTAATATTTTTAAGTTCTTCTTAGTCTCATTTGATTTGGGCTATTGATCTGTTTCAAATTTAAGATGCAGACCCACCAACCTGCATAGGCTTTTCAGTCAAAAAATTCGAAATTCAGGTAGGGTAAATTCGATATGCAGCCATAGAAACCTCCACATACATGCATGTGGTGAGGCAAGCAAATGCAGCAGAGGAATTAAGAGACAAAATCTAGAGTGTGGAGAGCAAGTGGGTACGCATTGAAATTGACATTTTATCCTATTTTAGTTGACAAATAGAGTTCTTTTAAAAAATAATATGCATTTTATTTCTTTAAAACTACCAAAACAAATAACATAAAAAGAACAAAGAAAAAAAAAGTGTCTGCCACCACGGTTCATGGTAGAGATATTGCCACCTTATTACCCTTTAGAGTAAAAACTGACATTGCATATCTTATAGTTGACAAAGAGGGTTTTCTTAATGTATATGGTATAGACCAACTAGCCTTTGGTCTAGTGGTATTTGTTTTCAGTCGATTGAAGGATGGCTCAAGTTCGATTCATATGGATAGTGAAGACGATATATATTTAGGATGAGTTCAATACCTAATTATTATGTAACTTTGTTGTGGAAGTATTGGTCTGTTGTGTGCGTATATTGGTCAGTTATAAAAGTATCTTGTAAATATCATATCGTTTGTCAAAACTACTATTATTGTTAGGCCTAATAATATTGTGATTCTTGTTAATTTAATATATGTTTTCATAGCAAATTTGTATTTAGCAGCAAACAATCTGGGTCACTTTGTGGAAGAGGTACAAAAGGGCGCAAGTGGAAGTGAATGAAATTGAAATTGAAGGTTGGTAGGGTTTGTATGTCGGGTTATGAGAAAGTTTACAGTACATTCTTTTAATTTGGTGGTGGTCTTTCACCTTCAATACATTCGCTCGTTTTAAAGGGGAAGGCATAATAGACCCCCGCTCCTTCAGTTTCTTTCTTCGAATGCTCACATCACATAATAAAAGTGGACTTTGACATCTCTCTCTCTCTCTCTCTCTCTCTCTCTCTCTCTCTCTCTCTCTCTCAATGCTTAATCAATTATACAACTACCGTCACTATTTCAAATATATCTGCAGGTCTGCTTCTTCTCTAATTAAGGTTCATTATAGTTGTATACATATATATATATATATATGCCCCTAGAAACCCTAGACGTACCTCTTATAGAGTTATAAGCACGTTCATTTAGCTATATAAGTACTAGAAACAAAAATATTTGAGAATATAAATATATAATTGGCATTTCTGTCTTATAAATAAATAAATATTCTTATTTGTGGTCAATACAAATAGCAGCACTCTTAATACAATGGTAGAGTTTTTTTTTTTTTTTTTTTTTTTTTTTTTTTTTTTTTTTTTTTTTTTTTTTTTTTTTTTTTTTTTTTTTTTTTGTGGTGAGTTAAAATTAAATTTTTGCTTCATGGATTATTTGATATGCGACGTGAGGATAAAGGTGAGATGGACAGGTTTGAAAATCTGAATCCATCCTTTGATAAAAATAAAAGGAAAAGACTTGGACCTTAAAACTAAGGATTCTAAAAAAAAATCCCATTTGCTTGGAGGAGCTCTTTCTTTTTTTTTTTTTTTTTTTTTATTTTATAAAAAGTGATAAATGTATTCATAAATGAGACACAAAGACCATTAGCCATATGGGCAAATACAAATCTCCACGAATGGGTAATACTAATATGGAAGCATAGTCACCACAGAGGGTGAATTGAGATTCACGCTACAAAAGGCCAGAGAAATTTAGTATAAAAGCCACGTGCTGAACAAACCAGACATGAATCACATCGCCTAAATCTACCAATACAACTGCAACTTTTAAACTCTCACAAGTACAAAATAAAAATACGGACTAGAAAACAATCAAACATATGCAATTATTACAAAATAAGAAAAATGCAAACAAACAATAACAAAAAAACCAATAGAGCCACTACCACAACCATTGCTGCATCTACCACCACAACCGTCATTGCTGCCTTGGAGATAGAGAGCACCACCGAGATTGCGGCCAATCACCCTACAACAAAAGACCAACCAACAAAACCACAAATCCAAGGATATTTGGGTAAAAAAACCAAGATCGAAAATAGACCACAAATAACCTCCCCACTATTAAAACCCTAAATGCAGTATATGAGAAAGGGTAGAAATAAGTAGGTAGGTAGGAGGGGAGGGGGGAGAGAGAGAGAGGCTAGGCCTCGGTTTTTTTATTTTATTTTTTTTTTTGTACTTCAGAGAAGCTACTTTTTATTTTTAAGGAGCCAAGTTTTAAAAAACTCCTCCTTAGATGTAGAGAAGTTGTTTTGGGAAGCAAATTTTAACTATCTCTCTCTCTCTCTCTCTCTCTCTCTCTCTCTCTCTCTCTCTCATTAACTTCTCATTTGAGATTGTGTCTTTAGGAACCACTTCTGCTCATAAAAACATACAAGTTTTCATAAGAAATCGAAGTGCTTCATGGAAAAACACTTGGGAGTGCTTCTACAAAACGTGCTTCTATGATATAGAAACATTGCCAGAAAACATTTTTAGTCCTTCCAGAAACACTACCAAACATGCCCTAACTCTGCCTCAAGCTCATACTCCAAACACCGATTTGGTCACGAGACATGCCCAGCAACCCCATATCTTGGATAAAATCCATGTATCTTCCGCTCTCCCAGGATCTTATTTGAGATTTCATATATGTCTTAATCATTTGTTTCATAAAGCTAAGCTTATAGTGATGCTTAAATTTGGCATCTAACTTTCTTTTTCCCTTAGTTTATGGGTTAAAAGTAGATTAATTTGGTGTAAGTGTTGTGCAATAGCATCTCTAGCTCTTTAATGTGTTTATAGCAGCAACAGCAACAACAACAGAAAAAGTAAAGTCTTACGTATCTAATTTTAGTAATGCTCTTCATACATTAAGGTAAAAATTCACAATTTTAGGGGCAAATTACTTGTTCCTTCTCAGATAACAAAATTATAACAAAAACAAAAACTCTCCAAGGCCGCCACTACTTCTACTACTGTTTCTTTGTATGCGCAGGTCAAGATCTTTCAAGAACTTTGGAATTATACAAGAAAAATATTGTGCACTTGTTTTTTAGTTTAACAGTCAAATCCGTGGACCCCATTTGAATTGAATATTACAACCAAATCCAGCCTTATCACATGATTCATTCTCATTTAATAGCTTTACTTTTTTTCGTTAAAATGCTGCTGCTGATTTCTTTTGGTTGTCGGGAGGGAGAGCAAAAATATAAAATAAATAAAAGAAAATTGTGCTCCATGACCTGGATGACTCAATCTGGATGCCCTTCATCTTTTTTTTATAAAAAATTTCAACAAAGTTTGATTGTGGGGCCAGCTGATCAAATGGTTCTGATTGAATGGGGAATGAGCATCATTTGTATGGTATAGAGCTGTACCAAACAACAACTATAATGGTACAGGCTATTCCATATTCTCCACCATACATGCTTGTCAAACTGGCCGCCAATAAATGAAATACATGTGGGAAATTTTTGCTGCTCAGATATAATGATAACCTTATGATGATGGATGGGGAATTTCTTTGAAGTGTTATGTTGTCTACTTTGAGACATTCAAAAGGTTTTACAGTACAATCATTCCTAAGGACAGCCTAAATGTACATCAAATTTTCACACTTGATTTTGTGATTTTTTTTAATGAAAAAAAAGTTAGTGTGACAAGAGACATATGCACCTCAAATAAGTTTATTTGAGGGACACTCTTGTAGGGCTCACTCCGCATTATATTTCACTAATCTAAACTGTCTATTTGATAGATATTCACTCAAATATTATCTCTACAAAAAAATCACTTGAATCCGATATCATTTGAGTACTCAATTAAATTATTGAAATTTAAGTACTTTATTGAAGCACCGTGTTCATTGATTTTGTTGTTCTCAATTAGATGCCTAAAATGATTTTTCAATTTGTATGATTTTTGCAAGGATGATCTCTAAATGAAGATGTGAAAAATTGGATTTTTCCCAACCACAAATAGAATATATATTTCCAATTTTTCAACCATAACAATTCTATATTTAATTAATTAGGTATCAGAATAGCCCTTGTCTTTCTTTCAAATCTCGAAAATTATTTATGATTGAGTCAATATTAAACTTTTCTACAGTTCCCTTTTCCATAAACATAATTAAAGAGTGTGTAACAAATTTGTTTTCCATTTTGTTACGAAGCCTAGTTTTTGTTGCACGCATAATAGAAAATGATCGCTCTGTAGCTTTAGTAGAAACCAGAAGAGTAAGCACAAGCACAACCACTTTATAGAAATGGATGTCGTTGATTTTCTAGTGTTTATCAACCATCGAGATAGATGAGAAATTTTTGACAAATTATAGAACTCTACAAGCCGAATAACGCCACTCTTAGAGCACCTTCAGCATTATGGCCTTGCCCCCCCCCCCCCCCCCCACCCCCAGCCCCTCCACCCCCCCCACGCACAAACCCAGCCCGCCAGGCCAAGGCAGGGGAACCCACCAGCCCGGGCAAGCCCACAGGCAAAAAAGGATTGGGCTGTTGCTTGAAGGCTGTTGACGTCAGCAGTTGATTTTCAAATCCAAGCGCCAATAGTTAAAAACATTTGAAAATCAGCTGTTGATGTTAGCGCTGACCCACCAGCCCACATAGCCCAACGGCTACAAGCCACGTGGCTTCTCCTGGAGCATATGATAAAAAAACCTTGCCTAATCCAACGGCTGTCTAATTTTTGGCTAAAAAAAATATTAAAAAATATATCAAAAACTTATGGAAATTTTTTACCAATATTTTTCACTTTCCACACCAAATTTTCTACTACAAAATTCCATTTGTGCAAAAATACAAATGGCATCTTCCATCAAAGTCGGAGGGTCGTGGACAAACGTTCGAAGAGGTCAAAATCTTGGTGACAATGTAAAAAAAAAACCCGTTTTATTCAATTTAATGTCATTATATGTATATATTTCGTCTCATTTCATTTTTTTAATAGATTATTCAAGGCAAAACAAAAAAAGGGAAAACCATTACACATGGCTCCTCAAGTGAACAATGCCCGTAGTCGGAATGTCACTATTACGTCATCCGAAGGAAAATACTCCCCCACATCGGGATCCGGTTGAACCGCCTCCGCCAATGAATGAGTTGTCCTTGTACTCGATTGTGTCAGACTATGAGGACCATGAGTATTTCAATTGTGTGATGAATGAGTAGATATTTCAATTGTATAATGAGTGAGATGTGAATTTTATAATAAATATGGACACTTGGCAACCTAAAATCTTATTCGAAAATTTAATTTGAAAATTTTATCCGAAAATGTTATCTGAATTTTTAGGTGAGAATTTTATAATAAATATTGACACGTGGCAACCGAAAATCTTATCCAAAAAGCTTATTAAAATTAATGGTTTAAGTATAAAAAATAGAAAATAAATTAAAGTGAATAGTAATTGTCATTGCCCTTGCCTTTTGGGGTGGAACCAAAAAAGGCAAGACTACCATTATCACGTGAATAGTGACAAACCTTGCCTTACCCTTTGGGGTGGAGGTGCTCTTAGAATGTTGAAGTTGTCTTCTCAAACGCATTTTCTCATGATCTTCAAAGTGTTGCGGGTACAAGTAATCATCTACCAATTGATAAATATCATCATTTTAAAGCACTTTTTCACTTCACGAGGATCCAAAGCTGAGCCTATAATAAGTAGCTTCATTGCTTGATCGCTAAATCAACTATTGAATTCTAGAAATTGAAAATCTATTATAGCGTAAACAATATGTGCCATGTAATAATGCTTAATGGTAAAATCATCTTGTTGACAGCGAGCTCAGCCTCGTCTCACAAAATAACGAGCATTCATATGAGGGATATTTATGTTGCGTGTTTCACAAAAATAATTCACGTTGGTGACTAATGAATCTTGAGATCGATTCATGGCATTTATGATATCTTGAGATCGACATTGCAAAGCTTGACAAAGATTATTAATGATCTCCATAATTTCTTTCATGAAATGTAAGATAAAAGGAAAATTCATGTAGAGTCATTACCTTATAAGCTACATCAACTTCTCCTAATTGAGAAGCAGTAGTTATTAGGTGATCAATTATGTTATTTAGAACTACACAGATGCTGCACGAAAGATCTTTACTAAGCTAGAAATTGATTTCAAATAAGAACCACAATGAGTATCACCAACACATTGTAAGATGCCAATTTGGTTAATTCATTTCCAATCTTAAGCTCATCAATGAAAATCATGTGTGCAATTTTAGAAACTTGTGCATTTTTGAATTAATGTTTATGCAAGCATAATGCACCAACAATGTTGACTATAGAAGTCAATTTAGTGAAAAAGTGGTGAACATGTATAACTTTGTATAACTTCTCTTGATGATGCAACTAAAGCCAATTGTAATTGATGTGATAATGAACATAGTAAGAATATGGGCAATTATTCAAAATCAAAGATTGTATCTCATTCCACTCATCTCACTTATTACTTGCACCATTATATCCTTGTCCTCTAATATTTTGAATATTTAGTGTATGATGAGATAATATAGAGTATATACTTACTTTTAGAGTTAATGCCTCAGTATCTGATACATGAACAAACCCAAAACAAAAGTTCATGAAGAAGACCTTCTTTGTCACACTACTACAAAAAACACTTTGCGCGACGAAATAAGTTTGTTGCGCAAAGTACAATTTCGTCGCGCTCTACAAAATTTTTGTCTCGCATGATCCATTGCGCAAATCTCGTGAAGATAGGGTTTGCGCGATGAAACCTAATCTTCGTCGCATAGAGCTACTTTGCGCGACGAATCTTAACGTTGCACAAATCTACCTTGTGCGACGAAGTTTTGCGCAACGAAAAATAATATTGGTCGCGCAAAGTTTTGCGTGACGAAAAATATATTGGTGGCACAAAACTTTGCGTGACGAAAACTATTGGTCGCGGTCGCGCAAAGTCAAAAAAAAAAAAAAAAAAAAAAAAAAAAAAAAAAATCTGTCCAATTTTTGGTACCCACCCAAATTTTTAGAGTTTTGCACGACGAAATATTAACGTCACTCAAAGGTTTGCGCGACGAAATATTTTGTCATGCAAGGTTTTTGACTTTTTGTTTTATTATTTCTTTTATATTCATTTAATTATATTAATTTTTTTGAATTTTTACTTTTTAAATTTAATTTAATCGTATGATTTTTTTTAATTACTTTAATTTAAATTGACATATTCAAAATAAAATTACATATGAAAAATAGTGATCAAATTATCCAATATATATATATATGTGTATATATAATATTCAAAATGTATACATAAATTAACAAAGTGCAATAATAAAATCCTAATACAAGCACATTGTGGTGGTAATGGCGGAGGATATGTTTCAATAGCATCCTAATCCTCAACTTTGGCCATCAAAGTCTCGACGATTCCCAACAAAAAAACAAATATGGTCAAATAACAAAAACTTGGCATAATCTCCCCGAAAATTGTTATACCACAAATCCAACCCAAACTCCAATCCTCACCCTATACTCAACCCCAAACCCCACACAAACTCAAAACTAACTCCAAAATCACATATTAATGAAAAAAATTTAAATTTGGAGAGAATATACCTTTTGGCAAGATCGAGAGTGAGGTAGAATGAGAGGGAGAAGTGAGTGTGAGAGAATTAGAGAAGATAGTGAGAGAGAGATGAGAGAGTGAGAGATAGTGAAAAGAGACACGATAGAGTGAGTGAGAGATTAAGTGAGTGGAGTGATTGTGTGAGAAAGGGTCGGATTTGGGGAGAGGGAAATAGAGAGGAGAGATAAGAGTAGAGAAAGACATTGAGAAAATGGTGGATGAGTTATTTTGGTTTTAAAAACCGTATCTCTTTGCGCGACGAAAAAATGTTGGTCACACAAAGTTTTGCGTGACTAAAAAATTCCCGCTTCCCTTTTTTGGTACCCACCCAAATTTTTAGAGTTTTGCGCGACGAACAATATTGGTCGTGCAAAGTCTTTAAAAAAATAAAAATAAATAAAAAATTTCCGCGATACCAAAAATTTTAAAGTTTTGTGCGACGAAAAATATTGGTCGCACAAAGTCTAAATTTATTTATTTATTTAAATTCCCACGTCCCATTTTTTGTACCCGCCCAAATTTTGAGAGTTTTACGCGATGATCTGTTGGTCGCGCAAACTTTTGAGAGACGAAAAATTGGTTCGTAGCGCAATGTTTATAAAAAATAATTATTATGAATAGTAAAAAATAAAACAATTTTATTTTACGATTTAAAATATAAATAAGGTTAAAGCTACTTAATAAATATATACACTATTCAATTACAAAATAAATAAATTTAAAGCTACATAATAAATAAATAAATAAATATATATATATATACACACACACCATTTAACGATCCAACCATCAAACTTGTTTGTATATACTTCAAGATTGTATACCCCAAAAATCCCAAAAAACAAACATTCAGAGATCTAGTAACGGGACAAAACTTTTCGACAGTTATAAATGAAAAATCACGATTTAACGGTTATTTTAACTCCGATTTTGATGATTTTTTTAGAGCTACACTCCTTAACCCTATATGAATACAATGACTGAATTTGATCTTCAATTTAAGATATTTACACTAGTGTATACCACAAAATCTTAAAGTATAGATAAACTCTTAATTGTTAGTGAATATATTGTTTTGATGGCATACACATTCTACGAAGCTAGTTTCAACGATCCAACCATCAAACTCGTTTGTTTATACTTAGAGATCATATACGCCAAAAATTGGAAAAAATAAACATTCAGAGATCAAGTAATTGGACAAAACTTTTCGTCGGTTATAAATGAAAAATCACGATTTAACGGTTATTTTAACTTCAATTTTGATGATTTTTTTATAGCTACACCCCTTAACCCTTTATTAATACAATGACTGAATTTGATCTTCAATTTAAGATATTTACACTAGTGGATACCACAAAATCTTATGTTATATTTAACGAAAGTATAAATAAACTCTTAATTGTTAGTGAATATATTGTAATGATGGCATACGTATTCTACGAAACTAGTTTCAATGATCCAATCGTCAAACTTGTTTGTTTATACTTCGAGATCATAAACGTCAAAAATAAAAAAAAATAAACATTCAGATATCAAGTAATATGACAAACCTTTTCGACGGTTATAAACGAAAAATCACGATTTAACGGTTATTTCAATTTCGATTTTGAATATAATGAACTAATTCGATCGTCAATTTAAAATATATATTTTCTAACAAAAACCCAATCCGAACTACACTAATATATTTTTATAACAAAAATTCGATCCGAATTAAAATATTAAATTTAAAGCTACTTAATAAATATATATACAGTCCGGACAAAAAATAAATATATATACAATTTAATTTCTTACGTGTTATGCATACAAAATATAAAACAAAAATAAATTGGTTTAGGCGACGAAATATTTGGATTACATCATGCAAAGATTTTAAAAAATAAATTTTTTATTTTATTTATTTTTGTAAAGACTTTGCGCGACGAAACACACTTCATCGCTCAAGACTTTGTGCAACGAAGTTTATTTTTTCGTCGCTCAAACTTTTGCGCGAGGAAAAATATGTTGGTCGCGCAAAGTTTTGTGCAACAAATTTATTGTTTCATCACGCAAATGTTTGCGCGATGAAAAATATGTTGGTTGTGCAAAGTTTTGTGTGACAAATTTATTGTTTCGTTGCGCAAACCTTTGCACAACCAAAAATATGTTGGTCGCGCAAAGTCACTTTGAGCGACGATGATTTGTCATCGCGCAAAGAGGCTTTGTGCGTTGATGTGTGTTTCGTTGCGCAAAATTTAGTTGCGTAAGACTTTAAGCGACGAAGTTTTGAGTTTCGTCGCGCAAAGTGACTTTGAGAGACGAATTTTTTTTCGTCGCCCAAAATTTGGTGGCACAAGGGTTTTTTTTTACTAGTGTCAACAAACCGCAACACTGTATAACCATTCGCTCTTTGTTAGATTCATAACACGCTTCATCAACAACTACATAAAATTTTGATTTCCCAATTTCTTCACAAATCACATCCTTCACTTTAGTTGAAAAAACATGTAAATTTGTTTTTCTAAATTTGTGGTGATATGCAAGATGCATATTCTGGAGCTTTATCTAAGACAACTCCAACAAATTTTTCATTATATGAAGCTACTATTTCCAACATTTGAAGGAAATTTTCACAATTGATTGAATTCTATTTTTCATCATAGCCTCTAAAAGCACATCCTAGGAATGCTAGCCATCTGCTTGCTTCAATTGAGGCCTTAAGTCGTAGTCGATTGTTTGTGTTGATGCGTGAAATTCGCACAACCAATCAGAATGAGTCAAACCAAGTGAACCATTTCTCAAGAACGGACATGGTTGGGTTCTATCTTCTATATGCCTTTTGCCATTACTTGGAGTAGCTAAGTAAAGCTACTGCTCGTCCTTGTTCTTGAAAATAGTCAAGAGACGATCACTAAAAAGATGGTGGTGGGTTCACCTACCCTGCAATGCCTAAGTCAGTCTTTATTCGTCAAAGGAAGTTGCCAAAAGTATTGTACTCAAATATGAAGAAAGTTCAAATTACCCTTTTTAGGTGAAAAGTACTCTCCTTTTATACAAGGAAAGTTGGACCTCACTCTTGTTTTGTTTCAATGTAGGACTAAGGAATCGCTGATGATGTGGTATCTTTTGAGTGAGCGGTCAGTGGTGGCCTGACTTGTGTCCCTTCCTTTTTGTGGAAAGCATGTGTAAGTCGAATATTCTGTGAGCTTGGAATGGCATTTCAACTCCCCACATGTGGGCGTTTCAGGAGAGGTATTTGGGCGCTGGACGTGCTAGGCTTGGTTGTAGGAACCTTTGTTGGGCTTGATAGGCCTTCCTTACCATTCTGGGCCTCCTCAGGCGTAGGTAAGGCGTCTTATGTTAATTTTTAGTCATCTAGGCCCTTTTTGGTTAGTTTAATGAATATTTGGTATCAACAGTTTGCAATATATTAGGAAGAGTAATTATCAACAACTTTTTGTATATGATGACATTGATTCATCAAATTCAAGCATGATATCTCGAAATTTTATGAAGTGAGTTAGGATCTTTCCTTTCGGAATTTAGAAAAGCACAATTGTTTCCATCTCTAACTTTTTGCCAACTTTGAAATCCCTTAACAGGGAAAGCATGTTGTCCAGAATGCCTAGATGGTTTGTTAACAAGATAACACATATTAGACAAAAAGTTGCATGTTTCTTAGGAGAACATTCTAACCACAAAGAAAATAGTTTGAACCATGAACTTTGAAAGCCACGATGATGAGTTACTGGTCCTAATTTCGAATATACTTGGATAGTATAGATTGTTATGGACCTCCCTTAATGTAAGCTCATCGAATTTCATTACGTTGATTAACATGATGATTCCATATTTGTGAACGTAGTCATGGGTGACGCTCTAAAGAACTAATAGCAACTTCATTGTCATTAATTTCAATTTCTAGAGATCTAGAATGATTTTTAGAAACTATCCTCTAATTTATAGTAATAGGTTGGTAGTCCCCTTTTAATTATATTAATTTTATTGGTGGGACCCACAAATTACTTATTTTTTTTCACCGCTACATATTTAGGATAATATGTCTAATAAAATTTGAGAGTTTTCTCATATCTCTAGTGAATTTTAGATTGTGTTTTACTGTGTAAATAGGAGAAAATCAAAGAGTGAGAAAAGAGAGCTAGGATTCTTGTGAGAGCGAAGGGGGTTCTTGATTGTAACCAAATTTGTTCTTACATAATAGTGAATTTCTCCGATGGATCACCAAAAGGATGTAGGCATGAAGCTGAACCTCTATAAGTCTTTGTGTTCTTGTGTGTTTGCCTACTCTCTTCATGGTGTGTGTGTTTTATTCTTAAGGGGTTTGTGTGTGTGTCGTCGCATGATCCATCAACGACAAGGTCGTAGAGTGTTTTCACACAACACATTTTTCATGGAAATGAACAGAGGAGAGTTACCATCATAAGTTTCACCAATGTTAATCGTCAAATCGCAGACTTCAAAAAGGAGATGTCTGCCTACATGGATTAGTTCCAAGCAGGATTATATATGAAGGTTAGAGAAAACTATATGGCTTTTTTAGATGGGATGTGCACAAAGGGATTTTTCCGAAGCTATTCAATGTATACCAACCAAATTGACAGTTGTATCACCAAGTGATCCAAAAACCAAAAGAGGTTGTAATTCTAATTGAAGAAAAATATAATCATATCATGATTACCTCAAAATTGTTCGTGTCAAAAATTGTCACCTAATACGCAAATGTTTTAGATATCACTTTTATTTTAGGTATTGTGTATTCTTTTCGTTTTTAATTACTCATTCCAGCTATTGCATCATGTTGGGTGGTTGTTTGATACGAACCCCAAGGTCTGGAGACAATGAAGTATGCATACGATTTCCTGCATTTGTCCAAACAAAATTTAATAGAATACATTATTTCTTTTGTGTACTTGGTGGAAAAATAACCATCCCTTGCAACAAGGAACCAGTAGCAACACACAACTGAAAATTTTTGGAATTTTATTTTGGTGGTAGAAACCGTGTTCCTAGAAAGCGAAACCACGACATTTACTCAATTCAGCATTTAATGCACCATCCAAAACACCACCTATGGATGAGTGTTTCATTGCTAAGAAGAGGGTGGAGAGGGTGGCACAGTAAATTGAAAACCCTACATCAATTATATTTTAAATAAATAGTTTAACATGACAAGGAAAGAGGTAATTAATTAGTTTCCAAGTAATATTATACTCAAGGATCCCATTGGGTTTTGAAAACCCTAGCTAGCATAGGAGTGAAGATAGTCAATGATGATGAGGATGGTGGTGGGCGAGAGAGAGAGAGAGAGAGAGAGAGAGAGAGAGATGTGGAGAAAGACATAATAAAACCCATATGGGTGCCAGACAAGGTTGGTGAGAGATTAGAAGGGAATATTTGGGAGGATGTAAGGGGAATTAGAAGGTAAATAATTAACATGGGATTAGGGTTTGCGATGTGTACATATGGAAGCAAACAAAAAACCCTTTGTGGGTCTCTCACTCACTCATAAGGTCAATGGGTCTATCTTTTCAAATGTATATATCACACACACAATTTCAGAATCTCACGAGAATTTGGAAAACCCAGGGACAGAATTCTATAGTATAATTTATATGTACGTCCAATACGTAGACAAGAAATGAAAGTTGAAACCCATTATTTATATATTCTATTGACTGTACAGAAAAAACATATTTATATATAATAAAAAAATAATTTAGAGAGAGAAAAGCGAGAGGAGCGAAGAGGGTGGGGGAAAAGGAATCAGAGAAGAGGGTGTCTTTCTCTCTCTAACATTTTTTATCCCGTCGTCTCCGGAGAAGGGAAATCCAAAGTGACCATATTTTTTGGTGCATTTGATGGGTTTTGACCAGGGGGAGAGAGAGAGACCTTGTGCTCTTCTTTTCTTCTTCTTCTTAGTGTCATTTTCCAAGATATACTCTCGAGGATAACCAAACCCAAATCCTACAACTCATGACTTTCTCTCCTTCTCTCTCCCTCTTTTTCTCTCCATGACTTTTCTCTCTCTCTCTCTCTCTCTCTCTCTCTCTCTCTCTCTCTCTCTCTCTCTCTCTCTCTTCTGTTCCAGAAGATTGCTGTCTTTCTTTGCTTTAGCTCAATATCCCTTTTAAGTTCTACCTGCACTTAATTTGCTCTTCTTCAAAGCATACACACAGAACAAAGCTTTCTACATATTCTTTGGAAAAAAAGAAGCAAATCTCCCTCAAATATCTTGAAACTCGAAAGAAAGAAGAAACCCACTTGCCAATATCACCTCCAACTTTTTTTCTTTTTAATTGTTTTCTTCAACTTTCTTCATTCACAAGTTGGATTGAGCAGGGAAACAAAAAGCAGAAAAGAAAAGAGAGCCACTATTTGTTTTGGTAAAGTAGTGAATTAGAAAATGCCCTTGGAAGGGATTTTCATTGAACCCTCTTCAACAACTACTTCTCCACTTCCCGATCTTTCCCTTCACATTAGTCCTCCAAACACTTCCTCCTCCTCTTCATCAATTTTCAATACCACTTCTGGTGAACCCCAAATCTCCACCACTAATTCCCGAGCACACACTGAGCTCTCTCTAGGGAGACGCTTCACCGGTGGAGCTCATGAAGAACCACCACAAAAGCCTTATCATCATCATCAACAACAAAGTCTTCCTCTTTACCGTTCTAGCAATCACCTAAGTCACATAAACAATGGCGTTTCGCTACTCGATGTGTCATCATCGGAGGGTTTGAGGCCGATTAAAGGGATTCCGGTCTATCAAAACCGTCCATTCCCTTTTTTGCCGACGGAAAATATGATTCCAAGAGATCATCCCAAGGATTCCAAGATGTGCTTCTACCAAAGGCCTCCGCCTTCCTATAATCTTCCTTCTTTGCCTTCTGCCTCATGCTCCTCAAATACGCCGTCTACGCCTTATTTTGGAGGAGGCTTGGATCCTATGTCAAGGTTTAATGGGTTCTCATCAATGGATCCCTTCAAATCCAACAACCAGTTGCACCACCACCATCATCTTCATCATCTTCATCACAATCAGTATGGAATTGGAGGAGTTGGACCAATTTCTGAGGCTTCCCATCATGGTATCATGAGATCGAGGTTTTTGCCGAAGCTACCGACAAAACGAAGCATGAGAGCTCCGAGAATGCGGTGGACTAGCACCCTCCATGCTAGATTTGTTCATGCTGTTGAGCTTCTTGGTGGCCATGAAAGTAATAAATTAATAAAACCCTTTTTCTTCTGCAATTTTTTTTTTCATTTTTGCAAAATTCCCCTTTCTCCTCCTCCTCTTTTTTTTGTTCTTAATTTCATTTCCACTTCTTAATTTTTTTGATTTAGGAGCTACTCCAAAGTCAGTTCTTGAGCTCATGGATGTCAAGGATCTCACACTAGCTCATGTCAAAAGCCATTTACAGGTATGTACTCAATCTCTCTCTCTCTCTCTCTCTCTCTCTCTCTTTCTCACACACACACACACACACACACACACATATGTTCATGTGGGGCGGTGTTGCTCTATTACACGGGGCACAGTTACCAATGGGAGTGTGAATGAACGAATTAAAGAGTAGTGAGCTATAATATTGAGTCTGTCTGAAACTTCTGGATTAGACTGACTTCTCTCTGCTTTCAGAGAAAGATAAAATTTTAAACAAAAGAAGCAAATTTAAAAGATCCAAGTCTAAAACTAAAATACATAATAACAGACAAAAGTAGTCATCATTTCCCAATAATAAAGCTTCTTCTTAATTACTTCCTTATCCAACATCAACCTCGTGATTATTGTTTCGTCATCCATCGTTATTATTTAATGATGAAAACCAAGAAAATCCCAGAAGCCCAAGGAGAGAGAGAGAGAGAGAGAGAGAGAGAGAGAGAGAGAGAGATCTGAACTAATACAATGAGAATAGATATTTATATAATTTTTGTGTGTGTGTTTTAGGCTTTGAATTAATATTTTATTCTCCTTTAGCTTTCATTATTTTAATTATGGCCAATGAGTTTGCAGATGTATCGAACTGTTAAGACCACTGACAAGCCTGCAGCTTCTTCAGGTAATTCGTATTGCTAACTTTTTATTTTCTTTTTAGCAGCCTTAACTTTTTCTTACTTACCCTTCGCATTAATGGTTTACCGCACGCATACATTTGGAAAATCTTTTACTTTACCTGTGGTTGTTTGTTTTCAATTGTAAATAAACCCTATCATATGGATATATCATAGATATAATGTACATCTGCTGCAGTCAACATTTGACCATAAAGGCCTTATACATGCATTCATACATTATACATACATCATGTTATGTCATGTCATGTCATGATGATATACATAGTGATGTAGTTCATTATTACATGCATGAATTTTTTATTTTGAATTTTTTGTCAGACGGATCTGGTGAGGACGACATTCTCTCTCCAATTGGCAGTGCCACTGATCTTCATGGCCTGCGTAGTCCTCATCAATTTCCAGAGCAACGTGGACCGTCCGATCGGTCCTCGGTGCAGCCAGACCTCGACTACACTTCCAGCACCACTCTTTGGAGTAACTCTTCAAGGTAGAGTAGTCATCTCTCTCTCTCTCTCTCTCTCTCTCTCTCTCTCTAGAGTCATGTATGATGCCGTGAACTTAAGTTATATGAGTATAGAAGTATTATAATGCTTCCTTTTTTCTGCTTTTGCATGGTACCTCATAGCTTAGAAATGCAAAACCACGTCCACCCTTTTTTTAAAGAATAAAAGGGTTCCCAGGCCAAGCAGCTTTTGCTTTCTTTTCTCTGCTTGGTTTTCCTCTTTTCTCTTCTTCAAGATTTTCTTTACTGGTTAAGAAAAGTCACTTCTCAGAGACTGAACACAAATAATAATGGAACTAATTTTCGTTTTTATTTATTTATCTATATTCCTGCTCACATGATGAGATCTGTGGAGAGTTGATGCGTTTTAAAGAAAAATAAAGTAGCAAACACAATCAGAATCGTTAACCGGGATAAGAGAAAGCAACCATATATACTTACACTTTTTCTTTTTATTGACAAGTATTATAACTTGGAATTTGAACTGTTTTTGGGATTAATATTAAACTCTAGTTCTTATTCTCTCCACGAGGACATCACATATGTGACCAAAAAGGTCATTCTTCTTGCTCCCCTTTTTGCAAAGCTCGAATAACTATATGTTAATTTAATTATCGTACACGACCCTTGTTTATATACACCACTCATGTCATGTCATTTAGCTTTTCTCTTTTGATTAAGAATTAAGCTTAGACTAAACCAACACTCTATAATATATGCATGTGAGGTAATTACCATAAAAGAGTAGAGAGAGAAAATAATTAGGTCTAAGAGGGAGGAGGAAGATTAAATTACTTTACTATCAAAGGACACAAATGTCAATTCACCCTCTTTCGTTGGTAAGTATGCATAAAAATCACCCCCTAACGCGCCTCTCCGGCACAAGTTTAGGCATACTAACTCCCCTTGTTCAACAAGTGAAAGCTAAGTTGGATCAATTGCGTGTGGTTTTCTGAAGAAGCCGTATGTAGAGGATTTGGATGATTTCCATGCAGATTGTAGTCGTAGCCTTGTGTCTCTTGTGGTTTGAAACCTACCTTTCGGAAGTTTTCTCAATAGGCTTATGTGATGTTTCTTGCCATAACCCTATATGTTAGGTCAACCCCTAAATAGGTTAGTTAATGGTTTAATGACTTAATTTGTAATCTTCTTCTTTGGTTAGTGGATACATCGATCATTGCACATCGGAGTAGCTCAACCTGGGATGAACCACGTAAAGCTTATGTTTATCTGGTTGAGCTCGCGAGTTTAGTGTTTTGTTTTTGTTTGCCATCGTTTGTTAGTGTCATCTTCAAGGTAGGGAATTTTGTAGTAGAACAGGACTTACCTAACCTCACCTACATTTATTGTATACCAACGGGATGGGGAACCGAACACAAAACCTAGAGATGAATACTATATATTAACTGCTTAAGCTATAAGCCATTTGGACATTAACTACATTTCTTGAACTAGCAAATAATAGGCTCTCAAAGTAATTGATGATAATGCTACAAAAGCCTTGCCTCCAGCCATCATTTTTGAGGCCTGCAGTTCTATTCATCTCCTCCTAATCACAATCGAGAAATGGAAGAACATTTTGTTCATATCCGCACCTTTTAACAAAAAAATTCTAGGTTTTTGCATCCAAAAAAGCCTTGTCTTGCGCAATGACTTTGTTCTAACATGGTGCCTAAGAAAGCCTCTGGGAAAGCCAAAATCCACCTCTTGTTCAAACAACCATGTCTGTTCTGTCATCAAATCCTCCTATTCTCCCTCTTATTAGTCCACGTGTAGCTAGACCTTATTGAATCCCATATAATAAAGGATGATATCCAGCTCACCACGACTTGAACCTTTTTCTCAATTAATCACGGACCACATTTTCACTGCTATAAAAGTTATCCAAACTCAAATCCGAGGGAGTGGTTTTGGGTCACATTATTAAGAATTCAACAATTGGTCCCTATTAGGTTGCTATAGGCTTTTCATAGATAGTCGTAAAGTCAGAACCTCCCAATAATGTTTTTAATTGATGTTCTTATAGATAGAACATCAACAGAAGCTCCAGAATCTTTGCAGCTCAAACCTAAGTGGAAAACAACTTGGGAGTTGTTTGGAATTATTCGGAGAAGGTTCCTATATAGATTTTGCGCATGAAAACGTGAAGAAAAAGAGGATGATGGAGTGATGTTGTCAAGCCTACGCATGTCAAGAGTATGCTCGAACATGCAAAGAGAGTTCTGTTACATGTTCATGCATGTCGACGAGTGCTCAAGCGTCTATACTTTTGAGTTCCCTTTTTCCTTTGTGATGTGATTTTCAGTCCCGCGTTTGGTTCCTATTTCCTTCTAACATATACTTTTTCTCCCCCACGCTCTACTTTTTATCTCTTAACTTCTCTCATGCAAACAACTTCCCTCCATCACTACATTGCGTAGCATAGCATGCGTGGAGGTTTCTAGTATATATAATCCGTTCATCAAATCTTTGCAGTGTATATCTTTGAATTGATAAATTCTTCTATCTGGTTTATACGAAACGAACTACGAACAACAACAAGATAAACATCTATCTTTAAATGGAAGTCGCTTATGTTATGTTTTAGAAGAGTAAAATCTTCTAAACATACTGGAGGCCATGCTCTTTTCATAAACTTCAATAAATCCCTAAATTCCTTGGTTAAACATGCGCATTAGAAGCATTTTTTCAACATGCAACATTTTAACCATCACAAATTTGATCAGAATCTATTTTAGGATCTCTACATTCATTCGATTTGCACGCTAATCTCGAGTAATTTAAAAAGCTTCACAAGCTTGAGTTCTACGCACCATATGTATATATGCTCTCTGGAGCTTATTATTGGTTAATCATGGCCTATAGAGTATTAGATAATGCAAATTTTTTTTTCCTCTTCATATGATGGTTTACTTTTAGAGTTGGCATAATCTACAGACCCTATTATATATTGGGGAAATTTGTTCTATACGTTTATCGTTTGTGTTTCTGCAACTCAAAAAGTTATTAGGATTTGGTGCTAAAGTTGTTCTCTCCATGAAATTAATCTCAGTAGTAGAGAGGCGTTTCCGCATACTAGTTCTCATGACATGGACGGGTTAACACCAGTATCTTCCCAATTGCAGAAAATATCTGGTCATCAAATTCAGGTACAAATTCAATTATTTATTCATACTAATTTGATGAAGAGATCATAAATATTGAATTTTAATGAGAAAACAGAAGAAGTAATTTGTGATGTGGAATGAATTTAATGCATTTGCATTTCTTACAGGAATGTGATTCAACAACTCAACTGAAGAGCTATTTGGGATCTAATTTTGAGACCAGAAACCCAAGCTTGGAGTTCACGTTAGGCAGACCGGACTGGAATGGCAAACCACATGACTGATTCAATCTCTACCTCTTCGTTGTTTATTTTCTCTCTTGGAAACAGGAGTGTTTGGTTTATTTGAGTGGATAGAAATTCTTTTTAGGGTTGTTGTGAGTGGCTGGCTATATATATATATATATATATATATATAGCTGCAGTTTCATTAGTCCTTTAACTGGGAGAAGCGGGAAGAGAAGAGAAAGAAAAGAAAGATGTATAGAGGGGAAGAAAATTCACATAACAATGGTGGGTTAGTTCACCTCCTCAATTGCATATATCCCAGACCATCCACGTCATACTCAAGACTAGTGGGAATTTTCAGGGTGAGAACCTGGTGAACCCGGCTTCGGTTGCGTGTAAGCATGTCATTGTAAGTTGGAGAGGAAGATCATGATTTTTGTGTTTGATAAATGAGAGTTTACAACATCATACTTGTAAAAGTTGGCAATGGGGTTTGTCATAAAAAAAAAGAACAGAGTATGTATTTCCTCAAAGTTTGACCTTCGTCTTTTTTGTTGCCCAAATTCTTGTCTTTCCAAGATTTTCTTAATCCATGGCATTGACAATGCACATTTCTCTGTGGTGTAATTGGATAAAAACCAACATTTAAAAGCACTGAGAATGGATAACATTTGGAACTGAAACCCTATGCTCCTGACCAAGACCAATAAACCCGAAAAGAAAAAACGAGAAGAAAAAGAAGAAAGGATGCAGCATTTAGACTGAGTTTAATATATAGGACATGTTTATGTTCTATGTATTATTTAAGATCTGCAACACAAATATAATACAAAGGAGGGCGATATATAGTATTATTTAGTAATCTTATATGGACAAGAAAATGGGCAAACTTAAGAGTACCTATACAATACGCGTAGGAAGTCCTGCCTGGCCTATCCTGCGTAATAGCACCCAACAAATATGTATCAAAGTAGAGACAAGAAACGCCATCTAGAAAAAAACTCTCATAGATCTCAATAAGGTTCCTCAAACCAATAGGTACACGGCTTGTTCCCCCACTTTACCCTTCAATCTGACGACTGCTTGTGAGCATGCCTACCATAAGTGTAAGCTGAAATCGCTGAACCAGTCATGCTAAATGATTGCTTAGCAAGGCCCAGACTTTTCTTTGCTGCCAGCCACACGATCCAAAAGAATCCAATCCAGCCTAGTTAGGAAAAAAGAAATATAATAAGATCCTTGGTTTGATAAGAATTCGAATAAGATTCCACTCAAAAATATAGATCCCGCAACACCCATCAATGAGCTGGTATTATACAAGTTATGAATTTGATCGCAAAGCCTGGGAAATCGGGCACCAAGTGCAGCTATACGCAAATAATGTAGAATACACAGAATCAAGTGGCCAAAGTGGAACTAAGGTCAGTAGCTTGGTCTTTCTCAAGTAGGTAAACTAATTGTTTGTCTGCAGATGCAGATGCGGATGCAATTTTGTTATATATATAATGAGAGAGAAAGGATACCTCATTGGCAAGGTCATACATGCGACCATCGGCCACACAAGTAAAGAAGACTGATTGAACCCTTGAAGCCTTACACATTAACCTTGGTTGAAGCGGCATTCATTTTTTAATGGAGGTTGTTTTTATAAACTAATTACTTGCTTTCTTATTTAAATTAGCAGGTATTTTAATTTTAAAGGGCTTAAAGTTTAGCATCCGACCATCATTATAGTGGTAAGAACTGGGAAAAATAAATCAATAGAAATGGGACAAGTAATGGTCATATGGTCACGATGTTCTACCTGTAGTTATCAGAACAGCTGCAATCGCAGAAATTGTGGTGGCGGAAATGACAAAAACAGCTACTGATAATGCTCCAATATATATAGCTGTTACACAGGCAAAGAAAAGGGCCAAGAATCCTCCAGCAGCTGCCAAAGACAATAGAAGAGAGATGATTATTGCATTGATAGTCGCTGCCACGAAGAAAAGCATGAAGACCAGGAGGCCTGTCAAGGAAATAAGAGTAATGGTGCCAACCTGCAGAAAAAGACTCAGTTATTAACTCAAGTGTCTAAATGAAATTATCTGTGTTAATATCAAAGGATATCAATAGTCTAGTTGAAAAACTAGATTGGTTTCAAATCAAACTAACTAAAAAAATCCAAGAACAATAGGACAAATCAGTTGAGGAACAGTGCATGGTCTTTTGTGATTAATTATTATTCATTGAAGCATATTAAAACTGTATAACAACATCAGTACGAAATTGATGGATAATATGCGTGACATGAAATGCCTTAGATCCATAATACAGAAATTGCACCCAAAGGTCGACATCTTCATGTAAACAAACATGTTTCTCAACATATTCCAAACGATAAAAAGATAACAGAAGACAGAGAGCTTTCTGATGACAGAAATAGATTTATCATTCATGAACATAACTGCTCTGCAGGCTCCCAGTACAACAGAGATACAAGGGAAGCTAACTGCTAGCACAGCTAATAGAGAAAACACTCTTTACAACTGTAACTAAAACTAACACAGCTAATACAAACGAGGCATGATTGAGTGTTACAACTGCGCTGTGAACTCTTTTGTCCATCATGGCCCCTCAAATTGATGGCAAGGAAGCTACCATCCGTTTCCCATAAGAGGGACTCTAGCAGAAGCCAAAGCTTTGGGAAATATCTCAGTAAGTTGATCTTGACTGGACACATACTGAACACGGGAGATCCTTGCAGGTAACTTTTCCCCTAAGTATTGACACCTGTTTTAGTTCCAATTTCTTTTTCTACAACACATTCTTCCAATTGCTTTTATTCTTCCTCTACTCGACCTGATGCTTATTCTGATTCTTCTAATTCCTCAGCTCATTCTAATGTTACCTGCAGTTCCTATGGCAGATTAGCCAGCGTTTCATCCTTAGGATCTGATTTTGCAACTTCAGTCCCTGTGATTTGCATTGATTTGCCACCTTTCAATAAAAATCATGTACAGACAAGATTGAAATCTAGTATCTCCAAGAAAAAGGTTTTTGTAAGATTGAAATCTAGTATCTCAAATAAAATAAAATAAAATAATAAAAAAATTTGTAGCTTCTAAAGCACCAACTTCAACTATACAATGATTGCTAATTACTGAACCTACTTATCCTGCGGATGTTCCATTCCCCTAAATTAGCTGCTACAGCAGAGGAATTTAAATCCCTTCAGAAAAGGGAATTGGTGGTTGGTTCCTCTTCCACCCAACAGATATGTGGCGGTTTATAAAAGGGTTTACAGAGTTAAGTATAATGCAGATGGGAGTGTTCCTCGCTGCAAGGCTAGCCTTGTAACCAGGATATCGAGAAGAGGCTTGGAATTGGCTTTCAACAGAATGAATCAGGGCTGGAGGCCATACATCACACTATGCACCAGAAAGAACGGTGTAACAGACGTGGGCTTTGAAGCTGAAAAAGGAAGTCTGGAAAACAGACATGCTACCTAACAAACAGTATTTACAGCCAGAACTACAGTGACTAGAAACCTTATTCCAAGAGAGAATACTACAATCAAACAACATGCTATACAGACTGGAATCGAAGAATGTCCAAGCCTATAATGCCAGACTTGATGATCTATTCTTTGCTCAAGAAAAGCAGTAGTAGGAGAGGTGATCTATAAGTGGAATGCTGGGAAGCCAGAATTGGATACAATTCATTCCTACTCTGGCTTGTGTATAAGACTTTCCCTGATATTCTGTCTTGAAAATAAAATATATGAGCATAAAATTAAAAGCAGCTATTGCTATCATGGCAAAAATGACGAACAGATAAAAGCTTTGAAGCAATGGAAGGAACTTTAAGCATTTTATCTGGAGCATGCATGAAGTTGTCAAAGATATTGACCAATATGAGTAACGGAAGGTGCTGTCCATTGACAATTGCAACTGTGTCATCACCATCATATTTAATGCTACAGATTAGATGGATAAGATTATAGATGATTTGTGTCAGTCAACCAGTAATTAGCAGCAGGACATTGACTAGAATAAGAAGTAGTCATTGCAGCCAAGTAAGGAGGTTGCCATTTGCCCTGATATTTTCTTTTAGATAATAAACATACTTTCACTAATGAAAAAGAACAATGAAATACACAGGAAAAGTTGTTCACCTAACTATACTACTCAACTACAAACGCAAACCAGAGTTAAACATCATAATATTACATGACAGCAGACAAAGCATGAACTAAATAAATACAGCAGCACTCCAATCATAAAATATATCCTAGAACTAACTATCCTTAAACTCTGAGGATATCGACACCCAAAGGGGAGCCCAAAAACAAACTCTATCACACACAAAAGATCCAGCTCCTCATCGCCTGCTCCTTCAAATACCCTTCTATCCCTTCCATCCACACTGCCACCAAAAAGAATGCCATCCCAACACAACTACCTAAGGAACTATATCTTACAAATCAATAAGACAATCAGAGAGAAACCTCCAGAACTTTTAAGAAAGTGCGAGAAAAGGTCTGCTTCTGATATGGAGGGCACAAAGCTCAGATACCATAGAAAGCAATATTAGACAGAAAATGCTCAGGGAATGCAAGAGATTTCTCATTCAGAAACACAGCTGCTCTGCAGCTACTAAGTACAGCTGAGGTACTAAGGCAGCTAACTGCCAGCTTAGCCAACAGAATACAACTGTAACTAAAATTAACTCAGCTAATACAATTGAGCAAATCAGGGGTAATAACTGTGCTGTGGAGGCACCCCCTTTACTCTATTTTGGCGAATTCATAGTCAAAATATGCATTGGAGGATGAAAACATTTATAGGTACGAAACAGTAGCACATTCGTTGTGGCTAAGTATCTGATCCTCGTAAATTTTGTAATTTTCTTAAAGCCGGATTTATAAAAGAAGAATTATTGAATCAATGTATACAAAAATTCTAAAATGCTAGTGCTTCTAACAGACTCAATTTAATCATCAAAAACATAAATTTAAAAACTAGGAAAACAAATTTAATTTAATCATGAAATCGATCATCAAGATCAAAATTTACGAATAAAACAAATTTAATTAAATCACCAAAGCGAACATCAAGATCCGTAAACCATACCAAACACACTCCGATCATAAGCCGATAAACAAACAATTCCAGGGGTAAAAAAAGATTGTTGCTTTTTTTTTTTACTGCTAAATTGCAATGTCCAAGTAGTGAAAGCACAGGGTACAACTAGTTCAAAAGCAAGGTGCTGGAAAATCAACTCACAGAGATGACGAGGAGCGCCCGGAGAGGACTACCCCTGCGAGTCCAGAGGAGAACGTTCCGCCCAGAGTTTCTAGAAGCTTCGCGAAGCAGCGGACAGTTCTCGGCAAGAGAGTTTTTGATCCGGCGGAACAGCGGAGCAGCAGCGCCGGCACTGGTGGAGCCGGGGAAGAAAATAGCATCAATCAGACGGTGGAAAACGCCGAAGAGAGTCTCCTCCCGGTGGGTCTCTTTGGTGTTGATCTCGCCGTCGTCGGCGATGTCGACGTCGACTGCGCCGTTGGTTCCGTACGGCTCCGCCATTGTCAGTACAGAGGACTGAACTGAAGCAATCTGAGTAAATTGATTTTGGCAATTAGCGGTTTTGGTCGTTGGATTTTTCTTTCTGCTGATGCTCAGCAGGAAGTTGACTGAGGGCGCGTTTTAAGGCCACACGATGGATTTGAAATTAATTTTTTTTATTTTCTTAATTTATAACTTTTTGAAAGGACGAAAGTACACTCTGTCGGGGGTTTAAGGACATTTACCTGACGAGGGCACGCGCGTAATTTCGAGCGGGAAGGCCCATGCAACAGTAACTACGGGCTACATAATGTCGTGGCATCACTAAAGCCAAAGGAAAAAACATCAATCAAAATAAAAGCCAAGGTGGAACGAACCGATTGGTAAGTATCTTTCACTACAATCGATGGGGTTAGGAATGTGTCGGCAAGCTTGCAAATATTAAGGTCTGTTTGGTAACGTTTTCAAAAATCATTTCAGTATAATTTTTTTTCACAAATGAGAACAAGAAACCCATTTGCATTTTTTAAATTTAAGAATGTGTATGGTAATCAACCCCGAATAATCCTCTTTCTAAGCCAAAATTTGTATAGTTTGTTTTGTTATCTTTGAAAACATCCCGTATATTATATAGATTTTACTTCCATTGAATATTTAGGTTAGTGGTGCAACCAGAATTTCACATTTGATGAGTCCTTTCACAAAATTTTATTTAATGGCTCAAGCGTTGTTAATTAGTTAATACAACATTATCTACCCATTTTGACCCACTTCATACTATCATTTCATATTCATTAATAATATATCCATTCATTACAATGATATAATTATTATGAATTTCAAATTTAAAAATGGTTGAAGATTAATTTCATCATCTAGACTATTCAAACTATAAAAAAAATACAAAAAACGTTCATAAATCCCAAAGTTAAACAAAAGAGGAAGAGAGATTTTTTTAACATCATGCGGAAAAAGAAGCTACAAGACAGAGAAATCAAAAGACAAAAGCACAAAAGCCAAAAAGAACTAAAAGCTAGAGAGGCTAACGCTCCCCAACCTGGGCATGCATAGAAAATCCATGCAAGAGAGATGGTTAGGTAGGTGTTGTGTCTAGATTCCAAATCAGGACTGAAGGTCGGCAGGGATTTGTGTGTACTAACTAGTTACACGATGCTGCATTCATATTCTTAGATTTTGCTTTGAATATTACAGAGAATTTTATTCCATTCAAATTTAATTTTTGAAATTTGTGTACGGTATCTACACCCAAGTTTGTCGTTAGTGTGTGTTTGTAACTGTTTATACGTAATATATAAATTTTTGCAATTTGCAACTGTTTATACGTAATATATAAATTTTTGTTTTGTTTTAGACAGTCCGTATATAGGTTGGTTGCTGAGTTAGGATCGAGAATAACTGACTCTGCGATCATTCAAACTTGTTACTTTTGCTTCTGTGGATATGAGACATGCACGTCACTGCCCTTGAAAGGTTGAGTCAATTTTGGTGCTCTGCGGAACTTTATATAGGAATAGCAGGCACAAGATATGCTAGCTGTTAGCATAACGCTGGCCAAGAAACCAGATGGAGGGAAATAACTTGGATGTGAGAAAAGGAGCTTGGACTAAAGAGGAAGATGGTCTTCTGAACAAGTGCATGGAGAATCATGGAGAAGGAAAGTGGCACGAGGTTCCTTACAAAGCAGGTATTCATTCATGTAAAATCTATATAACTCTCGAAAAGAGGGATATATATATATAGATGGTATATATAGCTTAATTAAGCAGTGAAGCCTTGCATTAGCGTTGTTTAGAAGGTCTTGAACTTCTGCATTCACATGCGAGGCTCAACAGCCACTCGTGGTCTTTTTATTTTTTTTTTTTTTTTTTTTTTTTTTTTTTTTAGACAACTCGTGCTCCTATTCCTATATCACCAAATATATTTTTCTCTATCTACATATTTGGCTCAAATGATATCACACGAGAGCCCCCAGCAACACTCAAAAGGTCCAGCACTAATAAAAAAAGCCGAGACTTTAGAAACACACCCAAAGCCCATTTATAACATAACAAAAAAGCTTTTAACTTCTTTTAAATTACAAAATTGTCATTGATTTCTTAAAACAAACCCAACCCAAAAGCCTCATAAAAAAACTCAAAACACTCAATGAGACATCAAAGTAATTTAATAATTAAAATTAAATTCAATAAGGCCAGCTGTCATTTTTGGATTTTTTTGGGTTTGTTTATAGAGATTAAATGATGTAGGGTTTATTTATAGTTTTAATGCTAAAAATGAGTATACGACTAAATATCTCTTTTCGCATTATGTATATATGCAGGCTTAAACAGATGCAGGAAGAGCTGTAGACTAAGGTGGTTGAACTATTTGAAGCCAAATATCAAGAGAGGAGAGTTTACAGAGGATGAAGTAGATCTACTAATTAGGCTTCACAAGCTTTTAGGAAACAGGTACCAATAAATAAGTCTCTTTCCTAACCATCAAGCTCCACATGCGCATCGTCATTATGAACCTGTTCTTGTCCTTCATTAATTGAGCTCAAGATATGGTTTCTTATTATTAATTTTTCGTTCCTACATGCTTTATTATTCCGTTCATCACATAACATATATATATATATATTATGCTTTTGTAGTTGGCTAAACAAACTCATACTCATGTTAAAAAAAAACGAAAATACACACAAATGCCAACATATACATCCCGTGCTTTGTTTTATATGTATGCCACAATTGTTACCACAACCTACCCTACCACTATAGTCACTACTACTCCACTACTATCACCTTGTCATGGTCAACACTAACACTAGCCTCCAATTCCTTCGCAATTAGGTCGAAGTTAGGGTTGGGCATTCAAACCGATAACCTGGTCAAACTGCCTAAACCAACCGATGGTTTTGATTGGTTTGGTTTCTTTTTAATATTTTTTTGGTCATCGGTTTGAACCCAAACCAAACCGAAATATATGATTCGGTGTGCGGTTTGCAATATTCAAAACTCCAATTTAACCAAACCAAACCAATGGTATTAAAAAAATATTTTATATAATATTAGTATAAGAAATATATATATATACACATAATACATAGTTTCAATATTTTCTTTTTCTTCTCTCTCCATTTCTCCGTTTGTATTGTCTCTATCAGTTCCTCTCTCTATATTTTTTTTCTCCTTCTTCTTACGTATGTCTTCACTCCCTCTTTTTTTTTCCTTCTTCTTCTTCTCCATCTCTCTCTCTCTCTCTCTCTCTCTCTCTCTCTCTAAGAAAGCCAGAAAAACCCAAACCGAATCAAACCAACCCAACAAGTCCTGTTAATCGAAGTGATCAGTTTTCATCAATTATGGTTTGGTTTCGGTTTCCAAAATAGTCAAACTGAGGCCTACGATTCGGTGTTCAAGTTGAACCCAAAACTGAACCAACCCAGACCGAACCCACCCCTAATCGGAGCAAGCCGTGGGTGAAATATTTAGTAGCCCATGAAAACCGACTCGAACCAAGTGACTTAACCTGTAACCTGTATTTCCAACACTAAACCACTGAATAACAGTGCTTGGTGTGCTCTAACTCAATGACATAAATATTTATAATTTTACATTCAACCTAAATTTAAAATAAATAAAAATAACACCTTTCGATCTCTATCAGTATGTCTCACTCTCAGCCGCCAACTCTTCATCTTCAACCAAAAAAAATTTCCTCTTCTTCTCAATGCCAACCCCTTCTTCTCAAACTCCAGCATCTTCTACTCACCCCACGATCTTCATCTTCTTCTCAATGCCAACATCTTCTCAGACCAAGCTTTATTTTTCATGTGGAAAGTGGGATTACCCGGCGAACCGACCTGTCGGTTAACCACCTTGGTCGTTTCCCCACCTCATGGTTTGGTGCTCAATTCCTATTTTCGGCAAGCTGATAGCTTCGGCTCAGTGCTCTGGTAGAGCTCAAAATTGACCCAACCCAAGCAGTGCCCAACCCTAACTAAAACATCTAAATTTTTTCATTTTGACACAAAACCTTGGTTTTGGAGATTACACTGAAGGCACCAAGCAGTTTACATATATTTGTTTTCTCACAAACCCCTTCCTTTAATTTTCGGTCCAAAAATGGCTAATGTAAGATTAGATTGTACATACACCCCCGAGGTCTAATTTTTAAAGTTCATTTTGTCTTTTGAAGAAGTTTAATGACATCAACAATTGATGGATGCAAAATTAACAAAAGGGGTTTTACGAAAACAAATTGAAATCTCAATCAGTGTTTGTGTAATTTCAAAAAACTTGGGAGCTTATTTGAAAATTGTAGGGGATGTTAGTGTAATTAAGTTAACATTTAATTTCAATCATTTTTCCTATTATGTGCTTATTTCAAGAAAAATGCACATCCGCCCTAGATCTATCTCGCAATGTAGTTCAATGACTGGAGCCGTTTGGTTTTGGTTATCCTTCAAAGGTCATCCATGCACAAAGTTATTCAGATGGAAATATGTTGAGTCATCTAAAATGTGTAAAAAACACAGTTAATTACATAAAATGAAATTTAAAATGTTGATAATCGGTGACTATAATATCCAATTTAGCTTATTTTTGCCACACAAACCGTTAAGGATAACCTCGAAATTGAATGATTCCTCTCTTCAAAAAGGGAATATTCTAAAGTACTCTAATTTATAAGGATGAAATCGAACCTTAGATCTCGGGTGCAAAGATAAATGTTTTTAATCACTTGAGCTATAAGCCATTTTCACACACCACCTTTTATTAATAATGATATATCAATGCACAAAATAAGTTATATGGCTCAAATAAAGTAAAATTATGAGCTTTTTTCTAATTGTTTTTTGTACCTCTATCAATGATTCCTTGATTCTTGAAAACTAAGCATGACATTCCTCTTCTTTACTGAAAAGGAGTGATTTACCCCATGAACTTGTATTTTAAAAAAATTGAAGAAAAAAGAGTACCATCCTCCACCCCCATAGACCTTTCCCCAAAACCACCCCCTTGTGTATTTTTCATACCCCGAACCCAGCCCACCCCCCCTCTCCTCCGGGTTTTTCTTCTCCTCCTATTCCCCCATGACCACCACCCTCCACTCCCAGGCCAATCCCTCACCCCCACAGACCCCTCCCCTCCCCTTTCTGTTTTTTAACCCCCGAGCCCAGCCCCCCCTTGGTTTTTCTTCTCCTCCCATTCCCCATATGACCATCACCCTCTACCCTCAGACCAATCCTCCATCCCCAGATCAATCCCCCACCCCACAGATCCCTCCCCCCTCCTCCCCATTCCTTTTGTTCTCTCCTGAGCCGAGACCCATGCCCCAGCTCCAGACCCAAACCCTTTCCATCCCCCAGCCCTTGCCTCCAAACCCAAAGCCATCCCTCCCTTCCTCCCCGGCGGCGGCAACAGATCCCTGCTCCCGCCCCCCCACCCACAGAACCCAGGCTGCACCTGCAAGAGAGGAGCAGAAAATAGAGAGCAAAACTGGAGAAATACTCCACAATTTTTCACAAAAAAACCACCTAATTTCGTCAACATTTACGAATTGGCGCCAAACTTTTCCCGCTTTCGCTCTCAAATTGATCTAAATGAGCCGTTTAGGGTTTAAGTCCGTGGTCTTCCACGACAACTTGTGTTGGGGAGAACTGGATGCTATTCTGGTGAAGGACCAGAAGTTCCAGTTCCCAAACAATGAGATTCGAATCCACCGCATATCGCAACAAAGTGAACAATGCCCTCCTCTCTCAATTCTCCAAATGATTTCATCATTTTCGGTTCGATGCAAGCTCGAATCTACCTCCCCTGTTGAACATCCCCATTTGATCAATCTTCATGCATGCTGCTTCTACGAGTTCAAGGTCCCACTCAATTGCTTCGCTTTCTGATTTTTCGCCTTTTGTTTATGTGTTGAGGTGGTCATTGATTGCTGGAAGACTTCCAGGAAGGACATCGAACGGTGTGAAAAATTATTGGAACACCCGACTGCGGACGAATTCTCTCGTGAAAAGGACTACGAAAGAAAAATTCCAAGAAACAATAAAGCCCATCGTAATAAGGCCTCAACCGCGAAGTTTCACTAAAAGTTCAAATTGTTTGAGTTTTAAAGAACCAATTTTGGACCATACTCAACTAGAAAAGAATTTTAGTACGCCATCACAAACATCAACATCAACATCAACAAGGATTGGAAGTGATTGGTGGGAGACCTTTTTAGATGACAAGGATGATGCTACTGAAAGAGCTACAGGTTCTGGTTGCGGGTTAGATGAAGAACTGCTCTCAAGTTTTTGGGTTGATGATGATATGCCACAATCGGCAAGAACATGCATCAATTTTTCTGGAGAAGAACTGAGTATAAGTGATTTCGCTTTTAACTTGGACCTTTGGAATCATTCAAAAGAAGAATAAAGTAGTTCTTAAGTAAGTCTTCCTAGTAGCAATTATTAGCAACTGTTTTTGATTTGTCTATTATTGTTCAACTCTTTGTAATGTCGCTCCATCGTCCCTTTTCCTCGTCTTCATGTTTGATGACTACTTTGCATTGTAACATCTAGCTTGTGTAATACTAGTTTTTATTTGTTGGTGTTTCTTTTAGTACATTTAGAGATTTCAAACCTCTGCCCACATAACATGAGTGGTGGTGGAAGAACTAAACCAACTGTGCTATATCCCACTGACTATTTTATGGGTGTTAATTTAATATTACTGTATGATTATAAAAAATAATGATAAATTCGTCCAAAAAAGAAATTAAAGATAAATATGAAAGCTCCACAACTTACTGTACATAAGTAAAATCATTACCAATTAAAATGTTGACACAAAATTCAACATACAACTTCTCTCTCCACTATGAGAGTCTACCTCTCCTCTTTTGAAAGTCTTTCAATATCTCTTTTGTAAATAAGTTCTGCTAAGTTTTATTCAAAAACATACTTGAAGGAAGTTGAGGTTCCACGGTCACACGTGCTCTAATACCTTTTGAAATTGTTGAAACAAACATCTATATAAATATAATTGCAAAAAAATATTTACGAAACTTTGTATGGAAGCGCGTACAAGGAGGCTAGTCATATTATTATTAGTTAACATTTTTATCATTAATAACTAATTGTTCTTTATAAATTTTAATTTTAATTTTTTTTTAAAAGGCTAATTTATTGTGACCCGTTTCTTATTATTTTCTCTTTCAATGACAAGACGACAACATGTCAACCTATACATACATACGTGCTTCCTTTTTTTCTGTGTGGTTGTGGAAGTAGCCAAGTCAAACTTAAAGCATGTTCATTGTATTGGAACAAGTAGCAATATGCATTGTCTTGTTATCTTTGGTTGCTATATTCTGTCTATATCTTCATTTTGACAAAGTGAATGACAAATCCTAAACAAAGAAATGGAGAGATGCAGGGTAATGCATAAGAAGAATATTGTAGTCAAGGGCCTGCAGCACAAGAAGTAGGGACATCGATGAACAACCTTGCTGCAAGTTTAATTCACACATCTTTTTAGACAAATTTTTTTATATGAATTTATTTAAGCCATTCAATGTTTTTCTATTGCTACAATTTTAACATTATGATGATGATGGATTTGTGAAAAAGTATTAATTACTTATTCAATTTGAAGGATGGTTTATGAATCTACTATTGTTGTGATCTCTATTTCTTTGTTGGAATTTCTTCAATACATAATTATGTTTTTCAAAGTAGGTTATATTTGGTGCTAGAAAATAATTGTTATATTTTGTTTGAAATTTGAATTTGAATTTTATTTTTCTTTAAGCAAAGATTAATATAATTTTTTAGGGAGAAAAGTATAAAAGCACTTTAAAGTATTTTTTTTACCAAACAGATTAGTAAAAAGGACTTTCAACATATGTCCATTTTAGTTATTATAAACAATTACAACGCTTTTAGAGAATTTACAAAACGCTCTAACACTGCTTTATACTCATAACACTTTTAAAATTACAGTTTACCAAATGTTTAAATGCTTTACTTTACAGTTGTTTCTTCTTAAAGCACAACATAAGCATTTTTATTTTTATTTTTTTAAAGTGACAACAATCCCAAATTAGGCCTAACTGATATGATAAGGGCTTTTTATTGCATATTTGTTATCTCTAATCTATAGTTGTTAGTGCCTTAGTTTATTCTATTTGAACTAATTAGATTATTTTTCACAAAATGTGAAGTAAATAAAAAGTTTCCTAAAAATTGAATTACAAAGCCAAAATTGGCTCAGGTGCAAACTAATTAATATGTTGTCCATGTTGTCTTTGCAATTATCAAAGAAAGGAATTGCTTGGGGACTTAAAACTGAAGAAGCAAATAAATCTTTCCGGAGCACTTAATCGGTTTCCAGTGAAAATATGACTTTTTAGTGGAATTTATATGCATGGCCAATTGGAGAGTGAAGCTAAGAGCTTGAAGATACCTCTGTAATTCTTATAGAATTTTTGGAGCAGCCAATCAAATCAGTATTTCAAGACAAAGCAGCTTAAGGTGAAATTCGGAAGAATCTGGATTATTGGACCAAAAATGATATTTGAAGGTCTTTCCGATTTTTCCTTGAGATGGGATATATATGGTTGGAAAGATAACACATAGAGCTTCAAGTTTCATATTTAGCAGAATTTATTGAGAGGAAGAACGAGCCCAAAACATGCCTACAAACAGAGCACAGTGCATTCACTGTCAAACCAGGCCAGCAGCTGTGCAGTCAAGGAATATCAATAGTTTCGATGGATTTTATTGAGAATTGGCAAGAGGGCCTTAGTCATTGGAAAGATCATTTTCGGGGTTTCAATTTATGTGGTCAAAGTCTTCATTCGGAGTTGGGAAGCCCAAGTTGTGATGCTCACAAAGTTGCTTGGTGATGCATGAGCTATGCATGCTTTATGCTTGTTAAAGGATGATTTGATTCATCCATTTCCCCTTGAAGTGCTGCACCAAGAAGAATAAAGAATGAGAAATGGCATTGTGGGTTAGGTATTTCAGTTAAAAAAAGATTAGTGGCTTGTTGTTGTTGAGAATGTTGGCCTATAAATAGAGAAGTTCCCCAAGCTTTCAAAAAAATGAGCCATACATAGAAAAAAGCCATACACCAAATAGAGTTAGAATAGAGAAGAGACCCTAGGGAGCCGAGAGGCAAGGATCCAGGGGCATCTACCATTTTAGTTTTTCTTCTTTTAGTTTTCGTGTTGTCTTTAGTTTTATCTAGTTTGTAGGGAGAGGAAAAATGATAATATAATTGGAGAGAACCCTGGGGAGCCGTGAGGCAAGGAACCAAGGGGTTGATGATGCAATTTTTCCTTCACTTCTTTGTTTTTCGTTTTTATCTTGTATTTAGTTTGCTATTTTATTTATGTTTAGTTAAATTATGTTAATGATGAAATACCATTTTAAAATAAAGTTCTCGTTTTTATCTTTCAATTCCCAACTATTATATTCTTCAATGTTTATAATTTCGGTTTCACATGATTAATAGGTTAATTTTCTTTTCACCGCTTCTATCATGTATTTGTGGTTGTTAAGAATTTAAGTTAAGTTATTAATGCATCCTTGGTTTTGTATTACTAATATAAAAATTTCTTTGATCCCTCTTGTGGTTAAATAATCTTTTTCACATAGCATATGCTTAGAATTTGTACTTAGGAAGGGAAGGGGATTTACATAAGATTCATTAAAATGCACGCTTAATTGATATATCTTGAGAAAGCAGTAGATTCATTTCTAAATTGCTACTCCATGGGAATTGTTAGATAATTAATTAGAGTTTTATGGAATAATGGAGTGGAATCTAAAACCTTAGTTATTTTCCCTATTTTAGTTATTTGCAATTTCAATTTTATGCTTTATTTCATTTTCTTTTTCAACAATCAAATCAACTTTGAATCTACTAGGATAGCAATTAAATTAACTTGGGTTGGATGAGTTTTCCATCTTTTTCACACACTCCCTATGGGAATGACCTCTCACATACGCACGCCTATTCTACAGTTGATTCGTGTGCTTGGGAGTATTATAAATTTAAACAACACCTCCGAGTGGACAAACATGATACATGTGATTGAGGCGCTTTGAAATGGATGTGGGAGCGTTCGCACTTGTAATAAGTTTTGTTTGGTTTTTTTGTTTTGTTTGTTACAATATGTATCGAGTTGCTGTTTGGCATAAAAGAAAGCTTCAATAACATAGAAACTCTCACACATACTGCCAAGGTACCATAAATGTTCAAATATGAGACCATTACTAGTGAACTTTCCATCAATGCCCCTCAATGGACAGATATCTTGTTTTAGATTTTTGGATATTATCTTTTTATTTTTGTAAACGTATTGTTTTCATCTTTCAACTTATTCCTTTTTTTTAATTAGGGGTCCTCTTGAAAAGAGAGCAAAAAGAGAAGAAAAAAAAACCCGTTGGCAGTATCCTTCTTCTCCCCTCCCATCCTTTTCCCCCTTCCTCCTCTTCTTCTACTCGCCCCTTCCCTCCCCTCCCTCTTTGCTTTGTTGGTTTGGTTTTGTGTTTTTGATTTGCATATAGGAGTTTTTAGATCTACTTTGGATCTATGTGGTTCGTCTCTCCTTGGAGTTTGCCGAAAATGACTGGTGTTTTGACATATCTAATGCCATGCATACTCTATAAGCTCCATTGGTGGTCGTCGACAGGTTGCGGTTGTGTGTGCTCGATGTTAGTTTGTGGCTATGATGGAATGTGAGGAATGAAGTACTTTTTGGTTTTGAACCAATGCCCTGCCAAGAGAAGTCATATCTATGCAAAGAACTATATAATGTTGAATTTCAACACTCCTATTTGCTTCATCATAGGAAGCCATCTTTGTCAATTCATGAATGGCGTTAGCAATGGTACCTGTTATAGGATGGTTATTTTAAATTGTTATTGATGGTGTGATGGATTTGTTTGTGTAAGTTTGACTCTTTTGTTAGTCGAAAGTATGGTTGGTAATATTTCCTCCCCTGAGTTTTGTCTTGCGTGGTTTCCTCCAACAGTTTTAACGAGGAACTTAGTTCTCTTCTTTTGTTGTGTGCAAACACTGCAAGACCTTGTCATTTATAGACTACGCAACGACATATACACAAACGCCTTTGAGAATAAAACGCACACACCACGAAGAGAATAAAGCAAACATACAAGAACACGAAGATTTATAGAGGTTCGGACTCGTGCCTACGTCCTTTTGGTGATTCACCCGAGAAATTCACTAGTATGTAAGAACAACTTTGGTAACAATCTTGAACCCCCTCAGCTCTCCTAAGAACTCTAGTTCTATTTTCTCTCACCCTTGCTCAAACCTTTGATGCTCTTGTAAACACCCTAGAATTTCATCTTGAATTCTCTTATGCCTCTCTCTTAAAATTAACCTAACCTTAAAAGTCCTATTTATATGCATAGGCCTTTAGCTACAAGCTAAACTTAGGCAACCCGGACCTGTTGTATAAAAAAGAGATCCCCTATGCCGAACTCCTTCCATCTCTTGGGATGGTTAGATGGATTCCTTGGGCCCGAACCTTGCTTGTGATGAAGGCTCTACATCAAGTAGAACCCCTTTATGAGTTTGTTGTTGATCCCCATATTCTTCAACCCTTGTGTCAAGCTCCACCCATCTTGGAGTCCATTCTATAACCACCTTGGTAAGAAGTATCTCTTTTGTTGCCATTGACCCAATAACACTCTCCCCATCATCCCTTGTCTTGACTTCACTCTTGTAGATCTTGTCCTCTGACACCACCACTTTTACACCTTTGAAATCAAGCACTCTTGATGATAAATTGTTAATCATACAACCTTGACTAACCTCTATTGCCCAACTAGACTTAAGAAAATCTATAGCTTCATTCTGTTGTGCCGGCCTTAACAATGAGATTGCTTGCCTACTTTTCCTTGGTACAGAGTGCCTCCTTAGTAGAATTTTCTGCTCCACTTAGAATTGTAACCCCCAAAAGTTGATAAACTTTGTTAGGTTGAATCTTCCCCCTCATAACCACAACCGAACCTTTTGTGACTAAGAGTTTCTCTTCTTTGGCCTTGTACGAATACCATTGAATTTAGGATTCCTTCCATTGCCTTTCTTGCCTTTATGCTTGCTTGAACAACCCCACTCTCCGGTCCTTGTTACTACACCCTCACCTTGAGAGCTATCCTTAGAACTTTGAGCCAATCTGTAATGCGTTAAGTCTTGTACTACCTCCTCTAAATTGAGAGTACTCGTGTCGATCATCAGAATCGTCCGAAAGTGTTAATAGGATAGAGGTAAAGATGCCAACAACATCAGCGCCGCATCCTCTGTGCTATAAACCACATCCACCTTCTGCAAGTCCACAATACACCTATTAAAAGTGCTAAGATTCTCCATATGATTTCCACCCTCCTCCATCCGAATATTTAGGAGCTCTTCCTTCATGAAGCATTTGTTAGATAGCGATCTCGCCACAAGCATCCGTTTGAGCTTTTCCAATGTGTGCTTTACGGTGTCATCCATCACCTTGATGGACCCCATAGCCAACTCGTCGGGCATGTCCCCCTTCTTCATTGTCATGATTTCCGGCCTTTTTGCCTCGCCTACCAAGATAATGGTTAGACCTTGCTGGGCTATAGCATGATTCATGCTCCTTTGCAATAGCTTAAAGTTCTCCTTTCTTGTGAATGTCTTCACCTCGAGCTTCATGCTAGCCGCTTGTGGTTTCTTTGTTTGGGAGCTTTCTCGCATAGCCTTCTTGTCGCCTGACATTGTCAACACACCGCCACTCTTAAAATCGTAAGAGCACTTGGGCATAAACTAATACCCGCCGCAACCGCCACTCTGATACCACTTGTAAAGCAAACCCCTTTAAGAATAAAGCACACATATCATGAAGAGAGTAAAGCAAACACACAAGAACACAAAGATTTATAGGCCTCGTGCGCCTTTTGGTGAGTCACTTGAGAAATTCACTAATATGTAAGAACAACTTTTGTTACAATTTTGAATCCCCTTACCTCTCACAAGAACCCTAACTCTATTTTCTCTCACCCTTGCTCAAACCCTTGATGCCCTTGTAAATACCCTAGAATTTCCTCTTGAATTCTCTTGTGTGTCTCTCTTACAATTAACCTAGCCCTAAAAGTCCTATTATTTATAATTCATAAGACTTTAGCTACAAGTTAAATAGGAATAGGAAACTAAAACTCTATTAAATTAGGGTAGAAAACCCCAAAATAATAGGAAACCTAGTCAAAACACGCCGAAAAGTTGATCACACGCGCATCATTCCTGGCGACCAGTCGCCTTGAGGCAGAATGCCAACTAGATCGAGCTCTCTGCTAAAATTGATGTTGATAAGAACATTTTTATGTCAATTCATTATCCCTAATCTTTATTTATTAGTACCTTAGTTTATTTTATTTTAACTAATTAGTTATTTTTCACAAATTGTGAAGTGAATAAAAAGTTTACTAAAAATTGAATTACAAAGCGAAAATTGTCAAAGATGCTAATTAATATGTTCTCCATGCCGTAAGGAATCGGACATTGTGTGAATTAATGCATCTTGGACAGCACATGGCAGCTGCAAAACTTGCACACGGTCAACCTCCCAAAAGAAGAAAATACAGCCAACATCTTGGAGGTGACGCACATGAGATGAATTCACTTAATTCAAATTGAATAATGGAAAGAAGCAAAAGAGTGAAAAAGTCTGGCGGCACATTGGAGTGAAGAAGGAAAAGAAAGAATATTACCTGACTTGTGCTTGCGTGGTTGAGCTTCGGACTGCAGCTCATGATGTCCATTTCTTTACAGCTACTAAAATTCAATGCTTACAGTACCTCAATTCCTATCAATAGAGAGACCAACAATGCTTACAGTACCTCAATTCCTATAAATAGAGAGACCAACAATGTAGAAAGACCACGCCTTACGGCAAAGAGAGCAAAGAGAGAGAAGGAGAAAACCGAGAGCTATTTTGGCTTTCTTGCAGTTGTTCCTCACCTCTCTTAGTTCTCATTTATTTTCATGTATTTTAATTTCTTTGTTTTGTTTTTACTTTCAATTATGTTTAACTAAAATCCTTGACTAAGGTTGAGGCGGAAACACCACTATGAAATGAAGTTCTAGTTTTATCTTTCAATTTCCTACTATTTTGTGTTTCAATGTTTATAATTTTTCACCTTCACATGATTAATATGTTAATTTTCGTTTCACCACTTCTATCATGTATTTGTGGTAGTTAAGAATTTAAGTTAATGTATTAATGCATCCTTGGTTTTATATTCTTAGCATACACACTTCTTTGATCTCTTGTGATTCAAACAATCTTTTTCATATAGGATGCTTAGGAAAACTTTGATCCCTTGTAGTTAAATAATTTTGTTTACATGTGATGCTTAGAATTTGTACGTTCGAAGGGAAGTAAAATTTACATAAGATTCATTAAAATGCATGCTTAATTGATATATCTTGAGAAAGCAGTAGATTGATTTCTAGATTGCTACTCCATGGGAATTGTTAGATAATTAATTAGAGTTTTATGGAATAATGGTGTGGAATCTAAAACTTTAGTTATTTTTCTAATTCATTTAAAACCTTCACTACTACAAAAATCGAAATAGACGACGGGAAACCACCGTCGTGTAAAAGGTTTTCGCCCGGTCGTGAAATCGACTGCCGTCTATTTGGGTTTCAAACTACGACGGCTTTTCACCGTCGTTGTTTATCAGTAAAGATGACGGTTTTTAAAGAAAATCGTCGTTGTTTAGAGGTAAAGATCATTAATTATAGGAGGAAAGACGACTGTTTTTAATAAAACCGTCGTGTATTGTATGTAAAGATGACGATTTTTTTATGAAAACCGTCGTGGATTGTTTATAAAGACGTCATCTTTACATACAATAGACGACCTTTTTTTATAAAAAGCGTCATCTTTACATACAATCGACGACGGTTTTTTATAAAAAGCGTCATCTTTACGTACAATAGACGACGATTTTTTTATAAAAAGCGTCATCTTTACGTACAATAGACGACGTTTTTTTTATTATAAAAAGCGTCCTCTTTACGTACAATAGACGACGGTTTTTTTTATAAAAAGCGTCATCTTTACGTATAATAGACGACGGTTTTATAAAAAGCGTCATCTTTACATACAATAGACGACGGTTTTTTATAAAAAGCGTCCTCTTTACGTACAATAGACGACGGTTTTTTATAAAAAGCGTCATCTTTACGTACAATAGACGACGGTTTTTTTATAAAAAGCGTCATCTTTACGTATAATAGACGACGGTTTTATAAAAAGCGTCATCTTTACATACAATAGACGACGGTTTTTATAAAAAGCGTCCTCTTTACATACAATAGACGACGGTTTTTATAAAAAAAGCGTCATCTTTACGTACAATAATGCTTTTTGATTTCCTATGATGCTATACAACGATTTTAACTAGAAAACCAACCATAATGCTTTATCAAAAATAGTTTCTTTCATAAAACTTGAAGATTCAATAGTTATTACATAGTTAACCAATCTTTATTCTACAACAAACATAATTCCTAACAAGACCTACGTACTCCTAATCCAAGCATTCCTCATCCAAACATACAAATGATGCACAACTGAAGTCTCCTCCATCATCCCTGTAAATAAATCAAAATGACAAAGAGAGAAAAAAAAAAAGCTAAGATTATAAACATAAAAAATTAGGTGGAAGAGAAATTTTACCATTGGTCCATATTTCCATAGAAAACTTGTAAAATGAGCATAAAAAAGACCATCGAGAACCTGCAAATTTTCAACAACAAAAAAACATACGACTCACATAGAAAACCTGCAAAAGAAAAGTTATAAATCTGCAAGCTTCCTCCTCATCTCCTGATAACCAAATCAGAAAATCTAAAAAGAAACCAGAAAAAAAAATATGTAAACAAATCAGACAAATCAAGAAAGACAAAATCTGAAATTAGGGATACAAAGAACATACCAAAAACGCAAAGAGACTAATCCAGAATTCACTAGCAAGATATAGAAGGGTATTAAGAGATTAGGTGACTTTCAAATCAACCTTTCAACCAGCTTTGATTCTCAAATACAGAACATCCCTCTACATCTTATGGATTTGCTAAGACCTCAATCTCTCAACTCCTTCATTGATATCGATCTTTTGATGATTTTGTAGAGAGTTTTATGAGGGTGTTTTAGAGAGTGCATGAGGGTTTCAAGGAGGGAGAGATAAGGTTTTCAGAGACGGGGGAAAATCTGAAAATTTGACAAGCGCGAATTCACTTAAGTAGACTTTTTTTAGCGTGTTTTAAAAGACGACGCTTGTTAATGAGAGATAAGATTTTCAAAGACGGGTGAAAATTTGAAAATTTATCGAGCGCGAATTCACTTAAGCGGCCATTTTTTAGCGCGTTTTAAAAGACGACGCTTTTTTTTAAAAAAAAATTTGTCATCTTTACATATAATATACGACGGTTTTTTTATAAAAAGCGTCATCTTTACATATAATAGACGACGGTTTTTATAAAAAACGTCATCTTTACATACAATAGACGACGGTTTTTTATAAAAAGCGTCATCTTTACGTACAATAGACGACGGTTTTTATAAAAAGCGTCATCTTTACGTACAATAGACGACGGTTTTTATAAAAAACGTCATCTTTACATACAATAGACGTTTTTTTCCACTACACTTCTTGACCCTATATGAATACAATGACTGAATTTGATCTTCAATTTAAAATATTTACACTAGTGGATACCACAAAATCTTATGTTATATTTAACGAAAGTATAAATAAACTCTTAATTGTTAGTGAATATTTTTTTTTGTGGCATACGCATTTTAAGAAACTAGTTTCAACGATCCAACCGTCAAACTTGTTTGTTTATACTTCGAGATCATCTACACCAAAAATCGAAAAAAATAAACATTCAGAGATAAAGTAACGGGACAAAAAATTTCGACGGTTATAAATGAAAAATCATGATTTAACGGTTATTTTAACTCCGATTTTGATGATTTTTTACCGCTACACTCCTTGACCCAATATGAATACAATGATTGAATTTGATCTTCAATTTAAAATATTTACACTAGTGGATACCACAAAATCTTATGTCATATTTAACGAAAGTATAAATAAACTCTTAATTGTTAGTGAATATATTGTTTTGATGGCATACGCATTCTAAGAAACTAGTTTCAATGATCCAACCATCAAACTTGTTTGTTTATGCTTCGAGATCATATACGCCAAAAATCGGAAAAAATAAACATTCAGAGATCAAGTAACGGGACAAAAAATTTCGACGGTTATAAATGAAAAATCATGATTTAACGGTTATTTTAACTCCGATTTTGATGATTTTTTACCGCTACACTCCTTGACCCTATATGAATACAATGACTGAATTTGATCTTCAATTTAAAATATTTACACTAGTGGATACCACAAAATCTTATGTTATATTTAACGAAAGTATAAATAAACTCTTAATTGTTAGTGAATATATTGTTTTGATGGCATACGCATTCTAAGAAACTAGTTTCAACGATCCAACCGTCAAACTTGTTTGTTTATACTTCGAGATCATCTACACCAAAAATCGAAAAAAATAAACATTCAGAGATAAAGTAACGGGACAAAAAATTTCGACGGTTATAAATGAAAAATCATGATTTAACGGTTATTATAACAAACCATCATCTTTACATATAATAGACGACCATTTTTTATAAAAAAACGTCATCTTTATATATAATAGACGACCCTTTTTTATAAAAAAAATCGTCATCTTTATATATAATAGACGACGGTTTTTATAAAAAGCGTCATCTTTACATATAATAGACGACGGTTTTTTTTATAAAAAGCGTCATCTTTACATATAATAGACGACGGTTTTTTCGGTTTTTATAAAAAGCGTCATCTTTACATATAATAGACGACGGTTTTTTCGGTTTTTTATAAAAAGCGTCATCTTTACATACAATAGACGACGGTTTTTTCGGTTTTTATAAAAAGCGTCATCTTTACATATAATAGACGACGGTTTTATAAAATCGTCATCTTTACATATAATAGACGACGGTTTTAAAAAAAATCGTCATCTTTACACATAATAGACGACGGTTTTTAAAAAAATCGTCATCTTTACATATAATAGACGACGGTTTGTAATAAAAATCGTCGTCTTTACATATAATAGACGACGGTTTTATAAAATCGTCATCTTTACATATAATAGACGACGGTTTTTATAAAAATCATCATCTTTACACATAATAGACGACGGTTTTTATAAAAATTGTCATCTTTACATATAATAGACGACGTTTTTTTTTATTTATTTATAAAAAGCGTCATCTTTACATATAGTATGACGTATGATAACAAAATCAAAGAAATAAATTGATAAAAAAAATTCGTATTAAGACGACGGTTTAAATATAAGGTATGACGTATAAAGGGAATAAATACGACGTTAAATTTTATAATACGTCGTTAAATGAAAAACAAACGTGGTGAGATTTAAAGATACCGTCGTAGAACTATACAAGAAAGACGTCGATATATTTTTATTTTCCGTCGTTGTACATTAATTTAATACGGCGATATTTTGTATTTTACCGCCGTGGATTTATTTGTAATTATATGGCGCCTTATACGAAAACTTGGTCGTGTTATTTTCTGCGTAAAAACGGCGGCTTTTTTTGAAATCGTCGTCTTTACTTTCTACGTCGGTCGATTCATAACTTCTGCCGTTCTTTATTTGCTTTGATTTTACACTGCGGAAATCCTGTTTCAAATAGACGTCGGTTTTTTAATTAGGTACGTCGTTGTTTATGAACAAACATTTGAATCTCCATTTTTTAGGTGTCTAAGGTGTTATTACACGGCGGTTTTATAGAACCGTCGTCTTTTAAAAAACAACGACGGTTTTCACTTAGACCGTCGTTTTTTTCTGGTCGTCTTTGTCACTTTTTGTAGTAATGCTTACTCTACTTTATTTGCATTTTCAATATTTATGCTTTATTTAATTTTCTTTTCAACCAACAAATCAATTTTGAATCAACTAGGTTAGCAATTGAATTAACTTAGGTTGGATTAGTTTTCCATCTTTTTCACACACTCCCTACGGGAACGACCTTACACTTACAACAACACCTTCAAGTGGACACCAGATGTCAACCATGCACTTATATTGTCCCCATCTTAACTACCTAAGAAGAGAAAAGTCCCAATGGACCTCTATGTGTAGGGTTTTATCACAAAGGCCCTCCATGCAATTAGGAGTGGACCACCTATATTTAAATTGTAGATTATTGTTATATTCTCCGATGTGGAACTTACACATCATGGCTTGTATCGAGCCACCTACACCAACAATCTCAACAATCTCCACCTTGGCGAGATCCAAGCTAAGGTAACTCGCCCGTTCACAACACCAACACTTTTAGAGAGTGAGCCCCCACAACACCTGGCTCCACCTTGAACCAAGTGTGTCTTAGCCGAACCAAGCTCTGATGCCAATTGTTTTACCAAAGGTCCCAATAGGAGTCCACTATTTGGACAAACCATGCATTGATATTGTCCCCATCCTAACCAACTAGGAAGAGAAAATGCCCAATGGACCTCTAGGTGTGGGGTTTTATCACAAAATGCCTTAGTGCAACTAAGAGTGGACCACCTATATTTAAACTGTAAATTATTGTTTATTCTCCGATGTAGGACTTACACATTATAGCTCGTATTGAGCCACCTATACCAACACCCTAAGGCTGGAACCCACTATTTGTTTCTTTGGAACATCCATCACTCACCACTACTACAAAAAAGGAAAACCACGACGGGAATTCACCGTCGTGTATTCTGTTTTCAAATGGTCGTGGAATCCACCGACATCTTTTCCATAACCAAACCACGACGGTGAATAACCGTCGTTGTTAAAACAAAAAACGTCATCAAAAAATAAAAACCGACGTCTTTGTGCTGCAAAAAGACATAAAAAACAGTCGAGGATGAGAATAGACGACCAACTCCAACAAAAAAAACATCGTTAAAAAGGAAACAGATGACAAATATAAATACGACGTCTTTACAATCATAATAGACGACGTTATTGACACCTACTACGTCACAACATTTCCCACAACCGTCGTAAAATAAATTTTCCACTTCGATTTTTCTATGAATTATGACGTGGAAATAGATGTCAGGGTCATTACTTACGACGCATGTATTTACAGAGACGACGTTGAATTGATAAATAACGTCGGTTCCAAATAAATGAGAGCCGTATTACAGAATTTATACGTCATATTTTGAAAATAAACGACGTGAAAAAAGATGGTGTCATTAATTACGACACAGTAATTTATAATGACGACGTTGTAGTCTATATACAACGTCGTCACCATTAAAAAGACTGTCGTCTTTAATAATTTATACGTCTTCATTTAAAAAATTGACGTCGTCTAATTCATATATCTTAACGTCGACAAGTTTAATGGACTTCAAATACCGTCGTAAAATAAATTTTCCACTTCGATTTTTCTACGAATTATGACGTGGAAATAGATGTCAGGTTCATTAATTACGACGTATGTATTTACTGAGACGACGTTGAAATGAATAAACAACGTCGGTTCCAAATAAATGAGAGCCGTATTACAGAATTTATACGTCATATTTTGAAAATAAACGACGTGGAAAAAATGATGGGGTCATTAATTACGACACAGTAATTTATAAGGACGACGTTGTCGTCTATATACAACGTCGGTACCATGAAAAAGACCGTCGTGTTTAATAATTTATACGTCTTCATTAAAAAAATTAACGTCGTCTAATTCATAAATCTTAACGTCGACAAATTTAATGGACTTCAAATACCGTCGTGAATTCATCCTTTTCCACTTCGTTTATGAAAGAACATGCGACGTGGTAAATTCATGACGACGTCGTCTTTTGTAACGTTCAGGTTAAAGTTCTCGTCTTTTAGACGTCGGTGTTATGGGATTGGAGTCGTGTTATTTTGAATTACATGGCGGTTCTTTATGCTTGTCCGACGTGTTATCCTGGATAACTGTTTCACAATAGCGTCGTGGTTCTTCATTGTTACTTTGCTTTAAGACGTCGGTAAATATATTGCGGTCGTTGAATGCTCCAAAACGTCGTTATTTATTAGAACAGACGTTTGTTTTTCACATTTTTATCAAAACCGTCGTGTTTGTAATCTGGAACCAGTAATTTTTGTACTGATTGTTTTGTGGCCAAAACCTGTATAATGAAAGTGAAGAAATCACATTACAATATATTACAAAATTAATGTCATACACTGCCAATTACATAAAGCATCATTCAACCCATATATCTTCACACCCATCTCGAATATTTTGACTCCCTAACTCAACCACCACTTCATCAAATGTGTCAACATTTGGCATCCCCCTAGTAAATGGCTCACACTCAATTCTCACATCACCTAAGACATCATCACCAATAACATCATTATATTCTCTATTAGGCATTGATAACACTACCGACCAACCACGATGCATCGGGTCGTCAACAAAAAATACTTGTTTGACTTGAGAAGCCAAAACAAATTGGTCATTCCTATGTCCAATTTTACTCAAATCTACAAGGGTAAATCCAAGTTCGTCCACTACAAGACCAGAAGTATTATCAATCCAATCACACCTAAAGACTGGGATTGTAAACTTTTGGTAGTCAAGGTCCCAAATTTCTTGAATGACACCATAGAAACCCATATTTGAGAGAATTGGGTTTTTATCCTTGGACACTAGCAACTTGCATAGTATGTGCAAGTAAATAAACTCCACTATTTTGAGTTGTCCGCACATCATCTTGTGCCTTGATGTTGAATTTAATACCTTTAATGAGATAGCTCCTATATAATGGCACTGCCTGTTTGGACCAGCTGCTAGCCACCTTAAATTTTCTGATACGCCATGATTGTCTTCCTCATTAATTCACTTTGAACCTGCAAATTAATCATAACTTAATTCAATCTAACATAGAAAGAAGAAAAAAAAAAACCCAATTGTTATTCAATAACATAATTACCTTGAAGCGTAGCCATTGAATGGAAAGTGCTATTGTGCTTATCCTGCAGCCCTTTGTTCTCTTTCTAAATTTTGGAATAAGCGGTCTGGATGTGGATCATATGTTGCATACATGACACACAAAATTCAAGTATACGGTCCCAAACATATAAGATAAACATAAGAAATAATTTAAAATGGAAACTTAAAGAATAAAACTATAGTACTCGATATAAGGAGGACTTCCCTACGTATTCTCCAGACTATAGATGTGCTTGGTTCAACAGGTCCCGATCAAATACGCTCATGTGCAACCTGATAATGGCTTTGAAACTCCCATCTTTTGGTTGAAGGCACTCCAACGTACTAACATCAATAAATGCCGGTACAAAACTTACAGCTTCTTCAGCTATATACGCGCCTCAGCAAGCAACCTTCGGGACGAGTACGATTCTGAACATACCCCTTTAGCACTTTCTATATCTTTTCAAACGGATACATCCATCTAAAATATACTGGCCCACACAGACGAACTTCTCTGAAAGATGTACTACTGATGACATGATATCAAAGAATGAAGGGGGAAAGTACTCTCTCAAGCAAAACTACAAAGTAAACCTACCATCTTCTTCAACTTATCCAAAGCCCTTTGGAAACATCAAGCACACACAACAATGCATTAGAATTAGAAGCACAAAAGTTATTGCATACCTTGCAGGCTTTCCAAAACAGAAACGAATTGCCACAGGGAGCAATGTTGCATTAAGGTATGACAATCATGTGATTTAAGGCCAAGAAGTCTTGAATCTTGTAAAGATACAAGATTTTTTATATTTGAAGAATAACCTTCAGGGACCTTCATACCATAGAAAGAATTGCAAACCTCTCTCTTCTCTGCTCTTGACAAATTCCAAGGCCCGGGAGGCAAACGAGTAGTCTTTCTCCATACTCGGGTTGCAAATCAGTTTTGACCCCCATGTTCAATAAATCTAAGCGAGCAGCAATCCCATCTTTATTTTTTCCAGGGATCTCCAGCAATGTACCAATGATACTATCGCAAACATTCTTCTCAATGTGCATAACATCTAGGACATGCCTCACAGGAAGGTATTTCCAATACTCGAGATCAAAGAATATTGATTTCTTCTTCCAACAAACTCTGTCACCATCTTCAACCATATGCAGCACTTCTTCTCCGGTTAATGGCTCAGGAGGCGTGCCATATTCAGGTTTCCCATTAAAAAGCTGCACGTTGCCTCCTATATGGATGATTGATCGGTAACCATTTTCTATGCCCAATGTAACAAATTTTGTGGCCATTTTTCAACCTGTGACTAGGTGTATCATCGCCGCATATTGGACAAGCTTTATATCCTTTAACAACACAACCAGATAAGTTTCCATAGGCGGGGAAATCATTAATTGTCCACATTAATGCAGCTCTGAGTGTAAAGTATTCTCCATTATGTGCATCATACACTCCTCCAATCCCATCCCACAAAGATTTTAAATCATCAATCAAAGGCTCCAAGTAGACGTCTATATCATTTCCGGGCTGTTTAGGACCGGAAATCAATAAGGTCAACATCATGAACTTTCGTTTCATGCACAGCCATGGAGGGAGATTATATGTAACTAAGATAACTGGCCAGCAACTATATCTGCTACTTAGAGAACTGTGGGGATTGAATCCATCAGATGAAAGAGCCAATCTCAAGTTTCTCGGCTCATTACCAAACTCGGGCCATTTATCATCAAGAAGTTTCCAAGACGGGGAATCCGCTGGATGAGACATATAACCGTCAATTGATTTTCTAGCAGCATGCCAAGTCAAACTCTTAGCGGTCTCATGTGATCGAAACATCCTTTTAAACCTTGGAATTGGAGGAAAATACCACACCACCTTCGCTGGCACACCCTCTTTCAAGATTGAATCTTTGCCTTCCTTCCACCTTGAGATACCACAATTAGGACAATGAGTTAAATCCTCATACTCCTTCCTATACAAGATGCAATCATTGGGGCATGCGTGCATTTTCTCATAACTCAGCCCCAATGCACACAAAGTCTTTTTTGCCTCATACATAGAGGCCGGTATTGTATTTCCTTCTGGAAGCAAATCGCCTTGAAGTATCAATAATTCTGTAAAACAGACATCACTCATCCCATATTTTGCCTTCAAATTATACAACTTCACTAATGCCGATAACTTCGTGTACTTTCTACAACCAGGGTACAATGGTTGATCTCCATCCCCAATCACATTGGCAAACTCATAAGGATCAGATCCAAAATCACCAAAATCATTATCATCCATCTCTATTTCTTCAGACACAAAACTGTACCTACTATGGTCATCATCTTCTTCAACATTTCTACTAGCATTAGTAGCTGCTTCCCAAGGTTCTCCGTGAAATGTCCAATTCTTATAGCTTTGGTCAACTCCATTAAAGTATAAGTGATCCCTTATAATTCCAACCCCAAACAATTTCAAATTAACACATTTAACACATGGACAACGGATATGTGTGGTAGTTAGAAGATTTTCTACAGAAAAGTTCAAAAATGCTTCCACCCCTAACTCATATGCCTTCGATCTTCTATCCGAGTGCATCCATGACTTATCCATCTCCGACACTATACCCTATTATATATAATAAAGTGAAAAGACAAGCAATGACCATCACTATAGCAGATTATATAAAGTCTAATAGCAAGTAATATACAACAGAGACGACGGTTTTTAAACAAAAACAGACGTATTTGACATATATAGACGACGGATTTTACGTCGTCTAATTATAACCACGACGGTAGTTAAATAACACCGTCGTGTATAAGTAATAAAAACGACGGTTTAAAGTAAAAACCGTCGTCGTATGCCTGAAAACGCGTCGATATCCAGTTTATTTTCAAGATCCCAAAACCCTATTAAGAACACAACATAGACATGAAACCAAGCAAGAAACCAACATATACATGAAACCAACATATACTAAGCATGAAAACAATAAATCCATTCCCAATTCAACATAACAGAGAGTGATTAAAAGATCCGACAAAATGAAATCCATTCCATATTCAACATAACAGAGAGTGATCAAGAAAACATTAAACAGAAAATCCATGAACCCATACCTCCAACAACATTATTAACAGATCGCAAAACATATACCTAAAACCCTTTAACAAAACAACGTAATATATCATTCAATGAATTTACAAGGGGAAGAGAGGGTTTGTACTTACAGGTTGGCAGAGCTCACAGATTATGACCAAATTGGATTTGACACAGCCTGGCCCAACTTTGAATTAGAGATGAAGTGAGAGAGCGAAATGTTATGTTGCGCGAAATCTGAAAATTTTAGGGTTCAGGGTTAGAAGTATAAAAATAAGAGCCAAATCTGAAAATTTTAGGTCCCGCGAATATTTTAAGAAAGCGCGCTTTTTAAAACATCGACCGAAAAAACAAGCGTCGTTAAAATTTAACATTAAACATGACGCTTATTACATTAAGGACGTCGTGGTAAAACTATGTACCACGCAAAATCAAAAAAGGCGTTAAAACTATGAAAAACCACGTCGGAGTTAAGTAATTAACGACGTTGTAAATAATAATAAACGACTTACGTGTAAACAAAACGTCGTTTAAAAGAGAAACCACGTCGGATTTTTCACCATACGACGTAAACTCAATATTCCACGACTCAATCACCGTCGTTAAAAGTAATACCCTAAACTTTAAAACCATAAATTATATATTTGTAAAATTTAATTTTATAAAATTGTTTATGGTTTTACATCCTAATAAATAACAAACATAAACCCTAAACCCCAAAAATTATACTTTAACCATAAACCCTAATAAATAACAACCCTAAACCCCAAACCCTAAACCCTAAACCATCAAACTATATAAGTGATGCTATGACTCATCAAAACAATTTTATTTTGGTTGGTCATTTTAAACTTTTATTACACAAACTGCATTTTTTTGGGGTTTAGGGGGAAGAAAATATATCAATGACTTCATAGGAGTTGAAGTTGAATTTTTTGAATTTATTTTAAATTTATTTTTAAAATTTTGAATTAAAAATAATAAAATATTCTTATATCAACAACAAACCACGGCGGGGTTAAGTAACTAACGACGTTGTAAATAATAATAAACGACTTACGTGTAAACAAAACGTCGTTTAAAAAGAAACCACGTCGGATTTTTCACCATACGACGTAAACTCAATATTCCACGACTCAATCACCGTCGTTAAAAGTAATACCCTAAACTTTAAAACCATAAATTATATATTTGTAAAATTTAATTTTATAAAATTGTTTATGGTTTTACATCCTAATAAATAACAAACATAAACCCTAAACCCCAAAAATTATACTTTAACCCATAAACCCTAATAAATAACAACCCTAAACCCCAAACCCTAAACCCTAAACCATCAAACTATATAAGTGATGCTATGACTCATCAAAACAATTTTATTTTGGTTGGTCATTTTAAACTTTTATTACACAAACTGCATTTTTTTGGGGTTTAGGGGGAAGAAAATATATCAATGACTTCATAGGAGTTGAAGTTGAATTTTTTGAATTTATTTTAAATTTATTTTTAAAATTTTGAATTAAAAATAATAAAATATTCTTATATCAACAACAAACCACGACGTTGTAAATAATAATAAACGACTCACATGTAAAAAGGACGTCGTTTAAAAGAGAAACCATGGCGGATGTTTCACCATCTGACGTAAAATACATATTCCACGACCGAATCACCGTCGTTAAAAGGTATTAACCTAAACCCTAATAAACGACTTACTTGTTCAAAAGGACGTCGTTTAAAAGCGAAACCATGGCGAAATTGTCATCAAAACGACGTCTTATGTACGTCCCATCACGTCTAAATATCATTTTACGTCGGTTTTTTACATAATTATGTCGTTGGAAAGTTATTACACGTCGGTTACGCAATTTGTTTTTTCTTTTATATTATGAAAACCTCAGCAAATTTTCAGGGAAAAAAAGGATGTATATTATAGACAAAATTTGTACATTATATATTATAGACAAAATTAGTACATATAAAAATATCAAGTGTTCCAAAAATCCTCTAATCCATATGAAGGCAAACAAACTCTGCCCATTCTTTCCTGACTTCATCAATGGCTGCTTGGGGGTATGGCGCTTGATCTTTTCCCTTGGCAAACTGCAATCCATAAACAATGATTATTAAGCTTTACAAAATAAAAAAAATTCAGACACAGACGACGTTTTTTTTCATAACCGACGTAGTCTATCGATTCAACGACGGTAATTTTAAATGACCGTCGTTGATAATACAAAAAACCACATAAAATGTTTCTGAAAATTTTATTCTTACCTTCTTCTCAAACTCCAAGGAAGGATCCATGATGATGTCCCTCATGAAGCGCATCACATAATACCCGCATTCGACACTGCTGGGTTGCTTTGGTGTGCCTGGCAGAGTTTTCCAAATTGGTGCTTTACGGCCTGGTCTGCCTATGTGGGAATTATAAATTTTTAAAGCACTGTTCACGATGTTTTTGCCCTCCTCATCAACCACACGATTTCCAGGCAGAGGATCCAGAAAATAGACGGTTTCCCTCTTTGCCCTCACAATCAGCAAGACCCAATGACGGCTGCACAAAAATAAAATAAAAAACGACGGTTAATATAAAAAGTCAGCACCAGAAAACAAACGACGTTTATTTATAAAAACCGACGTATTATATAGTTTCACACGACGTAATAACTTAATCATCGACGTCATTATAAATTTATCACGACGATAATTAACTACCGACGTGGTTAGTTGTTTCAAACGACTCAATAAATAAATAACCGACGTGGTTAGATGTTTCAAACGACACAGAATTAGTTAAACAGTTTTATAAGTGGTCAGTTAGTGAAAATCATACAAACAAAATCCTTTTAAGGAGACTAACCCTGGATTGTAAGGCATCATGAAAATCTGTTCACCATCTGTTTTCTGAAGTCGACTGGCTACAATTCGTGATCTGTCAGTTAGTGACCCAGCGTTGGCACTAACTTGAGCAGGGTCGATAAAGCCAACCATGCTGCACATATTTGCTTCTCTCAAAAGATCATATAAGCACCCTAAATATATAAAACAAACGACGGTTATTTATACACAAACGACGTATTATACAATTTCACACGACGAACTGAAATAGAAACAGACGTGATAACTAATTTATCACGACGGTAAAAAAGAACGACGTGGTTAGTGGTTTAAAACGACGCAATAATTAAACAACCGACGTCTTATGATATAATGTTTGATATTTGATTAGGACAAACCTCATATATACTGCAACCACAGTAGCCCCAATTTCTTCCATGCCTGCAAACTGTGTAATATCTTCATGCAAGACGAAGGTACTTCGATCTGCACCAAACACCTCCTTCTCAATGTTGAAGGTCATGATCTTCCCCTGTGGCTTTAGTGTAGTTTCCACATAACCACAAAGGGATTGTAAGGAAGATGGCACCTCCACATTTGAATAATCAACTACTTCATTACCCTGTTTAAAGAAATAAAGCAAAATAAAATGACGTGGTAATTCATTAAAAACGACGGTTTAAATTAAAAAACGTCGTCTGATTATAATTTAAACGACGGTAATTAAATACCGTCGTTTTAGATAATTTATTACGTCGTAGAAAATAAATTCCGACGTCTAATGTGAAAACAAACGACGGTTTAAAGAAAAATATCGACGTCTGAAATGTGAAAAACAAATTAAAAAGGCAAAGTTATGAGAATATACCTCCTCGTCATGCTTTTCTTCATCTTGTTTTTCTTCTTTCTTCTCTTCATCATTTGTGTCTTCCTTTTTGCCTTCATCTTTTTTCTCTTTTTTTCTTCCTTCTTCCCTTCATCTTTTTTTTTCTCCCATCTTCTGTTCATCTTTATTTTCTTCTTTCTTCTCTTCATCTTGATTATCTAAAGCCCCAGATTTCTGTTTTAAATAATAAAGAAATATATATATAAGACAGATTGTACAGAGAGTAAAAAAATTAAACCAAAACGTCGTGGTAAGGCATAACATAAGACGGTATGTAAGAATTATGGACGTCTTAAAATTATTAAACGATGGTAAATAATAAACGTCGTGGTAATTTTATATTACGTCGTTAAGGAATAAAACCGTCGTCTAAAAACCACAAAGTACGACGTCTAATGGCGTGTAAAACAAGTAAACTAAATACGACGTGATATTTAAATAAACACGACGGGTTATTTATAAAATCGTCGTGGTATGTTTTTAAAACGACGGGTTTATTCATAATAACGACGTCTAATGTTTAAAAAAAAACAAAGAATTCAAAGTTCAGTTATGTTACCGTTTCTTCCTGCTGTTCCCCATTTCTGGCAGTATCATCCTCTAAATGTAGGGATCTCCCTTCAGCCCCAGAACAGCTTGCTTTATCAGACATTGGATTTTTGGGACTTTGCTGTAGACCTTGGTTTTGACAGGGGCTAGTTTTCGGTTTAAGCATGCTTGGATCAAAATTGGGGATGAGGTGGGAAAGCTGACTTAGTAAATGTTCCCTCTCAGCCTCTACTAATTGTTTGGTTCTAGCTTCCATCTTCTTAGTCTCTTCTTGAAGGACAATTCTTACACTTTCCTTCAATTGATCAGCAAACTTTACCCTCTGTGGTCTAGGTAAATTGAAGAATTGCCTAGGGGAAATCCCAGCACCTACCCCTCTTACTCTCCCTGGATGCTCGGGACCCAAAGCCAAGGTCAACACATCATTACTGCCAGATAAACTCAGACTGCCTTCAGCCACTTGTTTTTGCAATTCATCCTAAAACAAAGACATACAAAAAAGTCAGCACAAGAAAACACACGACGGTTATTTATAAACAAACGACGCATTATATAATTTCACACGACGCACCAATATAGAAATCGACGTTATAATATATTTATAACGACGTTAATTAAAACCGACGTGGTTAGTTGTTTAAAACGACGCAATAAATAAACCACCGACGTCTTATGCTGTAATTACAGAAAACAGAGTTGTGATTCCAGATTTAGATCTTTCACGACGTTTTTGAAAACATTTCGACGTAGTAATAACATTAACACGACCAAAAAAATTAACCACCGACGTCTTATGCTATAATTACAGAAAACAGAGTTGTGATTCCAGATTTAGATCTTTCACGACGTTTTTTAAAATATTTCGACGTAGTAAAATCATTCACACGACGGAAAAATATAACATAAGACGTAATAAGAATTATACACAGTTTAATAAAAATTTAAAACAGAGTGTGTAGGCTTACAATTAATTTTGCTTTCTCTGCCACCTTTGGATCCGGGATGTTACCATGTTTGTCCTGTCTAGCTTTCTTCCATAAGGTAGATCGATCAATTTCTACCCCAGGCATGGTTTCCTCCAATTGATCCTCCAAACCAGCATATCCTTTTCGAGACAATCGATGATTGTACTCAAGTTTCTCCCTAATCTGTGAATGTTGAGAATGCACAGACTCAAATTCTTTGGATAACCTTGAAGCTACAAAGGCATCCCATTCTGCTTTCTCTATGAATTTATATACTTCAGGGGGTTGGCTTAATTTCTCCCTCTCCTTGATGTATGGAAGGATATAATGCCTCGTCAGTGTAGACTTGAAATCCTTCCATTTCTTGGCAGCAGAAGATAACACCGAGGTCTTGCCCCCTTGACCTACCACAAAAGCCATGTCAACGGCTTCCCAAATCTGCTCCTTTATATTACTGGGGATTTCAGCCCATTTCTTGTCCACAAGTGGGACTCTGGAGCGTGCCAACACACCAATGTAGGACTGCATCTCAGTATGTGCAGGGCCACATCCTTTCCCCCTTTTATTGTACTCAACAACTGGCTTGATTTTCTGCAATTTTCTCTTCACAACACGAGGCATTGTGCTCATACCTCGACCTGACTTTGAATCCTCAGAAATTGTTGTCGTGCTGCTTGGTTCTGTCTCAGCAGATGAAACAAACTTCATCTTCTTCAAGGGCTTGTCTTGAGGAGTTACCATTCCAAGCTCCTTACCTCCATTTTTTTTGGAGCCAGAGTACTTACTTTGGTCTTGAGAAACCATGGTTACAAAATAAACAAACCTGCAAGTGAAAATATTTCGGGAAAAAATTAGAACACAAACGACGGTTATTTATAAACTACGACGTATGATAAGATTTTACACGACGTAATAACATAACATCAGACGTAATAAATGTTTAAAGAAGAAACAATATAAATGTTTAAACAACGACGAAACAATATTAAATAAGACGTAATAAGAACTTATTATGGCGATATTTACACGACGTCGTGATATTCATATTAACACGACGTAAATATTAATATAACGTCGTGTTATGGATATTCACACGACGTGAATAATAAGCTACCGTCGTATTTATAAGAAACCAAAAACATTTTTCTTTCTTTGTGAATGTTTGATTGCAGGTTTAATTTCTCTGAAACATGGTTTTTGTTTTTCCTAATTTGATAAAATACAAAGAAAAAAGCTTTGGCATCTTTTTATAGACGACGGTATCTTAGTATAACGTCGTGGTATGAACATTCACACGGCGTCAATAATAAGATACCGTCGTCTATATAAGATACCAAACCCTACTTTCTTTGTCTCTGTATTTTATCAAATTAGGAAAAACGAAAACCATGGTTCAGAGAAATCAAACCTGCAACTAAACAAGCAAATAAAAAATTGACCGTCATTTTAAAAACAACTTAGATCAATTTTAAGACGACGCTAGGACGACTGACGAACCGTTGTGGTCTACATATTTAACCACGTAAATACAAAGCTACCGTCGTCTTATTTAGTTGAATTAGTTGTGTTCAAAGTTGAAACTTTCCCTCTCTGTCTGTGTATTTTATCAAACTTGGAAAGAATAAAAATGATTTTCGCCAGAAAAAAGGTAAAAAGATTTTCAAAACAAAAACAGTATGAGCATGCAAAATAGCAACAAAATAGTGAGAAATGAAAACTTACCTTTTGCGTGCAATGAAAGCTTTCTCTCGGATTTTGGTGTTTAAGTTCAGAGGCGACGACGAAGACAAGAGGAAGACGATGAGATACTCTGACAGTGCTCTGACAAGGAAAAAAGACGAAAAGTTTTCTCTGGGAGATTGAAATTTTTTCTCGGGTTTGGAAACAGTGCATGTGTAAGTCAGGTAGACGAAAAGTTGTATATGTATACAAACCGTTTCATAGTAATAAGACGGCGGTTTACATAGAACGACGACGTATTAATAGACAAACTACGACGTTAATTTGAACTTATGACGTGGTACATAAATACGACAGTAGTGTTGTAGGTACCGCCGTAGTAAACTCCTAAATAAAAGTCGATAACTCAATATCTCGCGTCATGGTAGAAATATTTAACACGACGGTTGTTTTAAATTTACGACGTTTATTTTTATAATATACGTCGTTTTATTGTAATATACCGGCGTGGATAACACTAAACTAAAACGACGTATTATTTTTTTTACGACGTGGATTCGTTTTTAAACGTCGTTATGTGTAATATAACCGACGTGGATTTTATTTTTTTTATTATAACTATAATTTTTTTCCCCTTTTTCTTATAGTTTATTTTTCAAAAACAGTGCCTTATAGATATAGTTTTTTTTCCCGAGGAAATTAATGTTCTAGAATTTGTAAAGTTTCTTTTCTAGGTGACTGATTTAAATCAAATAAAAATATAAAACAACAACTGTTTTTGTTATACCGTCGTCGTTTCTTGTCGTCTTAAGTAAGAATAAAACGACGTAATGTATTTGTTACCGACGAGGATTATTTTTGTTAAACGTCGTTATGTGTAATATTACCGACGTGGATTTGGTTTTTTAATTATAAATAGGGTTTTTTTTCCACGGGTTCTTTCAGTTTTAGTATTCGATTAGGGTTTCAACTTCTTCTTGCCCCTTTCTCTGTCTCACCTCATCTCTTGGGAGGCAATTGTTTGAATGTTGGTTATTTGTGGCTGATTGCAAATCTGATTGCAAATCACCAATTTTCAATAATTGTCTCTCTGATTGCAAATCTGTGGCTGCCGTCGTGAAGTTTTAGGAGTCAATTGTTTGGATGTGAATGTGTGTGTGCGTTTGTGTAGATACACAAACGCACATACATCATTCACTTCCAAAAAATTGTCTCTTTGATTGCAAATCTGTGGCTGCCGTCGTGAAATTTTAGGAGGCAATTGTTTGGATGTTGATGTGTGCGTGCGTTTGTGTAGATACACAAACGCACACATATCATCAACTTCCAAAAAATTGTCTCTCTGATTGCAAATCTGAGGCTGCCGTCGTCAAATTTCAGAAGCAATTTTTTGGATGTTAATGTGTATGTGCGTTTGTGTATCTCAAAGACACAAATACACATACATCATTAACCTCTAAAATATTGTCTTTCTGGTAAGATTATGATGAGCAACAGAGTTCCATCTTGTAAGATTTCCTAACCCTTGTGATCTCAGAATAATCTGATTATGTCGGCGGTTTTCTATATAAACCGTCGTGGTTATTTCAATTCTTGTCGTTAAATAGATCTACCGACGTAGGATAACAAAATCCAAGAAATAAATTGTTAAAAAAATTCTTATTCAGACGACGGTTTAAATATAATGTATGACGTATAAAGTGGACAAATACGACGTTAAATTCTATAATACGTCGTTATATGAAAACCCCAACTTGGTAAGATTTAAAGATGTCGTCGTAGAAATACGAGAAAGACGTCGTTATATTTACCTTTGCCGTAGTTGTACATTAATTTAATACGGCGGTATTTTGTATTTTACCGCCGTGGATTTATTTGTAATTATACGGCGCCTTATACGAAAACTTGGTCGTGTTAATTTCTGGGTAAAAACGACGGTTTTTTTGAAACCGTCGTCTTTACTTTCTACGTCGGTCGGTTCATAACTTCCGCCGTTATTTGTTGGCTATGATTTTACCTCTTGAAAATCCTATTTCAATAAGACGTCGGTTTTTTAATTAAGTACGTCGTGTTTTAGGAACAGCCATTTGAAACTCCATTTTTTAGTTGTCTAATGTGTTATTACACGGCGGTTTTATAAAACCGTCGTCTTTTAAAAAACAACGACGGTTTTCACTTAGACCGTCGTGTTTTTCTGGTCGTTTTTTTCACTTTTTGTAGTAGTGCACTCATTCTCTTTCAGCATTAAAATTGTTAACAACTTTACTTTTGATAAAACTTTCTTTTTCAGGATATCTATTATTAACACGTTTATTCAACTATATGTAAGATATAAAAATAGTATTTTTCATTGATGTTGCTGAGGTAAAATACCTCTATGCCGAGCTCAGCTAAAATCCATTTGTAAGTGTAAAGCTTTGATGAGAGACAATTAATTGATGGTTTCTCTCATTTTCTTGGCTTTGATTATCTTTGTTCTTTCTCTGATCACCACCACAAATATTGTTATCAATCCACTTTAGTCTCGTTCTTTACTGTTGAGATAGGTCAAGTACGTACGCAGGCCAATAATTGAGCAAATAATGCTGGTGACTAATTTTTTGTTGCCTGAATTTTGGGTTTTTTTCTAATTACAAACTAACATTGAGGGAAGCGTGTTGGAAGCAGCCAGTCGAACACTCTAAAGCTGGATTCACGGGATGAGTGTAGTAAAAGGTTACACGATGCTGCATTCATATTCGTAGAATATGTGCTTTGACAATTAGAGAATTTTATGCCATGGAAATAATGGAAGATGATGAGGGGAACTAGGTGACGAGGGATGAGAGGATAGGGTGGGCTGGGGTGGGGCAGCCGAAATTTGAGTTTTCCAGGTGATGAAGACACAATTGAGGATACATATGCCGGCAATTGATCCAATGCATAAGGTTTTAATATAATTACGCTGATGTGGTAGAATTTTAATCATAAAATTAATTAAATGGTTAAGATTCCTTGAAATGCGTATAAATACACTGATGCTAAATGCAAAAGTTCGGAATTCGATGTGATATACCAAACAAAAAACCATCTTATGACCAACAATTTATAAAAATTTACATGTGACGTAACTTTTTTAATTTTTAATTTTTTTTCCAAAGCAAAGTTTAAAACATTGACCGCCCAAAAAAGCAGTTTAAAATCGGTCTCCACCTAGTTAATTTTGAGATTTTCTATTTAAACTCCACTTCTTTTAGTTCACCCCATGTTCTAAGTTCACCCCAACTTTTAATTTAAATTTTCACAATTTCTAAGAAAACCCCCACTATCTTCCCAAACTACCATTAAATATACCCCAAGCTGAAAAAATAAGAAATAAAAGAGATTTTTTATTTAAACCCCACAATTTTCTTTGTTTACCATAATATTTAAATAATTAAACAATATTTGTAGTATACATGAGATTTTGTTGTTTTCACAAGTTGTTTTTATCATGTGATTAGATCATATGGGAAATTGTAGTTTGTTATGGAGGTCTAAACGGAGAAACATATATAAATCAAATATTGTCGAAGAGGGTGCCAAAAAAAAATCAAATAGCAATTGAAAAACCTGCTGAAAAATTTATCTCCATCCTAGATGCCCCAACTTATAAACAGATAAAGGTAATGTGGGGGCAATATCTTGATGAGTGTCAACAAATCTCAGCCATGGGTATTAACAGCTTCCTGGGCCAAGTTCTTCTGGATTGGAAGATCCATGTCCCAAGCCTTCCAGGCAGCAAACCTTAGAAGCCTAATAGTGGTTACATTGGCATCCCAGAAGGACAAACACTTGTAGGGCAAATTGTGCTTCTTGCATAGGTCATTCTAAAACTTAATATGAAGAGTGGTGGGGTATGTGGGGTGTGTGTGTAGATGTACTAGAAAGGGTTAAGTATTAAGTTGGATGACCTTTTTGTCTTTTTACACAATAATAAAACTTACAGCTTAATAATTTAAGTATTGGGGTGAACAAAGAGAAGTGCGGGGTTTAAATAGAAAATCTCTTAATTTTTTGCACGTCTCTCTCTCTCCTTTCACTTGTCGTTCCCTTCATAACCAACCCCCTCTTCCTGTTCCTCTCCCCAACTTCTTTTCTTTCTTTTATTTATTCGTTCTTTGCTTCCATATCATATATGGCTGGTAAGAATTTGTTTCTGTTTTGGTTGTAAGAAGTTGTTTCCTTTTTATTTATATCATTTCAACTTAGATCTAGGATATTTATACCATTTCAACTCTACTTCTTTTCTTTCCATTATTTTTTTCATTCTTCTCGTCCATCTACTACTATTATCCATACCATTGTTGGCTCACTTAGATCTGGATTTTTTGTGTTTTGAAGGTGATTATCTTCTACTTAGGTCTGGAGTTTTGTTTGTTTGTCTACTCTTGAAATTGAAAGCTCAAAGCGTGAGCTAAGGTTGAAGGTGTGATTTTTAGTTTTTGTTTGTTTTTTTCCTCTTTAGTTGTATTGAAATATTGTCTCTACAATTTTAATTTGATTATATTTTTTTGGGTGTATGTGCAGGTTTGATGGAGGACGCATAAATTACACAACCGTTTAAATTGGTTTTTTTTTTGGTACACTCTCTGTTTTCGGTATTTTTGGTAATGATTGTGGATAGGTATAGTAGGTGGTATTTGAGAAACATAGGGGGTGAAAGTAGGCGGCCGTGGTAGAGAGAGAGAGAGAGTAGGTGGCTTAGATGTTTTTGCAATCAATTTTTTTTCATAAATAAATACTTTTAGTACGAATGAATAATTAGTGCACATGTATAAAAGTGAAATTGGATGCAGCAGTCGTTGTGCCAGAACAGCAACTTCCGTGCTCAAAAGTATTGAGCAAAGTACACGATAAAGTAAATTTGTGCTTAATGAACAATTATTTTTTAGGAAATATTAGTAACCTTCTCTCTAATTTTCTTCTTTGGACATTCTTTATTTTCCTCATGACATGTGTAATTCTCATTACACTTAAAAGAATGGCATTAATGCATTATACAAGCTAACTTTTGCTTTCCAAGTTTACCCTATTCAATTGATCTAAATTTTTTTTGCACAACTTTCTTACCATCTTAATTATTTTATTTTATTTTTAAATTTTAATGTCATTTATTTTTTTGGTCTTTGCTTCTTGTTTGTACAGGTTTTGGCTCTCCTCTAAGCCTTTTGCCTTGGGTTGTTATAAATGTTTATCTTCACGACTATTAAAAAATAATAAAAATAGAGTAGAGCAACATATTATATGGATGGAGACCACTCTTTTGTTTTTCTTTTGTTAATTTAAACTGTAATTTATTTATTTTTTTCATACTGAATTCGATTTTGATGATTTTTTATTCTTTTGCTTCTATATATTTTATCTCAAGCCCATGTTATTAGGGGATATTTTGGTTTATTTAGTAGTATAAAAAAATGCAATCAAGCAATTTCCTTTATTAAAAAAAAGAAAAGAAAAGTAGTTAGTCTGTAAACTCTGTACCATTGGGGTGCTTACAGATGTGAATGACGTCTTTTTTTTATATATAAAATAGAAAATTGACATTTCTTTTGTGTTAAAAAAAGAAGAAGAGGAAAGCATACATTTTCTTTCAAAAAAAAACTTACGTTAAAAAAAAAACTTTTTATTAAGATGGTAAAGAAAAAAAAAAAAAAAAAAAAAAAAAAAAGAAAAAAAAAAAAAAAAAAAATAGGGTAAACTTGGAAAGCAAAAGTTAGCTTGTATAATGCATTAATGACATTGTTTTAAGTGTAATGAGATTGACACATGTCATGAGGAAAAGGGAGAAGGTCCAAAGGAGAAGGTTAGAGAGAGAGGTTGCTAGCATTTCCCTTATCTTTTTGATGAAGTGCTTAATGAACAATAGAAACTTCTATACGGGAAACTGACCAATTTGTCATGATAGCACCGTGGCTATTAACAAAGTGCACGAATAATTGTGCCTCTTACACTAAAGAACACAAATAATACTGAGTGGTGATTTTCCCACTCCAATTTTATCTACTTACACTCCATTTTATAACTAAAAAAGGAATGCAAGTGGATAAAATTGGAGTGGGGAAATTATTACCAAATAATATTAGTGCCCAAAGACCAAAATTATAGTAGTGATATCATATATAATGATATACAACTGTCGAGCACGGAAAGTTAGCAAGTTAATACAGTGCCACATGGATTTTGTCTACTTCACAATGTGTGAAATCAGGACCTTTCAATTTTTAGGCTCTTATTTTAATTGGTGGCTCTTAATTGTTATTTTGAACATTTCCTTGTTAGATATTAGACGTTTTTCTGTTTGAGTGAACTTTTACAAGGATGATCTTTCAATTAATGAAGATCTGAAAAAGTAAACAATTAAGATCACGAGATGGATTATAGAGTATGTCAAAATGTGGTGTAATATTAATTTATTAACTAGTTAGTGCTTGACTGTAACTATATATATATAAGGGGATTCTCCATTACGGAGTACGAATATGCGAATTAGTTACGAAGTTTTGTTTTTCACCGTTCGATTGTTTCTATGATCCAAATTAAAAAAAAAAAACTTTAATTACAACTCTCGCACATCGCCTCTCTCTCTCACCAACCCACTGCACCATCCTCCTCCTCCTCCTCTTCCTCTCTCTCTCTCTCTCTCTCCCCGACCCAAAACCCCACCTTCATTTCTTGGCATCCGAAGCTGAGGCCCACGCTGTTAATGTATGGTTTTTACTATTTTCTTTTGGCTTCCCTTGACAACTTTGTAATAGGATGTGTAATGTAATTTATCAAGCTCAAGTCTAGATTAGGGAAAACTTTTATTGGTGCTCTTCCCTAATCTCTGCTCTATGGTGGCTCAAGCAAGTTAACAAAGGTATTGAGCATTGCATATCATTACATAAAACAGTCTTCATAAAATGATGACTAGTCATCCGTTTCTCATATGACTAGTCATCCTTGCTTCCAGCTGGATAACAAACTGTTTTGTCCTATTCTTCTTTCTCTCTCTCTGCTGCCAAGTGGGTTTTCTGACCTAAGGAATTCGTTGGTCTGTATAGCCCACGATATTTCTCATTTGGCCGTTGTCTCTTTTGAGTGGAAGTTTTGGAAAGTTTGGCTTGCCATCTTTCGCTTCTTCTTCCTCGAGAGAACCATCTTATTTCATCTATGAGTTTTTCCAATTGATTCCTTTTGAAAAACTGCATTTGAAACACAAATCTGCATCTAGCTACTTAAATCATTCTATCATTTATATCTAGGTCAGATTCTAGATTGATTTCTTCAAGAGTATGGTTTCTTGAAGAAATTGATCTTTCTCATTTGAATCCAAATTGGTTTCGGTTTGTGTTGGAGCTTGCAAGCTAGTGCCATGGGATGAACGAGCTGGAGAAGGAGCTGCCATTGCCATGAAGGACTGAGCTTCAAGCTTTGCTAAGTTGGAGAAGAAGATTGCACAAAGGAGGTATTGCTCATATTCCTAAATAGACCTAGGTGCTTCTTGAGCTTGGTTGTGTTTCCTTTGTAAGAATCTTTTTCTACTTAGTGGAATGCCTGGTCGGTTGATGACTCCCAGTTTTTCCCAATGGTGGGTTTCTGGGTGAACAAAATCTGTTTTGCATAACTGTAATTTTTCTGGGTTTGTGTTCTTGGTGGTTGACTAGTCATCTGTATCTGTTGTTTGATGTTTACATGATAATGATGATTTCACACACTTTCACCATAATTGTTGCTAGCACAGGGGATGCCTAGATTGACGGGTCCTTCTGAGTGCCTAGGTTGTCACTAGTAATCTTCTAGGATTGCAGGTACATTGTGGCATGCTTTGTGTATTCTATTGGTTGTGATTGTTTCTTGACTAGTAGTTGACTAGTCATATGTGTATTTGGTCAAGGTTTAAAGTGTGTGAAGATTGCTGTGTTGTTGTGTCTTGTTTGTGTGATTAAGTTTACCCCTCGTCACCTAAGTACCAATTTCACACGCGGCACTCAAAGGGATTGAGTTGATTGCATACTTGGATGCTACTAGAGTCATTGTTAAATCTAACTCTCAGGAATTGGTCCAATAAGTTAAAAGGCATATTGGCAGGTGTAATTGGTCTATCTACCCAATTCTCTATACCATTAAAGCACTTCCACCCATTTGTCATAGCAAAGGGTAAGAGAAGGTAAGGGCAGATACTATTTACGTGAATAGTATCTTCCCTTACAAAAAGCGAGGTGTGTTTCCACCCATTGCCATGGCAAAGGGCAAATACTATTCACTAATTTTTTTTTTGACCTAAAAACTTAATTTGGAGAAATATTTTTGGATAAGATTTTGGGTTCCTACATGTCAATATTTATTATAAAATTCATATCTCATAATTCGAATGAATTTTTCAGATAAGATTTTCGGTTGCCACGTTTCAATATTTATTATAAATATCAAATTTCAGATAAATTTCAAATTTCAAACTTCAAAATTTCCACCAAAATAACAGTAAAAATTCTCTTGCATATTCTTCATTCATTGTCTTCTCATCCACATCTTTTTAATGTTTAATTCAATTCTCATGGTGCCGTTCCTTGCAATTTTGTAGTATCATTGTTGGATGTACTCCCTCTCTTGGCCTTCGCCACCTTTCTCCCAATAGGCCTCGGCTCCTTTTGGATTGGTGAGTCTTGACTCATCGGGGAATTCAAAGGCGAATCCGATGCCGTTGAATCATGGAGTGACGTCTCGTTCAACACAACGGTCGGACCCGTTGGAATAATTTTGAATCTCGAACAATTCTTCACTACCTCCCAACATTGGTCATGGTTGAAAGATTTTTGCCTTGCTCAATGGCACCGAATCACATTTGTGCTTCCATAATCTAAAAAAAAAAAAAAAAAAAAAAAAAAAAAAAGAAACATTTAAAAAAATATTGGAAATGTAAGAAACATTAACAAAATATTGGAAATGCAAGAAACATTAAAAAAAAATTTAGGACATTCGAATTAATAAAACGTAAATTACAAATAATTTACCTCATTGCTAAGATTTTCCCCGCTTCCATGGTTGTCTCTTGCTTTTGCCAACACATCTCTCCATTTCCCCAACTCTTTATTCAAAAATTTTCACCTACTAGACAAGGCCATTTCCATACGAGCCTAACCCGATCTTTCACAAAATTCGGCATGAATTTTTCTCCACACATGAGAGAATTTCATCTCATTGCCCGTGATCGGACAATGACTAATTTGGACCCAATACTTACACAATAGAACATCTTCCATGGTGCTCCACGCCCCTTCGGTTTCGATGGAAGATGCCATAAGATGATGAATAAAAATGAAATTTGAAAGTGAATAAAATGTTGAGTAGAAAGTGAATAATAGTAGAAGGAGAAGAAAATGTATGAGGATTTGGTGTTGAAAACGAAGAGTATTGGTAGGTATTTATAGAAAAAAATTCTTGAATATTTGGGTATTTTTTTTAAAATATTTTTCATAATTTTATTGCCAAAAAAAAAGACAAAAAAAGGGCAACCATTAGATTGGAGGATAAAAACTAATCGGAGCTCCCAGAGGCCGCCACGTGGCTACTAGCCGTTGGCGGAAACGAAGGGCTTGACTTCAATGCCCGGAATTTAAATTTTTTATTTATTTTACCGTTGGAGTGTGAAATGCACGCGTCAATGGTAAAAAAATTTAAACCCGTGCGCTGACGTCAGGCATGACGTCAACTCGCCTTCGGTTGAATTTTTCTTCTTTTTTTTTTTTTTTTTTTTTTTGTCTCTTATTAACCTTAGAGCATCCACAATCAGTCTCCCTGTTTCTTAGCTAAAATTTAGATAAAAACACAAAAAAACTATTTTAGGAGCTCTCTATAAAATTTCAACTCTAACCATTCTCCCTAATTTGGAGAGCCATAAATGCTTTACTTCTTTTTGTCATAAATACTTTATTTCTTTTCAAATTTAATTCTTTTTTTGTTGGCTGATTGAGTTTGCAACTCTTCTTTTATAGATTGATTGGCCATGCCAGCCAGTGAATGTTGATTATCATTGCCATCATTCAAATACTGATTGTTAGGATTCAAATCTCCACCCAAAAGATTGAAGAAATCACCACTTTGAGAATCCATCTAACCGTAGAAAAGAGACCTAACAAAAAACACTCTAGCAAGCGAATGAACATCCAATATAAATAGCTTAATTCTAACAGTAAAAAGAATTCCAAGAGTTGTTGGTCTTTCGTTGTGCAAAAGCTTTCAATTAAAATTCTATTTTTTTATGAACTCCAATTCAATTTCCATTTTGGGTTTTGTAGCAAATAATGCCAACGATAAAATGTATTCAATTCAAGAGTTGTTGGTCTTTGGTTGTGCAATTCAATTTTGATATTCTATGGTTTTTGTGTTTTGCAAAATACCTACAGGGAAAAGAACTATATTTTAAAAAGAAAAAAAAAGAAAAAAAGAAAAAAAGAAAAAAAAAGGGTGTTTGTGTGCTACAAAATGTCTACAGTGAAAAGAATTGAAAAAAAATAATTTTGCTTGTGTGTTGCAAAACACCTACAGCAAAAAGATCAAAAGTGTGTTGCAAAATACTACCACGAAAAGAAATGATAAAATTGTTAAAAATATATGCTTGTGTTTTGCAACGTGGAAAGGCAATTAAAAATATAAAATGCAGGAAAAAAAGATAAAATTAAAGACATAATTAAATAAATGTTTAAAATAATAATAAAATATAGTAGCATTTAATTTTAGGAAGTCACTAGGAGCCCTTTCTCTCTCCTCAGATTTAAGAGCTCCTAGAGATCTCTCTATTTTAGAAGTTGAGTAGGGAGCATGATTGGAGGTGTGTTTTTTCAATTCCTCCCTAAATTTTAGCTAAGGAGGTAGTTTAGGAAGCCCATTGTGGATTCTCTTATCCTCCCACAGAGAAGATTTCAAACACAAAGAGGTGCTGGTGAGAACAGAGAGGAATAGAGAGATGGTGGTGAGGATAGTGAGGAGCTTCGAACCCAGACAAAATCGGAGATTCGCTGAGTTTGAAATCATGTTTGTTTTTAACAGTCAGATTCTTGTATTAAAAATATTAAAAAAAGAAGCCAGGTGAAGGTGGTTTTTTACCGTCATTGTTGGATTAACATTTGGTATTTTGGATGTTGATTATGGACTTCTTTGTAACATAACAACTATAGATATTGAACAAATTTAAATATGGTGTTTGTGGAGGAGGGCTCTAGCGGTGTGGGTAAGGGAGGGAGTGTGAGAGGATGTAGTTCAGAGAAGGGGTTTCTGGGTCGCCCAGATAGAGAGAGAGAGAGAGAGAGAGAGAGAGGAGGATGGTCCAGTGGGTCGGTAAGAGAGAGAGACGATGTGCAAGAGTTGTAATTAAAATTTGTTTTAAATCTGGACCATAGAAACAATTAAGCGGTGAAAACCAAAACTTCGTAACTAATCCGTATATTCGTACTCTGTAATGGAGAATCCCCCTATATATATAACATTTTCTTTTGGTAAGCCCTGTTAACAGTACAAGGAAGAAGAATTGAGGCTGAAGGAAGAACAATTACAGAGAGTGTTTATATCAGATGTTTAGCCTATAACTAATGCTTAACAAACTGACTAATTACAGCTGTGACATGTGAACCACACGTGCCGACACTAACAAACTCTTAGCTAACTATTACTGTTTTCGAGCCCTACATGAAAACATATTTTAATAGTGACTGGTAGCTATTTCTGACGGAGAACCGTACTAGCAACCTCTTAAACCTTTTTACTTCTGTGGACACGAGACGTTGCACGTCACAGGCCTTGTAGCCTTAATCTGATCGTCTTCATACCGTCAGAGACCTTTTATTTATAATGCTAGGTGGCTTCTGGAGGCTTTGAAGTAACTAGCAGGCACAAGATAAACTCGCTGCTAGCATACAACGCTGGCCAACAAGAAGATGGAGGGCTATAACTTGGATGTGAGAAAAGGAGCTGGACTAGAGAGGAAGATGATCTTTTGAGGCAGTGCATTGAGAATCATGGAGAAGGAAAGTGGCACCAAGTTCCTTACAAAGCAGGTATTAATGTAAATATAACTCAGAGAGATATACGATATAGATGGTTAATAAATAGCTGGAGCTTAATTAATAGACAGTGAAGCCTTAAACTTCTCCACTTATTGCCAATTAGTTCCTTTTAATTTTGTCTTTCACCAGCTAGGCCCAATAGTCACTCTGGTGCTCCCATATTACTCACTATTTATGTTGTCTACGTGTTTAGTTCAAATTATCTCACTCGTGAGTCGAGGGGTGCTAAGACACTTATCCCACATCGGGAATTTTTGCATTATGCATGGATGCAGGGTTGTACAGGTGCAGGAAGAGCTGTAGACTAAGGTGGTTGAACTATTTGAAGCCAAATATCAAGAGAGGAGAGTTTGCAGAGGATGAAGTAGATCTAATAATTAGGCTTCACAAGCTTTTAGGAAACAGGTACCAATAAATGTCTCTTTCCTTATACCACATGGTTCTTTCATCACATTAAAAAAAAAAAAAAAAAAAAAAAAAAAAAAAAAAAAAACAACTAAAATCCCCACCGACATGCATCCCGTGCTTTGTTTTCTATATTATATCTTCTGTTGTTTATCTCAGTACGCATGCACAACCGCAAAAAAGCACTAGAAGGGGCATGTAGCCATGCATGATGTATCTTAGTCTCTATGAATCGTAAAACATAGTGATCATATATGTTAAAACATTTACAGAAGGTTTTTTTATCACAAATAGTCCTCAGGTTTGTGAAATTATAGTCTTTCGTCTTTAATGTTTTTTTTTGTGATACTAATTGTCCTTAAGGTTATCCTCTACACATCAAAATGGTCTATGTCGTCAATTTCCGTCAAATTTTCTGTTAAAATGCCGATGTGGCATATATGTGGGGCGACACATCTAATAATATAGTGCCACATAGCTTTAATAAAAGATTTAAATCCCGACCCGGTTCTTTGCTTGCCTGACCATCACCCTCAAATCTAATGAGAGAGAGAGAGAGAGGGGGGGTGGAGGGAGGTGGGGTGCCACGGTGGGGCGACAGGTTCGAAGTAAGAGGGCAAGAGAGAGTTTTTTTAAATTGTTTTTTTAAAAGTTTTAATCTTATCTTTTATTAAATATATTAATATTTATTTGAAACCACGTGGCTATATATTATTGATGTGTAGCCCACATATATGCCACATCAATCTTTTTAATAGAAAATTTGACGGAAGTTAACGGCAGGGTTTGATTTATTTTCTACTTTTTGTGTGTGTATCATAGCACAAATGTATCTATTGATTTATTTTCTCATGCTATCCGTCGAAGGTGGTCATTGATTGCTGGAAGGCTTCCAGGAAGGACAGCGAATGACGTGAAAAATTATTGGAACACTAGACTGCGGACGGATTCTCGCCTGAAAAAGGTGAAAGATAAACCCCAAGAAACAATAAAGACCATCGTAATAAGACCTCAACCCCGAAGCTTCATCAAGAGTTCAAATTGTTTGAGCAGTAAAGAACCAATTTTGGACCATATTCAAACGGTCGAGAATTTTAGTACGCCGTCACAAACATCACCATCAACAAAGAATGGAAATGATTGGTGGGAGACCTTTTTAGATGACGAGGATGCTTTTGAAAGAGCTACATGTTATGATCTCGCGTTAGAGGAAGAAGGGTTCACAAGTTTTTGGGTTCATGATATGCCACAATCGAAAAGACAGTGTACCAATATTTCAGAAGGACTAGGTAGAAGTAATTTCTCTTTTAATGGACCTTTGGAATCATTAAAGGGAGCGCGCTGCTTCAATTAAAAGCAGCTTTAAAAAGTAACCTCGAGGTTGCTTTTAAAAGCTGCTGTCAAAATACCATTACTTTTAAAATAAATAAGATATTTATTTTTACCAAATACCTTAAACTGCTTAACTTTAAAGTTAAGCATCCCAAATGGGCCTAAGTCTTTGTAATGTTGGGCATAGCTTTTTTTTCCTTTTCCTTTTTTTTTTTTTTTTTTTTTTTTTTTATGTTTGTTGATTTTGGCGATTTGTATATATCATCTAGCTTGTGTACCTTTTTTTTGTTGTTGAAAACATCTAGCTTGTGTACTACTGTTTTCCTTTTGTTGATGTTAATTTAATATTCTTTTATATGACTATACAGTGAGGATATCAACATTACTGTGGGCATGCGTAGAAAAGTCACACGAGACAGATACTATGAGAAATAAAGTACAGTGATGAGCTGAATAAAAGTCACATGTATGTTTAGGTCTCCAAACTTTACTTTTGCGATTTATTATGCATAACAACAATAGACAATCAGTGGTCTCAAGTTCGAACTCTCATGACACTTTGATAATGTGAATATGTGAAACTTCCTCCCTCTTATAGTTTAGACTATCATTTATATTCAAAAACACATAAATAAAAAGCAAACAAAATATCATAGGCAATCAATCTTGATAAATGGGATTTTCTTGATTATGAAATTTGTCCACTTGTTACACTAAGTACGAATCTCGTTAGAACTCCTCCCCATTAATTCCAGTTAAATTAATTTATATAAATTAATTTTTTTCGGCTTCCAGGAGTTATGAACAACTAAACGTGCATATCATTTTTTGTTTTAAACACATATGTCATTGATATACCCAAATTAAACAGAACATTGTGAAGTTTTTCATTTTACAGTTGCAATGCAATAGAATTATTCTATATATAACACGCAACAATAACTATAAACTCTTGTCAAAACACATTCTCCTATGTGGATGCCCGAATGTTATTGTTGTGTGAACGCCATGTATTTTCTACTACTTGTCTTTAATTTTTCGCATGTTTACAATGATGTCCACACGGTAATAACTTACGGACGTCCGCATAGGAGAAAAGTGTATATATAATATATGTCTATATATATATAGCTACAGTTTAATTAAATAGTGAAGCCCCTGCATTAGGTTTAATTATGTGGATGTGCATGCTGTAGAAAGATGTTATACAATTATGCAGTATGCATGTGCAGGATTAAAAAGATGCAGGAAGAGTTGTAGACTAAAAGTGTTTGTGAAATTGGTACTTAGGTGACGAGGGGTAAATTTAAAAGATATTCAACCAAGAAGGCAACAAACTTCACACACTCTAGACCTTGACCAAATACTATTATGACTAGTCAATTGTCATATATGAATTATACAAAACAATAATATACACAGAGCATATCAAGATGTACCTGCAAGCCTAGAGAATTACTAGTGACAACCTAGGCACTTAGAAGGACCCGTCAATCTGGGCATCCCCTGTGCTAGCAACAATATGGTGAAAGTGTGCGAAGATAGCATAATCAAGCAAACACCAAACAACAGAAAAAGATTACTAGTCAATCGCAAGAACACAAACCTAGATGACTAGTCAACTATCAAGAACACAAACCCAGAAAATTTACAGATATGGAAACTATAAATTGTTCACCCAGAAACCCACCATTGGGAAAAACTGGGGGTCATCAACCGACTAGGCAATCCACTAAGTAAAAAGATTCTTACAAAGAACACTAGCAAGCTCAAGAAATTCCTAGGTCTATTTAGGAAGATGAGCTATACCTCCTTTGTGCAATCTTCTTCTCCAACTTAGCAAAGCTTGAAGCTCAATTCTTCATGGCAATGATAGCTCCTTCTCCAGCTCATTCATCCCATGGCACTAGCTTGCAAGCTCTAACTCAGACAGAAAAGAAATTTGAATTCATGGAGAAAATGACCAATTTCTTCAAGAAACCATACTTTTGAAGAAATCAATCTTGAATATGACCTAGATATATATGATAGAGTGTTTGATCTAGCAAGATGAAGTTTTCATATTTCAAATACAGTTTTCAAAAAGAAACAATTTGGAAAACTCAAAGATGAAAAATATGAAGGTTACTCTTGAGGAAGAAGAAGAGAAAGTTTGTTATGAAACTTTCCAAAACTTGTCCCCCAAAGTGACGGCTGCCAAATGAGGAATCCTTTGACCTTTAACCCCAAAAATTCCCTAGGTCAGAATCAACACATGGCAGCAAAGAGAGAAAGGAGAATAGGACAAAATAGTTGGTTATCCAACTGGAAATCCTACAGAACAAGGATGACTAGTCATACGAGAAACAGATGACTAGTCATCATTTTATGAAATCAATTTAATGAAATGTGATGCAATGCACAATTACCTTTGTCAATTTGCTTGAACCTCCATAGGATAGTTGTTAGTTAAGAACACCTAGAGAAGCTATTCTTAATCTAAACTTGAGCTTGATAAAAACAATAAAATCCTATTACAAAATTGTCAAGGGAAGCCAAAAGAAAAACTCAAAATGCATACATTAACAGTTTGAACTACTTGAAGCCAAATATTGAGAGAGGAGACTTTATAGAGGATGAAGTAGATCTATTAATTAGGCTTCATAGCTCAACATCCACATCGTCATTATTGTACAACAATGACTACAGGGCCCATTTAGTAATGCTTTTTTCCCCAAAATTTAGACCCTATTTAGTAATGATTTTTTTGTCAAAAATAAGCTTTACCTAAAGTTAACCAGTTTAAGGTGTTTTGTAAAAATAAAATATCCTCATTATTTTAAAAGCAATGACCTCCTAACAGCAGCCTTTAGGTGCTTTCATAGAAGCAGATAAGAGCCTTTAATGATTTTTTTGTTTTTTTTTGCTTTGCTATCACCTCCACCTTCATCACCACCACCTCCACCAACACCCACCACCCACCACCACCACTACCTTCACCTCCACTGCTATCACCACCACCTTTGCGTCCATTGCTACCACCATCACCACCACCACCTCTACCACCACCGCTATCATCACCACCACCTCCACCATCACCACATGGTTAGCACATAATACATTCAACATCATGTCCATTTTAGTCATTATCCATAGTTTCAACAGTTTTATATTAAATTTACCAACGGTTTTGACGCTACTTTTTATGCTAGTAGCACTTTAAAAGAATGATGAGTCATCATCTAGTACAATGTCTCCCATTTGTGATGAGCAAAATCTTCCCGAGTCTCCCATTGAGGGAGTTAAATGGTAGATTTCCACAGCAAACAGTTGAACTTCTTATTCTTAGCTCAGCATTGGATCCTCGTGATTCCTTCAAGTCTTTCAATATTGAGTATCTATGTAAACTTGCGGAGAAATTCTATCCTAGTCATTTCCTTCCAAGTAAGTTGAAAGCTTTATAGATCAAGTTGACGTATTTTCAAAATGATATACATCATCTTCCATGCTTTAAGGAAATCACCACTCTTTCTCAGTTATGTCAACAACTGAAGGAAACAACTTTGGTACAAAACTACTATTTGTTTGACAGGTTGATAGAGTTGGTGTTAACTCTAACTTCTTCTACAGCAACAACGGAATGAGCTTTTTCATGTATGAGAATTATTAAGAATCAGAGCACCATAGCTGATGAATTCCTTGTTGATTGCATGATCCTCCCCATTGAAAGAGAGTTTGCTAATAGTATCGATAAAGCAGACCAGCAAGAATTTTATTTCCACCATCACTATGTTTAAATAATTTTATGGGAGTTTCACTAAAACACCCAAAAAAGGGGCCTGAAATTATAAAAAAAACCCAACACCCAAAACACTTTATAAACACACCCAAAACCCATCATTACACACACTCAAAACCCATTTATAAACACACCCAAAAAATATACAATTGTTGATTTTCGGTGTGTTTCTATGTTTAAATAGTGCTTGGGGTTTTTTTATAAATACATGTCTAGGATTGGGTTTATTTATAAATTTATATAATTTTATTTGAGGGCACCATTGGGGGTTGTCACGAATATTATTTCAATAATCCGAGTCGTCTATTTTCAAGTCTTCATTCATAGAATATTCCTGCAAAATAATTAGACAAATTGAAAACCATTAAGACATCTAGTTGTCACCAATAAAATAAGAGTGTTGCTAAACAAACTCTAAAATTAACTGAGTACACCTTATAATCTAAGTACACTCTAATATTTTAATTAAAATATAAAGTTAACTAAATACACCCTATTTTACTACCAAAAATACACTTGGTACACCCTAATACCAATCCTAAACTAGGCTCTTCTTTTACATGAATTCATGCCATCTTTTCAGATTTATAAATGTATTAAATTGAACTACAGACCCAAACATTGAACTTAGTATTTGGTTTCATAAGTTATATGAAGGAATTTTCATGGGCCTCAACATATTATTTGGATCTGAACCCGAAAAGCTATGAAGGCATTTCAGATGTTTGTGGCAAGTCTGTAGCATACCCACATGGTCATGGATCTCTTAAAATCATCAATGTTAAACAACCCAGAAACTGCTCCCTTTAAAACACAAATTAAAACCAATTTTCAGAGGAAGGTTACAAAACATTTGGCCCATGAAGAACAAATCAAGATAGTATAAGGCATTTGATAACAAAATCAAAATGAGATTTACCAATACTAGACGACCACGACGCCAGTATAATAGTACAACGACGAGGTTGCTGTAACAGTGGAGAAGCGGATGGTATGACGACGGTGTTAGTGTGACGATGGAGGAGACAATTTTATGAATGAGACATTGCTATGTCCAGTGGAGGAGATGACGACGGTGTTTCACAATTCAAAATATCCTTTTTGGTCATTTTTTATTAGGGTAAATTAGTAATTCAATAAACAGTTTGGTAATAGAGTGCACTTAGTTAATTTTAGGGTTCGTTTAGCAGCACTCTAAATAAATGCATACGGTGCTTGAAAAAAACCATAAAATGACAATTGTTTAATTGATGGTCAAATAATTTCGGATTTAAAAGTGATCTTTTGTATGAATAATCATTAAAGAAATATCTAAGAAAATACCCTACTCGGATCATGGAAATCCAATCCCTCAATTTCATATCATCATTTGATGATAACCGTACTAATCCAGCAAATCGTGGTCCCAAAATTTGCAAATAGTACTCAAAACTTACTTCTAGTGCTTAAATGAACTCAATAGTGGTCCCATTCTTTTTGAATATGAAATCTTGGCCCCTTGCTTTTTTTGTATACAAGATCGATTTTGAAAACGATTGAATAAAGATAATTATTAGTATTACTGCTGAATTCCACTTTTCCAGACAATGATATTGTACATCACCTAGGCAGTTACAAGATCGATTTGTGCTTGATTCGTTTTCTCATATAAGATACATTGTAACGTCAAGTTGTTTGGTTTCTTCCAGTAAGGCATCTGTCTCACTCACTGATAGCGCTTTGTAATGGATGTGGGAGGGTTGGCAGTTGTAAAAAGCTTCTTTTTTTAATTTTTTAAAATAGTTATTTACACTAACATCTCCTGAGATTTTTGGGTTTCTCACAAAATTTCCTGAAATTTTTCAAATTACACGAACACTCCAGTTTGTTTTCGTTTGATTTTTCATCCAATTAAGATTGATGATTTTATAAAAAAAAATTCTTCAAATGACAAAGTTGGTCTTTGAGATAAGATTGCATATACATTAATTGAGGTTAATTTTTATTTGTATAAGTTTTTTTCATTGAAATTATCAAGTTTTGGACGAACAATCAACGAAAAAGGGGTTTTGTGAAAACACACTGAAACCTCAAGGGGTGTTTGTGTAATTTTTGAGACATGAGGTAGATTTGTGAAAACCCAAAAACCTAAGGGGGTGTTAGTGTAAATATTTTTTTTTTTTTTTTTTTTTTTTTTTTGTTAGTTTTCTGCTACAGTTATTACAATCACATAGCACAGGTTACAAATTCTTTTCACTTAACCTTCCTTTAATTTTATGTTGAAATTTTATCATTTCATGAAGAATACTTCTAAACAATTAAACCTCATGAATATGTCACAATATATTCTCTTAATTAACTTTGTCATTTGAAGAATTTTGTTTTTATGACAACACCAATTGTTAGATAAAAAATTAACATATGGAGTTTGGTGAAATCAATTTGAAACCTTTAGAGAGTGTGAGTGTAAATTTTGAATCCTCCAGAGGTTTTGGGACCCAAAACCTCAAATAAAACAAATATCTATTTGACATCAAAGAAAGGATCTGTGACATACAAACTTGTGTTTGTTTCGTTACAACAGAAATGAATCTTTAAAAGAAGCACTTAGGATTCTAAAATTTTGGAATCAATTGGCACTTTTGCTGATATTTTTGAGGCTGTGGCTTCAATGTTGTTGAAAGCTGACATAGAGCGCTTTGCTTGTTGTGTGTGGAATGTGTGGAAACTACGTAACGACTCTTTGCATGGAAAACAGATTACACGGTTGGATAATATGGTGGAAAACATGATGGAGATGTTGGCGGTGTTCAAATCTTGTGAGGAGGGGTCCAAGCTCCCCTTCGTACCTCAATGGGTCCATTGGTTGAAACCACAGGTAAATACTTTTATTCGTAACAGTGATGGGGCTGTGGGTCGTGAGCAAAGTGGTCGGGGTCTGGGGGGATGCTGTCGTGATCATGACGGAAACTTTATCTATGGGTTTGCTTCTGGCAGTCCACCTGGTCTAGATGTTTTGGGCACTGAGTTGGCAGTTGTCCGAGAAGGTTTATTGATGATGGGTACATGGGTTTTACTCTGTTTACCATTGGTCTTTATTCTCAAGAAGTTGTTTCTATTCTCAAAGATGGTTTGGATTGGTGGAGTAATATTGGCAATGTGGTGGAGGATGTTCGTCTGTTAATGGTTGAACGAGAGGTGGGTGGAGTGTTTTATCAACATCGAAAAGGCAATGGGGTGGCACATGGCCTAGCCCAGCATGGATTGAGAGTGAGATCTCGACTTTTCTAGACAGACCGTGCTCCCCCATGGCAAAGCATTCTGTTAGATAAGGATAGAACTATGGTGTATATTTTGTTTGCATTATTGAGGTGCAGTGGTACTCTTTTTCTTCATTGGATTTTCCTCCATTGGGGGTTTTTGATTGCAAGATTTTAATGAGGCCACATTAACGCCCTCCGTTCGTCTGTAAACTTTTATTGTTTGTTTAGTATTAGTTATGAAATGAAATTTTTCTATTTGATCCAAAAACAACAGAAAGAGTAGCTTTTCTGAACCTTTAACCTCAAGTGTTAAACAATATAATTACCATGCAAAACAAAAGAAATTAACATTAATAATCAGATTTCCACCTAATTGCACATCGATCCAAACGCTATCCCTCTATCTCTCCAATTAAATTATGTAGCTTCCTCTTGTTCTTGATGGGCTTAAATTCTATGTTTGCTAGTGTAGTTTCCACCAATGTCCCATCTAAACTACAAATCAATCGGTCGTGTTTGAGCTTTTTGAATAAGGACATATCTTGTTTGAGCTTTTTGAATATTATCTTTTCACTTCCTGCAAATTATTATTTTCCTCTTTCAACTTAATCATATATCGTCCAATATTATATTTACTAAGTGGTTAAGAATATTTACTCATACACAAGTCCTTACTTCGAATCCCCCCTCTCCCAATATTTATGACTCTGGTTAACACTCCACCAACTTTAGCTCAAGTAAGTATTACAATAATTTCAGGAAACAATGTTAGGTGTTTTAGTTTAGTGGTTTGGTAATTGTCACGCGAATCTTTGTTTTCATTTTCATAAACCAGACACAGAGAATTACAAACTAACACTTCAAAAGTAAGGCAGCCTGTTGGGAGCATGCAGACAAAAAATCAAAAGCAGGATTCCAGGTGGGTAAAGATTTGTGTGTAGTAACAAGTTAGACGATGCTGCATTCATGTTCTTACAATGTGTTTTGACTAGTAGACAATTTATGCGGTGGAAAACTGACTTTTCTGCTCATGTGGAAATTGCAGCTTTCTACATATAACTTTTATTTTTGTTCGTAATACATATATATATCTCCCTTATTATAGCTTTAGATTTTGGCCCAAAATTATATGTTAAAAAATTCTTGAAATAGATTATGTGTTATAATATATATCGTATTGCTATGAAAACCTAGACTTTGTAGGTCCGCCACTGCCTTTTAGGGTCCTCAAAAAATATTTTTTTCAACGATCGAAACCATCTATTTTTTAAGTCTATATTAATAGATCATCCTTGCAAAAAATTAGACAAATTGGAAACCGTTTCAATATCCAATTGTGTCCTACAAAATCAATGAACACGGTGCTTTAAGAAAGTATTAAAATTTCAATAATTCAATTGAGTGGTCAAATCATATCGGATTCAAGTGATTTTTTTGTAGAGATGATATTTGAATGAATATCTACAAAGTAGACAGTGCGGATTAGTGAAAACGAAGTGGGCCCTACAAGAGGTGTCCCTCAATTGAAGCTCTATATATATATATATATGTGTGTGTGTGTGTGTGTGTGTGAGTGTGTGTGTGTGTGTGTGTGTGTGTGTGTGTGTGTGAGTGTGAGTGTGTGCGTGTGTGCGTGAGTTATTTACACTAACATTCCCTAAAGTTTTTGGCTTTTTCACAAAATTCCTTGAGGTTTAAGAAATTACACGAACACCCCCCTGAGGTTTTAAATTGTTTTCACAAAATTCATTTTCATTAATTTTTCAACCAAAGATTGATGGATTTTATACAAAAAAATTCTCCAAATGACAAAGTTGACCTTTGTGATTGGATTGCAGATACTTTATTGAGGTTAATTTTCTCATTTGCATAAGTTTTTTTTCAATGAAATCATCAATTTTTGGACAAACAATCAACGAAATAGGGATTTGTGAAAACAAACTTAAATCTCAGGGGGTGTTTGTGTGATGTTTGAGACCTGAGGGGAGTTTTGTGAAAACACAAGAAACCTCAGGGGGGGTGTTATTGTAAATAGAAATATATTTAATAGTTTGACTGGTAGCTAACTTATGACTGAGAATTATTAACTGTTGCAATCTTTTAAACTTCGCCACTTTTTGCTTCTGTGGATATGAGGCATGCACGTCACTGGCCTGGTAAGGTTTAATTTGATGGTCTAAATGCCGTGGGAGACCCCTTATTTATGGCTTCTGGACGCTTGAAGTAACTAGCAGTCACAAAATAAGCTGGCTGCAAGCATACAACGCTGGCTAAAAGAAAACATGGAGGGTTATGACTTGGGTGTGAGAAAAAGGAGCATACACGTGGATCATGACTCATGCGAGAGTGAATGACGAAATTTCGCGTGCTCTGAATCGGATCTTTTCTTAATAAGGCATTGCATTGGGCCGAGAATTTATTTGGGCCCAACCCTGGATATTTTGGGCCTCAACACCATATAAAAGAAAACTTTAAAACAAACATCTAGCCCAATACAAACACAAAGGAAGAACCCTAATATGGGAAGTTACAGCCGCCACTTTCCCCTTGCCGCGCCGCCGTTGCATATCAGGGGCAAGGGATGTAGAGGTAAGAAGTGTAGATTGAAGAACAACATTTATGGGTGGGGAAGAAAGAGGAGAGTGAAAGTGCATATATGGGTTTTTCCAAATTTGGGCATAATTAGGGAAATTTAAGGTGAGTTTGAAAAGAAAAAAGTAGAGAAAGGCAAACATAAGGAAATGGGAAGAGGAGAACATGGGGGAGATGTAATAGATAGATGGGGTGTTTGGAGACACAAAGAGTCAGAGATGAGGGAGATCAGAGGGATGAGAATGAGTTGGATAAGAGATTCAGAGAGATAAAGAGCAAAAACAAGCAAACAGAAAAGTAACATAAACTCTCACAGATGAGAGAGAAGACTCTCACAAAGGAGAGAGAGAGAGAGAGAGAGAGAGAGAGAGAGAGAAAATAGGAGAAGGAAGAAGTAGGAAGGAGGAAGTGGGAAGGAGGAGAGAAGAGGGGAGGAGGAACAAAGGCCTCCTCCCCCAAAGCAGCGCTGCAAGTGTTTTCAAAGGAGGGGCTATGTATCTTAGTCTCTGTGAATCGTAAAACATAGTGATCATATATGTTAGAACAATTTTTTTTATATCACAAATGGTCTTGAGGTTTGTGAAATTATCGTTCTCCTTTAAAAAAAAAAAAATTTAAAGTTTTTTTTTTTTTTTTTTTTTTTTTTTTTTTTATATGTGTCCTTAAGGTTATCCTTCACACATCAAAATGGTCTCTGTCGTCAGTTTTCGTCAAATTTTCTGTTAAAATGCTGATGTGGCATATATATGGGGCTACACATCTAATAATATAGTGCCACGTAGCTTTAATAAAAGATTTAATATATTTAAAAATTAAATTAATTTTTTCTAGAAAAAGAAAAAGAAAACTAAAACTTGAATTTAAATTTAAATATAAAAAAACATGTCGCCAGCCCTCCCCTTCTGTCTTCTTCTCTACCGTCTTTTCCCTCTGTTCTCTCCCCTCTCCCTCTCCCTCTCCCTCAAATTAATTGTACATTTGTTACCATTTCTTATTACTGCAGCTGCATGATAGGAATTTTTAGTACGTGCGCAAACAGGGTTAAAATCACTGAAAATACTTGCAAGAATACAAGGTAATTGTAGTATAAATGCTCATGCAAGGTCGTTGTCCCCAAAGATTGTTTGACTAATCTGTAATTAAACTAACTCTTAATTAATAACTAAAATAGATTTTATCAAAGATTTGAAGTTTATGAATTTGAAAGGATTAAACTAACAGTAAAAGAAATCTGAAAGTTGGGAAATAAAAACAGCAAAGAAGAAAAACGATTTCTTTTTAAAGACTAACAATTTAGAGAAAACTAGGGTTTAGCCAACACCGTCGCAATCCTATGCAATTCTATCAATTACTTATGAATTTCCACATATATGCTTTGAAGGTTAGGTTTTCCTAATACATATTTTCCTTGTGATGTTCAAGCGAAAACGTATATCTAACATGCAATCCGTCTGTGATGTTCAGATCAAATATAAACATGCAAGACTCATTAAGTTTTGTGAAAACCCTTTGAAAAACCATGCAACCCTTAAGAGCGTGATGTTCGCCTTAAGTGAACTTACAATTACTAATCACAAGAAGCCCTCCTCAATTTCAGGGTGATGTTCCAACAGAAATTGCATCAAATTACTTGTCTACATATCCTAATGGTGATCAGTCATTAAAATAGATAGATAGTTTTAAACACAGTGATTAATAATTCAAAGCAAACATGCAACCATTCATAAGCAAATTAATAAAACTACATATTCATGCTAGGCTTACGGCCTCGACCTAGCAAAAGGAATTAGTTACACATAATCATAATTGAAATCCAAGAAAATATCATTCGAATGAGTAAGAATGAAAACACCTGAAAGTAGCGAAAATCCAAAACCCAAGCAATTGCTCCCAAAGCCAAAAAGAAGTTCTAAAAGGAGATCCCCAAAGTTCTGTGAAAAGGAGCTTAAATACCTCCTAAAACCTAGCTACCCAATCCCCACAAGAAAACTAAGTTAAAGTAAAGTAAGACTAGGAAATAAAGTCCAAATTGGATTAGGAGAATCTGCCCATAATCTGTCCAGCCACGTTTTAGTCTCAAATCTCCCCCAAATCTGGCCCAAGTTAGCTCGTTTTAAAGATAAAATATTCTGAACACTTCTCCAGAAGGCCACGAACCCATCCGAGGTCATCTTGGGCTCCAAAAACGCAATAAAAGCCCAAAACGTCACTATTCCAGCATAGCGCACTGCTCCTTCATTTATTCGCCAGGAAATCATCGCTTGGTGGAAAAAGTCTGATATTTTGATACGATCAAGCTAAGTGACTCACGTACGTCCTCCAACTGGAATTACTCCAAAATTCGTCCATTTGATTATGTTTTGCTCCAGAGAGAATTGAAAATCCTATATTGGAAATATAATTCAAAGTATCAAAATTCTTCCAAAATATTAACCAAAATATACTAAGAATGAGGTTAAATATATAATATAAAATCGACTCATCACTGCACAGTTGAGCCCAACATACAAGATTTCATAGTTAGTATCTACAGTTCATGTCGAGTACCTGCACCTAGGTTAATGAATCACATGCCCAACTCATGTGCAGCAATAGGTAAACACCAGTTCAACTTCTACCATCACAGCAACTACAAACCATTTCAAGTTCATAACAAAGATTCATAACCACCATTCCAGATTTGGACCCCTATGCCTTCCCCAACCATTGAAACCGATTATGTTCTTGCATCAAATACCAACCCGGTTCTTTGCTTGCCTGACCATCACCCCCGTATCTGATGTGAGAGAGAGAGAGAGAGAGAGAGAGAGAGAGAGAGGGTGCAGGGAGGTGGGGTGCCACGGTGGGGCGACAAGTTAGAAGGAAGAGGCGAGAGAAAAAAAGTTACTAGCATTTCCCTTGTCTTATTGCTTTGATTTTCTACATATTTTTCCTATCTTTTCTCTCTTCATTTCTCTTATCTTTTTCTTCCTCCCTTTTCTTTCACTCAGTAGTAAACAAAATTCCTCCTTTTAGATTTCCATGTTAATTACTAAAATGTGCCCTATGTGTACCATTGATCAAATTGACCTTTATTTGAATATATGATAAGAATTGACAGTCTAATCATATTACATATTACATATTAGGTGACATGATTATTTTAAAAATACACATTAATTGAAAAAAAAAACAATTTATACAAGCGATATTGGAGTAGAGGGGGATCGAACCTAGAACCTCAAGTGAAAAGATAAATACTCTTAACCAATTGAACTACAACTCCCTTACAAAATAAGCATTTAGTTGGTGGAAGCTTTTTTAGTTATTGTTCCGTAAAGAAAGCTTGGCTTGGTACTATATAGAAGTAAGTTTACCTTGAAGGAATTTTGGAGAGATATGTTAGGCTCGTGTGCCTATGTGTGATAGTTAAGCCACGTGTCTTTAGTTAGTTTATTTAAGTAGTAGTAAGGCTGTTAACTAAGCATCTGGTTAAGTGTTAAGCTTTGATGAGAGACAATTAATTGATGGTTTCTCTCATTTTCTTGGCTTTGATTATTATCTTTGTTCTTTCTCTCATCACCACCATAAATATTGTTATCAATCAATTTTTGTCTCGTTCTTTACTGTTGAGATAGGTAAACTACGTACGCAGGCCAATAATTGAGCAAATAATGCTAGGTGTACTTCTGACTAATTTTTTGTCGCCCCAATTTCGGGTTTTTTTCTAATTACAAACTGACATTGAGGGAAGCGTGTTGGGAGGAGCCAGTCGAACACTCTAAAGCAGGATTCAAGAGATAAGTGTAGTAAAAGGTTACACGATGCTGCATTCATATTCGTAGAATATGTGCTTCGACAATTAGAGAATTTTATGCCCTGGAAAATTCACTTTCCTGCTCACCTAGAAATTTCAGCTATACGCTACTAAAAAACTGGTCAGAGACGACGAGCATAAATAGGACACAAAGAGATGGCGGTGATTGGAGGTGGATTTTTTCAATTCCTCCCTAAATTTTAGCTAAAGAGGTGGTTTAAGGAGCCTATTATAGATGCTCTTATCCTCCCACAGAGAAGGTTTCAAACCCAAAGAGGTGCTGGTGAGGACAGAGAGGAACAGAGAGATGGCGGTGAGGATAGTGAGGAGCTTCGAACCCAGACAAAAATCGGAGATTCGCTGAGTTTGAAATCATGTTTGTTTTTTACAGTCAGATTCTTGAAAAAAAAGAAAAAAAAAAGCCAGGTGAAGGTGGTTTTTTACCATCGTTGTTGGATTAACATTTGGTATTTTGGATGTTGATTATGGACTTCTTTGTAACATAACAGCTATAGATATTGAACAAATTTAAATATGGTGTTTGTGGAGGAGGGCTCTTGGGGTGTGGGTAAGGGAGGGAGTGTGAGAGGATGTAGTTCAGAGAAGGGGTTTTGGGTCGAGAGAGTCGTTAAGAGAGAGAAACGATGAGCAAGAGTTGTAATTAAAATTTGTTTTAAATCTGGACCATAGAAACAATTATACTGTGAAAACCAAAACTTCGTAACTAATCCGTATATTCGTACTCCGTAACGGAGAATAACCCTAACAAACTAACTAATTACAGCTGTGACATGTGAACCATACGTGCCAACACTAACAAACTCTTAGCTAACTGTCACTGTTATCAGGTCCTACATGAAAACATATTTCAATTGTGACTGGTATAGCTAATTTCTGATGGAGAACCGTACGTAGCAACCTCTTCAACTTTTTTACTTCTGTGGACACGAGACATTGCACGTCACTGGCCTTGTAGCCTTAATCTGATCATCTTCATACCGTCAGAGACCTTTTATTTATAATGCTAGGTGGCTTCTGGAGGCTTTGAAGTAACTAGCAGGCACAAGATAAACTAGCTGCTAGCATACAAAGCTGGACAACAAGAAGATGGAGGGCTATAACTTGGATGTCAGAAAAGGAGCTTGGACTAGAGAGGAAGATGATCTTTTGAAGCAGTGCATTGAGAATCATGGAGAAGGAAAGTGGCACCAAGTTCCTTACAAAGCAGGTATTAACGTAATATAACTCAGAGAGATATATGATATAGATGGTTAATAAATAGCTAGAGCTTAATTAATAGGCAGTGAAGCCTTAAATTAGTGTGTTTACAAGGCCTTAAACTTCTCCACTTATTGCCAATTGGTTGCTTTTAATTTTGTCTTTCACCGGCTAGGCCTAATAGTCACTAGTGCTCTCATATTTATGTTGTCTACGTGTTTAGCTCAAATGATATCACTCGTGAGCCGAGGGGTGCTAAGAGACTTATACCACATCGGGAATTTTTTGGATTATGCGTGGATGCAGGGTTGAACAGGTGCAGGAAGAGCTGTAGACTAAGGTGGTTGAACTATTTGAAGCCAAATATCAAGAGAGGAGAGTTTGCAGAGGATGAAGTAGATCTAATAATTAGGCTTCACAGGCTTTTAGGAAACAGGTACCAATAAATGTCTCTTTCCTTATCCCACATGGTTCTTTCATCACGTACCATTAAAAAAAAACTAAAATCCAAAATCGCTGACATGCATCTCGTGCTTTGTTGGGTTTCTCCAATATAGGTCCCTACAATTTCTATTTCCTAGACATATACCCATCATTTTATAAATCTATGTGTAAAACTCAATTTCAAACTTAAATGACCAGTAAGTTATAAGAGGTCGTAGTATTCCTATGTTTTTACATCCTTGCCATTAGACTTCATATTTTATTTATAATTTATTCCAAGCATTTCATTAACTGCCATAATTGTAATTAAAACTCCCTATTAATAGCATATCAATCACCCCATTTCTTTTGGTTGCCATTCCCTCTAACATATGGCCCCTTAAAATTGCAAATAAAAAAAAATGTAAATTACATATCCAATAATGTACATATGAAAATATAAATATAAATATATAAGTATAAAAATATAGGTATATTATTTACCAAAAAAAATTAACAAAATGGGTCAATTACTTTGTAATTGAAATTTCCGTATATTTTCATAAATTAAAAATAGGTACCTAATAATTTATAGAAAATAGGTACGTTGTATAATTGAAATTTATGCACATTTTTTATAAATTAAAAATAGGTACATTATTTAGAAGAAAAAAATAGGTTCATTATACGAGGTAAATTGTTTTACTAGGTATACATTATTAGAGAAAAAAAAGTACATTGTTTAGAGAAAAAAATAGGTTCATTATACTAGGTAAATTGTTTTACTAGGTACATTATTAAGAAAAAAATAGGTACTTTATTTTGAGAGAAAAAATAGGTACATTATTTTGAGAGAAATACATTATTTTGAAAGAAAAATAGGTACATTATTTGGAGAGAAAAATAGTACATTATTTTGAGAGAAAAAATAGGTACATTATTTTGAGAGAAAAAACAGGTACATTATTTTGAGAGAAAAAATAGGTACATTATTTTGAGAGAAAAAATAGGTACATTATTTAGAAAAAAAAATAGGTACATTATTAAAGAAAAAAATTTTAAAATGTTTTTTTATAGTTTTAATCTTATCTTTTTTAAATATATTAACATTTTATTTAAAACCACGTTGTTATATATTATTGAATGTGTGGCCCACATATATGTCATATTATCTTTTTAACATAAAATTTGACGGAAGTTGACGGCAGGGTTGATTTATTTTCTACTTTTTTTGTGTGTGCATCATAGCACAAATGTATTGATTTATTTTCTTATGCTATCTGTCGAAGGTGGTCATTGATTGCTGGAAGGCTTCCAGGAAGGACAGCGAATCATGTGAAAAATTATTGGAACACTCGATTGCGAACGGATTCTTGCCTGAAAAAGGTGAAAGATAAACCCCAAGAAACAATAAAGACCATCGTAATAAGACCTCAACCCCGAAGCTTCATCAAGAGTTCAAATTGTTTGAGCAGTAAAGAACCAATTTTGGACAATATTCAAACAATCGAGAACATTAGTACGCCGTCACAAACATCACCATCAGAAAAGAATGGAAATGATTGGTGGAAAACCTTTTTAGATGACGATGCTTTTGAAAGAGCTACATGCTATGGTCTAGCGTTAGAGGAAGAAGAGTTCACAAATTTTTGGGTTGATGATATGCCACAATCGAAAAGACAGTGTACCAATGTTTTAGAAGAAGCTAGGTAGAGGTGATTTCTCTTTTAACGTGGACTTTTGGAATCATTAAAGGGAGCGCACTGCTTCAATTGCAAGCATCTTTAAAAAACAACTCAGAGGAGGTTGCTTTTTAAAGCTGTGGTCAAAAGACCATTACTTTTAAAATAAGCAAATATTTTATTTTTACCAAACACCTTAAACTGCTTAACTTTAAAGTTAAGCAGATTTTTGATGAAAAAAAGAAACCCCAAACGGGCCCAAGTCTTTGTACTGTTGGGCATAGCTTTTTCCTTTTCCTTTTTAAAAAAAAAAAAAAAAAAAAAAAAAAAAAAAAATGAATGTGTGACTTTGGCATTGTATATATCATCTAGCTTCTGTACTTTTTTTGTTGTTGAAAACATCTAGCTTTTGTATTACTGTTTTCCTTTTGTTGATGTTACTTTAATATTCTTTTATCTGTCACATGAGACAGATGCTATGAGAAATAAAGCATAGTGATGAGCTGAATAAAAGTCACATGTATGTTTAGGTCTCCAAATTATACTTTTGCGATTTATTATGCATAACAACATTTGGTAATCAGTGGTTTCATGTTCGAACTCCCATAACACTCTGATAATGTGAATATGTGAAATCTCTTCCTTCTTATAGTTTAGACTATCGTTTATACTAAAAAAAAAACATAAACAAAAACCAAACAAAATATTATATAGGCAATCAATCTTGATAAACGGGATTTTCTTGAGTATGAAATTGTAGTCCACTTGTTACACTAAGTATGAATCTCGTTAGAACTCCTTCCCATTAATTCCAATTAAATTAATTGATATAAATTAAATTTTTTGGGCTTCCAGGAGTTGTGAACAACTAAACGTACATGTCATTTTTGTTTTAAACACATATGTCATTGATATACCCAAATTAAGCAGAACATTGTGAAGTTTTTCATTTTACAGTTGCAATGCGCAATAGAATTGTTCATTATATAACACACACCAATGACTATAAACTCTTGTCAAAACACATTCTTCTATGCGGATGCCCGAACATTAATATTGTGTGAACGCCATGTATTTTCTACTACTTCTCTTTGATTTTTCGGATGTTTACAACGGCGTCTGCACTGTAATAACTTATGGACGTCCACATAGGAGAAAAATTGTATATATAATATATGTGTATAGCTACAGCTTAATTAAGTAGTGAAGCCCCTGCATTATGTTTAATTATGTGGATGTGCATGCTGTAGAAAGACGTTATACAATTTTGCATTATGCATGTGTGCAGGATTAAAAAGGTGCCGGAAGAGCTGTGGACTAAGGTGTTTGAACTACTTGAAACCAAATATTCAGGAGACTTTACAGAGGATGAAGTAGATCTATTAATTAGGCTTCATAGCTCAACATCCACATCGTCATTATTGTACGGCAATGACTACTTTAGGCCCCATTTGGTATGCTTTTTTCCCTCAAAATTTAGGCCCCATTTGATAATGCTTTTTGTTCAAAAATATACTTTACTTTAAAATTGGCCAATTTAAGGTGTTTGGTAAAAATAAATATCTTCATTATTTTAAAAGCAATGACCTCCTAACAGCAGCCTTTAAGTGCTTTCATAAGAAGCATATCAGAGCTTTTAATGATTTTTTTTTATTTTTTTTATTTTTTGCTATCCTTCATCACCACCACCACTACCTTCACCTCAACTGCTACCACCACTACATTCGCCTCCCCTGCTACCACCATCACCACCACCAACACCCACCACCCACCACCCACCACCCACCACCCACCACCCACCACCACCTTCACCTCCACTGCTACCACCACTACCTTTGCGTCCACTGCTACCACCATCACCACCACCACCTCTACCACCACCGCTATCATCACCACCACCTCCACCACCGCCACCACATGGTTAGCATATAATACATTCAACTTCATGTCCATTTTAGTCATTATCCACAGTTTCAACAGTTTTATATTAAAATTTACTAAACGGTTTTGACGCTACTTTTTATACTAACAGCACTTTAAAATGAATGATGAGTCATCATCTAGTACAATGTCTTCCATTTGTGATGAGCAAAATCTACCCAAGTCTCCCATTGAGGGGGTTAAATGTTAGATTTCCACAGCAAACAGTTGAACTTCTTACTCTTAACTCAGCATTGGATCCTCATGATTCCTTCAAGTCTTTCAATATTGAGCATCTATGTAAACTTGCTGAGAAATTCTATCATGCTGATTTCCTTCCAAGTAAGTTGAAATCTTTATAGATCAAGTTGTAGGTTTTTTCAAAATGATATACATCGCCTTCCATGCTTTAAGGAAATCACCACACTTTCTCAGTTATGTCAACAATTGGTGGAAAAAACTTTGGTATAAAATTACTTTTTGTTTGACAGTTTGATTGAGTTGGTGTTGACTCTTCCTTCTTCTACAACAACAACGGAATGAGCTTTTTCATATATGAGAATTATTAAGAATCAGAGCACAATAGCTCATGAATTCCTTGTTGATTGTAAGAATCAGAGCACCATAGCTGATGAATTCCTTGCTGATTACGTGATCCTCCACATTGAAAGAGAGTTTGCTAATAGTATCGATAAAGCATACCAACACAAATTTTAGACCAGAATGAATTTTCTTTCCACGATCATCGTGTTTAAATAATTTTATTTGAGGGCACCATTGGGGTCTGTCACAAATATTATTAAATAATTTGAGTCGTCTTTTTTTTCAAGTCTTCATTCATAGAATATTCTAGCAAAATAATTAGACAAATTGAAAACCATTAAGACATCTAGTTGTCACCTAGGCAGTTACAAGATTGATTTGTGCTTGATTCGTTTTCTCATATAAGATACACTGTAATGTCAAGCTGTTTGTTTTCTTCCAGTAAGGCATCTGTCTCACTAACAGTGCTTTGTAATGGATGTGGGAGGGTTGGCAGTTGTAAAATCTTTTTTTTTTTTTTTTTTTTTTTATTTATTTATACTTACACAACTCCTGAGGTTTTTAGTTTTCTCACAAAATCCCCTGAAGTTTTTCAAATTACACGAACACCCCCTCAAGTTTCAGTTTGTTTTCGCATAACCCATTTTAGTTGATTTTTCGTCCAAAGATAGATGATTTTATACAAAAATAATAAATATTCAAATGACAAAGTTGGTCGTTGAGATTAGATTGCTTAATTGAGGTTAATTTTATATTTGTATAAGTTTTTTTTCAATGAAATTATCAATTTTTTGGACGAACAATCAACAGAAAGGGGTTTTGTGAAAACACACTAAAACCTCAGGGGGTGTTTGTGTCATTTTTGAGACATAAGGAAGATTTGTGAAAACACCAAAAACCTGAGGGGATGTTAGAATAAATAACTTCTCATTTTTTTCTGCTAGAGTTATTTACAATGACATCACCAGCGAGGTTACAAATTCTTTTCACTAACCCCTTCCTTTAATTTAATGTTGAAAATTTTATCATTTCATAAAGAATACTTCTTTAAAATGACAAAATTAATTTAAACAATTAGACTTCATGAATGTATGTGCAATCTAATCTCTTAATTAACTTTGTCATTCGAAGAATTTTATTTTTATGACAGCACCAATTGTTAGATGAAAAATTAACACATGGAGTTTTGTGAAATCAATTTGAAACCTCTAGAGAGTGTGAGTGTAAATTTTGAAACCTTTAGAAGTTTTGGGACCCAAAACCTCAAATGGAATAAATATCTATTTGACATCAAAGAAAAGGATCCGTAACATACAAACTTGTTTTTGTTTCGTTACAATAGAAAAGAAGCTTTAAGAGAAGCACTTAGGATTCTAAAATTTTGGAATCAATTAGACAAACCCTCGCAATTTTTTTCATCATTAGTTAAACTGTTTTTTCTTTTTCCATAATAAAAGTATCCTTAAATAACGAAAGAGTAGCTTTTCTGAACCTTTAACCTCAAGTTTAAACAATATAATTACCATGCAAAACCAAAGAAATTAACATTAATAATCAGATTTTCCACCTAATTGCACATCGATCCAAACGCTATCCCTCTATCCCTCCAATTAAATTATGTAGCTTCCTCTTGTTCTTCATGGGCATAAATTCTATGTTTGCTAGTGTAGTTTCCACCAATGCCCCGTCTAAACTACAAATCAATCGGTCGTGTTTGAGCTTTTTGAATAAGGACATATCTTGTTTGAGCTTTTTGAATATTATCTTTTTACTTCCTATAAATTATTGTTTTCCTCTTTCAACTTAATCATATATCGTCCAATATTATTCTTGTTGAAGTCCTCCTCATTTTTTTTTTTTTTTTTTTTTTTTTTTTTTTTTTTTTTTTTTTTACTTTTAATAAAAAAGCGCTTAGTATATTGTTAAGTGGAACATTTACTCATACACAAGTCCTTGATTCGATTCCCCCTCTCCCAATATTTACGACTCTGGTTAACACTCCACCAACTTTAGCTCAAGTAAGTATTACAATAATTTGAGGAAACAATGTTAGGTGTTTTAGTTTAGTGGTTTGGTACTTTAATTGTCACGCGAATCTTTGTTTTCATTTTCATAAACCAGACACAAAAAATTACAAACTAACACTTCAAAAGTAAGGCAGCCTGTTGGGTTGGGAGCATGCAGACAAAAAAATCAAGAGCAGGATTCTAGGTGGGTAAAGATGCGTGTGTATAGTAACAATTTACACGATGCTGCATTCTTATTCTTACAACGTGTTTTGACAATTAGACAATTTTGTGCCATGGAAAACTGACTTTTCTGCTCATGTGGAAATTGCAGCTTTCTACATATAACTTTTATTTTTGTTCGTAATACATATAACTCTTATATATATATATACACAGTCCGCTTCTATTGAGGGATCCATCAGATAATTTTATTTGAGGGACACCCTTTAGGGTACCCTACAATTTTTTTTTCTAATGATCCAAACCATCTATTTTTTAGGTCTTCGTTCATAGATCATCTTTACAAAAAATTAGACAAATCGGAAACCGTTTCGACATCCAATTGTGTCCTACAAAATCAATGAACACGGTGCTTCAAGAAAATACTAAAATTTCAATAACTCAATTGAATAGTAAAATGATATCGGATTCAAGTGATTTTGTGAAGCGATGATCTTTGAATGTGTATCTACAAAATAGACGGTTTGGATTAGTGAAATACAATCCGAAGTGGGCCCTAAAAGGGGTGTCCCTCAAATAAGCTTATTTGAGGGATCCCTCAATGGAAGCTCTCTGTATATGTACCCACTCCGGATTGTATTTCACTAATTCAAACCGTCTATTTTGTAGATACACGTTCAAAGATCATCTCTACAAAAAATCACTTGAATCCGATATCATTTGACCATTCAATTGAGTTATTGAAATTTTAGTACTTTCTTAAAGCACCGTGTTCATTGATTTTGTAGGACACAATTGGATGTCGAAACGGTTTCCGATTTGTCTAATTTTTTGTAAGGATGATCTATGAATGAAGACCTAAAAATAGATGGTTTGGATCATTGGGAAAAAAATTGTAGGATCCCCTAAAGGGTGTCCCTCAAATAAAATTATTTGAGGGATCCCTCAATAGAAGGGGACTGTATATATATATATATATATATATATCCCTTTCTATTAAGGGATTCTTTAAATAATTTTATTTGAGGGACACCTTTAAGAGTCCCCTAAAATATTTTGTCAACAATTGAATCATCTATTTTTTAAGTATATATTCATAGATCATTCTTGTAAAAAATTAAACAAATCGGAAACCGTTTCGATATCCAATTGTGTCCTACAAAATCAATGAACACTGTGCTTCAAGAAAGTACTAAAATTTCAATAATTCAATTGAGTGGTCAAATGATATCGGATTCAAGTGATTTTTTGTAGAGATGATCTGAATGATATCACAAAGTAGATGGTTTGGATTAGTGAAATACAATACGGAATGGGCCCTACAAGGAGTGTTTATTTGAGGATCCCTCAATGGAAGCTCTATGTGTGTGTGTGTGTGTGTGTGTGTGTGTGTGTGTGTGTTTTCACAAAATTCCTTGAGGTTTAAGAAATTATACGAACACCCTCTAAGGTTTTAAATTGTTTTCACAAAATTCATTTTCAACCAAAGATTGATGATTTTAAAAAAAAAAAAAAAAAAAAAAAAAAAAAAAAAAAAATTCCCACAAATGACAACATTTGACATTTGGAGATTGGATTATATTTCATTGAGGTTAATTTTTTCATTCGCATAAGTTTTTTTTCCAATGAAATCATCAATTTTTGGACAAACAATCAACGAAAAGAGGTTTTGTAAAAACAAACTTAAATCTCATGGAGTGTTCGTGTAATTTTTGAGAGCTGAGGGTAATTTTGTGAAAACACAAGAATCCTCAAGGGGTATTAGTGTAAATACAAATATATTCTAATAATTTGACTGGTAGCTAATTCACAACTGAGAATAACTGTTGCAATCCTTTAAACTTCGTCACTTTTTGCTTCTGTGGATATGAAAATACCTGTAGGATGACTAAAAATGCCTAGAGGGGGGTGAATAGGCCAATTTAAGATTATAATCAATAAACAAAAATTAAACTTCAGTAGCAGGATTGATATGGCTTATCAATCCTGAAACGTGCTGCATATATATAAAAGAACACACAAAGAATTATTTTACGTGGTAAACCCCACCTCTGGGGAAAATCCACGGGACTCCTCAGTCCAACACAAATCCACTATAGAACGATGATTACAAGAAGTACTCACACACTTTTCCTAAACACATTCTAGATAATGTTTACCGACTTCTTCATAACTCAACTTCTGTCACATGATGATCTTTGACACTCCTTATGTTGAACGCAATACTGGTCACGATTGCTTCAAATTCGCTGGAGGAAAACCACCACCACGGTCTTAGTGCCCTTAACCGTATGAGTCACCGACATGCATATGAATGCAATATGAATAATAAAAGGATTTGATAAATCACCAAGTAAACATGAAACAATTGATGACTTACCACAAAAGTAAGCACATCAGCTTTCTCAAAACAGATTCAATATGCTCAAAGATTTAATGCATCGAAAGCTTGCTTTTGAAATGGAAAACACAATGTTTTATAAAAGGCAGGTTTTCTCTCACTAGAGAGAAACCCACATGACCACAACTTCAATTCAACAATAACTCTCAAACCTATTCAACTATGACAACCAAACTTGATGCAATATAAACTCACATTAAGGACGTCAAAACAGGACCACATATGTTATTCAATTATGACTATTGGTTGTGATTCAATATGGGCACAAAATGAAAGACGTCAAAAAACATGGAGACCACTAATACCATTCAATTCGTCAGCTTATGCAAGGATTGTTATTCAAGATAACAATCTTTATCAAAGAGACCAACTAGGTATTAATAAAATGTGATTTTCAAGTCAAAGATGAAAAATACTATTTTAACTTAAATCAAAATAGAGTTCAACTAGGAAAGTAATCTTAAGAGATAAAAATCTAATTCTATTAAAAATAAGATTAACATAAAAATACTTGAGTGAAACTGATTCCAACTAGGTTTCCTATATAATGAACGCATGATTATGTCATGATTTACCTGAAATTAGTTTTCTCATATCGATCAAGTCACACTTTGGAAATCCGGGATTGAATGTTTTGCGCCGAAACTTCCAATAAGACATATTCACACACTAATTCCCAACCTATGCTAGAGTATAGGAAATGACAATACAATTTTCATACTAACAATCTCCCCATTTGGCATTTCCTATACAAAACACCTATTACAACTCAAAAGAAATTTGCATGAGATTTAACAAATGAAATCCTACTCTAAACTCGAAGCTCTAAATCCCTGCACATTTTGGAACAACAAAACCAGTGAAGCATGTGGGAAAAGAAATGTAATTCAGAGCAAAAACACTCCCCCTTAATTCTACAACACAATCTCTCCCCCTTTTATTATAATTTCACACAATCATCTCTCCCCCTTTATGTTAGGAAATCCAAAGGGCAAGGAAAGAACATAAGGGAGCTAATATAAAGGCATAAAGAAATCACCAATTTAATGCCCAAGAATAGCAAGATGTCAGAAGCCAAAAAGAGAGGGATAACAGTACCATCAATAGTGGCAAAAATATGAGAGAATGATTATCACCAAAATCAGAACAATTAACCATTATAGTCCTTGAGGAACATTGTCTTTTCATGGCTAAAGGAGAGACAAAGTGAAGGGATTAGTGTGTCTGATTCCAGATGTAAAGGGTGCAAAACTCTCATCATGCATAGCCAAGATCCATTCATCATCTACAAGAACAACATACACAATATACACAATTTTAGGTTCATCATATAAACAATACACGATGCTTACCTATTTGTTTATGTGTCTTCAGCTCTTCATTTTGTCATACATATTTCCAAAGACATATTCTTGTAAACATGCTGTGCTACAGGTCTGCAACTGACTGTTGATGAAGTCTGGGCCTTGCTTGTTTGTTTTTGGGGGGCTTTGTCTTTTGTTTTGTTTTGTTTGGGTTGTGATTCTGTTTTCTTTTTCTGTTGGGGTTCTGGTGGTTTGCCCTGGGGGATTTTTGTCCTTTTTCTAGTGTTTCTTTTTTTTTGTTCTAAATTAAATTGTTTCTATTAGAAAAAAAGTATTGAGAGTATTTTGCTTTTATATATGTGTGAGTTGATATATTTCGGTTAATATGCATTCTTTATTTATTTGTTATAACGTGGTCTACTTGTTTGGTGTTATTTCTTCTTTTCTTCAGTTCAATGAATTAATGTACAATTTCTTGTTTAATACATTCTTTAGTCTCACATTTTGTTATTTTAATTTGGTTTTGCTTGTGAGTTGAAGTAGATGGTGTTGAGGTCATCCAATTGAGAGACAATAGATTGTTTTGTATTGAAATGCTGAAGTAATAGTTTTTTAAACCAATGATGTCTGATTAATTTGTTACCACTTTAGATGAGTAGTTCTGGAGAGAGTTCATGAGAAGGGCTCAATGTTGACTTGGGGTATGGTCTAGAGGGAGATGGTTCTGCAAGTGGTACTGGTATGTTGGTTTTTTCCTTTTTCTTTTGATAAACTGGTATGTTTAAATCATTAAATAAACATATTGTATATGGGATATATGAGAAACTTATTACCTTTGTATTGAGCAGTTAAAATTAATTTTTCATGTAGGTAGTGAGGCAAAGCAAGGTCGGGGTCAAGGGATATGCAACTGGTGTCTAAATAACATGAGAAGAAGTATCGGACTCCAGCAAACTTGATGTGTGGGACACTCTCGTGTTTCTTATTCCTAAAACTATTGAATACTTAGTGCATGTATGTGAGTTTATTAGTTATATATTTTAGAGTTGATGTAAGACTACCTTATTGTGGATGCAGGGCATCATTGAATTTCGTCCTGAACAGCAGCCTTTGATTCATGTCTTCAAGGATGTATGTATAAATGAAGAATAATGAATAATTGTGGAGAAGTTTCAAGAGTGATTTGAAGAAAGCTTTCAAAGGAAGTAAAAGACGGTGGCAATGTGGGGATTCTCGTGTAGACCCAGACCAGTGGCGGCTGTTGGTTGAACATTAGGAAAAGGATGAGACTGCAGTACGTATTATTACACAACAGTTAATATATATATATATATATATATAATCTGTGCTATGATCAAGTATGTTTTTGTTTTTGCGAATAACAGGAACAAACTAATGAAATGCTGAAAATTGGAGTAAACAAATGTTGAATCACACATCTGGCACAAAGTCTTATGCTCGAAGCAAAGCATCATATGTAAGTTTATGATGCACTTGAATGTTTAATTTTTTTTCTCGTCCATTGTGCTTTATGCTCTTTTATTTGTTCAAGTACATGAAAAACGAAATGTAGAGGTCCAGAAGACTAATTGTACAATTCGTCATTGTAGATTTTATTGGTCTGGTTAATCTATGATGACCATAGAATTCATTTGATGGAGAATGATCAACTGAATGTATATCTTTGTTTTTTTATAAGGATGGTTGTATCTTGTATGGTTCAATCTTTCAGTATTGTACTTATAATTGTCATTACATTTTTAGTATCAATTAAAAAAAAATTGGAATGAAAAATGTGCAGATTATATTACAAAACAAAAGGCATTTGAAGGAAGTATATTTAATGGTGCATTAGCTCAGAAAAGAATTGAATTGACAAACAATCCTGGCTTTTCTTTTCTTTTCTTTTCTTTTTTTCTTTTTTTTTGGGGGTTAAGAAACGGTCCTGCCGAATGTTTGGCCACTGGTATCCAAACAATAATCCTCACAAAAGCTTTGTTTAATACTGGCCATTTGCTTTGTCAGTAATAAATTGAAAGAAACAAACCTATACGGACGAATAAGTTGCCAAAGTTGGTCAGTATTAGTATTACTGACAGGACTTTTACAGACAAGTCTTATTTCCGCCACTGCACTCGTCAGGAAGCCATTATTGACGAATTTTCACCAGTGATAAGGTTTCTATTGACCATAGAGGGTTGTCGGTATAAGCAAAAATTGAGATGGATAATTAACATATGGAATTTTGTGAAATTAATTTGAAACCTCAAGGGGTGTGAGTGTGAATTTTGAGACCTCCAAAGGTTTTGGGACCAAAAACCTCAAATGGAACAAATATCTATTTGACATCAAAGAAAAGGACCCGTGACATACAAACTCGTGTTTGTTTCGTTACAATAGAAAAAAAGCTGTGAAAGAAGCACTTGGGATTCTAAAATTTTGGAATCAATTAGACAAACCCTCGCAATTTGTTTTCATCTTTAGTTAAACTTTTTTTTTCCCATCATAAAAGTATCCTTAAATAACGAAAGAGTAGCTTTTCTGAACCTTTAACTTCAAGATAAACAATATAATTACAATGCAAAACAAAAGAAATTAACATTAATAATCAGATTTTCCACCTAATTGCACATCAATCCAAACGCTATCCCTCTATCCCTCCAATTAAATTATGTAGCTTCCTGTTGTTCTTCACGGGCTTAAATTCTATGTTTGCTAGTGTAGTTTCCACCAATGCCCCGTCTAAACTACAAATCAATCGGTCGTGTTTGAACTTTTTAAATAAGGACATATCTTGTTTGAATTTTTTGAATATTATCTTTTTACTTCCTATAAATTATTGTTTTCCTCTTTCAACTTAATCATATATCGTCCAATATTATTCTTGTTGAAGTTTTGTCCCTTTTTTTTCACTCTAAAGCTGAATTCATATAAAGGCTTGTAGTTTTAGTGGTTAAGAACACTTACTCATACACAAGTCCTTACTTCAATTCCCCCTCTCCCAATATTTACAACTCTGGTAAACACTCCACCAACTTTAGCTCAAGTAAGTATTACAATAATTTGAGGAAACAATGTTAGGTGTTTTAGTTTAGTGGTTTGGTACTTCAATTGTCACGCGAATCTTTGTTTTCATTTTCATAAACCAGACACAGAGAATTACAAACTAACACTTCAAAAGTAAGGCAGCCTGTTGGGAGCATGCAGACAAAAAATCAAAAGCAGGATTCCAGGTGGGTAAAGATGTGTGTGTAGTAACAAGCTACACGATGCTGCATTCATATTCTTACAATGTGTTTTGACTATTAGACAATTTTATGCCCGTTGAAAACTGACTTTTCTGCTCATGTGGAAAATGCAGCTTTCTACATATATATGAGTGGACATCATCATCTGCAGACAAATCCAGATCCTGTTTCGTCATTAGCTTAGCTAAAGTGGAATAGTATGAGGATTACAGCCTAGTAGTTGGTGGAGGCACGAAAGGCTACAGCTACGCATGGGAAGTCTCGGTTAATGGGATGCCGGGTTCCCTTTTGAGTGTAGAAAAGCTGCTGACAAGAGGATACCAGCGGAGTCTAGCATCCTACGAATATACCCTCAACGCAGCAGTGCACATATATGAGTTAGGTTGCCTATGAGTTATTTACATTAACACCCCTAAGGTTTTCTACTTTTTCACAACATTTTTTGAGGTTTTGGAAATTACACAAACACCCCCTGAGGTTTTAAATTGTTTTCACAAAATTCATTTTCATTGATTTTTCAACCAAAAATTAATGAATTTTATACAAAAAAATTCTCCAAATAACAAAGTTGACCTTTGAGATTGGATTGTAGATACTTTATTGAGGTTAATTTTCTCATTTGCATAAGTTTTTTTTCAATGAAATCATCAATTTTTGGATAAACAATCAACGAAAAAGGGATTTGTGAAAACAAACTTAAATCTCAGGAGGTGTTCGTGTAATGTTTGAGACATGAGGGGAGTTTTGTGAAAACACAAGAAACCTCATGGGGTGTTAGTGTAAATAGAAATATATTTAATAGTTTGACTGGTAGCTAATTTATGACTGAGAATTAATAATTGTTGCAATCTTTTAAACCTAGTCACTTTTTGCTTCTGTGGATATGAGGCATGCACGTCACTGGCCTGGTAAGGTTTAATTTGATGGTCTCCATGCGGTCAGAGACCCTTTATTTATAATGCTAGGTGGCTTCTGGACGCTTGAAGTAACTAGCAGGCACAAAATAAGCCGGCTGCAAGCATACAAAGCTGGCCAAAAGAAAACATGGAGGGTTATAACTTGGGTGTGAGAAAAGGAGCTTGGACTAGAGAGGAAGATGATCTTCTGAGGCAGTGCATTGAGAAACAAGGAGAAGGAAAGTGGCACCAAGTTCCTTACAAAGCAGGTATTAATGTGAAATATAACTCCAAAAGAGGGATAGATAAATGGTATATAGAGCTACAGCTTAATTAAGTAGTGAAGCGTTGTCTTTGTATTGTTTCTTAACACACACAAAAATGACATCCTGAACTTCTCTACTCATTGTTAATTGATTTTCTGTACGTGTTTTGCGCAAGTAATGTCATACATAAAGTCCCATTTTGATATGCTGTAACAAAGACAAAAACGAAGTTTAAGACGCAGCCTGATAATTTCATGACAAGTTTTGTGATAAAAACTCAATTTTTGCATTATGACCGTGTGCAGGATTAAGCAGATGCCGGAAGAGCTGTAGACTAAGGTGGTTGAACTATTTGAAGCCAAATATCAAGAGAGGAGACTTTATGGAAGATGAAGTAGATCTAATAATTAGGCTTCACAAGCTTTTAGGAAACAGGTACCAATAAATAATGTCTCTTTCCTCGCTCATAAGACACATGGTATGGTACTACTGCTGTTGCCGTTGGTTGAACCCTAATCCCCAAACACAAAACAAAAATAAAAAATACAAACATGTGCCAACATATCCTGTGCTTTTTTAATTTTTTTTGTTTTTTTGTCTCGGAAGGACAAAATAAGTGGAGAGTTTGGTGCGACACCAATTAATGGATGGCACAATAATATTCTCCCTAACATTATTGTTTCCCATAACTAGCAAAAATTAAATTAATATATCCATCCATAGGAAATTTATTTGCTCTTGGTTTTCTTGGGTGAAATTTTATACCTATGTTGGGCTCCTTTTCCTTTTACTTTATTCATCTTTGTTATTGGTAAAATCTTTCAAACACAAACTAGCATACAAGGAGTTGGCTCCCTTTGACATAGTTTGGAGCTCTAAAGAGGAGAAGATGTTTGGTTGTGTTGGGTTCGGGCTTAGCCAGTATGGGACTAGGTTTTAGCCTGTATGACGCTATAATTTTCTTCCCTTTGACATAGTTGTCTTATATGTCTTAGTTTTGTTTTAGATTAATAATTTTCAAAAACTCTTTAGAAGTTTGCTGTGATTTTTTTTCCTTCTATTTAAAATGTTTATTTCTTTTTAGCTTTTGGCTTTCGATACGAATTTGCTGTTTCTACCGTTTGCACAGCAAATTTGTATTGTATGTCTGAGTACATGTGCTTATGGTTGCTAGATCAAGGATTTAGTCATTATTTAAATTGTGCGTGATTCTCTCCAGATCAATTCAATATGTTGTTGTGTTTGGTCACTGGAGAAGATTTACTCATGTTCGGCACATAGTTGCTTTGTACTTTTTTTTGTTCATCAATAATATATTATCACTTATTTTAAAATAAAAATAAAAAAACTAGCATACAAATGTATTAACTTTCTCATGCTATGTGTTGAAGGTGGTCATTGATTGCTCGAAGACTTCCAGGAAGGACTGCGAATGATGTGAAAAATTACTGGAACACCCGATTGCGGACGGATTATTGCATGAAAAAGATGAAAGACAAATCCCAAGAAACAATAAAGACCATAATAAGGCCACAACCAAGAAGCTTCACCAAAAGTTCAAATTGTTTGAGTTTTAAAGAACCAATTTTGGACCGTACTCAACTAGAAGAGAAGTTTAGTGAGACATCACAAACATCAACATCAACAAGGATTGGAAGTGATTGGTGGGAGACCTTTTTAGATGACAAGGATGCTACTGAAACAGCTACAGGTTCTGGTCTTGGGTTAGATGAAGAACAGCTCGCAAGTTTTTGGGTTGATGATGATATGCCTCAATCGACAAGAACATGCATCAATTTTTCTAAGGAAGGATTAAGTATAGGTGATTTCTCTTTTAGTGTGGACCTTTGGAATCATTCAAATGAAGAATAGAGAAAGTAAGTCTTAAGTCTTAGTAGTATTTGCTAAAATATGAAAACTATGAGAGAATATTTGTTTGTGGGAATTTTCTGTGTATTCTTCTCCTTGTAGGAGGTCATATTTATAATACAACGAAACCTGAATGGGGCAAGTAAATAATAAATTCCTAAATCTATTTACAATAGGAAATCAAGAATTAAAGTAAATCAATTATAATTATAATAGGAATTCTTGGTGTGTAAGGAAAGTAAGTCAATATCCACAAGTCACGCCAACACTCCCCCTCACGTTGGTGCATAGATGTCGCCAATGCCCAACTGATCCAGTGAATTGTGGAATGCTTTACTGGAAATCGCCTTTGTCAAAATATCCGCCAATTGATCCTCGGATTTCACAAAAGGAAACTGAAACACTTTAGCCTCAAGCTTCTGTTTGATGAAGTGTCGATCCACCTCAACATGTTTAGTACGATCATGCTGAACCGGATTCTGTGCAATGGCTATAGCAGCCTTGTTGTCACAAAAGAGATTCATTGTAGATGTAGGTTTATACCCAAGTTCAATAAGCAACTTTCTTAACCAAAGAAGTTCACAAATCCCTTTAGTCATGCCTCTGAACTCGGCTTCTGCACTGGATAAAGCTACTACATTCTGTTTCTTGCTCCTCCATGTCACCAAATTACCTCCCACGAATGTGAAGTAACCCGATGTGGATTTTCTATCTGTTACATTACCTGCCCAATCTGCATCTGAATAACCATCAATATTTAGATGACCATGCTTTGAGAACATAAGTCCTTTTCCAGGTGCAGACTTCAAATATCTAAGTATCCGAAGAACTGCATTCATGTGGTCTTCACTTGGAGAGTGCATAAATTGACTGACAACGCTCACTGCATAAGCAATGTCTGGTCGAGTATGTGACAAATAGATCAATCTTCCCACTAACCTTTGGTATCTTTCTTTGTTAGTTGGAACTTGATCCGGATATTCTCCAAGATGATGATTCTGAACAATAGGAGTGTCCGCAGGTTTGCAATCTAGCATTCCTGTGTCTGTCAACAAGTCCAAGACATATTTCCTTTGAGAGAGAAATATGCCTTGCTGCGATCGAGCCACCTCAATTCCCAAGAAATACTTGAGTCCACCTAGATCCTTCATTTCAAACTCTGTAGCCAGATAGTCTTGTAGCTTTGATATTTCCTGTTTATCATTCCCAGTAATAATCATATCATCAACATAAATTATTAATGCTGTTACCTTCCCTTTCCGATGTTTCAAGAACAGAGTATGATCGGAGTTGCACTGTTTGAAACCATTGTTCTTCATTGCCATGGTGAACCGTCCAAACCATGCACGTGGTGACTGTTTCAACCCATACAATGCTTTTCGTAACCTGCAAACTGTTCCAGTCTGAGTAGTATTATAACCAGGAGGAATGTCCATGTACACCTCCTCCGTGAGTTCGCCATGTAGAAAAGCATTCTTTACATCAAACTGGTGTAGTGGCCAATCCAAATTAGCTGCAAGGGACAATAAGACTCTGACGGTGTTTAACTTTGCAACTGGAGCAAAGGTTTCTTCATAGTCTATACCATAGGTCTGTGTGTACCCTTTTGCCACAAGTCTTGCCTTGTATCGCTCGATAGATCCATCTGCATTGTGTTTTATAGTAAACACCCATCTACATCCGATAGTCTTTTTTCCTCGTGGTATAGTCTCCAATGTCCAAGTCTGATTTTTCTCAAGAGCTTTCATCTCCTCTTTTATAGCTTGGACCCACTTAGGATCTTTCAATGCTTCAGAGACCTTGGTTGGAATATGGATAGCAGACAACTGATGCACAAAAGCCTTGAGTGGTTCAGACAGCTTCTCAGTGGATACATGATTTGCAATTGGATACTTGGATGTTTTGCCAATATCAGGTGAATAGCGGTTTGGTGGCTTCCCACGATTTTGCCTGAAAGGTAATTGATATCCAATAGTTTTATCCTCTAAATGCACAAGTCTAGTAGGAGTAGTTACCTCAAGGATATTCTCAGGAGATTGGTCTGTTGGTACTGTTGAGTTAGAGGGGGGGTCTTCATCTTGTTGTTCTGTATTGTCTGTAGGTGTGAGACTCGGATCAGAAATATCTTCGTATGGATCAGGTGGGTCAGGTAATTGATCGCTATGAATGGGCGATTGGTCGCTTTTCGGCATAGAGTAATCTTGTGCTCCAGACTCAGGATGATCAATCATTTCTGTACATAGGAGAATTTCTTCGTTTTCCAAGTTGCTCCAATTCTGCTCTTCACTTCGTATCTCCCCCTGAAGCGTAGAATTGGATGATGGGTCATGGAAGAACAGCTCAGATTCCAGAAAGGTCACATCCAAAGTGACATAGGTACGTCGGGTAGGAGGGTGATAACAACGGTAGCCTTTCTGATGAGTGGCATAACCCACAAAAACACAACGAAGCGCACAGGGATCAAGTTTGCTACGTTGATTTTTGTGGAGATGAACGAAAGCCACACATCCAAAGATTCGGGGTGTGAGTACCAAAACAGAGGGCAGAGGTCTGTGTTGCGCAAGCACCTGTAAGGGAGTTTTAAAGGTCAATACACCAGAAGGCATGCGGTTGATTAGGTGAACTGCAGTGACAATAGCATCATCCCAGTGATGGCGAGGAACATGAGCGCCAATCAGAAGTGCTCGAGCGGTTTCAAGAAGATGTCGATTCTTTCGTTCAGCAACACCATTTTGTTGCGGTGTCTGAGGACAAGTCGTCTCATGGATAATTCCATGTTGTTGGAAGTAAGTCTGAAAGTCATGATTGACAAATTCTCCACCATTGTCGGAGCGAAGAATCTGGATTTGAGCATTAAACTGAGTTTTCATCTGTTTGTGGAAGGACTGAAACCGGGAAAACACTTCGTTTTTATTCTTCAGCAAATAAAGCCATGTCATCCGTGTACAATCATCTATGAACGTGACAAACCATCGAACACCAGAAGGAGCAGTGATAGGTGAAGGTCCCCAGACATCAGAGTGAATTAACGTAAATGGAGTAGTACACTTGTTCGTACTCAACGGGTAGGGCACACGGTGACTCTTGGCCAAAATACAAGTATCACATGTGAAGTCGGAGTCCTTGAAACCTGAGAATAAATCTGGTATAAGATGCTTCATATAACTAAAAGACGGATGTCCCAATCGACGGTGCCACAACCAGATTTGCTTTTGTTTGCTATCAAAGGGATGCGTCACACTGTTAGCCATGCCAGGACTGAAGTCATCGACATAATATAGCCCCCCTCTCTTAGTACCACGACCAAGAATCTCCTTAGTGTGAATATCCTGAAGCAAACAAAAACTCGGGTAAATGAGTACACAACAATTCAATTGTTCAGTAAGCTGACTAACGGACAACAATTTAGTGGATAAAGATGGAACAAGTAAAGTATTAGACAGTGTGAGAGAGGATGAGAGTGCAACAGTGCCAGCCCCTGTCACAGGATAAGTAACACCATTGGCATTTGCAATACAGGTTCGTCGAGGTTGTGTAGTATTCAGAAAAATCATCAGGATCAAACGTCATATGATCAGTTGCACCGGAATCAATTATCCAACTCCTGGAATCAATCTTAGCGGAAGTATGGAATCCATAACCAGTACCATTACTGGTCGTATTGCGTTGTCCTCGATCTTTAAGAGTAGCCCACCAATCGGGATAGCCATGCAATTTAAAACAAGTCTCACGAGTGTGTCTTGGATCACCACAATATTCGCAATCTGGTCCATGTGTCGGGGTCGTTAGTCGAGAAGTCATAATCTGTGCAGCGGAAGATGTATAGGATACAGGTTTAGTAGGAATTCGGATCGGGATCTGAGCCTGAGTCGGGGTCGGAGTCGGAGTCGAAGTCGGGATCGGGGTCTGAATCAAAGACAAATTCGGGGTCGGGGTCGGAGTCATCATCGGAGTGGGGGTCGAGGTCGTTGTCGGAGTCGGAGTCAGAGTCGAGGTCGTCGTCGTCGTCATAGTCGGGGTCAGGGTCGGGGTCGTCAAAAGAGGATCCTGATTCAGGATTAGATTCGGGGCCAAAGTCTGCATCTGTAGGAGCTGAGCCATCTGGGCACTCAACTCGGCTATGGTTGGTTGAGAAGGAGAGAAGGAGTCGGTGGTGCTACCTCCATGAGGGATGAAAAAATCACCAACCCCATAGCGGTGGCGGGGGTGTGAAACTAGAGTCAGCAATTCCAAGATCGCCGCTCTGATACCATGCTAAAATATGAAAACTATGAGAGAATATTTGTTTGTGGGAATTTTCTGTGTATTCTTCTCCTTGTAGGAGGTCATATTTATAATACAACGAAACCTGAATGGGCAAGTAAATAATAAATTCCTAAATCTATTTACAATAGGAAATCAAGAATTAAAGTAAATCAATTATAATTATAATAGGAATTCTTGGTGTGTAAGGAAAGTAAGTCAATATCCACAAGTCACGCCAACAGTATTGCCTTTTTGGAGAGTGTTTGTCCCACATTGAAAAGTTAAGAGACCTAGCCTGGGTTTATAAGAAATTGGGCAACTCCCTCCATTGCTAATTGAGTTTGGGGTGGAACCTCAACTTCTTTCGTGGTATCAGAATAAGGCTTCACGTGTTGGGCCCAACCGCCACATGTGCTCCCACCTCAACAATCCTTCATGGTATTAAAATTGTTAACAACTTTACTTTTGATAACACTTTTTTCTTTTTCAGGATATTTGTTATTAACACGTTTATTCAACTATATGTAAGATATACAAATAGTATTTTTCATTGATGTTGCTGAGGTAAAATACCTCTATGCCGAGCTCAGCTAAAATCCATATGATTGAGTCGAGCTTGGGTCCAAGTGGTCAAGTTGAGCTCTCAAGTCCGAGTGGATGAATTGTGCTCGAGATCAAGTGGCTGAGTTGAGCTCGAACCTAATTGCCACATAAATTTTATTTTCCCAAGAGGTGCAACCTAAATGACACCTCTTTTATCAAAGTCTTCTATTTTCAAATAAATTTCTCAACAACTAGTATAAAAAACTGATTGTCTACATATTTTTCCTATATTTTCTGTAATATCTCACATCGACCAACGAAGAGGGGGTGATGTGTCTTATATGTACATGCCTGCCTCCATTTAGCACGAGGCCTTTTGGGAGCTCACTGGCTTCGGAGTCATGGGAACTTCGAAGTTAAGCGAGTTGGGGGCTAGAGCAATCCCAGGATGGGGGACCTACTGGGAAATTGCTCATGAGCTCCTAGAAACAAAACCGCAAGGGCAGAGAGGGGGGCCCAAAGCGGACAATATCGTGCTACAGTGGAGCCGATCTTGGGATGCGACAATTTGGTATCATAACTACTCTGCCGTATGGTGCGAGTGTGCTGACGAGGACGTCGGGCCCCTAAGGGCTCAGTAGTAAACAAAAATTCCTCCTTTTAGATTTTCATGTTAATTACTAAAATGTGCCTTATGTGTACTGTTGATCAAATTGACCTTATTTGAATATATGATAAGAATTGACATGGTCTAATCATATTACATATTACGTGACATGATTATTTAAAAATACACATTAAGTGAAAAAAATAATTTATATAAGCGATATTGGAGTAGTGGGGGATCAAAACTTAGAACCTCAGGTGAGAGGATAAATTCTCTTAACCAATTGAACTATAAGTCCCTTACAAAATAAGCATTTAGTTGGTGAAAACTTTTTAGTTTATTAAAAGAATTTGGAGAGAGATGTTAGGCTCGTGTGCCTATGTGTGATATCTGAAGAGAGTTAAGCCACGTGTCTTTAGTTAGTTTGTTTAAGAAGTAGTTAGGCTGTTAACTAAGCATCTAGTTAAGTGTTAAACTTTGATGAGAGACAATTAATTGATGGTTTCTCTCATTTTCTTGGCTTTGATTATCTTTGTTCTTTCTCTGATCACCACCATAAATATTTTTGGCTCCAACACTCTAAAGCAGGATTCAAGAGATGCGTCTAAAAAGGTTACACGATGCTGCATTCATGTTCGTAGAATATGTGCTTTGACAATTAGAGAATTTTATGCCCTGGAAAATTCTTTCTTGGTCACCTAGAAATTGCAGCTATACACTACTAAAAAAACTGGTCAAAGACCACCACGAGCATAAGGACACAAATAAAATCGCAGCACAGTAATTATATTTATTATCTAATATTTCTTTTAAGGAAAAGTAAGTGATTATTTGGATAGACACAACATTTTTACTCACCACCTTAACCCTAAGTGTATCCTCACCACCCCTCTCAAAAGTTGACACATGTCCATGGGTTTAACTATAGTTAATTATTTATTTTTTATTTATTTGATAACATTATTATGAGAGAGAAACAATACTTCAATAAAAAAATTCCTGATTTACCCTTATTAACCTAGCAAACTTTCCACTTTTCTAAATTAATTAACAGCTACCCAAATAAATAATTAGCAATTGGCGTGCTTTAATATGAATATCAATTCACAGGCTTCAATACTTTGAAGAACACACCCAAATTCATTGAATCTCAATTGGCTTTAGTTAACTCCTTTTATCCACACCCAAAATTACACTGCTCTTCAATTGCAGGCTTCTTCCACTTGTTCAAGTGAAAGATAGGTCACATCTATGCTGCTTTTTTTTAGTACTCTATATTGCTTGATTATTTTTTATATTTTGGTGATTGCTTTGCATTATTTAGTACAATATTATAATTTGGCCATAACAAATTTGAATAACACCATAAAACATAGTTTTAACGGCAAATTATGATAATTTTATATAAATCCGAAAGGTTTTCTTAAAATAAAATACTCCAAAGGAAAATCATAGAGGTAGAGGTAGAGGTAGACGACGGATGAAAAAGAACAATTCACGTGCGGATAAATTACAAATATTCTATACCTGAACAGGTGTATATAAATTTGAGTGTCCGCTCATCTCATGTGCGGATAAATTAATTTCCTTAGACACTGTAAAGCAATTAAACGATAATTATATTGACATAAAGTAAATAATGAACAAAAAAAGTTGATCTACTAACCTTTTCTTTTAGATGAACCTTTCTTTTTAGATGGCTTTGATTCCAAAGAACTCTTAATTCTACATTTTCCTCTACCTTTCGACTTTTGAATCTTTGGATCTCGCAATTTAAGATTATCCTCATCTTCACTTACATGCTTATCAAGAATTTCATCGTGTTCATCTCCAAAGTATGGATGTTTTTCTAATTTTGCCTCTAACTGTAACAATTCAGACTTAAAAAAAATGCATGTTTGGTTGTTCCTTGCACCCTTTAATTGCTGTATGATTCTTTGTACTATATGAGATAACTCGCTATACTGAACCATGGAAGATGACTCTAGAGTACTCAAAGGTACTTCTTCATTCTAATCAAAGTCAACATCACATGTAGCTTCCTTGCTCCATCTCTTTAAATAATACTTAGATGGCAGAGTTGAGAACTCTAATTCATGATATAATTTTAGTGCATGTGCACAAAGAATCCCCTCAAATTCAAACTTTTTACAGCTGCAACTGACTGTTGATCAGGAAGGTCATATGTAAGTGATCTGCTTATTCCTCTCATTCCAGAATTCATAACCATATATCTACGTGTTAGCCCATCATCACTTTGTAATTTCAACCTCAAACCTAAAAGTTTCTTACACTCATCTTGGAAACAATAGAAAAACTTAGTTGTATACTTCGGTGTTGCTTCAATCTCCACATTCCAATTAGAGGATAAATTGCACCATTTTTGTTTAGTTGCAAGCTTGCAATAGTTTAACCCATGGACATGTGTCAACTTTTGAGAGGGGTGGTGAGGGTACACTTAGGATTAAGGTGGTAAGCAAAAATGCACCCAAAAAAAATTGTGTCTTTATCTTACTGATGTGACAAGATCCCGAACCTTTGTATTTAACATCGGTGTATTTATACATTTAAAGAAATCTTAACCATTTGATTAATCTTATGGCTAATATTCTACCACATCAACGTTAATTATATAAAATCTTATGAATTGTATCAATTATTCGCATTTGTATCCTCCATTGCCTTCATCACCTCAACTGTTACTTGTTTTGGCCCCAAAGACTTGAATAAACCCATTGCAAGAAAGATTATCTTTGCCGAAGATGTTTTTGGCGTCGAACTAAAATTATGTTTTAATCATGAATGGCTGCTTCAGATAAATTCTTCCGAATATACAATTGAATATTTTAGCGTTCTTTTAACTTTCCCCAATAAATTCTTCATTGCTGGGTTAAATAATTGTTAATTCAGATTCACGTGCATATGAGGATTAGATAGAAAAGATGAAAATTTCAAACCTACCTTTCTCACGCAAAAACAAATACCATTTAATGCACTCAAGAATTTGGTTGTTCATATAGTTTGGTTATTTTTGCTTTGTTTAGATATGCTAGGGGGGCGTGGGGTGTGGGGTGTGGTTTGGAGATAATGGAAGATGATGAGGGGAACTAGGTGATGAGGGAGGAGAGGATGGGGTGGGGTGGGGTAGGGTGGGGCAGCGGAAATTTGAGTTTTCCAGGTGATGAAGACAATTGAGGATACATATGCCGGCAATTGATCCAATGCATAAGGTTTAATATAATTATGCTGATGTGGTAGAATTTTAGCCATAAAATTAATTAAATGGTTAAGATTCCATTAAATACATATAAATGTGCTAAAATATGAATATGGTTTGAATACTTTGAGTTCAGTTTTATTCTTCTCCATAAAGAGGTATATATATAGGAGTTTACAATAGGATTTTACAAAGAATTAGATACAGTAAAGAATTAGGAAAGTATCTCTTAATTGTACAATGATTTATCACTTATATAAAAATAGGAAAATAAATCCCTTAATTAATCAAGGAAGTAAATCTTCTTGATTAATTAGGAGACTCACGTCAACACTCCTCCTCAAGTAGGTGCATATATGTCACCAATGCCCAACTTGGTAAGTGAGTCATGAAATACTCTTCCACAAACAGTTTTGATTAAGATATCTGCTAGTTGATCTTCTGATTTTATGAATGGTAGGCGGATGATCTTTTTCTCAATTTTTTCTTTGATAAAATGTCTATCCACCTCAACATGTTTGGTTCAATCATGTTGAACTAGATTATGGGCAATATCGATAGCTGACTTGTTGTCACAATGTAACTCCATTGGCTTTTCTGGCTTGAAGCCCAATTCTGTCAAGAGTCTTCTGATCCACAATAATTCACAAACTCTGTGAGCCATTCCTTGATACTCTGCTTCTGCACTGGACTGAGAAACCACATTTTATTTTTTACTCCGCCAAGTGACTAGGTTACCTCCCACAAATGTAAAGTAACCAGAAGCAGAGCGTCTATCTGTAATGGAACCAGCCCAATCAGCATCTGTATATCCAACAAGTTCAAGATCTCCATTTTTTGAGAACATTATTCCTTTCCCAAGGGCTGACTTTAAGTATCTTAAGATCAGATCAACTGCATTCCTATGAGAAACACTAAATGAATGCATAAACTGACTAACCACACTCACAACATATGCAATATCTGGTCTTGTGTGTGCCAGGTATATCAACCTTCCAACAAGGCGTTGGTACTGTCCCTTATTGGTTGGTTCTTGGTCCATGTCTTCACACAACTTGTGATTCATCTCAATGGGTGTGTCAGCAGGCTTACATCCAAGCATTCCTGTTTCAGTGAGTAGATCCATTACATACTTCTTTTGAGACAGAAATATACAAGCTTTTGACCTTACTACTTCAATTCCGAAAAAGTAATTCAGATCACCTAAATCCTTCATCTCAAATTCCTGAGACAAATAATTTTGCAACTTCAGTTGCTTTTCTGCGTCGTTTCCAGTTACGATTATGTCATCTACATAAACAATCAATGCAGTAAGTTTTCCTTCATCACGCTTCAAGAACAGGGTGTGATCTGAATTACTCTGTGTGTATCCAAAATTCTTCATAGATTTAGTAAATCTGTCAAACCGTGCCCTAGGAGATTGCTTTAACCCATATAATGACTTTTTGAGTTTGCAAACTTCATTTTTCTTGTCAACAACTGAATTACATCCTGGGGGTAAGTCCATATATACTTCTTCTTCCAAGTCTCCATGTAAGAATGTATTTTTGACATCAAACTGATGTAGTGGCTAATCGAGATTTACTGCTAGAGACAATAAGACTCTAATAGTGTTAATCTTGGCTAATGGGGCAAATGTCTCCTCGTAGTCTATCCCATATCTTTGTGTGTACTCCTTCACCACCAATCTAGCTTTATATCTTTCAATGGATCCATTTACTTTGAGTTTCACAGTATAAATCCACCTGCATCCTACTGTCTTCTTTCTATGAGGTAGGGGCACGAGTTCCCATGTGACATTCTTTTGGAGAGCTCGCATTTCTTCAATCATAGCTTCTTTCAATTTTGGGTCTTCTAGTGCTTCAGTTATACTGTTGGGGACAGATATGTCAGCCAACTGCTTCATAGAGTGCGCACGTGACTTTGTTAATCTGCTGAGAGATATATAATTATTGATGGGGTATTTCCCTTTGGCTTTAAGATCTGCTTCATATTATACTCGAGGTTTACCACAGTTCTTCTTTTCTGGAAACTGATATGTAGGCTCTGTGCCTTCTGAAATCAAATCATCATGGGATATTTCATTAGTATTATCAGTTTCAGGAAAAGATGTTACCTGAATGACTTCCTCAGCAGGTGATTGGTGTGGTACTGGAGCTGAAGCGGGCAAAATCTCATAAAATGGTTCAATTTCCTCCTCCTGATTTTGACCTCGTGGAGACAACGGATCGTTTTCTTCTGGAGATTGGTCATTTTGAAGCAGGTTCTCTGTAGTAGAAGAATTAAGGAGGGCGACCAGTTGCTTTCCACTGGCGACCAGTCACTTTAATGCAGAATGACGTCTTGGGAAAAAATCGAGAATTAGAGTAGTGGTGGATTCTCGATTCTCCTCCTGGGCTAGTGAAAAGTATAAGTCATGTTCTCGAAACACAACATCTATGGAGGTAAATAACTTCTGACTAGGAGGATGATAACACCGGTATCCTTTCTGATGAGTTTTATAGCCAATGAAACACACTTTTTGGCTCGGGTATCCAATTTGCTTTATTGGTGATCATGTAAGTGGACAAATGCAACACAGCCAAAAATTCGAGGTTTCAAGTTTGGGGTGGGAGGTGTTTGGATATAGTGGTGAAGTGTTTGAAGTGGTGTTTGGAAATTTAGGATACTAGAGGGAATCCGATTGATAAGGTATGCTGCAGAGACAACAGCTTCACCCCAAAAGGATCGTGGCATATTGGCACCAACGAGAGAGGCACGAACGACTTCCAATAAGTGTCTGTTCTTTCTTTCAGCCACCCCATTCTGTTGGGGGGTGTAAGGGCATGAGCGTTGATGTATGATGCCATGATCTTGTAAAAACTGGTTAAGATCATGGTTGAGAAATTCTCCGCCATTGTCAGAATGAAGAACCTGAATTCCGGCATGAAATTGAGTCTCCAACATTTGATAAAACTGTTGAAACCTTTAACTGACTTCCCCTTTAGTTTTGAGAAGGGAAACCTAAGTCATGCGTGTGCAATCATCTATAAACGTGACAAAACATCGTGCCCCTGCCGAAGTGGCAATTTGAGCAGGTCCCTAAACATCAAAATGAACAAGAGAAAACGGAACCAAACTCTTATTTGAACTTAATGGGAACGGGACACGATGACTTGTAGCCAATTCACACGTATCACACTGGAAGCTGGAAACATCAAGATTGGAAAATAATGATGGAAACAACTTCTTAAGATAACCGAACGAGGCATGCCCAAGATGTTTATGCCATAACCAAATTTTGTTTCTCTCCCCCTCAGAACGAGTTCCACTGGTTGTGAAAGCTTGACCAACCTTGATCTCACTATCCGGTGCCCAGTCCAAGTAGTAGAGTTTGCCCCGCCGAGTACCATAACCAATCGTTTTTCTTGTGAGGATGTCATGAAAAACACAATGATTCAGCCAAAATGTTACAATACATCCCAAAGTAATAGTAAGTTGGGCAACAGATAACAAGTTATGGTTCAAAGATGGAACAAGTAATACAGAATCCAGATGTAGGGAAGTAGAGAGAGATAGAGAGCCCCCCCCAACCACAGGGGAGGGGTACCATTAGCATTAGAGACCATCGATGGAGTGGATGATTTACAACTAATAAGTTGGCCAGGATCAAATGTCATATGATCCATAGCATCCGAGTCAATAATCCATGCTGAGTTTTGAGAGGACGTATGAATAGAGATGAATAATGGCAATGAACAATGGCAAAGTCAGATTAATAGAGATGAACAATGGCAAAGTCAGATTAATAGAGATGAACAATGGCAAAGTCAGATGAATAGAGATGAACAATGGCAAAGTCAGATGAATAGTCACAAAAAATGGTTCAGAACGTGATTGAAACAACACAAGATGTGAAATGGTTCAGAACATTATTCAATGAGGATAAAGGAATCCAATGAAGTAAAAGTAAAAGTAAAAATGGAAGAAAATTATGGCAATGGCTTCAATGAAGGGTTCGAATTATTCCCGGCATACGTATGGTGTTGTAATTGTTTTTATTTTTAAGTGAAATTCTATTATGTTTTGAAATTTTAATTTTTTTAGGTTAAAATGTTTAGAAAATTAAATCATGAGTATTGAAACAAAATAATATCAAGAAAAATTAACAAGAAAAAAAAATTAGGGGTTAATCATTCTTAAACAATTTAATAAAGTTGCAGACTCAAATTATGAGTCTGCAAGGTTGGAGGAAAAAAAATTTTGAGTCCTGAAAATACATAAATAGTTGTATTTTGGAGAGTGAAAATTTGAGTTTAGCCCCAACATGGTTGGAGATGGTCTAACAAACTAACTAATTACAGCTATGACACGTGACATGTGACACGACACTAACAAACTCTTAGCTAACTATTACTGTTATCAAGCCCTACATGAAAACATATTTTAATAGTGACTGGTAGCTAGTTTCTGAACCGTAGCAACCTCTTTAACTTTTTTACTTCTGTGGACACGTGACGTTGCACGTCACTGGCCTTGTAGCCTTAATCTGATCATCTTCATAACCTCAGAGACCTTTTATTTATAATGCTATATGGCTTCTGGAGGCTTTGAAGCAACTAGCAGGCACAAGATAAACTAGCTGCCAACATACAACGCTGGCCAACAAGAAGATGGAGGGCTATAACTTGGGTGTGAGAAAAGGAGCTTGGACTAGAGAGGAAGATGATCTTTTGAGCCAGTGCATTAAGCATCATGGAGAAGGAAAGTGGCACCAAGTTCCTTACAAAGCAGGTATTAATGAAATATAACTCAGAGAGATATATGATATTGCTCGTGAGCCGAGGGGTGCTAAGAGACTTATTCCACATCGGGAATTTCTTGCATTATGCATGGATGCAGGGTTGAACAGGTGCAGGAAGAGCTGTAGACTAAGGTGGTTGAACTATTTGAAGCCAAATATCAAGAGAGGAGAGTTTGCAGAGGATGAAGTAGATCTAATAATTAGGCTTCACAAGCTTTTAGGAAACAGGTACCAATAAACGTCTCTTTCCTTATCCTGTGTTGTTTTCTATATTATATCTTCTGTTGTTTTATCTCAGTACGCATGCCCAACCACAAAAAGCACTAGAAGGGCCATGTAAGCATGCACGATGTATCTTAGTCCCTGTGAATCGTAAAACATAGTGATCATATATGTCAGAACATTTACAGAAGGCTTTTTATCACAATAGGGGAGGTTTGCAAAATTATCGTCTTTTGTCTTTATATATATATATATTTTTTTTTTTTTTTTTGTTTTTTTAATGGTCCTTAAGGTTATCCTTTAACATCAAAATGGTTTCTGTCGTCAATTTCCGTCAAATTTTCTGTTAAAATGCTGATGTGGCATATATGTGGGGCCACACATCTAATAATATAGTGCCACGTAGCTTTAATAAAAGATTTAAATCCCGACCCGGTTCTTTGCTTGCCTGACCATCACCCTCAAATCTGATGAGAGAGAGAGAGAGAGAGAGGGTGGAGGGAGGTGGGGTGCCAAGGTGGGGCGGCAGGTTCGAAGGAAGAGGTCGAGAGAGAGTTTTTTTAAAAAAAAAATTAAAGTTTTAATCTTATCTTTTTTAAATATATTAACATTTTATTTAAAACCATGTGGCTATATATTATTGAATGTGTGGCCCACATATATGCCATATCATCTTTTTAACAGAAAATTTGACGGAAGTTGACGGCAGGGTTTGATTTATTTTCTTCTTTTTTTGTGTGTGTATCATAGCACAAATGTATTGATTTATTTTCTCACGCTATCTGTCGAAGGTGGTCATTGATTGCTGTAAGGCTTCCAGGGAGGACAGCGAATGATGTGAAAAATTATTGGAACACTCGACTGCGGATGGATTCTCGCCTGAAAAAGGTGAAAGATAAACCCCAAGAAACAATAAAGACCATCGTAATAAGACCTCAACCCCGAAGCTTCATCAAGAGTTCAAATTTTTTGAGCAGTAAAGAACCAATTTTGGACCATATTCAAACAGTCGAGAATTTTAGTACGCCGTCACAAACATCATCATCAACAAAGAATGGAAATGATTGGTGGGAAACCTTTTTAGATGACGAGGATGCTTTTGAAAGAGCTACATGCTATGGTCTAGCGTTAGAGGAAGAAGAGTTCACAAATTTTTGGGTTGATGATATGCCACAATCGAAAAGACAGTGTACCAATGTTTTAGAAGAAGGACTAGGTAGAGGTGATTTCTCTATTAACGTGGACTTTGGGAATCATTAAAGGAAGCGTGTTGCTTCAATTGAAAGTAGCTTTAAAAGCCAACTCAGAAGTTGCTTTTAAAAGCTGCTATCAAAAGACCATTGCTTTTAAAATAAGTATGATATTTTATTTTTACCCAATACCTTAAACTGCTAAACTTTAAAGTTAAGCAGATTTTTGGCGAAAAAAGAAATCCTAAACGAGCCTAAGTCTTTGTAATGTTGGGCATAGCTTTTTTCCCTTTTTTTTTTTTTTTTTTTTTTTTTTTTTATGGTGACTTTGTATTGTATATATCATCTAGCTTGTGTACTTTTAATTGTTGAAAACATCTAGCTTGTGTACTACTGTTTTCCTTTTGTTGATGTTAATTTAATATTCTTTTATATGACTATACAGTGAGGATATCAACAATGATGTGGGCATGCGTAGAAAAGTCACATGAGACAGATGCTATGAGAAATAAAGCATAGCGATGAGCTGAATAAAAGTCACATGTATGTTTAGGTCCAGGGCCGGCCCTAAGATTTTGGTGGCCCGGGCCAAAGTCAAAATGAAGGCCCTATAAATGCAAGACTACTTACAAGGAAAAATATGTGTTTTCATTTATACGTGTGTATATAGAATGTAGACCTTTTACAACTAGTAACAAAAATTAGGCCTTAAAAAAAATTTCATTTTACTTGTGGAAATGTTTAAAAATTTTATATATAAACCAATGATTGAACATGAGAAAAAAAATTGAAAGAGATTGGAAGAAAAATATGACATTTTAAGTAGTAAAATGCACCAAAGGAAGAAAGAGGGGTAGAAGGTAGAACATATATGTTAATTATATAAACCACAAATTAGTCTTTCCAAAGTCATTTATATATATATTTTTTTTTCCAAAGATAGTCCATTTGATACTTTTATAATTAGAACATCAACTCATCAAGCATCATTAAAAAAAATTTTTATTTCTTAACACTAGTAGGACTTGAACATAGATTTGGTTTGAATAAAATCAAAGAGAAACCATTAATGCAAGATGGAACTTCAGAAATCTTGATGTTATTAGCTTCTTATATATACTCTAGACCTATATATACTAGTATACTACTGTTAAGAAACTATTTTAGAAGCATGTTTTAAAAGAACAATAAAATAAATAAATATTTTAGGGCCCTCCTTGAGATGGGGCCCAGGGCAGTAGCCCTTCTCGCCCTGCCTCAGGGCTGAGCCTGTTTAGGTCTCCAAACTATACTTTTGCGATTTATTACGCATAACAAAATTAGGCAATCAGTGGTCTCAAGTTTGAACTCCCATAACACTTTGATAATATGAATATGTGAAATCCCCTCCCTCTTAAAGTTTAGACTATCGTTTATATTCAAAAAAAACATAAACAAAAACCAAACAAAATATCATAGGCAATCAATCTTGATAAATGGGATTTTCTTGAGTATGAAATTGTCCACTTGTTACACTAAGTATGAATCTCGTTAGAACTCCTTCCCATTAATTCCAGTTAAATTAATTTATATAAATTAATTTTTTTCGGCTTCCACGAGTTATGAACAACTAAACGTATATGTCATTTTTGTTTTAAACACATATGTCATTGATATACCCAAATTAAACAGAACATTGTGAAGTTTTTCATTTTACAGTTGCTATGCAATAGAATTATTCTATATATAACACGCAATAATAACTATAAACTCTTGTCAAAACATATTCTCCTATGCGAATGCCCGAACGTTATTGTTGTGTGAACACCATGTATTTTCTACTACTTCTCTTTAATTTTTCGCATATTTACAATGGCGTCCGCACGGTAATAACTTACGGACATCCGCATAGGAGAAAAAGTCTATATATAATATATGTGTATATATATAGCTACAGTTTAATTAAATAGTGAAGCCCCTGCATTAGGTTTAATTATGTGGATGTGCATGCTGTAGAAAGATGTTATACAATTTTGCAGTATGCATGCGCAGGATTAAAAAGATGCAGGAAGAGCTGTAGACTAAGGTGTTTAAACTACTTGAAGCCAAAATATTCAGAGAGGAGACTTTACAGAGGAGGAAGTAGATCTATTATTGTACAGCCAAATATTCATAGCTCAACATCCACATCGTCATTATTGTACAGCAATGACTACAGGCCCCATTTAGTAATGTATTTTTTTTTGGTTTTGTTTTTTTTGGGTTGTTAAAAATAAGCTTCACTTTAAAGTTAACCAGTTTAAGGTGTTTAGTAAAATTAAAATATTCTCATTATTTTAAAAGTAATGACCTCCTAACAACAGCCTTTAGGTGCTTTCATAAGAAGCAGATAAGAGCCTTTAATGATATATTTTTTTTTTTAATTTGATATCACCTCCACCTTCATCACCACCACCTCTAGCACCACTCACCACCCACCACCACCACTACCTTCACCTCCACTGCTACCACCACCACCTTCGCCTCCACTGCTACCACCATCACCACAACCACCTCTACCACCATCACTATCATAACCACCACCTCCACCACCACCACCCCAACATGGTTAGCACATAATACATTCAACATCATGTCCATTTTAGTTATTGTCCACAGTTTCAATAGTTTTATATTAAAATTTACCAAACGGTTTTGACCCTGCTTTTTTACTAATAGCACTTTAAAAAGAATGATGAGTCATCACCTAGTACAATGTCTCCCATTTGTTATGAGCAAAATCTTCCCAATGGTAGATTTCCACAACAAAGAGTTGAACTTCTTATTCTTTGCTCAGCATTGGATCCTTGTGATTCCTTCAAGTCTTTCAATATTGAGCGCATCTATGTAAACTTGCTGAGAAATTTTATCATACTCATTTCCTTCCAAGTAAGTTGAAAGCTTTATAGATCAAGTTGAGGTATTTTCAAAATGATATACGTCGCCTTCCATTGTTTAAGGAAATCACCACTCTTTCTCAGTTATGTCAACAACTGGAGGAAACAACTTTGGTACAAAACTACTATTTGTTTGACAGGTTGATTCAATTGGTGTTGACTCTTCCTTCTTCTACAACAACAACGGAATGAGCTTTTCATGTATGAGAATTATTAAGAATCGAAGCACCGTAACTGATAAATTCCTTGTTAATTGCATGATCATCCACAATGAAAGAGAGTTTGCTAATAGAATCGATAAAGCAGACCAGCACGAATTTTATTTCCACCATCACCGCGTGTTTAAATAATTTTATTTGAGGGCACCATTGGGGTCCGTCATGAATATTATTTCAATAATCCGAGTCGTCTATTTTTCAAGTCTTTATTTATAGAATATTCCTGGAAAATGATTAGACAAATTGAAAACCATTAAGACATCTAGTTGTCACCAATAAAATAAGAGTGTTGCTAAATGAACCCTAAAATTAACTGAGTACATCTTATAATCTAAGTACACCATAATATTTTAATTAAAATATATAAAGTTAACTAAATACACCTTATTTTACTACCAAAAATACCCTTGGTACACCCTAATAAACTCTATCACACAATATCCTAATACCAATCCTAAACCAAGCTTCTCTTTTACATGAATTCACGCCATCTTTTTAGATTTATAAGTGTATTAAATTGAACTTCAGACCCAAACATTGAACTTATTATTTGGTTTCATAAGTTATATGATGAAATTTTCATGGGCCTCAACATATTATTTGGATCTAAACCCGAAAAGCTATGAAGCCATTTCAGATGTTTGCGGCAAATCTGTAGCATACCCACATGGTCATGGATCTCTTCAAATCATCAATGTTAAACAACCCAGAAACTACTCCCTTTGAAACACAAATTAGAACCAATTTTCAGAGAAAGGTTACAAAACATTTTGGCCCAGGAAGAACAAATCAAGACAGTATAACGCATTTGATAACAAAATCAATATGAGATTTACCAATACCAGACAACCACGACGCTAGTATAATAGTACAACAACAAGGTTCACTACTACATTTTACGATTTGCGCAACGAAGAGAATTTCGTCACACAAAGTTACTTTTAGTCGCACAAATTTCAGCGCGACAGAAAATTCGTTGCGCAAAGACCATAAAGAAATACTTTGCGCGACGAAGTTTTTGCATTTGTCGCGCAAAACTGAGCGACGGTTAACCTTCGTTGCACAAAAGGTTAAGGGATGAAACAATCGTTCGTACCACAAACCTTTGCGCAATGAACGCATGTTCGTTGCGAGTGCACTGCGCGACGAATATTATCCGTCGCGTTATTTGTGTCCCAACCATTTGCGCGACGATTTGTATTCGTCACGCGTTTCATGTCTCCAAATTTTTGCGCTACGATTGTTGTTGCGCGACGAAATCGTCATCGTTGCGCATTTCTTTTCGCAAGACGAAAGTGTTTGTCGCGCAAGAATAAAATATAGTAATTTGACGTTTTTTATTTTGTAAAATGTGAATTTGCGTGATGAAAAACGTTTCGTCGCCCAAAATTAAAATATATTTCATTAAAATTTAATTTTTCGTTTCTTTTATTTTGTAAAAAAAATAATTTTGGTTTTTTTTAATGCAATAAAATAAAATTGCATTAACAAAATGTAATGAAGAGAAAAAAAATGTTATACAATAATATAAATGTAATTACAAGAGAAATTGTTAAAATGTAATTAAATAAATAAATAACTAATCGAATAATGTTCCAAAATCAACGTGGTCGTCTGACAGATGTGGCTCGGAGGTCTGGACATTGTTCACAGCCACAGGGGTAGAGGTCTGGTGGCCATGCTTGGCGGGGTGGACAGGATCGTAGGTCGACGCAGCAACTTGCGGGACTGGAATGTCATACGCGCGAGGGACTCCAGAATCACAAACATCTGACCCTGAAGCTCGGCCACCTTTGCTGTAAAAGCAGTTACCTGACTGTTTGCCTGCGACAATGACTGGGGTCTAGGTTCCCTCAGCCGGGCATTCTCCATCCCTTGACAATATGTCCCCGGCCTCCTCCCGTGAGTCTGATCCAACGTCTCCGTCAAGATCTGAAACCCAGCATCTTGTGGAGGATCCACAGACTTGATCGGAGTATCGGGAGGAAGTTAGAAGGCGGACTCCTAAAGAACCAATTGGCTCCTCTCCACCATCGTCGTCTGTTTAACATAACATAAAATATAAACTAAAACATTCATAAAATAACTCTGAAACTTGAATGCGTAAGATAATAATTAAAATTAGAGAATACTTACGTGAAGGGTCTCGACCAACTTATTCCCTAGTCGAACATAAACGTCACCAAAGACGTCGATCTCCTGGAATTTGGACCCCCCCTGAATTGAACAAGAGAAGAAAAATGTTAGTACGAAAAAAATAAATTAATATTAACAATATATTAAAGATAGAATATAAACTATTTTATTATTACCTGCCGCCGTGCATCCATCCTATATGAGAAGGGCTTGGAACCTGAATGGTGGAGAAGAGTCTTTTTGTTCCTATTGCCCTTATTGGCTTTGGCTTTATTCTATTATACAAAAAATAAACATATTAGTTGAAATTGAAATGAAATATAAAAAATTAAATACATATTTGTAAGAAACATGTAATAATTTTGAAATTAATATTAAAAAAATACCACATAATTGGGCGCCTGAAAATGAGCGCAAAGCCACGCCCAACTTTCCTCCTGGCCTTCAAGCTCCTTTGAGCAACCCTCCTAAAGAGTGACTTGCGGATCATCAAATGCCTCAAAATGGTAGTGCAAGTTGCTCTTCCACTGCTTGTACCTCTCAGCAAAAAGTCTGTTGACATACGCCAACGACTCGTCGTCGAGGTCCTCTAAGTTGTAGTTCATCTGCAATAAATTAATTACATACATTAAGTAATAGAAATATATAAAGTTTGAAGGAAAAAGAATTACAAGGTAGGATACATACCGACAACTGGCCGCGCACCTCCGTCTTGATCTCATCAGGCATGACCTTCCAAGACTTCCATTGCATCGGGCAATGGGTCCGAATGACGTGACTAATGTCGTGGGCCAATGAGCTATGCAACTCCGCCGTCGTTGCAGCCCGATGCTGCTCGTCATATCCAATGTTGATACGACTGTTGGTCACCCAAGTGACCTTCGCATTCTTCAACTGCCGACACGACCCCCGGGTGTTCTTCTTGGCTGCAAAGAAAGATGAAATTAACGTTAAATAAATAACAAATAAAACTATAAAATAAATAATAATAATAATAATAATACAACAACAGTTGAAGGAAATCTGTACCTAGTTGTGACCCTGACGCACCAGTAGCGTCTGTCAATGTGGTGTCAGTGGTGCTGGCGGGCCGGTGATGACGCCTAGTACTAACAGGTTGCGTCACTGATGACGCTGATAACACCGGCGCCTGGGACCCCCCGGAGCAACTGGCAAGTGGTCCATCAGTGCTGGAGCAGTGGCAGCAGATGACGACTGAGCTGGGGGAGGCGAACTCTATCCAGTCGTCACCGCCTTACGACTTCTAATCAGGTTCGACGTCTGCACAATTTCATTAATACACATAAAACTTATTCCAATTTAGCAAGATCCATCGAATCCGACATGATCCTAGAAATACAAGGTACAACATACGTGAGTTTTTGTTCGATCCAACGGTCCAAACATATCAAACCCGGAAATCACACAATAGGCGAAATCCGTTCGAGACTCAAACGGTAACCAAATTCAAATCTGAGCACAACTACGCACTCGAGACAACTAGGGGATTACACTGGGACCCAATGCACACTAATACAATAACCCACGCGCCACCACACACGCCGGCAACGCATAGGTGTCCAAAGCGATAACATGTCGCCGGAAAATTCTAAAAATTTAGGGCCAAGGTTCCTACTCCATGTTCAAAACATGAATTGGAGCCACTTTTGTTCTCGGACCTACCCCGAAAAATGGCCGGAAGTGGCCGGAATTTAAATTCAAAAACTGGCCAAACTTAGGGTTTAAATTCGAGATATCAAAACTAAAAATTAATCAAATCCCACCCAACCATCAACTAGAGCATGAAAAATAGACCAGAAACCATACCTTAGGTGTCGAAATTGGTGGCCGGAGGAGAGAGAACCAGGCCGGAGAAGAATCTGCGAAAACCGGGCCAATTCCGACTGGAGGCGCGGCGGCGACGGCGGGAAAGGTCTGGGCTTCGAAGGTGATGACGGCCCGGTCCTTTTTCTGGCGGAGAAGTGGGCCTAGTCCTTTTTAAATACACCTTGTGCGACCAAAAAATAAATGATGGCGTCCCGCAAGGTAAGGTTGTGAGTCCGCCAAAATTTGGGATTTAGGGTTTAGGGTCTGACCGATATTGGGCGATGAACACAAAGGCGTCGCGCAAGGTTGTGTTTTGTACACTTTGCGCGACGAAGAAACTACTCTTCCGTAGCGCAAGGTTGTAATTCCGCCAAAATTTGAAATTTAGGGTTTAGGGGGGAGAGAGAGAAAGTGAAAGGTCTGACTGATATTGCGCGACGAATAGATAGAGGCATCACACAAAGTTGTGTTTTGTACACTTTGCGTGACGCATGAACTTCTTATTCGTCACGCAAACCCTAAACCTTAAACCAATTTCAATGATCCAACCGTCAAACTTATTTGTTTATATTTTGAGATCATAGACGCCAAAAATAAAAATAAAACAAACGTACAGAGATCAAGTAACGGGACAAAACTTTTCGACAATAAGTAATGAAAAGTTACAATTTGACGGTTATTTTAACTCCAATTTTGATGATTTTTTACAACTACACTTCTTGACCCTATATGAATACAATGACTAAATTTGATCTTCAATTTCAGATATTTACACGAGTGGATACCACATAATCTTATGTTATATTTAACGAAATTATAAATAAACTCTTAATTGTTGGTGAATATATTGTTTTGATGACATACCCATTCTACAAAACTAGTTTCAATAATCCAACCATCAAACTTGTTTGTTTATACTTCGAGATCATGTACGCCAAAAATTGGAAAAAACAAACATTCAGAGATCAAGTAACGAGACAAAACTTTTCGACAATTATAAATGAAAAGTCATGATTTAACGGTTATTTTAACTCCGATTTTGATAATTTGGTTATTTTAACTCCGATTTTGATAATTTTTTACAGTTAGACTCCTTGACCCTATATGTGTATATATTATATTAAAATAAATATATTGACGCAACGAGTACCAAAATCGTCGCGCAAAATAGCTTTACGCAACGAAAGTATAGGTTGTCGCGTGAAATTGTAACTTTACGCGACAAGAAATATGTTTCGTCACGCAAAATTGCAACTGTCACGACGAGTAACTTCTTCGTCACGCAAACTATGCTCGACGAGGCTCGTTCGTCGCACAAGTATTTGGCGCCATATACATATTTAGGTCAAATTGTGTCTCATTTTCATTTTTTTTAAATGTTTGTAAAATTAATTTTCAAAATTTGTATCAAAAGGGTTTGGATATATTTATTTACCAATGTTTTATAACTAAATTTTTTTTCATTTTTCATTTTCTTGTATAGCTCAATTTATTTAACAATGTTTCATTTCTCCACATAGAAATCAAGTTTGGATATAACAAGTACATATATTCAAACAAGCATATTTGCTAAAATTTGTACACTAACATAATAAAATTACAAAAAAAATCATTATTCATCATCTGAACTATAATAACTTTCGTTATCGTCACTATCATCACTTTTGGTCTCTCAATCCTCCTCCTCTATAACTAAATCATCGTCGTTGTTCGAGCCTACTGCAACATTGTATCGCGGAAGATCACCGAGGTGAATTGTAATTGTCTGAATCGGTATTTTGATTGAAGACGCCCCTTGTATCTAAAATGGTTCTTGTATAACATTTGTATGTCAAAGTGTTTCCACATCATTTTCCATTGAAGATTCTAAATGTTGGTCAGCCACATTGTAGACGTTGTTGTCAGTTTCGTCTAGTTCCGGTATAGCATACACATTCCTATGATCCATCTTCTGAACAACTTTCCAACCGCTCCCGGCTTTAGGGTCATCTAGATACACAATCTGTGTTGCCATGTTTGCCAAAATGTAAGGGTCGTCATCATACCAAGTTCTGTTAATGTTCACAGATAGTAAGCCTTTGTCGATTTTAACACTTCCTGGCCTATTTGGATTGGTATCAAACCATCGACACTTAAACATGATCACTTGGTATTGGTCTTTGTAAAGCAATTGCACGACAGTTGCGAGTTTGCCACAGAAATCAATGTCCGTACTTTTGCCTCCACCTGGGACATGAACACCGCTGTTTTGCATACACAACTTGTCATCTCGTGCAGTCCCCAAAAACTTGATGCCGTTAACATGACAACCCGAGAACAATTCAGCGCAAATCGAGTCGAACGCCAAGTTATATAACTCATCACTGTAAGTGGGGGAATTCGATGCTTTCAACTTATTCACCTAATATTATACAAAACCATTCACATGTTAGTTTGACAAAATTAAATACTACAATATATATTTGTCAAATACAAAACACTTATAACTTATAGAATCCAGAAACCATTGTGGAAACAATTCACACTGTTTGTTGGCATACAAATGCGATTGATGCTCTCGCTTCATCATCTCTTCATACTCATCTAAGTATCCCATTATCTCATCACAATTATTCAGTACGAACCAATGCGCTACCTCCATGTCATTTCTAGAAAATGACTTTCCTCGTCTAGGATCTCCAAAGTGTCGTGTGCTTTGGGCAAAAATAGAAAGTTTTTCATTTCTCATACGTCCGTCATTAGTGCGCTGAGGACGATTGAAAGCCGTCTCCACATCTTTTAAATACATTCCACAGAAAGTAAGCGACTCATATTGAACTCAAACCTCTATAATTGATCCTTCGGGCTTCGTCCTGTTGCGTACACTTTTTTTCAGCAAGCAATGCCTCTTCTATAGTTGATCTTTCGGGCTTCGCCCTGTTGCCAAAATAAAACGATATGATACAAATTAGCAAGCGTGTGATAATTTTGCATACACAAACTATAAGGATTATATACCTTTCTATTAGATACATCCAGCAATAATTGACAGGACCAGCAAGCAATGTCTTTTCTGGCAAGTGAATCATCACGTGGATCATACTTATGAAGAAAGCTGGAGGGAATATCATCTCAAACTTGCATAGGAGTTGGACAATGTCATGGCGCAATTGAAACATGTCTGTCTTTTGCAATGTTTTTGCCGTCAGTTGGGAAAAAAATCTAGACAACAACATGATTGCCTTCACTGTATCTTCCAGCAATATGTGTCGAATACTCACAGGGAGTAGGCGTTGCATAAACACATGGCAGTCATGGCTCTTAAGTCTAGTAAATTTACTCCCGTCAACATTCAAGCAACATGCGATATTAGAAGCATACCCAACGGGAAACTTTACAGACGATACAAACTTTAGAAACTCTTTTTTGTCATTTGGTTTCATAGAAAAAAAATGCAAGATCCCTTCTAGCTTTATCACTATCCCTATTCATCCATAAACCCCTTCGTATGCCCATTCTTTCCAAATCAAGACGAGCTTTGATCGTGTCCTTTGTCTTGCCCTCGATATCTAGAATCGTGCCCACCAATGTGTCAAATACATTTTTCTCAACATGCATCGTGTCTAGATTGTGCCTCAATTTTTGTTTCGACCAATATGAGAGCTCAAAAAACATAGGTTTGTGCGTCCAATTCATATGTGTAGAAGGTCTGGTCTGACTAACTGTTTTCCCGAACGGAGCAAAATCCAAATGGTTAAGCTGTTCCAAAATCTCATTATCGAACCATTCTCTAGGTCTGAGGCGACGCTCTATGTTCCCGTTGAACTCTTTATCTTTTTTACGCCACTCATGGTCTCATGGCAACCATCTCCGATAACCAAGGTAACAAACCTTTACATCTTGCCAACCAGAAGGTACATCTTCCTTGCATACAAGACATGCCATATAACCCTTTGTGCTCCACCCAAAAACCATTGCATATGCGGAAAAATCATTCACAGTCCACATAACATCTTCCCAGTTCATTTATTGTACGTGCGCACACCGTTTGTCCATAAATCCTTCAGCTCATTAACCAGCGGCCTTAAGTAAACATCGATTGACCTGCCATGATCCTCAGTTATCAAAACAGTCATCATCATGTATTCTTTTTTCATGCATTTCCAAGGAGGCAAATTATATGGAACACGAAAATCGGCCAAGTGTTGTGGTGTTGGTTTAGAACCCCATACGGATTGAATCCGTCAGTGGTAAGTCTCAATCTAACATTTCGGGGATCAACAACAAACCTGGGGAACGTTCGATCAAACTCTTGACATGCCTCCCCATCTGCAGGATGCCGCATCACATCGTCGTCTACCCATTTTTCCTTATGTCATCTCATGTATGTGGCAGTATGCGTCAACATATACAATCGTTGCAACCTAGGTTTCAGGGGCAAATAACACATGATTTTTTGTGGGATCTTAGTTGTTCTATTCTGAGATGTCATTTTGAACCTCGACTCATTGCATATAGGGCATGTATCCAACGTTTCATGCTCTTTGTAGAATAACATGCAATTGTTTTTACAAGCATGAATTTTTTCATAACCTAATCCAAGACCATTCAACACCTTTTGCACGTGTTTATGGTCTTTTAGCAAACAATTCTCTGTCGGAAGCATTCTCTTAAAAACCCCCAAAACGTAATCGAAACATAAGTTCGACATACGATACTTTATTTTTTCGTGCATTAGCTCCACAATGGCCGTGAGAACGGAAAAGCTCTCGCACCCCGGGTATAACTCTTGGTTGTCATTTTTTAACAGTTTTTCATATTGTTCAAACTCTGCACTGTCCATTGGTGTAGGCACGTCATATTCCCCTTCCTGATTGATGTTGGTTGATCCAAATGGAAAAGCATCGTGTATAATATCCATGACTTGATCATTAAGATCCACAATATGTTCAACATTGTCCACTCTTGTGGCATTTGAAGACGAAGCATGGTCTAATTATTCCCCATGAAGGTTTCAAATGCTATATGTCTCAATCATTCCATTCCTTACTAAATGAAATCCAACATTTTCAATTGTTTCCCACAACGTGTTGTTACACCTCCTATAAGGACAACGGATTCTAGTTGCACTTAGGTTGTGTGTACGTGTAAACTCAATAAAATCCTCGATTTCATGCAAGTATTCGTCTGCGGATCTATTCGGGTTCTGTATCCACCTCATGCTCATAATTCATGGAGCCACAATCACAACATAACAATCACAACAACTTCATACGAAGTCGTAATGTCACCTTATGCCTCCGGTAAGGGCCCTATCCCATTCAGGAATGCATCGTCACGTCATGTAATGTACGGCTAAATGAGATTAGATTTGGACGTGGATGAATTTCAACAGCATCTCAATACAGTTCTTGAGGTGTACCGTGGGTATAAATACCTACATACCATCCGAAGAAGGTACAGAGATAACACCAAAATCTCCACAATCGAAACCTAATTCTGTAGCCGTACATTACGTGACATAACTATGCTTTCCCAAACTGTCCAAATAATGGGACAATTCAAGAATTAATTGGACTGCAGTCATGCTTTACGCATCCATGCACGAAATTCAACTAATCTCGAACGGAAAACTAAGTGTTACTAAAAATAAAATAAAAGTACGAAGTTAATTTCAATTAACTTTGTACATCACAACACATTGTGCTACGTCACGCACAATTTAACAACATAATATAAATATAACTTCACAAAAAAAATATAAACATAACAAACTAAGTTTAACATAATGTAATTAATTTAACATTTTTAATATATAAAACGAATAAAATACCTTCTCAATCGTTCTCCACCAATCGCTAATTACAAATATCCTTAACGAGAACGAAATTAATAGCGTTAGTACAAATTTACATTAATACTTTTAAACTAACGACAAAAATACTTACCCAATGAACATATTGAATTCCCAGCAGAGGCAGTGGCAGAGGTGCAAAGAGAGGCAAAATGCTTTTTTTTTTTGCATTCTACCTCTGCAATGGCAGAATATGAACAAGAAGGACTTTGCGTGATGAACCCATATTTTCGTCGCTCAAACTGCCGTCGCGAAAAAAATTTACGTAGCGTAAAACTACTTTTTCATCTCAAAAGTCATCCATTTCGTTGCACAAAATGACTTTTTCGTCCCGCAAGCATGTGTTGATATCACACTTTTGCGCGACACAAGTTTTTATTCATCGCACAAACTTTCGTCGCGCAAAAGAGAACTTCCATCGCGCAAGAATTTGCCGACATCAAACTTTACGCAACGAACTATATTTCCATTGCGCAAGGCTTTGGTGCCAAAAAAAAATATCCCACGCAAGTATTTTGGCACAAAAAAAAATATATATATCCCACGTTTTTCTTACGCGACGATAAATCATGTCGTCACGCTAAGTTGTCTTTTGCGACGACAACTGTCGTCGTACAAGTTTTTGCCGCCAAATAACAAAACCCACTGTTTTCTGTCCACTTTATGCGACGAAACGTCCAATCGTCGCGCTAGGTTTTCTTTCACGACAATTTTTGTTGTCGCGCAAGTGTTTGGCACAAAAAAAAAACCCGCGTTTTTCTTCCTCACTTTTCGAGACGAATAAGTTTTCTGTCGTGCTAAGAATTGTGCACGACGAAAATTTTGGTCGCGCCAGTTTTCTGTTGTTTGTGTAACGAATAATTTTTTTCGTCTCTGTAGTGCATTTTGCGTGACGAATTCTCATTCGTTGCGCAAATCGTAAATGTAGTAGTGGTGGCTGTAATAGTGGAGAAGCGGATGGTATGATGACGGTGTTAGTGTGATGATGGAGAAGACAATATGAATGAGGCGTTGCTATGTCTAGTGGAGGAGACGACAATGGTGTTTCACAATTCGATATATCCTTTTTGGTCATTTTTTATTAGGGTAAATTAGTAATTCAATAAATAGTTTGGTAATAGGGTGCACTTAGTTAATTTTAGGGTTCGTTTAGCAGCACTCTAAAATAAATGCATACGGTGCTTGAAAAAAACCATAAAATGACAATTGTTTAATTGAGTGGTCAAATAATTTCGGATTTAAAAGTTATCTTTTGTATGAATAATCATTAAAGAAATATCTAAGAAAATACCCTACTCGGATCATGGAAATCCAATCCCTCAATTTCATATCATCATTTGATGATAACCGTACTAATCCAGCAAATCGTGGTCCCAAAATTTGCAAATAGTACTCAAAACTTACTTCTAGTGCTTAAATGAACTCAAATAGTGGTCCCATTCTTTTTGAATATGAAATCTTGGCCCCTTGCTTTTTTTTGTATACAAGATCGATTTTGAAAACGATTGAATAAAGATAATTATTAGTATTACTGCTGAATTCCACTTTTCCAGACAATGATATTGTACATCACCTAGGCAGTTACAAGATCGATTTGTGCTTGATTCGTTTTCTCATATAAGATACACTGTAACGTCAAGTTGTTTGGTTTCTTCCAGTAAGGCATCTGTCTCACTCACTGATAGCGCTTTGTAATGGATGTGGGAGGGTTGGCAGTTGTAAAAAGCTTTTATTTATTTATTTATTTATGTATTTATTTATAGTTATTTACACTAGCACCTCCTGAGATTTTTGGTTTTCTCACAGAATTCCCCCCAAGTTTTTCAAATTACACGAACACCGCCTCGGTTTCAGTTTGTTTTCACATAACCCATTTTCATTGATTTTTCATCCAAAGATTGATGATTTTATAATAAAAATTTCTTCAAATGACAAAGTTGGTCTTTGAGATTAGATTGCATATACATGAACTGAGATTCATTTTTATTTACACAAGTTTTTTTCAATGAAATTATCAATTTTTGGACGAACAATCAACGGAAAAGGGGTTTTGTGAAAACACATTGAAACCTTAGGGGGTGTTTGTGTAATTTTTGAGACATGAGGCAGATTTGTGAAAACACCAAAAACTTGAGGGGGTGTTAGTGTAAATATTTTTTTTTCTGCTAGAGTTATTTACAATGACATCACCAACGAGGTTACAAATTCTTTTCACTAACCCCTTCCTTTAATTTTATGTTGAACATTTTTTCATGTCATAAAGAATACTTCTTTGAAATGACAAAATTAACTTAAACAATTGGACCTCGTGAATCTATTTGCAATCTAACCTCTTCATTAACTCTGTCATTCGAAGAATTTTGTTTTTATGACAACACCATGTTGTTAGATGAAAAATTAATATAAGGAGTTTTGTGAAATCAATTTGAAACCTCTAGAGAGTGTGAGTGTAAATTTTGAAACCTCCAGAGGTTTTGGGACCCAAAACCTCAATGGAACAAATATCTATTTGACATCAAAGAAAAGGATCCGTGACATACAACTCGTGTTTTTTTTGTTACAAACCCTCGCAATTTGTTTTCATCGTTAGTTAAACTGTTTTTTTTTTTCCCATCATAAAATTATCCTTAAATAACGAAAGAATAGCTTTTCTGAACCTTTAACTTCAAGTTAAACAATATAATTACAATGCAAAACAAAAGAAATTAACATTAATAATTAGATTTTCCACCTAATTGCACATCGATCCAAACTCTATCCCTCTATCCCTCGAATTAAATTATGTAGCTTCCTCTTGTTCTTCATGGGCTTAAATTCTATGTAGTTTAAGTGGTTAAGAACATTCACTCATACACAAGTCCTTACTTCAATTCCCCCTCTCCCAATATTTACGACTCTGGTTAACACTCCACCAACTTTAGCTCAAGGAAGTATTACAATAATTTGAGGAAACAATGTAAGGTGTTTTAGTTTAGTGGTTTGGTACTTCAATTGTCACGCGAATCTTTGTTTTCATTTTCATAAACCAGACACAACGAATTACAAACTAACACTTCAAAAGTAAGGCAGCCTGTTGGGAGCACAAAAAATCAAAGCAGGATTCCAGGTGGGTAAAGATGTGTGTGTAGTAAAAGTTACACGATGCGGCGTTCATATTCTTACAATGTGTTTTGACTATTAGACAATTTTATGCCGTGGAAAACTGACTTTTTTGCTCACGTGGAAATTGCAGCTTTCTACATATTACTTTTATTTTTGTTCATAATAATAAATATATATATGAGTTATTTAAACTAACATTCCCTAAGGTTTTTGGGTTTTTTTTTATAAAATTCCTTAAGGTTTTAGAAATTACACAAACACCCCCTGAGGTTTTTTTCATACAACGCTGGCCAAAAGAAAACATGGAGGGTTATAACTTGGGTGTGAGAAAAGGAGCTTGGACTAGAGAGGAAGATGATCTTCTGAGGCAGTGCATTGAGAAACAAGGAGAAGGAAAGTGGCACCAAGTTCCTTACAAAGCAGGTATTAATGTGAAATATAACTCCAAAAGAGGGATAGATAAATTGGTATATAGAGCTACAGCTTAATTAAGTACTGAAGCGTTGTCTTATTATTGTTTCTTAACACACACAAAAACGACATCCTAAACTTCTTCACTCATTGTCAATTGGTTTTCTGTACGTGTTCTGCTCAAGGGATGTCATACATATATATAAAAGGCCATTTTGATATCCAACATTGGGAACTTCCTCAAGAAAACACATTGTAGATATGCATATTGTAAAGATGTTACAAAATTTAATTTAGTTTAAATTAACTTAAATTTTTTTTTTTTTTTTTTTTTTTTTTTTTTTTTTTAAATAATTATTTTAAATTGCTAAATTAGCTTTGTTATTTTATATACCCCTAAAAGTGTATTTGAGTCTCAACTTTGCCTCCTGAAACTCATTTTGTCTCACTTTACCCTATGTTTCACACATACTTGTCTCACTTTACTCCATTTTTCATAAAATATTAATTAAAAATTTCAATTTCAATTTTAAAACTTAAAATCCATTTCAAAAAATTGTAAATAAAATCAATTGAAAAAAGAAGATTAAAACAAAAGCAAAAACTGCATAGACCAACTCTCTGCCCCATTATCTCTCCCTCATCTTCCTGTCTTTTCTCCTTTTCTCTGTCTGTCTGTTATCTCTTCCATCTGTGAATGGTGCCTCTGGTTTTGTTCCCCCAACTACCCAAATCACCCCCACCCTTGAGCCTTACATGTAACCCAACAGAAGGACCGTTTGCACACAGAGAGAGAGAGAGAGAGAGAGAGGGCATATAGTGGGTCGAGGATGGGAGGCTGAGGTTTGGATTGCGGGTAACAGAGACATAGACAGAGAGAGAAAAGAGGAGGATGGGGCAGTGGGGAGGGGGAGGGGTAGGGGGAGACGGATGGGGAGGTGGAGGGGCATGGGTAGGGATGTAGTTTTTTGTTTTAATCTTATTTTTTCTCAAATATTAATTTTCTTTACAAATTTGTTATGGATTTCACGACACATTTTGTGATAAAAACTCAATTTTTGCATTATGCATGGATGCATGGTTGAACAGGTGCAGGAAGAGCTGTAGACTAAGGTGGTTGAACTATTTGAAGCCAATATCAAGAGAGGAGCGTTTGCAGAGGATGAAGTAGATCTAATAATTAGGCTTCACAAGCTTTAGGAAACAGGTACCAATAAATGTCTCTTTCCTTATCCCACATGGTTCTTTCATCACATCCAAAAAAAAAAAAAAAAAAAAAAAAAAAAAACCAAATAAAATCCACCAACATGCATCCTGTGCTTTGTTTTCTATATTATATCTTCTGTTGTTTATCTCAGTACGCATGCACAACCGCAAAAAGCACTAGAAGGGCCATGTAGCCATGCATGATGTATCTTAGTCTCTATGAATCGTAAAACATAGTGATCATATATGTTAAAACATTTACAGAAGGTTTTTTTATCACAAATAGTCCTCAAGTTTGTGAAATTTTCTTTGTTTTTTTTTTGTTTTTTTTTTTTTTTTTTTTTTTTTTTTATATTGGATCCTTAAGGTTATCCTCCACATATCAAAATAGTTTCTGTCGTCAGTTTTCATCAAATTTTCTATTAAAATGCTGATGTGGCATATATGTGGGGCCACAAATCTAATAATATAGTGCCACGTAGCTTTAATAAAAGATTTAATATATTTAAAAATTAAATTAATTTTTTTTAGAAAAAAGAAAAAGAAAATTAAAACTTGAATTTAAATATTAAAAAACCTGTCGCCAGCCCTCCCCTTCCGTCTTCTCCTCTACCGTCTTTTCCCTCTGTTCTCTCTCCCCCTCTCCCTCTCCCTATCCCTCTATTCTATCTCTCCTTCTACAGCAGTGCCGACGGCCCTATCTTAAATGCCTTGAAGAAATTAATTGTAACTTTGTTACCATTTCTTATTACTGTGGCTGCATAATTAAGCCCAACATACAAGATTTCATAGTTAGTATCTACAGTTCATGTCAAGTACCTGCATCTGGGTCAATGAATCACATGCCCAACTCATGTGCAGCTATAGGTAAACACCAATTCAACTTCTACCATCACAGCAACTACAAACCATTTCAAGTTCATAACAAAGAGCCATAACCACCTTTCCAGATTTGGACCCCTATGCCTTCCCCAACCATTGAAACCGATTATGTTCTTGCATCAAATACCAACCCGGTTCTTTACTTGCCTGACCATCACCCCCGAATCTGATATGAGAGAGAGAGAGAGAGAGAGAGAGAGAGAGGGTGGAGGGAGGTGGGGTGCCACAGTGGGGCGACAGGTTAGAAGGGAGAGGCGAGAGAGTTTTTTAAAATTGGTTTTTTAACGTTTAATCTTATTTTTTAAAAATTTAATTTTCTTTTTAAATATATTAATATTTTATTTAAAACCACGTGGCTATACATTATTGGATGTGTGGCCCACATATATGCCATGTCATCTTTTTAACAGAAAATTTGGCGGAAATTGACGGCATGGACCATTTTGATGTGTGGAGTATAACCTTAAGGACTATTAATGTCACCAAAAAAAATTAAAGATGAAAGACGATAATTTCACAAACCTCGGGACCATATGTGATTAAAAAAACCTTTACAAAAAGGTTTAAATTTGTCTGAAATAACATGGGGTAAACTCAACAATGCTTCCTACGGAAGATAAACAACAACTTGGTTGGAAAATCTTGATATACAAATTCCTTGTACTATATAAGCTTTTATCCTGTGATTAGATGAGGAAAATAAACTTACAAAATTGGATAAAAGTTAGAATTTCTAAAATAACATAGTCTAATCCCTTCTAAAATACCACAATCCCAACTACTGTCACCGCCATCACATATTTCTAACAAAACTAACAAACCCTTTTATAGTAGCAGAAATATAAACCTCCTTTGTTGGAAAAACATCACATCTTTCTACTCTTTTTTTGTGTGTATCATAGCACAAATGTATTGATTTATTTTCTCATGCTATCTGTCGAAGGTGGTCATTGATTGCTGGAAGGCTTCCAGGAAGGACAGCGAATGATGTGAAAAACTATTGGAACACTCGACTGCGGACGGATTCTCGCCTGAAAAAGCTGAAAGATAAAACCCAAGAAACAATAAAGCTCATTGTAATAACACCTCAACCCCGAAGCTTCATCAAGAGATCAAATTGTTTGAGCAGTAAAGAACCAATTTTGGACTATATTCAAACAGTCGAGAATTTTAGTACGCCGTCACAAACATCACCATGAACAAAGAATGGAAATGATTGGTGGGAAACCTTTTTAGATGATGAGGAGGCTTTTGAAAGAGCTACATGCTATGGTCTAGCGTTAGAGGAAGAAGAGTTCACAAGTTTTTGGGTCGATGATATGCCACAATCGAAAAGACAGTGTACCAATGCTTCAAAACGAGGACTAGGTAGAGGTGATTTCTCTTTTAACGTGGACCTTTGGAATCATTCAAAACAAGAATAGAGAAAGAAATTCTTGTACAAAATACAAATATCACTGGCTTTGTTTTCATTCAAATGAATGTCTTGGTGTCTAAGGCCCAGTTTGGGATTGTTGTGCTTTAAAAAGAATCAGCTATAAAGTAAAGCAGTTAAACGTTTGGTAAACTGTAGTTTTAAAGTGCTCTGAGTATGAAAAGCAGTGTCAGAGCGTTTGATAAATTTTACAGTAAAAGTGTTGTAACTATTCATAATGACTAAAATAGACTGTTTTTTTTACTAATATGTTTTGTAAAAAATAAACCTTGAAAGTGTTGTTATACTTTTCTCCCTAAAAATTATATTAATCTTTGCTTAAAGAAAAATAAAAATTCAATTTTCGAACAAAATATATCATTTATTTTCTAGGACCAAATATAACCAACAATGGGTAAGAAAGCTTTCAACTTGGAAGAATTAGAGTTGAAGGAGAGTAATGTCACCCTGCCATTGAAGGACCTTTTGGACCATATGGATTCCATCACTAAAAACTATCGAGAGATTGAAGAATACATATATCCCTAAAAACTATCATCAATAGCTTTGAAGAGATTGATAATCAACATTTGAAAAGAGATTGAGTGAATCGTCTACGAGGCTACAGGAGATTGAGCGAATAGATTGATAACTTGGCAGGCTATAGGAAATACCAAACGTTGGTGTCTGCAGACTTGAGAGAAATACGAGAGATAAATTTCTAACCTAATAAAGGTATTTGTGGAATTGCAAAAAAATTCATTAAAGGGAGCGTGCTGCTTCAATTGAAAGCAGCTTTAAAAAGCAACCCCAAGGATGCTACTGAAAGAGCTACAGGTTCTGATCTTGGGTTAGATGAAGAACTGCTCGCAAGTTTTGGGGTTAATGATGATATGCCACAATCGACAAGAACATGCATCAATTTTTCTGAAGAAGGTCTAAGTAGAGGTGATTTCTCTTTTAGCGTGGACCTTTGGAATCATTCAAATGGAGAATAGAGAAAGTAAGTTTTAAGTCTTAGTAGTATTGTGTTTTTTATAGTGTTTGTCCCACATTGAAAAGTTCAGGGACCTAGCCTGGGTTTATAAGGAGTTGGGCTACTCCTTTTATTGCCAATTGAGTTTGGGGTGGAACCTCAACTTCCTTCATGAGAGTAGAGTAAGGCTTCACGTGTTGGGCCCAACCGCCACATGTGCTTCCACGTCTCCTATTGTTCTTCCAAGTATTTTCCTTCAATTCATATCATGTTGTTGTACCAAATACAACTGTCAACATTTGCATTAGTAGCCGTTATTTTGGTTTGTTTCATTGAAATGAGATCTCTATCACCATCATTTCTACTGTTTCTTTACATTTGGAATAAGTCGAAGAGCCTCTTTAGGTTTTCTGTGTAGTTTTCACCTCGCTTGGTTTTTCAACCGTTATCTCTGTTTGGTTGTTTTGAGTTTTGCAATCTTAGTTGGAATGTCTATGCCAGAATTTCTTCGATCATGTGTATCATTAGTGAAGGCACACCGGATTGTCTTAATTTTTATGTTAGATTGCTCTATTATTGTAATGGCCTTTTTGTGGCTAATTTGTATTGGCTTTTTATGGCTAGTGACTTTTTTGACTAAATTATGAATGAAATTCCAAAATTTCTCAACCCAAAAAAAATAAAAAATAAAAAGAAAGAAATCAGCATATGTAAAATCATGATCTATCTATGATTTTTGCAACTTCTAACGTCTATTATGTTTACCTTTTCATCAACATAACTAAGACTACTATGTTGCCCCGATACTCCTAATTAGAAGGGGGTGTTCATATTTGATACTCCTATACTCATATATGATACTCCGATACTCTGATACTCATATCCGATATGTCGATACTCTTACTGTCTTCCAATAATGTCAATTTTAAAAACTCTATCTGTAAAGACTCAGCCTCTTCTTTTTTATAGAAGCTAGGTCTTCATATAAAGATTTGTATTTTGTGTTTAGTTTTATGTTTTGAAGTTATGAGGGACGATTATAACACGATGGATGCAATATTAATTTTTGAGATTTATATTAATTTTTTTTATATATTATTTTAATCGTCGTATTGGTGTCGTATCCTAGTTTTTGGAATTTTACTTTATTGACGAATCATACCGGCATATTTGTACTCTTACCCGTGCAACATAGTTATTAATTCCTTCTTGATGTTTGGTGTCTAGTTACATGTTGTTTTTAATTGAACTTATGTTGTACTTGTTTTTAATTTCACTATTGTTGTATTTGTTTTTATTCGAAATTAAATAAAATTATGTTTTTGGCACTTGAAAGTTTTAGGTTAAAGTATTCATTAACATAAATTCAGATATATATAAAAACTTAAATAAAATTAAAATGTTAACAAAACAAGATTAAAACAATTGTGAAACAATTAATAAAACTAAGGACTCAATTTTGAAATTGCAAGATTAGGGGAAAAAAACTACCTTAACAAAGATTAAAACAATAGTGAAATAAGTTTATTTGAGCGACGCCTTTGGGGATCCACTACAAATTCTTTTTCAATAATCCAAACCGTGTATTTTTCTCTTCTTCATTCACATATAATCCTTGCAAAAAATTAGGAAAATTCAACATCATTGAGGTATCTAATTATTACCAACAAAATAGACGAACACCGTGCTTCAAGAAAATACTAAAATGAGAATTTTTATTTATTTATACTGAAACTGAAATTACAAAACAAACCCCCTAGGACAAGAAAGCCCAAAGAGTTCAAAATAAAAGGAGAACATATTGACAAAGGAAGCCCAAGATCCCAACTAACTTGTGACGAGAACCCATAGCCTAGCTTGGCAATCGCGTCCGCATTGAATCTTACCTACCTAAACACATGCTATGGAGCCAGATATCTTGAATGATTTGTTGGATACTCCAAAGGGAAGTAACTTTTTTGAGGACACTGTAAATAAAAGTTTAGAGTCACCTTCTATCACAATCTGACCCCAACCTCTATCAATGGCAACAGCGAGACCATCCCAGAGAGCAACACTTTCAGCCACATTTATGGAATTTTCACCAATGTTATTGGCATCAACCAGTAACACAAAACCAGTGGTGGCTTGAGAATTAATGATAGATCCATCAAAGTTCATTTTAATACAAGCTTAAGGATGTGGTAATCATTCCTCTTTTCGACCAAATGGTTATGCTGCCAATAATCCATACCAACAGTAGCTGCAACATGAAAACTATTGTGGCTGAGAATCTCGAAACAACATATTATTCCTGGCTTCCTAGATCTTCCAACAAATAAGAATAGCTTTGGACAAGTGATCCAGACAAGCTAAAGAGGATAACTAACTAATGAAATCACCAACGTGCGAAGGAAGAGAAGGGAAAGCAGAGGAGCATCCCTAAACATTCCTAGCAAAGCAACAATCCACAAACAGGTGTTGAATGGTTTCAAGCTGCTATTAGCAAAAGAGGCAGTTATGACACAGCTGGGGCATAAATCTATGGAGTCTAGCTCTCACTTGAAGTATTTTCTAATGAACATCCAAGAAAAAATCTTCACTTTATGAGGGATTTCAAGTTTCCACATTTTTTAAGAAGACGAGCTTAGGGGTATGAGGGGTGCTCCTGGACTTGAATATTGTAGGCACTTTTAATGGTGAAGGAGCCACTAGGGTTAGGGCCCCAAACCATTTGATCCTGCAAATTAGAGATAGGAAGAGGAACTGTTAAAATTTTATCAACCAAATTCATCATCCAAACCTTAAGAGAGTTTATTTTTGTCCCAATTGTTATTGGTAATAAAATATGAGACTTTCTCAAGATTCTAGGGAGCTCTTTGGTGCTCAGGAATTAGGTCAAGAAGAGGGAAAGGCAAAACCCAATAGGAGGTCCAGAAAGATATGGAACCGTCATTTCCCACCACCCACCTAAGACTTTTGCATAAGACATGTCTAGCATCCAAAATAGGTTTCCAAGCAACAGAATGAATTGACTTTTTCTTGAGAGTAAAGAAACTCTCATGTATGAGATACTTCTGAGTAACAATCTTAACCCACCAATTAGAATGCTCTGTGAGGCATTTCCCCCCGAGCTTAGCTAGAGCTGCAAGATTAAACTGGTTAGTAAGTCTGACCCTTAAGCCACCAAGGTCTTTGGGAAGGCACACATCCTTCCAAGAGATAGGAAGGGTCCTATCACTACCCCATAAAAAAGTCCTACAACATTTGTTCATTTATTTAACCACCTGAGGGGGACATCTAAAATAGGACATCACATGATTAGGCACACTCAACTTTCTTAGGGTCAGTCGTCCCACCCTAGAAAGGGTTTGAGCTTTCCACCTTGCAAAATTTGAACGAATTCTATGAATTAACTCCTTTGAATTTTGGGGATCTTTCCAGAAAACAATATTGTGGATATCTAAGTATCTACCAATAGTGGTTCTCGTGTTTGATCTGCAAGATAACACTAATATTGTTTTTGACATTTGTGGGAACTTTGAGTGAGAAATAAATGGTAGAATATTGGAAATTAATATGCTATCCAGAGGCCTTAGAGAAAGCCTCAAGAATTGTTAAAACATTTCTAACAGCCTGTGGCGTGGCTTAGTAAAGACTAAGCAGTCACCTGTGATGACTAAATTCGAAATTCGATAACCAAAAGTAGACCAAACAATATTGTACACTATCCTTTAACACGACACGAATTCGCACGAAAATTTCAGTATTCAAGTCCGAGTTATCGTGTCGTGTTGACCCGTTAGCCACACGTTAAGCTAACAGGTCGGATCATATAAGTCGCGAATAACCGTTAACTCGTTAAGCTCATGGGCATTTTTGTAAATTTATATCTTTCTTCTCTCTTTTTTTCTTTTTTCTCCTTCTCTTTCTTCTCTTTCTTCTCTTCCTCCCCCATTCCCCCGACTCTCCCACTGTCTTTCTCTCTATAAGTTTCTTCTCTTTTCATTATTTTTCCTAGAAACCAAACATAGCTTTCTTCTCTCTCTCTCTCTCTCTCTCTCTCTCTCTCTCTCTCTCCTCTCTCTCTCTCTCTCAGGTTGTGTCATTAATGGAGGTTTATGGATTGAGGGAAGGAGGAGAGAAAGAGGAACATGGGGATTGCGCAGTGGTTCTGTACATTTGTTTTTTCTTTTTCTTTTTTAATTCTTAATGGGTGAAACGGATCGTGCCATGTGATTCGCGAATTGTAACGGGTCGTATTCATGTTTAACATTTTCCACCCTTTTTCTTATAGTATCATGTCGTGTCAACCCATTAAGAAAAGCGGGTTGACACGAATGCCAAGTCTAACCAAAAGAGGATGAAAGCAAACCAAGTCCTAGTGGAAAGAGCTAAATTTTGCAGGTGCCTTATGAAGGCTCCATGCAAATTATAAAGAGATAGGAAGAAAGGGGATCACCCTGCCTGATACCTCTAGAAATGATAAGAAACCCTCAGGGTTGCCATTCAGAATAATCGAGCATGAATTTGTTGAAATGCAATTCATGATTCTGTCACACCAGTCAACATTGAAACCAAACTTAATTAAACCAGCTCTTATGTAGTCCAATCAAGGAGATCATAAGCTTTCTCAACGTCGAATTTAAGTGTCATTACACCCAAAGAACCTTTTTTCCTTTTAACAATTCATGAGCAATTAAAATATTGTCAAAAATAGACCTCACAGCTTCAAAGGCACCTTGTTTGCAGAAATACACTTAGAAAGGATGGGCCTAAGTTTAGTAATGATGATTTTAGTAATAATCTTGTAAACCACATTGCAGAGACTAATAGGCCTAAAATGATTTACAACTTCAGGTTTGTCAACCTTAGGAATCAAAACAATATTGGTGTGGTTTATGGGGTTGAGAAGAAGGTTATTCACAAAGAAATTCTTAACAAGCTGAATAAGAAGGTGCTTAGTCTCAGCCCAGAACCGATGGAAAAAAATTGCATGTAAACCATCAGGGCAAGGGGCTTTGAGAGCGCCAATGCTTCTAACCGCTTCAAAGACTTCCAGCTCAGAAATATCAGCCATGAGCTTAAAGTTGTCCTCACTGGAAAAACAAGGCTCAATCACACTTATAAAGTCTTGGATATTAGAGCTAGCAATAGGGTCTGACTGTGTAAAACTTTCCTAAAGGTTTCAATGACAACATTTCATAAGAAAATAAGCTCAATCCAATATTACCTTGATCATCTTTAATGCTTTTGATTTGGTTTCGTTTCCTACGAATGGTGGCTTGAGTTTGGAAACATTTTGTGTATTTGTCACCAAGCTGGAGCCAATTTGCCCTAGCTTTTTGGGAAAAAAAAACATTTCCTCTTTCTCAAGGAGGGTGGAGCTGAGTTCTTTATCCTTGTTGATAAGGAAGGTGGAGGTGGGAGAGTTCGCTAATTGGGTTTGGATATTTTCTAAGTGTTCTTGAGTTTAGGGTTTATTTTCTTTTAGTTGTTGGAAGAGATTCCCAAAAACCTCAATGTTCCACCTCCTCAAGTGAACTTGGAAGGTTTTGCAACAAGTAGAAATTTGTTGAGTTGGATTTCCTACATAAGAATGGCACCAAGATTGATTGACAATTCGAGGGAAATCAGCATAGGAAAGCCACATGGCTTCCATCCTAAAAGCTTTGTGAACTCTAGTCCTAGGATTAGAACTGGTTAAGATAATGGGGCCATGATCCGAACTGCAAATAACCATCTTTAAGAACTCATACTTGTGAAATAAATTCAGCCAATCCGAATTAGCTAAGACCCTATCAAGCCTTTCAAAAATTATAGAAGCATCGTAGTGTCCATTGGACCAAGTAAAAGGCACACCTTCAGCAAGAAGGGATATAGTACCACAATCATTCACAAAAGCATTGAAAGCAGAAATGGCTCTATGGAATGAACTATTTGAAGTAGATCCTCCAATTTTCTCATATGAAGAGCAAATGTTGTTAAAGTCCCCAAGCAAAGCCCAAGGTTCCAAGATGAAACGCTTAAAATTAAGAATTAACTTCCATAAGTCTCTTTGTTTCTCTTTTTGAGGATAAGCATGAATAAAAGTTGCATACCCAGACTTTTTGGACAAAATATCATGTAACAAACAGTGCACAAAACGATCGTGGAAATTCAAAGTAATTCACATAACTAGGATTCCAGCATAAAATAATCCCTCCACACTACCCTGTGGCAGGGATACAAAAGACACCACCAAGATGCAGTTTCTGAGCAATGGCCTCAGCCCTAAGTAAGGTGGCTATGGAATCTAAAATATAGATTAAAAAAAGCATTTGAAAGATAAAATCCTGCCAAGAACTACCCTGGCTGTTCCACATGAAAGTCTTCATGGGACTAAGGGGTTATGGTGTTGGTCAATAGGTCGAACTGTTACTTTATTAGCCATAGAAGGTTTGACATATTCTAGGCTTAAAGGAAAACATCTATTTCCCTTCATTGGTACACATGCAATCAAATCCTGCATCTGCCTATCCTCATAAATATCAACCACATTATCACCAAAGACAAACCAATATCCATGTTCTACCATTTGACCTACACTTAACAGGTTCTCATCCAAGCCAGGGACAATCATAACTTCCTTAATGTATCTGGTCACACCCTCCATTTCTATGACCAAAGTGTCTTTGCCAGTTGACTGTATCAAATCACCAGTACCCATTTTGACTCTACATTTCACATTCTTATCAATGTTCACAAGCAAAGACTCATGAAAGGTCATATGATTACTACATGCACTGTCAACATACCACATATTCATATTCTTTTCAATAGTAGCAGAATGGCATGCATAAAACATTGTTGCAGGTTATGTTACCTGATTAGCAAGATTTGCTACTTTTCTAGCCTTGTTTGCTTGATCACATTCCTTAATGTAGTGACCAAATCGATTGCAACCATAGCATTTTGGCTTCCCTTTAAACCAACACTCTCCATAGTGTAGTTTATCACAATGCTTGCATTTTTCCCTTAGCCTGATCTGGTTTTCCTCCTTGATTGACAGAGTTCTGAGGTTTAGAATCCCATTTCTTACCCTTCGATTTCCAGTTCTTCTTTGGCTTAGCATCACCAGAAGAAGAACTTGACTGGGTTCCCTTCTGATTTACACTCATACTACTGAAAGCTCTTTCAGTGGTACTCTCAGCATGCCTATCAAGCCTTTGAGCAAAACCTCTTAGTGCAGCAATGACTTCTTGCGCCTCAATAGTTTCAATGTCTTTAGTTTGCTCAATTACATAACACACTAGATCAAACTCTTTGGTCAGACTTATAAGCAATTTCTGAACCAATCTTCCTCTTGATAAATCTTCTCCATACCCCTTCATTTGATTCACCAACTCAAGAAAACGAATGAGATACACAGACAAGGTTTCATCATCCTTCATTCTTGTGTACTCAAAATCTCGATGCAGACCTTATAGCTTAATAGATCTCACTTGCTTATCACCATGAAACTCTCAATGCAAAACATCCCAAGCACTTTTTGAGGTTTCTTCATTTGAGATTCTAGGGAAAATGTCATCTGAGACAGCTCCTTGGATAATACCAAGTGCCTTAGCATCCTTCATTAACAAAGACACCTTCTCTGACTCCGATGACCCTTCTTCATCAACCTTCTTCCCTTTCGCTTCTGAAATCCCAAGACCCTTTTCAACTAGATCCTAGATTCCATGCAACTTAAAGATAGTTCTCATTCAAATATTCCAAAATTAATAGTTATCACCATTGAATATTGGAGCCCGAAGATCACTACCACTTGACCGAGCCATTTGAGACCGGAATCGATGAACTAAGTCTGAAATTTCACATTGGATTTCAAAGCTCAGCTCCGACGCCCATTTCCAGATCCAACCTTCACTCTTGATACCATGTTAAGATATGGATTTTGGATTATCAAGGAAGCTCAAGATCTAGCGAGTGAGAGAGGTAGCTAGGAGAAAACAGAATTTGGAAATGTTCTCTGGTGCGATCTACAAAACCGTTGCATAGATCACACCTTTTGTATTCTTTCTCATTCTCTGATTACATCAGCCAATCAGTACCATTCTATTACAAGGGCCAATGTGAATGTGACACATGGCAATACAAGGCCTAAGAGCCGTTGAAAACTAGCTAACTACTTTACACCTTACACTTGGCATATGAGCTCAAGTCACTTAACTAACATAATGCTTAATGAAGCTAAGAGTAAAAACAGACTAAGTAAATTACTAACTAACAAGAAATTAGCTAGTCAATTTACATTTCAACAATCCATTCCCTAAACGCATCCCTCTAACCTAGAGCCCTTTCTAGTCCCCTTTCCCCTATAACCACCACCGGCAAGTAGCTCTAACCCCAAAACGAACCCAGAACCCACAGAAACACCCTCTCCCTTTCACCCCCGTGGATTGATTTCTTCTCCAGCCTCCTCCCACCCCCACCCACAACCCGCAGAACCCAAAGAGAGAGAGAGAGAGATATATATATATGATGGTTTTTTTTCTTTTTTTTAGTTGGTTTTTAAATATTTTATTCATATTTTAATTAATTTAAAATTAAAAAACGAAAAATGTGGGACCCATAGTGATGTAGGCAACTAAGGGTGATATCTGACGGAAACCCTAACGGTGGAACCACATTGTAATAAATTTAAAAGACCGAGGTATGTAATTGTAAAAATTAAAAAAATAGGAACTAACATATCTTAAGGGTGTAATCATATGGTACTAAACTGTAATTAACCCTTTTATATATAAGGCAAAACAACAACTTATTTCATTAATATTTGGACACCAATTGTTGTGACTATGTTTCATTTACTTTGAATAATTTAAACAAGTTAAACATTGTCACGTCAGTCGATGGCCAACTCATTTTGGCCAAGAAAAACTGTGGCTTTTACTATTAGAGTGACTCCAGCGGGGGAGCCCAGCCAGAGGCTGGGGGGAAAAGAAAAAAGTTGTTCCAGCGGACAGCCCAGGCTCGGGGGAGGTGTGGGACCCACCAACTAAGGCTGGCCCGAAGGCAGCTTCAGCCCGAGGTCCAAAACAAGGGCTGTTGACGTCAACGCTACAGTACCCGCTACAATATCGCTACAGTACTCACTGATTTGATTTTTTTTCCCTGTTGCCACGTGGCGTTGTCTGGGCTCTCCGATTTGATTTTTTCCTCCAATCCAACCGCAGCCAATTTTTTTGCAATAAAATATTGGAAAAAATTCGGAAAAATTTTTAAAAAATACCCAAAAATTAATGAATTTTTTTCTATAAATACCAGCCAATTTTTTTTTTAATTTATCTGAAATTTGAAATTGAAAATTTTATCCGATTATAAGATATGAATAGTATTGACACGTAGGAACCCGAAAATCTAATCCGAAAATATTATCCAAATTAATTATTGTGGTAAAAAAAGTTGTGAAAAAAATAAAAAAATGAATAGTAATTGCCCTTTGCCATGGCAACGGGTGGAAACGAAAAATACTATTTGCAAGGGCAACTACTATTCACGTGAATAGTGGCTGCCCTATCTCCCCCTTGCCATGACTAAGGGCAAATGGGTGGAGTTGCTCTTACTGGCCACAAATTGAACAACAATTTATATTGAGGTCTTCTAGTGCAAAATTCTATAGTGAGGGTAAGTATAAAATTTTCCCTCGTATAGCCAAACTGTAGGAGGTGACGTAGGCCTTGCTGTAGAAGCCATGGCCTCATATGTAGCTTTGCACCTGACAAGGATTTGGCCCATTGTTTGGTACATACCTAAACCGTTCTTTTTTGGTCCATTCTGAAACTCTCTTCTGCTTATGGCGCCCCACCACCAAAATAGTACGACAGTTCTCAACGAAGTCACTCATTCCATTCTAGTACTCTTGGTAGGAAATAGTTTACCTAACAGGTTTAAAAAATGCCTATAATTCAGCTTTCTGTTTTATGTTTTGTGCATGTCCAAAAATTCACATTCTTTTTTAAAAATAAAAAAAATACGGCTTTCCTGAAAATTATGTATATTATAGCATACCTTTTGTACAAATGGCTGAATTTACTGAGGAAAACATAGAGGAAAATGAATTGTTGACATAAAATCTCTTTCTTGACAACAAGCAGTGTTTAGTGGTGACAGAATTTTCCATCCGCTGCATTTCTTCAGAGAAAGGAAATTAACACTCACTAGTATATCTCTTCAACATAAAGTAAGAGATGTTAGAAAACCGTGATTTTTTGCACATACGTGAAACCGTGATTTTCAGGAAAGAAGGAAAGCACTATCCAAATTTTGATGTACCATCAAGATCAAGCATCGACTGCCCTTGATCAAACCTCATTTTTCAATGCAATATCAATTACTTGCAACCCTCGGATCATATAGGAAATTGAATCCCTGCATTTTTCATTTCTGGAGAATACCCACATCGATTGTGACACACAAATTCATCATTCGAACATATGTTTTACGCATCGTCTTGTCTATTTTATTTTCAACAAACCCTGTTTACAATAATAAAGGGGAGGATACACTCAAAAGCACTCTGTTTTTAAGCCTATTAACAAAGGAACCCATTGAAGAAACTCATCCAATCCAGAGCTGGTGGTATTACAATGCTCCAAATCTCTGCCATAATGCCAAAGCAGAGGGACTTTGACAAGAAAATTTACAAACCCCTGGAACCAGGAATATCAATCCACTGTAACTGGAGTTCCAGTTCCCCCCTCTCCACATTTCTCAGTCTGATACACATGTTCTGGACAACTTGGCCATCAGTATAGATGATGCAGCTCTCTTCAGCTAGGCAGTTTTGCCTGCTCGGTTGCACTCTGGAAAGTACAGTTCCGCTTGGTACGCCTTGCACCCGCACCCGTAACGCTTCAAGAAACGGGCCAATCTCGAACTCAGCATCCCCCATTTTGTCATCAAGAGTAAATGTGTCCTTGTCATACACAAGCTGCAACATCAGCACCACAAATCATTCAGTAAAGATATGTAAAATTTAAGTTTACTATGAAATGCAGCTAGTATGTAGCCAAAGAAAAAGTAGTTACAATGTTGACTGGAAGAGTTGGATCTGCAATTGAAAGTGTTAAATCTTCATTCCACTCGGGATTGGTACTATTCTTCACTACACGAGTCTTTAACTTCTGCATCAGGCAACACATTTATAAACCATCAGTGACACTGACAATACACAAATAAACCTTAACCAACTCAAAGCAGAGCAGATGGGCAGAGGGACAAAGCTACAGATCATTGAAGTTTTGTTTCCCCTCCTTATTTGAAAGCATCATGCAATTAAAACCCTATCAAAATATGATTGAATTTAAAGGTAAAGACAGAGACAAAATCATCTGCAAAAATTAAGGAAGAAGTTGAAGGAACCCCAGATAACAGAGTCAACAAGAACAATCTTTGTTTGTTTTACAATTTACATCGAAAATGGTCGACTCTAACTGGCTAAAATATTTGACAATATATAGAAAAGCTTGACCATGAAGTCAATGACCACCAAAGCAATCCAAAAATCCAAATCCACAAACCTTAAAGTCCAAGACCAGAACCCTAAAACTCAAAGTCCACAATTCCAGCAAAAACCAGAAACAAAAACAAAAAATGATAACATATGGAGAGAAGAGAACCAAGTTACCTGCTTGCCCATTTTGATGACAACATAAGGATCGCTGGTTCTGGCAGTGACATCTCTAATAGCAAGGTTTACCCCTCTCTGCACTCGAACTCTAAGAAGGCCCAACAGGTGATCCATTCAAACTTGAAAACAAGCTGTGATTATGGCACAAAACAAGGATGAGAGAGAGAGAGAGAGAGAGAGAGAGAGAGAGAGATTTGTGGATAGCTTTTTCAATCCGTGATTAAAAACCCAACTGATTTTTATACCACAAAAACCAAGCCTTTCTCTACTGGGTCGTTGCAACTTGCACCATAGAGTTGATTGATCAATTAATTAACTCCATAATCCCACGCGCAGGCAAGGAAATGGTTGTTGTCAAACTCTTCACTGGAAGGAGTTGGTGTTCGATTTTCCAGTATATAACTCTTGATCAGTGATTTATTTGCCTTTATTTTATTTGGTACACAATTGACTGGAAAGTCCAGGCACTGGGCTGCTCCCTTTGCCCTTTCATGGTTGCAGTATTTATTTGACTTGGTCGTTTCTGGAATTTGACTTTTGGGTCGTTTTCTTGAAGGGGCCGTCTTTAACAAGAAATATATACGAACAAAACTTGTCCTGGTCGAACATCCAATAAAAGGCGAAAGATACTGATGCAGGAGCATAGGGGTGGATCAAGATAGATATTTACTATTTAATTAGCTATTTCTTGATATATTGTTATTTACTTATTTAGGTAGTTTTAGGATATCTTTTATTATTTATGTGTGATTTTATAATTAACTAGTTTACTTTTGGACCAAGCAGTCTTGGTGCCCAAGTCTTGTAAAGCCTATAAATAAGGCTATTGTAATAGTTGTAGGGGAATGGAATATTGATGATTAATGAAATAGTTTATTTGTGGCATGGATTTGCTACGACATATGTGAGTTTGCACTAGCCCTAGATTTCGGTGCTCGTGTATGTGGTTGGTGACCTGTGTCTTGACCCCGATCCCCAACAATTGGTATCAGAGCTATGGCTCAAGATCTGCTTTATCGGGGAGGTTTTTGGATGGAGGGTCGTGTTGACAACTACAACGACATGGAGGAAATTAGGAGGATGCTACGGCAACTTACGGAACGCGTCGCTCGCATCGAAGCTCGAACCCAGATCGGTAAGAGTTTTGACGGGGAGAGAAGCGTGAACCCTTATCTGAACCGAGTAGCTCGCATCGACACTCTAAGCCGTGAGAGTCTCGACGGGGAGTACGAGGGGGATAGCCCTTTTCATTATTGCGCTCTGCTGTGTGAGTCAAGTGAAGAGGGGCACGGTTATTCTCATTGTGTCTATGAAGGTATAAATAGATTTGGTAATTTTGGTGCATCTTGTTATTCATCAAAGTTATTAAATTTGGATTTGCCTCCAATATTTGATCCTTGCAACTGTGAAAATTGCAATGAAAATTGTTTAGGTGTTCAAAGAAATTTTGATAAGCAATTTATTGATCAGAACAGTGAAGAGATGAGAATTGAGAAAACTTTCGAAGATATTATTGATTTTATGGGCATTAATGTTTTCACTTGGAAGGTTGCCAAAACTTTGGTTGATTTTGTCAATCGGTTGAAGATTCTAGGGAGAAACATTTGCATTGTTAGAGGGAGTAAGAAGAAACCAAGAATAACGAAATATTCCAAATATCTTTTTATTTGGAAAGGAAGGTTTCAATTGGATGCTAAAAGATCCAGAATTAACATGAAGCAATTGAAGATTCTACTCGGATTTTCCTCAATCAAAGGCTTGAATTCGAGGACGAATTCTTTCCAACCAGGGGAGTCTGATGCAGGAGCATAGGGGTGGATCAAGATAGATATTTACTATTTAATTAGCTATTTCTTGATATATTGTTATTTACTTATTTAGGTAGTTTTAGGATATCTTTTATTATTTATGTGTGATTTTATAATTAACTAGTTTACTTTTGGACCAAGCAGTCTTGGTGCCCAAGTCTTGTAAAGCCTATAAATAAGGCTATTGTAATAGTTGTAGGGGAATGGAATATTGATGATTAATGAAATAGTTTATTTGTGGCATGGATTTGCTACGACATATGTGAGTTTGCACTAGCCCTAGATTTCGGTGCTCGTGTATGTGGTTGGTGACCTGTGTCTTGACCCCGATCCCCAACAGATACCTTAGAGAAAACTAGCATGAATCAAGATCAGATCCTTGCACAAGAAACACATAGCAGATGATCCAAAATAATCCAGAGATTTTAAATTAAAAATAGAGTTTGAGGTTACCGTTAAAGCTTGAAGATTTCATTCATAACAAGATTGAGTTTACGCGTGGTTAGAAATGGGAGTAAAGTCTTATAGAAAAAGATTGGCCAAAGCGAGAAGTGGAAAGGGACGTGTGTGATCACCAATTAACTTGGGTAGCTTGCATGTGCGTTGAATCATATATTATAATATACTGGTCAATTTAGCCTATATAATATAAGCATTAAATGGAGCTTCATTTGTTAATGTTCCTTCTAAAATATCACGTATGATTGGTGTAAACAAGTGGATGTCTCCAGCTAAGCTGTGACAAATGATATCAAACCCCACTTTATTTGGTATATGGCTTTATGGATCATAAGCCTCTGCATTTAGGTTTCGTGTATTTACCTGTATTTAGTTTAATGTTATTTACGGCGGTTATATTTTTCTGCTTTCCCGTCTTTTTTCCAATTGTTGATGGTTTCTCTGCTTTTCATTCCTCTGACTTACAGGAATTCTTGTACCGTCGTAACAAACGAGTTTGATTCTGACGTTGCCCCTTTTCTTAGGTTTATAGATTTGGACTAAAGAACTCAGAAATAGTGCAAATTCCTAGAGAGTGCTTTGGTTTTCTTAAATGGTTATTACCAATAAGAGAATCTATGGTTTTGAACAATTATGATAAACCAAAACTTAGCTTGGCTACTGAGGCTCGTGGGATAATAGCTAATTGCCCATAACTTTGAATCTTAGGACAATGTCTTGTAGAAAGGTTTGTGTGGTGTTTAGAATTTGAGATGGGGGTTTGGAAGGAAAAGGCAAATAAGGAAAGAGTGAATGCTTGAGATTAACAGTTACAACACCTACAAGGTGCTTGTTCTTACTGCTCTGACATTGCCTCTCCAATTTATAAGCGCTGGTAGCTCTGTCGTGCCTTAGAAACCCTTAACATATTGTCTTCTTGCTCTTTTAGCTAGGTATTTTAACTTCTTTCTCGCCCCCATAGCTCAAAAAATAGGATTGGATTTGGACTAGCCCATCGAGCTTGGGCCAGTTTTACAGGCCGAAAATGAGGATTTAAAAAATTATTTGAAACCAAAATGAGAATCAAATAAACAGTAATGTACTACATAATGAAAATCAAGTTATTCTAATTTGTTTTCTCACATCCCATATGTTAACAATACATACTACATAGGTGGAGACCCTTCTAAAACATCACTATTCTGACATTCATGAACCAAAGACTCAAAACTATACACATAGACCGTGTGGATGCAATGCAAATCTAGAGACCCTTAAGAGGTAGGAACATCAATCCACTGCAATTGAAGTTCAACTTCCCCACACTCCACGTTTCTCAGTCTGAGGACCATGTTTTGGACAAGTTGGCCTTTGGACCAGACAATGTAGCTCTCTTCAGCAAGGCAGTTTTGCCTATTTGGTTGCACTTTTGTGATTATTGTCCCATCTGGGAGGCCTTCCAAGCGCATCTTCAAGACCTTAATAAATGTCGCAATCTCAAACTCTGCATCCCCCATCTTATCATCAAAACTAAAGGTGTCTCTGTCATACACATAAAGCCTGATTGGGAGATTTGGGTCTGCAACTGAGAGTGTCAAATCTTCATTCCACTCAGGATTCACATTCTTCTTCACCACCTTGGTTTTCACCTTCTGCTTTTGAACATAAATTCAACAAGCTATCAGTTGAAACGATAGATATTTAGAATCACATCAATTTCTCAAAGATCTTAACCATAACAAGACATAATTCAGAAAGTTGTTTGGTGAAGAACCACCACACAGCAAAGTTGGGTGTTCATTGATTTCCGGGTCAATAATTAATGTGCTTGAACCCATGTCTTTTTCATTCCCGCGGGACAAGAGAGGGACTTGCATGTCACAGGGATAGCACTGTTAACCGAGAAAGCAAATGTCCTCCACAGAAGCAACAGTACTACCAGATTTTGTTTTGGTGAAGACGGGAAACATTACCACCAGATTAAAAATAATAATTTCTTGATGACATCAAATAAATTACAAACCAGAACCCTTTGTGATATCAATATTCTGGAATCAAAACAAATGTTTACAGCAACAGACAGAAAATAAGAAAACCATTCACAAGGTAGATTTAAATACCTTCATTTACTGTTCTTTAATCTTTACCATGAAAGAAAACAAAAAGAAATAGATTCCTTTCTCTTTTCTTTTTCTTTTTTCAGATACCCTCTTGTGTGGTTGGAGTTTTTAATACTATGAAAAAAAAACAAAATAACAGGGGCCGGCCCGCCCCCAAGCCAAAAAAAAAAAAAAAAAAAAAAAAAAAAAAAAAAAAAAAAAGGGGTGTTTTTATGTTTATCGAGTTTATTCCAGAAGACATTAAACCCAAACAAACATTAGTACAATTTAAACAGAAAATATGTATATGTACAATGAAACACCAAGTGAATCCTACCAGATCCATGTATTGCTATCAATCACCTAAATTTGTAGAAAATAACAACAAAACCCAGAAACCCAGAAATGCAAATGGATCAAGAAATGCAACCGCAAAATAAAAATTATCTGAAAAGTGGACCATTTTCATGATTAAAGACAGCCAAATGAGTTACCTGCTTGCCCATTTTGATAACAACATAAGGGTCACTGCTTCTCATGTCTCTAACAGCAAGTTTCACTCCTCTTTGGATGTGAATTCTCAGAAGACCCATCATGTTCTCCATTGGATCCAGATTTTAATTTTATTTTTCCTCACAAAGTAAGAAGCACCAGAAATCCCAGGAGTAGGAGGAGGATGAGAGGTTCGATTTGCAATTTGAGAGCCTCAGTCTAAATCTCAGTGCCTGAGTGAAGTTGGCTACCAAACCACAACCTTTTATATTGACCCCAATAGCTACAAGCCAATGTATTTTTTCACTTTACTCTTTGTTTTCTCAACTGTTCACGCGCTCTTCCAGACTCTTCTACTCGTTTATTTTGCCTTTTATTTTATTTTATTTGTCATTTTGAGGAGAGATTTTTTTATTTTTTCTGTTAAAATTAGAAAGAAAGACGAGAGTTCTCACACACTATCAAGCTGTCATTAAAATTCGAATATGAGATCACTGATTTGTAAATCAATACTCATTTTTATTGAACTATAACCGTTCATAGCTATTTTGGGGTGAGATGGTGTTAAAAATTTGACTTTTGGGGGCAAAATTATCCCACTCGGAGTCCAATGCGCCTGATTGTGTGCTCAAATTGACTATGCTCCAATAGACAAGGACTACAAGTCTGTTATGTTTATTCTTTATGGTAAAAACAAAAGAAAAACGAGTTCTAAGCTGGCTCAGGTATGATTTTTTTTATTTTTTTATTTTTTTGGTGGAACCTGGAAATCAATACCAAGGCACAAATAGCGCAAGCAAAATACAGAAGCAGGAGTCCAATTAGGAGGGGACTACAAGCACGCATACATCACAGCCGAAGACCAAACAAGATACAAGTTAAAGTAGAAACGCCAGATAAAGAAAAGAAACAGACGGTGCCATAGACGGGCAGAGGACGTCGAAATCTGACCTAGCATTCCTCAAGCGCTGTGAAGTGAGGGGCAAGGAAGACCATCTTTGTCCAAGATTCCAATCAAAGAGTCTTTAAGGGTCCTCATCATACACAGTATTACAGTTGGTAATTTCACTCAAATATATATATGGGAGGGTAATTAATAATGAATGTGACAACTTCTTATTTTCTGTTAATAAATAAGATTTAGAATGAAAATGATGCAATTTTGACGACTTTTATGCATGTTGTATGCCTTGAAAGTTCCGAGCAAGAACTTTAGGTGTCGTTCGGTAACGTTTTCCCACGCCGTTTTCCGTTTTCCCAAAACAAAAACAACCCAAAGTGCGTTGGGTGGTGTAAACTAGGAAAACGCGGAAAACAAAGTTAGAAAACAAACTCAACTTTTCTTCTTTAAGTTAGAAAACGGCTTTTTGTTGTTTTCCCCATTTTCAAAGGAAAAGTGAAAACACGAGAAATGGTTTAATGGAAACCCGGACAAACCCACACGAAAAGAGGAAGACCCCACTGCCTCTCTCAGCGTTCCTCCATCTCTCTCTCTTCGCCGCCTCCTCATCTCGTCCTCTTGCAAACACAGTCCCAGACCCATTCCTCGTCGTAACCTGTCTCGTCTGTGACAAAATTTGGCTGATGGTTGTGAAAGTCTTGGTGATGAATTTCAATTACCTAATTTGGTTTTGTTTTATTTTACATTTGAGTTGGCCAAGATCGAAGAATTTGGTAGAATTCCAATCTGCTATGCTTTATTACAGTCACAAGGTATGTGATAATTAGGAGAGCAGAGAGAGGAGGAGAGAGAGATAGAGACAGAGCAGAGGGAGAAAGAAGAGAGAGAGAGAGAGTTTAATGGAAAATTAAAATTAAAGGAAGTCATCCAACAACACCAAAATGTTATTTTTTATTATTATTCTCAAGTTGTCATACCAGACACGTTTTCACTATTTTTTATTTTCTGAATCCGTTTTCCAATTAATCTAACAGACGCATTTTCGAATCTTAAAAATACAAATTCATTTTCCCGTTTTCCTTCTTATAAAATATTCTCATAAAACATTCTCCGAAAACGTCACCGAATGGGATATTTTTACTCATAATCAAAAGCAAATGAGGTTCTAGTTCTGAGGATGATGATGTCAACAAACTAGTGAGTCATAACTAGGGAGGATAATAAAGTGGTTGTAATTTGAACTTCTAATTACTTTGGTGCGTAAATTTTCCAATAGGAAAATATTTTTTTTGGTCTGAATCCAATAGGAAAATGTTAGGTATAACACGTTGTCTAGCACCTCTTTAATAGAGGGTCCCATTATATTGGTAAGCTCCACCTCTATTAGAGATATACACAATATGGTATATAAATGTGGTAAGCCTAGCATTATCCTTCTCAATATTACATGTCTTTTCAGTGGTAGATTCGCTTGAGTACTCTCATCAAAGATATGGAATTCATAACACAAAAAGATTGTCTACAAATCCTTCCATTGAATAATGCATTGGAGATTATTTGTTTGTCAAAACACCAATATCATTCTGATCGACACTCTTTGCATTCTTAATTTTGCATCTTTATGTATTGTTGCCTAATTGGCTATTCTGTTTGTTAGTCCAATTTTTGCTATCAACTTCACACAATAATTTGGTTGCGAGTCGGATTTTAATTTCCCTTCTAGATTAAGTTTGCGGTTAGAGGTACTTCCCTTCACAATGTTAATAAAAATTTCAAATTGAATTTCCACCCTCATTGGATATGTGAAGTCTCATATGTGTGTCATGTCAGACTTCTTTACGGAAGTTGATGGTAAGAACTATTTGTGAGCACATATATTAACTTTGAGGACCACAAACACAAAAATAAAAAACAAAACAAAAAAGGATTTAACCTGATAATTTCATTAACCTCAGGAACGTTTTGCAATAAAAAAAAACCCTAAAAAATCATTATTGATCATACCAGAAGGAAGATGTTATTCTGGTCAGATTGGTGCTAGTTGGCATCAACAAAATCACACACAAGAATATGAATGAATCAAATAAATTGTAATTTTTAATAGAAAATGAAACTCAATCTGTTCGAACTTTTCTCACATCCCATAAAATTGACACCAGTACATGGGAGGATAAAAACTCAAAAACACCACTCTATCTCTCACATCTATGAACAAAAGAATTCAATAACCAGGATGCAATCTAGAGACCCCTAGAACTTGGAACATCAATCCACTGCAATTGAAGTTCAACTTCCCCACACTCCACATTTCTGAGTCTGAGGACTATGTTCTGGACAAGTTCTCCGTTGGACCACATGATGCAGCTCTCTTCAGCAAGGCAGTTTTCCCTATTTGGTTTCACTCTGTCAATTATGGTTCCATCTGTTAAGCCTTCCAAGCGCATCTTCAAGGCTTTAATGAATGAACCAATCTCAAACTCTGCATCTCCCATTTTGTCATCAAAACTAAACGTATCTTTATCATACACACGAACCATGATCGGAAGATTTGCATCTGCAACAGAAAGAGTCAATCTTTCATCCCACTCAGGATTCACATTCCTCTTCACCACTCGAGTTTTCAACTTCTGCAATATCAAAAAATTGGTTTCATAAGCAATCAATTGAAATGAACAAGCATCAAATCAAAACCCAGAAACCCATAAGTCCAAATGGATCAAGATTCAAGAAAAACATCACAAAAATATACCGTTTTCACCACACACACACACACAAAAAAAGGTAGCCAAATGAATTACCTGCTTGCCCATTTTGACAACAACATAAGGGTCACTGCTTCTCATGTCTCTAACAGCAAGGTTCACTCCTCTTTGGATGTGAATTCTCAGAAGACCCATCAAGTTCTCCATCAAATATTAATCAAACTGGTTTTATGCTTTTCACAATTCAAGTAGCACCAAAAATCCCAGAGGAGTTTAAAAGGCTCTGTTTCTAAACAGTGAAGTGGTTGAACCGAGTTCTTGATACCAAACCACTGGCTTTCCTTTCCTTTTATACACAAAAAGTTGTGAAGACTATGCCTTCCTCCTTTGTGCTTTTACTAGAAGCCACCCATCATCCTATGTGCCTAAATTTTTTTCAACGGCGACCAATCAACATCAAATCAAACCAGCACGAGTCTCACGCGCTCCTCTAGACTCTTTCACTTTCGTTTTGCCTTTCCTTTGTTTTTCCTTTTTTCTTTCAGTCTGCATTTTTTTTTATTACAGAGTGTACATAGTTTGACTTGGGGTCGAATGACTTACGGGTCGGGTTTTGTTTAAGTGGGCGGGTTTTTATTTGTTTAATTATAATTGACCGGGCGCCCCAAGGTGCCGGATTGTGATGGTGAATGTCACTGTGTGTGTGGTCAATTACAGGCTACATCCGGGCTTATTTGACTCAGCTCGGCTTGGACTATACGAGATTACAGCAAGTATAATTAATGTAAATATGTATGTAATTAGGTGTTTCCTAATCATCATATAATGCGGTGTTAAAGTTGATCATTCAGAGTTAAATTTGGGAGGATCCACAATAACAAGTAGGTAAAGACGACATTTTGGGGATTTTTCCTTGATGAGGAAGGCTTTGGCTGTTATTAGGTCATACTCTCATCTTTTGTTAGTAACGACATGAATATCACTTTCACATGTGATGACTTGAGAAGTTTAAAAATAGAAAGACAAACGTGGTTTCGTTAGGGCAGTGAGCCCACCTCCCCTTGCACTCAAGTTTGAATTCCACTTCTCGTAGATTAAATTAATTTAAAATAATTTAGACTATCATTTATATTAAAAAATAATAATAAACATAAATATTGTTTGCAGTTGCTTATTAATGGTTTTGAAGATCCGGTCATCAACTTAATAATGATTCTGCACACTGATTTAATATATCATATAATTCTAAAACGTTATACACCCAATTTGACTTGTGTGTGATCAATAATTTAAGGTCATTGCCAGTGACCTCAGATGAGACGGGGTTTAATGCTTGCAGCTAAAGCAAAGGACAATTTCAAATAAAAGAAAATAATAAAATGAAAAACAAAAGCAGTAAAATTTATCTAAGTCTGCATCTCCCATTTTGTCAAACTCGGTAAATTTATCCTAAGAAAAGGATAATTAAGCAAAGTTTGTGATATGCTAAGTTGAATCCTAAGAAAAACAGTAAAATTTATCTAAGTCTAGTTTTAGGGAATACATTGAACAGCATCTTGATTTGTGTTGAGAGATTGGTTGTTTTCAAAATAAACATGTTCTACCATTTATAGGCAAAGCTTGTCGCCTTCAGAAGGCTTCGAGATTCTAAGAGCATTTCTAGCAAGGGGCCTGGGGGAGGGCTGGGGGAGGGGGGGGTGCTGGGGGAAAATGGTGTTTCCAGCAACACAAATCTGCCAGGTCAAGGTGTGGGCCCCAGCAAAAAAAATTTGCCTGGGCTAGCCCTTGGGGAGGTCCAGCCCGAGCAACAAAACTCGTTTTGGGCTGACGTCAGCGCGATGACGTCACGACGATGTCAGCGCAACTGTTTAAATTTTTTTAACATTGGCGCGTGCGTTGCAGTGACCCGCCAACAGGTCTATTTCACGTAGCGCCCACTGAAGCTGTTGATAACTCATATATTTATACATTTATACCATCCATTTCTAGTCTATTTGTGATGTTTTTGAGTTAAACATGTTGCGTTTTACCCTATTTTGTGTTAGTATGCAGTTGCACCTACTTTAGGATCAAGTTGAAGGCAAAAGAAATCAAAACATGTCATTTTTGGAGCTGGCCATTATTCAAATGTGGAAAGAAATTTCGTGACCTGTTTTGAAGTCCAAATAAAGATCCAAAGTGAACCTGGCTTGTTTAAAGATTAAGAGCGGAATGGGAAAGTAATGGGGATTTCTAGCTTGATTTGGAGGTGCCAAATAAGGCAAAAACGTGCAAAATAAAGGCTGATTTATTAGGATCTCTTTGGAATATCTGACAGCCTCTTTTACCCCATAAAAACTTGCCTTTTAGCCACTTTCACAGACCCTATTTATTTTGGACGAATTTCACAACCCTAGACATCCTTCTTTTTGTTATTCTCCCCTTTCACACACACTTAAACCCTAGCCGCCCATATATTTCCACCATCAAGACTCATCGCAGGAGGCTGTTCTTGGAGAAGTTCAACATCAGAATTGGTTCAAGGGTTTCCTCTCATGAATTTATTTTCACTCATGTTGTTTATTTTCGTTTTAATCTTTGTGAACATGATGTGTAACTAAATTCATAGCTAGGGATTTCGATGTAGCCTTGCATGTAACACCCCGACCCCAAATTTATCCCATGTTTTAATTTATTTAAGTGGAATTGAGAAATTACCCGTGGGATAGGGGTATTTTAGTCATTTTCTTATCCGGAAGGACTTTGGGAATTCCGGTTGTACCGTTGCGTAGAGCACGGTGAGATGAGTCCGTAGACACGTAGTGGGCTCGAATCGGAGTTGTAACGAGAGAGATATGATCAAATGAAGCTCAGTGGCATAATCGTAAATATTTTGAAGTGGGATTTTTGGTTAAAAGACGGAATTGCCCCCGTCTCTCACACACTCTCTCTCTCCCGCGCGTCCCTCTCTCTCCTCTGGTTCGCGACGCCACCACAGCCGGCCACGTTTTGGCCGGCCGTTCATTCGTCCGGCCACCACTCGGGTCGGGACCGGTCCCAAAATGACCGGCCTGACTTCGCCGTCCTACCCCACCCATTCTCCGATGTCAGCCGGCAGCGGTATCGCCGGAAATTGCAGAAAAACGGCCGGTTTTTACCCAGATTTTCCGGAGCTCGTTCCGGCGATTCCGGCCACCAAATCTTGCGATCAAGGTATGGTTTCTCACCTATTTTCCGAGCTCTAGCTGCCTGTTGGGTAGGAATTGATCGATTTGTAGCGTAGGCAACTCGATTTACGAATTGAGTTTCGGCCGGATTTCGGGATGAGATTCCGGCCACTTCCGGTCAGTTTTTGGGGTACGTCCAAGAACAAAAGTGACTCCAAATTAGGTGTTTTACCTAGGGTAGGAGTCTTGAGCCGTGATTTGTGGTTTTTCCGGCGATGCGATATCGCTTTGGACACCCACGCGCTGCCGGCGCGTGTGGCGGCGCGTGGGCACTGTAGCTGAGGGGCATTTTTGTCCCAATGGGATCCTCAGGTTGTCATGAGCGCGTAGGCGTGCTCGGATCTCATTTTGGATACCGTTAGAGTCCCGAACGGATATCGCATATCGCGTATTTTCCGGGTTCGCTGGGTTTGGACCGTTGGATGGTCCTGATATTATAATATGTTGATCTAGGTATTACCAGGATCGTGTAGGATTCGACGGATCGTAAAACGGAGTCCCGGATACTCCGGAAATGCCAACCCTGGGGTTAGGGTTTTAGTAACCGTCCGATCGTGCGATCGTGAGCGATCCGACCGTCCGATCTGGACCAAACTTGCAGGACATGTGTCCTAGAGCTTGTAGAACCTATAGGAACTTCGGATCGGAATTTGGAGGTTGTGGGCCCCGCAGGCCCGTTTGACCCTAGGTTGACCGTGAGACTTCCGAGATAGTCTTACCTTTATTTGAGGGTTAGAATGACCTTAGTGACAGGTCTTGAGCGTTGTTGAGTAAAATGGATATTGTGGGTTTAGGATATAAATTGGTGAATTTAAATGGGGGGAGTTTATGGAATATTTTATTGGTTGATGTTATTGTATGATTAGAAATTATATGATATATTTAATTATTGTGTGGAGTGTAATGATATATAAAGAGATTGAATGTTAGTTTACAGTGCTATACGCACTACCCCACGTACCCCCCATATTGTGATTATGTTGAGGCCCAAGTGATAGTGTGAGGTCGCACGCGTCTTTGGGTTAGCCGGCGTGTTGACAGACCCCGTACGTGGCCGGGTGCGTCCCGACGTATGAGTGGGAGATATGATTGTGTGAGGGCTGGTGAGAATGTAGCCAGGCCCAGTGTGAGGTCGCACGCGTCTTTGGGTTAGCCGGCGTGTTGACAGACCCCGTACGTGGCCGGGTGCGTCCCGACGTATGAGTGGGAGATATGATGGTATGAGGGCTGGTGAGAATGTAGCCAGGCCCAGTGTGAGGTCGCACGCGTCTTTGGGTTAGCCGGCGTGTTGACAGACCCCGTACGTGGCCGGGTGCGTCCCGACGTATGAGTGGGAGATATGATTGTGTGAGGGCTGGTGAGAATGAGCCAGGCCCAGTGTGAGGTCGCACGAGTCTTTGGGTTAGCCGGCGTGTTGACAGACCCCGTACGTGGCCGGGTGCTCCCGACGTTATGCAGGGGTGATAGTGGTATAAGGGGCTGGTGAGAATTGTAGCCAGGCCAGTGTGAGGTCGCACGCGTTTTTGGAATTAGCGGCGGGTTGACAGACCCGGTAGGGGGCCCGGGTGCGTCCCGACGGTATGAGTGCGGAGATAGGATGGTATGCAATGGCTGGTGAGAATGTAGCCAGGCCCAGTGGATGGTAGCAACGGGGTCTTTGGATTAGCCGGCGTGTTGACAGACCCCGTAGTGGCCGGGTGCGTCCCGACGTATGAGGGAGCTATGTGATTGTGTTTGGTGTGTTGTGATGGATAAACCCGAGAATGTATGAATTTATATGGATGTAATGGTTTAATTGATATCAGGAGCCAGGATTGATAGGAAAGAGCTACGTGTGGCTTGATCCCTTAGTAGGGTACGTAGGCAGCCTGGGATAGCGCCTAGGTGCAGCCACGACCTAGACACCACTTAGGTGGTTTTATCGAGTATGATGCGGACCTCGTGGTTGGTCCCGAAACTTGGTTGAATTGAGGCTTGTCCGGTGGACTGAGTGAGTGAAGGTGTGTATAGATAGATTTGGAATTGGTTATATGCATGTTTGATGCATAAGTTATTTTAAAACAGTGTGGGCAGTTCTGCTAGAATCATTGAAGGCCGGAGGCCATTTATGTAAATTGCATGAGATTATATTGTGCGTGCTGCTGGTTGGGTTATAAAATGTGTTTTATGCAGGTGGAAATTTTGGGGAATGTTCAATTTACAGGGGAGACTCTGCCGAAATTTTGGCAGAAAGTCTCGTGCCCTAAATCCTCTCTGGTAAAAGAGGACATAGTTTTAAGGAGTGAAACCCGGCGTGGGTGTGATGCCGGGGTCTCCGCAGGGTTCGTCTCGGGTTCGGGAAATTCGGGGCGGGTCCTGTCAGCTTGGTATCAGAGCTTAGGTTCAATTTCTTGTGGACCCCGCACCTTGTGTGCATCCTTAAGTTGTGGGATCATGATGGGTTCCGTCACGGGACGTCATCATTTTGACGCGGAGGACTCTTTGACATGGATGGATTTAGGGTATTGATGAGTACACTTAAGGGTGTCACGTTCCTAGAAACGTGTCTATCCAAATTGTCGCATCTCAATATCCTATGGAAGGAAATGGAGGAGCTGAAAATATTGAATCCGCTGAGATGAGATGAAATTGTCAGAGGAAGTTGATGGACAAGTTACAAGGGAATGGAAGAGTTGTGAGTCCGACCAAGGAGGGTCGTGACAAATTAAGTTGAGAAGTAATAGTGTTGGATGAAGTATCACTTCACTCGCGTGGGCTTGAATGCCGCGATTGACAGGAGTGGAACCTCATGTTGCTAATTCTCGATTGTGTGCAGTGAGCACGTTTGAGCAGAAATCTTTCATCGGAATCAGAAATGGGTCATGGTAGAGAGAGGAAGATGATGATTACAATTCGGTAAAAATGATCCTTTCTGACATTCCTCTCAAAGAATCGTGTTGGCAATGTTGCTTATCGATTCTAAAGAAAGAAGGAAGATATCAACAAGTCAAGGAGTTTGGACTTCTCTTCGTGGAGAGCTAGAAGAGAATCAAATCACAAATGGAATGGCTTGGCTGCCAACTTGGTTGTGGAGGATGAAGCATGGGAACCCGAGTAGTAGATGCGGGCCCAATACCCACACACTTTGGAGTGGCAGGTATGAAATTTCGGGGACGAAATTTTTATAAGGGGGGTAGTATGTAACACCCCGACCCCAAATTTATCCCATGTTTTAATTTATTTAAGTGGAATTGAGAAATTACCCGTGGGATAGGGGTATTTTAGTCATTTTCTTATCCGGAAGGAATTTGGGAATTCCGGTTGTACCGTTGCGTAGAGCACGGTGAGATGAGTCCGTAGACACGTAGTGGGCTCGAATCGGAGTTGTAACGAGAGAGATATGATCAAATGAAGCTCAGTGGCATAATCGTAAATATTTGGAAGTGGGATTTTTGGTTAAAAGACGGAATTGCCCCCGTCTCTCACACACTCTCTCTCTCCCGCGCGTCCCTCTCTCTCTCCTCTGGTTCGCGACCGCCACCACAGCCGGCCACGTTTTGGCCGGCCGTGCTCTCGTCCGGCCACCAATCGGGTCGGGACCGGTCCCAAAATGACCGGGCCTGACTTCGCCGTCCTACCCCACCCAGTCTCCGATGTCAGCCGGCAGCGGATTTCGCCGGAAATGCAGAGAAAAACGGCCGGTTTTTACCCAGAATTTTCCGGAGCTTCGTTCCGTCGTCCGGCCACCAATTCTGCGATCAAGGTATGGTTTCTCACCTATTTTCCGAGCTCTAGCTGCCTGTTGGGTAGGAATTGATCGATTTGTAGCGTAGGCAACTCGATTTACGAATTGGGTTTCGGCCGGATTTCGGGATGAGATTCCGGCCACTTCCGGTCAGATTTTTGGGGTACGTCCAAGAACAAAAGTGACTCCAAATTAGGTGTTTTACCTAGGGTAGGAGTCTTGAGCCGTGATTTGTGGTTTTTCCGGCGATGCGATATCGCTTTGGACACCCACGCGCTGCCGGCGCGTGTGGCGGCGCGTGGGCACTGTAGCTGAGGGGCATTTTTGTCCCAATGGGATCCTCAGGTTGTCATGAGCGCGTAGGTGTGCTCGGATCTCATTTGGATACCGTTAGAGTCCCGAACGGATATCGCATATCGCGTATTTTCCGGGTTCGCTGGGTTTGGACCGTTGGATGGTCCTGATATTATAATATGTTGATCTAGGTATTACCAGGATCGTGTAGGATTCGACGGATCGTAAAACGGAGTCCCGGATACTCCGGAAATGCCAACCCTGGGGTTAGGGTTTTAGTAACCGTCCGATCGTGCGATCGTGAGCGATCCGACCGTCCGATCTGGACCAAACTTGCAGGACATGTGTCCTAGAGCCTGTAGAACCTCTAGGAACTTCGGATCGGAATTTGGAGGTTGTGGGCCCCGCAGGCCCGTTTGACCCTAGGTTGACCGTGAGACTTCCGAGATAGTCTTACCTTTATTTGAGGGTTAGAATGACCTTAGTGACAGGTCTTGAGCGTTGTTGAGTAAAATGGATATTGTGGGTTTAGGATATAAATTGGTGAATTTAAATGGGGGAGTTTATGGAATTTTATTGGTTGATGTTATTGTATGATTAGAAATTATATGATATATTTAATTAATTGTGTGGATGTGTAATGATATATAAGAGATTGAATGTTAGTTTACAGTGCTATACGCACTACCCCACGTACCCCCATATTGTGATTATGTTGAGGCCCAAGTGATAGTGTGAGGTCGCACGCGTCTTTGGGTTAGCCGGCGTGTTGACAGACCCCGTACGTGGCCGGGTGCGTCCCGACGTATGAGTGGGAGATATGATGTGTGAGGGCTGGTGAGAATGTAGCCAGGCCCAGTGTGAGGTCGCACGCGTCTTTGGGTTAGCCGGCGTGTTGACAGACCCCGTACGTGGCCGGGTGCGTCCCGACGTATGAGTGGGAGATATGATGGTATGAGGGCTGGTGAGAATGTAGCCAGGCCCAGTGTGAGGTCGCACGCGTCTTTGGGTTAGCCGGCGTGTTGACAGACCCCGTACGTGGCCGGGTGCGTCCCGACGTATGAGTGGGAGATATGATTGTGTGAGGGCTGGTGAGAATGTAGCCAGGCCCAGTGTGAGGTCGCACGCGTCTTTGGGTTAGCCGGCGTGTTGACAGACCCCGTACGTGGCCGGGTGCGTCCCGACGTATGAGTGGGAGATATGATGGTGTGAGGGCTGGTGAGAATGTAGCCAGGCCCAGTGTGAGGTCGCACGCGTCTTTGGGTTAGCCGGCGTGTTGACAGACCCCGTACGTGGCCGGGTGCGTCCCGACGTATGAGTGGGAGATATGATGGTGAGGGCTGGTGAGAATGTAGCCAGGCCCAGTGTGAGGTCGCACGCGTCTTTGGGTTAGCCGGCGTGTTGACAGACCCCGTACGTGGCCGGGTGCGTCCCGACGTATGAGTGGGAGATATGATGGTGAGGGCTGGTGAGAATGTAGCCAGGCCCAGTGTGAGGTCGCACGCGTCTTTGGGTTAGCCGGCGTGTTGACAGACCCCGTACGTGGCCGGGTGCGTCCCGACGTATGAGTGGGAGATATGATGTGTGAGGGCTGGTGAGAATGTAGCCAGGCCCAGTGTGAGGTCGCACGCGTCTTTGGGTTAGCCGGCGTGTTGACAGACCCCGTACGTGGCCGGGTGCGTCCCGACGTATGAGTGGGAGATATGATGGTATGATGGCTGGTGAGAATGTAGCCAGGCCCAGTGTGAGGTCGCACGCGTCTTTGGGTTAGCCGGCGTGTTGACAGACCCCGTACGTGGCCGGGTGCGTCCCGACGTATGAGTGGGAGCTATGTGATTGTGTTTGGTGTGTTGTGATGGATAAACCCGAGAATGTTTGAATTTATATGGATGTAATGGTTTAATTGATATCAGGAGCCAGGATTGATAGGAAAGAGCTACGTGTGGCTTGATCCCTTAGTAGGGTACGTAGGCAGCCTGGGATAGCGCCTAGGTGCAGCCACGACCTAGACACCACTTAGGTGGTTTTATCGAGTATGATGTGGACCTCGTGGTTGGTCCCGAAACTTGGTTGAATTGAGGCTTGTCCGGTGGACTGAGTGAGTGAAGGTGTGTATAGATAGATTTGGAATTGTTATATGCATGTTGATGCATAAGTTATTTTAAAACAGTGTGGGCAGTTTGGTAGAATCATTGAAGGCCGGAGGCCATTTATGTAAATTGCATGAGATTATATTGTGCGTGCTGCTGGTGGGTTATAAAATGTGTTTTATGCAGGTGGAAATTTTGGGGAATGTTCAATTTACAGGGGAGACTCTGCCGAAATTTTGGCAGAAAGTCTCGTGCCCTAATCCTCTCTGGTAAAAGAGGACATAGTTTTAAGGAGTGAAACTCGGCGTGGGTGTGATGCCGGGGTCTCCGCAGGGTTCGTCTCGGGTTCTGGGAAATTCGGGGCGGGTCCTGTCATTGCAACATTGATCCATGTTTCTAAGTTAAAGTATTCAGTTCATCAATCTGTTTCTTGTTTCATTCACTGAATCTATTGTTAAATTTGTTTGTCAATTTTAATGTTTGATCACCATTAGGGTTGCCTACAGATTATCTAGTCAAGGTTATTGTAAACATCATGCTTAATCTTGGTAGACATGTGAATGAATGAAGAGAATGCTATGCAAACATCCTGCCATGTGTTTTCTTTGGTTCTTTAACGTTTTCTTGCATGGTAATGACTCTTAACTTGGAACCAAAGTTGAACATCCCAATTAGGTTGCATATTAGGAGAATTTGATCAAAACCACACATCATATGGCTGATCATATATATGTAAACGAACTCTGGAAACAGGTTGGTAGTTGAATACGGTTTAATTTATAAACATGGAATTGGTTTTGCAATGGTGAATTTGAAATCCCTGGTCTCATCCCTATTCTTCTTACATCAATATCTCATTCGCTGCTACATTCGTCTTGCATTTTAAGTTATCTTCATTTACAACACAAACTACTCTCAATTTGTCACTTTCACTTTTAGTTAGGGTTCTTTCAAAACTAGTAATTTATAGAGGCCCATCGGTCCCTGTGGTTCGACACCCTTACTTGTACCATTATACTAACCATATATTGGCACTTGGAAGGAACACAACAGCTGTCCGATCAACTTTATTCCAAATCCAACGGCAGCCATTTTTCGCGAATAAAAAAATGAAAAAAAAATTCGAAAGTCGCACCCAACGGCTCTCTTCCACGTGGCGATGCTCTGGGCGCTCCGATTAAGTTCTTCCAGCAATCCAACGGCAGCTGTTCATTCTGGCCAAAAAATAATCAAAAAAAAATCAAAAAAAATTTGAAAAAATACCCAAAAAAATACTGATGTTTTTTCCTATAAATACCAACAAATACTCTTCACTTTTAACACCAACTCTTCATACATTTTCTTCTCATTCTACCATTATTCACTTTGTAGTCTATATTTTTTTCACTTTGAAGTTGAATTTTTCTAGAAAAATTTATGGGTTCTTCTAGTGAAACCGGAGGGGCATGGAGTGTCATGGAAGATGTTAGCTTGTGTGAGTCTTGGCTCCACATTAGTCATTGTCCCGTAACGGGCAATGAGATGAAATTCTGTCATATGTGGAAAAAAATCATCAGGATTTTTGTGAAAGGGTAATTGGTTCGACCCGTACAGATCAGGCACTATCTAGTAGGTGGAAAATTCTTAACAAAGAGTTGGCGAAATGGAGGGATGCCTTGGCAAAGGCGATGGACAACCATAGAAGCGGGGAAAACCTTACCAGTGAGGTAAATTATTTGTAATTTTTGTTTTATTAATTTCTATGTCATATTAAAGTTTATTTAAATATTTCTTGCAATTTATATATTTTGTTAATATTTCTTGTATTTCCAATATTAATATGAATGTTTGTTGCAATATTTAAATTTTGTTTTTCATTTCTAATAAATTGTTAAGGTTTCTTGTATTTCCATTATTATTTTTTTATACTTGTTGAATTGCCAATAATTTTTAAAGTTTCTTGCATTCTCATTTTTTTTTATAGACTATACAAGCACAAATGTTTTTTGGTGCTACTGGGCAAGGAAAAAAAAAGCTTCAACCATACCCATTGTTGGGAGGTGGTGAAGAATTGTAAGAAATTCCAAATTATTCCAACGGGTCCGACGGTAGTCTTGAACGAGACGCCACTCCATGAGACACCGGCATCGGATTCACCTATGGATTCCCCGATGAGTCAAGACTCACCTATCGAAAAGGAGCCGAGGCCTATTGGGAGGAAGGCGGCGAAGGCGAAGAGAGGGAGTAATTCTACCAAGTCATCATCTAAATTTTTGGAGGAACTTTCAAGGATGCAAGCCATGAGAATTGAAATGGACATGAAACAACAAGAGCACGATAGGGCAATTGATGTAGAAAATGCAAAAGAAAGGGAGTATGTACGCCAACAAAGGGAGTATGCACGCCAAGAAAGGGAGTATGCACGGCAAGAAAAGATTGAAAATAAGGATCGGGAAACAATGGCCATGGATACAACCCATATGTCCCCTGAAACAAAACAATATTGGAAGCTAGAACGAAGGGATGTTATGAGACGAAGACTTTTTCGTGACGATGGACCTAGCAACACGGATTGGTTAAATGATCAAAACAATTAAGTTAGTTTGCTTGCCTTTCATTTCATTGTACCATTAAATTAGTTTGCTTGCCTTTCATTTCATTGTATTTTTATTTATTTAAAAAATTAGTGGTAATTCATGTATTTTATTTAAAAACCCAGGTATCAAAACCAGCAACTGCTTCGAGGATGATGCTTTTCTGCCCTTTCCGATTACCATAATCCCCTTGCCAAGGAGATGGACAATTTTTCCATTACCAGTGCATGCAGTCAATGCTACCAATCATTCCAGGAAATCCACGAGACTCAGCTTTTTGTAGAAGCCGTTGCAGGTCCCTGGGCGTAGGTCTGCGCAAGTAGTCCATGGTGTACAGATTTCCACTGCATCACAAAATCACACCAAGCTCTCCAAAATAGTGGACTTCCCCATCCGAGCAATCTCATCCACCTGATCAACAGATGACCCATACACCAACATTCGTATCACAGCTGTGAACTTTTGCTCGGGAAGCAGCCCCAAATCTCCAGCACAATTTTTCTTTTGAACAAAGTAGTCATCATAATTGCAAATATCATGCATGACTTTATTGAACAAATGGGGGTTGCATTCTATATCTTGCTCGAAAATTAACATCAGAGTACAGAGATTGTGGTATAAAATAATCTTCCAGAAGATTCTTACCCCGAGAATGTCTATGTCTGTCCACATTCGATGCCCGGCCTTCTCGTGAACCACGACGGCTCTAGTTTTCTTCCTCCATCAAAGCAACGGCCACACCAAGTTGCTCATCTAGTTCTCTCTGCGCCCTTTTGCTTGCAGCTCTTCTGCGCATTCTTGCTCGCCTTTCTCGCTCTTGCCTATCCAAAACATCTTCCATGTCTGACATTGAGAATGGAGAATGAAATCTAAAATCTGAGAAATGAAATCTAAAATATGAGAAATGAAGATGCAGAAAAGATATGGTGTGAGAGGTATGAGCTGAGCCTCTGGTTTTATAGAAAAATTTAGACAGATAGAGATGACATGTGGCGCAATTTTAGAGGATGAAAATCTTATCTGAAATTTGAAATTCAAATGAAATTTGGAATTGGTAATTTATCTGGAATTTGAATTTCGAAATGTATCTGAAATTCAAATTTTGAATTTATCTCAAATTTGAATTTTGAAATGTATCTGAAATTTATCTGAAATTTGAAACCGAAAATCTTATCCGATATGAATAGTATTGACACGTAGGAACCCAAAAATCTTATCCGAAAATATTATCCAAATTAATTGTTTAAATAAACAAAGTTGTGAAAAAAAAACAAAAAAATGAATAGTATTTGCCATGGCAATGGGCTAACTGCTGGAAACACACATTTGCTGGGGGGAGCTAGGGCAGCCACTATTCACATAAATAGTAACTGCCCTAGGGCTCCCCTTGCCATGGCAAGGGGCTAACTGGTGGAAGTGCTCTAAGGCCACCACCTAAATCTATTGCGTGAGCCGCCTTCTCACTGCCTAAATTCTTCTCGATCACAAGTTTTGATGTTTGTTCCCTACACCCGCCTTCTTTTCAAGTTTCTAGGCTTCTACTCTCTGATAAGCTCAAGTTCCGAGAAGTAGCTCGATGTCCCATAATTCCTTTTATGCCACGGTTGTGAGCTTCTAAATTTTTTGAAACGTGGCTGAGCCTGTTGTATCATTAGACACATTATATATCGAAAGTCCAGTACTCTCTCTCTCTCTCTCTCTCTCTCTCTCCTCTCTCTCTCTCTCTCTCTCTCTCTCTCTCTCTCTCTCTCTCTCTCTCTCTCTCTCTCTCTCTCTCAAATAAAACAATTTGCTTTCAACTTTGAAGTATATTATTACAATTTTTTAAAGCTTTTTTGAGATATAGGGAGCTGATTTCATATATATGTTCATATGAGACTCTTGAAATGCCTAATGAGCATAAGTAGTCAGTGAAGATCTCAATAGTCATTGCATCTAGAAAAGAGTTATTTTATGTAACAAGTTTATAATTGGTAACCAACATATATAAAAATTAAAATAAAAGAACTAAAAACATATATAAAATAAAGGATTTTTTTAATGCAATTTTTTATTTTTTTGGATTTAGCAGTGTCAAGTATCAAGGCAAAAGGGTAAATTTACAAAATAAAAGCCAAATTATCTCATGTATTAATTATATTATTTCAAGTGTAACATAAGTGACATATGTCATGAGAAAAAAAGTGAAGGTCCAAAAAAGAAAGTTATAAAGAAGGTTGCTAGCATTCCAGCCAAAAACGCAGTTGTCTGTAGGCTCGTATTTTATTAGTTTCTTCCCTTTTGTCCCTTGTTTTCTATTATTCACAGTGAACATGGTGAAGGCATAAGGGTAGTTTCTTCCCTTTTGTGGCACACATTGCAGTCCCCCCCGGTTCCCTTTTTCTATGTTGTAGAAAAACTGACTTGCATACCCAAAAAAAGTCTCATATAAAGCAGAGACATGTAACCAACAAGACAAAAAAGTCTGAGATAAGATATTCGGGGTAGTTTCTTCGCTTTGGGGTTGTTTTGAAGTGATGTCATGGATTCTAGAATTCTTGAAAAGGCGAGAGCCGCGGCAGCTGCGGACACGTGAATTCTAGCCAAAGTTAAGGTAGATACCCTTACTTCATAGAATGTGCTCCTCCTTTCAGAAAAGACTAATTAAAAAAGGAATCTAGGAATATTTATTGTAATTTTCTCCATCTTCCCTTCTCTTGTTTCCTTTTTCAAGAACAAAAAATCTGGTGTGCTATACCTAATTTCAGTTGCGCATAATTACTTTCTCCTGGTAACATTGGTTTAGTAAATCGTTAAAGAGGTTTACGGTTAATTTCAATTTAGTACTCTTAATTTTCAATCATAATGAATGTTACTCGTGTTTTCAAGTTTAACATTTCAGTATTCGTATTTTATGAAATTGTTGCGATGTGGTTTAGGATGCTGAAAGAGAGTAAGCAAGTGGTCGCATTTTGTGAAGAGGTAATTCTGGTCAGATTGGTGCTGGTGGAATCCTAAGGAATGACAGTGAAGTTTATTTTATTTTTTTGGTCAACCATGAATTAGATTCGAAGCCAAAAGGCAACCGCAAGGAAATACATAGAAAGCAGTATTTGAGACAAACTACAGAAGCACCTTCATCTGAATCGCTACAATCCATCAAAAGAAGGAAATCTCCTACTCTAAAAATAAAAATTAAGGAGGACCTGGAAGACCATCAGACACCAAAACATGTATGAGAGACAGCGGTGGTTGAGTAACAGAGCTTTCCAGGTCCACTGCTCGGCAACCTTTGTTGAATCCACCTGATTGAACTGACTGACTGTTGATTACAATTTTGGCATCAACAGCTTCACACACAGTGATTTGAATTAATCAAATAAATTGTAATTTTATTAGGAAATGAAAATGAATATGTTCAAACTTTTCTCACATCCCATAGGATTGACACCAATACATGGGAGGATAAAAACTTAAAAACACCACTCTATCTCTCATATCTATGAACAAAAGAATTGAAGAAGCAGGGCCCCCAAATACAAATATACAGGAAAACAAAAAGGGAGAGAGAGAGAGAGAGAGAGAGAGAGAGAGGATGCAATCTAGAGACCCCTAGAAATTGGAACATCAATCCACTGCAATTGAAGTTCAACTTCCCCACACTCCACATTTCTGAGTCTGAGGAGTATGTTCTGGACAAGTTTTCCGTTGGACCACATGATGCAGCTCTCTTCAGCAAGGCAGTTTTCCCTATTTGGTTTCACTCTGTCAATTATGGTTCCATCTGTTAAGCCTTCCGAGCGCATCTTCAAGGCTTTAATGAATGAACCAATCTCAAACTCTGCATCTCCCATTTTGTCATCAAAACTAAACGTATCTTTATCATACACACAGACCATGATCGGAAGATTTGCATCTGCAACGGAAAGAGTCAATCTTTCATCCCACTCAGGATTCACATTCCTCTTCACCACTCGAGTTTTCAACTTCTGCAATATCAGAAAATTGGTTTCATAAGCAATCAATTGAAATGAACAAACATCAACTCAAAACCCAGAAACCCATGAGTCCAAATGGATCAAGATTCAAGAAAAAACAAAAGAAAAATAGACCATTTTCATGATCAAAGAAATGAGTTACCTGCTTGCCCATTTTGATAACAACATAAGGGTCACTGCTTCTCATGTCTCTAACAGCAAGGTTCACTCCTCTTTGGATGTGAATTCTCAGAAGACCCATCAAGTTCTCCATCAAATATTAGATCAAGATCAGATTAATCAAACTGGTTTTATGGTTTTCACAATTCAAGTAGCACCGAAAATCCCAAAGGAATTTAAAGGCTCTGATTCTAAACAGTTGGATGAGTCTTGTTTTAAGCTTTCCTTGCCTTTTTATACACAAAAGTTTGTGAAGGCTATGGCTTTGTGCTTTAGCTAGAAGCTTCCCATTATCCCATACGCCTTTAATATTTTCAACGTGAGTTATGGTTCCAATCAACATCAAAACCAGCAAGTCTCACGCGCTCCTCTAGACTTTTTCACTTTGCCTTTCCTTCGTTCTTCCTTTTTCTCTTTCATTTTGCATTTTTTCATTTAGAGTGTGTACAAAGTTTGACTTAGGGTAGACTGGCTTACGGGTCGGGTTTTGTTTGTTTATAAATTGACCGGGGAATCCAAGGCGTCAGATTGTGGGCTTGTTTGATTCAACTCGTCTTGCACTGTACGAGATTACAGCGAGTATAATTAATGTAAATATGTATGTAATTAGGTGTTTCCTAATCATATCTTTAATAATAATAATACTGTGTTACAGTTGGTCATTCACAGCGAAATGTGGGAGAGGATCGATAATGACAAGTAGGTTGAGATAACACATTGGGATATTGCCTTGATGAGGAAAGCTTTTGGTGTTATTAGCTCATTTCTCTCTTATCTCTGTTAGTAACGGCATGAATATTTTGAGAGCATATATTTCATCAATCAATAAGAAGACGACACATGAAAGAGGAATATTCTTTAGGTCAAACTAATTGCCTATTTAATTAGAGAAATTATCTTTAATTTATTATAAGAACATCTCCATAAATCAAGAAACCAATCTCCACCAAATCTCTTAGAGTAATTTCTATCATCTTTTTGAGGAAGAATAATCATAACCAAATAAGAATTATTCTCCCAAAATCGTAGCACACAAGGAGGCTATAAATGCATGGCTCCACCAAGCATTCAAGATAATTCCAATAACTCTACAAAAATCCTCTCTCTCTCTCTATCTTTCTCTCTCTCTCCTTGTCGTCGCCCATCTCATCTCTACCTCTCCCACACAGCTAACTGCCACCACACATGGCTAAGCCCATCCGGCTCTCCCCGTAAAAGAAAACTCAATTCATTTTGACCATTACCACATCTTTTATCAAAGATCCAATTGAACTAACTTATGCACCAGAGGGTCTTTGGCCAACATCTCTGGGTGTGGTCTATTTATTCATGTTTATTTCACAAAAATTGAAGAAGAGAGAAAAAGAAACTCGAAATGCGAAAAATCTACACCTAAATAACGTGAGAAATTTGTACAAACAAATATCACCTCCACATGTGATGGCGTGAGAAGATTACAAACAAAGAGACAAATATGGTTTGAAAGATCAACTTTATATTCTTTTTTATTTATGATGAGAAAAGATTGTTTGTGGCCAATACACTGAGACGATGGTGGTGGTAATGACATGACTCAATTGTCTGACTTTGTATCGAGAACGATCTTTGAAGGAAGAGGTAAAAAATGAACTGTTTACATTATCTAACCCAAAAAAAATAAAAAAAGAGAGCCATAGTTTATCAAATAATTATCCCTACAAGTCTTTGTTCAAATTGACCGTTGGTGTTGATGAACCAACATTAAAAGAAAAGAAAGAAATGTTGACAGTTGCTTGTTAATTGTGTTGAAGCTCTAGACTCTAGTCATCACCATAATAATGGAAGGGGGAGCGGAAAAATTAGCACCTTTTTTAAAATGACGTTAAATAAATAATTATACTTCCAGTTTGATTCGATTTAACACTATTCAATTACAATATTATATATCTAAAGGTCTCCCTCTCTTTGTCTGAACAAAAAAATTTCGTTTTCAACTTTGAATTATTATTACAGTTTTTAAAGCTTTTTAGAAGTGTAGTGAGCTGATTTCGTATATTCATATGAGACTCAAAAGTCATTGCATAAGTAGTCAATGAAGATCTCAAAAGTCATTGCATTAAAAAAAAAGTTTATACTTTGATAAACCAACATACATAAAATAAAATAAAAACCACATTGAAATTGTCCGTTGCTTTAGCTACAAGCATTAAACTACGTCCCATCTTAGGTCACGAGCAACGGTCTTAAATTTTTATCGCACATAAGTCTTAGTTTTTATGAATTTATGACCAGAAGTAATAGAGAATGAATTAATTTGGGATGCAAAGTGTTTTCTTTCACAAACTCAATAGTATTTACATTACTGTCACTCCGTTAATTTTCTAAGTCACAATCTCAATTTATTTTATTTGTTGTTTGTATACATTCAGTTGTCAAATTTATTTTAAATATAATACTAATAGATCAGACATGTCACATCCAATGCGTGTAATTTGATCGGGGATAACAACTTTAATTATTAGTTTATCTCAACAACAAAAAAAACTGTAATTAGTTTATAATTAATCAAAGTTAGTTGACAAATAGTATTCACTCAATAATAATAGATGAGAAAAAGAAAATTGTGAACACAAAACTAATATTTAAAAAACAACTGCCGGACTGGCGGACCCCACTAGAAAACATGCAACCAACAAGACAAATAAGATAAGAGATTCGAGGTAGTTTCTTTCGCACGTTGTTTTAAATTAATTTCATGCATTCTAGAATTGTTGAAAAAGCATCTGCATGCATTATATTAGTTAGTTAGGTAGTTTAAATATTGTAGCGTTACTTTTTAATCTATAGAATATTTTTTTGCTTCTCCTTATTAAAATGGAATCTAGGAATATTTCATTTAATTTTCTCGATCTGCCCTTTTTGTTTGTTTTCTTTTTGAAAGAACACAAAATCTGGTGTGCTATACCTAATTTGTTGGAAGATGCTTATTGGTGTGGGGTTGACTTCTTCTCAATTAAGTTATCCTTTTCTTCTCCCAAAGGATATATGAATGGGGTTTTCCATGTCACATTTTCAGTTGCCCGTAATAATTACTTTCTCCTCGTATTCTTATGGAAGTTTGCGGTTAATTTCAGTTTAGTGCTCTGAACTTTTCCATATTAGAAATGTTAATAACGGTATTTTCAATCGTAATATTTTCATATATGCACCTTTTAAAATTGTTGCAATGCGGATGTTATGCAGTAAGTATATGACTTATGTTGTCAACAAATGATCAAATTTTGTGCAAGTATTTGTTAAATGTCATTTGTTATGGTATTGTTCTTTTAATTGATATTGTGAATGGATTATATAGGGAAATGCAATATGACCAACTCACATAGATTGTTCATGAGTATCCCACACTTCAAATTGTTGTCAAAATGTGAACCTTGACCAATGTCTTCGTAGTCTTTCTGGACTTGTTCACGAGACGTAATATGATTAGTAAGTCAAAAATAAATTCTTGAATTAAACTCATAAAATAAATTCTAGAAGCAACATTGTACTTGTAACCCACTTATATACTTCATCATTCATTGGTTACATTGGCTGTTGCCAATAATGAACCTTTCAACATCTTTTGACTCATGAATAATATGTCCCAAAATAAATATCCCAATATTCATTCATTCAACAAGATAAAGAGCTAATGAAAGTTCATGCATGCCTGGCCACCATTTGGCATCGACTCCTTAAGGGAGGGCGCTCTCGAAGAAAATATTTGACTCCTTACATAGTTATGCAATGAGTCATCATTTTACATACAAATTACAATTTGACATATACGTAAACCATTTTCGTTAATTACACATGCAATGTTCAACAACTGGTAGTCCATTTGTGTTTTATTTATGTTTAATCCTAGCTTAACTTAATGTTATTGAATGTAAAAATATTCTTATTAATGGAGTGTTAGTTGGATTGGATCAGGTCCTTGGTGTGCTCCTAAGTGATATTGGCTTCGAACCCCCATGGTATCTGTGTATGCGAGTATTCCCTCTCCCCTTCCTAACTGGGAAAAAAACAAAAACCATGTAAAACTTCAAATTGGGAAAATAAATTTGGGCTTGAGAAAAGAATTGGGCTAGCATTCAATACGTACAGGTCTGGGTTTGGCATATCCAATATGACTGACCAACAACAATGTTAGTCGGCCTTGTGCTGTAGCGTAATTCCCATGTTGTCATAAGTCCCATTTTCTCCCGGATGTCTGGCTCTGTTATTATTTGTGTGACACAAAATTTATGTCACCTTTGGCTCAGAGTAAACGGGAAAAATATTTTCGAAGTTTGATTTTTCACACTCATTTTCCTTTGAAAATTTATGACCACTAGAGCTGAAATTCTAGTAAATCATAGAAGGATTCTCATATGAGGGTAATAGTAGGAAATAATGGAAAGTAAAAAATTTATATTTATAAAAACATAAATATATAAATAAACCTTGACGTTTAAGTTTATATGAATATATCTTTGTAAATAATAAAGGTAATAGTTCATAACATATTCCTTGACGAACAATATGTTTACCAATATCAATTTTTCTTTTCGCACTCAAGAGTGCAAGAAATTGTAAGAAACTTTGTAACTCAAGTGGTTAGTCGTATTTGCCTTTATATTTGAGATGTTATGTTGAATTCCCCCTCTCCTACTATTGAATGTATCAAAAACTAAATAAAATTAAAGAGTATGAGACATTTATTCAGTTTTTTTTTCAAAAGAAGATTTATATATATCAGTGGTCTTATGTTTGAACCCTCATGACACATTGATAATGTGTGTGTATAAGAAACTCATTCTCCTTGTAATTTAGACTATTGCTTGTATTTTTTATTTTTTTTAAAAAAACTCAATACTGCAAATAAAGTCGCGTGTGTAAATAATTTTTTTACAAGAATATGTGTGAATAATTGTTACTATTATATTTTAAATGTAATTTTTAACATGATCATATTATAACACATGTATCAATAACATCACTTTGTCATTGTATTAGGGTGACACGCAATTTCTTTCCCAAGGAGTGCGTGGAAATCTGAGGATTCGCTTCCTTTCTTTACATTGTATAACAACAATGAAACGGAAGTTGTCATACTTAACACGAAGCCTTCCATGTCCGCTGAAGATATTCTTCTTTCACAAATTTATTTCCCTCTTCTTGTGAAATACCTTTGAGTCTTGAATGGTAGAGGTTTGTTGTTCCTTCATGCACTTCCTTCCTTTCCTTCCTCAGAGGACTTCTGCGCGTGCCCTTTGCGCGCTGTCCTCCTCCTTCTCCTCTTCCTCCACCACCTTTGGTTCCTGCAAACAGGCTTGGTACCATCGCTGCCTTGGCCTTGACCCCCTAAACACTTAATCTCTCTCTATCTCTCTCTCTGAAAGTTCATTTGTGTTGTGCTGTGTCTCTTGTTTGGGTTGATTTCACTTAGGCGTTTGGAAAAGAAAAAAAAATTCAGAAAGAAAGAATGCTGAAGAGGAGGAATGTTTTAGAGAGAACTACTTTACAGCAGAAGAATAAGAAGATCAACAATAATGAAGTTCACAGTGTGAAGAAAAACAGGTTTTTGATCACAGTGAATGTTGTTGGAAGCGCAGGGCCAATAAGGTTTGTGGTGAATGAAGATGATCTTGTTGCTGGGGTCATCGACACTGCTCTCAAGTCCTATGCTCGTGAAGGCCGCCTACCACTTCTTGGTTCCGATGTCAAGGATTTCCTTCTCTACTGCGCTAACGCAGGATCTGACGGTACAATAAAAAAAGGATTCATTCTTTCATGTTCATGTGTTAAAATCTACGTCGCTATGCATACATATCAAACTGTAATTTGTTTGGAATAACATATATTCACTTAATTAATAGGCCTGTTAATTACATTTTAATTCTATATATAACTTGTAGCCTTAAGTCCATGGGAAAGTATAGGATCTCATGGGGGAAGGAACTTTGTGCTGAGCAAAAAGCAGAAGGCAGTGCAGAATGTTGCAGAGAGAAAGCCAGAGATGACAGCTCCAAAGGGATCAGTTAGTAGCTGGAAGGCATGGCTCAACAAATCATTTCCTTTCAAGATATCATCTCACTGAGGCTACTGAATCCTTCTCATTACCATAATCTGATGTTTCAATCAAGTCTCTCAGACGATTGAAATTATTAAAGGTTTTATGTTATATTCTCTGCTGCTGCCAACCATGTAAACTTATGCCTTAATAATTAATTAAATATGAGCCACATTGTTTTGGCATATATTCCTGACTTTTAATTAATTTCAATAGAGTCCTTTGAAATATGTTCCTGCCTTTGATTTTCCGGCCGTCATATTGGTCCTCCTACTTTAAGAAAGGGATGCCTTGATGAATTTTTCAGAGGATTACTTGGTCGGTGGAGGTGGAGGAGGTTGTTCGAAGAACTTTCATCACATTCATTCATTCATGGGAGAATACGAATATAACTTTGTCAAAATAGAGGCTCAGCTTCAACAAAGCTACTTTTTTTGGGTAAGAAGAAAAAGAAAAAGTGGCTGTGTGACTTGGAGCACTTTACCAGCATCCTAATTCTTCGTTACTGGTTTGTAACAATCAAGAATTAAGTTTCGATGTTGAAGTATTATGGTTATGATTTAAAAGTTGTGTAGTTCAATGGCTTTCAAACCTAGCTAACGGAAACCAATATATGAATGTTTGTGTTGCTCACTCGTACGACAGCATTTGGATGGACGGTAAACATCTGATGATGGTACAAGATGATATATGAGTGGCTAGTCTATTTGTTGCAGTAGTTGTGATTGCTGGATATCAATCAGTAAATTATACACTTGAAATGATGGTTTGCGCGTGAATAACTTCTTCATACAAATATGGCCGAGGAATAAATACCTTTCGACCGTAGGTCCTCTGGCGAACTCAGAATTTTTTAACGGATATGCAATTTTGAAAGGCTAAAAGTTTTATTAATCTTTATCATTTATTAAGCATGCCCTAGAATCCTTATTAAAGCCCAGTCCAACTTTCTCCTTTATTTTCTTAAGCCTGATTCAAAACGACATCGTTTTGGCCATGATTTTTTTGTTAAAAAGAGGCACACTTCAAGCAGCAGAGCAGCACATAAAGACAAGCTTAATTTAGACAATTCGTTGAACACCTTGAGTGCACCACTAAAGGTGCAATATGCAGCACCTTCCAAGACTTTTCCAACGAGAGGAGGTGTAATTGCACCTCCTTGCATTTATAAGGTTTAAATTTGACAATTTTTAAGTTTCTTAATCCTGCCGACATTCTTTCCGGTTTAGAACCTCCGGGCTAAATAGCCATATCCAAATGATGGATCACGTGCTTATTTAAATTGTGACCCAATCTCGCTTACTTGGGCCGTTTTGGGCTCTGTATCCTTTATTTTTGACTCAGCCCAAGTCCATGTAAAAATGGGTCCAAATACTTGATATACTATTTTATTTTATTTTTGGTCTGAAACACTTGATTCACTATGAACATCCATGTTTTGACATTTATTTTCAATTCATATGTATAGTTGTTGGAGTACGGAAGAATGGAGTTTTAAATTAACTTGTATATTTGTTAGTCCTATATAAACTTAGTATTCAAGAACTGAGCCTTGAACGTTTAATTGATATAGGCCCTAGCCCCAATATTTGAATAATGAATATAGAATATATGTTGAGGCAGCAGAACGGCTTTTATTTGTAAATCAGTAATCTCATGTTCGAATTTTTATTGCACCTTGGTAGTGTGTGTGTGAAAAAACCTCTCTCTCTCTCTCTCTCTCTCAATTAACTTGTATTAAATATATATATATATATGTTGCAACACTTTTTTTGTTTGAGAAAATATGGTATTTCATTAAACCGAAAGGAACATTACATGGTAAGAACTAGCATGTTAATGGCAGCCTCGTTAAAACCTTCCTAGAGAAACAAAATTCCAGAGTATGAAAAAGTATCACCCATGCTATTGACTAAACAGAAGAATCAAATAACTTTTACAAAACAAACCAACCTAAAACCCAACCACAAAACCCTTAAAACAACATCTTATCACTACGTAGGTACTGTCAAAGAAGTCCTCCTATGATCTGAAAAAAGCATCATAGTTCTTCGTACAGAGTCAAAAACGTACTATGGGTATCAAAATAGATCTGGCCAATCACCCAACCGCAAAACCATTGAAACAAATCCCATCACTACGCAGATATTGTCAAAGAAAGCCTCATATGATCTAAAGAAAGCATCATAGTCCTTCGTACATAGTAAAAAAAGTATTGTAAGCATCATAACATATCCAATCAAACACAAACCGCCACCTCAAATTTTCTTGATCCAGAACCCCAGCTAACAAACAAGAGCTACACTTTGATGTACAAAAATACCAAATAGTGAAATTGAATAAAGCTCGCTTTTCTTTGGAAAAAAAATGAAAATAACCAAAAAAATCATTAAATTTAGGTTATTTGAACTTTCAATGGAGACCACTTTGGCCTCTGGTGGCATGGACTCCACTTTCACAATGCACCATTTGGTATAAAAATTAAATGAAATGGAAAGGTCACATAGTCACACTCACTCACACTGTATTTTCTGTTTAATAACTCATCCTAATGAAACAAGATAGAATTAATTATCCTACTAATAATTTAAGACATTGGTTCAGCTCTTAGGGCATGCAAGACTTGCAATCTAGCAGATTTCACATCATAAAGTTGATGGCCTTCCAATCATAGGCTAAGTATAGAAATATATTTTTTTCTACTTTGGCTTCTAATATATTATTTTATTTATATGATACGTGGACGGCACGCTGAGAAATTGATAAATCTAACTAGTAGATCGTGTTAGTGACAATGGGTCAATTATAGTGATTGCAATACCTTTAATTTTCCAACACTGAGGGAGATTGAAGCTTGACTACAAATGGAGTGATCAAGCAAATCCTATTCTTTAATCACATCTTTAGATAAATAAATAGTTAATTAATTATTTAATTGTGTAGAAAGTGGAGAAAGCATTTTACACTCATGAAAAAAGAGACTTTAGGAGTAGTTATTGAGAAGACTTTGCACTTGAAAAAATGGGAGCTGTAAAGAAGCTTTGAAGGGCCCTTGTGTTTGTCAAAAGAAGCAAACATAGTGCATGTGTGATGAGGTTGTCAAAATCAATTGAACCACCAGTCAATTTCAAGGCCCCAGCACAATGAAATTGTCTGCTAGGCTTATCTTAGAGAAATTGACCCTTGATCCCAATTCATTTGTGTTTCTATTGAATTAATAAGATTATTGGATGAAGTTTAATTTAAAGAGAGTGTATTGTTATAATTAATTTGACACTAATAATTATAATCAAGCATCGTCTTGGTGCCATACCCTCAATGCAAAGCTTAGCAAGACCACCACCCATCTTATGTTCGCTTGGCTTCTTTATGAGTGGTATTTTTTGGTAAATATGTAAAAAGAAATCCTAATAACAACAACACACGTGTGTAAGTGACTTTTAATGGTTTAGTTCATGTGAACCTCATTGTGATACTCATTATATCAACGATCGGGAGATATCTACGTGCACGTCGACGATTGTCCTAAACACACTACTCTTAAAGTGAAATCGATTACTATTGATGGAAACTCTATTAGAATTTTAAGCCGTTGGAGACACCATTTTTCTTTTTCTTTCATGGGATTACCGTGATGCTTATGAAAACTCTTTTCTCTGAGTAACTCGTTTTTCTCACGGCCTTATACTACAAAAATAAGTAAAAGAGAGGATGTGACATGTACCCCACAGCCAGAAAAAAACCATATACCGACCTCTTGCTTCTCAATGGGAAAGCTACCCCTCATGAATCATTAACTAATTGTCGGTTTTTTTTCTTTTTCTCCCTTCTTTTTCTTTTTATGTTGAAAGGGGAAAAGGAAGATATCATTGAATTTCGAACATGAGATGATTAATCAATAAGAAAATACTCTTACTACTGAACTAAGGATCCGTTGGCCTCTCCCTTCGGCTGAAGGCATTTAGTTACTTCATAATGTCTACAACTAATCAAAAATTTATGAGAGAAAGGGGTTGCATGAGTTCAAGAAATATATGGTCCTTCCAACAATAAGTTTTTATCACGTACCTATTTGTCTACCATGTGCAGCATAGTGCTGCCAAACTCGTTCATTTTGACTTTTACACGCAGTATATTTTTTTCAAAATTACACCTTGTTTTTATTAGGCAGCTTGTTTATCTTTCTATATTGCTAGATGAGAAGAATTTTGTAATAAAGTGTCCAAATAAAACTTCAGAAGAGTTATTTACACTAACATCTCCTGAGATTTTAAAAATTACAAGAACACCTCCTAAGGTTTCAAATTGTTTTCACAAAACCCCTTTTCATTGATTGTTCGTCCAAATCATCGAGTGTTCGTAAAAAAATGATCATCTTATAAAAGAAATTTACACAAATGACAAAATTAACCTCAATGAATGTATTTGCAATATAATCTTAAAGGCTAACTTTGTCATTTGGAGAAATTATTTATATAAAATCATCAATCTTTAGATGAAAAATCAATAGAAAAGGGTTTTGTGAAAACAATTTCAAACCTCAAGGAGTGTTTGTATAATTTTTGAAACTTTAGGGGATTTTTTTTTAAACACCGAAAACCCCAACAAATGTTAGTATAAATAACTCAACTTCATAATATTGCATGGGCAAGTTCCTTGTAATGGAGAAAGAAAAATAAAAAATTTGATAAACCTGTTTAAAAATTAACTGCCCATTGCCAAAATATGATGAGATGTCGACATGTTAGAAAATCGTATCTTAGCAGTAAATAATATCGAAACAGGTTTCAAGTTCAAATCACTTTTCACACTTCGAGTTGGGATCCATATGCACCACCTAACCACTCCGTACCGCTAGGCCTACCAAGGCTTTGGCCTCCCGAGCTCACCTATCTTTTTGGCAAAAAATCTTTGAGCATCCATAATTATTAATTTTACCATGCAGTAAAAGGCAAATCGATCACTTCGGTAGTTTTCCTAAACCAGCTATCATGTTCAAGTACTTGTCCCCATGCCTTTCGAATCCAAATTATATGCAGGACCCAGAAAGTACCACTACGGAAAAACCATAGTACTCACCAACGCCGGAAATACTTACTGAATAAATTTCAGAACAATTATCCAAAAGAGACGTGTCAAGAAAACAGATCACAAATGCAATGCAATGCAATATATTCATGCACCAGTCAATTATCATTCACTCTCATCATAATAATTAATAAACAGTTTAATTGGAATCAGCGCGCGCCTTAAATGTAAACAGTTTAACTGGAATCAGCTTGACTTTAATGAGAACGATTGATTATGATTCATTTTCAATATTTCTTGTTTCGACTCGAATCCAAGTATGTAAACAAGTCATAAACATTCTTCTTACCAATAATATGGTAGAGTAATAAGACTCATCAACTCATTAAAGTTGCTATAAATAGCAATGTAGTTGCCTTATATTAAACGCGACAGTACAGCATATTTTCTCCAATGTACTTAGAATTTACAACGCCATAAAAACTTACTAGAATTATTGCATCTTCTTTTGTCTTTTTGTATCTACACCATCTACCATTCATGTTTAAATTTCATTCCTGTTTACCTAGATGCCTCATGCATGCAATCCCCATTATTGTCCCTGCATTATGAATTTTTGACGAAAATACCTACCCGAATCCCCACTGCAACTCGTATAAGTTCAAGGCTTAGTAGAGCTGCTTTTCATATTAGGCTAGCTTAGCCAGGAACCCTAAATCTGAATGCAAGTAAAAGTTTTTCGAAAAAATGACCAAGTTCAGTTTTTTTCATCATGATTATTTTCAGCTAAAGACAATGATGTCTACCAATTTTAATGTCACCTGTAGACCCAATGAAGCTCAGCGCAGGTGGTCCAAACTTAGAACAAAGGTGGTGGTGCCTGCTACGATTATTATTCATCATGCCTTTGTGTGGTCCATTGAAACACCTCATTTTAGTCATTGCAAATCCAAATGTTTATCCATATCTAATCTCTCTCTCTCTCTCTCTCTCTCTCTCTCTCTCTCTCTCTCTCTCTCTCTCCAAAATACTGCATACTGTAATCTCTAGGGATGGTCATAGTTTAGTACCATATCGTCTTAGCTTAGGAATTACCTAGCTACTTGAATTACACGAGTTAATTACACTGACATCTCTCTATCGGGGGATATTTTTGTAAAAATACCACACACAAAAAAAAAAAAAAAAAAAAAAAACCAAAAGCCAAAAGGTGTCAATATAATATAACTCTACACAATTGGTTTACGTATAACCTTTGTCCTTTATAAGTACCTTCATATTTGGGTAAGATCAGAGTATATGTAAAGAGCACAGTAACCATATAGAACTTAGTTCCTTTGCTTTTTGGGGAACTTTTACACTTCTCTTCATTACTTTGATATACAATTGTGGGTTCATTCTCTAAGAGCTTGAGAGGGGGGGGAGGGGGGGGCCTAAAATCCATTTTATTATTTAAAAATTTATTTTGTATGCAACTTGAAAATTGTTTCTAGAAGAACAAAAAAATTCCTTAAAAAACAAATTTTTTCTGTTTTCAAGTATTTAGGTATTTTTGTAGTTTGAGTTTTCAAAATTGGACTTACCAAACATATTTTTTGAGCTGTGGACTCAAATTATGTTTTTAAATTTAAAAAACTGGATTAAAATAGAATACCGAACATGCCCTAAACACATAAGGAATGAGTATTGGAATGATTTTAATTCCTGACTTCTCATGCGTTTACTAACACATAAAGAATAAAAAATTATGTGGGTTCCACATTAAAATCTATAATTAAATACCCTCAAAATCTGGAATGGAATCAACTAGGGGGGAGTAGTTGATCCGATTCTCATACCTTGATTACCCCATCTAAGTTCGGAAACATAGCGAAGTACTTTTCTATAGATTCGATTTCAAATGTCAATCGCCATTTGGAGACCCAAAATCAAATCTCAATACTCTTCAAACATTAATCCAATTCTCTCATAAAAACAAAAACAAAATTTGAAAAAACCTTGAGCTAGTGTAATTTTACTCCTCTTTTATCTAAAAAAGTAAAAAAAATTTGGCATCAAACTAGTAGTTTGGAATAATCTTCATGATGAGGTCTAGTATAGTTACTATTCTTGTTTGCCACAGATCTAAACTACATGGGGCTAGGGTGGGTTCACACAATATGGTAATAATGCATATAGTATGCTTAGGGTAGTAGGACCGTATGCTATGGATAGACAGATGAATAAATGATGCATTGAATTATGTCGAATGGCCACAACATGCTTGAAATTCATAGGTTGGTTGAGTACATTCAAGCAGCTGCTTGTTGGTTTTTGTAAACCTAGTGGAAGCAATCTTTACAAGTTTTCATTGGATCTAAATTACTTTTTGCAAGGCCTTAATCTTTTCTGCTCAAAACTAAATTGAAAATTGAAGGCATAGCTACTTCAGATCAAGATTTCGTAACTCAGTTTGTCTGATCTGAGCCATTACACATATACATGTTGGGCTGAGAAGAGTAAAGAGAAACATGGACCCCAGAACGTACCAGCTGAAATTGTCGCATGCACTTTCAATCACATGAAGTGTTGAACACCTGCTTATTTTTAATATGCCAATCTGATCTTTTATGTACTAACATATTCTCTGTGTTTTTGTGTTTCCAGTATCTCAAATGTACCAATGACACAATAGTTTCAGAGAAAATTATGAACATCTCAGACGAAATAATAACCTGGTTAAATTAGTTTCATAATCCCAATTGCAACATAGCCAATGCAAACTAAACTACCACTTACGATTCAGATCATTAAAATACAAATGCATCAATGAACCCATAAGAATATCGCTCGGTATATATATCGGAAGAAAACACTGAGCCCAATTTTGAATTGATAGGTACTATACTAGGGTTATAAATAGGGACATGGACTTAAATATTTGTCATGCTTGTGTCACCAACAGTTTCTTTCAGATGGTGACACAGCATATGCAGGCCACGTTTCTATGTTTAGACTCATCATCATCGGCTAAGTCCAGTGTTTGCAGGCGAAGAGAAGGATGAGAAAGAAGAAGTGGCACACAAACAAACACGAAGTGTCAAAATTTAGAGAGAGATGCATATCTCAATAGCGACTTTTCTTTTCTTTTTTCTTTCTCATTCAGAATCAATGCTCATCATTTTTATTCAACAAAGAAAGATAGATAGATACATTCTCAACGATCCACATTGATCCCTCCCTTGAAATTATGCAAGGGGCCCAAAAAAACTTCACACAAAAAGCTAAAAAAAAAGTAAAAAATCTAGACCAGAATAGAAATTACATTAAACTAAACCATGTTTAAAAAACACAGATGGGGTGAAAATCTGACCGAGACTAGGAGCCACAGAAGGGTAAAAATAAAAACCCACCATTTTACGGTTACAATTACAAACTTGATTGGATTGGATTGGTTTTACAGTTTCACTTTTTACTGCAGACCCACCACTCTTTTCTACTGACAAGCTAGCCACACCCCCCCGTAGTGGGTTTGTGTACGCACCATACGAGTACGACACGCCCCTTTTTTCATCTAGTAGTCAATCGATAATCACCCAAAGGGTCTTCAGAGGTCAGTTTTGTAGCTCACTGAGTCACTCGGTTCAACTCACCGGGTTGACTCAGTAGAACTCGCCAGCTGCCATGCTGAGGTGGCTATGAGGGGTCGTGTGTGCCACCCAAGCATGAGAGACCCATTGTTCTCCTCCACCCTGTACCCATCTCCGCCGGCGAAAAGAGCCAGCAACATACTGGCCTGCTTGAACGCGTTCGACCCGAGGTGAACCAGGTCGAACCCGGCCGAGTCCATCCGGCCTCGCCACTGAGTCAGAGTCTCGTGTCGCTCGACTCGGTCCTGACCTTCACATGCTACCACGTTGCATATCTGTCGACCCAAGTACACCTCGGACATGACCAAATCCTGACTCGGACCGGACGATCCCTCCAGCGAGTCAAACAAGTTGGAGTAATAATGCAAGGCCTCGTTGAACCGGTCCAGGAAAATCGGTCCATTATGGTTTGCCTCCTGCTCCACAATTGTCACAATCTTAGGCTTCATGGCCTTGATTGATGACAAGACCTTTTCAACCGCCCCGGGTCGAGCCAGGAGAGGGTGGAGCTCAAAACACGAGTTCACGGCCACTGTCTCGACATCTGGAGGGCGGATCTCGAGCATCGAGGGTTCGAGATCCGCCAAACTATTGGCGACGAATCCCCGAAATTCAAACTCTACGCCAATAGTTTCGGCCAATTGGGCCAGCTTCCATCCCACCTGCTGCAAGGCGTCCGTGTTGTCGGGCTGCGGCGGGCCAATTCCTGTAAGCCGAAACGCGGGCGGCCCGCCGGGCCTCAATGCTAGGGCCTGCATGAGCGCTGGCCATTGCATCCCCTGCTTAAGCCCAAAATCAATGACGTGGACTCTACTTGCCGTGGCAAAGGCTTCGAGAATGGCCTGGTTTGCGGTGAAGTGAGCAAACTTGAGATAGGGGCAGGTCTCGTAAAAGTGCATCTGGAGAATATCTGAATATGAAGAATCCAGACTGTCCTGAGGGTAAATTCGGTAAATTCGACGAGCCAGAGCTTCGGCAAAGTAAGTGGCGACTTTTCTCATAGCGCCGGCTTGGGAGGCCGCGAGTAGACCCACGTGCTTCACAAGCGCGTCTGCGAGCTTCAGGTTCTCTTGCTGAACAGCCTCAGCACAAGCCACGAGTGTATGGACGAGTCTAACGCCTGTTTCTTGTGAGTCAACCAGGACCAGAGGCCGAGCTGGGTCCGATACAGAACCCGAGTCGGCTCCAACCCCGGAATTCGACCCGATTGAATTGGACCCAATTGCGGTTTTCAATCGCTTTCTCCTGCTCTCAGCCTCCGAGTCCAAATGGGTTTGTGGGTAAGCCGCAACGCCAGGAATTGCTCTGAGATCGTATTCCGAATCGTCGTGGAAAACCCGAGATGCTGGGTTTTCAATCTGGTGAGAATTGGAGAAATGTATGGAGGTGATTGAGGAAGAACCAGCTGCAACAAAAAGTGGGTCGTCGATTGCTGACCCGTCAACCGTGTTGAACTCAGAGAGCATGCTCTGAACCCAGCCAGAGAGATCAGATGGGTTGTAGTGGACTGTATCAGAAAGCTGAGAAATCCCATCTTCCTGAGCAGAGCCCATGACCATCTCCAGCTGCTCGAGCTTCTCCGCCACCTCGGCCATGTCTGAGGCCCGAACCTTGTAACCCAAAACGGCAAGCAACTCATCCATGCCGCCGCCGCCACCGCCGCCACTGCCGCCGCAGCCATCTTGGTCTTGTTCCCAAATTTTGGCCTTGCCATTCAGCACTGAGGATGAGGACGACGAGTATTCGCCCTTGGAACCATTTTGATCCGTGCAGGTATCTCGGTGATCTCTCTTCATCTTTTTTTTCTTTTTTTTTAGTTTGATTGTTGTGAGGAGGAAGAAGAAACAGGAAAGAAGAAGCACTGAGAGATATAAACCAAACCACAACCACTAGGGTCTGTACATGTTGGTCAAATGGGTTTTTGAGGCTCTTTATTATTTATTTTCTCATGAGAGAGAGAGAGAGATGATGAGTAGGGGCGGGTGTTGGGTGGGAGGTCCAATGAAGGAACAGGAAGGGCTGAGTTTGGAAGAGATAAGGAACATTGGAGGCCATAATAATTGGGATATTTTTCTTCCATCTTTTTATTTATTTTATTTTTGGGATTCCGAGTTTTTAATTATTTTTTACTGGCGGTTTATGTGGTGAACGTAAAATTTTGGTCCGGCAAGTACTTAAAAGCGTAAAAGAGCCGTAGCAGCAGCAGCGTCATGTAATTTATAAAAAAGTAAATTATTTTTAATTTTAAATTTTAAAATTATTAAAATTATTTTTTATTTTTTATTTTTTATTTTTTATTTTTTTAAAAAAAAAGAAAAAAAAAAGATGCTGATGGTAGTGGGCAGAATAGGGCATACGGCCGTACGTTTCATCAATTTCCCGACTCAGAATGAAATGCGAGGTCCAGCTCGGATTGCAGGTTTGCATCTCACCACCCTTCATCACCGCGTCTCTGCACGCTCTTTTCAGTGTCATACTGTCATACACATGGATGGTGATTTTATTTTTTTGGTTATTTGTTAATATTTGCATTTGTTTCTGAGGGTGCTAAAATATGTTACCCAAATTGTTCTAGACGTAGCAAGGGCCAAACAACGGTATTAGATGCGAGTGTGCTACTATTAGCATTGAGAAAGCCTAATAGATTGATAAGTGAATGACAGTTTATGGTTTAAGTAGCATGACTTCTAATCAAAATATTGTTCTTCGAACGAAAACGGGCTCAAATTTTTTTTCTATTTTATACGGACTTCAATATTAATCTAGTGCATATAAGAAACTTTTGCACATAACAAGACCAAACTAGTTGCAAATATACAACTCAATTTGATATCAGTTATGATAATTGTGGTGACGACCTTTCTCTCTTCTTATGACTCTTCCTTATGTGCCAGTGTTTAATCTAACTTGAGTAGAAATCCAACTCCACGGCAGATAGGATTACTTGGAGTACAATTGGAACAATATACTTCTTGGCATTGACAAATCAGGTTATATATCACCATGATTGACGTTGACAAATCCAAACGCTTAAACTCTTTTTTCCCTATTTCAACGTTCTTTAATAAATCAAGAAATCATTGGCCTCACTTATAAAAAAATAAATTAAAGCCTCATAAGATAAACTCATATCTTCTATAAACTCGTTGCACACCATAATTTCACATATGAGGAATTTAGAACCGAAAATGCATATTTGGGTACAAACACACTCAAGATTTGTTGTATATATCAATAATTGATACTTATTTAATTAAGAGTTGCATTTTAAGATATTCTTATGTACTAATTTCTAGTAGACTTGTCAATGGATCGGATTTTGATTCAAATTCTGTGTAATTAATAGGATATGGATTGGACTTCTCATTTTGATAATCTGATTATAATGGATCCATATATGGATTATAGTTGATCTGATCCAGTAATAATCTGATCCAACTTAGTATGAAGTATAATTTTAATTTTTCTATGCTTTATATTAATATTTTATATGTGCAAATGAGTAATTTTAGTTTTATTTGCACTAAGAATACATTTAAAACTAATTTCATGATAAAATATCAAAATTTGATATAAAAAGTACATAAATACAATAAAAGAACTAGGCTACTAATGAAATTTTGATTTTTTGTACATCACAAAATAAAATCCGATAATAATCTGATCCGAAGCGTAATGAATATGGATTGATATGTGCAATCTGATAGTCCAAATGCAATCCAAATATGATAATCTAATTATAAATGGATTTGGATTCAGATTTAAGTATATCCAATCCAAATCCGACATGTTTACAAGTCTAGTTTCTAGTACTTCATTTCTAAAAGAACTCCACATCATCACCCAGAGTCAGTTTCTCCTTTCCTTTTAGTTGCATGACAGTTATCATTTGTTGGCTATTTCCTTTCAGTACTTCATTTTCAGGAAATATTCTTAGGACTTTTTAATTTTGCCATGCAATAACGAGGATCTGTTTGATAATTTTTCTCAAAATTTGCAAATTGAATAATGTGGTTCACTATAAAATCGTAATAGAGAATGGTAAAACAGATAAGTATGAACTCCATTGGATGATTCAACCATTTGTGGACCACCTGTCTCAACTCGTAGGCAAAAACCGCTGATTGCGTTTGTCTAATCCCAGGCAGATTCATTTATAGGAAAAGTCTGGACCAAGGCAGTACAAAAAATTTCCACCGGGTGGGCTATAATATTTTTGTGTTCTTGATAGACACTGCGTGGAAAACTAACTTATTAAAATTATATAAAAAAATAAATTATACACGCATATGCGATTCCTCCTTATAAACTTAGAGCGATTCCTCCTTATAAACAAATATTTTATTTAATAATATGTGAAAAATACGTGTATAATATATGAATTTTTATGTATTATTTGAAATTCGAGATGTAAGAGAGTGCGCCGCACCTGCCTTAGCTCGAGTGAGAAGAACAGTTTCCAGCAGACACAAACCCACATGAGGGAGGGATCGGGGGGTCAACTTTAACTTCAACGCACCTCAACATCAAGAATAACACCTCCCCAATCAGATCGAGCTTAGTGTCAGTGAGCCGGCACGTGGAGGTACGTCAGTGCAAGTGCACCGCACGCTCGCACAGTGTATGATCATTTGAAACTACAACACCCAGTTTATGCATTCATGTAGGGCCCACGATGAGGGTGGGAGTGGGGGCCCCAGACGTCAATTTCAGTTTCTGTGGACCATCAACTCTTCGTGGGGCCCACTTAAATATATTGTTGGGCCCACTTGAAATATATATTTTTTTTATACGCGGAAAGGGGCGCCCACTGCAACAGCACGTTGGAACTTAACGGCGTTTTGTGTAACGGCCTTTATTTAATTTTAAAAGGGAAAATATCTGAAGCTGACGTTTTTAATTTTTTGGAATTTTATTTATTTTTCTAAATTTGGAAGGTGTGACAACGAAACCAGTGGGAGCTGGGGCTGACACCTCTCACTGAAAAATTGGCCCCTCGCCATGTGATTCTGCCACGTTGACAAGATTCTCTGTTATCATGGTTGTCCCCACACCTCTTCGTCCCGCCCTATGCAGTCCACGATCTATGTATGTATTTCTGGGCCCTATATTTATCTTCCACTTCACTCTTTTTTTCTTTTTTTTAAATATAAATTTTTAAAGCCGGTAAAATGCCTGCCCCATATTGAGATGTAAAAGCATCTCCATAAGAGTTTCTAAATTTTAGCCAAATTTTAACTAAAATTGCTAAAAAGTTAATATAGCAAACTATTTAAAATGTGTTTCCTCCAGCAATGTTCTCTATTTTAACTAATTTAAAATATTTTATTATTATTTTCTTTTTCTTTTTCTCCCTCTTCATTTTGCAAATCAAATATATTTATAAAAAAAAAGTAGAAACCCAATCTCACCAACCTCCCAAATGTCTCTATCTCTCTCTCTCTCTCTCTCTCCTCCTCCCTACATAGCCAAAAGTTAGTTCTCTAACAGACTCTTTATCCTCTCATCCCTAGCTACTTTGGCTAAAAAAGGAAAAATCCTCCTCCAGACTCCCTATTCTTCTATTTGCACTTGTGCTTTGTTTCTTATTTGTGGGCTTTGGCCCTCCTTATTCTTCTATTTCTTTAAAACATTAATTTACCATATTATTGTAATGTGGTTAATCATAATTTGTTTTTGGGATAAAACTAACCTCTATTTACTCAACATGTAAAGAAAATTCGCTCATTAAACAAGAATGTGAAAGCAGTTTGAACATAAAAGGGTAAAAGTTAAACATGAACAGTAAAACTAGATGGAATTATAATCGATGATAATCCGCCTCACTTAATTAACTCGGCCAACAGAAACCGTGAAATGCGAAAATCGCGAATTCCTAGGCAAAAAACTGATGTCACCACAGCGTATGTGTTAGGACACCCTAATTGTACCAACTAAATAATTTGCTTGACTAAGTTGGTCAACAGAAATCGTGAAATGCGAAAATGCATAAATTCCCATACAAAAAGCTGAGGTCACCACAATACATGTGTTGGGATGTACTCATGTACCAACATAATGCACTCGTCTACTTGATAATGGGGGTTTGGGGTTGAGAAAACTTAAGCAAATGCTTGGTTACGACATCAATTGACATATACATCCCTACAAAGTTAGTCATGTGTCTAACATGTGAGGAAAATTGAAGAAATGTTGTACCAAAATTTACGATTGGGGAACACTGGCACAGATTGAAAGTTCAGGAACGCTTAAAGCTAAATTGAAAGTTCATATGACAAAGTGGAGCAAGGTCCAAAATTCAAAGGCAATGCGAAATTTGTCCGTAAATAATAAGCTAAACATTTCCATATAATATAACTATGTAAACAAATTATTATTATTTTAAAACGAGTGATAGTAATTTTATTTTATTTTTTAAAATATTGTTATGCACCAAAATCATACTAGCTAGTGAACTTGAGTCTAAGAATCATCGAGTCCAATACGTGTTGGAAGCTCATTGAACCATTATCAATTTCTTGCTTTTGTAATTTTGTCATTGCACCCTAATGCAAGTACTATTCCCTGCACTTGGACTTTGTTTATTCCTTGAAATGTTAAACAGAATTTCTCGTCCAAATAGAAGCCAATAAGATTCCTTTCTAGCAAATTACAATCTCATCGAAGGGGTACCATGTTGTCGCATTACGTACGTAGACATACAATTTTTTACACACCAAAATCTTATTCAATCTCTAATTAATCTTGATGCACGTATACGTACACATGCATTTATTATGATAATAATATACGTGATAGTGTTTTAGATGTTGATGGTTTTGTTAATGATTTACTTAATTATGCATACATACTTTAGATTATTATTTCTTAAGTATTCGCGCCGGCGATTCACGATATGAACCAAGTACATACAACAAATTGATTAAGATTTAAGTAATCACACATCCTTTTCTAGGCTCCTGTTGATTACCACAATTTGTCCCTAGAAATTTGAAATGTAACCTTAAAATAACGATCAATTATGTAGAAATTGCCACCATCGATGAGATCATGAAAATAATTGGACAACTGACCCATTGAAAGCTGATTATAAAAAGGACGAGTGACCTGGTTTCAAATTTTATATTTAATTGTGCTTGTAATGGGATTAAAATAAGGTCAAATCACATGGTCCCCATATTACTCGTTTACTCCTTTTTAATTTTAATTTTTTTTTTTGACAAAAAGTGTTAGAGGAAGAGTTGAGGTTTTGAGTTGGGTCAATTTGACATTGTTGTGCTGTGGAAATAATCACTGTTAGATTTGTTGTGGGAGAAAGTAATTTGGCGTTTGATAAACTTTTGGTTAAAAATGTTGTTGGTACTAATTCCAGCATAATCATTAAACCTAGCGCATCTTCGAAATTGATTCCCACATAATCAGAAAATAAAAGCATCTCATTAGCTGCTTTTCTTTATAACTTTCTCTCATAACAATTTTTAACAATAATTGATTTTCTCATAATTTACCAAATGGACTGGGCTTATCAAATTTTTTAAAAAATCACTTATCACCCCAAATAAGTAATGTCAAATGGACACTAAGTGCCAGTTTGGCATTGCTTATTTGGGGTGATAAGTGATTTTTAAAAAATTTTGAGAAGCCCAACCCGTTTGGTAAACTGCGAAAAAATCACTTATTATTAAAAATTGCTGTGAGAGAAAGCTATAAGGGAAAGCAGCTAATGAGGTGCTTTCATTTTCTCATTATGCAGGAATCAGTTTTGAAGAGGTGTTGGGTTTAATGATTATGCAGCAATTATTTTCTGATTTTGAGTAAAATCAATACCAACAACACTTTTAACAAAAATTTTACCAAACGCCAAACTGCTTTCTTTCACAGCTGATTTCTCTCACAGCAAATCTGACAGCGATTATTTTCACAGCACAGCAATGCCAAACTGGCCCTAAGTACTCGTTTGACATTGATTATTTAGGGGAAAATCACTTTCTTTGAAAGTGATGTGTGTGTCAGCGTGTTTGGTAAAAAGAAGAGAACGCGATTATTTGAGAAATTCGCTATCAACGACAACAGTTTGGGAAAGCAGGAGTGGAGGTGATTTTTGTTTCCACTTTCTCGAAAATCAAGTTGGAACAGTTAGGACATTAATGAATTTTTGCAAACTACCCAACATACCTTACTTCTTTCTGTTGCTAGAACTCCCATACACTAGTTAACTCATTAAACTTACTATTAACTTACTTTTTTTTTTATAATGGAAAACTATTACTTATTTATTAAGCTGAGGCAGATACATCCAAATTCAACTGCAAAAAAGATTGTGACAAGAAATTTGTAACTTAAGTTGTTATGAGGATAGATTCATATACCTAGATTCATGTTCGATTCCTTTGTTTCCTAATCGTTGGTATTAAAAAAATGCAAAGGGTGTCAACGAGGTCTAACCTAGTGGAAAAGTCTAGTAGTTTCAAGTTTGAACTCTCATGACACCTTCATAGTGCATGTGTGAGTTTAGATTATCACGTGTATCCCAAAAAATGCAAAGGAAAGTAAGCAAAATTGATTTTGGGCCCTTCTCTAATCCAAATTTTTGGGCCATAAGGGTCAACTAAAACTTTTCTAGTATCCATTTCCTCTTCCACAAATGACAGCCCGCTCTTTACGGTCAGGCTGGCTCATTTGAGACACAAACAACTTTCCCTCAATAAAGCCTGGCATACCCTTCTATGGCAACTGAAGCAATCTGCAGTGCATAAAATAATATTTCTTATTAAAACCCAAGCATATGGGAGTAAATTAACTAATACACAAATAAAATTGAAAGAAAGAAAGTACATCCTCTTTTTATTAGTAAAAGAAAGTTCCAGATTGTTGGGTTGACCATGTTCCCAGAAAAAATAAAAATATTGGCTAAGTAGGCCCAAGTCCGCTTTTTTGGGCTGTCATGAGCTTTTTTCTCTTTGTGTTTGATCTCTTTTGGGCTTGTTTTGTTGACCCAAACATATGTTGGATAACAATCCAAACTGTGTATTTTTAGGTCTTCAATCATGATTGAATACACTCGGACTTCTAAATTTCTTTAAAATCTTTTTAAATCTCAATTGAATACACCTCCTAAGTGAGAAATTGTCTAACCATTCGGTCATCATGGAACATGATCACTTTAAAGTGACCTAAACAATGAACATTTGGCACATTACAAGATGATGTCTACATTCATTAGTAACGATTCGTTGAATAAATGATTTTTAAGTTGAATAATCTTTTAAAGTATGATGTTTGTATTATGATGTACCTAAAAAGTAAATAGCTCGAAGCTTGGATCAATACATTAATTACATGGAAAATCACATTTATAATTGCTACATGATGAACAATAAAAAAAATTGTTAAAATATTAAGGGCTTGTCTGGTATCCTACTCAAAAAATAAATTTAAAATATGTTCAAATAGTGATTTTAAGATCTAAAAACTTTTTGTTATTGAACTCCAAACTGTTTTTAATTAAAAATTAAAACCCTAATCCCCAAATTGAAATTAACAAAAGAAAAGAAAAAAGATGTGAGGCATAAACCCTATCAATTTTGGTGGTGCAAGAGAGAGAGAGAGAGAAGTAAAACCTCAATTTTTTGTTTTTAATAATATGGGTGTTATTTATTTATTTTTTTGGGTTTGGATTTTTAAAAATGGGCTTACCAAACAGATTTTTGGAGCAAATATCTAGAAATCTTTTCTTTTAACGACAATATCTAGAGCAATGAAGAGGAAGTCTCTCGCACACACCCTTGGTAATCACAAAAAACCTTGGTTCGAATTGGCTTTCAAAACATATATCTTACCTGAAAAAGCTACTTCCAAAATGAGTGAGCAACAGTAGGTGGTAAGTTTTGTAGCACATACCTTACACTGACAATGTGCTACTCACAATTAGTTTCACACATTCTTCTAGCCCTTTGATTTAGTTTTACACTTTTTTCTTTTCCCAAAGGCTTTAAATAAAAGTTAAGAATTGTAGTTTTTTTTGTCCAGATGGAATAATTTCATTAGCAACTGATAAACAAATAGTACAACCAATTATCAACAGGAGAAGGAGTCGTAGAGTGACCTGGTTAAAATCTTACCATAAAAAAAATCTCGAAAAGAAGAAATTTCGGACAAAAAAAGAGAGTAGCACAAGTCTTCCCAAAAGTAAGTAGTTATTACATTACTATGGGTCAATTACACGAAAATAAAAATGTTTATACCAAGAATCATGTAAAGGGTAACATACCATGCGTATAAGAGAAAAAGGGGGAAAATACCTTCCCTTTTTCTTTTCTTCTATTGAAGCCTCATCCTCCTTTATAGAATGTTTATATAATTTAAAAAAAAAAAAAAAAAAAAAAAGTTGGAATTTTCTGGTGCACAAACTTGGCTGTACGGAAAAGCTCTGTGTCGTTAAACCACTGGCACTCTTCCTCACTTCTACAATAGAAGGCAACAAGATCCTCATCTCCACGGTAAGCTTTAGATACATATAGATATAGCAATGTCGACGACCGCCAGAATTCATCCCGCAGCCTCTACAGTGTTCTCCTCCACCATCAAACACCACCTCCTCCGACCCCCTCCAAACGCCGTCGTTTTCAGAACCAATCCCAACTCCGTCAGGCGTCGCGGAACCATAAGAACCCTCACTGTGGCAGCGGCTGCCCCTTTTGAAGTTTGCGCCAAAGCCTCCGTCACTGTCCCCAACAAACTCGGCGACTGTAAGTCTGTTTCTGTTTGATAAAGGAAAATAAAAAGTCTGGTGCTGTTTGGTCTCCCAGAAACTGCCGGAAAATGAAAAATTTTCAACGGGGTCTTTCTAGGTTTAGCCTTTTGTAGAGTACCCAGGTGGCAGATTTCGTAGCATTGCAGTGTCAGCGCACATAAGGCGCCAAATTCATATAAACTGAAAATTTTGTGAAACATGTTGTAGTGAAAAGCCTCTTTCTCTTTACTTGTGTTCGTTTTTACTTAATAAGTTGTGTTTATCTGTGTGTTGGAGGAAGAAAAAATGAATGTGAAGGATTGGGAATTTGTGGTTATAGAAATTATGGACATTATGTGAAAAGAGGCTATCTTTACCTTGGAGCTTTAATACATAGACTGAGGGGTATAATGAGTTTGAGAGTGCAGGTTATGGAATCAAATTTAACCAAAGAAAAACTGATATTCTGATAGGCATTGAAGAGTTTATAAGATGGCAGGAAACGTCTGATATCAGTGTTTATTTAAATTCTCATATTGCTTTCATTGTTGCATAGTGGTTTATAATTGTTGAGGTGGGAAATTGTTTAATTTGTCACTGTACTTTTAGTGGTGCATTTAAATCATGGGCGCGAATGATTGATTGTTTAATTGTCTCTCCTAGGTCCATTTTGTCAAAGGGTGTTGCTGACTCTAGAGGAAAAGAATCTCCCTTATGACCTGAAGTTGGTGGACTTGGCTAACAAGCCAGAGTGGTGATTTTCCGAATTTATCTGGGATTAAATTTCATTCGGTGTTGTGGAAAAATTGTCACTTAGCTATGCCCTAGTGCACAAAGATTAAAGTGCAAATATCTGCTTATATTTTGTTTCATCTTTTGAGTTCTATGAGTTTCTTTATTTTGTTTCTGTGTTTAGGTTCTTAAAGATTAATCCAGAAGGTAAAGTACCTGTGATAAATCTGAATGAGAAATGGGTTGCAGATTCAGATGTTATCACACAAGCTTTGGAAGAAAAGTATCCAGATCCACCTTTGGCAGTCCCCCCTGAGAAGGCTTCAGTGTATGCTACATATCCAGTACTATGAATTTCTGATAGTTTTACTCATTGCTAAGACATATGTTATGGCTTGAAGTACAGCCTAATGGCGAGAGAAAAGGGGAAAAATGTCATAATGGATTTTTGTTTTCATTTTGAACTCTAACACGGGTAGTTGTTTTCTCTTAGAAGTAAATTTATCAAAAATATCCAAATGTGTTGTCTACCCAACCGCACAAGGAGTATGCAAGCAGGAGAACCTATGCAAAAGTCTGTAGGAACTATCTAACTAAAGCAAGAAAAGGATTTTTATTTATTTGTTTTTTGGTGAGAATGAAATTCCTAAAAAACATGTTACAAATGAACACCCCTACCTTTTTAAACTCACAAACTAAAATCGACCTAAAGGCAAGAATGTAACGATTGAGTTTGTTGGTCTATCACTATTGCAAAAGTTTAAGCTGTTTGAATGCAGCTGATGTTTATTTTAAATTCTAACATTCCCTCTCATATGGGGTCTCTCTTCATTATTAGTGTCCAAAACGTGGACTTACAATTGCTGGGATTCTAACTTAGGATCCCCAACTCTTACTTTGAAAATGTTTGTTGATAACCAGTATTCCCAAAAGTTTAAGCTGGTAGGGTCTGACATTTATTTTATATTCTTACAGTAACTAACTTAGATATGTATGTTGAGCAATAGGAAATCAGGTCCAATGTAAAAATTAAACTAAAATTTAAGATATTTTGGTCTTTGAGTTTGCTTTTTCTTGAGCTTCTTGTTGTCTTCATCATTTTCCCCTAATTGGAGGGGACAAAATTCATCCTTGAGTTTTGAGAGCTTGAGTAAGAAGTTCCCACTTTGATTGTGGCATTAAATAAGTTAGGCAGAAGAGAATTGTTGAGGCTGTGGCTCGAAATTATTGGAGAAGGGCTCCAATATTACAAGCTTGATAATTGGTGCTTCAGCGTCCAGAGGGTAAATTGACGAAGCTCGATGTTCCAAGGGAAGTCTTGAGGGAAGCTGGAGCATGCCATGTGGTTTTAGCTTTCCTGTTTTAGTTTTGATGCATTTTTGAGTCCTGTTTGGTACCTATCTCATTCTGTTAGTTGTATTATGACTTTATGACGTTTCCTAATCAGTTTTAGGGTTTTAGTGAGCCTTTAAATAGGTCTTGCAGAGCTTTGTCCTTCTTAGGTTGTCGGGATGCTTGTTTTATCTCTTGTAAGGTTTAGATAAACCAATTGAGAGAAAAACCTAGCAAGATCGAGCAATTGTGATCCTTTGATTGTGATTGAGATTCTCTGTCGAGTAACGTTGAGAGGAGTGGGAGATTAGTTAATGTGGTTGGAAGAACCTATTAAATTCTTTGGGTTTGTAATCTTATCCTTTCAACATTAGTGGATCATTGTGATCGTCCAGAGACGTATCCCAATTTGGGATGAATCACGTAAAATCTTGTCTTTTGATGGTGTGTTTCTTTCTGCATCTATTCTTGATCTTGGAGTAAGAGTTTGGTCTGAAATTCCGAATGTGCTTTTGGTCAATGGAAGCCGTATGTATTCCTTCAATAGAGGCAGTCTGATAATGATTTTGCTAATATGAACTGGAAGCTGAAGTATTAAATATCTGAGCATCCATGGTAGTCTTTTCTGGACTTTAATGTTGCTTATGCTGAATACGTTACTATATGCAGTCAATAAGAAGTTGCCATCATAATTAATACCGTGCTGTAACATTGCAGTCACCAAATTTATATACCTGATGTGTTGTTGCTGTTTAGTGAAATATCTCATGTTAAGTTGGCCTCCAGTTTGTTTGTTTGTTACTCAATACTTTTAATTATTTATTTATTTATTCTAGTTTCGACTTTTTTGGCTTGCCATAATATCATTAGCTCAGAATACTTTTCAAAGCGCTATGAGAAGCAATTTTGGTTGTTCTTCGCAGTGGGTCTAAGATCTTCTCCACATTTATTGGGTTCCTTAAGAGCAAAGACCCCAAAGATGGAACAGAACAAGCATTGCTAAATGAACTTAGCTCTTTCAATGATTATCTCAAAGAAAATGTGAGGCTTCTACTTCCTCTGTTCTTTTATTTTTTTTCTTATTTTCTTTCAGCTTCTCTCTCTGTCCTCCATCAGTTGGTATCTTAGAATTATTTTCCTACTTCATCCATATTGGATTCAACCATTAATGGCTAAAACTTATGATTAAAAACAAATTTATGATGTAAGGGACAATTCGGGATGCAGTTAATAAATTCTCATTTACCAAAATAAGAAATCAAATTTATGATGTGGTCTTTCTGTGTAATGTAATGGTCCCTTGATGCATACATAACTTGTGAAGTTTGATGTCTTCTTGTACAGGCATGTTTTTAAAAACCAAATTGAATGGATATTTTGACGTTTATCTTTTTATTTATATCAGGGTCCTTTCATCAATGGGAAGAAGGTTTCTGCTGTAGATTTTTCACTTGGACCCAAGTTGTATCATCTAGAGATTGCTTTGGAGCATTTTAAAGATTGGTCAGTTCCAGATTCCCTTCCATATGTGAAGTCTTACACGAAGGTATGTGATATGTAGCTAACAAGCTTCCACTTGTAATGAACAAGAGATCGTATTGTTGATTGAAAAGTAAATCTATAGGATACAAAATTGGATGACATTAACAATGCAGAAGCAGTTTTATGTAAACATGTTTGTGCAAGGACTACTACCCCTTTTTACCAGATAATGTTCTATGTTCCTAATACTGATGAATTTCTGATATGCAGAGTTTATTCTCACTGGATTCATTCGTCAAAACTAGTGCCCTGAAAGAAGACGTCATTGCGGGTTGGCGGCCGAAAGTCTTGGGTTAAAATTGTCTTGCTGTTCTCTTTCTGTGGGACACCTTAGGTACATACCTTACCTTCACCTGTTCTGTACCTTAATCAAATGAATTCCTCTATTATTGCCTTCTATGTTGGATTTCATTTTCTTACTGTGAAACAAGAGAGTACAATGAGTTCATAGATAGCAAAAAAAAAGGAAGAAAAAGAACGAGTTTGTATATCTGGTGTTTAGAATTTGGAGTGTATTACTGGTATAGTAATTTCAGAACTCCTCACGTAGATGTGTAAGAATTACTACTTGGCGTTTTCAAATGTTAATCCAAAAAATGGAATATCTCAACTATACCGAACTTTTTTTTTTCCTTTCTGTTCGCTACAAAAAGCTCAGTGAATCACAGTAGGCAGAGGCTAAACCAAAATTTTTGTCTGTTTGAATGCCATCGGGCAACAACTCGTCTTCTAGTACAAAAATGATAGTACAAAAATGCAAAAAGTAAACAACTCCTCCAACATATGGAGAGACTTTGGCTGTCATGGATTCTTTACGAAGGCAACTAGAATAGGGGAAAGCTTGAGCCTTGTGCCCTTGGGTTGCTGCTGTCTCCTTATTTCGATAGACATACCGCAAATAAATTTTCTGACGTTGTAGGTTGCTTTTGTGAAGCAGTTGCATCCCTTTGTACATTTTCTTTTTCGGTTCTTATTGTTGAGCTGAATTATTGCCATATAAGGTTAATACTGTTTAATTATTTCAATAACAACAAAAAGATGTAAACATGTCATTTTGGGGCCAACAGGTCCATAGCTCAGAGGTAAGAGCATTTGCTTGCAGATCAATGGTTTAGATTCGAATCCCAATAAAGCCTTCCCCTTCCCCCCCCTCCGAACTTCGACCCAAAAACAGAGGTCATTTTGGGCATGCAATTCTTCAAGGTAGCTTAAACAGGTTTGCAATGATTGACCTCATAGGGGTAGTAGCTTAAGCAATCGATGAATTAATGGTTTAAAGTAGTTTAATATAACACATGCACAAACCAGTTCAACTAACATGGTCTCATAGTTGCTTGCTAAGGGCTTCACCCGCATATTATCTTAGGGGTACATCCTAGGACAACAATTGTCATTCCAAATTTATAATGATACTGAAATGTAAACTAAACCAAACATCAAAACTTTGTCGCTTAACTAACAACTTAACAAAATATCTCATTTTAAAACAAAGTATTTGGACGCATTTGGTGTCTCGCATTGGATTGGATTATTTAAATGTTCGCTCAATATTTGGCGAACTTAAAAATATCCGGACTGAACTCATTAAATTAGACAACAGTACATATAGCGCTCATGCAAAACATCCTCACTTGAAAATTCGCCATCTTTAATACAAGCGATAGATCAAGTCAGCTAAATAATATAGTGGAGCACCCCTAACAGCATCGAAGCGAGCAAGCTCTTCAAATGCTTGAGCCACCAATTCGCCAGCAACTTCGGCAATTTAAGGCCTTTCGAATAATTTTTTTTTAAACAAAAAAATTGTAAAACTGATTTTTTTTTAAATTAAAAAAAAACGCAAGAGACCACGCACAAAATCCTGATTTGGGCTTAATTAGAATGTTATAAACTTGTTTAATAATCTATGTTCTTTTTGAAAAAAGAAAAAAGAAAAAAGGGGACTAAAGCCTAATTGAAAAATGTTAAACAATGGCCTGAGGCTTACAAACACCTAAGACCCTTAGTTGAGATTCTATCTCTTGACTGTTAGATTAAACTAACTAATTTGATCTAACTGCTAACCAAATTTAAAAAAAAAAAAAAAAAAAAAAAAAAAAAAAAAATTATACTGTATTGCAAGAATAATCAACTGTGAAATAAAGTAGTTAGACATTTGGTAAATGACATTTGAAGAAGTGATGTGAGTAATTAAAGTGTTTGGTAAAGTTTTATCAAAAGTGCTTTTATTATGTATAATGCCAAAAAGGAACATGATAATAAAACCAATACTTTTTTTTAGAAAAACAAATTCAACCACACAACATATACTTATCATTTTTTTTAAAAACATTATTTAAATCTACGATTGTCACATTTAAATTAATTAAAAATAATAAGAAACAAAAAAGTTCAGATTACACATAAATAAAGTTAGAAAAAAAAAAAAAAAAAAAACCAACCAATCTCTCTCTCTCTCTCTCTCTCTAGGTGCTGCGTTGCAATTTCTAATTTGATTATATGATTTTACTGGTTTTGGTTGTTTCTTTCTAGTTGATGGCATGAATTTTTTGGTTTTTAGGTGCTGATTTGATTGGTTTACGTCTCTTTTTACTAGTTGCGGTCATGTAGTTTTTTGTTTTTAGTTATTTTGGGATGTGGCTTACTAGGTGTTGTATTGCAGTTTCTAATTTGATTATATGATTTTATTGGTTTTGGTTGTTTCTTACTAGTTGTTGGCACGTATTTTTTGGTTTTTAGTTGCTGATTTGATTGGGTTAGGTCTCTTTTTACTAGATGCGGTCATGTAGTTTTTGGTTTTTAGTTATTTTGGGATGTGACTTACTAGGTGCTGCATTGCAGTTTCTAATTCGATTATGTGATTTATTAGTTTTGGTTGTTTCTTACTAGCTGTTGGCATGAATTTTTTTGTTTTTAGTTGCTGCTTTGATTGGTTTAGGTCTATCCTTACTAGTTGATGAATTTTCAGACAGGTGTTGCGTTGCAGTTTTGCACATGCTACATTGCAGTTTCCATTTAATTAACAATTGGCTAAATAGTTTTATCATTTCCTAGCATTGGAAGTAGAATCTTATAAACATTAACAATTATATCTGATTTGATGAAATATAGTTTTTTTTTTTCAATAATGAATCTCTTGTTTGTTTATAATTTTGGTATTATTTTGTTGATTATTTTTGGTTTTTGATTATATTTTGTTTTGATTTAAGTTGTTGTTTTGATTTCTTTAGGCTGTTGTTTTTTTATGTGTTGCACTAGAGTTTATATTTTTATTTTTTGCTTTGATTTGTTTAGGTTGTTTGTTCTTAAGTTTTGTCATGTAGTTTTTGGTCTTCCTTCCTACATGAAAAGCGTAGCACCTTGGGAGGTATGAAATATCTACCTCATGTTTCTTGTAGTTCAATTTATGCCTGCAAGTTTTGCGTACTTTAGTTCAATATAATGCTTTAATCACTTACATTATGAAAAAAGAACCGCTCATTTTTCCACGAACTACATTGCAATTTTGCACAAATTGCATTGCACTGATTTTTGAAGTTAATGGAAATTATACAATTGTGTCATTAATGGATTTTAGACTTAGTTTAGTTGCTTGTTTTCATGATGACTTTGCCTTTTAGATTGCAGATTGATCATTATTAACACAATGTATTGCAGTTTATATTTCTATAGAATTGGTTTTTCTTTTTGTTGCATTTTTTGTTTTTATTTACATCATTGATATATACATTGTTTTGTTATGTATAACTCTACCGCATGAGGGATTTGATACAAATGTTGCGCGAATTGGTGTTGAAATGAATATATATATATATATATATTTTTAAACCGTTGGTTGTTTATATAAAAATTGTTTAACTGAATAAATATCACAAAAATAAGTTTGGTGTAGTGGTTTGTGAATGAGGCTTTCTCCTTTGACGATCAAGGTTCAAGTCCCTTCAATCACACAAAATCTTATATTTTTTTAAGGTGAATATTGCAAGGGAGTTGGTCCCCCGCGATGGGAGGCATCACACATAATATATATATATATATATATTTTAAGGGTGCATAAAGGGCAATAGAATTGGTCATGACTTAAAAGGAGTGGCATTATTTGTAATTTTGATGTTTTTAAATTACCTTATTGTAAAATTGGGTACTGCTTTTTGGTCTTTGGCCTTATGCTAATTAGGTGAAATTATATTTTTATATTCCAAATTAGTAAACTATATAGTGTTTTAAAATGAAAGCTCTCTTTATTATTAGTCTATGAAAAATTGAAAATAGCAGCACTCTATTTTTTGCCTTCAATTTTTACCCATCTTCTTACCATCTTAGGGCTTAAAGAAGCCAATTTATAAGGAAAACTTAGGACTTATTATTTCTCAAGTATAACTTTTCCATAAATTAGAATAAGTCTCATGGCAACTATGGGGAAATATAAAAAAGGGCAAGTGACTGAAAATTATGATAAATTATTCAGGTATCTATACGGATTCTAAGCCTGTGTATTTATCCGTATTTCGCTACATTCAAGTCTTTCTAATAATCTAATTGCTTAAGAGATGCCACATCATCAAGCTTTGAGTTAAAAAAATTTTCTTAATTGACGTTGAACTTTGTATGTAATGGAAAATCCCCCATGTTTGCAAAAAAATTCAATTCTCAACAAATCAAGTAAAATTAGTTTTCTTTTTTTCTTCCAATGCACATATTTTTTTCTTTTGCCTTTTGGGAAGAAAGAGCGATGCCAATGGAAGTTTATAGAGATATTTAGTTATATACTCATTCTAGTGATATAGATAATATCATTTAATTTCTATAAAAAAAATTCAAAAAATAATAGCTAATCCTATTGAATTTAATTTTGATTATTAAATTACTTTGATACCCTATTGAGTGTTTTGAGGTTTTTTTAATGAGGTTTTGGGGTTGGGTTTGTTTTAAGAAATTGATGGCAGTTTTGTAATTTATAGGAAGTTCAAAGCTTTTTTGTTATGTTGTAAATGGGCATTAAGTGTGTTTCTAAAGTCCATTTCATATGAGATTTTTATTTATTTATAATTTGAGCCCATATATTGGGCATAATAATCTCCCAAATTTATATGATTCCTTTGAGTTTGAACTTCAATTAGCTACTATCAATTTTTTTGCTTGGAAACATGATCTTCATGCTATACTGTAATGGTTTTAACTAGATTTGTTCATGTTTGTTTCCTGTTGATTTTCTGGCTAGCTTTATTTGTTCTATTCTCTACCTTTTTGGAGGATTACAATGAATTGGAACTTCGACCCAAAAAAAGAAAAGAACTTCAATTAGCCACCTTCTTCTTCCTCCACTTATTAGCAAAATCTTGTGCTGATATCTTTCAATCAAAAGAGGAAGGAAAAAAAATCTGTGCAAAGAAAAAAGAAAAAGAAAAAAGAAGAATAGAAAAACTAGTTTGACGCTAAAGTCAAAACTGAAGTCATACAGGTAACGTCCATCCAATCCTTATCCAACAAAAAAACAAAGTCCAATACTATTAGGTTAAGGCTTTCCCATACCTATAAGTACAAGGACTAAGTCCCTCTCTTCCATAAAACCCAGGCACAAGCACAATCTCTCTCTCGCTCTCTCTCTCTCGCGCTCTCTCTCTCTCTCTCTCTCTTGTAAATGGTGCTCAGCTCAGATCAGATGGGTTCCTTTTTGCCATTAGCGGTTCCTCCTGATGACGGAAACCTTGGTCCTATTCCAGCATCCCAAGTGAAGGATGAGAAGCAATTGGGTGAGGAGGTGAGCAAAACCAAAACCAAAACCACAACCAACTTGTCTTCTTCTTCTTCTTCTTCAGTTTCGACGCATACTAGGGCTATTGGGATCATTCATCCTCCCCTAGAAATCAGAATCGTTCTGGACAAAACTGCCGAATTCGTGGCAAAGAACGGACCCGGATTTGAGAAAAGGGTCGTTGCTGAGAATGCTGGAAATCAAAAGTTCAACTTTTTGATTTCCTCAAGCCCTTTTCACGCATACTATCAGCATCGCTTGCTTGAGTTCTGTGCTCAAAATCAGTCTTCTGGACAGCAACAGCAACAGCAGCAGCAACCTTCTTTGCAGCAGCCTGCAGCTTCTGCTGCAGATCCCTCTGCCCAGTTTAAACCAGTGCTCAAAGTGCTCGAAACACCCGAAGCTGAGGAGTATACTGTTCGGCTTCCTCAAGGAATTACTGGGGAAGAGTTGGATATTATTATGCTCACAGCCCAGTACGTGGCTCGAAATGGGAAATCGTTTTTGACAGGATTGGTAAACAGGGAAATCAATAACCCCCAGTTCCATTTTCTGATGATTCCTACCCACAGAATGTTCACGTTTTTCTCTTCTCTTGTAGATGCGTATTCGAAGGTGGTGATGCCGCCCAAGGGTTTGACAGAGAAGCTTAAGAAAAGTGTTGCAGACATGGAAACTGTGCTTGAAAAGTGTGTGCATCGGCTGGAGTGGGAACGTTCACAAGAGCAGGCAAAGCAGAAGGCTGAAGATGAGATTGAGCAGGAAAGGATACAAATGGCTATGATTGATTGGTATGATTTTTCTGTGGTTGAAACAATAAACTTTGCTGATGATGAGGTCGAGGATTTACCTCCTCCAATGGCCCTTGACGAGGTTATAAGGAGAAGCAAGGACACAGATATGGAAGAAGATATTGTTCAGCCTGGTGAGCAGGTGGAAATGGAAATGGATGAAGAAGAGATGCAACTTGTTGAGGAGGGCTTCATGACAGAGGATCCAGAACCACCGCTGAGAATTGTGAACAATTGGAAGAGACCCGAGGACAGGATCCTTGCCCAAAGAGACCCAACAAAGTATGTCATTTCTCCAATCACTGGGGAGCTTATCTCTATCAATGAGATGTCTGAACACATGAGGATTTCTCTGATTGATCCAAAATATCAAGAGCAGAAAGAAAGGATGTTTGCTAAGCTTCGGGAGACTACGCTTGCTCAGGATGACGAAATCTCAAGAAACATACTGGGCCTTGCACGAACCCGCCCTGACATTTTCGGTACCACAGAGGAAGAAGTTTCTGACGCTGTCAAGGCTGAGGTTGAAAGAAAGAAATATGAGCAACCACAACAGGTCATCCGGGATGGTCACACTGGAAGCACTAGCAGCACAGAAAATCATGTCCTTAACAATGATGCAAGGAACCTTCCTGGTCCTGCAGCTCCTCCTCTGTCTAGACCCCCAGTTGTCCAATATCAATCAGTTAGACCACCCCCACCCGGTTCTCAGTTTACAGTCATGCAAGTTCCCCGAGCTTATAACCCCCTTGCTGTTCCTCCACCTACAATACAGATGATGCCACCACCACCTTTGCCTCAGGGGATGCCTCCACCACCACTTCCAGAAGAACCTGCGCCAAAGCGGCAGAAGCTTGATGATTCTACGCTTATTCCAGAAGATCAGTTTTTGGCACAGCATTCGGGACCTGTCCACATCACAGTATCCGTCCCCAATGTTGGTGAAGGTAATCTGAAGGGACAACTTTTGGAGATTATGGTGCAGTCTTTATCTGAAAATGTTGGAAGTCTGAAAGAAAAAATTTCTGAGGAGACCCAGCTTCCTGCAAACAAGCAGAAACTGAGTGGAAAACCTGGTTTTCTCAAGGACAATATGTCGCTTGCATATTACAATGTCGGAGCAGGAGAAACACTTACTCTTTCATTAAGAGAGCGTGGTGGAAGAAAGCGATGAAACAGATTATCTAACCAGGAAGATTAAGGTTCATGCAGGACTTTTCTTGTTACTATGAGAATATGCAATATATCATGTGGGACTCTTTTATTGTACTTTATTTGATGATTTTTCTGAACATATTATTGTTGTCTTTAAATTGTTGCTAGATGTCGTATCTAGTACAGATTTGGTGCCTCAGCGAGTGTCTCTGGAGGACAATGGGAAGTAGATGAGTTCCTTTTGCTTAGCCAGAGCAAGTCATTTGCTTATATATCTAATTACGGCTCTTTTTTCAATGCAGTTTTTTTCTCTGTAAACGATGCGCCCCATAGTCGTATTATGGCTTTGATATCCATAGAGGCATGCTTGGTGTCAGAAGACCTTTGTTTGTTTAAATTATTTTTGATGTTCACTTCAAATTTTGTTGCTGAAATATCTTGCTCTTTGATGAATGTTTGGTGTTTTGGGTGTTATCTTAGTATTTAGTTTCATTTTGTATGGTTAAGCTATACTGTCCACTTATCAAAGGGCTGATGTCCCTAGAAACTTGTATTGTTTTGCACTCATGTTATCCTTGAACCAGCCAATAGCTATTGGCTGGTAGAGTTGGTGTTTTCTGATGTTGATTGTTAACTGCAGGATATCCTGTTGCGAGTTGTCTTGGAAACAGAGTGGTTGTTGCGTCAATATAGGCATCAAGGAAAAGATTGCAGAAGTCAAGAAAAGAAGAAATCGCATTGAATTAGGAAGGGTCATGAATCGCGTTGTGCTTGCTTACCTTAAGTGTGATCGAAATCACAAGTCAATTTCATATATTTCTAACTTAAGAATTAATGACAAGTGACTTGTAGCTCAAGTGATTAAAAGTAGTTACCCCTACACCCTAAGGTCTTGTGTTCAAATTCCCCCTCAATATCGCTTATATAATTGCTGTTGTATTGTATCCATGATATTGTCTTTTCCTTGTAGGAAAATCTTTATTTAAACTTTTCTGTGTTATGTAATTTTACTCGTGTAATTCTTCAGTGTTTTTTTCAATGAGACAACAGTTTTGTAGTTTGTTCTTCTCTATTGATTTCTTACTAGAGATGGCATCTACTACCACAACAAATATATATCCCAGAAATATAGCTGTGGTTTTTTTGTTGCCAAAGTTAGGAAGAGAGAGGGGTGAGATTCACATGGGTACTGCGGGAGTTTGAACCTAAGACCACTTGAGAGCACACCAAAGGCCTAAGCTAATCCAACTAACACCCCCCATGAATTAGAAAAATAGCTGTTTGCTTTGCCATATATGGCTAATTAAATTATGAGATATTAATCTCATTATTTAGAATTATGAGATATTTTTGCAGTCAGGTTTCTTTTCTTATAAATAATGATTAATTAATCTAGTAGACACAGCAACAGGTCTGCAAGCACACCATAAAGGACAAGAGTTTTGCCCTATCTAGCCATACTTCTTCACAAATATTATAGTATATATTACACTGTTCACTACTACACATGTAAAATATCATAATGTAAAACAATTCCACACATATATATTTACTGCTTAGACACTAATCACTATAGGCGAAAACCCACCAAGAAGTTCAGAAAAATTAAATAAAGGAAGCGCATGCAGTCTTTGTTAATTGCTCCTCTAAGTCTGTCTATTGGCAATGTAGTTGGCTAAACAATATAATGGGGCAGCCATAGCAGCATCAAAATGAGCAAGCTCTTCTATTGCTTGAGCCACCAACTTAGCAGCAAAATTCTTTGCCCCTTCAATGCCCATGAGCTTTGGATATGTCGCCTTATCGCTTGCCAAGTCCTTCCCAGCCGTCTTTCCCAATTCCTTCGACGACTTTGTCACATCCAAAATGTCGTCAACAACTTGAAACAACAACCCTATGCACCTTGCATACTTCCTCATCCTCTCTACCTCACCTTCATTCCCTCCTCCAATTATTGCCCCGCAAACCACCGAAGCCTCAAGGAGCTTCGCGGTTTTATGCACATGTATGTACTCCAATTCTTCTAGTGTCACTTCTTTACCTTCACTCAAAACGTCGACAATTTGACCCGCCACGAGGCCTGATGACCCTACGGCTGAACCAAGCTCGGCAATGGCCCGAACCACGCGTTCAGGGGAGACCACTTTTGTGGTCTTAGCCGCTATGTGCTCAAAGGCAAGGGAGAGGAGGGCATCACCGGCTAAAATAGCGGTTTCTTCCCCAAAAGCCTTGTGGTTTGTGGGCTTTCCGCGACGAAGATCGTCGTTGTCCATGCAAGGAAGATCATCATGAATAAGTGACATGGTGTGGATCATTTCAACGGCACAAGCTGTTGGGATTGCAAGAGACTGATCCCCTCCAACTAATTCACACGAAGCAAGGCATAGAACTGGACGCACACGCTTTCCGCCGGCTAAAAGTGAGTACCTCATTGCCCTATGGATTTTCTTGGGGTATTGCAAAGGCACAGCCTCATTCAAAGCTTGCTCCACCTTCTTTGCCTTCATGGACAGGTACTCATCAAATTGGAATATGGGCAATTGGGTAATTTCAAGTGGTTTGGTGAGCAATGGTTGGACTGAAGATGAGTCAGCAACTTGTGTACGAGTGGCCCTAATCTTCAAGGAAATGAGCCTGAGGCTACCATTTGATGTTCTAGGTCTAGGACTTTTGTTGAGACCAATATTAGGGTTTCTGAGGAGGAGTGAGTTTTCATAGCTTGGAATGGTTGAGAAAAGAGCCATTGATTGGAAGACCAGAATTCCTTGTTGATATTGATTGTTGGGTGAACGGTGGCCTTGTGGGAAGTTATAAACTAATGATATAGGAGAGATTAAAGAAGTAAAGATGCCGTTTAAGGTGTCAATTTCCATAGCTCAAAGTTATTCCTTTTGATCTGGCTTGGACTCTAGTGTCTCATTATTTATTTATTTGGACGTTAACGTTTTGGATCTTGTTGTGGTGATGACAGTTGGTCACACTCTATTTGAGATTTATTTATGTATTTCCTATTTGATATGCAAGAATTTGAATTTTTTAATTTGACTAATTTATGTATGCACCCGTCATTGTGTTGCAGTAGTTTTGGAATTGCTGTTGTTATCTACAGCCAGCCCTGTTTGATTCCGAACCTGCTTAGCTTGCCTACAAGATTAGATTCTCCGAGGAAACCAACTCCCATCAAGCATGCATGATGCATCGTGACAGATTGTTTTCCAAAAGAAAAATTCTCAAGATTTTATAACATTGTATCATGCAATATGCCAATAGTAAATACTAGGGAGAGAGAGTCCAACACATTACCTTAATATATATTTCAAATTTGAATACCTTCTTTTGCGAAAAAAAATATGTATTATTTATTGCAGAGTGATGAGTGAGGGTCAATTAATGAGATTAATTAGTTTTTAGCAATCATTAAGCACTAACTATACCCTTGTCTCCCTTAATTAAGCTTATGAGATTGATTGAAAAAACAATGGTTTTTTCTCACACCTATTTCTTTCTCAGATTCATGTGTAATGGAAAACATTTGCTAGACTACAGTAATTTTCAACATTGGACTAACAAAGAATTTAGTACGGTGACTCAAATTAAGAGCACACACACATTTTTGCACTAATTAAATATTAAGTGTATTTTTTTCTTTTGAAATTTTAGATTTATTAATAGAGCAAAAAGATTTAATTAAGTACAATGAGAAAGTAGGAAAAAACCACAATTAATAAACAGGAAAAGCTAAATTGATTTCTGTAGGAAAAAAGTTTCTTAATTACCAGGATGAGGATACTCGGGAGGTAAATACAGCACACGTGGGAGTATATTCCTAGATTTGTGCCCCAAACTTTTCATGCCAAAACCTGACAGTTTGACATTAAAATCCTGCAAAAAATAAACAAAACACAGTTAGTTAATATAATTAAGGGTAATCCTAATATAATATATATATATATATATATATGTATAGTTAATTGAGATATAAAAAATGAATTTAAATACCCGGCCTAGGAGGATATTAGCATCCTTAAAACAGGGTATAAATCCCATTGGCACACTATGCAAAAAAGCCAGTCCCCTCACCACTTGAACAACTATGGAGATTTGGTTGTCCCAAGATAAAGTGACATTGTTGCTGGCGAGGATATATCTCAAGCTTCCTTGTTCAATTGATAGATACACGACAAACACAGTATTGAAAGAACTATCGAAGCCATACATGAAATTATAACTAGAGTACAAAGAGGATGGAGGAAATTTTCATGAACAAGCCTCTTTAACCATTTTTGCTCTCCCTGTCAAATTCCAATACCAAAAAATCAGGACCATATAATAAGAAGTAAAAACTCTCTGAGTTCATCAAATCTATATTTTCCTACTCATTAGGTGTTGTGATAACTATAAGAGTGCTGCTAAACGAACCCTAAAATTAACTGAGTACATCTTACTACTAAAGTATTTATTGAATTACTAATTTACTCTAATATAAAATGACAAAAAAGGATATATAGAATTGTGAAATAAATATAATTTTAATAAGTACACTGTACTCATCATATTCAACCCTAATCAAACGTAGAGAAGTTTTCGTATAATTTTAAGGGCCTTTGATGCTTCAAAGGCTTAGAGCTTCCTTACAAACACGAGAAAGACAAGTGTCAGCGTTTCTCCATGTACTTGATTCTTCATGATGCAAAAGATGGGTAGCCATATTTGAATGAAAAAGTTTGTTCCAGTCTGACTTCTTAGCTCAACATCATCCATACAATAAAGTTGAAGTGGATGACTTTAAAATCCCAGGGTTTAAACTTTTCTTCTAACTTGGAAGCATCCAAAATTCTCAAGGATTTCATACTGGTGATGATGCATTTAGCTAGTAATTTGACAGAGATGTTTGAGTCCCCTCCACATATTTCGAAGAAAATCACAAGGATTTACAAGATTCAAGCTTCGAATTGAAGGAGTTAGCAAATCTACTCCCACAACAACTTACGAAATTAAAGATTTTGATGCAAACCCAAAATCTGAAAAGAGGACACAAATTCATGTAAAAAGAGAAACCTAGTTTAGGATTGATATTAGGATGTTGTGTATTTTGGTAGTTAAATAGGGTGTATTTAGTTAATTTTACATTTTGATTAAAATAGTAGCACTCTAACTATAATGCACAATCAAGCAATAGGCCAATTGATCACATATAATAAATTGATTCATATCTTACTATTAAATCTTCATCAACAGTATCTGTGTTTAATCCTCACTTGTATCAAAGTCACCAAATTCGAGGATTGAACCCAATCTTCATGATTTACAAGTACACTTTTGAAAATAATTAAGTTGTCTTCAAACAAAAATGATTTAATAACATATGTTTTAATTTCTGGAAAATCAAATCTCTGTTCATGCAAGAGTTTGCTTTTCATTTCACATCTTGGAATTAAAAAGCGAGGACATGCGCTAATTAACATAATTACAATAATTAATTTATCTACCTCCAAGTCCAATGCTAGAACTTAATAAATAATAATAATAAAAAGGTCCAGCGCTAATTAAGATAATTACAATAATTAATTTATTGGCTATAATATTAATATTAATTGGATAAGAATATATTATACCTTAATATATATATATATATATAACATAATGATTCAATTAAACTGATGTGTGATTGAATCAACCAATACAAATTAAAATGAACTATAGTTAAAAAATTAAGGTATATAATTAATACATACCTCCCATTGTTGAAAAGCCTTTTCAAACTTTGGGTGTACCTTATGCAGAATTGTAATCTTGATCGGTAGCTCATTAATAAGATCGCTATCCAAAGGTCCAAGGTTAGTATGTCGGTTGAGAAGCCTCAGTAGCACCATATTGATGTTCCTATGCTCACGAATTTTAAATTTTAATAACTCTTTAGTCTTCTCACGTTTCAAAACTAGTAGTTTAAATTTGAACTAGATAGTTATTTTTAGAGATCTTCCTCCTTGAATAGGTGAAAGTTAGGTTGTTGTCTCTCTTCCAAAATAGTCCCGCTATAGGCAATAGCAGCAACCATGGAAGGTGTTTGTCCAAGTCCCCACCCCCGGTGTTTGAAGGACTAGCAGCAAAAGCAGATGATGAAGAGACACCACATGTTGTATCAAAATATGTAAATTAAAATTGGTACAACAATTAATATAAGAAAAGATTAATAAGATAACAGTTGATAAGCACCAAGTATGGACAATGATCCAGGTGGATCTTCCGTACGTAATACAATATGACATTAAATCCATATCATATTATGTTACTTAATTATCATTTTATTTAATTATTATAAACCCATTAAAAGTTTTCTGTTCAAACCTAATGGATTTGAAACCGCTCAAACTTAAAGGTTTATATTAATTAAACTTTTTAAACCATACATGACGTAAGGTTTAAAATCAATTGTTATTTTTAGTTTTCATTTATAGAAAACTCATTTTGTATATAAATCGACTATTAGAATGAATTAATCAATCAGTTTTTATTCGATTCTATTCCATTCTCCATAGTCATTGTGTTTATTATTCTTGATTAAGAGTTCCACAAGAAACCTTTGATCAAGTGGTATTAGAGCGAACAGATTCTGTTGTAGCCTGTGGTTTATGGTCTCAACTCGCAAACAAATCGAGGTTTCGGGTGAAGAACTTGTTGGACCATTAATTTCAGAAAAAGCTCTTCGACAAAAGAAGAAGAAAGCAATGGCAGAAGGAGAAGGAACCGATGCTAAGATTGCGTCGTTGGCGCAACAAATAGAGAAAATGACTCTAATGATGGCAAAGTTGGTGGAAGATCTTGCATGCAAACCTCAAGATGAGATTCCCGAAGATTCCAGGAGGAAGACCTCAAGAACTTAAACATCCAAAGTTAAGAAAAAGGTGCAATTTAGTGAAAAGGAAGATTCCGATGAGGAAGAGGAGACTGAAGAGGAGTTTGGTGCAGGTCAAAGCCAAGAGAAGGAATTAGATGCTGATAAAGCTGGTAAGTCCAAAACTTCTATGAATGGTCTTAAAATTGATGTTAAGATTGATATTCCAGCGAATGATGGTGAAATCAATACCGAGAAGTTGGATAATTGGATAGACCAGTTAGAAACTTATTATACAATTTATGAGTATAATAATCGTCAGAAGATCAACGTTGCAACGTTAAAGTTAACCAAGAATGCTTTGACATGGTGGAAGGCTTATAACAAACGTTATAGTATAACGACTATGACGTGGAAAAAGTTTAAGCGAGCCATAAGAAAGCAGTTTTACCCTGTTGGCTTCGAAGATGATAGATGGTTCAAGTGGCAGCATTTGAGGCAGAGTTTTGGATAGTTGGTACAAGATTATGAAGCTGAGTCTCAAAATCAGGCTATGGTGTTGGACCTAGACTTGGAAGACCATGAACTCCTTATGAAGTTTATTGGGGGCTTGCAAGTGTATATTCGCAAAGAGTTGTGATTGTTCAAGGTTGAAGACTTTGAAGAGGCAATAGTAATGACAATTGCCATCGAATCAAAGAACAAGAAAGTGGACAAAAAGGAGGACAAGAAGGATTCAAGGAAATTTGAAGTTGGGAGTAGCAGTAGTAAAAATAGGGAGCAAAGTTCTGGAAAGAAGCAGACAAACTGTGAGCATTGCAACAAGTCAGGTCATAGTAAAGAAACATGTTACGTTATTCATCCTGAGCTTAGGGAGAAAGAAAAGAGAAAAGAAGTAACCAAAAAGATCTTAAAAGAGCATTGAATGCTAACAAGACTGTGGAGATTCCAGAAATGGTGCAACCCGACACGAAGTTGACTCTCATGACCCAGAAACTTGTTCATCCTAAAGGTCGTGAAGACCTGTTTAATGTTCATATACAGGTAAAGCACGATTTGATAAACACTATAATTGATCCGGGAAGCCAAAAGAATCTCATTTTAGAGGCATTAATCCGGAAGTTGCGGTTAACAACCACTCCTCATCCTAACCCATACCCGTTGGGATGGATACAGAAAGATGTTAAGTCACAGATTACTCGAAAATGTACTAGAGAATACATTGACGAAGTGACTTGTGAGGTAGTACCATTGGATGTATGCCAAGTAATTTTTGGTAGTCCATACTTGTGGGATCGTGATGCAGTGTTCTATCAATGACATCAAAAGTATAGATTTCTGAAGGATGGAGTAGAGTACTTCATTCATGCCAGCAAAGTTTCCTTGAGTAATAGTTTGATTAGTGCTAATCAAGCTAAAGGGATGGTGAATGCTTGTGGGAAGTTCGTCTTACTAGTGGTTCGACCACGAGAAAACACCCCATCTACATATGTGTTATCTACTATGATACTTACTCCTAGACATAAACTTGATATGGAGGAGTTACAATTCCAATTCTCAGACTTGTTTGATAATGTTGAAGGCTTACCACCACAGCTCCCAGTAAAGCATGAGATACAACTCGTTGGAGAATCTTCATTGCCTAATTTTGGTATGTATTGTCATTCAGTGCAGGAGAGCAAAGAAATCAAGAGACAAGTCAAAGAGCTCATAGAGCAAGGAGTATTGAAGCCAAGCTGCTCACCTTGTGGATCCCCAATATTGTTGGTCCCAAAGAAAGATGGCAGTTGGCGTATGTGTATTGATTTTTGGGCGCTCAAAAAAGTCACTATTAAAAACCGGTATCCATTATCGAGGATAGATGATTTAATGGATCAACTACAGTCAGCTCGATGGTTCACCAAACTAGATTTGAAGTCTGGTTATCATCAATTCAGAATCAAAGAAGAAGATACATGGAAAACCGCATTCAAAACCAAACAGGGCCTCTACGAGTGGCTACAGATGCCGTTTGGTTTATGCAATGCTCCGGCAACATTTATGCGTCTCATGAATGAGGTACTTTGTTCATACATTGATGATTTTGTCATTGTTTACTTGGACGATATCTTGGTGTTTAGTCCTACTTGGGAAGAACATTTGATTCATGTTGAGAAAGTGTTGAAGACATTAAGGTAATATCAGTTATGACTGAATCTGAAGAATTGCGAGTTTGGGAAGAGTTCTCTTGTGTATCTTGGTTTTATAGTTGGTGACGAAGAATTGAAAGTTGATCTGTCCAAGGTGCAAGCTATTACAGATTGGCCTAGACCTTGTACAGTAACTGAAGTACGTAGCTTTATGAGAGCTTGTCAGTATCTAAGTAAGTTTATCCGCCATTTTTCTCAAATTTTTGGGCCATTATTTGAATTGACTAAGGCAGGAAGAAAGTTTGAATGGTTAGATAAACATGAAGATACCTTTAGATTGCTTAAAAAGAATATCTCAAAAGCTTCAGTTTTAGTTTTGTCCAATTTGCAAAGATCATTTGAGGTAGAAACAGATGCGAGTAATTACACATTGGGTGGCATTTTGAAGCAAGATGGGAAGCTAGTTGAGTATTATTTTGAGATGTTCAATGCTGCAGTGCGAAATTATCCTACCTACGATAAGGAGTTGTTTTCCTTACACCAGTGTGTGAAACATTGGAGATGCTACTTATTAGGTAAGGAAGTGATAGTGCACTCAGACCACAAGCATTTATAGTACTTACAGACACAGTCCAAGTTGCAGCAAGCTCGACACATGAAGTGGATGTCCTACTTGCAACAATTCAACATCATTATCAAGTACAAGAAATGGGTTACAAACAAGTTGGCAGATATGTTGTCTAGACCTCCAGGACATTCCGCTTTATTGGTGGCTATGCAACTCCAACCTGCGGTACTTTCTAAGTATGTAACAAGTTATGATAGTGATCAAGAATTCAAAATGTTCTTTGATAAGCTACAACGTGGGAAGCCATTCCAATTTCAAATGAAGGATGGCTTAATGTTCAAGGGAAAACAATTATGCATCCCCAACAATGGAGACCGAATGCAGTGGATCAGGGAGTCTCATACTTCTAGATGTGCATGTCACTTTGGAGTTGACAAAACCCTCCTCAATCTACAATGTTATGTCTATTGGCCTCAGATGCATGTGGATGTTTATCATTTTATTCGAGGTTGCATGTTATGCAACACCTCAAAACCATCGAGGAAGTTGGGGTTGTACACACCACTTCCAGTTCCAAATAGACCTTGGGAAGGTATCTCAATGGATTTCTTGGGTGGTTTGCCTACAACTACTATTGAGCTTGATTACTTGTTTGTTGTGGTGGACAGATTCAGCAAAATGGTGATCTTAATTCCTTGTCAGAAGACAATCTCAGGAGAACGTGCCGCAAAGTTGTTTTTCCACCGTGTTTGGAAACATTTCGGGTTACCTACTTCTATCATTTCGGATCGAGATAACAGATTTCTTGGTCTCTTTTGGAAGTTTTTATGGGGATTGATGGACACAAAGTTAAAACATAGTACTACTTTTCATCCTCAAATGGATGGACAAACAGAAGTGGTAAACGGACCATGGTTCATCTATTGAGAGGATATAACTCTAAGCATCCTCATACTCGGGATGCGAGTTTACCTTATTTACAATTTGCCTTTAATAGGGCAATTCATAGTTCTACTTTGAAGTCACATTTCGAAGTCTGTTTGGGCTATCTACCTTCGAGTCCATTTGATATAGTCTTTTCAGTTGGTGACAAACAAAATGGAGAAGAAAATGATGATAGGCTAAAAGCACAACGACTGTTGGAGTGCATTTCGAAGATCCATAAAGAAGTTGAGGAGCAATTACATAAGTCACAACAACGATATAAAGCGCGACATGACAAACATAGGTTCCAGCATGACTTCAAAGCAGGTGATCTGGTTTGGTTAAAACTCAACAAGGAAAGATTACATGGTGTAGGAAGGAAATTAAAGCTAATTCAATATGGGTCATTCAAGATCTTGTATAAAGATTGGAGAGAATGCATTTCGACTTGAGCTGCCACCTTATATGCAGATGTATTCAGTAATAAATGCCAAGTATTTAAAACCCTTTAAGCCATCATTATTGGATGATGATGAAGACGTAAAGGATTCTCGACTTCCCCCGCTAGACAATCTATGGTTTGAGAGGGAAGACCTATTGACGGCAGACTGCAATCTTGAGAAAAAGGCCACTATGACTTGATGTGGTCAAATAGAATCCTATCACATTGGAAGAAAAGGGTAGTTGCCAACCAAGTCAAAATGGTTTTTCAAGGAAAAAGGAATTCAAGAGTTCACTCATTTGCAGTTTTAGCTTTCGCAGGAGCTTGAGCTTCCCTAAAATGGGGAGCCATGATCCCGGTGGATCTTCTGTACGTAATACAATATGATATTAAATCCATATCATATTATGTTACTTAATTATCATTTTATTTAATTATTATAAACCCATTAAAAGTTTGCGGTTCAAACCTAATGGATTTGAAACCGCTCAAACTTAAAGGTTTATATTAATTAAACTTTTTAAACCATACATGACGTAAGGTTTAAAATCAATTGTTATTTTTAGTTTTCCATTTTTAGAAAACTCATTCCGTATATAAATTGACTGTTAGAATGAATTAATCAATCAGTTTTTATTCGATTCTATTTCATTCTCCATAGTCATTGTGTTCCCTATTATTCTTGATTAAGAGTTTCGCAAGAAACCTTTGATCAGACAACAAGAAAAGCACATTGTTACTTTTTAAATTCAGGCTATTTTTTGTTCTAGAATTGTCTATGTTTATACCACAATCAACCGAGTTCATTCGACACTAGAAGACAGGGGTGCAACTAGGCCTATAACATGCCGGAGGTAAAACTGATGGCACCATCATGATCCCAACTATCAGTACATAGCTAGGCTTATAACATGCTGAAGCCCTAGCTACCATCACAATTACTCGCTTCGTTTAGCAAAATATCGTATGTCGCTTTGGCATACCTTAGACAATTGTCACGAACAATAGCTGACAATTTGATAACACCAAATTTAAGCAATTTTGCTCCAACCTTAAGATCCATCTTTACTTCGCTTCTCTGGCCAATCCCCAGTCCCATGGCCAGGTAAAAGCTGTGAACAATATCATAAAAAAGACTTTGAAGACAAAGCTTGACAAAGCCAAAGATTATTGGCATGACCTACTTCCAGAGGTCTTATGGTCTTATCGCACCACTTTTTACACTTCTATTGGAGAAACGCCTCTCTTTATTTCCTTCGGTACCGAATCTGTTGTACCAGTAGAGATTGGTCAGCCCTTCCACTAAACATCAGCATATGATGCTGAAGCAAATGACGAGCAATTGGCCCTCAACCTGGACCTCATCAACGAGCTTAGTGACCAGGCCCAAATGTGCAATTTTGCTTATAAGCAGCGCATCGTTAAATAAGCAATTTTGCTTATATTAGACTTTCTATTTTGTTAAGTTTCCGATGTGGGATTCGTGTATTCTTCAACAAGTAAAATCAAACACAATGATACTCCAATCTATATTATCACGCCACTTAGATTTGGAGAGGAAAATTTTCTCAAAATACAAAGCTTAAGATCAGCACAAAAGAACTGGGGTTGAGCTCTAGGAACCAAAAACAGTTTAAGGCTATGAAATTGAATTATGACCGTATTCGAGATTTATCACTACAAGAAAAAAAAGAATTTGTTGATGTGTATGATCTTTTCGTAGAATTTGTACAAAAGAAATTACAAGAACTAATCCATGATACCCTGGGATCCATCCTAGTTAAGAAGGACTTCAAGTTCATTGTGCCTTCTAGAAGTTCAACCCGCACGGTTTTCAACGATGAGTTATGTCGTAGGTTGCTGACGAGACATGCAATAACACGTTCGTAGTCTAATAGAAGTCACAAGGCTTATGCATACGTACATTTTTGGTTTTGTTGATCATCCATGAACGCTGCTTCATCAATAACCAACACATAAAGAAGCGTGAGGTTTTTTATGTTGATTATAAGCTGTTTGGGACTGAGTGCGGTTCAGATAGAGTAATTGATGACATATGTTGCATGATTGGCTGCACAAGGCCGAATCTCATGGTCTTCGTTGACTCACACGGTGAGATTATTGGTCTATTTAGCTTCAGGTGCAACAATTCTCTTTTTGATTGCTCTTTGTTTGCCTTACGTATCCCGTCTTGTGAACATATAGTAGATAATTTCAAGAACCATGAGGCATTATTCATCTTATTTGTTGAGAAGAATACTGTGTTTACTCATTTCGTTAAGGATAATTTTCATAAGGAGGCTCGTTGCATTATGGTGACCGAAAAAGAATTTGGTCACAGAGCTACCAAGTTATTCTTGAAAAAGCTTTATTATGGGTTAAAGCTTTCAGTGCTAGCCATTGTGGATTGCAATCCATCTGGACTTCACATATTTCTTTTATTACAAATATGGTTCAGTTAGGAAATCATTTGATAGTCGTGACTTAGCCACTCCAAACATTAAATGGTTGGGTCTGAGGCCGTCAAATATAGACAAATATGAAGTTCATCCATGAGACATACCATTGGAAGGGACTAATGTCTCTACAACAAATAGCTTTTTGAAACAACAGTTTGTGACGAATGACAAAAATTGGGTTAGTGATATAGAAAAAATGTTGAAGATCGGAAAGATTATAAATATTGAGAATTTGAGTTTGAAAGGTAGTCAATATTTGTCAAGGGAATTCTTGCCAAAGAAATTGGAGGCAAAGGATTAGATATAGAGGAATCAAGTAACAAAGTATTGGTGCTGCAAACATTATACAAAAGGCCTCGATGTTATTAGGGGTGGAACCATTTATTATATGAGACTTTATATTTTGTTAAGTCAATCATGTGTGATAACTCTATTGTTGGTGCTGTTGCTGCTTCTTCTGCAAAATTGTGTGTTTCTGATTCTATTCTAGGTACTGGCTCCAATACTTGGATAATTGACACTGGTGCTTTTGATCATATGACTTATGATGCTAAATTTTTTAATGAGTTGTCTAGTAACTCCTATATGCCGAGCGGAAGCTTCGGCAGGGGCTCTACATTAAACGGAGGTACCCTGACTTGCCATGATGTCTCGAATGGCCGCTTCCAACCCCTTCCTCTTATTGTCTAAGGTTGCTGCCACCAACTTGTCGTCATCATCCCGAGTCCACTTACCGACAGCACGACCTGCCATTTAGGCCTTTGGCCTGCCTCTCTTCTGCCTTTTTGGCCCTAACAGCCTTTTACTTATCCTGCCTCTTCGTGAGCTTCGATTGCTTCTTCTCTTCATCAATCTTCACCACCTTTGGTGACTACTCCACTGTAGTCACCCCTTTCAGAATCCTTGCCACTGCCATACCGACAAACAAGAAGTTAGTCAATAATATATATGTACCAAACAAAGACACCAAACAAACACAACTTACTTTCTTGCAGCAACCCCAATTCAAGCAAGAGATTCGGCATCAACAAAGTCATGAACTCTCGCCTTTCTGCCTAAACCAGTATCCTCACCAACTCTATCTTTTCCTCCCTCTAATTTGATAGTCAGCACTTCACAGAACCTACCAAAAAAAAAATACGATTAGTTCAATTTTACCGTTTCGGCAGCATGACAATTCATATAACAAGCACATGCAAGCACCAAACTCAACACAACAAAAAGGTATGACCAAAGACCTATCGATTGAAATGAGTAGGCACGTGTTTGCTGACGGTCTGTCCAGGCAAACACTCCTAATTGCCGAATACAAAGAACCACCGATACCTTAATATATATAACATAATGATTCAGTTAAACTGATGTGTGATTGAACCAACCAATGCAAATTAAAATGAACAGGTTGGGGGTAATAAATAAGGAGCTATAGTTCAAAAATTAAGGTATATAATTAATACATACCTCCCATTGTTGAAAAGCCTCTTCAGACTTTGGGTGTACCTTCTCCAGAGTTGTAACCTTGATGGGTAGTTCATTAATAAGATCGCTATCCAAAGGTGCAAGGTTAGTATGTCGGTTGAGAAGCCCCAGTAGCTCTACACCATTGTTCATATGCTCACGAATTTTAAATTTTAATAACTCTTTAGTCTTCTCATGAGTCAAAACTAGTAGTTTTAATTTGAATTGGACAACTGTTTTTGAGATATCTTCCTCCTTGAATAGGTGAAAGTTAGGCTGTTGTTCATCTTCCCAAATACTCCCGCCGTAGGCAGCAGCACCAACCACCGAGGGTATTTCATCTAAGTCCTTACCTCTGGTGTTTGAAGTGCCAACAGCAAAAGCAGATGATAAAGAGGCACCATGTGTTGTTGAGAATCACCAGGTACCGTGTGGACAACAAGATTAATACGATAAAGTTGAGAATCATGCTATTTTTTTGTTCTAGAATTGTCTATGTTTATATCCCAATTAACCGAGTACATTCGACACTAGAGGACCGAAGCACAACTAGACCCATAACATGAAAAAGGTAAAACTGATAGCACCATCATGATCCCAGCTACTGAAGACCTCTCCTTCGAAGCGGCGGTTGTCACCCGAAGACGATTGTCGAAGCTCTAAGCTACAAAACCTAAAACTTGGACACATGTCACCACTATAGTGATTTGCACAAAGTCCCACATTGAAACTTTTTGTAAATTCCCACTTTCACCTCTCTATAAAAGAGGAATAATACCCAAGTAAAAGGGGGGAACTACTTTTCACCTCTACTGTTACTCTGCCAAAATTACTGTACATCCCACACTTGCTGACTTATGTATCAGAGAGCCTTCGTCAGGTACCACATCGGTTCCCGGACCTTTAACGATTGCTTCCTCCTTATTTCTCTTGTAGGATCTCTTCTTGCCAAAGGTCCACAACTGCTTATCCTGCTGAAGGTCCCGTACTTCTTTCATCTAAGTTGACACTCGATTTCAGGCATCAACAATTTAGCGCTGTCTGTGGGAACCCAACTTTTGAATCTCACACCTCTACTAGTTTTGCTGGCTCTTTCACTTATCCGACCCTGTCGCCTCTTCAGTTTATTACACTTCAAAATGCTGAGCGACTCTAGCCTTGACACTCAATACCATACCCCCCATGTGGAGTCCTCTAAAAGGAAACCTTCAACTGACATGCACCTCTAGGTCGAAGTGGAGCGAGTTTGTGCTGACATTGACAAATTGATGGAAAGCAGCGACATTCTCTGTACCAAAAATGTCGAGTTAGAGCATGACTGTTGAACCTTGAAGCGTAATTGGGAGAATACTCACCACCAACTCACCCAACATGACACCACCCAAGGTATCGAGCACACCCTGCTGAACCAGCTGGTCGTCTCCTTTCACAGTGCTCCAACGCAGCCTAGGCCTGACAAAGGCAAATGCCACATTCATCCTGAAGCAACAATGTCATGACTTCTTCAAATTTCCCCACCAAAAGACCGACCTAATTCCCCAACCAAGATTTACAAGGATTGCAGGGATTGCATATCAGAGCTTTGACCAAAGCCCATCTCGATTCCTATAGATTTACAAGAATTACAAGATCACATCTCAGAGCTTCGCCGAAGCCTACTTATCTCCCTTTCTAGGAGGAGGTTGGTGATTCTGACAATTGGGAAACTTATCACCCTGAGGATTGGAAGCCTTACCATTCCGAAGCTTTTAGAGAATGCGAAACTTATCCACTACCACCTCCTCAACACCACAAATCTTCGCCATCCGATACCCTTCCTCATACTAATTAACACCATAAACTTATCATGCCCATCGTGAGTTTTTCCAGAGATGTTGTCCAACCTATAGAGAGCATCCACCTTTGGATCTCAATCGGTTCGGCACCTTAGCAGACCACGGTTACCACTCATTTTCTGATCGTTGATTGTCCCACTGCCTATAACGTCATCCTTAGACACCCAACTTTAGCACAAATGAGGGTATTCATTTCTACACACATGCTGATGCTAAAATTCCCTACTCTCCATGACACGGGCACAGTGCAAGGCGACCAACTTGGTGCCTAGAGTTGTTATGCTACGGTGGTCAAATACACCAGTCGCCACTCACAACGTGAAGCCCTTTTGGTAGCCAAGGCCCCACCTCTTCCACTAATTTTCTAAAATTGTCATTTGCACTTGGACCCAAATATGACTATGAGGATTTTTAAAATTGATCCATGAACCATATAATAGGCAATTTGGGCCTCTGTAAATTTAATGGGTAATTATTTGCATCACCTATTAAATATTTTGGGCCTTTGAGAACTAATGGGCAAATATTTTGAGAACCCATTAATCTGTTTCGGGCCTCGTTATTTTGACTGACCCATGAAAATAAATTGATTCACAACTGTAGTCTTCGTGACAAAAAATAAAAAACCAGTGTGAAGCTCATTCTTTAGGTGGATCAGTCATACTCCAATTGGGACTTCAGGAATTAGAGACGCAAAGGAATTGGACATGTGAAGGAACTGTAGCCCTTATAAAATTGGAGAACAATTGCACCAGACTCTCTCCCGTACTTAAAGCAACCCATCTTTTGTTTTGTTTGTTTACAAACACCAAAACCCATCTTTAATTTTGATTGTTTGCACGCACAAACACAAAACACAAAGTGCATGCAACGTGGCCAACCCCCCATCAAACTTTCTTTCTTTCTTTTAGTTGAGCCCTCTATTTTCCTTTGTCTTTCATTGCTCTGTTTGTATGCGATCCAACATAAAACAAATTCCAAAGGGGCTGTGCAATTTGCTAGACAAAGAAGAGAAGAGAGTTGAGTAAATGTGCCACTTTCTTCTTCTTTTTGTTTTGTTTGTTTTTTTTTTTCACTTCCCTGTTTCTTGTCTTCAAAGAGAACTTAAGGCTATTTTCAATTTATTATTAAGTTTTATTTATTTATTAACATTTAATGGCTCATTTTCAACTAATTTTTACATCTCATGGCTTTTTGGTCATTATACATACTCAAAGTGCTTCTGTATAAAAGTTTACCAAACATTTTGATTACTTACAACACTTTTTCAAATATAGTTTACCAAATGTCTAACATATTTTTTTTCACAGTTGATTATTCTTGCAACACAGCAGAAGCAGTTTTTTTTAAAAGCACAGCAACGCCAAACTAGCCATTAGTTTTTGGAAGGTAGGCGAACTCTGCTTCTAGCTTATAACAAAAAGCCTTTAATTCGTGACTCTCCACATTTGGCATGAGTTCTTTTGTGAGGAAAACCAATAGATCAATTGAGAAATCTTGGAGCTCATGTTCAATTTTCATTCTTTATTCATTGATTTCTTACACAACAACATAGTCTAGGATGAATGGATGATATGACGATGATTTTGTGTTTTTATTCTCTTAGAAACCAACTTATTGTATTAGAAGAAAATTTGAAAAGATGAGAAGGGATAAGCCTTTAGCGGATGCAGTGCTGGTTTTCTGTCTTGATTTTCTTTGATTGTAAATGACATCTTTAAATTATTCTTTGAAATTCTTTAAATTGATTCAAATAACTTGTTTTATTATGAGCTTTAGTCGTATATTAGTTTTCAAGATCAAACTATGAGAAATTTCAAAGCTTAATCAGTTTATGATATGATTATAAAAATCAAGATGAAGGAATGAAATATCAATAATTTCGGCAAAATAATCGTTTTTTTTTTTGCATCAATATTTTAACATATATCCATCCATTTATCGTCATCTTTTTGAAAATTTCATCGATTTTTTCGCGGTATGAGCTTTCAAAAATGTCTTAAATTGTGATTATTAGGTAACAGATTCTGTATTTATAACATTCTTTGAGCTGTTTCTCAAACTAGAAATTAAAATAATTACTTATTATTTTATATTGTTAATCAAATACTTAATTTCTTAAGATAATTTATTTCTTTCCTATTTAATCCATTTGCTTCCATCACTCAATTCCCTTTCAAATTGTTGCTTAATTATTTAAATCTATATAATCATTTTCTTTATTTCCTATTTAATTCTTCCCTAGACAATTTTATTTATGTTCTTGGTTAATCTTTAACCTTCATTATTATTTTTTAAGCATGATAAAGTACCTAATTTTTATGACAAATAAAATTGGTTTACATCATTCGTTATTTTTCAATTGATGATAAATATAAAAATGTCTACCATTTCTAGTGAAGAACGTGAAAAGTTTGAACCTCATAAGAATTCTATGTGATATTAATTTACTCATGTATCGTACCATAAAATATATAAAGTTTAAAATATTGTAGTAAAAAAAAATCAAAATAAATTATTAAGGTGTGTTTCATTTTCTTTCATTTAATTTTTATCAATATCGATTTTCCAATACTATCGATATTTCTGTGTTTTTGGACCACCGATATTTTTACAACTCTTGACATTTAAAACCTTGATCAAGATTGAAATATACATTGAAAACTCCAAGCTCACGTTAAGCAAAAACAAACAAATTCAAAATTGACCTTTTGAAACGAGAAGATGGGTACACAAATAGAAAACAGAATGAAACTTTAGGTAAAAAGAAGATGTCACTAATAAACCCATTTAAGCATGACATAATATACAAAAACCAATTAGGAAATGACAAGTGGCTAGTTTTAAGTTTTTCTCTTTAAATAGGTTTTATATGAGTTTTTGTATAAGATGTCACATAAAATGAGTTTTTAAATACTGCCTAAATTACCGAGGATATTGTAACTTGGCTTAAATAAAAAAAAAAAAAATTATAAATAAAAAAAAAAAAAAAAAAAAAAAAAAAAACACCCCAACGAACCCCGACCACATCCGAAGTGATATCGTGATATCCACTACTCTGCTGTTTCTCTGCCACTAATACCCTTCTTCTTCTTCGTAGCTAAAGTCCTAGCAGGGTTTATGCTTAATCATCATTCACTCACTGGAATTTTCGACCTCAAAAGAGTTTCTATCAAAACGATGATTCTCCAAACGACCTTCCCTGGCCACTCTCTCTGGTCGTCGTGCTCCGCTCACAGGTTCCATCCTTTTCTCTTCTCCAAACGACGTCGTCGCAGTAGTCTCTCCTACTGGCATTTCAATCGTCTTAGGCCTAGGCTCTTCGCAGGTGATTATTCTCTTCTTCTTCCAAGTCTTTGTTTGGTTGCTGAGAAAACTCAGAAATAACTTCGCTTTCATGTATCAATTGGAAAGTATTGAGAATTGAACTTAATAATAAAATACGTGAACATTAACATATTTGAATTAATTAAAGTTTATTCATTCTAGTCGGGTTTATAAAATTGTCTATTTTATTTCACTTCCAATTTTTCAAAACCATTCTAGTCGCAGTTAGGTCACATTGTGATGAGGGTGGTGCATGCATTTATCATTTCTTGTTATGTTTCAGTTGCCGCCTCCGAGAATGGCGTGTTCACTTCTCCAGAGATTGCAAAGACCTTTGATTTTACTTCAGAAGAAGGGATATACAATTGGTACATTATTCTGGACAGAGCCCTTAACCATTATTATGTTGTCTGATACAATGCTATCGTTCTACTGTAAATGTTTGATGGACTGCTGCTTCTCTGCTGTTGTATTGCTTCTTTGTTCGTAGTAATAAACTTACTTTGTTTCCTATCCTAAAACCAAAAAATTTATCAGCCCCCCTGAGAATTTAGATAATATTTCAAAATATCTTTTGGTTTTTGACTTCCTCTAATCCAATAAAATTAATCTGGAAGAATACTATGGTAATGTACTCCTTATTTTGTAAATTCCATTCATGTGAAAAATGATCTAAAAATTTGAAACTGAAGTTTTTTGTTGGTGGGATCAGAGATGAGTTTTCCCATTTGTTGAACTGGAGTGTTTTTGAGGAAAACTTTTACTTCTATTCAGTCATTATCAAATTTTGTTTCCGGGATAATATTTGGGTTGGAGTCCACATTTGTCATCTTTCTTGAAGTGATCACATTACCAATCTTTCTTGAGGTGATACTAGTGCAGTGCACCAGAGATCTTTTTCCAACTCTTTCCATATTGAAGCTTCCCTAAACCAAGGCTTAAAGAAAAAGAAGTATTCCCTAAAAACAAGGTCTCTTGTCTGCACTTTCAGTGGTTAGTTTTCAAGTTTTCTAGTGATGCTTCGAAGTGCATTATGCAGGGCTGGTCCTGAGACTTACGAAGGTTCAAAGTTAATGTCAATTATTTTGATTTTTTTTCTTTTGTGTACTTCGGTGTATAAAACAAATGGCTAGTTTTCCAATCTACACTTTTAACTCCACATGCCCCTTATTGATGCCGTATCAGTGTGTGCAAATCTCTCTGGCAGTGTAATCATGATTAGAGCTTATTATTGAATGTTTGATTCCTATGAAAATCCACAAACCATATGTGTCCAGAGTATATGGGTCTCTTGTGGCTCAATTAAGAGAGAATCACCTTTTTCTTGGTAATTACCTTTTAGTATGTTCCTAGTTATAATTTGTTTAGATTATTGTTCCGCACTAGAACTAAAGATTAAGTCCCTTGGTGATAAAAATTTCACTTTCATGCTTTGCCTATACAAAATGGTATTTGCATCTGCACGTATTAAATTTAGTGTTTGTGGTTCTTTTTAATAATTCCTGACGAAATACACATTCTAATCTTAACCAAAAAGAAAAAAAAAATTGTATTGCTTCATGCACGTGTTCTTAATTCTTATTTTTCCTGCATTTTCACATGTCAGTTTGCAGATTTGATCAAGTAGTGCTTACTATCTATTTGTTATGTAAAAATCATTGCATATTATTTATGAACTCATGTGATTGTTAGGTGGGAGTCTCAAGGGTATTTTAGGCCAAACCTTGACCGAGGAAGTGATCCTTTTGTGATTTCAATGCCGCCTCCAAATGTTACTGGTTCCCTGCACATGGGACACGCGATGTTTGTGACTCTTGAGGTTGTGAAAGGTGTTCTTATGCATTGGCATTTTGTCATACTTAATTTTTTTTTTTTGTTGATGAACCTAAACTGTAACTCAACTGCTGCTTATTTCTTCTATTCATTTTTCATTAATTACTGCTGTAGGACATTATGGTTAGATACCATCGTATGAAGGGAAGACCCACGCTTTGGCTTCCTGGGACTGATCATGCTGGTATAGCAACTCAGGTTTGTCTCTGTACCATAAGCCTATGTTTCCAGACAAGTGTTTCCACTGATTCACATTTTTATTGCTATGCCTCGCACCATCTTCATTTCCAATTTTCGGTGTTCTACAACTGCTTTCATTATTACAACTTCCTTTATAATTCTTGAAGAGTTGAAACGGCTGATTGATCTTTTTCCCTTTTGTTTTTTTTTTTTTATTGGAGATTTGATTTTCTTAATGATTTAACTTTCTATGTTCAATTTCTGATTCTATATTTGTTCATTGGCTTCGATTTTGTCTTACTTTGTACTTTTGGTATGACTTAGTACTAAAATTGTAACTTGCATATATTAGTTTGATTTTTTGTTGTTGCTCATACTACCATTACTCTTTTCCTACCAGCTGGTTGTAGAAAAAATGCTTGCATCTGAAGGAATTAAAAGGGTTGAATTGGGTCGAGATGAGTTTGTGAATCGAGTTTGGGAGTGGAAAGAGAAGTATATATGCTTATCTATCTTACATTGTTTATCCTTTCTACCTTCTTCGATTATGAGTTGTATCGTCATTAACTTGTGCATATTCATATTTTTTACATCATGAAAGAAAAATTGTTGTTTCCTTGTTGCAACACATTGAATTCTTTGTACCGGTTGTTATGCCCTTTATAAAGCAATTTTGGTTGAAAACCATATTTTGACCTGGATGTTTTTGAGATGGCCCTAGTACACTGAGTCACTGATAAATAGATACTTTCGTCTATGGCACATCTCCTGAACTTATTAGTTTTCTCTTGCAGTTTTATGCATCATCTCTTCTAAATATCTAGTTATTTCTTTATTTAAAGATGACTTTTTGGAGAGTGGGCACATCATGAAAAATGCTGAAAGCAAGCTAGGATCGTATGGAAGTCTCATTTCACAAGTTAACATTAGGTGGGACAAAAAGTGGTCCTTTTAAGAAAATATAAAGATATTAAGACACTGAATTTACAGTGTTTAGCAGGCTGCTCTCATCACTTCCTTTATCATACCCTTTAGCCAAGTTCCCTAACATAGATTGTGTTTTCTTGAATGAAACGGAAATCTCTGGATGCTAATGTATACTTTCTTTTGAAAGATTAAAACACTTTGTTTCGACTCTAAATTGTTTATGACTTCATTGACTGGCAGACAATCAGAAATAAATAGAAACGCTTTCTAGTTGTTTATGACCCTGATTATATTGATAGATAAAAGGAAAAATATCGAAGGACTGAATTCAGGTAGGGCTGAAAACCGATGAGAATTAAGGGTAAATTAACCTTGACTGGCAGAAGGACCCACTAGACGAGAAGAAGATACTGGAAAATGCATTTTCTTGATGTAATTCAGAAATCCTATGGTAAATGCACCCCATGCTAGCCAATGCAAATACAAACTTCCATATTTGTTTGAGTGGTCTTTTATTGTATTTTCTCTTCTCTCTTCAAATTGTGGATTCCTCATCCACTCTTTGTGATTAGCTTTTATACATTAATAAATTGCCGTTTCTCTTCAAAATACCACCCTCACAACCGAGCAATGTAGAAAAAGAATGATCACCTTACTCTTACTATTTATACATGCAGCATCTGCTTCTGAAGATTATTACAGTTAAAGATTTTACCGAAAAGTACCTTAAATCAGTCATTCATGCAAAAGGCATGTCTGTTTTTGAAGAATTACCTTGAATCAAAATCTTGTAGCAGTTATGATTCTGTTGTTCTGAATCCTCCCTTGTATATTCAAACATTTACAGAACCATATAGGCGTAGATTTGCAATTTACTAATCTACTATACTACATATAATTTCCAGAAAAAAGGTGAACTGCTTTTATTTATGTTTAACTGAAAATTGTTATTTCCAATTATGCTTGTTATTTCTTAACAGATTAGTTATTTTTTATATCAGGTATGGTGGAACCATTACAAATCAGATCAAAAGACTTGGCGCTTCTTGTGATTGGAATAGAGAGCATTTCACTCTTGATGAACAGCTAAGTCGTAAGGCATTTTTCTATCTGGTTGAACTCTAGTCAATCAAGAAAGAATGTATGAGATAGTTTACAACATTGTCATTGGGGTGGGGTGTATGTCATGCAGAACAAAAGATTTAATGATGCCTAGGGAAGTGTTTCAGAATTAGTCAACGAGTCGGAAAAGTCCAGTTCCTATGAGTAGTAACTACGGAATAGAGTAATCAATGAATTATCCAGGGAAGTATGCAAACGTATGTTTGTTCATAGGGACCAATGTTTTAAAAGGCGAGGCGTAAGCCTTTTGAACATGAATTATGTATACTTTTATTTAAATAATATGAAAATGATAAAATTGTATAAGAAGTATTAGAAGCTGAGTTATCGTAGAGCCAGCAATAAAAGAGATGGAAAGTGAGAAATAGAGGTCTTCATGAACTTAAACTACAGTGTTCTTTAAAATCTATGAGCCTTTAGTGAAATGGTGATTTTGTTTAAAGGGGAAAAAAGACAACTTGAACAGATGCCCTCGTTTGTCTTGAAAGCAAGAGTTAGGGCATGCAGGATTCATCTTTTTCGGGAGGTATTCTTCAGCTCCCATGGTGTCACTTCAGTTGCAAAGCTGTACACCTTGCACTGCCTAGTGCTGGACACATACACCTTCTGTGCAATCTGTTAAACCACTCTACCCCTTGCCGGTGCCTCGCCTTAACACACTGCCACAAGGCACACCTCAAAAACACTTTTCAAAACCTTGCTAAAGACTAAGTAAAGGGGTAGTTAAATTTTAAAGGTTGCTAATGTTGTAATAAGCTAGTAAATATTTGTATTGTCTTTTTTATTATTTTCTCCGAAAAGATTGAAACTTTATATGAAAAGAAAAGGCTTATTCGGTCAAGGCTCATATCCTTTTACTCCTTGCAGGAGCTGTCATTGAGGCCTTTGTCAGACTTCATGAGAAAGGCTTAATCTATCAAGGTATATCCCCGAGTTCCTCTTAAAGTTGCTCCATAATCCTAGCTCCTAAAGAGCTTTGTTGTGGCCTGGTCCTTTTTTAATGGAGTTTAGTAGGTGGGTTTGTTTTGCTACTGAATCCCTTAGTCTATAGTTTTTGTTATTATGCACTTTAGTTTGTGACAACTATTGTTATTATTTGAAGGCCTTCACTTTAAGCTATCATAACATATGGGGGATGGCTGGTTGTCTACCATAAGTTGCTATATATTTAGTTGAGTTTTGCTGTTAAATGATCCTTTTTCTTTAATTCTATGTGGGGTGACCATTTTAGGAAATATATGGTGACATCTTTGTACTGCAAATATACTACTAGCATAGTGTTGGATAGGTTTTTGGGTTTACGAAAATTTGAGAGGATTGCATTAATTGAGGATTTACATATTAATCCGAGACGAAACTGGTAAGTCAGAATTTCTGTTCAAATATTGTGTATTGAAGTCTTCAGTTATGAACTTATGAACAACTTGACAGTTTTTTCTTCTGAACAATAGGATTTAGCAAAAGTAAAGATGTAAAGAACTAGCTTTCTTCTGTCTACAACAGTTATGTTGCTACGGTGACAGAATCAAGCATTTCTCTAGTAATAACAGTTAAAGTGATGTTCAGCTTATTTTTATACTTTTTGTTTCTTTCCTGAAATTTTCCCTCTATGTTTTGAGTTGATTGTTGAGAGTCACCTGTAGCTTTATCATTGACAAGCAAGTGTGACTAGCAGCCAAGTAAAACTGTGTTTTTTTTTCCCTCAAGGGTCTTACATGGTGAACTGGTCTCCTAGTCTACAGACTGCTGTTTCTGACTTGGTAAGTTACTTCTGGTTTCATGTAGACGTTTCTCTTTAATCTTGATACAGCTTATGTTTTAAAATGCAATATTTGACGTGGTCTTTGATATTTTTGATCAGGAAGTAGAATATCATGAAGAATCTGGCACTCTCTATTATATTAAGTATCGTGTAGCTGGAGGCTCAAAGTAATTCCCAGCTTACCATTTCTGATCCCCTTATGAAATGTGTTCTTAATCTTTCAGTCTACTAGAATTTAGAAGCACATGCTTTCCCTTGTACTATTACTGTATGCTGATTCAAAATATTATGTACATATATGGTTGCTAGTGTTATAACTTATAAGGTATTCAGATCTTATGTTAATCTTCTCAACAACTTTATCTCTCAACAGAAGAAAACTTGTTGACACAATAACTGTGACTTCTCAGAGATCAAACCTTGCTAGTTTATTTTGTGATTTGACAACCAACTAATAAAAGAACAAAAAGATGATTGTGCTTTACAAGATTTTGGAAGATTTTTAGGAGCCCTTAATTCTTCTGATTTCTTTTATCAGTCCAATACTTATTTTGGTTTTGATAAACTCGGTTGACCACAATAACATGCTTGTTGTGTAAGTTCATTTATTCTGCTGCTGTGTGTGGTGTGTGTCTATGATGCACTCTGATTGGTACCTTCCTGTACTCAGGTCTGACTATCTGACAATAGCAACAACACGCCCGGAGACTTTATTTGGTGATGTAGCTATTGCTGTGCATCCTGAGGTAGATTAAATTTCTTTTTCTGGTATCCTGTAGGAGTTTAGTTATGGATCGACCAGGTGATGACAATTTTTTATGGTAAGTAATGCTTAAGCAATTTAGACAGGTGATAGGTTTACAACTTCAGACATCACTTTTGATTTTTGGGATCAACATCTATTTACCTAATCTTTTATATAAATTCCAAACCTAGGCTTTATTGTGAAGAGCTACATTAATGAATAGTGCTTAGTATTTAAATTCCAAACCAGTTTCCTCCTTCAACATACCTTAAATCTAGTGAGTTATCCAATCCTAGGTACGAAATGAGCCCTCTATGTCGAAAGCAAGCGCAACCTACTCCAAATATGTGTCCCAAAAGGACAATGTTGGAACATATGTTTGGATGATTCACTTGCTGCTTTGTTTGACATACACCAGTTATGAAAAGAAGAATAGGGCCTCCTCTATGGATCATTTTGGCTGTTATTCCCTTGAACAATGTTGGTCTCTATAATATTTGGCTATGTTCTTTTTCCATGCTTTGAAATAATGGAGTTTTCCTTATCCCATTTCATAGTTTTTCTTTCTTTTCTTTTTAGCTGAAGGACAGTAACTTGCATGTTTCTGAACTCCAATTGCTATCATAGCTGTTAGTCTGAATGAAATATTTTATTTTTATTTTTATTTATTCTTGGTAATGTCCAATGTTTGACAATGTCATGCAGGATGATCGATATTCTAAATATATTAATAGAATGGCTATAGTTCCTTTGACATATGGCCGTCATGTCCCTATCATCTCTGACAAGGTAAAGTATCTCGGACTACTTTTCTATATCATCATTGTATTTGATGTTCTTATTTGATCGTTAGTATGATGCCAATTACTCTTGATGTGGGATCTCTGACTAGATATTGTGCTCTAATAGTATTGTCTAGGGACATTTAGAAGCAGAAAGTTAATAGAGTGAATTTATTAATGGAAGCCTCATTAAATGGGCCTGGATCTGTGTGCATTTCATTACATTAATTAATAAATATGATAGAAAACGAGTGCAAGGTTAGAACTCAGGAAAAGTAGTGATGAATTTAAAGTTAATTTCTGAATCATGTCGAAGGTTCTACCCAGGTCATTCACCTGGTCTATGGATTATTAGTTTTTTTTTCCTTATTTGTGCCTGAATACTTCTTCACCTCCTCGTAGTTTCCGATATCAATTGCGTGCTCATTTTTTTTCTTGATACTGAACATTTTCAGTACTTTCACTTGCTGTAAAGTTCAAGTTGCCAGAATAAGCTTTCAATATTCTCCCTGCTAAGGAAAAGAAACACGAGTAATTTTTGTGGTTATGTCCTTGCAGAACAATAAAGTGGTTGCAGTGAGTTTGTCTTTAATTAGAATCCTGTGCGCATGAAAAGTAAAAAGGAATAATGTTTTGATTAAAGGAGATGAAGATTGATTTCTACTCTTGCTATGTTTTTGCTTTATACTCCGGGCAAGGTTTTGGGTTTGTAGCTTGCTGTACTCTAATTTTGTCTCACCCATGAACTGGAGTGTGAAGGGCTTTCATAATGCCTGCTGTGTATGCACCACATATTGTTCTGCCCCATGTTATGTGCTTCAAATTAACATATCTCCCCTTAGGAAAATTATATCTGATCTGCTAACTGAATTAAGGATTTTATGCAAATTACGCCATATTAAATTATACTGCAGACAGTGGGCCAATGGCCTGGAGTCCTGGACTATATTGCTTTACTTATTTTATAAGCCATCATCTGTAATCAGAAAAATTAAAAAAAAACATCCATGGAAGATACATATTTGTTTTGTTGATAATTGTACTTTGCTTTTTGTTGAATCATTACCCTTTAACTAAGTGCCTGCTTCTCATACAAGTCCAGGTAAATAACTTGATCTGTGGAACTTTAATTGTTTTTCATCTGGCAGCATGTTGATAAAGACTTTGGCACCGGTGTGTTGAAGATAAGCCCTGGACATGATCATAATGATTACAATCTTGCAAGAAAGCTTGGTCTTCCAATACTTAATGTCATGAACAAGGATGCAACTCTAAACAAGGTTGCCGGACTGTACTGGTAAATGCTGTTTCAGTTTTCTTAGATTGTTGAACTTGAATTCACTGGAGAATTTTTTTAATCTTATATCTTTTATTTGGTAATGAAACCTATGATTCTGTTAGTGGCCTTGATCGGTTTGAGGCCCGCAAGAAACTTTGGGCAGATCTGGAGGAGACTGGTTTGGCTGTAAAGAAAGAACCACACACTTTACGAGTTCCCAGATCTCAGCGTGGTGGAGAAGTGAGTTGATTGTTTTTCGCATTTGGTATTTCAACTTCCAAATTCTGAAAAGATTAATATAAATTCTCTATGTAGATTTTGTTCTTAATTATATATAGTTTTCCTTCTTTTGGATATCAGGTTATAGAGCCACTAGTAAGCAAGCAGTGGTTTGTAACGATGGAGCCCTTAGCTGAGAAAGCCCTTCGTGCTGTTGAAAAAGGAGATTTGAAATCATACCTGAAAGATTTGAAAAGGTATGCAGTATGTGACCTCATTTGTTACTGTAGAAAGAGAAAAGTTAGTCTGTGCGAGAGAGAAGATAGGTATGAATAGTGAGTTAATTTACTGAATTATCCTTAATTTTTAAATCTTATTATTAATCTTAAGGAACTTAAGGGCGACACAATTGACATTTTGTATTCTTCAGTGGAAAAATAGGGTTTTCTTAAATAACATATAGTTCAATTAAGCATGTGATGGAAGTCACTAGTACTATGCTCGATGGGTCTGATATTCAATTCCCAGCACGAGTACAGATATATGTGATGTGCCATGTGCTGGTTTGTTTCACCCCTCTAATTCTTTTTATTGCATCACGAATTGAGTACTTTATGGCATTGATGCAACGAGTGTTTAACCACATTAACTTTGTAATTGGTAGTGGCTTACCCAGAAAGATTTGCTAGATTGTTTTACTCACACCTGTGCCTTTTTTAAAATAACAGATCTATAATCACTGGCTATCAAATATTAAGGATTGGTGCATAAGCAGACAACTGTGGTGGGGACATCGAATACCAGTTTGGTACATTGTGGGTAAAGACTGTGAAGAAGAATATATTGTTGCAAGGAGTGAGGATGAAGCTCTTCGGAAAGCTCAAAAGAAGTATGGAAGAGATACAAAAATATATCAGGATCCAGATGTTCTTGACACATGGTTTTCAAGGTCTGTTGTTCACAAGATTGCCACTTATTGAAATGTGTTTTCTAGAAACTATGAAAGGTCCCACTTTATTCTTTTACAATTATGAAAACTGTCGAATTTTTCAGTAGGTCCTGAAAAAATTATCATGTTGTGTGCTATGTAGAATATAAAAAGATTTTAGGGCTAGATTTTAGGGCTGGCCCAAGTGGTGAGTGGAGGTAGGAAAAGTCAGGACTAATGGAGTTATAAGTTTGACCTGATCTTATTAGCAAAGACAACAACTGAATATTTCAAATTTATCCATTAGAATGCGTATACTCCATCATGCTCAATGAAATTAAGAAGCTTCTCTGCAATAGAATTCAAGTGTTAAGTTCATGTATGTGTTGATGGCAGTGGCACACACTATTTTCATCCATTTTGTAATAGAATTTTACATGTTTAATCAATGCATTATTAATTGGTTTAGCATTTCCTAATGTTTCATACAAATTTTCTTGCTTTGAAATCAAATTCCATTTATTTCCATAAATCCGAATTGCCAATATTTTCATGGAGACTGACATTTTCATCCTTGGTAAGGACTTTACTATTTTCTGTTTATATCATATACCTTAAACTTTGAGGACTCCAGCCAACACTTCCAGGATTTGAGATTTAACGTGCCCTATTTAGATGCTATGCTATGTAATTTGACTAAATAAATCTTTCCCTTTTCACAGTGCACTGTGGCCTTTCAGTACTCTTGGGTGGCCAGATGAGTCAATCGAGGATTTTAAGCGGTTTTATCCTACTACAATGCTTGAGACAGGGTATGTCCATCTTTTCTCGTTTTCTCATCTTTTGCTGCAACTTTATCATAATTTGGTCAAATAAGTAGTCCATTGTATCTCTCTCTCTCTCTCTCTCTCTCTCTCTCTCTCTCTCTCTCTCTCTCTCTCTCTCTCTTAACTGCAGTATATCAGGCCTTCTACAGAACCCCACTTTGCCTGCCTCTCAAATACCTCTCCTTCTGTACCTAGCTTCTAGATCACTACTTCCTCAGCTGGTCTAACACTAGCTTTCCCACAGTTCTCTCACCTGCCCTTCCTTTGCCTGCCAAGTCTGACCATCTTCTGCCCTTGATGATGTGGTGGCTGGATGATGAGGTCTCTCCCATTTGTACGCTGTTATGCTGTTAAATGAGAGAATTAAGGACTGATATGATGTTGTGGAGGTTGAACAAGATGGGAGTGTTTGCCGCAAAGTCTTTTTCTATGGCATTCTCAGGGTGTGAGCAATGGGTTTTTCCCTTGCATTGCAGTTTGGCGTGCTAATCCATCTCCTAGGAAAAAATTGACAAATATTCTCTCTGATACCAATGAAATAATTTACACCGCCACGATTAGCCTTCTTAGGCGCAGAATAGGAGTTAAATCTGTTTTTGAGGAACCATTTGGTAATGGAACTGCTTTTGGGTGCTGCAAATTTGGTTGTCAGGGTCATGATTTATATTTTATTAGTAATAAGATAGTGTCCATGTCACCTTTTATTTTATTTGTTTTTGGTAATATTATAATTAGTTTAATAACACCTTTTATTTTCAGTGGTAGATTTATTATGGTTAGGTTATTGCAAAAGTTTGGAAGGTTTGTTAACTTTATTATTACTAACTTGCTTACTTGAAAAGTTGTTGAAGTTGATATTGTTGCTTGCATGTTTGAACAGGCATGACATACTGTTCTTTTGGGTTGTGAGGATGGTCATGATGGGAATTGAGTTTACAGGGACAGTTCCATTTAAATATGTTTATCTGCATGGTCTCATCCGGGATTCACAAGTGAGTAGAAATTGCATGATAAATACTACTACTTCAATGTTGATATTGTATTTAATTTCGTCCGTTTAACTACTAGTTGTTTCTTGAGTGTAGAATTATTTATTCCCATACTCCCTTGCGTCCCTACTGTGAGGATCCTCCAAATTCTTTATTGATGAAGTTCCTAATTATTTGAATGCTATTAATTTATTGGTTACATTATTTTCACGATATGTTGGGTTTTCCCCTTTGGATTGCGGATTTTTTTTTACTCTTCTATGTTCCAGATTGTCTCTGACCAAATTTCTGAGAAGACGCTAATTGGTTTTCACAATTCGTGCAAGATTGATTCTTAAATAATGAGTGTTTATGCAAAATGATGTTTTGCAAGTGGTGGACCAATCTATAAACCACTTTTTCTTGCATTCTTTAATGGCATAGGAGTTGTGGAATTTATTTATTTATTCTTGCAATGTCTTGGCATGTCTACATGAAGTTTGTTTAAAAGAGTAATCAATTAATTTGGAGTGCTGTTCTCCTTGTGTGATCCGGTGCTCATGTATGGAAAGACTTTATCAGACTGTTGCGTTACTTGTTTGATATTAGGCTAATATGTGAAGATTACTTTCCATGTGGATGACTAGTTTTAGTGTCGTCTGAGCTTTTATTTTTGTACTTTGTTTTACTTGTTACTTACATTTGTATACTATTCATGTAAATTGGTTATGCAAATAGTATACAACAAAAAAGAATGTGGATGGTCAAATGTTTCTTTGTTGCAACCTTGTTTGTTCCTTGTTGTTTACAGCATTAATTCTCTAATGCATTTGTAGTATACTCTTTATGTTAATTTTGATACTCTGATGTATTAAACAATTTGTGTAATTATTATTTCAGGGTCGAAAGATGTCTAAAACATTGGGGAATGTCATAGATCCTTTAGATACAATCAAGGAATATGGCACAGATGCTTTAAGATTTACAATTGCTCTGGGGACTGCTGGTCAGGTTTGTTTTGTTCTGACTTCACTTATGCGTCAATTCTGCATGTCACTTATACAGACATTGTTGTATTTTACTTCACTTGCTGACCAGAAATATACGTATGCAGTCTTCCACTTTTGCATGTTAATGGTTCTTAGCTTGTACCAATTGCCTTTCTGGCTGATTTGGTATTCTTTTCTTTCAGGACCTTAATTTATCCACTGAGAGGTTGACGTCAAATAAGGCCTTCACTAACAAACTATGGAATGCTGGAAAGTTTGTATTGCAGAATTTACCCAGTCAAAATGATGCATCAGCTTGGGAAAATATACTCTCTTATAAGGTTTGTTTTGTTCTCTCAATTTGTACTTTTATCGTGAAAATTATTCGCTAATGCTTTGCTTGTGGAAAATTGTACTCTTGGTTTTTGTGAATGATGGTATTGGTATGTCTGCATGTATCAGTCCTTCACTTGTGAATTACTTTTCAATTAACCACAGAGAATGATGGCATATGTCTTCATTTGTGAATGTCTGTGCCTGCTCGTGTTTACTGAACAAAGTGAAAAAAGCAAATGATTGAAGTACTGCAGCCTTAATGAGCAATTCTTGTTAGTTTTCCTTTCTGTATTCTTGCATTAGCTAAAAGCTTTCCTTACACCCTAGTAGCTTAAAAACAATTTCCTTGAAACTGCTCCTGCTTAGATAGAGATAAATTACAACTTCAGCCTTTGTGGGTATGCTGAATTCTTTGTTTTTCACGGTGAAACTTTTTTTTCCTTTCTTTTTGTCATTTCCTACATGGAATAAGGAATGGATGGGAGAGGCTAAATGAAAACAGAACTCAATCTCAAGTCATACCAGAAAACTTAGATTGCATACTTTTGCCTGCTTAGCAATGGATGTTTTCTCTCTTTTTAAGGATTCACCAGAAAATGCGCCACCTGTGATTAGTTTCTTGTTATGGTGAAAAGTTCCTGTATCACAAAATTAGCCCCAATCTCATATATGTATCGGTAAAGTTATAACTTCCTCTTTCCACAAGAACATATCGCTAAAGTTAGCTCCAATCTCATTATGTATTACAAACTTGTCTGCAAATAATTTGAACAGTGGCACATCATGTCTGAATGTGTCTGAATGAATTTACTGAATTCTCAATAAACAAAGCAAATGGGTAGAAGCGTATTGTTGGTGTTTGATGCAACTATTTTATAATTGAAAATTCATGAAATGATTTCGAACACTACTTATCTTCCAAGTTGTTTAGAAGTTACCTCACTTGCTGTCCCCCATAATCTTTCTTTAAGTCATAATATCTTTTCACTTTTCTAACTCTCTGAATCTTTCTATAAAATGTGTTAAATACGCCTATAGCACACTGGCTGGTTGTCTCATGGAATGGAAACTAAATAGATTTTCCATACACGTCTTAATCACTCAATCTCTCCATGTTCCATGAGATGGGAAATTATTGCAATTACCTGGTGCTATATCAGATCATGGCCCATCATTGTATCTTGTATTTCTCTATTAAGTATTGGAAATTTTGATCTTATTCTACTTTAGCTGTTATTACACTAATATTATAGAATGATAATCATTACTTGTATTGCTTCTTAAATCAAGACATGCTCTTTCAGTTTGACAAAGTGGAGCTCTTGGACAAGCTACCTTTACCAGAATGTTGGGTGGTAAGATAATTGTCATGTTAAGTTTTTGAATTGCCCGTTGATTTTACTTCTTTGTTTAATCACTCACTTTTCTTCCTTTTTCAGATCTCAAAACTTCATTTGCTTATTGACACAGTCACCGCAAGCTATGACAAATTTTTCTTTGGAGATGTAGGAAGAGAGACATATGAATTTTTTTGGGGTGATTTTGCTGATTGGTAAGTTTGCAATTTTTATTCAAATATTTTCCATCAGAAAATAATCAAAAGCTTTATATTATGTTCCTACATAGAAAATGAAAACTGTAGGAATACAACGCCAAAGGCATTTATTGAGAATATTGCACAATGTTTTGGGACTATCCGCTCAATTCCAATTGGTTTTAGGTTGGATACTTGGTTGGATACTCTAACTTTAACATGATATTCATGGAAAATCCATACGTCAGGTCCAATTCCTGCTTGTGCTTCACATCTCCCACCACATGTGAGGGGGTTCGTTGATAATATAGAATCCCATATCAGGAATTCTAAGCGGTGCATGACAATATACAATATTGATTGGATATGGTGAACTGGTTTTGTGTTGGATACTACTTTGACAACATTCTAATAAAGTCTTGGTATCTTGTCCAAAAAAAAATTTGCCTGACTGGGCATGATCAGTTTTTATATATTCCTTTATGTAAGAGTAATCCAATCTCTTATATGTCTTAAAGGATTTTGAACCTCCCCAAAGAAAACTTTGAATCATAAAAGACCCAATTTATGTTTGTGGTCAGAGTCTTTTCTGAAAGTGTGCCTTTATTGGTTACTGTGGCTGACAACAATGCAGATTGGTTTTATGGTTAGGAATTTTTCTGGCATGTTGATTTTGTGCCAAGAAAATCTCTACTAGGTCAGCTAACCAGCTGGGCCTAACTTTGTATGCCAACTTATAACGTTTCTGTCTGGTATGATTTATGAGGATGATAATTACAGGATATTCTTACCAAAAGTTTATATTAAAAAATCCAAAAAGGGAGAAATTATTTGCTGGGATTTGTTTGGATATTTATATTTGTTTCAAGAAGTTCGAACTCTTAATATTTGTGGTAGCAAGGGATGTGGAGGTGGGTCTTTTGTGGGATGAGTTCATTTTTCGGGTTCCCTTTGGGCTTCGGTTCTTAAGAGTTTAACTATCAGTCTATTTTATGATTGGAGTAGTTGTCTGCTGTCATGTCATATTATGAGGTCTAGCTCTATTTTGCGTAGCCTAGCTAGACTAGTGGACAACTTGTCCCCTGTAGTGTACTGTTCTATTTTATCATTGGAAGTGTGATTCTTATTAAACAAAGAAAGGAAAAAATAATTTTAGCCCTTTTTAAAAAAAAAAATCTTTTTGTTAATACCTTCTGCTAACTCAAATGTACTGATGTTCCTGTTTGCCAACTGTTAATTTCTTTCACTTATGTAGGTATATTGAAGCCAGTAAAGCTCGTCTTTACCACTCCAGTGGTGATTCAGTTGCTTCTGTCACACAGGCAGTTCTGTTGTATGTTTTTGAAAACATACTTAAATTGCTACACCCCTTCATGCCATTTGTGACTGAGGAGCTCTGGCAGGTAAATTGATTTACGGTATTCAACACTTGTGTGGAACTCAACTTCTCTACCTAAAAGGTCCTTGTTGGTTTCTTTAGGCTCATTTGTTAAATGGAAAAAAAAGAATCGTGATTTTGTTTCTCCATGAACCATATAAAGATTTTTACCGGGAAGGAATGGAGATAATTGTCTTAGGTTATTCTTCTCCTTAAGATTACGTACAAGAAAAATTGCCTAGGAAGAATTCATAATTACATGCAGAATAATATAGTATAGAGAATAATCATATATGATATACCTAATATGTAGGATTCTTGGTGTCTCTGAAGTCCTCAGAAATTCATTTGACAGGATTCTTTTTCCTTTTCTCATTTATTAAAACTGGTTGTTGCGAATTGGAATAGATTTAGGTTTTTGGAAGATGTTTGGTTCGCAGAGTTGTCATTTCTATCTTATTTCTCGGCTTATATGTCATATCCTTGAACCACTATGATGTCATCTCTTCCATAATATCTCATTCTCCTTCTAGGATCTCTCTTGGGATTTTACAATTTAGAAGGAATTTGAATGACTTAGAGCTCAAAGATTTATCATATTTGCTGTCTCAAATAAATTATGGTTCTTTGGAATCAGAGCCAGTGCGGCAATATATCTTTGTCCAGACATTCTTTGGGTAATTTTTCGTGAAAATGGTTGATGCATAATCCATTGGACCTCACATTTAAGCCAATTAGGATGATTGGAAGGCTGGTGTTCCCACTAAGTTATAAGTTTTCACTTGTTTAATATTTCATGGGAAGTTAAATAGCTGTTAATTGCTACGAAGAAAGTCCCTTGAATGCTTATCTCCACATTGGTGTGTTCTGTGCTAAATATAGGGGAAAGTGGATCACGTCTTTAACATTGCCTGTTCACAAGACAAATTTAGGCATGGTTATGTTTTTATTCATGTGGATAGAATCTCTTTTAGCTTCTTTTTGCGACGATAGTTAACTCTTAAGTGTAGGCTTTCAATTTAGATTTCTCTGTTTTCACCTCCATTGTACTGTTAACTATAATGTTTCTCTATTTTCCATTATAAAATGAATGGTTGATTTAATATAGGCACTCCCATATCGAAAAGAAGCTCTTATAATATCACCATGGCCACTGACTTCACTTCCAAGGAAGAGCAACTCGATTAAGAAGTTTGAAAATTTACAGGCTCTGGTGAGTAAATCTTTCTTCCTGGTTCTCCTTTATTGGCTCCACATCCAAGTCTAGCTGTCACTTTTAGATCTCTTGTATCTTTTCCATGTAGTCAGTCAACATGGATAATTAAATCACTAAAGTTTGCTTCTTTGTGTTTCTTAGACTAGAGCCATCCGGAATGCTCGAGCAGAATATTCAGTTGAGCCTGTAAAGCGTATATCAGCCTCAATAGTTGCTAATGAAGAAGTCACTGAGTACATAGTGGTACGTATCCATTTCTCCAGCCATGATTTTGCATAAGATTAAAATGTAAGAGCTGATGAGGTGCTTTTCAACTTTGTTTCTGTATTATTTTGCACTTTTGTGAGAACGAAATGAATAAACTCAGGGTGTAACGAATTGGTGGATCATTATTCGAACCTTCAGTAACTATAGAGCCATAGACTGAATCATTCTTGAGATGTGTGTCCTGGGCCAGGTTAGTTTGAGTTCACTGATGCCAGCATCAGAAATCATATCATAAAGCTGTCCATGCCCCCACTAGACTATTATGGGCCAGGTCATGGCCCTGCTAGAGCAAAAAGAGTCGGGCTTGGGTTTAATTTGTTAAGCATTAAGTTTTGTATATAATATTGGAGAGTCCGTGTGCCTGAAGTCTCATCAGCAACAAAAGGAAAGGCACGCGGATGAGCTCAGATTTCAATTTTTACAGGGAAACCCTTAGTTTAGAGAAAAAGAAATCAAGATGACTAGTTGTTCTGTCTTTTCTTTTGATAAGTTTATTATTTCAATTCATATATGTTTTTCTTGTATATTCCATGCATACTTGCTGTCGCAGGGCCATTTCCAACAATTTTAACTTGGGTTGACTCAACTATTTATCCAATTATTTGGTTTGGACATAATTATCATTAGCACTAGCTAACTTAAATATTCTATTTTGATGCAGAAAGAAAAGGAAGTTTTAGCACTTCTCTCCAGGCTAGATTTGCAAAACATCCATTTTACAGATTCTCCTCCAGGCACGTTTCTTTATGGATTATTTTCCATTTGGCCCCAAGGGACAGAAATATTCATGTTTACTTTCATTTATCAATGGCTTTTTCTATGATCTGATGTTGAGCCATATATTTTGGTGGATGCCATGTATTTTACTTCAGGGAATGCGGATCAATCAGTCCACCTTGTAGCTGGTGAAGGACTAGAGGCATATCTCCCTTTTGCTGATATGATTGATATTACTGCCGAAATCCAACGCCTATCTAAGAGACTTTCCAAGATGCAGACAGAATATGATGGACTTAAAGCTCGGCTCAGTTCTCCTAAGGTATGAATTCTGTTTACTAATGTTTAAGCACTTGGGTTTGGTTTGCAGGGGGGAGTACTTTACATTTCAATTTCTCTAAGTATCCATTCAGCTAAACGATTGGATTTAGATTTGATCATAGGGGTAATTTGTTAAAAATTAACAAAAATTAAATAAAACCTAAAGCATTAGGTAAGATGTATTTGGAATAATTAGATATGAAAAGCTACCTATACAATGGTTCTCTTAAGAGGATAACTGTAACTTATGGAAAAATGCAGACTTCAATTCTGGCTGTTCGATACATCCATCATCTGATAGTTTTGTTAGTTTTATAGTAAAAAAGTTAAAGTGGTTTGGAGTTGGCTTCTTAGTTAAATTCTTGTCACGATATCGTCTTTTGCTCATGCAGTTTGTAGAGAAAGCTCCTGAGGATATTGTCCGTGGAGTCCAAGAAAAGGCGGCAGAAACAGAAGAGAAGATTACTCTCACCAAAAACCGTTTAGCTTTACTCCAATCAACGGTTGTGGTTACATAATCAGACCATTTGTGATCCCATCCTCCATTTTGATTGGATATATCCCATGATCCATATGGGATTTGCATCTTCTGCACTGTGCAGTATTGAGGTTGGCCAACATTATTTTGACAGCAATTTATTAGCATCTAAAGGATCAATGTGCAGTAAACTTGGCTTCGAATTAACAAGTCTGGAGATAGCTCTTGTTTTTTCTTGTAGCACCGAAGCGTCCAATAGATGCTTGGCCATTAATTTTTTTCCCTTGTAAATTTTGTATGCTACTCAGGTTCTTTGTAATATGCCATTTTCTTACAATGTAGGTTAATATAGTTGAGGCTCTAGCCATTTTTGTCCCCTTCACAACTTAAAGCAGAGATTGGAGGTGATCTTCCCAAATTTCAGTTGTTAGTTGTGAAAATGATCTAAAAACTTGAGCTGATAAATGTGCGCCTAGAGTTCAACGTTATTAAGGGATTTTCATAAAGCAAAACATTTAAAAAAAAACTCTGGCGATTAATGTTAGGCGCTTCAAATCTTATGCTCTTGTTGATCTTCCCCGTCGTTAGTGTTAAATACATGAAAGCATAATCACTTGAACTATAAATTCCTTGGCGTTTACTTTATCTTTAAAAAGTATACAGGGAAACGGAAGTATCCGTGAATTTACTAACTAAGTTTTCAACAATGTTGATTTATGAATTGAAAATATCAAATTTAATATAGTCATGAAATCAATCTCTAATGAAAAAAAATTAGTGAAATCAATTAATTGAATTTTGAGAGTTGAAGAACCTATCTTTTAGCCCAGTGAAAAGAAGTTCGATCTGATCTGAATGTTCATGGCATGTGAAAAACTCTCATCCGTTATAGTATATTCATGCGTATGTGAAAAACTCGCATCCCCTAAAGACTACGTATTAAAAAGAAGGGAGATTCACTAATATACCCAATATGGGAGCCCAAATTATAAAAATACCCCATATGAAATGAACTTTATAAACACACCCAAAACTCATTTACAACATAACAAAGAGGCTTTAACTTCTTATAAATTACAAAACTACCATAAATTTCTTAAAACAAGCCCAACCCCAAAATCTCATAAAAATACCCAAAACACTCAATATGGCATTAAAGTAATTTAATAATCAATATTAAATTCAATAAGGCCAGCTATCATTTTTGGGGTTTTTTTTGGGTTTGTTTATAGAAATTCAATGATAGAGGGTTTATCTATAATATTAGTGCTAAGAATGGGTATATCACTAAATATCTCTAAAAAGAAAGAAACCAACAAATCAGCCACGGCACAATGAGCACTGACCCATTCCACACCCAACCCAAACCCCAAATATTATTCCGTAGCCAACTCTACCCAAAAATCTAGCCATGGACTCAATTAAACCCTCCTCCGCTACCAAGCTCCCCATTAAACGCAAAAACCCAGACCACATCCCCAACCCTAACTCAAATCTTCTCCCCCCAACCCTCGAATCCACCGCCATATACGACTACAACGCCGTCGTTTTTTCCGCAGAAGATGGGCAGCGAACCCCGCCGTTCAAGTACCACCGAATCTGGACCGAGCCCGACGAGCTTCTCTTCCTCCAAGGCCTCCTTGACTGCGCCTCAGATGGCTTCTCGTTCCCCAAAGACCTTCACCTCTTCTACGCACGATTCTCCACCACCGTGTCTCAGCAATACACCAAATCCCAGCTCTCTGAGAAGCTCCGCCGCTTCCGGAAAAAGTTCCGAGTCGTCTCGGCTCGGCTCGCTCGCGGCCTCCACGAGTCGCAGCTTTCGCCGCATGATCGCGCCTTGTACGACCTCTCGAGGAAGCTTTGGAGCTCCGAGTGCTGGTCCACTTCTCCGTTTGGTAACAAAGCCAAGAGCGACGAGGGTGATGATAATTTAAAGGTGAATCAGAATCAGAGTGTTTTGGATGATCTTTTTGTGGAAAATGATTATGGCGATGAGGTGAAGATGATCAATTTGTCTAGGCCCATTGCTGGGCTGGCGGCGAAGGCTGTTTTGGACGTGTTCGATCAGTCTTTGAATGAAGTTCGGATGGTTCTTGTTCAACATTGTCTGCTCTGCCCCGACCATGTTGGTTCGGTCTCGGGCTCAGGCTCTGGCTCTGGCTCATGTTCCTCCAATAAGGGCAAGACTGCACTGGACTTCGAGCGGCAATGGCAGCTCCAACGGCTTGCTGAGTTGGATGTATTGTCTCAGAGATTGAGGTTGGTTCTCGACAACACCATTCGGGGCCAATGAGTTTATGTAAGTAATTTGTATAGGAAATTGACATATGTAATGCAATTGCTCTTTCGAATTTTGTACATTTCCCCTCATAATATACAAGGATTAGGTTGACTTAATACATTTAATTTACATGCTTTACTGGATAAATTTTGTTAATTTCAGTTTATTGCTTTAATTATATAATTACTTCTCATATCTACAGTTGCTTCTTGATGCATATTGCTTCAATGAGTACATTTAGTAGTGAAGTTATTGTGCACCTTGGCCATACCATACGAGATTTAGGTATTTTTCAAGAGCATTCATTAATGGTATGGCATAAGCTGAGTGTTTTCCAGATAGATAGAATTCGATTTTTGGCGTGGTGCCTTATACCTCAGTCAGGAATTATTAGTTTACATTCAATCTTTTTTAAGACAGTAGAGTAATTGGTTCACTTCCGTGATGTATCTTAAACATCCGCACACACCTGTATTCTAGGTAGTAGTTCAGATTTCTCAAGATCCTTCCTACATTTCATGAGTGATATGTTTTGAGTGTTCCTAACAGCCATTCAAAGCAGTTAGCTGTTTCACGAAGTCCACTTAAAAATCTAAATGGTCAGAGAGGTTGTGGTTCGATAATTGAACAAATGGTCAAACTATTTCTTTGTGGTTATTCAATAATCTCGCTGACCTGCCCTGGTCAATAAGAATGGGTATGGTCCTTAGACTGCTGTTCACCGCAGTTCTTAATAAAGCCAGTGCGCTTTTTTAAGCAGAGACTTTTCTCAACATTGTATCAAACATTAGTTTGTAGAAACTTTTCACACATCAAATGCTTAATTTGCTAATGCAAAGGTTGCACCTTTCCCCTTTGAATCTGAGAAATGCTCCAAGAAGGAGCATTTCGTGGATAGTTTGCTACAAGATGGTAAATAATACACTGTCCTCGTTGCTCACTTCATTTTCCTATTGGGTATTAAAAAGTCTCTTTATGTTCTAGGTTAGAGGCTGTTTTTCGCTCGACAGAGGCATTCTTTGGATTCATAGGGTTGTGTTTAGTTCCTTTTGTGATGTTGTGCTTGACATTTCGTTAGAGATGATGGGTGACTTGGCATAGTGCAAAGTTGCAATCTTATAGTTTTCTAGGGGAGTTAAATTTCAAAAAGATTCAATAGGTTAGCAACTATTATGGCTCAGGCATGGAACGAGAAGGGAAAGTGTGTTTTCTGTAGTTGACGATAAGTCCTCACAGGCAGAAAGGTATCTTGCCAGGTGCTTTAAGACTTGTGACCTTACCCAAATAAGCGGATCCCCTGCTGATCCTTTGGTGCTGATATTGTCCGTTTGAATAAGAGGGCACTATTTCCTTGGCTACAATGCAAGTTTGTCTGAAGGAGGCTTTTCATCCAAAATGAACCTAGATCAGTTAATTTCCGTGCAAATGTTGTAGGGTTAAGGTTCTGTATGGTTCGTATTTGAATACAAGAAGAAAGTTTTTGCCCTCCGACTCCATGGCTCATTGCCCCACTAAAGGCTTGCATACATTGCATTTGGTTTATTTGAGTTAGTCACATGATGGAAGATAGGTGCATTTTAATTTGTCAATGCCCCAGTGCATGAAACAAGACGGGACAATATCATTGCCACAAAATCACTTACAGAACTCCATCAGAAAAATTAAAGTACGAAGTTTACGAAACCAAATTAGTTTCTATTCATGCCATACCTTTTTCTTATTTACATGCGACATTTCTGCACATAATTTTAAGCCCAAATTGGTGTCAATTGCCGTTGTAACATAACATGCTCCTACAAGCAACCATAGACACCAATAAGTAGATGGGCGTAATCCACATCCAACAAACGGTCTACAAACAGATTGGTTCAAAGAAAACAAAATTGTATATCATAATCACACAGCAAAATGAATCCGAGTCCGGCTAGTGGAAGAATTCATTTGGTAAATTTAACGATCAATATATAGATAAGTAGGTTACATTTACAGAGAGAGAGAGAGAGAGAGAGAGAGAGAAAGGGGAAAATATGTCACAGCTTTTGGGACAAGAAAGAGCATCTCGGTGGTGGTGCTTATGTGGGAGAGAAGCTAGTTGGCGGATGGCGACCAAGCTTGGCCAGTTAAAAAAATACTATAATATAGTAGTAGCAAAATGTCTGAGCCCGGGTTCGAACCGGGGACCTCTAGTGTGTGAGACTAGCGTGATAACCGACTACACCACCCAGACGTTCTTGTTAGAAATTACTCATTAATTTTATTTATACGTGACTTCATCTCCTACTAACATAACCTAAAAGACACTTTTGGTCCCTATAATTTGCCATTTTTACCAATTTGGTCTCTGTCGTTTCAATTTTGTTAATCTTGACATGTGGTTTCAATTTGAAGCAATTCAAGGACAATCATCAATTTCTATCAAATTTTTTTAACATCTGTTAGTTTTGGAGGGATAATTAGGTCCACAAATTATTAAAAAATTCATTCATTATAAAAATAAATATTAAAGACAAATAAAAAAATCTTAAATTTGAAAAGGAAGAAAAAACAATATCCCCCCCACGCATCACCCATCCTACTCCCCACCGCCTTCTGAATCATATCTAGAGCACTGTCGCTAGCCAATATATCATCATGGTCCGGCTGCTTAAACAATGAGAAATTGGGATTTGAGGGTTTTGGTTAATGAATTGATTTAAGTTTTGGGAGATTGATGAAATGAGAAATTAGGAAAGACCCCAATCTGCTAGGCACGGAGCTTCCATGTCCCTTAGTCCGCCAAGTATGGGCAACGGACTCCCTCCAAAACCCTAAACCCAGAGCGCCATCGAAGAAGCCATGCTTCCAATGTTCGACCCAAGAATGGTCCTTTGGGTCTCTCCCCGAAGAAGATAGGAGAAGACATTGTTGCGGTTCTGATTCGTACCCGACCCCTACCCACCCTCCAGAACCTTCTCTCTCTCTCTCTCTCTCTCTCTCTCTCTCTCTCTTCTTTCTTTCTTTAGGGAATTAAAACTAGAACAAGAAGAAAACGAATAAAAAAAATACAAATTTATAAATAAACCCAATCCTAGACATGTATTTATAAAAAAACACAAGCACTATTTAAACATAGAAACACACCCAAAATCAACCCCAAAGTCAATTTTTGGGTGTGTTTATAAATGGGTTTTGAGTGTGTGTAATGATGGGTTTTGGGTGTGTTTATATGTTTTAGTGCTTGGGTTTTTTTATAATTTCAACCCCCATTTTGGGTGTTTTAGTGAAACTCCCTAAAAAAAAACCGGATTTTTTAAATTTATTATGATTTTGCTTGTTGGGTTTGTTTAGGTGCTAAACATCATGGTGTGGGTTGGGTTTGTTTATGATTTTGCTTGTTCGATCTGTTTAGGTGAGGACAAGGGACTGCGCCAGCTACGGCTGAGGATGAGGGTAGGGGAGGTTGGGATAGGGGCACAGTTTCTGAGTTTGGGGGTAGAGTTGGTGATGGCTGCGGGGTTTAGTCGGGATTCATATTGTGGGTTGGGTTGGGTTGGGTTGTATGGAGAAGAAGAGAGAGGATTTAATTAATTTTAAACTAATTTTTTAAATATTTATATTTATATTATTTATATTTTAAAATTAAATTTTAAAATATTTATTTTTAGAAGGAATGCATTTTTTTTAATAATTTGGGGATTGAATTGCCCCTTCACAACTAATAGAAGTTAAAATTTTTGACTAAAATTGAGGATTGTCGTTGAATTGCTTCAAATTGAAACTATAAAGACAAAATTGACAAAATTGAAATAACATGAGCCAAAGTAGTAAAAGTGACAAACTACATGAATCAAAAGTGACTTTCTGCTTAATCTATATATATAAAACAAAAGGCAGAGAATGATGAAACATTCAAAATACCAGAAAATGCCCTTAGTTAATGTAAACATTAAGAATTGAAATTATTAATTAAATGAGGATAATACAGTAAATTCACACCTTTTCATATTTAAAAAATTAAAATTAAAAGAAAAATAAAATAATGGATCCTATTTTTATGGAACACAACTACCTATTATCTTTTTAATTCTAAAATAAATTTAATGTTTTTTTTAAAAAGCCTCTCGCAGGCGCGGAAGCGCATGCAGAGAGACTAGTTTATTTTTAAATACAAGCGATGGTATAAATTACAAGATTATAAAGTTTCTCATACACCCTACCAATTACTTCCATGAGGGTTTCAACCTGAGACCACTGGTCTGCAATCAAAGTCCTTCGTTATTGGACTAGATCCCGTTTTACATAAGGTAACTTATTCCATCATAACATATATAGATACGTTCAAATTCCAAACACAAAACACAACTGATTATGAAACCCTAGTCGCTATCTCCCTCTGTGAGTCCTAAAGGAAAATTCCATCGATGGAGCAGGAGGAAGAAGAGTCATTGCCCCTCCTCCCCCTCCTCTCTTATCGTCTTTTTCTTTTAGGTCCCCCTCCTCTCTTATCGTCTTTTCCTTTTAGGTTAGTGAATAAGTCCACCGGGGCGTTTTGAATAAAAAAAACCCCTTGTGGTGGTTTCTTCTAACCCATGGTTAGATTGAAGTTCACTATCACCCATTTTAGTCTATGTTCTCAATCAAATCCTACTCTCAAAACCCGCTCCTTAACACCGCTCATGTTTTCTAAATTTGATTCTACATTGTCTTTGACGGAGATTCTTGCAAATCACCCAATCGTTCTTTGGCAAAATTGTTGTTTTCGTTTATTTGTTTTCTCTTATACGCAGGTAGATCGCTGGAAATCATATTTTACCCAAATTTGTTATGGATGCGGTAGTAGGTGTGGTCGCGACGACTCTTCTTCAGGTGATAATGGTAGGGTTCGTTTAGGCTCATGTGTTCTTTTATGGTTTATGTTGAGTTTGTGGGCTTTGTTTGGGCTTATGACTAATTGTGGTGATATTGGCTAATAGTTTTAGTGTGACTTTTGTCCACGTTAGTTTTGCTCTTAGCATGTTAGTTTGTTTCTCTCTTGGAATTGATATTTTAGATGTCTTGATTATTGAAGTTTATCTAATGAAGTTTCTATTTGATCCCAAAAAAAATTCCAAACACAAAACTAGAGTATCAGTAAGCTGCAAATTGTGAACACGAAATAGGTAGAAATGACATACAGAACGCATTTGATTCTCACTTGGCCCAGCACGTCCCTTCCTTCTCCAATGCTTCAACCTTCGCTACTTTTCTTTTCTTTTCTTTTTTCTTCTTTTTGCTACTTGTCTGACATGCACCAAGCTTGAAACTGCACATTTAACAAGTGTCCCCAAAATAGCTTATGCTTCTGCTCCAAGCAGACACCACAAGCAGGAGACAAGATACCATCCAAACTTTGTAAAAGTTGTTTGTAACTGCCTGCCCAAAAGTAGAAGACAAAACTTTTCCATAGCATGCAAATGCAATGCAAAGCTCCCTCTGATCCTCTCTTTCGTAATAATGTGATCAAGTTTGCACCCACCACCACTTCTTAGCCGTCCGATCGAGCAAAACAAAAAGTTTGCATCCCACCGCAAGTTTATGTGGGGCCCGCGTATTAATTTGTGATGCTCTGCTCACTGTGAAGAAGAAGCGGATGAGGACGACGAATGATGTCGCCATTGGGGATATGGGAGAGCGATTGGCGATTTAGCGTAACTGAATAAAATAATAAAAGGCCTTTGCCAACTTAAAAAGTTGGCCCTCTTGGCTGTGGGCGGAGGGCCCCACCTCCAATTACATTTTGTGTATATATAAAACGATATCCTCGTTAGTTCATATGGGATCTGGTTTCATTCCCCTTTTTGCCCCTGAGGTCTTACTGCAATTACAAAGCTGCCATGAGTCAAAGGGTTGGTAAAGTTGCTACCTATTTACAACTTGGTGGTGGTAAGACTGGGTATTGGTTGCACATTGTTTTCCATTATTCCACTTGTTTTGAAAAAATTCATCACATCATCACAAAACAATAATGATAGTAGGTATTGGTTGAGGTTATTGATGAGTCAACTAATAACCCCAACCTTCTTCAAATCACACATTATGATTTGGGGTGCAAAGTCAAACAATGCCCAACCTTCAAAAACTGTACACTATGGTTTATGAGGGCTAAAAGTCAAAGCAATATATCTAATCCATACACCTATCAACACTAAAACATCACATAGGTACTACTAGTAAAAGTTTGAGTTCCATGCTAATTCTAGTTGGCTTTAAACTAGTGATTCAAAATTTCTAGTTGGTTCTAAATTAGTGATTCGAACACAATATTGAGTTAAGTTATTACCGAATGAATCACACATGTGATGTGTGTGCAATGTAATAATGGTTCTATAAAGAAAACGTGAAAGTTGAAAGACTTGAAAGTAGATCTTTCTAAGCACACAAGCTTATTATACAATACATTTTGTATATTTTTTTTATTATTTATCATGACATTAATAGTTGGGTAGCCAAAGCCATTTTAATTTAGAAAGTGAGAAGGACCACCTTGGATCAGCATGAAGGAAATAAAAAAAAGAATATCAGAGAAAATAAACTAAATAATGAAATTCATGTTGTCCTCAAGTCCAAATACTTAATGTCCATATAAGATTTATATATAAAACATTCTTGCAAGATAGCTAACAAGAAAAACCCACAATTTCGAAAGCAAAAAATATCCAAATTGGATACAATTGGAACACACATCTAGAAATAAGAACGGAAAACAACATTTTAGATAAAGAAGTTGTCGGATAAAAGGCTATTGGATAAATAAGTGACCTAAAAACCAAATCTATTGTAAAAAAACACAATCGGATTAATTCGATTTTAATCTGTTTTGAACACTATAAAATTAACATCCAATCCAATTAAAATTGAATTAAATTGCTTTGGTCAGTTTGATCGGTTTGGATTGGATTTTGCACATTCCTGTTGGGCTTAATATAAGATGGCTGAAACTTGTGCATTGCATTTTCTTTTGGGAAATATTTTTACTTATCACTTTAACCCAGTGTGTATTATTATTTTTTTCAATACTTGACACGTGTTTATGTGCCTAACCATAGATAACTTTTTACTTTGTATTTATAGAACTATGGTTATACTCGTGGACACGTGTCTAATGTGAGAATGATGGTGATAATACACATTGGGTTAAAGTGATGAACAATTTTTTTTTCTTTTCGAATATTGCACTTTTCAAATGCATCAAATTAACACTTTATAGAGACATATATAAAATATTTTTTGCGTTAAGACATTCAATAATTTTAGGAGATAAAGATCGTTGATGATGCCACAGTAATCCTAAAACAACTCTTATCCGAAACGCATAATGGCATTTACGTTATATAGCTAGTGAAATAAGGCCAAACCCGTCAACACAATAAATAAAAATAAAACCCACGTGTCCTTTGACACCGAGTCCCTTTCTTGTCCTTGTTTTTTTTAACGAAAATCCCTTTCTTGTCCTTCTTTTTTAACGAAAATCCCTTTCTTGTCCTTTCTCCTTCAAAAACCCGACTTCGTTTTCTCCTTGTGTGATATCGACGAGTCGACAGTACTTCTTAACTCTCTCCCAGTCAAGAGTTTCACAGAACACAGAGAGAGAGAGAGAGAGAACGAAGCTAGAGAGCGAGAGGGAGAGCAATTGCTGAAGCATGGACGAGAATTCAGCACTAATCGAATCAATTCTCAGAGAGCAAGAGGAGGAGGAGGCAGAAAGATATGGTAAGAAGGTGAACAATGAGAGGACCCAAAGCGGCGATGCTTATGGCTGGCAAACGGTGTCGTATCAGAAGCGAAACCGAAAGGTCTCGTCCAAGGCACTTCCGGCGGACTCGAACGGTGATCTCCACATCGGAGCTTCCTCCGCCTCCGACGTGTTCCGGCCAATCGAGCTGCATTCCGAGGAGCGCCGTCGGAAAACTCTGGAGGCTCAGGCGGCCGCCGCTTCCGGAGATTCCGCCGGCGGCGGATCGAAGCTGGATTCCGATGACGACGATGAGGATAGCAATGCTGAGGTGTCTGGGACTGTGGAAAATGGCGAGGTGAAGAAGGTTAAGACTAAGAAGCCGAAGAAGCCGAAGGTGACTGTGGCTGAGGCGGCTTCGAAGATCGACGCAGATCATCTCGGCGCTTTTCTCGCTGATATTACTGTGAGATGCTGATTGCTTCTGTTGTTTTTTCTTTTGGTAAATTGGGGATTCAATTTTGTAAAATGTAGTTATGGAAAATGGAAATGTGGCTTCTTTTTTGTTTTTCTATATTGTTTCTGATTTTATTTTGGGTGTTGGATAGGCTTCGTATGAAAAGCAACAAGACATACAGCTTATGCGTTTGGCGGATTATTTCGGTCGAGCATTTGCGTCGGTCAGTTCGGCTCAATTTCCATGGTTGAAGACGTTCAAGGAATCCACTGTGGCAAAGTTGGTTGATGTGAGTTTTTGCTTGTGTTTGGTTTATAGATTCGATTTTGAATTTTTGTCTGAAAAAAAGAAAAAGAAAAAATGGCTTTAATAAAGCATCAAACTTTGGAGATATTGAAGAAAAGAAGGGCTTTTGATCGTATCCTGGTGTTTATCTGCTTATTCTGTGTATTGAATTTTACATGCATGTGGGTTTTGGATACAATGTGAGGGTAGCTTCACATTATCTGGTTCACACTCGCTGCTGATTTCTACCACCACCACCCCCCCCCCCCTTTTTTTTCTATGGATATTATGGAAGCTATGTTTGAGATTAGATGCATGTCATGTCTCATGATTGATGATTGTGACTACATGCATATCATGTCTCATGATGGATATGGTTACACCATTGGGTCTGTAGGCATATGATTTCACCTTTAATGGCTGATAATCAGTGATTTATATCTTCCTTTTTGTTTTGTTTATTTCTGGTTGGTGGAATTTATAAATATGTTTAACAGTGTCTCCTAATTTCTAATGACTATATTATTTGCCTAAGCAGATCCCTCTTTATCATATATCTGAAAATGTTTATAAGACATCAGTTGACTGGATCGGCCACTGCTCTACTGAAGCACTTGGATCGTTCGTGCTATGGTCATTGGACAGCATTCTTGCTGACCTTACAAATCATCAAGGAGCAGCCAAGGGATCCAAAAAGGTGGCCCAGCAAGCACCTTCAAAGTCTCAGGTAACTTTGGATTGTAGCATGTATCAAATTCCCATTAAAGTCTCAGGTGGTGTTAAAACATTTTGTGCTTGTTTTCTATGCCTTGGTGGTCTGTGGCAAATTGTATAAGGTGGATAAACTAGTTACTACTATAAACAGTTTGAGCCATTGATTTTAGCATAGATGGACACTAGTGGCACATCTTAGGAAAGACATACGATATTAAAGAAAAATGACCTTGGCCATCTTTCTTTTTTAAAACTATAGGAGCAGATTTTCTCTGAACTTTTCAATCCATATTTTTGAGATATATATACTACACCACCCCTTGTAGGACTTTACCAGAATATCATGTCAAGTGAATATTTTGTAGAATTTTGCGTAATTGTATATATAGCAAAATATAGTGTGGTATTGTTAGTGTTATGTGTGCTGGCATGATTCAATTTCTTTAACCCCTTGTTTCTAGAATTGATTTTATTTGAATTTGCTATTATTCTGTGTAATTACGACTATTCTTTGTTTTCTTCATTTTCATTCTTGTTTTCTTTTCAAGTAAGTTTCTTGTTCAGTGGCTGCATCCCAGAGGAGGCTTCTATGGGCTACAAGTATTAATGAACCTTCTTTAGTTATCATATAATCCCATTTCTATGGCTCATCCAACTTTGTTGCATATATCATCTCAGGCCATGGTTGGCTGTATGTTTGCCTAGTTTTGTCAATGCTTTGATTTGGAGCATCCAGCAACGTTATCATGACAGTGTTTTATGATCCTTTGAGGTTTGTTTGATAGGGCTTCCAGACCTTTGTATGTGACTACATTTCCTCCCACTTTTATCTTCCTGCGCCCAGCGCCCTTAATAATTCATCATGTTCTTGTTTTCTTACTGAAAGGCTAGCAAAATTTAGTTGAACTTGAAGATGGAACATTGTATACATTTGGTATAGTTCTATCTTTCCTCTATCATGTTTTGAAGGCTGACTCAACTTTCAATGTGGAAAATTTGATATCTAATATTGGAAATAGTCATAGGAAGACAAGAGTTTTTTAAAATAGCACCAATGGGATTTCAGTTCATAACGACTGCCTACTGAATTATGTATGCAACAGTAAATAGTTTTTAAAGCTCTACACCTTTCCATAAGCTTTTGTTTTTTCCTTACATTACATTGGTCAAAATTCTCACAGTTTAGATTATATATCCTCAAACAGAGTGAGTAATTAGATGTAACCTTGGAACTGCAGGTTGCCATATTCGTGGTTTTAGCAATGGTGTTGCGGCGAAAACCTGATGTATTGATTAACTTACTTCCAGTGATGAAGGAAAGTCCAAAATATCAAGGCCAAGATAAGCTTCCAATCACAGTGTGGTTGATTGCACAGGTAATTATTTTTACCTAATGTTCCTAAAACAGTGGTTTTTTCTTTTCTAAAATATGAATTTTAACTAGGGAAACTATGTTTATACAGGCTTCTCAAGGAGATCTGGTTGTGGGGTTGTACACATGGGTTCATTTTCTCTTGCCTATATTGAGTAGCAAGTCAAGTAGTAATCCGCTGGCTAGAGACTTGATTTTGCAATCGGTGGAAAGGTTGGACACCATTTAGATTAACATAAGCTCTATTCCTTGATCTTACGTATGTACACATCTGGCTTCCTTGTCACAGAGAGAGAACTATCTTCTTCTTTTTTTTTCTTCTGGTAGTAATTCCTTTTTTTTTCCGGGTGAATTATATCAGAATTTTGTCTTCTCCCAAAGCTCGTCCTATTCTATTAAATGGTGCTGTCAGAAAGGGGGAGCACATAGTGCCACCATCGGCCCTTGATCTGTTGATGAGAGCTTCTTTTCCTGCACCTTCTGCCCGAGTTAAGGTGTGCCTCTTTTAGGAGCATTTGTAGATTGCAAAATTTTCCGTTTAAACATGCTAATCAAGCATAACCCCCACCCCCTCTTACTCCCCTTAACCAAAAGATTAATATCTGAAACATTTTGGCTTTGCTAAGGCAACTGAGAGGTTTGAGGCTGTTTATCCAACCTTGAAAGAGATTTCCCTTGCTGGTTCCCCGGGTAGCAAAACAATGAGGCAGGTCACACAGCAGATATTGAAATATTCAGTTAAAGCTGTTAAAGAAGGTAAAGCCAAGCACAAAGAAACTGATTTTCCATTACAACCCCTTCAAATTGTGTTTGGAAGTAAAAATAGTATGAATTTTGGCCTATTCTCTATTGGAGCTTGATGCATGGAGCATTTTGCAGGCATCCCTGATCTGTCTAAGGAAGCAAGTGACATTTTTATTTGGTGTTTGACACAAAACCCTGAATGTTACAGGCAGTGGGTAAGCATTTGGATTATTGTTCTTTTACTTTTGCATATGTTCATTAAAGGCATTGTACAAACAATTTTTTTTCATCAACTTGTCGCTTCACTGTGAATATTTGGAACAGGACATGCTTTATCTGGAGAATCTTGATGCAAGTGTTGTTGTCCTGAAAAAGCTATCTGACGAGTGGAAGGAGCATGCCAGTAACATACTTCTCTTGACCCCTTGAGGGAAACCTTAAAGAGTTTCAGGGAAAAGGTAATCATATCCAGATATTGAAGTGATTAACTTGTTTTTGTGATTTCATTTTTCATTTATCATTTATTAATCTAGCCTTGCATGCCTAATTTAACTATCAACTCTACTATTATGAACTTGATTTCTGTTTTGGGTGTAGAATGATAAAGCATTGGCAGCGGGAGATGATTTTGCCCACCATTCACTTTTGAAGGATGCAGACAAATATTGCAAGCTGATTTTGGGACGATTGTCTCAAGGGCACGGATGCATGAAGAGCATGGTGCTTGTGTCTGTTGCCCTGGCTGTGGGCGCTGCTATCATGTCACAAAACATACAACCTGAGGACCTCAAGAAACTTGCAGCCATGTTCAACTTTCCCCCAACTCTGTAAATGGGGTTACTCACCGGAATTTTACGGCATACCGTTTAAATTATGTCTGGCATAGGTCAGCTAAAAAAGGGTGGCCCATAACAGTATAGGCAGAGGATGAGTTGAAGTTCAGCATTTGACCGACTTGTAACAGGTCTCAAGTGAAATTTAAGGTATAAGCAGCCACGGAGCCCATGTCCGGGTTGTTATTTCATAGGGTGTTTGGCTTATCTAGTTTTCAATGTCAATGTGTTGAGTGAGTTGTTTTCCTTTGCAAGGGACTAAGTTATAGTGGCTTGTGTTTTCGGGTTGTCTTGTTATATTTTCTCATAGTCTAATAAGTCTGTTAAAATGTGGACATGGAAAATGGTCATAAGAAGGTGGAAATGAATGATGGAATAAGTGCTTGAAAGAAAAAGTGCATACCTTTTTTTTTAATCATTGTATTTTTAACTTTTGACCCTTACCAAATCACTTTCTGGGTGACAGAATCTTCTCTCAAGTTCCTAACGTTACGATTCCTTGTCTGTCCTGATTGATAACTTTGGTTTGGCAGGGTCACATATAACGTGCTGGTATGAATTTGGTATGTTAGGGTCACATGAAATGAGTTTTGTTCTTTTCGTATTATTGGTGCTTAGTTTTGGCTGAATTTAAGCGGTTCCTTTCACGTTAACCAGGACCCATGTTAGCAGTTGAAGAAGTTAGAAACGAGAATAACATATGTTTAAATACTAGTACCAATACAAAATCAGGGTTCAAATACTAATTACAGGTTAGCAGCCGAAAAGGAACCCCAACATGTCATTAAACTATGATTAAACTATAGTGGACCGTTAGAAAAAAACCAAAAAAAAAAAAAAAAAAAAAAAAAAAAACAAACTTGAACCTTTTTTTTTATTTATACAAGTAATATTCTACTTTAAATTAATTTAAACTAAGGCAAGGGGAATTCGAGCTCGGTGCAGATTGGTGAATATATCCACTCTAGCTAACTTGGCTAAGCATATATACGCAATTATGCATTTATTCAGTATTGATTATCTTGATTTTGCCTTTGTTCTTGATCTTGACATGTAAGTACTTCAATCCTCTTGATCTTGATATCTTCTTTAATATACTTGATTGATTCTTCTTTCATATCATCGCTTAAATACAAGTTGTAATTAACATTTGCTTAATACTAATGTCATATATATCTGCAAGGAACTTATAAAAAAAAACAAAACAAAAGCAGCTAATTAATTGGATACCTCTTCTTGTGGTGCATCACCCACGATTACAAAATTCTGATGCAAACCACTTTTCTTCTTCCTTTTTATTTATTTATATTTATTTTGATACTTATGTCGAGTGTTCCTTTAAATAATCCACTCATAATTATGCTTACCAATGTTGCCATGTTGGGTGACGTCTCAAAGAGGACCTCTTGGCACTAAAATAACAAAATTTACCAATTCAGGTCACTATTTTAGTCGGTGGCTTGACTTGCATTAGATCAGAGCAACTAATCAAAAACCATTTATGCATGTTCTCTCACATGCAACATGCATACCGTACTGCCAAAAGGACCACCTCACATGAGATGAACCAGATCTCATCTATTCCTCTAACAAAAGTAAGAACAAAATATCCAAGTGGGATTATATATAATGGAGATAGGTTTATATTCATATTCATTTTTATATTCATTTCTTGAGTGTATATATTTCTTTGATTCGAAACAAAAAAAAACTTGTGGGTCCGACTCCCGGCAGACGCAAACAATTTTACATTTTGTAACAACAACAAAAAAAAGTTGGTTAGTTCAAAACAACTATATGTTAAAAACTAATACGATCGATAATCAGAGTGTATTATAATCAGAAACGAAAACACATTCTTTACAGAAAAATGCGTTGCTTAATAACACTCACGGAGTATTATTATGAACGAAATCTGGAGTGACTATTTCAGTAGATTTGGAATGACAAAAACCAATGAAGAAAATGAAGATTTGGATTTGACACAAAAAAGCAAAATCCAAAAATAAACCAAACAATAGACACGGCGCCTTCAACGCTCACATGAAAAGCCCACATGGACTTTTTGGTGCGCAGTTGCCCATTTCACGCCTTAAACCGCGCAATCCTCTCCTTCTATTCCTTCTCATAATCATTTTGGATTGGCCATGCCCACACTTCCCCTATAAATAAACCCACAAATCTTCATTCCTTGAAGCCATAAAAATCTAATCCATCTCTCCTTCTTGTGCTTTGTGTTTACAGTACCAGTTAGTGCTCACTCAGAGAAATGGCAGGACGTCCGTACACCTCCCTTTTCCTGCTGGTTTCTCTGCTTCTTCTACTCACATTCTCTGATGTGGCTGAGGTACGTTCGTATTATATACCATCATCTATTTTCATTACTATACATTGTCCAAGTTTTTGATCTCTTGGGTACCTTGCTCTCGACCCTAAAAATCCAAAGTCGGTCGCTAACTCTAACCGTTGGATCAAAATTCAACCGTTCACATTCAAAGAAGTTAATGACCGTGGATATATTGTCTATTTTGTCTAAATTTGTTTTCGTTTTTGTAATTCATGAACAGGGTTACAACAAGCTTCGTCCTTCAGGTACATAAACTGAACTTACTTTACTAAAATTTCATGGAAAAATCCATTATCATTATGATAAAGCATGAAAATCTAAAATTTGAAGATTGATTGTTAATTTTGTAGAGTGCAAGCCGAGATGTACTTACCGTTGCTCTGCCACATCGCACAAGAAGCCATGCATGTTCTTCTGCCAAAAATGCTGCGCCACATGCCTATGCGTTCCTCCAGGCGTTTATGGCAACAAACAAGTTTGCCCTTGCTACAACAACTGGAAGACCCAAGAAGGACGACCCAAATGCCCTTAAAAAAAAAAAAAAAAAAATTAATTATTAATTAAGAAGCCTGCCATTGATTCTATATTTATGTGACAATGGTGCATGGCAGCAAGCAATTACTTGTTTAATACATTAGGACGATCCTAATGTATATATATCTTAGGCTCTAGTAACCTAATGATCTTGAGCCCACAATACTTGTGTTGTGTTGGCTCTGTTTTATTTTCTCTTGATTCAATTTTGTAACTTCGCTCTGAAAATTATGAAAGAAATTGGTCACAAAGCTGTGAAATTATATGAAATCATGAAGACATTATATGAGATCCTCAACCAAACAACCTTGAACGGTATCGGGAGGAGTCTCGTATCACGAAGATGCATGCATCATTTAAAGTTAAGGCATAACGAGATAATTTATGAGTCACTAAATTGAGTTCTCTAGGAACATAACCAAAAGAAAAAACATTAAAGTCGGTTAACAGCACTCTTCCATCCCCATTTTTGCATTCTAATCTACACACGAAAGTATAATGGATTCATCACTTTTTGCTCACATAGATCTCAAGATTTATAAATTTCTGGTAGACTAGACTTGTATAATTATTAGGCTTGGGTGGGGTCATCCTAAGTTGTAATCTAATGGCTATTAAGGCATCTTAAGTAAAAGCACAATGACTGGCTGTGATGTGCGTGGCAGCCTGTCATTGCAAAAGATTATAAAATCCGAAAGAGCACAAAACTGTTGTAGACCGTAAAATTTGATGCTAACACGTCATTGTTTGGCCTTATTGATTTGCAAAATTTAAAATGATAAAAGGACTAAAATGAATAAGCCAAAACACGTTTCGGTTTGGCCTTATTGATTTGATGGTTTGATTTGAATGATGCTGTTTTTTTTTTCTTCCTCTCCAAGCCAAATGATTATTTGATACTACCCTACTAGGAGTGTAACGCCCGTCAATGGCAAACTGAATCAGGTAGTGAGCTTCACTCTTATCGGGAAAAGTCAAGAAAACTAGATTTTAACCTTCATATTAACTCCTAGTGTAAGAACATTTTATGTCCAACATTAACGTCAGCAGGGACGAATTCAGGATTTCAAAATGAATTGGGTTGAATTTATATTACAAAAAAATTCGACGGCACGAGTGAATTTAATTGTTAACAAAAATGATATACCTAGTCAAGAGGACATAATGAGTCGTAACTCTCAAAATGCATCTATTACATAAGATAGAAACTAGTATATAAAAAAAAGAAAAAAAGACAACAATAAATAAATATGTAATACAAATAAAAAATAAACTATTTGAGTTGCACCCTTAGAGTCCAATTTTCCTGTTTTCCTTCTACCTGTACTTCCGTGTTATCTATCTACTTTCTTGACACTTGTCCCTACACTTAACTTCTAACATAACACTGTTAACCATTTTAATAAAATTAAAACAAAAACAAAAACCAATTATAAAAAAAAATAAAAACAAATACTAACAGCCACCACAACACCCAACTTTGTCAGCCAACTCACTCATCCAACTTGGTCAGCCACCCCCACCTCGCCGGAGGAGAGTGGTTACTGTCGAAGAGGTTCATGCTCGCACAGACATTTGAGTTTACCTATGAATTCTCGAACTTGGAAATCCGATTAAAGCAAAGCTCAAACTTTTATTTAGATATCCATGGCTGCCTCAAAGATATCTTTGTGCACAGCAATGGCAGTCGCCGATGCGGCTTCCATGCCCACGCTCTCCGATCGCACCTACGCCTACTTTCCCTTATGTTTTAATCCATATTTTCATATTTTTCTCCTTTCGCTGCGCCAATGGACCATAGCTCTAATGCGAAATCAAAGCTTGAAAGTGAAGAGCCTAGAGGGTTGGGATGGATCCCGAGGCTTAACAAGCTGCTTAGAGGGTCGGGGTTGCCGTTGACGAGATGGGGTGGCTGACCAGGTTGGATGGGTGGGTGGGGGTGGAGCTATGGTGGCTTTTGGGTTTTTCTTTTTTATTTAATAATTGGTTTTTGTTTTAGTTTTAATTTTATTAAAATGGTTAACACTGTTATGTTAGAAGTTAAGTGTAGGGATAGGTGTCAAGAAATTAAATAGGTAACAGGAAGGACACAGGAAAGGAAAGAGGAAAATTGGACTCCACCCTAAGAGCATTTCCACCAGTTAGCCCCTTGCCATGGCAAGGGGAGCCCTAGGGCAGTTACTATTCACGTGAATAGTGGCTGCCCTAGCTCCCCCCAGCAAATGTGTGTTTCCAGCAGTTAGCCCCTTGCCATGGCAAATACTATTCATTTTTTTGTTTTTTTCACAACTTTGTTTATTTAAACAATTAATTTGGATAATATTTTCGGATAAGATTTTTGGGTTCCTACGTGTCAATACTATTCATATCGGATAAGATTTTCGGTTTCAAATTTCAGATAAATTTCAGATAAATTTCAAATTTCAGATACATTTCAAAATTCAAATTTGAGATAAATTCAAAATTTGAATTTCAGATACATTTCGAAATTCAAATTCCAGATAAATTACCAATTCCAAATTTCATTTGAATTTCAAATTTCAGATAAGATTTTCATCCTCTAAAATTGCGCCACGTGTCATCTCTATCTGTCTAAATTTTTCTATAAAACCAGAGGCTCAGCTCATACCTCCCACACCATATCTTCTCTGCATCTTCATTTCTCATATTTTAGATTTCATTTCTCAGATTTTAGTCGGACATGGAAGATGTTTTGGATAGGCAACAGCGAGAAAGGCGAGCAAGAATGCGCAGAAGAGCTGCAAGCAAAAGGGCGCAGAGAGAACTAGATGAGCAACTTGGTGTGGCCGTTGCTTTGATGGAGGAAGAAAACCAGAGCCGTCGTGGTTCACGAGAAGGCCGGGCATCGAATGTGGACAGACATAGACATTCTCGGGGTAAGAATCTTCTGGAAGATTATTTTATCCCACAATCTCTGTACTCTGATGTTCATTTTCGAGCAAGATATAGAATGCAACCCCATTTGTTCAATAAAGTCATGCATGATATTTAAAACTAGGGTGGGCTGGGCTAGGCTATGGTTATTTCTATTTGACTACATAGATTTATTTATTTATTTATTTGGTCAAGACTACATCACATATAAAATTTTAAAAAAATTCTATATGGGCCCATATAGCCCAATAGCTGGTTTCTTCCTTGAACGTCAATATACATTATCTATATCAAATTTTAAAAGTTTTCAGTAGTATTTGCTTAATTACTCCATGGTCCCTTTGGAAGCGAAAAAACTTACCTATAGCTGGGATAACACTGTTTTGTTATCCTACGTGTCATTGCGTTATTGGCTGGGGATAGCAAAAAGTGTTATTCCAGTTACATGAGAGTTTTTCTCCTCCGGAAGATATTAGATTTGTCCTCATAAGTCACTTTAACACAACTTACTTCTTAAATCGACTTTTTGTGTCTCACTTTATCTCATATAGTCAACTCTACCTAGATATATTGTCTCACTTTATCCTACGTGTCATTGCGTTATTGGCTGGGGATAGCAAAAAGTGTTATTCCAGTTACATGAGAGTTTTTCTCCTCCGGAAGATATTAGATTTGTCCTCATAAGTCACTTTAACACAACTTACTTCTTAAATCGACTTTTTGTGTCTCACTTTATCTCATATAGTCAACTCTACCTATATATATTGTTTCAAATTGGGATGATGCTCGAGTGATAATCACATAAAAGATAAAGAAACTACCATCACATAAAAGACAAAGAACCTACCTATGTGACCTCATATATGGATGTACTTCTATTAATAGATCGTTAACTAAAATTTATCAATGGTTTTGGGTTGTAAATGGTTTACCGTCATAGGAAAGCCTCAGTAGATGATAGAAAAAGATTTAAAACATTAACAAGTTTGTTGTTTTTACTTTAGGTTGTGAATGTTTGATATGGTTATAAAAGAAATCAAAATTACTGATTTGTTGCCCACTCACTTTCACCTTTGGTGCTAATTTTTCACTAAGAAAAATAGAGGTATGATAGAGGATTAAACCCTACATACTATTATGTTATTTCCATTAAATGAAGCTTGGAGTTTTTATTATTATTATTTAACATGGGATTCCATTAAACTGAAGAGAGCAAGATACAACAACAAAAGAACTAGAGCTACCTAAACATGGCACCCCAAAACTACTAAAGGCACCCACCTAGAAAAACAACACTTAAAATAGCTATGAAAACAAGGGAGAAAAACAAGACGTTGTACTCATGTCAAAGACATTGACTCCTTCTTCCACCACCCCTAGTCACTTGGAGGGCAAGGAAAGCTGCCGTTGTTCACGACAAATGTTGGAGCATGAATTCTTACAACAAGAAAATTATTCCCCAGGCTCTCGATTGAAATTCGTACTCTTCTAAAAACTCAATAGAAATTCACCTTTGATGTCGATCTTCCATAAGTATGAGGAGGAAGGGACCTACAAAACGTACTTCGATGCTCAAATTATTCCACATTTATTGTCTTTGTTGAAGTGCACAAATTAATTCAAAATCAACTATGTTGATCTAGCTGTGAAGCCCAAATTTTATACATGCTAACAACTTTAGGATGTAAGCTTCATTTTGCATATTTTACACGCACCTTCACCATCTTCAGGTCACAGAAAGTTGTGCGGGGACAACCCTTACCACGTTTGTCTTGCTCCGCACTTAATGAGGATATGGGAATATGAGCGATTGAATATTCAAATCTCGAACTTCTCAAATAACAAAGATGTATTGGATGAGTCAAATCCTATATTGAATGATATATACCTAAATCCACATTGGGTTGTACGCATCTGAACCCATGTTGGGTGGTGCACATCTGAATCCATATCAGGTTACACACATCTAAACTCATATCAGGTTATGCGCATCTGAACTCGTATCAAGTTATGCGCATCCTAACTCTCAGCGAATTCAATGTGCATCCCTCAAATGGGCTTGTTAGGGTTGTAGGCGAGTGAATAACAGCTACCAGATAAAAACTAGAGAAAGGAAAGGTAATTGGGATAATATATTTTCATTCATAACCTCCAATAATGGAAAGGAGATATTATGTTTTCATTCATAACCTCCAATAATGGAAAGAAGTTGGTTTTAACATAATCCAAAATACAAAAGGAAAGACCTTAACGTCAACCATAAATATCTAGCTGGAAATAGGAAATACAATATTGGAATGGAAAATACATCTACTACTAGAGGTCTAATAAGGGAAATAGGTTCTAACACAATACAAGCTTGTATCAATCCTCCCCTATCAAAATAGGCATGTCTTCATGCTTGGAAAACAGGAAAACGTTATTGAATAACTGATGCATCCTCCCAAGTGGCATCATGCTATCCATGCTATTTGATTAGCCAACGCATAACAGCTACATTGTGGCATTTGGCAATGCCACGTTGTAAGATAGCTTCAGGAGTCCATAATACTTGACCATTCGAATTCATTGAAGGAAGCAGGGAAATAGCAACATTGGGTTTCAAAAGAGAAACATGGAAAACAGGGTGCAAGCGTGAATAAGAAGGAACTTAAAGTGTATAAGAGACTTTCCTAACTCTGGAAATGATCTCAAATGCTCAATAATACGTAGGAGCCAATTTAGGGCAGTGGGTGTTACCCACTAAAGATTTTTGGTAAGGTTGCAACCTTAGAAAAACCCAGTCCCCAATGTTGAATTTGTGCTCGGAACACTTATGATAAGTGTTATGGCGGCATCCTATCTTGGGCCAATTGAAGGTTCACACACAAAATACAAAGAAGTGTGTCATAGTCTCAAAGGGTGTTGTTTACTAGATCAACATCAAATGAACCTCGTAAATAAGTGGAGCCGTTGGGAGGTGGGATCCATACACCTCTTCAAACGAGGTCATTTGAATGGCAGAATGAAATGTGATATTGTACCACCACTCAACCCAAGGTAGCCATTAGACCTTATACTTGGGTTGATCACCCAAAAAACTTTGCAACTAGTGCTCAAGGGTGTTGTTCATCACCTTGGATTCGCCGTCCAATTGAGGGTTGTATGCAGAACTTCAAAAGAGTTTGGTGCCTTGGATAGAAAAAAAGGACTCCTAAAATTGACTAATGATCACTGACAATAGTTGAAGGCAAGCCATGAAGGCGAAAAATCCCACACATAAAGATCTCTTCAATTTTATGGGCAGAATAAGGATTTTTGAGTGGGACAAAATTTCCATACTTGAAAAGTTAATCGGCTACAACCAAAACTGCATTGTGACCATGGGCAGCTGGAAGACCCTTAATGAAATCCATAGCATTATCCCTCCAATTTTGTGGTGGAATAGGTAAAGGATGCATCATGACAGAGGATTTAATGGCCGCATATTGAGTGCGCTGACATGTGTCACAAATGGAGATATGGTGTTTGACATCCTTTTATAAGTTAGGAAACCAAAAATTATGGAGACTGTGCTTATAAGTACGAAGATAATTGGAATGACCAGCTGTAGAAGATGAATAAAACTCATTAAGGATGCAAAAGCTCCAGTGTGAGGATGGTGCCACATAAATACCATTCTTATAATACAACAGGTCACCGCAGAGAGAAAAATAGGGATGAGATTGCGCAATGCGTCACGTTGGAGGTCTTGAAAATAGATGCAATAGCGAGATCAAAAAACATATTTTGTTGGATATCATTGAGGCAATAAATAATGGGCCGAGAAAGACCTATACGTGACAAAAATTCTAATTGGCATGGAAGGGAATCCAACACCACATTAGAAGACCCCGTTCGATAATGACAAGTATAATTGTACCCCAACAATTTGAGTAACCATTTGTGCTGAGCAGAAGTAGAAATATGCTACTTGAGGAAATATTCAAGATTTGATGATCCATGAAAATGGTGAAAGGTATTTCCAAGGGTAGGGCCGCCACTTTTGAACGACATAGATGAGCGCCATCATTTCATGCTCATAGGTGGGGAAAGCTTGGTATTTTGCAAACAATACTTTTCTATAAATAAAAAAAAACAAAAAAAAACAATGGGATGCTAGTCCTATAAAATAACTGCACCTAAACCACTATTCGATATGTCACATTGCACTTTAAAAGACTTGAAAATTTCCGGCAAAGCTAATAAATGGGTGGTAGTAAGTGCTTTTTATTTTATTTTAAAAAGTGTCTTTCTTTAAGGAATCAGTGAGAGGACATGCCATAATACCAAAATTCTTAACAAACTTGTGGTAGTAACCCACGAGACCAAGATATACGAGTAGACCCTTAATGGTAGTTGGAACTTGCCAGTCTAGAATGCATTTGACCTTGGTAATCAATGGCCACACTTGATCCTGAAATAGTATGGATTAAGTAATCAATAGTGATCTGCCCAAATGTGCACTTGAGAGTTTAACCCCGTAATTGATGGGAACGCAAAGTCTCAAAAACAAAGGTCATGTGAGAGGTCATCTTTAGCAAGGGTTTAGAGCTAAAGTCCAAAAAGTCTGAGTTAGAAGGGTTTACCACCATGTCTGGAGCAAAAGAGATGTCGACTTTGGCTGGTTGTATACGTGTGTTGTGTCATCATTTGTGGAAGTAGGACCATCTCCTTGATTTTCCACATTTTAGCATATTTCTTGGGACTTCAACCATTGATCATTGTTAGGGTTCTCCTTTTTGTTTTGAGTGAAATCTGTTTGTTTTTATTGTATCCTTTTGTGTTTAATTGATTTTTCAAGCAAGATTTGGGGAAGGCTTTACAAAGAAATCACAGCTTCAAACGCTTGGCAATTTAGGTAATTGAGTTGTGTAGTAGTAAAGGAGAGGACTATTTTATTGTGTACTAGGTGTAATTTCACTACTTCGTACACCGCAAAACAAAACAATTACATGGCAGAACCAAGTAATATGTAGTATCATATTTCTTTCCCCTATCATTCCTTGTTATTGGATAAATAAATTGAAGTTTGTAGAGCATTTATTGTAGTTGACATTTATTGTCTCATGAAAGCTTATGATTGATTTTTTGTATCCATGTTTTACATGAATTTCCGTCCTTGTGGCCTTCTTCATATATCCTACTCCACCATTCAAGCTGATTTTGTTAACATTATTTTAGTTAAATATGCAAGTATGCTTAAATAATGAGGATATATTTTTATGATATCTAGTTCTATTTCATCATATACCTCTTTTAATGACTATAAGGTCCGGTTTTGTCTTTGTGTAATTAGATATGTTGCTGTCATACCTAAAGTCTCATAAGGAGAAAGTCATTTTGATGGCAGGTCTCACTAGCGCCGGAAAGACCACCATCTTGAACAAGATCCATACTGAAGAAGTTTTGACTGAGATCCTCACCTTTGGTGAGCCCCCTATCCCTTGTGCCCTTTCCATAATGATATTTTGTTTCTCTGAAAACTTTTGCATTATGTTCCCATTGTTTACTTTGCCGGGTTTAGTGTAGAGATGCTGAGCCATCCCTATACCAGCATAGCGGCCTTTAATGTTGGTGGTGAAAACATTGTAAGTCCTCTCTCTCTCTCTCTCTCTCCTCTCTCTCTCTCTCTCTCTCTTATATATGCTTACAAGGCAGTGGAGTGAATACATGTTTGGGTCTCGTTGAATAATTTGAAATTAGGAAGTTACCATGTTTGTAATACTTACAAGGCCGTAGCTGGACGTACCTTTGGGGGGGAAAAGAATCAGATTTTGTGCATCCCCTTGGGCTTCTAACTCTTCAGAGTTCAAGGTGATTAATTTTCAGTTCACATTTAGATTGGAATGTTGTTGTAATGTAGTCTTGTTGCCTAGGTGTTTGAGTTTTAGGGTTTAGGGTTGTTTGGTTGGTGTGGCTTTCTTAGCCACTGTCTCTTGTATCTCTTTTTTAATTATATAATTTCGTCTCCTTTAAAAAAAAGAAAAGAAATGTATCCTCATGACATATTTCAAAAGTTCTAGCTATACATAGCGAGTGAGTTAGTGATTGATCTAAGATCTTCTAAATGCAGATCCCTTCATTATACACATAGCACTTTCGAAGCACGAAATGTCTTATTTTTGTGGTTGATAGCAATGACTGGAATTGAGTTTTGGAGGCTAGGGATGAGTTACATAGGATGTTGAATGAGGTAATTTTCCTTATTCATACATCTTATTTTTTATTCTGCTTATTTGTGTTGTGATTTCCAAAGTTAAGTTCCCATTGTAAAGGAGACATGAAAGTTATACACCTTTAGATTAAGTTATCTGTCTTTTCTCCATTACTTATGTTTCTTTACTGTGGAGTTTGGCTTCAGGATGAATGGAGGGATGCTAGTGTGCTTTTAATAGTCAACAAGAACAGTATTCCTGATGCGATGACTATTGCATAATTGATTGAAGAGTTCGGTATGAAGTCCCTTAGACACAAACAAAGGTAAACTATTTTTCTAATTTTCTACAATGTTTAGTTCTTACAATTGTTGTTATCAGTGTTTGCAAGCTTATTCGTAGCACTTGTGCAACCACTAGACAGGGCGTGCTTGGTGGGTTGGATATCTTTTTCAAAATGATCGATAACATGGTAAGTTCGCTTAGTTTTATTTATATAAAAAAACATTAAAAAACTAAGTCATGACATTACATTATGGAATGTTATATGCTCCAACATTCTTGGATCCATAACAAAATGCATTGTTCATAACATTGGACGAATTGCATTGCATTTCGTGTTTCCTTACCCCTAATATTTTCTGTATTCATTTGCAGGGTCTTTCATATGCTCATATTAATATGTGCTAGTGAAGTGATACAGTTTACTGTCCTACATGTTTTCACCCAAACTAATTGGAAGACTGATCGGGGTGAATTCAGAATTAAAGTTTACATGTGTATCTAGAGTGGAGTGTATTGAGCATCAAGTTGAGGAGGTTGAGACAACTAGCTATCTCGTTGACATGATAATTTTAGAGTACAATGAAGTCGTTAACTAGGAGCTTGCTACAATGAAAGCCAACCATAATTGTTCTTAGTTAACTTAGGATTCATAATAGGAATTTTTTTTATGTTTTCTTAGTTCTTAACTTCGGGATTGTCTTTTAGTTTTTGTAGTTAACTTATTTTTTTTGCCTTTAACTATTTTATGTACTATGACAGGTATTCATAAATCAATGGAAATGAGCTAGTTTGAAGGATGTCTTGTAGGCATGAGCAATGAGGTTGAAGTTAAGTGGATGAATTTAGTGGATGCCTTTTCCCTTATAATTGTATAACCAATACTAAACAACTGCTTACAGTAATTAGAGTTGAACTTGGTAGTAGAGCATTAAAAGAGGAAATTTCTCGAACTAAAAGAAACCAGTTGGGCAACTGTACAAATTAGCAACAAGGATCTCATACCAAAATTAGCAACCAAGATCTCATATCAAATATCTTCGTGACAAAGGCTCTAAAATGTGATTGATGAAGTTCAACTTTTGTAAATCGCTGTTATGCTTTGCTATATTCTTAGATGAAAATAGTATGTCTCTTTTATTTTGTTATGGCTTATGTAAGGGCATAACCTAATATAATGTGGTGTGGTTAGGACAGAGTTGATAGCCACACCTCTCCTCTTGTAGGAGGTGTTTTCGATAAACTGGATTAAAATTGTGAATAACTTGTTTTGGACTAGTCCCACTTTTAATACTCCTTTGGATTTGCAATAATGTCAATGACGTATCAATAACATGTCGATAAACTCTTCAATACTACTTTGTTATTAACTTGGTATCTATATATTATTGCCAATTTGCCCTCCTATAAATGACGAATATCTTGCAGAATTTTAAATTAATGCTTGTGTTCCCTCCAAATAACTTAAACCGGGGCTGTTGGACTCTGTTTGATTAGAAAACAATTATGTTACGATTGGACTCCGGGTTTACACTTTCCAAAATGCTTTTTTCGACCGTCTTATCTTACTTGGGAGCATCGCTATTACAATCTTGTGTTGTGTTAATATTCGAAGTTAGATTCAACTTAGATCGAAGAAATGTGGAGTCTTCAACTGGACTAGGGGTTGTGGACCTTCAAAAAAGCGGATCTTCGGTCACAAGGTCACCCTACAGGAGAAGGGATGGAAGAAGCAAATGTCAAGCTTCGGGTATTGGTGTGGTACTTGCTGAAGGCTCTCTGATGCTTAAGTCAGCAAGTGTAGGGTACACAATAATTTTAATAGAGTAATCGTAAAGGTGAAAAGCAGTTTTCCTTTTTACCTAGGCATTGTTCTTCTTTTACAGAGAAATGAAAGTGGGGGTTTGCACAAAGTTTCGATATGAAATTTTATGTAAATCACCATGATGGCGACACGTGTCCAAGACTCAGGTTATGTAGTTGAGAGCTTCGGCAATCGCCTTCGGCAGGCAATTGCCACATTGGAGGAAGGTGTCTTCGGTAATTGAGATCATGATGGTGTCATTAGTATTTAAGGATTCCCAGAAGTGTCTTACCTTCGACAGGCTATGGGTATGTCTGCGTGGTGGTCCACCTGTGTGGAACGTGCTTGGTTGATTATGGTACAAATAGTAGTCCCCTAAGTTGCCGATCAGGAAGTGGCTTGTGGGTTAGGAACTTGTAAAATCTCGAATAATCAAACTGAGTGTTTTGACATGCAATAGGTAGTTCCCCAAGTTTGTAAGCTAAGAGTCGCTTCGGCAAGGAGGTAACTAGGTTATGTAGCTAAGTAGAAGTCAGGCAGGTAGGCAAGCAATCGGCATAGGTCACACGAGAGACGTTTCCGTACACAATCGACATGGATCCTAATGATTTGTAAGGGGTTGTGCAAGTTGCACAAGAGACTCCGCCCACACAATCGACACATAGCCTTTTGATTTTCGGCGAAAGAGTAAGCAATGACTATTTCTAGCGAAAGAGGTAGCGGCAGAGGCGATTTCTGACGAACTTATACTAGGCGGAGGTGATTTCTAGTGGCACTATACTGTGGTGATAACAAGGTAAGCCTACCTTTTCACCCTTATTTTTTATTAAAAGGCCATTTTGCCTTTATTTTTTGCATGAACATGTGAATGTTTGGATGAATATTCAAGATCATCCTTAGAGTAAAAAACCCTAGGCATTCCACCATCTAGGCTCCCTATGGGATTGGATATTTTTTTTTTTTTTTTTTTTTTCTATTTTTGTTTATATTTGATGTCTGAGAGTTGTGTGAAAAAGATAGAAAAAGCCCATGTTGGGAGGAAATTGAGAGTAATAGTCATGAGGATGATGTGGGTACCGATGTGGAAAATGTCGAATCTAAGTATCTTGAAGAATGCTCAATAGAGAAGAATAAGGTTGTGGTGTGTGCTGGAGAAGGTAACCAAGCAACAACAGACTCTGGTGAGGCTCGTTATGAAGCAATATAGGTTAAATACGTTGTACTATAAGCGACATGTGATCTCGTGCTGGCTCTTCCCTACACACCTGAAAGTGGGTCCAACAATCAGGTGAGGGGTTCTATTTCTGGGAAAGTTAATGTGGCATCTACTTCGGCAGGTGTTGAAGTAGACGGTAAAATTTCCTCCTCATGGATGTGTACTTATGTTTGCAGCCATGTTTAAACATGGGTTGAGGTTACCCAAATATCCTAAGGGGTAGTCTATGCTGGCGAAGCTTGGGTATGCTCCAGGTCAGTGTAATCTAAACTTTTGGATCATTCTCGATATGGTGTATATTGCTTGGTGGTTGGCAAAGCTTGGGGAGCAAACTTTTGGGCAATTTATGCATTTGTACTCGGTGTCAAGGCAAAATGGTAGGTTCGGTTGGGTTCAGACCAATTGCATTAAGGCGAAGAAAATAGGGTATTTCGTCGGCTGAATGCCTTCATCTCAGAAAACTTGGAAGAAGAAGTGGTGTTTCACCTTCGGGGATTGGGTGGGTGTAGCTGGGAGAATGGTTGACACACGCGTGCCTACCGACTTCCATACCAACGGTTTTTACTTAGAACCTTTAGTCTAAGTCTATTTTATTAATCATGTGTTAGCTATATACTTTCCTTGTGCCGAAATAAGGATACTTAGTGCTTGTTATATTAAAAAATTTTGTTTTGTCTTCAGTACAGGTATAGCGAAGCACGAAGGATTGTCACAAGAGAATGACATGATTGATTTAGTACAACGTTTGTTGTGTTAAAAGGCTCGCGAATATCCAAATCTTGTGACGCTTGGTAATTTTTTAAACTCGGGGCTTCTTCAAGGAAGTAAGTTGATAGTAGTTTCAAGATTTGTGTTTTTAATTTTAATTTTTTTTTACAACCCTGGTTTCTTCGGCAGTGGCTGGTATTATCAATGGGACAACAAAGGTGATGTATTTACCAAAGGTTGTCCAAATTGATGAGGCAGATAAATAGAAACATCTGAAAGAAACAAGGTCAAAGAAGAAGGTCATGCCATAAATAGAGCAATGGATAAATGACCATGGGATGATGGTGATGGTCTGGTGGCTGATGCCCTGGTTGGAAGATGAGGGCGCTGGAGGAAGCCCACTATAGTGGGATAGGGAGAGGGCCAAAGCTATCACCCTTTGACCTGGATGCGCCTTTGAAGTTGTCGCTCAGCATAGAAGAACTATTCCTTGACGATGCCAAAGCAGTCGACTTTGTCGACATACGGCGGCAGAAGGAGGTCAACCTGGCTGTGTATCTGTAGGAGGTGCCTTTGGTGAATTCTTCTTTGACCGGGGTGAAGATTGATGTCGAAGAGTTAGCACAGACCAAGGTCGTAGACTTCTCCGACCAAGTGGAGACGACCGTCCTCTTCATCTCGAACGTAAGTGTTGAAGCTCATTATGTTAAAGTAAATTCTTGTTTTATTGTTTTTTGACAATTGTTATGTTTTCTGTAGTCATATGGTGAGATGTACCTGACCCTAACAAGTGAAGTGGCCAACTGAAGGTGGATAGCCTCCAACTGAAGGTGGATAAAATTTTGAGACAAAACAAAGAGTTAAAGAAGAAGTTGGAGGCCTCCAAAACAACCAAGGCAAGGGCAAGTCGCTCAATGTCAGAGTAACGAGCTACAACGTCTTGTAGTGCTTTGCTGACATAGTATACTAGGTGTCTGACACTAGTAGGTTGTCGAATCAACACTAAGCTAACAGCAATGGAAGATACTGAGTGGTAAATCATAAGAGTTTCACCAGGCTCATGTGTGGATAAGAGAGAGGCTCTGCTCATGTACTCCTTTGGTTTGGTGAATGATTTATCGCATTATGGGGTCCCGATAATATTACGCTTATGTAAGGGCCTTGATGAATGGGGCACGACAATCGGTAACCTAGTGACCTTAGGGAATTAGAAGAGTTAGATTATTGTGATCTTTCTTTGCAACATTCTCATCACTTGATTTCGACATGTTTCATTTCATCTTTTATTGGTTTACTTCATTTGACTTACATGACAATAATTTCGTGTAAATGTTTTAGAGACGACTCAGCTTCGCTTGGTTAAGTTGTCTAGGGAGAAAGAATGAGTTAGAAATTTTTCTAAAGTCTCATAAGAAATTTTTCTAAAGTCTCATAAGAACAATGCCTTAAGGCAAGCGAGACCAAATGAGAGGAAGGGAAATATCAGTTTTCTCGCCTCACGGAGAAAGTTGTTGCCCTCCATCTTGAGTGTAAGGATACCCATGCAGAAATAGCATGACTAAACAGCGAGGTGGAGCGTGTTGAGAATGTGAAGAAAGATTAGTTTGATGCTTGTTATGCTCACATCCACATTGAGTAGACATTTTAGACTTGGGTGCGTACAAGGACAACAACCCATCACCATAAGGTCATGGTCGATCTTGATGCCTATGACAGAGAGATGAGAGTTGCCTTGGGTGACGCTCACACACGTACAAGGGTGAGGATAAGATTCTCTAGCATGGTGTATATCTTTTCAGCATCAACCAAACTCTTGCTAACGTAAAAGATGGGTTGTTGTAAATGGTTCTCTTATTTGAATAATGCCTGAATTAATTGCACCACGGTTACAAAGATTTACAGATACAATATCTCCCCATTCTTCAGTATAGTGAGGATTAAAGAACTTGTGAAGAGGCTGATTAAAAAAAAGCTTCGTTTTGCTCATCTCCCCATACATTGCCTTTTTTAATTTCAGATGGCTTGGAAGAAAGATTTGCATTGATCAGAGAGGCGCATGATGAATTAAAGATTAGATCGCGTCAGGATACCTAGAGGAAAACACTCTCATGCTAAATTTAGTAGGAGTATAATTGCAAGAGAATTTAGAATAATATCTATTTTTCCCCTTTTGGGTTGTTGGTTAATTGGCCTTTTATAGGCATTTAAAATCTTGGGCTCCAAGTTCTATGTTCTATGGTTTTCTCCATGATCCAAAATCACTCCATCATGGGCATGGTAGTGGGTGATCATGTAGACTTTTCCATGTGGCATGAAGCATGCTAGCCTTTAATTATGGACATAGGTCATGCTTGTCTTTGTAGGCCTTGGCTATCAACTCCCACTAATCCCATGAGTTCATTCATGTGTAGTCATGGATAGAGAATAGGGAAATATGTCTCTAGGTGTAGCTCCACTTCTCCAAGTTTAGGGTGCTAGTGGATAATACCTTGAGGAGTAATTTTTTCTTCCACATATGCCCCCTTTTCTTTCTTAAGACGGGCATTCTCAGATATGGTGAGAGAAAATAATCGTTGTAGGAGTTTGATCTATGTGGAATTTTCTTGAGGGTGTCAAATAAGACAACATGCACATTTGTAGATAAATTGATATGAACCAAGATAGCTTATGAAGTTTAAAAGCAAACCGTATATGATATGATTTGGCCATGCCTAAGCCATTACTCAAGAACCAGTTCATAGAGTCCCTTGTCTTTTGAACACAACTTTGCTTATCTTCAATTTATCATCAACTATATTACTTGATTTTCGTTGGCCTTTGATCATGGGCATATGAAATGTTTGCCTTGGTAGGAATTGGCCATCAAGTCCCACTAATCCCATGATTTCATTCATGTGTAGTCATAGATAGAAAATAGGAAAATATGTTTTTGGTTGTAGCTCAACTTCCCCAAGTTTAGGGTAGATAATACTTTGAGGAGTAATTTTTGCTACAATAACAAACATTAGGGAGAATAGGGGTTTGTGAAGCCAACCCTTGTTGCACGAAGCTTATTGAGCCATCCATTGCATTGCATCTTACTAAAGTCTTAAGGACGTTCCCTATTGTAAAAGTTAGGGGACCTTAATATAACAAAACTATATACATATGCCCACATATGCCCACACACTTACCATTTGACATGTTGTACATGTTATATTGATGAAGTTATAATCTTCAACGTTGAAAGGATGGAATAGTCAGAAGAATTTGTTGTGGGGTTGTGGTATGGTGATTCAAATATTTGAGAGAGAAGAGAAGTGGGAGCTTGGAGCAATGGGTATGGCATTTTATGGATGATTGATTTTAGGTGTAGGGATTTTTCAAGTCAATTTGAAGGCTAAGTGTTTAGGGTGTTTAAGGGTTTCAAAGATCAAGGCCATGGAAGGAAAAGATTGGGACTTGGACGTTATGGTATTTATGTATTTGATTTTATAGGATTTAGGAGTTCCAAAGGTAGGAGAATGAAGGGAAAGTATGGGGTTGTGCTTAAGATTATGATTTACATGGAATATGATAAAGGAGCGCCATCACATGCTTATTTCTAGCAGGTAAGTCTTGTTTCTAGTGGATAAAAGAAGGGCCAGTACATGGGCTGAACGTTGGTGCACCCAAGCAACCCAAACTATCCATTATCCAATATGTTCCATAGTTCTTGTAAACCTTCGTAACCTTCCACACCACAACCTTTCTTGCAAGCCCTTTGCATTTGTATGGCTTTGACCCACTTGAACTTTGGATGGTTTGATATAAAGGAAGGTGCTTGGCATTGCAAAGATGCATTTAAGTGTTTTTTTTATGCTTGGTCATTATAATAGAGATTAAAAGCTTGAATTGCGACGACTGGAAGTTGGTATGGTATTTATGCTTGGTGAAGGTCCGGGCTTGAAGGGCATGGACTTCATACGACTTTATTCGTCACCTAATGAATGAGTAGATTGCATAGGCTTGGTGTGATCTTCCCAAGTGCTAAATTCGGCTTTCGCTCGGCATGACACAAATATCATCAATAAATTAATTCTTCTAAATCCTTGTTCCCATTTGTTGGATTTGATACACTGCACAAATTTACGCTGAACTTTCCTTATGAGCATGGGATGTGTTGGGCTTGGAGCACATTTTGGCCTCTAAACTTTTTGGGCTTTGAGTAGTCAATTCCTACATAGATGTTAAGACAATAAGAGAAAAGTAATTTCAAAATAAAAAATCTCATAAAATTTGATGTCAAGTTATGTTTTTTTCTAATTTTTTTTTTTTTTTTTTTTTTTTTTTTTTTTTAAACCCCTCTATTATTTATTATTTTTACAGTTTTATTTATCATATGAGTCTCATTTGTTTAATCAACAGTTTTAATAATAAATTTTAATACAATATCTAACATTTCGAGTCTAATCAACAATTTTACAAAATACCAATTACCATCTAGACCATCAAATTAAAATTTAATTTTTTGCGACATCTACCTCGAACATGCTCTAGTATACACGCCATTTTTTATTTCTTGTTTTGAGCCATAGCCAAAACAAATGGTTTTACATTTATCCACAACGGATTAGGTTTTCTGTCATTTAGCGAAGAGTTTCTGCAGTTGTGGTAAGCCCAATCCATAACATCCGGCACACAGTAGGCAAAGTCAAAAAATAAAATAAATAGAGGGAGAGAGAGACTGCAGTGGATGCCAAAAATCATACCTTCATCCATACATCTTCCCTATATATAAAGTAAAAGATGTTCAAAATACTAGAAAATACTCTTGGTTAATATAAATATTAAGAATTAAAATTATTAATTAAATAAAAATAATATGATAAATTCATACTTTTTTATATTAAAAAAATTAAAATTAAATTAGATAATAAATCTTATTTTTATGGAATACAACTATCCATTATCTATTTTAATTCTAAACCCTTAATTTTTATTTTTTTAAACCTCTCACATGAGCGGAAGCTTGTGCGGAGTGGCTAGTGTATGTTGCTCTCTCTCATTATAATTCCTTGTTCTTGTACGTTTTGCGTTGGCATTTCTGGGGCCACAACCATTGCTTGTGGTTGCAATTTCTCCTTTCATTCCCTTGACATTCTGCCTCCTCTGTGACTACAAATTTGGCTGCTTTACTCACTTCCTCTCTCTCTCTCTCTCTCTCTCTCTCTCTCTGGAAAGTCAGTGCTGCTTTCTGCAGGTTAGTTAGTTTCCTTGCATTTCTTGCTTGCTTCACTGACTTTGAACTGTTTTCATGTCATTATTCTGCAAATTCTTTTGTGGGTTTTCTTTAATTTTCAATTTTAAGCTTTGGTTTAGTGGGTTTTCGTCATCACTATATGCAGGGTCAAGTTTGCATTTACAATTATGCGTTTGCTTTATGATCATGGCAAAATAATTATGCAGGAATGCGTCTACATTAATGACATAAAAATTTAAACTGAAATGTTGCGGTAAACTATATTAGTTTTCCATAAGCTATCAATTTTTATTTATTTATATAACTTACCCGCACCTGCATCAAAGTTTAAGCTTTACCCATTAGCTGTACGTAATAGGCAAATGGAATATCTAAACATTCTAGAGTTGTTAAGCACAATCTTATCCAGAAAGTGAAGTGGAAATTAATAATTTTCATCCAGCTTATGTAACACCTTTAATACTATGAAAATAGATCACTTCCTGATTAATTGAATTCTAACTGACAACAACAGCTTTCTCCATTACAAGTGAAAGAACAAAATAGACCTGTTGTTGCCAAGAACTAACTGTACTACTTCCTGAGGAAACTACCAAGACCGTCAAATGTGGTTAAATGGAAGAAGAGATAATTATAGATGTGGGCATCCTATGATGTCGGTCAAAGGGAATTTGAACTGCAATATGATTTTGGAATTGGAATTGAAATAAAAAAAAAATGAGAAAATTTATTTATGTTCACAACATGATTTTGGAATAGAGCAGAAGCACTCCAACCTCATAGTTAAGGGAATTTGAACACTGAACATTTTCAAGTTCACTGATTCTGGAACCCTAATAAGAAACACTGGACATGAAACTTATTGGTTGGCTCTAAGGATTATGTTGGTGAAATATTTTGAACCCAATCATATCTCTAGCCTAAAGTTATGAATTTCTTGTGGTGAAAAAGATGTACCTATGAGTTAAATGGATTCTCAAGGAAATATGGTCTTCATTTACATGTTAGAGTGCAGATATAGGGGACTTAGTGTCCTGACTGAAGGCTAAATGAAATAGTGTGTATTTGATGCTTGTAAAAACTTACTTTGTTTTAATAAGGATTTTTTGGTACAATAAAATTTTGTGTTTAGTGCAGTAGTAATTTTTCATAAGTTATTTTATGTTAAATGAGAATATAACACTTCGTTGTTTCATTTCTCTGTCTTTGCTGAAGCTTTAAGCTTTTGTGAGGGAAATTCTGGCTAGTTTCACTTCGTCGTTGTGTTGATCCTGCCCATGGCACTTACTGCAGACAAGGTTTTAAGCTGTCCTGCGGTGACTAATACAAAAACCATTCCTAACTCATATGGAATCTTAAATTCTTACGCCATGTCAGTGCAACGAAAATAACCTTCATTGTCCAAGTCAAGGGGTTGAACTGAGGCAGCTAAACTATGGACGTCTGTTGAAAGATAAAATGATATTTTCTAATGATGGTTTGTGGCGTATATTGGGTAAACCTGTTAGTTTCACTGACTCTCAGAGATCTACTGTCTTATATCTGTCAAGAGGAACTCATAATACCAAAGCAAAAGAACCCATTATAACTTACGGTGATCCTGCAGGGGAGACTAGGTAAGAATCAGTTAGAAATTAATATAAATTTCATTTACCAGACACGTACACCTGATCAAGAATATTTTTACATCTCTCTCTCTCTCTCCCTCCCTCTCCCTCCCTCCCTTTCTTTCATTACAAGGATACTTTAAATTTATTTATTTATCAAAATCTGCATTTATGTTTTCTACGTTTCAGGAATCTCAAACATGCCTTTATTTAACTATCTATGACTTTTAGAAACAGCTTTTATGTTTCTGACACTCTGTGAATTTAATTTTTTGAAATAGATATTATTCTGTGTATTTGGAGCAAACATTAATGATAGGAGGACAAAGGGAGTAATAATTTACTTAAAAGAATGATGCAGTTGTTCTGCAATTTTTATTTGATAAACATAGCTAGTGCATATAACAAATTGTTTGTTTGTAGTGCTAGCCTTTTTTATGTATCAACCTGTCAATTGGCTTATGATTTTACTGTTTTCAACTTTTACTGGCAAATGGGAACTTGTGAATTTCTTACACAGTTGTAGATGTGTAGAGATTTATGATCCCTGGTAATTTTTCACATGAAGCTTGGGGTTTGTATCTGAAACATAGAAGGTATTAAAGTGCAATTTATATGTCTCCATCTGGCTGCCAAAGAGAAGAGAGAAACAGTACATGAGCAAACAAGAAGTTACAGACGTAGGAATAGATTCTCCTGGCTACTGGGTTGATTGATATAATGAGTTTTTTATTCTAATCTCAATAGGAGCCACATCTAGCTCTATAGATCGAACTTTTCCTTCGCACAAGCACTAAGTAAGCAAGCGGACTTAGACCACTAAAGGAGATACACCAAGTTTACTTGCTTAGTTTTTAGAGTAAGAAATAAACACTTGGAAGTAGAGAGGGTTAATCACTCATAGGGATTCTATCAAGACAAGACCGGAGGATATAACTCTTTATAAGGCATTGAAGATTATGTAAACGTACCACAAGGAGGATTTGTTTAACAGGAAGAGGAGAATCAGACGAACAAGTACAGTACTGTATATATATCTAGTGGCAGGGGCCTCACTCTCTAGGCAGCTTTCACTTCCCTCAAACTAAGGTCAAGTGCATGTGCATTCCCTTCATCTAGATCTTCAGATAATTGGGTCAAGGTCAGAAAAAAATTTAAATTAGAACATAATGAACCAGAGGAAAGTTTCCTGTGATACCTACTTCTGTAGACAAGCCATAACTTGCTCTAGAAACTTTTTCTCTGATATAGGGAATCAGAGCCAAAGGAGTATTTAGATGGAAGTGTAGTAAGTGAGATGGATGGTGGGGATCCTGTCACAACAATTGAAGAGCTTAAAGCAGCCACCGCAAAGCTTTAAGTGATTTATATGCAGAACTAGAGGAAGAAAGGTGTGAGTCTGCAATAGGCAACCAGACTCTGATTATGATTACAAGGCTTCAAGATGTGAAGGCAGCAATACAAATGGTGGCATTGCGATGCAAAGGATGTTGGAAGAACAATGTGAGTATGACCAGAAAGCCATTAACTTTTGAACAAAGCTGATGAACAAGAGAGAGAAGGAAGTGAAAGAAGTAAAGAAAGAATTGGAAATATTTCAAAAGAAATACCTAGATTATCAAAGAAGGAGAAGATAAGGATGCCTAACTTCCCAAAGTTGCACACCAGTTTGAGTGTCCAGTTTCTTCTTGGAAGATTCTTGATGCTTCAGCCTATCACATTGTGAGTCTGGAGGGGGCTGTTCAGAACCAGATACAATTTTGGTAACCCCACGAAATTTTAACATTTCCCATGGGACTATAGCATTTTCCATTAGCTTTTTACGCTATCTTTGATATCTTGGACTATAGCACTTTACATCACCTTCTCAAATGGGGTTGTAACTGCTATCTTGGAATTATCCTGATATTGATGTTACTTGAATTACTGAGGATCAGTTAGGCCACATTGACCCTCATCTTCTACCATGGCTGTCATTTAATAAATTTCTCCTCTTATTTTTTTCCCTTGATGGTATGTGTACCTGCTTTTTAATTGACCAAGCTTCCACTTTCCTGAAATACATCTATTTGTTATGTGCCACTCTAATTGATTTCCTCTTCCTTTTACTCCCTTGTCAATTATAACTGTACCTACAATTAGTTCGCTGTCTTTTAATAATACAAATTTGAGTTTGAATTGTTGTTTTTTCACTTATCAGAAGGAGGTACTTCATGAATTTGTTTGATGTCTTGTGTTCTCCAATTTGTTCCTCATTTATTACTGTCTCTAAATTTTTAATAATGATTTATTTCATCTTCTTTCAGAGTTTTCTATAGTTATATCTTCAACTTGACCAAATTAGTCTGTTTCTCAACTTGAACAAATTAATGCATGAATTTTGTAAACACTGCCATTTTCTTTTGCAATATCTTTGAAAGAACTCCTGTTATGTACTAGTTCACAGAGTGGGGATGAGGAAGATGAGCATCCAGTCTTTTCTGAGAGAACTACTCACTCCAGTTTAGCTGAAGCTTGTAAATTTGTTTGCAATGATGCAAAGTTTGTAAATGAGAGGGCTCGCAATGACATTATTCTGCTTTCTCGGTAATTTTCCATAAACTGCTTTTTGTCCCCCTAGAAGAGATTGCAAATTGATCATAAATCCACCTTTCTTGGTCTTTATTGTTTAGTTTCAAGAACTAATCTTGCATTGTCAAATTACAATTAGTTTTAGGAATCTTAAAAGTACTTAGGACCTGTGTGCAAAATTTGTAACACCATGTTTCTGGCTTTTTTCTGTAGATTATGCATTATAAAGTCAGGTTGAGCATGGTTTACAAGAGAAAAAAGATGTAAACATGCAGTTGCAACTTGCATGTGGTAGTTTTTGTTAATTTATCAAGATAGTCATCTAATTCGTGGTTTTAAATAAATTGAAATGTTCATACATATAGATCACTGCTCATGTTTTGCCACTACTTGTCAGTGGCATAATGAGGTTGGATGCCCGTGCACGTCAAGACGTTGCTATTCTTGGGTCCGGGTTTCTTAAGCTTAATGGTAAAACTCTTTCACCTTTTTGTTCAGTGCAGAGCTTTTCTATAGCAGCTTTAAAAATTATATTTATTCTTGAATGCACTTACATGAATTTATTCTTTATTGAATTACAAAATGTAGAATGAATATGGTGGTTGGTTCCATTCTTTTGGTTGCCTAACATGCAGCCATCTTTCTCATTCTTTTGGTTGCCTAGAATGAATTTATTCTTTATTGAATTACAAAAACTGTAGAATGAATATGGTGTTTGGTTCCATTCTATTGATTTCCTTATCCTGACCTTCTGCTCTGTAGCTCGAGCACGAGAGGATACGGAGAAAATTGACCGTAATGTGAAGAAGAAAGCTGAGCGCCTTCATCATATTGCTATGGTTTGTGTTTTATTTGTTTTTTTTTGGGGGGTCAAAATTTTATTTATTTGTCTTGGAGGTGAAGACACTTTTTACCTGGCTTTCACATTAATATTTGATAACTAACCATCCTCCACAGATCTTAAAAGACAAAGCAGAGTCTAGATTGAAAACTGCCGCTGATAAGCATTGGAGTGACGGAGCCTTAGAGGTACATTAAAAAAGCAGAGACAAAAAAATAGTTCGGTTCTATCTGTTGTTTGTTGCAATGTAGTATGTTCTTAAAACATAGAAATTTTGAATAAAACTTTAAAGAAATCTAAATTATACAATAGTGCATCAATTAACCATGTGAACTTCGTAAAATAGTGTATTTACAATGAGTAGACAACATATACGGTGAAAACAGTGCTCTGCTTGATGTTGTCTTGATGAATCAGTTAAAACTGCACTAATGCACTAAAGTATACATTCTTGATGCTGTATTTTGATTCATTTAGGCTGATTTGCGCCGTGCTGACTTCCGTGCCAAACAACGTGCAATGGAAGATGCCCTAATGGCTTTGGAGGTGAACTTCATTTGCTTTGCGATACTCTTCAAGGATACTTGTTGGAGATCATCTTCCTAGTTAATCATGTCCAGCTATAGTTTTCCATGGTCTCTGATCCTTTTTCATATTGTTTTGCAGTTTGTCAAAAATATTCATGAACGGATGGTGAGCAAAATGTACAATTTGTAAGTTTCTTTTGTGATTGTTAACTTCCTTATTCATTTGATCTTTGATCTCCTCTATTAGTTGTGTATCTACCTTTGAAACATAATATCTGACATGCTCATATCCAGTCCTCTGCATAGCGAAAATGGTATTGTATCAGAAAATGACATGCTGGGGCGTATAATGCTTGAAAAGAATGGCAAAAGTCTTGATTTCCCTTTTGGTGAAGTATCTACTGATCGCATTACTGCAATTCAGGTCCCTATTTCCTGGCTATCTCGAGTTCTCTTTCTTCTCACTTTCTCGCGATTCAGGACATTGATAATCATATAAATGGTGTACAGGAAGCTTACTGGAGTATGGCATCTGCTCTCTCTGAAGCTGATGGAATTGACTATACTGATCCTGAAGAGGTTCATATCTCTATGTATTTACGTTCCTAATCTGGTCGAGCAATTAATGTTAGTTTGGTTGTGGGGTCCTTCTTTTAACTTATCTTTTGTATCTGGAGCAGCTTGAGCTGTTAATTGCAACTCTTATTGATCTCGACGCAATGGATGGTAAAAGTAGTGTATCGTTATTGGCAGAGTGTTCAAATTCTCCTGATGTCAATACCAGGTAAGTGATGCAAGCATTAGTTCTGTATCTTATAGTCCCCCTAGACAATGTTGGTCCCCTCTTAAGCTATGAGTTTGGTCTTTATGGTTCTGAAACAAAGATGTCAAAGTACAAAGCCAAATGTAATATGCTTTAATCTTCCAACCAATGAGCATGTACAAGGCTCATGAAACCTCTTGTATCATAGAAGAAGAGGGTAAAAAGAAACCTCTCAAATTCTAAAGATTTAGTGACATAGGCCATTGACAAGGAACCCTGTATGAATTATGAATTTTAAATCCCTCATTGCTCTTTACTCTAACATTACTTATACTGTATATCATCCACTCTTCCCTGTTTGTTTTTTGTTGTATAGGAAAGCCTTAGCCAATGCCTTGGCTGCAGCCCCATCGATGTGGACTCTTGGAAATGCAGGAATGGGAGCACTACAGGTTACTTGGTCATTACATAATGGTAATCATCATTCTTTGCCATAATGATGCCAGAAACTTACGCCTATCATTTTCCTTGCAGAGACTCGTGGAGGATAGCAATCCGGCAATTGCTGCCGCTGCCTCTAAAGCAATCTTTGAACTTAAGAGACAATGGGAGATAGAGGAAGGAGATAGCTGGAGGTTTACGATGAACCAAAACCCCATTGAAGAATGGGAAACCCAAGAAGCTGATGACAATGAAGATACAGATTGACGTATTAAGACAACTGTAGTCTAGGTATTCACATGGAGGGTTAAAATTAGTTGTAGGATATAGACCCTCACTAATTACCATAAAGTGATCAAAATTCTGTAAATAAAAGGCTAGATTTTTTGTTATTATTGAAATATATGTCAAATCATTTGCAAAAACCATGCTTTGATAATCTACGGGATTCAAACTTGGGACATGGTGATTAGTTACAAATCCTATAATGTTATCGAGTCATATTCGAATCGCTTCGTTTTGGTTTGTGTCAAATGCTAGTCAAGTTCAATAACTGATTTGATTAACTACGGCAGATGACTGGTTTGCAAATGTTTGAACCATGATAAAAGGAAAATTTGTTTCAATCATTTTATTGGTGCCAGTTAGTTTGGTTATGGGTTAAAATTCCGTTTTTACAACATGCTACAAAATTGAACCATATCTGTTCTAGAAACTAAATTACAAGAAGCGACATCAGGGTCCACTTAATATTGGTGAGTTGCACATGAATTGCACCTCGACAGATTTTAATTCAAGAGACTAGACGACCCCATAACATCATTTTAGTCCCTCCCAACTTTAGTCTGTCCTCTGTCTAAGTTCACACCATTATCCAATGTTTGCCTTTGTGATTGGAATTTGCATGAGCAATTTAAAAGCATGTGGGGCTACTATTTTTTTAATTCTTGTTAAACACTATTCTTTTTTATGTTTTTTGTTTTTTTTATTTTTTGGTTGTCAAAGTTAGGAAGAGAGAGGTTGGTTTTCTCACACATACACTACTAAGATGTTATGGGGTTCGAATCTAAGACCAATGGTTTGGAAGTCGATGCTATTTTTCATTGGGCTAGACCCCGCTGGCCTTTATTAGGGGTGTTTGGTAACTCTGACTTTTTCTTTTTGACTTTTAAAAAAAAAGTATTTATGGGCTTTGTTTTGTTTTTGTAATAGTACCCTTAAATATTTCAAAAAAGCATTGGTTTGGTATGCTTTAGTTAGAATCTTTGATTATATTTCTTAGGTGCCTCAAGACCCATGAGTGAGCTTTTCAAAAGTTAAAGGAGCATAGAGGCCCGCCAGGGAGCAAAAGCAGGGAGAGAGACCATAACCCACAAACATTATTAACCAACTTTATTCATACAAAGGCTCTTCAATCACTGTCACAATCCCCAATTTGATCCACTCCCTCCCCTTTTTTTCCACTAACCTTTTTCTTTCTTCATAGCTTTTCCATCATGCCTGCCACTGTTGACAACCCATGTTTCATCATTCCCTGCCTGTCACTTTAATTTCAATATAAGAATCCCAAGTAGCATATAGTTTATATTAGTGGTATATCTAAGTATCAATTAACAAGTTGAAAACTAAGAAAACTATTAAAGAATAATTTGAATTTAGTGATCATCACTTGAAACTTGAAAGCTTAAATTGGAGGTGTAGGGGGGTCTGATTATGAGTATTAGATATAGCATGTACTTCCTTATACAGCGGTAATACAGTTTTAACAAACATTCGGAACCAATTACCTCTTTGTTTAGTGGTATTTCTCTTATTAAAGTTGGAAGAGGTTTCAAGTCGAATTCAGTTCACCAATTAATTAAAAAAAAGTTAAAAAAGGTCTTTAACCAATGTTACCACGTTCTTCCCAAGACAATATTTGGCATGTACATTATAATATACTACTGTTAAAACAATGTACAACAAACTGGGAAGCATCTCTGCTTCTCTTGCAACAGCTAAGTCTTGTTCTGTCTAAACTTGAAAAGCATTCCTCTCTCTCTCTCTCTCTCTCTCTCTCTCTCTATCTCTCTCTCTTTACATCCATGGCTCCCAACAAGTTTGCAACCAGGTTGCATAGAAGCGTTCCCAAGTTCATTGTAATTCTAGTGTATGCTGTCCTTGAATGGACTTTGATAACGCTCCTCCTCCTCAACTCTTTGTTCAGTTACTTGATCACAAAATTTTCCAAGTACTTTGGCCTCAAACCACCTTGCCCATTGTGTACTTGTAGAATTGAGCACATCTTGGAACGAGGCAAGAGCTCAAAGTCTTACGCAGATGATGTATGTGAGAGTCATGCCACTGAGATATCATACATGTGCTACTGTTTGAATCATAAAAAACTGGCCAAATCACATAATATGTGTGGCAACTGCTTGGCTTCTCAACCAAATTTTAGAGGAAATTCTACTGGAATGCCAACAAGTATGGCTTTTGTTTCGTGGTTGAGTGAGAACAAGCTTGAAAAAGAAGAGAAATTACCTTGTGTATGTTCTTGCTGCAGTGAGAGCTTGAACAGCAAGCTCTACTCTCCTTCTTCGCCGTTTGAGCCATCTTGGGGTTCCTTGGAGTATGCCAAGAAAGGAAATTCAACTATAGAATACCAAGGCACAATCAAACCTGATAGCCTGTCAACCCACAGTGACAATGGCTATGAGATGGAAACAACTAATGAAGAACATGAGGATGATAGAGTGGCAGATGAACATCAATTCTCATCTGATGTTTGTAGTTCTAGCTTCAGAGGCAATGCAGAGGAAGATTGTCCAAGGTCTAGATCGACGTTTCTATGTCATGAAACGGACACGAATGCAAATAACAAAGCAGGTTCTCGTGACATTATACAGTCAGATTTTAACAGCATGAAGCTTGTCCATCAATCCTCTGATGCTAGTGCTACTACCATCCAGTGTTGCTTTGGAGAAGATTACTCTCTTGAAATTATACCCCTGCCTTCCGAAAATGGTATGGTCTGTGCTCTCAATCATCGGTTGATTCCCATTGAGTTGATTGATTTTTCAACAAGAATAGACCAAGGAATCCGCAATGCAAAAGAGGAAGATGTGAGAGAGCATGATCATCAAGAAGGACGTTTTGATTCTGAGCCAAGTATTGGATCGCGACATCAATTCTCGGGAGAAGCAGCATTGTTCATGATAAACAAGAGTTCACTGAAGACAAGTAATGGGGACCTTGAAAGCCTGGAGAAGGCCAGGGGTTTTAGTGATAATTCTTCTGTTGTAGATGCAGAAGAGGGAAAACAAGATTTGGTTGGCATGCCATCTGATCAAGTTGTCACTGCTCCAGGAGGTCAAAAACTATTTGTTCACATTGAAGAGCCGGATAAGAAGGAACCAAATGATCCACCAGGTACAGAGAAATTGAATTATTCATGACATTTATTCACTGCAATCTATTTCTCTTCCCGGACCATGATGGCCTATTCTAACTATGTTTCTTAATGAAAGCAGCATCTGAAGAAGAAAGTACTTTTGTTGATCACGTTCTATCAAGAAGTTTGGCAAATATGGAAGTGTCTGACCATGCAACTGATCAGCCTCAAGCTCGAGAAGGTTCTTCATCGCCATGCTTCGAAATTCCCAATGTACCTGACACATTCTTGGCTGAGAATGATAATGGTAAATCTCAAGTTCATTCTTACCTCTACCTACAGACAAAAATCCATTGGAGGGAACACATAGTACTGTAAGTGGTGTAATTATCAAGAGCTGGCTTTTAAAATATATTTTGTTTTGACAGGTATATGGCATGAAAGAGCTACATTGCAAGAGGAAACAAGTATGCTTGAAAAGGCTCAAGAAGAAATAAATCATTCATGCATGTGTTCAGAGCCTAATGAACCAGAGGAAGAGAATTTTCCTGCCACACCAACTTCTGTAAACAGTCTTGGTTACTTGCACAAGAAACTAGATGAAAAAAAGGAATCAGCAGTAGAAGAGTATTTAGATGGAAGTGTGGTAAGTGAGATGGAAGCTGGGGATCCTGTTGCAACCATTGGACGGCTCAAAGCAGCACTGACAGCTGAACGTAAAGCTTTAAGTTCTTTATATGCAGAACTAGAGGAAGAGAGGAGTGCGTCTGCAATTGCTGCCAACCAGACTATGGCTATGATAACAAGGCTTCAGGAAGAGAAGGCAGCAATGCAAATGGAGGCATTGCAATACCAGAGGATGATGGAAGAACAATCTGAGTATGATCAGGATGCCTTACAACTTTTGAATGAGTTGATGAACAAAAAGGAGAAGGAAAAGCAAGAACTAGAGAAAGAAGTGGAAGTTTATCAAAAGAAAGTCCTAGATTATGAGGAAAAAGAGAAGATGAGGACTGTGAGCAGAATTAAATATGGAAGTGTAAGAAGTAGAAACTCTTCTGCTTCTTGCAGCCATTCATGGGATAGTGATGCGCTATCGATTGATCTTAATTCTCAAGCAAGGGATGAAGATAGTGGCTTCGGTGGCCAACAAGAAAGCAGTAACCACAATACTACAGATGATGCAGCTCTAAGTTTGGAAGAAATAGCTTTGGATTGTGTTAAAAATATGAGTGTTCTTGATGAATCACTAGCAGGCTTTGAGGAAGAGAGGCTGTCCATTCTTGATCAGCTCAAAGCATTGGAGGAGAAGCTAATCACATTGGGTGAAAATGAGGAATTCTCCGAGGATGTTAAATCAATTGAGCATTCCTCAACGTGTAGTGTCAAAGACTTTGAAGAGAATCATGATTTTAGTAGTCCAGAAGAAAATGGGATATCGAATGGATTTTCTAAGGATCAACACCATCCTGAGAGACAAACGTTGGGTTCCATGGCAAAGAGGCTTCTTCCACTTTTGGATGCAACTGACAATGAAACTGAGGAAGGGTTGATGCATGAAGAACAAGCTGAATCTGAATCTACTGGAATGCAGAATTCATTTACCAGTTTTGAATTGCATGATAACAAAATAGCCATTGAAGAGGAGGTGGATCATGTTTATGAGAGGCTACAAGCTCTTGAAGCAGACAGGGAGTTTCTAAAGCATTGTATGGGCTCCATAAAGAAGGGAGACAAGGGAGTGGATCTTCTCCAAGAGATCCTGCAACATCTCAAGGATTTGAGGGTCGTTGAACTCCGCGTAAAGAACCTGAATGATCCTGAGGGTGAAGTTGCACTTGATTGATACAATGAGAAGCTAAGAGGTACAGATTCTGATTCCAACTTTGTACAGCAAAAATTAATTTGGAGAAAAATATTCACAAAGTTCACAACTCAATTTTACTATTTAGGAAGAACTAAAACAAGGTTGGAGGCACACATACCACTCTAACACATAAGACTGCTCTTCTCAAGCCAAAACCCTCCATAACATATAGCATATTCAAGTAGATCAATTCTAAACAGACAAAACTTTTGGTGTTTTGCACTTACAGTGGACCAACTAACAAATAAAATAACACAACCTAGTTAGAAAAATAAAATAAATTTAGTTAAATTTCTACATTCATTCTAATCTATAGGATTAGGATAAAAAAGCATGCATGTATTTTTGTCACTTCCAAAAACAAAAATGTGAAGGCTGGTTTGATAACCATTTCAATTTTAGTTTTTAGTTTTCATTTTTGGTGCTAGTGTATAGAGGAAAATGAGAGTGATAATGGGAGTGAGTATGAGATTGAGAGAGAGGATGAGAGGGGAGGATTGGAGCCGCCGCGGGGGGGTGGGGTTAGTAACAAAAGTGAAAACAATTTCAAATAGATTTCAGTTTTTAGTTTTAGTTTTCACTTTTGTTACTCCTCCCTCCCATCCTCCCCTCTCATCTTCCCTCTAAATCTCATCTCCACTCTTATTCTCACTTCCATTCTCCCTCTTGTTTCTCTATACTTTAGCACAAAAAATGAAAACTAAAAACTAAAATTGAAATGGTTATCCAACGGCCCTAAAATAATAAATCAGTTTGATGATTGCAGATTGCAGATTGCACACCTGGTGATCAGAATGTCTACAGCAACAGATATGTGAGTGATGAAGAATCCACATTTTGTTTAAATACTGTTGAACAAAAATTGTGGGATGAGGGGAAGATCTCTTAATGGAGGGGAGAGATTCCTAGTATTGTTTGTTCCACTTGGGTTTGGTATAAGAATAATGCCATGCCCAAAATTTTGCAGCAGCTCTTCATCACTGCAGTTACCTGGCACAGGTGAATGGTGAAGAGGAGCATACTATTCTGAGTCTGTTGGTTAGGCAATTACTTCTGATTTTCTCATGCTTCTTCTTAGCTCTTTTTTATTTTTGGGTGGGGGAAGAGGATGTGTAACTCTTAATCTGCCTGTCATATTATCATCAGCCTTTTCAACTCAAAGCAGGACGAGTCTTTGTAAACAACATATATGGTCCTATACTATAGTGTCTGTCATTGGTTTTGGCAGTTGTTTTAATTTCAACCATAAAAAAATTTGCATTACAAAGGAATCTTTCAAGCCAACAAGGTCTAGCTGAGTGAAAAAGAGCATTGACTTGCAGACCAGTGGTCTTAGGTTCGAACCGTCATGGCACCTTGGTAGTGTGTGTGAGAAATCCCCTCCCCTCATAATTTAGAATATCACTTCTATATATTTTTTTTAAATCTTTAATTACTTAGCTCGGTTTTGTTTCCAAGTCCTCCTATTGCCACCCAAAATGTATTTATTCACCCACCTTAGTTTTCAGCTTTATTAATTTTTAGGCTTAAATGTCAAAATAGTCCTTATGTTTTATTGTGTTGGCCAATTTAGACCCTATGTTTTTAATTTAGCCAATTTAGTCCTTGTATTTAGCACCGTTAGCCAATGTTGTCCAATTCATTAATTTGATGTTAAAAATTTTTAAAAACTAATATAATAATTTAATTGAATTTAAAAATATATAAATAAGCACTAAAAAATAAACATGAGATCTAAAAACAAAAATTAAAAACTAAAAATTTAAAAACAAGGCACCACCATCCAAGCCCAGCTACCTCCCCCTACTTGCCCATCCTAGCAACCACCACCACCATCAAAATGCTATCACACACAAAATTGTGGATTCTCAATTTTCCTTCTTTGAATGAATTGTCAATCTTGGTTTTCTGTGGGGAAGGTTTTGAGCTAGCTGTTGATGCCAATACAAAATATGGGTGATGCAATGAGGATTCTAATGCATAATTGGGTTCAGAAAGTCTTTGTTTATCTGGAATTGGAGCTGGTGATTGGGGCTTGGGTTGGCTTTGGAGAAGCTGTAGAAAGCTGAAGAAATTTTAGCTTACGAGCTGTGAAGGGATTGGTGAAGAGGATCTTTTTTGTCCTTTGCTATTTTTTAATGGAGTTTCAATATTTTTAAGTGAATTCTTTAAAAAATAAATAAATAAATAAAAGGGTTTTCGGTTTTTAAGAGACAAAAAAAAGGTTTATAATGTAAATTTAATGGATTGGACCACATTGGATAACTATTCTAAACACAGGGACTAAATTGACTAAATTGAAAACACATGAATTAAATTGGCCAACACGGTAAAACATAGGGACCATTTTGACATTTAAGCCTAATTTTTATGATTGAAAAAAAGAATGAAAAACTTCACATATCTCCATTAATTAAAGAACTCTCTCTCTCTCTCTCTCTCTCTCTCTCTCTCTCTCTCTCTCTCTCTCTCTCTCTCTATATATATATATATATATATATATTCTATTGAGGGACACCCTATAGGGCTCCCTATGAATTTTTTTTCAACGATCAAAACCATCTATTTTTCACATCTTCATTCAGAGATCATCCTTACAAAAAATCATGCAAATTGAAAATCATTAAGGCATCTAATTGAGACCAACAAAATCAATAAACACAGTACTTCAAGAAAGTACTTGAATTTCAATAATTTATTTGAGTGGTCAAATGATTCAAGTGATTTTTTGTAGAAATGATCTTTGAATGAATATATACAAAATTGATGTTTGGATTATCAAAATACAATGCGGAGTGAGCTCTATATATACAAAAAGTTTTTATTGAGGGACACCCTTGTAGGGCCTATTCCGCTTTGTATTTCGCTTATTTAAACCATCTATTTTGTATATATTCATTCAAAGATCATCTCCACAAAACAAAACAAAATAAAAATAAAAAAATTCATTTGAATCCGATATCATTTGACCACTCAATTAAATTATTGAAATTCAAGTATTTTCTTGAAGTACCGTGTTCATTGATTTTGTTGGTCTCAATTATATGCCTTAATGATTTTCAATTCGCATGATTTTTTGCAAGGATGATCTATGAATGAAGATGTGAAAAATAAATGGTTTGGATTATTGAAATTTTTTTTGTATATATATACACAGAGAGTTTCAGTTTATGGATATTTTAAATAAGCTTATTTGAGGGTACGGCCCACTCCGTTTAGTATTTCACTAATCCAAATCATCTATTTTATAGATAGTCATTCATTGATCATATCTACAAAAATCACTTGAATAAGATATCATTGACCAATCAATTAAATTATTAAAATTTTAATACTTTCTTGAAGAACCGTGTTCATTGATTTTGTAGGACACAATTAGATGTCAAAACGGTTTCCAATTTGTATAATTTTTTTTACAAGGATGATATATGCATGTAGACTTAAAATACAGATTATTCGGATTGTTGAAAATAAAATTGTAGTTTGCCCTAAAAGGTGTCCCTCAAATAAAATTATTTTGAGAAATCCCTTAATAAAATGGGACTATATATATATATATATATATATATATGAAATAGATGCAACCAACCAAGAGAAAAATATGACACATTATCAAGACTAGCCCCTTGGCACACATGTGAGTGTATGCCAATTGATTTTTTTTTTCCTTTAGAATTAAGAAAGAGAATCCAACTAAAAAAAATAAGAGAAGTTGTGTCGTATAAAAATAAGACCTATGTTCTTATTTAAAAAAATATATTAATATGAAAAATTGTTAATTTATTATATTATTCTTATTTAATTAAAATTTTCAATGCTATATATATATATATATATATATATATTTGTCTTTCCTAGATGTTAGGACTCTCGGAATAAATTCCTATTTCAAAGTCACATAACCAACCAAGAGAAAATAGATGCAGAAAACAACAATTAAGCCAAGATAAGACACTTTGAAGCATCTCGTGAAGTAGAGAAACTCTAGTCTCTTCTCTCTAAAGAAAAAAAAACACTCCTAAAGCCGTTTTTACTTTGAGGGGGGGAGGAAGCCATTGTTTTTCCTCCCCTCTCCTATCTTCATTTCCTCCCTTCTTCTCTTTTCCTATTTTCAGAGACAGAGGGTTTCCCCTATTTATCTTCGTTTTGTTATGATTTTCCTCCAACCATCACATGCTGTTGCATTTCAGTGTCAAATCTCCACTGCGTTTTGGCATCGAATCTCCACCATCATCCTTTTTGCGGTTTCTTTATGTTTGGAATAATTCACAGAGACTCTTTGGATTCTTTGTGTAGTTCTCACCTCTCCTTTTGTGAGAGTTTTTCACTTCTCCTTTGTGAGAGCTTTTCATCTCTCATTTGTGAGAGCTTTTCATCTCTCCTTTATGAGAGCTTTTCATCTCTCCTTTATGAGAGCTTTTCATCTCTCATTTGTGAGAGTTTTATTTGTATTGTTATGGTTTGGTTTTTTAAAGTTTTATCTCTTCTTGATTATTATGAGTTTGCAATCCTAGTTGGGATGCCTATACCAGAGTTTCTTTGATCTTGCATGATCGTTAGTGGAGGCGCACCAGATTGTCTTAATTTTGATGTTAGATCGCATCATTATTGTAATGACCCTTTTGTGGCTAGTTTGTATTGATCATTTGTGATTAGTGGCCTTTTTGGTAGAATTATGAATGCAATCCTAAAATTTCTCAACAATAACAAAAGTCAAGACAAGAATTTAACAAGGCCCATCTTAAATTGGGGTCCACAGGTGACAAATCCACTAATAAAGTAGCAAAAGTAAATCGAAGAAGAAATCACATCTATAATAAATAAAAACTTTAATGTGATTTCACTACTTTCAATTCCTTAGAATAGAGAATTCCTAATACACCCAAGAGCTTACAACAACTCAAGCTTTCTAAATTTCTCTCTTAATCGGTCATCACCCTATAATACACGAAACACTTAAGTCCCAATTCACGGAAAAAATTTGATGTGAAATAATTTCCCACATCTTTTCCCAAGGGATAGAAAATGGAATATTCATTTCCCATATTTGGTAATACTGGAAAAGTAACCAAGAAATACCACTTTATGGTACACCTCCACTTAAAGCCACGCAAGACCAATTTAAAGCCACACAAAGCCATAAACAGTCGGGCTTAATCACCTCATATATTTAATAACCAAGTACAACACCCATAACGCAACTACAAACCCAAATTCTCCCTAAGAGAAACCACAACCACACATCAAACTCGATAGAGTTGATGCACTTATTGGACCAAAACAAAAACTAAAAACCAACAACAACAACCTTAACCCATGACTATGGCTTGAAAAAAAGTAGACTCGAAAAGAAGACCATAAATCCGCTGTCTTCGGTGCCATCGATGTTGTCGCTACTGCCGTTGTCACAGCCAAACTAAGTATCCACAACAAAAACACACACACAAAAAACCCCAATAAACATGAGATTCAAGTTATGTTTGTAAGTTTCCAAATCTGATTTCGGCGATAGTATCAAAATTTAAGACTTTGGTTTCATCCTTGCACAGTTTGAGAAAAAGTCAAAGTAAATCTTTTTTTTTATTTTAATTTTATTTTATTTACGAAAAGGTGTTTCATTAAGAGCATTTCCACCCATTTGCCATGGCAAAAGGCAACGGTTGTTACTATTCACATAAATAGTGCATGCCATAGCAATTTTTTGTTGGTTTTCCACTCATTGCCATGGCAACCCAAGGGCAACCACTATTCACATGAGATATGAGGATAGGAATTTGTATAGAGTTTTGGTATGAGAAGTGAAGAATATGATTAGGTATTTATAAATTAAAAAATTCTAAAAATTCTGGTTTTTTTTTAGTAAATTTAGGTTTTAGCAAAAAAAAAATTTTGCTTTTGGAAAAAGCCAAAACTTTTTCAAAAAAGACAGAAAAACCTCTCAACTTTCAAATCAAAGACATGCAAATGTAAAGGATTCCTTAGGAAATCCAAAAATAAATAAGGGTAATTTTGTCCATTTTGGCTTCTTTTACAAATTTTCTCTCTTCTTTGTGTTTTTCCAAAGTCTCCTTTTTTTTTCAATTTTTTTGTTATTTAAACTGGCTGTCGACATCAGTATTAAGTCATCTTACCCAAGCAGCAGCCCAGACAAGTCTTGCCTTGGGCCTTGCCCGGATTGGTGGAGCCCAGGGCTTGCCCTGGCAAGCCTTGGCAGCTAGAAATGAAATTGGGAGCCTAGGGGGCCTCTTGCCTAGACTAGCCCCTCCCGCTGGAGTTGCTCTAAAAGGAGCCACGAACAGAATCTATAAACTAAACCAGCACACACTTAGCCAAAGCAAGCAAGTGGAGAGGCTAACTTTGTACAAAGTAAAGATAAGAACATTAGTTTGGTGGTCTAGGAAGGCCATCTGCTTCCAACACTCCCTGAACAGACGGTGGTGGCCTTTCAGCCCAACAAATTTGCGCCACCACTCTGATGCCAATACTAGCCGCTGCGTGAGCCGCTTTGTTCATACTTCGAGGAATCCAACCCTATTTGACACTTTGGAGACTGTTGGCAAGCCTTCTAATTTCCAGAATAATGGGAAGGATAGTTGTTGATACTTTTTTTCTTCTTTTTTTTGGGTCAGAATAGTTGTTTTTTTTTAATAGTCAGAATAGTTGTTGATACTTCAAAGCAGATCATGTGTTTTTGAACACATGATATGATAGTTGTTGTATATTTATTACATTCATTATATCAACTGTAATTTCATACATTTAATTGTTATTTAATACGATGAATTATGTGGTCTTTCTTCTTATTGACAATTGTATATGTGATCAATTTGGTATATAAATTCTAAAGAGTGACCTAACTTCGAAGAATTACTAGAATGCAAATAGTCAACTAGCCTAACGTTTTTTTGATAGTGAGTTCAGGTATAGTACATAGAATATGAGGTTTGTAAATTGAGCTCACTCCTAAATATCCTAATATGAGGTCTAAATAAAATTGAAGTATATTAATAACAAGCCTTGAAAGAAAATTCTGGTTAAAAAGGGGTAATTAAAGTTAAATGGGCTTGTGGTCCGGGCTTGGGCCAAGCATGGTTTGTTTTAATGTGGACTTGAGTTTGGATCAAGTTGAGCTCAATAATTTTTGTAAATGAGTTGATACGACAATACACAATTAATTAAATGGGCCGTCACGGCACGAATCAAATTACTTAATGGTATGATTTTAAACGAGTCGTGCCAACTCATCATGACCCTTTCAATACCTTTACACTTGAGCTACAACCTATTTTCCTTTATACATCCTATTTAGGGTAGCGATTTTCAAAATTGTGTTATTGAAGAAATAAATAACAGAGAGCAAACAAAACACCACCAAAAAAAAAAAAAAAAAAAAAAAAAAAAAAAAAAAAAAAAAAACCAAAAACCAAAAGTCTACTTAGAAAGAGCCCGTGAAAGCGCCCAAAAAATGGGCAAGAATCAAATGAGTAAATCCCACATTGCTCTGGGAGGGAAAGATATAGGCACTTAACTCCGTAGCAATAGTTTTTTTGGGCTAAATAGCACAAGCTTGAGCTCGTGAACAAAAGCGGGAGGGCCCAGGTTCAAAACGAACAATATCTTGCTAGTGAAGCTGGGTTGTGACAGAATGATATTAGAGTTGGATCCCGACTGATGGTACCTTGACATTATGTGTGAGAAAACACCACCTCTCCCCCAATATTGCTTGTATAAAAAAGATTTACTAAAAATAAGAATTTTTATTTTTATTATTATTATTTTGGTAGGAAGAATATTGGTATATAAGAAAAAAAGATTTAACAAAAATAATTGTATTTAGAAGCTTCCAAGTTCCAACCAGTCGTTCCATCACCTGCCACGTCAACGATCCGTGTGATCCCCCATGACAGACTCTCTCAACCGTTCCATCCTCCACTCCATAACTCCCAGCCGTCCATTCAAGAACCAAAATGGAAAAAATTATTTTATTCTTTACTTTATCCTTTTGGCTTAAATCTCGCTCTCAAATCCTTACAAGTTGCAAATTTCTGCCGAAATCTCCAACAGTTTAGAGTTTTACCATCTGAAATTTGAACAGAGGGTTTGCTGCTGCTGCTGTAGCTGAGAGTGTGGTGTGTGTGCTTACTTTGTGGGGTACTCTTTACACTCTGAGGCCTTCAAATTCAAACAGATTTTATTCTCTTTCTCTGCAACAATTTTAATGGCCACTGAAGAGGTTAATAAACCTCTATCACTCCCTCCTTACCCTGAGGTACATCTTCTCTCTCCTGCCCAAATCTCAAACTAAAATTAATTTTTTTCTCTTCACTTTGTTTTTTTTTTTTTTTTTTTTTGTTCTTTTTTTCATTATTTCTCACATTTCTAACAAATATTGGGTCTTTTTTTTCCTGCTGAATTTCTTAATATTTCATGACCTTGGATTTGAGTTTACATTTTTGGATTTTGTGTTATGAAAAAGAAGAAGACTAAGATGGAAAAAAAATAACAAAAAAAAAAATAAAAAAAAAAAGCTTGGTTCCATTTAATTTTCAAACTCCTCATCAGAAATGAACTTTTACTGATCTGAATACCTCTACCTGTTGTCCTGGTTTTTATTTATTTATTTGGGTAAATTATTGAGGAAAAATAAAAATATTGGAAATTCCTGAAAAAAGTTACCCATTTATTTCATCTAAATTCTGATTACTGTTTTAGGATTTTCCTAAAATTTCACATTGTTTCATAGATTTGGGTTCTGCTACTTTGTTCAATAATTTGATATACCAGGACCCAAAAAAAAATTCAATTTTGTTTTTTTTTTTTTTTTTTTTTTTTTTTTTTTTCTTTGCCATTGAACTGCATTATGCTGACTGAAAAGACTAATTTCTTTGGCATTAAGTTCATTCCAAATAACAATTTTCTCAATACAAAGAAAAGGGATTTTTGGTTTTGTTTTTGTTGTAAAATGTTTCAGTTGTGGTATTTCAGATGATTCTGAAGGCCATTGAAGCATTGAATGAAAAGAATGGCTCGAACAAATCCTCAATATCAAAGTTCATTGAATCAACATATGGGGATTTGCCAGCCGGCCACAATTCACTTCTCTCTCACCACCTGAACAAAATGAAAGATAGTGGGGAGCTGGTATTCTGGAAAAACAACTACACCAAGCCGGATCCTAATGCACCCCCGAGGCGGGGGCGTGGAAGGCCACCAAAACCCAAGGATTCACTGCCACCAGACGCGGTGTTGGGCCCAACAAGGCCTAGGGGCCGCCCGCCTAAGGACCCCAATGCGCCCCCAAAGCCTCCCAAGGTTAAGGTGTCTTCAGGGAGTGGGAAGCCAAGAGGGCGGCCAAGGAAGATGGCTAAGCCTACCGGAGGCTTAAGTGGCTCGGCCACGGTGACAGATACAATGCCCGGGAGGCCAAGGGGTAGGCCTCCAAAAGTGAAGGATTCGTTGAGTGCTGAAGTTAGTGTTGAGCAATAGATTTTTATTACCACTTTTAGTGTCTCTCCCCCTGTGTTTTGTAGAATTGGATGTTGTGTTGTTAGTTTAGCTGTGTCATGTCTTAACCGCTAGCTTGTAAAATGTAATGCAGTTGCTTGCGGCTCTGTTGGTTTTTCTAGTTTTTAGAGGGGATATGACATGACTGCTACTAATTATATGATTGGGATTTCATTTCATTGTTGTTGTGATCTTATAATTCTTGTGCCAAAATTTTGGCTTTTTTTTTTGGGGGGAGTCATAATTTTATGTTGCTTGGCTGTGCTTTCTGAAGGCTAATTTGGGTTATTCAATGTTTATTTGAAAGCTGGGTATTTTTATTAGGATGTTTAATGATTATGTTGGCAATGAGTAGTTTTAATATAGTTGAGTTCGGTGTCGTTTGAAAGATGGTTCAATTCAGTATCTTTTACCAAACAGAGCATCTTTTTCTTTTTCTTTTTTATACAAGTGGTATTGTGGGGAAGGGGGAATCGAAGTTAGAATCACAGTACAAAAATAAATACTTTTAACTACTTGAACGACAAGTCCTTACACAAAATATAACTCGTAAAATACGTGTTTTCTTTTACAAGGCCGTTACTTTGTGCAAAGTGGTTGCTCTGTCTTTAATATTTATGGTGCCTTAGTCTTTATCTGTTGGTGTGTCTCTTTCTTGAAGGCCCTTTTGTCCTATGGTGACTTCATGTGGGGGCTTAAAGGTGGACCGTGGAACCCTCCATATTTTGCGTTGAATGTGGTGTATAATTGATGAAGGATTTTTGTTCAAATTGTTCTGCTGTGGGGTTCAAATTCAGTTGGAAATAAATATATTTAAGGTTTCATAATGGATATCCTACTTTCAACGTTCATAACTCCCAAGGACCATTGGGTATTGGTTGTCCATTGTGATTGCTCCATTGCTGGTACCCCAGAACTCAGCCATTCAGCCACTTGGATTGAGATGTAAACTGAATATTCCTTCAACCAAAAATCTACCAAAAGTTTGATTTATTTATGAAATTATGGGTGCCTTGTATAAATTAATGATCCGATGTCCTAAGAAAATGCTAAAAGAACACAATCGTGAAGGTAAAGTAATAAAACATCCATCTCCCTTGGTAAACCTTTGTTTAACTCTGATTACCCAAAACGCAATAAAAGCAAAAGTTAAGTGCGACAGAAAATTGAACTATAAACATGAGGATAGCCTCAAATTTTCTACACATCACTACTCTATTGCATTTACATTTCATCAAATTCACCATGACTAGTGCCAGAATGCACTTACAACGTCAAAAACACATGGAAGTTCGTTCTTCATTCCGAGCTCAGCCCATGTCCTTAAATGACAAGCAGCATCATCATTTTAATTCAATCAAGAAGATTGTTTATACGGAAATACTACAGTTCTTCCACTTGCACCGTGAATCCACAATGACACCTCCTTGTCACCACCAAGTTGTCCTCATCAAAACTCTGGTTTTCTGTCAAGAATACATGCTCATGGTTTTCCGGCATGGCAGCTGATGGACCAGCCGGCCTATTTTCATGCACATCTTGCTGGCATGCAAGAGATTGCTCATCATTTGGACTACCATCAACCTGTACATCTAACTTACTGTTCACACTTTTGGTGCTAACTGATGCTACAGATGAGGAGGAATCCCCATAGAGGTTTTCTAACCTTTGCCGAGTTACAATGGAAGAGAGAAGCTGATACCACCGTGAAATAGCCTGCATTTCATTTCTTTTCTTTTCTACAGCCTCTCTTCTTTCCTCTTCCTCTGCATATGCCTAAAGAAAAAGTGGCCCAAAAACTTGGTCAAGATCTCTTGGTGAAATGTGCTGGCAATTTAATCAAGAACGGACAATTGGAAAATTCACAAACTTTGATGGACAAATAGCAATTCATCTTCAGAGTTAACAAAATAAAACACCTTCCCATTGGGAAGATTTGAGATACAATTCAGGAGCTTTGAATAATGAAAGGCACCAAATAAAACTGAATCACAAGAAAAATAAAAATTTATCAAGGTAGCTATGTAGTTTACCTCCACTATTGCATCCCTGAACTCAGCACATACTACTATACCATCAAAGACAGGATATGATTGACCATTTTTGAATTCAAAACCAACCATGGCTGGAGCATAATCAATTTCCAGCCTCTTGGCAACATAAAACACCCTTGGCAACCTCAAGTGCACAGTCCCTGGCGGAAGGCACTTCTCAGACCATACTTCCACATTACCGTGATCATTCTATGAATCAAAAATGGAATTTGTCAGTAACAAGAAGCTCCATTTTGAACTGAAGAACAACCAAACTGGCTATTACTGAAGTAGCTACTACTATTATTCATTCTCGAGCAAATGTTTAAAAAAGAGGGGGAGAGAGAGAGAGAGAGACATAGATTAAATAACAGCATTTTTAACCTCAGTAGAATGCTGAAAATATAACCTGTGCATAAATACAATTTTTTCAAATGGAAGGAAAAGCGCAGTACTAGCTTGCAGAGTGGGAAAAAAAATTGAAAATAGAAACAGAAGAAGAAAATGACACTTTATTCATAACTCATCTACACTTCCGATATGAATGAACATCCACGGAAACTTTTGAAGCAATTCACCTTTGGCACTATCCCATTAACAGCATGAGGCAGATCCAAGGGTTCAAGTTGCCACTTGCCATAAAGTTCGAGAGTTCGTTTTGAATTACCCCCAACATAATTATCAGATTCAGGGTCCTGTACTTTGTGGACTTTTGAAGAACGTTTCAACTCCTGAAGAAACGAAATGGGAGGGGAGGGAGCAAATATGTAAACAACAATGAACAGCAATAAATCGAATAGAGTTAATGCATCAAGAAGTGCTCCAAATACTATCAACCAAACCAGACCTTCACAGGATGCTCATTGATTTTAACTTGCAGCCCCTCCCGTAGCCATCTTTCTCTTGTCTTTAATGTTTGCACACATGTCCTAGGGTAAACTGGATGACCTGAACAAAAACCCACAATGGGGCCCTTCGGATGAAGTACCTGATCCTTGCTAAGCCATTTTTCAATAGCATATAGTTGATGGTTTTTATAGGCCTGTGTATGGAAGTTCAAATGATCAAGCAATGAAAAAACATGCAACTACGCAACTTACATCTTGTAATATAACAATATCAATTCACTATACCTGCTGATTAGTTGGAAGAGGCTCAGTTAATGCCTTAGTTTCCAACTCCATATCCTCGAGAGAGTTTCTGGTAGCAATCACCGCTCTGTCAGAGATGTTTAAGGATTTAGCTTGTTCATGTCCCGATGAGGATCCTGTGTGTTCTTTCTCCAAATGGACACTGCCACTTGTTGCTGTCACCTCGAAATCTCTCAATGGTGCCAATATCGCATCCCACCATATTGAATTGACTCGTTGGGATGCTATCTGATACCACTTCAGACAGTACCTGCAGGGTGACCACGTTGGTATTGAGGACGATTGAAAGTAGTAAGAACAATAACAGCAACAGCAACAATAACAATAATAATAACGACACCAACAATAGCAACGATTGGTGAGCATTTACTAATGACCTACACTATTATAAACTTCAGTCACACACAGCTTCAACCCCGATTATCGCCACGACTGGTGGGCATTTGTAATACTAATGATCTACACTATTTAACAAATAAAGGGCCTCCTACAGGATATGTTTTTTATCGGAAAAAATGTGGTTAAAAATCCAAATGGAACTAGGATCAAAATATAATTATTTTAGAAATTGTGAATTAAACAGTTGGCTGGAAATGTGACAGACCTGACTGGGATTCCAGTCAGTCAACCCCATTTCAAACTCTACAAAACCACGTTCAAAACTCCAGATAAAATGCACGAAAACGGGAGCATGAACAGCACAGGTTGAATCAAAACTAATGCACGTAAAGCATACTAAATTACATAATAGTAAGCACTGCTAAACAAGCTTTAGAACTGGAAAATAACATGATTCAGCATACATAACAAAGAAAAGAGCAACTTTAGGCAGTTCGGCCTGTTGCTTACATCCACCCTTAGTTTCCTGGTACTGCATAAATCCATTAAAATTTAAATAGGGATTATGGTAACCCGTAAAACCTTACACATTACAAATATACAGAAATTTCAACTGAAATCTTTGGGACTTCACAGCAGAAATTCACAGCGCAATCAACCAAACACTATGAACAATCTAAGCACTTCTCTAAGTGAGTCAAGTGGTGATTGTCACTGGAGAAGATTTACAAACAAAGTCACGGCGGTGATGTTGCACAATGGTAGAGAAAACATTAGAGAACTGTTCTAGGTCTTCCTCTCTGTGGAGCGAACGCAACCAAGGGGAGAAGGAAAAGAGTTTCAATCTCTGAGGAATTCTCTCTCAAATCTCGCAGGAATGAAGTTAAAAGCAGATGATCAACTGAACCGTTTAATAAAACTGCCAGCTCCAACACAAAAAGACAAGACCGTTGTTTGGAATTCATTTAAAAAAGGCACAATACACTCTGCAAGATGTGCACAAAATCCCATAGGGTGTGGCCGACTCCACAGAGAGAGTCAACTGGAGTTCAAGAGTTAAAATGGTTTAATCTGTGACTACACGAGCATAAGAAAGTATTCAAATCAATGAATAGATCTTCAAACCTTGAGGCAATCCAACACATCTCGAAGCTTCTTGATGTAACCCTGAGGAATTTCCCTCTAACAAACAATAAGAACAGTCTGTACTGCTTGTAGATTTACTTTAAATGGGTTGAATTGACAATTGATCAATCAATGAGGAAAGCATCAGATACCCATACATTGAAGAATGTTGCCCCCTCAGAATTTTCTCCCGTCTAATATGTTGTGTTGGTGTCTGAGCAGGCCATACACACACATACATTCAGGGAGAGAAGGAGACAGAGAGAGACATAGAGAAGAAGAAAGCCAGAAAAATAATACAACACGATGACCATTGGTTCTGGCGATTTATGATGTCAAATAGAAATCATGTTTAGTAAACAAAGACAAAAACAAATCAAGTACCCTCGGTCACCTTTTTCTCAGTGATACATCATAATACCCCAGGAGCCTTTTCTTTTTGCAACCATTACGGAGTGAATAGCATGGGTTCACATCCTATAGTGCGGATGTGCACAACCAGAGATGATCAGATGTTTAAAAGAAGAAAGGACGATTTTTTACATATGAACTCAAAATATCCATACCAGGCCTTTAATTTAGTCCATTTATGCATTCTGAATTGCATCAAGAAACTTGAAGCATGTCTAAGCACTACCATGGCATCTGGAATCGGTCCCAGCTCAGGAACAATGAATTTAGACAATATGCAACCCATGGTATGGACTCACACTTTTTGCAGCACGAAGCTGGTAGGAAGTTGATAGTGTGTAAAAAAGTACGCAACAATTAGATTAAAGTACCTGCATAGCATAATAGTAATGGTGAATATAGATAAAATCAAAGACAATGAAATAACCTGCGAGTCACATCTTTAGCCCCATTCCCAGCAAAAGCAACAGCATATCGCAAAGACGTTTTGCATGCTGCAGCTAGAGCTTCAACATTCTGTTCTCCATCAATAATTGCATTAATAGCATCAATATGCACCCACTTTCCAGTCAAGTTTTCCCCCTCACAGTATACTTCTGCCCAATACAAAGGAGAACCTACTTTTCTCGATCCAACTGCAGTAGAGATACTCTGGGACGAGTTTCGTGATTCTTCGCTAACAATTCTTTTCATTCTTTTTGAGTAAGAGAAGTTTTCATTACCGTTAAAGTAATTCACACCCGAACCCATTTCTCTATCTGCAGTTGGAACTGCTGTAGCAGAAAGTGCCATTTTCAACTGCATTTCAAACTCAAGATCCCCTCTCCTCTTTAATCCCTGTGATTTCTTATTAAGGACTGCTTCTGAGATATCATCATGTGCCCCACAAGCTAATGTATCTAGCATTTTATCATTCACCTCATAAGCATTACAAGGACCTTTGGGCTGAGTGTTGTTACTTGTTGGGTGGCAGTCCTTACTTCTGCATGAACCCATCTGAGAAGTTCCACAGACATTGTCTCTCTCATTACATGAAGGTGATTTACCAAGAGACACAGAGACATCCTGTTTTCTAGCCACCATTGGAGTTGAAGTACTGAATATTCCCCGACTTGATCTGTTTGCATCTTCACTAGAATATTCAGTCTTGTCAGCATCTGGTTTTAAGGAGGCAACATCCAAAATGGACACAAACCTGCCAGCAACCAACAGACAAGAGTGAAAAATATAGTATTGATACTTTGTATGAGCAAATCTAGTGCTATCAAGTCATTAACCAAAAATTTAAGATTTTTATACTTCTTAGATCATCAATATCCTCACTTCAAAATTCCAGTGTGCAAGAATACTCCTCTCTAAAGCTCAAATTATGCCTTCCTACAAAGTTTCTAGGAAATCAATAGCACTCTAAGTGATTGCTCCAGGCGATCTTCTATGTGACAAATCAGATATGAAAAGCAAAATTGAAATTTTCTATAACAATTATCAATGTTATAATGGAATGATGGGTACAAGGATATTCTGCTTCACTAAATATATCAGCTTCTTGAAATGTAAGTTATACTGACTTGACATTTTTAAAGAAGGTCATCCTCATTTCAAAAACCAACAGAACAGACAGCAATATTCTTAGAAATCTTAGGGGACTTTTTGTCGTCCAATTTTCAATGAGGAGAAGCTGAAGAAGCATGCAGAAGCTTTAAGGTGAAAGTCTTCAATAAGAATGATTTTTCTCTCTCTCTTTTTACTCCAGAAAATCACCACATTGAAATTTAGACAAAAGAAAATTATATTCAAAGCACTGGTTATCAGCAAGGACAATACAATATTCTCAGTTTTGTCATAACAGATATCATACCGGGTTGTCAGATTTAAAGCTCTAAAGAGTGCCACAGACAACGCAGCAATCTGCAACAAAAATGATATTCTTAGAGTAATACTTACAGAAAACAATGCAACCATTATAAAAAAAAATATCAGTCATAACTGTAGACTAACTTTTTTATCAGACTCCAATAGTTCATAGGTACCAGTCTACAAAAGATAATTGAATCCAAAGAAATTCAGTCAAATTTAAAAACCCTTGTGAAATGATATTAGAAAAACTGACCTCTTCTTGAGTCCCTTCATGGGTTTCAAGAGCAAAGTCAGAGCCGAATAAAATGATCTGCTCACACTTGTACTTCTAACACGGAAGTTATTTTGAAACTGCGAATTAGATGTGAACAAATCAAACAAGATAGAACAGTTGTATTCCATTAATCTACAAACAAAGTCAGGACATAATGCAGAAATAAAGTAAAATTAAAGCCATACCCAAAAGACTAGGGGACGCAAATCCTTTACAGTAGGTTTTGCAACCTTTGATATATGCAGCAAGTGTACTGGAAGAAGAGAAAGTAAAGTAGCCTGCCACATAGGTAGCTTTTAAGAATAGAAGACCGCAAACAAGGCCCAATTTTTATAATTAGTGTGATCACTGTTACGTTATGGTAAAATGAAAAACAATAATACAAGTAATAATGGACTTTTGAGATGCTCGGATTATCATGATGACAATGCCAACAATTATCATAATATACAAGAAACAATGACCTGCAGAAGAGCATCGTCACAAGCTACACATTTAATGTTAGTGGTATCTTTTATTTTCTTTGATAAATTCAACATGTAAGTTCATGTTGCAAATATTAAGATCACTATTTACCAAACCAACCTACCTGAATAAGAGCATCATCACAAGCTCTATCAATCAATCTTCCCCGTGCAAGTAAACAAAGTAAATGAACCTTATGAACAAGCTCAGCCAATTCCTGCAAGAAAACCAGAGAACTTCAAACCCTTTTGGCATTGAGTCATGACAAAAGGAAGGTAAAATGAAATAAAATGCCATGTCAAATTCCACACGAAATCTGTAATTCACCTTATCTTCGGCAGAAGCCCGACGAATACGTTTCCTTCTTGTAGAATCTGGTGTCTCATTTAATTCAATAGTCACTTCATGATCGCCCACAGAATTTAAAATGGGAACTGGGCCATCTTCCCAATCTGAGTCATCCAGTTCTTCCCTAGTCTCCGTAAAACTGCACTGAAAGCTTTCCCGATCAACTTTCTCTTCCCAAGAGAACTTTCTCTTGGCATCTTTACTACCACCCGCAGTTTCCAAAGTATTCCCTCTGACTCTTGAATCCACATCTTCTTCGTCTCTTTTTGCCCCACTCTCTGGCTGAAATACAACCAACATAAGACAACCTCCAAATTTCAAAAATTAATTTTCACATACGTGTGTGCTCATAACAAAATAAATGGGCAAACCTTTCCAATTGAATCACATTGATGCAGACTATTCTCAATTTTTTTTCTCCCAGTTTTACTGCAACGCCTCAGAAGTTTGCCCACAGCCTCCATGATACGTCAGCAAGAGTTCCTGAAATCAAGATTAAGTATTAACTTCATCAATGACACAACTTTTAAGACTCCCTAAGCAAAGCACAGTTTTAAACCAACAATAGCTTTGGTTCCACACAACTGGGGATTCCATTAAATTACTCTAAGTGGCTTCTGCTATTTGTTCCAAATAAAAACTACAACACTCACTAAACTAAGCCAAGAACTGCTGCTGAATCTGGTGAAGTGGACACTAATGTTTAATCCAATTCTACCTCACCAAGATAAATAAATATGTTCAATTTCACTTTCTCTTCAAGTTCTCAGCAACCAAACAAACAGGAATATATATGAAAACATATATGTTCCTGTTTGTTCAAATCAAGCACACTCACACAACCATTTTAATCTAAACGTTTCTTCGTTCGTCAACTAAAACATTTTTTTTTCCAAAAAACGGAAATATTTACAAGTTCAAGAATGCAACAACACAATTAAAACCCAAATTCAAGTAATGATAACCAGACAAAACAAAACCAAACAGAACCAAACAAGAAAACACAACACGACTTTCTCGGAACGTAGAAACATACCTGATGACGATTCTTTAGAACGCTTAGTCTCCTTTTTGCTTCTCATTTTTTACAGGCCCAACTGTACAGGGAGAGGATCGCGCGTAAAATAGTTAGGGTCTAATATTTTTTAAGGGTTAGGGTCTTCTTGGTTGCAGTCGGTGTTCGTAATGAAGAAGGAATAGTGTGATTTGGCGCGGTAAGCAACAAGTAGGGCTGGGAAATCTACCCGCTAAACTGAAGAACCCGACCGAACCGGCCTAGATCGGCCCTGTTCACGGTTCCAGACAGTCAAGTCTGACCGAACCAATTGACAGTTGAAAAGACAAAAAAAAAAATTCGTAAAAGTCACTTTTGGTCATTTTGTCATGCTGCTTCTTAGGCTAGTTTGGTATTGTTGTGCTGTGAAAATAAACAACTGTGAAGTTGCAGAAAAGTATTTGGTAATCTATATTTGTCAAAGTACTATGAGTATAAAAGCAGTGTCATACTATTTGGTAAATTTTTTGTAGAAGTGTTGTGATCGTGTATAATGACAATAAAGGCCCTATGATTTTTTTTAAGAAGGCTAAATTATCATAAAAAAATGAAAAATGTATAGTTTTTTCTCCCTTTTCTTTCTTTCTTCCTCTCTTTCTTCCTTCCAGGCCCCATTTTTTGTTCCTTTCTCCTTTCTTTTTCCTTCCCAGGCCCATTTCTTTTTTCTTTTTTCTTTCTCTTTTCTTCTTTCTTCTTAGGCCCCTTTTTTTTTCTTTCTTCTTCCTTCCCAGGCCCTTTACTTTTTTTCTTTTTCTTTTTTCTTTCTTTCCTCTTCTCTTCTTTCTCTTTTCTTCTTCCTTCCGAGATCCCGTTTCTTTTGGCTATCGTCATCCAAACCAACTCCTCATCCAAAATCTTCAATACAAAACTTGTATTTGTTGTGATTTCATACAAATTCTTGTTATATAGACACCTGAAGTTTTCAATCAAAACAATTCCAACACAAGCAACCCCAATCCAAAAATGCCCAAATGCAATAGTTTCATACAATTCATGTTTGTGGAGGTATATACATACGCCACAAAGTCGAGCACTGCAATTTTAGAGTCGTACACCTGCAATTTCGATTTCTCTCTCTCTAGTTCTCTATCCTTGTCTCTCTCTCCCTTCTGATTGTTGAAGAATACACGAGTCCCACATCGGAAACTTAACAAAATAGAAAGTCTCATATAATAAATGGTTTCACTCCTCATAACATCAAGACATTTTGTATAAAGGGAAACTCCACACCTGCTAAACATGTGATTAAGTTGGGGACAATATCGATGTTGCTAATGGTGGGCCAAGGGTCCGTCCCTCTGAAAGCTTGACACTGATCTCTCTTTATTTTCCCCTTCAAAGCCCCTTTTTCTCTCGACCCACCCCCTCCTTTCTTCTCCCTTCTTCGTCCCCATTCCCTGAAACTCCTTTGCTCTTTTAGCTTGAGCAAGTTTAGGGCTTCTATGATACAAGCCACCCATCTCCCACTTGCCAACCCATCTCTTACCCTAAGAAATTCCCACCTTCTCACCATGCCAAACGCTTTGACGACCTCTAAAACCCCAAACCAAAACAAACCCACTTGTTGTTTATGCCCAAAATCAAATTCTACCAATAATATGAACTATTTTGAGGGAAGAGGAAGATATATGTGTTAACATTAATAATGAGTAGAGAACACCTTCTTCAAAGAGAAACATAGATGTAGATTTCATCTAATCTTTCACAGAGTAGCAAACAAATTTTTAAAGAATCACAACACTTTTTTGGAAGAATTTCTAAAACTTTTCTTTCTGAGAATCGACCTCAGGAAGCTTTAAAAATGGAGATGGAGGAGGTGTGAATTCTGGGGGAGTGGAAATTATGGCAATAACATGTAATTTTTTAAAAACATATGAGGGCAATATAGGGATTATGAAAGTTTCATTAAAAGCTCCGCATGCTTCAAAAAGAAGCAAATTTTAAAAGCACATCGCCACCTGCTTCTCAAATCTACTGCCACTGACCCGTAATTTTGAAAAAAAACGGCTTTCACTTGTTTTACTAAACACCTAAAGTTAGAACATTTTAAAAATAAGCTACTTTTTTTTAAAGCACAGTAACCCCCAAACTAAGCCTTATATTTATTATATGTTTTAAGAGACGGTCTTATCATTTAAGCGAGAAAGTACTGTTTTTTTTCTATTGTTTACTTACTTATTGACCCATTATTATTCGTTCACCAAAAATAAAAAGGCAAATTATTATCACGACATTCTTGACTGATACCATTAATCATAGCTCTAACAGGAAATCACTTTCTTCTTTGGTCCAAAGTTCATAATTATTGGAACTTTTGCCTTTTCCTTTGTCATTTCCTTGTCGTGAATCCTTCATTTTACTACATCATACATGTAAGAAAAACTTCTTTTACTACTATATCATATATCACACATATTTCTCACAACTTTACATCAAACATGTAAACAAGTAAACGACAACGATGATACAGCCAAATAAGCACATGAGAAAAGGCCATTAGGACAAATTCATACTTGCGAAAAAGAAAGTCCTAAATTTTAGTGATGTGTAGTTACCTGGATGCTCTTTTTTTTTTTTTTTTTTTTTTTTTTTTTTTTTTTTTGGAGAAAGAGAATTCATAGAACCAAAGACGTACTAAAATGACATGATACAATGGCCTCGTTAAAACCTTCCTAGGAGAACCTCATGGGACAAATCCCAGTGGAGGAAAAAGTATCACATGTCATGGACTAACAGAGAGTCCAATTCAGGTCACTTTGGACCATTATAATAAAAGGACAAATCAAAAATGAAAACTACACATAGACCTCCGACAAGAGCCGCAACTATAGGCCAACACAGTAGACCCACATGAGAGGACAACAAAACATCCCAATTGTCAAAATAAGCCTTTTATGAGCAAAATAATAATCCTTTGACACCCACACAAACTGCAAGGCATACCATAGCAGAAATCAAGAGAGAACACGCAAGAGGAATACATAAACAACAGTAAAAGAACCTATGAGAACACTCCACTTCAACTTAGAACCGAACAAGAAAACCTCCTATGACCAAGCATAGTTCTTCGGTCGGCGTAGAGTAAAGAAAAGGACCACATCCCAACAACTACCACTAGTGTAGTTGCTGCAGCTGACATTGAAACAGAGACAAACATCAGCCATCAGTATCATAACTCTTTAGGGGAGAGACACAATCCAACGTCACCATATAAACAACAATAAAAGCACCCCTGGGAAGCACTCAACTTCAACTCAGAACTGGATAAAAAAAACCTTTTATGACCAAGCATAGTTTTTTGGTTAGCGCAGAGTAAAGAAGAGCACCACATCCCAACAACTACCATCATCGTCGCTGTTGCCGTCAATTTTGAAACAAAGACAAAACATTAGCCACCAGGCATCACAACTCTCCCGATGAGGAGAGACATAATACAGCATCACTACTGTCGTCACTGTCGAGACAAAGACCAACACTAACCACATAGAACACTGCAAAAACAATCAAACAAAACAAACAAACAGACAGACCCATATCCAAATAGATCTAGACTATCTGGGGAGGAGAATTGGGGATAAGAGGAAGGGAAAATATGAGAGAAAAGAAGGGGAGATGAGGAGGAAAAGGGGAAGATGAGCAGAGGAGAGGAGGGGCAGTGGCCACCTCCCCCCTTAGCTTTCTTGTGGTTGGTTGTCGGCAAGGAGAAAGTGGACCAAAGTGCAGCTAGGGTTTGTTTAGAGACCTTGTTATATCTTGTCTGTACTAATTACTTGGATACTTATGAGCAATAAAGTATGTTTCAATCTTCTTTTAATGATACACCAATCTGAGCAGACAAAAGTAAAGATTAGACTTTTATTAATATGTAATAAATACCATTACATATATAACTTGATAAACTTCAGCCAAAAGAAATATACAACTTGATAAATTCATATAGTTCATTACATGCAAGTCAAATTATCAAAAGCCAAAAAAAAATTCATATATGCTTGTAATTAAGCATTAATCAATGTCTCTAATTTTTTTAAAGGAGTTTTAGCAGCTGACAACAAGAGAACTGAGGGTGTGGGCGTGGGTATAATCAAATTACAAAGGCTTAATTTGAATCATTTATCTATAATAACATAAGGGGGATATAATTTTTGTATTAAACCAAAGTGTGGCTAGTGCCAACTGTAATTTTTTTGTCATTCAAAAAAATTGGATTGACTTCAAATGTTTATGGATATTTTACTCTCTATATTGATATGGGATGCGTATACAAGGTCTTCAAACTAATCAAAAATTTCACAACCGCATGAATGGCTGACTTTGTAGTTAGCCAATAGAAAGATACAAAATGGGCTTTCCCCATTCAACTCCAAGAGATCAATTTCTCTTGAAACTAATGAATTACATATATGGCTAGATGATATACGAAAAGTGTGCATCTTGATTTATATGCAAACCTTGATTATTTTTCATGTTCTAGAGGCCCTCCTTGGGTTTTTATGAAAATTGCTAGACGAGTGAGTTCATATTTGGGTTTTATTGGTTTTTTTTCTTTATCTATTCCACACTTTTTATTAATTGATAAATTGGAAGAGTGAAAAGATGTATAAAATAAAAACGTATGTATGCAGACTTGTGCCCATAGCAAAGCAACATAGATAATACAAATAGTGACACACAAAAATGGTATGATAGCATATATGAGAACAAGCATGTGAAGAGATAATAACCATCAAGAAGATGAGAAGCAGTAACCTTGTTTATCTTCTCAAGTGTCTGTTCATCTTCTCCTAAAACAAAACCAACGTAAGAATCATACATAATAGAGTAAGTTTTTTTATGGAGTTTGGTATTTATATCACCCATTCAAAAGTCTCACACAATACATCATTTAATGAAATACCTCAAAATCGGTAAGTTTTTTAATACCACCGTATTTTTTCTTATCTTTTAAAAGTCATAATTGAATACCATCGGACTTGTATTGATGATTTTAAAATCCTAATTGAATACCATCAGATTTTTATTGATTACTTAAAAATCATAATTGAATACCACTAGACTTTTAAGCTTTAAAAAAATTTACCAAGATCCTAATTGAATACACCACCTTGTCTTTTCGGTCTATGTAGTCTTGTTCTCTTGGACCCTTGTGGTCCAAGAGACTTGTGGTCACTCACCCTTGGATCTAATCTAAGGGTTCATAAAAAATTAGTTTAAAATTTCTTTTAATTTAACTTGAAAAAAAAAGTTCAAAACCAAAAACATTTCAGAGTAAAACACGTTCTAACCCCAAAATGTTTGAAAGTGTTCTTCTTCCTCCCATGGCTCAAGGTCATAGCACCTCCGACTCCAACGTTTAGAGCAAAAATCCAAAGACACCCAATCCCTCGCACTTCAACACGATTGAACTTTGAGGCTCCCACAACCAAGCTAAGTTTCTTGCTCTTCTTCACTTTTGCACTCAATTTTCTACCATGTGCATATGCATCAATTATCAAATATGAATTTTAATCTTATGTTATTGCAACTAAGTTGTTTGTCACCGATAACATGTTGAGCAAGAAGCAGTCTCAAGTGTTGAACAAGAACATGTTCAGAGATTTGGAGGTTTTTTTATTTTTGACTGTGATTTTGAGTTTTTTTTTTTTTTTTTTTTTTTTTTTTTTTTTTTTTTGTGGTTTTTGTGTTTTTAAGTTAAATTAAAATTTATGTAATATAGTAGTAAACAAAATTTAAAACTATTTCTTTCCTTTTATTAGGAATTCCAAGGGTGGGTGACCCACAGGGAAACGAGACGGGTGGTTTCAATTTAGGAGAAAATCGCCGAAATACCCCCTGAATTCGTACCTCAATCGAACTTAACCCCCTAAACTAAAAAAATCAACCAATTTACCCCATTGACAAATTTATATCGCCAATTTAGCACTTGCCATTAGATTTTGTGAGATTTCATCCAATCTGTTGTCAAACCCAACCAAGGGTGAGATATTTTGAAGGCTATTTCGTCCTTTTACACCCATTCCCTCCTTAACCACACCCATCTTATTGCAATGGTGCAAAATATAAAAGATAGAAGTCCTAAATGTGTTCAACTCTATTTCACACTTTCATAGGGAACCCATTTATAACAGTTGAGGTTCTATGTGTGTTCTAGAGAGAAGAAGAAGAAGAAGAAGAAGCGGCAAAGGAACATACCTGGAGTAGATGTTTCAGTCGAGGCCAAGTCGAGCATGTGGATTAGAGAGAAGGAAATTGTGTGAATATGAAGGTGTAGAATTGAGGCCGAAATGAAGATATGTTGGAGCGATGATAATCCAGGGAGGAGGTTCTATGCGTGTTCTAGAGAGAAGTTTGGTGGTGGGTGTGGTTGGAAAGATTGAAAATACCCAAAATTTTATGATGAGTATTCACATGTAATTTTGAAACTATTAAGTAGAATAAAGCAGTTGGAAGAAGAGAAAGCCAGAAAGAAAAAGGTTGTTCAAGACATGAGAGCAAGAGAAAAGAAGGCTATAGAAGAGATCAGACAGAGAGATATAAATTTTCGCAATAACATGTGTGTTCGGTTGATTTTAATGTTAGGGTTTGTATTGTTTGGTTCTTATCGGGTTTTATACATTTTCACAACTGCGATGGCTAGTTTAGGGTCATTTCAAGTGCATTTGAACTAAATATCTATTAAAAACTTTTGTGCTAAATTGTATCAAGTATAACCGAAAGATGATATTTCATTCCAATTCAAATAGAGTAAACTGATAATGTATCAGTTTAATTTCTTGTTCACATGACAAGTTCCCAATTCAAATACAATTTTACTTCCCAAAATATTAACTTCCCAAAGTTCTAACTTCCAAAATACTGAGAACTACAGTTTTACTACCCAAAATACCAAGCTTAACAAAAAAAAAAATCCCAAAATACAAACCTCAACCATAAAATTCCCATAGATTCTTCTTATACCCTCCAAGGCTTTGCTTTGTTGGCAAGGAATTTGAACCTCCTATGAGGCACTTGACTTGATTGACCAGTTTGTGAACCTCAATGCTTTGACCACATTGTGGACCTCCATGTGATTCAGCAATTTGACTAGACTGAGACCTTACTCTTTTGGCAGGCGATTTGTGAAGGGAAACATATATCTTTTTCTTGAAAATGAATTTAGCCATAACATATAACACAAAAATATTCATAATGACATATTAATTTTGTTAATTCTAGTTGAGTTAAGCCTTTTCATTTAACCCAAGCATCTTATGACATAGTCTCTTCGAACACAAAATAGAAATGGAGAAAGGAATAGAATTTTACCCTAGATGACTATTTCTTGAACAAGCCAAAAATGATCACCTTTGTAGGAAAATGCCTTCTTTTCTTTCTTTTCTCACAAGCTCCTCAACCCAAGACTCCAAAAGTGAAGCCATCTACCTCAGAAGAAGGAGGATGTCTCACCTACACATCAAATCACAAGAATGGAATGCCAAAAACTAATTAGGTTTTGAGACAAGTTTTTTTTTTAGTCAACAGACAAGTTTAGCTTTTATAGGAAAAAGCAAACAAAATGGGAGAGAGAAAATCTCTCCCTTATGGCCGGCCACTAGAGGGAATGAGTTTCACTTGGGTCCTTGGACTTTTGTGTTGCCATACAACACTTATCCTTGGGCCCAATTTCCTTTTGGGTATATTTAAAACTCCAATCCATTTATTTATATCAAGTTAATTCCATAATTAACTCTTATGATTTAACTCTTAAATCACTATTATAGTCTTACTAATTTGACTTGATCAAACTATTTGAATCAGTCAATTGCTTCAATCAAACATGTTGACTTTAACCTTTGACTTTTGACTCCTACTTTCTTTTCTCTTCACTTGTTCCTATCATTTTTCGGTGTGCGATCCATAGGTTCCTTTTAGCAAGTTAGTGGGTTGACTAAACTCATCTGAGTTGACTTGTGAATTAAATATCATTATTTAATTCTTCCTATTAGCGAATGTCAATTATGATTGAACCTTTCAGGACTTCCACAAACCATGATTGACGCCTAGCAACATGTTATGGTTATCCGAGGTAAATAAGGTGTAGGGAAGAACCTATTCAAATTTGAATGATCGTGCAATTGAATCATTCTCTTATACAATACTCCTTATTCACCTTATTTGATAAAGGAATCTAATGTCAAATATCATAATGTGAATTATTCCTTTTATATGATTATCTTGATAAGATTTGAAGACCTCTTCTTTCATATCTTATCACTACTTTGTGCAAAGATTTGATTGATAATATTTTTGGAGTATTCTCTCTTTTTACTAAGAGTAGAGATCTTTTATTGTACATTCATTTCTCTCCATGACTTTATTAAAAGTCTTGATAAATACCTTTGAGTCATGTCTTCTTCAACACAACTGTATAGTGCTCTCAAAGATAAACAACATAGCCACAAGATATATATGATGTCTCAGGTCTAAGGATTAGTTTGCACCATTGCAATTTATGAGTTCCAATTTGATATGCGAGTAAACACTTCCATTCTAGAACTCATGTATTGGATCACGTTCAGTATACTCGTTCTCTTACAAGCATTTACATACATATCTTGGTGTCATCACACTCAATGACTTGAGACCTTGTCATTCTTTACATATAGAGAAGATACTGCGTGTAATAGTCTTTGCGGAATATCACGCCCAATTGATACTCTTATGACCACGGACATATTTAGGATTAGGGATCATGGTAAGTCTCCATGTATGCAATCTCATTACATAGTTCTTATGTCCACTTATATATATTCTTAGGACTATAGTTGTTTTGTATTTCATAAGATAACATAATCATGAAGCCACCTTTGTCAGTAGATTTGCTACGTTGTCTTCTAAAACCACCTTAAGTACGCTAATTTCATCTTCAGCAACATATTCCCTGATTATGTGAAAGTGCCTCTGAATGTGTTTGGATCTTTGATGAGACCTTGGTTCCTTGGCTTGTGCTATAGCCCCATTGTTGTCATAGAATAAAATAATTGGTGACTTAATGCCTCCAAGTTCAGTAATGAACTTCTTCATCTAAATAGCTTCATTTGCTGCCTCTGATGTAGCTATATACTCTACTTCAGTTATGGAGTCCGTAGTAGTGCTCTACGACAACATCTCCAACTGATTGCCCTTCCGTTCAATATAAACACATATCCAAAAGTGGAGTTCCGGTCATCAACATCATATTCAAAAACTAAGTCTATGTATCATTCCACTAGTAATTCTGGGCTCCCTCTATAGACTAGGAACATATCCTTGGTCCTTCTCAGGTACTTCAACGCAGCCTTCACAACATTCCAATGTTCTAATCCTGGGTTTGATTTATACATGCATGTGATGCTCACAACATAGCTGATATCATGCCTCGTGCACATCGTGGCATATATTAGACTCCCAATTGCATAGGCATATGGGATGTTGCTTATTTGCTTCACTTCCTCAGGGGTTTTAGGATTCATACTCTTAGACAGGTGGATACCATGTCTAACATGTAGGAAACCATTATTAGATTGTTCCATACAAAGCTTCTAAGCACTTTATCTACATACATGGATTGAGATAATCCAATTAGTTTCCTCAATCTATCTCTATAGATCTTGATACCCAGTATGTAAGATGCATTACCCAGATCTTTCATTGAGAAGGTTTTCGATAACCATAGTTTTACCAAGGTTAACATGCCTATGTCATATGCATATAGTACGAGAAAAACAACAATGCTCCTACTAGCCTTCTTATATACACAAGGTTCATCTTCATTTTGATTAAAACTAAAGTATTGACTGCTTCATCAAAATAATATTCCAACTTCTTGAAGCATGCTTCAATCCATAGATTGCCCTTTGAAGCTTGCATACTTTTCCTTCTTCATTTTCTGATATGAAGCCTTCAGGTTGTTTCATATAGAACTATTCCTGAATGTGGCCATTCAAAAAAAGTCGTCTTCACATCCATCTGTCATAATATGCTGCTATGGCGAGAAGTATGCGGATGGATTTTATCATTGCTACTAAAGAGAAAGTTTTTTCATAGTCAATCTCTTCTCTTTGTCTATAGCTTTTAGCTACTAATCTAGCTTTGTAGGTTTCCACCTTGCCATCGAAGCCCTTCTTCCTCTTGAAGATCCATTTGTTTTCTTTTGGTACAATACCTTCATGAAGGTGATGACGGAGAGAAATCAAGGCTTTCGAGTGATCCTACAAGGATGCCTGATATCCTTCCTTGATGATGTTTTCAATGTCCATTGCATTCAAATGAATTTTAGCATCGAGGATTCAAATCAATTAGTTCTTTCCAGATATGTCAAGAGGAATGAACTCAAGCTTCATGAGATTTGACATTGTTGGATACCTCTAAAATATAAAATCAAATATTTCAGAATTATTTAATTGTAAACATGAAAATTAAAATATGCCTCAATAATAAAAGGTGATCACATTACTAAACATATGTTAAAGGTTTGAGTTTTATAAATTCAAGGCTTCGGGCTCCAAAATCATCTTATAACTTAGAAATTTTTGTTCTAGATTTATTGGATTTCTTTGATTTAAAACTTCAATTTTAATCATTAGGCTGTGGACTGTTAAGTTACCATTTCTCTCTGGAATAGAATTGGTGGTGGCGGTCCCACTCCTTGTTATTCACTCATGGAGTTTGATGACTGGCTTCTTTTGAATCTTCAATAAAAAAAGAGTACAGATCATGGCCTGCCTTGGTACTTAGTCTTTTCGATTTATCTATGGTATATCTGGAAATGGAGATGCAAGCAGATTTTTAAGCAAGGGTTTATTATACCTCCTGAGCCTTTGCAACTAGTTGACCAGTATGCATTGGATTGGTACAATGCTTGTAAAACAATTGTAGGCACTCCAGACCACACTGTGTTTCAGCTCCAATGGAAAACTCCCAGACCTGGTGCATGTAAAGTTAACTCAGATGGAAGTAGAATCAATGCCACTTGTCTTAGTGGTGCTGGGGGTTTATTACGAGATGCTACTGGTGCTTGGATCCAAGGCTTTATTGTGAATCTAGGTGCAAGTACAATCCTTGAGGCTGAATTATGGGGTATCTTTTGGGGACTTAGTTTGGCTTGGGACGCTGGCTATCATGATGTGGAGATTGAATGTGACTATAATGTTACTATAGCTCTATTATCTTCTCATACGGTTCCAACTTACCCTTTGTACAACATCATTTCCTGTTGTAAAATGAAGATCCATGAACCCTGGTGTTGTGCAATTAAGCATATCTACCGTGAACAAAATGTAGTCGCAGATGCTTTGGTTGCCAGAAGTTATAATCTTGGCCCTGGGCTCCATGTCTATGATGAGGTGTATGACTTCCTTGAAGATATACTTGCTGCAGATGTCAGGAGCGTTGTGAGGCCTCGTGCTATTATTCTGTAATTGTTTGGCTTTGGGCTTTTCGCCCCTTACTTACCAAAAAATAAAAATAAATAAAAGGATATGAATGGGATCCTCTCTCGTTTTTTCCGAGGTGAGCTTTTGATGACTAGGATCTGTACTTCTCCAGCAGCTAGGGTTTCGTCTTCTATTTGTCAGCTCCATCTCTATTTGTACTCTCTGATCGTATCTTGGTCTTCCTCCTGGTGTGTTGGGTCTGGTGGTGTTCTCTAGGTTGTTATATACGATAAGGGCTACATTGGTTTGGGTTTTCTAAATGGTTTTCGCTTGGTTTTCTTGTTGTCTTTGGATCTCATCGTCTCTTTCTCCTGAGATCCACGTGTGCTCTATCATGAATATGTCGAATCGTGGTGGGAATATAGCCCTTCATGTTATTGAGTGTTCTTTTGGGAGTCATTTGGTGCTTACGAATAAGGAAAAATTTGGAGCTATATTTGGCAATTCGGTTGTCCCAAACCAACATGGGTGACACGACCTATCTATCTAGATAGTCGGCCCCTCCTAATCCACATGTGTAAGATATAGGGCTTCTGCCTATGGCCTTGACGCAAAAGGTGACTTTTGCAGGGTTATGGCGTGGCGCGGACAATGTTTCTGTTAAAAAAATTGTGCCGCGTAGTATCTGGTTAATGGGTGCCATTTATGTACCTATTTGTATAGGTTCATTTGATTTTTCAATGAAAGGGATTGCAGATCAAGGTGGTGATGGAGTCCTTACTATTCTTGAGCAATTTTTTGGGTGACTCCTTGTGCTCACAGATTCTTCTAGTGAGCGTAGAATTTGCATCACAGGTTTTGTTGATAAGGTGACAGAGATCGGCCTGAAGGGGTCTCCTAGGTCTTCTTGATGTGTTCGCTGGAACGTTTGTGGGCTTGACATTAAATAAACGTTCCTACTCTAATGATCTTCTATTGGAAGTTCGTCATGCTAAGGGGCAAATCTTGATCCCCCTTGCCTTATTGGTTAGGGGTACGCGTTAAGAGACAAGAAGATGGTGCGTTGGTACTTTTATTGACTATAGTCTAACTCTCACAACACATTTACTGTTCAAAGAACTATGCAAGCATAGAAGGTCATCTTTGACAGTATTACGTTGTGGTGAGATGTTTCTTTACTGGGCTTCTAGTTGTGCTTTGTTTGTCTGGTTTGGTGGAGATGGCTTTTAGTGCTCCTGTTGGTTCTGTTTTTGGCACTCATGACACTTTTGACAATGTACAAAGAATTATGTGAGCATAGAATGTCTTCTTTAGTAGTATTACGTTGTGGTGTGATGTTTCTTTACTGGGCTTGTAGTTGTGCTTTGTTTGTTTGGTTTGGTGAAAATGGTTTTTAGTGCTCCTGCTGGTTCTGTTATTTTAAAAAATTTGCCAATAGCAATATATTATTTTAAGAACATTGCTTGGCTTCTTAAAATTGAGGAGGAGTCCTCACAACAATTGGCATTTTTATACTTGTTTAATATAGAGTGTCAAAAGAAAAAAAAAGTTAAAAATATTTAAATAAATTTAATGTATCAAAACTCCATTTGTTTTGAGGAGTTGCTCCTCCTCAACTTCTATTTTTTTTAAGCAAGAAATATATACTAGCCTCTCCATACGTGCTTTCGTGCTTGCGAATGGCTTTTTTTAAATTAAAAATAAATAAATAAATTTTATAATTAAAAAAGATAATGGGTAGTTGTGTTTGATAAAAATAGGATTCATTATCTTATTTTTGTTTTAATTTTAATTTTTTTAATATTAAAAAGTGTGAATTTACCATATTATCCTCATTTAATTAATAATTTCAATTCTTAATATTTGCATTAATCAATGACTTTTTTTTTGTATTTTGAATGTTCCACCATTATGCCTTTTGTTTTATATATAGATATAGATTACCTATATATATAAAGCAAAATATAGAGAATTGTGAAACATTCAAAATACCATAAAATGCCCTTGGTTAGTACAAACATTCAGAATTGAAATTATTAATTAAATAAGGATAATATGGTAAATTCACAGTTTTTATATTAATAAAAATTAAAATTAAAAGAAAAATTAGATAATGGATCCTATTTTTATGGAACACAACTATCCATCATCTTTTTTAATTCTAAAATAAATTTAATTTTTTTTATAAAAAAAAAGCATCACGCATGTGCGGAAGTACATGCGGAGAAGCTAGTATTTTTAAATTTAGAAGATTGAATTCTATTATTGTAACAAGTTCAACTTTGATTGATAGACCAAAAAAGTAGGGAGTTTCACTAAAACACCCAAAATGGGGGCTGAAATTATAAAAAAACCTAACACCCAAAACACTTTATAAACACACCAAAAACCCATCATTACATACACTCAAAACCCATTTATAAACACACCCAAAAAATATACAATTGTTGATTTTGGGTATGTTTCTATGTTTAAATAGTGCTTAGATTTTTTTATAAATACATATTTAAGATTGAGTTTATTTATAAATTTGTAAAAAAGGTAGATCAACATTGATTGGTGTCTCAAAGACTCCCCCAACCGCCCATACATGTAATGTTGTAACAACGTTAACTCCTAAAAAAAGAGTAAAATACTTCAATCGAAAAAAAGATAATTAGAAAAAGCAAAAAAAAGGGTAAATCCCAAACCGCCCTCCCCGAAACGAACCACAGCGACCCTCAATTATATTCAGAAACCCTAAAACCTTTCTCTCCGTTGTAACCCACTCCTCTGCGTCCCCATCTCATCCCTACTTTCCACAGGCACCAAATCTCTCTTTCTCTCACGCCTCTCTTTGTGATCGTTGTCTCAGTTCCTCGAACGCTTCTTTAATCGTCTCCTGGTATTTTCCTGTTCCCCTCTCTCTCTCTCTATGATCTAATTCTTTGTTGCTGTACACCTTTTAGGGCTTCTGATTTGAAATCCTTTGTAGATTTGTTGTTACTCGGTGTTTTCCGCCAATTAAAAGTAGTTATCTTTCTTTCTGTTCTTTGATTTCTAGTCGATGCGAAAAGATCGCGTTGATTTTAGGTTTTTGGCGATCTGATTCGCCCACTTTTTGATCTGAATCATTATTTGTTCTTGTAACTTGTTTTCTGGTTTGATTTTCTTTACATTCAACTGTTTCTATCTTTCTTTTGGTTTCAAGATGGGGTTGTATTGTATATGTTCGTTCTCTAAACAATGAAATTGTTGCTCTTGGAAACAAATAAGTCTGATAAAGTTGATTTACAAAGCGATATGAGTAATTTTTAAGTGTTTGTTTGCCAATCTTAACCGAGTTGGGGTTATCGTTATTGATATTTTTTTGTTTAATTTTGTTTTGTAATTTCAGGTCTAGATCTCCATTTTAGCAGAAGGATTTCACTTGTCTCTCGTTTGGATGTCTACTGCTTTGGATATGTCGCTTGATGACATGATTAAGAACAGCAGGGGTAATCGTGAGAGAACTAGAGGGGGTAGGGCCCCTCGTGGCCGTGGTGGACCACGTGGGTCCTTTAATGCTGGAAGGATGGCAGCTGGAAGAATTCCAGGTGGAAGAATGACAGGAGCAGTTCGTAGAGGTCCAATCCCAGTGAATACTCGGCCATCCTCGTATACCATTGCCAAGGCAAGCTCAAAAATGTAGATGTTTTATGATATGCTTGAGAATATGATTTTAAAACCCAAAATACACGAGGATCTCTAAAACGTTTAGAAAGTCAAATACGAGAGGATCTGTGACGTATGTTGTTCATGGAGAAGCTCATTTTGGCTTTTGGCTCATCTTCTAAAGCGCTATCGTCGTCCACTGCATATGTACCATTATCTTCGAGATTTATCTGTACTTGTGGGTTAGTTGGGTTAATTTCTGGGGACTTTGAGGAATGGCGAATTATCTTGTTATCTATTCATGAGCTGACATTTGTTTTCCCCATCTGGATCTTTTTCTGCATTCTTTCATCAGTCTACCCGCCGAACCAAGCGTTTCCCATGGCAACCTGATTTGTTTGAAGACAGCATTAGAGCTGCGGGGATATCAGGGATTGAAATTGGCACAAAGTTATATGTTTCCAACTTGGACTATGGAGTGACAAATGAGGATATAAGGGTACAACTTGAGCCATTTATTTTCATCTTAAGCGCTTTCTATAACAAATTTCTTGTAACGTTCCCCTGAAACATCACGTGAAACTGCAACTCAGGAACTTTTCTCTGAGATCGGAGAGCTGAAACGATATGCAGTACATTTTGACAAAAATGGCCGTCCAAGTGTGAGTTCTTCTCCTCCTTATCTAGACTTTGTCCCTCATTTTATTTTCTATCCGGATTTGTTGTTCTGCTTATATTTGGCACTGATCCTCAGTTAAAATCCTGATACTGGTTGTGTATGGTCTAGAAATGAGTTAAAGAATTGGAATTAGATGAAATCATGAAGGAAGCATTGTTATCTAGACTTTGTCCCTCATTTTATTTTCTATCCTGATTTGTTGTTCTGGTTTTATTTGGCACTGATCCTCAGTTAAAATCCTGATATTGGTTGTAAAGTCTAGAAATGAGTCAAAGAATTGGAACTAGATGAAATCATGAAGGAAGCATTGTTAAAGGATTTATTTTTTGTTATTATATCTGGCTTAAATTCAGTATCCCATCAAAACATTCTGATGTTTATATCTAACTATATATGCCAAAAAGGCAGAAAGAGCATGTTGTCCAAATTGGTTGGTGCTTCATGACAAACCACCCTCTGCTTACTACACACCAAAGCCTGTGACTGTGACTACACCGAGATATACCAAATAAGGAGAATATTATACTCCATAATAATGTGCTGGGCATGATTCAACTATGTTCAATCCTTATGAAAATACCATGTTCAGAAGTACAAGTAGACATTTTATAATGCATATATACGTGTTAAAATTCTCTTACAAGTTTTCAATCCAGATTGAGGTCCAACAAAGAACTTGATAAATCAAAGCTTTTAATTTGTTCTTTATATTTATTTGCACATTTTACACTTTTTTTAAGAGGCATTGTCTCCGTGGTTGTCCATTAGCAGTTTGATGTATAGAACTGGCTTTCGGACTCGAACCTTCTGCAAAAAGCCAGTTTAGGTTTTATCTTCCTCTGTTGTTTGACCTTGGTGTGTATTTAGAAATAGTTTATTTATGTTTAACTCCTGACATGAGCAGTCCATTAAGGATTGTTGAATTTGGGTATGTCCAGGACCCTAAGTTATATGTAATCCCTTAGGCCTAGCCGCAGAATTATTGGATGTATACTGTTGCTCTTCTTGATACTATTCAATAGACACATTACTTTGGTGGTCAATTTCATTGAGGGAAAGATGTTTGCTGTTTTTATCACAGGGTTCTGCTGAAGTGGTTTATACTAGAAGAAGTGATGCATTTGCAGCATTGAAGCGGTATAATAATGTCCTATTGGATGGGAAGCCTATGAAGATTGAGATTGTTGGTGCCAATGCAGGGATGCCTATTTCGGCTCGTGTGAATGTGACAGGAGCGCATGGAAGGAAGAAAAGGACTGTTGTAATGACGTATGTTTTTTTCCCCGTTCACACTCCATTTCTTTCATATTTATTAAGCAACTGACACTGCAATTATAGGCATGTATCATGTTATGCATAAACCCAAAGACCATTTATGTGCCATAACAGTCGTAGTTCATCCTTGAGATTATGGATTTTTAGTTTTGGAGTCTTTTCTTGCTGGACATAAGCCTGTTTACACGGACGCTTTTAATGATTAAATTACAATATGGATGTATGAATATGCTTGCAGCTTGTGGTTAAAGGATATGGGGAGATGTTGAAGATAGCCTTGAATAATCACATATTGCTTCAGTTTCTACCAAATATTTTTTTTTTTTTGGGAATTGTGGACAATGTTCATCTCCCATTTATGTTATCTGGTATCCAATGAACACCCCTAATAACATTCTAGTTTGTTATTTTCTATTAGATCTTTTGGTTAAATATGAATTTTCCTGACCAATTTTTCTTTTCTTGGTCTAACTTACTAGTGATGCATTCCATTATAAGATCAGTATGTTTGTTGTCCCCTTGTGGGGAGAGGTTCTTTCCGAAGTCCTAGGTTATCCATCTTTCCTTTTTTGTGAAAATTGTGGGTGGGGAGTTGGGTAGATGTTTGGGTGGGGGTGTTATCTTTCCAACTTCTATTTCCTTCCTCATATAGTCTCCTCAAACTTAAATGCAGGCACCTTGTCCTCAGTTTCATAGAAACTTGAATGATGGATAATTCCCGGAATATGCATACTTGTTCTCCCTTCTAAGTGATATTTCGTTGCATCCAAATTGGGTAGATAAAGAGCCATTCTTCTGGCTCCACTTTGTTTTTTTTATTTATCTATTTTGAATTTTTTATACTTCAATTGGCCATCAGTCAATTGATTCCTCTCCACTTAAGTTGATTTAATAGGTCGGTCCCGATTTCAGCCAAGGTGCAAATTCTTTCTTGGTTGGTGGTTCACGGAAGGATAAATACCTGTGACATGTTCCAGAAAAGACGACCTGTGGCATGTTCATTTTCACATTGTTGTGTGTTGTGTAAGGAGGGGGAGCATGTGGGCCATTTATTCTTGCATTGCAGATTCACTTGACTTATCTGGAATCGGTTTTTACAGGGCTTTGGTTGGGTGGAGGGTGTGCCCAAGAAACTGCAATTTTGTACTGAGGCTTTACTGGTTTATGGTGGTTCGACTGTTTTAGGTGTTTTGTCTGGGTTTTCATGTTATAGCTGTTGTTTGAGGTGTCTGATGAACTGCTATTATGTAGGCCATTTTATTTTGTCTTAAAACACTTCATGTTTCATATTAAAAAACATGTTGCTTGTCTCCTTATAATCCTTTGTTTGCCTTCCTAGAGCACACTTACTAAGTCATCAGTTCACAACAGTTTCTTATACTCCATAATTTGTAGGCTCTTTGTATGTGCGGTGCCAGTATTGTTTGGATGACAAAAAAATAAATATCTTTATCATTTTTTGTATTCCACTCACACATCTTTTAATGTAGGCCTGGACCTGGTCGTGGTGGTGGCTATGCTTTGCCTATGGTTAATCGTGGTTCTGGGTAAGTCCCTATCTGTTGATCTTGTTAATACAGAAGTGTGTCTTTTTGAACTGTCAATGTTATTTTAATTTCAATGATGTAAATCTTATATGCTAGAGTTCCTGTAGTGTCATATGCTTGTTGAATGACTTTTGCATGTTAGAAAGATGTTTGCATCAATTGGGTCGTTTGTGGGGTTGTTTAGGATGGATATGAATCTCAATGTTGCCTGGAAACTTAATTGTGTTTTTTTTGGGGCCTGATGGTGGTGTGTTCAGTTGGTGTTTTATTCTTGTGGTTTGCTCCTTGGACCTTGTATTTCTTGTATTGTTTTGTACTCCTTTCTTTGTATCTTGTACAAAAAGTTGGCGTCTGAACATGAGAAGAATTAGTGTTTTGAAGGGGGCATGATCAAAATATTTTGTGGCTGGGATTCGGGTTATACATGCAGAGAATGAAGAAACTGAAGGAGAAGAGGACTCCCAGGCACCAAATCTAGCATTCCTTAGGCATCACACATAGGCTGAATTGCACAAACAGTAGAAGATTACTAGGCATCATACCTAGTGTTCCGTAGGGATCATATTTGGGCTGAATTGCATAACCTAGTGTTCCACTATTCAGCCGCACATCATCGTAAGGCTGAATAGTAGAACACAATTGAAAAGAAAAGTGTTATGGCTGCTGCACTTCCTCAGAACTTGGCCATTGAGTTGAGAAGATCAGACCCATATAGGGCCTTTATTCTTAAGAAAAAATGTACTGGGCTTTTTAAATGTGAAATTACTAGAGCAAATTATAACTCCATAGCACCAGAATCATGTAGACAAATAAATGCTGTGACTTACTGACTGAGGGAAGTCAGGATTTACGGTAACAACTCAATAATGACTGTAGTAGCCTAGCCTAGCTTAGAAATGTAACCTAAGCTGGCTTGGGCTTAAAGCTTTATTTTTCCTTGATCTTCATGCATCCTTCGTCTCTATCTTTCTCTCTCTCAATTTATTTAAGAATCTGTAAATTGGTATTAAAAAAGTGATTTGTGCAAAGATTTTGTTGAAGGAAAAAATAATAAATTCTGGTATATGGGCTAGAGATCCAAATTTGGGAACTTCAACTGAGAACTCCTAGACTGGTTACAAATGCCAAATATTCATTCAGATCATATGGGAGGGTCCTATTGGAAGTTGATAAATTCCAAGTCAGTCGGTTTGATTAAGCTTTAGGTGATTCTTGTTTCTCTTTTTGGATGGGCTCAACAGACATTATCTTCAACCAGTAATTTCTATGGAACTTAATTATAGTTATTTTGCATTGTATTGCAAAATAAAATTATTTCTAATATATATTTTGCAATTAATCTAACTTCTCTTTTGGTATGGGTTACTACTAAAGTCGTAGGAAGGCCACATTGAAATCCCATATTTTAACAGACTGTTTCTGGTGTTCCTTTTGCCTGCTGTTTCTCTGTTACCTTGCAGGTTTGCAACAAAAACGGCAGGATTTGATAAGATGAAATATAACCTGACACACATTCAGTAAAAAATGATTGGGTCACTGCTGTCTGCATTAAAGTTGAGCTGTTTGAACTATGTTTGATTGATTGCATTGTGTACATCAGCTGGAGCTGTGGATGCTGTCTCTAGTATGTCAGCATGCATGTGTTCAGTCTTGAAATCTCTTCATCATCTACCTATTGACTTATAGAGCAATCCAGCAGTTAAAATTAAGAACATGTATTGGATGCTTATCTTCCCAGTTATTTTGAAAGAAACTGTCTTCCCAGTTGATAATTTTATCTTTTATTTATTTATTTATTCTCCAAATCTGCGGTAACTATTTTTTGTCCAGAGTTAGTCGGCAATAGCTGTTGTATGATATATGTGCTGCTGTTGGATTTCAGTAATAGCTGTAGCATTTCAATGTGTGATTATAATGTTGCTGGGTTTTGTAGCAGGAACAGTCGTGGAGGGATCAGAAATGGTCGTGGCCAACCACGTGGGAGCGGCCGTGGGCGTGGTCGTGGTGGGCCAGGGAGGAAGAAGCCCATTGATAAGTCAGTTGATGAACTTGACAAGGAACTCGATAGCTACCATGCAGATGCCATGCAATCTTAGTAAAACTGGAGCTGTGGGGAACTTGCTGGTATCTCGATCAGTATTAGCTATGGTAGCTGTACAAAAATGACCGTTATGATTTTCGAGATGTTGACTTATTCTGCTTGGATGTCTCAATGCTTTTCATTCTGGGCTAGCAAATTTTAGAGGAAATGAAGCTGTTGGTTGATTTGAAAGTTTTTTTCTTTCTTGGTAGAATTTGTTTCGTGTAATATGATGATGCTTTAATGTTCCAACGATTTGCTATATCAGATAAGGGAGTTGTGCATATTGTTTTTGGTGAAGATGTGGGACAACTCATGCACCCAGAAGTTTCAAAGAGAGAGATTAGCAACCTGTTGTATATTATTGAAATTGGCCAAGATCATCTCTACAGTTTGTTTTTAGTATTAAAGTTTTCATTCTAGCGGCGAAGAAAAGCAAGATATGGCTTGGAATTTGTTTTTGAGTGCGGCTTGGTGGTAGATGCTTTGTTTGGGCCTTCATACAATCCTGTTCTTCGTTTCATGAAGAACAGAACAGAATTGCTTGCTTTTGCAAGTTGCATGCTTTAAGAGTATGCCGATAGTAGCCCTCAATGTAGTCTGATTTATTTTGTTGGTAGTGGATGACCAAGTGCATTCTTTTATGATTAAAACTGCCTTTTATTTCAAAGTTACAATACAATATAACATGTACATAAATAACTCATTGAAAGCATAAGTAGAGAAGTTTCTGTGATTTGTAATTTTTATTTTTCAAAGGAAAATGCTAGGCTTATCAAATTTTTATACTACATTATGTACTACCTCTCTAATAAAGGTGAGCCTCATTGTATTAGTGGGCTCTATTTTTTTAAAGAGGTAGTACATAATGTGGTAAGCTTAGCATTACCCTTCTTCAAATATAATGCTTTATTATTAACTTATGGAAAAAATAATAATAAAGAGAGATAGAACCATCATCATTATTACACACGCGGCGTGCCATGCCGAGCATGGCCCAGTCCATTAGACTTAATTTTTGATCCTAACATTAATATTTGTGTTAGTGTCGTGTCGTGTCCCATTTAAACGGGTTAGGCTAGTATGTACCGTTTGACACCTCTACACATGCCTTGGAGTTTGGCATTGGAATGGAGAAGACTTTCATGCAACATGGACTTTTTGCTATCTTTGGCCAATGACACGTGAGGTAACTTTTCCACATGTCATTATGTTATTAGTTGAGGATAGCAAAACAGCGTTATCCCTTTTACAAGTAAGTTTTTTTTGCCTAGAATGAGCCTTCTATAATAATGGAGTGTCTCGAGGAGTCCAATCCTTTTTTTTTTTTTTTTTTTTTTTTTTTTTTTTTTTGTTTTTCTTATTTCTCAGCTATATCTAATAATAACAATTTTATTGATCGTACATCTATTATGGATCCCCTCACACATAAATAAAGGTAGAGAAATTGCATTTATTATTTAAGCCTACAAGTGTACATCATACAAGTTCGTAAGTTACTTTGACACAAAAAAGAAAAATTTTTTTTTTTTATAGTTTTTTTGTAAAAAATATAGGTGACAGTCTAAAATACACAGGTATGGGAGTTTCTTATACACACTCTATTAAGAGCATCTCCAAGGGAGATGTCAAATACCAAACATCAAATTTAAATTTGATGGCTGATGTGACAATTTGACATTTACACAGTTTTTTACTCTACCCGATATGTCAAATAAATAATTATTGTAATAGTCAAATCATTTAAGATAAAGAAGAAAAATAAAAAAAAAGAAAATAATAAATGAAAGTTACAACTAGCTATCTTTAAAAAATAATAAGATATTCATTTGACATATTGCTTTTGGGATGTCAAAAATTCATTCCACATCAGCTTTGACAATATGGTTGGAGTAATGTAAGATGTTATTTCTAACCGTTAAATCTCTATGTGGCACTTTTGACATATCGGTTGGAGATGCTCTAAGATAGGTTTGAATTAGGGGTGGCAATTTCGGACACGACCCGATACACGACTCGAAACCCGCACGAGAAATTAGTGGGTTTAACCCGCACGATAAAAAAACTGGTCAATTTCGGGTCAACCTGTTTTGACTCGTTTAATAAACGGGTGGGTTTCGGGTCAACCCGCTAACCCTTTATAATACCTGTCCAACCCATTTATTAAACGGGTCGTGTCAACCTGTGTACAACCCACTAACCCATTTATGATATTTATAATGTTTCTTTTTCTTTTGTGTTTTCCTTTCTTTTCCATCTCTCTTCTCCTCTCTTTTTTTTCTTTCTTTTCCTTCTTTCTCCTCTCTTTTTTTTTGTTTTTTTTACCTCTCTTTTCCTTTCCTCTGCTCTCCTTTTTTTTTCTTTCTTTTCCTTCTCTTTACTTTTCTCTCATCTCTCTTTTTTCTTTCTTTCTTTCCTTCAATCGTCTATCCTCTCTCTCTCTCTCTATTTTTTTCCTTTCTTTTCCTTCTCTCTTCTCTCTATCTTTTTTTCTTTCTTTTCCTTATATCTTCTCTACTCTCTCTATTTTTTTTAATTTAAATTTTTTCAGTTGTGAGTTTCGTAACATGCATATTATTATTTATGAACCCGTTACACGACTCGAAACCCGAACCCGACACGACACGTCTATTAAATGGGTTGGGTTCGGGTTGAGCATTCTTGACACGTTTATTATCCTGACACGACACGAACCCGACACGACACGACCCATTGCCAGCCCTAGTTTGAATGTAAGTCAATACCTTTTTATATGGGGCTAGATAACATCAGAATAAAAAGAAGAGTTTTTAGATTACAAAAACCACCTCAAAACTCTTCTAGATTGTACTCGATGCTTCTGTTCCAATACTTACCCACGTTCAAACCTTCTCACTCAGCTCACACACTGCCTACACGACACGACCGTGCTTTCCTCTCTCCATTATTTCACCTTCTATATTAAGAGTTTCCTTTCTCCATTTCTACGCTGCCCCGCTGCCGCTCTAGTCTTTTCTCTTCTCTTCTCAACAAAGTCAAAAAATACAGAAACATAAATTAACAGTTTAAATCACAATCGAAAATATGTTCGGCGTCGTCTTCCCGAACCGTAGCTTCCCAATGGACATCTCCTCCTTCTCGCAAATCGACACCTTCCACTGGATCCTCGACATGAACACCTTCGTTGGTATTTTATTTTCCTTTTTGTCCATTTTTCCAATTTCCCAATTTTTTATCTTCGGCTCACTCTATCACTCAAACCTATGATTTTTCTAACGTCCGCAGGGGAGGCCTACGATCAGGTCCGCGAAATGTGTATCTTCCTCTTAAACAACTTCACCCTCCCACCGGACAAAGCCCTAGCCGTCTACATCCAGTCCCCCGGCTCGTCCTTCTTCTTCTGCGGCGCCGTCACCGTGGCTCGGCCGTCGGCTGTGCTCTCCTTGCCGTGGCCGGAGCCCGGCGGCGAGCTTCAGCTCACTGCCGACGCGGTGCCGCTGTCGGCCAAAATCGGTGTGTCGGTGGAGGACCTGGCGTCGCTGCCGTCGCTCGACGTCACCGCGGAGAAGCGAATAGAGCGATTGGCGATGAAGGTTGGGGAGAATCTGTTCAATTTCATGCAGTCGTTTTGTGGTGTGGATGGGTCTAAGCTGGTGGTGCCTATGGATATTTTGGATCGGTGGTTCAAGAAGTTTCAGGAGAGAGCTAAGCGCGACCCTGAGTACCTGAAAGGCTTCGCTTTGTAGTTTTGTAAGCTCTGCTCTGTACTTTTCTCCGTATTTTTTGGTTAAACGAAGTTGAATTTTAAATTTGTAACGTGTTTTATGAAAATTGTGAGTTGATTTTGGTACTGCCTGTTTTTTGTTTGGGTGAATTTCGATTGATGATCAGTTTCAAACCAACTGTTTAGCAAACGCTAGAAAACTTTGCTCTTACTTTAGAAATGCGTGGGAAACTTTACTGGAGTTTTGGTGATGACAAGGGTGTTAAGGGACGAGAAGAACTGGTACAAAATTGTGGGTTGTGAATGAGAGAGAATTGGTGGTATGGTATGTTAGGTTTTTGAGAAGGGCATGCAGGTAGAGTTTTGAATGCTGGGAGGGGTCTGTCTAGAGAATGCAATTTAGCTGAGACAATGGTGGGTTGTTTGAGTTGTCCGTCTGGGTTTGCGATGCTATTGCTGAAATATGGCATTATTGGTGACAAGTTATTTTGAATTAGAGGGCGAGAAATCGGTTAATCAGTAATCTGAGTTGTTAGTCTTCTCTTTCATCTAGTCACATTATTAGATAACAAAGTGTGGTTGAGATTAGACTTGGCTTCAATTTTGTACATTTTAAATTTTACTCGTGTGTTGTTGAATGGCATGTACTTTTTTTTAAAAAAGGAGAGATGTAAATGTTGATATAGATGAGTGGTAGTACCCTTCAAAAAGTGTATCGAAGATATGAAAAAGAAGACTCTACTTACCCAGACTTTATGCTGGATGATTTTAGGCTGTTGTTATAACTTATGTGGATGCACTGCAGTTGCACTGTGCTATCCAAGAGTGTTCATGCTGTTGTTTTTTCATGACAGTATTTTATGTCCTTATTTTGATGCAGTCTAGAAGTCATAGTATTTATGCTTTTATGTTAGGAGAAACTGAGAAGTGGTAGTCTTTAAGTTCGTTTATTATAAATGAGTAGTTCGAAGAAAGTCCTGAGAGTTTAAGGTCATTACAGAAACCATTTCTTTTAAGATATGAATCAACTTTACAGAATTTTCCTGCAGCATACGCTTTGGATTGTGATGCAGTCTAGCCCTAGGTGTTACGCCTAAGATAATTCAAATCAAGATAGTAGCTTCTTATATTTTCTTAGTGAACTTCTTTCCCTGTTCCTTAATTCCTATTCCATTTCATTACAGTTTATAGCCCAAGTTACACTATCAATTGCATTTTGTTCCGTCTTTTTCTATGTCAAAAGAAAAAGACTTTCTACTTTCTAAGGTCAGAAGCGCACCGAAGAACTCATTGGAATTGAACCAATTTAGAACTCAATGGAATGGAATAGATTTAGAAATGAGATTATTATCTGGTGACCTACTAGACAGTATCAACATTTGCTTGCTTTGTTCTGCTACCTTGAGTTGAGACGAGCTGTTTTGTATATGCTTGAAATGTGGTTGAGAGACAATTGTTGATGCATTGGACTGCATATAGTTGAGAATTTTGTTGTCAATACTATTTTAAAATCGAGTGTCCATTTGGATGGAACGATTTAGAGGATTTGGTAACTTATGTGTTAACTTAGGAAGATCTAAACCACATAACATATTGTATCACATGTTAAAAAAGGTGTTGCAAATGTAAGTGTTATCAGTACTGCCCTTCGTGTTATCAAACAGGAAATGAAATCCACCATCTTGTAGTTATTGAAGGTCGTTCAAATTTTCTCTTAGACATCCTTTGCATGAACATGAACAAATTTCTTGGCAATCTTTCGAAATATCAATTATATGCCGTATCCTTGCAAATTTTTCGCCCTGATTAATCTGCGTCATTTTTTGATTGTTTGTGGTAATTTGTAAGATTTCTTGGACACCAAGTGACTACTTATTCAAAGCAAATAAGAAATTGCCACGTTAGTTCGTGTCGAAAAATTAGTATTTAGTATTATTGATCTTGAAAATATGGGGGAATATTGGCCAATGATCGTGAACGACAATTATGGATGAACAAAATTACAGCAGTGAACACACAGAAGACACAACAGTTTCCACGTGAGGTACTTGCTACAAGTACGTAGGTAGGTCAACATCAAAATATATATGTTGGGGGATAAATAAAGATTAAAATCCTACTCTCTCCTTACACAACAGTTAAAACACGATTTACATGTGATACTTGGGTCTAAATTCTACACGTGACTTATATTGGATGCATATCTTTTTGTATATATATATATTTTTTTGGTAATTCAAACACGCACATGAGCATGAGCTCGTATCAAGAAACTCGTGGTGATTCTTATTATTAATATCTAAGGACGATAAAGGTGAGCTTTTTTGACTATCTTCACAAGCTTTAGCCGTTTTACAGACTTGGAATTGAAATGTTGCTTGTACTTCAGTGTCGGCAGGTTGCAACAAGAGGGAGAAAATCCAAGAGACCATCAAGAAAGTTGAAGATTTTAAAGATACTGAAGTTACTAATGTTACTGGAACTTAGCATAAAGGGCGGGACCATAAACTTTTTTACGGGTGGACTAGACAAATTTTTTAGCTTAAACTTTGATGATCTTATATGTATATATATGCAATTAGGAATGTATGCAATTAAAATAATGCTTATATGAAATTACTCAAAATAGAGATAACTGAACATATCAATTTTATTTATACTCACAGAAGCAACTTCAAGATAGCAACTTCAAACTCCAGATACAAAACACTCAGTGTTTACAAAGATGATTTCTCCAAAGTGTTCAGAGAGAATCTTTTGAAACTGAAATGTAAATTGTAATCTGAATGCAACTGAGGCCAAGGCCGGCTTAAATAATACAAGGAAAGCAACTATGGTTTACAAAAGCAACTAGAGTTATTCTGAAAAGTAACTAGGGTAACCGAAAGCAATTATGATAATGGAGAAGCAACTGTGGAAGCACGGGAGCAACCTGATTCAACTTTTAATTATGTCTGGCTTTAGTAACTTTTGACTTTTACTGGGCAACTTTCTTCTTTTACTCAATGGTGAAATGTCGGGCAACTGACTGCTTTTGAGGATGCTTTAATCATATTCCGGGGCAACTATTGTGTCGGCAACTCGTGATGCTTAGTCAGAATCCAAATCATAAGCATCGTATGGATCTTGACTATCTTCATACCAAGACTTTTTCTTGGCAGGGCTTTGCATAGGCTGACAGCTGGACGATGAAGGGGAATCATTGTCTTCATCATCATCCATCTGAGAGGCTTGGATGATTAACTGGCAGGCAATTTCTTGGAGTTCAGACTTCGATTTTCCTTCGACTGAGAGAGAAGATCGGGTCGAACCAGTGGGGGAAACTGGATGCGGAATAGGCTCTTGGGGCAGATCATTGTATACATATTTGGCAATTCTGTCAACTTCAAATTTGTTCCACCATTTAACTGAGAATTGGCGGGCAAGAACTCTGGTAGTATCTCTGGCAACTTTGTAGGACCATTTGAGGATCCAAGGAACTTTGTATCTGGCAATAAAAAGCAACTGTCTTGGGAAAAATAAATCAACTTTGGTGAATGTGGCTTTTTTAGTATAATGGCGGATTAACTCATGAACTGAAATGGGTAAAATTTCATCAACTGGACCATGCTTTTCCCACCAGTGGAGAAACCAGAAGGGAAGAGGAGACTTGAACTTATTGTCAAAATTTATAAACCAGGAGTGACTAAAATCCTCGTTTTGATGGAGGAAAATAGAGTACTAGGCTTCAATATAATCAGAATAATTATATTGCAATTTTGACTGAAGGGTTTTCAACTCATAGGGGTGGCTACTGAAGGATTCTTGGCTTATGATCTTATGGATATAAAGGGAATGATAAAGGATGATCTCAGGATGATCTCGATCCCTTATCGGCTTGATTTCAACTGACTGAGTTTCAAGTAATATATCCCTATAGTACTTGAGAGACTTGTATGGACTAGGAGGCATATAATGGAATCCAGGAGGAAAATAGTATTTGGCTATTTCGACTGGATCAGAATGAATATCATAAATCGGCTCAAGAACAAATAAATGAGAGGTACTTTTGGGCATATAAGGAGATGACTTTTGAAGGCAACTGAGGACCAGCTGAAAAAGGATCATAACTAGAGATTAGGGTCAACTGATAACTGGGGCGTATTTGGCCAACTGTAGAACCTAAGGCAGAGAATCTATTGGCAACTGAGATCGGTGTGGCAATTGAGATTGGTGGGTGGCCTGGGTAAGGGACCACCTGCTTGGGATTTTCTGGCTTATTTTGACTCATAGATGAAGGGAGGATTCGGAGTGACTGGGAAGGCGACTGAGATGGCTTAGATTGGCTGGTTGACTTTTTTTGCTTGTCTTTTTGGGTGCCATTGTGCATCCTGCAAGAATTCTCTAGTAAGAAAATCAGGAATTGAATTTTCACTTCCTCTCAAATACTCAATATCAAAATCAAATATACTTAAAATGCTTTGCCATCGTGCAAAAATCTGTTTAGATGCAATGTTTTGAACATCTTTTTTTGAAGGCAACTGAGGGACCAGCTGAAGGATCAGCTGAAAAAGGATCATAACTAGAGATTAGGGTCGACTGATAACTGGGGCGTATTTGGCCAACTGTAGAACCTAAGGCAGAGAATCTATTGGCAACTGAGATCGGTGTGGCAACTGAGATTGGTGGGTGGCCTGGGTAAGGGACCACCTGCTTGGGATTTTCTGGCTTATTTTGACTCATAGATGAAGGGAGTATTCGGAGTGACTGGGAAGGCAACTTAGATGGCTTAGATTGGCTGGTTGACTCTTTTTGCTTGTCTTTTTTGGGTGCCATTGTGCATCCTGCAAGAATTCTCCAGTAAGGAAATCAGGAATTGAATTTTCACTTCCTCTCAAATACTCAATATCAAAATCAAATATACTTAAAATGCTTTGCCATCGTGCAAAAATCGGTTTAGATGCAATGTTTTGAACATCTTTTTCTAAAACATGTTTTGCAGATTTACAATCAACTCGTATTAAAAATTTTTGATTAAGCAAATCATCTTGAAACTTACTGATGCATAATACAATAGCTAATATTTCCTTTTTAATAGTACTATAATTATATTGCGACTGGGTCCAAATTCCAGAATGGAAACGAACAATCTGTTCTGGAGAGTTTGGACAGGCTCTTTGTTTCAGAATGCCACCATTACCTATGTCAGAGGCATCGGTTTCAACTATTTTGAAGGAATCAACTGAAGGAATGCCAAGACAGGGAAGTGTCTTGACATGGGCTTTGATTTGCTTGACAATTTCAGTATGAATATTTGACCATGGAGGCGGGTTATTCTGCAATCTATCAAACAGGGGCTTACATTGTTTTCTCAGATTTTTGTAAAAGTCAGAAACATAATTAGAGATCCTAAAAATCTCTGGAGTTGACTTTTATCAAGAATTTGATCAAGGAATTTATCAGCAAATTGAATGACTCGATCAATTGGGGAGATTTGCGACTGACAGATATTGAAACCAAGAAATCTGATATTGGTTTGGAATAACTTGATTTTCTTGGCAGAAACAACTAAACCATTTTGTTTGACAATTTGAAGAAACTTATGCAAGTGTTTCCAATGCTGCTCTATTGATTCAGAGAAGATGAGAACATCATCAATATAGACAATTGAGAAATGACTGTAAGGATTAAAAATCTCATTCATAATATTCTGGAATTCACTAGGGGCATTCTTCAGACCAAAAGGCATTACATTCCATTCATAATGACCAAAAGGGGTGACAAACGCAGTCTTATACCTATCTGACTCATGTATTTGGATTTGCCAGAATCCACTCTTCATATCAAATTTGGAATAAACAACTGCTTTTTCTAATCTATTAATCAAGTCTCTTTTATTAGGTATGGGGTACCTAATCCATTCTAAGACAAAATTAAGTGGCTTGTAATTGATAACTAATCTTGGGACTCCTCTTTCTAGTTCAGCATTTTTATGGACATAAAAAGCAGGACACGACCAAGGGGACTTACTTTTGCGAATTATTTTTTTCTCAAGTAACTCATGAATTTCTTTTTTACAGAATTCCATTATTTCTTGGCTCATCTGGATTGGCCTAGCTTTAGTAGGAATGTTTTTCTCACTAAAGGTTTTGATATAGGGAAGACAAACAACATGTTGTTTTCTATACCAAAAAGCATTAGGCAATTCAGAACAAATTTCATTTTTCAATTTAGTCTCAAACTGTTGAATTTGCAACTGTAAAGATTTATCACTAAGCTGTTGTTCAATTCTTTTAAATCTAATTTCTTCTTTAAGAAAATTCAATTGGTTATTTTTCCTAATAATTTGTACTGACTGCTTTTGCATGGCTTTCAGATTATGCAACTCTGGCTTAGACAGGAATTCAAATTTAACCTTTTCTCCTAGATAGGTAGAAATGACACCATCATAATCTACCTGAAAGGGATATAATAAGGCAATAAAAGGTAATCCTAATATGACTTCGTCAGTGATATTTTTAACTAAGACAAATGAGGTTTTGAAACAGATCTTATTTTGGCAAACATGGGCTTTTGGTATTTCAAAATTTAACTGGAGAGATTGTATTTCAAAATTTAACTGGAGAGATTTTCCTGAAGCAGTACTTAAGGATTCTCTAGACTTCTGGTAAAACTTAGTAGGAATCAATCCTTCCTGAATGCAGTTAAGATCGGCTCCTGAATTAAATAGGGCAACTGTGGTAAACTCAAAGTTTTGGACAAATATCGTTACTTTTGAATACCATTTTCTAAAATTGACTTGTCGAATTAGGCTGACTACTAGTTGGTCTTCTGGAGGTTCATCATCTGAATTATGTGGACTTCCAGACTGGCTTTCAGACTTAGGAGATTCTTTTTCCATTATATGAACCAAATCTTGTTTGATTGCATAATTTTCACTATGTAATTTATTACTCATTTGTTTTAATTCAATTATTTCTTTTTTAATAATTTTTACTTCTGACTGCAGATCTTGTATGGTGACTTCTTTCTTTTTAGTAAATTTCTCTAAGGTAGTGTTTAAACTAATTGGCTGGGGGGCAGACTGACTTGGACTTTCTTGGCTAATAACTTTTCTTAGCTTTTTCAAATACTCATATTTAAATCCGGATTCTCCACTTTGCTTATTTATTCTATTAGTAATTCTTCATGTTCTTCCTGTTTAGTAAGAACAGAGATAGACTTTAATCTATTACAACATTTATCATTACAACCAATTTGGATGTCTGGTGAACTCAATTGTGAATCTGAGAACTGGTCTGATTCAGATTCAGAACTGGCTACTAGGGTTTCGACACTGCTTGTTTCAGAGTCTCGCAACTCTAAAACTTTTATCAACTTTTCTTTTTCTTCATCTGTAATTTTCAATTGTTTAATAGTATCTTTCACTTTACATTCAGAGGCATAATGACCAAACTTTTGACATTTAAAACATTTAACTTTAGTTTTATCATTATTTCTTTTGGACCGATTCTTCTTTTGACCTTTCGGGGCTTTTGACCAATTTTTCTTAGGAGAGAATTTTCTTTTCTTGTAAAACTCATGGTCATCATTATTTCGTTGGGGAAATTGTTTCTTACGGGAATAATGGCGATTTTTTTCTAAGATGACTAGGCTTATTTTTCTTGGAAGGAGGAACACTGGCAAGGCCATACTGTTCGCAGAAATTTCCTAACTCATATTTGGCTGATTTCCTATCAGACTGTATTTGTCTACCATTTTAAAATCAATACACATTTTCATTCCAACTTGGTTAATTGTACTTATAATATTTCCATAAGTCAAACTATCCCAATCTATATGACCTTGTTCATTACTTAGGGTTGTGCGTATCTTATGGGCAAACAGATTTGGAAGACCATTAACAAATTTTTCTTTCCAGAAAGGTTGATTGCTATCATCTCTAAGCATGACTCTAGAAATGAAGACATCTTTATACCACCTGAAATCAGACAATTTAGGGCATCTAAGATTACTCAATTGATCATGTATCCTAGCAGAGGTGTGGCTAGGGGTTCCAATGAAATGCTCAATTATTGTGTAAAACAAAGTATTGACTCCGTCTTCTATACCTTGACCTATTTGTTCGTCAAATATAGGGAGACCGTCTTCATTAAGTTTTACAGCATGAATGATCAAACTTTTAGACTCAGGGGTTAAGTGCTTATCCCACCAATACCGGAGGGTACCAGTAAATCCGGTGACTAACAGGGGTACAATTTCAGACTATCTGAAACTGTGATTGGTGATGTAACTATTAGCAACCATGGACATGTGTTGTAGCTTATTAAAGATCTCTTGCTCAGAAAGACCATCAATATATATATTGCAAAAATTTACAATTTCTATAATTTTTCTATAAATAAAAGTATACATTAAATCATAAAAATCAGAAAAATAAATACATTAAACATAAAATAAATACATATTAAATGCAACCACAAAGTACATATTATCAAAATGAATATATGTTCAACAACATAATTAAAAGCTCCTAAAAAACAATATAATTGAAAATGTACATATTCAAATTGTGCCTTGCGATCCTTGAGATAATTAAAATCCTTTGTCGTCATACTTAAATGGATATTGTTAGCAACTTCTTTTTCAATATATACAATCATGGAATAATGTGCTATAGTTTATGGTAGGCCATATAGGTTTTTAGGCCATGTAGGTTTTTTCTTGTTTAAAAACCTGCATTAAACAACAGCCAGACTTCATGGCTGGCTATGTGAATTTTGTGATGTAAATTTTGTGGTATTGGAGGCCCTGGGATTAAACTCTTTGTTGCATCATGGAGAATTGTCGTTAGGTTTGAATGGCATTTGTTTAATCTCTATACCCTTATCATTTTAGCAATTAGCTTCACGTTTCCCAAAAAAAATTGAAATCTAGCCGTATAAAACCAAATTAATCTCGGCCATCAGAGCACCTCCATCCCAAAAGGAAAGGGAAGGTTTGACACTATTCATGTGAATAGCGGCAACCTTATCTTTTTTGGTTCCACCCCAAAAGGCAAGGGCAAGAGCAAACACTATTCATTTTACTTTATTTTCTATTTTTTTTATGCTTAAATCATTAATTTTGATAAGTTTTTTGTATAAGATTTTCGGCTGCCACATGTCAATATTTATTATAAAATTCTCACCTAAAAATTCAGATAACATTTTCGGATAAAATTTTCAAATTAAATTTTCGAATAAAATTTTCAAATTAAATTTTCGGATAAGATTTTTGGTTGTCACATATCCATATTTATTATAAAATTCACATCTCAATCATCATACAATTGAAATACCTACTCAATTATCATACAATTGAAATACTCCCCGCCCTCATAGTTCGACACAATAGAGTACAAGGATGACTCAATCATTAGCAGAGGCGATTCCACCAAATCATGACGTGGGGTAGTATTTTCCTTCGAATGACATAATAGTGCTATTATTTTCGACACGAAACGCACCACTGGAACCTACTGCTGACATTGTTCACTTGAGGAGCCATGTGTAATGGTTTTCCTCTTTTTTGTTTTCCCTTGAATAATCTATTTTTAAAAAATGAAATTGGAAATGCAAGAAATATATATTTAAAAAATGACATTAAATTGAATACAAAGGCAACTAATTTTATTTTATTTTAACCTCGTCGCCAAGATTTTGACCACTTCGAACGTTTGCCCACAACCCTTTGGCTTCGATGGAAGAGGTCATTTGTATTTTTGCACAAATGAAATTTTGTAGTATAAAATTTGGTGTGGAAAGTAAAAAATATTGGAAGGAGATGAATTTGTATAAAGATTTGGTGTGTAAAGTGAATAATATTGGTAAGTATTTATAGAAAAAATTTCTATAATTTTTTGATATTTTTTTCAGCAAAATATTGGACAGCCGTTGGATTAGGCAAGATTTTTTTATCGGAGGCTCCAGGAGAAGCCACGTGGCTTATAGTCGTTAGGCTATGTGGGGTGGTGGGTCAGCGCTAACGTCAGCGGCTGATTTTACTGTTGGCGCATGTGTTCCACTCGCCAACAGTAAAAAAAAATAATTTAAAATTAGGCGCTAACGTCAGCATGACGTCACGCTGACGTCAGCAGCCTGGAGGCAACAACCCAATCCATTTTTGCCTATGGCTTACCCAGGCTGGTGGGTCTCATGCCTTGCCCCAGCTGCCTTTTGCACGCTGGAGGTCCAAATCTCGCTTGGGGGGGCCTGTCACCATGGCAGCTGGGTTACGTTAGAGGTGTTCTTAAGTGACTGTTGTAGAATTAAAGAACATGCGCACACAACCATCATGTGGGTCCCATCCCAAAGTTCCCTTATTTGTTTGTGGACTATATATGTACGTTTTTTTTCTTCTTCAAAAAGATACCTAGGCTATAGTCAAGTGTAGCCTTGTGAGTGGTTCCGCCCGTGAGTTGCATGACCTTTCCATGGTGTTTGGGGGCCTTATGTTGTGTATACGTATTTTTGTTTTTTTATAAAGCGATATTCTAAATTACTCTAATATACGGGGAGGGGTCCAAATCGAATGCAAAGTGTGGTGTACACACAATTTTCTTACAACCTTCTTATTGTTTGAGTACAAACAATTTTCTAACAACCTTCTTATTGTTTGAGTAATACTATTTGTACGTTATGAATGTAACTCCTAACATGCTTTTAAACTCACTAACCTTGATCAGACATGACGGAAATAGAGGATCTTCTTCACCTATGCAACACCTTAATACTCTCTCTCTCTAGATGGGATGAGATTCTGTTTGAGTGTATTTCACTGCTAGGGAAAGGACCTCTATTTATATGTTTCACTCGAGTGCCTTGCCCATCAAGAAACACTCCATATACCAAACTTCATTAGATTAGATTATTTCAATCCATATAGAATTAGGAATCCTCTTAACTCTTGTGTTTCAATTAGAATAGCACTTTAACAAGAGATTTAAGCTTGAGCTTTACTTCTTGAACTAGGCAAACTCCTAGAGACCTCATGTGATTAGAAGACCACATTTCGTGGATTAAGACAATAAATTATCTTACATTCTCTCCCTTGGCCGACTAATCACAACAGAATTTGCATTGCTCACTTTAAGGCCATGTGAAATATATAACTCAAACTAATTCCTATCAAGCCATTGTCAATTATGAAGAATGAGAAGGAGGCTTTTACAATATAACAAAAAGACTTTTAACTTCTTATAAATTACAAAACTACCATTGATTTCTTAAAACAAACCCAACATCAAAACCTCATTAAAAAAAAAACCCAAAACACTCAATAAGGCATCAAAGTAATTTAATAATCAAAATTAAATTTAATAGGGTCAGTTGTCATTTTTTGGGGTTTATTTATAGAAATTAAATGGTATAAAATTTATCTATATCAATAGTGCTAAAAATGAGTATATTACTATAATAATAAAAATTCGAAACTATCTCATATCTCCTAAATCTTACTAAAATATATTCTAAAATAGAAGCTATTATTGGCACTCTAAAAAAAGTAAAAAACAACACGAAAAAAATACAACCACTGGCTGAAACGACCAACAAGAGCATCGTTGTCTTAAAAGGCTCCACATGTCACAGCTGGCAGCCATCCCACGATGGGCTTCACATGTGGGCCCTTGCATGTGAATCATACTCCATGCATAAAAAGGACTTTATAAAATTACCAAAAAAACCCTAATTTAAAGTCAGCGGAAAGTAGAGTAACGTTCAACACAAAATATCTCCCCAAGTCCACACGCTATGCATTTCTTTAGTCCCCCAAACAACCAATCAACATCGGGTTACTTTGCCAACACCTTTTACATTATCTGAAAACTTGGCTTTCCTTCTCTCCACAGGTCTCGGGTCAATATTTTAAATTAATTTTATAAATACTTTCGACCAAAAAACAGATTTTGGGGACAGACTGAGACATTGACGACGAAGAGAGAGAGAGAGACGCACCCAATTCCGCGTTGAGGTCAGCAAAGCCCAAATCACTGACCATCCCACTACGGCAAGGCAACATCACCTAACATTATTAAAGCCACCCACCCATTTACTACTTCCACCACATTCCTTCAAGAAAAGTACCAGAAACCATACCCCATAAAAAAAGTAATAATAAAAAAATTATATAAAAAAAACAAAACAAAATAAGAAACAAGAAGAGCAATACTTAATTCCAAAAGGCGACAGTGGATCCAATTAGCACCAACGATTAAGTGTTAATTTTGTACACTTTTCCAATTAACTACGTCAGATCCCTATGAAACTGAATCTAAATCAAACTACTAATTAGAAGAAGACTATCTAATAATTCTTGTTTGTACTGTTTTGATTGTGAATTTTGATCGCTAGCCAAATACGCACCCGTACGGAGGATCAACGGGGAGTCATCATCTTCTTGAACTCGTCGAAGTTGACGTGGCCATCGCCGTCGGCGTCGACGTTGCGGATCATCTTCACGCAGTCCTGGTGCGAGCACTTCAGCCCCAATCGCTTCATCACCTCGTGAAGCTCACTCGCCGAGATCAGTCCGTTCTTGTCGAGATCGTAGAGGTCGAAGGCGTCGCGAAGCTCTTGGCTCGATCCGCCATTCATGATCTCCGCGAACTCCAGGATGTCAATGTGGCCGTCGCCGTCTCTGTCGAACTCCGCCATTATGCTGCGCACTTCCTCCAGCGACGAAGTATCGGACCCTAGCTCACCGAACACGTCCCTGAGCTCGTCGCAGGAGATCTTTCCGTCACCGTTCTTGTCGAACTTGTTGAAGATCGTCTCCAACTGCTCCCTGGATCCCACCGCGCCGACTCCAGAGCCTTTCCAGCTAGGGTTAGGGCTTGAAGAAACCAAATTGCTCTTCGACATGGCAACAGAAAGAGAGAGAGAGAGAGAGAGAGAGAGAGTAGAGAAGGGCTCTGAGCTTTGTTTAAATGCGTGACAAACAAGAGATATATATAGGCGACTTTCACTTGGGTTGCGATCAGGTGTTTGCCGACTTAGCGTAGTTGGAATTTGCGAGGGCTTAAAGATGGGACGTGGAGAATCCTCATCGAATGAAAAACGGACACGTGGGAAGAGAAGTGAGCAAGGGTGTAGAGGATTTGGGCTATAAAGGAGAATTTTGTGCTGGCTGGGCTTAGAAGGAAGGAAAGATATCTGTAAGGATACGTAGCAGATGGCAGTTGGGCATGGGAGTTGCTCTTCTTGTTGCTTGATTCGGTTTCCTTGCCGCGTGGATTCAATTAATAAATCCCATAATTAATGGGAAAAAGCGCGTAGAGTGTAATGTCATAAATACCCAAATAAGTGTGAGGAATGCTAAGGGTCAAATATTTAGATGAATATAAATACAATAGGAAATTAGTTATGTGGTTACCTAGAAATAATGTTCGGGAAAATTTTAATCACTCGCGTGTAAAATACAGCACGATGAAATCAGCATGATTAGTAACATTAATATGTTTAATTATCAGAAACGAGGGGAAGTCATCAATCATCCTTTGTTAATATGTTTAAAATAATTTGAATAAGAATAAAATAAAAGGTTTTTAAATTTGACTATTTGTTTTTCAACTTTTAAAAAAAAAAAAAAAAAAAAAAAAAAAAAAAAAAAAAAAAAACACTCTAGCTAGTTTGTAACAATTGCTCCCCCCCCACCCCCCCCTTGAGTTCGAGCCCCCTACCATACATGTAGTGTGTGTGAGTTTAGTATATTATCGCTCATTTCAATAGGAAATGTCCTTTAAAAAAAAAACATGCTTTTGGATGAAGAAAATAAACTAGAGATTTTGACAAAAGTCAAAATTTCTAAATTGGTATGAACCAATTCCCATGTTTGGATAAAAAAAAAACATAGAAATTTAGAAATTACGCGTGGGGAAAAAACATGGAATTTGAAGGTCATAAATCCTAACTTTAAATTCTTTCTAAAAGTCGTTAGTTCTAAAATTTCAAGAGATATTGAGTTTCAAAAATATAACTTTACAAATAAAGCTTAAATTTCGTATTTTAAATCCGTTACCCAAACTAGAAATTTTAGAAATTCTAGAACATTAATTTATGTCATTTATGGATTCCTTTGTACTTTTAAATTTTCTCATCCAAATGCATTGTAAGAGAATAAGGAATTGGAATCGAGTCAACTACTCCTCTAGTTGATCTTATCCTAGATTTGAGGGTATTTGATTATGAATTTTAACATAAAATCCATTCCCAACAAAAAAATAAATAAATAATTGAAATCCACACAATTTTTTTTATTCATTATGGCCCCGTTTGGTCGGAAAATATTTGACAGGAAATTCCCATGTCTTTTCCTAAGGGATGGAAAATGGAAGATTTGTTTCCCCATGTTTGATAATGCTAGGAAGTAAACAGGAATACCTCTTTTTTCAATTATACACATATGAAATAAATAAAAATGTATTTAATGTAATATTGTTAATGGGGACAAAATGGTCATGAAAAATGGTGCATTTAATGCTGGCCTATTTTCACAAAGTTTCCCATGATAAGGGAAAAATGAAACCCAAAGAGGAGGAGGGGAGGAAGAGAAAACTAGTTGCAACGGAGATAACACTATGTTGCTATCCCTTGCAAATAATGTTACGCCACATAAAAGTATTATTACACGTGTCATAGCGTTATTGGCCGGGATAGCAAAATAGTAATATTCCCATTTCATTTCCCCATATTTACCAAACATGGGAAAACAATTGATTTTATATCCCCAAGCCTCTTTTTGCATGAACCAAACACAGTCTATGTGTAAGTTAACGTATGGACAATAAGGGCTCGTTTGATACACCATATTAGACTCTAGATAGGAGTAAATAGTCCATGTCAGTTGTTTGGTGTCAACTTGTATTATTCAATTACCTTACTATTTTAAATAGTTTGGGCTTTTAATACTCCTTACCTGACTAACTAATACAACCCACACACCTCCGTTTATATAATACACACCTAATTATAAGGCTAGGAAAAAAAGAACACATGTTCTACGTGAAAACTCAGACGTTATTTTTATCTTCTTGGGGGGGGGGGGGGGATGGGGGGGGGGGGGGGGGGGGGGGGGGGGGGAGGGAGAAGAAAAAGTTTGCAATGGAGATAACACTATGTTGCTATCCCTTGCAAATAATGTTATGCCACATGAAAGTATTTATTAACGTGTGCCATAGCGTTATTGGCCGGGATAGCAAAATAGTAATATTCCCATTTCATTTCCCCATATTTACCAAACATGGGAAAACAATTGATTTTATATCCCCAAGCCTCTTTTTGCATGAACCAAACACAGTCTATGTGTAAGTTAACGTATGGACAATAAGGGCTCGTTTGATACACCGTATTAGACTCTAGATATGAGTAAATAGTCCATGTCAGTTGTTTGGTGTGAACTTGTATTATTCAATTACCTTACTATTTTAAATAGTTTGGGCTTTTAATACTCTTTACCTGACTAACTATACAACCCACACACCCCCGTTTATATAATACACACCTAATTATAAGGCTAGGAAAAAAAGAACACATGTTCTACGTGAAAACTCAGACATTATTTTTATCTTCTTCTCCCTAGGGTTCTTTCTCTGCTTCTCCAATGGTTATTCTCTTTACTCTTCTCCAGGTATCTATATATATATATATATTTCTCCCTCTCTCTCTCTCCCTAATATGCTTCTCCTCTTCACTCTTCATTTTCTTCTCTGCTATCTTCTTCAGAAGCTATTAGGTGGCTGTTTGTGGAAAACATAAATCAATAATTTGTGTTTGGTGGTTTTTTTGTTTTGAATTTTGAACACCCAAAGCAGCTTTGCTTAGTGTTGAAATTCATTCTTTACCATTTATGTTGTATCGATTCAAAACTTAGCCAAACATATTCCATATTAATTTTTTGATCAAATTCATATTCCAAATTTAACTTGGGGGGTTTTGCATCAATGATTTGGTGGGCCGGCAAGGAAGACAATGAAGGAAGCAGATAGAGGGAAAGAGAGAATTGGGAGAGAGGTTTCTTGTTTTAGTACTAGGCAGTCGTTGGATGTATCTAATGGCTAAAATGATTTGGCAAAAACAATTGTCATATGAATCTTACCAAAAAATTTCATGTTATTTGAATTTCAATTTCCACTTAAATTATTTAAAAATTAAATAATAAAAAAGTATGATCCGATATTATCTGACGGAGCACCCAAACCTGTATAACTTAGTCAGACTATTTATCTAAATAACACCAAACACCTTATAATATTATGGGTCTTTTGGTACGGCGGACTGTCATGGACTAACTAATATTGGGACTGTCTTGGATTGGCTTGGTTTGTCGTAAGTTGGATAACACTTGTACTGCGTTTGGTGTATGTTTGATTGAACTAGGACTAAATTTTTTTTTTGGGTGAAAAGTAAGTTTTTAAAATATTTTTTGACTTTTCTTCTCTCTCTCTTTCCTCTTCTTCCTCATCTTTCTCTCTGATTCTCTTTCTTCTTCTTCCTCTCCGCATTTCTTTCATCTTCTTATTCTCTGCATCTATTTCATCTTCTTCTTCTCTGCATCTATTTCATCTTCTTCTTCTCTATCCTCTCTCCTCTTCTTCTGTCTACTTTTCTCTTTATTTTTTTTCCGAAATTTTCTCTTCTTCCTTGTCTATTATGTCTTTCCCTTCTCTTTTCTCTTCGAAATTTTCAGACAAAAAACAAGCAAAGAACCCAAGCCAATTCGGCATTATCTCACAATATCCCTTCCCCAAACACCAAAAACTCATGTTTCTTTCTTTTCTTAGCCAAAATTGAAACCATTTATGTTCTTTTTTGTTTTGTAATATTTTTTTTTGGATTTGCAGAGAAGGGTAGAGAAGAGGAGTTAAGGAGAGGGGAACATTAGTGTTGCTGGGGGTGGGGGAAGATTGGGACGTTGATGCAATGGGTTTGTGTGGTGTTTTTTTCTTTTCTTTGAATTTTGAACTGGTTATGGATTGGGACGTTGATGCAATGGGTTTGTGTGGTGTTTTTTCTTTTCTTTGATTTTGAACTGGTTATGGATTGGGACGTTGATGCAATGGGTTTGTGTGGTGTTTTTTCTTTTCTTTGAATTTTGAACTGGTTATGGCTTGGGACGATGATGCAGTGGCCATGGTGGATATGATGAATCTGTGTTGCGACTAGAGGAAAGAGAAAGCAGTGGTGGTGGGTGGGTCTACTGGCTCTTGGTTGTTGGTTGTGGTTGGTTGCTGGCGACGTTGCTTGTTGAGGGTGAGGGGCACAGCGATGCGATGTCGCTAGCGAAGGGCTCGGGACAATTTGTCCACCCTTTCACACAGGCTTCCTTAAGAACACCCAAGGAGGTGTTTTTGGTGGGCCCAGTATTAGTTAATCCCATTTAAGATTAGAACCATGGGAAACAAACATGGGATTAAAGTTTGACCAATTCAGTCCAAGGTAATCCCTTGTACCAAACGAGTTCTTATGGATAAACAGTCAGTATTCTTCAGAACAGATTAATACTATCCGACATAAATTAGTCAGTGCAGTCCGATGTACCAAACGAGCCCTAAGTAATTGTAATAATTCCAATACCCATGAGTTAGTAGACGTAGCTGAAGAAAAATTGAAATAATTCTTATATTGCATTAAACACAAAGCAACAACAAAAACATACCTGACTATCCAAAATCAATCACATTGTATTTGTTGTCTTTATTTGAAGAATTAAAACTATTACGAGAGCTTTTTCTTCAAAAGAAAAAAAAACACAACTAGTACATACTAATGTTGAAAATTGATCTTCTTCAATTTTTAAAAAGAGAAATCATTAATCAAATATTCATAATCGAGTTTTTCAAGAAGGATATATATAAAAAGGCAAATAGCTGACTTCAATAAGAATCAAACTTGGGCGCCTCTGTTAAGTGGAAACATGTTGGAATGCCAACTCCACCACAGACGCTTTTGTATAGGTATTTAGCACGCTATAGTATATATACAATTCTTATAAATGTTATACGTATAATATAAATAATTTTTTTTTTGGGGGACCCTGTGTGGTGGGGCCACTTGCACCACCCCAGTGCCGCCCTTGAGTATTAGTTAATCCCATTTAAGATTAGAACCATGGGAAACAAACATGGGATTAAAGTTTGGCCAATCCAGTCCAAGGTAATTCCTTGTACCAAACGAGCCCATATGGATAAACAATCAGTATTCTCCATAACAGATTAATATTATCCGATATAAATTAGTAAGTATAATCCGATATACCAAACGAGTCCTAAATAATTGTAATCATTTCAATACCCATGAGTTAGTAGACATAGCTGAAGAAAAAATTGAAATCATTCTTATAAGTAAATGTGTATGCATTGGATTTACATATTGGAAATTTTGGTTTTCTCCTTAACATACTAGAAAATATTAAAAGTGCAAGGAAAGAAATTGGAACATGTGGAGTGTGACGAGGTGATTAGTTGGAAAAGAAGAAGAACAAAAGTATGAACCAATCACAATAGTAAATTCTATACAATTGCCATGCTATTCCCAACTGTTATATCTATTATTTAACTTTTAATAATAAAAAGAGAGCATATTTGATATTTTGTCATTGAAAGGGATAATTTTTCAATTAATTACTACTAGCTTGACTTTTGATCACGTGCACTTGTCACGAATTTATTATTTTTTATTAAGGGTGGATACGTACACGTTTTATTATTCTTATCTTTTGTTTAAGATGTGTGCGTATTTTTTATTTTTATTTTTTGGTTGGACTGTTTGTTGTAACTATATGAATTGCCAAAATACAAATATAAAATAAGATTGTGTACCTAACGTGTTAGCCTATAAAAAAAGACCACATTAGAGAAGAAACATGAAGCCTAAATATTTTCTTTTCGGCACGTATGTGGCTTGGACCCCACTTAAATTTGTTGGGTGGTTTAGTATAGGAAAATGTATTATTGGCTTGGTATGACATTACATAATTTATATATTTATTTAATGAATTAATTCCCCCAAATGCAGCTTGGATTACCGCATGACCGACATTATATGTTTTGGGCCTCAACAAAAACATTGTTAAATAAATTACTTTTCAATTGGGAATGACATTTCAATAATTCTTACTACCAAAAGTCTTGCTAATTTACACCCGACTTTATATAAGTGAATTATTGGAAAGCTAAAGAGCCAAAAAAAAAACGTCTTTAATTCCCTTCGTTATATCACGCAGCAAACAGTGAGAGACACACTCTCTACTCTTTAAGGTTAGGGCTCCACTTTTGTATCCCATCTTCTCATCCACTTCCTTCAGATTAGTAAAAAATCTTGAATGTGTTTTCTTTTCCTTATGCTTGCATCATGAAGCGTATCATATTTATATGTTCATGAATGTTTCCTTTTTCTTTTCCTCGTGCTTGCATCTCGAAGCTTATCATAATTTCATAAAGCTATGTTTGCACCCAAATATTTTATTATATTGATTTTGTCATCTGCTACGTTTGCATATAATATTTATTATATTGATTTAACGCTTATTTTCCACTAATTTATTATTTAGGTGGATAATCTATTTATTTTACCTATAATTCATTAGGTGGATAATTTTTTTCATGGAATATTGTCAGTTTGATTACATCCCACTCATTGGGCTAAGAACAAAACAAAAGCTTTGGGGCCAAGAACAAAGCTGAATCGGCAGTCCAAGTGCAGCAATGGCAAGGCGACAAACATTAACTACTACACTCTCGCTTTGCCCTTTCCGCTGCTTCTTCACCCGTCTCTCTCTTACACACCCATAATACTATTTTCAGATGATTTAGTGTATTAATTAACTGTCTTAGGCTGAAACCCAAAACTTAATTAATCAATTAAATAAATGTAAAAGCCTTGGGCTCTGCCATTTTTCTTCGGAGAAATTCATTTCACAAGAGCTTCCAAGCAAAAGCACTTTTGGGATCATCAACGACTTTGAATACTGTTCTGGGTCTGCGCTTATTTTGATGGCTCTTTATTCAGCTGCTTTCTGCTTCAGTGGCGTGGTTTCTTTGCCTCGCAATTCGGTGTGTTTTAGTCAAAGGACAGTCCGAGCCTCGGCATTTTCTTGTCCACCTCTCAGTTCCATTTCCAGATCGAATGTCCAAGGTATGCTTTGGTTTTGGACTTGTATAAGCTTCACTTGACAAATGGGTTTGCTTAGTTTCACTTGTTATCTAAATTTTTTAGCTCAGTGGACTTTATAATTTGGGGCGTTTGTGATGTTCTTTGGATTGCTTGAAATATTGTGTGAATTCATCAACTTGTAGTTATCATGGTGTGGGTTGGTCTGTTTATATAGCTATAATGTGTTTAACTTCACAATTTGTTGGGGGCATTATTTACACTTGTTGCCGGTTGCTATTTTTATCGAATTTTCATTTGGGTATTTATATCAAGAATGTCACAACTACATTGTGGAATTGAGGACGATATTGCAACTAAGAGAGGACATAGAGACCAGAAATGAATCAACGATTGTTCTGATTGGTTCTTGTTTACTACATATGTGAGATGATTTGGTTCTTTAACTGTATAACTGTCCAATTCTTTAATCTTGTCTTGGGAAGTTCGAAGTGAAAACTGCTAGAGATGTTTGGGGCTGTTTAACCAGTGAAGCATAATGCAATTGTAAAGAAACTAGGAATAACTGAAACTGGAAGGTCATCCAAATACAGGGTTTTGAGTATATAGTATTTGCTTATGTAGAAGATTTTAGCAAGCAATGCCACTATGCCTATCATATCCCTTGTGATCTCTGTAGCAAAGCAAACAAGAAAGAAGGATATTGGAAAGCTCCAAAGTAGAAGGCAATATATGCTGGGATTAAGGAAAATGGATTCAGTCAGTATTAAAGCAATCCAGGCAAACCAAGAATTATAATTTAGAAAGCTATGCTGGAGGACCATAATTCTAACGTTCTTGTGTACTGCTAGTTTCAGCAAGTACAATCTCATTTTTGGAGCTTAGACATTAAATTTTGAAGATATTATGGGGAAAAATACAAGGAATGAAGGAGAGGGTCCGCTGTTTAATCTTGAAGCATTACCTTACCCCTTGTGTAATTTGGAAAAAGCCATTTGTAATTACAAACATGTGTAAATGTAACAGTATCATTTCACTGGTAATTATGAATGCATCTAGTAACTTGAACCCCAAATCCCATGCAGTGTTGTGATGAACTAAAGTAGTAGCATATGAGGGAACATATACATCTAGAGTGAAGTGGTAAGATTGTGTGTGTTGGCCTGCCTATATGTGTATTGTATCCACAAATAACGACGATATTAGGAACCAAGGACAAAAGAAAGCAACAACAAAGAAAAGAAGAACTTACCTCAATGTTGACAACGAGCTCCTCCACTGGAGAGGTGGGAAATCCACTGAGTAACCAAATCCTCAAATTAGTACTCGGATATTTCAAGGGCAAGGGAGAGGTGAGGAGCATCACTCCCTTGCCATCGGTAGAGCCATTAGGTGCGGGTTCTCAACCTAGACAATAGCTCTCTTAAGAGCAAAAGAACCAACAGCTCATGGGCAACATGTAAAAAGCAAAAGAACCAACAGCTCATCGGTAGAGCCATTATGGGGGCCCTTTAAGAGCAAAAGAACCAACAGCTCATGGGCAATATGTAAAAAGCATTTGAGATTTGAGTTTTTAATGTGTTGTTTGACTGGGATCAGTTACTGGTGAAACCCCTTGTACACCTAGAAACCTTGGGAGACTGAGGTTGTCTTGGTCGATTACTCAAATCTTTGATTGACCAGGAGTATCTGGTCCCCTTAATAAACCTTTCAGTGTACCTAGAGCATGGCTTCTGGCCAGTCAATGCCCAAGTCTACCAAGAGAGCTTTTGTTTGTTCACCCCAGATGTCAATTTCGGTCATGATTTTGTCTGTTTTGATTTATTTTTTCAGCTTAATATCTACTCTCGTTTTTGTTATTTCTAAGCATCGTAGACATATCCTACAATATGTTTGGACTATCCTAGACACATCCTAACTCTATGTTTGAGGGTCAAGAACTTATCCTAGTTCAGTGTCTTTGACCATAACTAAAAGCTGGAAGTACTCTGAAGTTTGGGGGATGTCTTGATCTGGTCTTAATTGTCTTGATTCCCCCTCAACTGTCCTGAGTTTGTCTTACCTCTAGCTGTAATATTGATGCTTGTTACGTATCTATCTGTCCCTGTTTCTAGAGGTCTTTGTTGCACTTGACCCTCCATTTGGATGTCACCATTTATCACACATACACACCATGAAATTTGCCAAACTATAATCCTAGATTTTATACTTTGTGTTTGGGTGGCTGCAGTCAGGGCACTGAGCTTGTGCTTTCTTATTTTGCAGTACATGTACACAATGAGTGAACTTTGCATATGACTTGAATCATGAGTGACATCATACAGCTTTTGGTCATCTGCTTACTTCGTATCAAAGTTTTCTTCTGTTAAAAACTGAGCCTTTCATTGTCTGACTGTTATGTATTTTAGGAAAAGCATTTGCAGGAGATGGACTACTAGACACAAAGGAATCCTCCCTTGTGGTTTGTTTTGGGGGAAATGCTTATTGATTTTGTCCCAACCACTAATGGACTTTCATTGGCTGAAGCACCTGCATTTAAAAAGCTGCTGGAGGAGCCCCTGCTAATGTTGGCAGTTGGCATAGCTCGTCTTGGTGGCTCATCAGCTTTTATAGGGAAGGTATCATTTTGAACATATGTGTCCATATTCTTGTTGTTCTGATTTAATTAGATGAAGGCAGCACTTTTTATCAATGTTTTGAGTCTTTAACTAATAATTTGGCTACTTTGACTTCAGGTAATCCCTTTTTCCTCCCGCCTCACATTTTAGTTTTAGTGTTTATCCTTCTAAAGGTCAAACCAAAGTCCTTTTCCTTGTCACCTTATATGCTATATCATAGTTGACCACACATTTGTGTTTACTAGGGCATTTTCAACTTAATTTACTATCGTGTCTCTTATCTGTAATATTACATGTTGTCACAACATTTATACAGTGAAATCTTCTTCTTCTTATGTGTTAAAAAAAAAACAGAGAAAACTCTTTCTCTAGTTTTGCTTCTAATGCTTTAACAGACTAAACAAATTGAAAACCATCTCTTGTGTTGTTCAGCTCTTTACTGCATAAATGTTGAATTCATGGGCTAAGAAAACAAAAAAGCTAACTTTATCCTTTCAAATTTTGAATATTAATATGCAATGCCTGCAGGTTGGGGAAGATGAATTTGGGTACATGCTTGCTGATATACTAAAGGAAAATAATGTGAACAGTGAAGGGATGCGTTTTGATCCTGGTGCACGAACTGCTTTAGCATTTGTTACATTGAGGAGTGATGGGGACGTGAGTTCATGTTTTATCGTAATCCTAGTGCTGATATGTTGCTTCAAGAAGCTGAACTTGATTTTGATTTAATTAGGAAGGTATGAAAGAATTGCTATTATTGGTAATTAAACATCAGTGATGATTATAGTTGTAAAAGAGTCAAACTAGGCGAGCTAAATGCATCTTATGAAGGAAATGTCTAGAGCCAAGTATCTTGCATGGTACATCATCTGATTAAAGAATCCTTCTGGTACACCTAAACCAAATTTCAATTACACATAGTACACCTCATGTCAAAAGGATACTTAAATTTTGAACTATTTATCCCAGAATACAGATGTATGCATCTCAGACATCATGATGGCTGCAACACCAGTATCGGTGTTTTCTTTCATTTAGGTCACCATGTTGGGCTCTTCTTATTCTTGGATATTACGCTGCATGCCTGTCTTATATCTCCTTACATACTCTAGTTTCGCTGAGTTTTCACAATTGATTTTGTTTGACTTTTTCTTTATAGTTAACGCTCAAGGTATGTCTTAACCATCCTGTGTCAGGCAAAATTTTACATTATGGTTCTATAAGTCTTATCACGGAACCATGCAAGTCTGCTCATATTGCAGCAGCTAAAGCTGCAAAGGACGCTGGTGTAGTTTTGTCCTATGATCCTAACCTCAGGCTTCCATTGTGGCCTTCTGCAAAAGAGTGCGAGAGAAGGAATTTGAGCATATGGGAGACTGCTGATGTTATCAAGGTTTGCAAACCTTTAATATGTAGATTATGCACCTGTTGGTTCATATTTGATCTTTCTTGTCCCTTTTCTGAAAAGGGTAATATGAAATTGATTAAAGTAAATGGTACTACGTCCGCTGATATATCAATTATTTATTTTTCAGGTAAGTGAAGAGGAGATTTCTTTTCTAACGGAAGGAGAAGATCCTATGACGAAAATGTTGTTCGCAAATTGTACCATCCAAATCTAAATTACTGCTGGTCACTGAGGGCCCTGATGGCTGCAGGTATTACACCAAGGTAAGTTTCCAAATATGCTTTTTATGTATTCTACTTCTCTCTCTCTCTCTCTCTCTCTCTCTCTCTCTGTGACTAAAATGATACTTATTATTACAGATTACATATTGATGCATGCACTATACCATGAATCAGTGTAATATAGTAAGGAATACTTAAGTAAATATTATTCCTTTAATTGTAAAATTTAGTATTAGATGAGATTATGAGGTGAGTTTTATATCAACCTTGGTGAATTAATTTGATTTTTTGATTTTATTGGCGATCTCATTAAAAAAATGTTTGACTTTGTTGTCGAGTATCAAAGATAAGGAGGAAGGGGAGCAATTTAGGATAGAATTGGACTACTTGCTTCTTTTTGGGCATTGTGTCAAAATATTCCAGAAAATTCCTTTATCGTATATATTCTGGATCGGGGGCAGTTTTCTGTTGAGTTCTTCCTGGGTTTTGGTGTGATGGCTGTTGTTTTAGGTAATGGACTTCTCAGCCATTTTTCTATGTGCCTTCAATTTTTCTTATAAAATTTGTGTGTCTTATTAAAGAAAGAAAGTATTCATTGGGGAATTAGCAGATTTTTAAAATTGTTGTAGCATGCAAAGTTGTTTGAATGATCACATATTAGCAGAACCTTTTTAGAATTGTAATTAAATATATATAGGTATATATTTATGCTCAAGTATTTTGAATTGGAAGTAAGCTTTAACTAATAATATCTGAAATGAATAACACGAGAGATGGTTTGGATACATTATATGAATATATGTGTGTTTGCATGGATGCATGCATTAAAAAATGGAGTATCAAGGGAAGGATGTAGTTTAATAAGGATATTTTTGTCCATTGAATGTTTTAACATATACTCTTATCGAGTACAGGTTATTTTGTTTCCTTAACTGTTGCTTCTGTTTTTCTGGCAAATCAAACTGTTGCTCCTTTGAAAGTGTTAAGGTCATCATTCTAGAATATATAGTGCTTTTGAGCATAAGAAAATATGAAGTTTTATTATATTATTATTCTTCTTACTATTAATTTTAATGAGCCATATGAAAACTGCCTTCTTTTCCTATATGAATCATATATGAATCTTGAGGTAGAATAGAGATCGAGTATCTTCCTAAATGAAATATATTTGACATAACTGTACCATGAAATAAGGAGATATTTTTATGGTACGCTTTCAATGGAAGTTCGACTTTTAAAATTGGTAAAAACTTTTTTCTCCTAAACTCTAGAATCGAACTCCACTTTCATGACTCCCTGTAGTTTTCATGATATTTATTATTAGTCTTCAAAAGCTACTTGCAAAGTTATTGATTGACGAAGGCTATAAAGGGGTTTTTTGGATTAGACTATATCTATCAGTAGTCTCCTAAGATGCTGATCTTGTTGTTTAAAAATCTCTAAATTAATGGGATGATATTGTTTCAGCAAGATTGACAGTATATATACTTCTCTTCCTAGTATTTGTAAGTCTAAACTGCAAAGTGTATGTGTACTTGCAGGAGTTCAGTGGAAGAGTCAGGGTATGAAGGTAGATGCAGTGGACACCACTGGTGCTGGGGATGCATTTGTAGCAGGAATACTATCACAACTAGCTGTTGATCTCTCTTTGCTTCAGGTACTTCATCTCGGATGCAGATATTTCACAGAACTTTCTTCAAGTTATAATTAAACATATAATTATATATTGCTACATGCTTCACCACCCTGCACATTGAGAAAGTAACATAATCATACAACCACTATGAAATAGAAACTCACAAAAATGGATATACTAAGGTCTCCATGGGAAAACCATATCTTCATACAGATGACTGTCTCTACCATTGCAGAAAAACATAGTAAAAGAAACAGAAAGAAATGAAAACGGATTACAGCCTCTAGGTACTAGTTCTACGAATCTACTTTATAAATCCTTTTCTAATTAAATAGGAAGCAGTGATCTTGCCTCTTGAAGAAACAATCGTGTGTTTTTGCATAAGCTGCTGGGTAAATTACACAAATGTCCCCTGAACTTTGAGTTGTCTCACTTTGGTACTAAAATTTTAAAATGTGTTATTATGTTCCTGAACTTTGGATTGTGTGTTAAGGACAAAATCCTAACTTCTGTTAAGTATTTTTTAACTGAAATTATCAAGTGAATTGCACATTACCACTTAATTAAGGACAGTTTCGTCATTCCACTTAACAAGTTCTAAATTTACCCAAAACTGACTGATCCCCAATTGGTACTCATTCTGACAAAATTAAGCACTTTGAGGGGTTCTAGAATTAGGGTTTTAGGTTGGGAATGGGGACTCAGAATGAGGATGTAGTTGCGGTATCTCCCCTTCTCAGTAAAGAGGGAAGTATTTCCATCAACGCCAGATGAAGCTAGACAGGCTGAATCAAAATCAAGGCAGTAATGAGTCATTGACAGGCTGAATCAAAATCAAGGCAGTAATGAGTCATTCTGACCATGCATATTAGTATTTAGTTCCTTATGTGAAACTTCAATTGTGGATGTGGTGCTAAAACCATTTTGTTTTTAGGTTATATAAAAACGATATTGGTATCTTTTAAATTGTTGAACTGAAGTTCTAATGTAGAAAAAGGAACAGTAAGATTATCTTTACTAGCTCCTTCCTGAATTCTTCTTATCATAAGAAAAAAGTTTCATCCAAGAAATTGAAATGTAGAACACGGGAAAATGTGTTCTGTGAATCCCTATCTCTATAAACAGGTTTCAATCACCAAAACGAAGAAATTTTATTTTGTCCTTAGTATTAGTTAAGCTTTGACAATGTCAATAACTGATATAGCCAAAGGAGAAGGCGGTCTTGGTCTGCAACGCCTTTTAGAGGCTACCAAGGGGTATGGGTTCGGGCTAGAACCTCTACATCTGACATGCCCTAGTCTTAATGGACATGTCAAATACCTTTTGCCCAAACTTAACCACAACCCCACTCAGAATACTGAGACTGATCTTTGTTCTTCCCCCAAAATATTCCGAAGCCATATTAGTGGATCTAGCCCAAAGGACTTGGTAGGCCTGTGATCTGGGCCTAGGATGTGAATTATCTTAGAGGGGTATGAACAGAACTAAGACTAACACAATCTGAAAAAAAATCGCTCCATGTATGCTTGACTTGAATTCCTACAAGTTAAATTACCCATGCAAGATATAAGCCCAGTTAAGTTGAAGTTGTGGAAACATTCTTTCTAAAAGCGCAATTAATTATCGGGTGATCAACCCAGTTAATTACTAAGTCAACTTAACCACGGCTTGGTAAACCTAAGGATTGTGTACAATTTAATCGCATAAGGCCACACAAAAGTAATTAAATACTTGATGCATGCAATTAGCACCAGAATTCAACAATTAATTTCGACTTGAATTTAAGCATATTTCTCATAAGACCACATAGGTGGTTCAGCCTACTGAACCTCACTGGATTGAATAGGCAATCTACGAAAACACTCAACGCCCCTTTGATAACCATTTCGTTTTCATATTTCACTTCTTTTGAAAACTAAAAACCGAAACATGTTTGATAACATCATATGCTTGCTTTTAGCCCATGACCTTGCTCGCTATACGTGGTGCTTGTTTTTGAGTGAACAGTACATCTTTTACTCACTGGAATTTTCCAGTCCTTGTCAGATAAACTGCAAAAGATGTCCACAATTACATGGGAATCCTTGATACTTAAAACAGCCTGTCTTTATGTGGGAATCCTTGAATACTTAGAACAGCCTGTCTTTATGTGGGAATCCTTGATTACTTAGAACAGCTTGTCTACAGCCTTGGTCATGCAGACCAGTTTGTCACACTATCTAAGGCAAAGTACCTCCTCAACTACTGCCTACGAATTTATAAAATGCACCACTCCCTCCCAGGGCTGTTAGGCGTGCAATCAGTCTACTACTGAAATTCTAGAGAGTTCTTATCAGGCTACTCTATATCATCATCATTAACAACAAAATAACGTTATTTTACCATAGAGACTCGCTAATCAGACATGTTCCTCCACAAACGGATATTTCATCGTTAAGACAGAGCACAGGTGATAATGGCTTTCTGAGTTGTAGAAGATCTATATAACTTAGTTTCACCCTTTTATTCCGTACTTATCTGTTATTTATCATATGACTTGGGAAGAAATCCTGCATTTTTGTTTTAAATATCAAAATATATACATAATGAGGATTTTGAATACTGCTGCCTTCTTTATTAAAGAATAGTATTTAACATGCACTGCCTTTTAACCCTTTAACTTTATTGTGAACTTTCTTGATTGATCTGCGGTATTTGGCTGAGTAATTCTCAGTTTCCTTTTCATAGTGTGATTATTATTGATTGAAATATGGGGTTCTAGTTTATATTTTAATTAATTATTTTGCTAACAATGAATTAAATCTGTCAACCTAAAGAAAGTGGCCATGTATCTGGATTTGACATGTAGGAAGAGGGTAAACTGAGAGATGCTCTTCTGTTTGCTAATGCTTGTGGTGCATTGACTGTGACGGAGAGAGGTGCTATTCCGGCTTTGCCAACTAGAGAAGCTGTGCTGAATGTCATGCTCAAATCTGTAGCATAGGTTCTTGAAGTAAATATGTAACTACATCCAAGGTTCCTGCCTATATATTAGAATGGTGACAAAACTGAACCCAATTGAAAATTTTCCAATTTATGGTTGTAGTCAGCTCATGTTGCTGTGAGATATAACTCTGCCATTTTAGCACAATTAAGATTTGATTGTAACACTCCATGTCACCATAATCCAATAAACATTCATGCTGAGATATGGCACAAATAATAATGCTTTTATATTTGTCATGTCTCTGCATTTCATACCCTGTTATTTCATAGTTTATTTTACCACTCATTTATGTTTTGCCTATAACTTACCATATAGCTTTATGTTGGACAAATTATGATTTTTAAACTTCTAGTTGTTAAGTGACCTCATCAGACAGTCAGGGACTCAGCTAGGTTTTGATCTATTTTGCTAAGAGATAACCATCTACCTTGTGAATACAACATTAGTCATTTCTAGCATCATCCATGATATATTTTTTTTCAATCTTTGTATCATTCCATGATCTTCCATTTTATGAAAAATGCAACAACCGTGACTGTTTTGCCGTTTTCGTGCAAAACTTGTCGCCTTACTCGTAATATATGTCTAGATACAGGTTTTCCTAAATGAAAAGGAAAAAACTTTATTCTCATTCACTTGATTCTTTTGATCACTGAGAAATTATCTTAATGTGTTGCAATATTTGAGAACGCTGGCACATTCAGAATCAGATTTCCTGATTGTCTTTTAATTGGCTCTATTTTCTCCTTGCAAGAGCTTTCTACTGTAGCTTGAAAATTAGAATAGATCAAAAAGCACATTCCGTGGCTGATGTTTCTGCTGCAATATCTGTTGGCTCTTAATGGAAAGTTATCTTCTTATCAGAAAGAAAAAAATAAAGTACGGTACATTACATTCCATTGCAGGCTCAAAAATGCAAAAGCCTATTTTCTTGAAAATCACTTTTCCACCTTTTTCTTCCTTTCTCTTTTTGTGTAATCAATTTTCAGCCAGCTTGATTCCCTATTCATGTGGAATTTCCATTCTCAAGTTCATGTGGAATTTGGAACCAAATTTTCTCGGAAACAGTCTTTTCATTGTGCTACTAGACAGATCGTTGCCCTTTTGTTAGAGCACATAGTTTTGGAACTTTAGGCCACTCAATATTTCAGATATCACAGCATCCATGCATTTCAAATCATCCAACAAATCAAAGTTTCCAAATTGTCCTAGTATCAATTCCTTCACCAATTTCAGGCCATACATTTTTCAAGGTTAAGTAAATTTTAAATGTTTGGTTTCGAATTACTATTCATTGGAAATCTTCATATAGAATGGATTTTCAGTATTATTATGCATGTTGTACGGGCTTGTAGCTCAAGTGGTTAAGAGTATATATCATGCACTCGAAGTTCTAGGTTCGATTCCCCCTCTTCTAATATCGCATGTATAAAATAAAATAAAAAATTATTATGCATGTTAGGTAACTAAAAAATGAATTAGGAAAATAGTGTTCTAGAAACAGAAAGCACCATCATCGCATACATTTGACGAATATGTCCAAAATATCCCAACCACTAAAATATGTGCTCAAAACACCATCTTATCGACCATACGTTCAAACTCTCCTTTTTCAAGCAATAAAACAGAGACACGTGTAACAATTTGCGTCAACAGTGTTGGTGTGAGGATGATGATGTCTTGACTGGTCATGACCCAATTATTTTCCGAATAGCAAGCAAGCCATGTTTTTTTTGGCTTATTTGGGGATGAAATGTTGGGAGTTTCATGCTCAAACCCCTACTTTGAAGGACCACCTTACTCTTTTTACAAAACCATCTCTTTAAAAACCAGACCTTTTACCTCTCACTCACACATTCATTTCTCAAAAACCAAAACTTTTACCTCTCACTCTCACAGTCCTTAATTTATCACAAACCAACAACTCAACGTAGAAAAAATCTCATCATATCAAGCCACATTCAACAATGGCTGAAGAAGATCCACAAGAAAAGGTCGACCGTGAGCGCATTTTCAAGCGCTTCGACACCAACGGTGACGGGAAAATCTCTGCATCGGAACTAGGAGATGCATTGAAAACCCTCGGCTGCGTTCAATCGGACGAAGTGAAATTTATGATGGCGGAGATTGATACCGATGGTGACGGCTACATTTCGTACGAGGAGTACATTGCTTTTGCTCTAGCTAACCGTGGTTTAATGAAGGATATTGCTAAGATATTTTAGTTATATGTTCTCTTCATTTTATTTATGTCATTCTCTTTTATGTGTGTTAATGTGACTCATTCCATGCCTATGAGACGTGCATTGATTGTTTTTCTTCATTTTGAATTTTTATAGAACAGAAATGCTTTGGTAGTTTAACTGTAAACTTCTTATTTTCTCATCCTATACATATGGTACATTTAATTCGAGTGAACCTTTTCTTTTTTGTCAAGAGATGCTTCATTGAAACAACGAGAAACCTCGAGGAAGGAGGGAACAACACCTCCACTCAACTAGATAACAATAAGACAAAGAAAAACTTAGTTAGAAGGCCATCCACTAAGACGTCACCATCGGGTGCACATCAGCCTCTAACTCACCCGAACTAGGAACTAGGAGGGCAAGGAAGCCCATCCGCCTGCAGAACAAAGACCAAGGAAGATGCGGTCGGTGTATCCTTACCAATTGAATTTTTTTTTTTTTTTTTTTTTTTTTTTTTTTTTTTTAATTTTTTTATTATTTAATTTAGATCACAAATATAGATATTGGTGACCTATAAACCCTACAGGTCACAAATAAAACGCACAAAATCAACCACCAGTATATTGAAGTAGTTGGTATGTGGCCCCAGTTGGATTCAGGTTACATATATACACACACATTCTCTTTGTTATTATTATTTTATTTGATATAATGTCGTTAGCTGAATTGGGTAAGTTTTGTTACATTCGCCAACTGGCCAAAAGCAAACGTGAGCTGCAAGTTTTGTGCTTCCCCATTCAAGAATCATGATAAATTAAAATTCACAGGCTTCAATGGAATAGCTGAATAAGAAAAGAAGAAGTTTCGTAGGGTTCAATGGAACAAGAACTTTTAAACTTAAATAACAATTTCTATTACACTTTTCCCTATTACAATAGCTGAATAGGGAGAGGTAAACCGAAGATATGTACAGGCACTTGTTCATCCGACTCCTATTCGGCTACTCGTATCTACAAATTCAACACTATTTCCAGTTCTCACTTCTAGCATTCTGTTCAAACTTCAAACAAGCAACAATAAACAGAAGTGTTGAAAAATCCAGAATAGTTTATGTATCACGTTTCAACGACAGTACAGGTGATCATCTTCTTCAAATTCAGAAACCCCTAGCATAGCCAGAGCTAGGTGACTCTTCATCTCACTATTTGTTTGCTGTAATTGAGAATAACAATCAATAACCAATCCATTTCCCAGAAAACCGGACTTCTTCCTCTTGGAGAAGAAAGGTTCTTGTTCACCTTTAAGTATTGCCATTATCTCGCAAATGCTTGGCCTACGAGATTCTTCACTAGTTATGCAGGCAGCTGCAGCTTCAATCATCCGTGTTATTTGACTTGAATTTCTCAAAGTGCATTTTAGCCGTGGATCAAGCAACTCCTCAATAGCGCCTTTCCCCTTATGCAAGAGTGGTTTTGCCTGATGAAAACATGGAAATGATACATATGTAAATGAGTATTTTGATTCTTGTCAATAAATTAACACCAACTACCCAGTTATAGCATACAATTATCATCCAGTAATATACACCACGTACACTTTTCATCTGTTTACATTGATCCCAATTGGAGAAAAAAAGACAAGTTTTGAATACTTCCATGGAAACAGCATACAGAAAGATTGATGATTCAGAAAATCCCGCTTTCAGAAAGTGATTTGGTTGGTGTTAACACCCTTGCTAAGAAACGTGTCTATCAGTCAATGGAGTAAGTACACCGATTGAATAGATAAAAACTTTGGAGCATTTTGGCTATAATTAAGAATAAACTATTAACAGAAACTATGACCAGCATGAGAAGCAATCAGGGGCCCATCAATTCACATTCACATAGTGAAAAAAAGTAAAGGCAAGATAAGAAGGTAGTAAGATACACCTACCCATAGAACCAAGTTTTCCTCTCCTTGTGGCCTTCTTGCTTCAATTGGCTTCCTTCCAGTTATCAATTCCAGCAAGACCACCCCAAAAGCATAAACATCGGTTTTATCGGATATTTTCCCATGCTGGAAATACTCAGGAGCCAAGTAACTGCACAAATAATTTTAATTTGAGCAATGTAAAATAAAAGTCATCTTTATGGAACAAGCAACAGGAAAAAGTATCTTTCTAGTTAAGTTTCCTCAAGATCATACCCAAATGTTCCTTTGACAGTTTTGCAAAGGAAAGGGATGGAAGGTGCAGAAGTCCATGTGGCTAATCCGAAATCACATAACTGCGAACAGTATCAACAATATACATGCAATCAATCAAAATGACTTGTATGGTGTATAGAGTGAGCTATGAAACCTATTTCAAACTTAACATTCAAACAAGAATGAACTCAATAAGAAAATTCTCCTTTTACCTTGGCTGTTTTATTGGAAGACAGGAGAATGTTTGAGGGTTTGATATCACGGTGAACAATACATCTTTCGGTTCCATTATGTAAATATGCAATTGCCTCAGCAATTCCAATTGCAACCTTATGCCTTACAGACCAAGAAAGTGTTGCTGAGCCCTTCACTCCCCTCTTTTTCTCTGCAAATGGGTTATGTAAAAATTCATTCAAATTCAAATCAAATTCTTCCATTCAAAAGACCAAGAGAACTCACCATGTAAATGCCGCTCTAAACTTCCCCCAGAGACATACTTATAAACCAAGAACAAGCCCTCCTCTGGATCTATGCAAAACCCCACAAGAGGTGTTACATTTGGGTTTTGAAGAGAGCTAGAAATCATCAACTCTCTACAAAATGCCTTGGAAGACTCCTTATCTTCCTTGTCCAATCGCTTAATTGCCACAGCAGTCCTTAAAATCCCAACTCTACCCCTAAAGACACAGCTCAGAGCTCCTCTCCCTAAAACTCTGCCTACCCAAAACAACAAAATCCATTACAATTTCATATAAAAGACCAAAATTTGATTCAAACAAAACAAACCAAATTAATTACCTTTTGAGAAATTACGAGTAGCAGCAAGAATTTCACCATAGCTGAATCTGACCAAAGTGTGAGCCATTGGGGATATGCTCCTCTCTAATGATTCAAATCTCCTCCATTTCAATTCTTTAGCTTTAGACTCACACAACCCATTGTCCAAATTCACCATCAAAACAGTTGCAGCGGCCGAAGAGCTCATGTTCAAGGACTCAAGCTCAACTTGAGAGCAGAAGCTGAACCTGAAAGAGGAATGAACTGAGTGTGGATCAGCATTTGCCAACTCTGCTCCACACCCACCTGACTCTGCTAGCAACCATGCCTTGTTGTGCTCTAAATTTATGTTCTTTTTGTTGTTTCCATTGTTGTCGTCGTCGTCGTCGTCAATTGGGCTCTGGTTGCTCCTCCTCTGGCGAGGTGGAAGAAAACAGGCCAGACCAAGCTCCCGAAGCATCTTCTTCACAATGGTTTTGATTCTAAGCTCATTATAGTCACAGTAGTGATCTGTAGCTATTACAGAGGAGGAAGCGTATAGAGGAGCATTGGGGGGCTCTGTAGAGTCAGTGGAAGTGCCTTGGGAGTAACCCATTTTGATGCAGATCTCAATGAGTAAAAAGCACACAAACCCAGAAGCCAGAGAGAGAAGCAAAGACAGAAAGAGACCCAAAGGGAAGAGAAGAGAACAAAAATAAAAGTGAAAGCTGCTTTGCTTGCAGGGTGGGATAGAATTTTCCAATGAATGTGTGTGTGTGTGTGTGTGTGTGTGTGAGAGAGAGAGAGAGAGAGAGAGAGAGAGAGAGAGAGATGGGGTGGGTATATATAAATGGGTCTTTGAATTAAACAAAGGTCGTTGGATTAGAGTGGGAGAAAGTGAAATGAAAGAGAGAGTGGAAAGGTTGTGGCATTGGTCCTCTCAACAAATATTTGCGAGGTGAATGAAAGAGAGGAGTGGGTGCTTATGGTTATGGGGTCGCTTGCTTGCTTTTTGTTAAAATTTAAATGGCATTATTTTATTTTTTTCCATTTACCAAGAAAAACAAATGGCAATTATTTTAAGTGGGAGAGAAAACGTGATTTGATCCGAGAAAGAAAGAGATTTATCCTGCTGAGCCTAATGTTGACAGCCAGAACCACCCATCAAGAATAATTTGGAGACAGACAAAGGGTAAAAATGGTAATTTGAAATGAACTTTAAACTTTTGCTCATATGGTAATATTCACTTGTCAGGTAATAGATGTTATGGTGTTCTTATTGGTGTCGGTAGCTCGATACAAGTTATGATGATAATAAAGTCATCAATTTAAACTATGCATATAGCTAATATTCCACGTACTTAATGGTTAAGAAATTGTGTCATTATGGGATTTTAATTATCTAAAAAGTAAACTGAGATTGTGTCATTATGTGATTTTATAGAACACCAAAACATGAAGAGAAGAAAGAAGAGAGAGAGAGAGAGAGAGAGAGAGAGAGAGGAACTAGACAGGACCAATGTGTTTGACATGATGAATTGATGATGTACTTAGGGAAAAGGGTAAGCTTGTGGTTTAGTGTGGATTTTTTTATGAAATGATTCTATGAATTAATAATAATAATAATAATATAATGAGCAAATGATATCCAAAATGACTTTGTAGTTTGGTGACCACCCAAATACCATCGAACAGCCGACAACCCAATTTGACAGCCCAACTTAGCTAACTTTGTCATAAGCCATTCGTGAGCATGAGATGGGCCTTCATTAATTAATTAATTGCATATGATTTGGATCATTAATTTAATTAAAACTCAGATTTGCATTATATTCGCATAATTTAATTACTAAATATGATTTTATATGTCATGGTTGGATGGAATTCAACTCGAAAATGAATCATGGTGGTTTCTTGGTTAATCTCATATAACAAACAGCCTCTATAGAAAAAAAAATGTGAATAAGTAGCTAGCTCTCGGCCGAAGTCACCGTCCATGCATTCTGACAAGGACTTCAACCAATCAGAATTTGTGCCGATGGCGATTTTGGTCGCCAACTCAAGCTCTTAGGAAATTCCAAATTTTTTTTTCTTTTTTTTTGGGGTCGAGAGAATCTAACGTTTAGATTAACTGAAAACTTGTTTGGTAGTTACTTGTTGCACTCATGGGCATAATGTCATACCGGCAATCTACAAATTAAAATAGGTAGTTCACTACAAATTAAAATAAACTAATCAGAAAAGATCAGCAGTCAAATCAAAGAGCTATTTGGATAGAAACGATTAACAAGTTTCCAATGATGACACTCAAATACTACGCACATGCATGTAGGATGTCTTTCAAAGTGGTCAAACATGGAGGAAGAAACCTTGCTGTCACAAGTTATTTAACAAAAGAAATATCAGCCAAACCTCCATGACTTTGGAAAAACACAAAGGAGAGAGAAATTTTGTAAAAGAAGCCAAAATTGACAAAATTGCCCTTATTTATTTTTGGATTTCCTAAGAAATCCTTCACATTTGCATGTCTTTGATTTGAAAGTTGAGAGGTTTTTCTGTCTTTTTTAAAAAAGCTTTGGCTTTTTCCAAAAATGAAAGTTTTTTTGTGGCTAAAACCTAAATTTACTGTAAAATTTCTCACATGTCCCAGATATCAGGCTGAGCGACCTCAACTAGTCAAGCATGCAAATCTTTCACGATAAACTAGTTAAGTTTGCAGCTCAAGCATGCAAATCTTTTACGATAAACAAATTGTCTTAACTCTAAACTTACTACAACTTACAGAGCAAAAAAGTAATTTATGATCAGGATTAACACGCACCTGAAGTGACCTTAACCAATGCCTTGAAGCGCAATTATCGATCTTTCATTGATTGAAGAGAGTGAAAGGTTTTCAGAATCCAGATAACTAATTCAATCTAGCTTATTTGTTCCAATGTAGATATTATTTTAGTGATAGACCATGCCAATCCCAGATCAAGAGCAAAGCAAAAAAACTTATCCACACCAGGACATTCCAAGATCAACCACCACCGGAAAGGAAGAGCTAATTTTTTTCAAATGAGATGACAAAGATCCCACAAACTCGCAGCGAGGGAGACAACAAAAATAAACGTGCAAGGTCCAATTCTCATCTCAGCATCATAAAATATGAATTGCCTACTACTGAACATAACAACTCTCAATATTGCTGAGACAAAATTTTCACTTTCAACATTCGAAAGCAAAGGTCTTAGGTTAAGGAACCTGGTAGAGCTTTCTCAAGTATGATGAGGAAAAACAAGAAATTGCATAGTATAGTTTATCCACCTTTTTACCATGAGGGAGAACAGATGCATACATGCCATCAGAGAAAATTCAACAACCCAACAAAGCAGGACATTTACACTCTATTTTAAGTTGGTTCGAGACTTCTGTTTGTAAAAGACATATATATGCATAAAATTCTTCCTTGCATTGTATCTGGACCTTGAGACATATAGAGTTAAGAATATTAAATTTTCGCATCATATTTGTTCAAAGACTCACATTTTTTTCATGAATGGTTTCTGTTTCTCTACTTGGTAAATTACATACGTTGTTGCATGAACATGCTGGAACCCTTCCAAAGTGGTGAAACATGTAGGAAGAAACCTATCTTCACAAGTTAGTCAACAAAAGTAATATAACTAGAGAAACTAATTAAGGAACATGTGAGTATGTAACTTCTGACATATTCCTAATGTCAGGCTAAGCTGGGCAATAAGGAAGCAAATAATTAATAAGGTTCCTGACAACCCTGATCCTTTATCTTGCATTAGCAAGGGTATCCCCCTCAACTCTAAATTCTGACAACTAATAAAATTAGCATAAAGCATTAACTCGTACCAGAAATGCACTTCATTTCTGCTATCCAAAATCCCCACCCTTTAATGTCTTGGAAGTTGAAGAACACTAGTCTTTCATGAGTGAAGAGAGTAAAAGTTTCCAGATAGCTAATTGAGTCCAGCTTAATTGTTCCAGTATATACATATTGTTCATAGATCATGTCAGAGACTAGATAAACAGGAAAGCAATATACTTACCTGAACTGCACTAGAAAATTGTGAGATCAGGTCACAAACTCGTATTGACGGAGACAACAAACATACAAGACCAGAGTCCAAAACACATCTGTTTTTTCTTTAATAGTATCGATCTCACATTTTAATATCACAAAATATAAATTACATAATATTGAACAAAAAATTTTAACAACTCCAAATACTGCTGAGTGAAAAATATAAAAATTTTGACATTCAAAACCAAGATCTTAGGTTAAAAAAACTGGTAATGAGAGTTTTCTTTTAAGTATGATGTGGTGGAAAAAGAAGAGATTGCACAATTACTAGTTTATACACTTTTTCACTGATTGATCAGGGGAACACATGTGCATAACAACACAACAAATCAGGACATTTATGATGCCTTAGCCTATTAAGCATAATGAGATTTAAATATGGGATTTAAAGTTGATCCTTATGCCTCCATTAAAGAGAGGTGTTGGGAGTGTTGGTAGTTTTATTAATAGTGTGCTGGTGGTGGGGTGGGGGCTGTCAGTGAATGTGTTGGTGGTTGTAATGGTTGTGGTGATGACAGTGAGGGGTGCCAGTGGTGGGGGCGATGGAGGAGCTGGTGGTGGAATTGAGGTGGTGGTGATGGCCATGGCAAGGTAGTGGTAGTAGAGGTGGCAATGTGGCAATGGTTAGTGCTGTAGCTTTTTTTTTCCTCTCTCAAAACTCTCATTGCCTAAGAATTTTACAGATAATAACACCTATTTAGGTAGAATTTAAAGTTGGGATTTATGCCCCTCAAATTCCAAATTTTTGCAGACATGGAATTTATAGATTTCTTTGTTTACGAATCCCAAAAAGGAAATTAGTATGCCATTTAAGAAATTCTAAGTTTTTTTTTCATTTCCAAGTTTATTTTCGTCATCCAAATATACCATTAGACTCCACATAGTTCGAAATTGAATAAGTTGGTTTGAGATTTCTGTTTGTAAAGGGCATATATATCCATAACATTTTCCGCACATTATACCTAGGACATGATATAGTTTAGACGTTAAATAATACAAAAGATTTTAACCAAGGAAGGAATAATAAAAATGTCTTTGCATCTGAATTAGTAGTCTAGACATAACATTTAGAAGGCTAAACTGATAACAACATTCAGAAGAAAAGAACTAATATTTTCATCATAAAAAAAACCTACGCATCTGAAAGTACAATTGACACAGATAGACAAAATAGGAAAAGAAATGCAACTACAAAGCAGCCATACAGCTGTATGACAATATGCAGTTTCACTTTTTTTCACAGCGAACAAAATGTGCAAGTTATACACAAGGCTAACTGTAAAAAAGATGTATAATTCTAAGTACTTCTAACCTACCTATTGAGCTTTCCACTTTCTAAAAAGTTCATCATACAAGTATTCCTTCCTTGCTTGGATGAGGTTCTGCTTCAGCTTTGACAATGTGGAAAATTCCAATTTGATTCCTCTTACAATCATATCCTCTGCGTACTTAACTGCTTCTGGGACCCTATTCAGATTGCCGAGCCCTACAACCAACAAATTCCCAGTATCCTCCAAGCCAGAATGGTAATTCTCTAGCATGCACTTCCAAACTTTTATAGCAAAATAAGGATCCCCCAAATCAAGGAAAGTCCTTACTGCCATATTACAATTAGCATGCTCTGGAACACACTCATTTTTAACCATCTCAGTAAACAAAGTCGATGCCTCCTTCAACTTCCTATTCTTGATCAACGACTTAAACAATATGTCATATGTTTGTGAATTCGGAAATGCCCCATTGTACACCATATCATCCAACATTCTCTTTGCTAAATCTGGATTTCCTTCACGACAATGTAAAGAAATCATCAAATTACACATAATTGTATCAGGTTGGAAACCAATTATCCCTACCATTGCCTGCCAAAGAGCCTCAGCTCCCCGAGAATCGCTATTCTTGACACACTCATCAAGAGCAAGGCTGAAAAACTTGACCCCCGGATAACACCTCCTATCTTTTAAGGTCTCAAAGAACTTCACTGCTTCGCGGATCCCATCAGGCCCCTTAAGCAAAGTATTCAAGAATGAATCATAAGCTGGCACATTGCTCGGGTCCCAACCAATCTCAATCACCATCTCAGAGAAAACCTGCCTAGCACAAGCTACATTGCCTTCATTTTCCCACCCTTCCAACAAAATCGCATACGTATCAGGGTCTGGCTTAATCTTATCCTTAGCAATACGCAAAAAATCAACAGCATCTGAAGTCTTCCCATCTCTACAAATTGCACTCAAAAGGGAATTCAATGCCACAATATCTCTAGGGCATCCATATTCGCTCATAACCTCAAAAGTCATAAAAGCCTCCTGGACACGATTGGCAACTACATAACTACTAAAAACAGAAGCAAAAGTGGCCAAAGAGAGTAACCTTTCTTTTCTCATGGACTTTATGGCGTCCCACATCGCATCAAAGAAGCAATTCTTACCCAGAAGATCAACAACCAAGTTCCACGCATAGGGGCTGTGGTAGTCATTGAGATGGTGACCAGCCCACCTAAAGAACTTCACGGCGGGACCTGGAAAAGCGTAAGAGAGTTTGAGGACCTCTTCAACGTCTTCTTGGGTCACTCTAACACCAGTCTCTGCCAGGCGTTCCTCAACAGAAAGAGTGTGGGTATTGGCCACTATTTCACAGAGGAGTCTGATCTTGGGTGGTAGATTGGGTGTGTCAAGGTATGAGGCAAAGGTTGGGCGCTTAGGCATGGGGGTTTGGGGAACTGGGTTTAGGGGCAAGGGGATTGCGGTTGAGGACAAGTGGTTTTTCTGAATTGGGGTTGAAGAATTGTGGTTTTTCCGAATTGGGTTTGGGGAAGAGTGGAGTTTCTTGGTGGGTTGGTGTTTATGGCGATTTGGGTTTGAAGAAGAAGAGGGGAGAGGAGGTGGGTAAACATGGCGTCGTTTTCTGCTGGTCCTGGTCATATGGGTATTTGTAAGATGAACTGAAACAAGGGAATTCTGAAAGATTAAGAGCTTTGAGAACCCTAGAAGGGCATCTGGAAAACGAACGCCGGTTACGGAGTGCAGAGGGCGTCCCTTCCGGGCGAAAAAACGAAGAAAAGAAAGGGGACGTCTGAAAAATTAGAGTTTTTATCACAAATGGTCCCTCAGGTTTGTTAAATTATCATCTTTGGGCCTTTATATTTTACATTATTGGTCTGGTCCTTTATGTTAATCCGGACGCATCAATTAAGTCCTTACAGGTTTTGTCAAAATTTATATTAAATTGATGACGTGACACATATATAGTGTCATATATCCAATCTGTTAATGCCACATGGATCTGAATAAAACAATTATTTTTTAAAATAATTTAACATTTATTTTCTAAATAAAAAAACTAAAAGAAATAAAAGAAAGAGAAAATGCTCATTCCGCCTCCCTCTCCTTCCCCTCCTTTTATTTCTATTTCCCCCACCCTCATTGACAAGACCCGCCCCGAATTTTCCTCCGAATCCAGCCGTATTTCATATATCATATTGATGTCAGCCCACTTACTAAAGAATGAGACTTTCTGTTGAAATTTCGGCAGAGTCACCCCTGAAAATTTGTCTTTTCCCAAATTTTTCAACCAATTAAAAAAAACACACAATTTAAAACACCAACTAGCAACATGCAACGGCAAGATTCAAACAATTTACATAATAGGCTTCCAGCCTCACCATCATACCCTAGTACAGGCGATAGCAGAGTATAACTTACATAATTCCTTTTAGAAACAAAATAGGGTTCAACATAAGCAGAAATGGATAAGGATTGCTCTAAACAAGCTCGGGCTTCAAGTCACCGATGAATTCAAAACCAAACTTAACAACTCTAACCAATCGGATTCGATTCCAATGACCAAATGAAAGTCCACAAAAAAATATGGTTTGTCTTGTAGCTGCACTTGGATGAGACCCCAGGCTACCTACGTACCCTTACTGAGGGATTAAGTCACACGTAGTTCTTCCAACAAAAATCCCGATTCAAATAACATACAATCAATTACAACAATACAAAACAATAAATTCTAGATTTATCCCTTTCCCGGTTCTTTGCCAACAGTCACTGCCCCAAGTTTGCAATAGACGCTGCACATTGGACGCTTAAAGCCATCGTGTCATCTGCAATAGTATACTCATCCTTCTTTCCCAATGTCCTTAGATCTCTAGGAGTCAGTAGACCCCTTGACACTGCAGCAGCTACATCATTATCCTGTAATTATAATTGATTGAGAGGAAATATTTAAAAGATACCATTTTAGTTGTCTATATGAGTTGGTGATTATAATTGATTGGCCCAGGTTGGTGCCCTTCAAGATGTTCGCTCTGAGTTGACAAAGTTGCGAGGAGTTCTGTTTTATAAAGTGCTAGAGGATTTGCATGCTCTTCTTTACAAGGAGGGTGAATATAGGTATGTAGAGTTCCTTTCTTGTGGGGTACTTTCTTATACCTTAGCATCACTTTAGAAATACTAGTTTTAAGGAAAAAAGAGGAAACATTTTCTGTTTATTGCTGTTACATGAAGTTTTTCGAGTTTAGCATATACGTAATTTTGGTTAACCAATAGAGAAAAGGAAAAAGAAAAAAGAAAAGAAACTAATTAAGTTCTTTTACCTTTTCGTGGTTTACTTATTAAATGGAAATGAACAAGAAAAGAAGAGAAAAGGTGGAGAAATAACTCTAAGTTTTCCTCTCAAACTCTCTCTTCTAAATTGATGAGATTTGAAAAGAAAGTTGATCTATACGAACAGTGGTTGTCATAATTGTATTTTCTCTTCCTCTTCTTCGCATAACAAAAAACAAGGAAGAATATGAAAACCTTATGTGTCATTTATTTTCTCAAGTGAAAAGTGAACCAAACCTAGAGTTAAAATCTTACTGTCTAATTGACTCATAATTTTACACAAACTTATGTCATTTTGAGACACAACTCTTCGTTTGAAAATTATATAACATGGTAATTTGTGGATTTCTTTTTGTTCATACTCTCTTATAGAATCGACATATGTTCCCAAGTCTCAAATTCTTACTTGATATTTTTTCTGTAATATAGTAAAAAAGGATTGATATATCTCCCATGAGGATAATATAGTAAAGGGTTAATTTCAGTTTGGTGCCGTTCCCGTGCTCGTGCTCGTGCCATACTCGGACCCAAGAACCAATCCATTTAATTTGAATTTTTTTCACTTGATTTTTTTTCCACTACATAATTCAAATTATAAACATTAAAAATATAATTAGAGGCAACAAATGATGAACTATTTGAAAACATTAATCAATCAAACATCCAAACAATATAAAATGGCAGATGGCAAAAAGTGTCCAACTCTACAAAGTTCACTTCAACTTTTCATCTTTAAACAACTTATTATTTTATATGTGAAAAAATGTCTTGCTTTGATTATAAGAGAAGCGTATATGTCATATGTAATGATTAGATATCAAGTCCAATGTTGTTTAATTAATTTGTAGTTGATATGTTTAATTAATTAAGGACCCAAGTATTTCTCTAAAATGAAAGACATCAAATATATATTTATGATTAAAAAAAACTTATGAATAAACATTATATGTCAAATTATTGCATTTTGACTTTTGAGAAAGAAAAAAATGTTAAGTGGGCCGCACTTGGGCCGTGTTTGGGCTCATGCTTGGGCTCGTGCCGTGCTTGAAGCGTGCTCGGGCCCAACCCGACCCATGTTGGGCCATGGGCCGGCCCGGTCCATTGGACCTCATTTTTTGATTTCGGCCTGGCCCAAGTTTTCGTGTCGTGCCGAGCACGACCCATTAATATTCGTGCTTGTGCCGTGCTGGGCCAGCCCGTCCCGTTTGACACCTCTAATCTCCAGCCATGTAGGGCTATATTTTAAGGTCCTTCATATTTTATTATTTTAAGAAAAACTATGGTACAACACTCATACCTTCCACAACTATATATTGTTTAATTTAATTAAACTACTATTTAGAGACAATATTTCATATATGTGACCACATTTAAAAAAGAAAAAAAGAAAAAAAGGGTTTCAATAGTCTGATCTCTAACGGTCATGACCAAGAATTTTTTATTATTCTTTTTAACACTTGAAAACTTGAAAAAATGGGTGAGGGAAAACAACACTATAATTTTTTTGTGGAAAAAAAAAAAAAAAAAAAAAAAAAAAAAAAAAAAAAAAAAGAGGTGGGTTCAATGGTCTGACCTCCAATGGTCATGACCAATAATTTTTTATACATTTTTCTTAAATACGAATTGAAACATTTAAAAAGGTTTTTAAAAATATATATGCTTTAATGTTGGTTTGTTGAAAAGCAAATACATAGAGCCCACAAAAAATTAGGCCTAGGCTAAAGCTGGGTTATATTTGACCTAGTTGAAGGGCTAAAGGGCTAAATGCGGGTGTTTACCCCGTGATTGAAGATTAATTGTCTACCATTCTATATTTCAATCGCCCATTCGACATAAACAATCTCATCCCCAAACCCTAGATCCATCGTCTCTTATATCTTATACGTTCTTCCTCTCAACCCAATCCTAAAATACGGTATTTTTATCTCCCCCACCTAAATACAAACTCTGCTGCAACCTCAATTACCTCTTCCCTTCTCCTCGTATTGAATACATCATACATACCCATTCGATTTGGAGAGATTATATAAAATTTGTGATGGCGGCCCAGCGTAAGAACCCGCAGATTGAGAATGTTCTGATGATGCTTCCCTCGAGCATTCGCTGCACTTGTTGTAGAAGGGAAGAAGAGGAAAAAAAAATTATGGAGTGGGTTTTATGTTTTGTTGTTTTGGATTGTGATGAAGTGAGAGAAAAGGGAAGAGGAAGCAGGGAAAGAGACGGAGAGATAGAAGAAGAAAGAAAAAAATAAAAAGCAGATAGAGGAGAGCGAGAGAGAGAGAGAGAAGGGAAGAAGAGGAAAAAAAGGTATGAAGGATTGTGATGGAGGAGAGAGAAGAGGGAAGAGGAAGAAGAGAAAGAGAGACGGAGAGAGAGAGAGAGACGGAGAGATAGAAGAAGAAAGGGAGAGAGAGAGAGAGAGGAATAAATAAATAAAATAAAAAGGGAGAGATGGGTGAATGCCCAAAAGAGAGAGAGAAGGTTGCGTGTATCTATTTGCAACCTTGGGAAGTCAGACAAAAAAACGGAAAAAAAAAGCCTTGGGAAGTGGAAGAGGGAGGTAGGGAAACTTGAAAACATTTGGGAAGTGTGAAATGTGACTTAATTACTTAATATAATTTATTTAATCCATTTAATGTTATTAATTATTTTATTATTCATTATAAATACTTACATTACTAAATTCTCTTTCAAATTGTTGCTTAATTACTTAAATCTCTATAATCATTTTCATTATTTGCTATTTAATTCTTCCTTGGATAAATTTATTTATGTTCTTAGTTAATTTTCAATCTTCACTATTATTTTTTAAGCATGGTAAAGTGCCTAATTTTCATGGCAAATCAAGTTGGTTTACATCTTTAATTATTTTTCAATTTTTGATAAATTAATAGATATAACAACATGTACCATGTCCAGTGAATAACGTGAAATAGGGTTACTCATGTATCTTATCATGCAATTTATAAAGTGTAAAATATTGTACTAAAAAATGATAAATAAATTACTAAGGGGTGTTTAATTCTCTTTCATTAATTACTTCAACTTTTCTAAGTCACAGAGTTTGTCAGGTCGCAATATAATCAACTTAAATCACACAAACCCACTATGCAATGCATTTCCTTCCAATTTTTTGTGTCAAAATAATAGATGATTGACAAAATAAACTTCTTCTAAAGTTTCATTAAAAATTTCCATGTATTTATCATAATTTCCGTAGTTTTTATCCAATTTTTATCGATATCGATATTTTCACGATATTTCCATCGATATTTCCGTGTTTTTGAACAATCGATATTTCCGAAACTATCGATATTTAAGACCTTGGCTTCGGTCCAATTAGTTCCTTGCACTATCGCCTTGATCAACTGAAAAATAGAAAAACCCTAGTAAAGCCCTTGTGAGAGCAAATATTTTCGTCTCCAATCAGGGCACGCAACGTGAAAAAGAAGATTATCTCTTAAATTAATTAATTGAACCAATTTATCTGGCCAATTAATTAATTGGGATAAATATCTTACTTAATGGGATATTATCTTTATTTAATGAGATAATACCATTAATTTAGATATTATCTTAATAAAGAGAAGATAATATCATTAATTCAGATATTATCTTCATAAAAAGAGATAATATCATTTAATTTAGATATTATCTTCAATAAAGAGAAGATAATATCATTAAATCAGATATTATCTAAGTCCGACTCGATCCCTACGAATTTGGGTAGGGAATAAACTCAGCATATTCTCTACGAAACCCTAGCCTCGAGGCATCGGAGGGCCTTTGGCCAACACCAACCCCCTCCCCCCCCGGGTGTGGTCTATTTACTCAATTCTTTTTTACAGGAAATGAGGAAGAAAGAGAAGCAAGATTGAAGGTTGAAGGATCTAGAAGCGAATACTCTCCCGCGAGATTATTTGCACAAACATTTGGTGCTTTCATTGAGAGCACGAGTTATACTCAACGCGTGCTTAAGGAATCCGTTCCTCCTATTTTCCAATCCACCGAAGTCTTCCAAACAACCATAGTTGGAAGCAAGCGCACCAGGAGTAAAACCGCCGCGATGACTAAATCCACGACGGCCCAAAGCCACTCCACCCACGATCCCGCGATCGACATGGTGGCACCACCACCTCTCACCATCGTGCCACCTACCAGACTCGCGGCCGGATCTAGTAACCTCCGTGGCACCGCCACCGAGCATGGTGGGACCTCCCATTAAGGTGGGCTCGTTACCACCACTGACTTAGGCCCGGTCTTGGAGCAACTTCAAGCATTCCCTTCATTGCCTCCACGCTTGACGCATGCTTCTGCATACATCTCCAATGAAACCCTAGCCCATGTGCAATTGGGCTCCACACACTTCTCTCCTCCCGATCCACGAAGTCAAGTAGATCTTAATATGAGAGTTGACCAGCTAGATCAGAGGATGGACGACCAAACCAATCTGATGAAGTAGCTCCTCAACCAAATAAACTTGGTTCAAAACCTTGGCCTTGGACAACCGGGCGAAGAGAGAAGGGTGGATGAACGCGCCGATCGGCAGCTCGATGGGTACCAAGCAGGTCGAGCAGGAATGGCAGACAAGAAGAGGGACAACAACGTGATCAGCTTGCAAACATGTCACAAGCATCCGCAAACCACACTCAGAGCAACGTACGAGAAAGGTTGGGCCGACGACTTGACATCCACGCCCGCTTGGGCCTGCAGGGAAATGTACTTCAAAGGCTAGGCTCCCAGGGAGGTCGGCCAGACGACCGTCGCAACGAGGATCGTGAAGAAAGGCGCTCAGTTGTCCACTTGCAGAGGAGCATTCATGAAAGGCTAGACCCCCAGAGTGGTCAGCTGGGTAACCCTCACAATGAGGACTGTGAAGAAAGGCGCTTCAGTGCCCGCTCTCAAAGAACCAATTCTTGTCGCCAAGCTATAGAAAATCCCTCGCAAGTGTAGTCCACCAACACGCCTCCTAGGCAGCGTAGACGAGAGGGTTGACCCTCGCAGACTAAAGAGGAGGTCAATCAGCGTTGCTCGAATCGCGAAGGTCGCCAACGTGATCGACCAGCAATGTGTGCAGAAGACGTTGAGAAGCTTGTGAATGACCGACATAAGGAGATGGACCAAGCAATCTCTACTCCTTTTACCCCTGAAATCGAGCAGGCTGCTCCCCCAAAGCGATTCTCAACACCTTCTTTTATACATTTCAAAGGGGATTCGGATCCCGAGAGCCACCTAAAACACTTCAAAAGTGTCATGATCCTCCACAAGGCCGACGACGGACTGATGTGCAAGGTGTTTGCAATGACCTTGCGAGGAGCAGCTCAAGATTGGTTCCACACCCGGCCATCTGGGTCGATCAGCAACTTTAAGGAGCTTGCTTGTGTCTTTATTAAAGAATACACTTCTTATCGGACGATCAAGAAGAACCCTGATCATTTGTTCAACCTGCGCAAGAAGTCCGATGAATCCCTCCGAGACTACTTCAAGAGGTTCAAAGCGGAGAGGGCAAATATTGTAGGATGTGATGACCAAATTGCATCATCTGCCTTCAAGAGGGGGTTACCAACTGAATGTGAGCTGTATCGCGAGCTTACCATCTCTCATCACCAAACACTGGTAGAAGTCTTTGCTACAGCAGAGCGCTACGCACTATGGGACGATGACCGGATTGCCGCGAAGGAGGCTGATCAAGTAGCTGAGCAGATAAGCAAAGAGAATGGCAAGCGCAGATCACAGCCTCAGGAATGTGCTCTAGCAGCGGAGAGCTACACTAAGTTCACTATCCCGATACACCAGATCCTAGCCCAAGTAAAGGACATGCCTTGGTTGAAGAAACCATCATCTTTAAAGGAAAACCCAACCAAGAAGGATACCAGTAGATACTGCACATTCCATGAAGGGCACAGTCATTACACAAACGACTGCTTCGCCTGGAAAAGACACCTCGAAGATCTAGTCAAAGATGGCCATTGCACGGAATTCGTCGCAAGGGAGGCTATCCAGCAAATCAAGGATTGTGACGCCGCTAACAATGAGTCTACACGAAAAAAGTCATACGGATCAACATAATCCTAGCCGACTCCAAGAGCCTAAGATGACCACCAGGGGCAGAAGAGAAAGATCAAGCAGGCGAATTTCGTCTCCCAAGCCGTCACTAGCTACCAAGTTATGGAAGACGAATCTTTCATCATCTTTCAATGGAAGGAAGTTCCAGTGTAATTGAATGCCCTTCACCTCCAGAGGTACTATCCATGAAGCTCCTCATCTATTAGCTTGGCTCTAAGCAGGCAGCCAAGCCTCCATCACCTCCATTGAAGACAAGTTACTTTTGATGTTACTCATGCAACTCATCTTTTTGTTCAATAAAGCAATGTAGTAACACAGACATCAATACAAGTTCAAGCTTTTCTTTCCAATGGAGTGTTCACAAAAGCAATCGACACTTCTCCGGGCGTAGGCCAAATGGGCCACACTCATCGACACGTCTCTAGACGTAGGCCAAACGGGCCACTCTAATCGACACGTCTCTGGACGTAGGCCAAACGGGCCACTATCATCGACATGTCTCCGGACGTAGGCTGAACGGGCCACACATCATCAACACGTCTCTGGATGTAGGTCAAACGGGCTACTCTAATCGACACGTCTCTGGACGTAGGCCAAACGGGTCACTATCATCGACACGTCTTCGAACGTAGGCCAAACGGGCCACACACATCGATATGTCTCCGAACGTAGGCCAAACAGGCCACCATCATCGACACGTCTCCGGACGTAGGCCAAACGGGCCACACACATCGACACGTCTCCAAACATAGGGCACACGGGCCACTCTCATCGACATGTCTTCGGACGTAGGCCAAACGGGCCACTATCATCGACACGTCTCCAGATGTAGGCCAAACGGGCCACACACACACATCGACACGTCTCCGAACATAGGCCAAACGGGCCACTGTCATCGACACGTCCCCGAACGTAGGTTAAATGGGCCACTCTCATCTACACGTCTCCAGACGTAGGCTAAACATGCCACAACCCAACAGGCAGAACACTCCTCCTATCCAGCAGGCAAATCATCAGGATTCGGACCATTCTGCTTTCATCCCTCGACATTCTTGGCAGGGGCCAGACCATCGTCTTTCTCTTGATACTCGCTCAACAGCAACTAGCGGCCACCGTCGCTCTAACCTTCTTTGACTGCCTGTCACAATGTCACCCAGCTGGTCCTTGCCTCGAAAAAAAGAAGACGAAGAAAAATATACGTGCTCGACTTACCTTGGGATGCACGGCAACTCCTCTCTTCGACAAGCAGTACAAATTCTCCAAGATCTTTATGAAGCTAGAAAGTAGAGAAGTTAAGTTTGCAATGTAAGAAAGAGTGAAGAGAAGCCCTGTATTTGTACAAGTTGGACAACTCAGGTCATGAAGGAATCGCAAGCTCATTCCTACTGGGAATCCAACTCTAAGAACAGTCAGAAGCCTACGCCAATTAGTAATCCAATCTACAAAAAAGCCCAGACACAGTTGGAGAGCCCGAAAAAATAATTTCATCTCCTACATGCCACACAAGCGCCATGCAGAAGCTGGGGGGCATTTGTGGGAGAAAATATTTTCGTCTCTAATCAGGGCACGCCACGTGGAAAAGAAGATTATCTCTTAAATTAATTAATTGAACCAGTTTATCTGGCCAATTAATTAATTGGGATAAGTATCTTAATTAATGAGATATTATCTTTATTTAATGAGATAATACCATTAATTTAGATATTATCTTAATAAAGAGAAGATAATATCATTAATTCAAATATTATCTTCATAAAAAGAGATAATATCGTTTAATTTAGATATTATCTTCAATAAAGAGAAGATAATATCATTAAATCAGATATTATCTAAGTCCGACTCGATCCCTACGAATTTGGGTAGGGAATAAACTCAGCATATTCTACGAAACCCTAGCCCCGAGGCTCCTATAAATAGGCTACTTCATTCATCATTCAAGGTACATCTAAACCTTCTCCAAAACCCGAGAAAAATACTCGAAGCTCTCTTTCCCTCTCCACTCTCTATATTTTCTCCACACGACTCCGGCCACCACACACGGCTCCCGTCGCCCGGTTCACACCATACATAAACTCCGTACCCTTTGCTTAGCTATTGTTTTCCTACAAATACTCGAACTAATTTAGGCATCGGAGGGCCTTTGACCAACACCCCCCCGGGTGTGGTCTATTTACTCAAGTCTTTTTTTACAGGAAAAGAGGAAGAAAGAGAAGGAAGATTGAAGGTTGAAGGATCTAGAAGCGAATACTCTCCCGCGAGATTATTTGCACAAACAGCCCTATCGCCTTCATCTCTTTGATCTCTCTGTAATCATGGAGGAGTACCCAGTACTTGAAATTACTAATGATTTGTGGAAATCTAATAAAGAACTGTTCTATTCAGGTTTATACTCTTCATTCTCTTTGTCTCTATGCAGTGGCAGTTTGACAAAGAGGGATTTTGAGCAGTATATGGCAGAAGAATCATTCATTATGAACGCCATTGCTGAAGGGTTGGATTTCCGTTTTTTCTTCTTCTAATTTTGTGTCTTCTAAATTTTTTTGAGATTTGTACTGCTTTTATTTGTCTGATCTCTGAATGTTTAGGTACGCAATTGCTCGACAATATGCCTCTAAAGCTAGTTCATATATCCTTGGTGAGCTGAGTCTCCAACTCAAGAAGGAAGTCGAGGACAGGAAGAAGAAATTTGAGGTATTCATTTAAATTGTGATATTGTTTCTTATTTACTTGTACAGACCAACAATATGCAATTTACTATATAGATAATGAGGAAGAAGCCATATGTAAACTGAAGCACTTTCTTGGCAGTCAATTTCGAATCAAAGATCTCGGACCCTTGAGATACTTTATTGGTGTTGAGGTGGCACGATCAAAATCTGGAATTTCTATTTGCCAACGGAAGTACACCCTTGGCATTTTGGCAAAAGCCGGATTACTTGGAGCCAAACCAGTCAAAGTTCCTATGGACCATGATCTGGTGTTGTTATCTACAGGGGAGTTACTCAAAGATCCTACTCGATATCATTAGTTAGTTGGAAAGCTGATTTATCTCACAATTACAAGACCAGAAATCACTTATGAGTCAGTTCATGCAAGAACCTAGACATCAACGTCTTGATGCAGCATACCGTCTTCTCTACTACCTAAAGGAAGCTCCAAGTCAAGGGTTACTTTTTCCTTCACAGAATCAGTTAAGGCTGATTGGTTATTGTGATGCAGATTGGGCCAGATGCCCAATCACACGCAGATCAGTCACAGGTTATTGCATATTTCTTGGTAATGCGCTTGTGTCTTGGAAAAGCAAGAAACAAGTTACAGTTGCACGATCATCAGCCGAAGCAGAATATCGTTCAATGGCTACAACCACATGTGAACTAACTTGGCTGAGACACACAAGTCCAACATTTGCCTAGGTTGGTCTAGCCTTGGGAAATTGACATTCACCATATTGACTTGGACATTTGGAAAAGGGTTCTGGTCGATGCCCATGATAATTTTCTTTGGAAACTTCAAGATCTTCCAATCGATGAAGTCTTTTGGGAGGTTTCACTAAACTTGGACATTTGGGCCGTGGTCGGCCTTTGATCCTTAGAGGCTTTAGACAAAGCTTTGCATACATACGGCCATTTAGCCACAATCTCGGCCAAATTTACCCCGGCCGACTCTTCTTCCTCTTCTAGGTAAACCTCATCACCTCTTTCTTATGAGTCTATATCTTCAATGTCCACTGCGTGGACCACCGTAGTTCTAGGCCTAGAGGGCTTGGTCGAATCTCTATAAAAGGTTGGCCGAGGTGCTGGCAGCCCCTTTTGTTGTTCCTCCTTTAGAAAGGCTTCATATCGGTCCGCCCGAAGTAGGAGATTATAAATATCGCAGAACTCAATTTCTTCGAATTTCTTTCGTAGGTCAAGCAAAAATCCTCATTGGGCCAATTTTGCAAACTCGTGCTCCGACATATTTACCGTGTACCTAGCCCTTGCTTCTCCAAATCGCCCCAAGTTTTCTTGGATCAACTCATTTGGCTTCTGGCTTAACTTCGCCAAGTCGGCCATTGAAACTTCTAGCTCCGGCCGATAGAATTGCTCATGGAAGTTATGCTCCATGACTTGCCAATTTGGGATAGAGTTTTGTGGAAGTTTAACATATCACGAGAAAGAGGCCCCCCGTGAGTGTACTTGGGAATAAACTTAGTTTCAAGGCCTCATGATGCCCAATCTCTACACATTGGGTCATGAATCGGCCACTATGTTCGACAGTCGACTGGAGCCCATCTCCCAAAAATAGTGCAAAATTTGGAACCTTGAAACCCCTCGGAAATTCTTCTTGATCAAAGTGCTCTGGATATGGCCTCCGGTAGACTGGCCTACCAATCCTCCTAGTGTGGGGCACCATATCTTGAATCATTTGTTCGACCACACCTTGGTCGATTGCTTGGTTCCCTAGCAACGAGTTGTTCGCATTTTCGCCGAGATTATTCCAACCACAAACTCCGGCGAATTGGTTGATATGAGGCCCAGCAAAATTGGCTCTGGCCCTTTGGTGCGCTTGTGGGCGGAATTGATTATATGGCGGAAACACTTGGAATTGGTTGGTCGCCGCATATGGGTTGCCCATCGGCAGAACATTAACCACTAGGGCTAGGTTGCCCCCAGCTGGTGGACTAGGTTAGGGCGGATTTGCTCCAAAGACATTTGGTTGGGCCTCCACTTGAGGCCCGACTGCTGTACTCCATTAGGCACTATTTGGTTCCCATTTTGGCCCTTTTTTTTTGGCCTAGCAATCAATCAAACCTCTCATTGATTTGAGCATTTTGAGTGGCCATTGTCTGTGCCATTGTCTCCATGGCATGCATGAATTGTTGGAATTCCAATGAAGTGGCCGGATTTTGCTTCAAAACTGGTCCTCCAATACCTTTCCTAACATCTTCAACCAACACATTGTTGGGACAGCTGGCCGAGTCTCGGCCGAAATCATTTTGGTCGACGGCCGTGATTCGGCCGAGGTCATTTTGGCCTTGTTGAGCAGTCGAAACATTTGTTGCTGAGTATACACGAGGAGTGAACCAACCATCTGATTATGGTCGAAGTAATGTGAATCCCTCCGGCGGATTACTTGGGTGATGGACATGGCCCCAAGTCATCTTTCGCCCAAAAAATCACCAATTTCCATGTCTGTGGCCGAAATCAAGGCATCATTCATCTTCCGCCGACGAAACTCAATCTTTGGCCATTTATTATTATTATTTTATTATTATTATTTTTTAATAACTAAGTGGCCAATTCATTCAAGAATGAACCATGACCTTTATTTGAATCTTAACGACCTACCTAGTAGGTGGCCACGTAGAACAAAATTTTCATGGAGACCATGGCGGTGGCTAGCCATGTTTTACTCCAAGCTTGGAACCCTTCTTATTCTCAACATGGATTTCGCAATTTCGCAAGTTGTAAATTGGTGTACAAGTCACCTTGGTACGACCACGACTATTTTTTCCTTTTATGCTGGCCGAATTTCCTTGCACCCCAAGTCCGCTTGATTGGCCGGACTTGGCCTTCTGTTGGGGTTTGATAAAGTCGACCATTTCTAATTGTGGTATAATCACATCTGATTGGTCCCTTACAACCATGTCTATTATGACTGCTTCAGGTTGGATCATCCACATCATTTTCCTTTATATATTGTCGGCCAACCTCATTTTCCTCCACATAGGTAGGTAGAATGAGTGACCGTATTGTAGTCACTTGATGGTTTTCCTGCTGTGGCTGAGATTTAAGATTGTGACTAAGAGCTTGCTCTTCTACTACAAGTCGCGAGGTGACTTCACGCAAACCTTGGAACAAAAGTTCGTTGGAAGCATGAAACTCATCCATCATATCTTTCACTTCGGATATTTCCTTTATGAAATTTTGATGTTCTTTGTCCATACGGTCAACATATGGCATTTCACCTATGTTAATATTATTTTGGTCGTTACAGCCAAAAATCTGATTAGCTTGGTGGAGGCCGTAACTAGGCTGATTATAAATATTGACCGAATTATTTTGTCCTCCGGCCACTTGATTGTACTGGCCATTATAACCATGTTGGCCATTCGCATAATTTTGATATATTATATTATTTTGGCCATGATTATTGTTTCCGCCATGTTGGCCATTGAATTGGCTACTAGAACCATATTGATATGTAGAATTGTATTGGCCGATATAGGCACCTTGATTGGTTTGGCCACCAAAGCCATTTTGATCATTCGAACCATTTTGGTTCATAACATCATATTCCCCAATATAGTTGTGCCCACTATACTGGTCACCAAATCCTCCAACATAGTTGTGCCCACCATATTGGCCGCCAAACTGACTACTTGAGCCATATTGGTTGTTAGGCCCGCCTTGATGGGTAAAACTATATTGCCCATAGTATTGGCTGATGGATTGGCTATTCGAGCCATAAGAATAATAGTCGTTATAGTTCATTGGCTGATAGGAATGTTGCCATTCCTTTTGGGTCGCTCATAGAGTGTGTCCCACCGGGCGTGCCAAATTATGTTTCCCTCTTTTCGGCCGAGTAGGCCGATTGAAGGAGTTTTTGGTCCTTCTTCTTTTTTGAGTGTGGGGCGTGCCACCACCAAGCCCCGAATTTGGGCTTGAATGGAATGTGAGTAGATGGATGTGTTGCGGCCGAGATCTGACTTTAATCAAACGATTGTTCGGCCGAGCAAGGAACCTCCTCACGGCCTAGGTTCTTTCACTACCTCAGAGTCAAGGCTTTATGTGAGCAACCAAATGATGTGGAGTGGGTGGAGATGAAGATTGAAGGTGAAATGTAATGAAACGAATAACACGTGCATAAAGTAAAGGTGCTTGAATTTAAATATAATTGAAAGACAAGTGCGGAAAGTAAAGTGCGTAAAATAAAGAATGTAAAGGCAAGTGCGTAATTTAAAGTGCGTGAAATAAAGAATTTAAAGACGAGTGCGTAATGTAAATTGATTAAATTAAATAATTGAAATGCAAGTGCGTAAAGTAAAGGGCGGAAAGTAAACTAGATTACGAAGAACAGTAAAGAAACATGAATTGAAGTTACTGTAATTAAAATAGAATTGAAAAACAAGAACAAGAATGTAAAGGCATAATTGAAATCTACGGAAACTAGAACGGGAAAAATAAGAACTAGGCTATGGTTACATTATGCTACTCCTAGGATAGAAATTGAAGAGAATGTAAAATGACAAGTTGTGTGTTGTGTCGGGGGTCCTTTCTCTCTTCCATAAGCTTGGTATTTATAGGGGCTTCGGTGCGTCCCAATTTGGTCGGTCGTCAATTGGCCTTCAAATCAATCATAATTGCTCCAGAATATCTTCAATCCCTTGTCTCATGCTTGTGATTTAATATGAATAATATTTGATTTGATTTTCCTTCCATCTTGAGCTCTCCCTCAATAACTTCAGTTGACCATCAAGTTGGCATAATTCCTTTCATATTTGAATTGTAACCTATGAGAAAATCCTCCTACGGATTATCTCTCTCCTTATTTAAGCATTGACTGATTTTATGTATTCGGCCGCTTTTAGTCTTCCGACCGTATCTACATTTTCGGCCGCATATAGGCTTTCGACCACTTCCACATTTTCAGCTGCATATAGGCTTTCGACCACTTCCACATTTTTGTGTTCGGCCACATTGATGTATTCCACCACATGTAGATATGCTGCTACATTTATGATTTTGGGCTTCTATCTGGCCTTATTGATTAGGCCCACCGAAATATAGCTTGGGCTCACTATTAGTTTAATTGTCGGATCTCGGGCCTGACCCGGTTAAATTTCAACCAGGCTCAAACAGTCTGTAAGCAATACATTCATTCATTCAACACAATATTAAATTGTTTCACCTACCTTCCACGATGCCACTGTAAAACTTTTGAAACACCAGAAACAATTTGATTGAACTGTACCCACCAGAAGTTGGAAGATATACATCAATCCCTATTTGCAAAACTATCAGACTCGAATTCAAAAACACGTAACTTATTCAATTAAAATACAACTCTATCTTTGAACTAGTCAAGACTCAGACGCCAACGAAAATCTTTTTTATTCAATCTCTAGAGACACCCTGTCTTACAGACATCCCCACACACTCCCAACCCCTTGCTCCAATTCTCTCCCATTTATTGAGTGAACTTGAATTACAAAAGCGTTGAAATTGGCTAATTTTTGGAATCCCTAAAAGTAAAAGGGGATATATGATATATGAATCCCTCAAAGAGGCAGGAAATGAGAGCTCACCCTTTTCTTCTACTCATTGTCTTTCTACATGAAATTTGTCAAACCACATACAAAAAAATCAGAAATGGGGATGAAGCAGCTACGGTGATTCGTTTGTAATTTAATATTTTGTTATTTTTTATGATATCACATTATTTTATTGTTAAAACATTCATGGTTTTAGGTAACGGTATTATTGTCTTCTAGTAAAATTGATAGTTATTTGTTAGTGAAAGAAGCTATTTGTTTTAACACCAAAATAAAAGTTGCTATTTGTATCAGTTGTAACAATTCAAGGACACCTCAAAATTTCCGTCCATTTCTTTCTCGATGTGTCCTTGAATTACTACAATTATGAAACTGAAATGGCAAAAATTGACAAAATTGAAAACCACAAGGACGAAAGTGAAAAAATCTATAAACTATAAGGACCAAAAGTGACATTCCATTATGGTTAGTCAAAGTGCCTTCTTGGCAAAGCTTGTTGATGTGTTTATATTTATATAGCTTTTTGATAAATATTTCCCTTAGATTTTGTATAATTGGATTGGTTAATTGCACTAAATTTAATTGTTTTGATTTACAGGTGTTCAATTTTGGAAATACATGGAAATTAAAGTAGAAATGCAGGTTTCGGGTGTTTGGAGCAATTTTGGTGGAAAAGTCTCAATGGGCCTAATCAAGTTTACTGAAGAAAGTACTGGGCTGGAGTTGCAGGCGTGAAGTGGACGTGGGGGATTTGCTTTTGTTTTATTTACTTCCTTGTTCAAGGAGAACTACGGTCCTAAGAGCATCTCCAGCGTAGGTCGGGCTAAGGGGGAAAGGCTGCCCGACGCAACCCGAGTTCACTCCAGCGCAGGGCCCGTAGCCCAGTTTGGTGGCGGGTCCCACGAGCCCGAGGAAGCCCAAGGGCAAGTCTTGCCCGGGCTGAAGCCCGAGTTGGTGACGTTAGCACTGGCGTCACTCTGACGCCAGCGCACGGTAAGTCAAATTTTTTTTACCGTTGGCGCGTGTAATTCACGCGCCAACGGTAAAAAAAATTTGACTTACCGTGCGCTGGCGTCAGCGTGACGTCAGCCACTGACAGCTCCAACGGGCGGGTGCCACGTGGCGCAACGGGGACTCTCCGATGAAATTTTTCCAGAAATTCGACGGTCCTCGTTTTTTTGGCTAAAAAAATTGCGAAAAAAATCGAAAAAAATCTGAATTTTTTTTAAAAAAATACCCAAAAATTCGGTATTTTTTCTCTATAAATACCTAACCATTTTATTTACTTTCCACACTAAAATCTTCATACAATTTCTTCTCCATCCCATATTTTTTACTCTTTACTCACATTATTCACTTTCCACACCAATTCTTCATACAAACTTTTCTCCTTCCAATTTTTTTGTTCATCTCCACTCACATTTTTCACTTCCACACCAATTCTCCATACAAACTCTTCTCCTTCCAATATTTTTACTCTCTTTCTACTACTTTCCATTTGTATAAAAAAAAACAAATGGCATCTTGTATTGAAGTCGGAGGCTCGTGGTCAACGAATGAAGATATTGCGTTGTGTCAATCTTGGGTGAACATTAGTCATGACCCTATCACGGGTAATGAAATGAAGTTTCATCACATGTGGAGCAAAATTCATGGAGAATTTTGTCAAAGATCGGGTTCGATTCGGACCGAAATGGCGTTGTCTAGTAGATGGAAACTTCTTAATAAAGAGTTAGGGAAATGGAGGAATGCCTTGACAAAAGCAAAGGCGAACATTCAAAACGGTCAAAATTTGACCGATGAGGTAAAATATTTATAATTGCCATTTTAATCAATTCAATGTCACTTTTTTTTTATTACATATTCTATTTGTTTTTCTTGCATAATTTTTTTTTCTTGGTGCACCTTTAATTTGTCTATATTTTCTTGCATAATCAATTTTATTTTTGCATTTCAAAATAGTTTATATTTTCTTGCATAATAATTTTTGTTTCTTGCACTTCCAATTATTTATTTTTAATAGATGGTACAAGCACAAATGTGGTTCGGTGCCATGGGGCAAGGCAAAAAAAGTTTCGTGCATTTCCAATGTTGGGAAATTGTGAAGGATTGTTCGAGGTTCAAAATTATTCCCAAGTATCTGAAAATGTTATCTGACATTTGACACGTGGCACAATTGTAGAGGGTGAAAATCTAATCTGAAATCTGAAATTAAAATTTTTTTAAAATATCTGAAAATGTTATCTGACAGTTGACACGTGGCACAATTATAAAGAGTGAAAATCTTATCTGAAATCTGAGATTAAAATTTTTTTAAAATATCTGAAAATGTTATCTAACATTTGACACGTGGCACAATTTTAAAAGGAATTTTCTTTGAATAATTTTTATTAAAATCTAAAATACTGAAAATTAACTACGAAACTTTAAATGCCGTTTTGGAAGGCCAAACGACCTCAAAATGCCAAAATCCATCATACGTGACAGCAAAGCTGTGTGTTTGACTCGTGGCGTCGTTCCCTTTCCGAAATGGTATTTTGCGTCCTAATCGGAGCTCGGACGACAAATCTGCAAATTCCCACTACGTCCTTTTTCTAGCTCAAGCGATAAAATCTGACATTTGTTCTACATCAGACGTGTCACAATTTTAGAGGGTGAAAATCTTATCCGAAAATTTAATTACAAAAGATTATCAAAATTAATGGTTTAAACTATAAAAAAATAGAAAATAAAGTACAATGAATAGTAATTACCTTAGACTTGCCCTAGACTTTGCCCTTGTGGGTGGAACCACAAATGCAAAGGCTGACACTATTCACGTGAATAGTGGCAGCCCTTGCTTGCCCTTGCCTTAGACTTAGCCCTTGTGGGTGGAGATGCTCTAATGAGGTTAGGATTAGTTAGCCTTTTATTGACCTTGGCTGGCTGTGAGGTATAAAAGGAAAATTATTCCTTGGTATGAACAAAACAAGGTGGAGAGACAGAAACCCGATGGCAAGGAAGGAAGAAAGGAAGCTCTAACTATGGTTTTTCTAAACTCACGCTATTTTTCATTGTGATTTCAATTATGACTATGATGAACTAATTTTCCTAGCCAGGGCTGTGATGTAGCCTAATCATGAATACTCAATTTCTTAGTCAATATTAATTTCAAGTGTTTCACTGTTTATTGAGTATCTTTTGCTGTGCTTAATGCTTAATTTGGTTTGAATGTCTGATCACCATCTAAGTTGAATTATGTGATGCAAGTTAGAGTAGATGTCATATTTGAGTTCTGTTTCTTAATTGTAGATGCCATGCAGTTAGGGTTTGTGTGATCGCTATAGAATTTCCATATAGCTTAATGGGTATTTATGTGTCAAATTCATCTAGATGCCATAGAGAATTGCATGTAAAGATACTTTTGATGGAACCAGATGCCATGGCCATTGAATAAGTTAGGGAAATTGATCATCAATATGGGGAATTGCTTGGAATTGATATGCTTATGGATTGGGTAGGATTGGTTAAGGTGAAATCAGATGCTCTAATGTATTTCCCTCTTGGTTTTTCTAAATCCCTTGTGTCGTGCAACTCTATCTTTAGTTTTAATTGCTTTCTTTAATTTTAGTTTTTCTCAATTACAAATTCAAATCAATTTCATCCATTAACGTTTCTCAATTTAAAATTAGTTTCAGTTTAATTGATAGGAGTATTAAGAATGAAATCAATCCTTGTGGGACAATATCTGTGCTTAAATCAATCCTTGTGTGACGATATCTGTGCTTACTTAGCTATACTATCTTTTTTATTCGTACTTGCAAGCATTAAAATTTGATTAATTTGGTAAACCTAAATTTTGCAACACTTGCTAAGTCCTACTTTGAGTACTCAACTCTTTTTTATGGATTTTCGACCTTTGTTCTAATTTGCTGTCCAAGCCCAAGACGAGTGATGGGATCCATTGGTTTCTTGTCTTTGTGTTTACTTGTTGGTCCTTGTGGAAATGAAGGAACCGCTATGTTTTTCAGACAAAGGAGTCCAATTATGATCTAGTTGAGATCATTCTTACTGCTGCTAGAGAGTGGGTGCATGCTTCTTTTGCTTATGTTAAGGGTGCTTATAAAGTTCAGGTTTTTCTCTCTTGGGAACTCCCTCATGTTGGCCAATTTACATTGAATAGGGATGGCTCTAGAAGTACTTATGGCTGCATTGGTGTTGGAGGTGTTATTAGGAACTCGAAGGGAGATTGGGTGAGTGGCTTCTCTGTTAATTTAGGGAAATGCCAAATTCTTGAAGCTGAAGTCTAGGGGTTGTATTTTGGTCTAAGGTTAGCTATTGATAAGGGTATTCAAGATATTGTTGTTGAAATGGATGCTGCCACTGCTGTTCTTATTCAGAAACCAGATTTACTTTGCTATCACCCTCTCGCAACTCTGTTACTATGTTGTTGTGATTTGATGGACCATTTTGTTACTTGTTCTCTCCAGCATATATACAGGGAAAAGAAAGGAGTGGCGGATTCCCTATCTAACTGGAGTTACAATATGGATCTTGGTTTGCACATTTTTGCTTCTGCTCCATCTTGGCTTGGTTAAAAAAATTGTTGATGATTTGTTAGGAGTTGCTAAAGCTCGTTTGGTTTGTTTAAACCAATCTGAGTGTCTTTGCGGTTTATCCCCACTTGTTCACCAAAAAAAAAAGTAGCTATTTGTTTTTACCCCAAAATAAAAGTGGCTGTTTGTATCAATTGTAGCAATTTAAAGACATGTCAAAATTTCCATCCATTTCTTTCACGATGTATCCTTGAATTGCTACAATTATGAAACTACAATGGTAAATTTGACAAAATTGAAAACCACAAGGACGAAAGTGATAAGGACAAAAAATGTAAAAAACAATAAGCTAAAGGGAGAAATTCATAAAGGACTAAACAAATGAATTTGTGCCTTTATAAATCCAAAACTATTAAAAGGTTTATTTATAATTAGGGTGGGCATTCAAACCGAAAAATTGAAAAAACGAGCTGAATTTGGCCAAAAAAATAGCGTTGACCCAAAATCAGACCAAATCCGTTTGGACTAGTTTCAATTCTTGTAGTGAAAATGGGCCAAATCGAACCGGTTGCATATATTTAAAATTTAAAATTAGATATTTAACCCAAATGCTAAATTTCTAAGCCCATAACTAATCTTTCTTCAAGTTCAACTCCAAATCACCACTCTTTTCTTGGCCCAATCACCTTCCTTACATGAAATTGGGTAATTTGTGAATTTTTAAGTCCCAAAATTAAAATTTTAGTTGAATTTTGTAAAAAGGAAAACTTCAAAAATTCAAAACAAAAAAAAATTGTGCAAAATCGGACAACGAACTTGTTTATGGGCAAATTGGACCACATCGAACCACATATTTTTTTAGCCAATTTCAGTTTCGATTTGGGGTGAGAAACCGAATAACTTAAGATTGGGACATCCGATCTCCAATCTGTCTGTACCTATAGACTCACAACAACACCAGCTTCAACATATATAAAATCGGACACAATCCAATAGTCCAATCATCTCCGATCCAAAGGTCCAGATTTATAAGGCTCTGATCGTAGATCAAACAACAGAATCTTGACACTTCGAGCACATCACCGTGTTCACAACCTCAAGGACTACAACTTTCCTTAAATGGCCGATTGAAATAGTTGACTTCACTATTCCCGAACCAACTTCACAGCGTCGCTGTGTCTTCACCACTTCTCGGATTGCTTCGATTCTTCTTGGGTTATGCTAACGAGATTCGCAATAAACTAATGGAGTTTTTGACTGAACCTAACAGCATGGACCATTTATGATTACACATACTAACCTTGAGGACCACGAATTATGCAAAAAAAAATTAAGTATGCAATCTGATAGTTTCATAAACCTTAGGGACGTTTTGTGATATTAAGCCTTTATTCTCTTACATCACTGGGCCAACTTTATTATTCTATTTATTTTATTATGTGGGAGCCGAGCTAGGCCTAGATGGGCTCAAATGGCCCCAACTGCAGGCTGAGCTGAGGTTTCAAACCTTTGGCCTAAGGCCCACCCAATGTTACAGCGGGTCGGGCCGATGAGGCCTAAACATCAAGCCAAGCCGGGGACCAAATGGTGATCCTTACTATAGGGACAACAAAGAGATAATGTATGGCACATGGGCTATTATAGAATAAAAGTTGTGAAAATTGGCTATTTTAGCACAAACTCCAAAATTAAACTAGATTCTCATTTGAAGAAAAAAAAACATAGATTTTTTTAAAATTACGATATTTTATTACTACGATTAAATTTTCAAGTCAAAAAAGAAAAGAGTACATTGAAGACATGTACTTGGCCAAGTTGGCTAGAGTGGATGTGCTCCCTATTCTGCACGAGTTCGAATCCCCCTCTCCGTAGTTTAGATTAGATTGAAGTAGAATATCACTTGTATCCATAAAAGAAAAGAACATAGTACATTGCTATTTTTCCCTAGAACTCGGTACTCGATCTTAATTTACCTCTTGAAACTCAAAATTTCGCACTTAACCATCTAGAACTTTACTTCGTATCCCACTGAACTCTTTTTCTTCAACTCCGTCCACAAAATCGTTAAGTGTGCTTACATGTCACCTATGCGACATTGTTTTTATGGACAATTTGGATATTTTGACGATAAAGCCATTGGCACTTTTGTCTCCGTCTCAATACTCTCTAGGGCGGCTAAATTGAGCACTAATTTGTTATGCCCACTCAAATTAGGCTTAGTGCCCCAAAATTGGCTCAAATTCGGCCCCAAATGTGAACCCTAATGTAATCCCACATCCATCCTTGCGTCTCCGTCTCAATACTCTCTAGGGCGGCTAAATTGAGCACTAATTTGTTATGCCCACTCAAATTAGGCTTAGTGCCCCAAAATTGGCTCCAATTCGGCCCCAAATGTGAACCCTAATGTAATCCCACATCCATCCTTGCTTATAATTTCAACCAATGAGATTTTGTAGAAATGTCACCTGAACTTATACCTCAATTTCAATTTGTCATCTTAAAGAAAATTTAAGAGAAATGCCTCCTTAATTTTTCAAAATCCATGATTTGTCATCTAACTTTAACATCATCTAATTTTCCATCCATTTTAAAGGTATTTTAGTCTTTCCATTTTCAAGGAAAAAATAGAGAGAAAAATGGGAGCTCTTTCTCTCCCTTTCTACACCATCCCAACCTCACTCGCCCCGAAACACATCGAAGATCACCCCTCCCTCCACTCGTCTCTCTCTCTATCCTTCGACAAATTTTCAATATGCAATGGAAAAGCACCAAAAAGAAAAAAGAAGAAGAAAAAGGTGAACTCGGTTTGGATTGGCTGAGGGAATTTGTGGGTAGGTGTTCCATAGTAGAGAGAGGAGGAATAGGGAATGGATTTCAAGGTGGACGGGGTTGGTAAGAGCCGTCGGTGGCTCACAGGGGATGGGTGAAGGTGAGATTATTTTTAAATACAATTTTTTTATAATGATTTTTATACCCTTGAAAATGAAAAGACTAAAATACCCTTTAAATGGATAGAAAATTGGATGGTATTAAAGTCAGATGACAAATCATGGATGTTGAAAAATTAAGGTGTCATTTTTCTTAAATTTTTCTTTAAGGTAACAAATTGAAACAGAGGTATAAGTTCAAGTGACATTTCTACAAAAAAAATCCTCTCACCAATTTATGAATACCGGCCCAATCAGTCTAATTCAACTACTATTGCAGTACAAATGTCTAACAATAAAGTAATTCCGTTGAAAGTTGGAACGAGAAAACTTTTTTTTGTTTTTTTTGTTTTTGTTTTTGTTTGTTTGTTTGTTTGTTTGCTTGTTTTTGTTTTTGTTTTTTTTAAAGAATGAGGAAAAGCTTTGCATATTCAACTTCAAGTTCAAATGACACCCACCATCAAATGTTCAGATATTTATATTCAAGATGTCAATTTTGGACAGAGAATCATAAATCCTCTTAAAAACGCAACTCAGTAATATATGACCACTCCCATCCCATTCCACCTACTTTTTTACTGTTTCTAAACAAACACAAGCCCGCTGACTTGTAAGCCATCAAACCGATTAAACTAGGTCGGGGAAATAACATTTTTTACCTTCCTCTTCCAGATATCAAAAAACCACAAACAAAAAAAAAACGTTTCAAAAACCCTAATTTTTTGGGAGCCGTTTTCCACTCTAGAAGCAGAGACTCCACTGACTCAGGCACTCTCAGTTTGGAGTTAGTTACCTTGATCTCTGAAGATGGAGGCTTCCAATTCTAATGGTACTCAGCCCCAACTCTCAACACCACCTTCATTACAAGATTTGACTTCAGTTCGGGAACATCTCCTGCTCAAACTCCGATTGAAATCCAACTTCCGGCTCAAACTCCGATTTAGGTCCAATTTTCTGCTCAACTACAGGCGTCAGCTCCATCTACTTCGACGTCTTCTTCTAAGAGTAAGTCTTAGCTCTTACATTTTTAGTTTTCAACCTAATCCTCTTTCATTTCAACTAAAAAGAAAATAAATTTGTAAAAAATGAACCAAATTTTCAATTGATTTCCTACTAGAAAAGTAAAGTTTGGCTACTTTCTGTAGGCCCTATTATTCTTATTTGAGAAATAAAATTGGCATATGGTTCTGCATCGTTTGTGTTTGTGTGTCTTTGAATGTGCATAACCAAATGTCTTTGCCTTACACATGCAAAAACTATTTTATGCCGTTCTAAGGTGTTTCGGCAGTTTGAGGGCATGAAATCGAATGAAAATCTTCATAATATATTTTATTTTTGTTAAATGTCTATTATTTTGAAAAGTTTGACAATACCTTTGCATGCAATTTTGGTTTACTTAATAGCAATAAATTGAATCTTCACTAGTTCTTATGAATTTGAGTTCGTGTAGGCCAACCTGATCACTTGATGTACAGAAGTCATTTGGAACAATATGCCCAAAACTTAGGCATCCCATTTCCAATTTATCAAACTATCAATGAAGGATTCCAGCATGTAGGTCGTCCGTATTGGTGGGATAGAGCTTGCTTTACTTCTCCCAACACATTTCCATCTTGAAAAGTCGCTAAGCAAGATGTTGTTAGACTTGCAATGACAAATATAACTCAAAGGATAAAAGGATGTGGAGCCTCTTATTCATGAGGTTTGTTTTACTCTACTATGAAAAATATTAGTTTAGTGTTTTTCTTTCTGTTTTAACCTACCCATAATTAGGCTTGTCGAATAACTTTGTAACATTATATTAAGGCATCACTAGATAAATATAATTTTTGATTACTTATTTTACACTTTGGATTTACCAGTGTAATATCCACACATTCCTGTGGTTATATTCCACATATTTTGCAAAAGCATCCTGAATGAATATGTTGTGAATAGGAATATGGAAAAACCTATTTACAACACTGTTCAAGCACAGTAATAATAATCGAACTGGCAGCACGCACAAAGTAAAAACACACAGTTTACATAATAGGCATTCGGTCTTAAATCCAACCTTACATGGGCTATAATAGAGCAATTCTAAGGAAGACTTCAGTTTACAACCGAAATGAAGTTCAACGGAAATTAAACATATAGAAATGCCCTACAGAAATTCAAGGCAAGAAAGTACAGTTCTTGGCTTGGTTGCTCAGCTCAGATCAAGCTACCACCTGGAGGGTGCAAAACAGAAAATCGTGAGCATATTAAAACAAGGTTTCCACATGTCCTACGCTCGCAGACTACTTTACCACATGCTGGAAAATCCAACGCCATGTGTGGGTAAAGTAGCCAATATCAAATGTGTCTGGGTTCTTTACCACACGCCGGAAAATCCAATGTCACGTGTGGTAAAGTAACCAGTAATTAGTACCCTAGGGAGCCCACACGCCAGAAAATCCAACGCCACGTGTGGGTAAAGTAACAGTAATCAATATTCAAGTGAGCCTACACGCCAGAAAATCCAACGCCATGTGTGGGTGAAGGAACTAGTATCCAAAGGGAGGTACATATAATGGCGTGTAATCCATAGCCAAAATCTAAAATCCACTTTGATAAACCCATATATATATATATATATAATATACCCTCCCTTAATTTAATTTCCCAAAAACTCACAACCGAATGCAAATTCCCAAATTCTCAATATTCCAATGTACCTAATCCCACATACATAGACATCCGGACGATAATAGCGTCAACAACTCAATATCCAAAATTTATACGTATATATATATATATATATATATCAAACTCTCAAAAGCATAAATTCCATAACCCAAAGTACTCATAGTCTCAATAATCCAAAATAATCTAAAGTATATAAATATGCAAGACAATCCATAAAACACTTTCATAATCAAACCCCATATCACACAATCCATATATTTTAATAATAACCATAATAACAATAATCCCTGGAAAAACCACATCACATTCCGATAGAATCCTAATTATAATAAATAATTAGAGATCCCATATTTTTCATTAACCCAAATTAAATCAATTTTCAATCACAACACATTTATGCAAGCAATTAAATAATTGGAAAACGAAGTACACTTAAAAACAAACATCCACTCACTTCCTAATAATCATAGCCAATTCCCAAGACTCACTTTCACAACCAATCATTCTAGTATCCCAAAATCATATATTGATTACTAACCGAAATGTGTTTCAGGCTAGTTTCGGTTAGTCTGAACCTGGTTGGACGATTTTGGCCTCCAGAATCATCGATAATCGCATGAACACTGCCGGCGACAAAACATGGATTTTGGCTAGGTTTCAGTCCAAAATTGCGACCAATGTTTTGGTTTTGAAGGTGGAAATGGTTATGGATGCGTAGAGGAGGAAGAGACGAATCTGTTGCAATAAGAATCATTGGAATTGGTCACCGGACAGAGGAGAAAACGCCGGCCAAAGTGGCCGGTCTGTTTTCGCAAAGGAGACAACACACACGGAGAAAGAGCTGATTTGTTTTTAAAATCCAACTTCGAAACAATTACGGTTGTGCAATTGTACTTCCGTTGACCACAACTTCTTCATTAAAACTCCGATTTGGGCCCACTACGTATCTATTTTTCACAATAATAATAATTTCCAATTCCTTTTTCTTTTCTTTTTAGCTGAAATTAGATTACCGAAAACCAAATTACAACACTCAAACCAAAATATCCATCACCCAATTCTTAGTTGAAATCACAATCATAGCTGAAAAAATCTGAGTCAAGACCCATATTATATATATCATCATTCCACAAGAGTTGAAACTTTAACAAATAATTCAAACCAGGAAACCAAAAGAAAAAATTCCTGACACTGTCCAGTTACATATAGAGGAAACAAATGTTCTTCAAACACTAAACCAAAGACAAAAGACAAAGACAACATATTTTAGGCCAACATCGTTTGAACACATGAAGGTTTAGACTGGTGACGTTGGCGCCGTCGTCAGTTGGGCTTCAACATGGCTATCAAAGAGATAGTTAGTGTGAACATCATTGATGTCAACATCGGTTGGCTTCACATAGAAAAAATCCTTATTTGAAAAGGATTTCAATAGAAGGTTGAGATATGTAAGTTTTCCAATTGAGTCTCATAAATCAAACCACATAGAAATAAACCCAAAATCATTCCAGAAATAAAACCCACATGAAAACTTCAAAAAACAAAACCCTTACCTTTCTAAGGGGAGATGCGGTTCAAATCTAAATATTTGAGTTAGGAATATAAGATTACAGAGAAACAGAGAAAGGCAGGATGAACTAACAACATACCAAGGATTGATAATTCCAAGATTGAAGGGAGAAGAAGGAGAAGATAGAATGGTGAAAGAAGTTGGATTAGAAAGTGAGAAAGAAGAAAGGTAAGGGATAGAGGTTCATACGAAAATAAAAAAGCCTACGGATTGAGGATGAGGAAAGGAGAAAGAAAAAGGGAAGGGAAGAGAGCCTTGGTTAGTGAGAAAGATTCCATCCATATATTTTTATTAAATTGCCATTGTAAATATTTTATTATGGGGAAGATTATCCTCTTATATTTATTACATTATTACTGTTCATGTGTCAACCACAACAAAATTTGTTATATTCAAATCATTAGACACAAATAATAGTGACTAATTTAGTAAACTAGTTGATCACCCATATCATGTCACCAAAATAAATTAGTTTACTTAAAAAAATGTGACTATTTCTTTCCTTGTTTTGTAGTGAATTTGGATTCAGGTTCGGTTGAGTTCAAAACAAATGAACCGAACCCGACCTATGATGAATTCAGGCCAACTTAGGTAAGGCTCGAGTTGCCTAGCTTTATTGGGTTGGGCTAGGTTGGGTTCAACCCGCAAACTCACCTACAAATCAGCTCAACACCAACCCATTTTACAAAGGATAATATGTTGATTCATCTAAAGTACAACTTCGTTTTATTAAGTAAAAAATAGAACAAAATAAAATGCTCTCATTGAGAGTCGAACTCAAGACCTCCCGCTTACTAAACGGGTGCTCTAACCAACTGAGCTATGAGAGCTTATTGGTTAAGCTTAAACAATAAATCATTTGTATACTGTTTCTTCTTCTTCTTCTTCTTCTTTATCCTCTACAGTGCAGAAATATGTTTGGCATAAGAATTACCACAGTCGATCTCTTTCCTTACCTCCTTACGAAACTTCCCTACATACTCCGCAGGCAGTGAAACCAGAGCCAAAACCCCTTCAACACCCTCCTCATTTTTGTGCCCAATAACTGAAGTCACCATCCCAGGAACAAGCCCAGTTCCAGCTCTTCCTGGTCCACCATACACACCTTTTCCCCACCCAAAATCCAAATCAACAAACCTCAATTTGCTCATATCCGAAACCGCAAACCCCCCATCCGCAACTAACTCTCTGCGCCGGTTCATCTCGATGAAGTCTAGCATCGAGGCTCTATACTCATTTTCAGTGACGACCTTCTTCACTTGTGATATCAAGTTTGAAGCATATTGTAACGGGCTGTCCACTAGTTCGCCTGCGTTGGCAATGGCGCAGGCAAACACGACAGCGCTTCCGTAGTAGCCTTCAGGGAGGGAAGGGATGGACCGAAAGCGGGTGTCGATAGGGAAGAGAAGCCTCGTGGTGGACTGAGGGCTCATTAGGGTTCTAGTCCTTGCCCTCCACAGACACCCCGCTATTGCGTGGAAGGCGGGGCTTTTCTGGGAGTAAGTTTGGTTCTTGAGAGATGATATGTCGGCCTGAGAGAGGAAGACTGAAGTTTGAGCAAGAGACTTGAAGTCGGTTTCGTTGTAGGCAGCGGTAGGATCTTCAGGATCATGAGGGGATGATGATGTGACGTCATATTCATGGTGGGGGAAGGAGATGGTGGGAGGTGACCTTGGGTGGAGGGCTTGTCTTCCCCAAGCTGATAACAATGAAGGAGCTACTTGAGTTGGGTTTAAGCAGAATTCTGAAATGGCTTTTATCAAGATGCAGGCGCCATAGGCATCACAGATGCAGTGGTTCAATGTGTATGCCAAGACAAAGCCTCCGCATGCAAGTCTTGTGACCTGCAAAAGTTTGATGACACAATTAATTAATTTTAACAAAAAAGAAATGATCCAATTTTGGAGCCAACCGTTTTTTCTCATCATCAGCAAGCATCTTACAGCAGCAAAACCAACTAAAAGGTGTTTGATCATTTCAAGTTAATGAAATGCATAGCTCTGGTTAGTTAAGGTGAAGAATCCAACGTATCTACACTTCCCTCTCACTTTCAAGTTATCAAATTCTTTCTTTTGATTAATTCAGGTAGGAATTACATCTTGAATCATATCTTAATAGAAGTGAGGCCTGTAAATGGTATCTTTGTGACTTCGCTCATCAATAATTGAATGGGAATAACTGGTCGATCTAGTCGTATATTTTGTCTCTTTTTAATGTTGAAAGATGTCCTAAATTCGAATCCTTCCATCACGAAGGGAAACAACTTATTATTGTGTCGTCTTTAAAGATATTCGTCAACTAGTGACTTTTCCTGCCTAGTCCTAAAAGGAATTTGAATTGTGAAAATACTTATATATGATATTTAGAATACTCTGCTAATTAGATGGTTAAATTTTTAATCTATTTGACTATGTGGTCAATGGAGTCTGAATAGTCATCACAAACCTGCATGCGAAGCAAAGGTGAATCAGTGATAAGAACACTTCCCCACAAATCATCAACAAGCAAACTCTCCCATTGAGGAAATGGTGGCTTCAGTCCACCATCAGCTTCACGCAGCTGTGCCAATTTGATATCAGCATTGCCTTCACGAAAAATCACTCCCTCACCACAACAGTCCACAACGAGCTTGCCCTTATAGCATGCCGGAGTCGCCCGGCCATGGGGTAGTAGTAAACAAGAGCCCTGGCCAAGGCCTGTTTTATCAGCCCAACTGGGTCTTGATCATGAGTATGTGATGAAACTGTGCTTGGGGGATAGAAATGCACAAAAGGTATGTGGTTTCTTAGGCCTTTTTGGTCATCAATGTTGGACAAATATTTGAATTCTCTCGGGGTTGGTTTCTCTGGTCGAATCAGTTCTGGTTTGCTGACTTGCACAGTGAATTTGAGCATTGGTGCCATTGTTTGATGATCTGCAGTGGTCTGTTTATAGAATGGTTTGGATTGGAGGGAATGAGGCAATGGAGCTTCTTTATATAGTGCAGATGAGAAGTGTAGCTCCTCATGCTAGCTAGTCATTTCAAACGGTTAGCTCTATTTTGACTTCTAGTGACAATTTTGCCGCTACTAAATTCTGTTTTCAAAACAATATAAATGAAAATATGTACAGATTTATGAGGGGAGAGCTAATAAACTCATGATCGCGTATGCGCAAACTAATCTCTAATCGAACTTGAGGCTCAACTTCAATGACCCTAATTGTCTACATGTTAGAATCTCATAAAACATCATCCTAACCAAAAAATAATCAATCAAATTGGAAATTATCTAATTATTTAGTTATGATCAAATAACTAAACGAACACAATTATGAAAAGTTGAAAAAAAAAAGGGATGATAATCAAGAATTGAGACTTACGAGAAAGATGAGGATATTGTTGTAAGCTTTAGATAGAGAAGTTTTAGGGGGTAATCATGCTTAGATGGGTTAGAGATCATCATAGAGGTTGCCTTTTTTTCTTTTCCTTTTTTGTCAATCTGGTAATATCATCATTAAATCAGGGCGAGGAACAAATACCAGTTACAAAAGCACAAGTCTAAAAGACAAAGGAGCAATAATTAAAAAAACCAGAAGCCTAGAGTGATGATGCGAAAGCGAGCAATAATAGAAAAACCAGAAGCCTAGAGTGACGATGCGAAAGCAAGCAGTAGGCCACAGTGTTTCAGAGTATTGATCTTAACGAAGACAAAAATATCTTAAGTGATTCAAGTCATGATGTTTGATTTTATATTGAATTACGCAGAAATATAGGCATTCAAAAAATAAGAAAGGGAATTTCAAATATTTCAGTACATAATGGTAAGATGTGAAATTGAGATGGAATATGAAAAGAAAAAAAGAGACTATGAGAAGAAGAATTGCAGACAATAGAGAATTTGTGCTTTAAACAAAGAGAAACAAAGAAGCCGAACACATGGATTACGGCGGAGGGGCACATTCCATCTTCTACTGGTGCTTTAGCATTAAAATTTTCACATTAACAGAAGGGAAAAAGTCATTTGTGGGCCTTTTAGTTGATCACTTTTATCACTAAGGCCCCTGTAGTTTCGGCCTTGGAATGAAGTTTCAGACTTGAAAAAAAAAAAAAAAAAAAAAAAGGCCCCCTGTTTCAATTTGATCAATTTTGTCCTTGTAGTTTGAATTTTGAGCAATTCAAGGACAAAGCCCCATTTTTTTTGTCAAATTACTCTAATATAGAGGGGCATCCCCTCCACAACCATTCCCTAGCTAGAGAGAGAGAGAGAGAGAGAGAGCGAAATGCCCTTTCATATTAGAGTAATTTGACAACAGATTACGAACTGTCCTTGCATATTGCTTAGAATTGAAACTATAGGAACCTTAATGGTAAACTACAAGGACCAAAATGACTTTTTCCCTTAACAAAATAAATTCATTCTACATGTAGATGCATGTCAAACTAAATAATAGCATTGATTCCATATAATATTCTACAAAAAATATTTAAAAAATGATGTCGGAAGGTAAGTCATTTTAGAGGAAAGAAGAACGTAAAGAAGTGATAATAATTTTCAGATGTGCTGAACATGTGCGTAGTTAGCGTACATGGAAAACTCATCCTTGAAGACTTAGAGTCCAATAAGATAAACATGCAGTGATGACTTTTAAATAAAATAAAATAAAATTCAAGCCGTTTTTCCCTTTTGCTAATCTTTTGACGTTTTCAAAAGATGATGTAATTTAGGACATGAAGGGAAATCTCATATAATATTTCAAAGCATTCCTTCTACATGAACACAAATCTCAGGAGTTAAATGTGGTGAGCTATGCTATGTTCTCTAATTAATTATTATCCAATATGTGATCAAGATCTTTTCCTTGAATCATGTGAAATATAAGGAGCTGAATATCGTATGCTATATATGTCCACCAAATTTAACTTCTAAAGTTTGGGAAGATCCCGGTGGAAGAGTGTCACAAACGATGTTAAACCTATAAGTAACATGATCGATAAAAGCATATTAAAGTTTTGTTTAAATGATTATTTACGATTGCATGTAAATGTTATTGTATAGATGATTAATCATGTAAAGTGGGATGAGTCACCATTGCGAATGAACTCATTGATATTTAATTCCTTCCTCGTTATAATTAGATCTAATTATGAATCTAACATCAGAAAATGAGAAAATAAGTGAATTGATAATTAGATATTAGAGAAAAGACCCTAATTGCATTGCCATAACTTGAGATGTTTTTTGTTGGTAATCTTGATAAGTATAAGTTGACTCTGGTTGGCATGGTGAAATAAATTTCTTTGCAAAACACACGTGCATGGCCAACTCTGTAGAATTTCGTGGTACAAATGGAAAGTTTCATATTTGGATGAATAGTCAGACACAAATAGTGTGAGTAGATTGTTAAATTTCTTTTCACAGTCACACTTAGCGGCTACTCACACATTGCGTGTTTGAATATAGCAGTTGAGTTTTGGGAGGAGACAAACTCAATTCAAATAGGAAACTTGCCATTTCCCTTTGTACCACGTACTTCCTCCTCTATATAAAGGCCAAGCAGCATGCCAGCCAGAGCCAACTTATACTTCTCAAGATTATTACCAACAACAGAAAAAAACCCTCAAGTTATGGCAATGCAATTACATTCTTTTCTCTTAGGCATACTGCTACTAATTGGCTTTGCTTTCACAAATAGTGAAGCTGATATTAGAGCTCCACCCACACATTTTGACACTGCTTCTCTCAACAGGAGTAGTTTTCCAGAAGGGTTCATATTTGGTGTAGGTTCTGGATCTTACCAAGTAAGTCCTTTTCTGGGTTTTAATTTGAGTTTTGATTAGGGTTTTCTTTCAAATTCAGACCAAGCATCGATCCATGCAAGAATATTGACATCTTCTTCATTGTGTCCCTTGTGTATTTCAGTATGAAGGTGCTGCAAAAGAAGGTGGTAGAGGACCAAGCATTTGGGATACCTTCACCCACAAATATCCAGGTTTGTCCAATCAAATCATCAATTAGTTAAAATAACAAAACCATGCTACTTTTACTCTTATGCTCTAAATAAATAAATTTTCTATGATTAATTGCAGAAAAGATTAGCGATAGAAGCAATGGAGATATCACTGTTGATCAATATCACCGCTATAAGGTTCGTGACCCAATGTGCACATTAAATTTTGAAGCATGAAGAAAACTCATCACATTGAAGATAAGCTCCCGATAATTTTTATCTGATTTCTTTTTTGTTATGCACTGTAGGAAGATGTGGGGATTATGAAGAATATGGGGTGGGATGCTTATCGATTCTCTATCTCATGGTCAAGATTGTTACCAAGTAAGTTCATTTGTGACCAATCATCAATATTTCTGCCTTCATGGTTTTCGCTTAAGTAATGTGTCCAAGTTGTCTACCAAATAATATAACAAATTTTTTATTTTTTTTTGTTTCAATTAAAATGCTTAATTGCAATAACTTAAGCAAAAATAATTTTTTTTTTCAAACTTAAATTAAATAGAAGTCAAAGTTCAAGTTCGATAACATATAGTCCAACTTTTTTAAAGTTCAGGTTAAATGTTATCGGTGCACTTATTTCTTTATTTTCTGGTTTGACTTAATTATTAGATGGAAAGTTAAGTGGAGGAGTGAACAAGGAAGGAATCAAATATTACAACAATCTTATCAATGAGCTCTTACGCAATGGTGAGTCATCCCACCTTACATGATCAATAATTTATACAATAAGAGTTACATGCACTCATTAAAATAAGTCATTTTGTCAAACTTATAACTCGCTTTTATTGATGATGCTATTTATAGGTTTAACGCCATTTGTGACACTCTTTCATTGGGATCTTCCCCAAACTTTAGAAGATGAATATGGTGGTTTCTTAAGCCCTCATATTGTGTAAGTGAAGAAATTAGTCCTTTGAATCGTATTGATAATTTAATTAATAAATACAATTATGACATTTACATTTTGCAATATGTATATACAGCAATCATTTTCAAGATTATGCAGAACTTTGTTATAAGGAATTTGGTGATCGAGTAAAGCATTGGAGCACCCTGAATGAGCCATATATCTTCAGTTATAATGGTTATGCAATCGGGGTCAATGCGCCAGGACGATGCTCCACTTGGCAGCAGCTAAATTGCACCGGCGGAGATTCATCTACTGACCATATTTGGTAACACACCACCAGCTCCTTGCTCATGCAGCTGCCGTAAAATTGTACAAAAATAGTTACCAGGTACAGTTAATTAGTTTGTTGCAACAGGAGAGCAACTACTTTACCTTTTTGTTACTCTAAACAAACAAACTAAATGTTCTTGTGCAGGCATCTCAAAATGGTTTGATAGGGATAGCACTAAATTCACATTGGTTTGAGCCCTTATCGGAAGAAAAAGAAAATAAAAATGCTGCATTACGAGCTTTGGATTTTATGTTTGGATGGCAAGTGTATTTCGAATTTACTTATAAATATAATATTTACTATTTACGAGGGAGTAATACACAATATAAATGCTTGAAATTTTTACATTCTTGTAGGTTTGCTGAGCCATTGACAAGTGGTGACTATCCGCAAAGCATGCGAGATCATGTAGGAAGCCGATTACCAAAATTCACGAAAGAACAATCAAAGTTGCTAATTGGTTCATTTGATTTTCTTGGACTAAATTACTATACGAGTTACTATGCAAGCAATGCACCTCAAAATAACTCGGTATACGCGAGCTACACAACAGATGCTGGCGTTAATCTTTCATGTGAGTACAAATTCATAATTTTATTCAAGCAAATTAAGTTTATAGACTAATTAGATTCTGATATTCATATGTGTTATGGCAGCTGAGCGTAATGGGGTCCCCATCGGTCCAAAGGTACACATCAAATTACTAGATTAAGCCTTTATGATTTCGACCATTAATCGTTTTGCACTTACAAATGTGACTCCAAAAAATCTAAAGATCTTCAAATTTTGTTGCAGGGTGCTTCGTCGTGGTTAATGTTTATCCACGAGGAATTCAACATCTTTTACGCTACACAAAGAAAAAGTATCACAATCCAATTATTTACATTCTTGAAAATGGTAATTTTTTCTAGCCTTAAGTAATTGCATGATCAATGTTTCACATATTTTTGGTGTAAAACAAGCACAAGTGGTACAAAGTCTAACTTTGTAACTACATAATAATGTATTATATATTGTAGGTGTGGATGAGTTGAATGATCCGAAATTATCACTTGCTGAAGCCCTTAATGATACCCATAGAATTGACTACTACAAAAGCCACCTTCATTATGTTCAAAGTTCTATTGAGTAAGTGTACTAACAAATTCATTTATAATATTTACATATATATATATATATATGTATATGGTATAGCTTTAGATTTTGAGTTATTGATTCATATTATTGACATTAATATATTTAATTTCCTTTTATTGCTTTTTAGCAATGGTGTCAAAGTGAAGGGATTCTTTCCGTGGACGTTGCTAGACGACTTTGAATGGTTTTCGGGATTCAGTGTTCGATTTGGTATCATCTATGTAGATTACAACGATAGGCTTAAAAGGCACCCAAAACTCTCGTCGCACTGGTTCAAAAGTTTCCTTAAGAAGTATTGAAAACTTCAGATCATATTCATCATTCAATATTTGTATTTAATTCAATAATGTGAATTTTATGTATGTAAAATAATACTAGGGATTCCAAATTTGTGTACATTCAATAATTTCAATTTTAGTTCTTATATGAGAATAAAATTCCATTCAACCCCCCTTGTAAAATTAAACATGGATTTTTAGTCCTTTGATGAGTGTCAACATACGCATAATTATGAAACTCATTTTTTTGTAGTCCTTTGACTGATGGTCTCAAATTTGAGTTATTTATACTAACACCTCTTGAGGTTTTTCGTGCTTTCGCAAAACCCTGTAAGGTCTTGGAAATTATACAAACACCCCCTCATGTTTCAAAATGGTTTCACATAATGCCAAAAAAAAACAAAAAAATCCATCCAAAAAAAAAAAAAAAAAAAAAAAAAAAAAAAAAAAAAAAACTAAAAAAATAAAATGGATGTAAGAGTCTTGCAGAGGACTTGCAAGAGACTAACCCTTCGTGATATTAGAATTGGTTTGGATACAGTCGCACCATAATCCCTGAACCCTAACAAAAATAAAATAATAATAAATAAATCATAAGACGCATCGTACTATTCCGTGAGAAAAAATGAAGACGCTTCCTCTCTTCCATCTCTGCTCCATCATCGAAATCCTTTGTTGCTTTGAAAAGAGAATTCTCAGATCCTGCTGTCTCATTGCACCTTGATCTTTCTGCTTTGTAGCGTTAGGATTTAAGTTAGGAGGAGTTAATCCAACAAGCCAAGAAATAGGAAGTCAAGAGGTTGAGCAAGGTACTCAGCCATTGAGAAGAAGTTTCTCTAGTTTGATTTTTGGGTTTGAGAAAGGATTGACTTTTGTGTGTGTGTGTGTGTGTGTGTGGTTCTGATTGGAAACATATTGGAGAAGACATGGAAGAGATGGAGAGGATGAAGGAAAGCGTTCTTTTTTTCGAAATTTAGAGAAAAACCCAAAGGAAACAAGCAGCTTTCAAAAATACCCAAAACATTTTCAAAATGGCACGAAAGCCCTTTATCTTGAATAACAAAGACATGCAAGCCCTAGGTCTCTCTTCTCCACAAAATACGACAGCAACATGTGAAGTCATTGTCTTTTTTCAGCAGCAGCAGTAACAGTACTAGCAGTAGCAGCAATAGTGTAGCAGTCCATAATTTTAAACTTTGTTTGCTTGTACTATCGTCATGTGAATTCTTTGGCTTGTATAGTGTGTGCATGTGAAGTTCATATGAAACTTCAGAGAGATAGAAAGTTTCAGAGAGAGAAGAACTCTTCTTCTCATCCTTAGCTTCTTCTTTTCTTTTCATCCTTAGCCATGGTAGAGGTCGGTGTAATTTTTGTATATAGTTTGTAACTCCGAAGAAAGAAGTACGAAACACCAAAGAAGAAAAAAATCTCAGTACTTCCTCCTTCAATTAATAAAACTCTCTTTGTTCATATACTTTCTCTTTTCCATTTATTGTATTTACATATTCCGACCACTGTTAATACCGTCTATCACTGTCAATATCTCCGACCACTGTTTATACCCGGTGATAACAGTAGTTCCAGCAACATAAGCAATTAAGTAAGTCATTTTTCTCTTTTATTTTTGGTTTTCTTAGTAGACTTCTTGTCCAAAATAGGGAAACACTTTTATAATTGTGTTATTATCTTGCTAAACTGACGATCAATACTGTGTTTGAGCACTTGGTCATGTTTGATATTTGCCATAACAATAATTGGATGTCTGTCAAGGAACCTCTGAGTTCAGAGGACCTCTGAGTTCTGCTCCATAGCCCTTAAGTTGGCGTCTTTGCAGTTCCATGTTCTAGTTCCATGTTCTAGGCATGGTGTCTGGTTGTTATTTTGGCCTTTAGAAAACCTTGACCGAGACCCCGCTGAAGAATGGTATCAGAGCTTTAGTTTAGCATCTTAATAATATAGTTATACCAGTAAAGTACCTTGAGGACAGATGTCAGTCAACACAACTGATAAAAACCAACGTTGTATAACCTGTTAAAAACAGTAAACCGTTTGCATGTTTGGCCCTTGGTGGACATCTATTAGAATAAAAGAAAGGTTGCAGGAATTAAAGAAAAGGAAAGTAGAATACCAAAAAGAAATTAGGAGTTTAGAAGAATTAATAAGATCACCAGAAGTAGGTAATTATCCTAGAAGAAACTTAGAAGTACAGAATAGCATAGCAAGAAATCAGTACCATTTAGAAGTCTGTAAAGAATCAATAGAAACTTTTCAGGAGCATTTAGGCATCTTAAAAGAAAAATGTAGACTTAGATAAATTTATGATAGAATACCTCAATTTAGAAATCAGTGAACAACAAAAGAAAAAATTAACTCTAGATAATAATACATTAGTTTGTTATTTTCCACAAAAAGAACACAAACATCTTTTACATAGTAGTAGTAATCCCTTAGAAAATAGTATTATTGACCTTTTAATTAGTCAAGCAGAAAGTGTAAAATTTGAACATAACAAAAATAATAGAATAATTCAACAGTTACTAGAATATTTTCAGAAAAATTCCTTAAAAACAATTAGACAAACCTTAGACTATATAACATCCCAATTAGAAGATAATAATAGGAATATCCAAAGATTCCCTAGTAAGAAAGAAATAAAAGACCTCATAGATCTTATAGATAGTAAGCCAAAACAAATAGAACTCCAGTCATTAGAAATCATTGAGCAGTTAAAATTAGAAGTGCAAAAAATACAGTTAGTACAAAAAACATTAACTGAACAAGTAGAAAAGTTACATTGTAAATAGATAGACTTTTAGTTTAATGACATATTCTAAAATTAATAATAAATATAAAGGCATTAGAAGAAGTTGGTCAACTAGATAAGGAACCAGTAGGTCTTACAGAATTTACAACATCTGTAGTAAGTAGTAATATCCCTATTAGACAAAATAATTTACTTATCCAATTAATTTTAAATTTAGCCGAAAAAGTAGATCAATTAGAAGAACAAATAACAGAAATTAATCAAGTAGTACACAATACCACTTCTACACTACCCAAAGACTTAGTTGATAAATTAGAAAATTTAACATTAGGAAATAATCCTTATAGAAGAAAAAGTAGAATAAATCCATTTGATAATAGTAAATGGAACTCTTTAGAAGAAAAGGAAAAGAAATAGTTAGAACAGAAGATATATACCCTAGTGAACAAGAAGCACAAGAATTTCTTAGAAAAGGCTTTGAAAAATCACAGAAAAATAAATATAATTTATATCAATTAGGAAGATTTGAAAATAGGCATCGTATTGTAAGTAGCATCAGTCAACATGAAGTAAGTTGTATAGATAAAGAAGTAACTCTTAATTTACTTAGTAACACAGCAATAGAACACCTTAAAAAATCACACTATCAACAAATCCATATAGGAACAATTATGATAGGAATAGCTGGACTCACTAAAGCACAAGTAGGAACCAAAGCACTAGTATACATATATGATGACAGATGGGATAACCATCAGCAAGCAGCCATAGCTACAGCAGAAGTAGATCTTAGTACAAACTTAGCAGTCATAGGATGTATTCCAAATTATGTCATGAATATTAGAGAATTTAGTAAACACATAAAAATTAGCATAAGAACAAAAAATTATAATATGAAAGGTGAGTACAAAAATTTAAGCATCAGTCTTATGTATGTAGGAAAAATTTCAGATACTTATAATTACAAATTTAATGTAGAATTCCAAAATTTAGTACAAACTTTTGGTAGTAAACATGTTAATATGATAGAGGCAAAACCAGTAGATAATAGTTTTTTAGAAGGAACAAAATGGATTTTACCTAATTTACAAGTAGCAAAAAATAAACAACCTGATAAGGCACAAATTTTTGAAAATCATATAGGTGAAGCAGTAGTAAGATTTACTAATTATAAACAAATAAATGATATAGAAGACTTAGAAAGTGAATTAGATGAAGAAATACATATGGCGTTTGATAACTTAGAAATAAATATGATAGAACATAATTTTGATAATATATTTGATAAACTCATAGATGACATAGATAATTTAGATGAAGAAGAATATATAGAAAAATATAAAACTTATGAGTTAGGATTACATAGATTATCATATAAAGAAATGAAAGATTTAATTTTAAATATAGGATTAGAACATATTTTAGGAGAAAAAGAATATCAAAATATGTTAATTGAAGTAGAATGCATGCCAGTAGAAGACCAATATAGTTCATCCGGACCATCTGTAACCCCTGCAAGTAGAACAGATCAGCAAAATCTTAGGCAAACTAATGAACCATATAGAGAAAATAATGAAGAAACCGGTAGAAATGCTTTTCAACAAGAAGCATTTGGAATAAGAAAAAATAGAATCCCTTATAAAGGAATTGAACAAATTAGCAGGAAATATATTAAATTTAGATCATGTAGACCCACAGGATTGGGAAAAAAACTATAGAAAGATGGGAAAAAGGATGTGTACATGCAGCATTAATGTTAGATTTTAGTAATAATAAAGATATGTTAGATTACTTTGAGCATACTTTAGATGGAATGGTTTTTGATTATTTTCAAGCATGGAAAACTAAAAATCCAATAGAACATCAAGCAGCAAAAGAAATGTTTAATATAGATGCTTTTGTTAAATTAATTAAATATGAATTTTTAGACCATAATAGATTAGATGGTAGAAATGAACAAGAACAAATTAGAGCCATAAGAAACTTAGAACAACTACAAATTTGTGATTTACAATATATTAGTGAATATACTTCAGACTTTTTCAAGTATTTAAGAAGAACAGGTAGAATTGATGATCTTAATCTGTTAGATACTTATATGACAAAAATTAAAGGACCAATAGGAGAAAGAATTTGGAATGAATGGCAAAAACACCCTAGGAAACTAGATGTATCCATAGGAGCAAGAATACAACATGTATATGATATATTACGATCAGAATGTAGTCAGATAAAAGCAAAAAGACAAATTAGAAAACAATTTTACATGAGTTGTAAAAATATAGATTTACCAAAACAATATGGATGTCATAGGAAATTTAGGCAGAAGAAGCCATATAGAAAAAGCTATAGAAAATATAAACCTTATAAACAACAAAATAAAAATTTTAGAATACAACCTTCCAAAACTTTTAGAAGAAGAAAATATATCCCTAAGCAATTTAGGAAAAGAACAAATAAACCATGGATTAGAAAGTATAAAGTACCTAATAAAAGTACATGTAAATGTTATCTTTGTGGTGAAGTAGGACATATTAGACCTAAGTGTCCCAAATTAGGAAAACAACCTAGAGAAAAATTACAATTAATTGAGCAATTTCAATTAGAAGATGATGAGGACTTAGAATCAATCTATAGTATAGATGATAATTTAAGTGATAATGAAAGTATTTATAGTGTTAATGCCTTAGACTCAGAATCAGAATTAGATTACTCTAGTAATTCCGATAGTGAATTAGATGAACATATGTGTATGTTTGAAGAGCAAATAGAGCATGAAGAATTTAAATATGTTAATTTAGGATGGCCTCAGGAATGTAATCAATGTAAGAAAGTAGTGATAGAAAATATTACACTAAGACAATAGTTTATTGTAAACCTTGTTTCAATAATAGATCAATAGAAATAAATACAGTTGAAATAGATAGTCAAAAGAATAATTGCCCTAGTATAGAAAAACAAAAGACTAGTTCATTAATAACAATTAATTGTGAGTTAGAATTGTCAAAAGAAAATAAAATTCAAACAACAGCCATGATAGATACAGGAAGCACAAAAAATGTAATAAAAGAAGAATTAGTGCCAGAACAATATAGGCAAAAATTAGCTAGACCAGTAAGGATTATACAATTTGATACAAGACCTATATACTTAACACATTGTATTAATAATATACCAATTAGGATAGAAAGACAACAGTTTAATTTACCCTTAACCTTTATATCCCCAGTAGGATCATATCCCTTTATCTTAGGATTAAATTTCTTAAAAAGTTTACAAGGAGGATTTTTATATACACCTCCAGACATTACATTTTTTAAGAAAGGTATAACCACAACAGATCAAAGTAATATATTAGAGTCTTACAATAGTATTAACATAGAAGAACAAAATTTTAAATATAACATGGAAGAATTAGAAGAAGAAAAGATAGATGAACAAAATAATCTAGAATATGATGACATAATATTTGATCATGAGTATCCACTTATAGGAAACGTAGAACCTTTAGAAATCATGCAAATAGATAGACCAAAAAATTTAGAAGAATTGTTACAATTAGCTGAACAAACTAGAATTATAGGAGAAGATCCCCAATTACATTGGAATAAGAATAAGATATTAGCAAAATTAGACATTATAAATCCAGACTTAACAATTAAAACAGCAGATATGCCTTGTAACTTGTTAGATAAGCAAGAATTTGAACAACAAATAAAAGAACTTTTAAACTTAAAAGTAATTAGACCTTCAAAATCTAAACATAGATCAGCAGCCTTTGTAGTTAGAAAACATTCAGAACTTAAGAGAGGTAAAGCTAGAATAGTGTATAATTATAGGAGATTAAATGATAATACTTATGAAGATAGTTATAAATTACCAAATAAAGATGAGCTTATGAATAAAATTCAAGAAAGTAAATATTTTAGTAAGTTTGATTGTAAATCAGGATTTTGGCAAATTAGATTAGCAGAAGAATCAATCCATTGGACAGCATTTACCTGTCCAGAAGGACATTTTGAATGGCTTGTAATGCCATTTGGATTAAAAAATGCACTATCAATCTTTCAAAGAAAGATGGATCAAATATTTAAGAAGTATGATAAATTTTGTAGTGTATATGTAGATGATAAATTAGTTCATAGTAAGAATAAAAATGAACATAGAAAACACTTAGAAATTATTTTGAAAGAATTTATTGATAATGGTATTATTATAAGTAGAAATAAAGTAGAACTTGAAAAACAAGATATAGAATTCTTAGGTATGTATATTAAGTTAGGAACTATACAATTACAGGAGCACATAGCTAAAAAAGTGTTAGAATTTCCAGATAAGTTAGAGGATAAAAAGCAATTACAAGCATTCTTAGGTTTATTAAATTATGCTAGAAGTTTTATCCCTAATTTAGGAAGGAAAATTGCAGCTTTACATAGCAAAACTAGTAAAATAGGACAGAAATATTTTAATAGTGAAGATATTAAGTTGGTTCAAAGCATAAAACAAGATATAACTCAACTTAAACCGTTAGCATTACCATTAGATAATCATTACAAAATAGTTGAAACGGATGCATCATCAATAGGATGGGCAGGAATTTTATATCAAAAGAAACATAAAGAAGAAACAAATCAGAAGAAAAAATTTGTAGATATGCATCAGGAAAATTTAATGATATACAGGCTAGACTTCCAGCCACTGACTTAGAAATTTTAGGAGTCATTAATTCTCTTGAAGCATTTTCATTATTTTTACATAATGAAATATTTACTATTAGAACAGATTGTCAAAATATTGTTTCTCATTACAATAAAATTACTACTAATAAACAAGCAGCCCGAAGATGGGTGAATTTTGTTGATTCTATTACAGGAAATGGATTTAGGCCAATATTTGAGCATATTAAAGGTATGGATAATGCATTAGCAGATATTTTATCTCGTATTATTCATTAAACAGGTATGCAGTATTTTGGACCATCATCATCTGGCAGCAAAAATAATGGTATACCATCACCTGGTGGTAATCCATTAAGCATAAGTAATCAAGCACGATCAGTAGCAAATACTTATTTTTATAATGGAATATCAGTACAAGAAGTTAGAAATCCTTCTTTAAAGTATCGTACTCAAGCATCATTAGCAGAAAAACAAAAGTTCTTTTAGATAACTTTTGGAATATTAGAACTAATACTGAAAGCATGAGAAGAGGGCATGAAAAGCTTATTAGAGCCCTTGAGCAAGAGTTTTTAGCATATAATTATGATTATAAAATAGCAAAACAACACCTTTCTTTTTTGCAGGAAAAATATACAGAGCAAAAAGGGGAATATGATACAATAGTTAGGCATTTTAGAACTATTAATTTAAGATGTCAAATTCTACAAGAAGAGGCTAATAAGCCCACCGTAATTGAGCATAATTTACAAGAAAAAGAGGCTAATAAGCCCAACTTACTTGAGCATAATAGTGAATTTTCTCTTGAGCAAAAATCTAAAAATCCCTATTTTCTTCAAACTCTAGCTAGAGAAAGGTATAAGTTTTTACCAGTAGATGTTAAGAGTCACATAATTAAATTAGAATATAAGCAAAACACATCTCTTCAACTGTACATTCAATCTTTTCTTTTCAATTTAAAAAGTAATCTACATCCTTGCATCACCATTATTACCAAAAACTGTTCCCATTACACTATTTACTTAGCAAGGATTAACATGATTGAATATAGAGAATTGCATTTAGAGCATAAACAAAAAACAATCATAGTTACTCTAGCATTTTTAGCAAAATTTGGTTATCTAGATCAACTTTATGTTGAAAGTAGTAAGCATTTAGATTCATTCCCCGAAAAATTTAGAGAAATTATAAGTTTTTATCTGCCTCTCTGGAAAAATGTAAAATTAGATTTCACTAGTATACCCCCAGAGTGGTTTAAAGATAGCATTTACCCAGATTTAGCACAACATAGGATTATTATTTCTTTTGATGAATTACTTAGTCCGGGAGAATCAGCACAAACAGGAATGCCTACCAAACAAGACATCCAACAATACAGAGGAGCAATAATAGCCGAGCAACAGTTATTTAATGATGATTGTCTGACCCTCCTGTATCAGTCTAAATTTATCAAGGTGTATTCAGAATCCACATCCAGGAGACCAGATGATATATATGAATACAGGATCAGCACTACAGGAGCAAAAGTTTTTGATGAAATCTACAATCAGATAGCAGAACAAATTACAGCAGAAGATAATGACAACTCATACTGGAATAGCTTAGGAGAAGAAGAGCTACACAACATAGATAACATGATGGATGCATGAAGACCACGTGAAAAATCCATCCAGCAGAATAGTCGCCAAACTATTTGGCTCCATATGGCCAATACAAAGCAACATATGAAAAGAAGAAACATTTTGGTTTCATCTGGCTAGCAGAAGCAGAAGGATTCCCTAGGAAATCTAGATATGAATAGGGGCATTATTGTCCAACCACTTTAATTTTGTCCTTCTTTATAAATACTGTACTCATTTTGGGTTTATTTATAAGTCGCCCTTCTTTTTTTTCATTGGGGCCAAGCGTACAATGCGTGTCTGATGGGTTGGTTTTTTTCTTTTTACTAGTATAAATTTGACCAAGATAAGGATTATTTTAGTCTATGCGGAAGTATTGATATATCATATTTTAGGTTTTTTTGGATTTTTGGAGTTATGTGAAACCAATTTGCGACATAAGGGGGTGTTATGTAATTTTTAGGACCTCGAGGAATTTTGTGAAAACACGAAAATCCTCAAGAGGTGTTACGTTAAATAAATCCCCAAATTTTCACCTATTCGTTTAAATTATGTGGTACTTTGACCATATACCACGGTGACAAAAATTTTGAAATTTAGTAGCCCATTGTTCAGAGGCTACAGTACGGCTCATGATGTACGGCTCGTGACACGAGCGCATATGCGCAAACTGATATCTAATCGAACTTGAGGCTCAAATTCAATTACCCAAATTGTCTATTTGTTAGAATCTCATAAAACATCATCCTAACGAAAAAATAACAATCAAATTGGAAATTATCTAATTATTTAGTTATAGTCAAATAAATAAACACAATTATGAAAAGTTGAAGAAAAAAAAATTTGGATCATAATCAAGAACTAAGTCTGTGATGAAAGAGAGGAGGATATGGTTGTAAGCTTTTAGATAGAGAAGTTTCTATTCTCTTTGTTTTTTTTCTTTAGGGGGTACCCAAGGATGGGTTAGATATCATCATAAAGGTTGACCTTTCTTTTTATCAATTTGATAATATCTGTTAAATTCAGAGAGACGGGTCATCGACCCACTACTAACAACACCAATATTGTCCCAAACTTAACCACCTACAAAGCCCAGTAGGTGTGGGGTTTTATCACCAAAGGCCTCGGTGATATTAGTAGTGAAACCATTCATTATATATTTTATGTTATTTAATTAAGTTTCCGATGTGGGACTCATTCTTAAACACGCCCCCTCACGTGGGACCACCACATAGCAAGCCACACGTGGAGCCAAGTCCACATCGGAGTCAAACATTCAAGCCTAACACGTGAGCACTAGGTATTGGGTAAAGGGTAAGAGTAAACATTCAAGCCCAACATGTGAATACCACATATTGGGTAAGGGTAAAGGCCCAATTCAGACCCAGTCAATCAACCCGCTTTGATACCATGTTAAATTCAAAAAGATGGGTCATCGCCACTACTAGCAACACCGATATTGTCCCAAACTTAACTACCTACAAAGCCCAGTAGGTATGAGGTTTTTACACAAAAGGCCTCGGTTATATTATTAGTGGAACCATTTATTATATATTTTATTTTATTTAATTAAGTTTCCGATGTGGGACTTATTCTTCAACAATATCATCATTAAACCAGGGCGAGAAATGAATACTAGAACAAAAGCACAAGTCTGAAAGACAAAGGAGCAATAAAAAACCAAAACGATGTGAAAGCAAGCAGAAGGCCACAGTGTTTCAGAGTATTGATCTTATTATTGATGAGGACAAAATATCTTAAGTTATTCGAGTCATGCATGTTTGATTTTATGCTTTTTATCACAAAATGTCCATGACGTTTGCGAAACTATCAGATTGCATTCTTAAAGTTTTTTTTGTATCATTCATGGTCCCTAACGTTAATACAGATGCTCTTAAATAGTCAATCTATCAAAAAAACTGTTAAATCCAGGAATATAATCGTCAAATCAATCCAAAATTATAAATATATATTTTATAATTTCCTTGTCAAATACAACTTTGCATCACATCCGCATCGTACTGATTTTCTCTCCCTGTGATTCTCCACGTTGGCCTTTTTTCTTGGTTGATTAAATCCTGACCGATAATAAACAAGAGATTTTCTATTTAAACCCCACACTTCTTTTAGTTCACCCTATGTTCTAAGTTCACCCCAACTTTTAATTTAAATTTTCATAATTTCTAAGTAAACCCCATTATCTTCCCAAACTACCCTTAAATACACCCCAAGCTGAAAAAATAAGAAATAAAAGAGATTTTCTATTTAAACCCCACAAGCTACCTTTAGAGGAGAAAATACGTTCTGAGCATGAGAAATAGTAAGTATTAAATTAATTTTTTGATGATATTTCAGAGTCTTATTCATTGTCTGTTTTCAAGTGCATAAACATACAATTTAACTCTTAAGTCCGCAAGCTTAGCCCATTCATGTTTACACTGAAAAACTTCACGTGGCTTGTTTAACATTTGAATAATTGTCCTTAAAGAATTCCTTCAAGTTTCAAACTGATATAAATTGTTGTTGCTTCCTATTCTTCCTTGAGTTTTGCAGTGCATTGGTTCGTTGTGGCAGCATGTTAGTGGGGATGGTAAAATACATGGTAAACTCTATACTCCATCATATTCCATTTACTACTCTGAAAACAGCTGGTGCATCACGAATAATTGGCATTGATATTGATAGCAAAAAGTTTGATACAGGTACATATTAGGTTCTACCATATCAAAACTTTACCATAGTAAACAGTGTTTTATAATTGATTGTTTTCGCCTCTGGTTATCCATGCTTTGGAACAAAGTTGTTGTCACCTGATGGGTGAAGGAAAAGTTAACTTGTAGTTTTGAGGGAATAAGGAATGAAGGGTATTAGGAAACTAATTCCAGTGGAAATGGGTAGTCAGAATAGGTGACAGGTCACATTCACAGTCCTCAAAGACATTGTGTATCATGATAAATTTTGGATTCATCCAAATAATTTCGAAGTACCTGTAATTCATTTTCTTCCGTTATTTAACTTATCATAAAACACAGAACAATGCCTATCAAAGGATCTTCAGCTTATGTATATTAGTAATGTCTTCTCTTGAATTCATTTAGGAAGGTTTTCATGCATTTTAAAGTTTACACTCTTGCAATTTTTTATTTGCAGCAAAAAAACATTGGAGTTACTGAATTTGTGAACCCAAAGGACCACGAGAAGCCAATCCAATAGGTCCTTGTTGACCTCACTGATGGTGGCGTTGACTACAGTTTTGAGCCAAGTAATGTGCAATTATCAATGATAGGCGCACCCGAATATAGAGTTCAAAATACATGGTAAATGACTATTCGTGTGGGGTTTAAATAGAAAAAATCATAAACAAAATCTCGTCTATATATTCATAAGTTTTGGCTTTCGGTCGAGCGTGCTTTTCTAATTGAAAACCCGTTCTTCCGGGCAAAATTGCTGTAGTATTCAAAAGCATCATCATCAGTTTTGAAAATTTGACCAACATAAGGAATGAAGACAGCTTCTGATGATGACGAAGATGGAGTTGTCTCACTCTTTACATGCTGAGAACTTACTGAGTCCAGATCATCTCCTTCATACTGAATGTAACACTTCCAATCTCCACACGGGCACTGTTGGCGTCGAATCCATATGCTATTTGATTGCTTCATTGCCATTTTTTAGGAAACACAAGAAGCGTTCCAGCTTATGTAGCCTTCAGCAAACAACACAAAAAAAAGAAAAAAAAAAAAAAAAAAAAAAAAAAAAAAAAAAACAAATTTATTAATAATAAATACAAATATTTTCAGCAACTCAGTCATATACATAGAAAAAAGAAGGCAAAAATATGTCCTTATAATGCATTACGCAGTTCAAGTCCGAAAAAAGCAAATAAAAAAAATAGGGAAATTTGCATAAATACCACTTGAACTTTCAGGTATGTGCGTCATTACCACCTGAACTTTTAATTTTTATTTTTAACCACCTGAACTTTGTAAAGTGTTGTAATTCACCACCTACATCTAACTCCATTAAAATTTCTGTTAAATTTAAGGATATTTTCGTCAATTAACTATAATAAAGAATAATTGTATAAAAAAACAGATTTAAAAATATTAAAAAAAGTTGACCCAAAAAACCCACCGTACTCCTACTCCAACTTTTCCAACTTTTCCAATGGCAATTCGCTCACTGCAAAAAAACACCCACCCTCCCAAAACCCACCCTCTGCACACACCATACTCTATATTCATCTTTGTCTCTTGGCATGTCTTGCGTGGGTTGTTGAAATTGAGTAGCAAACTGAGGTATAAACCGACTTTCTTTCTCATTCTCCATTGCTGATTGAGCTGTTTCTCTTAGTCACAATTTTTCTGTTTTTGATTTTATGATGAAAGATTTGGGTAGCTTTGATATAGTCTGACTTGGGTGATCTATTTCGGATGTGGGCGAGTTCGATTTAGGGTTACCGAGAAATTTTTCCCGGTTTATAATTTTGTTTGATCTTGGCATCTCGTTGTTTTTCCAGTTTTGGGTTGGATCAAGTTCGTTAAACGATTGCTTCAACAAATTTTATTTATAAATTCAGAGGGCCTGTTTATGTTTCTAAGAAAGTGTAGATTTTGCAGCTTTTTGAGCAGCTGAAAACAAAGAAAACGGGATGGTCCTGTAGCAAAGCAACACTGGGGCTCCTTCATACAGCAGCTTCTAGCTCGCTACTTTTGTTTCTGAATTCTGTTGGTGAGTGTCCTTTTTCTTTTAATTAATTTTGGTTCTCCATGCTGTGAACGTTTGTCCTTTGGCTTATATGGTATTTCTGTTATTTATCAAGTGTGTAATTTGTTCAATTTCTTGTTGGTAGAATGCTTTGAGGAAACAAGTGAATCCCAAAATGCTGCAACCCCAAATTGTACAATCCCCAGCTAGGTTAGGCCTTACAAACCCCACTTCACCCTCTCTTCAAAACCCTACCCCTCCGAAACTCCCTTCACAGCAACCCAGTCTCTCCCCAACCCTTCTCTCTCTCCTCGCACCCCTCCCTAGAGCCCAATCCCTTCTCGTCCAAATGGCCTCCCTTGCCTCTAAACTCTTTGAAGTCTCGCCGAATCGATCCCTTTGGCTCAATGCATTCCGTGGGTCCTTCCCGACCTTTCTTTCTTCCCAATCCCAATCTCTGCCCTCAACCGCACCTGACTCTTCTCCTTCCTCCACCAAAGAGATCCTGTCCCAGTTCACTGCCCTTCAAACCCAACTCTTTGAGGCTGTTGCTGAACTCCAAGAAATTCTTGATCTTCAGGACGCTAAGCTGAAAATTGCACGTGAAGTGCGGTCCAAGGATGCTGCACTTCTTTCTTTTTCCAAGAAACTCAAGGATGTCGAGCAGGTTCTTGATAATCTTGTTGATGATTACTCTGATTTTAGCCGCCCCAAAAGGACAAAACAGGAGGATGGTGCAGAAGATGATTCTTCATGCACCACCACTACTGTTGCATCTCAGTTGAATTTATCAGATATTTTATCATATGCCCACCGGATAAGCTACACAACCTTTGCACCACCAGAATTTGGGGCTGGACAAGCTCCTCTTCGTGGGGCACTCCCGCCTGCCCCACAGGATGAGCAAATGCGTGCTTCTCAGCTATACAATTTTGCAAACCTTGATGTTGGTTTACCTAAGACAGTCGAGAGGGAGGAGGAAACAATGCACACAATATTAGAGGCCCCGTGTCCTGAGCCAACAGAAGCCAATCAACTTCCCAAGCTGGGTGCACTCCAGGGTCTACTTCCTCCAAATATCACGGTTCCGTCAGGTTGGATACCGGGGATGCCTGTGGAGTTGCCAAGCGATGTACCTGTGCCCCCACCTGGATGGAAGCCTGGGGACCCAGTGCCTTTGCCCCCACTTGGATCTGCTCCAGCTCCCAGGGTCGAAGAGCAACATTTACGGCCAAATGCTCATCAACCATTACCTAAAGCACCAGCGACAATACAGGTTCAGCATGTTCAGCTGGATATTCTGGACCAAGACGAGGATAGTAGTGATTATACTAGCGATGATGCAAGCTCAGAAGACGAGGATTGACAGTCAGCTATGGTAGTGCAGAGAATTTTACATGATTCCCTTTCTGTCTTGATGTATATGCAGCAACTTTCTAGTATCTACTTGCATTTCCTTTGAATCTCAATGCGGGCATTTCCTTCTCATTTCTAAGTTGGTGAATTTTGTTTGGCTTTACTTTTCAACAAGTTGATTGGTAAATCTAATTGTGCATTGGCAATCTTTAAACTTGAAGGAGCGAAAGCAGCACATTTTCTGATGGTAGAAATGTCATAAGCTTTTACAAATACCATTAAGCATATGATTTCTACATGGCATGCACTCTTCTCTAGAATCCATCTTAATGAAGTATTTAAAAACACGAAGGAAAACTGGTGGATTGTGTTGGCAAATGTGTAAAATCCGATGTTTTTGCAGCACCAGATTTTTGTGCCTTAAGCTTATAACTCAAACAGCAAATCTGGTAGTCACATGAGTTGATAAGGTTTCAACAGGATTACACTTGTATAGTTTCCATGAATTTAAGTGCCTGATGGAAATAATCTTTTTATCTGGTTGCTCAAGGGAAAATTAAAGCAACGAACATGTATGTCTGAGAATTTCAGCTAAGAGCATCTTCAAGGGAGATATCAAATACCAAACATCAAATTTAAATTTGATGGTTGATGTGGCAATTTGACATTTTACACAGCTTTACACTCCACCCGATATGTCAAATTAAATTATTATTTTATTACATTTTAGTGTTGATTCATTTTTAATTAAAAAGAAAAGTAAAGAAAAAATAATAAAATATTCAGTTGACATCTTGCTTTTGGGATGTCAAAAATAACATATCAACCTCCAGCCTTCATTCCACATCAATTTTGATATATCGGTTGGAGTGATGTGAGATGTTATTTCTAGTTGTTAAATGTCTACGTGGCACGTTTGACACATCGGTTGGAGATACTTTAAGATTCACAGACAAGTTTGTGTTTGCAATAACTCAATTTCGTATATGATCCATTTGTTGTGGATGAACAAATTAGGCAAATGCTACTCTGGTTTGTCAAGGCATCTTGAAATTGTTATTTGGTGTTTGCTACTTGCTACTTCTTTCAAAATAATATTCAAACAGTCCTGAATGAATCCTAGCAAAGTTGAAAATCAAGAATAGGTTGCCATTTTAAGATACACAAAGACGCGTTTATATAACTAAAATGAAGCAACTAGAACCAATCAGGGTCCATGGCTCAGTGGTAGAGCATTTGACTGCAGATCAAGAGGTCACCGGTTCGAACCCAACGACCCTTTATAACTTATTTTTTCAAAATTTATGTTGTTTTTAGTTTAGTTGGTTTGGTTGTTTAGCCTGTGAGTTTTGAAATCTCAACACCATATTCTTGTTCTACCTTCTCTACGTCTTAAACCTTTTGGCTTTCTCCCTTAAGGAAAAAAATTTCGTTGATCTGCGTTAGTAAGAAAATAATAAATAAATAAAAATATTTTTATATTTTCATATATTTATATATATATATATATGTTTTTTTTTCTAAAAACGACCTCTAAAAGTTAGCTCATTTTAGGCCTAAAAGGAAAAAAGAGCATTCTCTATGACAGACCAAATCAACCATCCAAGATAAAATATTGCTTCATTACTGATGGATTGTATTTTGATTTCACTACAAATGCCAAGTGCCTTTCTATGAATCACATACAAAACTGGTACTACTTTACAAAGTAATTACAAGTTTACAACAGCTTTAAGTACAGACACAAATTAACATAGAAAGAATTACATGTAACAGAGGAAAACGAAGTGAGAGAGAGAGAGGGTGGGGGAGTGTGGGGTGTTGTTAAAAACTCAGCTAAAACGGTACTTAAAGATATCAGTCATTGTATAGCCTCCGCAGAATTCCAACTCTAGTGTTTTTGTTAGTTGTGTACATGATGATGATAATCTCACCGCTTGCTGGTCTTCTACTTGCCTGGAAAATGAATCCACCCGTTAAAACTGGACACCTTCACAAATTTGAGAACAATTACACGAGAATGAATTACATACATACCATTACTGAATATGTTTGACTTTAAGGGAAACCGAAGAGATGACCCCTTTACTTTTAGCACCCTGGGTTGCTTGGATTTACTTTGTTTCCCTATTCTCGCAAGATCACTGCTACTTTCTGCTGGTGAAAGAACAGTTCCTTTCTGAACCTTTTCATGATACACAGCTGGAGGTGAAAGCCTCAGTTGAGGCATGTTTTCAATCTCAACCAATCCTCGGTCTCTCTGCAAATTGGTCAACATCTCAAACTGCAACATCCAATTCCAGTTTTTCATTAGTTTTCAATGTAAGACCAGTCCACAAAATAGAAATGACAACGACAACAACAATGATAAAACAAAATGACGATTATGACAAAAATGATATGACATTGCCATACTCGAGATATTTGGTGAAGCCCATAGGTATTCTCTGATGCATTGCTTTCATGTGGGTGGACAGTTGTTCCGTGTATTTGTTGGGTTCTTGAAGAAAACCCCTTCACTAAACTCTTCTCTGGAAGGACCGATTTGTTTTTGGACCTCTCAGATTTCTTCTTAGGCATACAAACAGGGCATCCGGAGGACGAGCTACTACTTGATGTGCCATTCTCCAAAACTTCACATTGAAGATGTGTTGCATGACCGCAATTGAAAATGCGAATGTAGCTAGAAGAGTTCTTGTCAAGAAGACAATCACATATACAACATATTTGACTCCGAGGGGCATACCCATGAGAGGCCCCTTTCTTGAGTATGCTCATAGTGTAGAATGTATCATCTTCTATCAGTGACTTGGCAGTATCCTACATAACAGATGAAATTATTTAAATGCAATGAGAAGAATGAAGAGGAAGTTGACTGAACAACAATAGCAACCTTCACAAGAGAAAAGGAAAAGTCACATTTCCACTAAGTCATATGAGATATAAAGATGATATACCAGAATTCTTCTTTCGAAGCCATATGTGCTAAGCATCCCCAATATTGTGAATTTAAAATCACCAAATTCCTGGCTACCATTATCAGAAAGGAGTTTGGACATGATGGTTGGAAGGCGAACATAACCTATCATGCCCTCAACAATCTCCTTGATGAACCGAGAGAACACTTTTCTTAAGATATGAGCGCCTTTATGGAGCTTTGAGATTCTCCACTCTATAATAAAAGCCACCTCATCCTCTTCTGATTCCAATGACTCAGCTACCACTGTTTTAAGATCGTCTCCTTTAGATACTCTTCCAGCATTAAGGGAATCCGTTAAAGGCTCACAAAACCTGCATTGAAATTTAGAGGATTATTAGTCTTCAAAATATGCACGACCATGTACTTTAAGACTACAAAATGCTGAAATCGGGGAGTGTAAAATAGTCAGATAATCGTATGCAAGGAAAACTTGGTGGGAAAGAAAATTGAAAATTTGATTTTTAACTTACGAGTCCAGTAATCTAAACCAGAGTGCCTCTGATTCATCAGGATTTAAACGATGGGTGTTCCGTTGGCACAATCCAATACAGGCATGCAATATACTGTTAATGTCGCTCACCTACATGAGAAAGATTACGAATAATATATAACTATTAAGTGAATCTATAGAAACATAAAAATTAAAACTTAATCACATGCTCTGATTCAAATAATCACGGACCTCCTCCAATTTTAAAGCATTGCTGAAATGCTCAGTACGTGCAGAACCACTTGATACCAGACTTCCCACAGCAGTATCAAGCTTGATAAATTTTTCATTGAGGGTGGAAAGTGTAAGTAAAAGAGCACTGCCAACATCACCAACCCTTTCCAACAAGAATGATGCAGCATCTGTTATCCCATATTTCTGGCACAGCCGTAAACAGTGTTCCACGCGATAGCTATCAAAAGTCTCTAGGAATTTGAGAACTGAATTGCGCTCATACTGACATAACAGCTGCAAAAGCAAAAAGCAAAAAGCAAAACATTTAGAACCTGAGGTGTTATCATTGTGATTTCATCATAAGTAGTTGCTGAACATAATCAAATGGGAAGTAACACACTAAGAGGGCAATGTCATGGACAAGCTTTATGGTACAGAAACCAGGGTAGCCACGAAACACACTCGCTCAACTCTTTCAAGTCTTGTATTGAAAATTTGGCAAAATGAATATACTGACACAATAAGAACAATATTATCTCCCTAGCCAGAAGGAATAATCATTCAACTGAGCACTTGACTTGACAATATCCAGGAAAACAAATGAATCACAAAGAGAATATGATGAAACTGAGACACAGGTTCATTCAATAAAATCAAATTAGAAAGGAAATTAAAAATTAAAAAAACAAGATGTAATTGTACAAACAAAGTGCTCACCTCCAGATAAAGTTCAATCATATCATCAGTCACATTAACAGGATTGTTACGCAAAAGCTTTGGGAAATCACAGATCCTTTCCAAGTAAGCCTCAACTGCTTTTGATTGATCCTTCACCCTCACAAGATCATCTTTTCTTAAACTTGAAAAGTCGAGTGTGCCAGATAAGTGAACCTCAATCACCGTTTTTAAGTAAAGGAATAGGCTTTTTGGATGGGAACGAAGTTCAGAGAGGATATGTGAACCTTCTTCACTAGTAAAATGGTCGATAACCAAGACGAATGTGCCTTCTCTGCATAGAATAAGAAAATATTTGTGATTGAATAACTGAGAAGGAAGACCTCCACTGAAGAAAATAACCAAAATATTAATTAACATGTGAAAAAGGAAAAAGAAAAGAGAAATTCAAGATAACTAAGGGATAACCTGTTTAAGTCAAAAAGCTCTGGAATTCGAGAAATTACTTCTGATCGAAAAGCGGCGGATTCATTGTCAGTCAACTGTAATAATGTTTTGTTGATAAAGGAGAAGGCATGAATGGGTTCATCTACATCTTTCATGTAGCAATCCAGAGCAGCAAGATACTGATGCCTGCTGTTATGAATTAGGCCACAAACCTAAAAAACTCCAAGAGACCTTCTAGTGAGTAATCTCAAACTGAATGAACTGTAACAACATGATACTGACAACATCATAAGATATTGGTAAATTTACCTGGTAAAATCGTGCTTTCTCACATAGCTGTAACACATAAGATGAATCCCAATCAGTCTCAGGCACTACCTCAAGAAGACCAAGAACCTGCTTCTCTCTTTTTTTGAAGTTATGGTATCTCCAGAAACCCATGATGGAAAGTGATTCTCTGACGTCAAGTACTCCAAAATTTGAGACAGTACATGTCTCGAGACATTAGCTCTTCCACATGCAACATAGTACGCAATAAACTCAAACAGATGACCAATGTCTTTCTTTGAAGGCCACTCTACTGTTGATGCAGTCTCATCATTGCTAGGAGATCCATCTGTTTGGGAGATGCCCTTACTAACAATATGAATGAGAGTATCTACTGTATTTTGAACCATTGAATTTTGACTTTGAGCCATCGAATTATTCCCATCTGGCAGCTCCATATTTGCATCAGCTGAATCATGAGAAGAAACGTCAGGTTTTGAGATTTCATCTTCAATGAACGCACATCTCAGAACGTCTAAAGTAGCTTCAGTATCTAGCTCCAAGAGAAAATACAGGTTAAGATATTCTCCTCCTCCTGCTCTTGAATTAGGAGCATCAGAACCCTCTAACAAAAATTGCAGAAGTTCTGTTCTGAGAGATGGCAAGCGTAGAGGAGGAATTGTTCCCTGTCCTGCAAATGGAGATAATTAATGCAAACTCTCTTAATCAGATTACTTGAGTTAACATCCAGCAAGAAATGAAGCTATGCAAGTGATTCAAACATGTGTTCCAGTAGAAAAGAATGTTAGTCTTCCTTCACCACTTCATATACTGTAAGATTTATATCTCTTTTCTATGAATTACTTATTTCAAGACCCACACAGCCACTTCTAGATGGGATTATTACACAGAGGGATATACTTTGACATTCCAATTGAACAACTCCAATAAGTGAAATCCATACCCGGTGGAAAAGCAAGGCCTGAAAAACAGTACTTCAAATAAACTAGCATCCGGTAACTGTAAACAAGAACAAAATAAAATAAGAACACTTAAAAGCCTCATTGGAAAACTGACAAAATGCAGCCAAGAAGTAACATGAAATAAAGTGATACGACTCATTATATTCTTTCAGTAGGATAATAATAAAGGAGTAGGGATGATGCATGATCAAAGGAGAAGCAAACTAAAATCGCACTATAAACTACATATAAACTTTTCAAACTCAATAGAACACAAAGGAAACGTATCAAGACAATCATACCCGAGGGCAGTAGCACCTTCTTTTTTACTATTTTGCAAGACCACCAACAGTTCCTCTAAAGGTGACCTGAAATCATCCAAACCTTTATTGAAGAGATACACCAGAGCACTATACAATCCATGCTCCCTGCATAACCTAACAACCTACAAGAAAACATAATACATTATCTGTGAGTCAAGGTGAAAACTACAACAAACAAAACTAACGCAACATAAAAATAAAAAATAAAAAATTATAAGCAAAAATCTGAGAAGTACAGACCTGATTGAAATCCAAGGATGAAATATCCATGTGGAGAACACATTGTTCAACACGCTGTAACCATCCCTTGCGGCTATAATGCTCTACCAGTACTTGCATAATCTTCAGAAAAGGGAGAAGGGAAAGAACATTATTATGTATAACATAGCTGCCAATACAGCCAAAAAGCTTGAACATTATGCAATACCTCAGGTGGAAGAGAACCAAGCATGTCCTTCAATATATATGGCTCCAACAGCTCCAAAAATGTGTCTAAGAAAATTTTAAAAGAAAAATATTGGTACCATGCAATGATGGATAAAAATTATATGTGTATGTAGCTTCAAGCTATGAAACAATGCTGCAAAAAAACAGCTGACACAAGCCAAAAAGAGATACACCATTCCTAAAACTTAATTGCATTGATCTATCATACGTCAAAGTATTAATCCAGACACCCTCAAAACATGAAAGAAAGTTAACATGCGTGGTTCTGAATACTTCCAATAAAATTATTCTAAAAGAAGAAAAGTTCAAGCCTATAATGCAGGACATATGTTATTCACTTCATCCCTCTTTCAGAAAAGAATAAAAAATGCCATTCACTTCAGTATTGAGCATGACACTTATTATGAGTTGTGGTAAGACAATTTATTTTGTGTCTTGTTGATGCAACACAGTTACACATTTTAAAAGGTCATTCTGACTCAACCATATGTGTTTAGCAACATGAAGTTCCCTCTTCATAAACATATGAACACCAAAGGATAACTCTCATATTTTTTTTTCATGTCAATAGAAAAAATTTGTAATCCAGAAACCCAAACTTCAGCTACAAAAACGCATGAAGTTAACAGAAGGATCAAATGCAAAAACACACTGGATTGAGAATACCTCTCTGTTGAACAGCTACAAACTTGGAAAAGATTTCATCAAAAAGTATGTCAGTCCTCTTGATATGGACACAGAATTCAACTGCAACTCCACCGACACGGGTGTATTGCTCTTTTATTTCAGAGTGCACAGAACTGCTTTTGCTGTTTAAGTCGTCAACTTGATCCATAATTCCAATTTGGTTGCCTAATGCTACTGATATATACGAAAATACTTCCTCTACATATGACAAAAGTAACTCAACCAGGTAGGACTTTATGGCCTCCTGTACAGCAACCAGAGTTCTGGGAAGGTCAACAACACCATGAGCTTGGCCATCATAAATTGTCATTGCCATGTTCAAGGCACCCATCCAATCACCTGCTCTCCTTAAAACTTGAATTCGTTCCTTCCATGGGAGAAGCCGGGAAACAATAAGATGCATAGGTCCAAGTACATATACAGAAGCTCCTCTTACAGCTACACAATTGTGATAAGCTTTTTCAGGATTCCCAAATATATTAACGAAGTGAGTATGATAAGCAATAAGATCGTCCCCTCCAAAACCGTCTACAGAAAAACTTGTTTGGTGAATTACAGTTCCATCCTTTGCAAACAAACAAAGTTGTCCAGTCATCGTAAGAACCACCAGCATCTGAAGCCATAAAACCTCAAATTATGCTCATTCTATTGTGAAGTAAACAAGACTACTCAACCATTTCAAGGGCAGAAAAACATAAATTCAGTATGACAGAAAACGAATAAACAAGAGCATACCTGATCATCCAGCCAAGCCACACCTATGGCTGCACTTTCAAGAGACCATTTACCATATACTTTCAGTTCCGATTTGACCAGCTTTGCCACCTGAACTTTTCGATCCCAAGCAATTGCAAGTAGCGAAACTCTTTCAACTACTTCAGCAGGCATATTTTCTACCCAAAAAAAAACCCCTCATCTTAGGAAGCTGTCAACAGGAAATTTAACAAAGAAAGTCAATCCTTACCAGTATTAGCAGGTAAACGGCGTGATTGCGTTGTACATTTCCAAGCAGTACAAGGCATGGCACCCTCCCGAACCCCATCTGGTTTTGAAAGTTGTGCATAGACTTCCAAATTGGGGGTTAGTCTTACCTGCAACAAAGACATGGCATTAACAAACTGTGAAAGAAAGTCTTTTACAAAGAGGCAAGCATTAATTCCCAAAATAAAAGGTACATGGAGTTCACGCTATCATCTGAGGGCTTCATACCACCAGAGCAGTTTGATGGGTGACAAATACGACCACACCTTCTTCAACCAAAGAAGATCCCTCATTGAAGAGTTTCCAACTTGCATCTCCACCCACCACTCCCCCCATCATACCACCAATACTGCTACCTGTAACTGTCCCATTTCCCTGAGCAGATTGTGAAGCCCCTCCAGAGAATTCATCAAAGAGGAGGGGTGAAGCTGACAGCACTGTGCCCGTTCTTTGTCCATCAAGAAGGCACTGTTCCAATCAACATCCACAAGATCAGCAAGTTTGATAGAATTGCATTGTTGAATATCACACATCAGCTCAAAAGCAAGCAATTTTAAACACAATGCTACAGGAATATATCTAAAAACAATGCAAATAAAAAGGTTTACCTGTGTTTTAATGGAGAACCTATTAAGCAGGGGAACCACAGAGAAAGAATGTAACAGTACCAGACCCTTACTATCACCGGTAACTGCCTTAAATTGACGTGTAACTTGAGAATCCTGCCCCAAAAACAATGTATGTACAACTGGAGCTGTATGTTCTCCAGTAATTACTTTAGCAACCGATGACCTCTGTACATCCCAAACTGTAATGTGACCATCAGCATAACCCGCTAAGAGCAGGTCCCCTTGCTGATTGAAGCATATAGAAGTCACTGCAGCATAAGATCGTTCTCCTTGCAATCCAAGAATTAGCATCTGGAACATATATAGCATAGTTTGTTAACACGTAGTCACCTATCTCTCTATCATAGGAAGTTAAAACTAAAACACAGGAATGGAAGGTAACCTTTGCATCCATGATATCAGCATTATGAGCAGAGTATTTGCTAGGGATAACAAGAATAGCACCTCTTGCCATTCCTATTGCAATGTAATTACTATGAACCGCCAAGACTTGTGGTGAACCATGATCACGCCGTAATGCTGGAGCTGAAAGGGTCCTGGTGATGGGATTGTTAGCATCGACATTGAAGTATCCCAATGTGGTGGAGCCTCTCCGAACACCCTCAAGCCTCATGGGTTGAGCAGCAGCACCTTCTTCCCAATGCAAAGCAGTAGAAGCTTGCTTCTTCTCTAGCTCTTCAGCGATTTCGAGAGGCTTTTGCAATTTCTTTTCAGCTTTTTTACTAATCCTCCTGCTCTCCAACTGCCCAATTCTCTCCTCCACAAGTTGAGTGATTGAACTTCCCAATTCACCATCATCATCACTATCACGATCATTATTATTGTCATCATCACCACCACCACCACCACCACCACCACCCTCACCGTCATTATCATTACCGCCAGCACCACCATCACCAAGACGCTCCTCCTCACCATCACTATGTTTGGAACCATGACTGTTTTCATCTATATCTTGTATTTCTGGTTGACATTCCTCTACAACCTCAACATTATTGTTAAATTCATTATCTTTAACATCATTTGCATCTAAATTTGTCAAATTCTCATCAAAACTAACATTTTTCACTTCTTCCGGAGCATTCCCAGCACTTACTTCAATACCTTGAGACGTTTCCTCTAACTCCCTCTCCCTCTCCCAAACCCTACCTTTTCTCAACAATTCATCACCAAAATCCACTTCTCCTTCATTTGAATTTGACTCAGTCACTTCAGAAGAACTTCCTACATTCGTATCATTATTAGAATTGGACCTTACCTCGGATTTATCATCCAATTCCGTACTCTCCAGAGCCTTCTGGAAAATTCCACTCCCGGCACTCCTCTTCGATTTGATCGCGGCCGCGTGTGGTGTAGGCATCGACCTCGAGGCCGCCGCAGCAGCCGCGAGCGCCGCCCCCGGCTTCGCATTTGTTCTCATGCCTCCAAGCAACCATGGCGACGGCTTCAAAACCTTTCCGACCGGATCGTCCGATAATTCGCCGGACTTGACCCGAGTGTACAAATTGGGCCTCGGCCGGACTTGACTGGACTCGTCGGATTTAGTGCTGGAGACTGATTCGGCGTCGGTGGGCAGATGTTGTGGTTTGGGATCAGATGCGAGGCGATGGATAGTGGAGGGCGGGGACGATGACACGGACAAATCGGAGTCGTTGAGGATTTCGTCGATCGTACGGTGAGGGACAGAATTAAGGTTCTCGTCGTCGTCTTCATCGTAGAGGGAAAGGTGCGAGTTGAGGAAGGAGTCGAGGTCGAATTCCATGGAAAATTTTGGTTCCAATTGAATCAGCTTCTTGGTCATGCTGGTGCAGCCAAGCTGCTGCTGCTACCAGGAGGGGACGCACCAAGAGACAAGAGGGGTCAATTGAATGCTGGCGTTTGGCTGCGGAGGTCGTCGGAGAGCAGTTGCAGAACCCTTGGCCAGCAGCTTGTTGACCCTTGGATGCACTGAACGTGCTCGATGAAAGTCCCCAAAGACAGAGCGAGAGGTTGGTTGATGAGTTACTGCGATGGTAATGGGTGGGTGAGTTTTAATTTTGGACAGAGAGAAGGAAAGGCAAGGTAGAGCAGAAATTTGTGTTGCAACCCAAAGTAGGAAAATCAGGTGCGGACGCACCAAGGGACAAGAGGGGTCAATTGACCCCTTGGGATGCCGGCGTTTGGCTGTGGAAGTCGCAGGAGAGCAGTTGCAGACCCCTTGGCCAGCAGCTTGTTGACCCCTTGGATGCACTGCGATGGTAATGGGTGGGTGAGTTTTAATTTTGGACAGAGAGAAAAAAGGAAAGGCAAGGTAGAGCAGATCAAAAGGAATTTGTGTTGCAACCCAAGAAGAGAGTTCGACTGGAGAGAGGAAAAAACAGTGTATCTGTGATTCGTGCTGTGTCGTGACTAGTGAGCTAGTCCTCCCTTTTTTTTTCTTTTTTTTTGGTTCTTCTTCTTCTAAAGGCCTATTTTACTTTAAAAACAACATAAAAATATAATATAATATAGCAGACATGCTATATTATATGTAGTATTTTTTTTATACAAATTTATAAATAAACCAAATCCTAAATATGTATTTATAAAAAAACTCAAACACTATTTAAACATAAAAACACATCTAAAATTAACCCCAAAGTCAAACAATTGTATATTTTTTGGGTGTGTTTATAAATGGGTTTTGAGTGTGTGTAATGATGGGTTTTGAGTGTGTTTATAATGTATTTTGGGTGTTGGATTTTTTTATAATTTCAGCTCCCATTTTGAGTGTTTTAGTGAAACTCCCTTTTTTTATTTTAAAAAAGAAAATGAGAGGTTTTTTTTGTTTTAATTTTCTTTTTCAAAGTGGGGGGTTGGGTTTGTTTCATTTAATTTTTTTTTAAAAAAGATAATTGTAGTCTCTATACATTATAATTTTATTCTTTATAAAAAATAATATTCTTTTTTAGATGAGACATAAACAAAAGTGCCTAAAATTATTAAAAAATAAATGATTTATGAAACTATAATGCAAAGTTTTAAAAGAGAACTCGTCATGTACAATTGAAATTTGGGTGGAAATTATTTTTCTGTTTTTCTAGTGTTATTTTCTTTTAAAAAAATTTCTAAGTTTTTACACTCTGACCCTTGGCCCGAGAATCCTGGATCCGCCACTGTTTCCAATAGTTTTTATTAGCTGGAAAAGAGGAAAGTTATCAGCTTGATGACTGTTGTTTCAGGTTTGGGGAAAAACTGCATCCAAAATCTACGGACCCATTGCTGGAGAGGATTTCAAGGACAACCAACTTAGATTCAGCCTGCTATGCCAGGTTAGTAATCTCCATCTTCTGGGTTGCTTCCTTTTTTTTCTTTTTTTTTCATTTAATGAGATAGGGGGACAAAACCCCAAAAAGAAACGACAACTAACTAATACAGATCAAGCGCTGCCTAACGTTTGGGTTGCTTTTTCTATTCAAGTTAAGCCCCTGGAAATTATTCTGTAAATTAAGTCTTAGATCAAATATGCACTTAGTTTCCATGTAATCTTCATTTGTACATCAGTCGGTCCTTGCATCGTATATTCTTATATCCTTGCATCAGTCTAGCTGTATTTACTGATTCTTCTCTTTTTTTTTGACCCCCAACAATTTTATGCTTATATTCTCATGATTGTATAAATTGTATGTTTTAGGCAGCTCTAGAAGCACCAAGAGTTCTGAACCTTAACAGCAGCAAATATTTTTTGGGGACCATATGGTAGGCAATCTAATCTGCAGTTCTCCAAACCAACACTACTGTTTAAAATATTTGTTACATTGGTACTATGGCATTTCTGCACGCAGGAGAAGAAGTCGTTTTCATTGCCAACGACTGGCACACTGCCCTCCTCCCATGCTACCTGAAAGCCATATACCAACCTAAAGGCATATACAAGAGTGCTAAAGTAGGTGACCAGTTCATTTTTTTTGAAACTAATAAGTATTCCAGTCAGCTGTGAGTCCTTAAAAACCAGTTATTTTGCCAATCTTGTTGACAGGTAGCCTTTTGCATTCACAACGTTGCTTACCAAGGCAGATTCGCATTTGCGGACTTCGCACTTCTCAATCTACCAGATGAATTCAAAAGCTCCTTTGATTTCATTGATGGGTAGGGTTTCTTTGTACAGAATATAGCATAGACTGCATACTATTATATGATTGAGCCTTGAGTATGATTGGTCCAATTCCACAGCTATTACAAGCCAGTGAAGGGGAGGAAAATTAACTGGATGAAAGCTGGAATTTTAGAATCAGACAAGGTCTTGACTGTTAGCCCATACTATGCTGAAGAACTAGTTTCTACAGTTGAAAAAGGAGTCGAATTGGACAACATTATTCGGAAAGCTGGAATTCTTGGAATTGTGAATGGCATGGACGTCCAGGAGTGGAATCCATTAACTGACAAGTATATAGCTGCCAAATATGATGCTTCAACTGTAAGAACATTAGTTATCATGCATTAACTTCCATGACCAGCAAGCACTCTGTATAACTTCTTTGATTTTAAGATGCAATATCGTTTGAAAAATTTGGCTTTGCTTAGGTGACTGATGCAAAGCCTCTGTTGAAAGAAGCCCTCCAAGCAGAAGTGGTATTGCCAGTGGACAGAGACATCCCTGTCATAGGTTTCATTGGTAGGCTTGAAGTGCAGAAAGGTTCAGATATTCTGATAGAAGCCATTCCCCATTTTATCAAAGAGAATGTTCAGATCATAGTCCTCGTAAGTACTGAACATGGAAGTTGTTTCTCTCATTTTCTTGCATAATGCTTGTTGTATCACTAAAACCAACCTGTATACTATCCTCATGTGCATTCTGCAATTTCCTCAGGGGACTGGCAAAAAGCCGATGGAGAAGCAGCTTGAACAGTTGGAGATAAAATACCCTGACAAAGCCCGGGGAGTAGCAAAGTTCAATGTTCCTCTGGCCCGTATGATAACAGCCGGAGCTGATTTTATGTTGGTTCCAAGCAGATTTGAGCCTTCATTCAGTTGCATGCCATGCGTTACGGAACTGTAAGATGCCTGCCTCCAACAATTTCTTCCTTCCAAAATCTTCATCTTCTTGCAATAATACTAACTCACTGCTGTGCTTGTGCTTGTGCAGGTGCCAATTGTTGCCTCAACTGGTGGGCTGGTAGACACTGTTAAAGAAGGATTCACTGGATTTCAAATGGGAGGTTTCAATGTGGAAGTAAATAAATCGATTTCAACCCTTTTTTTCTGTACACAAGAACTTCTCTACTTTTGTGTGAATTCAAGTTTCCAAAATTTCCTTTCAGTGTGAAGTTGTTGATCCTGCAGATGTACAAGCGATTGCAACTACTGTCACAAGAGCCCTTGGAACTTATGGAACCCCAGCTTTTACTGAGATCATAGGCAACTGCATGGCTCAAGATTTATCATGGAAGGTAAAAAACCTTTCTTAACATGATAATCCTTTTAACAATGAATCACATTCGCATATTCTTGAACCAGTTGAATCGTAATGGCACAGGGGCCTGCCAAGAAGTGGGAGGAAGTGCTGCTAAATTTGGGTGTTGCTGACAGCGAACCCGGGATCGATGGTGAGGAAATTGCACCACTCGCCAAGGAAAACATCGCAACGCCATGAAAGACGCAAGTTCAACCTGCAGTTGATCAGTTTTGTGAACTAACATAAAAGAAATTTACTGCACACCCAAAACAGACCGCCTTGTGTGCATCATATGAATGTAAAAATTCTCGACCAAAATAAGTGAAACCTTCTGTTCAATCTTGTTCATAGGCCAATTGTGAAGACCCTCGGTGATGGTTGATTTAAAAAAAAGAAAAAAAAGAGAGCGGCCTAGTAGGGCAAACGAAATCAGTAGAAGATTGATAAGCGCTTGTGCCATTTTCTTTTCTTCCAATGATGATAAAATCCTGCCCATGTAACCAAGCTCTCATTTTAAAATGAGCAAAATGAAAGTAGCATCCTCACCACTCACCCCAACAACCCTTCTGCACCAGAGAGAAGCATTCACCTCACAATCTCTTCTTCAATCTCAAAGGTTGCTCCAAACAGAAGGCAAAAGAAGTTCCTTTTCTAAAAAATATTAATGGCATTACTCAGTGACCAAACAAGATCTCAGTGATCAAACAAGACCCAGGTTCGCAATCGATGCCAAGAAACTCAGACAGTTATACCATCATCCGACACCAAACAAGCATAACACATCGAACAAAAGAAATTTCAAAAACCATTGCAAACCATTCAAATTAAGATTAAATGGGGGACATACTTTTATATCCAGAAGCTCAAAATGAGATTGTTCAAAATTATAGTGCTCAGCAGGAAACCCCAGACTCTGAACAATTTGTCCATCCGAAATACATAACAAAAAGCCAAAAATAAAGAAAGCCCTACTACATTGATAAGGTTAACTAGTCTCAAAGTACTAAAAACCAGCAAACTGAAAAGTGGACTATATCTTGTTTGGAGGAAGCTCCTAATCAAACAAGCTGAATCCCATATCGTCATCACTTTCTTCCTTGGGTTCCTCCTGTAAAATCAAATTAGAAAACAACAAAACGAAAATAACAAATCAGATAACCACTAAACGATCAATAGAAACGCAATTGATGAAAAAACAATATGATGATGCAAACCTTCTTCTCCTCTGCTGCGGGGGCAGCAGCAGGGGCAGCGGCACCTGCACCTGGGGCGGCAACAGCAACTGCACCGCCACCCCCTCCGGCACCGACATTCAGAATAAGGTCCTCAATGTTTCGCTTCTCGGCGAGCTTAGCGAACAATCCAGGCCAGTAGGACTCAACTGTGACATTGGCAGCTTTCACCAATGTTGCAATCTTCTCAGCCTATTACAAACCAATTAAGGAGAACCACAGCTTCCCAAAACAACATTTCTACCCTTAACACAAGTGATTCAAACAAAATCAAACCCATATTAATTTAACACATAATAAGACTAAACATGAACACACACATAAAACTTTTATTTTTTCCAGCTTAAAATGTTAAATATGAGAGGAAGCTAAACACAAATACATAAAAACAGTAATATGCGAAGGATACAGTGATGGGGATGCCATCGTCATGGAGGACTAGGGCAGCGTAAGTGCAAGCAAGCTCTGAGACTGACATCGTTTTTCACTATAAACAATAAACAACACCCAAAATTATTTCTTTTGTCATGAAAATTGAATATTGTTATTCATCAGATTTAACAGTGGGTTCCAGTTGAAGGTAGAGGGCGGTACAGAGGGAGGGAAGTACAGAGAGAGGGAGAGAGTTACCTGAGAGAGATGAGATCTGAGATGGACGGGTTTCTCTCTGAGCTTAGAGTGCTGCGCGGCTGCAAAACCTCGACACTTCTCTTCTAGGGTTCCTGATTTTCTAGTGAGGCAGGGAACCCCTGCAATAAACCCCTGCATAAAAGACCTCTCATTATAGCCCGATCTGATTTTTAAGCGGGAAGAGACATTTTTGGGTTTAGGGGCATGATTCATAATTCAAGTTTGGGCTTAGCAATAGAAGACACTTGTGAAAAGATAAAGAGGTGTCAAATGGCCAGTTCACTAAAAAAAGTACGGTTCATGCGCTCGGTCACCCTATTCTGTTGCGGTGTTTCTCTAACTGTGAAATGCCTCACAATACCCTTATATTGACAAACTTTCAAGAAAGAATCAAACTTATATCTGTCACCATTGTCTGATTTGAGCGTCTTGATCTTTCGACCACTTTGCGTTTCAATCATCTTTTTCCACTTTAGGAATATCTTCAAAACTTCATCTTTACGCTTCATGGTGTACACACATATTCTTCTAGAGAAGTTATCAACAAAGGAGACAAAATAATGGCTACCTTCCCAATATACATTCTTGGAAGGTCCCCAAACATTAGTGTGAACATAATTTAGAATGCTTTTAGTGTGGTGAATAGCAGTGCAAAATTTTACCCTAGTTGGTCACCCAGCACAAAGTGTTCACAAAATTCCAATTTGCATGCCTCCACACCTTTCAATTCCCCGATTCCCAGATTTCTTTTCCTTTGTTCGACTCTTTGCAACGAGTGCCTTGGTTTGCAATTTTGAATCTTGTGTTCCATTTTACGGCACTCATGATTCATCAATGCTGCAGCCACCTCATCAAGTTTCACCTTGGATTTTCCATACAAAAAATTAGTTGTCAAATGATCATAATCATCAGGCCTTATATAAACATAGTGCCTTATACAAAAAAAAGTTTCCTTCATATATGGGTATTTCAACTCCTTATCAAGAAATGATCGAATAGAGACACAAGCATGAAGATTAATTCTCCTTAACAGGTTCATCTTTATCTCCAACCATCAAATCGATTCGGCACTATTCACAAATACTGTAGCATAGTAAATTTTTTCACTCATACGAAACCCTAGTCAAAACTGGAGCTTTGATACCACTTATTGTGAGGAATGGTCAACCAACTGTGAGTGAAAATAAACAACTGGCAAGAGATAAAAGGTTTAAAACAACACCAAAAAGAACACTAAGATTTATACTTGTTGGGCCTTGCCTACATCCAGTTTGGAGACAACACAGTAATTCACTATAAACAAATAGTAGTCCACTATAAACAAATGATAGAGTGTTTAACACTCAGAAACACGAGCCCCAAATATACACAACAACTTGGCAAGAGATAAAAGGTTTTAAAACAACACCAACAAGAATACCAAGATTTATACTTGTTGGGCCTTGTCTACATCCAATTTGGAGAGGATCTTAAATATTGTCAGATTGTGAATTTGAACGATTGATCAAGTTAATTCTTAATTGGAAGATATACAAAAAGAAGTACTGCTTTCTTACAACTATTGAAGATGCCATACGTTGATGTATAATGATAATATGTTTCTCTTTTTCTTTTTTAAACCAAGGTCTCTAATGTTGTGGGAGGAGCAGCAACAGAGGAAGAGGGATGGGCGGTGTGCCACATATTCATCAAGAAATAAAGGAGAATGAAAGCCTTAAACAATCCTAGCAATTCGTCCCCCAACTATCCCATTTGCAACCAGCTGAAGATTGGCGCCCCTGATCATAACTCCTAGCATCAAATCTCAGGGCTCACCAGTTGGGCAGCCTTTGATCGCCTAATTTATTCCCAACTCGATGGCCACACATCATCTCCCACCAATTGCCACACTAGGAAGCCTTTAAGATCACTTATCTTAATTACCATGCTACCGTATGTGCAAGAACTGACTTGTGTGTGATGTATGTACATACATATATGTATGCATACAACAAAGGTATGCAGTGGCGGATCTAGGAATTTTTCAGGGAAGGGGCAATGTTAAAAGGCTAAAACATCCGACAAAATAATAATAATAACCAAATAGCCTTACAATTTAAACAACACTAATATTATCCATAATTAAAATAAATAAGAGTTTTACGTCTAAGCCTAATTGACTATAATCTATTTTCTATATAAATTAAATGCACAAAGTTCATGTTACACAATTATTTACCAAAATTAATATCAAATATGAACAAAATGCATGTCAATTACACAATTAGTCTATCAAAATTCATATGAAATCATCCATTAATCTAACCAAAATCAATACCAATTAATCTAACCCAAAGTACATGTGATTTGGAGGTCACAAGATAAAAGTAGATGTGATTATGAGTTTGGTGTATTTTTCGGTGAATTTTTTGGAGAACATATGAATTTTTAATGAATTTTTAAATTTGGTCTAATTAAAATTTGACACATGGCGCCCTGATAGTAGACCACATTAAAAGGAATGCAAGTTGAGAAGCACAGGATTCTAACTACAAACACAAGTCATCTTCTTCTTCGGCTGGTTGTGTCTGCAACTCAAGTGAAAATTTTTCAAAATCTATAACTTTGGTTGTGGAGGTCCAATTGATGAACCGTTTTCTCCTACGTGATCGTGAGATCGAGCTCAACAATCTAAGGTAAATATTCAGGGTCTCACACAGCAGCAACAAAACAGCCTCTTTGAGGCTTTTAATCGAACACTTGGAGGGCACAAGCAAAGGGGCAAATTCCTGCATCTCCAACGCATTTTCCTGCGAGAGGAGGTGCACCTGCACCTCCTTGCGCCTCTGTAGATCCGCCACTGAAGGTATGTCGTCACCTGAATCTTGAAATATGACTTAAATGTTGGATTTATCGAGTCAAAATGTGAACTTTGTTATTTTTACAATATTACTATAAAGAACTATAAAATTTCCATTTGCCCAATCAAATCTGTTAAGCAATTCATAAACCATAGTAAACACCTTTTTTGTTGAGTGATGCTAAATGAACCCTAAAATTAACTGAGTACACCCTATAATCTAAGTATACTAGCACAACTACTACAACAACGAGAACAAGAAGCAAAAGAAGCCAAAGTTGAACTTGATGACAGACGTCCTACCCATGGAAATTCTTATTGACATCTTTTCGAGACTGCCTGTAAATTTGATTTGTTGCATCAAATGTGTATCCAAAGCCTTGTTAAAGACGGTGGACGACCCTTTTTTGCCATACAACACATGCGGTGTGGTTTTCTTACTAGTTGTACCACCATTGAAGTTCCTCGATTGGTTCTTAGTACTGACTCCCCTGACTGTAGGATGCAATGATTGCAATGAGTTATTGACAAAGAGCAAACATGAAATTGTTTCTGAATTCTGGACCAGACAGTGTTTGTATGTGCACAATTTTGTTTTCTGCAACTTGTTAGGCTTTACTTGCCATGGTGTTGATTATAAGAATGGAAACACATGCTTGTTGTTGAATCCTTTCAAGGGAGAAATTCTAATGCTCCCAACAACGAGTGACGTACTTCAAGTTTCAGCCAACACTATCTCCCGACAAGATTCTTACGGCATGGGATTTGATAATAAAACAAACACCTACAAGATTGTTCGTATTTCGTACCATCATAAGTACAGAAAGGGCCAACTGAGCGAACTGACGGCCGAAGTGCTTGTATTGGGGACAAGCTCATGGCAGGAGTTACCTGTAGTTCCTCCCTGCTATGTAATCAACAAGTCGGCATCTACACATGGAGACATGCATTGGTTGGTTAATGGAGATACAAAAGACTTATCTTCCTCGTCTATACGTATACTTTCTTTCGACTTCAAGAAAAAGGAGTTCTATTGGACTCCTCATCCCGCTGCCTTAGAGAAAAAGCCAAGTCTTTAGAATTTTCTTCACGTGCTTAATTTCAAGGGATCTTTGCCCCTGGTGGAATTTTCTTCATCAGAAGATAAATATATGAAGATATGGGCATTGAAAAATAATTATGGTAACAAAGAATGGGTGCTAAATTACAAAATAGATGTAGAACAATATATTCTTTCTCTTCCTCTTGGGAATCTTAGTCTCTCTGAGTGTGGCGAATGGGAGCATGACATATTTTTCAACCAACAGAATTATGATAGTAACAGTATATTCTTTGTGGATATAACACGTATTTCCATGAAGACTATACTACTCAAAGGTCCAATGTATACTATGGAAGTTTTTAGTTGTACTGACAGCATGATTTCTCTAAAGAATTATGGAGATTTGGTTGAACCGCAAGAAGAACAAGAAGGTGTTATTGAATGCCTCATGTCTCAAGAAACTAATGAGAATCTGACTAAGGCTAAAGAACCAAATGGGAGAGATTTTGTTTACTTGAGAACACAAACAGAGCCAGCATGTGTTTCTGACTCGGAAACTAAGTTAACCACGTGGGAACGATACACATATTTCTTATCCGAGGAGGAGAGTGAATGAGAAATAAAATAAAGTGTCTGAACAATAATGTACCTATCTTTACTAATGCAATTAACCATTAACACATGCAGTTAATTATCTTCCAGTTTTCCCCTCATTCATTTTCTGGGTGATTAACCCCAATGATTTATAAAGTGTCATCTTGATTAAGGATATGTGGAACAATATTATATAAAATTGAGTTGAAAAGTTTAATTTTGTATGCATTCTAGTTCAAACCTTATTTTATATAAATCTCAAGGGACTCTATAATTTAGAAACAAAAAATATAGCTAAGGCCCTGTGTTCCTGGATTCGGGTATAAATAAATCATATCGCATTAGCTAGTCGTTACGCAGCCTTTCAAATTGCACCCCCAACAACCAGAGGGAACCAAAAACTAAAATACAAGAGCAAGATCAAAAAAACCATAAAATACTTAAACATTTGTAAAATATAAATTAAAACTGACACGTTGCTAAATCATAATTAATATATATATATATATATTTTAGGATTAATATTGTTGCTCTGCTCACCCAATCATTCTGAACTAGCTAAGAATAATTACTGTTTCCCATTTTGGATTGTCAGGTTTCAATCCAATTTTTTACAAAAAAAAATAAAATTTATATGGGGTTTATTATCAAATAAGTCATTAATTTCTAATCTACAAGTAATTAACTAGTTAATTATATACTTAGGTGTTCAAGCACTGTCAACTACTAATTAAAACTATTAATTTATTGTTGATGGCAGTAATATTTCTAATCGATCACCTGAATCGCACCATCTGAACATATTTATCAAAATGGATATTAATATTGGGGTCTTTGGGTTTCGGTGCAACAACATGTATTTCTCTAATCCCACGATCTCACTCACTTGATATATATAAATTTGTGTAATCTAAAGCTCATATGATATATCCAATATCCGCAAACAAGACAGAAGTGAATATACCGATTTCACCTTGATGTGCCGAGGTTTTTGTTTCTGGGATGGAAACTCCTTTGTTTTTTATGTTTTTATTGTTTGAGGATGATTTGAAGTGTTAATGTTCTCCTGGTTAAGTAATTAGTTGTTTTTGGCCAGTAAGAGGGCGATTATATTCATAGTGTGTTTAATAATTAGGAATCGAATTTCAATTATGGAAGATTTCTATGTTTACTTCACATCAAAAAATTAAGAAGTAAGTGGGGACTACACAAAATTAGGAATTGAAAGCTTGATTTTAGAGGAATTTAATTCTTGAGTGGGAGGTGGTATTCTAATTCATGGTGAACTATAACCCATTAGAATTATATACAAACAATGGCAAGACATATGAAAACATCTTTCACATCCTCAACGATCAACTTGACGTATAAATTTTTATAAGAGCAAGACAAAAATACAATCGTACATGCATGCAATTAAATAATTTACTGGATGAACGTGTAATACATGCATGCAATTTGAAAACGATTATTTATTTTCTCATCTCCTCCCCACCACCCCAACCGCCCCCAGAAATAATAATAATGAAAAGAAAAATAGAAAATTAGAGTCTTATTAACATAGATCACATCTTCGGTTTGTGAGTTTCTATCATGGGTTTAATTTCTAGCAACTTGAGGAAAGAAAATCTGACCCCAAAGGCATCTCACTCTTTCAAACTCTATTATGTCATGATTTGGACAAATGACATCTTCTCTACTACAATACAACTTATGTATAGAATGATTCTCTCACAAATTCATCGGTAACCTAGGCTAAAATACCCTTCATGATATCAGAACTGTTTGGATACAGTCGCACCATAATCCCTAAACATTAACAAAAATAAAATAATAATAAATAAATCATAAGACGCATCGTACTATTCCATGGGAAAAAATGAAGACCCTTCCTCTCTTCCATATCTTCATCTCTTCCATGTATGCTCCATCATCGAAATCCTTTGTTGCTTTGAAAAGAGAATTCTCAGATCCTGCTATCTCATTTCACCTCGATCTTTCTGCTTTGTAGTGTTAGGATTTAAGTTGGGAGGAGTTAATCCAACAAGCCAAGAAATAGGAAGTCAAGGCCCTGCTCCAAGTCAAGACGTGAGCAAAACCCATATAGCAAACGAAGACGCTAGTACTCGATCATTGTGAAGAAGTTGCTCTAGTTTGATTTTTTGGTTTAAGTTAGGATTGACCTTTATTTATTTATTTATTTATTATTATTTTTTTCGGTGATTGGAATTTGGAAACATATTGGAGAAGGCATGGAAGAGATGGAGAGGATGAAGGAAAGCGTTCGTCTTGTTTTCCTTGGGGCAAGCGTACAATGCGTGTGCGATGGGTTGGTTTTTTTCTTTTGACTATTTTATTTGTAGTACAATATTGGGGATTAGGGTACAATTTTATCCAAATAGTATTCTAATACCATGAAGGGTATTTTAGTCTATGCAGAAGTATTGTTATATTAGGTTTTAGGTTCTTTTGGAATTTTGGAGTTATGTGAAACCAATTTGAAATATAAGGGGGTGTTTGTGTAATTTTTAGGACCTTAAGGAGTTTTGTGAGAACACGAAAAACCTTAGTGGGGGGTTAGGATAAATAAATCCCCGAATTTTCACCTATTCCTTTAAATTCTATTGTACTTTGACCATACCACGGTGACAAAAATTTTGAAATTTAGTAGCCAACTATTTATAGGCTACAGTATGGCTCATGACACGAGTGCATATGCGCAAATTGATCTCTAATCGAACTTGAGGCTCAACTTCAATGACCCAAATTGTCTATTTGTTATAATCTCATAAAACATCATCCTAACCAAAAAATAATCAATCAAATTGGAAATTATTTAATTATTTAGTTATGGTCAAATAAAGAAACCAACACAATTATGAAAAGTTGAAAAAATAAAAAAATTGGATGATAATCAAGAACAGAGTCTGTGACGAGAGAGAGGAGGTTATTGTTGTAACCATGCTTAGATGGGTTAGAAATCATCAGTAGTTTTTTTTTTTTTTTTTTTTTTTTTTTTTTTTTTTTTTTTTTTTTTTTGGTGTATAATATCATTTATATATATTATCATCAATCAAGGTGAAGAACGAATAACCATTTACAAAAGCACAAGTCTAAAATACAAAGGAGCAATAAAAAACCAGAAGCCTGTGACGATGCGAAAGCAAGCAAAAGTGAAAATTAAAAGGAGAAAATTAAATACATAAATACATAAGAACTGAAAATTAAAAGAAGAAAGGAAAAGAAAGAACTCGTTGGCAACTTTCTCCTCTTACGCGGTTGATCTTCTTAGGACGTGAATCTCTTGTATGAGGGCCTTAGCTAGACTTTTATATGACTTATATCAGATTCCTAAACCCTAAAATTGACTGAAAAGTCATCCAAGAAGTCTTGGTAAACAAGGAATCCAAATAGGAAAGTAAAGATCACAATTCCTAACTCCACAGGGAAATACAGCTCAGCCCAATTTTCACACGATTTGGGGATTTTGGGACTTTTGGAAAAATCAGTAAAAATATATTTTAGAAAGATAAATGTCTTATCTTTCCAACCATATATAGCACGTAACTTGGAAATTTGGGAAGGCTTCCGTTTCTTCACATTCACATAACATGTATGAAACTGTCTTGCTTGCATGTGGGCTAACTTTACTTGTAATAGTGTACCAATTGGCTTGGTAGAAAATTCTAGAAAACCCATAGATTGAACTTCAAGATGTTAGCTTTCATCTCCAATTGGCCTTGCGCTAAAATTCCTCCGAAAATTTAATTTTCCCTTAAAAACCTCCTAAGAGCGCAAAAAAGCTGAAAATCAGAAAAATAAAGTAATAAGCCATTTTTTAATCTAATTCTCCTACAAAACCTAAGTTAAAAAAGTACATAAATGAGTATATTTATGGACTTATCAAGTACAGCTCTAGTCATGGGGTCATGATTCATGAATTGTGGTTTCCTTGATGGCCTTTCTTAGTTCCTCACAAATCTCAATTAGTTGTAATGTTTGGAGAAAAGAATAATAATATATGTACCGACAGGACATGAATAAGAGGGATATAACTTGTTGTATCTTCTTTTGTATATCTTTCTTTTTATGTGTTTATTTCTCTTCTCACATGATATGTCACGTGAGAAGAGAGATGGACACAAAAAGACATACACCACATTGCAGATAACTTAACAAAAGGGAGGAAAGAGCCAAAAAAAATGGCCATACATATGTGCAATTTCACAAGAGAATTTGTCGGTCATTATTTGATATAGAGCAAAAAAAAGAATTTTTTATTTATTTATAGCAAATTAGTGTTTGGACTTTTATTTGTTGGGCCAAGGTAAGTAACAGAAAAATTTGGCCCAAGGCCCAAACAACATAAAACGAACTCAAAATAACAGAAAAAGTATTGAATGCCCATACAATTCTGGCGTGGTGGATTCCTTTTTCTCTCAGCGGCAGGCATGTTAGGTGTACTAGAATGACAGTTTATTATACATGGTGATGAGAAATTTCTTGTAAAGCATGAGCTCTACCCTAACACGCAGAAAACAAAAAATAATAATTAAAAAACGTAACAAAAAATAGAAATTAATTAAAATAAATATGAAAAGTGATGCTCATTTCTCAGAAAATTGTTCATCGTACTAAATTTCTGATGTGGCATGCCTGCACTAATATATAGTTCTAGTTGCAACTTCTCTATCCCACCCAAACTAACCTAATCTTTCTTTTTCTTTTTTTTGGTAAAGCAACTAACATGATGAGAAAGAATAAGTATTGCAAGGAGACTGTTGCGTGGAAGTTTTATAATAGCTGACTTCTGGTGAGATCAAGAAACTCTCTAGTTTCATTTTTGTGAAATTAGTTGTGTCTGAGTTTAAATATGTTTCGTAACAGTGTTTTTTTTTTAATTTAAAATTTTTATAAAGAGAAAGAATTTCCAAAATAAGGATAATTTTTGAAAAAATAGTTTAGAAGGCTTTAATTTTTTTTTCAGTTTTTTTTCCTCATAATTTCTCATTAACCAATTTTACATACGTCACTACACATGTATCGCACTCTAGGCCCAAAATCTAATATATGGCTTCTGAACTTGTATAAGGTGCCTCAACTCTCTAGCATAATTGTGGACCCAGACCCATCCTTGGAACTAGTGGCGGACCCAAACTTTTGTTCATGTGGGGACGTAAAAAAAATTTAATAGTTGACTCCTCCAAAGTCTAGGTTTTGAGCCAAAATTTAAGGCTTTTATGTATTGGCTCCTTGTCCTCAGTAACATATGGTTTTGGGCCAAAATCTAAGGCTTTATGCATTGGACCACATGTTTATCAAGTTTGGGCCATAATATTTTCAATATGGGAAAGATTTTGGGCTAAAATCTTTGAAAGATTTACTTATTTAGTGGGCTGAGTGGGGGCTGGGCATGCAAAATATTGGCCTAGTGTCTAGCTAAATGAGTGAAGAAAAAACTTAAGTGTTGCCAGCTGCCCACACTAGTCATATAGGTCCGCTAGTGCTTGGAACCCTCAAGCGGGCACCGGAACATCTATACTCTTTGTAACATGCATTTTCATTCGATGACCTCAACTTTACAATTGACCTAAAAAGGCATTTCATTTCTAAGTCTTGTTTAAATAGGTATTATTTCAAAGTTACATTATAACTTAACCAAGTCAAAACTAATATGAGCTAGGACTCGCCACCTTCAGTGAGCATCCACCCTTTATCCTTAGACCATCCCACAATGACTATTAGACTCGTTCATGTGATACTAAGGCCCGCATGTACACCCTTGAACATGGACTCGCCCCTATGGGCCCTAGACCCTTCCTTGTAACCCCAAATCTGTCCGTCTAACTCTTAGATTCGCCACGAGCGCAAATGAGTAAATGTCATACACAAACTAGTCAGATCCATGCTTGACCCATTGACTCAACCCAGTGACCCTGAGACATAACCTAATGACCCCATAATCTTCTTAGTGATCCCGCAACTCAAATCATTTACATAAAAAACAATTGGTCATCTTTAGCATTCTCACATATCAATCTAGACACTGACATGCATATCTCCATGTTTTGTTACATGTCTTCATTATGCACACCAAGAATTCAATCGATGTGGAATTGTGGACCGAACCTTGTAGTTTATGCAGAAAATTGTAAGAATTCATCGAGATTAGTACAATTAAGCTCAAAATATAAGAGTATAACTAAGTCGTAAAGACATTCTTAACTAGCTAGTGCTAGGTTCGGGTACGTTTCACTAACCATAGGTCGAGGCAAAACCCTAATTAGAAAACATTAAGTCGATCTTACTTGCCTTCAAGCCTAAACAAATTTTACGTGCCTTAAAATTTGGTTTATATTTTAGGTTCAAGGCTTTCGACTCTAAACGCACCCTAAACTTGTGATCATTGAGCATTCTTCAGGTCAGTGCAATATGATGGCTCTTGTCGAGCTACATGGAAAAGGCTTCGAATTCGCGAGATATATGTGTTAGCATGTTTTGGTCAATCACATGACGATGCATCAACTCATGTCAGGCCCTGTTAGCGTGTTTGGGCCTTAGATGTGTCGTATCATCATGATTTCTCCAAACTTCTAAAATTTGCTAAAAATATACCTCCAATATCTAGAAAAATTCTACGGACTCTGATTCACTTCTACTCTTTTCTATCACCTCCATTTCTCCTAATGACTCCAAAATTTTGCCAAATAAATTTCTAACATCTCCAATAAATTAAAACAACCTCCAAATAATTCAACTTCATTTTCAACGATTTCAAAAGGCCTATAAGCTCATACTTATCACCACATAGAGCCAAAAAAAAATACTTTTCACACAGATGGCTCCAATGAATAATACAAAGATTTTTCGGGGCTTATAGGAATTCTATGTTGAGAAGGTTGAGAGGAGTGAGATTGCTTAAGATTTAGTGATTGAAGAGGCTATTTCGTCTTCATTGTAATCTTATTTCTTTTGCCACAGTATAATGTTGTCATGATTGCCGATCGGGGACGTTGCCCATTTTGAGGTGAACCTCTTTCAACATTGGAAAGGGAAGTCACTAGACTAAGAGCTAGTTGGTATATTTGGTTGTTGTTGTTTTCTACAAACTATTTTCTCTTCTTGATTATTTGTGTGATCTTGGACTAAGAATTTAATTATTATGAAATTTCTAACATTGATATGTTTGTTAATATATGGGTCTAAGATTAATCATTTGGAATTAACATGCCTTTTTATGTTTATGTTAGCATTTGGCTCACTATTAGCCGTATATTCAACTTCAAACAGGCGTATTGTAATTAATATAGGTCTCAAAAAGGCGCCCTAAACCTCATAGATAATTGCTAAAACATTATTAATCTTGTCAAGCTATCATGTGAGACAATTCGCATACTAAATATTTCCGGGTATGTTTATATGATAGAGATGAAGATAAGGTAGTTTAATCTTCAACAAGGATTGGGACCAGCTCTGATCTAAAACATAATTAAGAATCATTAGGAACTTAAACTGCCAGGTGGGTTCAATAAATAGTCTACTAACAGCCTAAGCAGTTCTGGAATTAGGATGACTTTACCAATTTTAAGTGATTATCAATATCAACCGCAAATGACCCACCAGTGTAGTAGTTTGGAGTATTTACTCCCTCAAACAATGTCTTGAGTTCAAGTCCTAGCATCCGTGTAATGTGTGTGAGTTTAGTAAACTATCGTCTCTCTCAATAAAAAATGTCCCAAAAAAAATATTATCAACAAGCAAGGACATAAGGGGAATTGGCATTAAAATAAATATTACTTAATTGGTTCAAGAGATTATGATCTGTTGTAATAAAGAGAGGTTCATTGAGACCAAAATGAAAGTGAGGTTCATTGAGACCAAAAAGAAAGAGTGGGTTTCAAGGTAAGGAACAACACAATCTCTCCTTGAGACAAGGAATTTCTCTTTTTTCAATGCCAGCTTTGGGTTTCCCTTTTTCCTCCATTGTTTTTGTCAAAGACACAAAATGCATGTGGACATATCGCGATGATCTTGAATGGGTTGCAGAAGATATAAATATATATATATATACTCAACTGTCTTTGACAAGCAATACCAAATGTTCAGTGCATGTTAATATTCTTTACGTGTTATTTGACTTCAAGAAATGATTAATTTAATTTGGATTCAACTTCGAGTTGGCTCAATAAAATTTTCAGTTTGGTACAAAGTGGTACAAAGACTGGGTAAGTACTTAATACTCTCTTTTTGTGCTCATTTTGGTCTGCCTGCAAAGTTTTATAATGTGTACATGATAAGGGAAGTGGATGTAAGATGAGATTAAAACTCCCATGCTAGTTCTTCTTTTGGGGACTTATGATGAGATTTGAAAATCTACATAGAGGAATTAATTGAAATTAATTGATCAAATTTTAAAGCCTAAATATCATTTTTAAATTCCACCTGGCCAACGAGGTTTAGCCCAATAAAAAAACGTATTGACTTGTAGACCAGAGGTTTTAGATTCGAATCCTCACGACATCATAGTTGTGTGTGTATGTAAGAAATCCCCCTCCCTCTAATTTAGACTATAAGTTCGCACATTAGAGCTCGAGAATGTATATAAGATTGCATTATTATGTTAGATAATGTATTCATGTACATATTTTTCACGAAGTGGGAAAATAAAACTCTTGACTAACATGGATATGCTTGTTCTCATGTATTGGAAATGCATTCTATTGCATTTTTTTTAACCAACTAATTCATATTATAAACTAAAATACTTTTTTATCCTTGAAAACTCCTAGTATATTGTTTATGAGGGTACTACTAAAACACTCAAAAAACTTTGATTCCTAATACAATACAAAAGGAATGAGAATATAGTGTAGCACTCATAGTGTAGTTCGCATATTCCCTACAAACATGGTTGGCCATGAAGTGGCGAGATTGATTTATTTCTTTTTTCGAAGTTATAAAAATTTCTCCACAAAATGTTGAAGAAGTGCAGGCCTGGGGGGATCGGAAAGGAAGAGGAAAAACAAATCAAAATAACTCACAGCTAGCCGTACGTATTTAAGTGGTTTAGGATACTGAGGTGGATTGCTGACCTAACACCCCGTGTTAGGTAAGTTTTTCTCATGAAATGGCCCAATGTCCCGTGACCAATGAGACACCATTATCACATCAAATCACTGGACCAGGCGTGTTCTTTATGTATGGAAGATTTCAGTTTGTTCCAACAACGAAAAGAAGTGGTCTAGTTAGATCATGTGAGATTCCTGGTTTAAATTTCAAACACGAAAGCCAAAATATCAACACCTACCCTGCCTAGAAATGAACATATAACTTTAATTACGTTCTCATGAAACTCATTATGCAAACCAAATAGGCCCCACGTCAGCTAAAAAAACCAGACAGAACCCTAATAGCCATGGCCCATGCAATAACTGTATTTGAATCACCAGCTAACTATAACACGCATGTAGGGAATAGAGAATGTAAAATACAGTATTAAAACAGATGAAATACAGCCACAGTCCACGTGCCGATGTGGGAGAAGGAAAGCAGGCAGGAAGCTGCGTTAAAAGTAGTGGTCCAGGTTCCGGAGGTGGAACAGAGGAATCTGAGCGACGTGGGATGGCGAAAGATCCGGCGACCCTTCTGCTGCATGCTTTGCTCATCCAATCTTCTCATCTTCTAATCTTCCAATCTTCTTCTATTTCTATTCACTTCTGCCAGCTAACAATCCCAATACAAATTAATTATTAGTATGCAAGTTCATATACATCTCCAGAATATTAATTAATTTGTTCACTTTTCTTGTTCCCATGAGCAGTATAATTAAGACTTGCTAGCTGCTTTCAGTGTCACACATTTTAATAATTCAGTTTAGTTTAAATAATAATAATGCAATCGAACCCATAACCAATAATATAATAATAACCAACTAGTGTAGTGGTTTAGAACAATTGTTTCCCGAGGAAAGGTCCTGGGTTCAGTCTTGGCATCTATGTAGTGTGTGTGAGTTTAATATATTATCACTTCTATCAATAAGAAAGGTCTTCAAAAGTTTTTTTAATATAATATTAACAATATTTATATAATAATCGTTTCAGTCTGGATCCCTACAAATAGGGCTTCTACCTATGTGTCATTCTGCATATGCATGCCTAGGTAATTAACTACTTGAGCTAGTTCAATTTAGCTTATAGAAATTTCAAGCTCATTTTATTTTTCTTTCTCAATGGCTCTAGCCAAGGATATGAGAATGCCTCATGACTCATGCACTCATGAGTCTCCTCAAGTTTCATCTGATCTTTCTAATGGTTTTGTGTTTAGGGCCACATCTAATTACCATCAACCTGATCATCAGGTAGCCCACTCAGTCATAAACTTCAAAAGTAGTGGGTACAATAGTTTCTTCCAGAACAGTGAATCTTTGCTTAGTTTTGAGAAAAACAGTAAGCAGAACATTTTGAAGACTAGAAATGACAAAGATGAGCACTTCAATTGTGATGATGATTTGCATCATGGTAACTACCAGTGGAACCACACGGCTAGCGTCAGCGATCCGCGGCTTTTGGGGGATTTCAATTGTTTTCAGACAACAAGCAATTACAGCTCCATGCCCAACACCTCAAAAGATGACCATGGAGATGAGGCTTATGGGTGGTTATACTCTGAAGCCACTGTAGTTGCAGATGGCTTCCAGGAACCCGAATCACAAGAAGGCTTCCACAAGCGTCCGCATACGGTTAGCACTCCCTTTTCTTCTCCTAATTTGTTCAGCAAATTATTAGACAATTTAGCTCTTGTATGTCATGTTGTATAACTGCCAATCTCCGTTATAGATCAATCTTTTATATATATATATATATATATTTTTTTAAAGTTAGTACCAAATCTATATCACGGTCTTGATATAGAAGGAATTTGTTCACAGGGAGAGGCCATGCAACCTTTAAAGAAGCAATGCACTAATAGTGGTACTAAGAAGCCCAAACCCAAGTCATCAAGTCCCACAAAGGACCCCCAAAGTATTGCAGCCAAGGTTTGCTTCAGTTTCACTTTAACAGAATGATCAGATTCTGATACATATATTATATTTGGTTGGTTGCAACTCAAGTATAATCTTTAAAATGGGATTTAATAGTGAAAGAATGTTTGTCTTCCAGAATCGTAGAGAGCGGATTAGCGAACGCCTTAAGATACTACAAGAATTGGTGCCGAATGGCTGCAAGGTTGGACTAAATTTCTTAACATGTATGACATAAGGCCATCAATGATATATATGTAATTCTTAGCATTGTGTTAATTATGCAGGTTGATTTGGTAACCATGCTAGAGAAAGCCATTAGTTATGTCAAGTTTCTTCAATTGCAAGTCAAGGTGTGACATCAACATTTCTCTTTTAATTTTTTTTTGTTTTCTATTGTCTTTAAATTACATACCAGAGGCTTATATCGTGAGATCTGAATTCAGGTGTTGGCGACCGATGAATTTTGGCCGGTTCAAGGTGGGAAAGCTCCCGATATTTCTCAAGTTAAGGAAGCCATTGATGCCATCCTCTCATCTCAGAGAGACACTAGTTCAAGCTCAAAGTAAAGGGCTTGAAAAGGAGGCATTAGAAGAATAATTAAAAAAAAAGTTAGAGTAATTACTGCGTAGGCAAAGGAAAAGCTTTGTCATACATGGAAGTTGGCAATGAATTAATAACATTTGTTTTCATTTTTGGTTATACCCATGCGATCCAATTATGCTTCTATGATCTTATACGTAATGGAGATTGAGATTGCAATCTAATTACATATGCTATTTATAGAGCCAAAAAGCTTATATGTAATGGAAATAACACCATTTTGCTATACACCATCAATAAACAGAATGAGATATGAAAAAATTATTCTATATATCATTACATTATTGACACAAAAAATATTATCCCCGTTACATAGGAGTTTCTCTTGCAAGACTCCAGTTTGTTTCAATTTTGATCAAACACTTTGATCTACAAAATCTAACAATTCGTGCTTCTCGTGAAACAAAAAATTTTGGCTTTTCTACGAAGTACAGATGTTTGGTAACGTTTTTCCCCAAGGCGGAAACCCCTAGAAATTTCACATGACCTAAGGGACAAGGATCACTAGAGCCCAAAGGAAAGAACACCAAAGTCCTATGAGTGGACCATGAGTAGGGTCATGATTAAGAAAGGAGGACCAGGAGGGCCCATTCAAGCCCAAATAAAAGAACACTAAAATCTCATGGGAAGTCTTATGGTCAACCAAGCCCATAGGGTAATTTTGTGATGCGACACTTTTTTGGGAACCTCTTTCTCTGCTTGCGAATACTGTGCTTATGTCTTGGCTCATTATACACAGAACACTTGTCCTTTTTTTCATGCTCCTTATAAAACAACACACAATCATTTAGACATGCATAAATGTTTTCAAACCCAAATTCAAGACCTCTCAACATCTTCTTGTATGCCTTATAATTTATAAGAATCTGAAAAATAATTAGGTTTAGGAAGCATCTACCTCTTGATTGTTAGAAAACTAAACCAAATATGCATTATTATTGCATTCAAAAAGTTTCAATAGGCTATTATGTTGAGTCTTTTCTTATTTTTTTTATTTAATAAGTTCATATATTAATGAATTGAATAAATTGTCAATTTCATGTATTAGGAGGTTGATAAAGAGTCTAAGATATGAGTGTGGGTTAAAAAGTTATGATAAGAGAAGTCTTTAAATAGGTCTTTTATCATCGTTATTTGATGAACAAAATTATAATGAAAGAGCCTATTCTCCTAAGAAATTAGTGTCCATTTGTACCGTTTTATTTCTCTTCCTCCTACAAATTGGCATCAGAGCCTAGTTGAAGTACTTTCAATATGTCAAATGCAAAATCAAGCAATGGGCACAATTTTGTTTCATTTATTCCTCAATTCAACGATGATAATTACGATTATTGGAGCAACAATGTGAAGGTGCTACTAAAAGCCGTGGAGTTGTGGAATATGGTTGAAGACTATTATGAGGAGCCTGAACATAAACATGCGCTCACTCAAGAACAAAGAATTGCATTGAAGAAAAATCGAAAGAAGGATAGCAAGACCCTTTCCACATCTATCAAACAGTTGAGATGATAGTGTATGAGAGAATTTCCAAAGCTGCAAATGCAAAGGAAGTATGGGAGAAAGTTCAGACGACCTATCAAGGCAAACAAAGTGCGAAGAAGATTCAACTCCAGAATTTGAGAAGTTGGAGATGTAAGAAAGTGAAAGCATTGAAAAGTATTTCACAAAGGTTACAACAATTGTTAATACAATGTCGTCAAATGGGGAGATTTTGAAATATGCAAGAATTGTTGAAGAAGTTCTTCGTAGTTTACTACCGAAATTTGATTATGTTGTGGCTGTCATTGAATAGTCAAATGATATTTCTGCTCTTTCCATAGAAGTTTGCAAGAAAAATTGGAGGCCCATGAAATCAAAATAAATTTGAGGAATCCTCCTCCCACACAATCTGATCAGGCTCTAAAGACCCAAGTTACATCTACGGGAGGCAATCGAAATCAAGCTACTGGTTCTAGTCAAGGTTGTGGTCGCAGTTGCGGTCAAGGTGGTAGAGGGGAAAGAGGAAGAGGAAGAAATTGTTATTTTCAAAGTGGAAGAGTCTCGTCAAACAATTCAAGTGAAGGTGAGAAAAATTCCAGTTCGTCGTCATCATATAGAGGAAGAGAAAATGGCTTTCAAAAAAGGAAGAGAACGTGGTTATTTCAAGTGTTATTAATGCGACAAGCCTGGGCACATAATGAGAGAGTGTCAGTTCAAGCAAGAAGATGAAAAACAAAATGGGGCAGTTGGATTTACGCATGAAAGCAAGGTTGGTGATGGAGAGTCTAAAGAAACTTTATTGCTCGCATGTCATAGAGATAGTATGGGTGATGTGTGGTATCTAGACAGCGAAACTAGCAAGCATATGACTGATAACAAATTTTTTTTTCATATCTCTGAAATTAATCGTGGACAAATTGTCAAACAAAGTAGGGTAAATATTCAGATATGCTCATATCTTTATTCTTCTCCAATATAGAGATATTTATAAAGAAGTACAATCCTAAATAAAATAGGAAATAAATCCAAATTAGAATAGAAAATAAATATAAATGACAATAGGAAATAAATCTCAATTATAATAGAAAATAAATATAAATTACAATAGGAAATAAAGCTCAATTATAATAAGACTAGATAAATAGGTAAGTAACCAAAATCCTAACTAAGTAAGGACTCGTCAGCACTCCCCCTCAAGTTGGGGCAAAGATATTTCACATGTCCAACTTGACAAGTGAGTCATAAAACACCATACTCGACATTAACTAATCGAACAACTATAGAGAAGACCTTGTCATAAACCACTAGTGAAACAACTAACAAACCGTAACAAATATGGCACATAAAAGAATACATAAAAGTAGAACACAAAAACCTTATGGGCACAATAGTAGGTAAGGCAAAATACAAAAACCCTATGAGCACACCAATAGGTAAGGTAGAATACAGAAACTCTATGAGCACGACAATAAATAAAGTAGAACACAGAAACCCTATTAACAAAGCAAATACAAGGCAAAACCAAACCCTAAAAATAGGGTAAGGCAACGCAAAGGCAAGGCAAATCAAGGCACGACAAAGGCAAAACCAAACCCTAAAAAATAGGGTAAGACAAGGCAAGGGCAAGACAAGGCAAATCAAGGCAATGCAAGGCAAGGACGCAAGGACGCAAGGGCAAATAAAGGCAAGGTCAATGGAAGAAAAACGACAACGGAAAACGAAGCAAGCAAAGACAAGGGCAAAGGCAACATCAATGGCAGCAAAAACGACAACGACAACATCAGCAGAAAAATGGCAACAAATCCTTTTATATCAACTTTAGCTAATTCATGTAGATACAACTTCTCTTCACTCCCTCTTTCCCCCTGAAAAGAAGGGGTTGTCGGAGTCAAGAAAAAGGCAATATCGCCATGGGAAAGAGAAACATATATTTTTTTTCACTCCCCCTCCCCCCTTGAAGAGGAGGGGAGGAGAGCACTAAAATTGCAAAGAGAACTCAGGCATAGGTCACAAGAAAACCTGGCTTTGATACCATGTCAAACAAAGTTGGGCAAATATTTAGATATGCTCATATATGCTCATGTCTTTATTCTTCTCCAATATGGAGGTATTTATAAAGAAGTACAACCCTAAATAAAATAGGAAATAAACCCAAATTAGAATAGAAAATAAATATAAATTACAATAGAATAAATCTCAATTATAATAGGACTAGATAAATGGGTAAGTAACCAAAATCCTAACTAAGTAAGGACTCGCCAACATAGGTAACAATCGGCGATGCTAGAGCCTATAAAATTAAGGGAGTGAACGGAGTCTCTTTTAAATCCAAATCTAGAAAAATATAGAAGATAATCCGTAACAATAATAACATTTGTCAATATGCCACCGCCTGTTTACTAAGATCATCATAGATTATTAATGTGGGTATTCCATTATCGAGGAAATATTCCCCCATGGCACATCCATAATATGAGGCAAAAAATTGCAGAGGAGTTGAATCAAAAGCAGTGGCCACTCGCCTTAGCATAGCCTTTCCAGCAAGAACATCCACAATTGATCCAATGTGGTTGACAAGACCTCCTTTAATAGCAGTATCACTACCAAAGACAATCCCTACATGCTTATTCTCAAGATTCAACGCTATTCCTTTCACACTACTCGCAACTTCACATTTCCCTAGCTTGAATCTCGTTCAATCCATGAACACGTGCAATCCCATCTCCAATTCAGACCACTCGACCGATCTCATCCACTTTTAAATTCGTGTAAAAGTTGGTAATTCTACTTTCTAATAGAGTCATTAGTTTCGTAGCTCTGGGAGAGAATTCCATAATTCAATTAAAGATCAAGTCAAGGGAGAATTCCGCGTATAGTTTTTAGCTCACAATAAAGCTAGGGTCCCGATCGAGCAACTAGTAGTCTTACCTATCCCCCTCTTGAGAGACAATATATTGTGAAAGAGCTTACTTAGAAAGAAGAATTATATATCTTCACGAGGTATTGCAAAACATGTAAGTCCTTGTAAAGTCAATATACTTCAATTGTCAAATCAGATCAACTATGACATAGATTAAAAAAAATTGGGTCGAACTCTTCTTTGATGTCAAGGTAATAGCTATAGACATAAAAACATAGGGCATGTTTGGTATTCTATTTGAATCCAAATTTTTAAATTTAAAAATAGAATTTGAGTCAAACTCAAAAGATCCATTTGGTAGGCCTAGTTTTGAAAACCTAAACTAAAAAAAAAAACATACTTGAAAACCGAAAAAATGAGTTTTTAAAGATTTTTTTTTTCTCTTTAAGTTGCATACCAAACAAGTTTTTGAATATGAAAACATATGTATTTTAGGACTGTTTGTTTTTAAGAAAAATCAAAGTTTTTGAGTTCCCTATTTGAGTATGATACCAAACAAGTTTTAATCTTAAAACCCTAATTTAGTTGCAAGGCAACAATAGAAATACACATTAAAAAATATGCACACTTTCAATTCTGTTGTTGAAAATATTTTGATTTTTATAATGTGTTTTTTGGTTGCATTTAATATGTATTTGTTTTATATTAAAGCTTATTGGAAATTAGTCCATAGAGTTATGAACTAGCATGGTTTAAATGATTTAATGTATACTTTTATATCTAGAAAGACTATAGAAACTGTAGTACAAAAAAAAATTGATCATTAGATTTTAAGTTGTGTCAAAGATATAAAGCGAGTGCATAAGAAAAGAACGGGAACTACGTTGATCTATTCTATGGCATACCATATGAAGCATAATAGAACACTCACCGATCTTTGCCGAAAGATAAGAGCATTCGGTGGAACCGACGAACAATTTTAGCCAGCCAACCCATTGAAAAATTCATGGTTTCGCCCTTGTCTTCCATAACTTATTTTTTCCTTTTTGTTCTATATAAAGGCGAAACTCTCCTAAAGAGACTAAGAACAACCAACATGTCAACTAAGTTTCTGGACTTATGAGAGGAAAAACATAGAAAACTCATAGAGTTTATGAACTTTATTGACAAAAACAGACCAAGACTAAAAATCTAAAACAACTCTGACGAAAGAAAAGCATATGCCGCTAATAATTCTATGAGACATGATATAGATGGTGACACCTAGTCACTCCACGACCTCAACACGCCAATCAATAGTAGATCTACCATGACCAAGCATCAGCACTTGAAAAAGCAGCCCTGCTAGATGAGGCACATTTAAAACTAGCCTATATTCGTGATAGAGACAGTAAATTTACCAAAAGAAGAGCATATCGACATAGATCTGCAAAAAATTGGAGAACACTGCCGGATCTGAAGCAAGCTCTCTCTCTCTCTCTCTCCGTCGGCTAGTCTTCCAAAACAATTGTTGTAAATATCTGATAATTAAAGAGTTTATTATTATTTGATTAATTCAATTGACACGAACAATCCTGGTTCAAATCATAAACGAACACGTGGCCGAACGAGCAAAACAATATCATCCTGAAACAACTTTCTTAATTACAAGTATTGTGACTCAAATGGCCATTTGCCAATAGAAACAAGACACAAGGCAAAAGCTAGTGAGCTCCCAGCAAAATATTTAAACCAAAAAAAAGAAAAAAAGTAGACAAATCTTCAAAAGACAAGCCAACGGACAAGGACTGCTCATGTCTTAAATAAAAGTTTCGAACTGTTGCTTAACGCCAACTCTCTGTCTCTGTCGCTCTCTCTCTCTTTGAGGCTCGCTGAGCTTCTCAGCCTCTAAATCCCCAACTCAGATATTTCCTCTCTCTCTCTCTCTCTCTCTCTCTCTCTCTCTCTCTCTGTTTTTGCCTAACTCCACCACCAAACTAAATTATACCCATTTCTTCACCTCTTCTCTTTTCTTCTTACAATTCAATGGATTCCCGCTCTTCATCCGACGGTCTGAATTCAACTCCAGACTCATCGTCCTCCCCCACTTCCTCACCATCCTCAGCCGTCCAACGCGCTCTGCAACTTATCCAATCCGACAACCAGGATTCCAAGCTCCAGGGCGCCCAGGAAATCCGCCGCCTCACCAAGACCTCGCACAGGTGTCGGCGCCAGCTGTCGGCCTCGGTGGGCCCGCTCGTGGCCATGCTCCGAGTCCCTGACTCGACTGAGTCTCACGAGTCCGCCCTCCTCGCTCTCCTCAATCTCGCCGTCAAGGATGAGACGTACGTAAAACATTCCCCACCCAACTCTTTTTTTTTCTTTTGAATTTTATTTAATTAAAAGTCTTTTCTTTTTGTTCGAATTTGTTGGAGACTAATAAATCTCTTGGAATTTGTGAATTGATTTTTTTGGGAGTTCTGGAATTTTCTTCCTCGGATTCCTCAATCCAGGAAGAAAAATATTTGAATTTAGTATTAAATAATAGGGGTCGCACAGGATCTTATTCGGGGGATTCTCTTTTTTTCTCTTCTTTCTTTTTCTCTCTTTTCTTTTCCACTTTACTTTTTCTTTTATCTGATTGGTAGCCGAGAAAATTATGGGGGAAACAATTTGCTAAAGTTGTGGGTCAGATTTTGTTTTCTTATCATCAAACGTTTTGGACTTGTCAAAATAAATTTGTTCATGTAATGAGAGAGACCAAATAAGGGCAAATTTGAAACTGGTTATATTGGTTCAAGAAAGAAAGAAAGGAAATTTGATATTGGTCTAAATTTCTTAGTAAATTTTGATATTAAAAGGAATATGTATATATACAGATTTTCTTCTATGCGAATGTTCTGTTTACAATGATGTTAATAACGACCGAATTTCCGCATAAAAGAAGAACTGTATGTATTGGGTCTTCTATGACTAGAGAAAATAAACTGTCGGTTGTCTCTAAAGACTAAAATGAAATCCACTATGTGATTAAAGATAATTATATCTTTAATTAGTAGCAACCAAAAAGGTGCACTATGAGGAAGTGAAAGGCAAACAGGAAGCCATCAAAGAACAAACTCGTAGACATTAAGAAAACAAAAGGAGGGCTTGCTTTATGATAGACTTGTTTTGAAAGGAATTGGATGCTTTATGGTTCGAGGAGCCAACGAAGATTCGAGGGGTGGTTGTTCTTTTTCTTTGGTTCTTACTCTATCGTTTTTTTTTCCTTTTTCTTTTATATCTTCTTCCTGAAGGTATCATATTTTATAATAAAGGGTTTTTTGTTTGGTGAGGAAGAAATATAATTTTCTATACCTTCTAGAATAAGAAAGAACAAAGGAGTTCACTATTTTGTAAATCTTAGTTTTTCATCTGCTGATTTTGTTTCTTTGAATTTGATCTGACAGGAATAAAATTAAGATTGTGGAAGCTGGTGCTTTAGAACCAATAATTTCTTTCCTTGAGTCACAAAGTTCCAACCTGCAGGAGTATGCAGCTGCATCTCTACTCACTCTATCGGCTTCTGCGGTCAACAAGCCAATCATAGGTTCTTCTGGTGCCATTCCTCTTCTGGTGGAAACCCTTAGACATGGAAGCCCACAAGCCAAAGTTGATTCAGTAATGGCTCTTTCCAATCTCTCAACACACCCAAGTAACCTTACCATCATTCTTGAAGCAAAACCAGTCCCTTCTATAGTCACTTTATTAAAACCCTGCAAGAAATCTTCAAAGACGGCCGAAAAATGCTGTGCTCTGATAGAGTCTCTGGTGGGATTTGATGAGGGCAGAACTGCATTGACATCTGAAGAAGGTGGAGTGCTTGCAGTGATTGAGGTGCTCGAAAATGGATCGCTGCAAAGTCGGGAGCACGCAGTTGGTGCTCTGCTAACAATGTGCCAAAGTGACAGATGCAGATATAGAGAAGCAATTCTGAAAGATGGTGTGATCCCTGGACTTCTCGAGCTCACAGTTCAAGGAACACCAAAGTCTCAGACAAAAGCACACACGCTTTTGCACTTATTGAGGGACTCCCCCTATCCAAGATCAGAGCTTCAAGCAGACACACTGGAGAACATTGTATGCAACATTATCTCCCAGATTGACGGTGATGATCAGTCCGGTAAGGCGAAGAAAATGCTGGCCGAGATGGTTCAAGTTAGCATGGAGCAGAGCCTGAGACATTTGCAGCAAAGGGCTCTGGTATGCACACCAACTGATCTGCCTATCAGTACTTGCACCTCTGAAGTGTCTTTGAAATGACTTGTTTTGGTTTAACTAGCTTTGTCTTTTTTACACGGCCTCCTGTGAGATAAAATTTCCATGGTGTACCAGAAAAAGGGAAAAAAAAACGAATGATTTAGTAAAAGTTATGCCAGTCCAGGCCTTTGTTGTGATGCCGAGTGACTGGTAAGTGTTAATAAACTGAAAAATGTATGAGGCTGATAGATAGAAAATGTCTTTATTAGCTGGTTTGTAAAGCAAATGTTGTATTTTTATATATAATAATTTAGTGAAAGCAACACTATCTCCATCAATTTCTGTCACTGTCAGATGTTGATTTCAATTCATTGTTGAATTTAGAATCATACAGAAAAGAGCGGAAGACTTTGCTTGCAATGCAATCTGGAGCTGGATCTTCCCTTTATTAGACTTATTTTATTCATTCCTACATCTTCTACCGGTTTTGATGATTGATTCAAATCCCCTTTTTCTGTGAAGCTAATTATCCGCTTTCGAAGTCTGCAAAATCTCCTTAATTATCTCTTTTAGTGCCTCCGAGTATATCCAAAAACCAACTGACTAATGATAATGCAACGCTTAACAAAATTTCAACCTAAATAGCAACCATTCTTTCTTTAACAATTTTCTAAGAGCCAACCAGCATCAGTCCTTGCTTTTGCTAACAATGGCATTGGCGACAGAAGAATCTGATGGAATTGAAGAAGAAATTTCAAAGATAGAAAAAGGTCTTGTAAGCACCTCTCATAACCCAGGAACCAACACAACCGATGATTTTCGTTCATCAGCTGCACCGCCAAGCCTCCCTCAAAAGGTAATAGTCGTGACTCGTGGCAGTGCTATTAGACGCCGATAGTTTTTTTTTCTTCTTTTAATACAAGCAAGAGTCTAAACTACAACAGGAGAAGTTTCTCACACATTATCAAGGTCTCAGAACTATTGTGTCTAATTTTTCGATCGATTTTTGATCGTCAGTTGATTGCAGAGTTGATTGGTACATACTTTGTGATATTTGCTGGGTGTGGTTCGGTGGCTGTGAACAAAATATATGGGAACGTCACGTTTCCTGGCGTATGTGTAACATGGGGTCTCATTGTCATGGCCATGATATATTCAGTCGGTCATATTTCTGGGGCACATTTCAATCCGGCCGTCACCATCACCTTTGCCGTCCTTCGCCGGTTCTCTTTCCGGGAGGTTAATTATTAATTAGTCTGTTTAATTATCTTTTCTTGTTTAACCATTTTTTCGTAATTATATACTTTTAAGCCTCATGTTTATAGTTAAAGAACCGACTTCCTTAATTAGTAGTGCTGTATATAAACAAGGTTGTAGCTAGCCAACTTCTTTAATTAATAGTATTGTAAATAAACACGGTTGTAGCTGTTAGATTGAGGAATTCACTCTTATCTACTAGATTTACTAAAATATAAATTAATCACAATCCAATAGATTGTGTTCTCATATACACCGGGCGAATTCATCTTGAAAAAAGATGTACTGTCAATCGTATCAATTAAAATCACATTACTTAAAAAAGCGAAAGATGTTGATTTTTTTCTTTTATCCGGTTACAAGATGTTGAACTTTATTTTTTTTTTCAGTCAAACTCAAATGTAGATTTCATTATCAATACTCGCACACATACAATATTGTGAGAATGGGGATATTGAACCTAGGATTTACAGACCCTTGCAATACTCACACAAAAGCGATAAATATTCTTAATCACTCAAGTTACAACCTCCTTGCAAGTGTAATGTCATTTCTCGGGTGCTATTAAGTTTGTACTGATATTTACACTAATGTATTTGCACAGGTCCCATTATATATAGTAGCTCAACTATTGGGATCAACCATGGCTAGCGGTACAATTGCTGTACTTCTTGATGTAACCCCAAAAGCTTACTTTGGAACTGTTCCAGTTGGATCTAACGGCCAGTCCTTGGTCTTTGAAATTATCATCTCCTTCCTCTTGATGTTTGTCATCTCTGGAGCTTCCACAGATAGTAGAGCGGTAAATATATACGGGCTTTGGATTTACATTTTTAATTCCAATTCTTCTAATATAAAAATAAATAAATAAAGTTAAATTATTTCAAGTTTTTTTTTTTTTTCTTTTTTTCTGATTGGTGATCTAGCTGGGGTTGCCGTTGGAATGACAATACTATTAAATGTCTTCATTGCTGGGTAATTCTTCCTTCCTTTCTTGTTCATGATTTCTCTCATCTTCCTTTCTTCCTATGAAACATATTATTATAGGTTTTAGGTACAAAATTAATGAACTTATACATCATATTTTTTTAAGAAGCTAATATGGGAGTATAATTTAGCGAAGATCGGACATAGTTACTCATATCCTTGTATCTAGTTTTGCAATTTTTGTTTTTCCGTTTTACATAGAATTAAGTTTGATATGTATGGTTATAAGATCCGCAGGAATCCTTGTCACTTTTCTTATATTTCAAATTATATATATATATATAATTTAAAAGCACAAAATATGATAAAAATTGCAGGCCAGTTTCAGGGGCTTCGATGAACCCGGCGAGGAGCTTAGGGCCAGCGATTGTGAAGCATGTGTACAAAGGGTTATGGGTGTATATAGTGGGACCAATAACCGGATGCCTTGCAGGAGGAATTGCATATAATTTCATCAGGTCCAAACCAAACTAATTGTAATTTGCACCCTCATTATTTCAAATTACTTCCAACTTCTAGTTTATTAGGTTTGATTGCAGAAAGATCATGTGTCTTCAAATTTAATTAGTTGAATTAAATATAGTTTGCAGGCAAGCTACTGTTATTTCATAAATTAACCAAAATCAAGTCATGTGATTTATTCTATTTGTTAGTGTTAAGCTAATGGGGATCACATGGGATAACCATAAAACATCTACAAGAACTATACTCTAAACTATTTTAATATACGGAGAGAGGGTTTGAACTCTGGTTTAAAGGGACGCCTTGGCCAACTAGGCTCACTCTATTTGCGGTTCCCTCTAGATTCTTTATAAACATGCATGACGCAAATGCCCTTTCAATTTGTTTTGGTACCTTAGAATTAGATTAAACAAGATTATCGGTTATGTGCTAATAGAATCCTTTAGCAACCAAGTAGGACCATGCTGAGTGAAAACAAATAAAATTATACAATAAAATAAACGGTATTAGATGCCCTAAAACAATGCCTTATCAAATGCTGAGTGACATCAAATTTCCATTTTTCCTTTATTTTCTTCACTTAAACAAATTCACATCACATCTATAGGTATCGTTCCAGTCTATAACCAACCCCTAAAAACAATGATTGAATAGATAATGCAGATAGCTGTCTGCCTGAATATAATAAACTCCATGTATGTTGCCCAAGGGCCAAGATGCTGAAACCCTGACTTGTAGGGGCTTCTGAAACTTTTTAAGCATTTCTACCTCCTGCTTCCAACGCTAACTGTGTCGCGGGACGAACATGCATTATTCATATGCCAGTATAATCTAGCGCCTTAATTGTCTTTCGGCACCACATAGCAGAATCAGGATCATATCTCAGCTCCCAAGTGGGCCAGTAGTGCAAGTCCTGCTTCAATGTTAGAACTCTAGGCTTCCCGTTTAGGTGAACTGTCCTCACACGAACAAACTGTCCATGTTCTAACTCCTGATGCAATTTTCAAAGCAACATTACAAAATATCATAAGCAACTCATGGATCCAATATATATCTTAAAATATTACACCCACTCGTAATTCTGTGACAAAAGATATATATACAGAAACTATGGCCTTCGTTGGATGTAACGAAAACCCTTATACAGATGACTAATCTGGGGGCATGGGTGCAGCCAGGATTCAAAAGTGCGGTGGGCTCAACTTCCAGACTAAGTTTTTTCTTTTGAATGAAAGTTTTCTGCCAAAAGTTGCTAAAACTTAAAGAACCCAAGAATAATTAAAAGTTACTTGGAAGAAAGAAGTAGCAGCAGCAATTTTGGAGCACAAATTTAGAAGGAAACAACAATAAAAATATTTTATTTTTGGGCTGAAGGTAAGGGATGGAGAGCTAATGGAGCCAAATTTATATACCTCTAAGTTCTTTATTATTTTAGGGATTGGCCGAAATGCTTCCTCTACAATCACATGAAGAAGAAAAATACAAAGAGACTGACTAATGCACGTGAACAACAAACATATTTCAACATAAAACTGAAACATGAAGTGCTTTATTTCTCTTCACGATCATTTTATTTTTATTTTTTTACCAGTTTAGTAAATTATCAGTTTACCACTCCATACTCGTGACGGGGAATATAAGCTAGAAAACACATATATAAATATAAAGTGAAGTGTACCTTTGTTACATTCACAAAAGCATCTAAATCAGGAGTCTGTTTTCCATTGACTTCAACTATCCACTGAAGAGCATATAGACCATACCTATGCACTGGACTACCATGACACCACCTGGTAAATTTGACAATCCATCAGCATATTGAGAAAATTGAACAATAGAACATAACATATCACCAAATTATCACCAAATTTCTTTTTAGAAAAGCCCAAGTAATTAAGTGAAAATCGAGGACTTTCGCAAAGTTCGGGCAGACCGTTTGGGGAGTAAAACATCGAGGATTTGGGCCTAGAATAATCCTCTGTACATAGAACACCATTATACCAGTCTAAATAACAGATGCCTGACCAGCTTTAGACTAGTAGCCCGGATACCCAAATTAGCCTGATTCTTCAGAACATTTCTTCACCTAAAAACCAGGCTGTAAAAAATCAGCTAATAGCAAATCCATGAAGGGTCGACATGGGCACATCCTCTGGGTACAACACAGTTCCAACATTGACATACAGTCAATGTCTAAAAAGTTAAAACATGTAGTGGCGGACACGGAAATAGACTTTTTTTCTTCTTATAATTCTTATGCATGTTTTATTATTCTTATTATATCTCCTTTCTGACCTTGAAACTCTAAAAGTGAATTCTGGTTAAAGTATTGAAGTTTATACATTTAACTTCATTGTTAAATTTTACTTTTTATCACTTCCATTGTAACACCCTTAATTTAATTTGCTAATAAGAACTTCAAGAAAAATTCCTACCTTGCCACATATACGCCATGACCTTCTTCTGGAAGAAACCCAAGAGCACGCACTGCCGGATGTGGATCCTGAACGATACACCCACACCAATTTACTACACGAGTAGTACCACTCCCATCCCTAACATCAGTTCCCACAAGAAGATCAATTTCACGTCCCTGGAAAACCATGGAGAGATCAGACTCTAAAGGATGTAAAGGCCTTTTTCCCTTGTAATTTAAAAGAGAAGCAAATTAAAGATCAATGCATAATAATAACAATAACGTAAAGGCATCCCTAAACACAAATGTTCTTTCAAGCCTTCCCCTAACCCAAAGATCATTTTGAAATGACTGGAAAAGGAGTCTAAAAATACTAAATTCATTTTACCTGCCGAAAAATGGTCATGTCAAGCTTGCCATCTTTGTTTTCATTTTTGTCTAATGCTTGGCAGACATTTTCCACATCACGGAAGCATGTAACTGGCTCCTTATTGATCGCCAAAACCATGTCTCCCTGCTCTAACAGATTTTCAGCTTTAGATCCAGCTAAACATCCTTTGACACGTAAAACTTGTCGTCTAATTGGATCTTTCTTGACAAGAGCCTGCAACGACAGCAATAATGGCAGTCTAAATATGATTTTCCAATAGTTGACATATAAATTCAAGTAATGAACAGAAAAGAATAGCAAATTGCACAATCACCATCATGGATCAGAAATAAGGCTCCTCAGTTGAACAGTAAAAACAAAAGATCAGAGGATATCAACATACCAAATCAAACTGTTTATAATAAACTGGCAGACCATTCCCCCATCCAGGGAGTAGGAGAAAATTATATTCATCCCTTGCAGTCTAACAAGATTTCTCAAGTAAATTTTATTTCAAAAAAATATGCCAGAGGACACAGCCCACATACAGAAGAATATCTCCTAAAAGAGGACCAAGGACCTTCAAAAGAGAAGAGTTTCCTAAGGAGATACGGCTTGATCTCTATCATGGAACAATCCACCCCGTCAAAGGATTTGACTGCTCCTCTCCATCTAAATACACTAAATACGTCAAGATGCCCATAAGGGATTAAAAGATGAGCAGAACATCCAAGAGACTTTAAAGACTGATGACAAGGATCCCCACAACTATCACGAGACAGGACTATGACCACAAGTTGGTCAAACATTCAGCTGCCTCCTAGGATAATACCAATTTATAAATATGGCTCCCCTTCTAATGAATTAGGCACTATCAAAACTTCTCCAAGGAGATCATACATGCCAAGAAATCCACACTAGGAGTAGGTAATACTAGTACCCCAAATTTCCTTTCACAAAAAAGAAAACAACTTTGACGATTCCCCAAAAATCACTAATAATAAGTTTTCACATCAAACAAGCTCTACTAAGTTCTACCCTTAATGCCAACAGATCCACTAATGTAGCCCCTCTTATCCAGCAGCAGCTATATACAACGTGTGGCCCTAGAAGACATAGAGTAGTTGCAGAATCCACGATCAAAGGTCATTGTTAAAAAGGGAGGTCACTAAAAATGTTCAAAATTTGGTGAGGTATAGACTAAACTCTCTGATGCTTCAATCAATAAGAGGACACATGGGAGGAAGCACTATGAGTGTGGGGTTTCATGTACAGCTCCAACTCTCCATACCTCAGTTGGAAGAGAAAAGGCCTAATAACTAGGGATGGCCGCTCCTATCCAGCCAGGCTCATTCTTGCAGAAGTAGGTATGAAAATGGTGATGTGTTCTTAATTTAAGGAATCAATCATGAAAAAATACCAATGTAACATTAGGGACATCATCAAGATAAGGTTTTATTTAGTGGCAATATGATTTCCAACATTTTCTGATTATATGATACTCCCTTAGGAAAGAAGGGTTAAACTTGTTTCTACGTACCAAACTCTATGTGATATGGAACATTTGATGGAATGAGATTCAATACTCATGAGTTAAGCAACATAAGGGTATGCAAGGGTAAGAAGGCCAAAGTCACAAAGCAACAAGTACTCACAAAGCAGGTATGGAGCAAATAATAAAAGCAACAGAAATTCATTCCAAAAACCTCATAGGGATTTCATAGGCCAACATAAAAGAATAACAGGTATGAATCACAGATGTAGATAGAAGAAATATTTAGTATCAGGAAGAAGACGTACTTGGACCCAATCATCACTCAGACCAAAACTTCGGGCCTTTGAAAGCAATGTAGGATATAGTTCGACCTCTAAAATTCTTACTAGAGGCATTGGCCTTTTGACACGATTTATGAGAAGAGGAGGGCCTTGAGCACCAGAAATGATTTTTTCTAGGACTTGGCTGATTGCATAAATTGGGATGCCTCTAACAAATTGATGATCTTCAGAGCTACTGCAACCAAATTTCAGCTGCAAATACGAATCAATAACAAAAATCAAATTAATTGAAGTTAAAGGAAATACCTGGATTTATTTTTACTTTTTCTTTTTCTTTGCTGAGGGAAACAGTATAAACCTGAGTTGAAAAGCTACCCCAGATGGCTTGGACCCTTCCATGCTCATCAGTTAGCACACCAGAAAATGTACTACCAAAATCTGAACACAGCGCAACATAAAACAATGAAAAATCAATCAAATCAACACTGAAAAATCAAGCTCAAGTTTAAACAATGAGAATTCCAGTTACCAGTATCAAGCTCGATGACTTCCATATTGGTTGCTCTGTACCGTGGACAATCAGCGGAGCCAATATTTAATGCAGCACAAGGGTTGGTCACGGTGGACTTTCTAGATGTTGCTTGTAGGCTTCTACTTAACCCCACAAGATACACAGAATCCCCACGACGTAACGCAGGATCTGCCTCAGACAGTAGTTTAGTATATTAGTTTAAACACATCAATGGAGTAGAGCACAACAGAAAAGACACAAAATAGACAAACTGCCACATGCTGGGACACCAGAAATTACTCAAACTATCAAAGTTTCAAAACTTCAAGCCTGTGGAAAACGAGCCCCTAACAACTTCAAGTGTGGCAGTCAGAGTACCGAGATGTCATGGGGTTCGAACTTGAGACCACTGGTCTGCAAGTCAAGACCCTTTTCCACTGGGCTAGACCCGTTGGCTTGTTGGCTTTATTAAAAAAACAGTCAACAATCTGAAACACAACCTTATGCTACTTTTAAAATGACAGAACAGTAACAAAACACCCTAAAATAAGTACACAAAGCACCATATCTATGGATTAGTGCAAGCACACAGAAGAGTGTTATGAGCTAAGTGCAACCTCTTTTTCCTGGGAAACCCTCCATGGTTTTCTATCAAGAAGGTGAGAATACAATTGCTCAAATCCATAATCGAGCAAGAATCACAAAGAATAGCTTTTTATATGGATAGAGATAGAGATCCAAAGGAACAGAACCATGTAGAAATGCAAACTTCGTTGGTTTACCATTGTTCACAAAAGTTTAACCCATTATTCATCTATTATTTTTAAAGTATAAGTTCTACCACTCCTCACATATGAACCTCCCTTAAGAGCTAGAGAACCCAAACATGGGAATTCAATGTCAATTGGAAGGTCAGAGTTGCAAGGATTCGAACTAAGGGTTTTAAGGTCTAATTCCATGTTAAATTTTGTTGGCTTACCACTGTTCGTAAAAACTTTAACAGTTCGTATTACACAGGACAATACTTTATAACAATACAAAGGTAGAAATGGGTAATGAATCAGGAAGTTGACAAACCAGTACATATCCATATTATCTATAGAAGTGAGAATTCTTGCCCAACATTACCTAAACAAGTGTTGTAACAAACGCTTTAATGGAATAAAACTCCAATTTCACTTAAATAATTATACAAGTTTAAAATAATAGAAAAGCATTCAACCAAATCCTTAATAAATGCTTTCAGTAAATATATCTAATAATTAACAATAATTTCAATTTAGATACATAATTATGCAAGATGAAAAAAAAACAAATTATTAGCAATAATATAATTGTAATCTATAACAACACATATGCAATGCATGAAAACTGAAAGTTAAAAATAGAGAAATTAGGTGAAAAGAAAAACCTACCAGGAAGTAGTTCAGCAGCACGAACAACAGAGGTACCAATAGCTCCCAGGGCCAAGGGATCATATGAAATGAGAGCATAATTGTGAACAGGGTGGAGAAAAACCACCTGAAATTTAAAGTAGGCAGCTTAGGCAAAATATCTAACAATCATTATCTACATATGCTTACATGTTATTGATTTACCTCGCCTGGAATTTCAATTGGAAAAGCAGCAAACGATAGCATCACGTCAGAGGAAGATATTGCAACTGTGTTCTTGTCAACAGCAACCAATCCCATGTTTTGAGAATGATAGATAATTACACCAGTCCCAAAAAATGTTGTGAATGTACACCATCGAGCATACAAGATGGTGGTACATGAACCTGCAATTATATGAGATCACTTCTTAAGATTGAAAAGATTGCCTTACAACATATCTCTCTGCCATTGTGCTTCTGCCTCTGGAAAAATTGTGACTCTATGTGTGTGTGTGTGTGTGTGTGTGTGTGTGAGAGAGAGAGAGAGAGAGAGAGAGAGAGCATGACTCCCCCCTTCTTCCCAAAAAAAAAACCAAAAAATAAATAATAGAAGGAAAAAAGGAATGGAAATGACTTTGCACACTCAAAATGATATAAAATTTCCAATATGGGTACCTCAAGCATAACGAGAGTCGGCTCTATAGCACGTTCAGCTAATGAAGCATTAGCAGTGGCTACATTTGCAGCTTGAAAATCTCCCATAACAGCATTCTCCATGGTATTTGGATCCTCCAGGTTAACTTCATTTGTTTCGGGAAAAGAACAGTCAGCAACAACACTTCCATCAGAAGAAAAATTCTCCTTCACTCGCCGCTTCTTTGTTCCAGCATCAAATTCATCCCGAGAATGTGCTCCTTCAGAAGCATGCTCATAACTGGTTTCCATACTAGCGACGCCATCAGTCAATTCCTCGTGGCTATCGCGATGTATGTGTCCCACAGAAATGACCTCACTACTTAGAGGACCTGCTTGGCTTCCTGTACCTCCGAGACCATTGATACCAGATGATAGCAGAATAGCATCAGGTTGAAAAGCAGGCTTGGCAGTCCAAAGGCCCGTACAATCATCACGTGTGTATATCTGTGGAGGGGCATACCATTCATGGCGATCAACCGTGACCAGGACTGACTGCAGACACCAAAACAGTCAGCAAAACAGAACCAATAGCCAAGGGGAGGGGGAGGGGGAGAGAGAGAGAGAGAGAGAGAGAAGAGAAAGAAAGAGATCTTGCTTGTATATAATAATTTTTTTTTATAATAGAAACGTAGAATATATTAAAAAAAACCACAGCGGGGCAAAGAAGAGGATGAGAAATCCTCACACCACAGCCAACACGAACAGAGCAAACAAAAGAAACAAAAACACGAAACCCATGCAAAAACAAAGAAACAAAACAAGTTCCCAGAGAATACCCAGAAACCCAACACTAAAGGCAGATCACTTCACAACAGCTACAAGATCCCTCATAATAATAGGATAAGGATGCTTGTATATAATAATGTGAACCAATGTTTTCTATTTCTGTAGAATCCATACACTATCATAATGTATATGATAAAAGATTTATTTGTTGGAAGAGAGGAGGGGTAAGTGGAATTATTTTGGGTAGAATTAATTTTTTTAGCTTCTATTTGGGCATCTTCCGTTCGTGTAATTCTTTTAGATTGGCTGTTTCAATTCGAATAAAATTTGTGATTCTTGAGGGTGTTAATTTGGGCATGATAAACTTCTCCATCCGACCTGTATATTCTTTCTTTTCATCAATAAATTCTGTGTTTCTTATTCAAAAATAGAAAATAAAACTAGTGGACTCTATCTTTCAGAAATCAGAACTAGACCCTTAACCTCAGACTAATGACTCTATGTTGCTTTTCCTTTATGTAATCTTAAAGATGAATTTTGGAAACCAGCAGAGGGAGCAACTATTTTCATATGTTCGAGGAAGATTATCACAGATTAAATCAACATATACCTTCCTTCGATGACGATCCATGTAGCTTATATACTCTAATGGCACTCGAGCACCCCGAGATAGCTTGCATAGAACTGAAATTAGATCCTCAAGTCGTGATATTTCCTCACCAGCAAACTTCTTAATGATAGCATGGCGAGGAACTCCAGCTCTAAAGAGCATATATCTGCAACAATTTAAAGTAACAGATCAATTATGTCAAGAGGCCTACTGCAAATCGAAATAAAGAAAGAAAGACCATGGCCTATTCTACTTTCCAAATTCACCCTTCAAAATATCTGAATTAAAACATATGACACATTATGAATACAGATTACACTGGTAACAACTATGATTTTGAAATTTCAAAGTTGAAGTGAATAGGTTTTCAGTACATTTATTCAGTGACAAAAGTCTTTACGTTTCTCATATCTTTTTACCTATGGTCAAATAACCATGTTTGAGATCTTTCTATTTAGCATAGAAGGTTAAGAGACAAAAGTCTTTAATTCTCACCTCGTTGAATCCCTTCTTCAGTCAACTTGCTATATGTAGTTTCACCCTTTCAATATAACTTGGATTACTACTTAGCAAAAATTAGAAAAATATAAAAATATAAAAAATATATTGGGGGGTGGAAGCCTAGTCCTAACATTTGATTAACAAATCCTCTTGGCTGCTTTAAACACAATTCATGATAGATAAACTCCTGAATACATTTGCTTCTTACAGAAAAAGTTACTGGGAATCAGTAATTATCATTATGCGCAACTGATTTTTTTAGGGAAAAATGGCAACCGATGATACAGAAAACTGATAACATTATCCCATACGCCATAGTTTCTGAATTCATGTAATAACAATAAGCTAAACATATAGCACAAGATCAAGACAACATACCCTGGTTCTGACACATACACAAGGCCACAATGGAAACGAAAATTTCTAGCCTGTATGAAAAAGAAGTGTTTTAGAAGCCAAAATATCATGATATTAAGTGAAAGGTTTAATACAAGGCAAATTAAGATGAAAATCCATGGTGAAAGGCATAAAAACACAAGTAGTATTTCAGTAGGCAGGTCCAACATATTTCAAATAAGGCCTCTTATGCACCCTTTAATCAACTATCTCCTTAGAATATAGGATAATATAAACATGCAATATATGCAAAAGAAACGCACTTGGCTTGTTAACAGCATGCCAAATACTGAGTACAAACACAAATGCAAACAAACACGACTAAGAGAACAATAACACTGCACCAAATTGTTAGATCACTCAAAATACTAAACAAAAACCACAAAATCCACCAACCTGTTGGTAGGAGAGAGGGTGTATCACTGCACCACTTACTTCTAAGAAGTATTAGGGGTTATTGAGTGTAAATCCTGCACCTGAAATAAACAAGATGGCAAATTTTCTTTATGGAACAACAATAAAAACCAACAAAATAAAGGAATACCGCCAAACTGCAACCAAGCAGATAATGCACAAGAATAAATTATGTATTAATTGAGACCTCAATAAGTTTAACATAGGAATCTGCAGCGTAACATAGGAAATTAGGAATTAGTCTCTCCTTCATCATTATTTGTGATGAAGAAGAGGGGGAGGAAGGAGGGCCACCATTTTATGAAGCAGCCATTCACATCCAATGTTAATGAGGCAAAATTTCAGAGATAAAAACTCAAGATGCAATTTGCCAAGCATCCATCTAAGAAAATTAACTCTCTCAACTAAGTGCTTCCCGACAAAGGCTTATACAAGAAAAGTTGACTTGTGACATAAAAAAATTGTCTGAGTAAACACATCTAACCTAGCCATGTCTAAAGCGCCATCAGAGCATCATTAACGGATGATTACCTTAATTTCTAGACGACCAATCCACCTGTTTCAGTGCTTTCATGTAAATAGACTAAGGATGTTTCGAATTACCTTAATTTCTAGACGTCCGTTCCACCTGTTTCAGTGCTTTCATGTAAATAGACTAAGGATGTTTCCAAGTCTAACTGTTGTCGTTTTTGCTTTCCTTTTTTCTTCCCCACATGTTTTTTAATGAGGTTTTATAAGTTTTCAACTCCTAGTAATATTTTCATAGTGTCACTGTCACCTAAGATTTTTGTTTTTGATGTTGTTCCAAGCAGTCAAATAGATGTTACACAAAATTGCCAAAATAAGTCAACCAATTAAGAAAATCAAACACACAATAATAAACTTGGCTCCATTTTAAGAAACAAAACTTAACTTAAACCCAAACATCAAGGAGTTCATATCCAAGATATTGAATATATAAATTTTGAATGCCTATATCTAGAGATGGACAGTAAGTCCTTCGAAGTGGTTAAACACTAATTTTGAGTTAGTGGGACAACTTTTTGCAGTTGGTTTTAGGGGGGAAACCTTGCAGCACCTCCATTAAGAATTACAGAACATTGCACCAAATCCTGGCCACTGCACTAAATTATTTAGACAAACAAAAGAGACTTTTCTGTAGCATAACACCAATACCAAACAAGAAAAACTCTCACCACCAAATCTACAGTTAATGGTTTGCCACCCCTTTCAATTTGCATTTCAATCTTTTGATTAACACTGTCATCAAGTAAGGTCTCCATTTTCAGGAATTGGGTAATTACCTGCACAAAGAATTCAATATGTAAGATTCACTCGTGTAAGTACTGTCCTGCAGGAAAATACTTTCAGGTTTATTTCCCCCACAATCATATAGAGCCTAAAAGTAATAACTTTGCAATGATCATAAACAAAGACAAATGAAAAAGTTAAATCCTAGCTTAAGTTGTCTAAAATAAACATATGGACCACAAAAAATGTTTATTACATATTTATGGAATCTGAAAAAACATTTTGCAAAAGGAGCAACCATAAAAACAAGTAATACTATGGTATTATGTAGTGAATATCAAGTTAATGGAATCTCATAACTCATCAATGAGACTATTTTTTATAGATTTGTAGCCCCATATAGATGGTTAGCAAGTGGGAAAAGTAAATTTTATAATGTGATTCCGACATTTGCAAATGAAGTGGTGGTCGGATGCATAAAGAATAAAACCAGATGTAGCAATGATTACGCACGTCATCTAAGAACAGCTTATTTCTATAAATGATAAAGTTAATGTGAGATGAAAAGCATAACTTACTTCCCCATTCATGCAAACAAGAACATCACCTGGCTCCAAACACTTGTAAGCTGGACCACCAGGTACCTGAAACAAGTCCAGCATCATATGCATCCTAGAAGTGAGCATTGTATCACCATGGGAAAAAAAGGACAAATTTGATACAATTTCAAAGTCTACAGGAATACTCACCACATTCTCAACAACAAGCATCCCAGTTTCACCCAGGGGAGATGCATGACGAACTAACTAAACAAATCAAAACAACAAGTTATTTGAGGCACCCTACTTTTAATGGCAATTGTGAAGTATGGGAAAAGCAGATGGAAAAAAAAAAAAAAAAAAAAAAAAAAAAAAACTCCTGTGTTCACTCTGAAGGCCAAGTCGGCGTGTCTCATCAAATCCTTTATGGACAAAAGTCACCTATATTATAAATTAAATAAGCTGCGTCAAAATAATAATTCCTAGAATAATGTAAAAAAAAAAAAAAAAAATAAAAAACCCAGATAGAAAAAAAATATAAACAGCATGAAATTCTTTGTTTCTTATCATCAAAACTCAAATTAATCAGGTACTATAATTAAGAATTCCCTGTATCTTTATGTATTTATTTATCCTACCTACCCTCCATAAAATAAATAAAAAATTAAATAAATTGTTTTCAATACTCCATTTCAGTGTAGATAGTTTTTGTATGCCTGCATACAAACAATAAGTTGTAAATAATACCATTTCTGTTACCTAATAAAGGCGACCTACAAGGTAAAAATCGCTCTGGGAGGAATTTGGTTAACTCCCCACCAAAATAGCAGTACTCTCGTGTCTATGAAACTCTTAAAAATTGGGAAACAATTTAATTGAAGTGATTCCCTTTCAGGATAATTCCAACACAAACCTGAAGCGTACCACGAGGTATAGAGACTGCCTCCCATTTATTGACAAAGGAATCTCTGCCCTTCTGGAGAAACTTCAATGCCCTCACAACCTGCAGTATGAATAACTCCATGTTACAAATTATAATTGTTACAAAACTAAATTATTTAATCCCCATGCAGAACCAATAAAGATTCAGGAGATGTATATAATGCACTTACTCGTTCTAAGGGTAAAAAAAAAGCTGAAGCGCTTGATGACTTGCTACCAGCATTCAAGGCCACTGCCCTGCCTAACCAATCAACCACAGGAGATCCACTGGAACCACCTTTTGTGCCAGATGCAGCCTATAACAAATACAAGTAACAAATAAATATAAATGTGAATTTTTAGCAGAAGCTTCTAGCAGCAAAATATACATTGCCAATTGTCTACCAACAATGCTAAGTCATTCCCAGACAAAAAGAAAAATGCAAAGTCGTTCAATATGAATCAGTCATGATCCAGTCCTTATTGTCACAAAGGACCAAAATGTATATTTGCCCACATCTGAAAGCTTCATCGGTAAAAATCCTCTGCCAGTGCAACGTAATATTCACATCTAAACTCTGCCTGATTCTAACATTACATTTATGCCCTTGATGGACTCTATTTAGATTTATCAGTAGCATAAATTAAGGCATAAAGACAATTACCTTATGTACAAACCTCATGTGTAAGTTTTACAAGGAATCACTATGTCCCCCGAGCATCATTTAAAGGACCAAAGAAATTTCTCCCAACTCACATGAGTTGGAAATACACTAGTTTGTTGTAAAATAAAAAAGGAAAGAAAAAGTTCCATTCCAGAGAACTGAGACAGAAATTTCAGACAAGGCTTCAATGTTTCAAGAAAAAACCGGTAATGCATTAATGTACCCCAGTAAGAACTCATTCTCCTCCCATAACAATAAAGAAATTAGCAAGACACTAAATTCTTTGCAATCAAGACTTTCAGCAGATAACATTAACGTTACATCATCCTTAGATAGGGCTTTGGCTTATTTTTCTGAAGAAGTGCTGTCTAGTACTATAAACATTTTCTTGGGGCAAACATGGCCAACATGGAGCAAGGAGGACGAAGGGCATTTATAAAGGCATAAATGCTCACCTCAGACTATGTTCCGTCTTCCTTTTTATTTATAACAGCATCTACTACCTAGTTTTAAAGGGTTTTTTACACTTTGGCCTCAATTAAGTTCCTGAACAATAATTTGTTCCAATTTTTTGAATATCAAATCAAACATTCGTACAAATGGTTAACAAATCTCAGGTACAATTTTGGTACTTACGTATTGTTCATTAAATGTGCCTTCAACAATAATAAGGAAGACACAAAATTGCCCGAGATATATTAACCATTCTAATGAAATTTTGATTTATTAGACACAAAATTAATAGAGGGACTAAATGGGGACAAATTATTCTTCATGTACTGAATTGATAAATGGGTACAGCTTCAGGTATCAAAGTGGGAAAAAAGAAAAGCCCTTAAAAAAATATTGCACATGTACAATTAAAAACCCTCGGCCAGTCAGAAATTGCCATATATTAAGATTAATACATGTTGAAGCAACAAACTTCTGTTTCTACTCATCAATCTTCTTCTCTTGTTGATTAAATTATCCTTCTAATTACCTTTTTGTAAATGGAATCTCCTTCCCTTTGTTGTACCTTATATCTTCATCCTCACCCAACAACCAATAAAGCAGTACAATACGGCCCAAGTATAGCCCAAAATATCTACCCTACAAAAGAAACAGGAACGCTCATATAAGTGACGCATTTAAGCGTCTATAAGCGCCAACCACTTTCAGTGGTTAGAAAGAATACAAACACTTAGGTATATCGATCATTCAAATCCATCCAAAAGCTGGATGTTTAGAGCACTGAGAGGCGCTTAGAATATATCATTCATAGGAGCATTTTTGACAAAAAGAAATACTCTGAAGCAGACTCAAATGGAAATGTCACAAAACTTTAAACCCAAAAACTACTCCAGCGTAGGAGGAATACACGAAATTATAAGGTAGCATAAATAAAAAAATATGCCACTTACTTGCATGTAGAATGTATTGAAGTCATTGTAACCATCCCTGCGCAAGAACACAATCATGATTAACCAGAAAAAGCAGTAAACCTGTATTAAAGAGTCTGAAGAACAACCGCTCAGATGGTTCAGGTTACTTCCTATCATAGGTTACTAGCATAATATAACAGCCTCGGTTGTGTTGTCTTAATTTGGGCAAACCTTTGGAAAGAAATTTATTAAAAGGTCTAATTATACTTTGCTCCCTGTAGTTTGGGGTTGGTTTCAATTTTCACAATCATATCCCTGCATTTAATTAGAGGTTGCAGATTAGGTGAAATCAAGATTTCCACTAAGAAGTAAGGAAGTAGCACTGTAAAGTTTATTGTAAGCACTTTTCCATTTAAGAGTACTCAGAGAGCTGGGGGTACCAGCAAAGGCTTTTATTGTTTCCATCAACTGCTGCTTTTGAACAAATCCACTGGAAAATCAAGTGAGAAAACAGATTGTCCGTAGTTGGTCTTATATGTTAAGCATGACGATCAAAACAGAGGATGATTTACTTTTGCATTGTCCTGTCACTGAGGACATCCAAACTATGATGTAAGCATCTAAGGCATACTAGAAACACCAAATTCTATGGTTCAACGGATCTGCTTAAAAATTTAGGTAAGCAAGAATGTTAAAGTTCTTGAAGAGCTCTTTCTTTGGGGCTTTTGTTTATTTTATTTTATTTTTCTTTTATAACAAAGAACACCAAGAGAGCATCAGTGGGATTGGAGCCTCTTACATGAAAGACAAAGACAGCTTTTCTAATATTCCTTTCACATGGGTCAGTTTGTTAATTTTGTTAACTCTGGTTTTTCCTAGACCATCAGATGCTAAAGCATCAAGCTTTCTTTTTACTATACATATCTACCTAGCAAGCATCCCATGCACTCTTACATGAATGACGACAAAGACAGCTTTTTGAATATTCCTTTCACATGGGTGTCGGTTTGTTAATTTTGTTAACTCTGGTTTTTCCTAGACCATCAAATGCTAAAGCATCAAGCTTTCTTTTCACTATACACATCTGTCTGTCTAGTATACATCCCATGCACTAGTTGTCCTCAAAATAGTTTTGCTTATCCAAAACAAACAACTACCATTACATGTAACATTCTTATTTTGAACATAACTAAACTATAAATATAGGATAATGTATGTCATTTCATTGGTTTTCAAGAATAAAGAAAAAAAAGGAACAAAGTAATATAGCAAATGTTAGTAAAGCTGATACGTACTTTTTGTAATGAGGAGCATCTCTATCCAAACGAGCAAGAGTACCAGCTAAAATAGAAACCTAAAAAATGAAGTGAGTCAACTAAAGAACAAGTTGCTTAAATGTAAGACAAACAATTAAGAGGCATTAAGTGAAAGCACAAAATTCAAGAATGAATACCTTTTCACCACTATCGTTACCGACAACCCTGATTTCTAGACCAACACAAGCAGCCTCAGGGGCCAGAGGAATCTCTTCATAATTAAGAAACTGTATTGCACCAGGATCATAACAAAAGAAGCCAAAATCATGTACCTGAAAAAATTTATACATATATTAGTGCTACCAATATACGCACGATGTCAATAACACACATTGAATGTAAAGACATCATAATTGCGCCTGTTACAAAGGGCCAACATGTTTGATTAAAGCTAGATGTGAGTCAATATTGTCCAAGTTCTTATTATGAAAAGGAGAGAGAATATTTGATTGTCAAGCTAAAACTTCCAAATGCCTATAACATGCAATTTGAAGAAAAGAATGGCTAGTGCAGTAAACTAGTGTTTTGCTTTTTGCTGTGCTATTGCTTGCAGACTACTTGTTGACTAATGGAAAATATTGTACATTCCTGACTAATGAAAATGTCATGTGCACATTGACGGATCCATTAAGAGTCCAGTGAAGGCACTTGCCTTTACTCAATCATGTTCAAGGTGCCAAGTTTTCATGAATTTTTTTGCTAAATGGGGGCAAGCTGTTTAATAAAACGCCTCAAAGAAGACTAAGGCAAGGCAAGGAGGGCAACATGCTCTACTCCTTTACTTATGTTATTGTTCTCTGGACTCACTATTTCATATCTCATTCTTCTCTTTGCTTCTTGCAATGGAGGAATTAGGCAGAAGGTGTAAAGTTTGTTGTATCTAGTTTGTGCATGGATATGTTTATATGATGTGTCTTTTTACATTTAAGACTAGATTGATCTTCATTATTAGTGACTTGGTAGTAGTGTTTTCTTGCCCCAGGGAAAGAAAATTCTTGGATCCACCACTGCATGTGCATATTGTGGTCATACTTGTATGAGGAACAATATAAACAGATAATCTTATTTTTGCTTTACCAAAATCACAATGATGTCTTACAATTTGAAAAATCTTAAATCAATTAAAGAAATAAACTGATCAATCAGCAATACCAACCTTTCATTTTCTATGGTAAGTAAGAGAACGGCAGAGGCGTGCCGGGTGGATATGAGATTATTTAATGGTGTAAAAACAAGAAAAAATTTCCAAACCATCGTGCAATGGTAGATCATAAATCAAACATAAAAGAAGAATTTACTCACCGGATCCCTATATATAGGGTATACTGGAACTTCTTCACGGTTCACAAACATGGCTTCTGCAACTACAGGTCCTACAGTACCAAAGCAACAGAATTAGAAGGATAGCAAAGCAGTTGAAGATCCTTATATCAGGTTCAGTTGAAAAGACAGAAAAAGAAAGGCACTAAATGTTGTTCTGTCCAGACAATTATTACACAATTGAAAGTTGAAGTTTTGACATATTTTTCTTACATTTTTTTATCTGATTTTTAAAATAAATAAATAAATTACAGAGATTCCAGATTAGTTTGTTGAATTAAAAACCCAAGTTCTGCACCAGTATCGATTGTGGAAATCATTTCCATCGATATGTTCAAATTTAATCTTAGAAAACGTAATACGACTATCAAACTCCCATTTTCTCAGTAAACATAATAACCATAGACAAGCAACAATCCAATTTCTCACAAGCTAAATATTGACCATACAGTAGCAATATTTTCCGTAACTAAAAATTCTTCAAATCCAAGAAAGACAAGATTTATTCTTTTACTCCTGTCCCAAAGAGATAATCCCTTTCTTCACTTCGCACATTTTTCAGCTATCAAATAGGCAGAAAATTAACAGACTAGACAATCATCACTAAGCACTTGAACTTGAAGAAACTTAAAGAAGGAAACTTTCTGAACTCGAATTAACTTAAACATTCAAAATCATTAGTTTCTGTTTCTTTCTCTCACACTTTCTCAGGAACCAAACGAAAAAGAAACCTGAGAACCACAAAAATACCAGGCTTGACAACATGGCGATTGGTGAGGATGATCCCGCGGCGCTTATCGACGACAAAGCCAGTGGCATAGCTAGCACCAGCGGCCTCAGTGTCGAAGGCACGACACGCCGTTGTCCTCAAAACGACGACGGCTGGGACGACCTTGCTGAGCGCCTTTCTCCAGTCGTCGGCTGTGGCCGTGTTCTCTTTGAAAGGAGGATCGATCTCCATGGAGAGGTCGTCCTTGATGCTCGATTCAAGCCCTATGGCCTCCGATCCCAGCCTCTCCAGAGGATCGCCCATTCGAACTCGCTCGCTGACTCAGTGAATTGAATGAATGGCAATGAAGTGAAGAGAGGGTTTACTTTCTTTCTCTGTCTTTTGCCTGAGAAGCTCCTTTGAATATAAGAGTGTGGGTGAGTGAACTCTGACTGTGTGAGTGTAAGTGCGAGGAAAAAAGAAAAGTAGCAACGGACCCGAGTCCAAATGTCCCTGATGACCCGAGTCCAAATTTCCCCGCTGACCCGAGTTCAACTGTCAATCAAATTTTACCATTGACCAAACAAAGAAATTTACCTTATAAGGATTTTTTTATGTTGTAAATAATGTTATGGGTGTCATTCACAAACATTTATTCAGAGCCAATATATAATGGGGTAAAAATTGTTTCTCTATTTACTTCAAGAACAGATAATCAAGAGATATTATTGGGGTTAAGATGGGCACCGAGAAAAGTCAAACTATTCAATTCAGCATGGTAAATAATAATTTTTTTATGTTTTTTTTATCACAAACAGTCCTTGAGTTTTGTGAAATTATTATCTTTCGTCCTTAAGGGTTTTTTGTGATACTAATGGACTTTAAAATTACCCTTTACAAATCAAAATGGTCTCTACCGTTAACTTCCGTTACATTTTCTATTAAAATGTTGTCGTGGCACATACATGGCCACACATCCAATCATATAGAGCCATGTGGGTTTAATAAAAGATATAACATATTTGGAAAAGAAAATTAAAGTTTTTAGAAAAAAAAATTTTGAAAACCCATATTTACTCTCTTCTCTTTTTGAACAAGAAGGTTTGCTGAATTAATGGGGTGTAGGAGTTTTACCATGAATTTGGTCCGCCATTGAAGGGAAGGTTTGCTGCAAGAAGGGTGTGTGAGTTTGCGGGGTTTGGGGAGGAGAGCCTGGACTGGAGTCATTCCTTTCTCTTTCTTTTTTCCATTTTGTTTTCTTTTTTATGGTTTTTAACTTTTTAATTAAAGGGATAAGAAAACTTTGTTATTATCACCTCCCATATTGTTGTGTTTTGTTTGATTTGGTAACCAAAAAGTCTCCAAATACCAAAAGTTCTGCACCATATTGATTATTTTTCTCACCAGGACTAGAGAGAAAAGGAGAGAGGTAGAGAGATAAAGGGGCAGGGGCGGTGATGGCTGCCCCAAGTGGGTTGGTGGGGGAGAGGGGAGGGTACAGAGAAAGAAAGAGGAAGAGAGAGAGAGAGAGAGAGAGCAGAGGGGAATGTGCTATATCAGCATTTTAACTGAAAATGTAATGAAAGTTAACAGCATTGATCATTTTGATGTGTAGAGTATATGGTAACTTTAAGGACCATTAGTGTCACAGAAAAACCTTAAGGACGAAAGGTGATAATTTCGCAAATCTCATGAACCATTTATGATACCTTTTTTTTTAATGTAAACCCAAAAAGTAGGTCTAAATTGATCCAACATAAACCCATGGATTTTTCCCAATGAATGCTTGACCTTTGGATTTGTATCTAATTTTCTATTCTTTAGGGGATCATGCCATGGCCATAAAGCCAAGATAGTTACTGCGACCTATTCATCCTCTTGTCACACCCAATAGCCACCACGAGCTATTCATACTCATGCATGCCGGTGGCCATTTATTTTTAGTTATAATCTTTCCTCATAAATGAAAAAAGAGGAAAATGAAAGCATAAAATGGTTAAAAAAACAACCATTTTCTTCTTATTAAACAAGACGAAGAAAGAATAAGAGAGGAATGGGAAGAGGGGAAGAAGATGAATGGGAACGTGTATCTCTAATTTCTTTTTTGGGTTAGAATAATTAAAAGAATTGTTTGAGTAAGACAAGGAGTATACGTGAGGGTTAATTATGTGTCATTGGATTAATACAAGGGCTTTTAGTATAGAAGAACTTGCAGCTCCTCATTTTTAGGTCCTTAGGTGAGCGAAACTGATAAAATATGAATGTATCAGCTTTATATTATTTTTCTGGTTAATTTAATTCTATAATATATGTTTCTTTGATTTCATATTCTTCATTAGTTAATTTATGCAACCAAATTCAGTGTGTAATGGTAATAGGAAGGCCCACTATGTCGTTAAGTGAGTTTTTTTTTTGTTGGTCCTACTTACATAGTACGGTGGGAAGTATTTTCTTTATGATAATAGAGATTTTATAAATTAAAAGCATATATCTAATGGATATGTGAGAAAATTAAGATCTTATAAACCCAACTTTTAATCAAATCCCACTTTCTGTCAATTTAATTAATTATGTGACTAGCAACATCTTAATCAAATTTTAACAATAAATTTAAGAGATATGGTTGATTATGTTGAGCATGGATTGGATCTATTTAGAAATATAAATGTTGGTGTGAAGAAGACTTGAAAGCTCTGAGGTTGTGGGTTTTCAAGCCTATCTGGGAAGAAGAGATGATAGCTATTTTCTTACAAGTCTATTTTCCAATGACATGATTTTGAAGGGGATTATTAGTCATGGGATTGTTTAACAAAATTTGGGTCTTTTTAATCAACAAGGTTATTTTTAACCAACCTAAAAGAAAAATTAAAATTAAAATTACTTTGTTGGACGTAATTTCAATTACATGGTATTTTCTAATGTTATGCTCTTGAGAGATATTGTTGAATATTATCATTGTCTATCAAGGATGAGTTGACAAAGTCTCTCCATAAGGATTGAACCTTGATTGTAATTGCTTTTCTGACCCTCCAAACTCTTGCTTTAGAATTTCCCAAGCCTCTTTAGAAAATTTTGCTCCCATGATTCTTATAAATATAGATTTGCTTACTCCTTGATGAATGCATTTCTGGGTCATTGCATCTTTCTTTCTATTCTTCATGCACTCCTTTTGTTTTGCATTTGTCCATGTAGCAAGAGTTGTAGCAGACTCTAGTGCATCAAAGCCATCTTCCACTAACTCTCATAATTCTTGAGAGAGAAATACAGTCTTAATTTGAATGCTCCAGTAGTCATAATAATCACCATCAAACACAAGGACTGCATTTTGATTTTAAATGATGGTTAAAGCCATGATAGGAAAATGGAAGGATAAGTAAATGCTCTGATATCACTGTTGGGTTTGAAAGCAACGGAATAGGTGTGATTGGTATGAGTAGGGACGGATCCAGGAATTCAAAATGACATGGGATGAATTTACCTTACAATAAAACTCGACGGCACGAGTGAATTTAATTAATAACAAAAAATAATACACCTAGTCAGGGGGTACATAATGAGTCGTACCCCTCAAAATGCATATAGTACATAAGATAGAAACTAGTAAACAAAGGCAACAATAAATAAATATGCAATGCAAACACAAAATAAAACTATTGAAGTTGCACCCTTCGAGACTTCAAAGAGTTAAAATCACTAATTAGTGATTCATTATCAATACTATCAACAAATTCTTTTTCAACGTGAAGTAACATACAATCAGCAAGAAACTCACCCTCGATCTTGTTCCGAAGCCGATTTTTGATAAGTCTCATAAATGAAAATGCACGTTCTGTTGTTGCTGTAGAAACATGAAGAGTTAACACCAAACGAATCAATCTATCAACCAATGGTAGGTGTGTGCTAACCCTGTATCAAGTAAACACTTCAGCAATTCAGGAATGGAATCAAGATTCTTGAAGGCTGGAAGACGGTCCATATCAATCTTATAAAATCCCAATTGTTGATTTAAAGCTTGCAACTCAGTTGTAGTAAAATCTTCAGGATAAAACTTCTCAGCAAGATTACATATATCATCAATGCTAAATCGCTTGAAAGAATTACGAGGATCCAATGCTGAGGTCAGATAAAGAAGTTCCACTGTTTGCTCCGGAAATCTAGTATTTAACTCCACCAACTGAAAATCTATTACATCATTAAATACATCAATGCGATAATAATGCTCAAATGTAATAGAATCCTTTTGTTGACAAGAATGACCTTTACCCCATTTTATGACGAGCACTCATATCAGGTACACAAATGTCATGTTGTTCACAAAATGATAGCACACACTTGATAAAATCATCCCAACCATCATTTCTCAACTTATCTAGCTTCATTTTTGTACTTGAAACATGATTTAAAGCACTTACAATGACTTGAGATTTGCTTTGAAGTGCTTGACAAAGAAAATCTGTAAATCCCATAGTTTTGTCCAACAAAAGTAAGGCAAAGGCAAAATCAAATGACATCATAGAAATATAAATACTCTCAGCTTCCCCACGAAATTGTGAGCTAGGTCTATTATGACCTATTTCGTCAAGTATGACCTATTTCGTCAAGAAGTATCTTGGTTGCACCAAATAAATCAATCAAACTCCGAATAGAACTAAAATGAGAGCCCCATCGAGTAGTTCCAGGTCGTTGCAAACAACGAATTTGATTAACCCTCTACCTGTTCCAAGTTTTCCAGCATCTAATAACTCTTGAATTTCAACTTTTCTAGTAAATTTCAACTCAGAATGACGCTTGGCGGAAGCACTAACAAAATTCACAATGTTATTCAACATTGAAAAGAATCTCCAAATGACTCCCACATCTTTAGCTGCAGCATTTAAAGCTAGTTGGAGACGATGAGTAAAGCAATGTATATAATATGCATATGGACAATCATTAAGAAACAATGCTTGTAAGCCACTCCATTGACCACGCATATTGCTAGCCTCATCATATCCTTGCCCAAGCATATTTTTAACTAGAAGAGTATGTCGACCAAACACTTTACAAATCTCGTGGAAAACAATCCAACCCAAGGATCTTTTGACTAGGCCACATGGAGGAACCCTCAACAACCGTATGGCCAGGGACGAGTTGTCCAATCAGGGGACTGGGCTCCCGATATGCACAGTAGAATCTTCAATACTCGTGCGCCTATGACAAGTCCTACGCTCTTGTGACAACTCTAAACCCTAAACCCTAAGAGGCTTATAGGAAGGATATTGAAAGAGCCTTCGAAATACTTCAGGCTCAATGGGCAATTGTTAGGGGACCTGCACGTATGTGGCGCAAAGAACAACTTCATTCAATCATGATGACATGCATAATATTGCATAACATGATTGTTGAATATGAGTATGAGGATCTAGATGTAGAATCTGACGATGAAGGCAATTGTCCACGAACATCTAGAAGAGCAAGAGCAAGACTTGCTTATGGGCTTGAGTTAACTATCACGTACGATATAAATCGAGATAGACAAATTATCTCAGACTACATGGTTCATTATAATAGAGTTCGTGCTTCGCAAGTACATCACAATCTAAGAAATGATTTGATCAACCACATTTGGAGATGCGAAGGAGAAGGGCAATGAGCTATGTTGTGTGTTTAAATTATGTTGTGTGTTTAAATTATGTTGTATGTTTAAATTATGTAAGTGTGTTTAAATTATGTAAGCATGTTTAAATTATGAAAGTGTGTTTAAATTATAAAAGTGGTTGTGTGATTTTAATGAATTATATGGTTTATCATTGAATTTTAAAGATTAATCATAGAAATAAACGACAATCATAAAAAAAGATAGACGATAATTATAAATAAAGATAAACAACAATTACAAATAAAGATAAACGATAATTAAAAATAAAGATAAACAATAATTAGAAATAAGGATAAACGACAATTATAAATAAAGATAAACAACAATTACAAATAAACGTAAATTAATAACCATTATGTGGAGGGCTTGGATACTAGAGTTGTCTTATGGATTATAGGGGGAACTTGTATTCATCTGGGGCTCAATAATTTCGTCTTGTTTATTCCCCCAATACTTCTTCTTTCTTGGAGTAAATTTGGATAGGTCCATGAACATTATCCTCTATTCATTGGCCTCCTTATCTTGTTGGATTTGATATGCATGTTGCTCTTGTAGGAGCTCTAAATTTTGCCTCCTATCATCTTTTGCCTTATTTCCTTGTTGAACTAATTTAGACAAGAACTTACCACTTTGGTTGAGATAATTTTCAACACCTTTCCCTTTCTTTTTTTCATCCTTCTATTTACCTCTTCCCAACGGCCTTGGAGTGCATGACCACATCATCTTCATCTTCCTCCAAATTGACTGTATTGCCACTATGAGAAGAATCTTTGAATGTTTGTGTGAGAGATTCACATAAGTAGTTCCATTTTGGGCAATCTTTTTAGATTTACCAAACATGATACAACTTGAAAGACCTATTCGGAAGTTTATTATCATTCAAGAAAATTGTTTTTGCATTCATATCCTACCCATGAAATAAAATAAAAATCAAGTTAATAATTGAAAACAATTAAAATTATAAATTTAAGTATTGAAAAAATGGGTACTCACCACATCTTCAATATTGGAGCCACTCACATGCCTTGCATTGGCCTTTGTTATACATGCATTCCAAAGAGAACATTGTTGGTTGATGATCTTGAACCGAGAAGCAATAGCTTGCGGTGATCATACCCCGGCTCCGCTCATGCCCGGATCATTTTCCAAACACTTTTGGAATGTATATAAAAAAAACAGCAAATCAGATTATTTGAAAATGTAGCCGTTGGCCATCAATAAAGGAAATGGGAATTTGCTTTTTCGCACTTGTCAGCGGGCCCAACCAATTTGGCCATCACATGGGCTTCCAGCTGAAGAAAAAAAAATTAAAGCAAATTTTGGGCCCACAAAATTATCAGTCCAACCAAAAATGAGACTGGAATTCTAATCCAGTTTTGAGATTTCTCAAATTTTCACCCCCCAAAATACATGGGTTTGAGAAGATTTTTGGACTCAAAACTCAAAATTTGAGTTTCCACCCCTTGGGTTGGAGATGGTCTTAGAAACCCTAGAAATAACAAAAGAATTAAAATAGGAAAATAACAAAGTTTCCAGAAACTGTAAAAACTTTAAACTAGATTTTGGGTTACTAAATGATTTCGGATGTCCCCAAAAGCCCATACATCATGGCAAAGCGATGTGTTTTTACTCATGACATCGTTCTCTTCGAATCAACGGGTCATGGGCCTAATTTTGAGCTCAAAGCACAAATATGTAGTTTACCTGATTTGCCTTTGTGCGCGTATCACTCCAACTCCTCTTCGATTGCTTCCGTCATCTGTTCTACATCATTGCATGCTTGTGCTCCAATATATCTCCTTCTATATATCCAACGCAATTCTCAGGCATCGCAAAACTATTTCAATGTTTGTTCTTATATTATCGACCTTCATGGCAATTTTACAATTTTTAATAATATGTTAACGAAATTAAATTCATATTAGGTTACCACCCATTATTTTTTTTCATCTGTCTACTCATTCCATAGTTAGAACATCCAAGAATGCAACATATTAATAAAAATAATATTTAGTCCTATTAAATAAACTCAATTGAAAAATAACATGTCTCATATGTTAATTGTCAAACAGGTGGTATGAAATTGCATTACCCCTAGGCAATTACATTTTCATGCTCAAATGTATCACCTTCTACGTATCCAATAGAATTCACAGGCATTACAAAACTATTTTAATGCTTGTTCTCAGCCTATTGACTTTAATGACAATTTTACAATTTTAAACAAGGTTACCCACCCAAAGAAATTAAATTCATATTAGATTTTAAAAAATTATGTGAGATTAACATTTAACCAAACATAAATTAACTTAAAGATGTGAGGTTAGGGTTTAGCAAAACATAGGTCAGATTACTTGATACTAATTTTACAAAAGGTTAGGGTTTATCATGAGATAAAGTGAGATTTCTCAATACTAACCTTACAAAACTTCAAACCCAGTGCTTTAAACCTTAAGGAAATAGCTAACAATCAATGGAGAAATCTTCACCGCAGTTGAGCAATAACTTTTCTTTGTTTGACTTTAGCAACACATATGATTTCAAAAGAAGGGAATAAATATTCAAGTTAGAAGATTTGCAGGTTGAATACCCAATATTTTGCACATCTCTCTCGCGGGTGATTGATGATGGGCTAGAAGTGTTGAAGTGACTAGGAATTGAAGTGTTGAAGTGACTAGGAATTGAAGCGTTGTTCTACAATTGTTTGGGTGAGAAACCCTAGTTTGGGTTATATGTTTTCACTCAATGGCTCTATTGTATTTCTCCCATTGGGTTATTTTTATTTTTTATTTTTAAGGATGCAAGTGACAGTTTCCCTATAATAGCTGGTTTCCCTTCTTTTTATTTTAAACTCAAATAAATAAAAAAAAACAAAGGCACTAGTGCGCCATAGATGGTGCCCTCATAAAGTGACAATTTTTGGGTTTCGTAGGTTGATGAAGAGGTAAACAATAAACAATATTTAAATATAAAAAATGCCCTGAAAGTTATTATTTTGTACCTAATTAACAATATCGATATATTTATTAGTGATGAGGATGGTCATTGTTGTTGTTAGATTTAGCTGCGCCAAAATTGATTTGTTGTATCCTCAAATTATGATACTCGTAAGCGCAAGAGCCGTTCAGTAGGATATCATATATAAGTGTGAGGTCGATTCCATGAGGATTGATGATAGATTGATTCAATTTGATTCCCTGTATAAAACAAAAATGGAAACAAGATTTAAAAATGATTGTGAAAAGTACAAGGATTGAAAACAAGAAAGAAAGAAAATAATTAACTCAAGCAAATAAGTTATTAAGTTCAATTCGTATTCTCAAATTGATTATAGCTAAAGTATTATTAAGCCATGGTGTCTAGTCCTAACCTTGTATTCATATTCCCTAATTAGATCCTTGTTGTTGAACATAAATTAAACATTAGAAATCCATTAATCATAGAAGAATGTTTTAAACAACCAAACATGTATCTAATCCTTGTTGTCGAATGTCCATACATACTTTTCCTATTCATAGTTCAATTCGAATTAAAGCATATGGTATCTATCTTAATTCCAACAAAAATAACTAATATACAAGTTTAAATGGTGGTCAAACTTTCAAACAAGTATATCAACCGATAAGCGTAATGAATAAAAATAAGAACTAAAATTGAAACTTGGAAACTAATCAAACTTGAAAACTTAAAATAAGAAATTACATGATAATGAAAAAGAAATACAACTAAGAAAAACATAAAGGAAAATATAGCAAAATGGTTTTGTTACAACAATTGAGAACTTAAAAGAAAAACTAAGAGAATTTGAGGAAGAGAAGGGAGATGAGCTCTAGAGAGGTGTTTGAGAGCCCTATCTTGGGGCGTGTTTAAGAACTTAGAGTATTTTGAGTTAGAGAAAGGAGAGGAGCTCTAGAGAGGTGTTTAAGAGCTTCCCCCCCCGGGGGTGTGTTTGAGAACTTAGAGAATTTGAGGAAAAGAAGGGAGATGAGCTCTAGAGAGGTATTTGAGAGCTCCCTCCCTTGGGGTATGTTTGAAAATTTAGTGAATTTGAGAAAGAGAGGAGCTCTAGACAGGTGTTTGAGAGCTCCCCCTTTGGGGTATGTTTGAGAATTTGAGAAAGAGAAGGAAGATAAGCTATATAGAGGTGTTTGAGAGCTTCCCTTCTTGGGGTATGTTTGGAAGCTTGGAGAACCTCACTATTTATTGGCCTAAGGGAAGTAAAAATCTAATTTGAGTATTGCATCTACCTACAACACCCACTTCACTAATTTTACCTAACTTCCCCACCAAAAACAATTAGCTCATGCATATGTCATGCATGACAATGCATTGCAGTCTACTTGTAGGCTCGTTTTGGGCTTTTGACTCCATTGTTAAAATTCGGGAAAAATATGGGTCTTGAAGCTATTTTTTTTATCTTTCCAACCATATGTGGTCCAGCTCAAGGAAAAATCGGAAAGACCTTCAAATATTATTTTTGGCATATTAACGCAGATGCTGCCGAATTTGACCTTAAGCTGCCAAAACTTGCATAACTTTGTCTAGAAGATTAGGAATCATGAACTGTAAAATGCTGCAGAAAATAAACTTCCACATCTTTCCATTGGTGTATGGCCCATTAGCTGGTTCTTCTTGAGCACGTACAATCTAATCCATGAAGTTGATTGATCTACATACACAGTTTTGAGCTAACTTGACTCCAAAATGCATTAAATGAGTCATAAAGCCTAAAATACTAAAACAAACATAAAAGAGATTAAAAGCACAAGTTTAACTAAAAAAACATAACGAAATCATAAGCTAGAAAGGTACAAAATGATATGTAATTATGCACTGATCAATCATGCTCATAAAAAGGTTGGCAAAATTTCCATAAATGTGACGAAATGTCTTGCTCTTCGTGACAGACTAGCTTTTGCACTGAACAAAGGTTAGCGAAAGATTCAGGTTGAGGGTGACAATAAAATAGTTGTTGACTACTTATGTCCTAAGGTGGAGCCTCCTTGGGCCTTACATATATTCATTTCGGATATCCGCTTTATCATGCTCTTTCTGTGAAGAGGTCCAATTTCATCATGTTTTTCAAGGAGGCCAATTTCATTGCGGATTTTGTTGCTAGTCTAGGACATGATCTCAATCCCTCATGTTTGTGGGAGAATAGGATCTCATTATCTGTAAGTAAATTCCTTTTATTTTGACCTCTTGGGCATGCGTTCCCTAAAGGCTTCCTCTTGTAATTTTGACATTTCCTTTATACGTGAGGCTCGAGTTGCAATTTATATACACATAAAGAGCATGCAATTCTTCCTCTGTGACAAAGTGAAAATGCACAAACCCAACTATGGTCCCCCTATTCTCTACCCAATTAGCTACAATATTTTCTCGTTCATATGTTAAGAATTCACTTGAACTTGCCTTGCGCTTCACCTTCTCTTCCACTAGCCACTCAGATCTATACGACCCCTTCATATGGGCCTTGAGAAGATTTTATACGTATTGCTTAAGAGAAGAGGAAAGTTTATCCCCGCTTCGGATTCCAAGAATGCAGATAGGCCGCTTGTTTGGTAATGGTTAAAGACAAGGAAGCCGAAAGATGGTGCTTTTCGGCATAAGCTACTTTTATCAGTGCATCCATAGCCTTCCTCTTCTCAATTATGTCTTTGGTTTCAACTTAGCCTTGTTTTCTTAGTTATTGCATGAGAGCCCTTTGAACTCCACTGTTGCTCAAAGAATTAGTCTCTCTCTCTCTCTCTCTCTCTCTCTCTCTCTCTCTCTCTCACTTTCTTTTATTTATTTATTCGAGTTTTACTTTTAAGGGCATTAAAGTCTATTTATGTGAGTTTTTAGCTATTTTCAAAAGTTTTATAAAAACTGACATTTATGAAAGTAAGGGGTAATTTTGGCTAGTTTTTATAAAAACTACTATCCTACTCGGACAAACTCTAATTATTCTAACCCCACAAAAAAAAAAAAAAAAAAAAAAATAGGGTTGTTTGATAACCATTTCATTTTTAGTTTTATAGTTTTCACTTTTCATTTTCATTTTTTTTGAAAACTGAAAACATAGTTTTGTTTTCACTTTGTTTGCGCTCGTTTTTCATTCATTATTTTTACATCTCCACATATGAAATGTACTCTAGTTACCAAAACTCATATTTGGGACCTTTCGATTTGGATTCGACCGCTCCATTCTTGTGTTTGGTAACATACTCAATTCAAGCTTGGGAACTTCAAAATCCAAAATTCCAAAAAACACAAAATCCTAATTTCAAAAGATTCATCAAAAAATATATGAATTCTTTGTAATATGCACTTTTAGTTATCACTTTTTTTTAAAACTGAAATTTAGTTACCAAACAAGTTTTATTTTTTAGAAAATAAAAATTAAAAAAATTTAAAACTAAAGATTGAAATAGATATCGGCCAGAATTTTAAATAATTAGGATTTGTTTGAGTAAAAGATAGATAGGGAGTATAATTGACGTTTTAATGTAGGCCGTGCTCACAGGTCCTCATTTTTAATCCCTTGGTTGGGCGGGTGCTGTTTTTATGTTGAAAGACCCACCCAAGCTCTTCGAACCCAATATCTTCCCCCTTATGCCTCTCCATTTATCGCTCCACCTCCTACGTTGCCAAAGATCGTACACGCAAGAATTAAACGTGGGCTCAGCTATCGCACTCTCCCCCTCCCCCTCCCTCTCCCTCTCCCTCTATTGCTCGTCTGCTCTGTCCATGGCTCTCTCCACCGATATCCTTTTTCGCTGCACTCTCCCTCTATTGCTCGTCTGCTCTCGGCGGTGGTGACCAGATTGCACTTGGAACGACCGGAGTTTTGGCAGCGACGTTGATCATCCAGGTATTGTTCTTTCATCGAGAAATCTGATTCGTTAAATCTTTCTTTCCAGATCGATACCGTACGCTCGATCCAGATCGAAATTCGGAGGGGATGAGCGAATTAGGCAACTATGTACTCACCAATTAAGTATTAAGTAGCAGATTGAATTGGATTATTATACCATTATATATAGTACCAATTTCTGTTCTTTTTAAAGAATCATATACAGTACTAATTTCACGCCTTAATTCGAATGGTAGTACACAGTAAATTAATTTTTGTAAATTAGTAGGTATAATGTGGAGGTTTATCAGTTGAGGAAATTCAATTTAATAATCTGACCTCATTGCTTCTTCTAGGTTTGTAGTTTGAAACTGTTTTGCTTGAATTTTTGTAGGTAATTACCAGAAAATTAAATTTAAAGTGAATGTGAATGGATGGCCCCATTTTAAAGTTCCGCCTTGGATTCTCCAAAGCTCAGGGAGATTCGCCTCGAGAGATCACCTCCCGCAGCAACTTGTCGAGTGACACTGGTGAGAATGGGTGGCTCATTCGGTTCTTTGACTCAGCATTTTTCTGCGAGTGGATCGCTGTTAGCTACCTATACAAGCATGAGCACTCGGGGGTACGTGACTACCTTTGTAATCGAATGTACACTCTTCCCTTATCGGGTATCGAGAGCTACTTGTTTCAAATATGTTATATGTCAGTGCACAAGCCTAGCCCGTCTTTGGATAAGTTTGTGATTGATATGTGCTCTAAGTCGCTTAAGATAGCCCTGAAGGTGCATTGGTTTTTATTGGCGGAGCTTGAAGACTCTGATGATAATGAAGGAATTAGTAGGATTCAAGAGAAGTGTCAGATTGCGGCCACTTTGATGGGTGAGTGGCCGCCTTTGATACGTCCTCAAAGTGAGTTGGCCAGCCCTGGGAGCAAGAACCAGGTATTGAATAAAATATTGTCATCAAAACAGAAGTTGTTGTCACTAACGTCTTCCCCACCTGCTCAGAGGTCTTTTTCTTTCTCGCCTTCATCAGGGAACAATCTGCAAGAGGATGGTGGTCTGTTCTCTCCTGATGAGAACAAAATATTTAAAAAATTCATACCAGGGCCAAAGGTTCGAGATGCATTGCTCTTTAGGAAGTCGGTGGAGAAAGATGAGGATGACTCTGAAAAAGATGGGTTCTTTAAGAGGCTTTTAAGGGACAGTAGAGGTGATGAGGAGATGGGTTCTAAGATTAGAGATTCTTTGCTTTTCAGGAAGTCGTCAGAGAAGGACGATGATGATGCAGAAAAGGATGGGTTCTTTAAGAGGTTATTAAGGGATAGTAGAGGTGATGATGAGGAATTGACATCGAGCTCAGATGGATTTTTTAAGAGATTGTTTCGTGATAGTAAAAGTGATTCTGACGATAGATCAATTTCTAAATCAGTGGAAGATGAAGAAAAAGATGGGTTCTTTCGGAAGTTTTTCAAAGATAAATTTGAGGACAAAAAAGACCGAATTGATAAGAATATAGATGAGGATGCACCGTACTCTGAAGAAAGATGTTCAAGAACAGCTGAAGATGATGAAAAAGAGGGTTTCTTCCGAAAACTCTTCAGGGATAAGTTTGACGACAAGAAAGATGGGAATGATAAAACTGAGGAAGGGAGTGCCAATGGAGAGGAAGAAGAGCCTTCTGACTTTTCATTGTTCCGAAGATTGTTCCGTGTGCACCCTGAAGATGCGAAAAGTACTGCTGCCACTGAAAACAGCAATAATGGTGGCTTGTTAGAAAGTAGTCCAGGGACTGAGAATTTTTTCCGCAAATTGTTTAGAGATCGTGACCGTTCCGTTGAAGATTCGGAGCTATTTGGTTCAAAAAAACACAAAGAGGTAAGCTTGCATCTACTTATCTATCTGTTGCTTCGCTGGTAGTGGAAGTATGGCCTTTGTTATGCAGTGCCGGCTCTTTCCTCAACTACATAATTAATTAAATTATTAATGAGGCTGCCTTTTCCTGCAGTTTTGTTAGATTTTGTGCAACATGTGCTAAATATTTAGTAATGATTTGTTGTAAATTCTTAGATGATTTTTTGAGGGATTCTGTCAACTTTGAAATTCTTGAATTACACTACAATGTCTTATGTTTCTTTCAATGTTGAATGTAATCCAGTATAATCTGTTCAATTTAGTTTTTGATTTTTAGATTTTGGTAATTCATTCTCTTGAAGTTACCAAACATTAGATTGTCAGTTTCGGTCATATAGGCACTGCTATTGGCTTTGCAGTTCTAAAAGGCCACTGAAATTATGCGTTCTCATGTATAAGTTCCAGTTGCAGATGTTATGGCTACTTGTAGTTGTGGATAATGAGTTTTCTTTACTTATTGGATAGGTATATAGAAGTTAGCGTAAATAAGTAGGCTAAGATGGTGGATTGAAATGCATAACCTGTTTGAATGATGAAGTTGTATTTACTTATTTATGGGGGTTGTACTGTGGCTTTGATATATACGTTCATATGCAGTGTAGTAGGCTGAGATGACGGATTGAAATGCATAATCTGTTTGAGTGAAGTTGTAAATACTGATTTACGTGGCTTGTACTGTGGCTTTGATAAATATGTTCATATGTGGTGTAGTTTTGATATATGCACATGTGCAAACACATAAAGATTTCCTAGTTTATTCTTATATTTATCATTAAGTTTTTCCAATTATGGTTTAAGGTGTTTATATAACCTCATAATAACATATACATGTGTCAAAAAAGAGTGACAAGTATTTGGTTATTTTAAAGGTGCATCATATGGATGATAAATATATATATTTATTTATTTATTTATACTCTGATGTAGAAAAGATGAGGTAAGAAGGAGATTTCAGATGAGAGACTGTTCCCTCAGAAAAAAACATTCAAATTAAAAATGTATCACATAAAGGGAATTGGGTGCAGGATTTCAATAAGTAGACGTGGGACTAGAAGCTGAAAATTATTGTTTGAAGAAATGAGATGAGAAGTAAAGGAAAATGATCTTGGAAGAAAGTAATATTATGTTGATAAGGTGGTTGATTCTGTTAGATCAGGAGCCAAACGACTGATAGAGTATAGGAATGGAAAGGGCTTTTAACGAAACTTTTTTGTGGGATGATAATATTTAAAGACATGGAACTTTGAATGATTCAGAATTGTGGAGAGGAAGGTTAGAAGGTAGTGAGTAACTTAAAGCTGTATGGTGATCTCCATATATTCGTGGGGGAGGAAGCTTAGAAAGTAGTGAGTTAGATTAACTTAATCTCTCCATATTAAGTTCAAAGTTTTAAAAATGTATATGGATATACTGCATCAGCTGTAGAGGTGTGCAAATCTGAACTTCGACAGGGGTACAGATCATTTTGGAGTTTTTTCCTTAGTTTAACTGGTTGGAAGAGAAGTTATCACCCCCAACTTTCAGTAGCAGACGAGCTGCTAATTATGCTGCTAATTATATTATTTTAGTAGTTTAATATTATATTTTCTGATATTTTAGTGATGCATTGACATGATAGTATCTCTAATCCTACCAACATAGCCTCCTAGACTACGCTCATGTGCAAGATGAAGGGATTATAGGCAATAGTTACATCTATTTTATTCATAGTGGTTGAAGTTCTTTTTGAAAAGATGCATAACTTATTTCATGTACTGAATCTGTCCACTGTTTGATTTCACAGAAACGCCCTGGTTCTCCAAAGCAACAAAATGAAAAGTCAAGTGCAAAACCCCCACTTCCAAATAATACAGCATCCCAATACCGTAAAGGGGCTTATCATGAGTCGTTGGACTTTGTGCAGTCACTATGTGAGACGTCGTATGGTTTAGTGGATATATTTCCAATTGAAGATCGCAAGAGTGCTCTTCGTGAGGTTTATGCTTATCTGGCTTATCATTTAGATTTACTCTGCACACACATAGCATATATTTCCAATTGAAGATCGCATGGTTAATTGACACCGATATAAAACTAGTGGTTTTATTTTTATTTTATTTACAGATTTTATTTTTCATCAGTCCTCCGGTTGATTAATGCTCTAATCCTGCTAACCATGTGTATAAAATTTCAAGTCAATCCAGTGTATCTACATGGTATTGGAATTAGTAATTTTGTTAAATAACCCGCACACTAGATCTTGTTCTTTAATGTAACCAACGGCAATAGACTAAACTAGCAAATATTAGAAAAACTTAGAAACACACAAGAATTATACTGGTTCGGCAGAACTTTTGCCTACGTCCAGTTGTGATTTCTCTAGGTAAAGAAATCACTGCTCCTTTGATTAATAATATGAGATTACAGAACTTTTGCAATCCTAGAACTAATCTCAAAACTCTCTGCTGTCTCTGGCTGTTTCCCCCCCCCCTAAAATAAGCCTTGCTGCACCTATTTATAGATATAGAGTTGGCTTACATGTCCCAAGGCTGATTGAATTCCTATTTCAGTGGATTAGGAAATTACACTTATCCAAATCCATATAGACTTCTAGAAATCCAAACCTAAATTGAATAAGGAAAACTGAAATTCTTTCCTAATCCCTCTAGGACAAGAATCGGTATACCACTAATTTTCCTAAAACAATCCTAAACCAATTAGGACATATTTGACGAGCCAAAATCCTAACAAATTTTTCTTATAAATTTGATATTAAAAGTAGAAATTGAGTCTTGTTGATGGAATGGCTGCTTATATCATGTCAGCTTGAATTTGGTAACATTGTGTGCATTATTAAAGCACTAGATCTAGCTGTTAGTGTGGCTGAAAAGAACTGCTATAAAAAAGTTATTAAGCAGTATAAACTTGCTAGTTTTATGCTGATGCCAGTTTAGCATGCCCCTTGTGTATCTGTGTGTCTATGTACGTAGATTTAGATACAGTTAGGTTCTTCAGGTTTTCATATTCACAAAATTCATTAAAAAATGATCACTATAATGCATAATTTAATCAACTCTTCATTAACTCTTGTAAATTTATTAGTAATTTATGATAGAAGTAAAAGGTCAACTTGTCTAGATGGTTGGACCTCTTGTCCACAGCTGGATATTACTTTGTAGCCGTAGACTTTTTGTTCAGAAACCAGTTTTTATTTTTATTTTTCTATAGATTCTTTTCGTTTTCTAATATGTAATTTGATCTAAAATTGTAATCAATATATGAAAAATGATAAGTCTAGTCTAGACCATTGGTCTAAATGCTAAAAAAGTGAAAATTTTAAATGGAACCTAACTAACCTAAAACAAGTAATCTAACATAAGTTTTTTTTCAATATCATAAATACATGTGCATGTTTCTTTTTTCTTTTCTGACATGTGTTTGTTATTCTTGCATTTCTAGTCACTTGCAGAGATCAATTTGCACATTGATGAGGCTCAAAATAGTGGAGGTATTTCTTTAGTCAATATTCTCATGTGAAATGGTTTCTCAAGTTACATCTTATATTCTGAACACAAATGCTTTTCAGGGCACTCTGTGTTATATTTACCAAAGTATTTTTTGGGAATTGAGAAGATTGCAGAAATTTAGGTTCTAAAAATGTCAGAAATGTTTTGCCTGCTTCTATGTATATGATTTCTGACCCATTTTAAAAACTTATTGTACACTACTTATCAAGATATTGGTTCTCGATATATATTGTTTCCAAGATATTGGAAATGGTTTGCAAAATGTGTTCTGTATGTCAGTTTGCAATATCTGGCATTGCATCCTTTTGTCTGAGAATCATGTAGTATATAAGTTATAACTGATCTTTTTGATTCTCTTCTGCGGTTTATAGATAGTATTTTGTTTTATTCCTCAAAATTTTCTTTTGTTCTTTCATTTCCAGTTCCTCCAAAACTGTTTTTCATCTTTCCCCTCCTCTCACCCCTCAATAACTCTAAAACACGTATAAATATTTTTGTCTTTTCTATTAATGTTGTTTTGAACTTAAAAAATGGACTATTAACAAGGTCTGGGGCACGTATATGTTGCTTCTCACTATGGGCTTCGACTTCTACAGACTTTATAGATATGTCCTTTAGGAGCATTTGGCTGGATTGGAATGCAGCCATCTGCTAGCTTTCCTGTCAAAAGTTTATTTTGAGTTTTTGTTCTTTTGCTAGAAGTTTTTTGTGTTGTTTGGTCTAACTGCTATTTTGCTGTTTAGTTTTCTTTGGTGGCCATCTTGGCCACCTTTCTTTTTATTTTATTTTATTGTCATTTTGCAATAAAATTCAGTTTCCTTTTCATCAAAGCTTGAAAGTGAAAATTCCTTATTGTACTTGACGATCCTAGTTAAGATTCAGCCTCTTTTAAACTAAATCATATTTATTGGATTTCTTTTCAAGGTATGAAATTTGATTGCACAGATATGCATGTGCATATACAACCAATGCATAAAAAAATTGAGGGATTCTGTCACCTACTGTTCTGAATTGTATTTTACCCGTTCAGTTATCATATTCTGCAGTTTTTCTATGTATTGTCGATATAAAGTTATGACATTTATGGCATTTATATCAACAGTTATCTCCATACTTTAATTTAATATTGCTGATTATAATGTTAGGAGTTTGCTTTCCAATGGGGAAGGGGATGTATCGCGTGGTTTATATTCCGGAAGATGAAGCTGTTCTTTTGAATTCTAGGGAAAAGGCACCTTATCTAATCTGTGTTGAAGTCTTGAAAAGTGAAATTCCAGGGTACGCTTACAGTTGCTTAATTTGTGCATTTGACTATGATATAGTTTTTCCCCTTATTGAAACAAGTTTCATTGTTAGATAATGGAAGCAGGGGTCCTTGTATCTGTTTGAAACTGAGACATTTCATTTCTTTTGTTTTTTTAATTTTATTTTGTGAAAACTTATTTAAGCAATCCAAAGGACATATCTGGTTCTCAAAAGCTTTCTCGAGGAGGAATTCCTTTAGCAAATGGGGATGCACTTCTGACAAGACCACCTCCCTGGGCATATCCATTGTGGACTGTCCAGGAGGTCTATCGTAATAGTAATGATAGGATGTCGAGCTCGACTGCTCAAGCAATTGACCAGGCAATGTCACATACGTCAGAGGCAAAAGTGAAATTTGTTACTGTTAAAATATCTGTGGAGAAGAAATTGCATGGCCAGACAGTGAAAGCAGAGAATATATCAGGGAGTTGTCAACGTGGAGAGGCTGTAACTGCATCAAAAGTAGCGCAAGGGAGTGATTTGGAGTGGGTAAGGGTAGTGCTTACTGCAGATCCTGGTGTTAGAATGGAGGACATTGAGGATCAAGGACCCCCTCGACGGAAGGAACATCGTCGTGTTCCAAGTACAGTGGCTATAGAGGAAGTAAAGGTAGGCTTTGTTTGGTCATCAGCACTTCTTGATGTTAATTTGTCATTTATTGATTTCTGAATGAAAACAAGTCATTTATTCTTGTTGCTTTTTGTAAGTTATCTTCCAATGTTGATGGAATTGTTTCTAGAGGGACTTGTCTAGTTTCCCATTTCCCAATATCAATAGACCGATAAGAATATATGTACACTTGCACAAACACATACATATAGTCATTTTCTAAGGGGCAATGCTCTCTTGCCAGTCAGTCTGCTATTTTGTATATTGAAAATGTGTATTTGAATCATTGTCTTGTCTGAATGTGTAGCCTTGTAGATTGTCTGAACTTTACCGATTTTTTAATGAGGTGCTGAAGTAAGGGATGATTACCCACTATGTATTTTAGTCATCTACATTTGATTTGAATGACTGAGAAACTTTTTATTTTTTATTTTTTTATATAAGTTTTATTAGAGAACAAATCATGTCAACTTCTTGATATGTCGTTTTTTGTGTGGAAAAGAAACATGATTTTATTAAAGTAGGAAAGCTAATTACAAAGAGTGGATAAGGAATCCACAATCTTGGAAAGAAGTAAAAACAAGAAAGTACAAATCAAAGGGATGTAAAATAGGACATGCTGACTAAACGAAGAATTCTAATCTTGCTTCACAGCTGCTAACAAATCCTACATTATTGAAAAACAAGCATAATCTTTAAAATCAGTAATATGCTAGCCTGAATCTAGATACTTTCTATGCACAGATTAAAAGTAATGGTATTGAAGCCTCAAGTTATTATTTTATTTTTTTGGTTGAAGAAGCCTCGAGTTAAACAAATGACAAAATGGTGCTTTTGAAATAACTTCTGTATCTGTATAATTTGGATTTTCTTTTTATGGTGTATGGATATTATTATTTTAATCTTGAACTTACTTTCTAATTTCTTGCCTTGTTCATTAAATTTTACTTTCTTCAGGCTGCTGCAGCGAAAGGAGAAGCTCCTCCTGGACTCCCTCTGAAAGGGGCTGGTCAGGATTCGTCAGATGCACGGCCAGTGGTGAAAATTCATGAAAATTGAAATTGTGTTAGAAGTTATCTCATGGAGATGCTGAATTCTATTGTCTGACGACATTCACATTTTTCACCAGGCTAATGGCAGTACCCCCGAGGCCAGCAACGCCTTGTCTGGTGAACTTTGGGAGGTAAAGAAGGAGAGGATACGCAAAGCTTCAGTTCATGGAAAACTACCTGGTTGGGACTTGCGCTCTGTGAGTATTAACCTGCTTCTCTCTCTCTGTGGTGTTTGTATGCTTTCAAGCACAGTGAACAAGTATTAATCATGTTTTTGGTAGTGGAAGCTTGATATATGCATGCAAGGGAGTGCCTTATAGAAAAAAAAATGCTCATGTGATATGTTATTCTGAGTGTGCATTACTAACTTAAAGTCTCAGCAAGATAGTGAAGGAAAGGTTTCATTCATGAACAAGATTTCTGGTAAAGTTGAGGGAAATTGGAAATTCAATGACTACCCGTCTCACTTGAATGAGTTTACGTTGAAACATGATTTTGACAAATTACACCGTTCTTAAATTTATCTTCTGGTTTTTCTGATCAAGATGGTTAAGACAAAACTATTATTGTCTTTTTGGATTTTTTAGCGGCATGTTGATCTTTTTTAATACCAAACTTTTTGAATTTAAAATGATTTAATGGGATTTTAGAGTAGCGCAGCTGTAAATGACTCGAGAGAGAAGCATATGGTTGCAGCCCCACTGTATACCTTGCAAACTTGGGGATTGGGAATGAGAGTTTAGATCACAGGACTTTTGGAACAAGTGATTCAATTCCACATTGGACTACTAGTGGACATGAAAAGCTTTGGCTGTTTGGAAATAAAACAGTAATGTATGTTAACTTAGTCACCCTTTGAATGGGTGGAAATTATAATTGTGGTTGGCCTTTGGTCACTTGCCATTTCCTTTTCATGAATGCTTGAGGTGTTTTATGTTTTAGCTATGAAACTATTAAGTTTTAATGGCCTTGGTTTTTTTGTTTTGTGTACATTCTCTGCCATTCTATCAGTTGTATAAGTGTAAGGTATCATATTGTATTTAGCTTCATCTGTACTTTGTGCAGGTTATTGTGAAGAGTGGTGATGATTGTAGGCAGGAGCATCTTGCAGTGCAACTTATTTCTCACTTTTATGGTAGGTGTCCTTTTTCTAAGTATTTTTGTTTTTTTTTGTTTTGTGGATGGTAGTTCTCTCTCTCTCTCTCTCTCTCTCTCTCCTCTCTCTCTCTCTCTCTCTATTACTGCTCAATCTTTGGTTTGATTAGGTCAAACAATATACTTTCTTTAAACCTATTAGGAAAACAGATGCATTGTAGAAACATTGAACTGAACAGTGCGCCTAGATAAAGTGCCTTTCTGAGTGTCCTCTTTGTTACTTGTGTTGCACTATGACTAGGTGATGATAAAGAAGCTGTCTCCTGTTTCTTTCTCTTGGAGTTGTTTGTGGAGAATCAGTCAAAATCCACTTGAAGAAAGCTAGTTGGCACCTCTAGGTCTAGTTCATGCCAAGAAAATCAACTGAAAAACGGGTGCAAAATTAGGTCGAGATTAGAAAAACGCATTGTAGGATTTTTCAAATTCCAAAAGATCACCATAAAACTCAGTACAAAAAACCATGTCACCGTGATGATAATGTCATGCTGATTTCACCTTCACATAATTGTATGCTTTTTTCCTTTCTTTTGTTTACAAATTTCTGGACAACTTTCTGGATTGATTTGTTTCTGCTTCCAGGTAGAGTTTGTTAATCTAAGGCTAGGTTAGATAGAGGAGTAAGATGGATTAGAGAGTAAGAGTTTAGGGAGTAGGCTTACGGTTTGATAAAATCAGCTCTTTTACGATGAATTTATATGATAAACAGTTATTACTCAGATACTACTATCTGAGACAACACAAGTACCCAGTAGCATAATAAAAAAACGCAATATTTTAACAGTTTCTCCTTCACTTTCACATTGAATTTATATGATAAACAGATATTACTCAGATACTTCTCGTACCACCCTATTTTCACTTTGACTCCAGTTTCTCTTCCATATTTTGTTGATCTGTACTCTCGTAGTACATCAATAGTGCTTCAGTTCACCCTACAAGAACATGGGGTATCTTTTTAAGTATTCTCAGATTGGCAATTTTTTCTTTCTTTCTTTAGTGTCAATTCAGATTTCATGTCTCCTCAACTGCACTATAATGAATGAGTTAGCTCCTGCTCAGATATTCCAGGTTGAGGACCAACCATCCCAATATGTTTGATTATGTAACTCTCTACTGGGCACCCAGTGTTTCAGGAAATGCTCTTAGTTTGTGTTGTGTAATCCAAGGATGAGAGTTGCCCCTTTGTTTTGACTGCTTATTAAATTGAGTTGGCTACCACAGATTTTTGGGATGGGCTTAAGACAGAGATCACACTGTCCGATTTCACATAGAACTCCTAAACCCAATTTATTTTCTTTTTAAACACTTCAAATAGAACAAGATACTAAGAGGGGGAAAATAGCTGTTGGAGTGGGATCCAAATAGGTAGTTATGGAACTCGATCAGCTATAAAAGGCCAGTTGAGGTCCAGCCTTATTATAGATATGTTATTATATGAAATAGTTCAACTGATGTGTTAATTGAGTGATTTAACATAACCAAATCTGTGTTTTTGCCTTTGCTTCAATAAATTTCGTTTCTTCAAAAAAAAAAAAAAAAAAAAAAAAAAACAAATAACCTATCTGTTTCTGTTCAACCAATGTTGATATGTTCATTGATATTTTCGTTAATATGAACCACTATTATTTCCATCAACCTCAATACTTTCATATTTGTTCAATTAATTATCTCCAGTGGTCCCACATTAGACATAAATTAGACTAGTTGGCAATAATAGTTGATTAATGCTTGTTATGTATGTTTCCAAATTTATCCAAATCATTTCGTTGTTGCATTTTGTTTCACAGTAGTTGAACCCACTCATCAAAACTAGTTGAAGACTATAATCATTGGATTTGATGGCAGATATATTCCAAGAAGCTGGTCTTCCCCTCTGGTTGCGCCCTTATGAAGTCTTAGTTACTTCTTCCTACACAGCTCTCATTGAAACAATTCCAGATACGGTAATCCTGTACCCTTGTGTAAGTGAATTAATAATTTCAAAACTTCACCACCTCTTTCATAATGTCCTTTGTTGTATTATAGGCTTCACTTCATTCCATCAAAAGTAGATATCCCGACATCACGAGCTTGCGAGACTTCTTTGTTGCTAAGTATCAAGAAAATTCTCCAAGTTTTAAACTTGCCCAGGTAATCTCCAACCCGATGAAGCAGGTTGCTTTAAAAATGTCTTCTGATTAACTCAGCTTTATCCTCATCGTGATTCATTGCAATCTATTGCAATGGGGGAATGCCTGCTGCGTTTCTTATTTTATGCATTTATTTATTTTAAAATTTAGAAGTACTGATAGAGGAAGAATTTGGAAACTCTCAGTGGAATTGGGAACTTTAAGAATTGCCGTTAATCACTCTCTCTCCTCTCTTATTATGGTTATTTGTTCGCAACTCCAGAAGTGAAATGATGGTATATCTTTGGGTGAAATGATCTTTATATTAAGCATGGTCACTATGCTGTTCTTCAACAAATAAAGTAGCATTTAATTATTTGACCATAGATTCCAAAAGGTCCTGAGAATAGAGAGTTGTCCAGATTCAGGTTGTTTGTACCTTAGATGACATTGTAGGACTTGGATCAATTGGTTGCTGAAGCATAGCATTTATGATGAAAATAAGAAATGTAATTCACAATAAGGTATCATTTGAATGCCCTTTTTACCTATAAACTGTAGATATTTAATCTTTAGAGCATGTCATATGATCTCAAATTGTAGTGGCTCTTGTAATGTCATTTGTTCAATTACCTGACTTACAGGAAATGTATCTGTTTGAGGCTCTTTAGGCAGTATCTGAAGCCATGTATTCTTTTCGAAGTTTTTGCCATATACATGCCTTTACCCTGTCCATTCTAAAAAGCTTTATCATTACTTCTGGATGACTCATGTACAGCTTTTGACATACTAATAACGGCTTATTTGATATTGATGAGATGCATCACTTTTATAAGTTTGGGTTGATGGTCTATTTTCATATGTAAGTTGTGGATAAGTCTCTGCATCTGCTCCTATTCTGTCAGATTTTGATTAGTCTTGACAGAAAAGAACTTCAGAAGCCATGATGTGGCCAAATGTTGAAATAGGTTTTTCATCTTGGTCTGTGTATATAAATTAAATCTTAGGTATTCTCAATTCTTTTTCAAGTACCAGATTACCGAGTCTCATATCAAGTTAAATAACCCAACCAATTTTTTGGTCATCTAAATGAATTTAAAGAAAAAAGTTCACACATGTGGGAAAAAATGTGCAGATCCAAGAAGTGCAACAGCTCAGAGCCAATTTTATCATGCCACCTGGTTACATTTAGTTAGTTATAGTTAGTTACAGTGAAACCTAACGTTCTTAGTGAATAAAGAGGCTTGGATTGAACTTTCTTTCTATTTTTTCCGCAGAGGAATTTTGTTGAAAGTATGGCCGGATATTCCCTGGTGTGCTACCTTCTGCAAGTATGTCTCTCTCTCTCTCTCTCTCTCTCTCTCTCTCTCTCAACTGTATAACAAAAGCATGTTAATGTGATATTACTGTTATGGGGTTAGAGGGCAACTCAAACGAAATTAAGCTTCAAAGCAAATGTTAGTTTCAGAAATGGCTTGTTGTGTATATATATATATATATATATATATATTCTCCTGTGGACATCCGGACCTTATTACTACGCGAATGCCATTGTAAACGGGGAGGAAAGCAGGGAGGGGTAGTAGAAAATACACGGTGTCCACACGATAATAACGTCCGGATGTCCGCATAGGAGAACATCTGATATATATATATATATATATATATATTGTATGTTATGTTTATCCCACTTTGGCTATATGTGATCTCAAATGCATGTCACTGCTGGTTGGCTAGTCAACCATTACGCTTATCAGTTCTTGATTTAATATGTTTAGAGAAATTTGGAATTGGTAAAAAATTGTTCATGTTAGTTGCTTATTAACTTGTACTTCAAATGTAGCATACTCCTTTATGTCACTGGTACAAGGGTATACAGGTTTTAATAACAATGTAATTAAGAATTACTTGGCTTTCTGACAACAAATGTATGCTGGTATTTGTATACAAGATTGTAATCCCTAAAATTTCAGTACTTTGATTCTCAGAATAAAGTTATTTATTTCCTGAACATTTATCTAATATTGATGTGCACGAGAAGTAATAGTGTGGAATTGGTAATTATTTGCATGAGAGTGTTTTAAGTTAATACCAGCATCTGCCATATGTGATATAGATGTGTGTGAAAAAATCATATATGATAATACAGATTGAAATACATCTACTAAATATTTTACATTTGTTCTCAATTTCAGAAGCATGTGCTAGAGAGACGTTTAGTTTCTCATGTACTTTCTATCCTTAGTTTCTCCTGGTTTAGTCTTTTGAAGAAGGAGGTGTAATTGTTTTCCATCTACGTGTTTGTTGTTTAGATAAAGGATAGGCACAATGGAAATCTCTTAATGGATGAAGAGGGTCATATTATACATATTGATTTTGGCTTCATGCTCTCCAATTCACCTGGGGGTGTAAATTTTGAGAGTGCTCCATTCAAATTAACACGTGAACTTCTTGAGGTAAGAGATGGAGGCTGGCTTTGTTTATCTTTCTTGCCATATTGTGTGCAACAGTCTTTCTTGCTGCTTGTATTTAACATTTTAGGGTGAATCATTTTGCCTTTTAAGTTTTAAATGTGGAATTGAATGGACTATTCTGATTATGCTAGGTCATGGACTCTGATGCCGAGGGAGTTCCGAGCGAGTTCTTTGATTATTTTAAGGTAACAAGAGAAAACACTTGTGTATTTTTAAAATTTTTGTAAAGATGTATGTCTTTAGATGTCTTGTAAATCTCTTTTGTTGTCTTCAGGTTTTGTGCATTCAAGGATTCCTTACATGTCGGAAGCATGCGGAGCGCATTATTCTTCTTGTTGAGATGTTGCAGGTAACACCAACTTTAGCTGTTGATGAACTCACATATATATATATATATATATATGTATATATGTTTTAATATTTTATGACCGTTGGATATAATGTTAAGCGTATTTGTGGCCCAAATATTCCTGTTGTAGCGAGATGGCCAGTTTCAGTTATGGTCTCATAGTTTCGGTCTGGATGTTCTCTCTCTCTCTCTCAACTTTTGGAGAGAGAGAGTATTCCCTAGTTCTAATTTTGGACCCATTATGTTATATCAGGGTAATGTGGGTGTCCTGTATACCAAACCAGACAATGGATAATTAGATATTATTATGGGCCTCTCAGTGGCTTCAGAATTTCAGGAATTATTATTTTACCATATTCTTGAAGATTGGAGAGCTGTTGCATCTCTATAGTGTAGTTTTTATTTCCACTGTTTGGTGTTTGAGCTTTGTTCATTATGTTATACTGTTTGTAGTGGACATCTTGACCACTGATGGATGAACTGATTTTGGTTTTTTTAATTCAATAAAATGTTTCATTAAAAAACAGAGACAAAACTCAAAAGTGTGCATGTGCTAGTCTATTGATGGGTCTGTTGATGACCATGCAAGAGAATAGAAACAATCTCTTCTCACAAAGAATAAGAATCTTAAAAATGCCTCCTTTTATGGTTGGCTGACTCAGGCTACTGTTTGAAAATGTTTTTGGACCAGGACTCTGGTTTCCCATGCTTTAAAGGTGGTACACGGACAATACAGAACCTACGGAAACGATTTCACCTGAGTTTGACAGAAGAGGTTTGATTTTGTTTTCTTGTTTTGTTCTTGAACTGTATTATGTTTCATTGCTATGGTTGTAACAGTGTTGCTTGATGTTTTCCATCAGCAATGTGTGTCCTTGGTGCTTTCTTTGATCAGCAGCAGCTTGGATGCATGGCGAACAAGACAGTACGATTATTATCAGAGGGTTTTGAATGGAATATTGTGAGGTTAGAATTCATTGATAATCACATGGTTTTGTTTGGAAAAGCCAGCTCAGTGAGTGTTGGTCAAAAAGTGCATATGCGAGCTGGCTGTGTTTTCCTCGGAGGTGAAAAAGGGGATTGTTTATAGTGGTTTTGGCCTGTTTTTTCTGGGTGAGGAATTTGTAATTGTATCGGCAAAAATACATATTCTGCATCTAGAAGGCTAAAATTAATTCAGAAGGGTATATTCATTGTTCCCCTTGTTTCATGTAATATGAGACTCTGCTGGCTGGTGGGAATTCACTTATTCTTGCGGGAACGTTCGACCCTACGGACCCTCCTCCCGTTCGTTGGACTCCTCATACTGTACAGAGTGATTGCAATTGAGGACAGAGTAGAAATCCAATGGCTATGACAGCCATATTTACTACTGAGTGCCATTGCAACGTATTTTACACTGGTTTGTGATCCGGATGAGCCAGCATTATTCGTTTTGTGAATCTTCCATTTTCAAAGTGTGGTCGGGTTTCAATCTCCGTGACTTGGCTCAGCTTGGGTGGCATCTATACATGAGTCTGATTTTTCCATATTCTTGTATCAGAAAGCTTTGTTAGCAAAATGCTTGAGAATCTTCTGTATGCGATTGTATCATGTGTAACTGATCCCATTTACATAGTGAAATCTGTAGATTCCATTTTCATCATATTAATGGAGTTTTCGTGGCATTGAAGTTTGCCTGCAGTTTTTTGTGTCGTTGGATCGAACGTATTGGTAGCTTTGTGACAGCGCAACGTGTCTATTAAGTTTCCCTCAGGCATGCAAGGTTAAAGGAAGCTATTTGGATTTAGCCTCATAGGGGCTGAACGCAAAGCATTCAGATGGGTGTTAGGAAAAAAACCAAGTTATGAAAAAAGAAGAGGGAAGATAAATTATACTCGGTTTTTATGGTGTGGTTTGGACTTACACGTATAATTATTTAGTCAATTAGAAGGCCAACAACACAAGTTCATTTGGGTGTGAAGTCCCAAGCTAATTCCATGGTTGAATGCAAAGACAATTTGTATATGTACCAAGTAGCCTTTGGTATAATTCCATAGGTGTTAACTTGATAGAAATTTACATAAATTTTGGCTTACCCTACAATGATGTAGTTTTATTGCGGGTATGTTTACATCCTATCGATTTTTTATTTTTTATTTTTGGACGAAATGTTTACATCCTATCGATTGTTATAATATATATATAAATAAAAAAAAAAAAAAAAAAGAAGAAAAAAAAAAAAAAGATACGTGCGAGTGTGTCATGTTCCCAAGCCATAGTTACCATGTCTTGACATTTGTCAATTCTTCACTCTCTTATACATCAGGATGGACCAGTATCACCATCACCATCACCACATATCTAAACCCTAATTACTTTTAATAAAGAGTTATTTACACTAAAATTCCTTGAGGTTTTATGTTTTTTTTCACAAGCTCCTTGAGATTTCATAAATTACACGAACATCCCTTGAGGTTTTAAATTGTTTTACAAAACCCTTTCGCTGATTTTTTGCCCAAAGATTGATGATTTTATATATAAAAAAATGGTGATGATTTTCCCACTCCCTTTTTTGTTCACTTACACTCCTTTTTGCTTTTTAATACTTTAACATACAAGGAAGTATAAGTGGACAAAAGAGAAGTGGGAAAATCAGCCCCCAAAAAAATATTATCTAAATGACAAAGTTAGCCTTTGAGATTAGATTACACATACATTCATAGAGGTTAATTTGTCATTTGCATAGGTTTTTTTAATATATGAAATCATCAATTTTTGGACAAACACTCGACGAAAAGGGATTTTTGTGAAAATAATTTAAAATCTTAGAGAATATTCGTGTAATTTATGAAACCTCAATAAATTTTGTGAAAACACTAAAAAACTCATGAGTTTTAGTGTAGTTAACTCTTTAATAAAAGCACAACTATTGCAATATAGCTAGAAAAGTTTAAGTGGGACAACTAATTAATGTGTCTAAATTAATTATAAAAAAAGAATATTATACTTGACTAATTTCCAAAAAACCACAATTTATTATCATGAAAATAAACTACTATAAAGTAAATCTTTTAAATTACAAAGCGTTTTAGAAAACACATTAGCTAGTTATCTAAAGATAAAAAGTTCTACTAATAAATGTTTAATCTAAAGAGAGGAAGTTGGATGGACAGTAATTAAACAGTAATTCAGAAAGAAAAAAAATTAATTATTAATTTGGGCAGTAGAAGCGGAATATAAGATATATAGAAATGAAGAAGACAAGAGAATTAGAGCAACAGTAGTTACTAATAACAGCATAATCTCTAACAACAGACCTAATTAATATATAATTGGATCGAATTAGGCAGCCTTCATATCATAAGCACTTATAGAAGTAATATATATTGAAACACTGGCCAAATTAATGTCACCAAAAGCAGCAGCCCCAAGTTATAGAGATGACGTGGAGCAGGTGAGTAATATGCGTATGCATCTGTTTCGTACTGATACACATCCCCTGGCAGACCTGTCACGTAAACAAACCTTGGAGGAGGTGGCGGTACATATGGGTTTGGCGGGCAATCTTGAGTTGTTGTTGGAGCCTTTGGAGGAGGAGGAGGAGGAGGAGAAGGAGGCGGCGGTGGCGGAGGTGGAAGCACCTGCTGCTGCTCACATGGGTTCACACAAGGGCATGATCCGCATTTTATTCCCGTATCAACTTCTTTCTTCTGAGAAACCAGTGTTTGTTGATGATGATCATTTTGGTTTTCATGATCAGAAGTGGTCATGACACTGTTTGAAGACCAAATCAAAAGCATGATGAAAACAAGTGTTTGATGTGGATGCAATGCCATTAACTTCCGGAAATATTGAGTGAAAATACAGCTGGGGTTTGAGAGAGAGAGAGAGAAAAGAGAGAGAGAGAGAGAGAGTAGTGGGTGGGGAAAGGAATGAAAGGGCTGGAGTTTGAGAGAGAGACAGAGAGAGAGTAGTGGTAGGGAAAGGAATGTGTGTGAATTTGTTTAGGGGTACTTGTGTATGTTGTGCTTGTGGCTTACGTTTGTTTTATTTGAATGGGCTTCGAACCTCTACTCATATAAGTGGAGGTGAAAGAATTCAACTGACTGAGTTATACCTAACATGGGTGCTTGTCGCTTACGTTTAGTTGCATGAAAGGGTATAAAGAGAGAGGTCATGCGGTTAGGTAATTTTAGTTATTTCAGGGAACACATAGTTGGAAGGAAGAGAGGGACTTCATATTGTGAGCCGCTTTAGACGTTGTGTTGAAATGTTTTGAAAGCGAATTGCATGTGGATGTTGTAAATGCATGAGGTGACTTTATTTATTATGTCAACAACTACCTTTTCAATCATTCACATACATAATTTAATTTAATTTAAACAAATGGATTGATTAGCAAGTGTTTCCAATCATTAGCTCTACAATTAATTAAATATATATGGGTATATAATTAATTTAATGAATTAATTAACAAATCCAAGTAACTTAATTAGCATGCTCTGCTTAATGGGGACATTCAAATTAACTTACTTTAGGGATTTGTCAAGCATATTAACTTTCTTTAGGCATTTTGATAATTAAGATTGCTTTATATATCTCTCCAGCAAGAATGCTTCCATGCCCTTCGAATAAAGTCTATGGCTGGCAATGGCATTATTCTTCCACTTTTGCCACTCTCAACAATTTAACCTATTATTATATGGGCATTGTTGTTTGTACTGTTTTTACCGAACACATTGCTGACCCCCTCTCTAATACAAATGAGTCTCGCATACACTAGTGGACCCACTTCTAGTAGAGAGGTGGTCAATAAAAGTGGTACAAATAGCATTATTGTTATTATATATAATGTTTCACAATATATGTTCCGTCTGCCAAAAAGTTTGTAGTGAAGTTTTGATCAAGATCGCATTCCAATATGCTAAGCATTGAAAGTGGATTCCAAAAGAAGCACTCTAGGCTATGGTTACAGTTCATTAACAAAGAATGGAATCATATGCCCTGGCAAAAGATCAATTAAAAGACAATGCCTCTAGCTTTTTTGTTTCTTTTTAAGCAATGCAGAATTGAAAGAAAAGTAGAATTCTTTTTACCAGGATGAAAACTAGATGACCGTCACATGTCTAGGACAGCCAAACACTTTCAGTTTTCAAAGGCTAGAGTTTTATGCATTTCATCACCATTAACACCAAACAAATTGTAAAGTATATTTGAATGGCAAAGGGTATAAATGAGGAGTGCTAAAAGTGCAGGCCGGAATCTTCAATTGTAGATGTCACACTATAAGAAAAGTGTGGTGGTCGACGTCTTTCCTCCTCCCTCCCCTGCGCCGGCTAGGGTAAAAGGGGGAGATCTAAAATTAGAGGTAGGCAGCTTCAAGTGTAGACCATTTGTTCACATGCTACTCATGTGCCAGTCAGTTGTTCTATTAAGCAGTTAGTCAATTGTTAAGGGGGTTGCTTAGTTCTTAAGCAATGCAGTTATCTGTGTTAGCTTTAGTCTTCTGAGTATATATACTCAATCTATCTAGTAATTCAGATTATTCTTATAAGCAATGTAGTGATCGACCTCTTGTATATAGGATTCAAGAATTCTTAACCTACTTGAAGACTAAGAGAGAATTCTAAATAGTTGATCAATTGGTACAACCACAATATGTCAAGTTCCCATTTAATTAGTTAATTATTTAAGGGAGCTGATTTTTCCCCTTCTCTTTTCTCTACTTACACTACTTTTTACTTTTTAATATTTTTTAATAAATTTTGTTTTTTCTCTTTTCTATTCTACGGTTACTCTACATTAATTTCTTTTTACTTCACTTTTTTTTTCATTGTCTTTTCTTCGAGCTTTATTAGCTAGCAATGTAATGCACTAATTGAGTAAGAAATAATTAACACTATATATTTGACAGGACCCGACCCAAATTCCACTTTGGATTCTGTGTCGAACCCTGTGCGTGTCCAACACCTGGAAGGTTCTGGGCACACTTGACTAAATTGCCCTTCAAACTAAAACTCAAACATTCTGTTCAGGTTTGACTTTTGCCTAAAAATTGGCAGAGTCTCCCCTTGAAATTGCTCGTTTCCCAAAATTTACACCTGTACAAAATGCAATTCATATATCCATAAGTGTTCAACATGCACAATGTTAGAGCACACACAATTCAACAGCAAGTCTGTGTGGCCTTAGGCCTTATAGAAATCCTAGGGCAATATCAGAGCCTACTAATTAATTTAATTTACAAAAATAGTACGGTTATAGTAGAATATCCTACATAATGGAAGTAGATGAGTGGTGGGTGATGAATGTCTGGTGGTGGTGCTCCGGTACTCGATTATTGCCTAAGGGCGCAAAACATTAAAAGCTTGAGTGGACAAAAGAAACTTTTGCAAAATATATCAACATACTAACCCCCACTGTTAAAACCATTTGAAAATCCATTGAATCCATGTTCTATATTTGTACAAAAATCAAGCATGCATATTTATATTCATATAACCGTTCATGCATTCCATCATTTCATCAAACCATTTGAAAGCATTGAAAAATAATAATTCCTTTTTACCTAGGTGTACCCTTCATAAATCCGTCAATTCCATGATTTTTCTATTTATTTCCCACATTATACCGTCAATTCTAAGTGTCACCTAAGCGACACCTCCTCACAAAACTCGAAAAGACAAAGTTAACCTAAGCCGCATTCCTCACACAACTCAGGAGACACTTGGTCAACCTAAGCCGTATTCCTCGCTTCTCACTATCCGGGTATCCCTAGGACTCGTTGGGCAAATTTCAAACGCGCGCTGACTCAACCGAAGGCAACTGGATATCCATGGACATCATTATATTCGAAGGCAACAGTTTATTCGAAGGAAACATTTTGGGTACCTATGGTGGTTTATAAAAGTATTTGAACTCAAACTATATGCTTAGAAAGCAAAAACCATAAATAATTCATTCATGATTAATTAATAAAACTTTTATTGCGTAAAATTCATTTATAAAACAAACGTCCACTCACTGTGTGTCCGAGCTAGCCTGACTGTTCGAGGGTCCTTCCTGCGGGTTTCGTGGGGCCCGAGTACCTATTTAAGTGATTAAAATATTTAATTAATAAAATAGCTCAACCAAAAATATTTAATTGAAACCCTGACCCCTGGCCTTAAAGTGCGTGTACGTAACTTAAGAAAGTTCCTAGGCCCATTTTCAACAGTTCTGATAGTTGGAATGGTCTGAAAAGACCAGAGATTAAATATACAATTAAATTCTTATATTGGTCAACCCGGTCCCCTGTGGGGTCCACGACCTCTGGTTAATAATCCGAAAGTTCCTACTGGTTCAACAAAGTTTACTAAACATGTCCTACAAGTTTGGTCGATATAAAGAGGTCAGATCGCTCTCGATCGCACGATCAGACGGTCATTGTTTTCGTAATCTTTGAATCATTGATTCGGAGTATTCGGGGCTTCGATTCTTGATCCGTGAGTTCCTACACGATCCTAGAGGTTCCCAGATCAACATATTTGGAAATGGAGTCAATCCAAACATATCGAACCCGAATATCGCATAATATGTAAAAATCCGTTCGACCGTCAAACGATAACCAAATTTGAATCTGAGCATATCGTCATGCTCGAGATGACATGGGCAACATTTTAGAACCAAATGGGCCACCCAACCATGGCCCATGCGCCGCCAGCGTGTGGGTGGCTTGAGTAATTTTTGGCGATCGGAAAACCTCTAAACCACCGGTCAAGACCTATACCAAACGATCAAGCACATCAAGAGGAGTAAGTTTCATACCTGCGTCGAAGACAAATTTGGCCGTTAAGAGCCTCGAATGACCGGTTTTCTCACCAGAAAACCTAATAAGTTTTGGTTTCGGATTTGACGATTTCCACTTGGAATTGGGTCGGGTCTTTGAGGGAAAATACAGATGAGAGGTAGGGGAGTGTTTTCGATGTGATAACACGGCTGGTCGGGGCAACGTCTGGAACAGACGGCAATCGCGGCTCCAAAACAAGGCTCGGGTTTTGCTCAAAACCAAGCCCTAAATAGATGGTTTCGAAAACCCGAGCCCTAAATCGATGTTTTCGATCTCCAAAAGGTAGTGGGTTTTGAAAAGGAAAGAGAGACGAAAATTTTGGTGGTGGTGGAGTCGGATTTTGTGGCCGGACGGCGACGCAATGGCTGTCTGAAATTCCGACGTCGAAACGAAGAGAGAGAGAGAGAGAGAGAGAGAGAGAGGAGAGAGAGAGAGAGAGAGAGAGAGAGAGTCTGTGTAGGGGAGAGAGAAATGAGGGAGAAGGAGAGCTGGTCTGGTTTTAAAACCCAACTTTGTAAAATTTACGATTGTGCCACTGCACTTCGTTGATCGTAACTTCTTTGTTAAAACTCCAATTCGAGCCTACTATGTATCTATGAACTCGTATTGACGTGCTCTACACCTACTTAATTCCCCAAATTATTTCCCAAATGAAAAGTCAATTTTAAACCCATTAAAATACTCTCAGGGTAAAATTATCTTTTACTTGAATAATTTAAGAATTGAATATTAATTTAGGAACAGAATATCACAATATTTGTCTATGTAAAATTATATGGTGCACCTGCTGCAAAAACTCATGTTCCAGTAATAAACCTTGCAACCAAAGTTGTTGGTTTTTTTTTTTTTTTTTTTTTTGGAAAAGGAAACAAATTTTACTGCAAAAGACAATAAAATACATAGATAGCCAAGATGGCCACAAAGAAAGAGTAACTAAATTGAACAAAATCTTCATATACTCAATACTAGAACTCAAATTAAAATTACAACTTCAATAACAAATACAAAAGAAGATTTAATACAACATGAGTTGCCAAAAAAAAAAAACATGTTTGGTGGCTAAGAAAATTCAACCATACAAGAGCATACACATTTCCCAAGAGCAAAGAAATTAATCTAGGGTAAAGGTAGAATAGGAAAGAGTGTTCACCCGTTTTGCGTTTACTCCTATGATGGAAGGGCAAAATTCCCCACTGCCTTGAGAACCATAGACTGGTCAACAAGTCAGCTTTCTTTGGTGTGCGAGCGTGCCACTGCTAGTAATAAAAATTGTAGCAGACTTAGTTTGGAGTGGATAACTTGCGTCCCAAGTTACTAATTTCTGCAAACAAGCGATTGTGAATTTGGGTGAGGAATATCTCCCAAGTAAGTTCTTTTCTTGCCTCAGACTGGTGAGGACTTCAACAATTTATCTTAGTATAAAGAGGTTGTTCTGGTCAGAATGGTTGATGGGATTTAAACTGTTTTTAGGCGGGACTGCCTTTTACAAAAATATAACAATAAATGCTTATGCTAGAAAGAGATGAAGAGACAGCAGGAACTCCGTTTCTGTCGAGATGGAAGGTTCTGATCCGGGCTGGACTGGACCGTTGACAACTTTGACTGTTAGGTTTCAACTGTAAATCAATACCAAAAGTTGATTCTGGCATAGCTTCAATGTACCTCAAGCTTTTGTGAAGCTTTTGAGTGGGCAGAACTGCGGTTTCCTCAGTCTGCTCGGGCAAAGTGACTGTTTTGAAGGACTTTAGTGGGCTAGAGACTGCACTGTGAATTTTGTTGAGGTTTTCCATATTTGGAGAAAGCTCAAGCTCTACCTGTCTTGGTTTCTTTTGCTGAACCAAATTTGTAACGAGAAAAATCTCGTTTTGAATGACTTACTTCTTAAGTCTGAGCCTTGGGAATTCTGATCTGAAGCTGGTTTCACTTGAAATTCAAGTGGGCTTGTTGGTTGATTTTGAGTTGTCTATTTGACTGGTGGTTTCCTTGTGCAAGATTTTTGTTTGATTGGATGTTGAATTTTTTGTGTGTCTTACCCTGTTCACTCATTCTTGTATTTATAGTAAAATGTTTTTCTGGAGTAGGGTGATTCTGTTTAATAATGGGCGGCAAATCTTTTCAAAAGATATCTCCCTTTTTTTTCTTTTTAAATGGAAAGAAAGAAAGTAGGATTTCATCAGTTTGGCAGATAGGCTTTCAAATAGGCAATCACTTCCCTGTTTTTCTTGAAAAAGAACCTAATCTCTTTTCCCAATTTCAACTGCCCCTTGTGAGATTTCATCCGTGATGGTTAGTTTGATTTCTTTTCTGAACAGCTCCCTGCTTTCCTGCTTATCCCTCTCTGAGATTGTAGCTTGCTTATCTCTTTGGGAGAATTACCCTCTCTGTAGAATAGAAGAAAAAATCTCTGAATATATATATGTAAGAGGGATTTTGATCTTCAGATTTTTCAGGGTTTTCAGAATAGCTTGATGACATAAATTTTTCAATCACTTCTTTCATGACAGTTGCCATTGTTGACTTTTCTTTATCCCAGAGATGTCACGTGGGATTTGTTTCCTGTCTCTGGGCTTCCCCCTTTTTATCACAATGGGCCCGTGAGGCCCAGTTTGCTTTGATAAGCTTTGGGCTGGGCTTTTCTGGATTTTGGGCTTCCATCTTCCTGTTTCTCGAAGACCAAATTGCTTTGATTTTTTTGCAGCCTTATTCTGGGCCTCTTTTTCGCTGGGCTGGGTGTGTCAATTTTTAGGCCCAAACAAAGAGTAAGAACAAAAAATAAATAATTAATTAATTAAAAAGTATTAAAAAATAAAAGAGAGTGTTAGTGGAGAAAAGGGGAGTTGAAAAATTAGCTCCATTGTTTAACCCTAAATTAAAACTTGGGACAGAAAAAGCATGTACATTAACTAGGGGTGGGCATGGTACGGTACAGTACGGTATTGAGCTTGGACCGCTACCGATACCGGAAATTAAAACCGGTATGGTACGGTATGGGATTATCGTTTGCTAAAGTTCGTACCGTGCCAAATCGGTATCGGTACCATTTCGGTACCAAAATGACACAACTAAAAAATGAACCAATAACAACATTTAACATTTCATAGCTTTAGAAATTACCACATAACAACAATGAAAGACAGAGCATAGGACAATTCATGAAGAAAAGAGCATTTCTTGGTCAAAGACAGAGACTAAGTCCAAGAGTGATCTGAATTCTAATCACAAGGAACAAGACACTCACGTGTAGACCCCTGCATGGACTCTGATGACCACTCTCAAGAGATTGATGAATTGGAGAGAGTCAATGGCATCCTGAATGGTTGTGAAGTCTCCAGCAGCACGATTCTTAGCCACATGCAGAGTGTAAGAAAGGAAGAGCTTATTTTTGGCTGTCTTGAACACAGAGTGCTTCAGCCTTCCAACAAACCTCACCCACTTCATGAATTGCTGTTCTGAGAATTGGGCTTGTGTCATGTTCTTGGTCAAATGTACTTTCCTAGTTGAATTCCCAGGTCGAAGTCCCTTGCTGTGGCATTGTGTTTGGGTTGAATTGAAGAGAAGAATAATAATAATAACATAGAAAATATGTTGGAATGTTGGCATTTAATTTTAAAACAGAAAAAAGAATAGGGGCTGATATGAGGAGAGAATATGAGTATATAGAGTAAAAAAATTATATTTTAGTATTCGGTATGGTACGATATTGACCGGTACCAAATACTTGATACCGTTATCATACCATACTTTATTAATACGGTACGGTACAGTACCGATTATCTCCCCATTCTAAATGAAACGGTATGAAATCGGTATGGTACGGGTTTCGGTATTTCAGTTTTGGATGCCCCACCCCTAACATTAACATTGAACTTGTCACTGAAGTGATTAGGACAATTACCCATACATCCAAAATCTTGTATTTGAATCCCAAATGATAAGGGAATCAACCCGAGATATGTCGGCTGTTGACCCAATTCCACAAAGCCCGATTGGATGAGCCCAAGAACCCTCCAAAGTCGACAAAAGCACACGGAGTAGATATTTTATAAAATCTCACCAGAGAGCCCCACCAAAACCAAGAATCGATACTGAAAGAGAGTAAATAAAGATCGCAAATAGTTCCATATTGGTGTCATGTTTTGATTGGACCCAGTTGGATAATACCGACATAACAAACTATGAAATCAAAACACCTGTCCAAACAGAGGACACGTGTCGCACATGCTTTTGCTTAACATAACACGTATTTCTGTAGTCCTCTCTCTCAACCCTACCAATGCTCATAAAATATGCTTGAACAGTTGGAAATTTGTATCCCTATAAAACCCAAGCTCCCATCTCCATTAAAACCAGAACAAACAGCCATCAAAATCTTTTGATCGATCGACCGCTGCTTTGGAGTTTCCATTGATCAGATTCCTAGCACATCATCATCATGTTGTGTGTGCAGTGCGGCACACGTAGCAACCCATGTAGGTGCAAGGTGCTGGGGCCTACCTTAGGGTGTTTATGCTTTCTTGGAGCTGCCATTATTGAATGGCCTGTTGGGGCTTTTGTTTACATGTTCAAGCACGTCAAGGGGAAAAGAATCATGGCTCATCCGGCCACTGTTGTTTATCCGAAGGTCTCTAATGCCATTCCAATTTGATGCAAAAATTAATCCAATTTTTTTTGGTTAATTTGGTTGCTTTTGCTTAATCTTAATATGTATGTGTAAGCTTTCTCTATGTCTGCAGTTTTAATCTGCTTATCATTAATAACAACACAGTTGATTTCCTAATCTGTATTGAAACTCATCATTTTGTTCTACATTCTAGCTCTCTATCTGTTATCTGTTTTCTAGCATTGATTACCAGCTATATAACAATGTATAATAGTTAGTGTTTGGCTATTTTTAAATATAAGCGATAATTAATTTAATTTGACTGGTGATTTTCCCACTCCAATTTTAAAGTGTAAGTGGATAAAATTTGGGTAGAGAAATTATTACCTTTTAATTTTCCAGAGGGGAATTTGAACTTGTCTAAAAAAGATTAGATTCACTGTCTTGACCAATTGGCATAACTCGCGTATGTTATAAGCTGGGGTTGGAAATCCAATATTTTATTCCGTTATTTTATTTGAAATGTTTGGAAATAAGATCCTCCTATCCTAGTTGTACTTTGTTAGAATTTTCCGTAAATTACGGATGTAAGAACAAATGGTAATTGACCTGCAGCTTCTTTTTGGAATTCTTGAAAGATAATAAGCCAACATCTGCCATGGGCTTTTTTGGTCTTGCAGCTCGTGCCCCACCCCAACCCAACATTGTGTCCTACATCTTCCTACATTGATATGCAGATGATGATGAACTATAATCAAATCATCTGGTAATAACATAAATTATATGTAGTTAACATGTTGCAGATGTACATCCCCACCACTGTTCCTTTAAATATTTTATTTGGTAATATGGTTTTGCTTAGAAGCCTCTCCAATTTCTTCCTTCCTATTCAAACCAAAGCAAAGTAAAGTAAGGCCTAGATAATAAATAAATAAATAAATAAATAAATAAATAAAAAGAAGAAGAGTAAAAATCCAAAACACTCAATAGAGTATCAAAGTAATTTAATAATTAAAATTAAATTCAATAGGGTCATATGTAATTTTTTGAGTTTTTTTAATTTGTTTATATAAATTAAATTGTGTGTAATTTATCTATATCACATGTGCTAAAAATGAGTATATAACTAAAGGGTTCTGATCTCTTGGACTACAGGAGTCCAAGAGATTTGTGGTCACTCACCGTTGGATATGTAAATTCAACAGTTCACTCACTCTTGCACTCTTTTTAAAAATTTTTTTTGAATTATTGGATTAATATCCAACAGTAAGTGATCACAATCTCTTAGATTTCTGTGGTCCAAGATTTCAGGATTGAACTAAATATCTCAAAAAGAAACCTGTGGATGCAGAAGAGGCCAATGGCCCCAAAAAACTTGTGAAGAGGACTCTAAGTCAATCGGTCAAGTCCATGTAGCCTTGTATAACACGTTGAGCCCGGATGGCCCCCACTTTGTCACCGGAGCAACCGGAGGATGCCACGTCACTATAGAATGACTCACCCCATAGTTGTCGATATGAGAAGTACCTTCAAGAGCCTCAAAGGATATGTATTAATATTCATCACTTTCTGCACTCTTTAAGAGCTCATGCAAATCATAAATTAAACTCCAATTTTATTTCCTCATCCATCCCTCCTCTCCTCCTTGTAGCCATGGCAAGGCCTCTTGCTCCAAGCTTCTCCATGGCCTCTCATCATTTGTTTCAACACCCATCACATTTTCTCTTCGCCCCCATTGTAATTTTCTCCATGATTTCTCTCTTAATATTTCTCTGTGCTTCCCACAAGAGTAAAAAATCAAACGAGAAAAAGGAGGAAGCGATCACAAACTCCGAGTCGAAAGATGCAAAGTTCATTGCCAAGTTAAACAGCAAGATTAGTAGCAAAGCTCTGGCGATGGCGAAGATGGTTTCATGGAGGAAGATGGAGGCAGGAGAAGAAGATCAAAAAGATGATGATGATGATGATCATAGTGATGAAGCAGTTTGGAGGAAAAGCATAATTATGGGAGAACGTTGTACTCCACTGAATGATGATGATGATGATGATGATGATGATAGAGATGAAGCAGTTTGGAGGAAAAGCATAATTATGGGAGAACGTTGTGCTCCACTGAATTTTTCTGGGAAAATTGATTATGATTCTGAAGGAAACCTGGTGCCCGAATCGCCTGACCGAAATCACTAATCTTGTTTCTCCCTTGTTTTGCAGATGGCTACTTCTCTCTTGGAAAGACTCAGCTACTGAGGTTTTTTAATCGCACAAATATTTTTTCTTCTTTTGTGTCATGTTAGAATGAATTTTGGTATTTATATGTACCTTTAATTTTCAGACTCAATTTCTTTTTCATCATTCTAAATTTAGTTTTGCATGAACCCTTGAACACACTTGCATATAGATGCACAAAACCTTCAATGTTTTAGTGCATGAGTTGCATATTGGTAGATCATCAGATACTAATCAAAGTATAGTCATAGATTAATTAATGCCGTCATCATTAGTAAGGGCAGATCATAATCTTTCAGTTTGGAGAGAAAGTGTGAACGCCTGTTCTTGCTACAAGACTTACCAACACTGACGGACCCAGAAATTTTTTAGCGGAGGTGCAATATTGACTAAGTATGAAAAATGGTTTTTCGGAATAATCATTTTCTCAAGATAATTTTTGGCGGCTTTTATTCCTTACACATCAAATAAGAAAACTTGATTTTATGAGATTTTAGTATGAAGTATATATTGACTTAATGAGTCATCATTTTTAGCCTAAATCGTATTTTGCACTAAAACTGAATTTTCATATTTTGATTTGGTGGGAATTTTATTTTCTAGTATTTTTATTTGAATCCAAATGGGAAGTACTTCCTTATTTACGTTGTAAACTTAAGTAAATGGAATAATATAAAAATAAATAAAAGTAAAAGGACAAAGACATTTACTTAAATGTTGAAAATGGAAATAAGGTAATCTGTACACCAGTTGAGCTAAGGGGCAATTTGAAGCGCCTACAATGGTTTTTCCGACGAGAGAAGGTGCAGCTGCACCTCCTTGCCCCTTACTAGGTCCGCCAGTGCTTACCAACAAGTGATATGTCTTATTAGACTATCAAAACGGCCAACACGGCTTAAACTAGTGGAAAATGACATTGACTTGTAGACAAGTGATTTTAAGTTCAAATTCTCGTGACACATTGGTTGTGTGTAAGAAAAACCCATATCCTCATAAATTTAAAATTTATTTAAAAAAAAAAAAAAAAAAACAAAAAAAAAAAAAAAAAAAAAAAAAAAAAAACTATCAAAAAGGGTATCATGGGTTAAGGGTATAAGGATAATGAATAGATATTCTCACCCTCTTTTAATCAAATAGAAATATTTCCTTAAGTAATAATAATTAATTAAATTTAGCGCTCATTGTTTCTATGAAGAGTACTTTCATTGAAAAATATATGAAAATGATATTACATTGGTTAAACAATATTAATGACAAATTTGTCATTCACATATATAGTTCGAAGGGGCATTGTTCATGAGTCTTATTGACTTTAAAACTATTAGGGCATGTTTACGTATCAGTAATGGGTATGGAAGGAAAGGGAATGATTTCCATTCCTGACTTCTCCTGCGTTTACTTACAATCAGGAATGAAAAAAGAAGTGGGCCCCATCTCAAAATCCGTAATCACATTCCCTCAAAACTAGGAATCAGATCAACTAGGGGGGAGTAGTCGATACGATTCCCATTCCTGTTTTCTCTTACTAACTTCCAAAAATACCCTTATCACTTTACCATAATTCTAAAATTAATTTGGATTCTGATTTATGCAAATTAGTAAACAATAACAATGGGAATCAATCTCATTCCATTGCTAATTCCATATGTTTAGTAAACAGCTTAATGGAAATGATTCTTCCCATACCGATTCAGTAATTCTTCGATTCCTAAATTATTTGATTCCTTAGTTTCTTCATTACTGATACGTAAACATGCCCTTAGAGTGCAACTACAATTTTAGAGGAATTAATTATAATTAATTGGTTATTTTATTATTATGTCAAAAGTTTAGAAGCATTTTGGTTAAGTGAAATTTTATTCATCTTTTGGTACACCGTATTAGACTCTGGATAGGAGTAAATGGTCTGTCAGTTGTTTGATGTCAACTTGTATTATTTAATTACTTGACTATTTTAAACGGTTCAGGCTTTTAATACTCTCATTACCTGATTAACTAATACAACCCACACACCCCCGTTTAGATAATACACGCTTAATTATAAGGTTAGGAAAAAAAGAACACACGTTCTACGTGAAAAATCAGACACTATTTTTATCTTATTCTCCCTAGGATTCTTCTCTGCTATCTTCTCCAATGATTATTCTCTTCACTATTCTCCAAGTATCCATCTCTCTTTCTCATACTCTCTCAAAGATTTTAGCACTTCCATGTTTAATAATGTATTATACACGTACACACATATTTCTCATGTTTAATACACATATTTTTTACAAAAATTTCAATAAGACACAAAATTCACATATTATACACATAATTCTCACATATTATTGAATAAAAATACTACATATTTATAATAAAAAATCTCAGTTTTTCACTAATTGTTTTTATAAAAAAAAATAGTATAACCGTGCAGCTATACTCGTTTTTCTATTATTTTTTAAAAATAGTACAGTCGTACGGCAGTACCTATTTGACACTTGGAGCATAGGCGCTGGGCGGGTGTATACATAAAGAGTGTAGCAGTCCGGCTATACTATATTCACACAGTTGTCTGCAAAGCACACCTTCCCACCCTTATATACACCATTTTCCAACAAACCAAAATGGTGAAATTATAAAGTGCATAGCTTAGGTTTATCTGACAGAAAAAACAATATTACTTTGGCTGCAACATCTAATAAGAAAACAATATTTTGATAGCTTTGAAACCACATTTTCTTGCCTCAAACCAAGGACAACAACACAGGACCACACATATAACTAAACCAAGGATAATAACACAGGACCACACATATAGCCAAACCAAGGACAACACAAGACCACATATATGCAGACAAAGCTTAAACCTATAAAATATTCAACACACTAAGTTAAAGTTGTAGTAACTTACCATACTTTGAATGGTTTCCAAACCATTTAAACACTGTCCCTATGTGAAGTATCTCTATAAACACTTTGTAAACACTGAAACACTGTCACTTTCGACTGTCCCAAAACAGAACCCTCGAATTTTCAATAATGCACTAATACTTCAATCAACACTGTCTCCCTTTCAAACATGGCACTTTCGACCACAAATCAAATGTTGAAACATCGCAATCAAGAAACCCTACCTCATTTTCCCCTTTTCCCCTCCCATTTCGCTCGCTTTTTCCTCTATTTGAAGTCGACTTTCAGTTTCAAAATTGCGAAATCCTTTTAATCGGTGAAAATACATTTCTGCCCATGACAAGGTTTTGCTTTCAACATCGGCTGAATCCTTTTAATGTGGAAAAGACTTTTTTGTCCATGCCAAGTAGGACTTGTCCATGCCATGTCATCAAATTAAATGGAAAATTTGACAGAGATGACGGCAATGACGGCTTCTGTAATTGGAGGCATAATTAAAGTATGACAGTAACAATTTAGCAATGTGAGGGACGAAAAGTAAAGTTGGGGCATAGTCTAGGGACCATTGCTACAATTTTGCCATATATTTATTAAGTCTTTTATGAAATCGTTTGGGTGTCTTAATTAAATTTCTTCATAGCCCAAGAGCCCTATCCATTACTATTATGCCATTACTCGAGTATCTATTGTCCCTTTTTGATTTTTTACTTTTTCAAAGTTATTACCTATATAAAGATTTTAGCACTTTCATGTTTAATAATGTATTATATACGTATGCACGTATTTCTCATGTTTAATACACGTATTTTTTACAAAAATCTCAATAAGACACAAAATTCACGTATTATACACATAATTCTCACATATTATTAAATCAAAATAATAAATATTTTTTTAAAAAATATCAGTTTTTCCCTTATTGTTTTTTAAAAATCGTATAGCCGCACGGCTATACTCGTATTTTTTTTTAAAATAGTACAACCGCACGGCTGTACCTATTTGACATGTGGCGCATAGCTGCTGGGCGGGTGTATATATAAAGAGTAGCCACCCGGCAATACTAGATTCTTTTTTAATTTTCTTTAGGAAATAGTATAGCCGATCGGCTATACACGTGTTTCCAATTGTTTTTAAAAATAGTATAGCCGCCCGGCTGTAGTGTTTTGACACATGGCACCTATACGCTCGGTGTGTTCTTTTTTTTAAATATATAAATAGTATAGCCGTGCAGCTTTACTGTTCAAAAAGAAAATTTAATATGGGAAATTTCGCCAACATAAACCTGTGTCGACTAACTTTCTTCGGAACAGGTTTTTTTATTTTTTTATTTTAAAATATGAAAAAATTAGTTTCTTTATTTTTGTTTTTTGGCCTACTTCTTTAATTAAATATATATAATTGAGCAATATCTTAGCCTTTTTGAATTACTTTAATTACTAATTATATTTTAATTATAATTTAATATAAAACAAATTAAAGAAAAAGTCCACAAAATAATTCATTTATATTTATTAAGTCTTTTGTGAAATCATTTGGGTTTCTTAATTAAATTTCTTTATAGCCCAAGAGCCTAATCCGTTATTATATGGGAAATCATTCATGTATTATAGACATAATTCTCATTTATTATTGAATAAAAATAATATATATTTTTAAAAAAATCTCAGTTTTTCCCTAATTTTTTTTAAAAATAAATAATCGGGTTTAATTTACATCACAGAGCCGAAGAGCCCCAAGGCCCATCTTTTGATTAATCATATATATATATATTAAAAAAAATCTTAATTTTTCCCTAATTGTTTTTTTAAATAAATAATCGAATTTAATTTAAATCATAGAGTCCAAGAGCCCCAATGCCCATCTTTTGATTAATCAAATAAATAAATAAATATATTAATTAACCATTGACCCAACTAATTAGGCATTTACCCAAAGGTCATACCCACAAACTCCTTAATTGGGCCACTTGCGTAGCCAATACAAACTATTATATATCCAAGAATAAGTCTTATAAAGAGCTCCAAAGAACTCTAGTGTTTCAATGTGGGAACTCAAGCATGTTCGCAATGCCTCTCAAAACCAACAAAACTAAATTACGTTACTGCACACATTATTTGTTGTTGACAATTGTTGTTCTAGTCGGCAAAGAGATTGCAAAATCACCATCTTGCATTTTTGTTACAAGCAGGTAGAATGAAAAACCCTGAATTTCTCACCCAAATTTCCTCAAAGCGGTTCCAGCAATGAGCTGAGCCCAAGGTTGGGGGGGAAAAAAACAAAAAGTTGTTTCCAGCGATGAGCCCAGGCCTGGGGGGGAGGTGGGTCCCACAAACTCGGGCTGGCCCGAAGGCAGCTTAAGCCCGAGGTCCAAAACGAGGGCTACTGATGTCATCGCTACAACACCCGCTACAGTACCCCCCACTGATTTGATTTTTTTTTCTGTTGCCACGTGGCGTTGTCTGGGCTCTCCGATCTTATTTTTTCCTCCAATCCAATGGCAGCCAATTTTTTTGCAATAAAATACTGGAAAAAATACCCAAAATTAATGAATTTTTTTTCTATTTTTTTTTTTTTTTTTTTTTTTTTTTTATTTCAAATTTGAAATTTGAAAATTTGAAAATTAGATTATGAGATATGAATAGTATTGACATGTATGAACCTGAAAATCTTATCCGAAAATATTATCCAAATTAATTATTGTGGTAAAAAAAGTTGTGAAAAAAATAAAAAAATGAATAGTAATTGCCCTTTGCCATGGCAACGGGTGAAAACGGAAAATACTATTTGCAATGGCAACTACTATTCACGTGAATAGTGGCTGCCCTAGCTCCCCTCTTGTCATGATTAAGGGCAAATGGGTGGAGTTGCTCTCAATTCTCAAGAAACAGGACCACTTGGTCGTGGTATATAATTACTAAAACTTATGATTTTCCTTCTTCCTTTCATGAGAGCTCTCATCTGATCGGTCCCGAAGCTTATGTCGATTCTACCCTGGTAGAATACAAAGAGCAGTAAGGGTAATATTGACGTTTCATATTGACTAAGATTTCAGATACGCTGTACATCCAACGGTCCAACGGTCCAAAACTCATCCCCATAGCCAAAGGCCCATTCGATCGTTGGATCTGATCGACAGAGAGAGAGGGAGCTGGGATCGACGGCGAAGTGACGAGAAAAAGGCTTTGGCTTTCTCGGCCCTCACTTCTCTCAAGCTCTTGATCGACGGCGAATTTACTGTGAGTCTTTCAATTCTCTGTTTTCTTTTCCCCTATTTCGATTTTTGGGTTAGATGGATCTTATGGGATAGAATTTAGAAAAAAAGTAAAGAGTTGGAAACATCAAGCATTTGCAGTGAGAGAATGAAAATTTAATCTTCTAGCAAAATGCAACAAAGTTGAAATTTGAGGCAGCTGAAAGCACAAATCTTTCAATAATGAAATAAACCATCATAGGAAAATATTCAATTTCTTTATGAAATAATTATATTGTTGGGTTGGGAAAGAAAAGAAATCAAGGTTTTGGGTATTTAGTAAATGTATAATTGCATTTGCCAATGTGTATACAAATTTTTTCTGGCTATGTGTTTTTAATGTTTTGAATTTGTGGAATTGTAAGGTATATATGGACTTGTTGGAGTTCATAATTGACATTTTAATCTGTCATTGTAGTTTGGGGGGAGTTTCAGTTGGACAGAAACACACATGTCAGGGATGCATATTCACTCATATGAATTATGGCCATAATGTTCTTATGAATTGTGAATTTATTTGTTACTTTTCATTTGACAGATGGTGGTCCACACACACTCACAAGGGATGTAACTTACTAGCTTCTTCTGGTCTCATGGTATGTTAAATAGTGATAGTTTGTGTGTCACACCTTTTTGTTTTGGCCTTTACAACATCATTTGGGAAGGCCATCTGGGGTTGTTTCGAATCGAAAATCAGGCAAGCCATCAAGAGAATTGGGTCCGGGAGATTGAAGACAGTGCTTGTAGATGAACTCTGTGTTGACAGAGGTTATATGAAAACCTCTATGGTACAGGAGTTTTGCTAAATTCAGCATTGCCTTTATATGGCTTGGAAATGGAAGTTGAATACATCTTGCTATAACATTAACAACAAAAATTAATATTATTCTTTTTTTCTTTTCTTAATAGCACTTGATTCACCAAATTGTCCATGTTTATGGATGAAGAACCATGTGGACCAGTGGCTTCTTCTGCTAGTTTCCTCCACTCCATGGCCTTAATTTTCATTTTCTTGCCCTTCTCCCCCTCCATTAACTCTCTAACAAGCTTCTCCACTTCATCTCTCTTCACATTGTTATCAATCTCCATGCCACTGCCCCATTCATTGCAAAGTAACAATTGGTGTGCTGCTCAGCAATGACTGGCCAACAGAGCATAGGCACACCCGCAGTTAGACTCTCAATGGTTGAATTCCAACCGCTGTGTGTCAAAAACCCTCCGACGGATGGGTGGTTCAGGACTTGCTCTTGTGGGCACCAACTTGCTATTAGACCTCTTTCTTTAGTTTCAAACTCAAACTCAGGTGGCAGAATTGCTGATTCACCAACAATCAAATCCGGCCTAATTACCCATAAGAAGGGAAGCTTGCTATTTGCAAGTCCCCATCCAAACTCAACAAGTTGTTGTGGTGCCATGACCACTAAACTCCCAAAATTGACATAAACAACTGAGTTTGGTGCCTTGGAGTTTAGCCATTGGAGGCACTCAGTTTCTTCTTTCCGTAGACTGTATCCCATAGGTTTCAAAGGGTCTTTTGGTAAATGATTGAGAAGTAATTGTAGAGGGCCTATTGCATAAACAGGTGGAGGCATAGATGAAAGAGCATCCAAAACATGTGGCTCCAACGCATCAAAAGTGTGAACAACAACTGCTGAAGCCTTATCAACACTATCCATTGCTTCCCTGGCAAAGTTAAACACAATGTCATCCGGATCTGTCGTTCGAAAGCAGCTTGGGAGATCCCTTAAACGGATACCCTGCATTCCTGGAACCCATTCTATTACCTTGTCCAAAAAGCCGTTTGTCAAACAGCTCTCATCTACAACAGAAGACCCAAGTAAAGAAAAGTTGCATCATTAATTTGTTTAAAAACAAGCAATATATAATCATACATGAAACAACAATTGCTTCCCCATTTCTCTTTCACACCTTTGAGTGGCGCAAGTCCTTTCTCCATCAAAACAGAACATTGTTTAGAGGCCATGAAGCCGGCTGCAGCAATGGTAAAGAAGAGTACGACAGGGATTCCAAGCTCTCCGGCTGCTGTGATGGTGGATGTCATAAAACCATCTGACACCATACATGTCACTGGAGGATTATTAATAATAATATTGTTGGCACTGGAAGATGCAGTGTCATTGAGTTTTCTGAGGAGGTTTCGAAACGGAGCCAATAAATTTTTTCTGATGGAATCAAGAAGCAAAGGGATGTCTTGGACAGTATTTCCATCATCATCGGTATCTGAACTTATTGGAAGGCCATCTGGGATCGATTCATATCGAAAATCAGGCAAGCCATCGAGGGAGTTGGGTCCAAGAGATTGAAGAAACCGCTTGTGGTTGAACTCTGTGTTGACAAAGGTTATATGGAAACCTTTGTGGTGGAGGAGCTTTGCAAATTTAAGCATTGCCTTTATATGGCTTTGAAATGGAATCGGAGTACATACGACATGAGGCTTATTAACTACTGAAACTGAACTCATCTTACATTCTGTGTATCAGTTGTAGCACAAATGCAATATATACATATAATTTTACAGCCCAACGTTTTTTAGTGTGTGTCTGTTATCTGCTGATGATTCCAATAAACAATTGACGGTCGGCTTTGCTCTTTGTATTGTAGTTTCAGTAAAGGCCACATATTGAAAATATTCTCATATTAAAGGCGGCAGTTGTGAAAGGAAACAAAAACTACATCTCTAACAAAACCACTCATTGCCCGTTTGGCAGTGCTTATTTGGAGTAATAAGTGATTTTTAAAAAAATTTGAGAACCCTAGCCTATTTGATAAACTATGAGAAAATCATTTATTATTAAAAATTGATGTGAGAGAAAGTTATAAAAGAAAACAGCTAATGAGGTGCTTTCATTTTCTGATTATACACGAATTAGTTTCGAAGAGGTGCTGAGTTTAATGATTATACGGGGATTATTTTCTGATTATGCGGGAATCAGTACCAACAACACTTTTAACAAAAAGTTTACCAAATGCCAAACTGCTTTCTCTCACAGCAATTTGACAGCGATTATTTTCAGAGCACAACAATGTCAAACTGGCCCTCGGTCTTACCAAGGATTTAAAGTTCTTTGGCACGTTTGATTACAGTTTCTCTTCGTCCTCTCTACTCATTCATCAAATACTCAAGACTGTTCAGAGATAATTACTAAGGACCCTTCTATATAGAACTTAATCATCATGTAATCCAGCAAGATTGTTCAGCTCATAGACATAAGTGTTTAACAGTATATAGATAACAACTCATTGATAAGCATATGCTGTGCTGCTAACAGAGACAACAGCCTCGCCATAGCGCATCTTGATCGATCTTGCTAGTTTATTTATTAGACAATAGACTGTGCGCGGTACATCCTGCTAGTTGTTTTTTAATAGCACTTGATTCACCAAATTGTCTAAGTTTGTGGATGAAGAACTATGTGGACCAGTGGCTTCTTCTGCTAGTTTCTTCCACTCCATGACCTTATTTTTCATTTTCTTGCTCTTGTCACCCTCCATTAACTCTCGAACAAGGTTCTCCACTTCCTCTCTCTTGACATTCTTATCAATCTCCATGCCACAGCCCCATTCATTGCAAGTATACGTTTTAAAATGAAATTTTAATTTGGGAAATTTCGCCGGCATAGACCTATGCCGACGAACTTTCGTCGGGACAGGTTTTTTAATTTTTTAATTTTATAATAAAAAAAATTAGTTTCTTTACTTTTGTTTTTTGGCCTACTTCTTTAATTAAATATATGTAATTGAGTAATATCTTGGCCTTTTTGAATTACTTTAATTAGTAATTATATTTTAATTATTATTTAATATATAAAACATTAAAGAAAAAGTCGGCAATATAATTAATTTATATTTATTAAGTCTTTTGTGAAATCGTTTGGGTGTCTTAATTAAATTTCTCCATAGACCAAGAGCCCTATCCGTTACTATTAGGCCATTACTCGAGTATCTATTGTCCCTTTTTGATTCTTCACTTCTCCAAAGTTATCACCTGTATAAAGATTTTAGTACTTACATGTTTAATAATGTATTATACACACACGTGCGTATTTCTCATCTTTAATACACATATTTTTTACAAAAATTTTAATAAGACACAAAATTCACGTATTATACACATAATTCTCACATATTATTGAAAGAAATTAAAGTATATTTAAAAAAATCTCAGTTTTTCTCTAATTATTTTTTAAAAATAGTATAGTCGTGCATCTATACTCCTTTTTCTAATTTTTTTTTAAAACAATAGTATAGCCACTACCTATTTGACACGTGGCGCATAGGCGATGGGCGGGTGTATACATAAAGAGTATAGCTGCTGGGCAACAATAGATTCTTTTTGAATTTTTTAGGAAATAGTATAGGGCGATAATCGTTTTTCCTTATTTTTTTAAAAAATAGTATAGCTGCCAGGCTTTATGCTTTTGACACGTGGCACCTACACCCTGGGGCTCCTTTTTTTAATATATAAATAGTATAGCTGTGTGGCTATACCGTTTAAGAAGAACATTTAATCTGATAAATTTCACCGGCATAGACCTGTACCGACGAACATTCGTCGGGACAGGTTTTTTTAATTTTAAAATATTAAAAAATTAGTTTCTTCACATTTATTTTTGGCCTACTTCTTTAATTAAATATATGTAATTGAGTAATATCTTAGCCTTTTTGAATTACTTTAATTAGTAATTATATTTTAATTATTATTTAATATATAAAAATTAAAGAAAAAGTCTACAAAATAATTCATTTATATTTATTAAGTCTTTTGTGAAATCGTTTGGCTGTCTTAAGTAAATTTCTCCATAGCCTAAGAGCCTTATCTGTTACTATTAGGCCATTACTTGAGTATCTATTGTCCCCTTTTGTTTTTTATTTTTCCAAAGTTATTACCCGTATAAAGATTTTAGCACTTTCACGTTTAATAATATATTATACACGTAGACACTTATTTCTCATGTTTAATACACGTATTTTTACAAAAATTTCAATAAGACACAAAATTCACGTATTATATACATAATTCTCGCACATTATTGAATAAAAAAAATATATATTTTAAAAAAATTCAGTTTTTCCCTAATTATTTTGTTAAAATAGTATAGCCGTGCGGCTATACTCGTTTTCCTAAATTTTTTTTAAAGATCGAACGGCGGTCCCTGTTTGATACGTGGCGCATAGGGGCGGGGTGGGTGTATATAAAGAGAATTGCCGCACGGCTATACTAGATTTTTGTTGAATTTTTTTAAGAAATAGTATAGCCTTTTAGCTATACTCATGTTTCTGATTTTTTTTTAAAAATAGTACAGCCGCCTGGCTTCACTGTTATGACACATGACACTTATGCGTTAGGCGCGTCCTTTTTTTTAATATATAAATCATATAGCCGTGCGGCTATACTGTTTAAAAAGAAAATTTAATATGGGAAATTTCCCCAGCATAGACCTGTGCCGACGAACTTTTGTCGGGACATGTTTTGTTAATTTTAAAAAATTAAAAAAATAGTTTCTTTACTTTTGTTTTTTGGCCTACTTCTTTAATTAAATATATGTAATTGAGTAATATCTTAGCTTTTTTGAATTACTTTAATTAGTAATTATATTTTAATTATTATTATCAGGTTGTCTATTTTTTGTTACTTGTAAATTGGGTAAAATCCACTATGTTCCTTCTAAAAAGCTATTATCTACTAGTTTTGCCTCTATCATATTAACATGTTTATTACCAAAAGTTTGTACTAAATTTTGAAATTCTACATTAAATTTGTAATTATAGTTATCTGAAATTTTTCCTACATACATAGGACTAATACTTAAATTTTTGTATTCACCTTTCATATTATAATTTTTTAGTCTTATGCTAATTTTAATATGTTTACTAAATTCTCTAATATTTATGACATAATTAGGAATACATCCTATAACTGCTAGGTTTGTGCTAAGATCTACTTCTGCTGTGGCTATAGCTTCTTGCTGATGATTATCCCATCTGTCATCATATATGTATACTAATTTTTTAGTTCATACTTATTCTCTTTTGAATCCAGCTATTCCTATCATAATTGTTCCTATATGAATTTTTTGATAGTGTAACCTTTTGAGATGTTCTATTGCTGTGTTACTAAGTAAATTAAGAGTTATTTCTTTATCTATACAACTAACTTTGCGCTGGCTAATGCTACTTACAATACTATGTTTATTTTCAAATCTTCCTAATTGATATAAATTATATTTATTTTTATGAGATTTTCAAAACCTTTTCTAAGAAATTCTTGTGTTTCTTGTTCACTAGGGTATATATCTTCTGTTCTAACTATTTCTTTTCCTTTTCTTCTAAAGAGTTTCATTTACTATCAAATGGATTTATTCTACTTTTTCTTTTATGAGGATTATTTCCTAATGTTAGATTTTCTAATTTATCAATTAATTCTTTGGGTAGTGTAGAAGTAGTATTATGCACTATTTGATTGATTCTGGTAATTAACAAAATTTTAACAGGTTATAAAATGTTGGTTTTTATCACTTGTGTTAATTGAATTTTGTCCTCAAGGTACTTTACTGGTATAATTATATTATTAAGATGCTAAACTAAAGCTCTGATACCATTATTTCAGCAGGTCTCGGTCAAGGTTTCTAAAGGCCAAAATAACAACCAGACACCATGCATAGAATATGGAACTAGAACATGGAACTGCAAAGACACCAACTTAAAGGGCTATGGAGCAAAACTCAAAGGTCCTCTGAACTCAAAGGTTCCCTGATAGACATCTAGTTATTGTTATGGAAAATATCAAACATGACCAAGTGCTCAAACAAAGTATTGATCGTTAGTTTAGCAATATAATAACATAAATATAAAAGTGTTTCTCTGTTTTGGACAAGAAGTCTACTAAGAAAACCAGAAATAAAAGAGAAAAAAGACTCACTTAGTTCCTTTTGTTGGAATTGCTATTCACAGTGATTGGTGGTATTTAATAGTATTTAAAGTAAGAGTGTATTAAGAAAATAAGAGAAAGTATATAAACAAAGGGAGTTTTATTGAAAACTGAAGGAGGAAGTACTGAGATTTTTCATTCTCTGGTTGTACTTCTCTTCTTCGGAGTTACAAGCTATATACACCCTACTTCACCGACTCTGCTAAGGATGAGAAGAGCGGAGCCTCCGTTTCTCTTCGTCTTTTTCTTTCTATCTCTTATACACTCTTTCACACTTCTGTACATTTCACATGCACTCTTACACTTCACATGCATATAAGAAAACAAACAAAGTTTTCACATGGCTAATAAAAAAAGAAACAAAGCAATCTGAAACAAGGCTACATGTGTTGTTTTGGCCTTATGTGGAAGAGATGTGGGCTTGGATTTGCATGTCTTTAGTTTTAAAGATAATGGGACTTTATGTCTTTTTTGGAAATACGTTGGGTTTTTACTAAAATCTATTTTTTCTTGTGGCTGAACACGGAATTTTCTAAGACATAAAGATATAAGAGCATATTCAAAGGATAGTGGTGAGGTAAAATTATATTTTACGACTTAGGTGGCAGGGGTGGAACCAACACATAGTCTAGAGTGGGCTCTAGCTTAGCGACCTTTTAAAAAATAAAATAAAATTAGAGGCTATTGTGTTTATGAGGGCTAGTGGGAGTTATGTGGCCAAGGAATTGGTGGCTGGCTGTTGTGCTTATTTGGTTCAGTGTTATTCTGGCTGTTCCTTTTATTATTTTTTAATTATTTTTTTCAATGTCTATTTCTTGTGTAGTCTAATTTCCTATTCAATAAAGTATCTTTGTTTCCCATTCAATAAAGTATCCTAGCTTGATATGAATGCTCAATATAAAGTGGAAACAGGTCGTTCTTGTTAGCAAAAGGACAATATTACAGTTGTGCATCATTACCACTTTGACATATTCAATGATGCAATAGATTTTCAATTGGCAGAGTTGAACAGTAGGTTCAGTGAAGGGGCAATGGAACTTCTTATTCTTAGTTCAGCTTTGGACCCTAGTGTTTCTTTAAAATAATTTAACATTGATAAAATTTGCAGCCTTTGCAGAGAGATTTTATCCTCAAGATTTCACTCCAAAAGAGTTACATATTTTGAGATACCACTTGAAACTTTACGAGGTAGATGTACCTCATCATCCTGTACTTCAAAAAGTGTCTACATTTTCTGAATTATGTCGGGGATTAGTTGAAACAAAAAGGTCAAAAAGATATTGTAACAAAAAAAGAAGGTAAAAAAGATATCATTTGTTGATCCGTCTTGTGCTAACTCTCTTTGTTTCTACGACAACTACTGAACGAGCTTTTTCAACTATGAAACTTGTTAAAACAGCTCTTCGCAACAAGATGGAGAATGAGTTTACAGTAGATTCTATGGTTGTCTACTTAGAAAAAGAACTTGCTGACAATATCAATTTAGATGTAATAACAAAAGATTTCAATTCTCTCAAGGATCGCAGGGCACAACTTCAATAAGTACACTTTTTAATTATGTTGTGCATACTTTGCTTGGTTTATACTTTTATTTGATTTAATGTATGCTATTAGCATAGTTTATATGATTTAATGCATAATTTTATTTTAATTAAAAAATTTAGATAGCCCACTTGTCAAAAAATTCATGATTCCGCCCTTGTTAGGTGGCATGTGTCTTACCCATTTGCCTAGAAACAAAGTCGAACAACGAAAACGTCAAAACATGACCCAAAACAAAACAGAAAGCCCAAATTGTAGCAAACTCTGGCATGAAGCAATGAAAGTGTGGAAGCCCCAAATCAACCAAAACCCTAAAACTGAACATGCAAAAAAGCTAGAAATCCCCCAAAGAACCCACTTCACACTGATGGAACCCAAAACCGCACCAAAGAGACTGCAACCACAAAGCCAACAACCAGCCCACAGCCAGCAATGCAAGCATCCTAGTCAAAACTCTACATACCTTCGGAGAAATACACGAAAACTCGCGTTTAGGGCGATTAGGTGTGAACATGGATTAATGTTGGAATGAGGGAGGAAAGAGGGAGACTGAGCAAGTGATGAGGTGAGCTGAGCAGGGAGAGATGGATGGGGAGTGGAGGGTACCTATGGATGCGTTCGTTTCCAAATGGTATCATGGGTAGTTAAGGCTATGATAATGAATACATATTTTCACCCTCTCTATTAATAAAATATAAATATTTCCTTAAGTAATATTAATTAATTAAATTTAGCACTCAATGTTTCTATGAAGAGTACTTTTATTGAAAAATATATGAAAATGATACAAAAATTACATTGGTTAAACCATATTAATGATAAATTTGTCATTCACATATATAGTTCCAAGGGGCATTGTTCATTCACGGGTCTTACTAATTTTTTTTAATACAAGTGATAGTCTAGACTAAAGGGGAGGGGGATTTCTCTCTCTCTCTCTCTCTCTCTCTCTCTCTCTCTCTCTCTCACACACACACACACACACACACACACAGACAAAACTAAGATGCCATGAGAATTCGAACATGAGACTTCTTGTCTGCAAATCAAGACTCTTTTCCACTAGGCTAGATCCCATTGGCTTACTGACTTAAAACTATTGGAGTGCTACAATTCTAGAGGAATTAATTCTAGTTTATTGGTTATTTTATTATTATATATATATGTCACAAGTTTGAGACTAGCAGGTTAAGGTTCTATCTGATTCTATATAGTCTCCACGTAGTTTATGTTATTTTGTTTTTTGATTTGAATTAATCTTGGTTTTTTAAATTTATGGTCAGTTCCTATTTGAATGTCACCGATTTTTTATTTATTTATTTATTTTTCATTATTATTATTTTTTTGTAATAGAGGTGCACAATTTAGATTTTCGCCCCAAGTCCTAGAAAACTCAAGACCGGCCCTGTTCCTCTCTATATACGTTCCACAATGGAGATGACATACAACGTAGAATGTGTAAATACATATATTTTGGAACACTGATATGTTGTGTATGCATGTTCTCTAATCGCCCTTTGACTACACAAAAAATGCGAGAACACATTTGAGTTGAGAATCACTTTGAATTGGGCAAATTATAATTTATACATCCCTATCAACATGAGAAGCTCTTTTGAGACAGAAAACCTGTCTTCCATACAAGAGCCACTAGATGTTAACAAAGTAATAATTTTACAGGAGCTAATAATATCATACTATATATGCAAAAAGAAAGTATGTTTCATATATATACAAATTAAGGACACCTTCTTGTCCTGATGAAGGTGGATTGCAATTTTTGTGACTTCTGATTGGCTTCTATTGAGGAGCTGTATCTAAACGAATTTCTCCTTCTTCCATAGGAACAAAACTCACTCGCTTCTGCAAATTCATGTGTAATTCATGTAAGATATATTGTCTGCAACAATATGATGTAGTAAACTACTCATGTCATATAAAACCATAAAAAGTATGATTGTATTTGGAAAGAAAGAAAATGTATGAATGCAGTAGTCACAAATAATTATATTTATCTCTGCTGATGGATTCCGTCAAAGAATCTTTCAATTTGCAGAAGTGGCACGTATGAGGAGCTTACAAATTCAATAATATTACGCCACGAGTATGAAATATAACAGATGCATTTTTTAAAAATAGTTTTAATTTTAGATAGTAAATTTTAGGCATAAAAGATCCAACAAGAATAATCGACTCCATGATGTAATATACTGCTTTCCCCATGGCTACTTTGCTTCCATGACATTGTATTTAATATTTATTTAGTAGTACAATGTACAGACAAGTACTTAGCAAAAATAAAATGTCATAAGCAAGAGATTACGTAGACAATTGTGATTGGTATTTGTCAAAGATCGGGAAAATATATAAAATATTTGACCATTTTTACAGGCCAAATAAAAAAACATTTGACCTTTTTTTGTGGGAGGTTATGAGAGTTTTCCATGTCGGTGCATTATACAACTACCAAAACATTTGTGGTTGGCATAAATTGCCGAGTGAGATAGAATAATGCTATTTGGAGTGACCAAATTCTCCCCTCTACCCCACCCCCTCTTTTTTTTTGCCTGGGGATCCATGTTTTCCTTCCCCTTCTCATTGCAGGGCTCCTCCTATTGTAAAGAGCCCTCCTCTAGACGCCGTCACTATAATATTAGAGTCATCAAGTGTAGGATACCCTTAAAAGAGATCAAATATATAAAAAAAACTCTGAGTCACCTAACCATTTGTCTATAGCAACCCAAAAAGACAAATTTCACGTACTTATCCACATGTGTACATCCCCATTTACATTCTAAGGCTTTGACATAGAGGCTTATTTTTTTGTCATTCGTTAAGAAGAGGGAGGGAAAATATTATATTGGATTGCCTCAAGATTGTCCTCTACGTAAATCGAATTCGAGCGTGCTTAGAAGGAAGATGAGAGTTTGACCCACTTTTCCAATGTGGTGCCACAACATATACGACATGTGGACTTTTATTTAATAATCTATTATATATTTACAATAAAGAAATTAGTGAAGCTCCATATCTCTCATAACGGCAGAGTTGACCAAAATAGAAAATTGTACAAGCCCTCATAAGTCAAATTTGAGTTCCATCTAATCTGAGTGTATTAAAAACTAATTAGGGTAGGAAGAAGGAACAATGCCATTTATTCTTGTGACGTTTTCCATGTACTTGTTGAAGTATTATTGGTATTAAAGAATTGATGTGTGATTATGGTGTTTCATTTGTTAATATCCTCCTCCTAAAGCTCATTTAACTTCTATACAAAATTACTCTTAACTTTTTCTCCCCTTCTAATTTGAGGATTAAAAATTTATAAAGCTTTTAGATGCCTATTCAGACATAAGTGCTTCTATTTAGCAAGTGCTTCACGTGAATCGAATGGTTTTCCCCACTAAAAAATAGAAAAAAGTAACTAATTAAATATCTTCTTTGTTTTTTTTGTTAAAGGAAAGGAAGCAGACAAATGAGGAAAAAGATAATACCTCATGCCGCGGCTTGAGGTTCTCTTTGACTCTGATGCCACCATGGCCGGCCACTTTCCGCTGCTGCAAGACACCTTGTTCACCCTCCTCCTCCACCATGTCCGCATCCACCTTCCCACCATTATTAGCCATATAAAGCTCTATAATCCTCTCAGCAATTTCTGCGTCATCATTGCTCTCTTCAACCAATTTTACCATTTGAGCCCTCGGCACCCTCACCTTCATCCTAACCGGACCTTCAGAGCCGGCCGACGCGGCTCGGACACTCGTAAGGTCCGAAACTGACCTTCGAGACAGCATCAGGCACTCAAGCCTATCCTTGGCACTCACTTGAATGCCTGAACGCACTCTTCTTGGCACTTGTTTCTCTTCCTCTGGAAACTTTGGCAGTTGTACTAGGAAGTATATTTTCTTGGGCCTTAGGTCTTGTTGCGGTTCCAATGGCTTTGCTTTCACACCAAAGTGCTTTACAGCTTCTGAGTTCAAAAGCACATGGCCTGGATAGTCCTTCACCACATCCCATGCTCTTATTGGGGTTTTGACCTTGAAGGTTTCCCCACTGATCTTCATCACCTTTGCTTTGTTTCTTCCTCCAATTGTGTTCCCCATGTTATTAGTTTGAGATATCTCTCAATGTAAGATAAGATTCTTGTATACGAAAACAAATATTCATATATATGTTAATTTATGATGTGAAAATGGGGAAATTAAATGAGATTCCTCTATCGGGTTTGTGTGTGAAACTGGAATATTATAAGCTCCATAACGACAAAACTTTGCTCGGTAATGGAAAGTCATCATGGTATATGGCTACTAGGCCAACCATGTTTTCTGCTTTTGGAGATGCCCATTGAGAAAAGTGGTGGCTATCTTTTCATCTTTTATATTAATATAATATATGTTCATATTTCATGTCTTTCTTTTCGAGATGAAGTTTGGGCTTTCCTTGTTTTTTTCAGGACAACGTTTTTCATTGGGGAACATTTGAAACGGATAAGATACGTTGAATGGGAGCCGATTTCATCGATCCGCTTGCATCAGGTGCCTCTGTTCGTATTTGACTTCTCTACAGTTTGACAAAGTTTGTAAAATTGTACTCAAAGGAAGAATATTTATTACCGGATGATTTTCTCTTTACAATGTCAGGGTATTTATTTATACATAGGTTTCTTTACAATTAAGAGACTAATAAGGCATTGTTTGGTGGGCTGGATTAGATTGGATATTCTCAATTAAAATGGACATGGGTCCTAGCCATTGTTTGATGAGTTTTAAGTGTCTTGAACTGAACAATATTGCACACCACCCGTTAACATGACACGAATTCGCACTAAATTATCAGTATTTGAGTTGAGCTTAATGGGTTTGGTTGAAAATGGGTGAACCCGTTAGTCACCCGTTAAGCTAATGGGTTGGGTTGAGTCAATTCGCAAATATTCACATCCACCCGTTAAGGAGGGTCATTCCTCTTTGTTTTTGTTTTTGTTTTTGGTTCTTATCCTTCTACCTCCATCTCTCCATCTCTCCCTCTCTCCCTCTTTTTATTTATTTTAAATATTCCTCTTCCTCTCTCATCTCTTTTCTTCTTCTTTTTCTCTCCATCTCTTTTTTATTTTTCCTTTTCTTCTTCTTTTCTCTGTCATTCTCCATCTCTCCTTTGTTTTCTTCTCTTCTTTTTCATCTCTTCCTCTCTATCTTTTTTTTCAATTTTATAATAAATAATCTAAGCTAATCTAATCAACCATTTTTTTATCTTCTTGTGACCTCCCACTCTCTCTTCTTCTTCTCTCCATATTTTTTTTTCCTTTTCTTCTTCCTCTTTCTGTCATTCTCCTTCTTTTTTTTTTTTTTTTTTTTTTTTTTTTTTTTTTTTTTTTTTCTTCTTCTTTTCTCGTCTCTTCCTCTCTGCCTTTTTTATATATAAATAATCTAATCTAATCAACCATTTTTTCTCTTCTTATTTTTCTTTATGTAAGTTTTATGGATGTTGTTCATGAGAGGGAAATTGAGGGAAAAAGGACAGAGAGTGGTTGTAGGCTGTGTGTTTTTTTTTCCTTTAATTTTTTTTTTCTTCTGGTTTATTCTAAACGGGTCGTGTCGGATCATTCATGAATTGTAACGGGTCGTATTGGGGTCTGATATTTTTCACCATTTAAATTAATGGGTCGTGTTGTGTCAACCCGTTAAGTTAACGGGTTGACACGAACACGACCCGAAACCCGTTAACAAGACCTATTTGCCAGGTCCCATTAGAATCCAAGGCTTTTCCAGGCAAGCCCCTTCTCTCTTATCTTGGCGAGACCAAGCATGCCTCTTCTCTTAGCGAGACCAAACAAGCCTCTTCTAAAGTTCTTCTCCTCTCTCATCCCCTCTCCCCTCTTTATTCTCCTTTCTCTTCCCCTCTCCCCTCTCTATTCTCCTCTTCTCTGATAATTTGAAAGAACTCCTTTTTTGATTTTGTTGTTAGATATTGAGATGTGTTGATGATGTTGAGCGCTTTGATTTTTTATTTTTTTTTCCTTTTGGGTTTGATTTCTTTTGATTGAAGATTTTTTCAGATATGGTATTGGGGTTCCATAATTTGCATAATTCCTTCTTTTTTTCTTCTGAGTGTTGTTCTTCAGTTTGTGCTTTATTGAATTTGAAAGTTATTCCATCGATTTTTTTTTTCTTTTGTTCCAAATTACAATTTTTTTTTGGCTAACTACCATTTATTTCTCTCTTGTAATTATCTTCTTGTAAAATTTAAATAATAGAAAAAGGGTTCTGATTAAATTTTTTTTTAAAAAGATGATTTTATTTGATAAAGAGATGATTTTGAGCTGATAAAGAAAGATACTGGAAAAATATCTAACAAAACTGAGAATATTTTTTAATTATTATTTTTTAATCTTGATATGAGTTATCTTCTTCTTTTGATTAGGAGATTTTGCATCTGGTCATAGTCTTTTTGCAAAATTTGAGGGGTTTTCTGAGATCTGGGGAAAAGAGTTGGGATATTATTAATAAAAAAATTAAAATAAAATTTTGATTTATTAAAAAAGATAAAATTAATTCCAGTCTGTTGTGTGCAAGAATGAGTAGGACATGACTCAAAACTTAGCCAGTCCAAGCCAGCCCAGTCCAATGCTTCAAGGCCTATCTTAACCAATCCAAGCGAGCTCACCAAACGGGGCCTAAAGGAAAGCAAATCATGTACAATCAATTACATATAATTTGGTTAATCATTCAATCCCTAATGTATTGGGATTTAATTGACTTCTCAACACTCCCCCTCAAGTTGGAGAGTGAATATTGTGAACTCCCAACTCGCACACCATAGTCGAAAAATCTTATTTTCCCAAGGCCATATTGTGAACTCCCAACTTGCACACCATAGTTGAAAAATCTTCTTTTCCCAAGGCCTTTGTAAACACGTCTGCTACTTGCTATTGAGATGAAATATATCTTGTAATTACTATTTGATAAGTGCATTATTTCCTATATTTTTATACCTCTTATATTTGGTTTTTGTAGGAGAAGTTAATTAAAAAGAGCATTATTATCTTACTTTTCTTATTTTCAGCTATTCTACGATTTTGGAAGAATTTCGACTAAAAATCGACTTTTAGAATGAATTTTAGCGCAACGCCAATTGGAGAAGAAAGCTAAGACATTGAAGATCATTGTATCAAAGTTTCATGATTTTCTACCAAGCCAAATGCTCTAGACTTGCAAGTCAAGACAGCCTAAGTTGAAATCCAATAAGAACTACACTAATGTGGAAGATTGAAGATTTGAAGACCTTTCCAATTTTTCCTAGAGGCGTATGATTTATGCTTGGAAAGCTTAGAGATCAAGCTACAGTTCTCATATTTTCCTAGAATTTTCTAGGAACTGGAATGACCCCAAAAAGTCCGTGCAAGTTGGCTAACGTGTTTTCAAGTCAAAGAATGATTCTTTCCTAGTTTGTTTCCTTAATTTTTTGGGATTTTGTTTTGCTTTAGCAGAGTCTAGCCCTTATTAGAGTAAGGTTTAGTTGTTTTAAATTGTATAAGGTCACCCTAAGTGAAATTGGTACTCAGGTGACGAGGGGTAAATTTAAAAGATATTCAACCAAGAACGCAGCAAACTTCACGCACTCTAGACCTTGACCAAATACTCTTATGACTAGTCAACTGTCATATATGAATTATACCAAACAATAACATACACAGAGCATACCAAGATGTACCTGCAAGCCTAGAGAATTACTAGTGACAACCTAGGCACTCAGAAGGACCCGTCAATCTAGGCATCCCCTGTGCTAGCAACAACTATGGTGAAAGTGTGTAAAGACAGCATAATCAAGCAAACACCAAACAGCAGAAAAAGATGACTAGTCAACCACACAAACTCAGATGACTAGTCAACTATCAAGAACACAAACCCAGAAAATTTACAGAGTTGGAAACCAGAAACTGTTCACCCAGAAACCCACCATTGGGAAAAACTGGGGGTCATTAACCGACCAGGCAATCCACTAAGTAGAAAAAGATTCTTACAAAGGAGCACAAGCAAGCTCAAGAAAAACCTATATCTATTTAGGAAGATGAGCTATACCTCCTTTGTGCAATCTTCTTCTCCAACTTAGCAAAGCTTGAAGCTCAGTTCTTCATGGCAATGGCAGCTGCTTCTCCAGCTCGTTCATCCCATGGCACTAGCTTGCAAGCTCCAACACAAACCGAAACCAAAATTTGGATTCAAAGGAGAATGACCAATTTCTTCAAGAAACCATACTCTTGAAGAAATCAGTCTTGAATCTGACCTAGATATAAATGAGAGAATGATTTAAGTAGCTAGATGCAGATTCATGTTTCAAATGCTGTTTTTCAAAAAGAAATCAATTGGAAAAACTCATAGATGAAATATTTGGTTCTCTCTTGAGGAAGAAGAAGAGAAAGAAAGCAAGCCAATCTTTCCAAAACTTCCACCCAAAAGAAACCCAGCCAAATGACCAAAAACGTAGCCTTTACAGCCAAAAAATTCCTTAGGTCAGAAAACACATATGGCAGCAAAGAGAGAGAAAGAGGAATAGGACAAAACAGTTTGTTATCTAGCTGGAAATCCTACAGACCAAGGATGACTAGTCATCTGAGAAACGGATGACTAGTCATCATTTTTATGAAGACTGTTTTATGAAATGATATGCAATGCACAATACCTTTGTCAACTTGCTTGAACCTCCATAGAGCAGAAGTTAGAGAAGAGCACCAAGAAAGGTTTTCCTTAATCTAAACTTGAGCTTGATAAATAACAAAACACATCCTATTACAAAGTTGTCAAGGGAAGCCAAAAGAAAATAGTAAAAACCATACATTAACACTAAGCTCTCTCTATGGACCATCTTGATACCATATACTTTTTCACCATATTTCAATACACCCACAAATATATTAGAAAGAGAGCCAAAAGTAATTTCACAGCAATATATAATGCAACATAATGCAACCAAGTAATTTCACAGCAAGCACCTATCATTGCTCGATATTCAGCCTCAGCTGAAGAAAGAGATACTATTTTTTTTGTCTTTTTGTTCTCCATGAGATCAAAGAATTGCCAAGGAAAATGCAAGAGCCACTTATTGACCTCTGTGTTGTTGGACATCCCGCCCAATCTAAATCACAGTATGCCATCAACTTCATCTCATTTCTAGCAGGAAAAAAATGTCCTTGCCCTGGGGTACGTTACAGATGCCTTAAAAACTCTCATAATGACATCTAAGTGTGGCTTGCGAGGCTCATGCATAAATCTATTTAGTATATGTACTGAATACATAATATCAGGTTTTGTTATGGTGAGATAAATTAGACATCACACCAACCTTCTACACTTTGCTGGATCATGAAGTATATCTCTTGTATCATAAGAAATTTTGGAAATTTGTTCCATAGAAAAGCTTACTAGACGTGCCCCCAAAGCTCCTCCATCTTTAATAATGTCCAATGCATATTTCCTTTGACAAATAGAAATACATTCCCTCGAACGTGAGACCTCAATGCCTAAAAAAAATATTTAAGATCATCAAGGTCTTTGATCTTAAAACAAGTATTAAGTAATCGCTTGAGAGCATTAATGGCAGACAAATTATTTCATGTAATCATGATGTCATCAACGTAGATCAAAAGGGTGGTGAATGACTTGCCATTTTTGCAGGTAAAAAGCGAATAATCAGCTTTGGACTGAGTAAAACTAGCAACTTGTATGGCTTCAGTGAACACTATGCCAAATTTCACTTTCAGCAACACTACATAGGCATCGGTAAACAGAAAATTGATGCTATTAGTACATTAGGCATCGATTATAAATAACGATACTAAACAGGTACAAAGACATCAATACGAATTTTGGTTTTTTTATTTATGACGATGCCTTTGATTCCCCTTTAGCATCATCTCTCATAATCACATATGGCTAAAAGGTAGTCAACGCTAGTCCAAAAATTTTCACGCTCTCTCTCTCAAACTCTCGCCATGGATTCCATCTCCCTCTCAATTTTTTTCAGTCCCTCTCAAACTCTCGCCCTAACTTCCATATCCCTCTCAATTTTTTTAGTCCCCTCTCCCTCTCATTTTTTTTTAAGTCCCTCTCAAACTCTCTCTTACTTCTCTCTCATCCATCACTGCCTCTTTCTCTCTCAGACGCTCCGACTAGGGCCGACACTTCCGTAAGAGCTAAAGCCCAACCACCCCTGCCCCTCCCTGAGTCGTAGCGAGCTTTGAAAGGTTTGAGAGGTTTTTGACTTTCAGTCACTATTTCTGGTGACTCCGGTCACTGTTTTCGTCGAGTGAGGTATGGATATCCATCTCCCCATCACACTCTAGTTGTTAGTGTAATTAGTTTGGGTTAATTTCTAACTTTTCAAGTTTGATTTTATACACCTATGGACGCTCAGATGATTCTTAAGTCGACAATTGTGAGTGATTTCATCTATTAGTGAAGCATTTCCCTTTGCCCCAAAATTTAGGTTTTTCATCACAGCCTACACCTCCTATAAAAGGGGCTACTTTGTAAGCTTTTAAAACCAGAGTTGGCGAAAGAAAAAAAGGTATTGTGAATTCCTATTCGTATTGTCTGTATATTCTTATTATAGTTTGCCATGATGATGCATAAGAAACCTTCAAATTTTAGTAGTCTTTCTAGTTTCTCTACTGGACACCTTTGGTGACATTCCAAAAGCCAGTTTGAGTCCGGATCTCGTTTTCCTTCCTATATGTTCTTGTTGTTCTGCATTATATTAACATTTATCTTTGGCAGTATGAAGAACATGGGGAAGACTTTGTGGACATGTTGGATGGCATGTTTTCCTTCGTCCTCCTTGACATGAGTGACAATAGTTATATTGCGGCTTGATTGCAATTGGTTTCACCCCACTTTACATGGATTGGGTGTCACGCCCCGGACCTGGTGGTCAGTGGAAACCCGCGCTCGGTGTGAGAAAAAAAAAGTAATAAATAAATAAATAAAAGTAGAAACATGGGTTTAAAATAAACTTCTCTTATAAAAATAGATCCAAAATCTTACAACTTTACAAGAAATAAATAAAGCTCTATCACTCTCATCTAATTCAACCTCAACCGGTTTAGTCCTTGTCTTGCCCACTAATTCATTTGAAAAATTAAACAGGGTGAGAGATGAGCAACCACCGCTCAGTGAGTAGATTATGTAATATGTTAGTCAAGCAATGCCGTTTTACACACTCTAGAAAATATAATGAAAAGATACACCAATCCAGATCATACACATTATCCCTTCATATCTCGGTTATCCTTCATAGCATGTAACCAACCAAGTGACCCCTATTGGCCTCATTGCCCTATGTCTCCGTGTAGTACATCTATCCCTCAGATACTCCAACATTGAAGTTCTCATGTTCCATGAATAATACATACTTCATAAATATTCCAATCAATATATATATCTATAGTGTGAAAGATTGCACAAATTAGACATGCTTGACTTGAAATAGAGAGATATTTGTAAATAGAACAAATCCACGATAATTCATGTTTTTCATAATTTATCACAAAATAAGAACTTTTAGAACACATTACATATATCATTCACCTCGATAATGAGAGCCCTTAAATAAATTGGCAAGACAACCCATCTACCTATCTTCATATACTATCACTCAAACCAAGCTCCAAGAGTTTCTCATATTTTGAAACTATAAGGTTATGCTTCTATTTATAGTGGTTATAGTAAGTAAGTAATTATCTTCAAAATTAAGAACTTATAAACTAAGTGTTGTCTTTTTATGTTCATGTAACTTGAATTTAAAAACCATCACGTTGTGTGCCTTAAACTTTTTAGATGTTGTATCCACTGTAATTTTATTTATCCACAAACCTATGTCTTCAGGAGGGCTTAGAAGGTGGTACAACCCGCCGTGGTTTTCATAATGGAACCAGTGGTATTCATGCTTTTGTCTTTTTTATTTCTTTCACATTTAAATGAGATGTTTCATGTGTAGTTTTCTAAATTTGTCTTAACCGAATACATTTAAATATGCTTGCTCGAGTTTCTTTGTGGAAGAGTGGTCTTGATTATCGACATGGCACTGGTCATATACTTTTTTTTTTTGTTACACTTGTATAAAAACTTTTTCAAACTCAAAAAAGCAGTAATCCCTCATACTAGAGGATAGCCATGTGGGTCATCCTTTTTTAGTTTTGTTTTTCGGACTCTATCTTAACTGTATCTTATCATGTAGCTCATGCATTGTGTTTTCAGATAAACACTAGGTAGACTTTGCCTTTCTTGTTTCCTTTCGAATCTTTCAACTTTTTGCTCTTTATGCATTTTTAGGGCATGCTTGGTCTATAAATAGTTTCGGGAGCCATAAATGTGAATTTTTAAGAGGAGCTTCTTGAATGGAAAAAGGGTTGGAAACAATAAAATTTGCATCTGCTATGTCTCTTTATATCTAAATGCAGACCGTAATTCTTCTTATTATGTTTTTCTTCTTTTTGTTCTCACTTGATATGCTGAGGTCTGGTTGCATATGGTTCACCATTGACTCTTATCTTATTCTTAACCAAAAAAAAATTGATTCTTGCTTATGAATTCTGTTTTTGCAAATTTTCAGTCTCTGTATCATAAGACAATAATATATATTTGCACTTATGGTATGAATTCTTATCTTACTCTTAAATGTTGTGCCTACTTGGTTTATATTTGCACTTATGGTACATGGCTTATTTCTTTAAGAGTTTAATTTCATCTATAAGAAAATGATATATTTGAAATCTTTTATTTATCTGAACCTCAATTCAATTTGCAGGAAATTCAAAAGAGGGTATTTCTGTGTGGTCCATGGCTTACTCCCTACCCTATCACATGATCATTTAATTCCTAGTTGAAACATGAAGTGGGATCCATTAATGACTTCTTGTTATCTAGTTAGATTGGTTGACAAATTAGATTTTCTTGTTCACCAATATGATTTGGTAAATTTTCATATTGGTCAATTTGAAGTGACAACATATCTTATGCAAATTTAGTACATTGCACTTTTTAAGCTTATGTTCATATTTATGGTAGTTATGTTTACATTTTACATGTTTTTTTCCTCCAGCATAGAGCTAGACGGAAAGACACGTACACCCAAATGGAATTGGATGAGGTGCGACAAGGTACCCATTTTTTATATTTTTTTTCTTTCTCTTCAATCCTTGGTTGTTTGTACTTTTTGAGAAGGTACCTGAACAAAATGAATGTATGAAATGATCTCATATGAAACAAAGAGAACTCCATTAATGTGAATTTGAAACTCATAGTCTCAAACTCAATTTCATTTTTTGAAATTCTGAGAACTCGATTCATGTCCACAATTTCATCAATTTCATTCAATATCCGTTTTCCGAAAGGTTATGACAGAGAAGAACATGGAAAAAGAAAATGTAAATTTTTTTTGTTAGAGGCATTTCTATTTCTTTGTGGCCACCTAAAATTTGTTTCTTTTAAAAATAAAAATAAAACTATGGATGCAAGGTTTATTCGTGGGGATGAGTTTTTGCAGGTGGACCATGTAATTTTGCCTAGACAAATATAAGTGTTAATTATTTCTTACTCGATTAAAGGAAAAAAAAACTAAAAATACAGTGTAAGTTGGAAAATTAAGTATAAAGAAAAAGAAATAATATAAAAGTGAAGTAAAAAGAAATTAATGTAGGGTAAGGGTAGATTAGGAAAGAAAAAGAACAAAATTGATTAAAAAATATTAAAAAAATAAAAGAGAGTACAAGTAGAGAAATCAAAAGTGGGAAAATAAACTCCCTATGAAAAAACACCCAAAGACTTTCTCCTCTTTTAAATCAGCCATGCAGTGCTCTGGCTTGGCGTCAAAGCCCTCTTACAGTATAGTGACATTGATGTGGCAAAAATATCCTTGGTGGGCCGAAAGGGTGGCTACACGTGTAACTTCGACTTTTATGAGAGAGCTGAGAGCCAACGTGTGGACCTTTGAATTTATGGATTATTTATGAACCATTATAATTAGATTATGTGGGAATTGCGTCCTTGAGGCTTGACGAGCTGTTGAGAACTTTAGGCAGCGATATTTGTGCTTGCAGATTGATCTAACTCTCCTTTGCCATAAAACTTGTGCATGCAGTTTGCTGCATTTAAACGAATCCCTACCAGCTAACCAACCTACCGGCCTTCACCTATCACATTACCACAAGATTTTAACCCCAAAACCCCCTCGTCTCATTTCTATCATCCACATCTGCAATTTTCATATAGGGTTTTTCCATCTTTCATCTTTGTCCTTTTGTTTTGTTTCGTTTTTATTTATTTATAAAAATGATATTGGGAGATGAGCTTTTTCACACACACTGTCAAGATGTCACGGGGGTTCGAACCTGATACCATTGGTCTGTGAGTTAAGACCCTTTCTACTGGGTTAGACACCGTTGGCTCATCCTTTATTTTTTAAGTAAAGGGGAGAAAACTATTCTTGATTATGAAATACAAAAATAGAATGTGCAATTATACAATTGATATAAAAAATGTGATGCGAGCATCTAATTCAAAATTAATTGGCAATGTGTGAAGAGACTCAAGATCTTTTAAACTATTAAGTAAAGCTTTAATTTTCCAATGTATGATTCACAGTCACAACAATTAGTGTAGAAACCACAATTATGTTAAAATGATTAATTTACAATTAAATTTGCAATTTGTCTAGTCTCGTGATGACTCCTAGCTAATTAATAAAACAATAAGGCCTTGTTTGTTAAGGAGGACTAGATTGGACTATACTAGACTAGCAAAATGCTCATATTTGATGTGCAATCAAGACATAATATGGATATTGTTGTATAGCTTGGAGGATGAGGGAGGACTATTCATAAGAAGTTGATTACTAAAACTTATCCCTAATAATCCCACCAATTTCAAGGGGATTAGGGAGGGGATAAGTCTTAGTCATTAACCTCTTATGAAGATAGTCTCAGTTCTTCCACCAAGTTAGGCACATGAAATGTAAGCACTTTTTCTAATCTAGTCTATTCCTCCCTTCATGAATGCATGATATAATGCACCAGAAGCATTAAGGAAAGAAGACGGATGAGTGGTGAAGGAGAAACAGAAAGAGATGAGAATGAGTGGGTGAGGAAGAGAGATCTCAATGTGCGATGCATGGTCCAATGTGAACGAGAGGGAGACGGAGAGAAAATGACCGGACCAGAAAAAGGAGATTGTGGAGTGGGTTTCAGCCACTAATAGATTAATTGGATGGTAAGACTTTTGCTTCAAAATTCAGGAAACTGCACATGTTTAAAGGCACTGGAGGATCTAAATCTTGTCTTTGATCATGATGGCCTAGTTTCCTTAACATTTAATCACGGCGGATAACTATGTCTGTTATGCAATAAGCAATTGTTTAGTTGCTATAGTATGTACTTCTTGGAGTCCATTTCATATGAAAGACTCCTAGGTTTGATGACATCTAGAGGGGACCCCATGAAGCCATAGTTCCTGGCCCCTTTAACAATGGATCTCCATCTTTTAAGAAGAGAAAAAAAAATTGTATTGAGACCATCTCTCGATGAATCCAATGATCGGAACTGTATATTAATTATCGAGTCACCAGTCAGGATTATCCGTTCAAAATATAATCAATCGAATCGGAATCCATTTGATCATTAACTTTGAAGAAATAAATAGAATAACACAATATACTAATTAAGTGATTATAATGAGATTATGAGATTGCTTTACTCTTCTTTTTTAAATAAAAGCGATAGTTTAAACTATAAGGGGGAAAGGGTTTCTCTCACACACACTGTGCTAGACCCGTTGACGTGATTGCTTTTATTATCTTGATGCTAGTTCATACAAATACAGTAAAAGAGGGCTAACTATATATAGCTTTGCATGATATACAAACTAAGCATTAATGTAATGTACTACTATACAAATTAAAATCAGTATTGTGTAGGTTTATATATATATATATATATATATATATATATATATATATATATATATGGTTGACAGATTTTTGTGCTTTATGACTGGAAACCAACAGCACCCTGATTTGGTGTTAAAGATGCTCTTCACCCCAATTCCTGTGTTAATATTGGAATTACCAAGCCTTCACATACCTAACTTTCACATGCTAAGAAATGTCAAGATTAATTCATAAATCTATAACTATATCATTATAACTAAGGAAACAATTATAAGAGAAAATTATCATTTGAGAAAAATAGAAGGGAAAGAAATGCAAATGGAAAGAATATTTAAGCAACAAAAATATGTATGTTCAATTGGCAATCATAGTTTTAAAACTAAACTCCTATAAAATAAGATATGTACCATATAGTGCTCCTCTAGCTTATTAGTCATTCAACATCAATTTTCCCCAGCCTGAATACAAATTACAATCACCACACATTTCCCTTCCCATGCATATCATTTCTTGGTGATAAACTGATTTTTGCAGTTCATCTCCAATTTGTATGCTACATCCAAGAATTTATATAGCCTCATGAGATTATCAAACAATGGGATCAATATTCTAGCTGCCTTCATGATGAAGTGTTTGGCCCTTCTCTCCATGTTAATGCCTCCATTAGGCACAATTTTGCTAGCTATCTGTCAATACTAGCCAAAGTTCTTGATCAGCCAAACAATAATTCCCTTTTTAATTCCCTCCTTTTCCAATTCCTGGCCAAGATCAGCTAGTTAGAGATCAATTCATCTCCTTCTCCAAATTATATGTATTATCTAAAAAGAGAAAGAGTGGGTGAATGTTGAAGGTTGGTTTCGATTTCTCTCGCCATAGTGAAGGACCCTTTAATATTTTTTTGCATCTCTTCCCCAACTTGAAGTGGAGGATTAGGAAAAGCAATGGTGAGGTCGAGATTCAAGTCACGAGATGATGAACCAGAAGTTTCATCTTCAAGAACACTTGTAGCTTGTGAGGCCCTTTGATCAATTTCACGTGAAGACTTGATTGGTGCTTTAGTACATGCACTAATATTGCTCATTGATCCAGATGATGTTGCAGCAGCAGAAACACAGTCGTTTTGAGGATTCGGACGAGGAATGATCTGGTTTAGCCTATGGTTATTGGGATCAATGCCCATTTTAATTAGCTTCTTCCGGATGTGAGAATTCCAATAGTTCTTCACCTCGTTGTCCGTCCTCCCTGGCAACCTTCCAGCAATAAGCGACCACCTAACAGCCCATGCACGAAACTTTCACCATTAGCTATATAGTTGACCTTTATACTCACGCGCTAACACTTTTAACACATGTGAATATCTACGTTATATATGTAGGAAAATGTTCGCTTCTTATCGGACAGTCTGGTCAACATATGTATTTACTAATATTTGACACGAGAAAGAGGGGAAGGAAAGATTGATGGTGCATACCGGTTGCCAAGAAGGGCATGTAGTTTGATGATGAGGTCTTCTTCATCTTGCTCAAAGTTTCCACGTTTGATGTCTGGCCTTAGATAGTTTATCCATCTTAGCCTACAACTTTTGCCACAGCGGTGCAACCCTAATAATACAACATCACACAAATTATAAGTCATCAATAATTTGGAACATAAAAGAACACAAAGTAGACTATTATTTCTATATACAAAACATAAAAATGCGCACAACTCATGTTGTTCAAACACAAGACACACCTGCAGCCTTGGGGAGAGATCGCCAACAGCCTTCCCCATGAGCTTTAATGTAATCAATGAGTTTTTGGTCTTCTTGTTTAGACCAAGCTCCTTTGTTTGTGCCTTCTTTTTCACAGCAAGGTTTTCTCATTTTCGCTCAGAGAGAGAGAGAGAGGGAGAGAGAGAGGCCCATGTAAAGGCAGAAGATGGGCGTAGATATAGTGCGCGAGAGCTGCTTCATGAAGAGAAAAGGGAGGTGAGAAATGAGACGGTTGACTTGGACTGGTGGTTTTGGCTGTTTAGGTGGGTCTCACTCTTACAAAGTCATACGGGCTTGAAGAAGATCAGGTCGTGTGTGTGTGCCTTCTTTGTAGACTTATAGTCAGTTGTTTACCGTTAAGTATATGTCATTTTCCATTCCACATGTTTTCTCGAATTCTGAATATTATTTCACTAAAACCCTAGTTCTTCATTAATTTGTTTTCATATTGTCATGGAAATTGTTTATGTATAAATTATATTCTGTTCTGTTGTTCGTCTAGAAGAGCCATAAAGAAGATTCATCTGCAATGATATAGATGTATGATTGAACTTATAATTAAGGATAGCGATGATTATTTTATTTATTAACATTAGAAAGGAATAAAGATACCCAACTTTTTATTTCATCATTTGATTGGGATAATAATCAATAGCTAAGAAATTGTTAATTCATTTGAATGATAATTTTTCTTCATCATAATTTTAAAAAGATACTTAAAAACTAGGTGGTCTGTATCACGATATCACGTGTAAGCCCAAAAAAATAACTCGTAGTATCCTTATTATACGTTAATTCATACATACATATAAAGACGGATTCAAAAGTGAGAGCTCATGGGTGATGGGTCATAAGATCATCATCAGAATGTTATGATGTCCAAATCAGACTGAAAAGGGCTAGAGCATATCCACCATATTGTTAATTATACACAGAGCTTATAGGCTTTTGGTCCTCATCATGATCGTAAAATGTAATATATAGTTCCAAGGCTGCTTTTGGCTTGATGACTCACAAATAGCATCATCACTAGGGTTTCCAACCCAACAACATTTTGTTTGGTGCTGCTTTTTCTGGAATAAAATATATACTTGATGCGCATACAGCTCCTTTCCTCTTATTAATTAGCGTTATTGGTTGAATATCATCATAGACCTTGGTCTTTCAATCAGTCCATCATCTAAATTGAATATTTACCATTATATGTAACTAAGGATTAAAAGTAATAATACATGAAAATGATAACATTAATATATGAAATGGTGTGTTATCGATAAATATATTGAAATGGTATGATAATCAAATAACTAAGCAATTTATATTTATAAATAATATTTTTCAATGCCAATTTTTGAACGAAAACTTAGAAAGAAAACGACTTGGGTCATTGAATTATAATGTAAAATGAGTCTCGCAAATGTGTCCACAAATAGTATTATTTGACCAATCTTTCGACTCCTTTTTGAAAGAAAATCCCTTTAATAGAACCTTTAAAGCAAGAAAAATGCACAATTGTGAACTTCATTGTTGTCCTTTCAATATCTTAGTAGGGTTTTTATTTGGTTAATGACTCAAGAAGAAGCGAAAGCAAAAACCTCAGTTATGAACCCACAAAACCCACAAATAAACTCGAAAATTAAAACCTAAAGTGAAACCCCATTAAGCCTTAGATAAGCCCTAAACCCGATAGTATTATTGCTATCAATTTTTTTTTTCTAGCCAATGTTGCATTATCATATTGAGTTCTACAACGTTGTGTTTGTTTTTTTTTTTTTTTTTTTTTTGTATTTTTTGAGATTACATTCATAATTTAGTCAAAAAAGTCACTAGCCATAAATGGTCATTATAATAACGGAGCAATCTAATATCAAAATTAAGACAATCTGGTGTGCCTCCACTAACGATCACACATGATTGAAGAAACTCTAGCATAGGCATCCCAACTAAAATTGCAAACTCAAAATAATAAAAAAAAAGATAAAGCTTGAAAAACCCAAACCATAACAATACAAATAAAACTCTCACAAAAAAGAGATGGAAAGCTTTCACAAAAGAGAGATGAAAATCTCTCACAAAGGAGAGGTGAAAAGCTCTCACAAATGGTGAGGTGAAAACTACATAGAGAACCCAAAAAGTCTTTGTGACTTATTCCAAACATCAAGAAACCGCAAAAAAGATGGTGGTGGAGATCTGACGCCGAAACATAGTTGCCTGTGATGGTTGGAGAAAAATCATAACAAAACGAAGACAAATAGGGAAAACCTTTTGTCTCTGAAAATCAGGGGAGAAGAGAGTGAGTAAGAGAAGAGAGGAGAGGGGAGGAAGAACAGTGGCTTCCTCCCCCTCAAAGTGAAAACGGCTATAGGAGGTTTTTTTTGAGAGAGAGTACTGTAACACTGATTAAGCAATTTCCATTAAATTATACCTTTTTCTTCTTCTTATAGTTTACTCTTGTTTTTAGAGTGGTTCAAATTTGCTTTTTTGTCTCATACTGATTGACGCAAAACGTAACTTCACCCAAAATTTTACCGAGGCATAAACCAAAGTTTTTTTTCAATAATATGAGTGTTATAATTTCCACCGATTTCACATTTTGTAGAAGAACAGAGAGTTAGTTGTATTTGACTTGTAGGTTTTGAAGACTTTGTCTATCTTCAACATTATGGGCATAAATTCCCTGTTTCTTTCTTTGAATACGTAGAGTTTGCTATACTTCTATATATTTTAGACATGAATTATGTTATTTCTCACTCCAGGTTTTCTATTATTTGGGTGAACTTAATGATTCAATTTCCTATACCCTTGGAGCTAGTTCCTTATTTGATGTATGATCTTATTATGCTCATACTCTTCTTTGGTAAGAATTTTTTTGTGTAATAAGATTGAGAACGAAAAGATTTTGGGGGGTGGGGGGAGACGTGCAGAGAAGGAAGAAGAAGGAAAAAAAACTGCTACAGACGTTAAGTTTAGGCGTTAGTCAAGTTAGGTTTTTTTTTTTTTTTTTTTTTTTTTTTTTTTTTTCATTTTCATTTTTTATTATTATTATTGGGAGTAAATTTGGGGTTTTAAAGGGGTGGGCATCTCATTCCAATTATGCGTGCGTACCAACGGTTTGGTTTGGTTTGGTTTTAATTAATTAATTTTTTTAATTTTAATTATTCCGATCTGATCTGTATCAAAATGTTTGGTTTGGTGAATAAATAACAATATCCCTAATCCGACGGAAACTCGTACTAATATGATATTTACACTTATTTAGTATTTAAAAACAAAACAAAAAATCAAAGGTAAACACAATCAACCTTTTGTATCACTCCTATATCACCTATGTATCGCTTATTTATTACCTAGGTACTGTAGCACTTTTAGGTCATAGAGGAATTTATGAACTTCCTCTGTTTCCCAGTTTCGACCTTTGTCCCGTTTTTGACCTGTAACTTTCCAACCGTTAATCCAAATTTTATGTTCTTTATAAGGTTGGATTCAACATGTTAAACTAAAGAATCCAATGCGGACCAAATGTCAAAATCAGTTACATACGTGTACAAAATTAAGTTAAAAAAACTCTCAAAGTTTCAAATAACAAACACAAACAAAAGGGGACCTAATTCTAATGTTTAAAATGTAACTAAACTCTAATTTTAGTGGCTCAAGACACATGATCCTATGCATTCATTTGTGTTCTATTTCTATTTTCATAATTTGTTTAATGGTGTAGGAGTAGATTCCCAAATGAAAGAGCAAGTGGCTCCTAGTACATCTTGAGTATATATTGAATGGTGATTAAGTTATTTGATTTCGTACTATGATGAATTAGACTATTGAATTTTTATATTTTACAAGGATAATTTGGTGTTTTTGTTCAAGAACTTATGTAATGTGAAACAATTATAAATTGTATTTTTATTAGTATGTTTTTATTACGGTACTACCGACATACCAAACCAATCTGAACTGAATGTTAGGTTAATCAATCTGAAGTTTACCGAAGTTTTTGGTTTGGTTAATAAAAGAGAAAATGGTCTATCGAAATCTTTGATTTGATTAACGGAAGAGCCATCTACTCTTCCAAATTGATCCACGCCTAGGCCTAGGATGAGGTCTCCAATTTAATTTCTTAAATTTAATTTAATTTTAATGAGGTGACATTTTTTAAATTTATAATTCTCGCACCCAATCGATTGAAACCTACCCCTATCCAAATTTCCAAGCTTACCTATTGAGACCAACCCCACCTTCCACTGTCGCTAGAATTGCTGTCGGTGCCCGCAACCCTCTCATGTCTTTTTCTCTTTCCCTTTTGTGGGGGCCAGCGGGCTATTAACTAAGCGAAGAAGTGATGGGAGGGTAAAATCGACACTTTAGGCTAAAAATAAAAGGGGTTGTTTCAACAAATTCGGGGTGGCAATAGAATTTTCCTTAATTTTTTTTTTTTTTTTTTTTTTTTTTGGATTAGGACTGTTATTAATTCCAGATAATCAATACAAGATGATAAAGAGTAGCCCGAAGTGGACCAGAATTTCCCTTGACATTATTGTCAAGAAAATGTTGCAATGGAAATGTAAATTTGGATCACATCTAAGAAATTTGCCCGAATAAAATACCGCATATTTTTTAAGAAGTTTGTCGAATAATACACGTACATATTATGTTTTATACTTGTCCCGTTTACAAACTACTGTGACTTTGTGCGGAACCTTGTTTGTTTTTTATTGCTAAAAAGAAGAGATGTTTTCAATTTAAACGAGCTTGGACATTAACTTATGGGGTTTAGATTAGGTTATTTAGTGTATAATTTGGGAACACTTTTCCCATGTTTGTGTGTATGACTTCTTGCATGTGTTTTAGTTGTTCATATAAGAAAAAAGACAATAGCAAATCGAGGGGGAATAAAAAGGAACAGGAAAAAACAAATGCATTTTGTTATTTCCGGCAAACCCAGAAAAGTGTCCTCTCAACCTAAAAGTTTACTCATAGGCATAATTCCTCATCTTACATAATAGGAACGTTACACTCATGCATGATGCACCTCTTTTTATGGCACCCCTTTTGACATGGGATCCCTAATTTAATTCGAATTAAAAAAAACCTCCTCAATAAGGTTGACAAAATACTACTGCAATACAACGTCCCATGATGAATAAATTAATATATTTTATATCAAGAACAAAGAAATGATAGTTTGTCACTTCACTTGAGCCCGAATGGATAAATGGCCTTTTCCAATCGAAGCCAAGACCATCTCTTCACCGTACTAAATGGGGTGCGTACGAAACAACAGAGAAATAAATATTGTGCAGGGTCTTGTAAACCAGAAGGGACCATCTCAATGAGTCTCGTACTTGATCCATCTTTTTCATAATCGACCTCCACTAGTCCCAGCAAAACTTTGGACCTACCATTCTCTCAAGGCACCCCATATTCCCAATACCATCCAAGCCAGAGGCCTAGCAACATATTCAACTACCATTTCAAATGGCTCATTTTCTTCTATTTTCTATCCTCACCTACACAAATTTTGAAAGCAGAGGCAGTTTCCCCATTAGAAATACAGGGGTGACTTTTACTAGGCATAAAAGTTTCTTTCATTGTTTTATAGTAATAGAAAAGGGAAACAACAGTAAACAATATACACAGAAATTTTTAAGGTCAGGAATCCTAAGAAACCAGGACCTCAGACTCCAACACCTGCCAGAGAAAATAAAATAAATTGCAACTCTGCTCCAAGTGAAGCAAGAAGTGTTAAAACTTAAAAGTTAAAAAGACAACCAGTAAAAAATTCCGAAACACAAGTACCAAAAAGGAAACATTCAACAGCTTGGCCCTTAGTATAATCTTGAGAAGGTTTCGAGGTCCGCTAATAAAGAACTGAATTCACTACGTACAAAATCAAGGCTAAACAACAAACAGAAATCTTAATGTATTGTCCACTTGCACTGAAATTTTAGGTTATTGCTAACTACAAAAGTGAAATTTTATGAAGCTGTGAGCAGCACAGAGGTGGTGGGGGGCAAGTGGGGAACATATGTAAGATAAGGATGAGCACGAATGGATATCCATCCAGATATATGACAGAAGAAAATTACTTAAATACATATCAAATGCAATATCTCAGCCAGAGAGGTTTTATGCAGGACCCCTACATTTTGTAGGGCCTTAATCTTTTAGAACTGGATATTGGATATTGGATATTGGGTGTTGAAGTTGCAGATGTAAGACTGGTGGGGTGAAAAAGATAATAAGTCTAGAATCCAATATTTCAAAACATACTAATGCCTTGGGTATGAAACCAATTGTTAAACAGATATGAAAGCCCAACAACCAGTTAATATTACAGACTCACCTAAAAAATAAAATCATTACATTTGTGTGTCCGTAAAATAGAAGGAAGGTGTGATGATGTTTACCTAGTAACAGTTGCTGCTCCCTCCCAACTGCTTTACCTACCAAAAGAGGCTAAAAAGCTGCCACAATAGAATGTTGCAGAATTCTTACTCTTTTTTTCACAAACAGTCCTAGAAACGACAGGATTAACATGTATGAACAAACAAATTACAAGACACGGATTTCAAACCAATTAATTGAATAAAAATTAATGAAAAAAGGCTACGCATTTAAGGCTACAAGGGGCCACCATATTCACTATCGTTTCCCCCTTTCAGTTTTTCAGTGTCATGATTTTCATTTTTCAACTTTCATAATGTCTAATTTAACACCACCTGTTGTCAAATGTACCCACTAGAAGGATCTGATCCACATTTATGTGGACTGGTTGGCCATGAAACCTGCTCCATCTAACAGTCACCTTTCACAGAGTTCTGCAGATAGAAAAAAACAGACAATTTCTATTCTATTGTTTCTTGCCGATTATGCAGCATAATGTCCAAGCAGATTCAGAACTAATAATCATCAACTTGAGTCAATCATCGTTCTACACATTCTACACAATCATATGAATACAACAGTCTAGGTGATGAATAATCAAGAGAATTCATTAACATGAAAAAGGAATATAGAACATACTGAGGCCCTGAAATTCCCAAAAGCATTATAACTACCTTTACTATTTGACCAACAGTTGGCAACAACCAGTCTAAACTGCCTATGCTTATAGAAATCTCAACTTGGTTTACAAGTCAAAGGATGTAATTAAGAATTATTGAGTTACTGTCCCTAGCTCACAAGTTCATTTGTTTCGATATTCAATGTTTCTTATATTCATATAATGTATTAGAACAGTCAAAGCAACTTGTCGAAGAGCCACAAATCAAATGCAGAAAATGAAACTTTGGTTGGTCGATACCACTTCCTTTTATGCAGAAGCAAAAACTGGAAAGAGCTTTAGGTGAAACCCTTTACCACCCTGTGGTAGAACCCAATTATAAAATGTCAGCTATGGTTTATGCTGTTGGCTAGACAGGCATTAGTGACTACAATTACTTGCACTTACAACAAATTTGAGGATTAGGAGGGGGTGTAAAATTTTATTATATCCACCATAAAATCATTAATAGGGAATGTTTTGCAAACTTTTGATTGGATTAGTGAGGATGATACATGACGCACCACAAAGAAGGTAAGGAAATAAGCCACAACGAAAAAGTGGCACCATTCCACTCCTGATGCAGAATAATGAAGTTGAGCCAAACCACATGGTGAGAAAAAATGATTTTTCCCCTAAGCATTATTAGAACTCACATGACCTTTCAATCAATCATCTAGAAAACAAAAATCCCAATTATATTAAACCTTAATTTGATGTTGGAAAGTATATTATTCCAGCCAACCTTAATTTATTATTTTTAACAATCAAGTACTTCCCTTAACTACCAAAACCCCTATTGCTCTTTGACTTGAATCAAACTTTGAAACCAGTGGTGTCATTCATCTATGCTAACAAATCATCTCCACTAAACACATGCTATGTATAAGCTGCCTCTTAATTGACCCATATTTTCTAGCATCATTGGTTGTCAATAATTTAGCAGCAGCCACTCCCTAAACATGTCTAATAGAACCAACAGATCTTAATTATATAACTTGTTTAATGAACACATAATCGAACCCAATACAACCAAACTTATGCAAATGTTTGTGTGTGTGTCTCCCGACATTCTGGGACGACATAAATAAAATGTAGCACGAATATGCATCATGCTTATGCTTTAGTGTTTTGAGGTGGACAACTCTCATCCATTTATTCATATGGACGTGTGAAATTTCTTCACAAAATGCATGCTCCAAGTCACACTGCTCCTCATTCACCATTGCAAAAACAAGAATGTCATATCTACCCAGTTTGCAGCCAGCAAGGTTCTACCATTGCTACCAAAAACTGGTTGACATGGAAATGTTTTGTAATCTAATAATTCAAAGAGCTCATGTTTAAAAAATATATATCCACCCATCTCCCAACTTGAACGTAAGTACTGACATTTCTGGACTTAAGTGCCTGCCTACATGGTGTCGATACATACAACCTTAACAACCTAGAAAGGCCGGAAGCCCATGGCAGGCACAACTGTCGTGGGCTTTCAGCCATGTTGATGTACTCATGGAAATCTGAGTGCACTATCTCAAAGGGCAAAGAAAAAGGATCACAAGATGTCAATGATTTTATGCCATATTCAATAGTCATCAAAGGTGTCTTGATACTATATTACTGGTCAGTACAAGATGATGTAAGACAAACAATTTAAAATTTCTGTTATCCTTTGAACAGCTAACCATTCAATAATTAATTTGAAATTTGATCTATAGAAAATAATTCACATATTGGAATGGGATACTTCTCTAACATGAAAGTTGTGTAATTATCAAACATCCACACCAACCAATCAAATATGTCTTTCCATTTCTAATTTGAATTGGAAGTCATAATTTCACGCTGCTGTGCAACTACCTAAAGTAAATTAAAAAAGAACAAAAAAAAAGAAAACAGAATAAAAAAGACGATGTTGTCAGCTAAAAACATTGGAGTGGCACAAGTGATAAAACAACCATGTCAAGTGACAATGAAACAAGAGTTACCGCCAACGTGATTTGTTCAATCCCTGATTCACTGGAATTTCCAAAGACTAATTTCAAGGTTAAAAGTATACAACCAAAGAGGGAGAAAGGTTACTTGTCTACTAAACTTGATTGAACAGCACCTCCCCAAGTAATCAGGGCATAAAATTAATTTCGTTAAGACAAATGTGCATCTATTAGATTCATCTTTTTGGAAAAAGGAAAGCCTATTCTTTTTTTTTCCTAAATAGAGGGATGAAGCCTGGAATCTTACAAGGGCCTTGAAGAGACCCAAAACTTAAGCTCTAAAGGGCCTCTTACCCATCCAAGAAAGCTCCAAAGTGCACGTCCATACAGCCCAATGTCAATGAATTTATAAGAACCCTATCAAAGTCGAAAAACCAGAACAAAGTAGATAACAAGTAACAAGTTCTAGAGAAGATAAATAAGATTTCAAATATTTTACAAAAGAAGATCAAAGATTGTGCCCCAAAGAAAAATGGTACATCATGATAGGACAAAGGAATAAACAAAATTCTTAAAAATCATAGAAGATAACTGTCATTGAAGATCTGTACAATAAATTACACTATTCTGTTTACCAAAAATAAAAGTTCATAATTCTTTTAGAGATTTGGCAAACAGCATAATTGGTAACATCCAGAAAATCGCATATCAAGATGTCACAGGAGGTGTGAGAGTAGGATGGAGGGAATATGAGCACCTTTACAAGCTATTTTTTTCATGCAAAAGAAAAATGGGGAAAAAATTAAAAAAGAATTTTTCACTTTGGAAATGGACAAATGAACCTTCAGTGGAGAGTCTAGGAGCCTGGAGCTCCCACTATGATTTGAACACAGATGAACAGTGGTTAAACACACTGCTTTTAAAACCTAATGAAATCTGGACAAAAAATTAGGTTGGTATTTAAAACTGAAAATCCTGTCTACACTGCTGTGGAAGGAAGTGAGGACCTTTAAAGTTAAAATTCTGGGCATAATTGATTTCATGATGGTAGAGTCTTTTGATCTCAATCTCAAGGTCAAAGGTTTATGGTCTGGTAGAGATAAGAGAAAGTTGAGATCCTTGTTTAGAGAAAGGCGGCTCTTTTAGAAATTATCTCAACCCAAATTTTGGAAAAGTAACATGAGCAACACAGATAAAAACACGTTTCCTACGCATAAACCACGTATGCGCTACTCATTCAAAATAATAACACCAGGGTTTTTACAGTTACACTCCAAGAATACTATTTTTGAAGCCCAACCACACAATTATGAAAACAAATTCTAGTTTCCATCATCACAAAATGAGATAAAAAGTAAGCAAGATCTTGAAATCTAGGAAAACAGGGAGATTTTTTCCAATCTATTTAAATTACCTTCCAAACAGCCTGTAATAATGATGATACTAGATACACATTCCCGGTTAAAATTACACAGGCAACTGAAATTGCATTATAATAACAAAGACTTCTATGTAAATGAAATTGCATTGTAATAGCAAAGATTTCTATTCTATGCACTGAATTTGCATATAAATCTATATAAAGCACCCACCTGGGTTAAGCAGTTGCAACAACTCTCAACATCTGCATGTATCATCAGCAGCCTCTAGAATTCAGACACCAAGCCAGAGAATGTAAAACTCAGTCTACATGCACAAATGAAGTACAATCAATGTCCTGTAAGGTGATTCTCCCCATGTATAAATCATGTATGCAATCAGGACAAACAGGGAAGAACTTCAGATTGAGACTTTCACTAATTGCATCCATTCCAGGGACCCATTTTTTTATATCCATGGGGTTCAGATTCCACCAGTTTTGCAAAAGTCGTACCCAATAAACAACAGTATCAGTTTTGTCACAGATGAATAGAACTTTTACAGACATTGATCAAGTGTGCAGTTCCCAAACTGTGATTAAAATTAACAAATAATAAAAAGGATAAAACAAAACTGAAACAACAAAGAGGAAGAGAAAAGAGAATAAAAGCTAGCTAAAACATACTCTTATCCTATCACAAATACTAAAACAATTTCATAAAGGGTGCCACTATATATGTCTGCTTGAACCATATTACTATGTTATGTGAAAAGATAAGGTACAAAAGAGAAACATGATTGACATACCAAGGATTATGTAATTCTCAGTGCTGAATGTTGAGAAACAGACACAACTTCCATTAACCAAAACCAATCAAGGTGCTAGTAGAAAAAGGCTCAAAATACATATAAAGAAACAGAAACAATTCCTCTAAAAAAAAAGAAACAGAAAAAAATTTAAGTATATTACATAGCACAGATCTAGTGGCCCAAGCATTGTATGGATGGCATGCTTACCTGATATTTGTCATAATGATGAGCGTTGAATCCACCATGATGATATATCGGAGTTGCATTATGAGGATAATGATGTTTTCTAAAGTATGTGCAGCAGCATGTGGTTTCTAGCATATGAAGAAACTCACAATCCTAAGTTCAGAAATTTGACTGCATGGTAATAGTTCCACATTTAAATGATTTCTAGCATCTGAAATATACTTCTTGTTTTTCTCCAACCACAACCTTTTCTTCTTAATATTTAAACCCATCCTGGGTAAAACAATCAAAGGTTGAAGCAAAAAGCTGCACTCTGGTGTCATAACAACATTGGCTACCACCTCTTTTCCGAAACAGCAACAATAACAAACCATAACAAAATCCTTTTTAGTGTAGTGTTGTAATTTGAATCCAAATTTTTTAAAATTTAAAAGTTAATAAAAAAAACCTCAACAAAAATAGTTAATTTGCAAAACCAGCAATGATATGGTTGACAGAACAGATGAAAACAGACCTATTAAGTAAACAACCACAACAAGACTTGATTCCTTCTTTTCGAAAATATATAACTGTATCATTTATTACATGAACATTAATGAGTTTCAGATAGAACTAATATGACAGAAAAATACAGCAAGTAGGAAAAGGATGAACATTCAAAAGAATATAGGTAACTTCTGCTTGAAAAAGGCTGACATTCTAAAATATAAAGAAAATATATATCCATCGTTACAGATTTAGAATAGTCACTGCAAGTATAGGCATCAAGAAGAATTCATCGTTTTCGATCATCGTACTACAAAGATAAAACAAAAAATAAATAAAAAATGATAGAACTCAACTTAGTAACATTTCACTAGAGGTATAACAGTAGTAGTATGTGGCAAGCATGTAAATTACAGTCTAGAGGAACTCAGAAGGTGAATTGGCCTCCGGCTTCCCATTGTGGCCCAAATCCCCCGGATGCTGCAAATTTTGCAAAACCTGAGGCGGCAAAGCCCCTAAACCACCTCCCAGCCCATCATTCACCGACCCAAAAAATTGACAAACTAGCCTAGCCATGACTCCAAGAATCTGCATTTGGTTCTGGCACGCTTCAGCATGCATTTGCATCATTTGCTTCTCATGCTCAATTTGCAAACTCACCATCCTCTCCCTCCACTCCAACTCTGCCTCTTCCCTCTTCTCCTCCATCCTCATCCTTCTACGCCGCTCCTCATCGAATTCCCTCTCTAGCCTCAACCTTTTCTCAAATTCCTTTCTTGCCCACATCACCTCCCTCTCTTCTAACTCCAATTCTCTATCCTCCAACCACTCCTCCCTCTCATTCCTCCTTTTCTCTCTCCTGCACTCAAGTTCTTTCCTCTTTTCCTCTCTCTCAGCCTCACTGTTCTCTCTCCTACACTCCCTCTCTCTCCTCCTCTCTTCCCTCTTCACCACCACATCCCTCAAGTCCAAAACTTGTGCACTGACCAACCCCAACCTCCTATGTAATCCAACCTTACACAATTTCCTTTTTGGAGCAAAACCCACATCCCCAATTTCTCTCTGACCCCCAAATTCACCACCTTCACTCCTACCTAATTCCACGAGACCATTATCACCATCACCGCTACCGTCTTCTTCTTCTTCTTCATCTTCCAATGGTTCTTCTTCTTCTTCTTCTTCGTCCTCTTCTTCCTCTAAATCCTCAGAGTCAATCCCAAACCCCAAGTCCCCACAATCCCCAAAAACATCAAGGCTCTCACTTTCGCACGCCCTCTTGCCCTTAACATCAAGCTCCACATCCCCAAACACTTCTTTGTACTTCAAGAAATTCTCCCAGTGGTTTTCACCATCTTTCCAGTTGAACTCGTCCTTGGAGACCCGGATCTTCTGCTTCACACCCAGGTACTGGTGGCGCATGTTTTGGACCTTGATCGAGACGTCGCGCCAGGACCATTTGAAAGGGAAGGTTACTGGGTCGTGCAGATGATGCACCGAGTTCACGTGGTCCGCTATGGGCTTGAATTTTTTCTCACGAGTTTTGAGCTTGGCTAGAGCCCCAGAGATGAGAAGCTCCGAGTACTTGGTGAGAAGGGTCAGCTCTTCGAGCTCCGACCATTTCTTGCGCTTCATTTTGAGAAACTACTTTGAAAAATCAAACATTCCAGGCAGAGAGAGAGATTCAGAGATTTGGGGACGAAGGAAAGGAGAAGGGAAATGGAGCTGTGTTGCTTTCCATTTTTTCTGAGCTCTGTCTTCTTCGTTTTTGTCTTTTTTGTTGAGGTAAGTAAAGGTCACGTGAAAGTCACGTGAGCTCTTTTTAATATTTTTTTGAATTTTAAATTTTAAATTTAATTTTAATTTTAATCCAATTAGGTCAAAAATCTCCCCCTTACCCCTAGATCTCCCCAAATCAACGGTCATGAGATGTTCTTAGCTTGTGATGATCAGAGTGGCTTAAGATTTCAAATCCTCAGTAAATCTTTTCAGTGGATTTCAAAAATAAATAAATCAATATTATATTAGATTATTAATTGAAGCGGAAGCGAAAGCCGCGCAAGATACATGACCGTTTGAAGGTTACGCGTTAAGCTATATCAATCAACCCAACACAACCAGGAAAACAATACTCTGATTTCAAAACCCTCATTCACCAGCTTCAAATCACAAAGGAAAAACAATTGAGCGTTAGCAATCGAAGCCCTCTATTTCACATCAACCTTTCATCGTCTTTTTCGTTGATCACCGACTGCTTCAACGAGTTCTTCTCTCTCTCTTGCTACCCAGTTTCTGTTTTTTCTGCGTCTCTTTGCTTTCGTTTTGTTAGACCCAGAAACCCATTTCATCAGAAAGCTTCAATTTTTGTTTTTCAAACAATGGGTTCGAGTTCAAGGCCAAAGAAAGAACAGAGCTTGTCGGTTGCTGGCCGTGAGTGGGTTCGAGGCCGGATACTCGGAAAAGGGGGGTTTGGGTCGGTGTATTTGGGTTGGGTCAAAAAACCCAATTTGAGAGCCGATGTTTTGCCCTCAATTTTCGCGGTGAAGTCGACATTATACTGTGATGCGCTTGAGTTGGTGAGGGAAAATTCACTTCTTGAGACGTTTAGCAACTGCCCGTTTATCATCCATCGCTATGGTGAGGATGTGACGGCTGGTGTTGACGGCAATAAGGTATTCAATATGTTCATGGAATATGCCGATGGAGGAACAATGAGAGATTTGATTAACAAGTCTGGGGGGTTGCCTGAATTTCAAGTAAGGAAGTATACAGAGGCAATTTTGAAAGGGGTTAAGCACATTCATGAAATGGGTTATGTGCATTGCGATTTGAAGCCGGAGAATATATTACTTGTCTCCAAAACTGATGCTGGTGGTTCTGAATTTGTGCCCAAAATTGGAGACCTGGGTCTGGCAAAGAGGATTATAGAGAAGCGTTCTGGAGGCACTACACTGTATTGGTCTCCAGAAACTGTGCTTCAAAATATTCAGCTGCAACCTTCTGATATTTGGGCATTGGGTTGTGTTGTGCTTATGATGTTGACTGGGAGGAAGCCATGGGATTTGAAAGCCGGGGCGAGACCTTGGGACCTAATGCTTCAGATTGCTTCAAAATCTCCCGCTATTCCTGTTTGGTTATCAGAAGAGGCCAAAGATTTCTTGGGAAAGTGCTTTGTGTGGAGCCCTTCTGAGAGGTTCACAGCTGCTAAGCTATTGAATCATCCATTTGTGACTAATCTGGATCCAGTAAAGGAACTCTCTTCGGTGTCGTCGTCGCCTTCTGAGCAACAGATTCTTCCTTTGGGATTCAAGACCTGTCATTCCAAATCGAACCGCTGTCTGCCAAAAGCCATCGGCTTTCCCTATAATTGGTGCTGCTTAGCTTGATTCTTAAGTTAGAATTTTGTATATGCTTGTTCGTAAGCGTCTCTAACAATTTGGTGTAATACTTCATTATCCTAAATTTGTATCTAATTTGATGTACATTCTTTGATTTCATTCATTATTAATACAGAGCTAATGCCACATTTTTTTACATGTTTCTTTGGGTTCCTTTCATGTTATTCATTGCGTCTTTTGGTTTATACAAGATTGGTAGTTTACAAGTTGGAGTAAATGAAGATGTGCCAACTTCTTAAGCTCATTCAAAGGTTGAAGGATCTAGGACATTTGCATTTTCACCTATATATGTACCAACTTAATCAATTAAACTCAAACTCTGTCAAGAATTCTATTGGTATGATAAATCAATTCTTCAGTCAGATTCTGATTTAGTGGAAGGGCTTTATGAGAGAGGGCTCTTCAGTTCCTTGAACAAAATTGACAGGTTTCCTCCGATAGACAGAATATTTTGACTATTTCAGCAAGAGATCAGCTTTTTCTTTTTATGCATTACATAAAAATATCTCACGCAGCCTCAAAATGACAAAATTTGTATAAATTACATAACTTAATGACGAAAGTTGTAAACTGCTGGCGTTTCACTGCAACTTGGGTGTCCTACATCTCAACCATAGGGTGAAACTGTAGATGTTGAATGGTAGGGAATGAGAGAAATAAGTGTTCAACTGCTGGCGCCACACTAGAACTCGGGTCATCCAGCATCTCAACCACTGGAGCAAACTGCAGATGTTGAGCAAAAGAAGTGGGAAAAAGAGGTAGAAAGTGAGTACAGTTCAATTTTGAAAACAAATAAACACCGACCTCATCATCATCATCTTCAAAGTACATCCCATCAACGGCAACGTTTTGCTGGAATTCCCATCGAACGCAAGTTTGTTTTCAAGCAACTCCTTGAGTTTCCTTCTCTTTAAGAATAAGAACCATTGAAATGAGGATTCCTCTTGACATGATTAGCCAAAAAAGAGACGAGCACTTGTAATAATTCAAACTTTTTAGCGTTCTTTAACGATTCTAGACACAGATATCTTACATCACGTATCCAATTGTAGGAGACAACGGAGTTCTCTGACCACGTTTTCATATGAAATGCAACATGCAAAGTAAATATGGCAGGGGAATTCTTGAGCAGACAAAGATGAAAATGTATTGAGTGGTGTAGTTAAATAAGGGTGTCTTTGTCTTTTCAAGCCCAAAACGAGTCACTTTTCTATATTTTTCATAAATGGGTTAGTTTCATAATGAGCTAATGTTTTTTGGGTCATTTTTTTGATGTCACCCTACAATCTTCCAAAGCAAAATAACGTAAATGACACAGAAAACATGCATGGAACCTTACCACTAATTGCACCAATGCCCCCTGAAACTTCAGTCAAATCCCAACTTACCCTCCCAAACTTAAAATGACTCACTTTCATCACTTGACCGAGGTTTACTGATCCATTTTGCCCTCTACCGTCAACTCTATCCAAAAGTCTGTTAACTTTGATGACGTGGCAAGCAAAGCTCACATTGCCATTGATTTCTACGAACTAGTTTGCTCTTTGGTTTCAACTTTAACTCCATTGAGAGCTTATAATTTGGATCTCTCATACGTGCTTGTATATCATTGAAAAAGTGAATATTAAATCTTAGGCCCTCCCTGTCTAAGCTCTGCATATTCTGGTCCTGAAACTATATTTTTAAATCATCCTATTAGAATATCTAAGTCACTGATGACCTCCCATACATTAATGCATCGCGCATCTGGCTCTCTCTTCAACTTTTTCAAGGCATTCTCAACTGCAATTTCCTAGCTTGATTTCTGGGGGATGAAGTTTCCTCAAACTCAAATAGTTTATCTATATGTTTATCATTGCTTTCATTTGTGTTGCAAAGCTCTCTCTTTTTTCTTTTATTATTTTGTGAAAGCAAAGCTATATTTTTTTCTGCAGCAATGAATAGCAAGAAAACCTATTTATACAATAGGAATAAAATATACAACGTTGGCTTCAATGTAACAGTGAACTGAAGTCGTTTTATCCCGCAATCCAAAGAAGTTGATGCGGTAATGGCACAGCTTCAAGCAACGAATTAATCTTCTATGAGAAGTTTTATCAAATACGTAGACTGCACATCATAATTCTAACATCATGCTAACCACAATCCATACGCGGGTCTTCTACATGTCTAAGAGGTAACAATATGGTTATAAACATATCCATATCAATATCAGTAGCTATGAAATTCAAGAAATGAAGCAAACCTTGAAAGTCTGGGCAAAACCCAAAGCTAATTTTACTTGTTGAAGTGCTTAGAGCAGAACCAGACACAGCTTCGAATCTGAAAGTGAAAAGAGACAAACGGGTATTTCAGAATTTGATAGGAGCCTCCAAACCATTATCTTCTCAACTTGTTGGGGGGTTTTGGGGTGTTTATTGACAGTCCCGGAGGAAATTGTCAGCTGATTACCGATGAAGCACGCAGTTATAATAATCCGGTCAATAAATTAGTTATTGAGGAAATATTTGAATGCAGCACAAAATTTATCTATCACAATTGCAAAAACATGGCCATGACGCCTGACCCATGGTTTCTTTTGTCTTGTTGAAAACATTACATCAAGTTTTTTCGGTCAAACTAAAGTGGGGGTGCAAGTCGGATTGGAAATTCCAATTTCGATACGAAAATTTTCGATTTTGGCAAGACGAAATCAATTTCTACATTTGAAAAAAAAAAAAAAAAAATTTTTTCAAAAAAAAAAAAAAAAAAAAAAAAAAAAAAAAAAAAAAATGGAATGGTAATTTCAAGATTTCGGAAACTTACGAATATCAAAATATATATAGGGTTTCGAGTTTAAAATACACATAATGACTAATTTCATGTTGAACTAAATATGACTAAATAACCAAATAGACATTGTTGATTAATTTCAAAAATGATAACAACATCTAAGTAATAACATATAATAGTTTTCGAGCTTTTCATATGATTTTTCAATTTTGAGCCAATTTTAACCTTTTAAAATCGTTGGATATGTTTAAAATTTTCAACTATTTTCCTAATCGTAATGGATACTGAAATTCTGAATTTTTTTTTGGAAAAGATTCAGAAATTTTTTGGATTGAAATTTGAATGCCATGATTCCGATCTATTCCATTTGAAAACCAGCCCTAGTGCATATTTTTGTTTTTTTTTTTTTTCTTTTTTTTTTTTTTTTTTTTTTTTTTTTTTTTTTTTAGGGTCAATCAATGTTGATTCAAAAACCATAAATGGGGAGGAAACAAATAGGACAATACAAAAGCCAAAAAAGACCAACTAAAGGAACAAATTACCACAAAACAGAGAAGATTAAATATAAACCAGTACAGTCTAGTATAAAAACTTTCCCTGTTACCACTGGTGGGTCCAGGAATTTTTAAAAGGAGGTGCAACATTTCAAAGACTAACTGTTCCACATAACAACAAAATTTACTTTGGAAATTGTCAATTGTTTAGACAAAAATAACTGTATAATTGAAAGATACTTTTTTTTTTTCTATTTTGAAAAACTTGCATGATGCACATTCATGAATTGAATATATTGATTAATTGGATTTACAATATTGTAATGTATATATGAACTAACAAAATTCGCTTGTCATAAATGTGCAATTTATATATTCAAGGGGGGAAAAAAGGAACTTGCAATTTATTTCTTTGTGTCGAAGATTAAATTAACAAATAATTTCATTAATAATTCAACAACATTGTTATGTTCAATATGTGCTTTTATATATATATATATATATATATATATATCAATGTGGTTTTAGGTTGGTTTCTAAAGAAACTCTAGCTGCTCTCTCCCTCTGTGAGTCATAAAGGAAACTTCATAGAAGGGGGAGGAGGAAGGTCACTATCCTTCATCTCTTCTCGTCTTTTACTTTTAGGTTAGTGAATAAGTTCATTGGAGCGTTTTGAAAAAAAGCCCCTTGTGGTGGTTTCTTTTTAGCCATGGTTAGATTGAAGTTCCCCATCACCCCTTTTAGTCTATGTTCTCAATAAAATCCTGCTCCCAAAACCCGCTCCTTGACATCATTCATGTTCTCTAAATTTGATTCTACATTGTCTTTGACGGAGGTTGTTGCAAATCACCTAATTGTACTTTGGAAATGTTGTTTTCGTTTATTTGTTCGCTCTTATGTGTAGGTAGATCATTGTAAATCATATTTTCCCCAGATTTGTTACAGATGTGGTGGTAGGTGTGGCCGCGATAGCGCTTCATCAAGTGGTGGTGGTAGGGTTCGTCTAGGCTCATGGGTTGTTTTAGGGTTTTGGTTATGTTGGGTTTGTGGGCTTTGTTTGGGCTTATGGTTAATTGTGGTGATGTGGACTAGTAGTTTTAGTGATGCTTTGTTCGCGTTAATTGTGTTTTTAGCATGTTAGTTTGTTGCACTCTTGGGATTTGTATTTTAGATGTCTTGTTGATGTCTTTGATTGTACCATTGAAGTTTATCCAATGAAGTTTCTATTTAATTTTAAAAAAAAAAAAGTGTTTTTAGGTTAAGCCATCAAACTTTAATGACTACTCTACCCTCAAACTAAAGTTGCAGCATGACGTGGTCTTTAATAGAACAAAAATTAAATATGTCACAGTCGTAACACGATATTGTCTGCTTTGAGCCCCCCCTCTCTGCCATTATAATTTTGTTTCTAGGAACTCACAAGCAACTTCCCAGTGGGTCACCCATCCTAGGATTTCTTTAGACCCAACTCACTTAACTTCGGAATTCCCATGACTCCGAAGCCAGTGAGCTCGCAAAAGGCCTCGTGCAAGATGGAGGCGGGCATGTACATATAAAGCACATCACCCCCTCTCCATTGGTCGATGTGGGATGTTACAAAACACGTGGAGATTTTAAAACATATTAATTGATCTGGTCCAAAACAATTTATTTTGGCGAGATCATTAAAAAGAAAAGTAGATTGCGCTTGCTGTTGTTGCTCTTCACTCCAGTCTTTCCACAAACAGGTTGTAGGCATCTTGCCCAGCCGTCCAAGAGCTCAAGATGAATGACTTCCATGGTATTTTCAAGCAAGGGGAGGTGCACCTGCGCCTCTTTACACCTATGTGGGTCCTCTACTACCCATCACAAAATCAAATCAAATTACAATGCAAAGTTACTGTCACCCGCAAAAGGGACGGAGGCCGCACCATAATGGCCACAAAGGAGGGGATACACCACCACCACACAGGTTAGCATTGTTGCACATAAAGACCTACCGATCTTCCACCAAAAACAAATATTCCCCAAAAATCGGAAACACATTAGCCCTTGAACGTTCCTCCAAAAGTCACCTTCTCCAACACACCCAAATTTGCCAATGCACCTAAGAGAAAACAACAACCAATCACAACACCAAGGTATATACCAAAAGACCAACACCAACAGAAAAGAGAGTATTGGTGCAAGCACCACCAGAGCAAGAGCCGTAGCAAAAGCTCTAAATACAATCCGAGAAATGAGAGACAAAGCGCTTATAGATATGGTTGTTGTATCCTAAAGAAGAATGTAGATCCCGAAATAGGATAAGGCAAAAAGAGGATGAGGAGTTGAGAAATACATAAATCCGGTTGAAGAGGTTGTTTGGCAGAGAACAAAGGACACAAAATTGGCATGAGACATTTACTCTTAACACAGAGCAAAAGGCTCAAGCAGACACCACAGAGGGAAGAGGCACCCTACTCTCAAAGAGAGCCATAGACATAGCCAAACAGGCTCAAACCGAAAGAAGAGCAACTCCACCAAAAAGCCCAAGGCAGGAGAGAATGAGGGGAGCAAAACGAGAGAAAGAGCAAACAATATAAGTGAAAAACAAAAACAATAAAAAAAAGAAAAAAAGAAAAAAAAAAAAAAAAAAAAAAAAAAAAAAAAAAAAAAATGGAAAAATTCTGCAAAAACATAGCAAAACTCCTTAAGAGGTGTGAAGAGGGAATGAAAAGGCAAGAGAAATGGGATGAAGGAGCAACCCATAAAAGAAAGAGAGAGGAAGAGGAAAAGATAAAATAGAAAAAACCCAAATAAAGGTGGAGGGAGAGAACAGGAAAAGAGAATAAAAAGATAGGGGAAAGGGTGAGGACTATGGGGAGGAAGGGGGAGAGAGAACGAGGGAGGAAGAGGAGGGGGGAGAAGGGAGGAGGGTCAGTGACCACGTCCCCCCTAAGTGGAGTTGAAGAAAGGGGGCTGGGTTTGAAAGAGAAATTCGCTTCTTTTGAAAGTGAGAGAGAGAGAGAGTTTGTCTCCTCCAGAGGCCAGTATGCTTAAGATTTCAATTAAATATAATGCGTTGAAAAATCAAACAAATTTGATGTTTTTTTTTCATGTGAAGATGAAAAATCGACATTTTCAAACATTATTCAACAAATCGTCGTTTATGATAATACAAGAGTATTTATGTTTGATTGACACTCCAAAAGATCATTCTCGCCTCTTCCATGTTTTTCACTTGATAAAAAAATACAAATCAATAATTTCGTTTGTTGATTTAAAGAATTATGCTTAATTCATATCTTAAGCATAGATGCATGTTGGTGCCTTGGTACCCCAACTCCGTACTCTAGAAATCCCCTTCACTGCTCGTTTGGACTTTAGTTTCCTTGTGCAGACAACGGCAGCAGCGCTGACTTCCTCCGTCTAGGGTTTGATACTATGTTTAAGGTTTCTGTGATTTTAGGGTTTTTTGTTTTTTTGGCCTTAGACTTAGGTATTTTGGATTGGGTTAATATGGTTGAGTCCCTACTTCTATTTTGTTCACTTTTGTATTTGGGCTCTCATATGACAGTGTATGCTTTTGCTTGGTAATGAAAATTTTCATTTCCCTTGACAAAAGAAAGCCAAACTATACGACTTCAATTGCCAAAATTGAAACTATAAGTTTTTAAGTGAAAGATCTACAAAATTGTTTACAAATTTTGCATCATGTGCTTCATTAAAAGTTATTTCTTTGATGCCCCCTCTCATGTTGAATTTATCTTCCTCTTACTTCTTTTATTGGAAAATGTTCCAGATGTGACTCCCCACTCCCCCATTAATCTAAAAGTATATATATTTATGCAAATGACCTACTAGTGTAGTGGTTTGGAGTACTTGCCTCCCAAAGAAAAATTATAGGTTCGAGTCCTAGCATCTCTGTAATGTGTATGAATTTAATATATTATTTTCTATCTCAATAAGAAAGGTATGTATATACACACAGAGTTTCCATTGAGGGATCCCCTAAATAAGCTTATTTGAGGTACATTCCCCGTAGGGCCCACTCAGATTGTATTTCACTAATCCAAACCGTCTATTTTGTAGATACTCATTCAAAGATCATCTTTACAAAAAAATCACTTAAATCCAATATCATTTGACCACTCAATTGGGTTATTGAAATTTTAGTACTTTCTTGAAGCACCGTGCTCATTGATTTTGTATGACACAATTGGATGTCGAAACGGTTTTCGATTTGTCTAATTTTTGTAAGGATGATCTGTGAATGAAAACCTAAAAAATAGATAGTTTGGATCATTGGAAAAAAAAAAAACTGCAGGGCACCCTAAAGGTCAACCCTCAAATAAAATTATTTGAAGAATCCCTCAATAGAAGGGGACTATATATATATTTGAAAATGATTTAGAGACTTTTACACCTTGTGAACATTAATTCAAGTTTAGTCTCTTGGTGTTACTGTTCACATTTAGTTTTTATTATTTATCATTGTTTGGGCAAGTGTCCATTTTCAATTGACCACATGTTCATTTCAGAAGAAGTCCTCTTTCAGTAGCCAAGCATTATTATTATTATTATTAAATTTATTTTTGAGGTAAATAAAGTTGAATCATCTATAATTTTATAGGTACAGGTCACATAGATGGCACCCACACTATTTGGATATGTGTAGGAAAAAGGAATGAGCCATTTATGGAGGTTGTGCTGATGGTAAATGCATATACTCTTTCATGTGTTGATAAGTAAAGAGTGTTGCTATTTCCACTCACCTGTCCTATTTTCCCACACACCTTATCTTCAAAAATTTTAAAGACAAATTTGCCCTTTTATAAAATGACTTCTAAGGACTTAAGGAAAAACTCTCAACACACCTATAACCTCCGCTACCTACAACGTCTTATCAACATTCTCATGTGTGCTTTCGGGGAAAAATGTGTATTATCCAATATTCAAACAAACCCAATAAGAAAACATGAACAAATGCTCAAAATTGTGAAAGAAATTCAAAATCCCAATATTTCCTGAGAGATCCATTGTTTGGTCACTAAGAAATTAAAAGGGAAAAAAAAAATAAAGAAGCTCTAAGACCCATATTTGGTTCTATAAAGAAAAGTATAGGCCAAGTCAAACTCAAAGTGAACCAAAACTATTGGTTCCATATTCTTGTTGAATAAGATTTTCTGGTGACCCAAACAGAAATTTAGGAGAAGACCCACATGGGTAGGACACATGGAGGTTTCAAGTGCGGAGAGGCGGTGGTCAAAGGAGTTGAGAATGGAGACAACGCTGTTAGAGATGGTTCTTTCGCAATCCATCTTCTTCTTTCTCCTCCTTCCCTCTTCTTTTGCATTCTTGTTTTGAGAGTTGGAGAGAGAGGGATTGAATTTAATTGCATTATTAATTAATTAAAGGGTATTTTATGAATAATGGTGGGTGGAAAGATAAGATTATGTTTTTTCAAATTTGCATGGTGGATGGGAAAATATGACAGATGAGTGGAAATATTAAGGGTCAAAGATGAAGTCTTTCCTCTCCCACCCTCAAACCCCCTCCTCCTTCAACCATCGTTGTTACCCTACCCTTGACAAACCTTCCGGCATAGAAACACCTCCCCCTCGTCCAATTCTCCCCACCCCCCACACCTCCCCCTACCCCCAAAACCCCCCTCCACTCCACTTGGCCTAGAATTTGAAGCCTCGACACCTCTACAGGGTTTAAAAAAAAAAGAAGATTGGAGGTAGAGGCAGGGAATGGTGGGCCTTTTGGTTATAAGCTCATGAACTCTATTGGGTCGGGAAAAATAAAGAGAGGGAGAGTTCTGGACATTTGATGGGTGGGCCTTTAAGATTGGCGAGACTGAGTGGTGCAAGTCCTCGTGGGCGTGGTAGAAATAAATGGGCCGCCGCTGGAGCACGTAGGGTTAGAAACCCCAACATGGCACATAATAGTCATGACGCTGAAAACCAAGACGGAGTCTCTCAGAGTTGAGGCTTCGAATAAACTGCAAGAGGTTGAGACGAAACTGGAAAGTTTGGATTCAAAGGAAGTTAAAAAACTTAGGGTCTTAGGGTTGTGGTGGCTGGCCCAATGTAGCCACAAGGTCTTAATGATACAACTAGCATGGAACTGTCAGGATTTGGGGACTGCCGTGACAGTCCAAGCTTTAAGGGAGTTGATTTGGTCCCGAAATCCCTCTATGGTGTTTTTACTGGAAACAAAACAAAACACTCATCGAATGTATCAACTGAGGGCACAGTTTGATTGTTCGACAGGTTCCTTTTTATGTATGTCATTGCATTTGAGATCCATTAGCTTTATATAATACGATTAGTAAATGAAGATTATGAAATTGAATCTCAAATAATTAGACCTTTCACCAAGCATTTCAAGGGAATTGTCCCATCTGTCTAAAATTAGCAAGGAAAGTTTACAGCAGTGCTGTATTTTGTATAGCATCCATCCTCGTCAATTTACATGGAAATTTCAACTATGATACTATACAAGGTTACACATACTAACAAAAAAGGTCTTCTAGGTGCAATGATTTTATACTGATCACACACTGGTTATGACATAAAGCCTACTGTAGATGACCAAAGTCGTAACCTGCTGGCGTTTCACTACAACCCCAGGTCATCCAACATCTAAACCACAGGATTGAATTGGAGATGTTAAATGGTAGAGGATGAGAGATTTAAGTGTTAAACTGATGACGCCACACTAGAACTCGGGTCATCCAACATCTCAACCACAGGAGCGAACTGCAAATGTCGAGTGTTAGGGGTTGTGAGAAAAAAACAGGTGGGGAAAGTGAGCACAGTTCAATTAAAATAAATAAATAAATACCGACCTCGTCATCATCTTCAAAGTACATCCCATCAACTGCACTGTTTCGCTGGAATTCCCATCCAAGATTGTTTTCAAGCAACTCCTTGAGTTTCCTTGTCTTTAAGAATGAGAACCATGCAAATGAGGATTCGTTGACATGATTAGCCAAAAAAGAGATGAGTACTGGTAGTAATTTAAGCTCGAAGGGTTCTTTAATGAATTTAGACATAGATATCTTGTATTACTTTTCCAATTGTAGTACACAGACCAAGTTTTCATATGAAATGCAACATGAAAAGTGACAACAAGGAAGCACACAGATGAGCTACCATCTCTCATAAGAAGCAAAGTTTTGGAAACAAATACAAAAAGAGATGACTTGACAAGAAATGCTTCGTATGCAGAGCAATGGCAACAAAGTAAAGGATCAGAAATCAAGTCAGGACTCCATTTAAATGAAAAACACATCAAAAGGGCTAAAGGAAGGATTAGTATAACGAGGGGAGTGAGTGAAAATTAGGGTAAACTCAACATAATCAAAGTGAGACAAATTTATATTAGGTAACCCAAAATAACAAAGTACCTAAAAACATTATAAATATTCCAACAAAATACTATAAATTCTATAGATGGAATTAAATCAATAACCATCAACTACATTTTAGTTCCAACAAATAAAAACAAAACAAAAATAACCTAAATTCTAACCTTGTGCCCATGCCTAAAGTATATAAATTTCTTTTTCTTTCTTGCATCCATCTTCAACCCACCCTTGCCCCAATAAAATGGTTATGAGTTAATATACACTTGTTTGCTAAAGAGTCAGTGTTTAACATATGTAAAAAGTGAACTACCTTATTATAATAATAAATTCCATGTTTAAAGCAACAAAATAAAGGCTTCTCTGTGCGTGTGTTTTCACATGCATATCATGATAAATACAATGGCAACTGTGAAGTAAAAATCTGATGAAAACAAGAACCGCAGAAATAATAAGAAAGAGAGCATATCAGTAGAATCCAGATGTCTACTTTTGCCTGATAGGAAAAAGAAATTCATGAAAATTCAGGCTTAGCGTGCATACCCATGATAGAAGATCTCCATCAACAACTGAGGCATCTTGCACCAGCAAAAAAAAATCCTGGAAGCCCATTTATAGGTTAGTCATCAAGTTGCAATGAAGAGAAAGTTCCATGGATGTGAGAAAGATGACTACATGATACTTTTCTGTTGATTTTCTATTTGATAGAAAAAACAAACTGAATGACAACAGAACTGACAAGAAAAAAATGAATCAAGCACGTCAGTGTAATATGAAAAAAGAACAGCAACAGCAGAATGAAGCACCCAAATCTCGTACCTTGAAAAGACGGTGCAAAAAACTATCAGCAGAAAACCATGAATCATCTAGCAAGGTTGATCCACTGTTTGTGTCTGTGCAATCTTTCTGAAGTCCTTGTTTCAATTGATAGTAGATGACTCTAATAAACTGTGAGATTCCCATGACTTGTCATTTATCAGTGCAAATGATATGGAAAAAAAAGAGAAGAAAAGCAAGTACTGTTCATTGCAAGTTTAATGGAAAACGAAATCGGTTTAAACGTGTTACTCTCTCAGGAAAGAAAACACAATCAACCTAGAATTCTTTTTCCTTTTCCCTTTTATGAGAAACACAAACATTCTATTACAATAAATACAAACTAGCCAAAAGTTTGACATATGTCTGCTATGTAAAAACTTATTCGACACCTTAGAAGAGACAAATAATTAGACAGGAGAATGGGTGCATAAAAGGTCATAAATATTACAAAAGACAAATCAAATATCAAACCAGGATGATTAAATGTTGAACATTGTCTCTGTTTTGTACTGGAATAATAAAGCACCACACAGAAAAGACATGAAGGTTGATAAATCAAGCAACAACTGACACATTTTGAGCATAACTATGCAAAAAAAATAAAATGTAAAGCTTTCTGAAAAGCCAGTACATATCCCAAAATAGGCTAAATGGAATCTAGACTTTCAATTACATAACTGTATCCCAGATCACCATGAATGCGACTTCATAGTTATAGTATATTGCCAGAAAGTTTAGTTATAAGTGGGACAATTCTGGACATTACCTTTGCAAATAGCCGACTTCTTGTATGGAAAGGCTGCATTAATGGCAGATTAGACTTTTGTCAGAAAGTATTTCAGACTTCCTGTATTTCAGTATCAACTACCTATGAAGCAAGCATCATTAGGAAAAAAAGCTTCATTCTAGTATTTAACTCAAAGATACGCAGAAACTTATTAAGACGGATTATGTCCATAGTCTGGTACAAATTTGACAATAGCGCATTCCTAAGAAATGTTAATGCTAGTACCAGTAGAACACTAGTCAACCCAAAGATAACTGGTGAGAGACTGGGTAGGATCTGTTTTGTAAAACTGAAACTCTATTGAATCTATGGTGCCAAAGCTTTAAGCTGGTGAATCTATGATGTCTGAAATCTTAGCATATAAATTAAATAGATTGATTGTTGACAATAATCTTTTGAAGATTTAGAATTATTAAGCTTACCATATTATCTGTTAAAAAAATCTTTTGAGAAAACATTATATTGCATAAACATGCAAATGAGCCGCCATCAAAGGTCAAAAGTAAAAAGTTCCTTGTATTCATATTAAAATGACTGTATATACTGATTTGGGAAAGGGTTGCTTATTTTTGTAAAGTAGATTACAACAATAAGTTGACGCTCATGAGGTACAAATTTAATGCAAACATATCAATCACATGTTTATACTTTAATAGTAAGGGACAGAATGTATAAGTGGGGAGTTTAATTTTAAATTCAGATGTACAATGTGGAAAAAGGAAATACAAGTACACAAACTCGGTAGAGTGAACAAATCCCAATAATAAGTGAAACAAGGCAATCAAACCAATACTTACAGCTTCAGTGCATCCAAATAAAAGACTGACCAAGGATTTCCACTGTAGAAATGCTTCAAGTGATTGCCCCATCTGCATAAGTTCAAACTATCGTAAAGATCTCAGATTATTATTTAACATAAAATGCTGTAGGAGTCTGCATTGTTTACACACCAAAAAAGCAATATAGGCAAATTGCAGCTCAGCGAGAAGCAAGTCCTCAGAACCTCCATAATCTTCTAATAGTACACTTTCTAATAATTGTGTCTAAACAGAAGAAAGTCAGACCACAAAAAAGAAGAAAAAAATAATAATATTAGTGAAAGTATATAGTCAAATCAGTTAATTTAAAACATTAGAAAAAAAACTGAACAACTTAAAAGAGGAGGGAGGGGGTTCTTACCTTGTCAAGATTCAAAGAAGTAAGTTGTTGGCCATGGATTCCCTTTCGTTTGATAACACGGGGAATTGATGTGTAGTAACATCCTCTTGTCTGAGACTTGTCACTGGGTGTTGAGCACCTACTAGCATTCAACTGCTCATCTAGAGCTTTCTCCATCATTGTGCTAGGAGTGTTTACACGCATTGTAGATTCAGATGCAACAGTAATTTCTCCTCCAATGGGTTCTGTACAAGTCAATTAAAATTCAAAGGTTGTTGGGATAAAAAGAATGAATCTTATACAAATTCTTTGGATAAAATTCATCTGAAGCAGTCCTTAACAACATACATAAAAGCAACCAAGAAATATCAAAGTTCCAAGTAGCCACTATAAATATAACTTCTCCTGTAAGAATTTTCCTTTTAAGAGTTCCATGCAGTCTTATTCTTAGAAGTATTTATTTGAAAAAAAATTCCATATCATATTGTGTTGGTAGGTACTAGGCCAGAAGTATCAACACGAATAATTATATCCATCCTTATGCAGAAATTAGAAGGAAAAGCTAAATAGGGATATTCTTAGAAGTATTATTACCTCACGATACCACTAGATTTTAATGTTGGTCATTAACTATTCCATCATGTCTACAAGCTCACAGCAGTAATATCATATGTACTCCTTACAAAGAGCAGATGGACCAACATCTAACTTTAAACCATAACAAGTATTTTGTGGAAAATTAAGGTTCCCACCAAGTCTGCCTTTGAGAACTTTCCTTAAGCAAATGAAAAATTATTTTAATGCCTATTACATAATTGTATAGCATGCAAGGACCAAAATATTGGACGATATATCCCTTTTTTAAGGTGTCGATACAAATAAAGGGGGTAAGCCTATTTCTTCTCCCTTATCAGCGATATATCCCTGATAACCCTGATATCCCGATATTTACTGATACTGGACAAATAACCCAGATATTTGTCTTCATTTTGAAAGTAATCAAAGGTCCCAGCCACTGAATCAATGCCAAAAACCAAGCTCTAATATTTAGTAGCTTCTTTTTTCTTCTCTTCTCAGTCATTTCGGCTATCTTTGGCTCTTCCTCTCCTCTCTTTGGTTGCTCAAGTTCTTGTTTGTTTAATTTTATTTTTCACCTAATCTTCTATGATTTCCCTTATCATTAAGTCTGATTGTTGTAATATATTGGGTTATGTATTAATGGGTTGGGTTGGGTTGGGTTACGTTTTAATGGGTCAGTCTGCATGTTTGTTGTGTTTGTTGTATTAAGTCTGCTTGTGTTTATTTTGTTTGGGTTACGTACCTATTGTGTCAATGGATTTTATTTTATCATTGTAATCAAAATTTTATTTTCAGGCTTTTCATCGTGCATTATATCACGTACGTTTCATCTTATGCATATCTTATACTTAGTATATTTTGAATTTTATTTATTGAATACATTCATTGATAATGTACTTAATACCTATGAAAGTTTCACTTCATTTTTTATGCCAATATCTATCTTTTTTGCCAATTTTCCTCAATACCTAAAACGACATCTATATATCCCCCTAAATATCCGTAAATTGAAGGGCCGATACTATCTGTATTGCCAATATTTTCATCCTTGATAGCATGTGCCCATTGTATGTTATAACAAGATAAAATACTCAGACAAACAATGTGGGTTCCTATGCATTAAAAAAAAAAGTAAAGTAAAATTAAAGATACAAACACTGTGGGTCTGAAGATCATCAATTTTAAATTTTAAATTTGAGAATTGAGCGAGAGAGAGAGAGAGAGAGAGAAGCAAATGGCAGCAGTTGAAGCATAAAATCTATTCATCCCAAAGTCAAGCAATGAAACCGAACAAACTCCTGATAGAAAAATCTAAGATAATTGTGAATATACGCCTTCGAAGTTGTGAATAATGCTTACCAATCCGTTGAATGATGCTCTTTGTAATGTAATTAGATAGTTGTTTCCAATCTCCGTACTGGCTTAGATTATAAGGACCAAGATGTCTATCAAACTCCAAACTTCGAACTGCTTGGCAATATCTCTCTTCCTGATGGCACAAAAATGATACATATGTGAAATCAAAATACTAAACTGAACAGACAAAATCACTACTGTGCTCTGTTTGACCATAGAATATGTTTGGAAAAAAAATTCTCAAATTCCCTCTTGCTCCCTTTATAATGTAAGAGCTCACTAATACAATAAAATTGGACCAAAAAAAAAATTAAAGTTGCAAGATAATAAATAAAGATAAACTGTGATTGTCCTGAAAAGATATTGACCATATTTTCTAACTACTTAGCAGCTAAGATTTATGAAGCTTATTTGAGATTGAGGTTACAAAATTCAATCTAAAGTTTCAAACATTGTGAATCACTTTAGTTCCATATTTTGAAAAATGTGACTCCCCGAGTAATACAATCAACATGAATACCAACCTCTTCTTCTGGCACTTTGACTAATCGTTCCTCTTGTTGATCCCACTTGCGAACAATTACCTGTTACATGAGAAAGGTCAGTCTGGCTCACATGCCTTGATATCATGCCACAAACAACTTACAGTAACATGTTAAACCCAATAAGCCAGTGGCCACTAAAGTAATAATAAAAGACTGGTTACTAACCTCAGATGGTCCAGCATCAACAAAAAACCCAATAATTGGTGAGAATTCCTTGCCATCTCTGTGTACCCAAAAAAAGCCAAAGATATTTTTAAAAAAATACAAACTAGAAGCATCCATAAAACAATTAAAATTCAATAGTAAATGAAGAGCAACTAGTCAGTCTATTCTCTGCCGACATTCAACAAACACATAATGAGCAAGAAGAGGTAACCTGGTGGATGAGCTATAGTACACAAAGTGAGGACCAGGAGGAATCATCTTTATGCCTTTAAAGTCAGGGCCAACTGAAAACATCTGAAGATACAGCGAACCAAGTGTTCAAGTGTTAATTTATAGACAGAAATCCAAATTTTCTTCGTTTCCATTTTCTTTTGAATTTTCTGGGCAACAAAACAGAGCATAAGCATGTGTGGCTGGGTTGGTAGTAGTTTACCTGAGTATCAATGCCGATGAGGGTATGCTGAGGAACGTCGAGGAAGAGAAGCGTCAGGCCATGCTTCACAAGCTCCATCGCCATTTCAGCATCCATTTTAACAAAATTTAGAAAGACAAGTTTATTCTGTTTGATTTGAAAATTATGGCTCTGGGTTTTGTTAGAAGAACTATGTATGAGTACTGTGAAGCGTCCAGAAGCCTCTTTCATTGACGGCCTGAAAAAAAGGCCCCAATACTCATTTGTATTTACACTTTAGCATCATGTCTAAAATATTTTTTTTTAAAGCCAACAAAACCTAGAATCATTTTGGTTTTTCGATTATCATCAAATAAATAGACAAGTACATTTTAACATAGAAATGATCATTGTGATAATCAAATAGCTAAATCATTTCTAAATTGAATTATATCTGCATAAATTATTCTTAAATTGTTATGATAATACAAAAGATAGGGTGGAGTAGAGTTTCTCACACACACACACTATCAAAGTGCCATGCGGATTCGATCACAATGTAAAATTGACGGTAATAATAATTTGGTTATGGTTATGGTTCATTAAAAAAGGGTTCAGGGAGTAATGTTAAAGTCAAGATATTATACATATTTTTTTGGGAGTTTCACTATTATGCCCAATATAGGGGCCCATATTATATATTAAAAAAATCATACATAAAATGAACTTTAAAAACACACCTAAATTCCATTTACAACATAACAAAGAGGCTTTAAACTTTACAAAACTATCATAGATATCTTAAAAAAAACTCAACTCCAAAACCTCATAAAAAAAACTCAAAACACTCAACATAATTTAATAATCAAAATTAAATTCAACAAGGCCAGTTGTCTTTTTGTGGACTTGTTTATAGAAATTAAATTGTATAGGGTTTATTTATATCACTAATGCTAAGAATATGTATATAATTATGGGTGATTTTATTGGCACCCCATTATTTGCTCTTTACACCCCATACTAATTTTAAATATAAATAACATATTTTACCCTTGTACACAATTACCGTTAAGAACAAAAAAATTTAAAATTAAAATTAAAATTGCTCACTACACCCCACATATGTTCCTGCAACCCTAGTTTGACTTTTTTCTCAAACTATCATGTTCCTAAACCCTAAACCCTAAACCCTAGATTTATAAGTTTATACTAGTAAAAAAATATCTTGTATTTATTCATGAAGGGTGAGATTGAAGTTAGAGATGCTTCGAATGAGGTACGAGTTTATTTTCTGGAGTTTTGCAAGTTTAGTATTTCATAACGGTCGCTGGTTGCGTTCAGCACATCAGTACCGAACGCGACAGGTAAATTCGGTAGGATGCCACCGAAACGTTGCACCGTTTTCGGTTGGGTTTGACCGGTCAGCAACTTAATATTCGATGGAGATCCACCGTAAGATGGAACGTAGTTCAGTGGTTTACTATTGAAATTTTACCTGCGTTTCAGTGGCATCCAATCGAAATTTATTTATTTTTTCAGTAACTTATTGCCGACCACAAATTTAATCCAAGCTATTTTGATCTTACTCCCATTGAAGGAACAAAATCAAGGTGATGCCCCTACTAAAGGCAACAATGTGGTAACAGAATGTGTAATGGACTATAGTGATCAATTCACAACTTATTCGGTAATTATTTGTCTGAAATCCTTTTTAGTATAATTAACGTGGCATTAATGTTTCAAATTTTATATTTAAATAATATGAGTTTTATGTGTAGATATTCAATGGTAGAGATGCATTACTTCGATGGGCTCGTGAACAAGGAAAATTGAATAATATTGTCATTGTAATTAAAAGGTCTGATTATGGAGGTGAGGGCAAGAGGAGACCTCGTGTAATACTTGCTTGTGAGAGGAACGGTAATTATAAGTCTTGCAAGTCTAGTGAAACAACTGATACAAGGTTAGATGCAAATAGTGATATGAAAAAATGTGATAGGGACACTAGTACCAAGAAATGTGGATGCCCATTCTTGTTAAAAGGTGTCAATATTGGTGATGGGGATGATTGGAAGTTGGAGGTGGTTTGTGGAGTACACAACCATCTTATTTCAAAGTATCTTCAAGGTCATTCATTTGTGGGGCGACTTATTGAAGAGGAGAATGCCTTGTTGGTGAACATGTCAAAGAGTTTGGTGAAACCCAGAGATATTTTGGTCACCATTAAATATAGAGATGCAATGAATGGTTCAACTATGAAGACAATATACAATGCTAGGATCCGAAATAAAACCAAAGAATTTGCTGGGAGAACCCAAATGCAACATTTTCTTACTAAGTTATCCGAACACAGTTATATTGAGTGGCATAGGACATCTGGTGATATTGTAACTGACCTGTTTTGGACACACCCTATTAATATTGATATTTTGCGCGCATTTCCACATGTACTTATCATGGATTGCATCTATAAGACTAATAGGTATCGTTTCCCACTATTGCAAATTGTGGGGGTGACATCTACTAATATGACATTCTCTGTTGCGTATGTGTATATGAATGCCGAGAAGGAAGGCAATTACACATGGGCATTGACTGCATTGAGGAGTTTGTTGGATGATAATTGTCTTCCTGGTGTTATTGTCACCGATCGAGAGTTAGCACTCATGAATTCTAATCCGAGTTCTGCAAGACCTATTTTCCCATGAAAGATGCTCAACAATTCAATACTTTCTCTTGATAGTTGATCAAAAACCTGTCTAAGAAAAACTTCTTACTCTTCATCAGGATGAAGAATCTAGCCTCACTTGTCAGGTGATACCACCAGAATTGACAAGGGCAAGTTTCCCTTTCATCAAGCCCTTATTTTGAAAAATTAAAATAAAAGAAGGAATTATCTAATATAGAATCTCATAGTATAATGAGAATGCCGTTATAAAAAAAAATTCTATTATAATGTTCGAAGCAGAGCAAGATCTAACTCTTTGTCTGAATCTGTGTCTGAAACATTAGAGAATCACGCTCGTAACCATGACAAACTCACATACTCATCACTGTATTGGTGTAATTGTTCAGTAGCCTCTTCATTAGTCACTCCTAAGTACTTAACTAACAACTCAAAATTTGTGTCATCGTCATCTCCAAGAGTACCTCTGCGATTGTTGAGGCCGTGGGACGCTATCTATTAGGTCGGGATCTTGAAGCCTTAGTAGTACCTCTGCGAGTCCTCTTCATATCTAAAAACAAACAATATTAAGTACACACTCAGTAACGTATTCGGTAGATGATCATTGAAAAAAGGAAATAAATTCGGTGGATTATCACTAAAAAAAAAACATATTCGATAGAGTACCACTGAAAAACCGAAATAAATTCGGTGGGAGTCTCCTGAAAAATAGAAACATATTTAGTGGACAACCACCGAAACAAGGTAACAATTTCGATGGCAACCCACCGAAAGTAAAATAAATTTTTGTACAACTCAAGTTCAAATTCGGTGGACTACCACTGAACCAATGTAACCATTTCGGTGGTAATTCACCGAAACTAGACTCTAGTTTCGTAAAACCAGGTTCGAACCATACACAATGTTGAAATCAAAATCAAAATCAAAATCAGACGACCAAACTGCCACAAATAACTAAGATTTCTTGGGCTTCGATAGTCTTACCAGAACCACGTGGTAAGAAGTCCTTCCCAACAATGCTCTCCAAGGCAGAAGACTTCCCTCAACTCTGCACGACATAACAAAAATATAAGCAAGCATTATATATTAGCATCACAACAAATTCAGTACTTCAACCAATTCTTCTAATATTCGCTATCATATTCCAGAAGTTTTGTTTCTTTTTTATTCCCAATTAGCAAGCATATTCCACTTAGCGTAGACAATTCCTAGCAGTTCAACCGAAATGCATAAAAGCAATTCATTTGTTTTTAAGCACCACGAGTATAAACTAGTTTGAAGCATTAAGCTTTGGTCAAACTCGGGGGCTAAGTTACAGAGCAGATAAAAAGAAACACAAATCAAAGTTCATATACTCGGATCGATGAGAGAGATAAGAGAAGGTGAGGGATCGGAAGTGGACTTGGCCACCGACGATCGACGGCGATGGGGGTTTGCTGGGTTGTGCGATGACAAGTTTGCTGGGTTGTGCGATGGGTCTTTGCAAAGGGATGGGTTCTGCGACGGGGTGTATCTGCAAGAGGAGGGAATTTTCGATGGGGTGGGGCTTGATATCAAATGGGGTGGGGTTTGATTTCAGATGGGGTGTGTTGAAAGGGAAGGGGGTTTTCGGTGGGTGGTGTCTGATATGGAATGAGGTTTACACAGTGAGTTAGAGAATGGGGTTCATTAGGGCAATTTAGGAAAAAAAAAGGGGTATAATGAGTAATTTGAAATTTTATTAAAATTTAGTGGGGTGTAAAAAATTATGGGGTGTAAAGAGCAATTAATGGGGTTCATATGGAATTACCCTATAATTAAATACCTCTATTTTTTTTAAATAAGGATATTATAGGTGCACCTTTTTCATCGTATTAATACCCAAAAAAAAAAGAAAAAAAAGTTTTTAAATACTTTTCAAGGCTAAATTGTAGCAATGGTTACTCAACTATAAACTTTGGAAAAACACAAAGGAGAGATAAATTTTGTAAAAGAAGCCAAAATGGACAAAATTGCCCTTATTTATTTTTGGATTTCTTAAGGAATCTTTTACATTTGCATGTTTTTGATTTGAAAGTTGACAGGTTTTTCTGTCTTTTTTGAAAAAGCTTTGGCTTTTTCTAAAAGTGAAAATTTTTTTTTGGCTAAAACCTAAATTTACTTTGTATTTTTGCCTTTATATTACAATAATAGATTATGTTGTCCTCAAATTAGAACATGTATTGTACTAATGCTACTGAAATTTTTTTTCTTCAATTTAGGAGAGAATTAGAAAATTTCTTGCATAACTTTTAAACAAAAATATAAAAAAAAATAAAAGAAAAATAAAACAGATTGGGTTGGTGTTGAAGGGAGACAGCAACCCAATCAAAGTCACAGTGAGATAGAGAAGGGTGTCAAAAATCCACTTAAATATGTAAATCTACATGTTTGTGCGTCAAAAGTCACTTAAACGTGGAGTTTACTTTTCACCTCAACTGACTGGCAATTTTTTTCCCGCCCTAAAAAAAATAATAACAATCCTTAATACGGATACCCCAAGAGCAGTAAATTTGTCCAAATTGTTGCCCCACCAAAAGTATCAAAACCAGAAGCCCTAACGAGCATGGAACAAAAAAGATGAGCATCTGTCAGTTGGCTTCTGCCTATGTCCATGTACATATTTCGAAAGAAAAGAAAATGTATCCAACTTTCATGGTGATAGCATTGGTTAACAGTTTTCAAACGATCATGGTAAATTACATATACCATGTCCCGTACATATCAACCATTTTAAGTGTATCTTTCAGCTCTGAATTTAATTTCGGGGTTACGAATGTCGTTCTGACTTTGGATTAATCGAATCTCTAAACTGGTTGACTTGGGATCATGGCCGGCACTTTTGTAGTCGTTAATTGTCCTCTGTAGAAGGGCCTGTAAGTATTGATTGTAAACACAGAATCAGCCAACCATGGCTCACATAAGGGGATCGTTGATAAGGTTAAACCAGAGACAATAAATTCGTGTAAAAGTTTCTTTTGCCACCAGTTGGAATAAGCAAGGGAAATACATCCAGATTGTATAAACTATTAACCAGCAGGGCCTGCAACTATCATTTATATTCTAGTTGTATTCACCCACAGGCCTCCAAAACTTGATCCTTACTAGGGTAAATCAAATTAAATAATGACCAAGTTCAGGTAACTTCACAAAAGAAAAATTGCTATTCATGCTGATAGAGTCCTATAAGTTGGCATGTTATTAGTGGCACACGCGTCATGTTGTTAGATGTATTGGTTATTAGGGGAGAATTATTCAGTGAATTGGTTTAACTAAGTCTTAGTTTGCAAGTCAGTATAAATACTGATTAGTTGTGCAAAGCAAGACGGCTTGTATTTTGGATTTTGTTACAATAATATCAAGATTGGTTTCCTGTATAACCATAGAGTTAAGGTTGAGATAGCTGGGTCCTATCACATGCGGAACATTTTTTTTTCTTTCTTTCTGAGAATTGTTAATTTCCATGAGGCATCTATTTATCTAGCTTATCAGGCATATCACTTACAACTACCGTGTATATGTCGCGTGTAACACAATACCTAGTAGCAGCCAGCAGGACATGTGATGACACATCATAGAATAAATAATTTCCACTAAAATGTTTTTATAAATATATCGTGACTCTTCTTTAACAAACACTATACAAAAATAGTATTCAGAAATAGACCATAATGCTGTTATGCTCTTTATATGTTGATATGTCGTACCTTTATATGTTTTGTACTCCTACTTAGTCCAAGGTGGAATTCAAAAGAACTTTACATCATTCAGAAATACTTATATATGAAAGAACACTAGCGATTAAAGAAACAAAAAAAGTGGTGGGGGAGGGACAGAATACCTGCAAGGATGATACAGCAAGCTCGGCTGCCTTGTCCAGGTTGTCAGGATATTTCTGGGTAGAAAGAACAACCATTTATAGATATAGAACAATATTGGAAAGAAGGGCTCAGGAGTTGAATCAAAGCCAAAACATAGTTTAAAGGAATTACATTGCTCCACCCAAGTAGAAGTGCAGTTGTAAGATCTCCTGTTCCCTACAAGTTCATGCACATATTTGTCAATCATACAACTGGTTTTACCATATAAACTAGATAACAACAGGATCAATTGACGCCAGCATATATACATATATACGATTCTTTTTGGTAATCAAATCATTCAACTTGATGCTTTAACTATGCTCACCATGCAGCTCAACTTTCAAGTTGATCCAGTATCTCTAACTATTCCATCCATATTGTTTAGAATTAGTATTTTCTTTATACATATTTACATTATGAATAGAAGAACCTTGACGGAGTACTTGCTTACCAGAGATTTGATAAACAATAAAAATTGTGTGGATCACAACATTAAATCCAATTTTTGAATTAGTAAAGAAGGAATCTTATAAAAAGTAAAACTTGCAAGTTTAATGGTCCCCAACTACATATCCAAAGCTATTAAATTAGGATAATTAAGTCGTCAATCCTACAAGGTAAGGCAAGATAGCAAATCAAATCCATCATGAAGTCGGTATAAACTATGAAGAAGGAATCCCTTGTGTCTTTTTGGTTTTGGCCACATAAATTAATTGTCCCTCCCTGTCTGTTTCTCTCCAAGTAAAACCCCAAAAATCTTGAGTTAATTTAAACATAAATACAGTATGGGAATTGGCACTACATCTCCTGATTTTTATCCAGTAAAATAAGAATGGGAAAAGTCAAAGAAAAACATGAGTTTCTCCGAAGAGTTCAAAAAAGATGGTTAACAATATGCTCTAAACATGAAATCAGCAAACTTTAGAAATCCTTTTTTTCTTCAAATGAGATGCCATCCAGGTGTCCATTAATGAAGTAGTTGACTGGGTATATTTATTTGGAAAGGTAACATTTAACTGACTGCATACAATCCGATTAAGGGATTAGAAAGTCACACTGTAAAAACCATGGATCAGAAAACAAGGCTAATAGGGGAGGTTATGTTCTAATATGCTGTTGTATAAGTATAAAGTAACATCTTCATAAATGGTTCAAACTCGCAAAAAGATAAAATTAAGGGACATAAAAATAACAAACAATATATATATATATATATATTCTAACATCAGTTCATTGCAGTATTCAACAGTACAGTGTAAAGGATATTCCTCGTTGTGTGCTAGTAGAATTATGAATGCAGATTTGCTGATAAAAATTAAGGGCAAATTTTCATACCGTGAAATATGCAGGAATTTTAGGAATCACAATCTTGAATTGCTCAGGAGACAGACCCTATCACATAATTAAAGTAAAAATTGTGTAAAGCACATTGTCAAAAGAAATCTTGCCATAAACTATAATAAAGTCTAAATTTATTTCATTAGGGAAAAATCATAAAAGGTTTTTGCTTTTGGCAGGAATCATTAAAGGTCAGCACAAAAATTTGTACAAAAAACAGACCATTTAGAAGCTTTTGGCATACAAGAAAAGAATCAAACTTCCTTTTTTTTTCTGTGGAAGAATACATAATAAAGGGCACAACAATGTCATATCTAACTAAGCATTCAAATAAGAAGCCTAATCTGACAAGTAAAATGTATTCCAGCAATAAAAGTTCCCAAAACAGTGACCGCATTTTGAAAATTCTAAAAGAACTAATTTTTTTTTTTTTTATTTTTTAACTGGAAATGGCCAACGTTTAAGCCCAACTAAAAAAATCCCAAACCTTAAGTGTAATTTCATTCGTAGACAAGAACTCACCTTTTCCTTTTGATGGCTACCAATTAGAAAAAGATTACCATTGATATTTATGCTTGTAAGCACAACCTACAATATATCAAACTAACATTATAATATGAGAGAGAGAGAGAGAGAGAGAGAGAGAGAGAGAGAGAGAGAGAGGAAACATAAATAGAACCGCACAAACAAGTTTCCACGTGTACAAGAAGCAAAACAGATGTAACATTAAATAGAAACGCACAAACAAGTTTCCACATGTACACCAAGCAAGTACCCTCTAATGAATACCAATTAGGAAAGATTACCATCTATATTTACGCTTGTAATCACAACCTGAGATAGATCAAATTTACGCATTAAAATATGAAACTGAGAGAGAGGCAGGGACAGAGACAGATCTAACATCAACTAGAAGTGCACAATCAAGTAATTCTATATCCCCCCAAATTCAGCTTCAATTTGATTGAAAAAATAATATGATGCACAACAAGTGAATATCAGGATCAGTACAGTGCATATTCAGTAAGTAACTATAAAAGATTTACCGTATAAAATGCAGAGGGTAAAGGATAAAGGATAATTTAAAACAACAAAGACTCAACAAAGAAAAGGAGAGAATAGAGAAGCAAAGCTGATATTCACTAGGAAAGTTTGTATGGGCCCCTATATTAACTAAGGTACATGAATTAGTTTGGAAATACCAAAACTCTTATATCATTAACAGATTTAATTATTTGCTTTGAAATACCAAATGTGCCCACTCATGCTTTGTGATTCTGAATAAATGCTCTACACCAGTATTAACCAGAAATAGAAAGCCTCTTTAAGTGGCAGCACTGGATTTTCTTTATCTCTATCTCTAAACAAATAAAAAGAATTCACCTAACCAACTTGCAACTCAATAAGATACCAAATAACAGTGGCTCACTATTGATACAAAAATTTATCTAGAACCCAAAATCCAAAAATCCCAAAATGAAAACATAACCAATGAATCAATGATAATTTTTCAGGATACAAGGATTAGGGAGAGAAACAAAACAAGACCATAACAAAATCTGTCATATTAACATGAATGCAAGCATTTCAGGACCTGTACAGTGAAATATAAAAAAATTAAAAACATTACTAAATAATAGTACCATTGGAGGTCCAGCAGCATGAAGAATGTTACAAGCTTCACGACCATCCTTTTCAGACTCAATCCTGTTACAGCATAAGATTTCACCTGTTATTGATAAAAAGGACTCAGAAGTAAGGTTTTTAACTTTTACTTGTCTAAAGTTTCATTTATTGGCCCTAAATGGGAAAAAAACAAATGCACCACAAGAAAAACCAGATGCTGTTTAACTACAAGGGGCAATGTTGATTATCATTATACTGTGGCATAAGAAATTACCTCAAGTTAGCCAAGAGTTCTGCTTCAAACTGGTTGGGAGTCAACATTGAAGCTACTGGGACAACCTTATATAAAATGCATTACCAGAAAATAGCTATTAAATCAATTTCATTATCAAGCTACTATATCAACGTCAATACTTTTTGTATCAAGAAAATTACAGGAAAGGAAAAAATTCAAGATTAAATTCTTAGGAAAGTCGATTTGTATCCAACACAAACATACAGATGTTGGTTTGACATAAATTCAAGTTTGAGCAGTTGTCAAACTACTAACATGCTAATAATTAAAAATCTTCTCCACCCTTGTATATGCAAAGAATATGATAGATATGCTTCTATGATGCACCCATAGACAAGTCATATTGCTTACCTTCTCTCGATATACTGATACCAATTCTGGAGGGACATAGAGCTTTCCTTCATCACCCATCACTGGATCACAGACTGGGCAAGGAAAGGATAGCAAGAATTATATCATAACAAAGATGAAAAATGCATATGACCCAAAAATACATTAGTTTATTCTTTTCTATAGAGAAGAAGATGAACAATCACATTCCATGGAGCCACAAATCTGCAGAATTCAACTGTTGCCCTCATACTCAAATTGATCATGACAGATTGCAAGGCATCCACTCATGAGTGAAAGAACAAAAAGGGCTTACTCTATGCCATATGTTCCACAACTCTGCTTTCCAAATATATTCCTATTATGTCCCTAAACTCTTGACATGATGGTTACTACAGTTTTTAAGCCAATAACTTTAATATACAAGATAAGTTTGTAAGATCTCAAAATTCACTAGTAAATTGACTTAAATAATCTTATCAAAGTCAGCAAGAAGAATTTATCTTTATGGCCCCCATTAAAAAAAATTACATTTTCGTTCTAGCAACATATACCAGTTACAACAGAATCTTGAATTTTTACAATTTTAGCAATGTTCTGATTAAAATATATGGCCATGCACCAGTTATTTTGCATTCTTGCATCTTATAACACGTACGACCAAGCAAAGCAAATAATAATCCATATGTATCAAGTTAACCAAACAGATACAACAACGAAAGTGTGAAGGAGAAGCACTAGTAAGTTAGATTAACATTTTCAGGTGCCCCAACAAAATAAAAATACCGCAGCTATACAAAGGATTAGTATGCATATTTGATGATGGCAAGGACTTCTGAAATATTCATGATCCACTCACCATATTTAAGTTTTGGGTTTACAGAGCGAAGTTTATTGACAACCTCCAATACAGTGCTCAAAAACGAAACTGAACCAATATAACCTGCACAAAAATCAACTAGATCAAAGCCATATACACTTCAAAGGAAAGTAAAGGTAGTACTATAAGAAGATATCAAAGATTTTACGATGCTTTCCCCAATTTAAAGTTTTTATTTTATTTTATAGAAGTGTTTTAAATAAAATGTAACCTCTTTCCATCGTCAACTCAGAGGTCAGAACAATTGCATAAGCCCTCCCAAACAAGGAAATCACACATGATTTCTTTCAGACTTTTGGAAAGCGTGTTTCATGTAATTTTAATCTGTGTTATATAGGTCCAGATCGTGCTATATTCATGCATAGATCTATTGATTTGCTTAACACCAACATTGCAACCACCAGTCCTATTCCTAAGCATTCGGCTTTACCCTTCTTTATTTTTTCTCTCTTCTTTGTTTCTTCCAATGGCAAAAAGTCAGAACAACATTCACTTAATAGTTACCATGTTATACAGGACCAGATCTTCAAAACCAATCCATGAATAATTTAATATACCTGTTAATAAATGAGTGTAGTATAATAAATCATTTTCTTGAAGGCCTTCTATCAATTCCCATAGCTGTTGTCCATTCAAAACTTGACCCTTAAAAGTTGGGTATCCTGCAAATGTTTTCAGGAATATTGAATCAGGATGTTACCTCCATTAAAACTAAGACATCATGCTTGACTTTATACAGGTTCACAGATGGCATCACGCCACATATCAGGCCTCAAAATTCTGAGACTGTTTGAATGAAGTAGAAGCAGCTTGCCTGTGTGGTTTGAGAACTGGACTGAATTAATTGGATCCACATCATAGCCTAATAGTTGCAAGGGAAATACAGCTGACTTATTCCCCACATATCCCTAACCAAAAGTAAAAGACCAGGAATGATGTAAGCTTAAAACATAATCTACAAAGTACAGGTAGATATCCCTGACCCACTCTCAAATCATATTCATATTTACTTATGAAAACAATAAGGCCCAACTTAAATTAGGATCAGGAAAGATGCACAGGGCAGGCAATTATGGCTCATACACTTCAAGGAAGATGAGAAAATAAGGGAAGAGACACAATACAGACAAATTTGGAATTTGGAATCACGTAATCATTATATTTCAGGACATGTCAAGGGCAGAACTTGGTGGCACGAAACAGACAAATTGCCTGTATCATTAGCAAAAGAAGGGAAATGAGGTGATGTCATGTCCCTTCCAAGAAAATCACAACAAAGAGAAAATATATGGATGTTAGGTCTAATAATGGCACATATCCGTTCAAAAATATAGGTACTAGGGCAATAATTTATACGTCACATACTATAGCTTTCATATGGACTAAAGGCCAATTCAAAAAACACAGCAAATCTGTTGAGAGTATAGACGTTTCCTTAAATGAGTAGATAAGTAATTACATTTAGAATGTGGTTAAATGAATTGAGAGTCGAAGAGATAAAGATGGATTAATTGTAATTTAGGTTCACATATTAGCATTAAATTTGGGGGATGAACATTAGAAGGAGGGCCTGTGTTTCTTCAGTTGTATCAAGTAGTATGAAAGTTTGATATGAGAATAAGAGTTTATGGCAGTTTTGGTTCTTCTCTTGAAACGTTGTTGTTGGACTTTTACTGCCTCAAAATCTAGTAAGCTATTTAGAACATGGGACAGACCGTATAACGTATTTTTGCTTACTTATGAGAAATCCAACAACTCCAATTTGGGGTAGACATATTATCCATAGTTCATCACAATCTAATATGCCATACAAATCCTAAATAAGTTTCGCGCGCACACAAAATGTGTATTTGTTTTCACTAACTTTACCTTGAAGTACCAGTCAAATAAGCACACAATTTATCATTCCATTATCACACAAATACCATTAATGCCATAAAAAATCACATGCGAGATATCAAATTCAATATTGGAATTCATTCATACAGAAAGGATACATTCAATATTTTAACTTTTAGAGGAAATTTAAGATTCAAGTTTGGCATTTTTTTTTCCTTCAGTTTTCTCAGTGACCAAACACAAACAAAACCGCCAATACCTGGACTGTATGAGATTGAATACTCAGAACTCGACCAGTCTCGGAGGGCAGAACCAAGGAAAGGATCGGAGGAGCCATTTCCGAATTTCTCAAGCTTCGCGAGCTTGCCGACCTTCTTCCTTACCATCCAATAAAAAGAAAACACAAAAAAAAAGGTCAAAATCAAAGACAAACAGAAATTAGAATGCAAATTCTCAGAAAATTGAAGATTTTCCGAGATAATACTTTACCGGAAAATGTGATTTTCTCGGGAAATTGTCAATCGGAAATGGCTTGCGAGCTCAGACTGAAACAACATAAAGAGCAGCGAAGAAGATTGTGAAATTTAGTGACGGTATTTATAAGGCGGGCGGAGTGACGTGGACTTTTGTTGAAAGTACGGAACTGCCTCTGGTCAGATTTGGGTTTGGTGGGATAAGAGGTGCATGTTTTGTGGGTGGAGATGCAGAGTCTAATTTAGTAAATTCGATGCATGTGGAAGACGACTCTGTGGTGTAGCAGTTGCGTTGCGTTGACAGGTCGAAAAATGCTTGTTGAGAAAGCGGACAAGATTGGAGAAAATTTCGGGATACGTTTCAGTGTGGTCAGCGGGAAAGAGTTTTAAAATACAGAGGGAATGCTAGCAAGAAGAAAAGAACAGGGGGAGGAAAATTCAAGGGATTTCTGAAAGATGTATTTCCATTAACATCTCGTGAGGTTTTTGGTATTTCGTAAAATATATTAACATTCTGAAAACTATACTAAGTTTTTTGAAGTTTTAAATTGTTTTCATAAAACTTATATATCTTGTTTAGTTTTTGTTTAAATTGCTAATGTCATAAAAAAAAATTCTTCAAATAACAAGTTGACTTCAAAGATGAGATACATACACTCCGGAGATCTAATCATTGAGATTAAAAAAATATAAGTGATCAATAAGCACGATTTATTTGTAATTAGCGACGAACCATAGTCCATGAGATTTTTAATTTTTTTAAGCCCAAAATACATATAGCACACAACATCACCAAGTCAAAATAAATCAAAACTCAATTATACCCTTCTACCGAACAACCCACTCTAGTTAAAATATATTTTCAAAAGCAAAACTCAATTATACCCTTTTCTAACCTATTCTCTCTCTTCTACCGACCAACCCATTCAAGTCAAAATATTTTTGTTTCTTCTCCTTTTGGCATTAGGGATGCCAAGGCTCAAACCCCAATTCAATTCCTAGGTTGAACATGCGTTGGGCTTATCCCAAAAAAAAAGAAAAAAAAACTTCATAACACTCATAAATAATGAAGTTTTTGTTTCACTCATGGCTAGGTGTATTTTTTTTGTTATAAATGATTCACTTATACTGTTGAGTTTTCTATTTTTTTAATAGGTTTGTACATTAGGTAAATTTAGCCCACTTTATTTTGAAATCCCGAATAATCTATATTTGTAATATTTGTCAACATAATGCTGAATTAATAAAGTGTTTACGAATTGTCCTTTTGCTATTTCTATATGTAATTGTGCTGTTAATCATTGTCCTTTTTCGGTGGGATTTAATGATTTTTTATTAATTGGCTTGCAACTTGCTCTTCCTCTACTTTGGGAATTTCAAATGTTGATGTTTTGACCAAAGTTTTAGTCCTTTGTTGGCAAATTTGGAAGGCTTGTAGCAACTTCATATTTTGCCAATTACATCTTCATTCTGCAAAACTCTCTTTCAGTTGCTTCCGGTACTTATGATCATTTATGTACTGCTAGTCATTCAATGAAGGCAAGGAGAGCTTGAAGTACTGATATCAAAAAGTGTCTGCCTCCTAAGCCTTCGTATGTCAAGCTGAATTTTGATGGGTTTGTCAGAGATATGTCTTCAGCTGCTTCTAGGTTTGTAATTCGTGATGATGAAAATGATGGTGTTCTTCTGGCTGGTGCTAGCAAAGTGGGCGACACAAATGTTTAAATTAATGCAAAAAACTTGCTTTGAGAGATGGCCTAAAGAAAAATTTAAGAGAGTTGTGCAAGTCAATACAAGAATCCATAACATCATAAGTAACCATATACTGAATAACCAGCAGCAATAGTATGATCTTCCTCAATATTAAATATTTCCAGAGCTATGATGGGTATAACATAGACATTGCGGTTGCTAGTGAGGGAACAAAACTATATAGGGTTAATCATTTTATTAGTCCATGAACTTTGACCCGATTTGCATTTGAGTACCTCAATTTTCAAAATGGTTCCCGTGGTCCTTTAACTTTAGTTTTGTTTGGACAAATGGTCTTGCCGTTAATTTTGTTAATTTTTTCTGTTAAATGTAGGGGTAAAATGATATTTTTATATTAAAACCAAAAAAATGAATAAAAAATCATATCTTTAAAATAACAATAAAATCAAATCAAATAAAAAACCAACAAAAAATAAATAAATAAAGTTTGGGGGAGTAAAAATCGGGATAGAGGGGGGGGGGAGAGAGAGAGAGAGAGAGTTTGATTTTAATTTTATTAATTTTTTATTCATATTTTAATCAATTTTGATACAAAAATCCTATTTTGCCCCTGCACTTAACAGAAAAGTTAATAAAATTGACGGCATGACCATTTGTTCTAATGAAACTAAAGTTAAAGGACCACATGAATCATTTTGGAAATTGAGCTACTCAAATGCAAATCGGGTATAAATTCAGAGACTAATAAAACGATTAACCCAAACTATATATATTGTGTTAAGTGGGTTTCCCAACCATCAAGGAAAATCCCTAACTATCCTAACACAAGTGGTAAACAATTCGAGCCCAACAACTTAAGGAGCCCACCACATATATAATAGAAGATGGGGTCCACTTATATTATATAGTGGAAGATTCTCCAATAAGTATTTAAGTTAAGGGTTAACTGTTGATTTGCCCCATGAACTTATACTTAACGATTTACCCCATATTCATTTTTTTTTAATATAGAAAATTAAGGATATGAACTTTTATTTTCGCTAATTTCTCCCCTACCTTTTAAATCGTCAACATTTCATCCAATTTGCCATTAAATATGAGGGCAAATTGGTCAATTTGTGCATTAAAAATAACCAGATACTGAAAATAAAATAACATTAAATACAAACTACAAAAAATAAAAGAATTTTAATAAAAATCAACCCGCCACTCCCACGGCCTTCTCTCTCTCTTTCTTCCTTTCCTCCTCCCCCAAATTCCATCCAATTCCACTAGCCGCTACCCTAATTCCAAATCACAAAGCCATCAACACCCACCTTTAATTTCAAAAACTCAACATGATTGTTTTTATAAAAAAAAACCAATTGAAGCAATACACATTTGTTATTTTAAATACCCATTTGACTTGGCCATTGATAGGCTAAGAGACATAGAGAAAACATTCTGATCATGTTTATGGTTTCTATATGAGCTTTCCTTTACTCCCATTGACCATTTAGAGAAAGAGAAAGAGAAAGAGAGAGGGGGTTGGAGTGGTTGAGCTGGGGGATGGGGAGGTGGGTATGAGTGGGAGAGGAAAGAGTTGCATCCTTTGGAGGAGGAGGATGAGGAGGCGACAATATTCAGTGAAAATACATTTGGGTTGAGAGAGAGAGAGGGGGTTGGAGGGGCTGAGTTGGAGTCGCTGGGGGTGGGGCTGGTTAGCCTGGGGAGAAGAGTCAAGGGGAGGAAGAGAAGGAGAAAAAAAACTAGAGGGGAGGGAGAGGGGGGCGCTAGGTCTGTGGGTGGGGTAAGGTTTTTTTCTTGGTTTTGTTTTTTCTATTCCAAAAAAAACATATTTTTAATTATTTAACAGAAAATTAGATGAAATGTTGAGAATTAGACGGCAGGGGGGAAATTGATGAAAAAAAAAGTTTGTATCCTTAATTTTCTCAAAAAAAGGATAGGGGGTAAATCGAAAGTTATGTACAAGTTTATGGGGCAAATCAATAGTTAACCCTTTAAATTAATGATTGGTTACATACTTCTAACTTCAGCCAAATATCATCGTTCCTGTTAATATATCATGGGTTTACCTATTTATAGCACATAGCATACCAAATGCTAATGATTGAGCTCGAAAGTTCTTACAACTTGTCATCTCGATCTTTCATAATTCGAAATATGTCTCTACTAATGCTAACTCCTTCAAGAATTCTGCTGAAAAAAGTCATGTACCATGCACATGCGTCATTTTCTATGGTTGTTTCAGTTGGAACTTCAATTGAGGAATGTCTCAAATAACTTGTTTAAGGGACACTCTTGTAGGGCTCACTCTGTCTTATGTTTCAACAATTCAAAATGTCTATTCTTAATCTTTAATTCTAATAAATGTTTCCCTAATAAAAATTTGGTATTACCAACCATCACTTAATTTTTATTTCTAATTATTTTCAATAATTTACTGACATGACACCCAAATAATGAAATTTTAAATGATGAAGTTGTAAATTTTATGTTTTAACAATTTCTATATATGAAATTAGAATTAATTCATTAAAACACCCTGCGAAGGTGCAATTGGATAACCAATGGAAAAATTAGTAAAAATGTTTAATAGTAAATATTAGATTGTTAAACTTGAACAAGAAGGTTTTTTTTCCCATTACAATTGGGTAGATTGAGTTGTGATTTTAGTGATTTTAAATGTAGCGAACTAGCTATTGGTTTGGTGGTACTTCTCTTTTCAATGTTAAAAGAGGTCCCAAGTTTGAATTCTCCCTCCTTCATTGACAAAGGTAAATTATTTAATTATAAGACAAAAACCTCGAATCAGTCAAAACGTTTCAGACTAATTTAAAATTAAAAAAAAATCATTTGATCCATGAGGTGATTTTTCCTTTTGTGTCCAAATGATCCATGAGGAGATTAAAGGCAACAAAAGTGGCTAAAGTAACAGGATTGATATCAAATTATGTATTGAGAAACCAGAGCATGCATATATGTCCACCTGATGTCGAGATAGGTACTCATGGTTGATAATTACCTACACATTCCACTATGCCACAGCTTCTATAGCTGTAGGTTCAGTACGTACGCATAATGCATTATGCATGGATCGTTAACAAAATACAGAAACAAGAAAATGATAACAAAAAGAAGCTCATTTAAAGCATATATACCTACATTTCCAAATTCAATTCCAAAATTTAACTTCGTTAGAGGAAAACATTGCTTATGATTACAAAGGAAGCTGTGGACGCCACAAAGGAAGGTGTTAGGTTCTAGATTTGCTAGTATTGGCTTTCCTTGCCAAATTTGTAATCTTGCTTGTAATTTTCTAAATCCGATTCAAGCTCAAATTAATGTTTAGTCTAGGTTTAGATATGTTTAGACATAGTCATCTCAAGGTTGATACAAGCTGAAACTCATGATCTCCAAAGGTAAAGCATGCATTGGCATGACATTCTTGTTTAATTCTGGCAGTTTTTATTCCTAGATAACTATAGTTCATGCATTGCACTAGATTCTATATAAAACGTGCAGTTTTTATACTTAGATTTCTAGTGCACTCTCACTAGTCATTTGCACTAATTTTCTGTGCACGGATTTTGACGATTCAGTTTAAGTGATCACGTGACACTGTCTGGTCAATTTTAATTTTCACATGTTTTGGGCTTCTTTTCAGCTGTGGGTCTTCACCTAACACTTAGAAAATGAGTTTTCATTGTTTTCAAATCTAAAGATTCAGTTTTAATATGGTTTCGTCTCAATTGCATATTATCTACATAATCATATTTTTCATTTGAGTAAAAACTGGTTTTGATTTTAAGAGAAGAAGCTGCAGATACCAATTTCAGAAGGTTGGAATGGTTTTAGGTTCATGTAAAAAAATAATAATAATAATAAAATATATATTAAAAAAAAACTTGCTTCACCATGGGCCCTAATTTTATTTTTTTTTGGTAACACCATGGGCCCTAATTTTGAGTGCAAGTGAAAAGCATCAATTACTAGCACCACAAATTTGTTATTTTTTTTTTCATTATGCATCAAAAGTTATTACACCAAATATTGGTTGTCACTTAATTGGGCAATTTTTACTTGCAATTTTTCTGAAAATCGGCCAAAACTTTAAGTTATAAAATGAGTTTCAAAACTTCAAAATCAATCATAACCAACCCAACCATCAGCTAGATGACGTTGAAAAGATGAGAAAGCATACCTGGACTGACAAATTTGATAGCCGAAATCGCCGGAAATGACGTCAGAAGTTTCGAGTGAAAATCAACCTATTTTGGGCTTTTTCCGGTGGCTGTGTTTGCGGGGTTCGTCATAGGTGGGGTGGGTCAAAGAGAGGGAAGTGAGCTGGTCACTTTGGTACCGGTCTTGGGACCGGTGGTGGCTGGACGTGGGCAGTGGCCGGCCAAACAGTGGCTGACTTGAGAGAGAGGAGGGGTTTCGTGCGCGAGAGAGAGAGAGAGAGAGAGAGAGAGAGAGAGAGAGGAAAATATGAGTTTTTAAAAAATCCAACTTTGAGTTATTTACGGTTGTGCAACTGCACTTCCGTTGATCGTAATTTCTTCGTTACAACTCGAATTTGAGCCCACTAAGTGTCTATGAACTCATAACAATGCGCTCTACGCAATGGTGCAATTCATTTCCCCAAAATTTTACCGGGTTAAAAAGTGACTAAAATGACCCTATCCTCGAGGGCAAAATTGTAATTTTATAATTAAATAATTCAATTAACTTAAATAAATTAAATAAATGATTAAACATTGGATATCGATGTTACAATGTGGATGTCGTTGATAATCCTCCCAGCAACCCCAAAAGCCTCATTGCCAGAGACGAGGTCGTTAATGGCAATTTTCGCATCTGTCTCAACCACTAAATGATTTGAAGAAAGGTCCATCACATGAATTTGGGTTGCGTTGCCTATCTCAGGTGGTGTGCTACCAGAAAGGTTGTTTCCTGCCATTAGTATGGTTTTTAGCTTTGGGCATTGTCCCCAGTTGTGTGAGATTTCTCCATACAAGTTGTTGTGGCTTATATCCATAAAATTAAGATTCAGATAAAGACCGAATTATTTGGACTATGCCAAACCTCATGTCACAAAAGAATATCTTTGTTTAGACCAAGTAGGTCCTCTCTTCATCAACAAATTGTCGACTGTACCTTACCCCCTCAAATATTATATTTCTACCATGTACCTTACCCCTTCAAGTAGGTCCTCTCTTTAACTAAAATTCAGAACATTTCAATACTTTTCCATTCTTCTAAATTTTTTGAAATCTTTCATGTAAAATTTGACTGTTTAGTTATCTATGTTTGTGTGCACTGAGTTTACAATGTCATTTTTTTATTTCTCTATTGAAAGATTTCTTATTTTCATTGCTTCTTTAGCTATCTGCTTTGTGATGCCAGTGTTATTACTCTTTTTTTTTTGTTTTTTTTTTTTTTTTTTTTAAACTTTTCTATTCAAAAGTTTTACTATTAATAATAAGCATGTAGTTGTTTTTAATTTTTTGCAATTATGACATGAATTTGAGAGCATTTGTGTTCTGTGCAATTTTTTTCCCCTTTAGTTTATGCTCGCTCACAGAATTCAGAAATCACTAACAACAAAGAATGATTGCTTGAATGACCTATAAAAATAGAATTGGTATAATTCCCAAGATATTGGAAACCCACATAAAACAATAATAACTATAGGCATGAACCTTTTTCATTTCATTGGCCTAGCTTAAGCACCTGAATGTGCAAAGAAGCTGCATGCAAGTTTTCCCAATCAGTTTTCTTTTTGTATGCCTTCTAAGTCATCCTTTGCCAGGTCTGAAGGAAATAACTAAGCGAAGTAATTATTGACATAGAGAACATTTCCCTTTGTTCAATTTGAACAAAACATAAGATTCACAATATCCTTATTAGATGTTTTAAATGTAATGAACAAAATTATAACCTATAGCCTATTATTCCTGCTTTTATTCTACTTCTATAGCCTATAGCTGTTTATAAATTATCACTGCTTCTATACTTACTTCTCCATTAGATTATTTTAATTATGTAACAAACTTGCTCATCAGGTCATTAGGTTATCTTATTTCTGTTTATAGGTCATTAGATTTTCATAGGTTATTTAAATTGTGGTTTGTGCACTTTATGTTGTTGGCCTTAATTCTGTAACAATAGCCATTGTCTTCACCAAAATTTTCTGATTTGTCTACACTAACACCTACCATTTACCAAATTTATAGCAACAGAGTCAACACCCCCCTTGATTTGATTCTATTAAAGCTTAAGTGTTTTGGCTTAATTCTCTTATACCTATTTAATAAATTGTCACAATTGTTCTTAGTTTGTTTTCATTTGATTCAATAGATTGAGCTTATAATTTAGTCCATCAGATTAATAGAATTCTTGATGTATCTAAACTGTTGTTTGTCCTATTTGATTTTTTAACTTAATTCTATCCTAATAGTTATTGCCCTCACTCAAATTTTCCATTTATCAACACTAACACTTGCCATTTTCTAAATTTATGCCAACAGAGTTAAAACCCCTACAGAGGAGAAGAAAGAACATACGCCACCTGTACAGCAGAGCCAGCAAGAGGTAAATCCCCTTCCAACAGACATGTCAAAAAAGAAAAATCCCCTTCCACCACCTAGTAGCATATAGATAAGCACCTATCCAAACTCTTTTGAACAATGAGTAGTTCAAAACTTCTCATATTTTGATGTTTTTTTATAGCTGCTTGCACTACTACAAAATAACCCTTGCGCGACCAAATTTTGCGCGACGAATAATTTTTCATCGCGCAAAGACACTTTGCGAGACGAAACTCAAAACTTCGTCGCTAAAAACCTTGCGCGACGAATTTTTTTTCGTCGCTCAAAGCGAGTTTGCGCGACCAACTTTTGCGCGACGACAAATACGTCGTCGCTCAAAGTCTTGCGCGACCAAATTTTGCGCGACGAAAAATAATTCGTCGCTCAAAGTAACTTTGCACGACAAAAAAAAATTCGTCGCTCTAAGTAACTTTGCGCGACGAAAAACAGTTCGTCGCGCAAAGAGACTTTGCGCGACGAAAAACAATTCGTCACGCAAAGCTACTTTGCGCGACGAAACAATTAACTTCGTCTCGCAAAGTCCTTATAAAAATAAATAAATTATTTTTTAAAATCTTTGTTAGAAAAATATATTATTGTTTTTTGGATTGGGTTTTTATTAGAAAATATATTTTTTAAATTGACGATCGAATTAGTTCATTGTATTCATATAGGGTCAAAGAGTGTAGCTATAAAAAAATCATCAAAATCGGAGTTAAAATAACCGTTAAATCGTGATTTTTATTTATAACCGTCGAAAAGTTTTGTCCCATTACTTGATCTCTGAATGTTTATTTCTTCCGATTTTTAGCGTATATGATCTCGAAGTATAAACAAACAAGTTTGACGGTTGGATCGTTCAAACTAGTTTCATAGAATGCGTATGCCATCAAAATAATATATTCACTAACAATTAAGAGTTTATTTATACTTTTGTTAAATATAACATAAGATTTTGTGGTATCCACTAGTGTAAATATTTTAAATTGAAGATCAAATTCAGTCATTGTATTCATATAGGGTAAAGGAGTGTAGCGGTAAAAAATCATCAAAATCGGAGTTAAAATAACCGTTGAATCAAGATTTTTCATTTATAACCGTCGAAAAGTTTTGTCCCGTTACTTGATCTCTGAATGTTTATTTTTTGCGATTTTTGGCGTATATGATCTCGAAGTATAAACAAATAAGTTTGACGGTTGGATCGTTGAAACTTGTTTTTTTGAATGCGTATGCCATCAAAACAATATATTCACTAACAATTAAGAGTTTATTTATACTTTTGTTAAATATAACATAAGATTTTGTGGTATCCACTAGTGTAAATATTTTAAATTGACGATCGAATTAGTTCCTTGTATTCATATAGGGTCAAGGAGTGTAGCTGTAAAAAATCATCAAAATCGGAGTTAAAATAACTGTTAAATCGTGATTTTTCATTAAGAACCGTTGAAATTTTTTGTCCCGTTACTAGGTCTCCGAATGTTTGTTTTTTACAATTTTTGGGGTATACGATCTTGAAGTATATACAAACAAGTATGATGGTTGGATCGTTGAATGGTGGTGTGTATATATATATATATATATACTTATTAAGTAGCTTTAAATTTATTTATTTTGTATGTATAACACTTAAGAAATTGGTATATACATTTATTAAGTAGCTTTAACCTTATTTATATTTTAAATCGTAAAAAAAATAATTTTATTATTCATAACAATTATTTTTATAAATATCGTGCTACGAACCAATTTTTCGTCTCTCAAAAGTTTGCGCGACCAACAATTCGTCGCGCAAAACTCTAAAAATTTGGGCGGGTACCAAAAATGGGACGCGGGATGAAAAAAAAATTTTTTTTAGACTTTGCGCGACCAATATATATTTTCGTCGTGCAAAAATTTGGCGGGTACCAAAAATGGGACGCGGGAATTTTTTTATTTAATTTTTTTAGACTTTGCGCGACCAATATGTATTTTTCGTCGCGCAAAAATTTCAAAATTTGGGCGGGTACCAAAAATGGGACGCGGGATTTTTTTTTTGACTTTGCGCGACCAATATACTAATATTCGTCGCGCAAAACTTTGCGCGACCAATACTCCAATATTTTTCGTCGCGCAAAGTTTTGCGCGACCAACCTATATTTTTCGTTCGTCGCGCAAAGTGATACGATTTTTAAAATGAAAATAACTCCTCCACCATTTTCTCAATGTCTTTCTCTACTCTTTCCTCTCCTCTCTCTTTCCCTCTCCCCAAATCCCACCATTTCTCTCACTCTCACTCCTCTCACTTAATCTCTCATCATCTCTCTCTTCACTATCTCTTACTCTCACTCACTCTCTCATCTCTCTTTTCACTATCTCTCACTCTCACTCACTCTCTCATCTCTCTATCACTATCTTCTCTAATTCTCTCACACTCATTTCTCTCTCTCATTCTCACTCACTCTCAATCTTGCCAAAAGGTAGATTCTCTCCAAATTTTAATTTTTTTTTCATTAATATGTGTTTTTGGAGTTAGTTTTGAGTTTGTGTGGGGTTTGGGGTTGAGTAAAGGGGAGGGATTGGAGTTTGGGTTGGATTTGTGGTATAACAATTTTAGGGGAGATTATCCCTTTTTTTATTTATTGTACTTTGTTAATTTATGTGTACATTTTGAATATTATATATATATATTTATTGGATAATTTGATCACTATTTTTCATATGTAATTTTATTTTGAATATGTCAATTTAAATTAAAGTAATTAAATTAAATTTAAAAAGTAAACATTTGAATAAATTAATATAATTAAATTAATATCAATTTAAATTAAAGTAACGAAAAAAATCATACAATTAAATTTAATTTAAAAATTAAAAATTCAAAATAATTAATATAATTAAATTAATATTAAAGAAATAATAAAACAAAAAGTCAAAAACCAAAATATTTCGTCACGCAAATATTTGCGCGACATTAATATTCGTCGCGCAAAACTCTAAAAATTTGGGCGGGTACCAAAAATGGGACGAGGGAATTTTTTTTAAATAAAATTTTTAAAATTTTTTCGTCGCGCAAAGTTTTGCGCGACCAATATTTTTCGTCGCGCAAAGTCACTTTGCGGGACAAATATTTTTTCGTCGCGCAAAGTCGCTTTGCGCGACCAATATGTTTAGTCGCGCAAAGTCACTTTGAGCGACCAATATTTTTTCGTCGCGCAAAGTCTCTTTGCGCGACGAATGAAAAAATTTCGTCGCGCAAAGTCTTTCTCCACGATCTTTACGCGACGGAATCTGCGCGACGAAGTTTCTGTCGCGCTAAAATTTGTGCGACTATAATGTATTTTGCGCGACGAAATTCTCTTCGTCGCACAAAGTGAAAAATGTAGTAGTGTTGGAACGATCACATATTTCTGGGGCCGCCCACTCCCCCAAATTACCCAAATTACATCGTCGACCTCTCTGCATCAGTCATGGAATGGGATAAAAGAAAAGAACAAATTCAAATAACCAAAAGCATCATAAAACTCACCCCTTGTATGCCACAAACATAAAACCTTCTTCCAGGGTTTAAATCTGTCCACGATGTCCTTATTAATGCCTCTTTTTTACATTTATAGTATCTCCCCAACACAACTCCTCCACGTTCACTTGAGGTTGATGTCTCAGGCCTCATCTTAGCACCACCACTAGTCTGGGTTACAAAATTGGGGCTCTAGGGCTAATTGGGGAGGATTTAGTTGAAGTGAAGGGGTGAAGTGGCGATTTTGCCATTCTTGAAGGGGCCACGTGCGCATCACATAGGAAGGGTAACAGAGAAATGGATGAAATTAGTCAAAATCTAACGGTAGGGACCTTATTGACTATTTTTAACAAATTCATATCCTTAATTTACATAAAAAATAATCGAGAGTGCAAATTGACAATTATGGTATAGTTCAAGGGGCAAAACCGCATTTAAGCCATATCAAAATATTTTTCATGAAATAAGGAGCATATAGTAAATTAACAATGAAAATTAAAATAAAAACCAATAATATTCCTATATTAACAACTTTTCGCTCCTACTTCCAGGAAAAGAGAATTATTTTTCTTCCTATATGTATGGTAGCTTTTCCCAATTCATATAGTAAGTAACTTTTCACTTTTCTTTTCTCCATTATACAAAGCTTGGAGTCTTCCGTACACTTCACTTGACTCAAAGTCTTTGTCTCTCATCATTCTTTGAAGTTAAGTATCAATTAATGCGTTTTCTGCTTCATATGTTCAGATGTGTCCCACCTTAACAATATTGGATGCTCAGAAAGTTTTAAATTTGGAGGACGTGTCTGGTGGGATCAGCGACTGTTTTTCTTTTTTCTTTTTCTTCTTCTCTATAATTGGTGTGTGTTAGATAAATTGAAGAAGAACTAAACGCAAAATTTTCTTTAATTTGTTTTGATTTACCATGCATAGGAATAGGAATGTGAAATTGATCATTTGCTTTCGTGAACTTCTTTGCTCCAAATCTACCATTGTTACACTGCAAAGAACTTAACAGATTGAAACGAAATTTAAGAGGGTGGAATGGTTGCTCTATCAGTGGTGTTTTTATTTTTATTTTTTACTTGCAGCTTTTACAAAATGTATTTTTTGGGTCTCTAAAGAAAATTGTTGGGTCTCTAGCAAGAAATATTAGAACTGTGACACATTGAAAAATTGTTGGGTTTCCTCCGGGCTACTTGACTAAAATGAATGTGTGCGTTGGATTGATTGACTTTATTTTCATATTCGGGCTCACGCACATGACTGAAAGATCCTTCAATATTCTATGTGCTTTTTTTTTCGGGAAATGTGTTTGGTTTGTTTCATAGTATATCTTGTGTAAGGCTCTATTTGGGATTGCTTTTTTTTTCTCCAAAAATCGGCTTCACTTGAAAGTTAAGCAGTTTAAGATGTTTGGTTAAAATCAAATATGCTTATTAATTTTTTTTTAAAAAAAGCAATGGCCTCATGTCAATAGCTTTTAAAAGCAACCTCTAGGTTGATTTTGAAAGTTGCTTTCATAAGAAGCAGAGAATAGCCTTTAATAAATTTTTAATATTCCCATAATATCATAATTAATTTTAAAAAAAGCTTGATCAGCATCTTAAAACTTCGGTCAAATCCCACATCTCCCCCTCCCTCCCAAACTCAAAATGGCTCACTTCAATCCATTGATCAATGTTTGATGACTGACTTTGCCCTTACTGTCAACTCCATCGACAAGTCTGTTAACTTTGATGACGTGATATGGGTGTTTTTGTGATTTCATACGCATGGATCAGTATCCACCAATTGGGTGGGTGATGTGGCAAGTGAAGCGCACCTCCAAATGGATAAAATATTTAATTATATACTCTAATTAAATATGGTCTTTGTATCCCAACTCGCTATTTTCCACCAATGTGAGATGAGGACGTGGTAATATGTGGAGCTCACCTCTATATACCTTTTTTCTAGAAATTAATTAAACAAATAAAATAACATTAGAAGAAAAAAACAATTCCTCACTTTGCCTCCCCCTTTCCCCATTGCAACCACCTCCACCTCAACGCCCACCCCACCTCAACACCCATCGCACCCATGTATCAGATTCACTCTCTCTCTCTCTCTCTCTCTCTCTCTCTCTCTTTCTCTCTCTCTCTCTCTCCTCTTTGCAAAATAATTCTCCCAACGCTGCTATCACAAATTTTAAGTTTCCCAATGCCAAAAACCTACCCACTACCAATCTGGTCTATTTCCTTATGAACGCCTGCGCACAAACACCCCAAACATGAAAAGTCACATAAAAGAAAGAAAGAAGATAAACTCTGGTCTAAACCATTTTAGCTGTTTTCTATAATTATTTATTCATGTCAAAATACCATTTTCATGTCAAATCAGGGAGAAATTATACAATAGTACAGCACCACCATGTGGCACTGCCAAGTGGTAGTACGCACCAATTGCATAGCAACATGTGGCATGGCTGTCTTTTAAGAGAGAGAATGTTAACAGCCAGATTTAATGGTAACACTGTTAGTAACCAACTCTCTTTTTTGTTTTTTGTTTTTATTTTAAGAAATAGAAAAGAAACCCTAAGACATAATTATTTTTATCGAAATCTGCACCACTGTCTCCTTAAGGTATTGTCTAAGACTAAAATAATTATAAGTTAGCTGTTTTTAACTTATAATTTTGGGTGCAGATGCAAGAATCGTTTACGCTTGGAAATGGTTACTTATTTTGATTCAAACTCGATGTACTTCATGGTCATCATTTGTTAATGGACTATATGATCATGTTTTTCTTCTACCACCTTTTCTTTTTTTAGTTGGAAGAAACACTGAGATTACAAAGCAATGATTATTTTCTCTTATTCTTACGGAATTTTGGGTAGAGAATTGTTGTAAGGCATATAAATTGAACAGTGGACCACTTTGATCAATGAGAAGAAGTAGCACAACACAATCTCATAGTACAAGGCCAAAAAATTATAAAATTATTGAAGAATTACCAAAAACTTTTTAAATGAATGAAATTTTCATTAAACATAAATTTTAGTCAGTAAAAAGTACAAACAAATGACAAGAAGTACATGTCGTTATACAGCAACCCAAACTAAACAAATAGCTATTTCAATCTGGGCACCAGAAGAAGAAACTAAAGAAATCCAATCCAAATTATAGTTGTCTTCCATTCTTGCAATAAACTGCCAGACAAACTTGAACTCGTAAAAACATTAGAGAAACAAGCTCAAAGAGATGTACCATCCATCTCCCACAACATTCCTTCTCCTTCCATGGAATCCAAATGACACGCTGCAGTTCCATAAAAGTTTGAAGAGCATATCAAATGAAAGTAAATAAAGTGATTACTCAAAAGAAAGGAACTGCATTTAATCTAATGAAAGGAAATAAAGTGAGAACAAAGAAGCTATAAGACCCATTAGCTCAACAATTACCTTCAGGGGTGGACATATGCCAAAAAAATAAAATCCAAAGTTCTCACCCCCAGCAATAATATACTCAAATTGTTAGGTAAAACAAATAGCAAAAAAACAGAGCAATAAGTATTATCCATTAATAATATACCCAAATTGCATGAACTTCTACATCCCATAAATTAAGAAATAAAATCAGCATGTATTAATTGCAACAAGAAAATGCAAGAATGCTACAAAAAAAACAAACCTAAATCAAACCCCTTCCATCTCACAACTTAAAACACAACCAAAACCCCAAAAGTGAAGCAAATCAAGCCAAAAAAAGAACAAAAAATTGTAGTAAGATTTAGATTTGACAAAAATTGAAGAAACTTAACCAAGAAATTGCAGTAAGATTCAGATTTGACAAAGAAAAGCCAAAAAGTATTAAACCCCAAATCGGAAATAAAGAAGATGCCAAAAATTATTTAACAAGAAAAAGAAAGAAGAGCACACAGGAGAGACGGAGAAAGTTTGGTCATGGGTAGGACTTGTTTTATATGTAATGGTATTACAAAATCGAAATCAAAATAAAAAAAAAAAAAAAAAAAAAAAAAAAAAGAAAAAAATAAAAAAAAAAAAAAAAAAAAAAAAAAAAAAAAAAAAAAAGTCGGGAAAAAAAAAAGCATGAAGCAAGCAGCAAATGATAAAACGAAGAGGTCAAATTGGGCGAATAAAAATAACATTCAAAAATTGGAAAATAAATAACCTGTAGAAATCGAACGGTATGGCTGCACCAGTCTTCCTTCTTCTCAGAAATCGGAAAATAACAACATAGTTTTATGGCTGCACCATTCTTCCTTCTTCTCAGAGCGGTGGTGCATAAGTTTTAATTTAATTTTATTTAGAACGGTGGTGCAGATTTAGATAAAAGTAATCATGTCTTAGGGTTTCTTTTCTATTTCTTAAAATAAAAACAAAAAACACAAAAAGAGAGTTGGTTACTAAGAGCATCCACAGTGGGGGGGGTGTATGTTAAATATACACCCCGATTCACCGGAATCGTCTCCAATAGGGAGATGTAAATGGATGTAAATATACATCACCACCATGGGTATGTAAAATAAAATGTATATTTACATCTATTTTTACATCTCTTGCACGTGGGACCCACCCGAGAAAAGAAGAGGAAAAGTGGAGAAAAGTCATCATAAAAGAGTGGGACCCATTGCTACAGTAATCGCTGGAAAAAAATTCACATGCGGAGCAATTTTGAGAATTTTTGGATGAAATCATATATTCTCCGAATTTAAATATTTTTAGGTCTATTTGTTTGAAAAAATAAAATTAACCTAATACAAAAAAAAATTAATTTGATAAAGTAAACACAAAATACAAATTTAGCACAAAAACGAATTAAGACAATCAAATCAATTATACATCTTTAGATTTCCATCGTTTCCCATTGGAGCAAAAAACGTATTTATACCCCCCGGAGGTGTAAAGGTGATGTAAAAGTGGCTTTACACCCTAAAATACACCCCCCCACTGTGGATGCTCTAATGGTGTTACCATTAAATCTGGATGTTAACATTCTCCCTCTTAAAAGACAGCCACGCCACATGTCGCTATGCAATTGGTGCATACTACCACCTAACAGTGCCACGTGGTAGTACCATACTATTGTATAATTTCTCCAAATCAGGTCCTTTTCAACAGTTACGTAACTATCATTGTTTTTTTTTCTTTTTAGATAAATTATCCCAAATGCATTATTTTCTTCTGATACAAACAGAGCTTTGGTGCAGAGTGAAAGCATCACCGTTTTACAAAAGGAACAAATATAGTATTTGACGCGGCGATAATTGCAAGGGCCATACTATATTACTATATATGGATAGCTACCAAACACCATATATATATATATATGGTGTTTGTTCCTGTTATATTGGTCTTGGTCATTTAATTTTCACAATTTAATTGTTTATGATTTTGGGGCGGTTTACACGGAGTATATAAAATTATTACGCAAAAGATCTTGAGTCTCTATATTTAACATCGGTGCATTTACACCCATTTAAATGAACGTTAACCATAAATTCATCTAATGCATATTAATTAATCCACATTATAAAATATTAAAAATATATCATAACAATAACAAAAAAAAAAATATCTCAACAAGCATCAACTCTTCCACCCAGCCCCTTATCCCCCTCCCCCCCTCTTTCTCTCTCTCTCTCTCTCTCTCTCTCTCTCTCTCTCTCTCTCTCGCCATACATGGTTATATTAACAAATCTGCAAATAAAGGAAAAATAATTCGCACAATTCTACAATTAAACTTGCAAATTAAACCAAGTCGACCTACGTGCGTGTGTGAGTGGAAAAGAGAGTGAGGGTTGGCCATTGGCTGGCAGTGTGGGGGCTGGGTTGGGGAGAGAGGTGGTTGCTGCTTGATTTAAATTTAAATTTTTTATTTCAATGTTATCAAATACATATAATAAGGTGCGGCAGTTGTGAGGTTTAGTATACAATTATTCTGATGGACTCATTAAAACTCATTAGATTAATCTAATGTTTAATGTTTTATTAAATGCGTGTAAATGCATGATACTAAATGCACAGGCTCAAGATCCCTAAATAAAACCTTGTTTTATTTCATTTTGTTTTTCCTTACAAGGATAAACAAACTGTACGGAAAATTCTCCAATAAGTATTTATGTTAAGGATAAACAAATTGTAAAGCATCCTAAATAAAGTCATAGCATGCACACATGTGCATGACATAAATTACAAGAAGGAAACATCTATGGATAATCTTTCTAAACAGAAGACACAGGCAAAGTGAAATATGCATAAAAAAGAAGCACATTATGATCAAGTAGCCAAAGGATCAAGAGCAAGCAATTCACCACATGTCATCATATGTATCGGCTTCGACAAAATGCAGCATCTCAGTTGAGAGGAAATGAGAAACTTGTTTCATTGTTGGACGAGATTTCGGGCTAGAATTCAAGCATGAAAATGCTATCTTCACAAGAGAGACCACTTCGCTTGCAAGTTGATGCATAGGAGGGGAAATGCGTTGGTCCAAAACATCCACAATTTCTATTTGATGGGCTGGTAATGCAAATGATGATGAGGAGGAGGAGGATGAAGAGATTGATGAGAAAGATGAGAAAAGATCTCTAGGATGCTTTCCCATAATTATTTCCAATGTGACCACACCAAAGCTATAAACATCGCATTCTCATTCACTTCCATTGTGTAAGCAAGCTCTGCTCAGAGAAAACCACAGAGAAGTGGCATTATTAGTTTATAGACATAACTATTCAAGGGAATTTTAACGAAATTGTATCATGCATAAATCAACTTATTAGTTTATAGTTTAAGAGAAGTGAAAATGTGTTTATGTTAATCGCTCCTAATGATGAAAATGAAGCATTGGTCTAAAAGCAAAAGCTTAAAAAGTGCTAAATATAGAGAACAAGGGAATCACAATATTACCTGGTGCCATGTAGCCATATGTGCCTGCAGCGGCAGTCCAATTAGTTGAGTCTGGATTTAAAAACTTAGCAGTGCCAAAGTCTGAAACACATGCCTTATATTCAGAATCCAATAAAATATTCTTGCTTGAGATGTCACGATGTACAATCGGTGGCAAGCAATCGTGGTGCATGTAAGACAAGGCATGAGCTAAGCCTTTAACAATATTCACCCTTTTACTCCACTCCAACTCTTTAGCTTCTTCATCTTTGCTCAACATTGCAGCCAAGCTACCTCTTTCAAGATACTCATACACCAAAAACGAGTGTCGTTTATGTGCGCAGAAACCATAGAGCTTCACAATATTCCGATGTCTTATCTCACTGAGTGCCCTTACTTCATTCAAGAACTCCTTCTGAAATTCTGTCTCGCCATCCCATAGCAGATGGAGTTTCTTCACGGCCACTACCTCTCCAGATGACAAATTCACTCTGTAGACGCTTCCATGTCCTCCCTTCCCAATGCAATATGTGGAATCAAAATCTTCTGTTGCCCTTATGATTTCCTCATACATTGATTTTCCATCAAAATTTAAAACCGAAAAGGAAATTTCTCCATGCATGTGGTTTTGTTTAGTATCTTGATGGTTCTTCTTTCTTTGCACTATTACAAAGACAATTGTAAAGAGAGCGAATAGAAGTACAAATACAGCTAGAACAGAGAATATGACCCTTTGGTCCTTTTTTGAGCCAAGTGCATTGCAGGGTGGCAGCAGAGCTCCAACTTTGCCGCACAATCCCTTGTTACCTTTCAATCTTTCTGGTGGAGCTTCTCGAAATGCACTGATGTTGGGAAGGGGACCTTCTAAGTGATTGTAGGATATGTCAACGTACGACAAGCCACCCAGGTCTTCAAAACTTGATGGTATGGAACCCGAAAGATTGTTGTGGGAAAGACTGAGCGTCACCAAACTCTTCATATTGCTCATTGCTGATGGTATACTGCCTCCAAGTGAATTATGACTTAAATCCAGTTCGTTCAATTGAACTAACTTCTCCAACTGTAAAGGAATTGCTTGAGATAACTTGTTGTTGCTCAAATTCAAATGGTATAATTTGAGCATGTCACCTAGAATGCCCGGAATTGAGTCACTGAATTTATTTGTTGACAAGTCAAGATATTCAAGATCATTCAATGATCCGAATTCCGACAATATACGACCCGAAAGTTGATTTCCATTCAACATCAACTTCACCAATAAAGACAACTTCCCGAATTCTTTTGGGATCAACCCAACTAAATGATTTGAAGAAAGGTCCAACACATGAATTTGGGTTGCGTTGCCTATCTCAGGTGGTATGCTGCCAGTAAGGTTGTTTCCTGCCATTAGTAGGGTTTTCAGCTTTGGGCATTGTCCCCAGTTGTGTGAGATTTCTCCATACAAGTTGTTGTGGCTTATATTCATAAAATCAAGATTCGGATAAACACCGAAGTCTTCAGATATATTGCCCGTCAATTGGTTTTGGTCAAGACGGACTCTCACTAAGCCCGAGCAATTTTTCAAGCTTTTGGGGATTGAACCAGTCAAATAGTTTGTGCCTACTGACAAGTTTGTGAGTTTTCCACCTTGGCAGATATTTGGGGGCAAATAACCAGACAATTGGTTTGTATCCAAGTGCAGTCGAGTCAAATTCTTGAGGTTCCCTAACTCTTGGGGAATGGAGCCGGAAAGTTGGTTATCACGTAGGAATAAGATCTCCAAGTTGCTCAAGTTGGCAAAAGAGGCTGGAATTGAATCGTTGAGTTGATTCTTGGACAACTCTAGATCTACAAGAGATTTCAAGTTTCCTATCTCCTTGGGAATCAAACCAGAAAGAAAGTTGATTGTCATTCAAGTACAAAGTGGTTAGGTTTATTAAGTTACCAATATTTGGAGGGATGAGACCACTTAAATTGTTGTAGGACAACTCTAGATCTACAAGAGATTTCAAGTTTCCTATGTCCCTAGGAATCAAACCAGAAAGTTGATTGGAATGCAAGTACAAAGTGTTTAGGTTTATTAAGTTACCAATATTTGGAGGAATGGGACCAGTTAAATTGTTGTGGGACAACCCTAGATCTATAAGAGATTTCAAGTTTCCTATCTCCTTCGGAATCAAACCAGAAAGTTGATTGTCATTCAAGTACAAAGTGGTTAGGTTTATTAAGTTACCAATATTTGGAGGGATGAGACCACTTAAATTGTTGTAGGACAACTCTAGATCTACAAGAGATTTCAAGTTTCCTACCTCCTTAGGAATCAAACCAGAAAGTTGATTGGAATGCAAGTACAAAGTGTTTAGGTTTATTAAGTTACCAATATTTGGAGGAATGAGACCAGTTAAATTGTTGTGGGACAACTCTAGATCTACAAGAGATTTCAAGTTTCCTATCTCCTTAGGAATCAAACCAGAAAGTTTATTACGATAGAGATAGAGGTAGGTAAGATTTCTCAGGAGACCGATTTCTGGTGGGATTCTCCCGGAAAACTGATTTTTGGAGAGATCAAGATGGTGGAGTTTGGAGAGGTAATTGATTTGAGGTGGGATGGCATCAAAGAGTTTGTTGACACCGAGGTTAAGATATTCAAGATTAGGAAAGGACAAGAATGAAAACTCATATAGCGTACCTTGAATACCACAAGTGGAAAGGTTTAGCTTGCTGACACTTCCAGCTGCGTTGCATGAAACACCAGTCCAAGTGCATGGGCTTGTTCTTGGTTTTGGATTGGTGCTGGAAGAATTGGTGGCATTAATATTATGAGTGGGAGGGTCGTACCAGGTGAGGTTATTGAGGGCTTGATTTAGAAATAAGCTGGCTTTCCATTTGAGAAGAGCCTTTGCTTCAGTATGAGAAGTAGAAGTAGCAGAAGGAAAAGCAACCCAATTTGGTGATGAAACAAACAAGATGACAAGGCAATAAGGCATGAAGCATAGTTTAGCGGAAGCTAAAGATGTCATGATTATTGTTTGTGTGGTATACGTATATTGTATGGGCCGTGCCTTACTATTTATATATAGTGTGGGTTAGTCTTTAGGGTTCAGTTGAGCATTGAAAAGTCTTTCGGATCAGTTTTCTTTTGAGTAAAGGTCTCAGTCTTTCATTCTCTAAATTTAAATGCCAATTTTGAATTTTCTGGATGAAATAATGAAATGAAATTGATGGAGGTGAGAGATAACCATATGCATGACATAGGGGTTTAGATGTGTCCCACCCACCTGAATGCTTGACAAAGATTTATTTGTTTACTTCAAATCTCCCATTCCTCAAAGTCAGGCCAAGTCTTTTTTACTATTGATTGAGCTTGCTGTCATTGTTAGAATTGTAATAAAGAAGATAACATAGTGAATGAAATTTAGATACAAATTGCGTGCAAAAAGCCTATTCCTTGTGCTCTTGAATAAGTTATTTTTCACCTCAGTGGTTGTTCTTATAATGGCTGGAGTCAAAGTCTTTGTCTCTCGTTCTTTATAGTTATAGTTAAATGTCATTAATGAAATGAAATGGATGGAAGTGACAGCTCATCACTAGCTATATGCTTGAATAATGTGCTTGGCACATTAATTTATTATTTTTTCTTGGTGCATGGCTATTCTCAGTTGCCTTAAGCGAATCAGAAATTAAACTCACGTGGCTTTACTCCTTAGAAGCATTAATAGTCCATTTTCAACTTCTTCTTTTTTCCCTCTTTAATCTCTCACCAGACTTGAGCAGAGCTACGCTACCCATAAATTGTAGAGTCGTTTATTGCTTTGATTTACTGTACAAAACATCGGTTATTGGATAAATTCATACAGAAAGGAATAGAAATGCGTAATTGAAGTACCCGTCAAATAAGCACACAATTTATCATTCCATTATCACACAAATATCATTAATGCCATAAAAATCGCTGAACTTTAGATGAGGTTGATACTTGAATGCCGTTTTCTCCTTCCTATTATTACCCATGAGCCAAGAACACATTTCTATCATATATTTATAGATGTTTTAATTAAACCATGTAAATATTCAAGTTCACCCAACAATATATTTTTTATTATAAAAAACACATTTAAAATTCAATTAACCCTATTAATAAATTTCATATAGAGAGGCTGCCCAAGACAACATAATTGAGGTTAGATTTGTTTTCTACAATTTTGTTTGCCATAAATAATTAAGACATTAATGCGCAAAACATTTTTGTTGGTTGAACTGAGATTTGTAGGGTATAAATAGAAACTTGTATATTCGTTGTCTTTATCACTTGACTTGGCTGCTATTGAGAGTTTGAGAGGCCTTAGAACGAGCGTTTTCATTGGTTTTAACTAAGAATTGACAAGATAACTTATTAAAGGAGCCATTCAACTCAATGCACATGATTGGAAAACTAATTCATTATGTTTGTTTTTTAGTATGCACCAGTGGCGGATCCAGAAATGGAAAGCCTGGTGGGCGGAATTTACATACTAAACTTGACGGTACGAGTGAGTTTCATTAATAATCAGAAAAACATACACCTAGTTAGAGGGATGTAATAAGCCTTACCCTCAAATACATCTATACATAAATAAAACCCTAAAATATTAAGTTTTAAATTAAAACTATAATTAAAGATATATAGAAAATGAGAGAATTAGAAATTATTTCTGGTTATAGAAAGGAGAGGACAAGCTAGTAAGTTGCCCCACTACCCAGCCAGTATAATAGAAAGATGCAGAAAATAAAGAGGGTAAAAGGATGTTGTTGTTGTCCTCGGCGGGTCTGTAGAATATAAGAGAGAAAAGGGAGAAAAGTTGGTGTACCAAAGGAAAAGAGACAAAAGCTAGGACCACTTTGAAGTTGGATGGGCATGTGTGTATATTGGGTTAGCTTTTAAGCTCTTAACTTGGGCTGCCCATATAACATATATAGGTTTCGAAATGATAAAAAAATCTTTGGATGGGCGGGCACCCACCCCGCCCTTCACACAGATCCGCCACTGGGTATGCACAGCTTTCTCATAGACTTTTCTCTGATCAATGGTCCCTGCACTTTGATGTTTTTGGGAGAAAAATATATTGGAATTACATACTGAAATGAAATTGATGGAAGTGAGAGGTTACTATTTGCGTGACATAGGGGTTCAAAAGTGTCCCACCTGAATGCTTGACATATGTCACATGGTATATCGTAGGTAACAAGTTTCAACAAATGCAGCCTCTCCGAATAGAAAGATATTGAGAAAGGTTTTTGTCATGAATGGTCCTTGATTTTTTCAGAAGTCCTCATTTGAATTCTCAAACTTTCCAATCAGTCAATGTGATCCTTAACCCTCTGTTTGGATGAAGAAATTGAAACCCTGAAAAGCAAAGGAAAAAATTACATATTGGAAATTGAGGGACTCAAATGCAAATCGGTTCTAAATTCAGGGACTAATAAAATGATTAACCCTATTTTAAATGAGAGTAGAGAAATCATAGAGAATACAGAGGTGGAGGGAGGGCACAACCAAATTGACAGACCATTTTGACCATAGGAAAATACCATTGCAGTAACATATGGATAGCTCTTTGGCATCAAAAAGCAAGGGAAGTCTTCTCTCTTGTTGTGACGATAATACGTTGGCATGAATGTCAATCCACAATCTCGTCAAACAATGAAACAAGTTTCTCAGGACGGGTTTTTATTATGGGCTAGGTACTCTATTTTAAAAGTTCTTATTTTAGTCCTCAAACGTTCAAATCAATTAATAAGTCCTTTATATTTTGGTGTCACATCAATTTAGTCTTTGTTGTTGCATTCCAACAAAACTTTGTTAAAGCTAATCGCGTATCATCACCTAACCAACTTATTTCATCAAATATAGATCAATTTAGTCCTAGAACTCAAATTTTTCCTCAACGAACTCATCTGATTTCCATTCAAGGTTCCACATTTAGGTTTCATCAAGGAGAGTACACAGCCTTGTTGAGCAACATATGTAATTTTTTTCCTTTGTTTTTCAGGGTTTCAATTTCTTCATCCAAACAGAGGGTTAAGGATCACATTGATTGATTCGAAAGTTTGAGAATTCAAATGAGGACTTTTGAAAAATTCAAGGACCATTCATGACAAAAACCTTTCTTAGTATCTTTCTGTTTGGAGAGGCCGCATTTGTTGAAGCTTGTTACCTATGATATACCATGTGACATAGTGTCAAGCATTCAGGTAGGACACTTCTGAACCCCTATGTCACGCAAAGAGTAACCTCTCACTTTCCATCAATTTCATTTCAGTACATAATTCCAATATATTTTTCTCCCAAAAACATCAAAGTGGAGGGACCATTGATCAGAGAAAAGTCTATGAGAAAGCTGTGCATACTAAAAAACAAACATAATTGAATTAGTTTTCCAATCACGTGCATTGAGTTGAATGGCTCCTTTAATAAGTTATCTTGTCAATTCTTAGTTAAAACCAATGAAAACGCTCGTTCTAAGGCCTCTCAAACTCTCAATAGCAGCCAAGTCAAGTGATAAAGACAACGAATATATAGGTTTCTATTTAAACCCTGCAAATCTCAAGTTCAACCAACAAAAATGTTTTGCACATTAATGTGTCTTAATTATTTATGGCAAACAAAATTGTAGAAAACAAATTTAACCTCAATTACTTCGTCTTGGGCAGCCTCTCTATATGAAATTTGTTGGGTAAACTTGAATATTTACATGGTTCAATTAAACATCTATAAATATATGATAGAAATCGCGTTCTTGACTCATCGATCGTAATAATAGGAAGAAGAAAACGGCACTCAAGTATCAACCTCATTTCACTACAGTTCAGGGAAAACATGCAGACTTTCCAATTTTAATATTGAATGTATCCTTTCTATATGAATGAATTCCAGTATTGAATTTGATATCTCGCATGTGATTTTTTTATGGCATTAATGATATTTGTGTGATAATGGAATGATAAATTGTGTGCTTATTTGACTGGTACTTCTTTGCGTGTTCTAAATAGCTTACTAGATTTTGAGGCAGGTAAAAGTCCAACAACAACGTTTTCGAGAGAAGAACCAAAACTGCCATAAACTCTTATTCTCATATAAAACTTTCATACTTGATACAACTGAAGAAACACAGGTCCTCCTAGCTAATGTTTCATCCCCCAAATTTAATGCTAATACATGAACCTAAATTACAATTAATCCATCTTTATCTCTTTGACTCTCAATTCATTTAACCACATACTAAACGTATTTACTTATCTACTCAATTAAGGAAACGTCTATGTTACTCTCAACAGATTAGCTGTGATTTTCTTGGAAGGGACATGACATCGCCTCATTTCCCTTCCTTTGCTCTAATAATGATACAGGCAGTTTGTCTGTTTCGTGCCACCAAGTGCTGCCCTTGACTGTCCTGAAATACAATGATTATCCAATAAACGACAAAACAAACCATCAATTACGCATTCCTATTCCTATGTACAGTAAATCAAAGCAATAAACGACTCGACAATTTACAGCGCTTCTCCTTCGCACTTTCGTTGTTGAATCTGTTTGGTTAACTTGATACATATGGATTATTATTTGCTTTGCTTGGTCCAACGTGTTATTGTTTGTACCATATTTTGTAAATGGACCAAAAAATAGGTCTATCTCTTAAAGAATGTATTTGGAAGCCGGCCCAATATCTTTTTCTTTTATTTAAGGACAAGGAAACCCTTTTACTAATGGGCCATCAATAGAAAAAGAATATTAATAAAAGCCCATAAAGTCAGGAAGCTCAGGCTTTTGTGTTTACTAAAGTTAAAAAGATTTGTAACCGTTCTTTTTTTTTTTTTTTTTTTTTTTTTTTTTTTTTTTTTTTTTTTTTTTTTTTTTTTTTTTTTTTTTTTTTTTTTTTTTTTTTTTTTTTTTTTTTTTTTTTTTTTTTTTTTTTTTTTTTTTTTTTTTTTTTTTTTTTTTTTTTTTTTTTTTTTTTTTTTTTTTTTTTTTTTTTTTTTTTTTTTTTTTTTTTTTTTTTTTTTTTTTTTTTTTTTTTTTTTTTTTTTTTTTTTTTTTTTTTTTTTTTTTTTTTTTTTTTTTTTTTTTTTTTTTTTTTTTTTTTTTTTTTTTTTTTTTTTTTTTTTTTTTTTTTTTTTTTTTTTTTTTTTTTTGGGGTTTTGGGGGGAAAAAAAAAAAAAAAAAAAAAAAAAAAAAAAAAAATTGTAGTAGTGAATAATTAAATAACATTTTTTAAAAAAATCTCTCTCCTTCTCTCCCCCCGTTCCCGACAACACCCACCCTACCCCCACCCTAACCAGCCTCGCCCGCAAGAACACCAGCTCGCATACATTAGTGGCGACACCAAAATCATTGTCGTAGATCTCAACATCAAGCTCACCTCCTTCTGTGACACCACAATGCAGTTCCAACTCAGTAATCCTCAAGTCCAGCCACTTCTACCTTTTAGACTGAAAAGGCCACAACTTTGCCCATTCAAAAGGCCTCCCAAGGCTCAAAATAGATTAAAGTTTTGCCAAACTCAAACTAATATTCAGATTATTACGCCTCAAGCTAAAGTAATAATTTAAGTCTATTTGCAGAAGTGCGGGAAATTATGAACATTTCTTCCCTTCACCAATTCATTATGAACATTTTTACCCTTCACCAATTCAAAATCAATTTGATGAACTGAAAATTGAAGTACCCTTTTGTAAGTGTATGCATTTTGTGATTTTCTTTTGGCTTCCCTTGAAAATTTTGTAATAGGACAACCATTGTAATTTCCCAAGTTCTAAGTTTAGATTAAGAATTACTTCTCTAAGTGTTCTTATCTAACTGTATTTTGATGGACAACAATGTGTTTTGACAAAGGTAAACTCTGCATTGCACTACATTGCATTCACTAAATTTATGAAGATTATGACTAGTCATCTTTCCTTCGTATGACTAGTCAACCTTTTTTGAATTAGGATTTCCAGCTCACTGTTTCCAGCTTGGTCCTAACCATCTTTTCGTCCTTTTCTGCGAATTTCTCAGCTGCCATGTGTCTACTCTGACCTATGAAATTTTTATTTGTGAATGGTTAGGTTTTTGGAGTTATCTTCCTCCTGTTTCTACTACTGTGCATGTGTGGATTTCTTTAAATTTTTTATGTACATTTTTTCCTTATACGCTTATTACTTTCCCTTGTGTTTTGGTAAGTTATCTTGCTATTTAATTGACCAATTTTTTTTTAATTTTTTTTTTAAGCTGGAGGAAAAGAAAAATATTTACATCATTGTGTTATATTAAAATGAATATATCTGAATTTTTAATAATTTTTTTTATAGCGATAGATTTTAAAATTTTATGGCAACAAATATTGAGTATTCCTTTCTTTAGAAACTCTATGTAAATATGTTCATTTGGTACGTAAACACCAAATGAAAACATGTTACTCTTTTTATTTTATTTTATGAAGTTTTATTCTTTTGTATCCGTGATTGTATGTATGTTCATTGTGATGAGACTGTGTTTGCATATATTAAATTTTAACACTAAATTAAATAAAGAACGTTGAAAAAAATTTAAAGAACTCGAAGGAATATTTAATTAGTAAAAAAGAAAATTGAAACATTATGAAAAGTACCATGTGCATGGCCATAAACGTAATGAAGAGAAACGGTATGAAAAGTACCGCATGCATGGACATCTACGTAATTAGGCAAAAATGTGTGAAAAGTACTATGTGCATGGCCATGTACGTAATTAATTCAAAAGACGCTTTCGTAATTAATTCGTAATTAATTCAAAAAATTATTCCCAGCCCCTTAATTTTGTGTCCTACTGCAAAAATTTGACTCATCCTTTATTTCTCTATATAGGTTAAAGTGTTGTGCAATGGTACACAACCAAGTATGAAGCCGAAAATGCCTTTCACACAGGTAGCCATCCCCACTCATTGTTTGGGAAAAAAGCAAAAAAGAAAAAGAAAAAAAAAAGGCCCTGAGATGGCCTTGCGCTAATTATAAGACAAAGGCACAACCAGCTGGAGTTATGCCTGAGATGGCCTTGCGCTAATTCTTCTCAGAGTGGCTATGCCTGCCCTATGGAGGTGAGGTTCCTGGCTGGGATTGGCACCAATATTTTTGGGTCTTATTATGCGCATGCAATATTTTTTTAAATACAAGTGATAGTCTAAAACTATAAGGGGAGGGGTTCCTCACACTCTAATAAGGTGCCACCAGGGTTCAAACTTGAGACCACCGGTCTGCAAATCAAGACCCTTTTTTTCATTTGGTTGGATCCATTGACATGCACATGCAATTTAATTTGTCCTTTTTTTTTTCTTCAAAAAGTAAATCTTTTAGTTAAAAGGATGCTAACAAACTTTCCCAAAATTTCTGAAAAGTTGATATTTTTTCTTCAAAAAGTAAATCTTTTAGTTAAAAAGATGCTAACAAACTTTCCCAAAATATATGAAAAGTTGATATTTTTTTCTTCAAAAAGTAAATCCTTTAGTTAAAAAGATGCTAACAAACTTTCCCAAAATATAAAAATCTTTTAGTTAAAAAGATGCTAACAAACTTTCCCAAAATATCTGAAAAGTTGATATTACAAATTACCCGATATGAGAAAATTTTAAAATGTAACCGTCATTGTTTTGTGGTTAGGGATGGCAATGGAACGAATCAGAGGTGGGTATGACATTCCCATCCCCATCTCCGTTAAGCATTTTTCCCCCATCCCCGCCATATTCATATCGGGGATTCCCCATCCCCACCTTCGTTGGGGAATGGATTCCCCGATCCGCCCCATTACGGAAGAAAAAAACCAATATATAACTACTTTGTTGAAAAAAAAAAGTACTAATTCAAGATAATGAATATATATATATAATATATACTTATAAGACAATATAAGAAGGTTTATATATGTATTGGAAGTTAACTAAATAAATATGTAGTGTGGTTTAAGATTTGTATAAATTATATAACTGTATAATATAATAATATAAAATATAAAACTTAGTCGGTACAATCACTTTAATAGCATATTTATATATACCATAATATATATATATATATTCTAAACGGGGAGGGTTCGGGTTGGGGATTAAAATATCATCCCCGCCCCTCCCCGAACACCATACCCAAAAAATTCCCCGTACCCATACCCGTTTTTTTTCCTTCATACCCGACCCATTAGGGTCGAATCCCCACGAAGACCCTTACCCGTGGGGAAAATTGCCATCCCTATTTGTGGTCCTCTTTTTCCATTTTTGTAGTAGTGGTGTTAGTTGTTTGAAACATTGTGTGTTTGTTTCCACTGAATTCTGTTCATTTTTGTATCCATTTTTAACATTTGTACACACTGGGTTCTTCATTTTTCTGTGCTGAATCCAACCGTATAAAGAACATAAATTTGAATAAATGTTGGAAAGTTATAGGTAAAAAACTGAACAGAGGTCGAAGCTGAAAACAAGGGAATTCTCAATCTGCTTCAAAACGATCCACTGTCCATTAGGTGATAAACATGTGATACCGTAGTGATATGGTGGTGATAAAAGGGTGATAGACATTCATGATTGTGTTTATTTTGGGTTTCTTGTTATGTTTCATTTTTTTTACTTTTCTTTACTCATTCATAGTTTCCAATTTAAATCTTACTTTTGTGTTGTGTTAAATAAGTGTTCTTTACGTGTTCAAAATAGAACTTTGTGTACGCCACAGTTTTTCTTGGGATCGACCCCATACTTACAAATCTATACCGCAATAGATTCATACACTTGTGAGTATTTATAATTGGATGATTAGCACCAGGGGCGGAGTTAGAATTGTAAAATTGAGGGGGCCGAAGTTAAAAATACAAGTATATAACACATCTAAGTATTCAATAATTACATATTTAGAACTAAATATTTCTAATTGAGTTATGTCTAATTTGTTTTAGAGAAAATTTTAACTTAATTAATAAATTGTTTATTACAAATTCTACATATTATATATAATATAATAGAGAAGGGATAAAAATATGGGGGGCCAGGGCCACTCCAGGTCTAGGAGTGGCTCCGCCACTGATTAGCACATTAATTTGTGTCAATTATTAATACAACGCCTCATCACTCAATAACAACTCACTGAGCTGAAGGAGACTCGGAAGAAGGACAAGAAGGCTTTATTCTTTATCTTTCAATCTGTGGATGAAGCAATTTTTGAAAGAATCTCATCATGCACTACAGCAGATCAGTGATGATGCTCCAGGAAATCGAACTATATTCTTTCAAGCTGTGGATGAGGCTATCTTTCAAGCCTTATTCTTTCAAGGAAAACGAACTTTATTCTTTCAAGCTATGGATGAAGCTATCTTTCAAGCTTTATTCTTTCAAGCTGTGGATGAAGCTATTTTCAAGCTTTATTCTTGTATTAAGGATACGTTCCAATCAATCCATCACATTCCGTAATTCAAAGACTTATCTGAAAATCAGATCAGTGATGATGCTCAAGGAAATCGAACTTAATCTTATTGATATTATGTTGAAATGAATTTAAAATCTTCACACAAGAAATTGAAATATATGAATTAATATTCTCTTCTTCTTTTTTCTTTGATTTATTTGTTTGTAGAGGGTCGAAATTAAAAACAATCGTCAGCAACTGTCAAAACTACGTAAAACCGATAGTTTTTGCTTAAGAGAAATGGTTTCTCAGTAAAATAATGAAGATGCGTTGGTGTGAAAGGAACAATTGACACTACGTACCACTCTCCTAAACCTATCATACGTCTATAACTAAAGTATGTAAACATCTCAACAACTTTGTTGCTCAATCCTAAATAATGACATAATTATAATTGATAAATGGCTATGGCCCATGTACAAGTAGTAAAAATTACATGATCAAGTTCACATTACAACAAAGAAGAAAATACTAAGCTTATCTTTGTTTTATTTGAAGATGTGAAGCATGCTTTCGCTTTTTTGTTTTTTTTTGGTGGGGTGTTGTTAAACGAATCCTAAAATTAATTGAGTACACTCTATGATATAATTACACCCTAATATTTAAATCAAAATGTAAAATTAACTAAGTACACCCTACTTAACTACCAAAAATACCCCTGATACACCATAATACTAAGTACACCCTATTTTCCATGAATTGGTCGTCTTCATCAAATATGTTCCTGTCAACTCCTTTTCCCTTCATCAAATCTAAACCGTCAGGGATTCACCCACTCATTGAACCAAATTCATGAGTACTAACCAGAAGGTCTAAAGATGATGATCTGTCTTGAGGGTTCTTCTGTGTGCTGCAAATGTAATGGGAAATATAAACAGTCACATGCCAGTGAATTAGATATGTATAAGGTGAAGTATGCATGTAAATATCTTATTACACCCGAGTTTTTGTCTCAAATCTGTTTGGAATCAAACTCTAAAATTCTAATTTGATTAGGGTTCACTATATTGAGTAGGGTGTACTTACTAAAATTACTTTTGTTTCACAATTCTATATATCTTTTTTTGTCATTTTATATTAGAGTAAATTAGTAATTCAATAAATCATTTGGTAGTATGGTGTATTAAGTTAATTGTACGTTTAACAGCACGATTTTTGTGGATTTAATTTTCTCTGTTATGGCGGGCCAGTACAGCAAGAAAAATAAGTGAAAGCTGCATGCATGGTTTGGGTTTGCGTGATTATAAATAGCACAGCAGATTGGAGCTAGGAAAAGCAATAAGCAACGAGAGAGAGAGAAAGAGAGATCATCAGAAATGGCAGACTTACCAAAGTTTTTTGCTCTTAAATCGGTCAGGAACCAGAAATACGTGGTCTTCAAAGACCAATCCACCGCAGAGCTGCCAAATAGGCTCGAAGCCTCCGGAGACGAAAGTCACAGCAAATACGCAAGGTTCAAAGTGGAGAAGGACGTAAACCAACCCAGTCTGGTGCATATAAAAAGCACGTACAATGACAAATACTTGAGAACGGCAGGCCAAGACAGTACGTGGATTGTAGCCGACGCTGACGAGAAACAGGCAAATAAAAACCTGTGGTCATGTACACTCTTCAAGCCTGTGGTTTTGCAAAAACCGGCACCATACGTCGACGGCGTATACCAGTTCGTCCACGTGCAATTGGGAAACCTTGCAGAGCCAAAATCTGGAACCGACTTCGATGATGCCCTCGCTGCCGAAAATGCAAAACCCACCAATACCCCTGCCTTCATTGTCGAAAAACTTCCAGGATGATCATCCTGTTCAGTTAATTTGATGTTTGTGGGTAGCGTCGCTGGAAACCCTCACGAGACTTCACTCGTCCTATCTGGGTCACCTATAGGTTTAAAAGGCTTATTGCATACGCTAAATGCAATCGCGTTCCCTGCGAAAGTGGCATTTTCTTAAGTTTTCCTTATGTTGTGATTTGGGTTTCAATAATATTGCATGCAGCTGCTGCTCATGCATTAATTTATGTAACCTAGTTAAGACTATCTGTGGGAATAAAAGTTGTGCTTCTTTCGTTTTACTATTCCAATCTAGATTACTTGATGCATTCATGCATTACATCCATGATCCAAGAATTTCTCGGGTCCGTGTGATTATTACAAGACCAGTGAGAATAATAGTTCAATCCATGCATTCCAAGGTATGCACATTAGAAAATCGAAAGGGGATATAAAGATTCTAACAAAATTCTCAACACATATATCAACATCTCAGAACTTTTGTTCCATCTCCTATAAACATTTATCATTTAATCAATAAACATATTATCGATAATACACATTGATCAGAGACTTTTTTTTTTTTTTTTTTTTTTTTTTTTTTTTTTTTTTTTTTTTTTTTTTTTTTTTTTTTTTTTTTTTTTTTTTTTTTTTTTTTTTTTTTTTTTTTTTTTTTTTTTTTTTTTTTTTTTTTTTTTTTTTTTTTTTTTTTTTTTTTTTTTTTTTTTTTTTTTTTTTTTTTTTTTTTTTTTTTTTTTTTTTTTTTTTTTTTTTTTTTTTTTTTTTTTTTTTTTTTTTTTTTTTTTTTTTTTTTTTTTTTTTTTTTTTTTTTTTTTTTTTTTTTTTTTTTTTTTTTTTTTTTTTTTTTTTTTTTTTTTTTTTTTTTTTTTTTTTTTTTTTTTTTTTTTTTTTTTTTTTTTTTTTTTTTTTTTTTTTTTTTTTTTTTTTTTTTTTTTTTTTTTTTTTTCCCAATCTTTAAGCCGTTCAACATGCCTTGACTTAATCGCAATGGGTTGCATCTTAATAAGGTAATTCTGTAAAGGGAATAGGCGGCTATGGCCTCGCCTCCAATATTTTATTCAACCCTGCCCTCCTTATAGAAACACATGAAAAAATGTCCCCAGGTGCAATGCTCTAAAAACTCCCTATTGGTTCCGCACTGCCCCTCGGGTTTGAATCCCTCTCTCCTTTATAATCGGTTAATAAATTGGTTGATTTTCTTTATTTTATTGGTTTTGGGCAGCTGAGTAGCATAAAAGTAATGTATATTGGTGCGTCTATATTGCATGTCTGTTGGGTCTATATTGCTTGTCTATTGCGTGCATATCTTACATTTATTGCGTCTGTATTGATTTGTATTGCTTACGAAGGAAATAAATAACAATACACAGGCAACAGACAAGCAATATACACGCAATAGACATGAAATATACACACAATAAACATGAAATATACATCAGTCCCCAATTACATCAACCATAAGGAAGTCGTATTGAATAGGAAATTCTACTTAACAGTTGTTCTTCTTACTAAAACAAAGAATAAGGACCGTTTCCCCCCTTAAATCTAACTTGAGTCCTACTTTTGCCCCCAATAAACATGCAATATTGGAGCAATAACATGCGATATACATGCAGTAAACACTCAATCAACTTTCAATAAACCTTCAATACCGGTTCAATAACATGCGAAATACATGCAGTTAACAATCATTAAACCTTCATGAAACATGTAAACAATCAATAAACAATCAATAAACAATCTATATACACTGAATAATTATGCAATCTTCAAAAAAAAGGTATTGTCTTATTATTGCATCGTATTGGCCTTGTATTGTCATTTTATCGTCTTCGTATGACTTTATTTTTGTAAAGTAAGTCTAGGAAAGTTTTTACTGGGTTTCTGACAAATAAATGCTTTTGTTTCAAACAATAATTTAAACTCAATGCCAATCCACCTATTTGAAGAACAAAAATTACAAATTGGGTTTGAAAAGTCATTGGTGGTGCGTGCAACATGTGTTTTTGGGGAGAACTTTTACAATCCTTGAAACCGTGCACTTAATTGGTCATTAAAAGAACAAATAATATGACAATTGATACAACTAATAAAACTAATACCAAGTCCTTAATGGACTTCAGCATATTAAGCATTGTAGCATCATAAGTGTCAGCTTGCTGATCTGCTTCAGCGGAGGTTACATTAACCCATTCGAATCCATTGCAACTGGTGGCTCCCTAATTGCAGGCATCATATATGCAAAATAATTCTGTCAGAGTTAGACCTAGGATTTTTTTTTCACCCACATACATATTCTGGAAATGAAAACTTACATAGGAGGTTAGACACTTCCAAAATGGCCTCCCTCGATTTTTATCTGATTTTGAAACCCGAAGCACCATTGCAGCTCCACAATACTGACACCTCTTTGTTTGAGCGAGAGATGAAGACGAAGACATGTTGAATCTTATCACTTGTACCTCTTCTCACTCAGATCTTCTCACTGAAACCTCTTCGAACTCATACCTTCTCAGTTATACCCCTTCACTCATAACCCTAAACTTCTCACTCAGCTCTCTCTCATCTCTGCCCAAATCGAATTATATCCTTCTTTTCTGTGTGTGGGTGGGTTGGTCACGATCTGGACACCTGTACCGTCAGAATTGTGACACCTTTTACTCCGAAAAGTGATATACTATTTCACTACCAAATAGTAATCTTAAAATTGAGGGGACACTGCTTTATATATATTATTTTCTTTATATTTCATTAAGGCAACTAGTTGGATAAGAATCCGTCATTTACTAGGGGTAGTGTGGTGTGGGAAAATGAAAAAGTATCTGATGGGACCTTCTGTCACTAGTCAGTAATCCATCACATTTGTATCAATGAATTTAATGGCGGGAAAAGCCTAACAATGGCTATGGAAATAGGTTATTAATTGACTTTTGGACGGTCTGACTCCTTTTGCATTTCGATGACGTTTTCCCTTCGCCTGTCTTATGTTTTGGGTGTTGGGTTCAGTTTCTTTAAAAAGGGTCAACTTGGAAAAACCCCAAGGAAACACCTTTTCAAAACACTGCAAACAGAGGCTAAAACAAAACCCAAACCCCGTATATTCTCATTTCTCCCCTCTTGCAGTCCTCAAATCGTTCCATTCCAAAAATATTTCAATGAATTCGAAACATTACACTATAGTCGGAGGAAAGAGAAGGAAGCATCTCCATCTGGATGTGCCTCAAGCCTTCATCCCGGAATTAGCTTGGTTTAAAGTGATGTTATACGTGGCAACCCAATCATCGGAAGATCTCTTTCGTATGGCATCTGTGTGCCCATTGTTCAATACGTTGGCAAACACTCCACAAGTGTGGAACACCATTTCAATGGAAAAGTACCAAGACCATATTAACTGGTACTATGCCACAACGCAGGTTCGGCATTTCATGCAACAATGCAGGGCTCGCGAGAACCCTGAGGAGATATTTAGAGAAGCGTTCGAAGTGTTTTTCAGGCAGGGTAATGTGGAAGCATTGTCTGGGATGCGCGTTGCAGCCAAGGCAGGCCATATGGAAGCGGCATATCTAGTTGGACTACTTGTGTTCTTTGAATCAACGTAACAACATTGATATGAAAGGAACCAGGGATGCTTTGAGACGAAGATTAAGCCGAGTTTTCTCTGTTGGAAGACATATCGTAGATATGTTTCACTATGGGAAGATTAAGTTCAATCAGTGCAGCGCTTGTAACAACAACGACTGGTTGTTTGTTATTCCTGGCTGGCCTAGTGAAGAAAAGATCAATCCTGCCTTCTGGGACTTGTTGCAATCGATGCAAATGCCATCGTAAGAGTGTTTTTTGGTTCAAGGTGATGCGTGTCTATGTTGTGCCAGGGAATCCATACCCTTATAATTAGTTGTAGTATGTTTCTACGGTTTTTATGCGTGTCTATGTTCTACAAATGTTGTTTTCTATTTCATGTTTTAATCTATTTTGTCTGGGTGTTTGTGCTGTCCTAAACCGTTTATATATAAATGTATAATATATGTTATATAGTGGAATTATTACTGACATAATTGACGGCTACGAATGACATTTTACTAACACAGATATTTTGCACAACTGCAATCTTAATATTTGGTAAACAAAAACGCATGCATGAAGTGAGTATGTGTCTTTTCACCGGTTCTTGGGAATGACATTTTCCCACTTAGCATATCCCAAATAATTGGGTTACACGTTTCTTAAGCAAAACTTGAACAGTGAAAGACTTTGAATAATTATTTCCTGATGTTGTAGAATGGATGGCTTGTATATTTCCATTTATGTTTGAAAACATCCCTTAAACCTAAAAAAGAAAAAACATTAACAAATTGAAGAAGAGAGAAACTGATTAGCACCAGAAATGGTCTATTCACACGGAAAATAAAATTAAAATTAAAATTTGGAGTAAATATAATTAACAAATGTACAAGCTAAAAAGTAATATAACAATAATAATAAAAATAATTTTGGATAAATAATAATAAAATACTAATGTAGCGTAACCATGAAACAGGGAATTCAGGAGGAAGATGAAGTCTCAATGAGCTCGTAGCAATTTTCGGAACATTATTGTGATTTTGTGTATTTAGTTATGAATTTTCTAAGAAAAAGTCATAAAATAATAATTTAAGGTAAAAGGTAAGGATGTGGCCATGTTGATTGACGCACACTTGTCAAGGGGTGAAAGGTGAGGGGCTGAGATCGCGCCAGGGTGTCCATTTGGCAATTATTTGGCTTTTTTAGGGCAAAAATCTTTGAAAAAAGGTAATAAATAATAGAAAAATCCAAAAAATGCCCCGAAAAAATACTCCGGCCTCCTTGTGACGTTATAAAACGAGGGGAACCCATAAATCATCCATTTCGCAATTAAAAATCCAAATGGTTTACATAACTCACTTTCCTCTTAACCCTAAGTATATATGTTTGTTAACTTTAACTTCAATAACCTACTTCAACAAGCCTCTCCCGTTAATGTTCGAAATTGTTTTTTAAAATGCGTAACCACTAATCGGGGAATTCAGCAAGGGAGATGGAGTCTCAATGAGTTCGTAGCAATTTTCGGATCATTTTTCTGATTTTTGTGTATTTAGTTATAAATTTTCTAAGAAAAAGTCATAAAATAATAATTTAGGGTAAAGGTAAGGATGTGGCCATGTTGACTGACGCACACTTGTCAAGGGGTGAAAGGTGAGGGGCTGAGATCGCGCCAGGTGTCCATTTGGCAATTATTTTGGCTTTTTTAGTGCAAAAATCTTTGAAAAAATGCAATAAATAGTAGAAAAATCCTAAAAATGCCCCAAAATACTCCGGCCTCCTTGTGACGTTATAAAACTAGGGACCCCATGAATCATCCATTTCGCAATTAAAAATTCAAAAATTGTTTACATAACTCACTTTCCTCTTAACCCTAAGTATATATGTTTGTCACTTTAACAAGTATATTTCCTTAATATTCGTTATATAATTTGTACTAATACAAGAATTAGTTTCCTTTCATATATAAGGGATGTAAAATTATCTGTTTTGGTTATAATAATGTACATATATAATAAATGCGCCACTACTTCGAAGCCATCATTGGAACTGCGCATGCGCCTAGAGCTTTGAAGACGTCAGAGATATTCAATAAGTTGTCCATATGCACCTGCACCTAGAGTTTTCAACCCGTCGGCGGTATTCAATAAGTTGTCCTTATGACGCCGCATTGGGAATCAGTAATATATTTTCTATCATGTCCAATCGCATAAACATATAATATAAAGAAATAAAGCAATAGTAGGAGATGAACCAGTACAAAAAATAATATATAACTGGTACAAAATAATGCCATAACCTTGTCACAAAACCACTCACACATGCTTTTCCATAAACCTTACCCTAACATATAATACATAAAAGAAACATTGCATATGATGCAACCATGTCCAAATCTGATACGTGATCACAAAAAAAATGAACATGGCAGCAACATATGACTGAAGTAGATGGGCACTTTGCATCGTGTTATCGTAATTAAAGACATCAAAATATTAAGGTTGAAATATCTATAGTAGTAAGCATCAAAATAGGTTTGAAGCAGAGTTTAACGAAAATTCCAGTTCCTCTGATTTGCCTCTACTCAAACACGATAACCAAAATGGTTACTTCCCTTGCTGAGTATATTTGTTAACGTCGGAAACGGTAATAGATGACCAATCAAACCCGGGTACGATGAGTTTTGCATAGGACCGGAAGTAGTCGAATCCAGCTTGCATCACACGCTTCTTTGACTCCATTGCATTAGATAAGTTCTTGTATTTTTGAACAGCAACACTCCGAAGTCGTTTGTACCTATGCTTCATGCGCTGCAACTTCGCCCCATTCAGATTGGCCTGCCTTTTGTCATCTTCAATTTGGCCTTCAACAAATTCCAAACGTGCCCTTGCCCTTTGGATTTCATCACCAAGTTGAAGATGCCTCTCCTTCCAGAAAGCAAGAACTCTTTCAGACTCAAAACTTCCAACAAAATGGTCATTCTGTCTAGGAATGTGACATTGCTTGTCTGGTGACTCACTTGCGTTTCGAAGGCGGTCTTTGTTTGGAGGGGTGTTTATTATGCTCACATCAAACTTGGTTAGTAAATCCATTCAATGGGGGGAGAGAGTTTGTGGAGGAGAGAGTTTCAGTAGATGGAGACAGATTCGGTGGAGGAGTGAGTTTTTTTGTGGAGGGAGAATTTTATGAAGGGGGTGATAGTAATACCAATAAAAAGGTTTCCCGCCAAAAAAAACATTTGGTTGACAATGTATAAATGAAAAAAAGGTCTCATACAATCTAAGTTTAATCCTAACTAGTTTGTTTAGTTTGGTTGGGTTCACTAACTAGATGTCACTTCCATTGAGTTTCTTTCAACCACTAACAGTGGTGTAAGGAGAGTGTGAGGTTGACATGCTTGAAAAGCAAAACCTGACACCTCTTTTTTTAAAATTGAAATAAAGTAGATATGTTGACTACACGCAAGCTTTGGTATGTTGGTCTATAAAGCTATGTTCCATTTCTCAAACGAAATTGCATCTGCAATCCTCATCCTCTAAAACAAAATAGGATTATTCAAGCATGTCAACCTCTTCAGGCGCCAACAACACAATCGAAGATGAAAAATTGGAGTCGCAGGTTCCGTTTCCACGTTGTACTCGCCGACCCCTTCCATTTTCAACATCATTTGGGAGTGAGGGGGACTCCGATGATCCATTAGAGGCAATAGATGCAGTCAGTACCAAGCTGGATTATAATTCCAGACTGATCAATTCATGGCACGAGAAATGTGTTGAAGACAAGGCCATTTTGGCTGATCTTAACATTAGAGTGAACAAAGCGTTCTCCCAAAAGAACAAGTACTTGAAGCTGAGTCATAAAAGGAAGCTGAAAGCTGAGGAGTTGGATGCAGTAATGAATGATGAAATTAAAGGTTGTTTGATGAACCATATGCGATGCGAAGAGCACCACAGTGAACTGGAGTTGGCATTCAACGAAGGATTCGAAAAATTCCGAGCATTCGCGGCAACTACTCATACAAGTTATAATTGGGACTATGTGTCCCCTGATGCTGTGAGAGAGATACTAGACGATGGTGGTGACATGAATGAGCATAAGCACGTCAAAGCTGCTCGGAAGAAGCCGACCGATACGACTAAGTGATTGCGGCTACAGCTGTTCTGTTGGTTGGGGGTGATCGTGGTATTGCACAAATTAGAACTATATTCCCTTAATGTCATTATCTAATATAAAATAATACAAATATCAGTTTCATTTGCTTCATATATAATTATTGGGACTATGTCTTGCAAGTCATCATGTGTTCCTTCTGTCTAACATTATATTTTGCAAATATGGAAATATTATTCAATAAGCAGTCAATATCACAGCACGTTGGGAATCAGTAAAGCCCCATTATCATGACACGTGAGTCATAAGTAAAATACCATGTGCTATACATTGTGTAGTGAATGGTTTATGGTTTATGTATATATAATAAAATTCCAAATATTGCTGAATATTTATTTTGTCTATATCACTGGGGACATGAGTGACCATAAGCACGTGAGACCTGCTAAGAAGAAGCTGACCAATACGACCTAGTGATTGTGGCTACCGTTGTTCAGTTGATTGGGGAGATCGTGGTATTGCTAAGAGGGAGCACATAAAATGCTTTGCAATCAAATTTTCTTTTGTGTGTGGAATTATGAGTAGTTCAAATGTTAGTGTACCCTTTAATATTATCCAACCATTCGAAATGTGATTAGCTGCAATGTACTTTTTACACGTTGCTTTCTAATCTTTCTGTTCCAACAAAGTGCTTCAAGTATCCTTCAGTTACGAATGTTTGCAAAATCGTGCACCTAATAACCAGTCGAGCTCAGATCTTAATCACCAGTAAAACACTAGAACATAACATTCGCAAAAAGTGGGTGCTGCTACAAATGATGCGTGCTGCTGGAAATCATTACTGGTAATGGAAACAACAGCTGGCTGCTGGAAATGCTGCATTTGCCTGTCATATAATCAATGAATCTTTGTTAAAACATAATTCACCATAAACTACCCATTTTACAAGGTAAAAGTCATTGCTTCTTCACATAAATCAAAATTTGATGCTTTATCTAATGTCTATGAAAATTTCTAAATATAGAAAAGACGTAAAATTAACATGTGTCCAAATTTCATGCAAGAATGAAACCAAGCAAATTTTCATTTCAATTATCAATGGACATAGTAAGAGCTCATCGGTGGACATGAACAAAAAAATAATAATAATAAAACTGCATCTAGAAAACTTCACCTGATCATTAGTCTTCATAATAACCGGGCTTCGTATAATAGAAACCTAAATCATTGAGTTGGTCCGTGCATCCTGTAAAATTCGTCGAATAATGGGTCACTAAGATCTATTGGAGTTGATTCGTTATTGTTCGACGGTGATGTCCTGCATAAACATCAAACAGAAGCACATAAGAACTTTACCTATTTAAATTTTAGGTCTTATTATAAATAGTGTTAACATCTTACGGTGTGTTCAAATTTCTTGGGCATTGTCTTCTATCATGACCAATGTGTCCACACTCCCGACAGTGTCTAATCCCTCGCTTCATTGCCTTTTCCTTTGCTCCCGTTACTCGTTTCGACCCTCCATTGCACCTTACTCTCTTAGGGTCTTTCATATATTGTGTTTGAGAGCTGGACCCTCCAACTTCGTTATTACTTGGTCCATCCTTCAACAACTTCAACTTCACCCACAAACTTTTAAAGTCTCTGACAGTAGCTCACATCCTTCTTCACACATTAATGCATCCTCAACCACATCTGAAGCAAGTCGGGACATTGTACTCCGCTTTATTAAAAGACCAGGATCTGCAGAGTCTTTAATTTCGTTGCCATTTGCATCTGACACCAATCCAGATTTCGCAGTTTTCTTCCACCTCTTCAAAATGTATTTATCGGGCATATATTCAATCTGGTCCCTTCTGAACAATGCTAGGATGTGCTTGCAAATAATTCCAACAAATTCAAATCTTTTGCAGCTACACGATGCGTGGTCAGAATCTTTGACATATACGACTTCTGCCACTCTTGTTTCCCAATTTTTCCTTTCGCTCACATCAACGAATTTCTCCTTAATATGTATTGCTTGAAGAAACCATGAGAACATTCCGCTCTTTGGCTGCTTGACATTCCAGCGGCAAAAAAGTGTCGTGCGTAGGCTGGAACCCAAGATTCCCTTAAATCAAACATTGAACTTAGCCATGGATGGTCAGTCAAACCAGCCTTTGTAACCACAATATTCCATTTTGCATCAAACTCATCCTTATTGTCAGTATCCCATATGGCTTTCTGGAATTCACGCCAATAATCCTTATAAGCAGAATGTGGTAACTTAACAGAGAACTTTGATGTGATGTGCCATATGCAAAGTCGATGAAATGTAGTCGGGAAGGCTATTGAAATCGCTCTGCTCATTGCCGCATCTTGATCTGTAATGATCGTTTTAGGTTCGCCACCTGGCATGGCTTTCTTAAACTCCTCAAACATCCAAATAAACGACTCAGTCGTTTCCTTGCTCAAAAATGCGCATGCTAGGACAATTGTTTGACCATGGTTATTAACTCCCAACATTGGTGCAAATGTCAAGTCGTATCTATTCGTGTTGAATGTGGTATCAAATACAACAACATCCCCATAAAACCCGTACGCCCGTCTAGAAGTTGCATCTGCCCAAAAACATCGACTAAACCTGTTATCGCCATCTCCCTCAATCTTGAAATAAAAAGCCTCATTTTTTTCTGTTCAGCCATAAAATACTCGGTCACTAGTTCAACATCGTGGTTCCTCAGCTTCTCATTCACACTACATTCAAGATTGTAGATATCCTTTTTGATAAAACCGATTTTATCCATTCCTCCGGATTGCACCTCGAAAATACTTACCTTCTGATTAATGGGAATATTAACCGAACCCAACTGTTTTGTGAGTACTTTTGTAGAATCTGAAATACGACGGTGTGATCTCAGTAAATGCATTCTTCCTGAGGGTGTCATCTTATGATTGTGTCCCTCTGCAAAAAGAGAGATGGTATACTTCTTGCTCCCATGTGTCTTCACAACCACAATCTTAGCTTTGCAATTGCATCTACTTATTCCCCGCTGTCTTTTTCTCTCCCGAGTTTCATCATTCCGGTATGCACCTTGTTTGCAACATACAAATTCTTTTCTCAGAATCTCTTTCTTATTTTTCCCCCAAAAGCTGGAATGAAGTCGAATACCAAAGCCAGCCAAGAATGCATATCTATTATAGAAATTATAAACGAGGTCAAGCGAGTCGAACTTTATCCCAACTGCTGGTGTTTCCTCATTTCTTACTTCAGGAATGTAAACCCTCCCATTAGCTGTTACAGAGTCATCACTCTCTGAGCCCCCAGACATTTTATCCATGTATATTATTGATCTACTTCTATATTACTGCATAGCAAATGTTAATAATAGTTACGTCATCTCTTGTGAAATAATCTGGAAAAAATAACATTAGAACCAACATGATCAACTAAGAACTCAAATGTAATTCAAACCAGCAATTACAGAACTTCACCCAATATCCTCTCCAAATGCTTACTCCTAATGCCATTAAGCCTAAGTTTAGGATATTTTACCTACATTTCATAATTTTCCAACCCCCCTCCAAAAAAAATAATCAACTAAGTATATTGAATATTCATAAGGAAATGACGCATTATTGATAGCAGAGCAAATGACGCATTATTGATGCCACAAATGACAAATTTCTCACCCTCACAAAAAACAAATCAAACCCAACAAAATCAATCCAGGAAGAGTGAACTTACCTCTCAAAGTCAATCGGGAGCTTCGAAGTCAGTCAGCTTGAGAGAATGTGGTGGACATTAGTGAGGATTCTTTCGTAGTGGAGACTCCATCTCTACCAAAATCGAGGAACAACTGCAGTAGCACGAAAAAGAGATATGCTACTTTGCTTTCATCTGGAATCTCTTCTGCTGAACGAAAAGAGAAGGGGTTTTCACTTGAATCATAGAATCAAAACAGGGCAATAGCTAGGTAAAAGCCATTAATCGTCATACCGAGGATACCATAGATCGCAGGCCTCCCAAGGAGCTGATGACAATGAAGCGATTATAGAGTTTGGGAGCTTTGGATCTTTCTAATTGTGGATTTGCATTACATTAAAAAAGAGAGGATTGTGTTCTTGAGTTTTTCACAGAGAGGGAAAAATCTTCAGCTGAAGTTGGGTTTCCAAACAGGTCAGATTTCAACCCGGTTCTACATGCACCCTCTTTTAAAAACTCACCGTTGCTCTTACATACCCCTAAAAAAAAACCCCTTATAACTTTCCACTCACTATAGAAGCACTCACTAAAGTCACAAGCTCAATGGGCCTAAAATCCCTAATTGTATTTTACGGCCTAACCTAACATTATATGTTTGATTACTTAATTTCTTAATTATCTTTGGTTTAATTGATTAACTAAACTAAACTAACGTCATTGACTGAATCATCTTCATTAGTTTTCTAAGACTCAACCTTATCGGTAGGTGTGGGCATCGGGACCGGAAAACTGAAATACCGAACCGGACCGGTGAAAAAAAACTGGAAAAAAACCTGGTTGACCAAAAAGTCAACAAACCGAACTGGAACCGGATCGGAACCGGACCGAACCGGTTCTAACTGGTTCTGGTTTATGTTTTACACCGCACTAAACCGGACCGGTTGTATTTTTTTATTTTTTATTTATTACAAAATTTTAAAATCCAATGCTATATTTTAAATGTTATAATTAATATTTTTCCAAATTCAACTTCAAAAAATTTCTCATTATATGAATTAGGCCATTTGTTAATTGGGAGTTTCACTAAAACACCCAAAATGGGGGCTGAAATTATAAAAAAAAACCCAACACCCAAAACACTTTATAAACACACTCAAAACCCATCATTACACACACTCAAAACCCATTTATAAACACACCCAAAAAATATACAATTGTTGATTTTGGGGTTGATTTTGGGTGTGTTTCTATGTTTAAATAGTGCTTGGGTTTTTTTATAAATACATGTCTAGGATTGGGTTTATTTATAAATTTGTATTGTTAATTTTTAAGCCAAAAAAATAACTTATTTATTATAATTTTTATTTTAAAAACATTATTTTTAAAATAATAATAATAATAAATAATAAATAATAAATTAATAATCTGGTTCAAAACCGGAACCGAACCGAACTGGCCAGTTTTTTTTAAAAAAAAATTTGCTTAAACTGGACCGAACCAGACCAATTAAATAATACCAATTCCAGTCCGGTTTGAGGTGAAAATTAAATCGAACTGGACCGTGCCCACCCTTGCTTATCGGTGTGCAATCCATTAGTTTGTATTTAGTCAGGAAGTAGGCGATTAGAATAAATATAATCATGACACATTTATAATCCACCATATGCATATCGAATAAGATATTTTAATTACAATCTATAAAATTTGAGTTCGGGCTGGTTTGAGAGAGAGAGAGAGAGAGAGAGAGAGAGAGAGAGAGAGATTGTCAACTTGGAAACGTCCAAAAAAATTACCAAACACAAGAAGAATTACAATTTTTGTTTCATCACCCAACTCTCAACAACTAGACAGAAAAATTTAGACAAAAAATATATAAAAATATTTTTTTTTCCATACCTTTCTCAGCTACCAAACATATTAATTATACCCCAAATTAAACCATAATTATACCCCCAAATTGCATAATAATTCAATTCAAATTAAACCCTATACAAACCCCAAATTCCAGATTGATTTTTGTTTGTACCTCTATAAAGCCAGCCAGCAATAACACCTCCAAGCCTCCAATCCAAGCTCAGCAAACAATCCCTGCCAAAAATCAATTAAACATCATTAGAAAAGCTTAATTACACCCCCCAATTGAAAACTGAATTGGTTAATTAAACCCCAAAACTGAAACCCAATTGGAATCCCTAATTTCAAACCCTTTAACCGAAACCCTAAAGTCGAAGCCCAAAACTATACCCCAAAATTGTCATGCATAATAATTGTATTCCGAATTCAAAAGCATCATTTAGCCCTAAATCAAACGGGTAGGCTACAGTTTTCCCTAATCATGCCTTTCTTCTTAATTAATTTATAAATGAACCCTAATCATAACACCTAAAATTTCACCTACCATACATAAATTTGTGTATTCCTCTTCTCTTGTCGCATAAACTCCCTAGTCTACTCTTTCTCTTTCACTTCCTCTTCTGTTGTCGCATAACCTCCCTCATCTAGTCTATTTATTTCCCAGCCATCCAAAGTCATCTGAACATCTGAATCGGTACGTTTCTCTCTCTCTCTCTCTCTCTCTCTCTCTCTCTCTCATATTAAGGTTTGCATGTTATATTGCATTCACTTCATGTTTAAATTTTGTTTAGGATTTTAGGGCTTTGATTTTTAGGTAAAAAGTACTCTTTCTCTGCAGTAGTAATTTGTTGAAGCATAGTAACTCTTTTTTAAAGTTTTGCTGCGGTTTAAATATTCTTTCCTTTTTTTTTTTTTTTTTTTTTTTTTTTTTTTTTTTTTTTTTTTTTGTGGTATTTTTGTTGAATGTTGTAGAATTCACAGCTATTGCTTTCCTACTTTTTTTAAATAAAAAAACATTTTGCATTCTGTTTGTTGGTTGTCTTTTCTTCAAATTCCAGGAACCTTTATCTATTTGCTTTGACCCTTATTGTAACCCTGCTTTGCCCATCTAGTGGTGTGAGTGTAGGGCATCATTTTAGTGATTTAATGGGGCTTGGAAAAGAAATACTAAGTACCATTAGAAGTAGAACGCATAAGAGAAAATTGAAGATCTTAACTGTGAATATGAGATGATTTGGGATGCATAAGGATCAATGCATCTTGTAGTAGGTATCAATTTTGTATTTTATTGTGTTGAAAATAGTATTGGTAGGTATCAGTTATGTATCTTAATGTGTTGAAAATAGTATTTGTAGGTGAAAATTATGTATCTTAATGTGATGAAAATAATGTATCAGTTCTGTATCTTAATGTGTTGAAAATAGTGTCAGTAGGTATCAAATTAATTATGTATCTTAATGTGTTGAAAATAGTGTTTGTAGGTATTAATTATGTATCTTAATGTGATGAAAATGTGTTGATAATATTGTGAGCATGTATCACTTCTCTTTCTTAAGCAAAAGGTGTCTGTTGTAGGTATAAAATGGAATCTGGATTTGAGCTTTGTTTTCCAGAGTCAGAGGTTTATTCTGCACAGGTGAATAATATGTGTGGGGCGAGTATAGTCCTATATAATTTTGGGGCGCATTTCAGTGACTAACTTTTGAAAAGACTTAGAGAGAGCTGTTTTGGGCACCTAGTGGGCCTTCATAAAATTGCATATAGTGGTCAAATTGTGCATGCTCTGGCACTCCAGTAGGTCGGAGGACTTGGTGTGAAGGACATGTTGGGCCTTAGTTATGTAATAAGGTCTAGTGTGGCTCAATTCAATGTAAAGGACTTTTTTTTGATAAGTGGTCTGAAATGTGGAACAGAGCCGTACATAATGTCTGCGGGGGATGCTTATAATCGATTTATGAATGCGCATTTTACCAACAGGAGTCACATTACTTACCATGACTTAGAAAATGCATTTCTAAAGTCCGAAAGAGGAAGCAAGGACTCGTTCAAATTGGGATTGCTGTATTTTGTGGAGTTTGTGATAATTGGTAAACCCCAAAATGTAAATATAAACGAGGACTACTTACATTTGGTTCATAAAATGGATAAATTTAACAAATATCTGTGGGGCTCTATATCATTTAAGTGTTTGCAAGATTCTTTGTTCTTTGCTCCCGGGAAGAGAGAGAGTGATGAAAACAATGATGGGAAGGGGAAAGGACATAAAAAGGGTAAAAAGGCGGTGCAGAGTTCAGTGAAAAAAGGGAAGAAAAACATGGAGGATGAGAAGTGTAAAAGAATTAACAGACCTGCATGGAATATAAAGGGATTGAGCTATGCTTTCTAGGTATGGTTTAGTTCAAAATTAGTGTTTGTAAAATTTAAGTTCGTAATTAAGTACTTACTTTGATAATCTATTTGGTGTAGATTTAGGCGTATGAATTAATTGCTGAATTGGGAATTCCTCCCCTTAGATATTGTACGGATCGAGGAACCTGAATTAGTCCCTCGAATTTGCCGGTGGGAATCCACAGATAAAGTGCCTAAGTTTTGAAAGCTGAATGCTTATATAGTTCAAAGCAAACAAGTGTGTAGTTAATAATTTATTTCAATAGTATGTTGGTTTCATGAGTAAAGCTATTTAATATTGTATATGACCTGTTAACTCTATATTTTTAACAGCTTGTTATACTGCGCCTCATACGACCAAGTGCATCGAAGATGAGCCAACCATATTAGATTTGGGGATCAAATGTTCTGGAATGTGATGCACCTAGTGTAGCCTTGCGGGTATGTAAGGACCTTGATGAGTTAAACTCTGTTGTGTAGCAGTTGAGGAATGAGGTTGCAGTATTGCACCATGAGAAGGGTGAGCTAGATGAGAGAGTTTTATGCTTGGAAAAGTGTATCAGTCATGCAAACGTGAGGAAGAGAGGAGTCTATACAAAATAAGAAAGAAGAGGTGTAATATACACCCCCAGATATAAATTGGGATGATCTAAATGTGATGTGTGTCACCCTTGTTAAATTTCTTACGAATCCTCCTTGAAAGATTGAAATGTCCACTGCGGAGGGTGATTGTGGTGAAGATGTTATAGTTGGGGTCCAACAAAAGAAGGGTCGGGGAAAGAGTGAGACTCTTGGGCCTATGATGAAGAGGTGAAGGGCAGTGGCAAGGGAAACTCCATGGCAAGGTCGGGAGATTCCCAACATGTTCCTCGTGATTCTGTTCTGGAGGTGGCGAAATTCTACTAAGAATAAGGACAAGAAGATTAGTAAGTTCCCTTTGCCCATCCTTATGAAATGTAAATGGTTTATTATGATTACTTGTTAAGTCATTGGTGAAAAGGATTTGATAATAATAATGATTGCATAACTTCTTTGTTCAATTGTTGACCAAGGACTGTTGGTTGGATGACTTGGTAAGCATTGATTGATTTGGGATTTCGTCGAAATGCCCATGCTATGTAGTGATTTGTTGATTTAATAATGGAAACAAAATTTTTATGTAGAACATTGACATGACCTTACTTTTTCTATTGGAGCGGCACAACAGCTCTGGCAAGTGGGTGGGTTCTGACTGGACAATATTAGACACCACTTTTTAGGTCTATATTATTTCATAATTATGCATTGTTATTTGGTAAATTTGGTAAATTTGGTATCCGTTATGATACACAACTCATGTGTCACTATGCAGAAATGTGCTGCCTTAGATTACAATGCAAATGAAGGCGTATATGGGAAATGAGGACAGGAAGCACAACAACGGTCTACTGAGAATGGTCAAGGGCGAAGGGCCTAAGTCGGCTAAATCATAGTTATCTGTGAATCACGGTTTTACGCCCTTCAACCTACAAAGGTAGAAGCACTGGTCTTACATATTGTCGATTCAAAAGAGTGTGAGGTAAGGGCATATGATTCGAAAACAAATCTATGTAGAACTCAAGCCATCCAACAGGCAGTGCAGCCGGTTGCCAAAATGCTGCCCCAGTTGCTGGAGAAATCGGGATATATTGGAGACGGTCTTATTTGAAAAAGTGAGTGGCCAGTTTATTGCATAATGGATTCACCCCAAAAGTTGGCGGGTGAGTAACATTCCACCTAAACACATTCTCTGGTGAGTAACATTCCACCTAAACACATTCTCTTATTAAATGGATTTGTTATACAATGAATCACAGCTTCTTTGCTATGTTTCAGGGGTGACTCTGGGATGTACGTCCTCAAATACTGCGAGTTTTTGACCTCAAATGTAGACCTAGCCAATATTTACCATGACGCTATGGCCTTCTTTTGATTGAAGCTTGATGAATAGTTGTTGCTGGGATATTGGTAGGTATGTGGGTTTAGGAGAGACAATATGACATAACTTGCAAAGTTTTTAACTGGGTGGGTGGTTTGTAATTATGTACGTAACAGTTGTTGAAATGAAAAGGATTTTGTATTATGTTCAAATACAAGCTGTATGAAACCCTCAACACATATTGTTGATTCTATGTTGAACCCTCCCTAAATGGTGCATGATTCTTTTCAAATTTGGAATAAATACGAATGTACTTGTTTAGGGAAAACACGATTGTGAAGTTAAGATGCAGGCATATGAAATGTTGAAAAATTAAGAGTACCATACATAGCTGACTAGGTTACAAATAATAAACTTTCACTGCTAAATTCATATTTGTAGATTTCCAAACACTTCTCAAATTTTCATAGCTATCCAGATTACAAAATAACGAAACATATACTTGAAAAGCCAAAAGATTTCCATAGAGGCAAAACATTTCTTACTTTTTCATCAATTTAACTGCCAAATTCAGAAATGATAGAACTAACAACTGTAGGAAGATATTTTTAATGCCCTTCATTATACGGATTACCTCAACATATGCATTAAGTTCCTTCACATCTAGCTGGTTTTGAATGTGAGATTCAGTTGGCATGTTGGCTGCACTCACCCATTCATAGCCATTCATAGCATCACCATCTCAGCATTACAATGTCGACACCTCTTTGCTTCAGTGTTTGTTGAAGAAATCGACATCGCTTTGCCAAGATGTGAAAATGAAGTAAACAGAAGAATTCAATCCTTCCAAATATTTGCTAAAAACCCCCCAAATTATTTTCCTTCAATTTTGAAAAGGAATTGTATTTTATTTTTTTGGTCCAAACATACATGGAGTTTGAAGTTTGAATGGTGATTTTAGGGCCTTTTTTGGTGCTAACAATCCGTGAACGGGAAATTTGATTTTTCTAGGATGTTTTTAATTTTTAACCCTAATCCATGAGCAGGAAAGAAGAACATTACTATGGGGACTTTTTATATTTTTTTTTACTCTAAACCCTCCATAGTAAATCCTACACTGCAAACCCTAGGAGCCCAACCCCTAAACCGTTAAAGTCAATTTTTAAATGAAAATTTAAGTGAAAATGAATAAAAAAAATTGGAAAAGTGGCATGTGGCGGCATGGGAATGCGCCGCGTGTCACTGAGGTTTGCAGCTCCCAACTCTAGCACCGCCACTTGGCATTTCCTGATTACTTTATTCCTTTCTTCTTCTTTTTTGCAAAATTCGTAAAAAATGCAGGAAAAATCTGAAAAATATGGGGAAAATTCCAACGTATCTATGGGGAAGAATACTTCATAAGGAAAGTACAATACTGGGTTTAGGAGTTCTGAAAAATAAAATTAGGGGGTGAACCCTAGATGTGGATGATGCAAATGAAAACACTAGTACACTTTGTAAACCCTACACTTTTATTTGTTCGATCACATTAATCCTGTATCCAAATTTGTATGCCACGGCCTTTTTCCAGGTATTTCATCGAAGGAAATCTCGTCATGATCCTGGAGGAATTTTTCTCAAATTTTTCCTCTTAAATTCGATTTTTAAATGAATATTTAAGTGAAAAAAGAATAAAATATTGGAAAAGTGGCGTGTCATGGCATGGGAATGCACCGCGTGTCGCTAAGGTTTGCAGCTCCCCACTCCAGCGCCGCCACTTGGCATTTCCTGATTACTTTATTCCTTTCTTTTCTGTTTTTGCAAAATTCATAAAAAAATGCAAGAAAAATCTGAAAAATATGGGGAAAATTCCTACGTATCTATGGGGAAGAATACTTCATAAAGAGTTTTTGGTTATACTTCACAAAAGTTTTTGGTTAAATTCAATATTTAAATCATTATGTTTGTGAAAATGGATTTCCGGATTACTTTTTTTTTTGTTACAAAAATCGTTACAAATGCAGGAAAAATCTGAAAATAATGGGGAAATTTCCTATTGGGTTATAAACTATATGGGAAAAACCCTACACTTATTTCCCCCCTTCAATTCGATATTTAAATCATTATGTTAGTGAAAAGGGATTTCCTGATTACTTTATTCAACTTTTTTTTTGTTGCAAAAATAGTTTCAAATACAAGAAAATTCCGAAAATTAGGGGGAAATTTCCGACATATTTATGGGATCACCAGAGTATCTTAGAAGATGACGGATGGCTCAAACTTCCACAAACTCAAGACGGAGAAAGGATAATCCCTTATGCGTTGACAACACGCAACCTCCCTGGCATATGGTTGTCTGTCATCTTGAATGAATGACTGCTTCGGGGATCGGAACCAACAATTCCCTATGTGAGAAAACATACTCAAACCATAGTACCCAAAACCCCGTTTTCGACGGCAACAAAAAAAAACATAATAAAATCCAAAACAGATGTGCGCATGCTACCTATTTGCATGTCTATGTAACACAATGAAGGACGTCTACAACGGGATCTACAGTATCTTAGAAGTGTACTGATCTTTAATAAAACCATAAATAGAAGACAGATTCCCCTTTAAATAAAAACAATAAAACCATAAACATAAGACAGTTTCCCTTTTAAATAAAAACACAGAAACCCAAAACACACTTTCATATTAATACCCATATCATACCATGAATATTGAAATTAAATCCATGTGGTCCTCAAAGAGAGGCAGCGCTGGAAGCCGTAGAGCTCCTATTCCATTTGCAGGGTTCATAGCAATCCCAGGACTCTAGGTTGAAACCACTCTCGTGGTCATATGCTAAATACCACTCCCGATTACCCTCATAATGAAAGCAATACTTTTCAAAATAACTTTGGTCAGCAGTAAACTTTGCAAGCGTTGGAAGAGTCACCACGCCCAAAGTATACCTCAACAGTCAACCTATAATTGAATTCATGCATGCTTGCATGTCAATTTTCTTGGTTTTGCTTAGATGGCACAAAAATTTCATCGCATCCTCCTTGCCCTTACTAGGGTTCAACAGCCCTAGCAAGCCAACAACATAGCAGGAATCCATATGCCCTGCCATACCCTCCACTCGCATGTTGTTGACCACCTCATCATTGTTGCATATGAAAAAGTCATGAAAAGCTTGTCTATAAGTGATTTATGGATTGTTATGTTCTTTGCAATTTTGCAAGAACTCACGCATTTTGCCTTCATGAAACCCGTACCATTCCTCATGCCCGTACCATTCCTCATGCCACGGGTACTTCTCTATTGACACGGTTCACCAAACCTCACGATCATTGAGCATTTCTTAAAATAACTTACATGTCCCAGCCATGTTGTACAAATCTTCAAAGGAGTGCCTTGCAACCAAAAGCATCACCTTAAACCATGGCAACTATGGGATGTCCATCTGGGTTCTTGGAGAAGAGGGAATGAAAATGGTATCTGGAGGAATAATTCACGGTGTCCTTTCTGGACCAACAAGAAAGTGTTGGGTTCTATATCTTGGCCAGTTTCCCAACCGTCATCGATAAACCCTTACTTTATTCAATTAACATGGTACGAATGTTTGTGGACCAAGAAAACAATGGGTATAGATGTATTTTTGACGTCATTTCCTAACCAGTGTGACTGAAAGGTGTTATTGTATGCATTTTGAGTTTTTCTTTTGGCTTCCCTTTACAATTTTGTAATAGGATTTATATTTTTTTATCAAGCTCAAGTTTAGATTAAGAATAGCTTCTCTAGGTGTTCTTAACTAACAACTATCCTATGGAGGTTCAAGCAAATTGACAAAGGTAAATTGTGCATTGCATCACATTGCATTAAATTGATTTCATAAAATGATGACTAGTCATCTGTTTCTCATATGACTAGTCATCCTTGCTCTGTAGGATTTCCAGTTGAACAACCAACTATTTTGTCCTACTCTCCTTTCTCTCTCTACTGCCATGTGTTGATTCAGACCTAGGAATTTTTTGTAAAAGCCAAAGAATTCCTCATTTAGCAGCCATGACTTTTGTAGGCAAGTTTTGGAAAGTTTCTCTGTAAACTTTCTCTTCTTCCTCAAGTGTAACCTTCATATTTTTCATCTTTGAGTTTTCCAAATTGTTTCTTTTTGAAAACTGCATTTGAAATATGAAAACCTCATCTTGCTAGATCAAACACTCTCTCATATATATCTAGGTCAGATTCAAGATTGATTTCTTCAAGAGTATAGTTTCTTGAAGAAATTGGTCATTCTCCTTTGAATCCAAATTTTGGTTTCTATCTGAGTTAAAGCTTGCAAGTTGGTGTCACGGGATGAATGAGCTGGAGAATGAGCTGTCATTGCCATGAAGAACTAAGCTTCAAGATTTGCTAAGTTGGAGAAGAAGATTGCACAAATGAGGTATAACTCATCTTCTTAAATAGATCTAGGTTTTTCTTGAGCTTGCTTGTGTTCCTTTGTAAGAATCTTTTTCTACTTAGTGGATTGCCTAGTTGGTTGATGACCCCCAGTTTTTCCCAATGGTGGGTTTCTTGGTAAACAATTTCTAATTGCATCTCTGTAATTTTTCTGGGTTTGTGTTCTTGGTGGTTGACTAGTCATCGTATGAATTCTGGGTTTGTGTCCTTGTAGTTGACTAGTCATCATTATCTGCTGTTTGGTGTTTACTTGATTATGATGATTTCACACACTTTCACCATAGTTGTTGCTAGCACAGGGGATGCCTAGATTGACGGGTCCTTCTGAGTGCCTAGGTTGTCTCTAGTAATCTTCTAAGGTTGCAAGTACATTATGTCATGCTCTGTGTGTATTCTTGATTATGGTTGTTCATGACTAGCAGTTGACTAGTCATAAGTGTTTTTGGTCAAGGTCTAAAGTAAGAAGATTGTTGTGTTTTGTTTAAATGTCCTAAAATTTACCTCTCGTCACTTAAGTACCAATTTCAAAAGGACAGTTCACACACCTCGATGAAAGTGGAGGCGGCAAATTGCTCTTCTTGCGCCAAGTGAAGGCGAACAGGTCTGGCATTTATGAAACTAATTTTCAACACACATCACCAGTCAAGAAAATAAAAATACTTTTTATGATAATAATTATGCAAATATCACATCACCAGTTATGAAGGTAACTTAGTTACATTTCAACTTGACCAAACAAATGTCCATTCACACACGGTCCAAAGCACAATTAACTCTCCACAGTTTTCTCTAGAGTGATTCGTTGCGCTTGAAAACATACCGATAGAATACTAGGATTAACTTGTTAATCGAACCCAACTCCGAACTTTAAAGATCAAAACTCTGGTTCCCGGGACTCAAAAAACCCCAAATCAACTGTACGGTCAAACCTCCCATATTGGTCAACCTGGCCCGCGTTGCCAACGACCTCCGATTTCCGATCCAAGAAAAATTCTTATGTATTCAACGATGTCCACTAAACAAGTCATGTAAGCTTGGTCTCGATCGAGCAGTCAGATGGGAGCCAATTGCAAGATCGGACGGCGATCGCTTCGCCTAACCCTAGAATCATTGATTTGGAGTATCCAGGACTCCGACTCTCGATCCACAAGTTCCTGCACGATCCTAGAGTTACATAGAACAACATATTTGAAATTGAGACTGATCGAACACAGATATCACATATTTGGTACAACATCTGCTCGACTGTCAAACGATAACCAATTTCAAATCCAAGCATACCTTCGTGCTCAAGACGGCAAGGATAATAGTTTAGAACCTAATGGGTCTCCACACAGTGGCCCACGTGCCGCCACCTACCATCGGCAGCGCATGGGTGTCATGAGAAAATTCTGGCGACAGAAAATTCTTGAAACACTCTAGAATACCTATACCAATACATTCAGACTAACAAGGGGAGTGATTTTTGTTCTTGGACCATGGCCAAAAACTTGCCGAAATTAGTCGGGACAGAGCCGAAACCATCGGCCAAAAATGGGTATATTGAACGAACTATAAAACCTTAAAAATGATCTACAATACCTACATAAACGGATGGAGCACGAACAGTAGATGAAGTTTCATACCTCACTCGACAAAAACCATCGCCGTAATAGCCGGAAAATGCAACAACACCGCCGAAAAATCCTAACCCTTTTTCAACTTCAATTCGAGCTCATCGTCATCGAAATGGAAAGGGTCTTGGGTGGGTTTAGTAGAGGAGGATGAGAGGAAGCAATTTCGTGAACGTTGCAATGGCAACCAGGACAAGATGGCGGCGAAAAAAAGAAGAAGACGGAAGTGGCAGTGCCACTGTCGCGTAAGGAAGGGATGAAAAAAAAACCAGAAAATCTGGATATGTCGCGAGGGAGAAGAAGAGAAATAGGAAAGGCTGGCACTGTCGACTGTAGCAGCACTGTAGCTACAGTAACAAATTTCCAATTTCCAATTTCGTTATAACTCAGAATTTAGCATGCCACCTGTCCACGCACTCATAAGAGCGAGCCCTATGCAACGGTGCCACTCAATTCCCCAAAATCATGTCGGATCAAAAAGTGACCAAAGTGTCCCTACCCTTAAGGGCAAAATTGTAATTTCACAAATAGATAAATTGAATAAAACGATTAAATTGGGTCGGGGGTGTTACATTTGGATAAATAGTTGGAAAGTTATAGGTAAAAAACTGAACAGAGGTTGAAGCTGAAAACAAGGGAATTCTCAATCTGCTTCAAAATGACCCACTATCCATTAGGTGATAAACAGGTGATACCGTGGTGATATAGTGCTGATAAATGGGTGATAGACATTTCTAATTGTGTTTATTTTGGGTTTCTAGTTCTGTTTCATTTCTTTTACTTTTCTTTACTCATTCATAGTTTCCAATTAGTATCTTACTTTTGTGTTGTGTTAAATAAGTGTTCTTTATGTGCTCAAATTATAACTTTGTGTAAGCTGGCAATTCATCGTGGGATCAACCCCGTACTTACAAATCTATACCCCATCAATATCTTTCTCCAATTTGATTACTTTATGCAGACTAATTGAGAGCTTGAACCGTGCATTTTAGCTTTTACCCAAAAAACAACAAAGAAACTCTCTCTCTCTCTCTCTCTCTCTCTCTCTCTCTCTCTCTCTCTCTCAGCCACAAGCAGCTATTGCTAAATGCTAAGCCCAAATTTGAATTTGGATCCTCTCAACAATCTTTTTTTTTATTTTTTTTTCTTCACACATGGCATTCAGTTTTGCAAAATAGTGGGTCTCATTGGTGCCACGTTAGCATTTTAACCGAATTTTTAACAGACTTGACAGTGAGGGACAAAGTGAGACACAAAACATTGGTTAAGAGGGCAAAGTGAGTCACTTTAACTTTAAGGGGATTTAGTGGGAATTGACCAATGTTTCAGGGGCACTGTAGCACCTAAACCTAAAATTAAGTTTTATTTATAGAAAAATAGGGTGATGAACTGCAGGTAAGAAAAAGTTATTTTTGAAGGGGACAAGCCAAATACATGAAGTTATCACTAAAGTAGCCAATACATAAACTTATCTAACATGTTGATTTCAAAGCCATATATAATTATCCAAATATGTGTTTTCTGTCTTTCACAATTTTACATATTTCTTATCTAAGACTTGAGGATTTTACATGGGAGCCAGAAATCGAAATGAAAAACTGTCATGAAAGTGACGAAGCCCAAAAAAAGTAAAAGAAGAATGAAGCATGACAGATAGTTGATGACATAAAAAGGCTTTATGTGGCCGATCTCGTATACCATTCATTCCTTGCACAAATGTCAAATGTGGAAGTTCCTCCTTGATCTCCTTGAGGTCATGGACAACTGGGATTCGGGATTCAGGGCCAGTTTGAGATTGCTGTGTTGTGAAAATAATTACTTTGGATTTGCTATAAGAGAAATCAGCTGTGAATGAAAGTTGTTTGGCGTTTGGTTAACTTTATATTGAAAGTGATTTTGATACAAAAATCAATTTAAAAGTGTTTGGTAAATATTTGTGTAAAACAATTGTGAGCTGTAGAAATGACTAAAAAGGACATGATGTTGAAATAAATTTTTTATTCAAGTGTTTGGTATTATATATATATTTTAAAAAAAATAGTCGCACTTCTTTTTCTTTTCTTTTTTTGCCAAAATTAAAACAAAATTAACTCGCCCTCTCTGCACCCCTCTTCCTGCCAGCCCACCCTCCCACAGATCCACCATGATCTTAACAATCAACACCCTGAAAAGCTCCCACATAGTCAACAATGTCAAAGTCAAGATCCAATACAAGGAGAGTATTCTGCCAAACCAATAGAGGTCTACCTTTGCTCGCAAGCAGCTCCAGGATGGCCGCACCATCGCCGACTACAACATCCAAAAATAATCCACTCTCAACCTTGTGCTCTAACTTCGTGGCAGATAGAGAGAGTTACCTGGAGGTTTGAGAGGTTTTCACCTTTGAAACATTGTGAGAAGAATGAGATTGTCTATGTGGGAAGAAGATGAGGGATAGTTGGAACGTTCTCGAGTGGAAGAAGATGAGGGACAAATGATGTAAAATAGAAAAGTTAACAAGGATATTATAGGCAATTCATTAAAATTCATTAAACAGCCCGGTTCCTTGTTTAGCTTTCCGCAAAAGCTGAAATAAAATCAGCCTTAACCTGCTTTCTAAAATCACGGTCGCGGACAGCTATTTTATCCCAAAAGTGATTATCTCACCTTTTACCAAACAAGGTGAACTTCAAAAACTTTATAAGAATCACTTTTTAGCCCAAATAATCAATGTCAAACGGGCACTCAGATAATATTCATAATCTGATATTCAGATTATTACGCCTCAAGCTAAAGTAATAATTTAAGTCTATTTGCAGAAGTGCGGGAAATTATGAACATTTCTTCCCTTCACCAATTCATTATGAACATTTTTACCCTTCACCAATTCAAAATCAATTTGATGAACTGAAAATTGAAGTACCCTTTTGTAAGTGTATGCATTTTGTTATTTTCTTTTGGCTTCTCTTGAAAATTTTGTAATAGGACAACCATTGTAATTTCCCAAGTTCTAAGTTTAGATTAAGAATTACTTCTCTAAGTGTTCTTATCTAACTGTATTTTGATGGACAACAATGTGTTTTGACAAAGGTAAACTCTGCATTGCACTACATTGCATTCACTAAATTTATGAAGATTATGACTAGTCATCTTTCCTTCGTATGACTAGTCAACCTTTTTTGAATTAGGATTTCCAGCTCATTGTTTCCAGCTTGGTCCTAACCATCTTTTCGTCCTTTTCTGCGAATTTCTCAGCTGCCATGTGTCTACTCTGACCTATGAATTTTTTCTTTGTGAATGGTTAGGTTTTTGGAGTTATCTTCCTCCTGTTTCTACTTGTGCATGTGTGGATTTCTTTAAATTTTTATGTACATTTTTTCCTTAGACGCTTATTACTTTCCCTTGTGTTTTGGTAAGTTATCTTGCTATTTAATTGACCAATTTTTTTTAAATTTTTTTTTAAGCTGGAGGAAAAGAAAAATATTTACATCATTGTGTTATATTAAAATGAATATATCTGAATTTTTAATAATTTTTTTTATAGCGATAGATTTTAAAATTTTATGGCAACAAATATTGAGTATTCCTTTCTTTAGAAACTCTATGTAAATATGTTCATTTGGTACGTAAACACCAAATGAAAACATGTTACTCTTTTTATTTTATTTTATGAAGTTTTATTCTTTTGTATCCGTGATTGTATGTATGTTCATTGTGATGAGACTGTGTTTGCATATATTAAATTTTAACACTAAATTAAATAAAGAACGTTGAAAAAAATTTAAAGAACTCGAAGAAATATTTCATTAGTAAAAAAGAAAATTGAAACATTATGAAAAGTACCATGTGCATGGCCATATACGTAATGAAGAGAAACGGTATGAAAAAAGCAAAAAAGAAAAAGAAAAAAAAAGGCCCTGAGATGGCCTTGCGCTAATTATAAGACAAAGGCACGACCATCTGGAGTTATGCCTGAGATGGCCTTGCGCTAATTCTTCTCAGTGGCTATGCCTGCCCTATGGAGGTGAGGTTCCTGGCTGGGATTGGCACCAATATTTTTGGGTCTTATTATGCGCATGCAATATTTTTTTAAATACAAGTGATAGTCTAAAACTATAAGGGGAGGGGTTCCTCACACTCTAATAAGGTGCCACCGAGGTTCAAACTTGAGACCACCGGTCTGCAAATCAAGACCCTTTTTTTCATTTGGTTGGATCCATTGACATGCACTTGCAATTTAATTTGTCCTTTTTTTTTCTTCAAAAAGTAAATCTTTTAGTTAAAAGGATGCTAACAAACTTTCCCAAAATTTCTGAAAAGTTGATATTTTTTCTTCAAAAAGTAAATCTTTTAGTTAAAAAGATGCTAACAAACTTTCCCAAAATATATGAAAAGTTGATATTTTTTTCTTCAAAAAGTAAATCCTTTAGTTAAAAAGATGCTAACAAACTTTCCCAAAATATAAAAATCTTTTAGTTAAAAAGATGCTAACAAACTTTCCCAAAATATCTGAAAAGTTGATATTACAAATTACCCGATATGAGAAAATTTTAAAATGTAACCGTCATTGTTTTGTGGTTAGGGATGGCAATGGAACGAATCAGGGGTGGGTATGACATTCCCATCCCCATCTCCGTTAAGCATTTTTCCCCCATCCCCGCCATACCCGCCATATTCATATCGGGGATTCCCCATCCCCACCTTCGTTGGGGAATGGATTCCCCGATCCGCCCCATTACGGAAGAAAAAAACCAATATATAACTACTTTGTTGAAAAAAAAAAGTACTAATTCAAGATAATGAATATATATATATATATAATATATACTTATAAGACAATATAAGAAGGTTTATATATGTATTGGAAGTTAACTAAATAAATAAGTAGTGTGGTTTAAGATTTGTATAAATTATATAACTGTGTAATATAATAATATAAAATATAAAACTTAGTCGGTACAATCACTTTAATAGCATATTTATATATACCATATATATATATATATATATATTCTAAACGGGGAGGGTTCGGGTTGGGGATTAAAATATCATCCCCGCCCCTCCCCGAACACCATACCCAAAAAATTCCCCGTACCCATACCCGTTTTTTTTCCTTCATATCCGACCCATTAGGGTCGAATCCCCACGAAGACCCTTACCCGTGGGGAAAATTGCCATCCCTATTTGTGGTCCTCTTTTTCCATTTTTGTAGTAGTGGTGTTAGTTGTTTGAAACATTGTGTGTTTGTTTCCACTAAATTCTGTTCATTTTTGTATCCATTTTTAACATTTGTACACTGGGTTCTTCATTTTTCTGTGCTGAATCCAACCATATAAAGAACATAAATTTGAATAAATGTTGGAAAGTTATAGGTAAAAAACTGAACAGAGGTCGAAGCTGAAAACAAGGGAATTCTCAATCTGCTTCAAAACGATCCACTGTCCATTAGGTGATAAACATGTGATACCGTAGTGATATGGTGGTGATAAAAGGGTGATAGACATTCATGATTGTGTTTATTTTGGGTTTCTTGTTATGTTTCATTTTTTTTACTTTTCTTTACTCATTCATAGTTTCCAATTTAAATCTTACTTTTGTGTTGTGTTAAATAAGTGTTCTTTACGTGTTCAAAATAGAACTTTGTGTACGCCACAGTTTTTCTTGGGATCGACCACATACTTACAAATCTATACCGCAATAGATTCATACACTTGTGAGTATTTATAATTGGATGATTAGCACATTAATTTGTGTCAATTATTAATACAACGCCTCATCACTCAATAACAACTCACTGAGCTGAAGGAGACTCGGAAGAAGGACAAGAAGGAAAATTTTAAAATGTAACCGTGATTGTTTTGTGGTTAGGGATGGCAATGGAACGAATCAGGGGTGGGTATGACATTCCCATCTCCATCTCCGTTAAGCATTTTTCTCCCATCCCCGCCTTCATACCCGCCATATTCATATCGGGGATTCCCCATCCCCACCTTCGTTGGGGAATGGGTTCCCCGATCCGCCCCATTATGGAAGAAAAAAACCGATATATAACTACTTTGTTGAAGAAAAAAAGTACTAATTCAAGATAATGAATATATATATAATATATACTTATAAGACAATATAAGAAGGTTTATATATGTATTGGAAGTTAGCTAAATAAATAAGTAGTGTGGTTTAAGATTTGTATAAATTATATAACTATATAATATAATAATATAAAATATAAAACTTAGTCGGTACAATCACTTTAATAGCATATTTATAATTGCATGATTAGCATATTAATTTGTGTCAATTATTAATACAACACCTCATCGCTCGACAACAACTCATTGAGCTGAAGGAGACTCGGAAGAAGGACAAGAAGGCTTCCCTTTCAAGCTGTGGATGAAGCTATTTTTGAAAGAATCTCATCATGCACTACAGCAGATCAGTGATGATGCTCCAGGAAATCGAACTATATTCTTTCAAGCTGTGGATGAGGCTATCTTTCAAGCTTTATTCTTTCAAGATGTGGATGAAGCTATCTTTCAAGCTTTATTCGGTAATTCAAAGACTTATCTGAAAATCCATCACATTCGGTAATTCAAAGACTTATCTGAAAATCAGATCAGTGATGATGCTCAAGGAAATCGAACTTAATCTTATTGATATTATGTTGAAATGAATTTAAAATCTTCACACAAGAAATTGAAATATATGAATTAATGGCTATGGCCCATGTACAAGTAGTAGAAATTACATAATCAAGTTCACATTACAACAAAGAAGAAAATACTAAGCTTATCTTTGTTTTATTTGAAGATGTGAAGCATGCTTTCGCTTTTTTGTTTTTTTTTGGTGGGGTGTTGTTAAACGAATCCTAAAATTAATTGAGTACACTCTATGATATAAGTACACCCTAATATTTAAATCAAAATGTAAAATTAACTAAGTACACCCTACTTAACTACCAAAAATACCCCTAATACACCATAATACTAAGTACACCGTATTTTACATGAATTGGTCGTCTTCATCAAATATGTTCCTGTCAACTCCTTTTCCCTTCATCAAATCTAAACCGTCAGGGATTCACCCACTCATTGAACCAAATTCATGAGTACTAACCAGAAGGTCTAAAGATGATGATCTGTCTTGAGGGTTCTTCTGTGTGCTGCAAATGTAATGGGAAATATAAACAGTCACATGCCAGTGAATTAGATATGTATAAGGTGAAGTATGCATGTAAATATCTTATTAACAGGCAGACGAACAAAACTCGGGGAGAACTGATCTGATGGTGCAGAAGGTTCATAAAAGCTTGGGCAGCTTTGCTGATCAAAATGAAATAATATTTAAGTTGCTTTCAAGCTGTTTAATGAATAACCATGGCTTTTTGGCAAGGGATTCTGTTCGGCAGCTTCAATCTTTTCCCCTCTCCAAGCTTCTTCTTCATTGATGTCAGGAATTATGGAAGTGAGAGGAAAAAAAAATTACAACCGAGTTTTTGTCTCAAATCTGTTTGGAATCAAACTCTAAAATTCTAATTTGATTAGGGTTGACTATATTGAGTAGGGTGTACTTATTAAAATTACTTTTGTTTCACAATTCTATATATCTTTTTTGTCATTTTATATTAGAGTAAATTAGTAATTCAATAAATTGTTTGGTAGTATGGTGTATTAAGTTAATTGTACGTTTAACAGCACGATTTTTGTGGATTTAATTTTCTCTGTTATGGCGGGCCAGTACAGCAAGAAAAATAAGTGAAAGCTGCATGCATGGTTTGGGTTTGCGTGATTATAAATAGCACAGCAGATTGTAGCTAGGAAAAGCAATAAGCAACGAGAGAGAGATAGAGAGATCATCAGAAATGGCAGACTTACCAAAGTTTTTTGCTCTTAAATCGGTCAGGAACCAGAAATACGTGGTCTTCAAAGACCAATCCACCGCAGAGCTGCCAAATAGGCTCGAAGCCTCCGGAGAGGAAAGTCACAGCAAATACGCAAGGTTCAAAGTGGAGAAGGACGTAAACCAACCCAGTCTGGTGCATATAAAAAGCACGTACAATGACAAATACTTGAGAACGGCAGGCCAAGACAGTACGTGGATTGTAGCCGACGCTGACGAGAAACAGGCAAATAAAAACCTGTGGTCATGTACACTCTTCAAACCTGTGGTTTTGCAAAAACCGGCACCGTACGTCGACGGCGTATACCAGTTCGTCCACGTGCAATTGGGAAACCTTGCAGAGCCAAAATCTGGAACCGACTTCGATGATGCCCTCGCTGCCGAAAGTGCAAGACCCACCAATACCCCTGCCTTCATTGTTGAAAAACTTCCAGGATGATCATCCTGTTCAGTTAATTTGATGTTTGTGGGTAGTGTCGCTGGAAACCCTCACGAGACTTCACTCGTCCTATCTGGGTCACCTATAGGTTTAAAAGGCTTATTGCATACGCTAAATGCAATCGCGTTCCCTGCGAAAGTGGCATTTTCTTAAGTTTTCCTTATGTTGTGATTTGGGTTTCAATAATATTGCATGCAGCTGCTGCTCATGCAATAATTTATGTAACCTAGTTAAGACTATCTGTGGGAATAAAAGTTGTGCTTCTTTCGTTTTACTATTCCAATCTAGATTACTTGATGCATTCATGCATTACATCCATGATCCAAGAATTTCTCGGGTCCGTGTGATTATTACAAGACCAGTGAGAATAATAGATTTGTCAAGACAGATAGTTCAATCAATTAGAAAATCGAAAAGATTCTAACCAAATTCTCAACACATATATCAACATCTCAAAACTTTTGTTCCATCTCCTATAAACATTTATCATTTAATCAATAAACATATTATCGATAATACACATTGATCAGAGACATGCTTGTTTACACCATAATCAACCGAGCATGTCCAGTCTCAAAACAACTAGCACCAAGGCAGACACGCCCTCTCTCCTGCCGAAGGAAGACACTCTTCCGAGGTGCCAAGCACCTGCCGAAACTCCCGACTGTCAAAGCTCACAAACTGCTAAACCTAATTCTCATGACACGTGTCACCACCGCGGCGACTTGCACAAAGTCCCACATCGGAAATCTACACCAACCTCCCACTTTCACTTCCCTATAAAAAGGGAACAGTACCCTAGTAAGAGGGGTAACTACTTTTCTGCTTTTTACTATTACTCTGCAAAGGTTACCCTTCTTAGCTGACTTAAGCATCGGAGAGCCTTCGGTCGGCACCACACCGGTGCCCGGAGCTTAACGACTGCTTCCCCTATTTTTGTCTTCTGCAGGCTAGCCTTTATTGAAGGCCCAGACCCTTTCCCTGCTAAAGGCAAACCCCTTTTTCTCTAAGTTGACCCTCTCCGAAAAAGAGCATCAACAGTTTGGCGCCGTATGTGGGAATCGATACTTGAATCCCATTTTTCTCTACCAGCCCAGCTGGCTCCTTCTCCTATCCAGGCCCGTCGCCTCTTCTTCACTCCACACTCAGCTATGCCTACTGAGGATAGCTAGGGGACTCAGCACCATACCCCCCATGGGGGTACCTCCCAGAGGAGACCTTCAGCAAATGCCAATCTCCAGGCAGAACTGGAGAGCCTCCGCGCCAGTGTCACCAAGATGTCTGAGAAATATGACCATCTTCATGCTAAGAATGTCGAGCTCGAGCATGTCTACCGCACACTGAAGCGTAACTGGGAGATGAATCAGGCCCAAGGCTCCCAACGCAGCCTTACTCAGGAACCTCAGCGTACCCAGCCAAACCAGCCAGAGCACTCCCACCACAATGTCCCAATCCAGCCTAGGCCCAGCAAGGGTAAAGGCCCCCTCCATCCGGAGACGACCAAGTCGCGGCTTCTCCGCATCTCCCCGTCGAGGAATCGACCCATGAACCAACAAAGGTCTACAGGGATTGCAGGGACCGTATCTTGGACCGTCAAACGGAACCCCCTCTTATCTCCGTTAATCTCCAAGACCCAAAGATGACACACCTAGGCCCCCCGCCAAGGCCTACCCAACTACCCCTTGGAGAAGGTATAGGGGACTCGGAGAACTGGGGGCAGGATTACTCAGAAGACTACGAGTCTTATCACACCGAGGCGTCCGAAGAATTCTACCCAGCCCATGGCCACCCACACACCAGACCCCCAGCACCCGAGACTCTCCCTCATACCGACCCGGCAATGAGGCTTCTCTTCGAGAAAGTTCGGCGCCTGGAGAGCGAACAGCAGCGAAACCACCAACCCCTCTGGGCAAAGCCACGACCTGGGCCCTTTACCGAACGCATCCTTAATTACCACCAGGAGAATGACACCCAGCCACTCCGCATCGCCTTCTACACTGAACCCCCGCACCATCAATACATTTGACAGTCTGAAGCAGGCCTACCTGGACCATTTCATGATCCAAACTGATCGCCTCTACTCCGCGGACGACCTATACATGCTTAGACAGGGTGAGGACGAGCCCCTTCGGGAGTATGCAACCAGGTTCAGCCACGAGTACTCCCGCTGCCCAGATACTGATGATCGTGGCGCCTTCAGTGCTTTCAAAAGTGGCCTCCGAGAGTCCAACTTCCGGTACCTGGTGCACAGCAACCCTTGGAACACATATGCCGAGTTGATGAAGCAGGCAGCAGTTCATGCTAAGGCTGAGTACTTCAACTCCAAGCGCAGCCCGGCCACCCCGGCGCGTAATCCTTTTGCTGATCCTCCACCTGCTTCAGTACCCATCCCAGTTCCACCTCAACATTCTGCCCCTACACCAAGCACCCCAAGAGGAAGGATAGCTACCAGCATACCTTCAGCAATAACAAGCGGGGCAGACATGGGAACCACCACCAGTCTAGTGGAAGCAACCCCCCCAGGACAAATGACCGGGCCCCACGCCCATTCTCACCCAAACCCAGGTTCGAGGTCCTCACCACCCTCAACACTACCTATGAGAATGTCCTAGTGCACGAGGCACCTATCATACCTCAGCCTCCACCCCGGAAACCAGGCAGCAAGCCTATGCCTAACACAGGTGTCTTCTGTCTCTTTCATCAGTTCGGTGGCTATGATACCGAATCTTGTGTTGCCTTGCGCAACATCATTGAGGGACTTATTCGCGAGGGGAAGCTGGATAAATACGTGCACAACCTCCCACCCCCACCTAACCCTTACCAACGGCAGATCAACATGATCTCAACCATCAGTGGTGGCCCAACCATGGCTAGAACCTCCAACAACTCCATCAAACATTATGTCCGCTCCACCTATGCGCACCAGGTCTTCAGCACTGAGCAGGGACGCTTGCCGAAGACACAAAAAACAGACTGGGCCTCCATTACCTTCTGCGAGGAGGAGGAGCGTGGCGTTATCCTCCCTCATGATGACCCAATCATTATCCGCACCGACATATCTAACTTTGACGTTGGGCACATCTTGGTAGACACTGGCAGCTCGGTTAGTGTGATGTTTGCTGATGCCTTCAATGAGCTCCAAGTCCTGTCTCATTTGCTCGACCGAAGCGTCACACCCCTGGTGAGCTTTTCGGGTGATGTGGTCCAGCCTATCGGGAGCATTCATCTCCCTATCTCTATTGGAGCAGCACCCCAGCGAACGACGGTCACCACTCCCTTTCCTCATTATTGATTGCCCCACAGCCTACAACGTTATCCTGGGACGCCCTGCCATGGCCCACATGAAGGTTTTCATTTCCACACATATGTTACTGTTGAAATTTCCTACGCCCCATGGCACGGACACGGTGCGCGGCGATCAACTTGGCGCCCGAAGCTGCTATGCTTCGGCAGTAAAGTCTACCAATCGCCAACATAGGGGTGAGGCCCTAGCGGTAACCCAGGCCCCAGCCCCACCTCGAGCTGGCATTGAGCGCCCAGAAGACCCTAGGGAGGAATCTGCCACCCAACAGGCCGAACCTGTGGAGGACCTCCAACTGGTCACCTCTCTCTCACAAGAGCTTCGCTCTGATCTTATTGCCTTCCTCTGCCTCAACTCTGAAGTCTTTGCTTGGTCTTACAATGATATGTCGGGCATATCACCTGACGTCATCTCCCATAGGCTAAGCATTAATCCTGCCGTCCGACCCGTTCGGCAGAAGCGTCGTGCTTATGACCCAGAGCGGTATGAGGCCATGAAGGCGGAGGTGGATAAGCTGAGCACCATTGGATTCATCAAAGAGGTGGATTATCCCACCTGGCTAGCCAATGTGGTAATGGTACGTAAACTAAGGAAGGGTTGGCGCATGTGCGTAGACTACACAAATCTCAACCGGGCCTACCCAAAGGATAGTTTCCCCTACCCCGTATTGACCAGCTAGTTGACGCCACAGCTGGCCACGCCTTCCTCAGCTTCATAGATGCTTACTCAGGGTACAACCAGATCTTCATGCACCCTGAGGACCAAGCTCATACATCCTTCATCACTGACCGTGGCCTTTACTGCTACAAAGTCATGCCTTTCGGCCTCAAGAACGCTGGGGCTACGTATCAGCGTTTGGTGAACAACATCTTCGCTCCACTAATTGGCAACACTATGGAGGTTTATGTTGATGACATGCTAGTCAACAGTCGCCCTGCTGACCAGCACATCCCTAACCTCTCTGCCATGTTCACCATTTTGAAGTAGTATAAGATACGGCTCAACCCCACGAAGTGTGCATTTGGGGTGGCCTCCGACAAATTCCTTGGCTTCATGATCAGCCAAAGAGGTATTGAGGCCAACCCAGAGAAGATCCAGGCTATCTTGGACATGACGATACCCAAGACGGTCAAGGACATTCAGAGCCTTACCAAGCGTGTCGCAGCCCTGACCAGATTTATCTCTAAGGCCACTGATCGTTGCGCCCCATTCTTCAAGGCACTTAAGGGTAGCAAACGCAACATTACCTGGACTGCCGAATGTGACCAGGCATTCGACGAGCTCAAGGAGTACATGAGCCGAGCCCCTTTATTGTCAACCCCTGAGTCTGGAGACGTCCTCACCATCTACTTCTCTGTCTCGGCTACAGCGGTTAGCTCAGTGCTCATTCGACCACACGAAGGTGCTAAGCATCCGATGCACTATGTGAGCAAAGGATTGCAAGATGCGGAGATTCGATACCCAGACATTGAGAAACTTGCTTTCGCCCTGGTGGTTTCGGCTAGACGCCTCCGACCATACTTTCAAGCTCACATCATCCATGTCTTAACCAACCAACCACTCAGGCAAGTGCTGCAGAAGCCAGAAACTTCTGGGAGGTTAGTTAAGTGGGCCATTGAACTTGGTGAGTTTGATATCCACTATAAACCCCGCCAAGCCACAAAGGGCCAAGCCGTGACTGATTTCATATCTGAATTCACTGAACCCCATACTCTGGCCAGTCCTCAGATTGTAATCACGCCTACTCTTACCTCGAACTGGGTTCACGTCGCTAGCAACGGCTCCCTAGATTTAACTCAGCCCTTATGGACCTTGTATATGGATGGCTCTTCCAATGCCTAGGGATGTGGAGCTAGCCTCATTCTCATATCCCCAGACAAGGTTGCCCTTGAGTACACCCTCCGCTTCAAATTCCACGCCTCCAACAATGAGGCTGAATACGAAGCACTCTTAGCCGACCTTCTACTAGCCAAGGAGATGGGCGCCAAGCAAATCCAAATATTCAGCGACTCGCAGCTTGTTGTCCACCAAGTCAACCAGGACTTCACGGCCAAGGACGTCTCCATGACAGCCTACCTCCAACATACCCGCCACCTACTTACAACTTTCAATGCTTATCTCATAGGCCAGGTGCCACGCTCCGAGAACAGCCATGCTGATGCATTAGCAAGGCTAGCCTCGGCAATGGAGCAGGGCATAGGTCGCAACATCCACATCGAGTTCTTGGACCAGCCCAGCACATGGGCACCACTCATTTGTGTCATCGATCAAAGCCCTACATGGATGGACCTTATCACTCAGTTCTTGCATAACCAGACACTACCTGCTGATCCTGCTGAAGCGCGGCGTGTTCGCTATCGTTCCGCTCGATACTTGATCATCAATGGCGCCCTATACAAGCGCGGCTTCAGCCTCCCCCACCTTCGGTGCCTGACCCCAGAGGAAGGTACCTATGTCCTAAGGGAGATTCATGAGGGTATCTGTGGCAACCACTCAGGCACACAAGATCATTCGGCAGGGATACTTTTGGCCATCACTTCACACTGATGCCCAGACCTTCACCCAGAAGTGTGATAAGTGTCAACGATTTGCCAACATCCCACAACTTCCAGCTGAGCCATTGACAGCCATGGTCAGTCCTTGGCCATTCGCCCAATGGGGACTTGACCTCATTTGACCTAAGCCTAAGGGCAAGGGCCAAGTCAAGTATGCAGTTGTAGCTGTGGACTACTTCACCAAGTGGGCTGAAGCTGAGGCCTTAGCCACCATCACTGCAGCTCGCATCGAAACTTTTGTTTGGCAAAACATCGTATGTCGCTTTGGCATCCCCAACACCATCGTCACGGACTATGGCCGGTAATTTGACAACGCAAAGTTCAAGCAATTTTGTTCCAACCTCAAGATAAAGCTTTGCTTCGCCTCCCCGACCCATCCTCATTCTAATGGCCAGGTGGAAGCTGTGAACAAGATCATCAAGAAAACTCTAAAAACCAAGCTTGACAAAGCTAAGGGCTGCTGGCCAGAGCTACTCCCAGAGGTTCTCTGGTCCTACCGCACCACCTTCCGGACCTTAACAGGAGAAACACCTTTCTCTCTCTCCTTTGGTACCGAAGCAGTGGCACTAGTGGAGATTGGCCAGCCCACATACCGCACCTCCACTTATGAGGCCGAAGCCAATGACGAGCAGCTAGCCCTGAACCTCGACTTCATTGATGAGCTTCGTGACCAATCCAACATGCGCAATGTCCCGTACAAACAGCGCATCGCTAAGCACTACGACTCCCGAGTCAAAGCCCTTGCTTTCAAACTTGGGGACTGGGTCATGCGCAAGATTTCCTTGGCCACCAAGAATCCTACTGAAGGTACCTTGGGCCCAACATGGGAAGGTCCTTATGAGGTTACCAAAGTCTGCCGCCCCGGCACTTATCAGCTTCGTGATACCAAGGGCAAGACCTTGCCTCATCCTTGGAATGCTAATCACCTCAAGTACTACTATAAGTAAACATACCTAGACCCTAGACCATTATGTTTTCTTAGACTTTGGTCTCGAGCCTTGACTCAACCAACTCTTGTACTTTTTGCCTTCCGGCACATATTTAATGAACGCCCGACCCTGGCTCATTTTCATCAATCACATGGTTCTCATTTTGCTAAGCAAAATTGATATCAAATAACAACAAGTCTAATATCATAGCAAATCAAAGTAACCTTGCCCCAGGCAAGGCAAAATGTTCATACATAAGCAAAATAAACATCAAGTGTTTAAACTAAAAAGCTAGAATACATAGAGAAGGCAACGCCTTCAAGACTCGGTAGATGGAGCATCCGTGGTGGCTGGCTCTGGCTCTGGCTCTGGAGCGGCATCAGTGGTATGACTAGATGAGGGAGGCTCGCCACTCGTGTCAAAGTTAATCTCCACCGAAGGGTTGAACATCGCCACCCTCTCCTCCCAACCCAACTGCATCGCCATCATCTGATCCATGATGTAGCTCCTCAACTCCTCCGAACCCCGAAACGACTCGATCGCTTCGACTCGGGCAGCAGTTACCTCCTCAACCCTCAACCGCTTCAGCTCTTCCATCTCCTTGGCCATCGCCGCTTTCTGCAACACTAGCGTGTTCTTCTCTTGGATGGCCTCCTGCGCCACCGCTATCTTATCCTTGGCCATCTCATTGCGCCTCTTCAACCTCTGGATCTCCTTATCCGCCTTGGCCATATTCACATACATCTCGCCATAAGCCTGCAACACAAAGCATGATCAGTTAAAGGCAAATTCGAATTATATGAACAAATTCTTAAAATAGGACAGCTTACATAGGCCTGGGTAAGAAGCGTCTTCTGGGTCCGATCTGCATAGGAGGTAGCCGGGGTCCTTACCAGAACCTCTGGGTTACTCTTCACGCCTTCCAGGAAGACGTTCACCAAGGGAACCTCCTGCCGATGCATGGCCAGGTTCACCTCCTTCTTCTGCCGACGCAGCCTAGAGAAGTCCACCTTCTCCACCCCCTCGGCGTAAACATCATCCATACCAAAGGGGCGCTTCGGCGGCGCCTGCAGGTCAAAGGGAGGAAGCCTCGACCCTGTCCCCATCACGCTCCGGTGAGCTTCCTCCAGCGCTCTCTTCTTTCCTAACACATTAGAGACCAGGCCTTCATCATCTTTGGGACGCCCCCCAACAGCCTGTTGAGCACCTCCCTTCTCCACCTTCTTGGCCCGAGACTCCCCCAGCCGTTTCTGCATCTCGGGATCATCCAGATCCATGGCCACCTTCGTGCTTCCCCTTAAAATCCCATGCCCAGCTCAACAAATATGTGTTACCCAAGCTCATACCACATGGCCATTAACAAAAAACAAAAAGAGAGCGAGCCCAGCTCCTATTTTGGGCACTAGCGAAATGGGATCCCAAGGAATTCTCTTTACCAAAATCCCATGCCCAGCTCAACAAATATGTGTTACCCAAGCCCATACCACTTAAAAAAAAAACAAAATAAAAAAAAAAGGCCCCGAATGGCAAGGGGGCTAGGAAAATGGAAAAATGGAAGCCCATATTCTTTTCTCCTTCAAGCTTCAGCCCAATCTTTTGGGACCCAGGCCTTTGCTACTCAAAACCATCAATTGGTTACCAAACGGCAGGACCCGGGTCATAAACACTAAGGCCCACAGATTTTCTTACTGAAGATCAAAAACCCAAGTCTACTTTTCTTTTAAAGGTACCCAGCTACCAACAAACACTGAGGCTAACACAGCTTTTATCATACCTTCCAAGTGTTAACGCAACTTCTAGCTTGACAACTTGGGGGACTAGGGACTGCCCTACGGCTCCCACTGAACCTGGAATGCTCGGTCATGATCACGCAAAAGTTACAAGTTCCCAACCCAGAAGTCACTTCTTGACCGCGAACTTGGGGGACTACTGTTTACACCATAATCAACCAAGCATGTCCAGTCTCAAAACAACTAGCAACAAGGCAGACACGCCCTCTCTCCTGCCAAAGGAAGACACTCTTCCGAGGTGCCAAGCACCTGCCGAAACTCCCGACTACCAAAGCTCACAAACTGCTAAACCTAAATCTCATGACACGTGTCACCACCGCGGCGACTTGCACAAAGTCCCACATCGGAAATCTACACCAACCTCCCACTTTCACTTCCCTATAAAAAGGGAACAGTACCCTAGTAAGAGGGGTAACTACTTTTCTGCTTTTTACTGTTACTCTGCAAAGGTTACCCTTCTTAGCTGACTTAAGCATCGGAGAGCCTTCGGCCGGCACCACACCGGTGCCCGGAGCTTAACAACTGCTTCCCCTATTTTTGTCTTATGCATGCTAGCCTTTATTGAAGGCCCAGACCCTTTCCCTGCTGAAGGCAAACCCCTTTTTCTCTAAGTTGACCCTCTCCGAAAAAGAGCATCAACAATGCTTAGGTAGTTTCTTGATGATATTGATCAGAGAACTCTAACAACTACGAAGCAATAGCAACTTCAAGCAGTTTGAATAGTTTCTTATTTCCACTAATACGGGCTTCATCGAGTGGAGTGCTTTCCCCATCTGCAATCAAGAAGTACACTAATTAGAAAGGTTAAACATGCATGTTGGAATTATTTATATTTTAAATAGGCAGTCCTTTGCTTTAGTCTAACCAGAATTATCAAAATAGTGTTCATCTTCTCGAGTCCATTGCCCCTATAACTTCATTGGATCCTATTGGATTTAGGAGCTTAAAGAAATTTAAAGAATAGATATCTGACAAGCAAGATGAACACTCAGATTGTACCTGTCCTTTGATAGAACACTTGCTCCTGCTTCTAGAAGGAATTCTGCTATTAGTCTAACCAGAAGTGGTGATCGCTGATCATAATTTTTCGTATTTGGGTTAATGTCATTAGCTAAAAGCCTCTTCAGGAGGTCCAAATTCCTCCTTGATACCGTAATACAGAGAAAATCACCAGCATCATCAATAGTAAGCGACGCCCCTTAACAAGTAAAGAAGCTACTTGATCTTCAAGCAAAGGAGTGTTCCCAAATTTATCTAACATTACAGTAACATTCAAAGTTAATCAACAACAGTGGCAGTAGCTAGTAAGATTTCTTCAGAAAATACATGGTCCAGTTGATTTTTTTCTCTTGGGCATTTTCGAATATATTTAAAAAGTATAGCTGAACGGCTATACACTTTAAATATTAAAATCCATTTAAACAGTATGAGCACGCGGCTATGCTATTTAAATATTCGAATATATTTAAAAGGGACGGCTATACTCTTTAAATATAAAAACATATATATTTCCTCTTTGCAGGCTGAGCCCCAGGCACAACGGTAGCACGTTATATGACTTCTATGAGCTCCGAGCTGTGACTCACCGGCTTAACAAAGCTATTCATGAAGGGAATATTTTGGGAAGGGGTGGTGTAGAGATTTCTTGAAATCTCCAACCAAACTATGAGAGAATAAATCATCTAGCATGACATATCTAATATAAGAGAATAAATCATCTAGCATGGCATATAAACTCTCCCCAGTAAGCTTTGGAATGCACCAAGCTGATTTTTTCTTTGTTTTCTCCAAAATGCCAAAAATCCTTGGACCAATGTCATGTTTCCATCTCTCACGAGATGCTCTTCTAGTTGCCCTCAACAACATAATATAGTATCTAATCCTCTCTAGCATGGTTAAAATGGGTTTGTCTCTAACTTCTTCAAGGGCACCATTAAAAGCCTCACACATATTATTCAAAAGGATGTCACATTTGGAATGAGTTTTAAAGTGAGCTCTACACCATTGTGATGGATCTAAGGCCGCCACCCAATCATATGCAGCTTGGCTCAATTGTGTCATATTTTTCATCTCAGCATCCCATCATGGGATGGTTGTGCTCCTTGAAATTTTCTCCATTTACAATTTCAACACCAATCCTCTGTGACCATGAAACAAAAAATTTGCTTCTAAGTGTTTGAGGCAGTGTCTGCACTCAACATTTGGAAAATTATCATATACTACATCAATCAAGCATTTTTGCTTGTCTATGATAAAGACATCCTGTGTTGTTTTCGATTCCAAGGTCTTCTGCTAACAATTGACAAAACCATGACCATGTTTCATAATTCTCCACCTCAACCACTGCATACACAATAGGATACATGCCATTGTTAGGATCCACACTAACAGCAAATAACAATTGTCCAAAGTGACGACCTTTGATATGACAAGCATCAAATCCTATCACTGGCCTACAACCTTGCAAAAACCCTTGTTTAACTGCCCATAATAACTCATACTGTTTTTCATAAGTCCCCTTCAGTTATGGATGTTGTCTTCTACCTTGCCATATATATTTTGGATTTAGAAGCTATCACAAACAAATCTTCTTGTACCTGCTACTTAAAAGTTCTCATATCCTAATTATGCAGTCTAGACAGTTGAGTAGCATATCGTTGACCCAGGTGTGAGAGGCCAGGGAAGTAGAACTTTGATAACACAGAGGGGCCTCAGCATCATCCCTGAACAAAATGGCCATCTCCTTCGGTATAGAACCAAACCAATGAGAGCCCATAACAAGGGTGTTCTCGAAAGATGAAGGACATTCTCGTCCAAATTCTTTTGCGCAAATGAATGTAGCTTGCTTCGAACCTCCATGGCGTGATTATCAACGCCATCTCTGGTGAGATAAGCAGGAGATCGTGAAGAGGAAAAACCCTTGGCACGAGTGTTTGGAGAAAACATTTTTCTCGAATTGAGATGAACATAAGAGGATTGGAAGGAACAAAACTGAAAAGAACAGAGGGTTTCAAAGGAAATGGAAGCTGAGACAGAACTAGGTTTTGATGAACAGTAATGAAGGTTCATCAATGTTTATAAATTGAGCAGAAAGATCAGGGGGAGAGTGGGAAGAAAGGAGTTTTCTCCAAGATTTAATTAGCCGTTAGAACCCATTTCCCCACGACGCCTAATTGAATAGGCAGACGTGCGCTTCCCCTGCTTCTTGCCAAACGAGCATCGTCGTCTAGTCATGTTGCTTCTTCTTGCCTTCAAGATTTCGAAACCAACTCATATCACTCTCCCTCTCTCAATCGTATGCCCAAACCCTGTTTAGGCCTAAAAAGAAGCCCAGGAACAGGAAAACAAAAGATTGGGCCTTGACTCCAAAAGAAAAAGCCCAATCCACATTAGAGGCCCATGTCTTTTACAATGGAAAAATTGACCACCAAGTAGATCATTAAAATTCTAAAGAAAGAATTGGATTGGGCCCAGCTTCTAAATTCTCATCATTACTCTCAAAAAGCCCATAAACAAGCCAGCAGATTCTTCTTGGAAAGTCTATTCTCAACTAAAACAAAGGAAGTGATAGGGAGTTAATGAAGTCAGGTCTTACAAAACTTCTCCATTTTTTCTTCTCTAGGGAAAAGAAGATCAAATCCCCTCTCTATATGCACAGAAGCTCTGCACTCAAACATGTTATATTTCCAAGAGATAAGCAGGTTACAGTTTCAAGAGATAAGTAGGGAGCAAATGAGTTGTTCACCAGAAAAAGCAAACTGACCATCATGGCAAAATGTGTTTTTCCTTTTGCAGGGAACAAATAGAGAACAAAGAGAGTTGGTTTTCTTTCAGAAAAGCAAGGAAAAGACCTTCATGAAAGTTAAATGTGAATGGCCCTTCTCTGCCAAAATAATAGCTTCCTTCTTTTACATTAAAAAAAAAAAAAAAAAAAAAAAAAAAAAAAAAAAAAGTTTTTGGAAAATTTGCCACCCATTATAAAAAGATTAGAAATCCCACTCCAGCATTTTTTTATATATAAATATGAGAGAAGGTGAACAGATCAAAGGACAACCAAAAAACATCAATAAAAAAAAAACTCAAAATGATCACTTGATCTCAAAAAACCTTCAAAACACTGAAGCAACCAAAGCTCATCAAGCTAGAATTCGGAATCTCTAATTCAGTTTAGTTTCAGAGAAATAGTCATACAAAGCGAAATTTTTCTCGTTACAAATTTGGTTCAGCATAAGCCAAAACAAGCAAAGTTCAGGTTTTGCAAATATTAAAACCTCAACAAATTTATGGAGAGCCCTGATCAAGCAGAACAAGTACTACATCGCAGTTCCAGCTCAGTAATCATCAAATCCAGCCACTTCTACTCCTTCCAGACTGAAAAGGTTCCAATTCTGCCCGTTCAAAAAGTCTTCCCATGCTTGAAATAGATTAAACCTCTGCCAAACTCAAACGTTGGAATCGATTTATAGCTGAAACTTGCCAGTTGAAGGTGTTGATAGTCCAATCCAACACGAATACATCCAATTCAGTCCGAATCAAAAGTAGCTATCCAGGTAGAAATTGAAGTCCAATTCTCTTTTATCCTTTTTTAGAATTGGTCCTTCCCTTTCCGAGTCTTGTAAAAGGCAGTTCTGCCTGAAACAGTTTACTTTCTTGTTATTTATTCTAGCCATAACTACTAGTTCGTACTGTGAAAAATTGTGAAGTCCTCACCAGTTTAAGGAAAGAAAAAAACTTACTTGGGAGATATTCCTCACCCAAATTCACAATCGCTTGTTTAGAAATCAGTAACTTAGGGCGCAAGTTGTACATTTTTAAAGAAGTCTACTAGGGTTTTTATTGCTAGTAGTGGCATGCTCATACACAAAAGAAAGTTGACTTGTTGACCACAAATGGTTTTTAAGACAATAAGGAACTTTACCCTATCATCACAGGAACAAATCTAAAACGGGTGAACAAACCCTAGATCTAATATCCCTAAATCTCAATTTTCCCTCCCAAGCTAATTTCCTCTTTTCAATTTTGAGTTTTCAGAGATTATAGTGGTTGTTTGGTTAGAGATGGGGTCCACAAATCCACATCAGCAAGCCCAACGATCGTTTTAGCTACATCAGTTGTTAGATGTGGGGTCCACAAGTACACGTCACAACCTCAGATTGGTGGGAAAAATCCCAGCTCAGTTGAATTGACCAATACACCCCTGCCACGTCATCATTTTAACGGAACTTAGGATGGCATTGACGGAAAGTGGTTAAGTAACACACAAAACCTTGGTAAATGGGGCATAGTGGGTCACTTTAACTTTAAGGGAGTTAAGTGGGAATTGACCAATTTTTCAGGGGGCACTATAGCAGTAAAGCCTAAAAAGAATAGTTTTCAAGTGGGTGGCCTTGGGAGTGATAAAAGATGTATAGCGAGTTGAAAACAAAAGGAGAATGCAGAGTTAGAAGGGAGGAGAAACAAAATAAAAATATTTAAAATGTTATGAAATGTGTTTTTTCCCAATGTGTATTAATTGTTGGCCTTAATTGAGTCTACATCCAATCTTAGCCAGTAAAAGTTCTTCAATTTTTTTTTTTTTTTTTTTTTTTTTTTTTGTTGGAATTATTGGAGAAATGAAATTTTTATTTAAATATTGGGGCAAAAAAAGGCTTAACCTTTCGTCATAGGCCTTAAAAAACTCAAGAACGGCCCTTGTACTCCTAACTTACATGTAGCACTATGCACTCGTCTAAAATGTTCTTTTAGATTGGCAATACCTTCAACTAACTGGAATTTAGCTGGCAATTGATACCAATTACTGTGTACTGGCAGAGCTTTCTTCAAGTTGGAGCCAAAAGTGGTTGGGATCGTGAGCTAGAATTCTGAGCAAAATCTCGAGGATAGCTTTGGAGGTCCTTGGCACCTTTGCTAGCTTCGCTTCTGTATTCAAAGGCTTGAATAATTTGTTTAAATCATTGAACTTGATCATTTTGACAGAGTAGTTGTATTTGATTAGGTGGGTTTGGGGTTCCTTTTTGTTTGTTGGGAGCCTTCTATATTTATAGAGGTTCAAAGGCAACCAAAACGGACACCTCCCATCATCAAGGAATCGCACTCCAATCTTATCTACACTGCCTTCTTGATATTTTGGTGCGTCAGCTATCATTATTTCTTCACTTGGATGATGCACACCCACATTCTTTTATAATAAAGAAACCAAAAGATAATACTACTTCTTGTCTGTTCAATCCTTATCGATGGTAGTGTTCTAATTCTTATTTGCTTCCTCCACTTGGCGACAACATTTTTGCTCACTACTTTAACCCAATGTGTATCATCACTACCCTTCTTATAACTTGACACTTGTCCATACTTAGAACCATAGTTAACTCTTCGATTTTTAAACCTTTGAGTATTTAAAATTAAAAGAAAAAGTAAAACAATAATTAAATAACATTTTTTAAAAAACTCTCTCTCCTTCTCTCCCCCCATTCCCGACAACACCCACCCTACCCCCACCCCAACCAGCCTCGCCTGCAAGAACACCAGCTCGCATACATCAGTGGCGATGCCAAAATCATCGTTGTAGATCGCAACATCAAGCTCACCTCCTTCTGTGACACCACAATGCAGTTCCAACTCAGTAATCCTAAAGTCCAGCCACTTCTACCTTTCAGACTGAAAAGGCCACAACTTTGCCCATTCAAAAGGCCTCCCAGGGCTCAAAATAGATTAAAGCTCTGCCAAACTCAAACTTTGGTATCGATTTATAGCTGAAGCTTAGCAGTTGAAGTTGGGAACAGTCCAATCCAGCACATGCATACCCAGTCCAGACTAGATCAGAAGTTTCTGTCCAGGCAGAAATGGAAGTCTAGCCTTCTTTTTGTCTTTCTAGAGTTGATTTTTTGCTGTAGAGTTTTGTAAAAGTCAGTTTCGCCTAAAAATAGTTCATTTTCTTACTATTTACTCTGGTCAAAACTAGCAACATTGTACTGTGAAAAATTATGAAGTCCTCACCAGTCTGAGGCAGGAAAACAACTTACTTGGGAGACATTCCTCACCCAAATCCACAATCGCTTGTTTAGAAATCAGTAACTTGGGGTGCAAGTTATCTATTCTTAAGAAGTCTACTAGGATTTTTATTGCTAGCAGTGGCACGCTCGCACACTAAAGAAAGTTGACTTGTTGACCAGTCAATGGTTTTCAAGGCAATGGGGAACTTTACCCTTCCATCACAGGAGCAAACACAAAACAAGTGAACACTATTATGTCATGCGCTTTATGAGAGACATCATCATAGATCCTTCTCTAGAGTTTGAGAAGAAGGTAAATGGAAAACTCTAGGATTTTAATTTCTGTGGTTTTTGTAAGTGGACGACGGAAAATAGAATTACCGTTGTTTGAATCGATATACCATGATGGTAACTCTATTTACTCTGCCACAGATCCTACAAAACCAGTCATGAATGCTAAATAATGATGTTTTATTGATTGTAGTTTGAAAAAGGCAAAAGATCAAGCACCATACCCCCAAGAAGCCATTGAAGAAGTGAGGAAAGAATGGGCAGATTTTGTTTGCCTTCATATGGAGTAAAGGATTTTTACAAACAATTATGAAAAATGTACATTTTTTTGTTTAGAATATAAAATTTTTTGTACAGGGTTTAAGGTATAATGTATATGTTTTTTTTGGCTGTCAATAAAAATTGGTTTTCAGTTTTTAAAACTAAAGTAACTCTGTAAATTGTCGTCTGAAGGCCCTTCCAATGACATAATAGTTTCAACAACAGACGTCTTAAGAAACTTGAAAATAAACAAACGACGGTAAATTCATTAAATGACATGTAAACACCTGTAACACGACGGTACATTTTAAAAGACAATAAACGACATTGCTAACACAAAAAGAGCCATGAAGCAAATACCACGTAGATAACTTGATAACAAACGACGTCTTATGCAATTTCAACGACATCCCTTTTAACAACCGTCGTCTGGTCAAAAACTTACAACGACATTATTTTATTTACGCGACGTATATAGGCCTGACATCTTATATATCTTATTTAGTGGCAGTTTTGACTTATTTTCTGACTTCTGAACTTCACTACAACGTCGTTTTATTTATAAGCTGTGTAACGTCTATGCTCTTTACCCCGTCGGTTAATACCACAGGCAACGTTGGAGAATCGAAACAACGTCCTAATCCTGTGACATCGTAAATGATTTACAACGTCCGTATCTATATAAACACCGAAGTTTAACATGCGTACAACATTGGTATCTGGATTTAAAACCAACGTGGTTTGTTGTGTTTATAACAATTTTTTATTGACCTTAATTCATTATATTCATAATAAACTTGTAAAATTTCCAAAAAAATACACCACAACTCCTATGCAGTCAATAAGATATTTTCTTTGTCCTAAAGCTTTCAAAAATATAATTTGAGTTATAAAAATGAAAAATGTCCACATAAACATATAAATCACAACATCCCTTATAGTTTCTTCAAACAATCATATGGCTTGTGTCATTCATTGGTGGGGATATATATATATATATATATATATATTTCTATATTTAAATATTGTTTTTAGCAATCTAATTTAGACGGCATTGTCGTAAGGAGTCCGTAGCAATTTTCAATTTATTTTTCTCAAACATTTGTATTTTTTTACAATTTTTTTTAAAAAATATATTATTATTTAGGGTTAGGGTTTAGGGGTTTAGGGTTCAACCCTAAACCTTTTTTATAATTTTGTTTTACAAATTTATAATTTAATGTTTAGGGTTTAGGGTTTAGCATGATGCCAAGGTTGTATTTTTTTTTTCTGTCCCTTGCGCACACGCGTTCGAATCCCAACAAATCCAAATCCCAAGAATATTATTTAGTGCATTCGACGTCCGTTTTATGTTTTATCGCCGTCTTAATGCCTTACGACGTCGTATTTCATATATTAACGGACGTGTTTTTAACGACGGTTTTGTATGATTTCCGTCGATGTTTAAAGAAGCGCGCTTTCTAAAAATTTGGTCGCGACCTAAAATTTTCAGATTTCGCTCTAAGTCTACATTTCGCTCTCTCACTTCAATTCTAACATTTTGCTCTCTCACTTCAACTCTAATCCAAGGAGGTCATAATCTGTCGAATCCAAGGAGGCCATAATCTGTCGAATCCAAGAAGGCCATAATCTGTGAGCTCTGCCTGCCTGCAGGGCCGTCCCTGAGATTTTGAGGGCCCTGTGCGAAACTTAAATTGGGCCTCACATAATCTAATACAAAAATACTATAAAAATTTGCCATAACTTAATGTCATAAACAATTTTTTTTATAACTAAAATTCACCATCAATAAATATGCAATGACAATCAGAAATCAAATTCATAAAAATTTCAATGTTTCCATTTGATAAAGTTAAATGTTTGGTACAAAAATAAGCTCCTTGTGCCCCTGTAAGGTCCTTTGTTGCCTCCAATAAGCAATCTGTGTTTAATAGAAGAAAAAAAATTGGCAATCACAAATTAAAGAGTAGTTGCACACAAATGTCATTAACAAATTAGATTATATTGCATTAAACAAAAAAGCAACAACAAAAACATACCTGATTATCCAAAAATCATTCACATTGTATTTGCTGTCTTATTTGAAGAATTAAAATTATTACGAGAGCTTTTACCCCAAAAGAAAAAAAACCACAGCTAGTACAATACTAATGTCTGAAAATTGATCTTCTTGAATTTTTAGAAGAGAAATCATCAATCAAATGTTCATAATCAAGTTTTTCAAGAAGTTCACTTTCAATTGAAATCAAAGCTAGTCCATTTAATCTTTCTTGCGACATAGTTGATCGCAAGTATGATTTTAACAATTTTAATTTTGAAAAACTTCTTTCTGCAGATGCAACAGTAACAGGAATAGTCAATAGGATTCTATATGCAATGAATGCATTTGGAAAACAATTTAATCTTTTCAAGAAATTTAATATTGCAGTAGCTGTGGTATTTTCTTTTGGTAAAAGCTCCCGCAAAACTTTCAACTCAACAAATAAATCCTCCCCATCGACATCAGAAAACTTGTCATTTTTCAAAATGCTTTCCAGATGACTGCAACTATTTTTCAAATCGCAATCATCCAATGAATTTAACTTCTCTGAAGTAAACAAAAACCCAAAAATATTCTCATACTCTTGATATTGTTGAAACCTTCTTCGTAAAGAACCAATAGCTTGATCCACTAAATACAAGAAATAATCAATTCTAAACTTTTCTTCAGCTGATTCAGGAATTGATTGGGATGGCTCACAAGTATTCTCATCAAAATGTTTTTTTCTACGAATTTTTCGCTTCTCAGGAAACACCGGGTCAATTCCCATGTCAGCAGCAATTTCTTTAGCAGTACACATAGCTTCTGTAAACCCATTTTCTCTATACTTTTCAAAAAAGTAATCAACCCTTTCACTTTATCAATAGCAACATCAATAAGCATGTCTTCAGATTGTAAGTTTTTGCTAACTACATTGACAGCACCTAATATATCATACCAAATAACCATCCCCAATAAGAACTCAAAATTTCCAAGTTCATATGTTGCCAAAGAATTAGCTTCACTAGTTATTTTGGAGTCACCGTCACTTTCTGCTAACTGAAGTAAAGCTTCTCTTAAATCTGCAGCTTGGAATCTTATTGCTCTTACACTTTCAATACGACTTTCCCAACGTGTAACTGACAATGATTTCAGAGTTAAGTGTTTAGCCTGTAAGTACAAACCCTAACATCCTACTTCTTAATTCATTGATTGATATTCAGTTCTGGGTTGTTAACATAAAAATTCAATGTTATGGGTTCTTGGGTTGTTATGGGTCCTAAAGCGTGCAAATATTAGAAGATTATTATAAAATCATAGACTGCATTGTTGGGTTTTAGATATGGGTTTTGCGATCTTTTAATGTTTTCGTAGGTATGTTCTTCATCAATATCTGTTGTTATGAATAGGGAATGGCTTTAATATTTGCATGCTTTTCATAAAAATTCAATGTTATGGGTTGTTAAAATATGTTGGGTTCTTGGAAATGGTCTGAATAAAAGAAGACTTAGCCTCCTTTTCTTTAAGAGTTTGACGACGATTTTTCTTAAAAACCGTCGCCTTTATTTATCTACAAGGCAATGTTTATTTAACTACTGTCGTCTGTATTGTTGTTTTAGAATCATTGTTTACTAGCTTAAAACGTCAATTTTTTTAAAAACCGACGTCTGTATAAGTATAAAACGTCGGATGTTTAAAAAAAAACCATCGTCTTTATGTTAAATTACTTTCTATCAAAGTAATTATAATCTACTATAGTGATGGTCATTGCTTGTCTTTTCACCTTATTATAAATAATAGGGTATTTTGTCGGAGATGGATAAGTCATGGATGCACGCAGATAGAAGATCGAAGGCATATGAGTTAGGGGTGGAAGCATTTTCAAAATTTTCAATAGAAAATCTTCTAACCACAACACATATTCACTTTCCATGTGTTAAATGTGGGAATGTTCGATTGTTTGGGGTTGGAATTATAAGGGACCACTTATACTTTAATGGAGTTGACCAAAGTTATAAGAATTGGACATTTCACGGAGAACCTTGGCAAGAAACTACTAATGCTAGTAGAAATGTGGAAGAAGATGATGAACATAGTAAGTATAGTTTTGTGTCTGAAGAAATAGAGATGGATGATAATGATTTAGGCGATTTTGGATCCGATCCTTATGAGTTCGGCAATGTGATTGGCGATGGAGATCAACCCTTGTACCCTAATTGTAGTAAGTACACCAAGTTGTCGGCATTAGTGAAGTTATATAATTTGAAGGCAAAACATGGGATGAGTGATTTCTATTTTACAGAATTGTTAATACTTCAAGGAGAATTGCTTCCATAAGGAAATACAATACCTTCTTGTATGTATGAGGCAAAAAAGACTTTGTGTGCACTGGGGCTGAGTTATGAGAAAATCTACACATGCCCCAATGATTGCATCTTGTACAGGAAGGAGTATGAACATTCAACTCATTGTCCTACTTATGGAATCTCAAGATGGAAGGAAGGCAAAGATTCAATCTTGAAAGAGGGTGTCCCATCAAAGGTAGTGTGGTATTTTCCACCAATTCCAAGATTTAAAAGGATGTTTCAATCATGCAAGATAGCTAAGAGTTTGATTTGGCATGCTGATAAAAAAGCAATTGAAGGTTAGATGTCTCATCCGGCTGATTCTCCCTCTTGAAAACTCATTGATGATAAATGGCCCGAGTTTGGTAATGAGCCAAGAAACTTGAGATTGGCTCTCTCATCTGATGGATTCAATCCTCATAGTTCTCTAATTACCAGATACAGTTGCTGGCCAGTTATCTTAGTTACATATAATCTCCCACAATGGCTATGCATGAAATGAAAGTTCATGATGTTGGTCTTATTGATTCCCGGTCCAAAACAACCCGGAAATGATATAGACGTCTACTTAGAGCCTTTGATTAATGATTTAAAATCTTTGTGGGATGAGATTAAAGGAGTGTATGATGCTCATTTAGGAGAATACTTTACACTCAGAGCTGCATTACTGTGGACAATTAATGATTTTCCCGCTTATGGAAACTTATCTAGTTGTATCATAAAAGGATATAAAGCTTGTCCAATATGCGGTGATGATACACCTAGTCACGGGTTGAAAAATGGCCACAAAATATGTTACATCGGGCATAGAAAATGGTTACCAAGATATTATCCATATTGGAGGCAACGTGCAGCTTTTAATGGGAAACCTGAATATGACACGCCTCCAAACCCATTAACCGGAGAAGAAGTGTTACAAATGATTGAAGGTATTAATTATAAATGGGGCTCGAAAAAAGGGGGAGGTGGAAGTGAAAATGATGGTGACAAAGTTTGTTGGAAGAAGTCAATTCTTTGATCTCGAGTATTGGAAATACCTTCCTGTGAGGCATGCCCTTGATGTTATGCACATCAAGAAAAATGTTTGTGATAGTATCATTGGTACATTGTTGGAGATCCCTGGAAAAAATAAAGATGGGATTACTGCTCGTTTGGATTTATTGAACATGGGGGTCAAGACTGATTTGCAACCCGAGTATGGACAAAGACGCACTCGCTTGCCTTCAGGGCCTTGGAATTTGTCAAGAGCAGAGAAGAGAGCGGTTTACAATTCTTTCTATGGTATGAAGGTCCCTGAAGGTTACTTTTCAAATATTAAAAATCTTGTATCTTTACAAGATTCAAGACTTCTAGGGCTTAAATCACATGATTCTCATACCTTGATGCAACAATTGCTCCCTGTGGCAATTAGTTCTGTCCTAGAGAAGCCTACAAGGTATGCAATAACTCAATTGTGCTTCTTCTTCAATGCTATTTGTGCAAAGACGATAGATATTTCCAAGCTAGATAAGTTGGAAGAATATGTAGTAGTAACGTTGTGTTTGCTTGGGAAGTACTTTCCCCCTTCATTCTTCGATATCATGGTTCATCTAGTAGTACATCTTGTCAAAGAAGTTCGTCTATGTGGGCCAGTTTATTTTAGATGGATGTATCCGTTCGAAAGATATATGAAAGTGCTAAAGGGGTATGTTCAGAACCTTAATCATCCTGAAGGTTGTATTGCTGAGTGGTATATAGCTGAAGAAGCTGTAGAGTTTTGCACCAAGCATTTATCCAATGTTAGTACAGTTGGAGTGTCATCAAGCCAGAAGATGGGACTTTCAAAGCCCTTATCAAGTTGCACAATGAGTTTAGTTGATCAAGACTTGTTGATTCAGGCACATCTATATGTCTTGGATAATACGGAGGAAGTTCTACTTTATATCGAGTATGAGTTTTATTCTTAAGTAGTCATTTTAAATTATATTCCTTATGTTTATCTGACATGTTTGGGACTGTAATGCTTGAATTTTTCATGTTATGTAGAGAACATATGATCCACATCAAGACCACTTATCCAAAATTTAGAAAGAGAACAAAGTGGCTACAAGATAAGCACAATACCAATTTCATTCATAGCTACGCTTTAAGGTATATGAAATTGAATACATATTGCACTTTTAATTTTCTTATTTTTATGTTAGATTGAATTAAGATATGATTCATTTGCAGGTTCAAAGTCAACTTAATGGGGAAGACAATAATGGTGTATCAGAAAATTTGCGGTGGCTAGCAACTGGTCCAAGCATGGCAGTGCCATTATATAGGAGCTATCTTATCAAAGGTATTAAATTTAACACCAAAGCACAAGATGATGTGCGTGCAGTTCAAAATAGTGGAGTTTATTTAATTGCACATACTATGCAAGTTGCTAGTGCCAAGGATAAGAACTCAATTGTCTCAAATATGGGTTTTTATGGTGTCATTCAAGATATTTGGGACCTTGATCACCAAAAGTTTACAATCACAGTCTTTAGGTGTGATTGGATAGATAGCACTTCTAGCCTTGTAGTCGACGAACTTTGATTTACCCTTGTAGATCTGAGTAAAATTGGACATAGGAATGACCAATTTGTTATGGTTTCTCAAGTCAAACAAGTATTTTTTGTTGATGACCCAATGCATCATGGTTGGTCAGTAGTGTTATCAATGCCTAATAGAGAATATAATGATGTTATTGGTGATGATGTCTTAGGTGATGTGAGAATTGAGTGTGAGCCATTTACTAGAAGGATGCCAAATGTTGACACATTTGATGAACTAGCCGGTGAGTCTGGGAGTCAAAATATTCGAGATGGGTGTGAAGATATATGGATTGAATGATGCTTGTAATTTATGGCATTACTTACGCTCTAAATGGTTGTGTATGACATTAATTTTGTAAGAAATTGCATTGCATTTTTTTCACTTACATTATACAGGGTTTGGGCTCAAAGCTTTCAGTACAAAAAAAATCTTGTTCAAGTACCAAAATACGACAGTCCTATTAACATTATTGCAAAAACAGACGTCATAATAGTATCAGACGTCGTTTTTTATCATACGTCTTGCAATGGAAGACCTTAAAACCTAAATAAAAAAAAAAAAAAAAAAAAAAAAAAATGATAAAAAAACAAAGTAATAGGTTTAAAAAAATGGACATTAAAAAGGTCGTACGTCTCCAATTAGACCGCCATCTAAAATTTAACTCAAAAGACTACACATGGTAATAAAACAACGATGGTAATGAAAAGCCGTTGTTACAAGATATCACGATGGGAAGGCAAAAAAAGACGACATTTAAAAGAAGATAAAACGACCTCGTAACAAATATAACCGTCGTCTACCTCACAAACAAACACGACGATACACTCTTATTATGAAACGTCTTTACAATATACCACGTCAATTTATGTCTTTAGGACTTGGTAAGAAAATATACATCGTCTTTAGAAATAAAAATGAAGTAGAAAATGGTAACCACGTTGCATTTTATATTCTTACCGACGTTGTAAGTTCTTTCACCGTTAACATTTAAAATAAAGGAGACGTAAAAACCTCTTTCTTCCCATATTTACTGCCGTCATTAATAGTTTTCACATCTCCCTAGTGACAATGTGTCATTCAATATTACACACAAAAGTCGTCTTTGAAAACACAAATGACGTAATAGATCGTAACCACATCAGTGTTGATAGGTTATATGACGTTTGTATCACGACAAACAACGCAGTGTTTATAATAATTGACGTTGTAAATCGTATTTCACCATCAGAGTTTAAAGTAAAAGAGACGTACAAACCTATTTATTCCCATATTTATTGACGTCATTAAAAGTTTTCACGTCTACTTTTTGGCCATGTGTCATGAAATGTACTAAAACAACGATTCCTGTCGAAAAAGAGGTGTCGTGGTATGTACTCCTAACGTCGTCTCTGATTACTAATAGATGTGTGTATGTCTTTTAATACGTCAACTTCTGTGTATAACATTTTCAACGTCATATCTGGAAACAAAAGTGACATAATATTTAATCATGTGTCGTGGAATGTCTCATCAACGTCGTGCAGTTAATTGTTTATGACGGGGTGGCTTTTTTCTGAGGCGGTATTTTACTAAACAACGTCATATTTGTTTCTTTAGACGACGGTTGTTTCCCAAATTGAGTCGTTTACAGGTTCACTACTAGTTATTTTGGTGGTCATTTTCTTTACTTTTACGTCGTCTTTTATTTATTCCGACGTTGTTTCTGGATTAACAACGTCTCCGTTTACCATCATGGTTTTGTTTTTAAAAAGATGTCGGTCGATTTCACAACGGTTCCAAAACTTGCTAGACGACGATGAATTCCCGTCATCTATGGCCCTTTTTGTAGTAGTGAAAGAAAATTGAAATAATATGAAAAGTATCACGTGCATGGCAATACATGTAATGATGCGAAACGGTATGAAAAGTACCACATGCATGGGCATCTATGTAATTAAGCAAACTTGAGTGAAAAGTACCATGTGCATAGCCATGTACATAATGTTGTACAAATAGCAACCTAAAAATTAAGCAACTATATGCGCGTTTTAAACTCGCAAGTGCACAAGATCAGACTAATAATATAGAAAGCAAATACAAGATCATTTTCACGAGCATTGGATTAATATGTGTTTAAAATTAATTTCCTAGAACTACTAACTAAATGACACAAACTAAGAATGCAAAAGTGAAAGAAAACCCTAAAATTTCTAATCAAAGTTAAGCAATACACAAAGGCACTCGGTGTAGACAAGGGGTTCGCTAATCTTCTTCCTTAAGCAAACGACATGCACAATGCTACAAAACAGATTTTAGATGCTCATGTTTGTCAACCTAAAGGCATGATATCTACTCTTTAGATTATTGATTTCCCTAAGCAACAAGTTAGGGATGGGTATCTACGCTAACTCTTTTCATGCTTAAAGTGTTTAGCATGGTATCTACTAAGTTCCACTTTAAGAACTCATAACACAATGGAAATCGACAAACACACAACTCCTAGAACATGGTATCTATTCTAGTTATTCATGACAATTAATTTCAAGAACTTATAACTAGTTATTTTGTTTCTCTCATAGGCACAAGACTCGGTCATCTAAATTTACCTATGTAACAAACTCAATACACAACATGCATATGGTGATCAAGCATAACATAACGTATGTAAAGAGTAAAATATAATATGAAATTAATCAATTAAGCATCGCAAAAGTAGTTTACAGCAAAGGCATATCGAAATCCTTAAAGAAACATGATTAGGGCTTCAATCGAGCCCTAACTAAAGCACTTAGTTATCCAAAATTTAAATAGATAGCAAGAACAAACAAAACAGAAAATAAAAAGATGAAGAACATAGCTCTTTGATGATGTGTTGATCAGCCAGGGTGATTGGATGACCCATTGACGTTCCTCCTTGCTTCCTAAGCCTTTCAAACCTTGGAACCTTGAAGGATGGAGGAGAATGGTGTGGCTGCCCTCTTCTTCTCCTTTCTTTTTTCTATTTTTACGACTCAAAAATCAGCTCCCCTCTCGCACAGCAGCCGCCTTTTCTTTTCTTCTCAAAAAAGTTTGTTGCTCCTTGTATTCTCCACGTTTCTGAAACCCTACATAATTTTTATTCAAACATATAAACCCCCTGGGAAATAGGAATATTCCTCACTGACCCAATTGATGTGATTTGGGCCTCAAATTTGGACTTCGGACAAGATTGCAGATTCCCCCGCAGTCTGAACTACCTGTACTAAAACCACCATAACTTCCTCTAGAAAAATGACATTCACGAACCGTAAAATTTCCCAGAAAATAGACATCCCTAGCTTTCCAAGCTTATGTGGCTTAACTTCTGGTTCTTCCTGAGTCAGTACAGTATAATCCGTGAACTTGAATGATCTGCATAGGCCTTTCAAACTCAACTTTCTCTTTTTAGCTCATTACCATTCGCTTGTGATTACCTAAAAAGGTAATAAAGGAATGTAAAACCTATATCAAAGAGTAAAACAAAGGTGTAAACATGGAAAAATATCATAGATAAATGTCGAATTTATGAGCACATCACGTAATTAAATCAAAAGACGCTTTCGGATCAATTAGTACATGCCATATATACCTTTGAAGTTCGTTCTATTTTGTTAATCATTTGATTTTTCTTGTAAAGTTTAATAAATGTGAAATGATTCCATTTGAAATATTAGTTTGAATTAATTCTTTAAATTTTGGTTTAAATTGTTCTTTTTTAAAACATAAATTATTCCAAGCCCCTTTTTTTTCTTTTTTCTTTTTTGAGAAAAATCGATAATATTTATTGATGAAACAGAACAGGTACAAAGCCACAAAAGAGCTGAAATGAGTACGATATCTCCAATGACCAAATACAACAACATGTTGATTTGATATGGAGAGAATTACGCCTAAACAAAAAATGCTCAAACCCCTGATTCAGCAACCCGACGCATCTGTACTCAGACAAATAATACGGATCCACCGCGCAACGGCAGAAACAACATATTTATATCACAGCCAAAAATTAAAATACAAAACATAGTAAACTCCTAAAGAGTTCTTAAGAATTAAAATAAAATAAAGCAAACTCCTAAAGAGTAATAATAAACTAAAACATACAAAGAAACAGGACCACCACTGTACATCCTCTCCGACAACCGAAGAGATCCATAATGCCATACCAGCTAAACTCTTAGTGCCGCATCGGCTAAACCCCAGCCCACACAAACTTGCAACTTCCATGATTGTAACTCCAAACTCTAAACTATAGTAGTCAAAACTCTGTGTATGTGGACCAAAACGACAACTAAATCATGGCGAGTGTCGATTGATGTTTTACAACATCTAAATGTAAGGTACGTACTAGGTAATTTATGAAATGTACCTGTGGTATTTTATACCTTTAGGTAAAATGTCTTGCCTTTATATACTATTATAGTAGGTAGGTCCACAAATTGTTCTGTAGGAGAATTATAATGTATCTAGATATGTTGAATATATAAAATATACAAATATTGTTACACATGTCATTGCCTACAACTAGCAAAAGGACCAATACCCAACAAGGAATAGGTATATATCCTTTATGCTAACAAACTCCAAAAAAAAAGAAAAAAAGACTAGTCAACCTTAATTAATGCATGTACGGTTTCGCTTACGGGTTCAAATTGTGACTCCTATAGGAAATTTAGGGATTATCCATTGTCATGTGTTTTAACTTTTTGATATGACAATGTAATTTTCTGACATGGCAACACGTGATAGGTTTGGACTACCGCCACAGTGGCATCCCCGTTACATGTAAGTTCTTCTCAACAAAGAGGGATTGATGGCATATATAATTTGTAAATATGTATAATACACCAACACCATCTAATTCAAAATTGGGTTTATTTAAATGTAATAAAATATATTGTCTAGAGTATTTTAGTTGTATGGGTTTATTTTTTAACTAGCCTCTTTGCACGCGCTTCCACTCCTGCGAGAGGCCTTTTCTGGTATTAAAAAAGATAATGGGTAGTTGTGTTCCATAAAAATAGGATCCATTTGATTTTTTTTTTTTTTTTAATTTTTTTTTTTTTTTTTTTTTTTTTTTTTTTTTTTTTTATGTCATTTATTTAATTTATTTATTATTAATTAATTTTAATTTTTAATGTTTGTATGTAACCAATGATATTTTCTGGTATTTTTGAATGTTTCACCATTCTCTGCCTTTTGCTTTATATATATAGATGACCGAAACATCTCTTTAAAGTTGGAATATATTATAGCAATGATCCCAAAACTGTACTCTCATTTGCATTTGCTTCCTCAAATTTAGTCATCGAAATATGTAGTACTCCTTCGGCGCTAACTGTAGTCCTTAGGTTGTTACTATTTCCCGCCCAAATGAAACAATAATTTCCTCTTCTTTTTTTCATCTTTTTTTTAAATACGAATTCATCACAATTGTTTGCCACAAATAGGTGGGGAATTTGCAATCTAAACTCTTATGCTTTGTATCGCGTCACACATTTTCTGTTTAATTGAACTTATTTTATTTTTTAAAGCCATGTTTTATCTATTCCTCAAAAATCTTATCCTTACTTTTAGCTTAGCTCAGAGTTTGACACATGACGGAGAGAGAAACGATCTTGCCATATCTTTCTCTTTCACTTTTGGCTTAATAATTCTTTTACAAAATTATGCAAATATTATACAAAACATGTGTTTGGTATCTTCTTCTTTTTTTTTCAAAAGATTTCGAAGTAGTAGGTGATTAGCTAATTTTTATTGATGAAGTGGTTGAAGGAAATGGTGAGAAGACTGTTTGGTAAAATGAGGACTGGAAAAACGGTATTAGGTCTGAAGGTAGTAACGAAATCCTATATTTTGGAAGACTTTAGTTATTTCTTAACCTTAATTTGGTCCAAAAATGGATAGAAGGAAGTCGAGACAAGCACATAAGCGAAGCGATCGTACGTAAATCAAAAGTTATGAGGAAAGAAACTGAGTTTTTATCATAAATAGCCAAAAGCTGGTGAGCACGGAAGTTAGAAGCATGAATATTTAATTTGAAATTTTCGACTCTGTCAAAGCTCTCCATCTCTGATTATCTATTTCTTTAACATACTATGCGGATAACATAAACCTCAGCAAGGAATTAATACATTGTCAAAAAAAAAGCAGGAAGCCGTTACATTAATTTACAAATGCTCTATTATTTGTTGTAGAGATGTGTAAGTACCAACTATGGCAACTACAACTCCCATCAAAATTATACACCCTATAATCAACATTTCACATCCGAGATTTCGATAAGTACCTGAAATTTTAAGGTAGCAAAGGCATGGTATTATAAGTGAAGCTGTGACACTCAAAAATGCTCCAACCAGAGACATGAGATAAGCAAAAAAGGGTATAGCCAAAGCTACTATAACACTGCTGATTACCAAGGAAGTGCTGAGAAATAGGCGGAAGCTTCGACTTTTTTTGCTGCAACTTGGAAACCAATTTTGGGCAGTGTTTAGGATTGGTGTAACCATTAAAGCATATTTGGACAATGGATTGATAAGGGTGGTCCATATTGCGATTTTTGAGCTAAGTTCTTCAGTTGGGAGGTTTAAAGTTATCTGTGATTCGACTGTTGACCCGAACATTAAGTACCCTAAAACTGCCATTGATGCATAACCAAGGGTGCATAAAATAAAGCACACGAGGAGGACCTGCACCAAAGAAACAACAGATTGAAAATTAGCAAGCACCAAAGCATGCATACGCTAAAACTCATTTATCTTTAACATCATTTGGTAGCACAATTGATACCATCGTACGCAAATCGTGCGAGTAGGCGTAAGTAGATAAACAGATGGAGGGAGAGAGGCATTTAGGACCTCTTACAAAGAAGGCTATCCTACTAGGTTAGCCATAACTTGTTTCCAAAACTTCAGATGTTAGGAAATCGGCCAACAATGTATATCAAGCTCACATTTTGTACTTACATTCAGGAACTGACGTTTGTTTTTCATTGATTTGTAGAGCGTAGGGAACACTGGATGCGCACAATAGCAGAAGGCATATAAGCTAACAGCAGTAGGGATTCCACTCCAATTAAGCGGTACCGATCCCTCTTGGTGAAATCCAATTCCATCAAAAACAGCAGTCCACAAAATTGACCCAATAATGATAACAGATGAAAAAACCCCACTTGCAGAGACATAAGAAAGAAGGCTGAGGCTATCAAACCACACAGTCGGCAGAACAATAAGTCCGCCAAGTATTGTAAAGCACTTCTTCCCACTAATTGTTAATCCAGCCACTTGCAATTTCATTTCTGGAAATAAGTTGTGTAGGTTATCTCCTTCTAGAATTAGGAAAGCAGTTGCAACTAAGTAGAGTTCTGTGTTCATGAAAATTGACAAAACTATTTTTCCCTTTTTCCCAAATGCACGTTCACCAATGTCAGGATAAGTTCTTATAGTAGAATCTTCATCCATACATCTTTGAATTAACAAGCCTGTGTAAAAGGCAGCAACAGCAATTACAAAAAGAAGTATCAAGCTTAGCCACCCTCCTGATGAGAGTGCATAAGGAACTGATAGCATCCCAACTCCTGAAACCAAATTAAAAAGAGAAAATTTTGGTTCATTCAATTTGCTTTAAGTAATGAAATGGTAGAGAAATTAAATTTATTAATATATAATTCTCTCATTTGATATTTTACACAGTCTCAAGATGAGGTTCAGCTGCCTACACACACACACACATATATATATGTGTGTGTGTGTGAAATGTTGAAGCAATTGGTGATAGCTAATGAGAAGAAATGCTAGAATACCAAACAAAAAACAATTCTATGTTAAAACAATGGTATATAACAAGGAGAAGTACCTGATAGGGCATTGAGTCCATTGAAACAAGTTTTCAAAACAGAGGTCGTTTTAGTTTGATCACAGTCAATTGCCTCTACTTCCTCATATTGTTGCCTTTCATCACACACAAGAGGAAACGTCAACGACGATCGATCAAGCGCATCAGCAGCATCCATTGGAGAGAGAAAGAGAGAGAGAGAGAGAGAGAAAGAATGGTTTGTGATCTGCTGAAAGTTTAAAGTAACTCTTGAGAGCTTAAATTAGAAAGAACATGTGATATGTATTCTTAGAAGACTTCTTTGTTTATTATTTTTTAAAAGTTGAAGATGTTGCCAAAGCAACTATATGTATATATATAAATGGATGAGTGCATACTCGTGGAACAGGAGAAGTACTATATTATCCAATGATCCGGCATAAAAAATCGAATCTTACTTGACTATATTTTAAATTCTAGATATGATATATATATGGAGCACGTAATTTATCTATATATACACACAGGTTCACTTTAATTTTGTATTTTAATTATTTTCTGCAGCACATTTTTAGGCTTGTCGGCTTTTCAACTGTGGAAAATCGAGAGTCCTCGAACTTGATGTATTTAGGAGTTCCTGTCCTACCAATGAAAATGGTGGATACTCCCGACATAGCAAATTTTTATTTGAATACTACCGACATTTGGGAAGAGGAGAATCGACCGACGTAACAAAGACTAGAAATAAAAACAAGAGCGAATAGTCTTAATCACTTTACTTTTTTAATTGCGTGCGCCTTTTGATATTGAGTAGTAGATTTTTTTTATTCATTTACAGGTTTCCACTTTTTTTCTTTGGCTTATAGTGAAATTTATTTTTAATTACCAAAAAATTTGGAGAGAAGAAACAACTTATTGGTTGAACCGTCGGTGCAATGTTTTACTTCACTGGCAAGGTCTTGATGATGGTAGGGGTCTTGACAGCTGAATGGTTGGTGGTAACGCTAAGGTTAAACTAGCTAGTTTGTTGATTGCGCTGTCAACGTACCTATATTGTCAGATTTTAATATACAAATTTATAAATAAACTCAATCCTAAACATGTATTTATAAAAAAACTCAAACACTATTTAAACATAGAAATACCCCCAAAATCAACAATTGTATATTTTTTGGGTGTGTTTATCAATAGATTTTGAGTGTGTGTAATGATGGGTTTTGGGTGTGTTTATAAAGTGTTTTGGGTGTTGGGGTTTTTTATAATTTCAGCCCTCATTTTGGGTGTTTTAGTGAAACTCTCATTTTAATATTACCATGTCTGCATGTACTAAATTATTATTACACATATGATTAAACCCCTAAAAGCACGCCTAGACACGAATGCAGCCTGTTTTAATTAATATACATTGTATATAAATGTACTTCAGAAAGAGATGTGTAGTGGTCTAATATTAACATGGAGGAAAAGTCAGGAATACCATATCCTCCAACGTGGGGACGAGAATGTGTTTCTATTTTGAGCTAATCCATTGTACTTAATTTGATGTCCCCTTTCTGTCTCCTTACTAATTATTCAACACGTATCATGTAACTTAACAAACAGAAGTGCAATGAACTTAAAAATTAACGAAAATACTCTAATAAGGGGTTGCGGTGCATCATCAATTGTTAAAAATGTGGAACAGCTTGACAGACTTAATCCTAAGAAAAAATCAAATTTGAGCGTTTTGAAGCAATGAAAAAGCAACCCCCAAAGTCACTGGCGGATCCACAGAGGCGCAAGGAGGTGCAGCTGCACCTCCCCTTGCCGAAAAAAGCCATGGAAGAAGTTGGAAACTGCCCTCTGCTGGTATGCCTACCATGTGCTCGTCCTAATGCCTCAAAGATGTTTTTTCAGTTTTGCTGCGCCAACAGCGCACAGCGCGACCTAATTTTTTTTGTTTTTAAAGCTATGACCAAAACGACGTTGTTTTGAACCAGAGTTTTAAAAATAAATAAATAAATAAAACAGCGTAGTGAAGAAAAAGCCTTTACCTTCTATGGAAGACGATCGTCCAATCCAAGTTTAGAAGCCTTAAACCCTTACTACCATCCACTGTTCAAATGTAATTACTAATTAATCAACTAGGAATCAGATTTTTGGATTGAGAGGGCTTGGTGTTCTCACAGCAATCTCTGCACTAATGTGCTGATATCAAACAAATTTCTAAATCAAAAATACAAATATCTTGCTTTTACTTTTCTTGTTCAACAGAGGCAAAGCAAACCCAGCAATAACAAGGTCTGGTTTTGTTTTTCTTCTTCAGAAGCAAAAGGCTCTTCGGATTTATTTATTTAATTTAAGGCTTTTCGGATTTTTCTTTTAAGTCTACGAGGGCACACTGTAGTCTTTAAATGGTCTTCGGAGTTTTTCCAAATGTTATTTTTATTTTTATTTTTCTAATTTAGCTATTTTTATTTGTATAATCAATAGCAAACTTAAGCAGAAAGAAACTGTGCATGACTCGAAGTATGATCAATTATGATTCATTTATTTAATTGAGAATTTGATATGCATTTTGATTAGATTAATTGAGATTGATTTTGATTGATTTTGATTAGATTAATTGGTACTGATTTTGGTTAGATTAAGAGCATTTGAAATAATTTTTTTTATAGCTTTTACCCTTTTAAATATTGCACATCTGCTGAAAAATTTCTAAATCCGCCATTGCCCAATGTGCATGAGGAAGCAAACCAGGGAGAAAAAGTACATGAGGAAGCGAAGTTCCAGTTGACTGCACACTTGAAAAGGCAAAATGGGGTTGGCAATTGACGAGAAAATCCATATCACACGATGTGGTAGAAGACTGGAAAGAAGGATTGGAAAAAAAACATTAAAATGAACCCGACGTGAATCGAACACGCAACCTTCTGATCTGGAGTCAGACGCGCTACCATTGCGCCACGGATCCTTGTGATGAACAAAGCATTTTATATTTATTTTAACTAAACACACCGAATGGCTCTTTGATTGAATAGCTATGATATTTATTTACTTTTAAATAAGTAGGCGCTCAAATCAAGTACATGGTCGAGCAGCATTACTGTTTTAACTGTTCAAAATAGTTTAAGGGGTTTTTGTTTTTTAGAGAGTTGTGTGCTTCTTGTTCCATATCTGTTTCCTCTCAAAATCTTCATATTCAGAACACCTCCATGGCTCATCGTCACCATAAGAGAGAGAGAGAGAGAGAGAGAGAGAGAGAGAGAGAGAGTGGAGGAGGTTGGGTGGTGACTCTGGGGGTAGTGTCGGTTGTTAGAGTTTTGCTTGGGTTGTTGGGTTGTTGGGTTTTTGGATTTTTATTTTTCATTTTATTCAAAGTTAACAACGTTATGTTTGATGTTAAGAGATGAGAGGCGTCAGAAGAATAAGGGAGAAACACGGTGGGTACAGAGAAAAGGGAAAAAGGAAAACTAGACTCCAGGGCTGGCAATGGGTCGTGTCGTGTCGGGTTCGTGTCGTGTCAGGATAATAAACGTGTCAAGAATGCTCAACCCGAACCCAACCAATTTAATAGACGTGTCGTGTCGGGTTCAGGTCGTCTTTTCTCGTGCGGGTTTCGAGTCGTGTAACGGGTTCATAAATAATAATATGCATGTTACGAAACTCACAACTGAAAAAATTTAAATTAAAAAAAAAGAGAGAGTAGAGAAAATATAAGGAAAAGAAAGAAAAAAAGATAGAGAGAGGAGAGAAGAGAGAAGGAAAAGAAAGGAAAAAAATAGAGAGAGAGAAGAGAAGGAAAGAAAGAAAGAAAAAAGAGAGATGAGAGAAAAAAAGAGAAGGAAAAGAAAGAAGAAAAAAAAGAGAGAAGAGGAAAGGAAAAGAGAGAGAGAAAGAGAGAGGAGAAAGAAGAAAGAAGGAAAAAAAAGAAAAAAAAAGAGGAGAAGAGAGATGGAAAAGAAAGGAAAACACAAAAGAAAAAGAAACATTATAAATATCAAAAGGCATACAATAAAATCACAAAGTTGTTTGTAGCATGGTTGATAAGACGCTTGAGGGAAATGAGGGTGATAGGGGTTCGAAACCCCTTGTGTGTGTTGAAGTCTCCATTTCTCTTCATTTTTTAAGCGGGTTGTAAACGGGTTGACACGACCCGTGACACGACCCATTTAATAAACGGGTTGAACAGGTATTATAGCGGGTTAGCGGGTTGACCCGAAACCCACCCGTTTATTAAACGGGTCAAAACGGGTTGACCCGAAATTGACCTGTTTTTTTATCGTGCGGGTTTCGAGTCGTGTATCGGGTCATGTCCGAAATTGCCACCCCTAGACTCCAAAGCACCCAGCCCAGCCTCGCCCCCCACCACCCGTCCCTTTCATCTCCTTCAATTTCAGTATATATAAAAAACCACTTGAATATGATGGATTGACGCCATCAAACAAAATTAAAGTCAGGGGTTGTGTCTGATGATGATGATGATGGAGATGGCTGGAGTGGATTGCTTCGTGGGAGGTGATGAGGGTAGGGTTTGGGTGGCTGGGTAAGTTGGGTGTGTTGAGTAATTCCTGGAAGGGTTGGGTCTGAGTTGGGGGTTAGGTCGAGGAAGGAGGAAGAGAGAGAGAGAGAGAGGGTTGGGTGCAATGGAGGTGCGATGAGGGTTGGGTCAACACATTTAGCGAGTGAGAGAGAACAGAGGCAGAGGGAGTGAGTGAGAGAGGAGCTAAAATTACTAAAATAAACATGTCACGTCAACACATTTAATGGTTTTGTAGACTAAAATAGATGGAAGTGATAAAATAATAAAATTTCAGCAATTTTTCAAGATTCTAAAGGTTAAGTCATGGGGCACTGAGTGTTCGTTTCAAAGAGTAAAACAATAATTAAGCCAATTAAAAAAAAATTGGGAGCAAAAGGAAGGTAATATGTTGAATAAAATAATTTATATTTTAGACATAAACAATCTTTAATTTAATTGACGGGCCTATGATATAAATCCCTTCCAAATCTCAAATATTTAAATATTTCCGAAGATTGTATCAAATTTGTGTTTAACAACCAATAAAAAAAACTTAATTGATAGTCCTGAACAGGCAATGCTGATTTTTCCCCTCTTTTATACGTTATACTTATATCCATCAGATCACTTCACTTGTAGAACATAAACTACATCTCTCTGGTTTTTCCCCCTTCGATATTTGCTTCTTTCATTTTTGAAACCCAATTCAAAGTAAAGTATTCAACACATAAAATGGCTTAGGGAAACTCTTGAGATGTTCCTTTATATTGCCATACATTCCTCCACAGCTAACACCATTTGCACAGCAGCAAGATCACAGTCCAAAAACAGATCATGAAAACCAGCTCTTGAACAAAAAGAAGACCATAGGGAAGGGGCAACTGTTCAACAGCTTTTGGAGAGAAACTAACACTTCACCACCATGTGGTCTATTTAATCCAGAAGTTCTCCTTTTCTTTCCTTTAAATTTATGGCAAATACCTTATACCATATGGTCTATCCTCATTCAAAAATGTTACAGAGATAAAAACAAATCCTTACTTTTGCTAACTGCTTACAAAACTACATCCCATAATTTTTACAAGTACACTGTAAAAGAATAAGCATTGAGCATAAACAAGGAAGATAAAATTCTGATATAAGCAGGCAGTATGTCTTCAGAAATCCTGCATCCTTACAACAAATAAGGCATTGCTATTGGGACTATTTGATCAATCTAAGATTACAGAACAAAAGAATGCAATATTTAGTCCAACAGGGTGTTCCCAGATCGTCGATTAAATGCTGCAGACCAGGCTTAAGAAATTAATTATCAAGTACAGAGAATTTTGTTGTTGAAGAATAACTCATTTAACCAACCTGACATGCCCAATACTCATCTTAACCCACATGCGCATCAGACAAACTGTCTATAAGTCATCTCGTTGAGAATTTGCCGCAAGAGACTTACCAATCAATAAATCTAGACTGGAGAATAATGAAATCCAGATGCAACAAAAGACCAGAACAATATTACCTTGAAAAACCCTTCCGTCATTTTCCCCCTTCAGATTCAACAGGCAATTTCTCATTGTTATTGCTTTCTGAGCTGCTTTCCATTTCAATTAACTTTCGTTCTTCTTCCTCAGTCTCTCGTGCTTTTGCTTGATTCACATCCTTAGGCTTGTTGCTTGTAGATTGCTGATACATAACACCACCTACCATACATATCAACAGGCCCAATGTACCAACAAAGGTTGAATGCTTGTCCCAAATAACCAGATTAATCACAACAGTTAATAGCTTGTTCACAATACCAAGAACAGTAAATCCAGTTGCAGAAATTGCCCTTCGGCAAGAAAACCCAAAGAAAGAGATGGATAAACCAAATAAACACGATAACCCCACTGGCAAAACCACCTCAAGAGAATACCAATCGGATTCATCCGAGATTTCATGCTTAATCTTCTTCAATTCACCCATTACAAGTAGTTCTAATGGAAACAGTAGAAGAGCCTCGAGATTGTTATACAGTACAAGACCCCATGTATTTAAACCAATGGTCATTACCACATGCTTTATGTAGACAAAGTCTATGGACATGCTTACCAAGTAAGCTAGAGCCCAACTATAAGCCGTTACTGTGAACTTGTAATCTGTTAGAACATAAATCACACTTCCTCCAAAAATAGTGACAAGTGAGGTCCATGTCCTAATTGATGGCCATGGTTGGTGCAAGAAGATTGTCTCTCCTATTGCAACAAAGATCGGAACAACTGAACGAAAGACGATGAAAGTGTCAACATTAGCATGGAGAAGCAGCTCACTGTTGGTGAAGAGAGAGAGATAGAATATAATTGCTGCTGGTAGGAAGCGCCACATAGTAAGTAGGTCAAGCGAATCATACTCTATCAACTTAAGCCAGCCACAAACAAGGACACCAATAGCACTTGTCATATACTGCAAAGCAGTTAGTGCCCCAGGATAAGGAAATTTCATGACAGCCCATTTGTTGATGATGGAAAGCAATGAGGCAGATAAGCAATAACCAGCGGCAATACCATAGACTGAGATTTGCTGGAGAAAGACGCTATACCAGTTTGATTGGGTATTACTGACGAGAGTAGGGGCACTAGAACCACCCTGGGTCTGAGGGCCCTGACCAACTTCAGGATTGTCCGCACCATTATTATTAGGCATCTATCATAGGATCAAAATTTTGTTAGTCCACCAAAAAAATCAGGATAGGGAAAATGAACCTAGCTACCAGGGACACAGGGTGCATAGACTTCCTGGAAAATTATTTGCAAAATTTGGAAACAAATGCTTAAAAGAAAACTCAGGCAAGAATAGCAACACCTTTTTCATGGGCACTTCAGCTTCATCCATCTTCCCAGCTTCACCAAGGGCCTCCACTTATTCAAGCAACTTCTTTAACTTTTACTCCACAACAGTCAACGGTTCAAACTTTTCAGTTGACAGCGGATCACGATTCGCAAGGAAACGCTTGAATCAAGATTCGGAATTTTAGTTTTTCGAATCATTTGCTTTTTTGATGTTCGGAAAGTTCAAAACTTCAGTATCAGCAAGTCCTATGGTTTTTTAATAAGGACCGTGCCGTAGAATGCATGACCTGAAGTTGAAAGACAGGTGGGAAAATCAGACTCCCACAGAAACAGACAGAGAAAATAAAGTAGTGACAATCTTTTAAATAAAGGTAAACCATTTTCTCGTAACCAAATTAGAGATCCTATAGCATATTGTACCCATATATTATCTTGCGATCAAATTAGGGATCCTCAAAACTTAACAGATTAGAATGGGAAAACCCTTTCCCATTTTGATAAATTACATATTTACTGAATATTTTCTTTTCTGGGTCTGATATTAACCCAATGATCAAATAGTGAAAAACAACTAGGAAACTGAACCATACAGAATGTATTACACAACGGCAGAAACCCCGAAACTCCAGAAAACCCAGATAACCTATGCGAGTTTATGATCTATGAAACACAATGGCAGGAAACAGAAACAAGAGAAAACAAAACAAAACAAAATCTCCAAATTAGCATCCTTGCACAACATCAAATTACACAACATAACAACAGTCATTCACACATAATTAATTACAACATCAGCATAACAAAACAGTCATTCACACATAATTGATCACAACATCAGCAAATTAAGCATCAAAATCAAAATGTTTCAAATTTGATTAACCTCTTATTCGGTGACCCCGGTCGACGTCAAACACGTCTGCAAGTTTGAGAGAGAGAGAGAGAGAGAGAGAGAGAGAGAGAGAGAGAGCCTGAGACAGTTTGGGTTAGGGCTTAAGTTCAAGATGTAGAGACAGAAACGATGGAGACTGAGAGTTTGAGAGACAGGCTGAGATAAGCAGAGGAAAAGAGAGATTTGGGGCTGAGGAAATCAAAATTAGGGATTACGGCTGAGACTGAGAGTTACTGATAGAGAAGCGATGGCGATCTGAGAGAGGAGAGACACGGTGTCTCAGAGCTATCAGCCCAATTAATACCTGCCACGTATTTATTATTATTAAAAACTAAACAGGTAAGGGTTGAGTTCGACCCGTTTATGAAACGGGTTATATTTGTCTCTGGGAGAGTTGACCCGAATTTGACCAAGAGCCAGAATTTTCAAGTAAAAAACTGAACTGGCAATGGAGTTTCTGAAGCTTGGCTTCTTCCTCGACGTTCCTCAGCACATCCTCATCGTCATTGATACTCAGGTAAACTACTACCAACCCAGCCACCCACACATGCTTATTCTCTGTTTTGTTGCCCAGAAAATTCAAGATAAAATAAAAAGGTTAGCAATTTGGTTTTCTCTTGGCTCTCTGTATCTTCAGATGATTTCTGTCTCTAGGCCCTGCCCTTTAAAGGCATAAAGATGATCCCTCTTGGTCCTCATTTTGTGTAATATAGCTCATCCACCAGGTTACCTTTTCTTGCTCAATATGTGTTTGTTGCATGTTGGCAGAGAAGAATAGACTGACTAGTTGCTCTTCATTGATTATTGAATTATGAGTGTTTTGTGGTTGATTGTATTTTGTAGTTTCTATAAATTCCCAAACTTTATTATTTGTAGTATGCTTTAGATTTTTTATTTTTATTTTTATAAATATGTTTGGATATTTTGACTACAGAGATGACAAGGAGTTCTCACCAGTTATAGGGTTTTTTTTGTTGATGCTGGGCCATCTGAGGTTAATTACCAATATTTTATTGTTAGTTTGCCTTTTGGGTTAACATTTTACTGTAAGTTGCTTGTGCCATGATATCAATGCAGGTCAGCACTTCTGACCTTTCTCATCTAACAGTTAATTGTTTGTAAGCGTGATCCACAAGTTGATTGTATCATATTTTCCATGTTATGGAATCAAAGTGAGTTACAACAATGAATGAATTTTGATCTCCAATAAGCTTAATAAAAGAAGTTGAGGCAATCTCTGAAGTGGTCAGCAAAGTGCTGATGTACTACTTTCTGAACTACTAAGAAGTTGGAAAATATGGTCAATATATTTTCATGAAAATCACAATTTATCTTTTATTTACTTTTATGTAACTATTAATTATTGTCCAATTTTATTGTATTAATGAAGCTCTTACATTATAAAGGAAGCAAGGGGGAATCTCAGCATTTTTATGCCGCAACAGAGCACAGTAGTGATTTTCTTTGTTCTGTTTAATATTTTTATTTTATGTCTCTATCATTTTTGCCCCATCTCTCTCTCTCTCTCTCTCTCTCTCTCTCTCTCTCTCTCTCAATTTTAAAATTTAATCTAGATGATTGCTTTATAGGTACTGTGTGCACCTGTGGCGTGGGAACATTGCTATACAATTATATAATGGACATTAAAAGAATGTTTTGCTTAAGGAAAGTTCTCAAATGCAAATTTGGTGGGAACTTTAATTTTCCACAAAGTACTTGTTATGACTTCATGTGCTCTAAACTTAGAATTTGGTGCATCTGCTCCTTGCATGGAGTTCATATGATATCTAAGTGCACTGGTTGTGAGCTTGGAGAATGTTGAAATAACCAAAATTGAAATCTAAAGGTATGGTGAAGTAATGAATGAGTTTCCATAATACACTGGTATCCTTGCACATTTTGATATTTCTTGGATACTTTTATCTATGTTGCTAAAGACTGCTTCAGATGAATTTTATCCAAACGATTCGTCTAAACGTCATTTCTCAAACAACCTTTGAATTTTAAATGACGGATGTACTGTACAGAACCCATTGGAGGAGAAATTACTGTTGCATCTGAATCTACAATGCGTATAAACACTCCTAGCACAATGATGGAGAAAGCTCTAGATAGATGAGCAATTGAATGCTAGTAGGTTCTCAACACCCAGTGACAAGTCTCAGACGAGAGGGTGTTATTACACATCAATTCCAAGTATTATCAACAAAAAGGAATCCATGGCCAACAACCAACTTCTTTGAATCTTGAGAAGGTAAAAAGCCCCTCCATCCTCTTTCAAGTAGTATGGTTGATTATTTTTTTAATGTTTAAAATTAGCTGATTTGGCTATATACTTACACTAATAATTTGTTTTTTCTTTTGTGGTCATATTTTCAATGATCTGTTTAGACACAATTGTTGGAACTACTAGAATATTATGGAGGTTCTGAGGACTTGCTTCTTGCGGAGCTACAATTGGCCTATATTGCATTTTTGGTGTGTAAACAATTCAGCTTTTACAGCATTCTATGTTAAAATAGTACTCTGAGATCTTTATGATATTTTGAACTCATGAAGATGGGGCAATCACTTGAAGCATTTCTACAGTGGAAATCCTTGGTCGGTCTTTTATTTGGATGCACTGAATCTGTAAGTATTGGTTTACCTGCCTTGTTTCAGTTATTATTGGGATTTATTCTCTACGGAATTTGTATATTTGTATTTCGTTCTACCACATTGTGCATCTGAATTCAAAATTAATCTACCTACTTATACATTCTGTCCCTATATTACTATGTTATAAAGTATACACATGTGATTGATAAGTTTACATTACATTTGTACCTCATGAGCGTGAAGTTATGGTGGTTGTCTACTTTAGTAAAATAAGCAACCCTTTTCCCAAATCAGTATATACAGTAGTCTTAATATGTTTATTTCTCAAATGCAGATTTTATTTAATACTTTTGACCTTTGTTGACAACTATAACATTTGCATGTTTATGTGATACAGTTTTTTTTTAACAGATAAAAAGGTAATCTAAAATTTCTAAATCTTCAAAATATCATAGTCAACAATCGATGTAGTTAATTTGTGCTAAAATTTCAGCATTAATGACAGAATTGTCAAACATTATAGTCACCAACCTAAAATCTTGGCACTATTGATATAGTACTAGATTTTCAGTTTTACACAAGAGATCCTACCCCAAGTCTCTCACCATCTATCTTTGGGTTGAATACTGTTTTACTGGTACTAGCATAGTAGCATTAACATTTTTTAGGAATGCTAAATTTTAAATTTATACCAGACTATAGACATAATCCTTCTTACGAAGTTTCTAGTTACTAAAATATATGCCGGATTAAAGGGAGGTGTGTGTTCAGGTGGAGACAGTTGGGAGTAGCCTAGTAGGGATCCTAAAGAAGCTTTTAGCCCAGTAGGGGTCCTAAAGAAGTTTTTATTATAATGTTGACATACTAGTGTTGTTTTGAGAAAACAATTTATTGAGTCCCTCACTGCATATCCTTGAGTTGAGTCTTTTGATACTAGAATTCAGCTTTTTCCTAATGATGATTGAATCTTAGGTAATTAATACTGAACTACAGGAAATTTCAAATACTTTCTGACCAAAGTCTAATATGCTATTATTGCAGCCTATCCATGCAAGAAGTCAACTATTTGCAAAGGTAATGTCCAGAATTGTCCCTTTTATAACTAAACTTTCTAGTAGTATAACTAAGAAGTTGCAATCATGGTGATTTGGGATACAGTTATGAAATCGAAAGTCTAGATTCTGTTCCAGAGAGAGTAACACATTCAGCAATTCTTGATTTAAACTATTTGTTTTTTCTTGTAAACTAGAACTGAACAGTACTTTCCTTTTTCTCCATTTCATTTGCACTGATAAATGACATGTGACGAGAATCTCGCAGTTTATTAGAGTCATCTACTATCAATTGAAACATGGACTTCATAAAGATTGCAGAGACACGAGCGGTGGATCATCCCTATTAGATGATTCATGGGTTTGTGCTGATAGCTTTTTGCTCTGTCTTTTCAAGGTACGAGATTTGAGTGCTTGATTCTGCTGCCGCTGTGCATTTTTCGTATTACACTGCCGTACTTGATTCAGTTTTTTCTTGTCGGCTTGTTGTCATTCAGGTTATTGTTGTTTAGTTTTTATTTGTTGGAACTAAAATGTAGTTGATAGTTATTTATATAATTTCATCTATAGATTTAATGATTTCATTAGTATGTTAGAGTTTGATTGATTAAGTTGGTACATATATAGGTGAAAATGAAAATGTCCTAAATCCCTTAACTGTTGAATGAGCTTAAGAAGTTGGCACATCTTCATTTACTGATTTACTGCAACTTGTGAACTACTAATCTTATATAAATAAACCTAATGGATAAAATGCAATGAATTACATAAAAGGAATCCAAAGAAATATGTAAAAAAAAGTGTCATTAGCTCTGTATTAATAATGAATGAAATCAAAGAATGTGCATCAAATTACATACAAATTTAGGATAATGAAGTATTACACCAAATTGTGAGAGACGCTTCCAAACAAGCATATACAAAATTCTAACTTAAGAATCAAGCTAAGCAGCACCAATTATAGGGAAAGCCGATGGCTTTTGGCAAACAACGGTTTGATTTGGAATGACAGGTCTTGAATCCCAAAGGAAGAATCTGTTGCTCAGAAGGCAACGACGACACCGAATAGAGTTCCTTTACTGTATCCAGATTAGTCACAAATGGATGATTCAAAAGCTTAGCAGCTGTGAACCTTTCAGAAGGGCTCCACACAAAGCACTTTCCCAAGAAATCTTTAGCCTCTTCTGATAACCAAACAGGAATGGTGGGAGATTTTGAAGCAATCTGAAGCATTAGGTCCCAAGGTCTCACCCCGGCTTTCAAATCCCATGGCTTCCTCCCAGTCAACATCATAAGCACAACACAGCCCAATGCCCAAATATCAGAAGGTTGCAGCTGAATATTTTGAAGCACAGTTTCAGGAGACCAATACAGTGTAGTGCCTCCAGAACGCTTCTCTATAATCCTCTTTGCCAGACCCAAGTCTCCAATTTTGGGCACAAATTCAGAACCACCAGCATCAGTTTTGGAGACGAGTAATATATTCTCAGGCTTCAAATCGCAATGCACATAACCCATTTCATGAATGTGCTTAACCCCTTTCAAAATTGCCTCTGTATACTCCCTTACTTGAAATTCAGGCAACCCCCCAGACTTGTTAATCAAATCCCTCATTGTTCCTCCATCGGCATATTCCATGAACATATTGAATACCTTATTGCCGTCAACACCAGCCGTCACATCATCTCCATAGCGATGGATGATAAACGGGCAGTTGCTAAATATGTCAAGAAGTGAATTTTCCCTCACCAACTCAAGCGCATCACAGTATAATGTTGACTTCACCGCGAAAATTGAGGGCAAAACATCGGCTCTCAAATTGGGTTTTTTGACCCAACCCAAATACACCGACCCAAATCCCCCTTTTCCAAGTATCCGGCCTCGAACCCACTCACGGCCAGCAACCGACAAGCTCTGTTCTTTCTTTGGCCTTGAACTCGAACCCATTGTTTGAAAAACAAAAATTGAAGCTTTCTGATGAAATAGGGTTTATGGGTCTAACAAAACGAAAGCAAAGAGACGCAGAGAAACAGAAACTGGGTAGAGAGAGAGAGAGAGAGAGAGAGAGAAGAACTCGTTGAAGCAGTCGGTGATCAACGAAGAAGGATGAAACGTTATGTGAAAAAGAGGGCTTGGATTTCTAACGCTCAATTGTTTTTGATTCGAAGCTGGTGAATGAGGGTTTGGAAATCAGAGTAATGTTTTCCTGGTTGGGTTGGGTTTATATAGTTTAACGCGTAACCTTCAAACGGTCATATATTTCTTTCGCGGCTTTTGCTTCCGCTTCAATTAATAATCTAATAAAATATTTATTATTTACTTTTGAAATCCACTGAAAAGATTTACTGAGGATTTGATATATCTTTCGTAAATCTTAAGCCGCTCTCTCTGATTACAGGCTGTCATCACCGTTGATTTGGGGAGATCTGACGATGAAGAGAAGACGCGGTTGACTTAAATTCAACTCTCCTGTTACCATTTATTGTGCCCAATAAAAAACAAGCAAAAACTAATAATTAAAGAAAAAGAAAAATACCCACCCATCACCAAACTCACACCCATCCAATTCCGTCATTTAATTTTTTTGTCGAAATCATCACCCTCAATTTTTTTTTAGTCGATTTAATTATCAGATTATTTCAAATGGGGAATATTCAGCAAACAAAACCCTTTAATTAAAGGTTAACAACTTAAGATTAAGTGAAAGAACATGTGTCAAAAAGTTAAATAGGATACAAGGCGAGCACATGAAAAGTGGTAACAGAAGAGTGAAACTCGACCAGGTCGGAGATTTATGGCCTTAATTTTGCCTTAGAATTAAGTAGTCATTTTACATATTTTCAAATTTTTATGATTTGACTTGATTTTTAATTAAATTAAAATATATTCCAACACAAAAAATGACATGAAACTATTGAATTTTAAGTAAAAGAATTGAAAACAGCTCACATGACCTTCACAGAAAATAAAAGAAATATATATTTTTTAGATCCATGGAGGAGTGGGGAATTGCATTTGGAATCTCTTCCAAACAAAAATGTATGAGGAAGATAAATTCAACATGAGATGGGAGATCAAAGAAAGAACTTTTAATGAAGCACACAATGCAAAATTTGTAAAATAACATTTATAGTCCTTCTAGTTTTGTAAATATTTCAATTAAGGACTTATAGTTTCAATTTAAGCAAGTGAAGACCTATAGTTTACTTAAGATCTCAATTAAGAACAATTAAATCGACAAAATGGAAATATTCACATTTTTATCAAGTGGAAAACACGGGAGAGGCAAAAATGATATTTAAGAGTGTTGGTGAACCTAACTACTCTCGTATTATCATAAACGATGATTTATTAGGATCTAGAGCATTGTTAGGAAAGGTAGATTTTTCATCTCCATGTGATAAACACATCAAACTTCAATTTTATTTCTAACGCATTATATTTAATTGAATTTTTTTTTAGTACAAGCGATTTGAGGATGAGGTTTACACAAATATTCGTTCGGTATCTAGGGATTTCCAACCACATGACATGGCTGAAGGTGGAAGAATTTAACCAAGATATACCCCACTATAAATACATATTTTCTTTACTTGTTTATGGCCATTTCAGGCCATCCTATTTCATCGAGATACAATTTAAATCGCAATGTAATTTTCTTGTTCCTAAATGGATTTCTTCATATTTTTCAGGTTTATGCTCTACTCCGAGAAAAGATCCGTCGATTGGATTAATGAATTACAAATAAAAAATCTAATTTTTTGTTTAGTAAAAAATTGTTGGCCATGGATTCCTTTCCGTTTGATAACACAGAGAATTGATGTGTAGGAAAATCCTCTCGTCTGAGACTTGTCACTGGGTGTTGAGAACCTACTAGCATTCAACTACTCATCTAGAGCTTTCTCCATCGTTGTGTCAGGAGTGTTTACACGCATTGTAGATTCAGATGCAACAGTAATTTCTCCTCCAATGGGTTCTGTATAAGTCATTTAAAATTCAAAGGTTGTTTAGGACAACAAGAATGAATCTTATACAAATCCTTCGAAAAAATTCATCTGAAGCAGTCCTGAACAACATAAATAAAAGTATCCGACAAATATCAAAATGCAGAGTCCCAAGTAGCCACTATAAATATAACTTCTCCTGTAAGATGTTTCCTATTTAGAGTTCAGTGCAGTCTTATTCTTAGGAGTATTTATGACAAAACAAAAAACCAAAATCCGTACTATATTGTGTTGGTATATACTAGGCTAGAAGTATCAGATATTTGCCTCAACTTCTTCTATTAAGTTTAAGATTTATGCAACTTCTTCTGTTGAGGTTACAAAATTCAATCTATAGCATCAAACATTCACTGGGAAATGTGACTCCTCGAGTAAGACAATGATACAACCAACACGTTTACAGACCTCTTCTTCTGTTACTTTAGCTAATCTTTCCTCTTGTCGATCCCACGTACGAACACTTACCTGTTGCATGAGAAAGGTCAGTCTGGCTAATCTGTTCTCTGCTAAGAAGAGCTTACCTGGTGGATGAGCTATAGTACACAAAATGAGGACCAGGACGAATCATCTTTATGCCTTTAAAGGCAGGGCCAACTGAAAACATCTGAAGATACAGATAACCAAGTGTTCAAGTGTTAACTGATTCACAGAAAACCATATTGTTTTCATTTCCATTTTCTCTTGAATTTTCTCGGCAACAAAACAGAGCAAAGCATGTGTGTCTGGGTTGGTGGTAGGGTAGTTTACCTGAGTATCAATGCCGCTCAACATTTGCAGTTCGCTCCTGTGGTTGAGATACTGGATGACCCAAGTTCCAGTGTGACGCCATCATTTTAACACTTATTTCTCTCATCCCCTACCATTCAACAACTACAGTTTAGTCCTATGGTTTAGATGTTGGATGACCCGAGGATGTAAATTGACAATGATGGATGCTATACAAAATACAGCACTGCTGTAAATTTTCCTTGCTAATTTTAGATAGATGGGACAATTCCCTAGAAATGCTTGGTGAAAGGTCTAATTATTCATATCAGTTTTTTGAGTTCTGAGACTGCATGAGATAACTTTATTTGAGGCATAAAAGATCCAGTTTCTGAATATAATAATCTTATATAAACCTAATGGATCTCAAATGCAATGAATTACAAAAGAGGAACCAAAAGAAATATGTAAAAGAAAGTGGCATTAGCTCTGTATTAATAATGAATGAAATCCAAGAATGTACATGAAATTACACAAAATTACAAATTTAGGATAATGAAGTATTACACCAATTTGTGAGAGATACTTTTAAAAAAGCAAATACAAACTTAAGGATCAAGATAGGCAGGACCAATTATAGGGGAAGCGGGTGGCTTTTGGCAAACGGTGGTTTGATTTGGAATGACAGGTCATGGAACCCAAAGGAAGAATCTGCTGCTTAGAAGACGATGACGACACCGAGGAGAGTTCCTTTACTGGATCCAGATTAGTCACAAATGGATGATTCAATAGCTTAGCAGCTGTGAACCTCTCAGAAGGGCTCCACACAAAGCACTTTCCCAAGAAATCTTTAGCCTCATCTGATAACCAAACAGGAATGGTGGGAGATTTGGAAGCAATCTGAAGCATGAGGTCCCAAGGTCTCGCCCCAGCTTTCAAATCCCATGGCTGCTTCCCAGTCAACATGTTGAGCACCACACACCCTAGAGCCCAAATATCAGAAGGTTGCTGCTGAATATCTTGAATGACAGTTTCTGGAGACCAATACATTGTAGTGCCTCCAGCACGCTCCTCTATAACCCTCTTTGTCAGACCCAAGTCCCCAATTTTAGGCACAAATTCAGAACCACCAGAATCAGTTTTGGTGACAAGTAAAATATTCTCAGGCTTCAAATCGCAATGCACATAACCCATTTCATGAATGTGCTTAACCCCTTTCAAAATCGCCTCGGTATACTTCCTTACTTGAAATTCAGGCAACCCATAACCCCCAGAATTGTTAATCAAATCCCTCATTGTTCCTCCATCAGCATACTCCATGAACATATTGAATACCTTATTACCATCAACACCAGCAGTCACATCATCTCCATAGCGGTGAATGATAAATGGGCAGCTACTAAACGTGCCAAGAATTGAATTTTCTGTAACTAGCTCAAGCGCATCACAGTATAATGTCGATTTCACTGCGAAAATTGGGGGTAAGGCATCTGCGCACATATTGGATTTTTTGACCCAACCCAAATACACCGACCCAAATCCCCCTTTTCCGAGCATCCGTCCTCGAATCCACTCGCGCCCAGCAACCGACAAGCTCTGTTCTTTCTTTGGCCTTGAACTCTGACCCATTGTTTGAAAAACAAAAATTCAAGCTTTCTGATGAAATAGGGTTTCTGGGTCTAACAAAACGAAAGCAAAGAGAAAAACAGAAACTGGGTAGCAAGAGAGAGAGAAGAACTCGTTGAAGCGATGATCAATCGGAGAAGACGATGAAAGTATTGATGTGAAAAAAAGGGTTTCGATTTCAAACCCCAAGTGTTTTCCTCTGGGGCGTACTGCGTATGGTTGACGCTGTGATTTGAATGAGGGTTTGGAAATCAGAGTTTCCTTTTGCTGGTTGGATTGGGTTTATATAGATGTAGTTCAACGCGTAATCTTCAAACGGTCGTATTTTTCTTTCGCGGCTTTTCCTTTCGCTTGAATTAATAATCCAGTAAAAACAAGATTTACGAAGATTTTGAAATACACTTCGTAAATCTTAAGCGACTCTTATTATTACAAGCTGAGAACATATCATGACCGTTGATTTCGGGAGATCTCGTGATAAAATGGAAATACCAAAAACTTTAAGTTGAACTATTAAAAATTAGTTTGTTTTTGTTGGAATATTAAAAAATAGTTTTATTTTTTATTTTTTATGCAGACAACAAAATTTTACCTTAGAGTTAATTAATCATTTTTATGTATTTTTCAAAATGATTTTTTTATGTTAGGACTTAATTTGATATTTTAAAGGTAATAATTTCCCGACTCTAATTTTATCCACTTATACTCCATTTTAAGGGTGAAATTAATCCTCAGAGTTCTGCTTGCTCCTGGCCACAAAGTGCTTTCAACAAGTTTCGAACACTTGTCATTGAAGCACCAAGTAGCTCGCCAACTGAAAGTGATAGTTTGTCAACCACACCACACCTTGTGATTAAAAATAAAATAAAATTTTGAAATACCAAAAAATTTGAAGTTTAGAAAGAAAAAATATATATATCTGTGTAATTTTTCCAATAAATGATTTAACTTTTCTTACCTAAAAAAAATGGAAAAAGGAAGAAGTAGCTTTATGTTACCTCATAAAAATAAAATAAAAATCGAAAGCAGACAAAGCTCCATTTCCCTTCTCCCCTCCGTCGTCCCAAAATATCTGAATCCCTCTTTGCCTTCAATGTGTTTATTGACCGGAAAACCCCCAACAAGCTGAGAAGATAATGGCTTGGAGGCTCTGTTCCCGCCGTTCCCTCCTTTCTTCTATTTGCCAAGTCCCAAACCTCCGACTGCAGCTTTCACTTCCTCCAAGGTCACAGTCCTTCACTCATTTTTTTTAATAAACTGTTGGTGCCAAAAACTCGCCGATCAGGTTCTGAAAAACCCATTTGTCTCTTTTCTCTTTCAGATTCGAAGCTCTGTATGATTCTGCTCTGAGCACTTCAACAAGTCAAATTAGCTGTGGGTTTTGCCCAAAATTTCAAGGTTTGCTTCCGTTTCTTGAATTTCATAGCTAATGATGTGTATTTGTGCATGTCTCTATGATTTGTATGTGTTTATAATCAAGTTATCACATTTTTGTTCCCTCGTAGACATTGTGGTTAGCGTGATGTTAGAATTGTGATATGTAGTCCACGTATTTGATAAAAGTTCTCATAGTAGACGTCAATTCTTTGCTTGAAACTGTGCCATTACCATTTCAATTTCTTAGAATGAAGTTATGTGTCAAAGGAAAAAAGGGTTACTGGATTTATGTTTGATAGAGGCTTCCTTGTCTTTGTACTTTGGACTGGTGTCATTGACATGTCTGTCATTATGGACAACCCTTAGCCTGAGGATTCATTCCATGGTCAAAATTACAACGCAACAAGATTACTATCCAATTCATTTAAAGAGAATGGGTTCTTGAACTTTGGATTTTGTGGCTTGGTTCATTTAAATTTTAAACTATTACTGTTACATTGAAGCCAACTTTGTGCTGTCTCTGTAAAATTAGATGCATGACGATGCATTATCTATATATTTTATTCCTATTGTATTAATAGGTTTTCTTGCTAGTTCATTCTTGCAGACAAAATATAGCTTTGCTTTCACAAAATAATAAAAGATAAAGATAAAGCTTTGCAACACGTACGTTTTCCCTCTGAGTTCTATGCTTCTGCTACCTGTATGACTTTATTGAATATGTTGCAGCTTCACGGTCATATGCCCGTGGTGGGCATAAACCTTATGATCTCTTTGGAAATGGACAACCTGGTGATAAGGACTTTAGGAAAGCCTGGAAGAAAGAGATTGATGAAGATGCTTCTTTATGGACAGGAAGTGAAGAAGAAAGTGACAATGAAAAGGATGAAAAGAGTCATCTGGAAAAAGAGATTCGAAAAGTAAGACAGCAGGCAAGGGAGCACTCTAACCTGATTGATGCTGATGACAGTGATGAGCTGAGAAGTGTTTGGTCTGGAAGTGACGAGGAGAAGTCTCTGTGGACTGGTAGTGAAGGTGATGATGACAACGATATTCCTACTGAACCCTACCCAAATGAAAGCAGTGATAAACATATAGATAAACTATTTGAGTTTGAGGAAACATCAAAGTATCGGACAATCTCAGAATTATTGAAAGCTGAGCAGGAACCGGAAGAATTGTCCCCCGGAAAGCAAGCTAGGAAAATTGCAGTTGAGAATGCCTTGAAAAAGTTGAAGAAAGGGCCAGATGGTCGATACATTAACGTATGGGAGGTCATGAGTGACTTAGATATTCTAATAGGAGCATTTGAAAATATAGTTTCAGGACCAGAATATGCAGAGCTTAGACAGGGAGGGCCTAAGAAATTAAATATTCAGTTTTTCAAGGATATACAAGCCCGTATGAGAGATCCAAATTATAAGTTCTCACCTGAGTTAAAGTTGAAACCAAAGAGCAAACTAGTTCGTAGAAAGAAATGGCAGAAGACACAATCTAGGCGGAGGAAAGCACAAAAGCGCTAGGTTTCTCTTTCCTCTTTATTGTTTCAATCTGTCAAACTTAGAAAGTGTAACATGTGTATCGTTCAAACTTTGGAAATTTTGATATATGTTTCTGAATTCTATATACAATTTTTTTGTTGGCCTATCTATCATCCAGTTATACTAGTGGTCAGGTTCCACACATGTTTGTTGTGTCAATTACGTTATTTTGCTTTGGAAGATGCTAGGGTGACTTCAAAAAAATTACCCAAAACATAGGCTCATCAGGAAACCAACCCATTTCTCCAAAATTTAGAAAAGCCACTCATTTTGGGCTTGAAAAGACCAAGACACCCTTATTTAATACAGCACTCGAGCCTTTTTCATCTTTCTCTGCTCAAGAATGTCATATTCACATTGGCTTCTGAATATGTTCTAAAGCAACCCTTTTACTGGCAAACTGTACGCCGATTGTGGTCTCGCATTTCATGTCATGATCCTGCAGACGCCTATCCAGGCGAGAGCCAGCTGTGGGCAATCTGTAAGCCTAACATTGTGCAGTCCCCTCTAGGGTACAATGCTTATTCTGGATCAGAGGTCAAGGAAACACCATGTTTACTGACCTGTATGCATGATTTTCTTAATCAATGTATCATCACCATGATCATCTTTACCACACACAATTATCTTGTAGTGTGCCCCTTTCAATATTTTGTTATAATGAAGTACCCTCAGCCAAGAAGCTTCGTATAATGGTAGATATCCATAAGTACGTTTCGATTTTTCTGTATACCTTAGCTTGTCTTTCTTCACAATCACAGCTAGCCTCTTTGATTAACAACTGTGCTGCTTTTGATTTTTCAGGTATTTCCTTGAACATCCTGAGTATTTAACAGGTGGGGTAATTCTGTCACAATTTTTCATTTCAAATCCTGGGGCTGTTGTAGGGAAATTATGTCCACAAGTTTCCTTCTTTGACAGCATATTGATGCCATTAGATCTCTTGAACCTGGTGAAGGTACACTGATGCAGGAAAATCATATACAATGTATGCTGTTTTCAATATTTAATTGCTTCTTTCGGAATTGTGGCTTCTGGTTTCCATCAGATCATGTTCCCTGTAAGTCTAAAACCATGTATGTAGTTTTGTCCTAGAAAAAGTTGTTTGCAACAGGCGGGAAAAAGTATGTCTTTTGCAAAACCATTTGTTTCTGCTTTCAATTATGTAAGTAATATGGTTGTCTTTTGCAAAACCATTTGTTTCTGCTTTCAATTATGTAAGTAATATGGTCTAAGTCACCTCCATAGAAAAGTTAGTATGCTGAAGTGTTTGGAAATTTCCACTTATTACATGATGCTGCAACTAGTGATGTCCTATATGAGTTTGATGAGATACCGTATATATTGTGATTCCTTTATGTATTGACCTTGAGGGAAGCAGTGAATACTGTTCTTGTGCAGCTATTACTTTTTTACTCATTTGCCGTTTACATCTTGGACACATTATATTAAGATAAGTTTAGACATAAAATACTGGTTATACCTCCTGTTACTTTAGCCATGGTATCTCTTGCCTGCTTGCAGAAAACAAATTAACGCAAAGCTAAGGGTCTTGTCTTTATTCTGCAGAAATTAGCATGGCTTGGTCCAGATGGCTCCGAAGACTTGCAACTTGATAAAGCAGCGCTCCTTCCTCCTCCGTACTTGGAGGCAACTATGCTTGACCCTGTTGTTCGGCCTACAAACAACCCAGCAACAACAAGAATTCCATTAAAGATTTGCAGTTGTAATCCAAGGATCAGCACAAAGTCAAGGTAGAAGGGCCTGGTCAATGTTGGAACAGTAGTCGTTACTTGTAGGGCTCTTCTGTTTGTTTCCCTTTTTTCTTTCCTTTTCTTTGTTGTTTAGTCAAGTGCAACTGTTATGGGGTCCTTCTGCAAGCTGCAACTCAAAGGCACAGACAAAGATTAGTCACACTCAAAAGGAAAAATGACAATGAAGAAGCTTTGCTTGCCTTTTTATTTTTATTTTTATTTTTTCCTTCCTTCCAATTGAAGTGTTTCAAATCCTTCAGTCTTTTACTCCTTTCCCCATTTCCTGGGTTGGGGTTCTGTTGTCTTGCTAATCCAACAAGATAGTCTCCATGGAAATGTCATGCCAAATGCGTAAATGTTGTCATATTCTTGTAACTAGCGGATACGCAAGATTCAGTCAAATTTCAACTCTCTTTTTAAGTAATGAATGCAATTTGTTTTTACTTGCAGTGATAATATGTGTGGGAGAAACATGCCTTGCTTGATCTGCTCCGCCTTTTCTGACATACAACATATTACCTGCAGTAATAATGTGTGGGATTTGAATTTATTTTTTTTTTTTTTTTTTTTTTTTTTTTTTTTAGCTTTGGAAATCAATACCAAGGCGCAAAAAGCGCAAGCAAATACAGAAGCAGGAGTCCAATTAGGAGGGGACTACAAGCACGCATACATCACAACCAAAGACCAATTTAGATACAAGACAAAGCAGAAATGCCAGATAAAGAAAAGAAACAGACGGTGCCATAGATGGGCAGAGGACGTCGAAATCTAATCTAGCATTCCTCAAGTGCTGTGAATTGGGGGGCAAGGAAGACCATCTTTGTCCAAGATTCCAATCAAAGAGGATGGGGGTCGGTTGACCCAAATAGAAAGGCTCATCCTCGACAAAGCTAACTTGGCTAAGTGATCTGCTGCCAAGTTTACGGTCCTAGGGACCCATGACCAGTTACAATCCCGAAAGGTAGAGCAAGAGTTCCTGATGCTACGAAGGATTGGATAGAGCTGCCACCTACCTCTTGGGATTGAACGATTTAGGCAAGATATGGCCTCCTTGGAATCAGATTCAATGACTACTCTAGTGTGCCCTTGTTGGATGGCAAAATTACACCCTTCCATAATAGCCAGAGTCTCCGCTTCGATGGTACATTCTGCTTCAACAGAGCAAGCAAGGCCAACAGGAAAAGCTCCACTAGAATCACGTAATACCACTCCAATACCTGCCAAATGAAGCTCCGGTTTCCAAGAAGCATCCACATTAATTTTTACGACACCATTAGCAGGAGGGGACCAAAATTGGGGGGGTTGAGCCACAAGAACAGGGGATCTGCGAGTTGCATTTTTCAAGGCTTGAGCATTAAGGTAGCTCCTACAAGCGGCCTGAGATTCATAGATTACCGCCATTGGTGATAGTGGGGTGAGATTCGATAGCCATCTTGCATCGCATTTTCCAAATGTACCAGCACATGTAACCAACACTAGTCATGATGTTGTCCTTGTCACCCGAATTTTCCTTCAAACTCAAGGAGAGGGATAAAAGCCATTTTCAAAAGTGGTGATAGTTCCTTTGTCAATTCGCAAATTTAGATAGCTGCCAAACCAGATAGGCTCTACTCAGTTACAAAGAAGCAACAAATGTTCAAAGCCATTTGTCTTGCTCGCTCTGCTCCGCCCTTTCTGACATATCAAGGCAACAGTAAATCATAAATTCACATACGTGTAAATGCCAATTGAATTTTTAGGTATGTACAGGATAACTACCTCCAATTTTAATTTTTACTATTAACCACTTGAACTTTGAACATTATTATAATTTACTATTTACGTAAGGTATTTTTCATTTCTCCTTTAAAATTTATCACGTGCTCCTCAAGTGGATGGATGTTTTAGTGTATCTACATGTTGGGCCTCATTGATGAAGGGAATGTTGACTTATTGGCCCAATAAATAATAAATTTTTTTAGTATATATATATATATATATATATGTATGTATAAAGCAAAATGCAGAGAATTGTGAAACATTTAAAATACCAGAAAATGTCCTCTATGAGGATAATATGGTAAATTCACACATTTTTATATTTAAAAATTTAAAATTAAAAGAAAATTAATGAATCATATTTTTATGGAACACAACTACCCATTATCTTTTTTAATTCTAAAATAAATTTTAATTTTTTTATTAAAAAAAGCCTCTCGCAAGCGCGAAAGCGTGTGCGGAGAGGCTAGTATACATAATTGTAAAAAAATATTTAAATGAAGTTGTAAAAAAAAATACAAATAAAATTGCAATACATAAGTCAAATTTGGCATGGGCTCATATCGGCCTGTTTAGTGACCCGACACGAGGACGGCCCGATCTTATTTGGACTAGGGCCATAAGCTCGGGCAGAAATTGATGATTTTCATAAAGGATCCGGATCCTCTACTATGATTTTCTCTGCCATGATCTGCTTTACTTTCGTTGTTCACATGTCACCTCATTAAAATTTAATCTAAGGGATTTAAGCTGGACACATCATCCACAAAATAAAAACTCTATTTTGTACTTAATGCAACAAAAAAAAAAAACCAAAATCACCTTAACTTGACTAACTCAAATTACTCGAACTTAACGTCTTCCCTAATTTTCTAACCTTTTTTTCTTCTTCTTCTTTTCCCTTCTCTGAACGTTCTCCCCAAAATTTGAGCGTCCATCTATTCTTTCCCCAATTATTGTTCTCTCTTTAATTACCTTCTACAATTTACGAGACTGTCTTATTTTTGTATTAAAACTCTTTTTACATTTTTAAGGAAAATGCTAGGGAGACCAACTTTAGATACCAACTTGTGTACCATCTCTCTAATAGAGCGTGAGACCCATTTTATTGGTGGGCTTTACCTCTATTAGAGAGATGGTACACAAGTTGGTATGTAAAATTAGTCTCCCTAGCATGACCCTTTTGTTTAGTGTTAAATGTTAAGAAATGATTGAGATAAGTTATTAACCATGGAAATAGGTCGAGATAAGATATGAATCATATGATCAAACTCCGGGCAAATAAGATTAGGGCTTCATGCACCCAACAACTTCAAGCAATCCAAGAAAAATGAAAATAATTATGGCACTACCGGTTTATTAAATGGACCGACTCTAAACATGTCAAGCTGGGTTGGACCGAGCCTCTACCCTTAATTAAGCACACAAGTTGAGGAACTTTTGGCCCCTAATTAATTTTACACAATACGCCTACATTTTATTTATTTTTCATAAATTAAAAAAAGAGCTAAATGTCAAAATGAGTTACTCATTTGGCTAATTTAGTCTTCTATTTTCTCCTATTAGCCTAATAAAATACATGAACTAAATTGACCAATTTGAAAATACATAGACTAAATTAGTAAAATGCATAAAATACATGAACAATTTTGACATTTAACACATATTTTTTTAAATAGTAATGAACTAAATTGGCTAACTTGAAGAAACACGACTAATAAATTGGCCAAATTGAATACAACACATCGTCACTAAATCGGGCCAAATAAGTAAAACACAGGAAGAGTTTTGACCTTAACTTAAAGGCTTTAAGCAAAAAATAAAAAATAAGAACCTTTAAAATTAGTTTCAGTTCCAATTTAAAAGTATAAATTGGCTAATTAAAATAGTTCGAGTCTCAAGTTTTCAAATATATATAGGCCAATTGACGGTAAGTATGAAGTTTAAGTTGAGGGAGCAATTGACAGATTGGTGAAACTGAAATTAGAAGAAGCGGATAACGCATTCTTCTGTTCTTAGTTGCCGAAGAGAAAAAAACTGAAAATAAATTGAGGAACTGGAATGAATTCGTCACTCGTGTTTCGTCGCTTCTGGTGCTTCAATGCCGCAACTTCATCTTCTTCTTCTTCAGCTTCTTCTACTCTATGCTTCGCTTCCAACAAGAAGCCCCTCGTCTTCTTAGGCTCTCCTCAGGTCTCTTCTCTCTCTCTCTCTCTCTCTCTCTCTCTCTCTCTCTCTCTCTCTCTACATATATACATATGTGTACATTTGTCCTCATGATGACATAAAATGTTTACTTTTCTGAAGGTATCTGCAACTGTTCTTGATGCCCTACTCAATGCATCCACTGCCCCGGACTCTTTGTTTGAGGTATTTGAAACAAATTTTCCTTTCGGTCGAGCTATATAATTGCCCCCTTTGTTATGTTATAAGGAACCGTATATCATCTAACTCTCATGTTTGGTCTTTAAGGGACTAAGATTGTTGTCCTTGTAAACTGATTTTAATTGAGGTTTCTAATAAAATTCAGATTGGTTGGCATGAAAAAATTGGCTTGGGATGCACTTATGGTGGCTTCATCTTAGGATGCCACTAGCATTTCTCATTTTGATCATTTTAGTGTTTGTCTTATGGGTTTGTATACAATTTAGAAGATGTGACTTGCCCTTTTAGTACATTATGCAGAAGGAGTGGTCATATTGGATGGTTAAAAATCGTAAATGGAGTAAGTTTTAATCAGTTTGGCTGTGTTGCATTTATCCCTTTTCATTGTGTTGCTAGGTCATAAGGCATAGCTAAGAGATCGATTGGTTCAGTTTTATGTCAAACTTGTTAAAAGTTTGGCATATTGTGTATAGGTTTACTAATATTGGAATCCTTGAAGGAATGATCTTTCGTACACAAATAAAAAATAAAAAATCTCAGTAGGGACTCATCTTGCCCAGTAAAGAAGATGATACTATTTAGATTGTGCAGAAACACTAAGTAATTGCTTGCAGTATAAATGATGAATTTGTTGTGATGTAGGTTGCAGCAATTGTTACTCAGCCGCCATCCAGAAAGTCTAGGGGGAAAAAGTTGATGCCTTCTCCTTTAGCACAGCATGCTCTTGACAGAGGCTTCCCTTCCAACCTTATTTTTACTCCTGAACGGGCTGGAGAGGTAATTTTCTATCATAATTTGGTAGGAAATGATTTCCCTACTTATTCTTTCTTAGTAATCAATGTAGTCACTAGTAATGTAGTTAGGAGAACCCTTGACTTAACTGTAGGAATCTTCTATATTGGGGTGGTATTCCTGATGTGGAGATGCAACTTTTGCAATTCTAATGCTGAAGATCATAACTTCACAATTGTGACCATAAGCAATAACCTAATACTGCTTCTTTTTGCGCTGGAACAATTAAAAAAGGTTTCCATGCATTCCCATTGTTTCTAAAAGTTTCTTTCTTAGCATTTAGATGAAAAGGGTTCATCTTTATTTACTGTTTGTGCAGGACGTGTTCTTATCCAACTTAAGAGATTTGCAGCCAGAACTTTGCATTACTGCTGCATATGGGAATATTTTACCTAGCAAGTTTCTAAATATCCCGACATCGGGTTAGTTGAATCAACTTTCCTGAAAGTTTTGGTCTCTGCTACATATTAATTTCCATGAACATAAATGGGCCGGGCTTATTTGTTAAACTAATATATTTGTGTGTAACCAATTTATATTTGAATTCTGCGTTTGACTTCGGAAATTATGATTATCATCTGGGCATGCTTACCTGGAATGGGAACCATTTACATTCCTCCTCATTCCAACATTTATTTAGAGTAAAAGAATCAGGAGAAATGTGGGGTCCATCGATCCCACATAAAATCAGGACACCCATTTTGGGGTTTTCAGACTTGGGAATGGAATGAACTGACCAGGAAAGAACACATTTTCTAATGATACAGCCGTTGGACCTGTCATTTTAATAATACCAAAAACATCATTATTAATCCATAACTACATACATGTTAGCAACGGGAAACAATTGCATCATGCATTTCGTAGTCCTTCTGTTTCAATAGCACCAGGAATTTCTATTTCTATGTTTGTAGAAAAATACTTTCAAAAAGTAATTATAAATATGCAAAATTAGTTTGTAGAAAAAACATTCTTGTAATAGTTATAGAATATTTTGGATAGTAAGTTTTTCATTTTAAATATAGCAGTAATAAACAGTGGAAAAAAAACTTTCTTTGAAAGGTATTGTGGTAGCCTAATTATAATCAAATTTTCTTTTGGCATTTGAAATATTTTTATTAGTTGACAAAAAGTATAAGTTATTTTGTCCAATGGCATTTTCGTAATCAAACTGGTTTTATTTCAGTGCAGAAATTAATGTAGTTGATTTCTGCAGGGTATTCATTTAGTCTACCATATTGATATTTTCCTTTAATATGACATCTTTGATTTAAAATATGAACTGACTAGTTGCATATCTTGAGTGAACATAAATGACTTGACAGTATCTCTCTATGTTGAAACTTGATCTGGTGCCAACATTATTTCTCAATCCAAAGTGACAATTGTCTCAGGCACAGTCAATATACACCCAAGTCTTCTGCCATTATATCGTGGTGCTGCACCCGTTCAAAGAGCCTTGCAGGTTTCTTTGTTTCGATGTTCCTTATCTCGTATGTTAAAAATATTTGCATTTTATTTTATAGTCACATTGTAAATTTCAGAATAAGATGTAATTCTACATGTTTGAATTTGTGAATCAGGATGGTGTTAAAGAAACAGGAGTATCCTTAGCATTCACTGTCCGTGCACTGGATGCTGGACCTGTCATTGCCTGTAAAAGAATGGAAATTGAAGATCAAATTAAGGTATGAATGATTCTAAATTTTTAGGATCAATCTAATCTGTGTTATTTCTGGGTCTGATTAGGCAATGATTTTTCTGGATCAAGTAGTAAGTTGGTAACTGACAGCCCTTGAGGGGCAAGATTTTCTTATACACGATGGTTTCTCTATACATGCTATGATATATATTAGTGCATACAAGTTAATTGCAATTCCTAGCCAAAAAGAAGGGGAGAAAAGATTAATCTTCGCCTGTTTGATGTTATGTTTTTGGGTTCATCTGACGTGTTATTTAGGTGTCCGAGTCTAATGATTTGTCTGGATCAAGTAGTAGCTGACATGCCTTAAGGTGCAAGATCCATGATACATGGTTTCTGTGTACATCATGTTGTGATATATTTTGGTGCCTACAAGTTAGTTGCACTTCCCAGCCAAAAAGGAGGGAAAAGTTGATCTTCATGAATGCAATGTGCAGACGTGCACACACACGTGTACACACATAGCTGCAATAGTAACAGTGAGAATTTCGGAAATTTGGTTTATGGAGAAGGAAATTTATATAGGGGCTGAAATGAACATCTAACTAGGCTTAGACAGCATCACAGAATCCTAGAGAGAAGCATATGCTTGCAGGAAATTTCTGTAAGTATATTCATGTCTCAAAATAAAGGTTCACGAGCATTATATAGAGTTCTGCTAGGCTGGCTACTAAATGTAATTCATGAATCCCAACTATAAAATGATACATACATGGCACCAACAATTATTAGGAACTACAACGATGCAATTTCTAGAAGCAAAACCTAAGAAAAACCCTAGGTAACAGAAGTACTAAAAGGCATGAAATCTTTCATTTATGTCATGATTCAATTGATGATTTTTATCATCTATGATTGAAGTGCTATCGGAAAGGGGTCCACCTTTCCGTTTGACAAGATACTTTTGGTGACCCTCTCCTCTAGTTGAGATAATCTGATCACCCACACCTGAATTTTCTTATTCAGTTGTGGAGAGATGGAAGATGAGCTTTTGAACATTTGGTCATGCCTCCTTTGGTAAAGGAACTAAGTCAATGGGCTTCCGAGGGAGTAATGCACTATCTCAAGGCTGTTGTAACCTTTTGACCTATTCCCTGGCCACATACGAAATGCAGGCGTCATGTCCAGCATAATTGTACTGATGTTATTTATGGTGTAACTGCTTATAAACGTACGCCAGATGCCGTGTATTTCGGTATCATCAAGGAGCGGAGAGCACATGGACTAAAATTGGTATAAATCAATCCTTGATCAGCAGCTCATCTACTAGACCATTAAACTCCTCATGTTTCACTTGGATTCATACAATCTTCTTGAACCTTTGGAAGTTGATGACATGCTCTCATATAATGCACTAGAGGAAGTTAATTGGGTAGTTCTTGAGGATTCACATAGGAGAAGTCCCCCAGCAGCTTACTAACTTATTTCGACATTTGGGAAGCAGCAGTGGCTGATTTCTTGACTTATTTCATTTTATAAAATTATAACTCCAATTCCCTTGCTTTCCAATTGGAGCCTCTTCTTGGTAAGAATGGAGGGAATTCTTCATGATTTTCTTCACCTTATTATATTATGCATTTCAGCATCACTCGTTGGCTTCAGCACAATGCTTTTGATTTTTTTTTCCCTTTGGGTGTGGGGGGTTGGTAGGGCTCCATTCCTTTGGGTGTGGAGGGTTGGGAGGGGTCTGTTCCTTTATAGTCCTGCTTGGCTTTTGTGAGTGGCAGTACTGCTACTCTGAAATGCACTCTGTCTTGGATCTGAACCTTTTCAATTGTTCATGGTTTTCAATATAATTTTAGGGTTGCCGCCAGTTCAGAAACATTTTCTTAATAATATTTATTCTGGTTTGCATGCAGGCACCGGAGCTACTTGATTTGCTATTTTATAAAGGTGTGCTTTGTTTTTCATAAGAAACTTATCTTTTAATTTATAACGTATTTCTACTATAGTTTAATATTGAGTCTAGTGGGTTGGTGCTTTTGTAATCAGTGGCAGATTACAATTATTCACCTATCGTGCAAAGGGAATGGTATCATCTATTAGAGAACTTTCTAAATAAAGTTTCTTCTGGGTCTTTCTTTTGGTGCATAATCCTAGTGTCTGTTCTCTGGTTTCAAGTTGGTTTATTATTTGTTTCTAGGTTCCCGTTTGGTTCTAATTTGAGCCCCCATCTGTTTCAAATTTTGGGGCCCCAATTGAATTATTGTGACTGTCCTCTTTCTAAGAAGGTTTCCATTTGTTTTTTCTTTTTCATTATTAAGTTCCAATGAAGTTTTCAAGTGTCGATACAAAAGGTGTCTTACTAAAATGAAATAGACTTAATTTATGGATACCTCCTTTGCTTTGCAAGACATCCAGCCATTGGCCTGTGCAACTGTCCTGATCAAAAGACAGCCATGACTTCAGTTATGGTGTTAGTCTTTGGCATTTATTGTTTCTCATGTATCATTTTGCTGAGGATATTCAATGAGCAAGTCACTTTTGTGCTACATGGTTTTAGTCTCTATGCCAGTACAGTCAATATTACCAATTTTGTGCATCTTTTGGTTCAGCTACATTTCAATGACGTAACCTAACTCTTTTATTATGCAGGATCTAAACTATTGATTCGTGAGCTTCCTTCTATATTTGATGGATCGGCTAAAGTGAAAGCACAGCCCCAGGATGACTCCAAAGCTACCTTAGCTCCCAAGGTACACCTTGCAGTTGAAATGACTAGTATGTTTCTGGATAATCAATATTTGACCAATTATTCTGCTGCAGCAGACTGGGGCCCAATATGCTTTCTATGGTCACAGGTTATTTTAAGTTTAAGTTCATTTTTGTTTTACATAGATTGCTTCTGAGGAGTCGTGGCTATCCTTTGATGAGGAAGCTCCAGTCCTACATAATAAGGTATGCTCTCTTCTTTTCCTTAAATTGGATTACAGAGTCATGACATGCAACCTCTTTAGGTTCGTGCATTTGCAGGGTGGCCTGGAACTCGAGCTAAAGTTGTAATTGTTGACAACAAAAGTGGTCAAGACAAAATCACGGAGCTTAAAATTATCACAACGAAAGTTTGCAGCCGTAGCAATATTCAGGTCAATCAAGCAGATGAGATCACTTTTATAAAGCCTGCATTAGTATTTCCATGTGGAGGGGGCACAGCCCTTGAGGTGCGTTCTGTCAATTTTTGTTACCGTCTAGTTTTTCTGCTAGCTTAGAGGTCAAAATGCAGACAATGTGCTCTTGCATTTTTATTTGCCGAACTGATTTCTTTTTGAGCTATATATTTGTTGTCCAAGGTTTTATATTCCAACACCGTCTTCGAGTGTTTTTCTTTTTCTTTTTTTTAATCTTCTACCATTGAATTATGGGATCTATATTTACCAAATTTTGTTTACAAATCTAGGCCCACTTCGAACCTCTTTTTTTTATTTTTAAATTTAATTTAATTTAATTTTTTAACTGATACTTGAACACCTCATTCATTTCGGTGAGCCTAACATTATTGATCCAAAAATACATCTTATGCATTTGTCTTCGTCTTCAATCTAAAATACATATTGGAAAAGGCATATATACAATGATGAGATTTTTTGATCAATTCTCAAGCAAAACGTGCACAGCACTTGTGACCTGATAATTTTTGTGCATTGACAATTTATCTAGGTGTTGGAGATTCAGCTTCCAGGTAAGAAGGTAATGAGTGCAGCTGCCTTCTGGAATGGTGTGCGTGGTCAAAAGCTGAAGATATTAAGTGCTGCTTATGTAAACGATCATTTAAGTTAAGTTTACAATTTTGAGCAAATTCATCGAGTAATGTTGTCATTATCGGTAATTTAATTCTTTTGATTAATTTTATTGGAAATACATGTAACATAATATGTTATCCACTGAAATTCTTTCCTGTATTTGTCTCTTAAGTTAATTTTATTTTTAGCAAATGGCAAAGATAAGCACACGTTTGGCTCCTTACTTAAGAGTCTTTCATCTTTGCTTGTAAATCAAAGGTGCATACAAAAATACAAGTTTCAGCACACATGTCAAACTTTTGTAAGAAGCAATGACTCTCTGTGTACGAAACCAAGTATTTTTCTAGAGATAAAACTGATCAATCTTTCTCTAACTTGGGAAGCAACCATTTAGAGGCAACAATGTACGTGGTAGAAAAGTAGTTCAGCCCTTGAAAATGGGGCATCCTTTTACTCCCACGCTACTTTCTTTCTCTGGGGGCTCCTCTATCCCCACCTTCAATTGAGAATGACCCTAACATTTTGTGTGTCCACTTGCTGGCAACAAGAAGGGATCGCCACCGGCTTCATCTTTCTTGTGGATTTGGCCCTTTTGACCGCTGGCTCATCTGATGAAGGGACCGAGGATTTTTAGTAAGAGGAACACGATATATTACATGTCATATTTTAACTAGATTGTTTAGTCACTCAGTCATGCTATCTAACACGAACAGCCTTCATGCATCTCTTTAACTAGTTAAAATTATAGCTTTTTTTTTTGGTCTGAATGTTAAAATTATAGCTAGTTTGGCAGCCGGTGGCCATATTCTTATTTCTAAATAAAATTTGAACGGCACAATCCTCACAATCATGCCTTCAAAATAAAGGACACTTCCATTGTCCAAACCGCCAAAATATAAAATGCCTATACGCATTTTCTTAAATGTGATTTTTATCCTAGCAATTTCTAGAGAACATTTGCCGCTATTCCTTTGGATGAATACAAATGCATGTCTCACAAAATGATATTTCGAACATTTTTAAATTTGTAAAAAGAGAAAACAAATCTTTCAACTCATCTTTTTCCCCCTATTATTCTGGATAGATTGTACCAATGGAACCCATTATTGCGGGCTCTTCTCTTATAAATAATTTAAAAGCAAAGCCACAGTCATTGAACAGAATAAATTAATGCAAAGCATACATAAAAGTACTTTACAAAAATTTCCGATTAAAAGTGCCGGTTTTTCGTACACATCTTCTCAAAGCCTCTTCAAAGAGTGCTTTCAAAATGCTAAAAGCACTTTCTGATAACCAAAAACGTTTAATAAAAACAATTTTTCAGACAGCAGAAATGCTTCCTCCAGAATGTGACTATATAAATACCAACTCTCGCAGCATATCACTCATCTCTCTCTCTCTCTCTCTCTCTCCTACAGAGAAGAAAAAATGGGTGCTCTTGATTATCTTTCCAACTTTTGCACTGTCACCAGTACAAGGAGCAAGCGCAAAGCAATGCAGGTACTCATTATTATTATCACCCACCAAGCCCCTTAATCAATATCTCTTTTATTTTTTATATTTTGAAGAATATCCTTAAGATATCTGGGTTTTATTTTTCATTCTCTCTCAGACAGTTGAGATCAAAGTCAAAATGGATTGTGATGGCTGTGAAAGAAGAGTCAAGAACGCTGTTACCTCCATGAAAGGTTCCCTCCTTTTTTCATATCAAAGCTTACTTTTGTCCTTGTAGTTGCAGTTTTGTGTCATGTCTCCACAGAAGCAATCAGAAGAACAAATGCATGTTGAAGAAAAGAAAAAAAAACCATATTTGAGGTTGAAGTTTCTGAAATGGCGAAACTGAGCATGTCAAATTTCATGCTTACCTGGAGAAGTCGGAGGTGGGTTTAATTAAAGTTAAGAAATAAAAAGAAAACACAAGAGTTCGTTTGAGGTTCTTTTTTTCCTTATATAAATAAAGAATTAAATATCATTGGAAGGTCTACCCAGAACATATAAAATTTTCTCAACAATTAATTATTATTATGTGTTCAACAAATTGTCCTAGGAAATATTAATCATCAAGCTCATTATCAAATTGCGCGTTAGTCTTCCTTTTTTAAATTCTCTTATGCCTTTTATAAAAAGATTTAAGTGCAACTTTGCTTTGATCTTATATTCTTACAGAAATGTTTTATTAAATTAATTCGTTTGTTCATTGTTCTATATATGCTATATAAAGTAAAATATGTAACTGTAAAATCATAAAGATGCACGGGAAATTCTCCTATGAGGACGTCCAAATGTTATTATTGTGCGGATGCCGTGTATTTTGTATTATTCATCCATACTTTCCTCTCTATTTACCATGACGTCTGCACGGTAATAATGAGCAGACATCCGGATGAGAGAATAACTGTAGATGCACAATTAACAATTAATAGGGTTTTATTTTATCTGTTGTGTAACTGTAGATGCACAATTAACAATTAACAATTATTTAGGTGTAAAAGCTGTGGAGGTGAACCGAAAACAAAGCCGGGTGATTGTGAGTGGGTATGTTGAACCAAACAAGGTGTTAAAGAGGGTAAAAAGTACAGGCAAGAGAGCTGAGTTTTGGCCGTACATTCCTCAACATCTGGTACACTACCCGTACGCCTCTGGAGTTTATGACAGAAGGGCACCAAATGGGTATGTCAGAAATGTGGTTCAAGCTTTTCCAGCCTCCATGAATGGCCCTGAGGAGAACATGGTCTCCCTCTTCAGTGATGATAACGTCAATGCTTGTTCCATAATGTAGTAAGCCCTAATAATAATTCATTCAGGAAAGAACTGCAGAATCATGCACTTTGTAAACTCTAGTTTTAATTAGTTTGTACAATTGGCAATGGAATTGTCTCTATGTAATTGTCGTGTGTTGTTATCGATGATCTACGTATTATAATATGAGCGAACGACTAGTTTATACTATATATATATAAGTGGCTTGTAACAAAGCATGACAGTGTGTCTTGATACTAAACAATAATTTCTACTTTTACAATATTATAATAAGCATATAATATAATCATCGCATCTCCACTTAATATGTTGTATTTAAAATGGATATTCAATATGGTATTAGAGCAATTAATTAATGTATATATTCACCAAATAGCTCTATTCACATTTTTCTTCTTAACAGATCCTAAGGTCGAATTTCTTCTCCCCAGTTGATAAAGAAAGATATAGATTTAGAAATTGAAGGTTTAAGAATCAATCTATTTCATTTCCATTCAAGCGTTGCTTTGATCCCAAAGAAAGAAAAGCATTGCATTTAACTTGGTCTGTTTTAATCCTACTGGACGGGCTATTACCATCAATAAACACACCAATATCTGTTTTACGTGTAGGTAATGGAATGGGGAAACTAATTAAGGACAAGATGGTTCTGAAAATTTGAAGTGCAGAATAACACATATATCATATATATATATATATATATATATATATATTTATATATATATATATAGCTTTCAGTGAGGAATCCTTCAAATAAGTTTATTTGAGGGACATCTTTGTGGGGCCCACTCCGTATTGTATTTCATTAATCCAAACTGTCTATTTTTTAAATAATCATTCAAAGATCATCTCTACAAAAAAATCACTTGAATCTGATATCATTTGACCACTCAATTGAGTTATTGAAATTTTAGTACTTTTTTAAAGTACTATGTTCATTGATTTTGTATGACACAATTGGATTTCAAAACGGTTTCCGATTTGTGTAATTTACACCTCAAACAAGGAGCATTACTCAAGCCACAAAAAGTCTTTGCTTGGCCTAATAATTAATGTGCTACACGGTGTTCATCTTTCAACGACATATCCCTGAGTTCTGGCTTTAACATAAATGGAGTGACATCATGGTATTTGTTCATAAAATATAAATTGATAAAAGATCTAGTAGTTTTATTAATACAAATTCGAAACACAAAGGGCTCGGGCTCGTTTGATTACACTTTCGCTTCTAGTTTTTACTTTATCTTCACCACATCATTGTAGCTAAGTACAATTTAATTAGTGTCACATTTTGGCTTCGCATGCTGCATGTCGCCGCTAAGCATGATTAAATAATGACAATTGGAGACAGCAAATAGATATATACTCACTTAATGCCAAAAAAGGAGAATGATTATAGGAAGCACCACCATTTTTTTAGAATAATCTTTTAATTATTTTAAACAAAGATTAAAGTAAATCTTAGGCCACTAGAAAAAGGAAACTTCTATTAGGCTCATGATCCTTGTTAAAGCCATCTCAGCTATGCCTTTACCAATCAAACTGACATTAAAAATAAATCCCACTAAGTCGTTATCATTTTTTTATTTTTTATTTTGGATGAGGGTCGTTATCATATTTTTTTTAATTTCAGAAAAAGCATTATTAGATGAATTAAAGAAATATATGATCTTGGGATCTTAAATCCTAATCAAATAAGGTTAGATATTTGCCTTTAATTATATTTTGTCATTCATTCATCTTCTTCTTCTTCTTCTTCTTCTTTTTCTTCTTTATTTTCCAATATATTTTGTGAGTAATTAATCTTACCAGAAGAGGATAAGATATACTGATGATCATTAGCACCGTCCAATCGGCCGATGTCGGGGAATTTTTTTGACCAGAAGTCAAGTCAACACGATTTATGTTCTTGTCTTTGATATCCAAAGTGAATAAAATAAAACATGATCCTTGGAACATGTCCATGTATTCAGGGAATGGCAAAGAAGATTGAAAATATATCGTTCAAACGTACCAATGTCGCTTTGAAAACAATCATCTCTTAACCGAACCAACTACTAATTATATTAATTTTTCAGATATTAATCAGTAAAGCGATCATATAACTCGAAATCCACCGACACAAAATTAGTAGGTTTGGGTTGATCGTCACTTGACTTGAGCACAATTATGATCACTACTACGTTTTCCTATTTGCGCGACCGCATTTTGCGCGACGAAGAAGTATTCGTCGCGCAAGAGATCAATATGCGACGGAAAAACACAATCGTCGCGCAAAGTGTGAAAAATTTGCGCGACGAATTCAATTTGTCACGCAAGATAACTTTGCGCGACGTACAAAACTCTCGTCGCGCAAAGGGAGGGAAAAAAAACGCGGGAAAGTTTTTATGGCGCCAAAACCTTGCGTGACAACAAAGTCGTCGCGCTAAATTGTTTTGCGCGACGAAAATCAATTTGGTCGCGCAAAGTTATGTAACATCCAGCCAAATTATCTCTGGCGACAAACACTTGCGCGACGACCAGAATCGTCGCAAAAGAGATCTTTTGCGCGACGGCTTCCTAATTTTGCGCGACAATAAAGGCGAGAACACTTTGCGCGACGAAACGCGTTGCGTCGCGCAAAACCTGGATGTCGGCACGAAGTTGCGGGACGGAAGAATTTTTTTGCGCGACGAAACGGGACATATGCGCGACGAAACTGAGATTTTGCGCGACGAAAGTGTCCTGTTTGCGCGACGGAGGTTTTCATTTTTTGCGCGACGAATTATGTCTTCGTCGCGCAAAACTCTTCTCCTTCATATGCTGGTTTCTGCCATTGCAGAGGCAGACTTCAAAAAAAAAAAAAAAAAAAACTCTGCTCTGCTCTGCCTGCCTCTGGATCTACTGCAGCTTCTGCTTATGCTGGGAGTTGACTACGGTTAATAGGTATGTATTTGTAGTCGTTAGTTTGAAAGTATTAATTTAAATTAACACTAACGCAATTAATTTCGTTGTTTTTAGGGATAATTGTAATTTGCGATTGGTGGAAAACGATTGAGAAGGTATTTGATAATTTTAATATTTTTTGTTGTGAAATTATATATATATTATGTTGTTAAATTGTCCATTACGTAGCACAATGTGTTGTGATGTACGAAGTTAATTGAAATTAACTTCGTACTTTGTTTTTTATTGTATTAAAACTTAGTTTCCCGTTCGAGATTAGTTGGATTTCGTGCATGGATGCGTAATGCATGACTGCGGTCCAATTAATTCTTGAATTGTCCCATTATTTGGACAGTTTGGTAATGCATAGTGTTGTCACGTAATCTACGGCTACAGGACTAGGTTTCGATTGTGGAAATTTCGGTGTCATCTCGGTATGTTCTTCGGGTGGTACGTAGGTATTTATACCTATGCCCACCTCAAGAACTGTATCGAGATGCTGCTGAAATTCTTCCACGTCGAAATCTAATCTCATGTAGCCGTAGGTTACGTGATAGGACTATGCATTCCCGAATGGGATAGGACCCTTACCGGAGGCATAAGGTGACATTACAACTTCGTATGAAGTTTTTTGTAATTGTTGTGTTGTGATTGTGGTTCCAGGAATTATGAGCAGACTGTGGATACAGAACCCGAATAGATGCGCTGACGAATACTTGGATGGAATCGAGGATTTCATTGAGTTTGCACGTAGACACAACCCGGGTGCAACTAGAATCCGGTGTCCTTGTAGGAGGTGTAACAACACATTGTGGGAGACAATTGAAAATGTTGGATTTCATTTAGTAAGGAATGGAATGATTGAGACATATAGCATTTGGAACCTTCACGGAGAACAATTAGACAATGCTTCGTCTTCAAATGCCATAAGAGTGGACAATGTTGAACCTATTGTGGATCGTAATGAACAAGTGATGGATATTATAAACGATGTTTTTCCATTTGCATCGACGAACATCAATCAGGAAGGGGAAGATGACGTGCCTACACCAATGGACAGTGCAGAGTTCGAACAATATGAAAAACTATTAAAAAATGCCAACCAAGAGTTATACCCGGGGTGCAAGAGCTTTTCCGTTCTCACGGCCATTGTGGAGCTAATGCACGGAAAAATAAAATATCGTATGTCGAACTTGTGTTTTGATTACTTTTTGGGGGTTTTCAAGAGAATGCTTCCGACGGACAATTGTTTGCCGAAAGACCATAAACACGCGCAGAAGGTGTTGAATGGTCTTGGATTGGGTTATGAAAAAATTCATGCTTGCAAAAATAATTGCATGTTATTCTACAAAGAGTATGAAACATTGGATACATGCCCTATATGCAATGAGTCGAGGTTCAAAATGACATCTCAGAATAGAACGACTAAGATCCCACAAAAAGTCATGCGTTATCTGCCTCTGAAACCTAGGCTTCAGCGATTGTATATGTCGACGCATACTGCCACAGACATGAGATGGCATAAGGAAAAACGGGTAGACGATGATGTGATGCGGCATCCTGCAGATGGGGAAGCATGGAAAGAGTTCGATCGAACGTTCCCTGACTTTGCTGCTGATCCTCGAAATGTTAGATTGGGACTTGCCACTGACGGATTCAATCCGTACGGGGTTCTAAACCAACACCACAGCACTTGGCCGATTTTCGTATTTCCATATAATTTGCCGCCTTGGAAATGCATGAAAAAAGAATACATGATGTTGACTGTTTTGATAACTGAGGATCCTGGCAGGTCAATCGATGTTTACTTAAGGCCGTTGGTTGATGAGCTCAAGGATTTATGGGCAAACGGTGTGCGTACGTACGATAAATCCACTGGGAAGATGTTCACTTTGCGGGCAGCAGTGATGTGGACTGTTAATGATTTTCCCGCATATGCAATGGTTTCTGGGTGGAGCACAAAGGGTTATATGGCATGCCCTATGTGCAAGGAAGATGTAACTTCTAGTTGGCATGCCGGAAAAGTTTGTTATCTTGGTCATCGGAGATGGTTGCCATGGGACCACGAATGGCGGGAAAAGGATAAAGAGTTCGACGGGAACAAAGAGCCTCGCCTTAGACCTAGAGAATGGTCTGGTGATGACATCTTGGAACAGCTTAACCGTTTGGATTTTGCTCCGTTCGGCAAAACAGTTAGTCGAACCAGACCTTCTACACATATGAACTGGACGCACAAGTCTATGTTCTTTGAGCTCCCATATTGGTCGAAACTAAAATTGAGACACAATCTTGACGTTATGCATGTTGAGAAAAATGTGTTTGACACTTTGATAGGTACGATTCTAGACATCGAGGGCAAGACAAAGGACACGATCAAAGCTCGTCTTGATTTGGAAAGAATGGGCATACGAAGAGGTTTATGGATGAACAGGGACGGTGATAAAGCTAGAAGGGATCTGGCATTTTTTTCCATGAAACCAAATGACAAAAAAGAATTTCTAAAGTTTGTATCGTCGGTAAAGTTTCCCGATGGGTATGCTTCTAATATCGCGCGTTGCGTGAATGTTGACGGGGGTAAATTTACTGGACTTAAGAGCCATGATTGCCATGTGTTTATGCAACGGTTACTTCCTGTGGGTATTCGACACCTATTGCCGGAAGATGTAGTGAAGCCGATCATGTTGTTGTCCAGATTTTTTTCCCAACTTACGGCAAAAACATTGCGAAAGACGGACATGCATCAATTGCGCCATGACATTGTCCAAGTCCTATGCAAGTTTGAGATGATATTCCCTCCAGCTTTCTTCACAAGTATGATCCACGTGATGGTTCATTTGCCAGAAGAGGCATTGCTTGCTGGTCCTGTCAACTATCGTTGGATGTATCCAATAGAAAGGTATATAATCCTCATCATTTGTTTATGCATCATTATCCAATTGAAAGGTATATTATCCTCATAATTTGTACCATATCGTTTTCTTTTCGCAGGTTGCTTGGAGAGCTGAAAAAAACTGTACGCAACAGGGCGAAGCCCGAAGGGTCAATTATAGAGGCTTGGGTTCAATATGAGTCGCTTACTTTCTGTGGAATGTATTTACAAGATGTGGACACAGCTTTCAATCGTCCTCAACGCAATAATGACGGAGGTGTGAGAAATGAGAAACTTTCTGTTTTTGCCCAAAGAGCACGACCATTTGGAGATCCTGTACGAGGAGAGTCGTTTTCCATAAATGACATGCAGGTAGCACATTGGTTCGTACTGAACAATTGTGATGAGATAATGGCATACTTAGATGAGCATGAAGAGATGATGAAGCGAGAACATCCATCACATTTGTATGCCACGAAACACCGTGAATTGTTTCCACAATGGTTTTTGGAAACTGTAAGTTAAAAGTGTTTTGTAATTGAGATATATATTGTATTATTTAATGTTCTCAAATTAACATGTGAATATTTTTGTATAATATTAGGTCAACAAGTTGAAATCATCGAATTCCCCCACTTACAGTGAAGAGTTATATAACTTGGCGTTCGGCCCGATTCGGGCTGAATTGTTCTCGGGTTGCCATGTTAACGGCATCAAGTTTTTAGGGGCTGCACGAGATGACAAGTTGTGTACGCAAAACAGCGGTGTCCATGTCCCAGGTGGAGGCGAAAGTACGGACATTGATTTCTATGGCAAACTCACAACTGTTGTGCAATTGCTTTACAAAGACCGATACCAAGTGATCATGTTTAAGTGTCGATGGTTTGATACAAACCCAAATAGGCAGGGAAGTGTTAAAATCGACCATGGCTTAATATCAGTGAACATTAACAGAACTTGGTATGATGACGACCCTTTCATTTTGGCAAACATGGCAAAACAGATTGTGTATCTAGATGACCCTAAAGCCGGGAGCGGTTGGAAAGTTGTTCAGCATATGGATCAGAGGAACGTGTATGCTATACCAGAACTAGACCCAACTGACAATGACGTCACTGACCACGACGTCACTGACCAACGTTTGGAGTCTTCCATGGAAAATGATGCAGAAACACTTCGAGATACAAATGTTATACAAGAACCATTTCAGGTTCAAGGAGTGTCTTCAATCGAGATACCGATTCAGTCAATTACAATTGACCTCGGTGATCTTCCGCGATATGATGTTCCAGTGGGCCCAAACTACGAAAGTGATGAGGAGGAGGATTGGGAAACCGAAAGTGATGATAGCGACGATAATGAAGGTTATTATAGTTCAGATGATGAATAATGCAATTTATTAGTGACTACCCATGTATATAGTAAAATCAATTTTGTGTATTTTAATTATGGTAGTGTAAAGATGGCAATCACAAATAAAAATCAAGTTGCACACAATTTGAATTTGACTATTTTAATCACAAATTTAATCATATAATATATACATTGAATCTAACTATTTGAATTTAAGTGGTATTTATGAATATAAGAATTAGGGTTTTCTCTTGTTGGAGTTGAAACTATTGAAATTGAAAGAATACAAAAAATTGAAACAAGCATGAAAAATTTGAAAAATTAAAATCAAGAATTCATCTCTCTTCGCGATGTTCCACGCTTGGCTACAGCCCATGTGATTTTGTCCTTCTCTTTCTCAAGATGTCAAACTTTGTCATTGCAAGTCATAAAGTTAATTAAAAACTCCCGTTTAATAGGAGAAAGTTCATTACTCTATTATTATATGATGAAAACCCCCCTTTTTTAATAGGCAAGATATAATTTTTGCCTACTTCAAACAAGTTTCCAGGTTTTTTAAATAATAGAAACTATTTTAAAATTACATTTGAAAATTTAAAATATTTTTCAAGACCATAAAAGAATTAAATACTACATATTCAGTCATTTCATAAATAAATTTAAAAAATGTAAAACTAATTCTTCACAAAATAAATAATACTAAAAACAAAATACAAATTACAGAAATTGAATTAAACTAAAATATTTTGGTTTTCCGAGAGATTTGCGCGACGGAATTAATTTCTACGTCGCGCAAGTTGTCCACATTTCCCGCCTTTCCCGTTAGGGTTTAGGATTTACGGATTTATTTATGGTAATCTTGCGCGACGAAACTAATTATCGTCGCGCGTAGCGCATTTGCGCTACGCAATTAATACCTTTGTCGCGCAAGATGTCGAAATTTTTGCCTTTGGGTTTGTTTGGTTTTTTTTTAGTGTGGTTGCAACTTGATCAGAAATTGCAATGTAGAAAACGAAAACTGCAATGCAGTTTCCGTTTCCGTTTTAGTACTTTCATCATGGTTTTGCATTTTGGTTCCTCACTTATTAATATATTTATTTTTTCCCATACTTTGCAGTGCAGTTTTTGTTCCCATAATTGCATTGTAGTTTTTGCTTTTTATTGTGGATTGTTTTTTTTTCACTTTTTGGTGCAATTATCCTAAGGCAAGTCTGAAAAGTTAACATATCTTTGGTCTAAAAATGTATGGGTTTTCAGATATTTTATTGTCGATGGCAGAATTGTGACGCCATGAAAAAATGTTGTTAACAAGGCAGACCTTGATTAGCATGTTTATCATAAATGCTGGTCCCGATTTTAGAATGCTTGAAGGAAAAGAATTTTGTCAATATATTAGTCTTCTTGTTTCAGTGTAGTGAAGGTCTTTGCAATAAATTTAGTATGTGTTATGTTTTGTTGGTGTTTTTGGTTTAGTGACTTTTAGTCTCCTTGTACCCAAAAATAAAAAATAGGTCTTTTTTCCTTTTCAGTTTATGGTTGCTTATGTTAGAGATAGTTTAGTGAATTTCCAAAAACGCAAAACCATGATGAAAGTACTAAAACGGAAACGGAAACTGCAATGCAGTTTCTGTTTTCTGCATTGCAGTTTCCATTTAATTACAATTGGCTAAATTGTTTTATCATTGGATATTGGTAGGATTTTTGAAGTTAATGGAAATTATGCAATTGTGTCATCAATGGATATGTCTTTTTGACTTTGTTTAGTTGCTTGTTTTCATGATGGCTTTGATTTTTGGTTTTTTTTTTGTTGGTGTGGTTGCAACTTTTCGCAGAAACTGCAATGCAGAATAACAGAAACTGCAATGCAGAATAACAGAAACTGCAATGCAGAATAACAGAAACTGCAACTTGATCCGTTTTAGTACTTTCATCATAGTTTTGCATTTTTGGTTCCTCACTTATTAATATGTTTATTTTTTTTCCCATACTTTGCAATGCAATTTTTGTTTCTATAAAATTAGTTTCTGTGTTATTTTATTTTATTTTATTTTATTTTTTTTGTAGTTTGTAGTTTTTTTTTTACTTTTTTGCTTTTGTTTTTGTTTACATCATTGATATCTACATTTTTTTTGTTTTAAAATCCCACTTAAATATGAGAAATTTTGGTTTTTCTAGAAACTGCAGTGCATTTTTTGATCTTCTTCTTCTATTCCACTACCCTTAGCATTTAAGCCATTAAAATATTACCTTGCGCGACGCCATTATTTTTGCTGTCGCGCAACACATCATTGCGCGACGACATTTAGTTTTTCGTCGCGCAAGGTTTCGAAAATATAGGCGGCCCTTTGTGAAAAAAATCGCGGTTTTTTATTTTCGTTATCGTCTCCAGATTCGAACCCTAGCTCGAACCCTCTCAGACTTCGAACCCTAGCTCGAACCCTAAACTTCGATTTCGAACCCTCGAACCCTATCAGGTTGAAATCCCCGTTGAACCCTCTCACCCTCTCAGACTGAACCCTCTCGCCTCTTGCCCTCTGCTTCGAACCCTCTGACCTCGCACCCTCTCACTTCGAACCCTCTCAGTTCCCTCCTTCGAACCCTCTCAATTCCCTCATTCGAACCTTCGAACCCTCTCACACCCTCTGAGCTCTCTTATTCGAGCCCTCTCAGACCCTCTCTCATTCGATCCCTTTCGTCAAATTGCTCGATTCTCAGGCTCACTCTCGCATCTCAATATCAGGTATATCTCCTCTTCCTCTAATTGCTCTGGATTTGAATTTTGAATGAACAAAATTAGGGTTTTTTTTTGTCCTAATTAAAATTTGGGTTTCATGAAATTATTTAGGAATTCGTTTTTAATTGCGCTGTATTGTTTAGGTTCTGTTATTTGATGGAAATTAATTAGGGCTTTTGTAATAATTGGGTTGTTTTTAGGTTCTGTTGTTGGTTTGCATGTATTGTTTAGGTTTTGGTGGATGTGATTGTGAATGTTGATTAATTGGGGGATTGGGGCTTTGCTGGAAATTGGGACTTTTGCTGTTTAAGTGGCTGTTTTTAGGTTCTCTGTAGGTGATTCATTTGCTGCTTGGTGTCAGATTATGCATTCCGTGTTGCTGATTAGATGGATTGTTTTTAGGTTCTTTTTTCGGTGTTATGCTGTTCAGTTCTTGAATGATGATTAATTGGTTATGTTTCTGCTGCTTCAAGGTTATCATTGCTGGTTACATTTTGGTGCATAAATGGTAGAACGGTATTATGCTGGTTATAGTTTTGTTAAACTGCATGTATTGGTTGCTGCTATTAGTTGTACAATGTAGCAAACTTTTCAGTTTTCTCTCTTATTACGGTTTTACGCATTTTCTGATGCACGAGCATGTATTAGGATAATTTGTTTTCCTATTTGTTTCATTTCTTGTTTAGGTTTTAATTTTGTTTGTCAATTGCGGTTTCTTATTAAACTAGGAACATGAATGCTTGGCTGGTTAATACATAAGCAAATAGATATGTAAATCTGTTATATTATTTAGATATGTAATATATATATGCTTAGTCTGAAGGTTGGTTAGGATATGTTGTGTTCTTCAATTAGTTCTTGCTTGTTCCGTTGTGCAGATGTCAAACCTAATTAGAAGTCGTAAGGCGGTGTCGGCTGCACATAGTTCGCCTCCCCTGTCGCAGCCATCAGTTGCCACAGCTCCAGCAGAGATGGACCACTTTCCAGTTGGTCCAAGGGTGTCCGATGCGCCGACGTCATCAGCGTCGTCAGTGGCGCAACCTGTTAGCGCCAGGCGTCGTCATCGCCCACCCAGCACCTCTGACACCATATCGACAGACGCTTCTGCTGGGTCGGGGTCACAATCCGGTAAAGATTTCCTTCACCTCCAGTTCTTTTGGACCAATATTTTCTAGTTGCATATCTTATTTATTTAATGTTGATTTCATATTTCTTTGCAGCGAAGAAGAACACTCGGGGACCGTGTCGGCAGTTGAAGACGGCGAAGGTCACCCGGGTGACCAACAGTCGTATCAACATTGAATACGACGAGCGGCATCGGGCAGCCTCGACGGCGGAATTGCATAGCTCTTTGGCCCACGACATTGGTCATGTCGTTCGGACCCATTGCCCTATGCAATGGAAGTCTTGGAAGGTCATACCTGACGAGGTCAAGATGGAGGTGCGCGAACATTTGTCGGTATGTATCCTACATTTTATTTGTTTGTCCTTCAAATTTTATTTATTTATATGCCTGGTCTATAATGAATTTATTGCAGACGAACTACAACTTAGAGGACCTCGATGATGAGTCATCGGCGTACGTCAATAGACTTTTTGGTGAGAGGTACAAGCAGTGGAAGAGCGACTTGCACCACCATTTTCAGGCATTTGATGATCCGCAAGTCGCTCTTGAAGAGGGTTGCCCGACGGAGCTTGAGGGTCGGGAGGATAGTTGGGCGTGGCTCTGCGCTCATTTTCTGGCACCCGAATATGTGGTATTTTTATTTTTATATTAATTGTTCAAACTTATTACATGTTTCTTACTAATGTTTATTTAATTTCTTCTATTTCATTTCAATTTCAACTGATACGTTTATTTTTTGTGTAACAGAATAAGGCCACAGTAAATAAGGGCAATAGGAAGAAGAAGACTCTTCTCCACCATTCAGGTTCCAGGCCCTTCTCATATAGGATGGACGCACGACGACGGGTAATAATAAATTATTTTTATATCCAATTTTGAATATGTAATTAATATTAATTTTTATTTTTCGTACTAACATTTTTCTTGTCTTGTTCAATTCAGGCGGGGTCCAAATTCCCGGAGATCGACGTCTTTGGCGACGTTTATGTTCGACCTGGGAATGAGTTGGCCGAGTCCATTCATGTAAGTATTCTTTAATTTTAATTATTATATACGCATTCAAGTGTCATGGTTAATATATGAATGTTTTAATTCTGTAATTTTAATTAAACAGACGACGATGGTGGAGAGGAGCCAGTTGGTTCTTCAGGAGTCTGCCTCCCAACTTCCTCCCGATACTCCGCTCGAGTCTGTGCATCCTCCACAGGATGCGGGGTTTCAAATCTTGACGGAGACGTTGGATCAGACTCTCGGGAGGAGGCCCGGGACATATTGTCGAGGGATGGGGAATGCCCGGCGGCGGGAACCTATACCCCGTTCATCGTCGCAGTCAAACGAGGTGACTGCTTTGACAGCGACGGTGGCCGAGCTTAAGGGTCAGATGTCTATGATTCTAGAGTCCCTTGCTCGGTCAGGCATTCCAATCCCGCAGTTTGGTTCCTCCTCGACCTCCGAGCCCCCCCAACCTGGCTACCAGACATCTACCCCTGCCAACAATGCCCAGACGTCCGAGCCGCATCTCGCAGACGACCACGTTGATTTTGGAACTTTATTCGATTAGTTTTTTATTTGTTATTACATTTTAACAATTTTTCTTGTAATTACATTTATATTATTTTATAACATTTCTTTACTGCAATTTTCTTTTATTGAAAAAAAAATTAAACCAAAATTTAAATTTAAATTAACAAAATAAACCAAAATTTAAATTTAAATTAACAAAATAAAAGAAATGGAAAATTAAATTTAAATAAAAAAATATTTCTTTTTGCGCGACGAAAACCATTTCGTCGCGCAAATTAAAAATTAAAATTAAAATATTTTTATTTTTGCGCGACGTAAAATATTTCTGTCGCGCATATTCTTTTGCGCGACGAATATTTTCCGTCGCTCAAAGATTGCGTAACGAAAACTTTTTCGTCGCTCTAACTTTTGCGCGACGAAAATTGCACGACAAAAATGTCCCGTCGCGCAAATTTTGCGTAACGAATATATTTTCGTCGCACAAATGTTTGCGCAACGCAACATACTGCCGTCCCTGCACATTTTGTGCGACGAAGGCTAATCGTCGCGCAATTTTGCGCGACGCATGGAATGTTTTGGTCGCGCAATGTCTTTCTTCACGAACTTCGCGCGACGGATGCTGCGCGACGACAATTCCGTCGCGCTTAAGTTTTTGCGACTACATCCATCTTTGCGCGACGGAATTGTTTTCGTCGCGCAAATAGGAAAACGTAGTAGTGGATACGACCTGCTAAATATGACTAAATAACCCAACCTTAGTCCACCCCAAAACTCGCTTGTTGACATTACCAAATGATTATAGATTTTTAGGCGAATTATATACGATTATAATCGAGTTGGGTTAATGTTGAGTTCTTAAAACACGTTCACTATTTGTGTACACAAAACGACTCGTTAGCATGAATTGACACCCTAAACAATGCTGTCATGGTTCAATAAAATATGCCATGACACAAAGTAATCTCTCCCTAATCCCAATGCTTTAGGGCAACATACCTTTATTTTCCTTTCTCCACTCTCTTTTGGCCCCAGCAAAAGTTTGATGTAAGAACTTCACACAATCAGGATCTCATGATTCAAAAAACTCAAAAAGATGGCCCACAATATGAAGGCAGAGGAAGGAATTATTGGCTTCTTTTCCTTTGATGTATCCAGCTATTATATTCACTAGGGTTTTCAACCATCATGATGAAGAAAGATCCCTTCCATTTGAAAACTGAAATGAACCCAGAGAAGGGCACAAAGTACTTACTTGCCAAGCACCTCTGTGTATCTTTAAGCAATCTTTAGCTCATAGTTCTATGGTACACACAAGTCTAGAAAGAGAGGAATCATTAACTTTCATTTATTTTTTAGGGTATACAAACCATGAGCTTTAATTGACTGTGTGTTGCATGATAAAAATATATAAAATCATTAAAAGCAAACTCTCATTGCAACAGAACATTAGCACTGATGATAGTGATCTAAAAAAGTTGGAAATTTTTTATTTATATTTGTAATCTAAGAAATTGTACAATTTTGGAGCGTTTGATGTTGCGTATGAAGTGAGTTATGTTTGTATAAAGCCAACTTTGGAAGACATGCTGATTTTTTTAAGAAATGATAAACTTTTTAATTAAAAAAGTGAGGTGCACTAGAATGTTGGGTGAACTCACAGAAACTGTTAATTAGAGGTCTAATTAAATACTGAGTTAGTAAATGTCTCATATATGGATCTTCATATTAGCCACATGATTCATCTGAATGGTAACTTCACTTAAGTTTAATAAAATGATCTTGCGACTAATATAGAGATTCACATGAGGAATCTAAGAGGGGCTCAAATTCAAGCCCAAAGTGTTCAAACCCATTTTGTGGATCAAAAGAAGGGTGATCCTTAAGACATGCAAAAATAATTTCTTAACACCCAAAACAAAACAGTTAAAAGACAAAAAGAAAAAAATATATATATTCAGCAGAATTAAAAAATGTAAAAGAACTGCACATAAAAAAGATAAAACAGAAGACTGAGCCCCTGCCAAGCAGAAGACATTTCCATGCGTACAATCTTGATTACTTGTGCAGAGAGACTGCTGAATTTGGTGGGCTGCATGCATACAAATTGTTTGGGCCAACCACCATTTAAATGATATATAAGCTTGGGCAAATGGCCTCTTCCAAGTTTTGGGCCTTACCAATTCAACCCACTTAAATATCCGTAACTCGAATTCATATTAATAAGGGCAATTTAGTATTTTCATAGAACTAGCTAAGTTCCTAGTCAACTAATTAATTCTTACTCATCAAGTTAAACCTTCTGTCTTAGGGGTCTCAATTACGGAAAATTTACAAGGAAAATAGTTATTTACATTGACACCTCTTAAGATTTTTAATGTGTTATCACAAAATTCCTAAGTTTCGAAAATTATATTAAAAACTTTTTCTGTTAGTTTTTCGTCCAAAAGTTATTTATATCATAAAACTAAATTTCTCCAAATGACAAAAACAACCTCAAAGAGTAGACCGTAGTGGCATCTATGAGGTGTGGCTTACTGGAATTTCTTGAGGGCTGCATGGATAGTATATGTTAATTTTTTTTTACTTTGGGTAGATTGTACAACTTCTGTGAAATAAGGTGTAAAGCCAAAAAATTAGTAGTGAATTTGTTTTTTTAATCTCAAACCTTGCACTAGCTAGGCTAGGGCTATCTTATCCTTAGTGTAGTCTCACTCTTGGTGTAGATGCCTCTATAGAGCGAAATGCTTTTTGAGATTCGAAGATTTTCCTTAGTTTCTAAAATGGTTTTAAAAGCAAGGAATGGAGACCTAAAATGGTTTTTTTTAGCTTTATAAAGGAATCCAGATTCTCTATTTTGATTTCTCTGCAAAAATATGTTTGAGTTCTATTATTCTTCGCATGTCATTTCGTTTAAATATCATCTCTTGACTAAGAAATTCACCACTAATTATATCTTTAAAAATAAATTCAAACAAAGTAAACGTTTTTTTTCTTCTCTTTGAACTCCCAAGTTCGTCTGATATTCTAATGGTATCACCTTTTTTCACTTTTTATTTTATTTGTTAATTTATCAAGTCTGGTGTTAAAATTGATTTTTCACAACAGCTGCCGTAGGTTTCATTGTGAAAGATATGCTGCCAACAGTGTTTCTTCAGAATTGTACTGCACGGATTATATGTTTTTGGCTTTGATATCCAAAGTCAATGAAATAAAACATGATCCTAGGAGCATCCATATGTGTATTTCGGGGATGGCAAAATAGATTGAAAATATCGTTCAAACGTACCAATGTCGCTTTGAAAACAATGTTCTCTCAACTGAACCAAATACTAATTTTATTATATTTTCAGATATTAATAATTTTCACGAGTCCCGCTTGAGCCCCACTTGCGCTGCTCGAGCGCTTGCGTCCGCTCGAGTATGAGTTATGTCGCTTGAGCACCTATGCCTAGATGAAAACCTTCCCTCTACCGTTCGAGTGCCAAAGCCCAGACAATACGTCTTCGACTCGTTTAACTGCCCGGTTCCTTCAATCCTTCCGCATCTTTATGTCACATCCCAGGATCAGCTCCGCCGTAGCACAATATTGTCCGCTTTGGGCCTCCTCTCTCTGCCCTCACGGTTTTGTTTATGGGAGCTCACAAGCAACTTCCCAGTGGGTCACCCATCCTGGGATTGCTCTAGCCCCAACTTGCTTAACTTCGGAGTTCCCATGACTCCGAAGCCAATGAGCTCCCAAAAGACCTCTTACTAGATAGAGGCAGGCATGTACATATAAGGCACATTGCCCTCTCTCTGTTGATCGATGTGGGATGTAACACTTTAAGTGAGCCAACATCAACAAATGACATGGTCGATTGTGGTGATCGACATGCCCTCATTCGTCAAAGAGCTACAAAACTAGTGGAGCAAGTTAAATCAAGCGGTTTCGAAAAGAAAAAAAAACACTTGTTACATGCCTTCTAGAAGGCCCTAGAGGCAATTGTAAATCTGCACTCTATAGTGAGGGCCTTATCTAAAGCCCTTAAATGAAGCCCTATCCCTATTGGTTTGATCCAATGGTTAAGAGATAGGGCATCATTTAAGGGCTTTAGATAAGGCCATCACTATAAAATGACTCAACACAATTGATACCAATTCGAACCTGAGACCTAGTCTGCAAGTTAAGGCCATTTTCCACTAGGCTATACCTCATTGGCAAACTATCACTTGTAAATTTTTTTTTTTTTTTTTTTTTTTTTTTTTTTTTAAAACACAAATTCATATTCATAAAGGTAATTTAGTATTTTCCTAGAACTACTTAAGCTCCTAATCACTCAATAATTACTTATTCATCAAGTTAAACCTTCTCTCTTAGGCGGCTCAAACAAGAAAATTTTACAAGTAGAGTTATTTACATTTACACCTCATAATATTTTTGGTGTGTTATCGCAAAGTCCCTAATTATATTAACAATTCTTGGGGGTTTCAAATTGTTTCTGCAAACAAAAATTCATTAGTTTCCGTCCAAAATTTATTGATATCATAAAAATATTTTCTTCAACGGACAAAAGTAACCTCAAAATTACGTTAGTGGTACCAATGAGGTGTAGCATATTGGATTTGCTTGGAGGCTGCATGGATGGTATATTTTATTTTTTTGTGAAATAGTAGTGACCTTGCACTAGTCTAGGGCTATCCTATCCTTTCTACTTTGATTTTCTCTACTAGGATGTGCTTCACAATGACTTCTACTTTGATTTTCTATACTTTGATTTATATATAACGAAGGGTATATATTTGTGCAGACTAAAATACCAATTGTTAAAAGCAAATCGATTTTGAACTGTCCAATGTAATGAGAACTTGAACTGACCATTGTTATAGTGTCATAGAACCAAAATTATAATAAAAGTTCAAGTAAAAAAATAAAATAATGCATTGCGCATGAGAAAATTACTAATCTATCTATCTAGTACTATTGCACCAAAATGGTTAGGGCAAATCGCAACAGCAGGTGTGGGAGGGAAGATATTATTGTCAGGAGGAAGGAGATAGAGTGTAGGCCACGCCTTGGTCAAATCACACACTTTTCGAACCTCTGCACTGCACGGCCCCCTACCCTTCTGTCTGTGTCCTTGTCTTGTCAGAATTTTCTTGAGATTATAAGGGTTCTTTTGGACAAACAAAAGACCCCCATAAAAGGAAGGAAATTCAAGCACTAGTTACTATCGAGAAAGAAGAAAAGAAGAAATCTTTTCTCTGAGTCTGAGCAATAGAAATCTGTGTTTGAGAGATGACGACAAATGAATTTGAGTTCGTGAATATTAAGGTCCTCTCCTCCTCTCCACTATCGTTTTCGTTTTCGTTTTCGTTTTCTGTAATGCATAAAAATGAAGCCTCTTGTTGTACTTTGGTTGTCATCTTTACTATCCATTGATTTTTTGCTTTCACTTTGTTGGTTTTCTTTGTGCTGTGTTTCTACAGACACATTCTCTCAAAGTACACATTAACTGTGAAGGATGCGTGCAGAAAGTTAGAAAACTCCTCAGGAAGATCGAAGGTTCTAATAAGTTCTAACTTTGAGCATGCCCTATTTATGTGTTTTTAATATAGATTTTACCTTTATCTTATTTGTATGACTGCTAAAAGCTAACATGTTTTTTGCCCTAATGTTTATATATATGCCAATCCGTTTCTTTTTTTCCCTTTTTTTTCTTTTTTCTGATGGTACGATGAGCATCAAGAAGCCTTCGTTTGAGTGGCACTTCTGTGTGAATATCTGAGTTTGTGATTCTCTATTCTGTGTATAATGATTTTTCCAACTAAGCCTGGGCCCCACATCAGATCTCAGTTTTTTACATTGTATGTTTCTGTTGGGTAGTGAGACAGAATATATTTCTGCTTTACCATTTATCTCAGCCGGTTTCCTTTTGAATCTATTTACATTAATTATTTATCTACTGGTTCTGCCCTAACTTACTTTTAATGTTTAATTGAATTCAGGTGTCTATAGTGTACACATAGATGCAGAAGAACAGAAGATCACAGTCACAGGAAATGTAGATTTTGCTACTTTAATCAGAAAGCTGGGCAAAGCTGGTAAACATGCAGAGCCTTGGTCTCCAAGTTCCAACCAAACAAAAGCTCCTATGAATGGCCTCTATTTAGCCTCTGAAAATCAGCTTTTGCTCCCACCCTTCTTTGGCGGTGAAGGCCAACATGGCTGGGGATCTGGTAATTTTGTGGATGGAAATGGAAATTTGATTGGTGCTGCGCATCACGGAAAATTGCAGGGCAATGTTTTTCCCATGATGGGCCGTACGGGTTTTCATGGCAATGCAGAAGGGCTTGAATTTCGTGGCCTGCAAGATTTCTCTGCAGGATTTCCAGCAGTAGGTGAATATGGTCATTCGAGACCTGTGATGTTGACCAACTCAGAAGGGTACCCTCACACTAATTTTGCACCTGCCTTCATGATCCCACCTAACACTTCTGCGGCTCAGTATAACGCTGGATCAGCAACACCCTCTGGTATCTACTATTAGATAGATGTGTACTGGTCTCTTGTTCTATATATATGCGGAAGAAACATTATTGGTTTTGGAGTTTAAAAAGGGACATAAATTAATATATATATATATATATATATATATATGTTCTTTAAGGAATGAAATGATACTTGTTGGACTGAATTCACTCATCGGCCTAAATCTCGACATGTGTCCGAGATTCGGCCTAAATCTCGACACGTGTCCGAGATTCGGAAAATACCGTGAGGACCATGAGAAGTTCTTCTGTCTCACTTTGGAAAAATCCAAATGGACCAATTCTTCCCTACAAACGGTTGAATACAACTATGTGTTTATTTCTCTTATCATGCAAATTAGCACCCTATGAGAGTGATAACCACATTATTAAATACAAATGTAAGCCACAAGCATAGATCGCATTTTATTCTGAATGAAATGATACTTGCAAGACCGAGATTCACTCATCGGACCACAAGAAGTTCTTCCATAGGACAGGGTTTTTATGGGACCACAGTCCTCACACAATAAGGTCAGTAGTACCACTTCCAGGGAGAATAGCTTTCGTGGAATTGAACAAAACAAAGAAAGCGAAAAATTATCAAAGCATCTACAACATGCACTCTACCGTTATACCTCTGTACTTTGTTAAGAAATAAATGTAACAATTTAATACAGCATCAATAGTATTGTTGCAGACAGTTTTTTTCCCAATAATTTTGAAAAACATACCATATTGTAGAAGAAACATAACTCAAGAGGTTCGGTACAGGGTACCAATCGCCTCAACATCATTTCTCAGTAGCCTCTAGACCCTAACTCCTAATTGATTTTTCATCCTGACTTATATCATATATACAGATCAGCATGTCACCGAAGAAAGCATACAACAATAGTCCTCACAGAGTTTCCAAGTAGGGGGGTGACTATAAAGATCCGGTTACCTGTAGTCTATAGGCAGATCAATTCTCAGGCAAACCTGTCAAGACTAAACTATGGGAGGTGAACTGCATTTGGTGTACTGTTTTACACTTGGTCACTTACAAGGTCAATTTCCAAAATCCCTAACATGCGCATAATGACAGCTTAAGTGACATTATTAGTTGAGTCCTGTACTGCAACCTTAAGAACGAATAATTCAATCAAGGGCAATCTGCAGTGAGTTCTGTGGTATTCTGTATACATACTTCTAAGTTGAGTTGCCCAGACGAAGTGAAGAAACAAAATGGAACCAGAAGAAAATCCATTTGGGGGAACCCTTCCACCCGGCCTGGAAAGTTTTGTGTCACTGATTTGAATCTGAGAGAACTGTTTCCCCGTCCTGATACTAGGTTATATGCGAACCTTTCTTCTGAAGAAATTGGTCTGATTGAAGTTATCATGACTCTGTTTCCAATACTTTCTGTACCCTTGTTGAGGAGAAAGAGAGCGCCATCCTCCTCTGCTTGAAGAACAAGAAATTCTTCGTTTATCCCCAACGAGACAGCTAAAGGGGTGTTGTATCTGAAACGCCTTCCAGAATCCCAATGCTTGCTGCTGAAATGCAGTGACAACTGTTCAGATGAGCTAACAAAGTTGCAGTCTGGAAGGGGGCATGAACATGGTCCATAGATGCATGTTTCTTCATGGTCATTATTCTTCATATAATCCACTATTTCATCACACCCATAATCTCTGTTCTGGCATTGTTTTCTGACTGATTCAACTACTAGTTCAATCTCACCACACACTATGTCCTTATTCCTAACAAACACTAGCATATTTTCCTGTAGAAATAAACAAAATGATTGCTGACAATGTCATAAGATGATGCGGGACAAAACAGTTAAAGCTTCAAAACTGATGGTATAAAATTTACGACCTATTTATTTACTTGTGCAACCAAGACATCCTAGTGAATAAAATTATTATTTTTTCTTTGTCATTTTCTTTTCTCTTTAGATCCTATTAGATTAAGATCCTTCAAAGCCTGTATGATGAAGAAACCCAGAATTTACCACTTAGATTATCAGACATTGCAAATGTCCCACGAATTTCTGCTGTTACACTTACACTAACCCTGGGAAGAGATCTCTAACAAGGAAATCACCTTATAGGAAACAACAGACCAGGACGATGGATATAAAAAATATATAAATTTGCTATTTCTATTTTTGTTTCCTTTTCTTTTCTTTTCCTCAAACTTTCCATGGCAGGATGATCTGTATTTCTTTACTACTTTTTTTTTTTGCAGTCAGGGTCATCTGTTACTTCACCAATATGTACACGAAATACACAGAGAAAATATCAGAAAAGCTTAAGAATGACTAACAGATAAAATCATCATTACCTCCTCCAAAGTAAATTCACCAATCTGTTCTTCAACCTATAAAATATACAAACATAAGTATTTATGTAACCCTTTTCCTATACTTGATATATATTAAACAGTAACAAAAGAGTAAAAGGGACAGTGCAGTCTGTGTGTCCCTGTGTGTGTGTTTATCAGATGGTGCAACTGGAAAGTGACAAACAAGAAACCTCGTTAAGAGGCACTCCCAAAAACAATATATTAGCTTTTCGGGTTCATAATGTCAAGGAAGATATGTTGGTAAATAATTACAACAGAAAAAAGAGTTGGTTAGAGCTAAACATTTTTCTTCCCAGCTTGAAAATGAATGAAGCATAAATGTGGTTTCTTGTAGTCCATCCTTGAGAAAACAACAACCATGTCCCCAAGGGCATTGAACACTGTCTGCCCCGATACAGAAGACAGGACAAAGAATAACTATTTATGCAGAATTTACCAATATGCCACAAGTGTGAAGCCCTATATATATAACTATATCAAAGAAATCCCATAACAATAGTAGTTGTTGTTGTTGTTATTGCTGTAAGCTTCTGCCTAATGCTAAAATAAAACAATTTAGCATAATCCATCCGTCATTACCTGATTCTCCTTATGCTCAAAGGGAGCATCATGCTCAACCCCACTACTTATATTGCATTCTGGTTGCCTATCCAATTGACCTATAAACTCGCAAGAATCCAAATCAAAACACCTCTCCCTACATACCACCTGCAAAGGAGCAGCAAGTATAACAACCCCATAAATGGCTTAGTATCAAACTTCCAAAATGTAAATGTACCTCCCCACATCCATAACCACCAAGCTCTCTTTCCCGCTTCTCCCTTTCAGTAATCTCGTCCTCGCCCCATGAAGATAGGAATGGAACAACAGCAGGGGCCAAGGCATCATTTTCCTCAACAGAGATACTTTCATAATAAAAGAGCTGAGAAGATATAAGATTTCAGAAAATAAAGTTTGGTATGTGTCCAATAACTAAAATGAACGCATTTTTAAGAGTCTATTTTACCTGGAGAAACAGAAGACAGCCACCAACTGCACGTTGCTTCCCTTGATGAAAACGAGATACCTCACAAACTAGCCGGTCGAGTAAGAACTTCCCCCAATTATACTGGTGGACAACATCTATATTCGTCAAGAAGTGAAGGAATGAAGGGCTGACATCCAACCTTGCTGTTGGGGACAGAAGAGTGCCCAACGCATAGAGGACGAATGATCTCTTAAATTCCTCTCCTGCTTCAGGCTCTGCCAACCTCTCTTCTAGGAGCCTGACTGAAATACCATGATTTGTAGCATCATAACTGTGCCGCAAGTCTGCAATCAAGTCATCAGGCCCTGAGTTTACCACATCCTTCCCACTAGCTGCTAATCCCATCACAAGCTCGACATCTTTTGGTGTTAAAGGAATACGTTCTCCACAAATATCCAAGCTACGTTGTGTAGTGTCAAACCTCTCCAGTAGCCAAAGACACAAGCTGCGGCGGAGAGTTCGGCATCTAAGGTCAAGAAGGCTCCCAAAACCCATGCTCTTCACTGCAGCCCTTTGTTCAGTTGTGAGGCGTTGTATCACATTGAATAAGCGGCCAGGAGAGCATCTTGTGACTAGTTTAGCCTGCATTGTCAAAGCTGTAAGATTCGCCCAATCCAATGAACAAATAAACAACTGTCACCAGAAAAATAATTGGTACCTGCTTTCTTGGCTTAGGGGTACGGGTGGGGGCTGTACTCAAGTAGTTATCCCACACTTCACGAGCACGCATTGTGTATTTTGCTTTCTCCTCAAGGCTCATAGACTTCCATGCATCTGAAGCTGCCTTCGTGGCCTGAAATGAAAAGGTCACGATGCCTTATTATGTTTTAATTTTATTATCAAAGTAAATTACACACTGCTAAACATTTTGCAAGTGAACAGAAAGAGGCTCACAGCTTTAAGGCCAGAGGATTCAGGATGTGAAGCACTGTATTCCTTGATAAAGTCTCGGCTAAATAGTTGATTTCAACATTAGCAAGCCAGTACACAAGGAGAAAGAGGCATATGCTAATACAGAATGAATACAGGTGAAAGAAATTGATTGTTACCTAAAATACACCCATGAGCACGCAGGACGAGGAGTGGTAACTTGCTTCTTCTTCTTCCTTTTCCTCTTTCCTTCTAACACAACATTCTCTTCAGAATTTCTTTTTACCAACATGACATCTCCTTCACTTGACACCTAGAGGTTTGTATTTAGAAAAGAAGTATAAAACCAAACTGAAACAAACAGGCAAACAAATTTGAATTTCTGAAATATATGTAACTTTAAAAAAAAAGGTATAGAAGTAAACGTGTTTCTTATATAGGCAAACCAATACAATAAGGACAATTATCATGATTCATTCACTTTCCAAAAAAAACTTTGGATGTACCTATGGAAAAAATGACTTAAACAGCATAGATGATTGTAAAACCCAGGCTTACATTTTCAAAAGGGAAACTGTATGCATGCATGTCTCTATGTGTTTAAAGTTAATGATTATCTGGGATATTAATAATACTTCCAGAAGACTTCAGTTATGATGATGCCTGCAAAGACTCGCCACATTTTCATACACAGCACTGGCAGAAAGATTCAAAAACATCATAAATAATGTGATATAGGCAGTTTTTACAAATCTTAATCTATGTATATTGAATTTCCAGTATTAAAAATGTTCCTACGCCATTTATCCCTTATTCTCTGCTCCACCTCGAAAACAACATGTTTCCGTAAGCAGCAGGCCTACTGTGCATAATTTTGGAAGCAAGACACAGAGCAAGGACTAGGACATACCCCTTCCCCAGCACCACCACAGCATTGCTTAAAATGACAAACCTATTTTGTTCCAAGATCTATCAACCCATTGTTTACTGAGTGGAACAAATGTCTTTATATTCGGAGCATCATGATTTATCAAGTAGCTGTAATGTTCTTTAACATTTAATGTGAGGCTACTGCTTAGTTAGATCAGTAGAAGTTGTGAAAGTGTCTTCCCTTTGTTTCCCTAAAGAAGTCAGAAGTCTTAGATTTGCTCCACAAATTAAAAATTGAAACTTTACAGAATATAGGATGCTTAAAAGCAAAGTTAGTAGAATAGCAAGAGGTACAAAAACCCCATTGCTCAAGAATTACCCACAATAATGTAATTGGGTTCCAACTTCCAAGTATTCCTATTTATCTTTTGGCTAAAACTAACAACCTAATGCAATGCAATTCACATATCAAACAATCCAAACACATTCACAGTGTTTGCCTAAAAGGCTTACCAAATGCTTTTCTGGGTTCTCATGCAATTACAATTCTACCAATACCACACTATCTTAATTATACGAAAAACCAGTTATGAAGCAAACAACATCATACACCATTTATAATAGAATTGTGCAAAGTGTGAGAAGCCAAACCATTTTCGGAGAACTGGAGCCTGTGGTTGAGATCAAGTAGAGAGAACTGGAAATGCGAATTAAAGAAGAGCTAGGGTTTCAAGAGAGCGATGAGGGCTTGCTGAATTCCAGTGAGAATCGGAGGAGGAGGAAACGAAATGGATTTCTGTTTGCTATGGAGTTTCGTTTTCCTTTCGCATTTCTCAGCTGCGAAGTCGTAGCTTTTTGTGTCCTATGTGGTAAGCTGCAACGCTCTTCTTGAACTTTATTTTTTAGCTAATTAGACTTTCCACCCACATAGTTCTGGGCATATAATAGTTTGGTCCCTATCCTTTAAAATTTGATAAAACTCACACTCGTACAACAAATTGTTATATCATTCACTCTTCCGCCTGTCAGCTCAATGTTACATAAACTAATGAATAAGAACTTTTTTTTCTTTTTTCTTTTTAGAAAAATCTAATATGGCACCCACATAACCAAAAAATGAGTGCAAGAAGTGTCATGCTCAACAAAAAAATGGTTAACTTGATAGTTTGACATACGGATTGGAGGGTTAATGATATGAGACATTCTCCAATAAGTATTTAAGTTAAGGATTGGTTACATACTTCTAATTTTGGTCGTTGAATTGCATCTAAAAGCTTACCAATACATTTAATGAATGTAATCCAATGACCAAGATTAGAAATATGTAACAAATCCTTAAAATAAAATACTTATTAGAGAATCTCTCGATATGGAATAATAATTTGTAATTTTAAGGGTTGGTTTTGTCAATTTTAAAAGATATGGATCAAACTGTTACATGCCCCAAACCACAAAGTAGAACTCCTCATGTTTTTTAGGGACATGAAATTTATTTTTCGTTAGATGCTTTTGGAAACCATATACTTTTCCAATACCCATTTCATGTATAATTTGTAAGTAAACATTTTGTATATATTACTTGAAGGTGGTTGCTTTTTATATCATTTAACTGAGCATGTTAACCCTGTGAGAATGTGAAGGTAAAGAGTCCCACATTGAAAAGTTAAGAAACCTAGCAAGGGCTTATAAGGAGTTGGGCTACTCCCCCCATTGCCAATTAGTTTTTGGGTGGAACCTCAACTTCCTTCATGGTATTAGAGCGGGTTGCCCACGTGTGAACTCTCTTAGGAAAAGATTATTTAGTGCATATAATTCATCACATGCTATAATATTAATGCGGTGTATAAAATCAAATCCAAATTAGAACACGTGTACTAAATCTTTGGTTCAGTATTTTCAATAGTTTATTTCTTTTAATCAAAACCTGATGTCGTACACCAGATGTACTAAATAAACATTGCACGACTTATAAAAAATAATAAAATAAAATGTACAATCCAAAGCTGACAGGACGTATTACAAATTCTTATTTATAATTTAGATTCTAGGGTTATTGATCAAAATAGTCCCTCAACTATTGCTCTAGTATCATTTGGGTTCATCAACTAAAATTTTCATTTCAATGGTCCTTAAACTCTTCATTTTGTCAAACAAAGTAAGGCAAATATTCAGTTATGCTCAGATACACTCATATTATTATTCTTCTCCAATATGGAGGTATTGATATAAGTACAAAGATATGTTAACCCTAAATAAAATAGGAAGTATATCTAAATTACAATAGGAAGCAAATCTCTATTACAATAGGACTAAATAATAATTTGTAAGTAACCAAAATTATAATGAAATAAAGAACCAAAATCCTAACTAAGTAAGGACTCGCCAACACTCCCCCTCAAGTTGGGCAAAGATATTTCGCACGCCCAACTTGACAAGCGAGTCAGAAAACACCATACTTGAGAAGCACCAATTGTAGAGAAGGTCTTTTCGTCAACCACGAGTGAAACAAGTGACAAACTAAAGCAAAGTTCGCAATGGAAACACAAGAGCAGACCCTAAAAAATATGGCACATAGCAGAACACAAAAACTCTGTGAGGACGGCAATAGGTAAGGCAGAACACAGAAATCCTGTGAGCACGGTAGTAGATAAGGTAGAACACAGAAACCTTGTGAGTATGACAGTAGGTAAGGCAAAAACCAAACCCTAAAAAAATAGGGTAAGGAAAGGTAAGGCAAAGCATGGTAAGGCATGGCAAGGTAAAGCTAAACCTTGAAAAAAATAAGGTAAGGTAAGGCAAAGAAAGTCAAGAGCAAAGGCAAGGTCAACAGGCATGACCACAACGAAAACACACCAGCAAAGGCATGAGCAACAACACTGTCACCAACAACAGCAATACAAAGCACTGGCACCAGAAAGAGCAACAAGGCAGGGACATAACAGGCATCATCAACATTGTCCCCAGCAACAGTCATAATAGGCAGGAGCAATAACATTGTCCCCAGCAAGAGACCCAACATGTATGAGCAACAGTACTGACACCGGCAAAGGACATAGTAGTCAACATCAATAACAATGACAAATACTTCCATTATTACAGAGACAACTTCTCTTCACTCCCCCTCTCCCCCTAAAGAGAATGGGTCGTCGAAACCATAAGAGAAGTGGCAGTTAAAAAACATAAGCTAACTGACGCTCAGATGTAGAAGAATCAGCCATGGCAGATAGGTAGCTGAATTGCAGCAGAATAGATGAGCAGTGGTGTCACTCCCCCTCAAATCTGACGATGTATGAGAGTCGAGATTTGGAGAAAGCAACATCGAAAAATAAAGTTGCAGCACCCAAATAAAGTTGCATCTATCTCCCCATCAAATCTGGCACTGGTAAAGGGTCGAGATTTGGAAGAAGATAAATTGAAATAAGTAAAGAGACTCAAACATGCCAATCTCGTGGCAGAAACAAATGCAAGAGGGGAAGGAGGTAGCATGCGGCTATCCCATGAAGAAAAAAGTTCAGAAAAGGAGAATAGTAAGGAAGGAAACCCAGCAAATCATGAACAGAGACAAAGACAAAGATAAGGTGCTCAAACGGGAATTAGAGCAAAGGACACCGAAAAAAGGAAACCCTTCATATGTGGAATAGGAATAGATAGAGTGCCCATCAAAGGAAAGCAATATTATATAAGGGAGCTGTGAAAGCGAGAGATAATGTAGTAAGAGAACAAAAAATGGAAAAGGTTGGTTAAAAAAAGCTGAGAAATAGAGAGGACATGAAAAAAGTTCGGATGCATAACAAGGGAAACCACATCGGTAGATCAAAGAGGAAGAAACTAAAGATATTAAAAAGTAAAGCATGGAAAATTGCATGTGACAATTTTTAAAAAGAAACTAGTGGAAGAAAGTGAGGTGCTAGAACCAAAAAAAATGAGAGACTAATGCTATGATTGAAGGAAAATAATGACAAAGGAAGGTGTCTGTGAGGAAATAGATAGACATAGAAATGGATGAATATTGGAAAGGGGCCAAAGGTAGAAGGAAATAAGCATAAGGGAAAAAAGGAAGGAGATAGAAAAATAAATAATAAACACCCAACGAGAAAGGCTAGAGTGACAGAGATGGAGCGATGGCGTGGGGAAAGAACACAACAAACACCAGCCATTGGGCATAGACAAACAAAAGAGATAAACATAAATAAAAGAGAGATAAACATAAATAAATATAGCTAAATAGAGCAAAGAGAGAAACAGAGAAATGGTGCTCAAAACTGAGAAGCGGAAAGGCAACTCAAGAGAGCAGCCGAAAAAGATAGAAACCAGCAGAACAATCAAAGGAATGGCTCGGCGAGCGTTGACGAGGCTCGCAGAGGAAAGCAACGGCTCAGTGAGTGATGACGAAGCTCACGGAGTAAAGAGACTTGTTATGAAGTTTCAAAGATAGAGAAGCTGAGACATTAAGAAAGACCATCTGGCATACAAAGATGAAAAATAAAAAATTTGGAACAGTAGCAAAGAAGCATGTGAAGGCTAGGTGTGGTGAAAACACATATGAGAGGATGAACAAAAGAAGATGACTATACAAGATGAAGACCCATGATGGGTTAGGAATGAGGAGTGCCAACGACTCTCAATTTGGCAGATGTTATTACAAGTTAGGAACCTGGCTCTGATACCATGTCAAACAAAGTAGGGCAAATATTCTATTATGCTCAGATACGCTCATATTATTATTCTTCTCTAATATGGAGATATTTATACAAGTACAAAGATGTGTTAACCCCAAATAAAATAGGAAATATACCTAAATTACAATAGGAAGTAAATCTTTATTACAATAGGACTAAATAATAATTGGTAAGTAACCAAAATTATAATGAAATAAGGAACCAAAATCCTAACTAAGTAAGGACTCGCCAACACATTTGGTATCAAAACGGTCCTACCGTTAAAGTCTATCAATTTTATTGTTAAATTGAGGGGTAAAAATGTCTCTATGAATTAAAATAGTAATATATAATTAAAAATTAAAGGAAATTATTATAAACTTAGAAAATTTTAAAAAATTGAATCTCTACCAAACACATGGCTTTTTTTTCTTTGTGAGATTGACCTAACAATTAATAATAATAATAATTCTCTATTGTTTAAATTAATAAATACAAAATAAAATAACAAATATTTTAAAAGAGTAAACAAACCCAGATTTATACAAAAACACTGCCTCACATGCCAACTCTGCAACATCCCCCAACACACCCCTCTGCTTATTCTCCCTCACGACCTGACCACCTCATCCCCACTCGCAACCCACAGCCCCAGCCCCAACCCCAAGCCCCAAGATTCTAATTTGGGCAAAAAAATTGAGGAAATGATATCACCCAAAACTCAAGAGCGAGGGACGCTGAACACACTCTACTTCTTTGGTTTGGTTTTCAAAAATTGTGTTGGTTGCTGTTTATGTTATTGTAGATGAGAAAAAAAAACAGAAGGGAGGTGAGGGAAGGGGAGAGCAGAGAGCTGAGATGGAGTTTAGTTTATATGGATGGTTTTACCCCTCAATTTAACCCTAAAATTGACAAACTTTGATGGTAGGACCGTTTTGATACCAAATGAAAAGTTAAAGGACCACTAAAATGAAAATTTTAATTGGTAGACCAAAATTATACTGGAGCAATAGTTGGAGGACCATTTCGATCAATAACCCTATATTCTATAACACAAACGTGGGTTAAGCTAGTTGGTCATGGTAGTATATGAGGCCCAACTTTTCTTCGAGTAGTGTGGGTTAAATCATTTCAATGAAGAGGCTATACTATCCAGGTTTAAAATGTGGTTCGTTGGGCCATGTGTAACCCAGTAAAGCTGAAAGATGCAAGTTGGCAACTAATGGTTCTCTGCTAACTTGATGAACAAAGAATATTACCTTTCCAGTTTAACTGTTTCTAATCACAACAAATTAAAACAGAAGCAGAGACCAAGAATAAAATGCAATAGAACCAGAGATTCAGCACTTTACTTGGTAAGCTTCATGTAGAAACATAATACAAATATTAATACCTTCAAAATAAAGATAAACAGAACTTGTTCTTAACCATTTTAATTTACCTTCAATCTTACGACAAAAATGACACTGATTGAATTTAAATGCAATCCTAATTACCAGTAGCAAATAATAATGCTTTACTTTGTCTGAAATCCTACTTTCTTTTTTCCTTTTAACATAATACACGATTTGGAATTCCACCTTCAACACTCAAACATAACTTTTCCAGTGTCGTTACGTCTTATCACGCAACAAAAGTATATACAGAAAAGATAGGTGCAGTAAAGCTACAACTCAGCACAAGTACCCATTTTACCAAGAGGTATAACATATGGGCATATACTGGTGTCTGGTTTGTGTGTGTGCAGTAAAATAACAAGATGTGAAGTCCAGAACAAGAAAAGAAAAAGGCATCTTTTGTGACATTTATAAATATGTAAAACACCAGATCCTTTCCAGCACAATGCCATTCCTTTGATAGTACAACTTATTTTAAGCAACACCAATACTTTGAAAGGATGCTGGGCATTGACCATTACGCCATATGCAGAGATCCATGTTGAGCTTGCCAGAACTGAAAAAATCACTAGGGATTATAAAGTAACCTGTTGAAGAAGGGCTAATAACCTGGCCTGCAGAGTTCTTTGTGAAGGACTGGAATCTGAGAGAACTTTCGTTGGTTTTAGCAAGAAGGTCATAGTAGAAGCCTCCCTTGAAGATGGGTTGAATACAACAAAGCGACACTAAATTTCCAAGTTTTTCAGCATGATTGTCAAGGATAAATAATATACCTTCCCTCTTTTCTTGGAGAACAAGAAATTTGTCCTTAATATTTAAGGTGATGGAAAAATTGATTCCATACAGGAAGCGTGTTGCATAATCCACATGACTAACGGTGAAGTGTAGGTATAGCTGCTTGCTTGAAGAGATAAAGTTGCAGCCTGAAAGGGGGCATGAACAAGGTGAATACATACATGCCTTTTCATGTTCATTTTTTTATTGTAAGTTACCATTTCTTTGCAGCCATGCTTGATGTTTTGGCATGAAATTCTAATTGATTCCAGAATCTTCTCAATGGCCCGGCAACGATTATAGCCAATGGGCCAGGAACAGGAGGGGCATTTATTTTTACTCTTGGTGCAGCAAGAGGAGCAAGCTATATGCCCATTTTCACACTGAATTTCCAAGAAAGCATGCAAAAGTTAGCAGGTTAAATGAATAAACTTAAGACATGAATGAAGAGCTTGGATAGCAGGATAGAAATAGATAATGCAGATCTTGAGGATATACCTAGACTCTTTGGTTCAATTTCATAGAAGTAATGTAGCAGGCTGTTTTAAGAATGGTTCAGATCATAAATATCAAAGATCACTAACCCTATGATACTTACATTATTAAGGTTATGGCTCTTGCACTTAAAAAGGTTATTAAAGAAAAATAAAACAAGAAACTTTAGAAGCGAACATCCTGTATAATTTTTTTAAAAAAATAATCAATGTTGCCATAATGTTGAAAGAAGAAAACTTCAATTTGTAGGCAATACTAGACTAAAATGTTGTGATAATTGTTTGCCATGTTTGATAACTGAAAAATTCACCCCAGAAAATGCAGATAAAAAAACAAATATGACTAATTATATTTGATACTGATGCTTCTCAATCTAAGCTGCCGAGAGACAAAGCAAACCAATATAAGGATTTTCTTGAGCTTAAAAGTCAAACTCAACAAGCTAAAGAACCAAAGAACTCCATAGTTTGTTAGCTTCATATATCTTGCGAAACTGTCTTCACACTTGGCAACAATTACAACATGCCTAGAATTATAAAACAAAAGACTTGAGTTTGACTAGGAGATTTCCAACACTGAGAAAAACATAAACCACACAAGCACACATGAATGTGAAACTTTATTTGGGAAACGCTCCATGTGTGAAGGACCACGGCGTTGTCAGTTGTGGTGTACAAGAGTTTGCGTAGGCTTATGACTTAGACGAGAGACCAAAAGGTCCTATTTCTAACTAAAAGGCAAATGACAAAGGGGAATAAACTTTTGAATTATACTAAACCCTAAGAGTTGGGGTGCAAAATCTAAAAATCAGCTTGCGAACCATAAGTTTCAAAGTAGGGCCTGATTAAACAATTGTGCCTAAATGCATGGGAGAGGGAGGTTGATGCGGACATCATTAGTTAGTTTCCTGATTTATTAGTTTCCAGATTTCACTAGGATTTTAGTTTCCAGATTTTTAGTAGGATTTGATTTAAGTTTCCTAGTTTATTTTTACTTAGTTCCTTGGTGGATTAGGATTTCTGTTTTAGTAAGGGATTTTTATCCTATTGTCTCTAGGTTTTAGTTTGCTATAAATAACCCCCATGTAGTTCTTTAAAATTCAGTTGTTGAGATATAAAGAAAAGCTTATTTTCCAGAGATTGGAGACTACTTGGTGTGAAGCCAAACCCCTGGAGTGATTCCAGACTTATCCCTTTTGTTCTATTTTCTGTTTTCCCATTGTTTTCGCTTCTGCTAAACTACCTAAATACCCAATTTACCCATATCCTACATCAAATTTGGCATCAGAGCCTAGTTTTCGTTTTCCTTGGGTTCAAAATTTTCAATTATTTCTTGTTCTTCACGCCGTGTGTCAAGTGATGGCTCCAACTAAGCCTGGAAAGACAGACGAGCCAGAGACGGACTTTGAACGTCTTGTTCAGATGATGGAAAACATATCAAAGCAAGTGGTAGATTCGGACACTAGATCCAAACTCGTGGAACGTCGCCTTGCAGACTTAGAAGCAGCTAACCAACATGATGAAGCAAGTGTGAATGGAGAAGAGAGGAATCATGATCGACAACGTTATGATAGAAGGAATGATCGAGACGCAGAGAGGCACAATTTTCATCGTGGCTATGAGCAAGACCCTGATGAAACGGTGATGAGATCAGTGAAAGTTGACACTCCTAATTTTGATGGTGAGCTAAATCCTAAAGCACTCCTCGACTGGTTAGCTACCATGGATTGCTACTTTGAGTGGCATGACATGTCTGAAGCTCGAAGGGTGAGATTTGCTAAGATAAAATTGGTGGGTCAAGCTAGATTGTTTTGGACCAATGTTGAAACACAGCTAAAGGGAGCTGGTGAAGAACCAATCATCCATTGGGGTGAGATAAAAGAAAGGTGGAAGCAGAAATATCTACCATTATCCTATCAACAGAGTTTGTTGGACGAGTGGCAAACTCTTCGTCAAGATGACATGCCAGTTGCTGAATATATTGCAAAATTTGAGGAATTCATGTTGCGATGTGACATAAGGGAAGATCGAAGGATGACTATTTCTCAGTTTAGATCAGGACTTCGTCCAGAGCTTCAAAGGGAATTAATTCCTCATACTATGAAAACTTTAGAGAGGGTTTTTCAGATGGTACAAGAATTAGAGAAGTATTTAAAGTCGTCCAATGTAGTCAAGCAAACTGATTCTCAAATATCTGATTGTCATGTTGGCACATCTGTGACTCCAAGTTCTACGACTCCAACATCTACGACTAATTTAGTAAAAACTGCCAAGGGAAAAGGAGTGCTAGTTGATACACAGATGCCAAGGTTTTGAACACTTTGCTGTCCAATGCCCAATACACATCAACGAACAAGCTGACAATCAAGGTAAATTCGAGGAAGATATTTATGAACCCCAACAACCTGATGAAGATTGTGGAATCGACTTTGAAGTCCCTCATCCAACATTAGCAGTAGTAAGATGTACTTTGGCTCAACCTAGGAAGGAAACTGAGGATTGGCGTAGGACTTCCATTTTCCACACTTATATCAAGTCTGGAGATAAAGATAAGGTGGTCATAGATAATGGGAGTTGTATCAATGTGGTGTCAACGCTGACTGTTTCACGTCTTGGTTTGTCGCCCAAGAAGCATCTTGTGCCATACAAAGTAGCATGGATTGACAATACATCTTCTATCCCTGTTACCCAATGATGTCACGTTCCTATACAGTTACAAAGATCATGTTTGGTGTGATGTGGTGGATATGGATGTGAGTCACATTCTCTTGGGAAGACCATGGATCTATGATTACAACGTTACCATCTTGGGTCAAGAAAATATATGTTCGTTCATCCATAAAGGAAAGAAGATCACGATGAAGCCACTTCAACCCAAGCTCATGAATCAATCTATACCAAACAAAGAGGAGCAAGACAAAGTAGGTAAAACCAAAGCTCTACATATCATTATGCTTAAAGAATGTAAGGAAGATGCAGAAGTTCCTAGTCAAGTGAAAGTTAGACCAGATTCTCATAGTACTTGGATTACAAAGGAGAACCTGCCGCACATTGATCCCGACGTTTTGGAATGTTATTACAGCTTTATCTCGCCGGAGTCGAGATCTTTTCAGCCAGGGGGAATTGATGTGGACATCATTAGTTAGTTTCCCGATTTATTAGTTTCCTAGATTCTCTAGTTTTCCAGATTTCACTAGGATTTTAGTTTCCAGATTTTTAGTAGGATTTGATTTAAGTTTCCTAGTTTATTTTTACTTAGTTCCTTGGTGGATTAGGATTTCTGTTTTAGTGAGGGATTTTTATCCTATTGTCTCTAGGTTTTAGTTTGCTATAAATACCCCCCTTGTAGTTCTTTAAAATTCAGTTGTTGAGATATAAAGAAAAGCTTATTTTCCAGAGATTGGAGACTACTTGGTGTGAAGCCAAACCCCTGGAGTGATTCCAGACTTATCCCTTTTGTTCTATTTTCTGTTTTCCCATTGTTTTCGCTTCCACTAAACTACCTAAATACCCAATTTACCCATATCCTACATCAGAGGTTATACACCCTCTCAACTCTCTCAGTTAATTTTCTGTTGAACAAAATCATCCATTCTTGCTTAATAAATCTTTTAACAATTTCTCTTAAATGTGAGCTCTCTCTCTCTCTCTCTCTCTCTCACACACACACACGCGCACACACACACGCACGCACGCACGCACTCACACACGCACTCACGCACGCACGCACGTCCAAATCTTTCAAATCTGTCCCTCTCTTACTCTGAATCTGACCAGACCTTTAAATGGCCAGTGCTTGCTTCTTTTTCTTTTATTTTATCTTTTGTAAGAAACAAAATTTCTTGAAGGAAAAGAAAGAAAACCAAAATAAAAATAAAAATAAGTTTGAGCAAACATAACAAACATGGTAGTCAATGTTAAATTTCTGTGTTGGAGACCAAATGAAAATATTTGGCCTTGGGTAATCAATCTAACCTAAATATACGTTTATTGGTAGATCTAAATTCTAATAATCATATAAAAATAACCGCTAAGATTGCTAGAATCCAACAACAACAAAATTCAGATGCATCAACTACAAAAGACTTCTAACAATGTAAGAAGCATTTTACAATTGTCTTAAAACTTGCATTAGCTATTTTGGAAGATGTCAGGGAAATCCCTGAAATCTCCTTCCATGTACAATTTATGAGTGAATCAAGTATGTTGGCTCAAACAGGGGAGCTTTGCCTTCCAAAAGCAATGAATACTGTTACAATCAGATAAAGTCAAATGTTTCAAAGTTCTCGAATGCCAAAGGCACGTAGCAGTGACAATGGATTCATGCCGTGCCCTGTGATTTTGTTAAGTGTCAAATCCCAGTCAGCCTTAACCCAACCTGTTTACTTAATTGTGTCACATTTAAACCAAGTTGCCCTTATTTTTAGCCAAACCTATCCCTTATATACTCATAAAATATAAATTAACTTGAATCATGAGACCAGGAAAACCCTGCAAATGATCATAAAATTCTATGACGAGTCCTACAATACAATATCAAGAAATGGATTATTAAAAATAAATAAATAATAAAAAATAGTCATTTCTGATAAATAAATAAAAAAACTAGCCATAAATACTTTTGTACAAATTAGAAAAGCCACCTATGTTTATTGTTTACTGATATGGTGGGACAGTGTTACAACATTCATAACCAAAAGATAATTTGGGTGCCACTGCCAAGTGTCTTTCCACTAAGGTATTCGGGTCTTCCCTTGGGTGGTAATCCTTGTCCCTTATCATTTTTGGATCCCATAGTAGAAGAAGTTGGGGTCTTGTAAAGTACACCTTGATGGGTGGGATTCTCGAGTTGTTGCGAGCACATTCTTATGTCCTTGGAAGTACATCTCTCAGGGGTATCGTTCTTTCTCTCCTCTTGTAAAGTTTGTGGTAGGTAGAGGGGTTAGGGTAAGACTTTGAGAAGATATTTGGATGGGAGAATCATCTTCCAATACTTACATCATGCCTCTTTAATGGATTATGTCTCTTTGCACTCCAGTGGTGAGTTGACAAAAGTTCATGGCTTGTTCATCCTTCAGGTAATTTTTCATGCAAATCATTCTTCCTTCAATTGGTCGTCCATCAATTGGATCCTCCTTTTGAACCATTCAAGTTCATTTGGAAGGCTGATGTTACAACCAATGCAAGTTTTTGTGTGGCTGGTGGTTCATAAACAGTTGTGAAATGCTCCAGGGAAGAAGGCCTTATGCATGTTTTTCTCTGCAGTGTGCTTGCTGTGTAAAAATGAGGAGTTTATGGATCATATTTTCCTACACTGCACCTTTGTAACACAGATTTTAATTTGCCTGCTACAAGTGTTTGGTTTGGAGTGGGTGTATTCTAGGAGCAGTATCTTGCTGTTATCAGGAGAATTCTTGACAGTTGGGGCAAACAAAAAATTTGCCACAAACCTAACTAATCCCATTTCCACAATCCCACAAACCTAACATAACCAAGCCAAGCTAATCCACACTACCCTTCTCTGATCCTGCTCCCTAGTCCACACTCTATTTCAAGAATTACCTTAAATGGCCACAAGCACTAACCTCAGAACAATAAGAATCTACAGAACTACAATCACAATCCTAAATCAAATTCAACCAGGATTGAATCCTTGAATATTCTAGCAAACAAATGAGGGAAATTTTATCAAAACAAACAAATTAACCATCATATAAGACCACAGATAACCGTATAATTTCAACGCAGACCCAACAATCGAAACGAAAATGGCTATTCAAATTTGGGAGAAGGGCTTACCTGGAAGACAGGGATGGTCAAGGGTTCATAGCAAATGAGGCAATCAAGCACTTCTGGGTCGGCTAAGGTGAAGACAAGCGACCCATCGGTGACGGGTGAGATCGGAGGAGGACTGCCCTCTTGGACTCCGGCGTTGGATGTAAGGCTGGCCGAAGCAGAACCCAATTTGGGGTTGGCTTGTGCTGTGCGGTTCTGCCGAAGCAACTCCATGATCCGCACCGATACGTGGCAGGAATTTCCTACTTGCTGTAAGCAGCCAACGGTGATTTCTTCTTCTCCTTCCTCGTCTTCTTCTTCTTCATCTTCATCTTCTTCTTCACTCTCTTCGTCTGCTTCTACTTCGCTTTCACTCTCCATTTCTTCTCCTTCGGATTCTTCATCTGCTTCTTCATCTTCCTCAACCGTCCGTAGCTGTTGCGATTGTGGTTGCGGTGGTTGTTGTGGTTGTTGTTCGATTATGCGGGCTGCGGGATATTGAGGAAGGAGATTAGGAGCGAGACGAGGCTTCTTGGGCCTGGGAATACGGGATCCTTCGCCTTCTCCATCTTCATCTCCACCTAACGCGAATCTCGCCATTTCTCTCTCTCCCTCTCTTTCTCCCGAAGTCTCCCAATAACAAAATGATTAATGCTATTTAGAAACACAACATTGATCACCTTAATTGACCGTCTTATGTGGCAACTGATGTGTCATGTCAATTAAAAAACAAATTAAAAAACCCTAGCATTCCTAGTGAGTGGCCTCATAGCAACATTCGTTAATTGACATGGCACAACACATCAATTGCCATATAAGATGGTCAATTAAGGTGGTCAATGTTGTGTATCCAAATAGCATTACTCTAATAACATAGAGTGCTGCTAAACGAACCCTAAAATTAACTGAGTATACCCTACTACCAAACTATTTATTAAATTACTAATTTATCCTAATATAAAATGACCAAAAAGAATATATTGAATTGTGAAACAAATGTAATTTTAATAAGTACACATTATTTACCATATTCAACCCTAATCAAATGTAAACCAGAAACCCCACTTTCAAAAACCTTAGTATTAACTCCAACAATTTGTTGATAATTTCTAGAGTAATGACGACTTGGTTATAGGCTTTCACAGACCCTACTGATCCTATCACAACCATGTAATTGGGGAATATGCACATATTTTTTTGGATAAATTAATCAATTGGTCCTTAAACTTATATCTGATTTACATTTTGGTCCATCAACTAAATTATTCTTTCAAATGGTCTATCAACTCTGTATTATTCGCTCCAGTGGTCCTATCGTCTAATTTTCTGTTAGATTTAACCTAATTTTAGGGTAAATAATGACCAATTTTCCCTCATATTTAACGAAAATATTGACATAATGTAACGATAGGACCAATGGAGCGAATAATATAGAGTTGATGGACCATTTGAACGAATAATTTAGGGCCAGTTTGGCAATACTGTGCTGTGAAAATAATCTCTGTCAGATTTGCTGTGAGAGAAAGCAGTTTGGCGTTTAGTAACATTTTTGTTAAAAGTATTGTTGGTATTGATTTTATGCATAATCAAAAAATGATTGCCGCATAATTATTAAACCCAATGCCTCTTCAAAACTGATTTCTGCATAATCATAAAATGAAAGCACCTCATTAGCTGCTTTCCCTTATAGCTTTCTCTCACAGCAATTTTTAACAATAAGTGATTTTCTCATAGTTTACCAAACGGATTGGGCTCCTCAAAATTTTAAAAAATTCACTTATCATCCCAAATAAGCAATGCCAAACTGGCACTTAATTGATTGACCAAAATGTAAATCAAGTATAAATATAAGGACCATTTTAGTCATTTACCCTTTTTTTTTGGACCTGCCATTGTTTGCACTCGTGAGTATGTGAACAATTTTCAAGTGTTGGTTTACCCTAGCAAACCCTTTGGCCTCTTTATAAGACGATCCATAATCTTTCAATCCGATTTCAGTGGTGAAGATCTTGAAGATTATCCAGGTGCAGGCCTTTATGACAAATAGACTCCCATACAACTATCCCATGCAATAAGCTTCCATCAATAGATGATAGACTAATTGTAAACTAATCAATACACTCTGCCAGATTCATTGTCGGGCATTTTATGTTTGCAATTAAGAAATCAATTGAATATTTTTATATATTTTATATTATCTAATATCGTTGCATGCTATTGACAGTGTGCCTATGCATGAGGAAGAGAAAGGTGAGCTCGACTATTCATCTGAACCATTGATGGTTGATGGAAACTTTCACAAGTCAATCCTCTCTAGCATTGCTCGTGCCGGAAGTGCAATTAAGAAGCTGTACGGGTTTAGTGTTGGGTGAGAGTGTATTAGGGTGTACCGGGATATTTTTGGTAGTTAAATAGGGTGTACTTAGTTAATTTTACATTTTGATTTAAATATTAGGGTGTACTTAGATTATAGGATGTACTCAATTAATTTTAGGGTTTGTTTAACAGCACTCATTAAATAACCATTTTGTTTTATTTACAGCCTTCTCAGAACCAAAAGTATTAAACTAGCCTCTCAGCAACCATGCGGGAGACCACGTGTTCCAGAATTTGGGCAGTTGCCTATCAAAAGTTTTTCATATTTATCTTTTATTTTATCTTATCAGTTGATAATTTTTGTTGGAAATACATTCTGATTTCTTTTTATTTTTTAATTCTTTGTATTTTCATACAAAGAGTATTATTTTACATATTTGTCACTTTTTTTATTTTGGGTATGAGTGATAGTCTAAACTACAGTCTACAGGGGATGGGGTTTCTTACACACATCACTGGGCTAGACCCCGTTACGTATTTGTCACTTTAAATTGAGTTGTTGTATTCTATATCAAATTGTTATCTTCTATTGAAGGACACCCTTTAGGGTTCCTTATACTTTTTTTAACAATCCAAATATTCTTGCATAGATCATCATTGCAAAAAATTATACAAATTGAAAATCATTAAGGCAGCCAATTGGGACCAACAAAATAGATGAATACGGTGCTAACAACCATCTAATTGAGTGGTCACATGGTTTCGAATTCAAGTGATATTTTTTGAAGATATGATCTTTGAGGGAATATCTAAAAACTAAACAGTTCATATCATTAAAATACAATGCATGGTGGGTCATACAATGGTGTCTCTCAACTAAGCTTATTTGAGAGTTCACTCAACTAAGTCTTAAGGATTGGGTATAAATAGTAGCTCCCTAATAACCAAGATAAGATTTAAGTTGAAAAGAAAGATTATTCAGTCTTTAAGTCTTTATACCCAATCTTTAAGTCTTTTCGCATACTAAACTTTATCCACTTGATAAAATTTTAAAACATTAACATTATATTTGGATGAGGCACCTTGAAGTGAGGGGACTCCAAAGTGATGGGATTAGTAAAATCACTTGTTTTGCTAATTTTAGTTAATGGGATTTAATTGGGTAATTTATTATATTATGAAAAAGAACAAAATATGGCAAGAATTGCCAAGAAAATTTCTTACTTGTTTAAATTCATTTATTTATTTATTTTGGGTTATAGAATCTATTTCTAACCCTAATTTTGTAAAATTTGTTTAAGTTTAAGGTCAAAGAAAGAAAAAGGAAAAATGACATAACCTGCCCCGGATTCCCCTTTGGAATCTGTGACGAACCCTATAATTGTCCAACATCTAGCACTTGTCAGCACTTTTTACCAACAACAAAAAAACCCCTTAATCTATATTTTCTAACCAAGAAATAATACTTATACTGAAAATCCGGCAGAGTCCCCTTGTAACTAGAATTTTTACCAAATTTTTCACCTGTCAGAAAACACAACATACCAAAAATCAATCATCAATCAAAATTGGGTCTCAAATCCTAAATATAAAATATGCAACATAAGTAGATCACGATAACCGTTCCCGGCATAACAGAGCATAACATAAAAAGTGTTTAACCTCAGATTAGTTAGTTCAATGACAAGATAGAAAAACCAAAACATGAAATATGTGAATTAATTCTCAATTTTCTCCTGTCATTTAAACAAATTATGAAAAAGACGCCTAAACAAATATAGGATCATAAAAATAAAATATTAAATATTAAATAGATTAAGATGTTATTAGTATGCTTTCATAAGTTTTTCTTCTTGATCATGTAAAAGTTTCAACAAAAAAGCAAGACCGGACCCTAAACATGTTAATGTAGCACTAATACCACATGTAAGAATACATACAACACTAAAGCCATAACATATGAAATATATGAATGTAAAATAAATAATCAACTACCTGCAGACGAAGACATGATTGACAAGCAAGGCTTCTATAATCAGTAAACCAAAAGACTCAAGGCTATTGAATATGGTTTAGGACCTTTTTATGAGCGTATGTTTATGAGTGCAGGGCCTATACTTTTATACTTACAGCAACTCCACCCATTTGCCCTTAGCCATGGCAAGAGGGGAGCTAGGACAGCCACTATTCACGTGAATAGTAGTTGCCCTTGCAAATAGTATTTTCCGTTTCCACCCGTTGCCATGGCAAAGGGCAATTACTATTCATTTTTTTATTTTTTTCACAACTTTTTTTACCTCAATAATTAATTTGGATAATATTTTCGGATAAGATTTTTGTGTTCCCACGTGTCAATACTATTCATATCTCATAACCGGATAAAATTTTCAATTTCAAATTTCAGATAAATTAAAAAAAAAGGCTGATATTTATAGAAAAAATTTCATTAATTTTTGGTATTTTTTCCAGTATTTTATTGCAAAAAAATTGGCTGCCGTTGGATTGGAGGAAAAAATCATATCGGAGAGCCCAGACGACGCCACGTGGCAACAGAAAAAAAAATCAAATGAGTGGGCTGACGCCAGCTTGACGTCAGCATCAGCCTGCGTTTTGGACCTCGGGCTGAACTGGCCTTCGGGCCAGCCCGAGTTGCATGGGACCCACTCCAGCCCGTGCTTGGGCTCACCTCTGGAAACCAATTTTTGCAAAAAACTCCCCCAGCCCGAGGCAAGGGGGCCTCGATGGAACTGCTCTTATACTAAGCTCTGTCTCTATCCAACCTATCATAGACAGAGTAGAGTTCTTAGCCCAGCAAACACTAAAGAGCCCTATCATATCATTATCTGATAAGTCTAACTGCATAGACGAGTTATAACATTAGGAATCTACTAGTTTAATTCTTATACAACATTGAGCTAACTTTATAATGTAATAATTAATACTCAATAAGGTTCTTACAGTTTAATCTCCCTTGGCATCGTATGTGTGTGTGTGTGAGAATACCCCTCTTATAGGGTCATTTTTCAAGTTCATACCTACTTTTGGGGACATTTACAATTACATACTCAAACTCACGAAAGACCTACAATTTACCTCATTCGTTACCTAAACCGTCAGTGAATCTGTTAAATGCTTTCATGTCAACTATGAAACATATTTTTTTAATGACATGGAGTTCTATGTGGACAAAAAACTAATAAACTATTATACAAAATAACTAAAATTATATTAAATAATTCATTTTCATTTAAAAATGAAAAGGAAAAGAAAAATCATTGTCCTCTCCTCCTCCCAACCCATCGGCCTAACTTACCATACCAGACCCAACACCCAGCCCCTCTATGCTTCCCCGTCGGAACCGCCATCGATGCAGACTTGCCTATCCTCGTTGGAATCCTCTCTCTCTCTCTCTCTCTCTCTCTCTCTCTCTCTCTCTCTCTCTCTCTCTCTCTCTCAAATAATGCAAGAACTTCGATTTTTTGTTAGAAAAAAAAATCAAGAAAAGAACTTCTCGAGGCTCAACTCATGACTCGCCATAACCCCACTGAACTTGTGAGGCTCCGACATAGCAAATCCATCCCCACAACTTCATTTGGCAACTGTGGAGTTGCCGTCGCTCGTAGGCCCTAGCGCTTTTGTCGCTACCCCTCTCGGATTGACTGTCCCCAGTCAACAGCGCTCGACACTGTCCACTCCCTTGGACCTAGAAATCTTTGATATGCAAAACCCAGATGGTTGGGTCGTCGTCGACCTCGAAAAATTCACAACGCACTATGGGGGACATTCTCAAGACCTCGTTTGAGCTCATGGCGCCCTTGTTCAATTGGGGGAGGGCTGGGAAAAGAGGGAAGAAGAGTGATTTTTATTTATGGCTTATTATCACAAAACGTCCTAAGGTTTACGAAACTATCAGATTGCATCCTTAATGTTTTTTGTGTCACTCGCGGTCTTCAAAGTTAGTATATGCGATCACAAATGGTCCCTACCGTTAGGTTCCATCAAAAACTCCGTTAGTTTGCTGACATGACATATATATATATATATATATATCACAAAACATCCCTGAGGTTCACACACCTATCACAAATGGTCTCTACGAAATTTTTTATTTTTTATTATTTAAAATTCATAAAATTTTGGTTTTCTTTTTTACAATTATTTATAAATGAAAAAACCATTTATATAAGGATTTTAATCTTGAGGACCATTTATGAACCCTAAATCCTTAGTTTTTTCATTTTTAAATTTTATGAATTTTAAATTATTTTTTAAAAACTTCATTAGTTTGTCGATGTGGCATATATATGAAGCCCACATCTACAATAATATAGTGTCACATGTATTTAAAATATAATATATATTTTAAATAATTTAAAATTCATAAAATATTAAAGGGTAAATTACTCAAATGGTCCTCAAACTTGTACCCGATTTACATTCTGGTCCTTCAATTAAATTATTAGTCCAAATGATACATAAACTATATTTTAATCGCCCATTTGATCAAACCGTTACATTCTGTCAATATTGTTGTTAAATATGAGGGCAAATTGGTCATTTCGTATGTTAAAAATAAATAAATATTAAAAAATGAAATAAAAATTGGTCCTTTCATTCCTATAGTTCCATACCGACATTTATGTAGTTGCTGATACAGCAGAAACACCAGAAGAGGGGCTTGAGGCCAACTCCTTGGGTGGTGAATTGGGAGACGCATTGTTGGCGACATCTGAAGCGGCGTTGTTTGCCTCGTTCCCAAAGTTGGGAGCATTTTCTACAGCCGCAGAAAAAGACGATTTGTTGGTGGTGGGATTGACGAGCTTGGGAGCCTTGGAAGAGGCTTTGGACGACGTCATCTCCTTTGGAAGCAAAATTAGGTTTATCTGCGGAAGCACACCACCACTGGCTATGGTCACTCCTTTCAAAAGCTTCTCCAGCTCCTCGTCGTTTTTCACTGCTAATAGCACGTGTCGCGGGCTGATCCGAGTCTTCTTGTTGTCACATGCCGCATTCCTCTCCAACTCCAGAATCTGACCGATTAATTTGCGATTTAATGATATAATTACATAAACATAAATTAATAAAAATTTCAGTTTTCTTTTCATTTCCTTCCTTTTCTCAACAACCAAACAGGAAAGAGAAACAACACCTTCTTCATCCTCCATGCCTTGCTCATATGCACCTCGCTCAATTCGGAGCCTCCTCAATCTCTTGCAACTCCGAGCAAGAACTTCTAGTCCTTTATCTCCAATAACATTCCTTGTTTGTCTATGACAGAAACAAATTAAAGTTCATATGTTTGTCCCAAATATGATTCCCACTCCAAAACAAAAAAAATCTTCCACAGACCCCTCCCAACGAACCCAAAACCCCAACTCAACAACGACCCAGACCTTCTTCCCCTCCCTCTTGATTTCCTTTGTTGTTGAGAGAAAACCACCCACCACCCTCCTCCCTACCTCATCACCCGCCAACCCCACCTCCCAAAATCACAGCCACTATCAATTTCTCACCCTTCAAAACGCCGAAATTGCTGCGAGGATTATGGGGATTTATGCCCATATGGAGTGGTCTGTGGGAATGGGGGAGAAGAAATCGAAGGGGGGGTTGGGTCTCTTTATTATTTTTTCTCTTTTTCTTCAATTATTTTCTAATTTTTTATTTGTTTTAACCCTATTTTATTTGTTAATTATGAAAAGTCGTATTTACCCTAGAACTTGGTTATGTTTAACAGAAAATTAGACGGTTGGATCAAATGGGCGATTAAAATATAGTTTATGTATCATTTGGACTAATAATTTAATTGAATGACCAGAATGTAAATCGGGTACAAGTTTGAGGACCATTTGAGTAATTTACCCAATATTAAAAGAAAACTAAAATTTTATGAATTTTAAATGAAAAAATTAAATAAATTCGCAAGGACCATTTGTGATATGTGCATGAACCTCAGGGATGTTTTGTGATATATATATATATATATATATATATGCCACGTCAGCAAACTAACGGAGTTTTTTACGGAACCTAACTGCATGGACCATTTGTGATCACACATACTAACCTTGAGGACCACGAACGACAAAAAAAAACATTAAGGATGCAATCTGATAGTTTTGTAAACCTTAGGGACGTTTTGTGATAATAAGCCTTTATTTATTTATTTATTTATAATTTATTTGGAATTGTGCAAGATTGGATTTTTGGTTTGAACCCATCGTGGGATGAGAGATTGCTTTTTTTCATTTTCATTTTCAATTTAAGTTTTTAAACAGTCTCATTCCCATTTGTGTAACTCTAACTCGTTCAAATAGTGAATTAATCACTTGCATCGATTTTCACCCAAAAGTTGAAAGAATGGGTGTTTAATTCGGAAATTGGGAATTTTAGGTTGAAATTGATTGAGTTTGAGTATAGGTTGTTGCCAGTTTGGGTGTGGTGGGGTGATGGTGGAGGGGAGGATGGGGTTGGGTGGGTGGGATGATCGGAGGATAGTTGACATGGTGATCGGGGGCCTGGGAGGAGAAAGGGGGTGAGATTTTTCTTTTTTTCTTTTATTTTTAAATTATTTCCATTATTTTATAGGTTTTTATCACAAATGGTTTCTGAGGTTTGCCAAATTATCACATTTGGTCCTTATGTGTTTTTTTTTACATTATTGGTCCTTTATGTTACACCTCACACATCAATTTGGTTCCGCTGTGAAGTTCTATTAAATTGATGACGTGGCACATATGTGGTGCCCACATATCCAATGAGATCATGCCACGTGGATTTATAAAAAATTATTTTTTTAATAAAATAATTTAACATTTTTTAAGAAAAGAAATGTTTAACATTTAAAAAAATAGAAATTTCAAAAAAAGAAGAGAAAATAAATAAATAAACTCAGCCCCCCTCTCATTCCCTTTCCATCTGCCCCACCCTCCCATTCCCTTCCTTCCCCTTCCATCTCCCTTACCCTCCACCTCTTATCTATCTGTCCCCACCCTCAGCTCTCTCTCCCTACTCTCTTTTCTCCCACAAACCCCCAATCCCCCAATCCCCACCTCCCTCCCTCTCTCCCTCTTTCTTTCTCTCACCCTATGTTTTTCTCTCTACCTAGAAAACTCCCAAGCCCAACGCCACCCTTACAACCCCCATCCCCACCCGAGATCCACCCCAACCCCAACCCCACCCAAGACCCATCCCCTAGCCACGACCCAAATTCCAGCCCCACCTCCACTCGAGACCTATCCCCATCTCCTACCTACAAGGGCAGAGTTAGAATTGTAAACTTAGGGGGCCCAAAGTAGAAAATACAAGTATATAAAATACCTAAGTATTCAATAATTACATGTTTAGAGCTAAATATTTTAATATAGTCATGTCTAATTTGTTTTAGGGGGAACTTTAATTTAAATTATAAGTGGTTTATTACAAATTATATATATCATATATAATATAATAGAGGAGAGATCAAAATTTGAGGGGGCTAGGGCCACTCTAGGCCTAGGAGTGGCTTTGCCACTGCCTACATATATATATTTTATAAACTTTTGTTTTCTTCAGTTTTTCAGTTTTTCATTTTTTTAAAAATTTAAACATTGTTTAATCCACTTGGCATCCACGTTAACAATTTAACATGAATTTTTTACTGAACCTAACAACATTACCAAATTGATGTGTGAGGTGTAACATAAATGACCAATAATGTCATAAATAAATAAATAAAAGGACCAAAGGTGATAATTTGACAAACCTCAAGGACCATTTGTGATCAAATATAAATTTACTTTTTACAAACCTATTTTTGAAAACATAGAATTGTTTATTATAGGTTTTGTCCACGTGGAATCCACGTCATTAAAAAATGAGACTCATGTTTGTCATATCAGCATTTAACAGACCCACTAACAATTTAAGAAACAGAGGGGGTAAATTGTAGGTTTTCCATGAGTTTGAGTATGTAATTGTAAATGTCTCTAAAAGCATATATGAACTTGAAAATTACCCCCTAGTTTGGTGGTCATTTGTAATTTGACCAAAAAAGAACTACTTAATTATTGAGGAAAAAAGGGTCATTTTTCAAAGTTTTTCCTTTGTAAATGGCAAAGAAAGGGTTTTCATGTAAATTCAAGGGGCTGAGAAACGGAACCCTTCAAAAACCATTTAAAAAGCTAAACCCTACACAAGATATAAAGACTCGATTGAAGGGTTTTAGCAGTCTAGGCTTACTCTTTCCCTCAGTGTGCTGTTTGCCAGTTTTCTGATGGCGAAGCGTTTGGTTCCACTGTTGAATCGTGTTCTTGTTGAGAGAATTGTCCCTCCATCCAAAACCACAACCGGAATCTTACTCCCTGAGAAGTCCGCCAAGGTATACTAACCATTTTACTCACCCCCTACTTTCTCATTATTGTGTTTGTTTCCTGAGAAACTCGTGGATAATGACATAAAATGAAAATTAGAGTAGTCTGTGGTTTCTGGGATGTGGATCCTCTTTGGAACAGAATTGGGTCGCTGGTGTTTGACTGATACCGGGCTATGGCTGTGGGTTTTTGTTTTCTTGGATTTTAAAGTAGTGGAATGTTAGATAGTATGGGCTTTTTATTTTTTGCTCTCTCTCACATTTTAATCCTTTTTTAATTACTTTTATGGTAGCAAGTCAAGGGTCTTGTTTTAAATCCACATCGAAACATATATTTCTTAATTGGGGTTTTCCTTAATTAATTTATTTCCCTCTTATACAGAAATTTGGTAGAAAGTAACATGAACTTAGGCCTTTTATTTTATGCAATATGAATGTGGCTTTGCTGTTAAATGAATTCCAGTACGTCTCAATTAGAAGAGTCCAAAAATGATATTTTGGAAGTATAATTTTTCTCCTCAAGGAGAACTAGTAACTGGCATGCATGGATTGAAATATATGTTGTTTTTGCAAAATTGAAAATTTCCTGCTTTACACTTTAGCTGAACTCTGGAAAAGTCATTGCCGTGGGTCCTGGGACTCGTGATAAGGAGGGCAGCTTTATCCCTGCCACTGTGAAAGAAGGAGACACTGTTCTGTTACCAGAGTATGGAGGAACTGAAGTGAAGCTTGGTGATAAAGAGTACGTATATATTTTTCACAGGGCCTTATTGCTTAAGCTTCTTGACATACATTTTCTTTGTCTAAAATCTAGATATAATTTTTCAAGCACTACTAAGTTAGAAGATGTGTGTGTCTATGCATATTCACGTAGATACTTACAGATGCGTTTAGTATACATGATGCATTGAGTGCATTTGTGCATGAAAATATAAGAAAACTACAGAGACACATGATCCATTCATGAGTTTGACTGTAGTCTCTGTGATATGGGGTGGAGTCAAGGTACCTCAGCATTTTTCTGTAAATTCAGCCTAAGTGCTTCAGTTGACTATTAGCATAAACTGCCTAGGGTATGTAATTTGAAGTAGTGGTTAAGTAGATAATTTAGCTTATAAGGATTATAATTAACTTGTTGAAAAGATTCCTGTCATGATGCAAATAGTTTTATTGGCACTATATCGAACCAATGCTAATTTGCTAACCTTAATTCAATCTAGATATATTGAAAGCTAAAACTTGGATTTGCAAGCTCTTCATTGAAGCATGGGGGCTTTTATTTTACATATTGTTTTTCACATTTGTAGATAAAATATTCGTAAGGGCAGAACTTTGTACCCTAAAGGAAAACCAGATCTTTGATTTTGCGCTGATGAATTCCCTTCCATTATGAAATTTTAGCCAAACAATGAGAGTGGCATTCTTTTCATTCGATGGTTTTCAGTTATACAAATCTGTTGTGCATAAGTGTGGGTACTGATAAATACTTATGTATTTGTCGTCACATGTATTTACATATTGACATGTCTCTGTGTTCTTATACGCATGATTGCCCATGTATTTTTCTAATGTATGTCTTACGTGCATATATCAATATGCATGTATCTATCTATATACAACAAATAGCCTTAGGCTCCTCAAGCATGTTAGTTGGGTCATTGATTAGGATTACAATTCAATGAATTCACTCAAGTAGGCATCTTTCTTGTTTCATGGGAAATGGCCCCCATTCTCCCTCTCGCTCAAGTAGGCATCTTTCTTAGCTTGTGTTTTGGCTTCATAGTTCTCGTATGAGCTCAAGCTCAATTCTAGCTCACAGAAGGATGTCAGCTTGAGTTGAGAAATTTTAAGTAATTTTAGCTGTGTTTGAGCTATGGCACTCAGGCATTGTTTGGGATGTTTCAGGCAACTTAGAGCTTACATTCGACTCAATTTGATTAATATACACAAATCAAGCTTGATCTTGTTTTGGGCTTGACTAATTAGCCATAATGTTTTAAAGGTGTTGAATTTTACTTAAATGGAAAATGCACATTGTACCCAAAAGAACAAGTGGAAACTGCAGATAAAACATGACATCTCTTTATAATCACCTCAAGGTCTCAGGTGTGAGTTAGAATAAGACACCAGCCCCCACATGGTATTATTAGGATGTCTTACCTCAAGTAATATTTGGTGTGCCTTTTCTCAAAGTTATTGTGCATAGGCTTTGGAATGCTTTCAAAGTGATGCCTGATATTTTTCCAATTGATGCTCATGAAACTATTTTTGCCATTGTAGGTACCACCTATATCGAGATGAGGACATATTGGGAACACTGCACGACTGATTATCAATGGAGTTAAATTTGTCCATGAGTTATCCTGGAGGATTTGAGTTCCATAGCATGTATTTGAGTCGGCCCTTTGTTGATGCCCTACCGTCAGTGCTGCTTATAAATTAGATTAGATGAAAGAAACATGTAAAACTGTTCTGTTATCGGGCAAATAATTTTAATGCAACTAAAACGTCTTTGGTTTGTGTTGGAGTGTTACATAAACTCTTTTGAACACAATGAAGAAGTTTAAGGGACTGTTTGGGAATGCTTATGTAGGAAGCACTTATGCTTATAAACGGTTCTTAGTTGCTTTTGTTAGAAGCATCATTTTTTTATTTTTTTTATTTTATGGCAGAGCAGTGGCTTTCCTCCCAGACATGAACTAAATAGTAGCGATATCTCTATCTGTGACAAATAGGGATGGCAATGGGTCGAATTAGGGGTGGGTTTGCCATTCTCTTCCCTATCCCCGTTAAGCATTTTTCCCCCATCCCTGCCTTCATATCCGCAATATTCATATCGGGGATTCCCCATCCCCACCTTAGTTGGGGATGGTTCCCCTGACCAGCCTCGTTACAGAAGAAAAAATCAATATATAACTACTTTGTTGAAATAAAAAAATACTGATGCAAAATAATGAAAATATATATGATATATATAAGAATGTTTATATATGTCGTGCAGTGTGGCTTAAGATTTGGAGTTAAATTTGTCCATGTGTTATCCTGGGGATGATATTGAAAGTTAACTAAATAAATAAGTCGTGTGGCTTAAGATTTGTATAAATAAATTATATAAGTATATAATATAATAATATAAAAATATAAAACTTAGTAAGTACAATCACTTTAATAGCATATTTATATATACAAAAAAATTAATATATATACATACTCTAAAAGGGAAGGGTTCGGGTTGGGGATTAAAATACCATCCCGCCCCTCCCCGAACACCATACCCAAAAAATTCTCCGTACCCATCCCCATACCCCTTTTTTGTCTTTCATACCCGACCCATTAAGATCGAATCCCTACAAAGACCCTTATCCGCAAGTAAAATTGCTATCCCTTGACAAAAAGAGCTTCATGAGCTACTAAACTGCTCTTATGGTACCTAGAGAAAACATTCCCATATATTGTACCCCATCTTAGGAGGACTTCCCTATACCGATGCGAAGATAGTAAAGAAGAACACTGCGATGTATTTTTATTTTTTTTGGTCTGAAAAATGGAATTTCATAAAAAGGCAAACAGCCAAGAGAAGTACACAGCCTATAAAGCAACTAGGCACAATGAACAACAAGAAATAAAACAGCACAGCTGCATGGAAGGAGGACTAAGAAAAAGACGTAGTCATAAGACAACCGGATACGTCGAGAAGCCCACACAACCGCAAACATTAAGTACTCCTTGGGGGGCATGGTAAACCATCTTTGTTCATGATATGCATTAGAGAGGATGGGGGTCGGTTGACCCATACTTCCGGGCTCATCCTCGAAATGGCCAGCATTGCCAAATGATCTGCCGCTTGGTTGGCGGTTCTAGGAATCCACTTCCAAATGTAGGTCTGGAAGCTGTTCAAAACATCTCGAACATTACTTAGGATAGGATAGATTTCCCACCTTCCATTGGATAAGAGGCCCTTCAAGGGAGAGACTATTTCCTTGCAATCAGATTCAAAAGTTACTTGACGATAACCCATCTCAGCAGCGAGCTTACAGCCTTCGAGACAAGCCTGTGCCTCAGCCTCTATAGCAGAGTTCACCACTGATGGGATGGATGTACTCTTGATAAAGTCTCCACGTGTGTTCCTAATTAGGATACCAATGCCAACCCTCTTTTGAGTTTGGATTCCATGATGCATCCACGTTAACTTTGACAAAGGGAGAGGCAGGGGGGTTCCAAAGATGTTGCTGGTTGTCATTAGAAAGGGTAGGAGGCTCAATTTGATGTCTGCCATGATCAAGGGAGCCAAGGAATTCATTGACGGCAATAGAGGCAGCGTGGGTAGTTCTAGCTGGTGAAGGGGAGATGTGTTCTAGCACTGCTTTGCACCTATCCTTCCAGATCTGCCAGCAGAAGTACGCGATAACAGTTAGGCATCTTGATCGCTCCTGTGGGGTCTTCCCTTTCTCAATAACATTCCTAAACACTGCGATGTATTTCTACCATCTTAGCAGCCTAAGAGATTTAATTTACAAACATAATTTAAATTACTCAGGTCTTGAGCTCTCAATGAATTCTGTGATGCATCAAACACAGTCTTTTTACTTTTCGTCTAAAGAGATGCAGCTGGTATGGCACAGGCATACCCAGTCAACATATTTCTGTTTAAAAAAGGTCGGATGAATAAATTGCAGCCCCATCCAAATACTTTGTTTCAAATGCGATTAGACACATCGAAAATTCAAAGGCAGTAAAATAGTGAATAAAATATATGCTAATAAACATTACAATCCATCAGTTTTTGTCCTCTGAGACCATGTCCCTTGATATTAGATACATCATAAAAAGTAGTCCAACCTACATAATTTACAATACATTTTACTCGGTCAATCTCCTATCAAATTGTTAGATCTACTCAAGCATGTCAACCAAATTGGAGAAGAGACCCTCACATGGGATCTCTGCTGTACCAGATGGTGGTCTAGATGTACACAATTACCAAGCTTTCAATCAAATTTTCAGCCTAGTAGCAAGGGTGAGACATGTTTGCATCATTTTGTACCTACTACTTCCGAGGAGCATTTTCCATGGAGAATCACATTAATGCTAGCTATGTTATGTACTTACTACTTCACTACATAAGGTCTTTATATAACACCTCTTTTCGTTCCACTAGATAGAATTTACTGAGTCACCACCTTCACTGCTTTCAGTATCACTGCTGCTACTCACGCTCTCGCTTTCATTTCCACTGCCACTTCCACTGCCGCTTTCACTCCCACTACTCTCACTCCCACTACTATCACTAGAGCTTGAAGTCTGCTTCCCTTCCACCTCAGCATTCACTTGAGCTCTAAGGGCTTCTGCAGCATTTGGGACATTATCCACCACATCATCTACATCTACATCAGCAATCTCATCATCCAGATCACCTGGATGAGGTATGTTAATGTCAATGCCAGTGTGAAATTCATTTACAGGAGACTTTCCTTTCCCAGTTGTATCATGCACAACAACAACATCATCATCATCATCATCAATGACAACATCTACTTCTTCATCCATCTCATCACTTCTAGGTTCTGCATCAGGAGATGCAGCTGGTGGATTTGGTAAGGAAGGTGGACAATCAAAATCCTTGTCAGTTTCAGATGTTGGGCCTGGGGCTAGAAAGAAGATTATAAAAAGTATCAACATGTTATTTTTTTTTATAAAAAGCTAGATTAAAAAACTGCAATAATTAAGGCATTTAATGCAAGTCCATCTGTTTAATCATCAAAAGTCAATTCAGAACACCAAAATACCAAAAATAAAATAAAACTACCATTGATTTTTATTGCAGTATATGCAACTACAATTTTATTTTATTTTTATCAACATTTAATTTTACAAATTCAACTTTTCTGTTCAACATCAAATTGAAAATAAAAAGTATAAAAAAGAAGGATGATTTATATAATCACATAATCTCTGAAGGGAGTGTATTTTGCACAGAAAAACGTTTTAAGCTAATAAGAACAACTTTCTCATTAAAAGGCTCCACCTGGCGCAGGATAGCCAAAGAAAGTTGACGGTCATCATGCATCTGTTACTTACATGTATCATCTTATTTCGTGAAAAATAAGTATCATTATGACATTATTAATTAAATTTGAAGAAATCCAGTCATGAAGGTCAAACATTAGAAGATTGTATCATATAATGCAGAACAACAAAATTTACATAGAACAAACAGGGGTTTAAGAACACATGTACCTAAGCTCTCTGAGTTGTTGATATCAATTCCTTTCACCTCCACCTGTACAATTACATGTAAGCAAGAAGTTTGAATCATATAATTGTAAGATTCCTGTAAGGAATGTGCAATTAGAAAGAGATGTTCATGCTATTTAACAAATCCAATTCTTTCACAATTCTATTTAACAAAAGGGAAAAAAAATTGCAGCATTCAATACTTCAGGTTATAAGTGAAGCAGAACAGAAGGATATGGGCAACTTTCTCTAGATATGATAATAGCAGTTAGCACACCAAGAAGATGAATTCAGCCCCATAGAAAGCAAAAAGAAAATACAAAGTATAACAAAGACGCAAGATTTCATTTGATTCCATGATGTGCAAAATAATAATAGTGAGGGGTATGAGTTTCATAGTGCTACCGCTCCCATTCATAAGGCGGTGATTGCGATTGATTAGTGCAAGCAATAAAGACTGGGCACACAAACCACATGTGCCAGCATAGGCAGATCTCTGATATTCAGTATTCTGGTTGTGGTGGTCAAACATAAATTATATGACGCAAAAATTGGTTTAAATCCCAGATATTGCAACCCCTGACCTTAACTCTACTCAGGTTTCATAGATTGTATCACAAGATCAAAACTCTACTGCAAAGTCAATCACCATCCCTGGATATGCAATGCATATGCAATTACACATACAATTATCCCTCTTTTGAGACAGATCACACTTCAGCCTTCTTTCTTCATTCAACAGATATGAATGATAATAAAATCAATGCAACTTACCGGCATATGAGGAAGAACATCCTTGTTCAAAGACTGAAGCTTTGCTCCTTTCCCACCAGTTGGTGGAGAATAAGATTCCAGTGCTGAAATTGATGTACTCGTGACTGAGGCTGCTGGAGCTGCAGATTCACCAGGCAGCCTTAGATGTCTCAACCGCTTCACTGCTCGGTGCAACCTCTCCAACCGAAAACTCTCACCATCAAAGAACAAAACAGCATCATGCTCCTTGTAATCCTCACTGACACCTTCAAAAGTAACCTTGGGTTTTCCATGTTGGTTGTTGTGAAACTCAACTGTAACCCTGTTGTCCTTGCTCTTGTGGAACGAACCAGGTTGATTCTTATCAATTGAAGCTGGTTTAAATTCATCTGAAAAAAGAAAAAGAAAAAAAAGTAACAATCTTGGTACAAAGTTTGACATTATGACTCTCTATTGGTAGCAGAGAAGTTCAAATCAAAGAACAACTAAGTGATAGTATAAGTTTCTAATTTCACAAGTTTTGGATGGTGCAAAGTAAAAACAAAACAAGTTTACACAATTAAAGACTTGAAAAGCTTTATATTTAGATTTTCTTTCATAACAGACTAATCATAATTCATATATGATACTCCGAAAGCTTTCATTTTCCTCAGTTTTCTGGGCAGACAAACAGAACCCACAAAAAATTTATAGGATACTGAGACTTACAACGTAAAGTACAGAATTTGGGGGAGGGGCGGTGATCCACAAAGGAGGAACCTAGGGATAGGTTGTACCATCGGTCAGGCTCTGGAGCAGTGTTTGGTTCATCGTTATCGTTGTTCTTCCGATTTTTAGCCATTTTCTAAAGCTCAATTTCTCCGCAATTTACTATCTGAGTCGAAACTGAATTTTGGTACCAAATAGGAAGTTGAAATTGGAAAACTAGGGTTCTAGGGAGGGATTGCAAACGAAACGAAACCACCTGCAGAAGAAGAAATGAGAGGGCATTTAGTCCTTTAACCTCTAGTCCGTGACTGTGTCACTGTCACTGTGTCAGTATGATAAATGGTGACTAAGGGAACCCAGTCCCAGACCCCAAATCGACCCGAATGCCCGACCCGACACTGACCCTGACCCGACCCGTTCTTCACAATCATTTTTGGATTATTTAATACTGGAGAAGGTGGTAGTAGTTTTGTGGGTTGTGAAGTGTGATGGCTCTGGCTTTGGGTTTTGCTCATTCACCGAGTCCTTTGCTTTCTCTTCATCAGAAGCCAAAACCCACGTTGAGATTGGCTGCATTTCGATGCTCAGCGAAGCCTAGCAATGAAATAATCCTCAGGACTTGCAAGAATTGCAAAACCCAATTCGACCCTTCCATCAATAACCCCCGGGCTTGTCGCTTTCACACTGCTCATTTCGGAGGTAGCTGATTTCTGCCTTCTCTTCTTTCTTGTATGAAATTAGATTTAATGGTTTTCATGAATTGTATATGTTCTTGTTGAATGAAATTTTAAAGCCAAAGGGTCTTAATCTCTGTTTTCTTGCTGATTAGCTTGGCTTTGAATGAAGTTAACCAAAATTTCTGGGCATTTTTTGGTCGAAAAATTTCTGGGCTTTATGAGCCCAGAAATATTATAAGCATACTCATGTTTGAATATTGTGGCTTCCTAAGTTTGAGTATTCAATTCTATGTGCACATACTCGCTGAATTCGAAACTTACCCGCCATTGAATTTGAAATTCTTGTGAGTGAGTTCCTGTGTTTGTGTTTATGTATGTGGGACTTATGAACTTTCAGCTATTATGCAGTGCTAATGGGTTTTGGGCGATTCATGTTTGTCAATTTCTTGGAAATGCATTAGTTGTAAATTTTCACCTGCATTCTCCGAGGAGGACGAAACAGTTGTGAATTTGCATTGGTGTGTAGTTTGCATTTCGGCCAAGATTTTTGCTGTAGGGTAATCAGCAAACCCTCTTGGGCACAATAATCAAACATAATCAACAATTTGTGATTCATTTTGCTATAAGATAGGAAAAGACTTCCGTTTGTAAATATTTTGGATCACTGAAAATCTTAAGCATGATGTTTTTTCAAGAAGGCTTCTTCTTGTGGGTGGAAAGGAATACAAAGGGGAAAGGTTATGGGAGACATAACTCTCAAATAGTTGGAAGGGAATATGTAGAGTTTCGATGTTGCTTAAATATAATCGTTATCATCATTCCTGCATTGAAATAATATGATTAGCTTGTGGATTGTGGTTTTGGGGTTTCAATGATTTATCCAATTTGAAGAAATTAAGTCTTCAGCGGTCTTGCTTTTTCAAAACTAACGAGTAAGGAATAATTGAACTGGTTAGCAAAAGTTAACTGAACGCAGGGAGAAAGAATCTCGAGGTCTTGTCTATATTTAAAGATGTTATTCAATGTGGCTGACTGAGTTTAGATAATTGAAGTGAAGGCTATGTTTCTGCATTTTTATTTTCATGAATCAGTGGCTCTTCCATATCTAAAAGGCAATGCATGAGAAAGCAACTTGTTTGTATATCCATATGTATCTATATATAATATATAGAAAGTTTATAAACAAATAAAAGAGTGCATGTCAAAAGCAATGCCTTTTTTGTTTTTTTGTTTTTACTTTCTGCTTAAACTCAGACAGAATAGAAAGGGACTTATTCCTCTTAAGCTCACTTTTATCTGCTTGAGAAATGGAAGGAGTTGACAAGGAGTGTTTTTCTTTCAGTACTGTCTGCATATTGCTCAAAATTTACTTTGTTTTATTTTGTATCAGTTGCAACTGAAGTTTTTTTTTTTTTTTTTTTTTTTTTTTTTTTTTTTTTTTTTTTTTGGGGGGTGAGTCAAAGGAGTAATAAAGTTTATATGGTTATGTCACTTCGATCGTATTACATTGATGCCCAAAGATATGATGAAGCTTATTTTCATTTTAAAATACCTTGTTTGAACTCTGTTATAGTTAATGTCATGTTTATTTACTTATTCATTTCCCCATAGTTCCTAGTATCACGTTCAGTGTGTTATATCTTTCATTCCAGATGTTTTGTTTTTCTGGTATAGTGCTTTTAACACCTGTGCTCCCTTAGGAGAAACAAAGAGGAAGTTTGAGAGTGTGCACACTGGGGGCACCATGAACACTCCTGACTCCGGAAAAGTTGTTCAATACTGGCATTGTTGTGGATCTGAAGATCCCTTTGACCCTGGATGCACAGCTGCTCCTCACTCATCCTATGATGACTGATGCTGTCGTATAATCCTCCCCCACCGGTACATGATTCGATTTACCTTGTATGTGTGAACATTTACTTACACTACTATGGATTTTGTTCATCTTTTTCCATTTTCTTTTTTCCCTGTGTATGCAACCATATCGGATTAAGTTTTGAGCTTTAAAATTTGTTTGTTATGACTGATGCTCTTTCAATCTCTCTCGTGTGTGTGTGTGTGTGTTTAAAAACTCTTCTTCTTCGTCTTTTTTCTGTAAAAATTGTTCCGGTGGCTTTCTGGCAATGATGAAGTAGATGGTAGTCTCAACACCACCCACATACGCAATACACTTCCAATAATTCTCTTTTCATTGTCTTTTAATTACGATGCTCTAACCCAGAAAAGTGTTCAATCCCTTCCATCTTCCCCACCTTTTACTCTCTATATTGCTTTCAATTCTGACCTGCCCGCATCTTTCACGGCTGGATTGAACGGAAAAAGAACATCAGTACTGTGTATTAGTATGTCTCTCTTCCCCCACTCCCAAACAATTTCCTCAATCGCCAAATTCTCTCTCATCTTGTGGTTGGTGCACCAGTCATAACAAACATCGACGATATACCACACGATGGCTTCATCACAGACTACCTCAAACAAAACTAATTTTGATGGTGATAGCACATAGCTTACAGTGAGAAGAGTTCTTTACAAAGGCTTCAGTATTTGTACATCCCATATCGATATTTTTACCATGTTTCCTCATGAGTGATTTTAAAAATACAACCGATTGATACTAGCACAATGAGACCAAACTTGCAATGCAAGTAAGAGAGATTGAAAGAGATAGGTACTTATGGACTTCTTCTGTTTTGGTTCAATACTTCAAGTCTTTTTTCTGTTTTTGTTTTTTCCCAATGTGACCGATATATATATATATATATATATATATATATATAGTATAATCACTTTCTTTAATATTGCTTACACTGAAAGTACCTACATACATTGACAAACTTAAAATTATGAAACTCGGTGCCATAAACATTCATATAACCCTCTGTGCTTAATTAAAACACTAATAAAAAGCGCCGACCCTGACTGAATATGAATGTCAAATGCTGGCCGGCTTCGCTTCCCCAAGTCACAAACAGCTAACCATGCAACGACACGTGATACCATGATTTCAGATCTAACTAAAAAACGCGGAGAAGCAACACGTGTCAATCACCCACTAGCCTTTGGTTGAGGCTTTTAAGTTCTGTTTAGCCCATCCTTGGATCTTGATGTGCACATCTATAAATACATAACCAATAGTCAATTCTCTCCATCGATCCAAAAACACTCCTTCACTTCAAACATCTTTCTTCCCATGGAAGCAAATTGTCTTTGTTCATCGCCACTTCCTCCTCCGCCATTTTTCTCTGGTCAATCTCAATGTCCAAAACTTGGATTTGGGCACAGAAGATCAAAGAGATCAACTGCTAGAACTGCTGGCATGGCTGTTGTGGCTGCTACAAGGGACCACTACGGAGGGCGATCCGCTGTCGACGAGAGCTTGATTGTTCTGAGAAAACGTATTCATGAGATGAAAATGGTGGAGAGGAACTACGAGCCTCCTCAGGATTGGATGCATTGGGAGAAGCAATGCTACGCAAGTTATGATGAGTATATTTGCAATTTGGTCGGTTGTCTCCAATCATATCTCATGAACACTAGGCCTAGTTTAGCTCTCTCCATGCTGCTTCTCGTCACCGTGAGCGTCCCAGCGTCGACGGTCATGATCTTGCTGCGTTTCATGGAGGTGGCTAATGGGGCTCTATCCGCCGTTCATCATCTTAGTTGATGTGATTAGTTTTTGGGGTTAGCTTTATGTAAATTTGTAAATGTACAATTTGAATTCCAATGTCAACACTTGAATTCCATGTTCAGATAACAAATAGGTCAAAAATCAGAAGATGAAGTAATTGACAAGGCGGCAGAAATTGGAGAAAGACTATCCTTACATGCATTATTATAGATATAACAATTGCGCTTGAGCAACATATTATTCACAAAACGAATGGAAACCAACACTAGAACATCTTTGCAAACAATACGTGCATATTGTTGTTGTCCTCTAGAAAGCTCATGACAATGGAGCTTGACCTAGAACAAGAGAAATTATACAACAGTACATATGTGAGCTAGTAATATTTTCACTCAAAATATGCCATCTATCAGTTTAAAAAATAGTTAAAATGTTTTTTTTACTGCTGGACTTTAAAAAATAAAAAAAGGCAGTAACAATTTTCAGAATTAAAAACATGGGTTTTGTAGAAGAGGAAAAAAAAATGTTGGTTCAATCGGCTCAGCCTAGCAGCTCATGATGGGTCAAGTTGGCTCCGTCCCGTTATCCTTCCACTGCAAGGAGAGGGAGGTTATCGCTGCTCTGTGAAACCAGCCTCACGCTTTGCCCTCCTGTCTAAGGACCATGTGACCCAGAGCCTTCGCCCAAGACACATGACCCGACTCCTTGCTTGGAACGGGCGGGCCAGAACATTGCCAAGATGACCCGACCCGCTATAGCGAAGCCAGCGTTCCAACACTTTGATGCCCCCACTTGGGTTATAAGCTTGAGTTACCAAGCTCGGCGATGTTTTTTACCTTGTTATGGGTTTATAAACTATAGTTTCTAGGACTAGTTTGTCGATGTGGGACTACTTGCTACCGTTCTCTTTGTGTTTTTCTCAACTTAACATGACAAGTTTAAGTTCTTTTTGGAAATAAGCTCAAAATTTCATCCGCAATGACTGATCAATTTGTTTTTTTCAATACCAAGTTGTGGGATTGAACTTGGACAATCATTGAAATGGCTAAATCTGATCAATTATATAATGGTATTTGAACTTTTCTCCCCTCATGCCAAGCAAAATTTTGTTCCTATAATCCAACCTCATAAATTCAAATTCAATTCCAAATCTTACCATTATATATATATATATTCCTATATCATTTTTCTTGTTCACGTACCCTTGTCATTTATAATTAAAGTAGGCTAGCCTTTAAAGTATGAAATTTTATCACATTTTAGATGTTCTTGATTTTCTTTATAAGTAAAATTCTCTAGTGTACTGTCTAAAAAATCATATGCAACAACCCAAAAAAAAAAAAAAACACAAATCATTAATGTCATGACGTCACTTATACTCATTTCAAAGTTCCAAAACTGAGAAGAAAAAAATCCTATATAAAAGCATTTGCTACCAATCCATTTTTGATATATTTTTGGTACCATAGAGTTGTGAGCTTCAGTTTACTCGTTGCTAAACTGTTGTTTCATGGATTTGTCAGTTATACATCCAATTACTAGTGCTATCACCCCCTCACAACTTAAATCACATGTAAAGGTTTTCGAGCTCATGTGAGTAAGAGTAGTTATTCTTATATCCAAGGTTCTGGGTTCAAATCCCCTCCCTCAATATCGATTGTGTTTTAAAAAAAAAACGCACACACACACACACATTGCATATGTTTCATGGTTCACTTCTAAACAACATTTTAACACATTATTCTATATATAAAAACGTATTTTAGATTTATGTATAGAATTATAAAATGATGGAATTTAGATCTTCATCGTTTAAATGTCTGGCAATTAACAATTTCAGTGTTTGGATTTATGTATGCTGAATTTTGTAAATGACATAAATTATAAGGAAAAACATATCATGCTCATAGAAATTGTGAAATGACGCTTTTTTGGCAGAATTTAAACTCGGAAATCTCGATCCCCAATTTCCACAATTTTTTCCGCACATCATTTAATAGTTTTGTGCTTTAAGTTGCCAAACAATAGAAATATCAATTCTCCTCTTCAATTCTTAATTTTTAACTAAATTCTGAGTTATTTTCCACTATCCAAATAAAAGGTAAAAGAAAAGAATCAATATACATACATACATTCATATATCAAATTACCTACACAACGTTTAATTATGTGGTTGTTTCTATGTTTCGTTAACAATTTATTCCTAATAAAAAACAACCATGGAATCAAAATTATTGTGGTTTAATCAGAATAAATTAAATCTTTAAGTCCATTACGGAAAACCATGAAATTTCTTAATCATGCTTTATTATCACATGTAAACATAATTTGGATAAAGTTATAAGACTCAATTCATGACCCAATAAGATCTTGAACTTCATGATTTTCAAAATACTATAAGGTGGAAATTTCAATAAACATAATTACATACATACCTTGATAATCATCCTTCAAAATCTATAGTTAGAGAGTACAATTTTTCTAGTATAGCCCTAAGTAAGTACCACCAATCATGGAAGTAGAATAGGAAACTACTTCTCTTAATTGACCAATATAATTCTTTTGAATAATATTTATTAAACCCTTATAATAGCAAATAATTTGTGTAACATATAAACCATTCATGTGAGCCACATAGAATATTATTATATAGAAATTTCTTATACAACTTTTCCTCCAGAAGTTGGATAAGGCTGCATAATTTTTTTTGTTGTTGGGGCTTTTCATGTAATGGATTCTCTATATGGCTCGACATTGGACTTTCTGAGTCATTTTATAGTGAGGGCCTTAGTCCTTAGATGATGTCCTATCTCTTAACCATTGGATCAAACTAACCAATTTGATCAATGGCTAACCAATTTGATTTAACGGTTAAGAGATAGAAAACTCTTCTAAGGGACTTAGATAAGGTCCTTTCAGGAAACAAATCTAGGACCTCAGGGGCAACAGTAAATATTCTTAACCATTTAAGCTACAAGTCCCTTGCAAATGACCCCACTAGTTTAGTGATTTGAAGTAATTGCTCCCCTAAAAAAGGTTATGGGTTCAAGTCATAGCATTCGTGTAGAATATATGAGTTTAGTATGTTATCACTCATCTCAATAGGAAATGTTATCATAAAAACACTCTCTAATTTGATACTTTATTTTATCTGATGGAAAAAGTGCATATATATATATTTAATATACCCCAAATAATTGTTTGATGAGCACCTAAACGTTATATAATATTGTTTCTATATAAAAAAAAAATTGTTATATAATATTACTTATAACTAATTGCCCCTTCAACAAAAAACAAAAACTAATTGCCCCCAATAATTGTGCTAACTTGAAGATCAGTTCTCTCGTTTATTTTGACCCCACATATTTTGTTTTTTGGGATGATTCAGTGCCACGGCTTTAAAAAAATCAAATTACGTATTGCTTTTGCTTCTTTTTATTGACTTTATCTTTTTTGGTTGGAGTACCACCTCATCTACTAACGGAAAAGATCTTTTTCTCAGAAGATCCCAAAAAATTTATGAATTATATTTTGGGAGATTTACTATTATATTCAATATGAACTCAAATTATAAAAAAATCTTATATGAATAGACTTTTATAAACACAACCAAAGTCCATTTACAACATAACAAAGAGACTTTTAATTTCTTTTAAATTACAAAATTGTCATCAATTCTTAAAATAAGTCAAACCTCAAAACTTCTTAAAAAAACTCAAACACTCAATAGGGTATTAAAGTAATTTAATAATCAAAATTAAATTAATAGGGCCACGAGTCATTTTTTGGAGTCATTTATAAAAATTAAATGGTGTAAGATTTATTTATAATTAATGCTAAGAATTGATATACAACTAATAACTCTATTTATAATGGAAAAGATCTCAGATTTATATATATGGCTTTTTAATAGCCACCACAATTATGGAACATATCACGTGCTCATGTGATATGATCTTCAAAGGTCTGACTCTGATTGTAATTTGTATGTTCCGCTTCAAATCTTATGCATTATTGGATATTCGTTTTCAACCCTCTGGTTGTCCCAAAATTAATGTATTTTTTAACTCTCTCATTGTCTGAATATTAAAATAATGGAATTGGTTGGACTGGGTCTATTACAATGGAAAATGACATTCGATTGCAAACTAATAGTTTCGGGTTCGAATCACCATAACATATAGTAGCATGTGTGTGGAAAATCCCCTCCTTTGTAATTTAGACTATAGCTTGTACTAAATTTTTTTTTTAATTGGGTTCGCATCACCATAGCACTATAGTAGCATGTGTGTGTGACCCCCGGGTATAATTTAGACTATAGCTTGTTTTTAATGTAATTGCTTATTTGGTTAATGTGAAAAGTGGTTGATGTAGGTGAATTGTATAAAAGCTCAAACCACCAATCAAATGATTGCTTCAAATTGGAAGGTCACAAAACAGGGCCACATCTCAAAACACAGGTCAGATTAATTTAATTTCCTGCTTGTTATGAGATCTTATTGTGATCAATTTTGTGATTTCTGATTTATAAGAGGTGTTTGATCCCAGTTGTTGCTCAGTTCAATTCGGATTTCTGAATTTCTTGGGTTTCCATTGAAAGCAACAAAACAATGGAGTTTTTCCTTGCTTCAATGCACGGAAACCTCTCAAGGAGGTTTGCTCCTAAGTGCAGTACTGCCTTTATTGAAGCTCCGTTGTATGGCTGCCATTGGTTACTTCTTGCTCACCCAAAATACCAACTTGTCCCAAAAGCCACTTTCAACATTTCTCAGTAAGCTGGTGTTTGCGTCTTTTTGCCCTGCTTGATCTTCACCAATCTTGGTCCATCCATCACTTTAAAAACTTGCTGAATTGGTGGGTCATTCCTGTTAATGTTGTTATAAGTACCACAATTGGGTGTGTTTTGGGGGTTTTGGTAGCAATAATTTGCAGGCCACCACCTGAATTTTTTAGATTTACCATAATCATGACTGCATTTGGAAACACAGGTAATCTCCCTCTTGCAATTGTGGCCTCTGTTTGCCACAGTGATGATAACCCTTTTGGTACTGAAGATGACTGCACTGCCTGGGGTGGCATATGTTTTTTTTACCAAGGTTCGTATTCTGTTTTATAAAGTGTGTTATCACATGTGGAGCCCACCTTGGAATCTAGTACAAGTGCTTACGACGTTGTTGTGAGGAAAGAGGCATATCACAGATTGAGTGAGGAAGGGGGGCTAATGGCAAGCCATGACAATGGAACGAAACTGATTCGCACTAGGCCACTTCTTGTGTTGCTGCTGCATGGCCTGGAATGGGAAGATAAGGAAAATTGAGCATTGCACGACACCCTGTATTGCAAGCCTTTTCAATTGGCAGCAATTCTATCACTTTCCCACAAGCGCTCTTCCGGTTTCGGCAGCAGAGGAGGAGAGATAAGAAGGGAACCGCCCAAGAAGTAACCAAGTGTCTGGCAGGCCTGAATGGTGAGGGGAAAATCGGTCCTGTTGCCGGATGACACCAATTATGGATGCTTCAGCCCCCAACCAATGCTTTCTCTTTTTGGCCATTATCCTTGGCAGATGCCATGTTTACATCTGGGTTTTTGATGTGATGATCAAATCTGTCCTTCCTCCACAGAAGCTTGGGAATTCTATCTGAGGCCATGGTGCCTTCGGCCGTGCTTGTTTCTGTGGAGGCATGCTGCTGGAAGGTCCAACGAAATCAAATCTAGGAATGAGAAATACAATTGGTTATTGTTTGCAGCTTTTGGTACTTCCCTTTGCATGGAATTGGTGTGCTCTATTGGCTGATAAATTGGAACTTTGATTGGCCGATGACCATGTACCTGTTTCGTCGTTTGCCTGCATACACCACACCAATGCTATCGTGTTAGAGCATTGCATCTTGAGGGGTTTGCAGTCAGAGAGGCTTCTGCATCTTCGGGCCAGCATAGTGGTGCTGTCTTCTCCCGTTCAGTCTATATAATTGTATACTTCTCATAGGTTTTGAAATAGAGCTTGGACCTCAAAATTCTTTCCAATTATCAGACTACTTTCGAACTATTGAAAAACGGTTTCATTGGCGTTGCTCCTTCAAGTTTTTAAGTTAGCACACAATGTTCATGCATAACTCCAGACAATTGTTGGCTATTTGAGCCTTCTCGTAGCAAGGCCCCACCAGTTTTCGCCGCCGGGGAAAGGGGGTGTATTCATTGAGCTTTGACATATTGTAATACCTGATTTAATGTAATGGTATTTCAACCAGATTTGTACTTTGTATGATTTACTCAGGATTTAATAGAGTGGCAATACATGATTTTACTTAAATTTTAAATCACTTTTAAGATTTACTTATGATTTAATAGTATTCATTTTGTTCTGCGCTTCTTTCTGCCCCTTCTGAAAATGGAGATTAAGCATCCTGATCTTGCCCCCCCAGGCCCTATAACAATCACAAAAACAAGAGCCATAAACAACTCAAACAGTAAAATTGAGGGAATATGATAATTACACTCAATTGTCATTCCACTTTAAATAAAAAAATAAAAAAACTAATATTAAAAACGAAATTAATAAAATACAGATATATTGTAACATGTAAACTTTGTAAAAATAGGTTCTTTGGAACAAAAAATTTGAGATGTAAGGTGAGACAGGGCATTTATGCAGAACCTTAGATTTAAGAACTTGGAACTTTGAAATCGAAATACAATGTGTGAATAGTTTTCTTGTGCATATTCCATTGTTTTAGATACTGTTATAAAATCATATGAGACCGAAGAGTATGAGATACGTGGTAGCGTAATCGGCCTGTTATTTTTTAAAAAGTACTCTAATGTTTTTTGATCGACGCTGGACGGTGGGAGGACAACGGCAAGACACAAACAATTTGGTTAAAGGAACAAGGTGAGTCATTTTAACTTGACGGGGAACGTTGCAACTTTTTCTTTTGTTGGCTTTGATTTAAAATCACACTTTGGGAATATGACTAGAAACTTGCAAGGTATATAGATCAAAAACACTGAAATTCACCGAAAAAATGGACCAAATTTACACTAAACTACATTGTATTTAAATATCCTAATTTGGAATATTAACCGACATTGATGAAAATTATTGGAGAGATGTTTCAAGTAAACTACCTGTCAAACACGTGTGTCACCCTCTTTCCCGGTTAAGTGATCCCAGCAAGGCACGTAAAGCAAACAAACTCACGAAATTGAGCAAACAAGAACCAAAAAAAAAAGGGGGAGAGAGAAATGAATGACTAAAAGTAAAAAAAGAAACGAGGGAGGAAATCGGTGAGAGGAGGAAGAAGAGACGGTGGGAGGTGATGTGAGGTGGCGTGGTGGGTTATTTTCTCCATTTGCGGTTAGAATCTATCTCTCCTCTCTCTCTCTCTCTATCGCGCACCTTTGCGCTTTTCCCACCTTTTTCGTTAACTGATCACATTTATACAGACTCGTGCGTACAAGTACAATTGTCCTTAAATGCTTGGTTTCTCGATTCTCTACCCAAAACAAGAAAAATGCTTGATTTCTTTAATGGGGTTTTTGGGGTGTGTGTTGGGGTTTATTAATTATTTGTTGTTGTTAATTTGAAGCTACTGTAGTGGGTTACTACACAACACTCCTCTCGTGCTTCGTCGTGAAGATAAACAAGCGTGCAAGGCAAAAAGATTGCTGCTTTCTTCCTTCTTCCCATGCAGAGATCCCATTCTATCTGGTAAGCTTCCTCGCTCTCTCTCTTCAATTTAATTTTAACAGCAATCAATAACCTTAACTTCATTTTTTTGGGGCATATTCATGTTCGAACCTCCTCTCACAGTGTGCATTTTGGTGTGGTATTTGATTGGGAGTTTTCCAAGTTTGGTTCTGGGGTTTTTTTACCAAAAAAAGGGCCATTCTTTCTTTTTCTGGGATATTTTATATTGCATTTTTCTGTTGGGTTTTCTGTGTCATTTCAAGAGTCGTGAATGTTTTGTTGTCAACTATATTCGGGTCGACTTCATCCAGCTGCATTTTGCTTTAATTCCATCCAATAGATTCTCATTCTGTTCACAAAAGGCTACATGAATTTTGGTATCTTTCCATTTTGTTTGTTGCTAGGCTGACTCATCTTTATCTTTCCTTTTTCACTATCGTGCTAAGTCCTTATTGATCTTGATGCAGCTTGAGGGTTGTCCTTGGCTCACCTTCCTTTTTGGGATTCTTCTCGCCCTTCTTTGTATGTTTTCACAAGTAGGATAAGGATTTTGATGCATTGATACTTAGGTTCATGGTGGCATGATGGTTGCGCCCAAAGGTTGCAGAAATCCCCTTACATTCTGCGCCCCCGCGTGCAACGGGCGGCACCACGTTTGGACTTTTTGTGTGTTTTTTTTTTTTTTTTTTTTTTTTTTTTTTTTTTTTTTTTTTTTTTTTTTTTTTTTTTTTTTTTTTTTTTTTTTTTTTTTTTTTTTTTTTTTTTTTTTTTTTTTTTTTTTTTTTTTTTTTTTTTTTTTTTTTTTTTTTTTTTTTTTTTTTTTTTTTTTTTTTTTTTTTTTTTTTTTTTTTTTTTTTTTTTTTTTTTTTTTTTTTTTTTTTTTTTTTTTTTTTTTTTTTTTTTTTTTTTTTTTTTTTTTTTTTTTTTTTTTTTTTTTTTTTTTTTTTTTTTTTTTTTTTTTTTTTTTTTTTTTTTTTTTTTTTTTTTTTTTTTTTTTTTTTTTTTTTTTTTTTTTTTTTTTTTTTTTTTTTTTTTTTTTTTTTTTTTTTTTTTTTTTTTTGGGGAAAACGTAGTAGTGTAAGTTATGATCAGTACCTTGGTATTCAACTTGAATTCAACTTTTTAAACTCAAAAATAAAATTTAAGTCCAAAACAAAGAAAACCTGTTTGGTAGCCATATTTTAAAAACTCAAACTCAAGAACAACTAAAACCACCCTAATTATTAAAAACGAAAAAAATTTGTTTTTTCATTTTTTTTTAACAACCCACAAGTTCTCAAATTTTTAAGATTTGAAAATAGTTTTCAAGTTGAATACCAAACAAGTTTTGGAATATTAAAAATAGATTTAAGAACTCCTTGTTTTTAAGAAAAATCAAAGTTTTTGAGTTCCCTATTTGAATAGGATACCAAACGCTCCCTAAGACTCAATCATGTGTTTGTATCATCAAATTATCTAACATTAATAGTAGTTGTTTGAATTTAAGCAGATAAAGGAACAAAATTTGAATTTTTCCACAAAAAAATATAACAAATATGCAAGCAAACAAATATGAAAGTTGAAATACTTTAACAGATTTATTCGCTCCACTCATCCCCTTTTGCCATGGTAAAAGAGGGTAGGCTCCAAAAAGAACTCCCATAAAGGAAAAGTTGTCATCACAAGAAGTGGGCCCACGAAACTGGGCAAGCCTAAGGGCAAGACTTGCATGGATTGCTGATGTCATGCTGATGTCAATGTGACTTCAGCAGCCAATTCAAATATCAACAAATTTTAAAAAAAAATTCTATAAATACCTAGCCATGTTCTTCACTTCCCACACCAAAATCCATACGAATTATTCTCCTCATATCTCATGTAAATAGTAGTCGCCCTTGGGTTGCTATGGTAATGGGTGTAAATGCATCAAACAATTGCTAGGACAAATACTATTCACGTGAATACTATTTGCCCTTACTTGCCCTTACCATGGCACAATAGGGTGGAAGTGCTCTTAGTCTTACGTGTAGTTACGAGTTTGTTTTATTTTCTACAAGCTGATTCTTGACATATTTCTTATTAGCACTATAAATTGTCTAGGTAACTAAACTAATTAACTAATTTTTTAAAAGCAAAAACCTAAAGCCTAAAAAGGAAATAAGTACTAAAAACTGCAACAAACTGAAACTTGAGTGTAGTTTATGAAAAAAAATATATATGCTCAAAAAATGTGAAAAGAAACCAAAAGCCAAAGCCATGATCAAAGTACTAAAAGTTTGTTCAAAACACATTTAAGTAGGTCAGCAGTTGTAACATTCTAATAGACTTGCAAAAATTATTCTGAAATCGAATTATGAAACAAAAAAACTGCACTGCAATTTCTGGGCAAAAACTACAGTGCAATTTATGAAACAAAATATGCTCAAATTTGAAAACAAGCAATGAATGGCAGTTAAAAATGAATATCCACTGATGAAACAATTGTATAATTTTCATTGACTTCAAAAAAGAATCATAATATCCAATTAGATGTTGTGTAGCCAATTAAAAGCAACTAAAAACTGCAATGCAGAAACTGACTATACATTCACTAAACCATATCTAATAAAAGCAATTGTCAACTGAGAAGGAATGTTCATATCACCGCCTTGCAAGTCTTCCTGTTGTGCCCAACAACACTGCACCGACTGCATTTTAATGGCCTTGTACCTTCACCAAAAGCTTTGATCCTCTTCGTTGGTGGTCTTCCGGCTAGCCTCTTTATAATTGGCGGAAGCACAAGTCCAGCAACTAAACCGTTGCTGCCCAAGCCTTTCCCAATATCTAGAATAGGAAAAATAGGACTCTCATAGGCTTTTCGAAAGAAGTCAGACCTGTAGTAACACTCAATGTAATCATAAATTGAATCTTTCTTTGCTAGAATTGCAACCACGACATGCGTGTGGTAACCAAATTAAATCAAAACCCTATGTCAAATAATTCATTCCATTTGGAGATTATTTGACCTAATTGGGAATCAATCAACCTGATTGGGAGTTACTCAATTTAATTGGGGACCCAATTAAATTGAACGTTACCTAATTGGGTTGAGAATTGATTTGATTAATTACCACGATTCCTAATTAAATGAGGAGTTACCTAATTGAATTAGGATTTGATTTGATACCTACCACTATTAGGGATTTGGTTTGCCCTAATAAATCAAATCCCTAATTAATCAAATCAACTCCAAAAAGGGGAGGAATAATTCCCTTCAATCTACGGAATTATTCCTCTAAAACCCTAGCCTCCAAGACCACTATAAAAGCATAGCCACACACAAGGGTTGAGGTACGTTTGAAATCCCTACTTAAACTCAGCAGAAAATTCATCTCAAACCCTAGCCACCTCCTTTCTCTCCTTTTTTTACATAAGGCTCCGGTCGCCCGGTTTACACCATAAACACATCTCCGTACCCTATTAGCTATTGTTTTCTATACGATTCATTGAACTAATTTAGGCATCAGAGGGCCTTTGGCCAACACCCACCGGGTGTGGTCCTTTTATTGGTTCTATTTTGCAGGGAGAATGAGGCGGCGAAGAAGAAAGGGGAATATTTCCAGTCGAATATTCCCGTGGGGAAATTTGTACACACAAATTGGTGCTTTCATTAAGAGCACGAGTTATACTCAACGCGTGCTCAAGGAATCCGTTCCTCCTATTTTCCAATCCACCGAAGCCTTCCAAAAACCATGGTTGGAAGCAAGAAGATGAGAGGCAAAGCCGCCGCGATGGCTAAATCCACGACGGCCCAAGCCACTCCACCCACAATCTCGCGATCGACATGGTGGCACCACCACCTCTCATCACTGCACCGGCCACCGCCGCCGCAGAACATGGTGGAACCTCTCATCAAGGTGGGCTCGTTACAACCACCAACTTAGGCCCGGTCTTGGAGCAACTTCAAGTGTTCCCTCCATCGCCTCCATGCTCAACGCACGCTCCCGCGTACACCTCCAATAAAACCCTAGGCCGTGTGCAATTGGGCTAGACACACTTCTCTACGAAGTCAAGCAGACCTCAGTCTGAGAGTTGACCAGCTAGGTCAGAGAATGGACAACCAAAGCAATCTGATGAGGCAACTCCTCAACCAAATAAGCTTGGCTCAAAACCTTGGCCTTGGACAACGGGCGAAGAGAGAAGGATGGACAAACGCACCGGTAGGCAGCTTGACGGGTATCAAACAGGTCGAGCAGGAGTGAGCAGACAAGGCGAGGGACAACAACGTGATCGGCTTACCGACATGTCGCAAGCATTTGCAAGCTGCACTCAGAGCAGATTAAGCTTAAGGAACAACGTGCACGAAAGGCTGGGCCCATGACTTGACATCCGTGCCCGCTTGCATCCACAAGGAATGTACATCAAAGGCTAGGCCCCCAGGGAGGTCAGCCAGACAACCATCGCAGCGAAGATCGTGAAGAAAGGCGCTCAGCTGTCCACTCACAAAGGAGCATTCACGAAAAGCTAGGCCCCCAGGGTGGTCAGCTGGACAACCCTCACAATGAAGACTATGAGAAAGGCGCTTCGCTACTCACTCTCGAAGAGTGATTCTCGTCGGAAAGCTACAGAAAATCCTTCGCAAGCGCAGTCCACCAACACGCCGCCTAGGCAGCGCAAGTGAGAAGGTCGACCATCGTAGATCAACGAGAAGGTCAATCGCATCGCCCAAACTGCGAAGGTCGCCAACGTGATCGACCAGCGATGTGTGTGCGGAAGACGTGAGAAGCTTGTGAACGACCGACTTTGAGACTGAAGACCGTGGGAACTTTGAAGACGCACTAGTAAGGAGATGGACCAGGTAAACTCACACCTTTCACTGCCGAATCGAGCAAGCTGCTCCTCCAAAGCGATTCTTACACCCACATTCACACACTTCAAAGGGGATTCTGATCCCGAGAGGCACCTAAACACTTCAAAAGTGTCATGATCCTCCACAAGGCCGACGACGCGCTAATGTGCAAGGTGTGTATGATGACCTTGCGGGAGCAGCCCAGACTGGTTCCATACCTTACCATCCGGGTCGATCAGCAGCTTCAAGGAGCTGGCTTACGTCTTCACCAAAGAATACACCTCTTACCGGACAATTAAGAAGAACCCTGACCACCTGTACAACTTGCGCAAGAAGTCGGACGAATCCCTTCGAGATTACATCAAGAGATTCAAAGTAAAAAGACCAACATTGTAGGATGTGACGACCGAATCGCGTCATTTGCCTTCAGAAAGGTCTTCCAGCTAAACACGACTTGTACCTCGAGCTGACTATCACTCCCAGCCAGACTCTGGCAGAGGTCTACGCGACCGCAGAAACGCTACACGCTTGGGATGACGATCGAATCGCCGCAAAGAAATCTACAAAGTAGGAAGTCAGTCAACTAAACGGGCAAGGCAAAGAAGCGATGGATTTAGCAACAAGAACAAAGACAAGCGCAGGTCACACCCACAAGGGGATGCTAAAAGTAGGAGAAGACTAACACCAAGTTCACCATCCCCATACACCATCTTAGCCCAAGTGAAAGACCACCTTGGGTAAGAATGCCATCACACTTGAAATGAGATCCGGACAAGAGGGATACACAAATATTGTGCCTTCCACGAGACGCACGGACATATATGAACAACTGCTTTTCTTGGAAAGCGCCCTTGAAGAACTCGTGAGAGAAGGTCACTGCACGAAATTCATCGCGAAGCAGGCCATCCAGCGAATTGAAGATCGAGGACAACCGCCGAGGAGCCGCCCCAGAAGGTCAAAAGGATTAACACAATCCTAGCCGACGCCAAGGAGTCAGGGTGACCAGCAAGGAAAAGAAGAAGGAAGATCAAACATACACCATGATCCCCAAGTCTCGACTAACATTCCACTAGCGAAGACGATCCTGTAATCAGCTTTCAAAAGAAAGATATGATCGGTCTCGACATGCCACATAATGACGCCGTGTCATCAGCATTCAAATCATTACGCCATGATCGACCAAATCCCGTGCAGACGAGGGCAGCGCAGCAATATCCTACAACTGGTGGTCATTCAGCAGATGGTGGAGACAAAGATCAAAAATCAGCAAGATTGCTGACGGCTTAATGGGTGCAACAACGGTTACCGGGGCACGATAGACTCAATGTCTACACCCCGCCTGTAGCGCTTGCTAACATTCATGGTTATTGATGAAGTCTCACCCTACAACGGCATTAGGGAGACAGGGATCTACAAAGATCAACGCATCACACTCTGCCCACATCAGAAAATTCGGTACCCATCCTGGGGTGGTGTCGGCCAACTCAACAACGTCAGGCAATGGCGAGGAAATGCTCTGCCCAAGGACTGAAGAAAAGCAAACAAGGCGTCCTCCCTGTGAGCCAGGCAGATCTGAAGAAGGTTGCACAACCGAATCTTGCTCTCTTATAGCAATCAAAGCGTCAAGACCAAGCCGGGAAATGTGTCCAGAGGTCTTTCCTGAAGAAGGAATGGAAACCCAGGAAGAGTCGTCGAGTTAATACGCTTGGATCTTGACCACCAAACAAAAAAGCGCGGACGGCTCAGGTAAGCCCCGACAGAAGGTGAGCTACACGCTTCCTCCAACAACAAAGAATGTTTCGCTGGTCTCGCGCCAGACAGGCCTAGCATCGACCCCGAAATCATCTTCACCGACTCCACGTCAACCCTGCCTGCCGCCAGTGCGCAGAGAGACGGACCTTCATTTTTTTTTTTTTTTTTTTTTTTTTTTTTTTTTTTTTTTTTTTTTTTTTTTTTTTTTTTTTTTTTTTTTTTTTTTTTTTTTTTTTTTTTTTTTTTTTTTTTTTTTTTTTTTTTTTTTTTTTTTTTTTTTTTTTTTTTTTTTTTTTTTTTTTTTTTTTTTTTTTTTTTTTTTTTTTTTTTTTTTTTTTTTTTTTTTTTTTTTTTTTTTTTTTTTTTTTTTTTTTTTTTTTTTTTTTTTTTTTTTTTTTTTTTTTTTTTTTTTTTTTTTTTTTTTTTTTTTTTTTTTTTTTTTTTTTTTTTTTTTTTTTTTTTTTTTTTTTTTTTTTTTTTTTTTTTTTTTTTTTTTTTTTTTTTTTTTTTTTTTTTTTTTTTTTTTTTTTTTTTTTTTTCCGCGCCCCAGCCAAATTCACGGAATAGCCTCTACTCCCCAACGTCCTCAGAACACCCCTTTCTGCCCTTCAACTGAAGAAAACGCATTTTTAGTTTTGCCTACTCAAAGCCTCGCCAAAGCTGGAATACATTAAGCTCTGCCAGATCACCCTTTGGCATCGCTTTGTGTTTAAATCGGCATCAGAGTTGTCTCTATCCAGTCCGCCCCCGAAACATTCCCAAGTCCAGCCCTCACAAGCTCTTCCCCTCCATGGCAGAAATGAGATCTAGCTATCTCTTTATAGTCTTGTAATTTGCATCACATGTTCTTTGTAGTCTTGAAAAGGGCACTTCCCCCCAAAACACTTAATTTCATCACTATTCTGGCCAGAACAACCTCTTTTATACGAGCTAAATTGTTAAGTCCTCACCATTCTGAGGCAAGAAAAGAACTTACTTGGGAGATATTCCTCACCCCAATTCACAACGTTTGTTTGCAAATCAGTAACTTGGGGCGCAGTTATCCCTCCAACAAGTCCTGCTAGCTGTTCATTACTATCCGTGGGCACGCTCGCACACCAAAGAAAGCTGACTTTTTGACCAGTCTATGGTTCTCAGGCATGGGGAAGCTTTGCCCTTCCATCATAGGATTAAACACAAAACGGGTGACACTCTTAACGGCAGCCCAAGCCCCATTCATCAGGCTGCTGGAAACAAAAAAAATCCCTACATTGTCCCTGCCCGAATCTGCATTTGTATAACATTTGCATCCAAATGTCCAGTTTTTCAGAATTATCATGCTTGGCTTTGGAGCTTTCTTTAAATAACTCAAAGTCTCATAACTAACCACTAAGTGATCCTCATATCATCAGGCATTCATGTTGAGTGACACGATGGTCTGGTTCAACCAAGCTCTTGAGCTCCACAAAGTAGGATGCAATATCACGACTGCTTTGAGTATACCATTTGCTTTACACCTGTATCATAATCTGGCGACCATCAAATGCGTCATAGACAGTGGGCGTTCGCTCCCAAATATCTGTGCTGTTTGGTAGATCTAAGACTTCTACCAAATCAGTTTCCATGGATTTTTATCAACCATCCTTTAACATGGATCCCTTATACTCCACGAATCCAAAGACGAGCATCTTCTTCCTTGAGCCCCAGTCCCCTGTCCAGATAAACCTCTTTTCCCTTGCCTGACACAGAACACATCATCTCGACCAGTGCATAGTTTTTTCCATTCACCGTGAGTGAATGAGGCAGTGAAGTAGCATTGCGAACTGTACGCATTGGTTCGCCATGTCAAATTTTGAGGTTTTTGAAGCGCTGGAAGCACTGACTTTTGAGCGACGGTGTGGTTTTGTGGGGTAGCTTCGAAAGCCTGAGGAGAGAGACGTTTTGGATGGTTGGTGTTTTAGTAGTCTTTTTGCCCATAGGTTTTTTTTTGTTTTTTTTGGTATCGGGCTAGAGGATGCGATGGGTAAGGGTTTGTATTTTTTGTTTGAGAGACCCGTGTTTCGTTTGAGGTTGGTATCAGAGCCGTTACCCAAGAGAGGCTTTAGCGGGGCAAGGCTATCAGATAAAGTCGCACGGCTAACTAGACAAAGAGCACCTAACCATGATCTAATAATTTTAAGTTTCACTGAAAACACCCAAAAGGGGGGGGTTGAAATTATAAAAACCCCTAGCACTATGTAACTATACACCAACACCCCAAAACCCAGTCTTACACACCCTCAACCCATTATAAAACACACACCACAAAGTTTGCCCTTTGGGTGTTGAATTTGGGTGTGTGTCTATATTAAAAGTTGGGTTGATTTTTATAATACCATGTCTGCGATGGGGTTTTATTTATAATTTTGATATAATATGTCTCAAAGATGAGGAATACAGTCAATTTTGACTTTCTAAAAGAAAAGTACTTCGCTACTTACGAGGAATCTACAACTACGTTAATTAATTCACTTGGTAACGTGAATGTACACCAAAATGAGAGACACGGGATTCTTGAATTATAGCCACACCCAACAGATTTATTTTTCATTATGTTAATTGGGTTTTAGTTAGAAGTAAAAAATTGATGGAAAATTTGTCACTATTAAGTTGTAATGGACTATTATGTCTTAATACGTGCCTCTCGCCTACCTTAGAGTGAATCAAGCCTGAATAGGCTACACTGAAGCATTTCTTACCACCGCAGACAGCCTCAACCTCCTCATCAACTTCATCTGCCTCAAATCCATTCAACTTCATCTTTTTCACCCAGCGAGACCGTGACACGCGTGGTGTTACATGTTATAACACATTTTATATATTAATAATAATACCCTCAAACATAGCCAAGTTTCTATAAACCTTCTCACACAATTCTTTTCATTCCACCTCCAAGCTACCATCCACATTCAATTAAAGCCAGCCAAAAGGATCCAGTGAGAGGCTTAAGTTAGAGATCCTGTTAGCCTCATACCATTCACTAGCAATCATGCATGATTTATTGTTGGGAGAATTTGAGGGCCAAAGGCGCAGGGTTCAGAAAGGGAGGAAAGTTTGATCCTCTTGCCCGGTGTCTGGGAGTTCCCCGGCTAAAGCCCCTCTTACCCCTTCCTCAAATAGTGGTATCGGCTACCACCAGTCGACATCGGAGAACAATTGAAGTCTTCATGTCAGTAACAAATAGAAACATGAGTTTGGTTGAAGGGATCAGGAGGCATCAGCAATTTTGTTGGCAAAGTAAAATGAGATCACGGTTAAAATTTTGAAACATGCAAATAGCAAACGTATATTGGAAACAATATTCAACATTCCGATTCCAAAATCAAATCCCCAGATAACACACAGATCTTATAGGTACTGCAGGACACAGTAGAAATTTTTGACAGTACTGGACTAAGAGCAACACCTCTTTATTTCACGTTATTGGTGACGACAGCAAGCCTAGCAACAACAGAAGACATGAGCAAGATAAAAGAATAAAAAATGAAAACATAATCCTCCTCCGTTTCAGACTCAGCACTCTGGAGCCAGTCAATGAATGGTTGGCGTTCTTCCAAATCTGAGAGTTCTTGCTCCCACCCTTCAGTCCAACTTGATACCACTGCACTATGCATCTTCCTCCAAGATATCAACATCATAGAGAGCTTTTAAACAAGGGCAACTTCCTTCAAGGCACTTGAGCTCGACTTCCCACAGAGCCTTCAATTGCTTGAAGCAAGAGCAATTGAGATCCCTCATCCTGAGCAGCAGCTACAGCAAGGTAGTTTATCTTCTTGGATACCTCTTTGCAAACCCTTTCTCTAGGCCCCCAAATAGCGCCTCAAATAGAGCAGTCATTTTTTCCTTTGCAGACCCAGAAAGTGACCCCAGAAGGGATTGGAATTGTTTGGGTGAAATACCCTTATCCAGATTCTTTTTCAACTCATCAGTAAGTGTTCCTCGAGCAGTGGAGTTCCCATTTCCCAAACTCTCATTTGCCTTTGTTTCTGCCTTGGCCTTCTCTGGTTCATTGGTGGGAAGCTCACCATATCAGCTGTCGCATCATTCAATTGTTCTTGCATCCGTTGACGAGCTGCCTCTATCGAGTATCAGTTTGCCACTGAACATCATCATCATCATCATCAGCCTCCTCTTCATCAGCCTGGCTGAGAGTAGGTGATGTATGATCCTCGTCAGAGCCACTTGTTTTCTTTTTTGAAGAGCTGGCCTTCACAGGGCCCTCCTTAGCAGAGGAAGTGCCCTTCTTCTTTGCCTCTTTCTTCAGTTTTTTCAGCTCCTCATCAGCAGCTTCACCTTCTTTCAGTCTTTCCTTCTCAGCTCTTCTCATTGCTTTCTTGTCTTTGGATCCCTTTTTCTGCTCAGGTGGGTTCTTAATAATGAAAGTAGTGAGCTTGTCCCTCATGTCCACATCAGACACAAAACCACAAGCAGCACATTTGAGTTGAATCATTTGAGTCTTCGTAATCAGTATCTCTGTTTCTGGATTTCCACATCCATAACACTGAACAAATTTCTTGATAAAGTTTTCAAGGAGGCCAGCTAGCTTAGCAGTGTCATGGGACCCATTAACGATAGAAGTCCCAGTTTTCTCATCAAACTTGGATTGTGCGCCAAGTTCACAACCAAAATACTTTGTAGTGTACGCAGCGGGCCTTGCCAAAGCCTTTGCGATATCAACCATGTTGACTATATTTGTCTTGATGCCATTTCCTCGGCCCTCAATTTTGGTAACCATTTTGGGCATCTTATACCTGTAGAAGGCATCATCACTGTTCCCAGCACCAATGTTCAGTAAAGCCATCTTGATAGAGAACAGAAATCAGAATGCAAATACAAGAGATATCACGAGATGGAAATGCTGGTAGCTGCAATATCGTCTTCTAAGTTTTTCAGACAAGAGAAGATTGATTTTCGGAAGCTATGAAAGGTTGCAACCAGTAGCAACCATGAAACTCGGGATATTCCTGATATGGCAACCGATGCATACAGCTATTTCCTTTTAACAAGGGTCTGTTCTTTTTTCTTGAAGATGGACAATACTCTCCAAGCAACCCAATTGATCCCAAATAGAAAATGGCCTGCTCGGACATAAAAGAAACTTCACCACTGACAACTTCACCTTGAAAATCTGAAGGTAACAGATACACCTGCAAGTTTCCTGAATCAAGAATGCTGAGGATTAAAATTCTAAAGAACTCTACAGATTAGAGAGTAGTCTATGGAACTACATGAAAGAAGAATCATGTAAAGAATAGACATAACTTTCCATATCTCAAGCAACAATAATTCAAAAGGGTAACAGACTCTGATGATTTATCATGCTAATGAAGATCATAAATAATTACAATCGTAAAGAATACAAGTCAAGTCCCAACAGCTTACTACAAATCCAAAGAGACAATCCCAAATTTTTTTGCAAACCAGTTCAATTGCCTCACCGTTGCGAAATATATACAGAAAAGTAAATAAATAAAAAATTCCATCAGTTGCAAATAACTATGGAGAATTATATATAAGAGAAAATAACCTATGCATATACTCCAAAGTTACCAACTTTATACGATAACTGAAATCATATTATTAGGTAAGAACATATATTATACAATCAGTTCCGAAGTAAACATTCAACAGACTAGTTTCACTAACAACCATCATCGCAACTCAACTAAACCCAACAACACCCCAAATCCAATCCAAAAACATCAAACAATCATAAAATCTATTTCCAATTAGCCCTAAAATACTGAGATGACTCAAAACATGTAAACAATCGAAGAAAAATAAGATCCAATCGTGAATAAATATAACAAAACAATATTCAAAATCAAACGAAAATTACAATCATAGATGAATGCTGAACTGAGGCTCCTACCTGAAATCCGATAGAGATCGAAGTTCTGGAACGAGAGAAAACGAAGGGTTTCAGAGATAGAAGATGATGGGATTTAGGGTTTCAATGCTTTGGGAGTGTGGCTCAAGAGAGGTGGTCTTGCTATCTCTTATATATACATATATGCGGTTGAGGGCGACACAGAGAAATTATCAAGTGTTGCAATGACCAATTTTAGATTTGGTGGTATTCAATTTGTTTTTGGATTTCTATTTATCAACTAGAGAGGAAAAAAGAAAAAACTTAGAGCCGTTCGTTCTTTTGAATAATCGTTAACCATATTTTTGATGTGATTTTTACAGTTGATGCTATGATAATGAGTTCCTAAACAAAGGAAAAATAAAAAAGATCATTTATACACGCAATGTATTACACAAATCTCCTTGTCAAAATAGAGGTGTCAAATATGCCGGGCCAGCACAACCCATTTATAATCGGCCTATTTAATAAACGGGTCGTGCCGGACTAGCTCATTTAGGAAAAACATCAATATGGGCTCGGGCCGTGCTCATATCGAGCCACTAAACTGGCCAATATGAGCCCACGTCAAATTTAACTTATGTATTTCTTTTCATTTTTATAAATTTTTTCATCTTCATTTAAATCTTTTTTTACCATTATGTATATACTAATAATATTTATGATTTATTTATTATAAAAAAAATGTCAATAACTTTATTTAAATTCCATTTAAATAGAAAATGGCTTAGATTATTGTTTGGGTTTTAAAAATTGAAACTTGAAAAACAAAATTATTATTTTATATATAAAGAAAACATTAAATTTAAGATATAAATATAATAATATTATGTATTATTTTTCTCTAAAATAACTATAATTTAATAAATGGGCTTTAAACAGGCCAGTCAGTCTCATTGGACCTAATTATCTCGTCCAATAAACCCATTTCTGAATTTGTTTAATTCTAAATTTAGGTCATGAGGAAGCAATAGCACCATAAGCTCAATGGTGGAACTACATAGTGGGCTACAGTGGGTTGTAGCTTAGGTAGGTTTTTGAAGGAAAAAAAACCTATATAGCATATCAACTTGTCATTCCCACTTGTAGCTAGGACCCTCGTTTTGTGGTTTTCTTGGCATTTTCCCAACTTTTTCTATGAAAACATCTTTTCAAAACAAAAGAAAATATACAACACATTAATAGGGAAATATTATTTTCTGAAGTCTGTTAGTATTCAGCAGAGAATATATGTGAAAAAGTTGGTCCAACATATAGAGCCTGTTTAGTCTGTTTAATAGGATCACTTTCAATTATGTTGTTGAGCATATATTCATTTTAATTAAATATTTTTTTAAAATTTAATATGTATTTGTTTTATGCTAAAGTTGATTGAAAATTTGCCAATGGAGCTATAAATTATCATGGCTTATATGATTTAATGTATACTTTCATTTCTATAAAAAAAAAAAAAAAAAATCTAAAATTAATACAAATTATTAGAATCATAAATATATTTTATGCTAAAAGTTTAGCTAAAGTTCCACCCATAAAAAAATTCATTGGTTCCCCACTTCCACAAACTAAACCCCTAACAAGAAACTAGTGACTCAGTGAAATATTTGAATAATTTTTAGGCGAAACCCACGCAAAATTTGATAAAGAAACCCAACTTCCCCCAAACATCAACCATGTTTGTGCTTTGCAACACTTAGAGCATCTACAATCATGCTTCCTATTTCTTAGCTAAAATTTAGCTAAAACAACACCACCAAAAAAAAAAAAAAAAAAAAAAAAAAATATATTAAGAGCTCTCTAAAAAATTTAACAATTCTCCCTAATTCGGAGCTTTACTTCTTTTTGTCATAAATACTTTATTTATTTATTTATTGGCTGATTGAGTTTGCAAACTCTTCTTTTATAGATTGATTGACCATGCCAGCCGGTGAAAGTTGATTATCATTGTCATCATTCGAATACTAATTGTTACGATTCAAATCTCCATCCAAAAGATTGAAGAAATCACCACTTTGAGAATCCATCTACCCATAGAAAAGAGACCCAAAAAAACACTATAGCAAGTAAATGAACATCCAATATAAATAGCTAAATTCCAACAGTTGTTGGTCTTTGGTTGTGCAAAAACTTTCAATTAAAATTCTATTTTTTGATGAACTCCAATTCAATTTTCATTTTGGGTTTTGTAGCAAATAATGCCAACGGTAAAATGTATTCAATTCAAGAGTTGTTGGTCTTTGATTGTGAAATTTAATTTTGATATTCTAAGGTTTTTGTGTTTTGCAAAATACCTACAGGGAAAAGAACTATAAAAAAAAAGGGTGTTTGAGTGCTGCAAAATGTCTACAGTGAAAAGAATTGAAAAAAACATTTGTTTGTGCATTGCAAAACACCTACAGCAAAAAGAATAGAAAACATAAAAAGTGTTCTGCAAAATACTACATTGAAAAGAAATGATAAAATTGTTAAAAATATATGCTTGTGTTTTGCAACGTGGAAAGGTGATTAAAAATATAAAATGCAGGAAAAAAATGATAAAATTAAAGACATCATTAAATAAATGTTTAAAATAATAATAAAATATAGTAGCATTTAATTATAGGGAGTTACTAGGAGTCCTTTATCTCTCATCAGATTTATGAGCTCCTAGAGGTCTCCTTATTTTAGGAGCTGGAGGTGGTTTAAGGAGCCCATTGTGGATGCTCTTATGGGTGTATTCAATTGAGATTTAAAATATTTTTAAAGAAGTTTAAAAGTCTAGGTGTGTTCAATTCAATCATGATTTTATAGAAGTCTATAAAAATATTGGTTTATTCAATTCAGACTTTTTAAAATCCATCCAAATTTGAATGTATTCAATCATGACTTTAAAAGACTACATTAAAGTTTGGGTGTATTAAAAAACTCATTTGATTTTAAAGGAGATACAAAAAGTTGTGGATTTCATTTATTTTTAGAATAATTTTAGGCCATAACAAATCTTTGCTTCCTCCTAGAACATTTGATAGATATGTTATTTTTATTTTCAATATATAATTTCACCACTTCTACTACCACCATCTTGTCATGGAGACCACCATTGTTACCGTCGTCACCACCTCCACCACTACCACCACTGCAACCCCCACCACCACTGTAGCCACCCAAGGGCGGTCTTATGTTCTGGAGGCCTTAGGCAAACAACTTAATTGAGGCCCTTTCACCCTCTACGTATATTTATGTGATTTTTTTTTTTAGTTAACTAAAAAATAAAAATATATTAACTCAAATTCACAAATGTTACTTACAAAACAACTTAATAAAATGCAACAACAAATTACTTAAATATCATTCGTCTTCCATTTTTCGATGCAAAAGTATCAATTAATTTTACATATAATCGAGTTGACAATTCCTTTGGCAATTTTTGCATTGACATTGAATATATCGTTCCCTTGTATTTTTTTCATATATAAAAATAATAGAGAGGATTAAGCGAGATTAGCTAATCAGTGACGGTCATAGGATGTAAGCATCCACCCTCAATCCCGAAGGAGAACGGACCTACACTTTTGGGAGCCCCAACCCATCCCCTATATTATTACTGAAAAAGGGAGAAAAAAAAAATACACCGGGGACAAGGAGCCAAAAAGCCAGCAAAAAAAAAATACAATAGCCGCAAGCGCTAATAAAGAAGAAAACAACCAAACTAGCAAAACCTATAATTAGGTTGAGAAGAAAGGTTTTAGTTCCCTAATTTATTCATCACAGTTGACAATGCACTCGAAGTGGAGATTAGGTTATGATGCAAACCTAGGAAGGAAATGATGCTAGTTCTTTATTCCTAGGGTGGCCGATTTTGGCTAGGTGGGAGGAGCAAGGTAGTGTTCTAACTCCTCTCTTTAAACTAGCTCAAAAACCCTAACTTTCTCAAGTGACAAAGTTCACTTATATTGACCCACAAGAGGGAGACCAAGGTAAAACCGGCCATGGAACACAACGCTTCAACATCGCTAAGGGCCCATGATGCTTTCATGAGACAACTCGTGATGCCTCAAGTCAATGATTAATTTGTAGTATTCCAACTTGAGAGATCCTGATTGACATTTAAGTAAAACTTCAATTCAAGTTCTCTATGTTGATCGCATTCAGTGAATTCATTCTCTAATGAACACCCATACACTTATCTTAGTGTCTTCATACGAATGACTCGAGACCAATCACCCTCCTAATTGAGCAGATACAATGCATGATGGTCTTTATGGATTATCAATGTCCAGGTGATTATCCTATGACGATGAACAGTTTACGGTGTGGACATGGTACAAAAAGGTCTCATGAACTTAACTTCTTTAAGTTACTTTCTACGTTCATGATCCATGGACTTGTTGGTTAAGTAAATAACTAAGATAATTACTCAAAACAACATAATGCTCTTAATTAATTAGGTGAAATGTCTTTAGAGTTTACATCTCATAATTGGCTATAGGGCATATTTCTACACTCACAGTGTTTGTCAGCTCGCTTTATAATCAACTTTGTTTACACCATAATCAACCGAGCATATCCAGCATCAAAACGACTAGCACCAAGACAGACACGCTTGCTTCCCTACCGAAAGAAGACACTCTTCCGAAGCGGTAGGCACCTGCCAAAGCTCCTGACTGCCGAAGTTTTCGACAGCCAAAGCTCCCCACTGCTGAACCTAATTTGCAAGAACACGTGTCGCCATCACAACAACTTGCACAAAGTCCCACATCGAAACTTTGTGCAAACCTCTCACTTCCACTTCCCTATAAATAGGGAACAATACCCGAGTAAAAAGGGTAACTATTTTCTTACCTTTATTGTTACTCTGCCAAAATTATCACATATAGCTGACTTAAGCATTGGAGAGCCTTTGGCAGGCACCACACCGGTGTCCGAAACTTGACGACTGCTTCTTCCTTCATGTCTTCTGCAGATTCTCACCTTCTTCCCTGTTGAAGACTCTACACTCCTCTCTAAGTTGACCCTCCCAAAAAGAGCATTAACAAACTTAAATCAATCAAACCCACCATGCAATGCATTTCCTTCCAATTTTGTGATAAAATATAAATAATTGACTAAATAAACATCCTCTAAGGTTTCAATCAAAATTTCCAAATTTTTCTTACAATTTTGGTGGTTTTTATTCAATATTTACCGATATCGATAATTTCCACATATTTCAATGTTTTTGGACCGCCGATATTTATTTTAGACCTTGCACACAATATTCTAGGGAAGGAGGTCTCTGAGTCAAATGGCTAGAAAGGGACATTTTTAGTAATTAGATAATTACCTAAAAAATCAAGGATAATTCATGCCATTTCTTGGCCACAAAGGCAAATCAATTGGATAATTTATTCTAAAAGATTACGATCTAATCTTCATGATTGGTCAGCAAAAGCCATATAAAAGGAAGAAGATAGCTCATGACGACAAGGGGAAACAACTTTTCAATAATCAACTCGATATTAAGAGAATATGATCACTCATACTGAACCAAAGCCTTCAAACTTGGATTACTTTTTCTTCCTCTCTTTAGCTTACACCAGTAGCATTCAAGATAATTCAAGATATATATATATATATATATATATATATATATATATACTAATACCATTGTATTCAGAAAAGATTGAATTAAATAGAAAGAGAAATTCCATACCTGAAATTCCATTTGTGATTTAAATTTATGATTCTATCAACAACAACAACAAAAAATAAAAAATAAAAATAAATTTATGATTGTACTTTCTAAATATGAGGAAGTATGGCCCTCCCCTTAATATTCATCATGTTTCGTGTCTTATATGGTGACCAAGTTAAATTCAAAGAGAACTTGAGGTCGATGTACAAGTGAGTGGTATAATGTACGACTTAAATAGTTGATAGAAAGAGTTGATTAAGATCAATCCACGTGGATTCACCTCTATGAGTTTTGGTATGAAATTGTTGTGTAAGTGTATTCTCATTATTTTCGAAACAATATAAGAGTATGAGTTATTTACACTAATACTTCTTGAGATTTTTCGTGTTTTTACATAACTCTTTAAAGTTCTAGAAATTATAGAAACACCCCCTCATGTTTCAAAATGATTTCACATAACTCCAAAATCCAAAAAACCCTAAAATTGGATGTAACATGACTTATGAAAAATACTAAAATACCCTTCATAATATTAGAATATTGTTTAGATTCAGTTGCACTTTAATTTCTATACATTTTTATAATAAAATTAAAAATTAAAACAAAAAAACAAAAAAAACCCCTACCCATCAAACTCATCGTACTCTTCCACCAAAAAAAAAAAAAAAAAAAAAAAAAAAAAAAAAAAAAAAAAACAGATACCAGACCACTCCTCTGAGAGCATCTTGAGAGCAGCAGCCTTCATTCGAATACTAGTTACATACATCCACTTATCTACTAGGTTCAAACCCTAGAGATACACAAACTCGAGAAACTATAGAATACTACCGTAGACAAATATGCTACAATATATATTAGTTAAACTAAAATAAGCATGTGGGGGAAAAATACACAGGTTTTAGGAGATGTGCGACCAAATATTAGAGGTCGTTTGTCTCACTTCAATATTATATATTGACTCCAGTAGATCCTATATACAAAACATATTATTTTGTACCTTTTTAAACACACATTTTATCTACCTGCCTGCTGCACTTTCCTTTTTTTTTTTTCTGGACCACGCACGGCACTCCATGTTAAATGTTTGATAATTTGTTTTGCTCATAGGACCTTCATGGACCACGAAAGAAACATCCACCAGACAAACCATTTATTATTATAATTTATATAATTACTTACTACCGAAAATGTGTCTCGTTTCTGGTACTAGTCAATCATTGCCCATTTTATTAAGCTAGAGTCCGTTTGAAATAGTTTTGTTAAGAAGCATTTTATTCATAAGCGAATTTTGAAAAAGCGCTTTTATTAAAAGTAGGTTAAAAAAGATTTACACTTGGAATAGCTTCTTAAAATAGCACATGCTAAGTGCTTCTCTAGAAAACACTTTTAACACCCGTACAATTTTTAAGTGTCTTCTATGAAACGAGAAAATAAAAATAAATGTTGTTAATTTCATACGTCCAAGGTGCTTTGTCGATCAACCAACCATTATTTACATCACCCAGTCGTTCTTTATATATTTTTAAAACACATTATTGGCTAATAACACACAGCCAACTTATAAATTAGAATGTCCAATGTTAATAAATATCCAAATACATAACCCCAAAAGTCAGATCAAACTAGTTGTCTGCGGCTCTTTGCTACTTTGACCTCTAGGTTAACTTATCCCTATTAGATAATTTCCTCAAACACTTCCCAAACGTTGGTCATGGCTGCCGTACGCAGTTAATTAAATTCGTCACTGGTCATTGGAAACTTGACAACAGTGCATGCCTAATCCAGCTAGAGCTGGCCACTCGTCAGTATCTGTTGACCTCCAAATTATAACCGGCTATTATATCTATAAATATACATAAGAAAACAAGCCATATGCAGAATGGGCAAACAAAGTTGGCTTCACAGAACATATCTGTACTTTCCCACCCTACATTACATTCTTCTGGGTAGAGAAGCCTAAACTCTCTAGAGACCCTTTTCTCTATCTCTTTTTATTCTTTCTTTCTTTCTTCTTCTTGTTTCGCTTTTCGATTTGTTTTGTTTTCGAAATTACGGTGATCAATATTGGAGGAAATCTCACAGTCAGGATCATAAGCAGAAATATACAAAGAAACATGGCCAAGGCTTCTTCTTTGTGTTCTCTTCATGTGCTACAGCCATCTATCCGGAGCAGTTGCAGTCGTCGTCCTCATATCATGCAAGTAAGAGCTCAGAGCTTAGATGAAGGTAACTCTCAATCCCTAGTTTTTTTATTTCGAAATATCTGAATTCATTGCCTTATAAATAAAAAAAAAAAAAAAAAAAAAAAAAAAAAAAATCAATGTCGTCTTTGCAGTTTCCCTCTGCAATATTAGTGGCAACTACTTTTAGCAAATCTAAACAAGAACATATCAAAATATTCATCTATTCATCCTTTCTTATTTATTTATTTATTTATTTTTGGATGAATGCACAACATATACGAAAGTCTAGCTTCTAACGCTCATAAAAAGTATCGTGATTACACTACGTATTTTTCTCCTTACATTATAAATTCAACTAACTTAATTTGTTATTATATGTTTTATATATATTATTTTTTTTGGGGATGGAGATTTATACAAATATTGATTGGGTTTAGGGTGAGATTTCGAACCTCTACCCACGTGAGTGGCAGGAATGGCTATGAGATTTTAGGAGCCCTGTGCAAAATGAGTAATGGAGCCTCTTAAAACATAGTCCTTAACCAAAAAAAATATAAAAAAAATTGGACCATATATATTGATAGCAAATTTACAACTTAAACTCAGCGAAAGACAGTCACATCAAATACAAATCATATAATAAATAATTTGGTTAATGAATTTTCTTGGATCAATAACTATACTATCAAAATTTAAAATATAATATTACATCCTTAATTATCTCAATTTGTCTTGGTCATATGAGGATGGACTTATTGATTTGGGGATTTTCTTCAATTATGATTTAGAAAAAAGGAACGAAAACTCTAAGAATTTGAGAGATATAATTGAGTTTGATTCATGAAACTTGCAAACGAAGGCTACATGGCTTATGATGGTTGGGGAAAAAGAAAAATAGGCTATGTTATATATTACATTAATATATTATATGTATGCAAAGTTTTTGTTTTTTGTTTTTTTTTAATATGTCTAATATGGAACTTATTTTTTTGGGGTCTGCAAAGTTAATGCCAAATTTTATGTAATATATGTAATATTATTAATATTATATTAGTATATGTTATAATAAATTAAATTCAATCTGATTATTATTATAAATAAATAAATAAACTATAACCTCAATAGAATAACATATAATAAAGTAATATAGTATTTTTGGGGCCCTCTTGGAAATGGGGCCTGTGCTTGTGCTCACCTTGCACCCTAAGAGCACTTCCAGCAGTGCAGGCAAAACGGTTCGGGTGGGGGGGGGGGGGGAGGGTTAGGGAGCCAAAAAAATCGATTCCAGCAGCAAAAGCTGGCCAGGGCAGGAGGTGGAGCCCAGCAGATTGGGCTGGCCCAAGGGGGAGAAGAGCCTGCGCTCTGGCTCGAGGGCTGGGTGACGTCATGGCTTTTTGTCAACCCACGTGGTGTCCTCTTAGCTCTCCGATCGCTTTTGTCCTCCAATCCAACATCAACCAATTTTTGTGCAATAAAAAAATGAAAAAAATTACAATTTTTTTGTTTAAAATACCAAAAAATTAATGAATTTTTTTTCTATAAATACCAACCAATAATACTCTTCACTTTTGAAACCGAAAATCTTATTTGAAAATTTTATCCGATTATGAGATATGAATAGTATTGACACGTAGGAACCCAAAAATCTTATCCGAAAATATTATCAAAATTAATTGTTTAGGTAAAAAAATTTGTGAAAAAAACAAAAAAAATGAATAGTATTTGCCATTTGCCATAGTAACTGCTGGAAATACATATTGCTTTTGCAAGGGCAGCCACTATTCACATGAATAGTAGCTACCCTAGCCCCCCATTGCCATGGCAAAGGGCAAACTGCTGGAAGTGCTTTAAGAGCACCTCCACCCCAAAGGGCAAGGGGAAGGCAAAGGCAAGGCAAGGTTTGTCACTATTCACTTGAATAGTGGCAGCCTTGTCATTTTGGTTCCATCCCAAAAGACAAGGGCAAGGGCAATTATTATTCACTTTAATTTGTTTTCTATTTTTTATACTTAAACCATTAATTTTGATAAGCTTTTCGGATAAGATTTTAGGTTGCCACATGTCACTATTTATTATAAAATTCTCACCTAAAAATTCAGATAACATTTTCAGATAAAATTTTCAAATTAAATTTTCAGATAAGATTTTCGGTTGCCATGTGTCCATATTTTATTATAAAATTCACATCTCACTCATCATACAATTGAAATACCGGTCCTCATAGTCCGACACAATCGAGTATATGGACGACTCAATCATTGGCGAAGGCGGTTTCACTTGATCAAGACGTGGGGGAGTATTTTCCTTCAGAGGACGTAATAGTGTCATTATTTCCGACATGAAACGCACCACTGGAACCGACTGCGGGCATTGTTCAATTGAGGAGCCATGTGTAATGGTTTTCCAATTTTTTGTTTTGCCTTCAATAATCTATTTAAAAAAATGAAATTGGAAATACAAGAAATATATTTTTAAAAATGACATTAAATTGTTGTAGCCAAGATTTTGACCTCTTCGAACATTTGCTTCGATGGAAGAGGCCATTTGTATTTTTGCAAAAATGGAAATTTTGTAGTAGAAAATTTGGTGTGGAAAGTGAAAAATATTGGAAGGAGATAAATTTGTATGAAGATTTGGTGTGGAAAGTGAATAAAATTGTTAGGCATTTAAAGGGAAAAAATCCAAAATTTTTTGGTATTTTCGAATTTTTTTAGCCAAAAAAATTTCGATCAGAGCCTCCGAGAAGCGCCACGTGGCTACTTCCCGTTGGTGTATATCAGCATTGGCGTCAGTGGCTGAAATCAATTTCTTTGTACTGTTGGCTCATGAAATTCACACACCAACGGTTTTTGATTTGCCTTGCTGACGTCAGCGTGACGTCACGGTTGACGTCAGTGCCTTCGGGAAAGAGCCCAGTCCATATTTGCCCGTTGGCTTGCCCGGGCTGGGTTTTGCAAGCTGGAGGTGGAAATCGGGCCTAGGGTGGCCTTTTGCCAGGGCCAAGCCCCTGCGCTGCACTCACTGGTGGATCCAAAATTTTTTTAGCATAGGTGCAATTTTGAAAAGCTAAAAACTCTTTGTGGATTGAACATCTATGACTTTTTACCTAGATTGGACATCTAAGACTTTTTACCTAGATTAACCTTAGGTCCTTTCATTCATTCATATCATACATGAAAAATTGTTTTATGTAAAAATATTGACTAAGTATGAAAAAAGGTTTTTTCAAAATAATCATCTTCTCAAGATAATTTTTGGCGGCTTTTATTCCTTACACATCAAATAAGAAAACTTAATTTTATGAAATTTTATTATGAACTATATATTGACTTAATGAGCCATCATTTTTAGCCTAAATCGTATTTTGCACTAAAACCAATTTTTCATATTTTGATTTGGTGGGAATTTTATTTTCTAGTATTTTTATTTGAATCCGAATGGTGGATACTTCCTTATTTACATTGTTAATTGAGTAATATAAAAATAAATAAAAGTAAAAGGACAAAGACATTTACTTAAATGTTGAAAATGGAAACAAGGTAATCTGTGCACCATTACTAGCTGAGTAAAGGGGCAATTTGAAGCACCCACCATGGTTTTTCCTGCGAGAGGAAGTGCACCTCCTTGCGCCTTAATAGATCTGCCACTGGCTGCACTTGCTCTAAGAATTGCCTCTGATGAGTGGAGGTAGAAGAGCTCAACCAACTGAGCTACACCCCACTTGCGTTATATATATTCTTCGCCAAAAAGATCAAGGAATAGTTTAGATGCAATTTCTAGTACTTTTAGAAATTCTCCGAACACATTAAAAATACTTATTTATTTAGTTTATTTATTTTGTCGATGTATGCACTAACGTTATAACTTCCAATGTGTTTGTAAAATGTTATATATATCGTGACTATATATATGTTTATATTTCTGTTTCTATTTACCAGGTAGATCAAGGAATATTGTAGATGCAAATTTGAGTGTTCTAAGAGAGAAGATGGAAGTAATTAAGATGAGGGAGAGACTTGAGAAATGTTGCAATAATAAGCACCAACAATGTGGTTGGAATTATGCAGCAGGTTATAATTACAAACTCAGAAGAGCAAGGGAGGTATCAACGTTCTTCGAGCTCATGCAATTGGTTTGTGTGACTGTTGGTGCCACCTGTTTTACTGCTACTCTATGCCTTGTCCTTGTTTCGCTCTTGGTAAATTTGAATCAATAATGATAAATATACATATCTTTGTAAAAAGAAAAATGTACATCTCTCTAGCCCGCTTATTTGACTATTTTTTATTTGTCAGTTGTCGTTCATGAGATTTGAATTTAGAATATCAAATATGCACCTTTTTTTTTCTTTTTTTTCTTCCTTTTTTTTTTTTTTTTTTTTTTTTCAGCTTGTTTTTGTAATTTGCAAGAATGAATATGCTTCCCACTATGCACTTGAGTTTAAATCATCTCCACATAGTTTAGATTAGATTAAAGTAGAATATCATTTGTATTAAATTTAAAGAAAAAAACAAACAAACAAACTTCACCAACTTTGGATCTTTGATTTTGCCATCCCCATCACTCCCTTCTTCTCACATACACAAACTCTGATATGGAAAAGAATGACAGAAGAAGAAGAATACGCAATAAAAAAGACATCGATTCTTACGAGAAGTAAAAAAAATACCAAACTATATTTGGGCAATTATATCCAAATCATAATCTCATAAACAAAAAAAACCCAACATGAATTACAAGTTTCAATCTCTCTTGATGAAATAGTTTGATGCAAAGTTCTGGACTCTAAACATATACTTGTTCAAACTTGTAAGACCTCAAGATTCAGTCTCTCTTGAGTAAACATTTTGGTACACATGAACACTAACTACTAAGACCTCAAGTAACATCAACAACAAATTTATTTGCTGCCTCTTTGTTTGAGCAAAATTCCGCATAGGGAATATTCTCAGGTTGACTCCTCAACCTTTGATCTTACTTCTCTCTCTTCGTCGATCCCTGCGAAACAAATAAGAGTAAATAAACCACATTTGGGGGATGTTGGCCAAAGGCCCTCCGATGCCTAAGTTAGTGCAATTGGATCTTGATAAAGATACGACAATAGCTAAAGTGGATGGAGTTTTCTCTCACGGGGAGAGCTGAGCGGCCAGAGCCATGTGTAGTGGCACTTAGTCATGTGAGGAGAGAGAGAGAGAGAGAGAGAGAGAGAGAGAGTGTGTGTGTGTGTGTGTGTGTGTGTGTGTGTGTGTGGTGTTTGTCTAGGGTTTTAGAATTACCTCAAATGTCTTGTGTAGCTATGTATTTATATTCTCCTTGCGTGCTAGGGGTTTTGGGAGAATATTCCTTATTTGGTTAGGATTATTCTTCCCCAAAAAAATGATAGGAATTACTCCAAGAGATTTGGTGGAGATTGGTTCCTTGATTTAGGGAGATATTCCTATCTTAAATAAATGATAATTTTCCTAATTAAATAGAGTTTAATTAGGATAATTAGTTTAATCTAAGGAATATTAGTTTTCCATGTGTTGTCTTCTTATTGGCCAGTGAAATATATGTTCCCACAAATGGCCCCCAGCTTTTGCATGGCGCTTGTGAAACATGGAAGAGATGAGAAATATTTATCAGGCTCTTCAACTACATATGGGATTTTATCTTTGAGTTAGGCTCCTAATTGGAGTACACTTTTGACTTCTTCTTAGAGTTAGGTTCTCAATGGGAATAGGCTTGTGATTCCTCATTGATCTAAGATGCCCAACCTTTATAAATACAAAGCTTCTCTTCACTCATCTTCAAATTGCAAACTTGTCATCCTCTACTTTCTAACTTGTGAGAGAGATTTTGAAGGAGTGTACTGCTTGCTAAGGAGAAGAGTCGTCGTGCACCCTAAGGTAGGTCAATTTTTTTTATTCACGGTGAGGACCAGCTGGTTGTGGTCGTGACCGACACTATTGGCAGTGGTGGCGTCTCTGTGGCTGTTGTGGCTGCTGCCACAAATTTCCCTTCTTCTTTTTTCTTCACTCGATGCGAGGACCGGTTGGGTAGGCTCGACTGGTTGTCGTCGTGATGCGGTGGCTAGAGTCGTTGATGGCGAGGACTAGCTGGGCTTGGCTGTTCGACACCTGGGCAGTTTCATGAGCCCAACCGAGGGCGATGGTGGCAGAGGCAGCAACTGTTCTTTTTTGTTTTTTTTAAAAGCTGCGCTATGACCTGCTAGGCAGGTTATGGCTCGGTTAGGGTCGAGGTGCTTTGTCGGCAGCTTGGGCCGCTTGTAGCTAGTCAACGGTCATGTGTTCTGAGGAGGGTAGCTAGTCACCAAGTTCTCAAGTGCCTCTGTATCTGTGGGGTGGTTCCAAAGTGCACAAGAAGAGATTCGTGGCTAATCTGCATCGCATTACATAGAAAGCTCACTTACAAAAGTGGCGTACAACCTATGCTTCTGCCATACATGATGACGTGCATGTTAAGTTGGCGGCGTCTTCGACTGACGATGCGCTTTGTGTGGATTCGAATGATCCAGATGCCTGAATTTTCACATTATGTCCCTTCTATTTCTCCTTGGGCTTCACATGTTCCGACAAGGGTAGCTGATCATGTGTTCCGACGAGGGTAGCTGGTCAAAGTTCTTCAGGAAGGTGTTATGAGCCATGAAGTGTGCCCTAAGCCAACGTACTCTGAACGTCTACCAGACGATCATGTGTTTTGCGAATTTGAGTCGTTTCTTCAAACTGGATTTGACGATGCAAGAGTTCTTTACTTCTTCGAAGTGAGGCACTATGAAAAGTATGCTCAAGTTCATGTATGCAACACCAAGTTTGACAATCTTAGCCAAGGAGATCATGTATGGCAAGCTAACATGTTGGAAGTCAACGGACGGTGGGAAGGCGAGGTCAGCGACGGTCCATTTTTTCCCCTCACTTATTGTGATGGTACGTTATACTTCTATTGATCTGCTTCAATTTTGCCCAAATTAACTTCTGTCTTCTGCTTGCAGAGAATAATATCAGCAAGAAACTGGATCTCGAGCCAGATATGTCTAAGGTCCAACGGACCCTGAACATCCCTGTGAGGTTTCTCAAATGGCGCTGGTTATTAAGCGAGTATCGAAAGAAAGCTGATGGTCTGCCTCCTGCCTAGGATGTTGAGATATGGAAGCAGTATGGCCCAGACTCGAATGATCTGCCTGCCGAACAGGAGGAGTCTTCGACTAAGCCCCCCTCAAAATGAAAGGCCGACACCAAGACCTCCAAAGATGAAGCTACAACTTCGAGGGTAAGAGATGTGTCTCCTTTAAGGAAAACGAAACTTTCTTATGCTGTGATAAAGTCTTATTCGAAAGGGGTATTGTCTGCTAAGAGGACTCAAGTGAGAGTTGCTCTTTTGTCGTCTTCCAGGGTCAAGCATCTTGTAGGCACAGATAGCAAGAAGATTGGCGGCATGCGGAATGTTCGAAACATTCTACTTAAGTCTCCCACTAACCAGCTCAAAGACTAAAATCTGCCCTGCATAGAAGTTTGTCCTCCAACCAATTCGCAGGCCAAGAAATAAAGAGTTGTTGACATTCCACCTAACCATCGCGATTCATTTGCCGAGCCACGAGCAATCATACATGAAGTTGATTCAACATCGTTAACTCCTTTGGAGAGAGTCATTTACTCTGGCTAAGGGTTCTTTGGAAATGCGAACAGTTGGTCCCAAAGCTGACAAGTCCAACTCCGCAAAGGATACATATGTGTCTGATCTACTCAAGATGAACTTTCTGTCAAGCCCATCTACTTGCGTCAAGCTTGCTGATCATATACATCAGGCTAGTGATCTTGGCACGTTCTCTAATCTTTCCTTGGAGTAGCAAAAGGAAGCAATTATCACTTTGCTTAAAAAATGAGTATTTTTGCTATTTAGGCCATTCGGAACTCGTCTGTTGTTGCCCACTCTTTTGCTCAGCTCAGTGATTTAGAGAAGAAGAATGTTGATCTAACTGGCAAGGTCTCGGCCGAGTAGACCCGTCATGAAATGAAGATGTTTGAAATAAATGAGAGCATGTCTGTGCTGAAGAGTTCCCTTGCTAAAAAAGATAGTGAACTCAACTCTTCTACTGCTACCACCAGCACCTGCAGTAGAAAACGCAACACAGCCCAGCTGCCGAACCGCAACATAGGCCGAGGTCTAACAGCTAAGCCTGCGATGCGCACCGTGGGAAGAAGAAGTTGTTGCCGCCACCATCCGTAGCTTCATCACTTCAGCTACTACATCACAGCGGCAACCAGTCGGGCCCACCATGCTAGTCCTCGACGCAAGTTAAGAAAAAAGAAAAAAAGAAAAAGAGTAATTCAAGACAGCTGTTGCTACAGCAGCCGCGGTAGACACCGCGACACCACCACTAGCATCGGTCACGATGACAACTAGCTGGGCTTATCCAGCTAGTCCTCACCGCAAAGAAAAAATAAGAGGAAAAAAGAAAATCAACCTACCTTGGTAAGCACAGCGATTCCTCTCCTTAACAAGAAGTACACTTCTTCAAGATCTATCTCACTAGTTAAAAAGTAGAGGATGACAAATTTTCAATTTGAAGAGGAGTGAAGAGATGTTTTATATTTATAAAGGTTAGGCATCTTAAGTCAAGGAATAATCACAAGTCTATTATCACTACTCCAAGAAGAAGTCAAAAGCCTACTCCAATTATGAGCCTAACTCACAAAAGGAGCCCAACTCAAAGAAGAAAGCCCAAATGCAATTGGAAAGCTCAGTAAATATTTCTCATGTCCTCTATGTCTCACAAGCGCCATGCAGAAGCTGGGGGCATTTGTAAGAGCATATATTTCACCGGCCAAGAAGAATGCGACATTTGGAAAAGGAATATTCCTTAGGTCAAACAAATTACCCTAATTAATTCCTATTTAATTAAGAAAATTATCTTTGGTTTAAGATAGGAATATCTCCCTAAATCAAGGAACCAATCTCCACCAAATCTCTTAGAGTAATTCCTATCATTTTTTGGGGGAAAAATAATCTTAACCAAATAAAGATTATACTCCCAAAACCCTAGCACACAAAAAGGCTATAAATACATAGCCACACAAGACATTCAAGGTAATTCAAAACTCAATTCGAATACCCTACAAAAAAACCTCTCTCTCTCTCTCTCTCTCTCTCTTTACCATCTCCCCCCCCTCTCTCCTCACACGGCTAAGTGCCACCACACACCGCTCCGGCCATCTGGCTCTTCCTATGAGAGAAAACTCCATCCATTTTAACTATTGTTGTTTCTTTTCTCAAAGATCCAATTGAACTAACTTAGGCATCTGAGGGCCTTTGGCCAACACCCCCGGGTATGGTCTATTTACTCCTATTTATTTCGCATGAATAGAGGAAGAGATAGAAGGAAGATTGAAAGTTGAAGAATCTACACGCGAATATTCCCGGTGCTGAAATTTGCACAAACACTTATCATTTGGGAGACACAAAAAGTTGCGAATAAATAGAGGATCGGAGATGGTAGCACACTAGCGCTTGGAACACACTTGCATCTAATAACAAATTTATTACAAGGAAAGCGACATAAAATTTCAACCAACAAAACCGCTGGGAGATCGTCAATATTGATATTCTTCTTCAACTTTGATGATGATATTAATATTCTAGCTGCTGATGCCGATGATGATCTTTTTATCTTTTATGACGAGGAATATCGACATCTTCCCGTATTACTCCAAGAGACGACTCATATACTTCAAGGATACGACATTGTCTCTTAACTTGTATACTCGGCACCATTGCGGCACAATTGTGTATTGGGAGGCTGATCGATATATTAGGGTTGGTATTCAGATTGGTTCACCCCAAATAGCAAGCAGAAGATATACAAATGCAAGTAACGTCTTTGTATTGTATATATATAGTGGAATATTAAATTAAATAACCAAAATTACTTCTTAGTGTTTGGACAGGAAAGAAATCAATGAAGCAGGAAGTTGTCGTTCGGTATCCTTTTTTAAGCACCGTTTTCTATTTTCAAACTCAGAAAACATATTGAATATCTGTTTGGTGGATTGTTTCCAAAATAAAAATAAAAATTTGGAAAACGAATCCGAAATTATGCCTTAATGCCCGTTTGACATTGCTTATTTATGGTGATAAGTGATTTTTTAAAAATTTTGGGAAGCTCAGCCCGTTGGTAAACTATGAGAAAATCATTTATTGTTAAAATTTGTTGTAGGAGAAAGCTATAAGGAAAAACAGCTAATGAGGCGCTTTCATTTTCTGATTATGTGGAAATCAATTTCGAAGAGGCACTAGGTTTAATGAAATTTACAAACTTCAGAAAATACCCCAATCTATTTCATGTAATCTCTTCTCTTGAATCTCTTCTATTCTTCCTATTATTTTTTCTTGTTGAATAAATTTAAGCACACTCTTGAGAAGCCACAAGACTCAGGTAAGAGGCATATTATGTTTATTTCTTCTCAATTTCATTCTTCCCTATTTCTCTTTAATTTCTAGGGTTTTAATTATAAATTTCATTCTTCACTCTCTCTTTAATTTCTAGGGTTTTAACTTCAATAGTTGTTGATGCTGATTTTTATTTTTTTATTTTTTTATTTTTTGTTCTTGTTTTTGTTTCTTTGGTTCTTTGACAAAATATTTATTTTTAATGGAATATATTGGATTTAACTTGAAACATTAGTTTAGAGCATTTGGATACAAATATTTAATTTTTAACCTAATATTTTATTTATTTTATAATTAAATTAATTTTTAGGGTGTGATGGAAACAAATTTAATTCAAAAATATATACAAGTGAAAATGAAAGTGCTTTTCTTTTTATAAAACACTTAAACAAAAATGTCATTTCAACAGAATGTCTTTGTTAGTCATTATACACAGCTCACAGCACTTTCACAACAAAATTTACTGTACACTTAAAAACTGATTATTGTACCAACAACACTTTTAATAAAAAGTTTACTAAACCCCAAACTGTTTTATCTCACAGCTGATTTCTCTCACAGCAAATCTAACAGTGATTATTTTCACAGCACAACAATGTCAAATTGGCCCAGGAAACAAAAAAGCATCCACAATTTAAAACCCAGCTTCCCAAAAGAAAACTGTACATCTCTCTAGCCGGCTTATTTGACTATATTTTATTCATCAGTTCTCGTTCATGAGATTTGAATTTAGAATCTCTACCAACAATTATTTCCCTTCAAAATTAGTTATATTCATCTTGTATAAATTAATTTGTAATTACACTTAAATAGATAAACTATATAGAAAATGTAACAAATCACCTTGCAATTCATGTAAACACTCCCGCTCAAGTTCAGCAATCCTCACTGCTTCAAAATCTCAATATTAGCCATTGTTTAATCCTTAGCAAAAAACCATAATTTAGCTGTGATTAATGGGCATTAGCCATTATTTTTATTTTTATTTTATTTTAAAAAAAATCCCAGAACAATGGTAAAACTATCAGTTTCTTTTATAGGTTCTATCCAGCTAAAAATCCCTAAGTATGAGCATCTCCAAGGGAGATGTCAAATACCAAAACATTAAATTTAACTTTGAAGGCGGATGTGGCAATTTGACATTTTACACAGCTTTACACTCCACTTGATATGTCAAATTAAATTATTATTTTATTACATTTTAGTGTTGATTTATTTTTAATTAAAAAGAAAAGAAAAGTTGGTATCTAAAGTTGGTCACCCTACATTTTCCGTAAAATATTCATTTGATATCTTGCTTTTGGGATATCAAAAATAACATCTCAACCTCCAGCCTTCATTCTACATCAGCTTTGACACATCGGTTGGAGTGATGTGAGATATTATTTCTAGTAGTTAAATGTCTATGTGGCACTTTTGACACATCGGTTCGAGATGGTCTAACATGTCATTGATTACATCTAAAATGTAGATAGGCCCAAAAAAGAGTCTCAAGCCATATTTCCTCATTTAGGTAGAATCATGCTGCAACGAAACAATAATTCTCAATCAATTCCATAGTATCCGATTAAATTTGAGTCTGTTACATTCATTTAAGCATTCATATGGTTTAAATAGCAATCAAAACAAAAACATATATGCTATGAGAATCAAAATTTATACAATGGTTCATATTAAGTAGCAGAGGCATAAAAATGATGCACAGAACAAAGGCGAAACCAAAGATGAGAGAGAGAGAGAGAGGAGAGAGAGAGAGAGAGAGAGAGAGAGAGAGAGAGAGAGTATGTTGGTTCAAAACCAATACAATTTAGTCAATTCATATCTGATCCAATATAGATTGGATTGTTATTTTTTCAATATGATCCAATCATATTAGATGTTTAAATTCAATCCAATCCGATCCGATCCAATTGATATTGAATTGGATTGGATTGGATGATTGATTTTTATAATGGAAAAAGACAATAATAAAATAGTAAACATTTATCCTTAAGTTTAATCTAATAAAAAAATATTAATAGACATAAATGTAAATATAAATGAAATACTACAGAAAATTATTTTGATTATATTATATTAAATATAACTTCATTAAATGACTTAAAATATTCATAACATTTTCAACTACAAATACCTACAAGAGCAAAATAAGCATAAAACTAACTATATTGGATTGGATTCTCATAAGCAAATCCGTCATCCAATCCAATCATGTCGGTTTTGAAAATTACGAATCCAATCCAATCCGTCAAATCATCGAAACCGATTGAAATTGGATTGGATCAATCGATTTGGGCAGATTGGATTGGATCTTGTACATTCGAGAGAGAGAGAGAGAGAGAGAGAGAGAGAGAGAGAGAGAGAGAGGAGTGATGGGGAAGGCTAGAGGGTCAATTTAATGACTTTGTGTTGTTGGATTGTATGTGGTCAATGTTCTCAAGATAATGTGTATGAATTTGTTTGACAAGGAGTAACTGTAATCGTTGCTTTGATTTAGTTTTATGGCTTTTGTAAAAAGTTCTCTTGATTCTTGGAGTGCAACTAGTTATATACTAGAGTCAACTATAGTTTAATTTGTTTAGTATTTATATCAAGAGCTTTACCAAATATACCAAATCAATTAGGGCAAGTGTTTGTTAAGATCTAAACGATTGCTAGACCAATATACTAACTTGGTCTTAAGGTACGTTTGATTAGTTTTGTAAGTAAATTTTAACACTTTTTTTCATTGTGTAACATCTTTGATAAGAACATGTGAACTCAAGATTACATAACTAACAAAGCGTAAAAATTGCATAGGGGTTTGTCCTGCAGCTAGACCAAGTTGATTGTTATACCCTTTGACATAGTGTTTTTATCTTATTTCGGCACAATGCTGGAAAACTACCTAGAGTTTGGTAAATAGGTCTTCCAAATTTCTCACCCTAATTGTGAACATATAACCCTGGTGGAAATTCACACCACAGCTCAAGCAAACAAAGCAGATCAAGGATACCCCAACATGTTATAAGGCTCCAAAATGAAAGGATTAAACAAACATAAACTCATACAAAAAATTAAAATAAGTAAAAAGAGACGTTTAGGTGGCTCAGCCTCTTGCCTACTTCCAACCCCAGTTTCTTGGCCATGCATCAACTACACAAAAAGCAACTTGACAAAGGTCATTCTGAGAATTCATACCAAAATCACCATAAACACTTGACAAGCAGATCACTAGGTTCAATCCTAAACACTTGATCCTTTAAGGGGGTTGTAGAAAATCACCGACATTTTAGATTTAGAATCACTGATGAAAGGGCCCAACTAAGTGGAGAAGAGAACAATTCCTTTCTCAAACACTTGGCTCCCAAACTCTTTCGCACCAAGAGTCGAAAAATTATTTAGACTGTTAAATAAAGCAACTCTCTCACGCAGAGGGTTGGGAAAAAAAAACACAGGTTCCTTAAACTCTAGGTCAAGGATGCCTACATGAGCCTAACTAGGTCTCCAGATCTTGGAGCAATCCAATTCATCTAGAGTCTTTTTGACACTTAAAGGTCTTGCGATTTTCTACCTAATGTGGAAAAGGGAAAGGGAAGAAAGGAAAAGGACAGAGTAAAAGATTATTTCATTCTTTCAATTTTTTAAATGAAAAAAGAAGTAAAATAGATATTATACTAAATAAATTTTTAAGCTCATCTCTCGCAGAGAAGGTAGTTGAATTCCAAAGGATAAAGAATAGGAAAATCTAATATGTAAAATAGCTATTTAACCATAATACATTCATACTAGCAACTAACAATAAAATGTACATTTTATGTATAAACTTTGCACAGCAGAAACCCTGACAAAGAAGAAATAGCTTAAAATGAATCAGAGTTTCATGGTTTTCAAACAAATAAAAGAACTTGCACAAGTCAGTACATTTACTTTCTCGGTGTGCACACACAAACGCATGAACCGCATCAAACCATGTTACTCGCAAGGATTAGTGATTCAGTTTCGGAGAAATGCCACAGTGGCAACACGTGATCCTACAGATCCACCGAACATGAATGTCGGATATGTGCGGACATGACTAAGGTATTGGAACTTATCTTTGGATGTTTCATCATGTTCCTGGGTCACACTTCTTTGATTGAAACTTTCCACTTCTTGCACCAATTCATCTTTTGTGCTGTTACATGATGTGATCACCTACAATGGTGTTCCGCAAGGCAATGGAGATATCAGGTAGTGTCAAAAGAAACAAGAACTTGACAAAGAGAAATTTTAAAAATAATAACAAAAATAAGAAGAATGATGATGCAAATGTTAAAATCTTATAAAGTTTTAGGGTGTGTTGGGGGATGATTCTGACAGTGCCAAAAGCACTTTTAAATATCCAAAAGTGCTTCTTATATTGTTCGGCAGAACACAAAATGCTTTTGGGTTAAAAAAGAACTTTAGGTGCGTCATCAAAAAACACTTTCAAAGTGAATGTGTGAAGCATTTGTGTTCATAATGAAATAGTTTATATACTCTAACTTCCTACTTTAGCACTTTAAAAAACATGCCCTAAATGAAGTTGAGTGCAACTTTGAGTAACAAGTACTAGGCAAAGTGAAGATGCTCACCAATACTCCACCAGGAGCCACCAATCTTGAAACTGAATCCCAATACATTACCCTGTATAACAAAAACACAATCTTTCTCACTCTAGTTTCCTTCTATTCAATAAAGACAAGCAATTAGATGAACTGAACTAATCATTAATAGAGAAACTGAGGAAATATCAATCAGAAAATAGAAAAGAAAAGAGTAATGATCTTAACAGAGCAAATGCAGCAATGCAGACTATGCTGGCCTTTACCTTTTGATAGAACCATCTGGATGCAATCCAATGGCATCTAAGGTTCCTTTGTCCACAACAAGTTGAAACTGCCTTCCCAACTTGGTGTCTAGAACATCATCAACCTAAAAAATAAATGTGACGCAATTCAGTTTAAATTATTGAAAAAACAAAGTATCAAAGTAACAGTATACACAAGCCAGGATTCTGAAGACAATTATGCTAAAGAACCAATTACAGAAATTCAGCCTCATATAAATACTTGTTCTACATTGCTTGTATAGATTTAACTTCAATTAATGGAAAGAATAACAAGTTTATCATAGTCAATAATGCATATCTGGTGATTTAATTTAGAAAATTCCATGCAGATGTTTATAAATTATTGCTTATTCCCATGTTCAGCAGGTACAAGGGGAAAAAGCACTCCACAAACTTACCAAGTAGATAGATGAGAAATTCCATTTCATTCACTAAAAATATAGAGATGTCCCAAGGGATTATAGAAGACATTAGGTTCTAATCTGATATTTTTTCAATGTTTAGACATACCAGAAAAAATTGGCCAAAAGAAAAGGCATACCAAAAAATGAATGTTGGGTAATCCAACACGACCAGCAAGGCTTCGAGCAAGGTCAACCGCTCCTTCACTATAATCGGTTCCAGTTAAATCCGAAAACCTGAACCCAAAACACCAATAATTTCATTCATTATGGTCAATGTGGCCATTTAGAAAAAGAAATGGAATTTAAGTCATTGACTAAAAGTTCATGAAATCTTTGACTCACACTTTTGTTGACAACACTCCCTCCCCTTCACCCCTACCCTCCAACAAGGGAAAAGAAATAAAACAAAGGGAAAAAGCAATGGGCGAATGAGGCATAGCTTTTAAATTTTTTTAATTAAAGATAGACCATATTTCGAACTGGGTCGGGTATAACAATTCGTGGTACGTAAGCAACCTGGATCAATAGATTTAATGAACCAAATTCATTAAGTAGCATAACAGTACCTGTGAAGAACAGATACTGCACACACGGTCCTATTGTTTGCCTAATATACTCCACACATGGATCAGTAGATTAGACCCCATAAACATCATGCCTACTATATTATTACTGTTTGCGTACTATACTATAAATATCATGCCTGTTTGCCTATTGTATTATAAATATCATGCCTACCACATTCATATACTGATAAATCCATTGAAGTGCATCTCTTTATATATATATGAGTATTTATAAAATAAATATTGTACCAAATTAAAAAGTTACACAAATTGCGACCCAAAATACCGTATCGTCTATGCCTACCCCTTCAAATCCCGTACCGTAGAAACTAGCATACCCCGAACCCATTCCTGTTCCACATACCCTCTCATTCCCTGTACCAGGTAACTATGAGAAAGACCATTTTAATTGACTTTAGTCAGTCTGTTAAATTTAGCAACAAATGTATTGAAGACAAAAATTAAAGGCTCCATGTACGTTTCCAACAAATCATGCCCACTGTTTAAGACAAGATTGATGCTTGGAGGATCGAAATGCCACATAATACCCAAGAATATTGATGTAGGACAAAGAGAAAACAGACTTCATAAAGTAGTACAAAACAAGGAGAAAGAAGAAAACAATGAGAGAGAGAGAGAGAGAGAGAGAGAGAGAGAGAGAGAGAGAGAGAGAAGACAAGGCGAAAGAAGCAATTACAGTAAACGAACCATGGAGGCTCACAGCAAGATTCAACGAGGGCAGATCCAGACTTCCTACCTATGTTGTTACCCTAAAAACAGAAGAGGAGCTTCTTTTAACCGGAGCACGTGTTGCATGTGCAGTGGTTACAGTAATGCCACTTGAGTGTAAGTAGATAGGTGTTAAAGTGACAGTAGAGTTTATTGCACTCTTAAAGCCTAGACTGTCTACTACTGGCAAAACTGGATCACATTTTTAGCTCTAATGGCAATCAATGTAGGGCATAGTTAGATGGAGAGCTAGAAGGAACAAGAGAAAAATACAGAACAAGGAGAGAGGAAATGAGGGTACATTCAAATAAATATTTATCGCATCACATGCCAAAGCCTAAAAACCTGTTTTCCTATAAGAAAGTCTAGAAACCTTATTAAAATAAGGCCCATATAATAATGCAATAACTAGAATAATAATAATAGTAGTAGTGATAGTACTGAAATCACCGAACCAACCTATTAATTAACTCAGAATTATAGTTCTCTATTATTCTTATTTTTTTTAAAAGCTTAATAATAAAAAATTAATATAAAAATAAAAGAAAGTTAATTTCTAAGCTTGCTCTTACATGCAAAATAAAGTACAAAACTGATTGCATAATTCAAATATGACAACTTATTAAGCACTGCACATAAACATTTCAGGAGACACACACTTCCCTCATGTTCGATATCGATTTATTTTAGATTTTATTTTCATGGTATCGATTTATTTTAGATTTTATTTTCATCTCTGCTACATCACTCTATGGAATCTAAACGTACATTATTCACATTAACCATGTGTCATACACATACTGACACCTCCACCTATGGGCAACTTGTGAATTTTAAAACAAAACCCCTATATTTCCAATCTAGACATTATTTGAGATATGGTTCACTTAGTTTTGAATTGAATCTGCCTCCATACAGGACTTTCAACTTAGCTCAACATATAATACCAGATAAAATTGAAAAAATCGAAGAATACCCTTGCTTGGAAAGTTCTTGAAGTAGCAATCCATTGCCAGTCCCAATGTCAAGTACACTCCAATCTGAAAGATACTTATCACCTTGTTCAACAGGATCAGACTTGATATTATCAACATGATTTGGCATGCGACCTTGAGAAATATCAATGCATAAGTTTTTGGTCCAAGAGGTGACAACTTCCATGACATCAGCTCCAAACCTACAGAAACAGCACGGGGAACTGCTAAATGCTCCAGGTCTTACATTATCTTCCCATTTTAGCAGAAGTGGAACTAAAATATAAAATGCTCACTCAATTGGGTTTTAAAAAAATAAGTTAAATTTGACAAAATTTGGTTAACCATAACCAAAAGTGATTATAAAGCCAGTAATATTTCAATATTTCAATATTTCAATATTTCAATATTTCAAAGAAATTTAGGTAATAAATATTTTCTTTTGGAATTTTGTAATAGATTTGCTTTTCATATTTTCATCATTCAAACACTTTAGGGGATTTCTAAATAACACCCAAAAAGAACAGTTCTCTCTTCTCTGTCTTTCTTATATTTTGTTGATGAATAAGTAAAGGAAATAACAAATTGTTAAAGATATGTTTCCTTCACTCTCCCACTAAGACACCTAGGCTAAATAAATCCTGTATGCTTCTCCCACTTTCATTCTTGCTAAGAAACCACAAAGGCTGAAAGAGAACAAATGAATGACAAGTAGCTAGGTCAAAAACCATGGTGATCATATGAGTAGAAAATAAGTAGATGATCAAACAAAGAATTGAAGTCAACCACAAAATCCTTTACAGTCCATAAAGTAACCCAAAACATAGATTCCAATTGCAAGATTTTTGTACATTGTGATTCTCTACCAACATGACGAATACCATATGATGAAGCAGAGAGTAAGCATGCATCATTTTGCACAGTAACTTATAGAGGACTGGTATCTTTACCAAGTCCTTCATGAAAGACCATCTGATGCTCTTAATTATTAAGTTCACACCAAAGTCAATCGTTCTCACTGAATACTCCTTTCATTTATTACTTTTAAGATCTGATTTTTTTTAACTTCAAAAAATTATATTACTACATATAGCATGTCTAATCCCGGCTAAAGGATTTCCTATGACTCTGAAAACTTCAAACTCCATGAATTGAATCCATATAGCTGCTTTATGCTGCGCCCCAAAGCCACAACAAATGCATTGACAAGTTAATTTGCAGAGTTACAACTAAAACCAAGCTTACCAAACTTCACCAGTATGACCATGTTCACGAAAATTCGCCAACTCATCTGCATATGCAGCATCCCAATAACTCTGAAGACCTAGCATTGATGTCACACCTTCAGCATCTGGTTCCTCCTTGTCAGAACTGCACACATACAATTACAACACACAACATCAAACACAATACATACAACATTAAAAATAAAATAAATTCATTCATTCATTGACTAAAAGAGTCTCACTCATCCTCTAAAGTCAAGAGTTATAACAGAGGTTGTAAAACCAGAATAAGCCTAAATACAACAAGCAATGGGAAACCTAGTCTTCATAATATTTTCTTCACAAGATTTTCTGGGAAACCAAACAGGAAGTGGACTGAAATTAAACCTGTAATCGGAGGGGGCGCGGAGGTTAGCCGCGGAGAGGGCCTCGGCAGCGTCGGCGTGGCGCTGGTCGTCGTCGAGAGTGCTTCCGTAGTCACTCTTGATGGACCATGAGTCTGCGGCGACGGAGCGGTCGTCGTCGGAGATGAGATCGGCCGGAGCAGCTCGGCTCTGCTGCGATAGCTCCGAGTCATCTGGCCCCAATCGAAGTCCAGCCATTGCTAGAGAGAGAGAGAGAGAGATGGACTATAGTACTGTAATACTAATACTGACCCGAGTACTGCTAAATGGACGTGATCAAACCTTGGGGTTACTCTGGTGGACTTTTTTGGGCTCGGGTCATAGATCTTAAGATTTGTACATTTTTTATTTCGTTTTTCTTATAGAGAAAGCCCAATGGTAGGCTCTAAATGGGCGGGAGAGGTTACAACGAGGAGTTTAAAGTAAGAGGGCTATTTGAGGAGTTCAATCTCATCATAAACAAATGTAAAAAAATTATGAAACTTAAATATTTTAAATATTTTGATGGTGGGATTGGCCTTCTCACTTTAAACTCTTCATTGTAGCCTCTTTCTTAAATGAGGCTGAACTTCTTTGGCACTTTAATCATTTTGACCATGTAGTTTCAATTATGTCACTTTTACCTGTGTAGTTTCGTATTTGTAATAGTTCGAGGACAAGTTAGTATTCTTGTCAATTTCTTTTACGGTGCAAGAGGCAATTTTGTAACCCAAATCCCTTGTGCGTAAAAGCTCGTTTGAAACTATCCTCATTTCACATTAGGGCTCGAAATTGGCCATTTGGGTTTAGGGTTCTTCAAAATTTGGGATTAATGATTGAATTTCAAGCTCTATATATAGTGGCATGGCTCCAAGAAAGTGGTACATGGTCGAATTAAACCCTTCAAGACGGTCTGTCTAACTTGTCAAAAGAGTGGTCCATAATTTACAATACATCTCATTAGTTACTATCTTGTGCAAATGCAATGCAGGAAAGAAACAAAGTGTCCTTGCTTGCTTGGGGATTTTAATTTGATGAGTTGTTATGTCCAAATTCAACCTAAATTAATAGATTAAATTCAACAAATTTATCTTGCAAGAGCACAGATCAATGGTTAGTATAGATATGCAAGCACATGGTCATTCTCACAAGAATTGAGTAAAATTTCAATTAATAGAACATAAACTAAATGGAAACAAAGGTGAAAAATAGAGAGATGGTACATGCCAGTGGAAGTTTTGAAAAGTGAGTTGGCAAAAGTTGATTTTGGTTTAAGAAAACAAATAAAGGCAAACAAGGAAATTTAAGGAAATTTAAAAAAAGGATTTTGGAAAAGCTTGTTAACAATATGATGAAACACCAAGGCTTTAGATTCAACCATTAGTCTTCTTACTCATGTTATTGAGGTAAGTGATTAATCCAATGAGTTAATCGATAAAGATTCCGTACCTAAGTCGATTTTAGCGCACTTAAGCCGATTTTCCCTTAGCTGTGATTACTATTCGTATTATGGCATAGGTTGTTATCTTACTATGTAATCTATCCGTATTATGGCATAGGTTAAACATATGAGATTCATTAAATTTTATGGAAACAAGGAATCATATGAAGTCTTAATCTTTATTAGAGTATTAAGTTCTTCACAATTTATAATTGCAATAAGCTTTGAAACATGCAACTTATTAGGTCTGCATGTATCCATCTTATCACCTAGATGCAAACCCTAAAGATGGCCAATCAAAAGAATTCAACACTTAGAATAAATTTAAGTAGAGATTATAAATTTATCAGCACAACTCATTAGATAAAAAACTCAACATTCAATAACACAAATAATTAAACTAAGGCATCCTCCTAGCCTTGGCCAAGAGGCCTAGCTAGACATAGTCATCGGATCACAACAAATAAGCATAGAAAAATAAGATTACACATTTTAATTGAAGATAGAATAGAGACCATCCACGCCTTCGTAATTTCACTTTGAGTATTGGTGAATATTGTGTAGGTTCGTCAACATCCTTTATAACACCAAAAAGAGAAGTATTTATAGGTGTTGCGTCTAACCAAGTGCAAGTAGTCACACGTAGTGATAATCTTGGAAGTCCAAGTATCATATCCTCAAGGAGTAGGTAGGCAAATGTCTGAATACAAAGAAATAATTAAACGTACAAAAATAAAAATGACTACAAAACGGAAAAGTAATTTAATTTGAGTGTTGTAGAGATTACGTTTAAAAATGAAATATCAATAATGGAAATGCTAAGGCATCAAGGTTCAATTCTTTAAGCAAAATATGTTTCATTCTCTTTAATCCAAATTATAACTCGATTAAAATTATCATAGAGAAATTTTAACATGAAGATGAAAAAACTAAAACTAATTTAATTTTTCAATGTTATCTTTTTTAAATGATTTTTCAGAGAGTGAAATTGCTTAATATTTGATCTTTTAATTTAAAAGCATGCTAAGTCAGTTCTTCACAATAAGAAAAATATAATTGAACTCATGAAAAGATAGTAGCACTTAACATCAATCAAAATAAAAGGATATGAAGATATTGAACAATCAAAAATAAAAGAAGTTAGCAATTCATATTGGATTAAAGAACAATTTACAAACTTTCTCAAAGGACATTCCCTTTAGCCTTAGCTAGAGTTCTAGCAACTCATTACCAAGAAAAACATAACTACATTTTGAATGAAATGAATAAAGAAATTTGTCATCGTACGTCCTTGCCAAATAATTGGATGGGTGATTTATAGTAGTCAATGAGGTGAGTGGAAAGTTAATACGTTCATGGTGGGTAGTGAAGGGTTTAAGTGATGGATTAATGGATTAAACATGTGTTATGGTGGGTAATGAAGGGTTTAAGTGATGGATTAATTGGATTAAACATGTGTTGGTGGTAGAGAGTTAGCGGAAAAGAAATAATGGTGAGGTAGTAGGCATTAAATGTTAATGAATGACATGAAATAGGCTATTTAGCAGTTTTGTCTTCTCTTCTCCCTCTTTACTTCTCTTTATGATCACAATAATCTCACAATCAATTCTTCAATAAAATCCGCTAGCAATTCTCTTCACTCTTGGCTTAAACTTGAACAAATATATATCTTCTTCTCTTGGCTTTCCAAATTCCTACAAAAGATAAATTCACCTAATAAGTTCACCAAATTAAATATAGAAAATTCATAAATCCAATTGATGAGAATGAAATGTAACAACAAGTGATATTATCTTTATTAAGCCAAATTTATATCATAAAGTCTCCAAAATAATGTTAAAAAGATGTAATTTGAGACTCTCATCAATATGCTCTCAAAACCTCCAAGGTTTTCAAGTATGAACCCCTCTTCAAATATGATTTGTTTCCTTTTCTTTTTTTCTTCAGAAGGAGATTGACTTATTCAACTTTCTAATTCAAACCAAGACACATCCATCCCATTGGGCTCTTCTAGAATCTTCTAATAAGCCTTATCTTCATCTTGGAATGTAAATTAAGACCCAATTAATTACTTAGATAAAATAGATAACCCAAATAATTAATCCAATTCCTGCGCATAAATTCCAACTCTAAACATCAGTCACTCAAAACACAGTATCTTCCTCTTCCGACTTCAGAACTATGAACCGTAAAATTATGTAGAAACTAGACATTCAGGGCTTTCCAACCATATAAGGCTCGTAACATGATTCATCTTGAGCAAGTACAAACTATTCTGTAAAATTGGTTGATTCATATAGGCAGTTTTTGAGAAAATTTGCATAATGCATCAAAGGTTGCCTTAAAAATCTTCAAATGAATTCATTTGTTGAACTTTACCTACAAAAGAAGAAAACAAGGTAAATAGCTAATAAATAAAAGAAACTAAGTATAAAAAATAAGAAAAATATTATTCAAATGATGTACAATTATGAGGTTAACAACTGCCCCCAAACTTAGATTTTTCTAGTCCTCGAGTAGAACAAATCAAAACACAAACTCAAAAGAATGTTAGACCTTTCACATATTAGTCAGTCTCAACAGAATTTTGCAATGTATACAACTCTAAAGAATCAAATAACCACCATATAAATTTTACGCATGATTCAGGAGTTCGAAAAAACCACACAAAACATTCTCAAGTGTAGTGTGTGAAATAGCCAAATACTAATACAACTTACTCAACCCCGATAAAGATATGCAAAATAAAACTTCAACTCCAAATCTCACCAGAAATGTCACTCACAAAGAAAGCATTCAAAATTTGGGGTAAGTGTTTTACTCAAGAAAAGTGAATGCATGAAAACAAAATCAAACCCCATAAGCTTGCTCTGCATATCACATCTCCACATAAAAACTATACAACACCAAAGATCAAAAAGGTCTTTACAAAGGTTGTAATGGGGCTAAGGTGAAAGGTTTAAATAAATGACAGGATAGGCATGCAACAAAATTTCTACCAAATTACTAACATAGCATGACATGAGAGATTATAGATTATGATGACTAGCAAAGAATAAAACTTGAGCACTTTAATTTGAAATTCACAGCACACTTCGTTCTTGTGCATAATTTGGCCCAATTTTCTGGCCCTCTTACTTCACTTCATTTATCTCAACCCCCAAACTTATTCTTGTTATTTTTCACTTCATATATATATATATATATATTTCATATTTTTCATCTTCAAGCTGAGCAACTATCCTTGCATCTTGAATCCCTTTAAAAGAATTAGCTCTACTAGTTCTCTAGAAAAGGAAAAAAAAAGGTAAGGATGTGTGTTTAATAGGGTAATAAGGTAAGAAAATTGGGTTGAGAAAGAAAAGGCTTATTAAAAGGCTCAAAGGGCTAACTTGGGATGAATAACACATAAGGGTTGGCTAGAAAGGCTCAAACAAATCAAACATGGCCTAAATCACTTCCTTAGGATTGTATGGTTATTGAAACCTATGTTGCACGGGCACGGTAGTGAGCTGAAGTGTCGGCGTGTCCGACACTCGGACACGGCGCGGATACGCCTCCGACACGCCTTGGACACAGGTCAACGCCTTGGACACAGTCAAGAGACTCCCGACACAGCAAACTCATGGTCAAGACACGGTGGGGAATTTTTGAAAGGTTGCAGAGAAAGCGTTGGGTGACTGGCGAAGCGAGGCCATTGCCTGGAAGCTCCAACAATCACCTCAATGATGTGGTCCTCCTACGTAGTGCACCGCTCAATTAGCAGATGAAAAGTTGCAGAGGCAGTGTAAATGGAGGTTGCGGCGTTGCTTTGCGAATGAAGAAAATATCCTGATAGTGATACCCTATTTTTACTTTGCCCAAACGGGGTCGTTTTTTAATACTGAATAAAGAAACGAAAAAGAGTAAAAGTCATTGGTGATAAAGCAAATTGCCTCAGTGGGCCCACTACACAACCACAAACTACACCCCCACCCCAATTAAATCCAAAATATTACCCAATATAATAGACGATTATCCAACAAAACAAAAATTCTTTTGTCCAATACCCACCCAGCCAACAAAACGTATATTATATTTAATTAATATGCTAATTTTATAATAATTCATATCAACTTAATAAAAAAAAACTATATTTGGAAAGGGTTAGAAAGGTTGGATTACATCATATATATATATGGTATTATGAAATTAAGTATAAACATAAATATTTTATTTTTTTAATATGTATAATTATTATAAATTTATTATTATTTTAATTGCCGCATCCTAGCCGTGTCCGTGTCCTAATTTTTTGAAATTTCCCATGACGCCGTGTCCCCATGTTGCGTTCCCGTGTCCCCGTACCCGTGTCCGTGCAACATAGATTGAAACGTCTCAATAGATATTAGAGCAAGTTCTAGTGAATGAAATGCAATCATGAAAAGAAATATAACTCTCAATGAAGAATATGCATGAAGCTCAAAAACTCACAAGGGTTATCAAGTCTACACTTTAATCCACATATAATTCTCTAAGTTAAAAGTAATTTGCATTAAATTGGCCATGTGCATCAAAGATATGAGAATAATTATGTAAGAAAAAGTTAACTGAAGAACCACAATTAAAACTCACATAATGATTATCAATCCTTAAAAGCTATATAACAAAGTAAAATCCAAGTGTTATCATCGATTTGTGGAAGACTTAACTAAAACAACTCAAGAATAAAAAGAAAAATATTTTTTTTATTTTTATTTTTTTTATTTATGAATTTTATGACATTAAGGACTGAACAATAGTAAATAAAACTGAAAAACTAACCAAAACAAAAAATAAAAAAAAGAAAACAAAATCTGTCAACCTTTTCTTGACAAAAATAGTTTTGACCTATGCTTGATTTTTATCGATTATTTTAAAAATGACATGATGGAATTTTAGGATTTTTACATATTCATAAACTAGACAGAAAAACAAAGACTAATGTCCTGAGCATTGTTAAACTCCAGGTCCAAAAAAATCCTAAATTGACGAAACACACAAGTGCAAAAGCACAAAACAATTTTCTAGTTTTGATGTAGGTTCAGTTTTTACCCTTTATCTCACAAACCACTTGGCCGAAGTTTATGTTCTTTAAATGGTTAAAATCAGCATGAAAGATTGAAGAACATAGTGTAAACGAAAGTTTAAGAGAAAAAAAAACAATTTTAACCAAACAAAAACTATACAAACAGAGAATGAAAAACATACAAAAACCAAGTTTGAAATCCTCCCCCAACCCACCCTCCCCCCAAAAAAAAACTTGAACAAAACATTACCCTCAATGTTAAAGCAAGAAAAATATGCAGTGCATTAGTAAAGGAAGGGTTAGAGGCAAATGAAAGTAGATTAGCAAAGGAATAGGTAAAAAAACTCCCTCTTGAAGCAATTAGAGCACTTCCACCCATTTGCCATGACAAAGGACAAGGGTTGTCACTATTCACATGAATAGTGGCAGCCCTTGCAAAAGGCTTGTGATGTTTCCACCCATTGACATGGCAATCCAATGGCAACCACTATTCACATGAGATATGAGGAGAGGAATTTGTATAGTGTTTTGGTGTGGGAAGTAAAGAATATGACCAAGTATTTATTTAAAAAATTCTAAAAATTTTAGTATTTTTTTAGATTAAAAAAAAAATTTCGTTGCTGGGGCTGGCCTGGTTTGGTGGGACCCATGCGCTACTAGGTCTGTAAAATCCTGCTGGAACTACAAATTAGGGCTTGGGCCCCTATTGCCCGGGCTAGGGGGCACCGCTGGAAATGCTCTTAGGATGATCAAGCTAAGTTGCGGCGACTTCATTGTCTAAGAGCTATCTAGCGAACGTTGGGTTGCCTCCTACGAAGCGCTGAGTTTTACGTCTTCAGCCAGACGTTACTCCCATCTCAATTTAATGGTGGATAATCAAGGTAGAGCTTTTCTTTTACGGTATCAAATTTGCTATCCAAGTAGGGCTTCAATCTATGACCATTCACTTTTCACTCATAACCGGTCTTCAGGTCATTAATTTGGATGGCACCATAGGGAAACACTCCTAATACTTCATATCACCTACGAGACTTCAACTTACCCGAAAAGAGACAAAGATGCGAATTAAACAGTAGAACCTTTTGGTGCTACTCAAACGTTTTCCTTATGATTTGCTTGTCATGAAACATCTTAGTACACTCCTTATAGATCTTAGCACTCTCATAAGCTTCGTTTCTCAATTCATCAAGCTCATTAACTTGAAGCTTCCTCAATTTTCCAGCTTCTTCAAGATCAAAGTTAAGGGTCTTCAATGCCCAATAAGCTCTATGTTCAATCTCAACTGGCAAGTGACATGGTTTCTCATAAACAAGGCGATAAGGAGATATTCCAATGAGAGTTTTGTATGTAGTCATATACACCCAAATAAAACATTATTAATCTTCAAGTACCAATCCTTTCTATTTTAACTAACAATTTTCTCCAAAATTTGCTTAAGTTCGCAATTAGAAATCTCAACTTGGCCGCTAGTTTGGGGATGATATGATGTGGCAACCTTGTGTTTAACCCCATACTTCTTCATCAATGCAGCGAATAGCTTATTACAAAAGTGAGACCTCCATCACTAATAATTGGCCTAGGTGCTCCAAACCTTGTGAAAATCATGTCTTTAAGACGACCTATGATCATTAGTTTTTCAAGGTATCGCTTCCACCCATTTACTTACATAATCAACCGCCACCAAGATGTATATGTAACCATAAGACGGAGGGAATGGTCTCATGAAATCAATACCCCAAACATCAAACAATTGAACCACAAGAATATTAGTCAAATTCATTTGATTACGAGAAGAAAGATTACCCGTTCTTTGGTACCGGTCACATGCTAGGCAATAGACATGAGTATCCTTGAAAAGTGTCAGCCAAGAAAAGCCACATCGCAGTACTTTTGCTCCCAAAGTAACCCCCACAAGCATAAGAGTGACAAAATCTAAGGGCTCGTTTAGGAGTGATTCTGGTTCTAGATAGGCCAGAATCACTTATGGGAAGAATCACCTCTCATGTGCTTCTCCATTTATGGCTCATTTGGGAGTGCTTCTTCCTAAGGCGCTTGTGCAAGTAGCGCTTATGCCAGTATCGTTTATGACGTAAGCACTTCTACAAAGAAGCAGTTTGTCGTTTGGATGTCACATTTAAAAGTTCTTTTACACTACATAAAAGAGCTTTTGATATTTTGATGAGTGTTTGGTTGACACAGTAAAAACGCTTTTAAAAGTACTTTAAAAAAATTAAAAGAATCCCAAAATATTATAATTAACGTAGAAAATAAAAATTCATAGGTTCCCAAAATACAAATACGACTAAAAAAAAATGAAAAAAGAACTTCACCAAGTATTATTTTTAATCATTTTTTGAAAGTAAAAAAGGAATTAACTAGACATAAGAAGATTTGTAATTCTCTTGCTTTCGTCATCCATCTCACGCCTATGGGTTAGATTATATTCTTCAACCATCTCTTCCCCTATACTAACTCCCGCTCCGCCAGAGATAGAGGGTTTGGTTGTTATAGAGTGTAGCTTGTTTTTAGGGTTTATTAGGTACCCCGGTGATGAAGCTTTCTCGAGTTCACTGTCAAGCAAGGTGAAAATATGACTGGCTCTTTATTTTTTTCTTTGGATTAGAAGGAAGAAACGAGATTTTTTTTTAAATTTTCTGAGCAACTGGAGAGGATCTAGAGTTGGCTCTAGGTGAGTTCTTCTGGTCATTTGACAATACTCCATTCATCTATGGGTGGGTTGGTTGAATAATAACATTAGTTGGTGGAATTTTTCATTAGGAATAGGAAATAAATTTAAGGTGCTATTGCTAAAAATGCAAGCTTTGACCATTGTTAAGCACGTGGTGCCTCAATTTGAGTCCATAAGTTGTAGGTTTTTTTTTCCCCACCTGTGAGTGTTTAATCATCTTTTTATTATATATATTTATGTACTTGAATCCATAAATCCAATGCCTTTTCAATTACCCAGATCCTGAAAGAGAGGGAAAAATGAGTTTGTTATATTATCTTCTTTGGGTGCTGTTGATAGCTGTTTTGGATTTTGCTATGTTTTTCTGCGCTTTTTATGTGATATTGCTTGATGGGTCTCGTGATTTGTTGTCTGGTTATATGGATGCATACGTAAACAGCTGCATATAAATTTTTTTTTGTTGGCTTGGTTTTTATGTGTTGGTATATCATAATGAGTCTGTTGTTATCCTTGTCTGTATGGCTAACAATAATTTGCATGTTTATATATATATATATATATATAATAATTAGAAATGGGAGATTGCGAACAAGTAACTGGAAAATGGAAAGCCAAGAAAGATTATAGTGTTTGGAGTGTGGAAGAGAGCAAAATGTTGTTGCAGCTCATGGTTGATGCTGCATCTCGTGGATGGCGTGCTAAGCAAGGCAACTGTAGAAACCAAAATACTTCCCATCCTTAATGAAAAACTTAGGTGTAAGAAAACCTATTGTCATTACCAAAGTCGGTTGAAATATTTTAAGAGAGAATATCAAAAATATTCATAGCTTGTGCGTCATAACTCTGGATTTGGGTGGGACTCAACCACAAAGAAATTCACTGCTCCTGAAGAAATTTGGGAAGACTACTTTAAGGTTAGGTTCTTAACTTATCTCTCAATATGCGTTATGTGGAACCTAAAGTACATAATTCATTACTAATAATTATTATTTAATTGTTGTTTTTGTAGTCCCACCCAACCCACAGGCATATTCAAACAAAAACTTGTGATGACTCTGAGGATTTGCAAATTGTCATTGGGAATGCAAGTGCTATTGGAAAAAACTCATTAGGATTGGGTGATGCTACTGATGAAAGAACTTTTGGGGTGGAAGATAGACAAGTTGGAATAGAGGACTTCGTTTATGATAATGACACTCAGACCTTTGTACCAAATCATAATGAAGCATCACACCAAGATCCACCACTCGGACATTCTGCTTCATCCTTACCTTTTCATGCCAATATTTGGACAAGTCCCTCAGAAAGCTCAAGCTAGAGGAAACGAACTAGACCAGAGCATGAAGGGAATGAAAGCCAATATGAGACATGTATGGACATAATTAGTTTTAGCATTGCTAAAATTGCTACCGACTTCAAGGGAGTCCATAGCCTATTGGAAAAAAGGGAAAAATATAGGGAGAGGCAGAGTTATATATGGGATGCCATTAAGGAGACCCCAAATGTGGATGAACGTGCTTGTTATAAAGCCATTTCTTTGTTGAATACTACTACAAAGAAGGAAGGAAGCATTTTTGTTGATGTCCCCTGAAGAGCGCTTAAGTTGGATATCCTACAATTTGGAATGAGTGGTTTTTGGGAATGAGTGGTTTTTAGGAATGAGTGGGTTTTAGGGATGAGTGGTTTTTTGCTTGATAATGCATTAGGATTTATCAAACAGTATGTTTAAATACTCTATGTTTTATTTATTTTGCATATGACGTATTGACTTAAATTTTTATTAAATTGATGATGAACTGGTTTTTATTATATTGATGATGAAATAGCTTTGCTTGGTTGTAATATGGGCTTGGTTATTGTTTTTATTCTAGGTTCTAAATTAGGCTACTTGTTATTGGGTGTTAATGATAAGTTTCCTATTGTTATTTGGAAGAGCATGACGGTTGCATAATAGCTTTTCCTATTCTGTCATTGCTCTTGGTCTTTTGAGTGGCGGAGGCACTTGGGGGCTAGTACAGTCACTGGTCCCCACTGAAATTTTATTGAAAAAAAAGAGTACTAGTATTAGAAGTCTGAAGCCATATGGACATGAGCCAAAGAAGATTTCAGCCAAATAAGTTGTCATAGTGGCGTTTAAGTCAGTGGCGTGGTCCAGTAGATTTCAACGTGGGCCAACTAAATATCCTAAAATGATACACTACTCATTTCTAAAAGGATTAGAATTATTATTATTATTATATATTGTCTTCTAGTATAAATCAATAAACCTAAGTCTTTTTCTCTTTTCTTAGGTCAGAAAAATGATGAGACCAGCCGGTTGCTTGTGAGTTTTTTTTTTCTCAAATTTTAATTATATTATCAAGTTTTTTTTATTTCTATTGATTTTAATGGGTCTTTCAATTTATGTGTAGATTACCAAAGGGAAAAGGCTTTGGAGATATTTGGTAAATTGCTATTCAACTCCAAGTATGTACTTGTCTATCCCTTGTAATTTTTCTTGCATCGTATGTAATTGTTTATCCCTTTAATGTAATTGTGAAATTGTGTTGGTGAAATTTTAATTTTAATTTTATAAATTTCTATATATATATGATTCTCTATTGGTTTGATTAATGATTGTTTGGTTGCATATATTGAGAAAGACATTTTTAATAGTATAGATGATGAGGTTGTTATGCAACGATTTCAAAATATGAAAACTCGTCAATGACAATTATGATTGTAATGAATAGACAATAGACAATATGATTTTTGATGTTTTGATGTCTTATAGGCCCCCAGACACATGAAATCCTGGCTTCGCCACTGGTTGCATAATAGCTTTTCCTATTCTGTCATTGCTCTTGGTCTTTTGAGTCCTTGTCTTGAGTTGGGCATGAACCCAAAAGAAATTAATAATTATAAGATCAGATTTCTTATATATATTTTATTTCAGGTGGTCGAATATCAATTTATATAATGGAGGAAGAACAAATTGAAAGGCAAGAAATTGAGAGGGAAGAAGAACTTTATGAAATCATTAGGTATTTATTAATGGCAATCCAAGCAGTAGCTCATGCGTTGAATGAGTTTATGATTATCATGCATAGTGAAAATGTTGAACGTCCATTAACTCGGCAAACAGTTACTAGGAAAGGATATAACTACATACATAATGCTTTGAGTGATGATCCTGAGCATTTCCGACAAATGTATAGAATGTATCCATATGTGTTTCACAAGTTGTGCAGTATTATTAGAGAAAAAACACTGTTACAAGATACAAGGTTCATTTGTGTAGAAGAAATGCTTGCGACATTTTTGCGTGTTGTGGGTCAAAATAACAGATTTTCTGTAATACGTGACACATTTAGTCGATCCCACTTCACTGCTAGTAGAAGTTTTAACAAAGTTTTAAAGGCTTTGAACACATTAGCACCAGAGATGTTAGTCAAACCTGGATTTGCAGTGCCAGCCAAAATAAGGGAAAGTACAAGGTTTTACCCTTACTTTAAGGTAAGTGTTGTCTTGTGCATCTTGTTTACTTTTATGTAATATTTTTAAAATCAAAATATAAACTTTGAATTTATTTTAGGACTGCATTGGAGCGATCGATGGCACACATATTTCAGCAATGGTAACATAAGGTGACGTAAGCAGTTATCGTAATCGTCATGGAACAATATCACAAAATGTTTTAGCAGCTTGTAACTTTGATTTGGAATTCATATATGTGCTTAGTGGGTGGGAGGGCTCAGCTCATGATTCAAGAGTACTAAATGATACTTTAACAAGGAGGAATGGACTTAAAGTGCCACAAGTTATTTTTTTCTTTTTCTTTTTTCATTTACTGTTTACATTAGATCATACATTGGATAATAAAATATGTGTATTCAATTATCAGGTAAATATTTCTTAGTGGATTGTGGATTTCCAAATCAATGCCAATTTTTGGCTCCATTTCGAGGTGTTCGATATCATCTCCAAGAGTTTGCAGGTCAAGTTCGTGACCTTGCAAATGAAGTTGAGTTGCTCAATCTTCGTCACGCGTCCTTGAGGAATGTCATTGAGAGGATCTTTGGTATATTTAAATCACGATTTACAATTTTCAAGTCTGCACCTCCATTCCCATATAGGACACAAACAGAGCTAGTGTTAGTTTGTGCTAGACTACACAACTTTCTTCGAAAGGAATGTCGATAAGATGAGTTTCCTATTGAATTGGAGAATGAATCTTCTTCATCTTCGTCATTACCGGTTAATGAAGGGGATCCTGAACTAGTTTTCCAAACACAAGAACAACAACGAGCACATGCTAATGAATGGAGAGTTGGTATAGCTTTGAATATGTGGAGAGATATTGGCCACAATGACAACAATGATAACGAATGAATGTTACATATTTTTCTTTCAGCATTGCTTTCAAACTTGTTATAAATTTGTCACTATACTTTCGTGAACGCCAATTACTTTGAATTTCTTATAATATTTGATATCGTTAATTTATGGTGGGTTCGTGAAGACAAATTGATATGAATCTATAACAAAAAGTACAACGTCTGGCACAAATACTCAGAAAGGTATGCCATCCCATTTACATGTGGAGGGCAGTGTGGAAGATGATTGTCTTGTGGCATAATAGCTGTTGTAGCATGATTTTGCATATCATGCAGATTCTTTTGATAAACATGGGCTGATGATGACATCATAACTTGATTGACAGCCCCATACGTATAATATTGATAGGCAGCTTGGGCAGGTGTGCTAGAAAAATCATGTTGACATTCATTTCTTGGATGCACAGGCATTAGAGAGTATCTATCTTCCTCAGCACTCTTTTGATTTTGAAGTTCCATTGATCCAGATGGGGGAGTAATGCCACCTCAAGGGAGTCCATAGCTAATAAAAACACATCTAATACATGGAGGAGTAATTCCACCTCTGCAGGTTTCAACGCACATGAATCGTATAACCAAAATAGCTTTTAGTGATCGACTAGTGGCTAGGTAAAGAAAATAATGTTGGGAAGAAAGAGTAATAAAAGTCTATGCAAATTGATCTGAATCTATAATAAAAGTCTATACAAAATTATGGAAGTCTATAATAAAAGTTTATAAAAGTTTATTAAAAATTCAGGTAAAACCTATAGGAGTTATACAATTCCAGGAAATCTGTCACTTAAAAAAAATCTTTTAAAATCTTATACAATCCTAATTGAATACACCTGTCTTAAATCATTCTTAAACAATTTAATAAAGTTGCAGACTTATAGTTTGAGTATAAAGAGTTTGGGGTAAAACGATTTGAGTTGGACAAAACCCAAATAGTTACTTTTTGGAGGGAATATTTGGGTTTAGGACCAAATAAGTTGGAAGAGCCCTAATCCATCGCTACTGCTATCTGGGCCGCTCCATATTTTCACACCGAGCCCATTATCGCACCACGATCTTCCTTCGTCGAAATCCCTAGGTTCCTCCGTTGTCGTTTTTTCCAGTTGAACCAGACCGACCTGCCCTCCCATCTCTTCTTCGTTGTCGTTGTGAAAAACGGGTACGCTAAGGTACTATAAGGTTGACGTTGAACTCGACTCACAGTGTGTCTGTAGGGTTTTGCAAGCTCTATGAGCATGTCTCTCCCACCCGTAGAGCGTGCATACGTTAGAGAGGACTGCGTTCGTGAATGGAAGAATGGAACCTCTAATTTCAAGCTCGCAGACCCCGTTCCCATGCTTCGATTCCTCTACGAGCTCTGCTCCACCATGGTCAGCTCAAGATGCCCCCTTTTCTCTTTCAATATGATTTTTAAGCTATTGTTAAGGGGTTTGGATTGAATTTTGTGTGTTTGATTGTTAGGTTTCTGGGGAATTGCCATTGCAGAAGTGTAAAGCAGCGTTGGATTCAGTTGAGTTCTCCGATAAGGTTTCGGACGAAGAGTTGGCTTCCAGTTTTGCGGATATTGTCACCCAATTGTCTCAAGATGTGAGTTGTTTATTTTTTTGCTTGAAGTGTGTTAGTTTTTCTTTTAAAGAGTGAAATTGGATGAAGAACTTTGGATCTTGAACAATAGTTTAAATCCTTGGGGAGCTGAATCCTAATATAAAGGGAGCCTACCGCTATATGTGATATCGTGGGATTAATTTAGGGGTGAGTGTTTGTGAATAGCAGGAACAAACGTGCCATAAAACCACTACACTTGAAATTATTTTTGCATTTGATTGTCCTAACAACGTGTGGTGCAATTATGATCAGAAGCCTCTTTCTTGAAATGGGCTTTTGATGGCGTCCTTTTTAAGCAGGCAAGTTCTAGTAGCTTTAGTTTCAAGTGATTCTTACCCGTAGGTATCATTCCATTGTTGTCTTTTTAGTATTAAATAGTACAATTCGGTTTAGCAGAACCAGTGGATACAATTTGCAGCCCTATTCACTACAAGTTTTGCTTGTACTTCAAACTTTTGATTGAGAAATTTGGTCTACACTATATTAGCGTCTTATGTAATCTCTTGAGATTTGTTTAAGTTGGCCACAAATGAGGTTGGTGTGGTAGATTTTGTCTGTATTCCTCCTACTATGTGTGTGGGATCACTTGCAGTGCTTCTATAAAATATTCTTTTTGAAATGGATTGTTTCCGTAAAGCTTAAAGCTGGGATTGTGCTGGAGAGAAGCATGAGTTTTGTTTAGAAATTGAAAACAACTTCTGTTGGCTGTTTTCCTACTTCATTTGTGGTATCGCTTATGGTGCTCTTGTAACATTTCCCTTTTAGAGTAGACTTCTTTCTGTAAACTCTGAGATTGTTCACTTAATGAATGGATGGGGATGTATAGTTTTGATGTCATTTTAATTGGATGCTAGTGCTTGATCTTCAGATGTCTGGATGCACATCTTGATATTATTTTGATGCTTTAATGTCATTGATCCTCAGTATCATTTGTAGGAGAAATTGTTGCAAATGGTTGATAATAACAAGTAGTATTACGAGAGGGTTATGGTTGCATGGGTGCAATTCGTCTGTCTTATAAATAAACTTTGTTGGAAAAGCAAGGGTAAACTATTGAAAAAGGGGGCTTTGAGAAAGCAACTATGAGGAAGTTGGATTTTTAATGGTTTCTGCAAGCTACTGCATGTGTGGGTTCTGCTTAATTGTTTGGAGATAACGATTTTGGTGTTCCACTGTTGCCTTTTGATTTTTTGTTTTTGTTTTTATGGTATATTATGTTTAAGCTTAATGTAATCATTCAATGACCCACTAATATATGATGTTTATCTGGCTGTTCTTGCTGACATGTGGAAGTTCACTTAATTTGCAGATTAGAATGCCTGGAGAGCATCGTGCTCGTCTTATAAAATTGGTTAGTACTTGGTTAAAAGGCACTAAATTCGAAACAGGAGTCTTGTACTTTATTGATGTCCATTGTCTTCTTCACTATGCATATTGGTTGTTGGAGCATCTTTTCTATTTGTCCACCCTGCCCTTTCCATTTCTGTTTGTGATTTTATCTAGATTTTTCTGAGCCTGGTTACTTATTGTTTAGTTGTTTTCTGTTTCTCAGGCTAAATGGTTGGTGGAATCTTCCTTAGTTCCATTGAGACTTTTCCAGGAACGCTGTGAGGTGAACACTTATCCTTGTCCTAGTTTACCTGATGGTTATCTGGTCATGGTTTTTTCTTCGTTGGCTCTGTTTTCAATCTTCTTGTATGAAAAAGAACTTATGCATGTATACTTCACAAATTGTAGGAAGAATTTTTGTGGGAGGCTGAAATGATCAAGATAAAGGCTCAGGAATTGAAGAGTAAAGAGGTAAGAAGATTATTAGTGTGTAGCTATGTGCTCATATGATGGTGGCCTTGCCCAAAGTATGAACCGACTTTGTGTTGTAATTGTACTTTTTAACAGTATCATCCTGACATGAGTTTGTCCAAATAGAATCTTGCATGCCCTTGGTGAACTTTTAATTTATTTTTATCTGGTAAAAAATCCCTGTTGATGTCAATTCTATATGCTTCATAATGTATTATTTATATGTTTTCTTTGTCAATTGTTAATATCATTAGGTGTACATTAACGTTAGAGTCAACCTGTGCAACTGATTGTAATAGGGAGATCTAAATGCAATAGTTTGTTTCGACAAAGTCAGGCTTGGAATTGTGTATATGACGTGCATGGTTCCTAACAAAATATGGCAAGCATAAGTTTGCTATGAAAAGGATCTTATAGAAAACAAAGGTTTAGCATGAAATAATCAATATGTTGAAGCAGGAATCTTGAATACGATCTAAGTTGATGTGCATGCTTTTAATTTCAGGTCAGAGTAAACACCCGTCTTCTATATCAGCAAACAAAGTTTAACCTTCTACGAGAAGAGAGCGAGGGCTATGCCAAGCTAGTAAGATTATTATTGATAATATCCTTTGGAAGTTTGTTCAATGTGCTACACTAATGGGAATATTTTCCTTCCAGTTTTGTTTCATAACAAGGGATATATAATTTTTCTTTTACTTTGCTTGTTTCAAATGCCTGGCAGTTTTATTAATGTCTTTTAAAAAAAAAAAAAAAAAAAAAAAAAGTCTTTGTTAATTCTTTTGCTGGTATTTAGCTTTTACGTGCCTGCGTTTTATTCTTGGTATGGAACTTTTATTTTATCAATTGATTCAACTCATTGTTTCCAAGTTAAAAATCATCATAAGTTCAGAGTTTATAGTATACATAAGTTAAATTTTCATGCAACCAAATAAATCTTAATTCCTGTTAATTCTAGTTTTATTGAAAGAAATCCACTATTTGATGAGTTTGAGTGCAGTTGCTTTCAGAATCTCCATAAACTAGACTACTGCCTTTAGGCATTGTATGTAGTTGTGAATCTCGTGATTAGATTTGGGACTTCAGGTTGGAGGTTTAGCATCACCTTCGAATTTATAGATTGAATCTTGATAAACTACATGTATCTAGAAGTGTGTAGTTGGTAGTCTGTGTACTATCTCCATATATATGATTGGAGAGATATAACTGTTCTGAGTTTCCACATAAGCTAGGTAATATGTTTATTTAGTTAAAGTCTGGTTTTACTGAGTCAGCCATCGGATTTTTGCTTGGTAAGTCATCACGTTTGCAACTTCATGAATGAATGCATTGCAAATGGGTAAGACTTCAATTTTTTTTAAAACAATTTTTATTCTACTTTTTTAACTTTCTGATTCAGTCATCGTTGCAACCATACGATGTTATGCAGAGAAAATGTTCTATTGTATTACATTTCCTTTTTACTTCTGTTTCAACATCATGGGAGAAGTCCTCGTATGTATTCTTTTTTATATTTTGTGACTCATGTTATAGTTGGTTGGATTTAGCTTAAGGTACTTTGTTAGCAGTGTGTTTTACCATTTTGTTTGCTTCCATGGTGAAGTCACATTTAAGTTGTCACTTTTTCTTCCCTTTTATGAATATAAAGTTTGTCATGTTCTCTCTATCTAATGAGGGACATCTTGGTTGAAGCATGCGGTTTAATTTCAGTAGGTTTGAGACATGTAATTATGTATATTTATTGCCTTGTTTATTTGTAGGTTACCCTTCTTTGCCAAAACTCAGAAACTTCATCACACAATGCAGCAGCAACAATAGGCATTATAAAGGTTTAGCTTTGATATATTTTTCTCTACTCTTTTTTCTTCTATATACTTTTCATCTTCCTGATTAGACTGATCCTTGCAGTCATTAATTGGACATTTTGATCTGGATCCAAATCATGTCTTTGATATTGTAAGTTGTCTCTATTTACCTTATTTGTACTTATTTTTCTGTACAGCCTGTATTTTCTTTTTGGACAATGCTTGGATCCTGATGTATCACGAGGAACTGTTTGTGTTTGCTTCAACTTTTTTTATTTTATATTTTAATTGTGGACACGTGTCCACTACTAGATGAGTCACATCTCCATATAAGGAGGGGCTCTTCCTGATCCTGATGCATCAGGAGCCAAGTATTGTCTTTTCTATGCTTTTACTAAGAATTTGATGTTCTATGATTCACTATTTTCTCTTCAATACTTTTCTTTGATTAGGTTTTGGAGTGCTTTGAACTTCAGCCAGATAGTAATGTATTTTGGAGCTGATACCATTTTTCCGAAGGTAAGGATATTCTATTTACCAACTTAAACTAGTGTGCTATATTTTGATAATTTTGATTTAACTCACTACTTCATCATCTTTTGCAGTCTCATGCTTCACAAATCCTTGGTTTTAAATTTCAATATTATCAGCGTTTGGAAGTATATAGTCCGGTGCCATTTGGGCTTTATAAGCTTACAGCTTTGTTGGTGAAGGAGGACTTTATTGATCTTGATAGCATGTGAGTTTTCCTTTGGTGATTTTTGTATTTGTTGGGATTTTTAGTTGAGTTTAATTATTTTGATTCAATCATGGATACTGTTTCCTCTTGGAACGGATGAAGTTGAAAGGGCAATGTCATTGCCCGTCATGTGGGAGCATTGACTTAGCACCCACAAGCATGTGTCTAGTTAGGTAAGCGCAAGGGCAGACTAGTGTGCTGTATATTCTGAGATCATCATGGATAGTACAAGATTCATGGGTTTCTGTGGTGCCACTATGGGCCATTTGTGACTATCTTGGTGTAGCTTGGATTCAGCCTTACTCATAATTACATCGTTAGCTGAGATGCATGGTAATTTCTATTGAAGGGCTAGTGACTATTAAATTTCATAGCCTGCCGGCAATCACTATGTTTATCTAGCAACCACACTTATGGTTGAGTCTGTGTGCCTTGTCATGGGCAGTTTCATAGTGCTTAAGTACAGTAGCTAGTAAGCTTAAAGATTGGCTTGCAAATATAGAGTCCTTGGGGAGTGTGGTGAGACACATCTACAGATGCTAGTGATGCACTCCTAAGGTTAGGGATCAATGACTCTAATATTGAGACAGATCTTGCTTAGGGATCAATGACTCTAATATTGAGGGAGTGTGGTGCTAACTTGAACTTGATTTTGGTAATTGTGTGCATGATGCACTCCTAAGGTGTGTAAACTGCGTTTACAGTTTTTTGATTGAAACCTTAACTATTATCAAACCTAAGGATGTGACAAGTTCTGGTACTGTGCTTGAATACCGTGAGGCAATTGCATAATAGCATGAGTGCAAGATTTATAATGAATATTTCTTAGTGGTAAATACTAGATGGAGCTACAGGAGGATTAAATTACATGTAAACCACTGCTGGAGTCTGGAATTAGTTCTTGTTTATACCTTGACATCTTTTATTGTGGTTGGTTTATTTATATATGTTTTCTTGTCATTTTATATGTGCTGTTATGCTGTTCATTATCTGCCCATGTATTCAGTTTCCTTGATGATCTGAATTAGAGTTCTATTTGTGCTGGGCCTCTTGGTGATATATTCATTAATGTCTTTGACAGATATGCTCATCTACTTCCCAAGGATGATGAAGCATTTGAACATTATAGTGCTTTCTCTTCCAAGCGACTTGATGAGGTATAACTTTATTATATGTATAAAATATGGGTTATAACTTTGTTATCTGATCTGTAACATCTGTTATTGCGGGAGTTTTTCTGCATGGTTACTAATGTTTGAGGCGACAACTTTTTTCCATTGCATATGCTATGTTTCAATTGTATGTTATGTGATGTGTAACATCTGTTATCATGGGAGTTTTTCTGCATGTTTACTAATGTATGAGGCTACAACTTATTTCCATTGCACATGCTATGTTTCAATTGTATGTTATGTGGCCTATGGATTTTAGGGCATTGGTGGACAAGAAAATTGTGTATATTGTGTCAGGTGGATGCTATGTTATTTGATCATACCTGATTTTTCTGTAGAGAGCGTTTCAAGTATATTTCTTTTAGTTATGGTAGCAGCTTTAGTTGCTTACACCTTCAAAGTCTGTTTACTCTTATATGAAAGGCTATGCTTTCCATTTTTACTTGTATATCTGCGAATATTTGCAGGCTAACAAAATTGGTAAAATAAATCTTGCTGCTACCGGGAAGGATCTCATGGATGATGAGAAACAAGGAGACGTGACAATAGACCTCTTTGCTGCTTTAGACATGGAAACAGAGGCAGTTGGTGAGCGGTCTACAGAGTGTGAAAATAATCAAACTTTGGGCTTGCTCACTGGTTTTCTTTCTGTAAATGACTGGTATGTTTGCTTGTACTTGGGATCTTCTGGTTCCCAGCCTTTCCCCCTTAATGATTTCTGAGTTCTGTACTTATTTCTTCGTTTCTTGTTTACACTGGTTATTACTCTATAAGTGATTGCTGCTTGCTTAAATTGGTAATAGAGCTCTTGAACTGGTTTCTTCCATGTATGCAATGTCCTTTTTTGAGCCAGTTCTTTGTCTGTTATGCGGTCTTACCCTACAATATTATCTTTCCAGTTATATTATTTGTCTGATGAAATTCGTTTATGAACTAAAGGTCCTTGTGCTGCCTTCTTGATGATCATTCTAAATTTTTGTCATGTCAAAATTCTGTAAATGTATGGTTTACTATGTTTGCAACAATGATGGTGATCTGTTGAACCATGTTGTACTTATTAGATTTTGTTAACCTAGATGCTTTCAATTGACTGGAATTTCACAACACCAGGGCTTGGGACTTATGTGAAAAGGCTAGAATGGTTTATGCTTGTTCTAACCAACTCTTTGTCGGCTGTCTGCATAAAGATTGGTATTTGATTTTTGTCTGTCATGCATATATACACTCTTAAGTGTTCAAAATATAATGAATTGAGCTTGTTTGAAGTTTTGAACTGTTGTTCAGTTTTGTGCAATAGCATTTATTTCGTGTAGATTTAAAGATCTCATTTGTTATTGAATTTCTGCTCATCAGGTACCATGCACATTTGCTATTTGAGCGTCTCTCACCTCTACATCCTGTTGAACATATTCAAATCTGTAATAGCTTGTTCAGGTAAATCTAATGTATTGTATGTCTTTCACTCTTCTTTTGTTTTGTACTATGAGCTACTTGTGACTTGACTGAATGTGCTCTCATAGACATGCATGCACAAACAAAGTGCAGATAGGTGGATGATTGTGCATGGTTGTTTTTGAGTGCATTTGAAGAGTTTTAACTTGGCTTTCTCTAGCCTCCTTTTGCGCATACCCATTCTGAGCTTTGGCAGGGTAGGGCATCTACTTTTTCTTTCTAATAATTATTCGATATTTGTGTCCAGGCTCATTGAAAAAACAATCTCTTCTGCATATGACACTGTTCGCCGAGCACATCTCCTAAGTTTTGGGTCTTCCTCAGGAACCAGTGTTGATGTAATTAATACAGAAAATTCATCAAGACATGGATCATTTGTTGACCTTCCCAAAGAACTTTTTCAGATGCTTGCTTCTGCTGGACCCTATCTTTATCGCGATACTTTGTTGCTTCAGAAGGTGCAAATTTTATATCTTATCTTCATGTGTTTGTTTTTTCTTTTCAGATTTTATCTCCTTATAACTTAAGGATTGACTGATTCTATCTCATTTTTGGTGTAGGTATGTAGAGTGTTGAGAGGTTATTACTCATCTGCACTTGATCTTGTAAGCAGTGGTGAACGAGTCGTGGATCCCAGTTATGTTTTTGTCGGGAATCCTCGTCTGCACCTTAAGGAAGCAAAGTCAAGGATAGAGGAAGCCTTGGGAACATGTCTACTTCCTTCTTTACATTGGTACCTGCAAATCCAGCCGTTGGACAGGAGATCTGGGAAGTGATGAGTCTACTCCCCTATGAGGTTGGCCTTGCATCAAAGATATTTGATTCTTCACTTTTGAGAATTTATTTTGTATGGTAGACACTCTTGCTAGATAAATCTCGTCTGCTTAGGTGCGGTATCGTTTATATGGTGAGTGGGAGAAAGAAGATGAACGCATTCCTATGGTTTTAGCCGCAAGGCAAACAGCCAAGGTACAACAAATATTTTCTTCTTGAGTCTTCCCTGCGTTCTGAATATGCCTGGATTTACACTTTTTTCATTGTTGTATGTTGCATGCTTAATGCCCTAAAACCATCACTGATACGTGTTCTATTTTTCCTCTTTATAGTTGGACACTAGAAGAATTTTGAAACGCCTTGCAAAAGAAAATTTGAAGCAGCTAGGTCGGATGGTTGCAAAGTTAGCTCATGCAAATCCAATGACCGTACTTAGAACAATTGTACATCAGGTCTTGCCTTTTTTCACTTTCACTTTGTCTTTTGGAATCTTTGATATTTTGTTTTTTGAATTTTAGTGTTTGTGCACAAGAAATTGTTAATCTGTTGATATTATGTGCAGATTGAGGCGTACAGAGATATGATTACTCCTGTTGTAGATGCATTTAAGTATTTGACTCAGGTGTGAATTTCTATTTTGTTGTGTTAAATTTTTTTTCTTCATCTTTTTCCTTCCCTTCTATGACTACTGTTAAGACTGTTGATTTGAATGGGTGTAATCGGGTTGTATACCAGCTATCTGTTTTGCCCCTCCTGTTATCTTACTCAAAGTGTTGTCCTCCATCATTGAAGTTGATTATGAGACAAAACCTGTGGTTTTGTAGGACAATTTGTATAAATTTTCTATGTTGGGCACATTAGGATACAGCACTGGTATCCATGTGTGCCCATCTGTATCCAACTTTTATACATTTTTTGTCAAAATTACTTATAGTTGGTTACTATTTTAAAAATTATTGACACTGTTCATAGTCTCTTGATTGACAGTAATATAGCTTTGACACGTCTTCATACTAGTGAATTTCTTGTCAGTGTATACGAGGCGGTGGAGGCCTATATTTTGGTCTGTTCTACCTAAAGATTATGTATGACGATTCCTTGGCCAGGCATCCACTAAGTGATCTTTAATCAAGCTTTTGATGGAATCTCTGCTCCTTGTAAACACCATATAGGAGTAGTTATTGTACTACGTCGTCATAGTTACATTTTTGTGTTCTGAAAGACCACTTAGTGGAATTTAGAATTAGTTATACTTAACATTTGGTGCTTAAGAATTACCAGGAAGATACTTGGCTGGAATAAAGTTCTGTTGTGATTTTATGAAGTAGTAGTCATAGCCAGTAATTTAATCAATAATCTTTTAGAGTCTTAAGTAGGATCCTTGGAAATTACAATGAGTGTTTTTTTTTCCTTCTCCAGATTTGGCCTTCTGGAGAGATGGTTTTCAAGTTTAATGCCCTAAGCATGATATTCGGTGATCTAACTTTTGTGGTTGGTTCTCTGTTTTCCAGCATGATATTCTAGTGCATTTCTTGAGACTTTATACTCCAGCATGAGGAACCTTTCTTTGCAGAATAGCCTTCACTCTATTTTGCTACTTTATGATGTTGCTTCTTGGATTTGGCTTTCGTGTGTGGGTGTATATATAAATGTTATATATACATATTTTTATGCCTATGCTTTCTTTGCTAATATTTTTATATGCGTGATTTCTGTCCAGCTGGAGTATGACGTTTTGGAATATGTTGTGATTGAGCGTCTTGCACAAGGAGGGCGTGATAAGCTAAAAGAGGATGGCCTTAACGTGTCAGACTGGCTTCAATCTTTGGCTTCATTTTGGGGTCACTTGTATGTCTTTTTCGTCTTATGGCTTCTATATGTGTTTTTGATACGCTTATTTGGAATTACCATAATTGTTTATGCCATATGGTAGTTGATATGCATTGGCCTTAGTTGTTCGCTTATTTTGGGTTTGTACAATTTGGTTACTCTTGAGCTTTATTTGTTTATTTTTGTTCATCCTTTTTCTTTTCCCCTTTTGACTTTTTGGCATTTATTAGAGTCATTCTGCATGTTTACAACCATTATACAAAGTCTAGTTATATACTTGGATACTTCACTTCAGTTTCCGGGTTGCAGATTAGCCTGGGATTGGGGAATTTATTGAGGAGTAAAGCTTTGCTAAGAAAACGGCTTTGGAGATTCCATTTGGAGGAGAAATGTTTATGGTATTCAGTGGTCAGAAGCAAATATGGGATAGGCCAGGCTGGGATACCAAGCTGGTGAAAGAGGATCAAGTCGGAATCCATGGAAAGATATTTTTCAAGTACTCCATCCTTTTTTATCATGTTGCGAGTTTGGTGCTGGTAATGGTTTAAGGGTAAGTTTCTGGAAGGATCTCTGGGTAGGGGAAAAGCTTTGCTAAGAAAACGGCTTTGAAGGTTCCATTTGGAGGAGAAAGCTTTATGGTATTCAGTGGTCAGAAGCAAATATGGTATAGGCCAGGCTGGGATACCAAGCTGGTGGAAAGAGGATCAAGTCGGAATCCATGGAAATATATTTTTCAATTACTCCATCCTTTTTTATTGTGTTGCAAGTTTGGTGCTGGTATGGTTTAAGGGTAAGTTTCTGGAAGGATCACTGGGTAGGGGAAAGAGAACTCTGGGAAGCCTATTTCAAATACTGTTGCACTCGACATTAAAAGATTCAAACATTTCCAGCCTTGTGATTTGTTTTACTTCTCCATATAGTTGGGACTTTGGTTTCACGAGAAATCTGAATGAGGCAGAGGTGGAGGGGCTATCTGCATTACTGCTGTTAGAAAGTGTGCACCTTTCTCAAACTAGACTAGATTCTTGGAAATGAATGTTAGATCCTGAGGAGAATTTTGTGCAAGTACTTTGTCAGATTTCTTTATGACAAGCCTGAACATCTTTCCTTTCAGCCTTGTTGGCAGTTTTAGAAAGCATGGTCCCATCAAAAGAGCAAATTTTGGCATGGCCTGTGGTGTATGGTTAGTCAATATTTGCGATATGGTTCAGAGGAGGAGGCCTAATTTTTGTTGTTCTCCTCAATGGTGTGTTATATGTGAAGGAGGCGGGGAGAGTGCCAATCACATGTTTTTTCACTGCCTGCCCTTTATTACTTTAAGTCTATGATGGAGGTTGTTCAGGGAAATAACTTTGAGTTGGTTTGTCCCAAGAGATTGTTATTCCTTACTGTATGAAAAGCACAAAGTGGCTAGGAGGGGTAAAAAAGCTAAAGTGATTGGGGTTTGTATTGTGTTAGCTGTAATGGGGGTGGTTTTCTGGGGACAAAATAGAAGAATCTTTGAAAATTTTGAAGGAGTGGGATCGGGGGAGCTCTGGGAGAAAAAGCAAAGGGTCTTTCTTTTGGCCTTCAGTTCCAGTGGAATTCAAGGAGCTTTCATTTCATTCTATCTATTTAGATTGGAAGGCAACTGTGAGTTGATGGTTAGAGTTGTTAAACTCGGGTCTGTGGTTTAGTTGTAATTGTCTCACGTTGTAGCTTCTATTTGATCATTCTTGTTGAAATAAGAGTTTTTTTTCGTTTCACCTGTTTTACTGTCGACTGCTTGTCCGCAGATTGTAATTTCCTTTTCATTTATAAAAATGTGTTTCTTCTCTGAAAAAACAAGGCTGTATGAATGGAGCTAGGAAATTTTGTGGACATTGAAAGGGAGACTTTGATTGATAGTCAGAAAATGTTCACATTCTAGATTGTCTGAATAGACAAAATAGATTCAACAGATGATGCTTGATTCTTTTTGTCTCTTTCATAGTGATGTTTTGTCCACCTTTCCTTGGTGTATGGATGATATAATTTCTAATCACTGATCTGAGGACATAGAATTATTTTTGCATAATTTAGTATAGCAATATGTTTATTTTGCATTTGAGATACTATTTATAATCGCTTAAGGAAGTCTTTTATTTTTTTTCAATGTATGTATTTTTGTCAGAATTGTGTCAAGTTATTCTTAAACTGTCACTTTGGTGCGTAAATTTTTTGTTTCTTTTCTTGCTTTATCTCTGTTGAGTTTGACGATTTCTCTTTTTTAGTTGCTTCTGAATTTATAATAAAAATTGATAGATTTAGATGAACAATGTTTAATTGGATTGGTTGTTCCTTTTTAAGTTCCCTTTGGTTTTATGATTGTTGTTATTTTATTAAAATTTTAATTTCTTCCTGTTTTTTCTTTTTAGAGTCAAGTTTGTAATATGCGCTTTTAGCTTTTAAGAAAGCTGACCACCTCAGTTTTTTATTTTCTTAGGTGTAAGAAATACCCATCTATGGAATTGAGGGGCCTTTTCCAGTATCTTGTGAATCAACTGAAAAAGGGCCAAGGAATTGAGCTGGTTCTCCTTCAGGTATTTTCAAGGTTCAATGGTTATACCTGCTATTCATATGATTTGTCCTCAAGCTTTGATAATATTGAATTATATCAGGAGCTTATTCAGCAAATGGCAAATGTCCATTACACCGAGAATCTGACTGAGGATCAGCTGGATGCCATGGCAGGCAGCGAGACTCTTCGTTATCAGGCAACTTCTTTTGGTGTTACTCGCAATAACAAGGTGCCTTGTAATGTTTGATTATTTTCTGTCATTCAATTAGGCAAGTAGAATAATCTTTTAGATGTTATTTTATCAATATTTGATATCTTCTGAATGTTAAGTATGTTTTAATCTTACAATGTTGCATAAGTTGTTACGTTTAAAGCAGTAATGCATGTTATGGATTTGAGTGCCTAACTTTGAAGATGTTAATGTTGATTTTAATAATGTTACAGGCATTAATCAAGTCCACTAACAGGCTAAGGGATTCGCTGCTCCCCAAGGATGAATCGAAGCTGGCAATACCCCTTTTGTTACTTCTTGCTCAGCATCGTTCTGTGTAAGCTGTAGAGCTTATTTGCTTTCATTTGTTATTTGATATCCATCATCATATTGCTATATGATTCTTTTCAAGAAACATTTATGTCTGTTTGTTCCAAAGATGATTGGTTGCAAGGTGTCTTGAAGTTGTTTATGGGCTGGTTCATTCTGTAGGTAGACCTGTTCTGTAGTCTCTTTTTTTTTCTTGGTTTGGGTGTGTATTAAGAGGAACAGCCAATGGCATTTATCAGTCCTTTTAGGGGATTTATGCAATGCTTCTAACATCCTGATAAGCATCCGTCTTTTGTGTTCAGCATGAAACAATTTTGATTCTGTGGATGAACTATGGGGGCACTGTTTTATCTGAGGCAAGCTCAGTTATGTACTGACGAGATTCCTATATTCTCTGCAGGGTCATAATAGATGCTGATGCACCTTACATTAAGATGGTTAGTGAGCGTTTGATAGATGTCATGGAACTCTCCTTCAATACGTGGAATTTCTTTGCAGTGCTGTGACACCGACATCAGCATATGCTCAGCTAATTCCTTCGCTTGATGATCTTGTCCATCAATACCACCTTGATCCTGAGGTCCTCTCTCTCTCTCTCCTCTCTCTCTCTCTCTCTCTCCCCATTAAGTGCTTTGATTATCTAGTTATTTTAATTATTTTCTTCCATCTGTACTTAATCACAGCACCTAATTTGTAAATTCTCATAATAGTGAACTTTGTATCTATTTATGGTTAAGTGTTTTTTTTTCCCGGAAAAGTTATGTCTACCTCAGTGGCTTACAGTTTCCACATAACATAAATTGTGTACCTGAATAGTCTGTTAATTGTATTTCCTCCATGACATAGGTTGCTTTCTTAATTTATCGCCCTGTAATGAGGCTCTTCAAGTGCCGTGGGAGTTCCGATGTCTTCTGGCCTCTAGACAATAATGACACTCAGGGTATCACCTCTGCAAATTCAGAGTCTGAAGCTGCAGAGCATTCTGGAAATTTGGTTCTGGATGTTGGCTCTCCATCAAAGCCCGTAACGTAATTTTTCTAAAGAGTACCGTCTGGTTTATTGCATTTAGACATCTCTTGATGTGAAGCTTATTCTTGTCTAGTTACTTTTGACGTACCCTTTTTTCTAATTGTGTTGCGTTTCTTTGCTGTTTTTATCTAATTGTATTAGGTGGTTGGATCTTCTTAATACTGTTAAAACGATGTTGCCTCCAAAAGCCTGGAATAGCCTCTCCCCTGATCTCTATGCGACATTTTGGGGTCTCACGCTCTATGATCTTTATGTCCCTAGAAATTGTTATGAGTCTGAAATTGCGAAACAGCATGCTGCTCTTAAGGCTCTGGAAGAGCTTTCTGATAATTCAGTTCAGCAATAACCAAAAGGAAGAAAGACAAGGAAAGAATTCAAGAATCCCTAGATCGCCTGACTAGCGAACTCCGAAAGCACGAGGAAAATGTCGCATCTGTTCGTAAACGTTTATCTCGGGAGAAGGACAAATGGTTGAGTTCTTGCCCTGATACTTTGAAGATCAACGTGGAATTCCTTCAGCGTTGTATATTTCCACGCTGTACTTTCAGTATGCCAGATGCTGTCTATTGTGCCATGTTTGTGCACACTCTTCATTCCCTGGGGACACCATTTTTTAACACAGTCAACCACATTGATATTCTCATTTGTAGAACCTTACAGCCTATGATATGCTGCTGTACTGAATATGAAGTAGGTAGATTTGGGAAGTTTCTGCAGGAGACGTTGAAGATCGCATACTATTGGAAGGTGAGACAACTTTATGCTTTTGGTGGTTTAGTTTTTTTAATCCAATCATACATTCAATCACACTGATCATAAGTCCTGGACATATAAGAGGGTCTAATGGGCACTCGAAACTGCTATACTCTTTCCCCATTTTTTGATTGTTCTTGCTGAACCATGCTTTTTTCCAGAAGGATGAATCTATTTATGAACGCGAATGTGGAAACATGCCTGGCTTTGCTGTATATTATAGACATCCAAATAGCCAGCGAGTTGCCTATTTCCAGTTCATGAAGGTGGGTCCATGGCCTTTTATGTCTAAAATTAACTTCTGCTATACCAGAAGTCACTAAGCTTAACTGAATACTACAGGTCTTCATGTAGAGGTCTTTTAGTTTTCTTTAAAGGACTCAGCTAAATCTTGTCCTCCCAATTAGTTATTCTGTTTCTCTATTCTTTTGTTTATGTATAAACATCTGTTTTATCCGTGTACTCTGAGTTTCAAGTTTCAACTGTATAGTTCAGTTGGACACTTGAACCTTTTCCAAAGGAAGGGTACTTTGTGATTGATCTTATAACCTCAACTATTCCATGGCCATTTCATCCATGTCATGGAGTTCTTGCTTGGACAGACTTTCAATTTCCAAATCGTTTAGGGCATGTTTGATAACCATTTGTTTTTAGTTTTAATTTTTTTGTTTGAGAGGGAGTGGGAAATATAAGGCAGAAGAGAGAGATGAACAAGGGTGGATGAATGGTGGTGGGAAGGAGGATGTGGAAGAAACGTAAATGGCACACAAAATGAAAACTAAAAACTAAATCTGAAAACAATTTTAGGTAAGTTTCTTTTCTTTCTAGTTTCTGTTTCATACATTCCCCTTCGTTTCTATCTCCTTCCTCCCATCAACCTTGCTTCACCCTTCTTGATTTCCCTTTCCCCCATATACTTTCCCTCTATCCCTAGCAAGAAAAGTGAAAACTAAAAACCAAAAACAAAATTGTTTTCAGTGTCTGATGTTTTCATTCTTTTAACTTTCTTATAGGTTCACTGGAAGTGGAGTCAAAGGATTACAAAGTTATTGATTCAGTGTCTGGAATCAACTGAGTACATGGAAATTCGTAACGCACTCATACTGTTGTCAAAAATTTCTAGTGTTTTTCCAGTTACTCGAAAGACGGGTGTAAATCTTGAAAAACGGGTGAGAACTATTTGAATAGCAATTTTTATTTAGAATTTCACTGGAATCATTATGCGCATCTTCCTTTTGACACCTCCCTTGCAGGTTTCCAAGATAAAGGCTGATGAGAGAGAGGATCTTAAGGTGTTGGCAACTGGTGTTGCTGCTGCTTTGGCTGCTAGAAAGGTTTGTCTTAAATTTTGGAACTTGCTTTTCAGCTCAGATATGAAGGTATTTAATTTTTTTTATCTTTCCCATTTGCAGTCTTCATGGATTACAGATGAAGAATTTGGTAATGGATATCTTGAATTAAAGTCTGCACCACTTGCTTCAAAGTCTTCGGCTGGTAATTCAGCAGCCACACACAGTGGTTCTACCATTAATATTTCTCAATCTGAACCTATAGGAGGGAAAGTGGGAGCCCTTCCCTCCCAACACCCAGAATCATCAAACTCAGTCAAAGACCAGATTCTGAAAACCAAAACCTCAGATGGGAGGTTGGAAAGAGCAGAAAGTATCTCAACTGTAAAATCTGATCAAGGGCATCTAAAACTTAAAGGTGGCTCATTGGTGAGTGGCTCCGATGCTCAGTCACCGATGCCCTCAGCTGCTTTACAATCTGGAACATCAAGATCTATGGAAAATAAAAAACAAGTGAATGAATCCTCAAATAGAACCTCAGATGAAAACATGGGAAAAGCTGCCCCGAAGAACTCTTCTGAATCTGAGGTATTATGTTGACCAAGAAAAAAGAACTTTTCTGTTTAACTTTTGTATCATTGGACATGCTTCATTCCACTCAAGCTGTAGTGTAATTAACACCAGGATGACCACTTTTATTGGAAGAAACTAAGGGTATGGTGGCAAAATGCATTTTGCACTCATGTGGATGTGTAGGAGACAAGCATTTTTAATTTAGTCTTATTTTCATTTCCTTCATTTAATCTCCTCGACATCATTTTTGTCATGTTCGCTAAATCAATAAACGATATCAAAGTAGTATGTGGTATTTTGCATATGGGTGATGGAGAAGAATGATATTGAAAATACTTGTTAAACACTCGAGACTGAAATCACCCCACAGAAGTTTGTAGGGTTCTGGAGTAGCTGATAGCTCTCCGAAGCTCCAGAATTAAACTTAAATGCAACTGATAAAAGTCAGATGTTCTATAGATCTATATAGTTTGTTTTTATATTGATCATTAGAGCATGTGCAATCATGTTGTATCCCTTCTACGGACCAAAACATCTACTACTTGAGTTTGGGATGAATGTTGACCTACAATCTCACTCTGTTGTGGTGCTTCTTGCAATTTTCTTTCCAAAGCCTGGTGCCTATTCCTGGACCCTGATGTTCACGAATATGGTATGTAAGTTTTTATGGCCAAAAGATAAAGAGCTAAATGTAATTTTTTAATGGTTATAAGAATGATATAGTTCCGTGGAATTAGTATCTCTGTTTGTCCCTGTTGGGCATTTCATTATGATGTGGTCAGTCATTTTCTTGCTATTGGCTTTTATCATGCTTTTCTTTATTTTTTTTCCTTAAAATCTGTTTTCCATTTGTTGACAGTTGAGAGCCCAAGCAAAACGGTCAGGTCCTGCTGGATTGCTTGCTAAGCCACCGAAACAGGATCTTGCAAAAGATGATGGTAGATCTGGAAAAGGAATTGGCAGAGATGTCTTGTGTCATGCATCAGCTGTGTCTACAAATGTTTCTCCTGCCATCGCAGCAAATGGTAATACAGTTTCAGCATCAGCTAAAGGTTCATTTGCGAAGACATCAGTAGAAATTCATGGTATTGAATCAAAGGTGGATGTTGGAGCTGCAAAGGCTTCCAATACAAGGGTTTCTGCTCCAAAGGAAGATGGTCCTGAAACTTCTGATGCACTGAGGCCCCATTCTTCTCGACTTGTTCATTCTCCTAGGCATGAGAATTCTGCTAGTGCTTCAAAGTCTAGTGATAAGCTGCAAAAGAGAACCAGTCCTGCTGAAGAAACTGACAGACAAAGTAAACGGCGGAAAGGGGAAACTGAAATGAGGGATTTTGAGGGCGAAGCTCGATTGTCTGACCGAGAGAGGTCTGTTGATGCTCGACTGTTGGATCTTGACAAATCAGGAACTGATGATCAAAGTGTTTATAAGGCCTCTGATAAGCCTTCAGATCGGTCCAAAGATAAGGGCAGTGAAAGACATGACAAGGATTACAGGGAAAGGTTGGACCGTCCTGATAAGTCACGTGGAGACGATTTAGGTGAGAGATCCAGGGACAGGTCAATGGAGAGACATGGAAGGGAGCATTCAGTGGAGAAAGTTCAAGAGAGGGGTATGGATAGGAGTGTGGATAGACTCTCTGACAAATCTAAGGATGACAGAGGTAAAGTAAGGTACAATGATATATCAACGGAAAAATCTCATGTTGATGAACGGTATCATGGGCAAAGCTTACCTCCGCCACCACCCTTACCTCCTCACATGGTTCCACATTCAGTTAGTTCTGGAAGAAGAGATGAAGATGCAGATAGAAGGTTTGGGACCACAAGGCATACTCAAAGGCTTTCTCCGAGACATGATGAGAAGGAGCGTAGACGATCTGAAGATAATTCACAAGATGATTCAAAACGTAGAAGAGAAGATGATTTTAGAGATAGGAAGCGCGAAGATCGTGAGGGGCTGTCAATAAAGGTATGTATCAGCACTAGTTTATATTTTCATTTGGGGAGCTTCCTTTCAATATGTCATATTAAGTGGTTCCTTATTCAGGCATTGTTAACTGGCCCCTTTTCATTCTAATTAGAACAGCATATGTTGGTAATGATGCCTGAAATAAATGTGATTAGTAATATCTTGGTTTATAAAAGTATTTTGGTAATAGTCGAAAAAACATGTGCTTACGATATATTTCATGGGGTTGGTCAAAAGGCCTGGCTATTCATGAGTTGTGCAAGTTCACTAGTGTGTGGGACAATCATCTTTAGTAGCTTCACTATCACGGCAGGGGCTCTGTAACGTTTAGAGCTTTTTACATGGCACTATTCTTTTTCAATAGGGATTTTATGCCCAGATAAGCTTCAGTATGCACATTGAGAAATAAACTTTCTATTCTTTCACTATGTAAAGTTGTGTACACAACCGCCACTTCTTCACGAGCTTAATGGGTCTATTATCAGTTACTAATCAGTCTTTTTTTATTTGTTTGCTCTCCACGTCCACTATTAATTTCTCAATGTCCCAGGCTTTTTATGATTCGCTGCTTAGTAAATATCATGAGTGCACCTCTCAGAGAGGAGTTTAAATTTTATCTTTCTGATGCATTTATTGAGCTCAAACTTCAAATGGATTTCTCATTAGTTTCATTGTATATTACGCATATGATGTTTATGCTTTAAGCTTTGCTGTATATAGGTGGAGGAGAGGGAGAGGGAGCGAGAAAGGGAGAAAGCTAACCTCTTGAAGGAGGAGACAGATGCAATTGCAGCTTCTAAGAGGCGGAAACTTAAAAGAGAGCACCCGCCTTCTGGGGAACCTGGTGAGTATTCACCAGTTCCTCCTCCTCCACCACCTCCCCTTTCTATTAGTTTGTCCCAGTCATATGATGGAAGAGATAGAGGAGACCGAAAGGACCCCCCCGTCCAGCGTGCAGGGTACTTGGAGGAACCAAGTGTGAGGATTCATGGTAAAGAAGCAGCCAGCAAGATGACTCGTCGTGACCCTGATCCGTATCCTTCATGTATATTTTTCATGTCATGGTGCATTACGTATAATAGATAATTGCTAATTGCCGACAGAATACACACATGAATATATTTATTGTTGTGAATTTTTAAAAGAAAAAAAGGTGCCTGAATATGTTTACGATGAGCATTGACATGCATATATTGTTGGTCATTTCAGTTTCAGTTGTACAATTGCGTATTGGAAATTTGGACTCCTTAACCAGGTTGCAGGATGTATGAATGGGAGGATGAGAAAAGGCAAAGAGCTGAACAAAAGAGAAGACACCGGAAGTGATGTACTGAGAGTTTTCATTATCTACATGCTCTTGATGTAGTTCCCATCACTATCTAGTCTTTTTGGTTTGTAACAGATCTGTTGTAGTAAATTCTTTCATGGCTAATGGTCTTTCATCCGATGATCCCTTGATTGGGCAGTGATAGATTCATTCATATTCCGATGTACAATATTGTAAATTTCTTAAATGTGGCCACAAGTGTACAGAGAGTTGTTTTAAGTAAAATTATTAGGTTCGAAGGAAAACTTCAGATATTTTTAGAATTCTGAACTTCAGAATTTGAAGGGAATTTAAAGAATCCCAAATTTTTTGAATGGGAATTCAGAGAAATTTTTTTCGCCAAATTCTTCAGATGATGCTTGGATCGTAATGGCTGTCACTATGAATGGTGGTGTTTTTTTTTGATCATGGCAGGCACCCTACTTGCTGTTTTCACACAAGGAAAATCCCTTTTGAGGTATCAAATTATTTTCTTAAAACCCCTTTTTGTTGATTTTTACTACGAAAGTTGTCATAATTTTTTAGTAAATGACAAAGTTAACCTCAAAGATTGGATTGAACATCCACTCTTAAGTCTAATAATTGAGGACACTTTTGTCATTTTAAGAAGTTTTTTAAATTACACCAACAATTGTTGGACGGAAAATTATTGGAAGGGAACAAATCGAAACCTCATGGGTGTTTTAAAACCTCACGGGTTCAATCAAAACACCAAAAATCTCAAGTTGTGTGTCAGTGTAAATATCTCACTATTATTTAGGTTACTGTTGCATGCTCTCTAGGGCTCGGGAACGCAACATCTTCCTATTTGTCTTGGAAAAGGGGTGTATTGACATAGTTATAGCCAACACATAACATGAAGATATTGAATACTAAAAGGGGCGTATTAACCTAGCTTACTGGTGTATTACCATGACTTTTATGATTTAAGAAAAACTGAAAGGTGTTACTCTACAAGGAAGTTACGTTATTACTGAGTCTTGGGCTTGGTTGATTTAATTCATGAATAAAGCCATTAGACATCATGAATTCAGATTTATGGATATGGATTCTCTACTTTGATTTTTATACTAGGATTCGCTGGAGTGCAAGAATTGAAGGACTAAACATGTCAACACTCCTTCCAAAATATGTACCCTCAAAACCCAAATTCTGAAACTCGAAGACCCCATTGTATTTTGATTCCCATGGTCATGAAGAAATTTGGTTGCATTGGAGTCATTGACTGCATAAATTTTTTCAATGATCGTAACATCCTCCATCTTGTCACTACCGCATCTTACTTACAATCACCATTGTCCTTGAGAAGCATTCATCAAGACTTCTTTTGGTTTCATGTGAAGAGTTTCAAAATCTCTCCAAAGTGCTTGAAGTTGTGCACGTTTCACCTTGGTTGAGCCTTGACACGTTTCTTCGTCGAATCTCAAATATTCCTGGAAGTGTCCTTTGGAGAATGATCTCCAAAATGCAACAACCAATTGAGCAGTTGAATCCGTAACTTATATATAAATTGAGGAATTCCTCATGCATCTAAGAAGAAAAAGAAAAAGAAAAACGGAGAGTTAAAAACCTTAAATAAGAAGAGAGAAATCGTAGAGAAATCGTAGAGAAAATTCTATCAGAACTCCATGAGTTGTAGTATTACAAAAATAAATATAATTCCACTCTCATATTTTGTGGTGCTTTCAGTTTATTTTAGAGATATTTAGTTATATACCTATTCTTAGCATTAATGATATAGATAAACCATTATATCATTTAATTTTTATAAACAACCCCAAAAAAACGCAAAAAATGACAGTTGACCCTATTGAATTTAATTTTGATTATTAAATTACTTTGATGAGGTTTTGGGGTTGGGTTTGTTTTAAGAAATTCATGGCAATTGTGTAATCTATAAGAAGTTATATATTGTAAATAGACTTTTGGTGTGTTTCTAAAGTCCATTTCATATTGAATTTTTTTATAATTTGGGCCTCTATATTGAGTATAATTGTGAATCTCCCATTATTTTACAACAAGACAACCCTTTTGTGGGTTCCCCGGGTTGCTTGGATCCTACGGAGCAAATCAAATTGGCTTAATTATGTACATGCCCCCTGTGCTTTCCAACTTATCTCAGATTACCACCTGTGGTGGAAAACGTCTCAAAGTACCCCCCCAACGTGCAAAAAACTGTCTCACGTTACCCTTTCCGTCAGTTTTTTTGAAGTTCCGTTACGAACGTTACTGTTCATCTCCCCCAAAAATTCCAGAACAGCAGCTCCTCCCATTTGTTACTGTTCATCGCACCAGTTTTTGGGCTGCCATCGCCTCCTCCGGCCACCCCAAGCGACGACATGGATATCAAAAGAACCAGCACGTTGTCCTCTACCACCCTCACATCTCAGCCGCTGCCAACCGTCGTCTGGATCACCGAAAAAAGCAAGAAATTGGCCGGTTTTTACCCAAAATCTCCATTGCTCGTTCGGGCGATTCCGAGCACCATTTTCTTCGATCCAGGTATGATTTTTCAACCTCTCGAGTTGTTCTTGTTGCTAGTTGTGTTGGTTAGGAGAAATTTCTGAGTTTTGGAGGGTAAATAAGCGATGAACAGTAACAATGGGGAGGGGCTACTGTTCTGGAATTTTGGGGGAGATGAACAGTAACATTCGTAACGGAACTTCAAAAAAACTGACGGAAAGGGTAACGTGAGACAGTTTTTTGCACGTTGGGGGGTACTTTGAGACGTTTTCCACCACAGGTGGTAATCTGAGATAAGTTGGAAAGCACAGGGGGCATGTACATAATTAAGCCAATCAAATTTGTAACTTGGACAAACATGGAATAGTGGATACACCTTCTATCCAGCGCAAACCCGCCCATGTTCATATAGATAGATATAAATATAATATTCAAATATAGTGGAAAGGTGATCGTTATTGCCGAAGCCTCCATATCATCGGCATAACCGCCCATTTTTGCCACCAAGAAACGTCACTGGGAAAAGATGCTGCTGTGTCCTGTTGCTGTATGCCTCCCTATTTTCTTTCAAAGCCTCTGGTTGGTTCCTCAGATTCCGCAGGAAAACAAAAGAAAAAACAAAGATAGATTGTTCTGAGAAAGAAAGAAAGAATCATGAAGACGATGGGTGAGATTCTGAGTGCCTACTGCTCGGATGATTTCGATATGCAGCTGATAGGGAAGTTCTTGAGTTTTGCTTCAAGAGGTGACAGAGTTGGACTGAACCAGATGTTGATCAAAGGCATATCTCCTGATGTGCAAGACTATGACAACAGGACTGCTCTGCATCTCGCCGCAAGCGAGGGTCACACTCCCATTGTCGAGCTTCTTTTGTGCTACAAGGCCAATGTTAATCTCAAAGATCGATGGAAACGGACTGTAAGAACAACCAATAACTCATGTCACATTTAACTTCTCATTTGCTTTATACGCCTAGACATTCTTTTCTTAATTAGCATACCTTGAAGTGGCTATAACTCTTTATCTCTTTATTTGGTCACATATCAAGAATATAGCATGTACAAGTCCTTCAAAATGGATATTATAGTATGATTGAACTTATCTTGTCCAAAATTCATCATATGCTTAAGGATTTTGGAGCATACAGCAAGTTTGGCTCTTTTGCTTGCCAAATTTCGTCTCTAGCTCCACAAATTTAGATAGTGTCTGCAAAAAGTATCATAATTGGTTGAAATTATATGATCTTTGAGAAATCCCAGTAAATTTATATTGCTAAATGTCATTGGCAATTGTTTCCATACCGGTATATCTGCTTTCCATGCTGGTCATGTCTTGTCCAGGTGTTAATTGATTGGACTGACTTATCAGAAGAAACTAAATCATGTGTCAATAAAATCTGTCATGATTTCTGCTGTATATCAATCCAAAATGTCTGAGTGGTCTATACAAAGTCACTGGTTATTATTACTCTGGTTCGTAAAGTTTACCTCATAACTATATATACATAAAGTTTTTAAACTGCTTTAATGGTTTACACTTGTAGTGATATCTTTCTCTAAGAGTCAAGAGTTCTTCTATTCATAGTTGTTTACTGTTAACGATGCTACAATCTCTCCTCGCCGGTGTTCTTTGAATGACTTGTTAGGTGTAATAGCTAGTAATTCTACTTTCTTTTTTCCTAATGTGAAGCCCCTGACAGACGCGAGACTCTATGGACATCGAGATATATGCAGGATTCTTGAAGTAAATGGAGGCAATGACCTTACCAATGATCAATTCGTAAGTGAAATATCACTATAGAACACACAGATGTACAGTGAAAAGTCCTTCGTGGGTGAAGTGAAGTGACATTTGTAGATATTCTGCTGTTGACTTCTCTTCATGCATTTTTTGCACAGACGGTTCGACACGAGCAAGAAGATTCGAATGATGTGAAGTTTGACATGTCAGAATTAAAAACAGAGCATTCATCAACCATTCAGCAGGTATACGAAAGTAAATGGGAGAGGGAGGCAGAGATCATTTTATGTGTTAACCTTAAATTGCTTTCATTTACTAACCTGCAAATTTCCTATTCAAAGAAAAAAAAAAAAAAAACATATTTGATGAACTCTACAGATAAGGAACTAAGAAATCAAAGCAGGTATCATCTTATATATATGGTTTCTATAACCATTAAAAAAATTGATTTCTTTAAGAGAAGCAGAATTTTATTATTGTAGACTATGGCATGTGAGATATTCTTACTTCTGCGACAGTGTGTCTACCTAGCAGCTTCTCTATCTGAAATACTCTTGTTTTCTTAATTTTTCAGGGCTCATTCAGTGAATCCGAAAAGGTCAAGTGGCGTGGAACCTGGGTTGTCAAAACTGTTATAAAGAGACACATATGCAATCCTGTAAAAATGTATGCTTTTTTTTTTTTTTTTTTTTTTTCCTTTCTTGGTTTAGTTTATTTGTTTAAACCAGTAAATTTAGGTTAAAACTTTGGACAGTGTTAGATAACAATAGCTTGCTGCTTCAATCTTGATACAGGATTCTCTCTGCTAAGGACAACACTCGCCTCCGGGAACTTAGACATCCCAATATTTTGCAATTTCTCGGTTCAATTGTGCAGCAAGAAGAGATGGTTCTGATTACTGAGTATCTACCAAAAGTACATTGTGCTATGTCCCAATCATATGTTCTTATTAGATTGTTGTTAGTGGTTTTGTTCCATCTTACATATTTGGAAAATTTTATTTATGCTTTCAAATTCTCAAAAAAAAACTTAAAAAATGTGATCTTTATTGAACAATTAAACTAAGAATGAAATGAAACCACATGGACATATGGAAAGCGGTATTCTGTCACTTTTGATTCTTGTTCTTGCCAGTTTCCACAGTCCAAGTAATTTATGCTCAAGTGAGCACATCATAAGAAGTAAAAGGACATGTTTACTGTCATTCAGCCATTTCAAAAAATCTATTTTTCTAGTATACATAGGAAGAAAACCATATGCTATGTTGTATGAAGTGCAGTAAAAGCCATTCTAGTATAAGGTATAATTCAGTAATTTTATGTTATCAAGGTCATCATTGTCAAATATTCTTTTCTGATCATACATTACCATTCTGTCTGTCTGGAAATGGAGGCCAATTTTGAGATTCTTCGTATCTTTATTGTTCTTTTTAGTTTTCAAAATTTTTACTTTTGTGCTATTCTAGGGTAACCTGGAAGATATTTTGAGGCAGAGAGCTCGACTTGATGTGCATACTGCTCTACGCTATGCACTTGATATTGCTAGGTAACTGATTTTGGTGCTGTTCAGTAATTGGATTTGACATGTGAAGGATTTCATGTCCCTTCCATGTATCTGTATCAGAATTATTTCTATGCAATGTTCAATGCACATGCGTACTAAGAAGCATATTAATATTATTTGTATTGTTAGTATTGGAAAGATTTTAACTCCTACTCCTAAAGAGTCTTTCCAAATCATTCTCCTCCTCCCTTAATCACACTGATGATGACTCATACTTTGTAATTCAGTACTTGCTCTTCAGAATGCTCGTCTTGTAGCGTACATGCTGAGTATAAGTTTCCAGAATTGTATCCCATCTGCATTCTACACACTTCTAATTCGTACACATGTTTGTGACAAGGTTTTTAGAAGTACTTATCATATGAAAAAAGGTGATTTTAGATTTTGACATGTAAAAGTATTTGCAGGGGAATGAACTATCTTCATGAGCACAAGCCCTGCCCTATAGTTCACAACCATTTGGATACCAGGTAGGCCCTATCCAAGAGAGAACATCTCTCTCTCTCTCTCTCTCTCACAAACACCCACCCCCCCCCCCCCCCCCCCAACCCCTAAATTCTCATAAGTTTAAATTATTTAATTGAATTTGCAATGAATTTAAATGTTACAAAAAATAAATAGGTTAATGCCTTCAAAGGGTTATTTGTTCTCTTGGTCTGTTACTATTATTAATCATATATGCTTCAAGAAACCTTCCATCCCATATGATAATGAAACTAATCCTGTTTTTTCCACTTTGGAGTAGAAACTTGTTGCAGGATGAAGGCGGACACTTGAAGATCGGCGAGTATTGGGTTCAAATGCTGTATGAGCAAATTAACCCAGATCAAAATGGTTGTACATGAACATCAAATTCCTTTTGACTTGGTTTTGAAAATCTCTGTTGTCTTTCTAATCAATTTCATTTCACAGGGAAAAGAAGTGGCAATCCCTGTAACAGTACCAATCTATTAGATGGCACCAAGAAAGATATTCGTACATTTGGATTCATATATTATCAGGTACATGTTTTTGTTTGGATTTGGTAATTTACTTGACATGACATTCTTTGAAGCTGTTTGCAGTAAAATCTTCCCGTAATCCAAACAAATCCATACCTCAGTAGTTAAGTTGAACGGGCCATATTGACAACTGCCTTGCATCCATGTAACTTGTAGAATTTTTAATAAGTTGAAGTACGTTGGGAATTCATCTTGAGAGTGTGTTATTTGATATACAATGTTTAGTCCATTTCATATCTGTTCAAATTTTAGAGGCAACTGGTAGTTTAGGTTTTCTCAAAGCAGTTTTAACATCATTTTAAGTTTGATGTAATCTACAGATGCTAGAAGGAAATCACTTCATGACCAACACGAACTCTGACTTCATCCATCAGGAACCGGTCGATTTTAAGCCGAAATTCCACTTAAGTCGATGTTCAAACAGAATTCAAGAGTAAGTGTGGAATTCTTCTGATCTATTCCATCTTACTTTATTCTTATGAAAAATATAAATTGTTGTTCAATTTTTTCAAAGAGTGTGAAGCAGCAGTTTTTGCTGCATTCTGTCATTTTAAACTAGGATTAAAACCTTACGTTTTCATCCAATGTTGGAGATGCTGTTCCTCCTTTTCATAGAGAACTCTAGTTTAGGCAGATTGATTGGAAGATTTGCATCAAACATGTTGACAATCCTAAATCATAGGTAACAAAAGTATTTTATCTTGATGATATGACACAGGAAAAAGTCGTAACTACCGATGTTATTCAAACGGATGCTAATTATCATGCTTATTCGATGATTACCATGAGCAGAAAAATTACTTGCTACAACTTTTGATATGTAATGTAAGTGGTTGTATATGTTTCCATTGTGCAGGTTGATAGAGGGTTGTACAAGTAATGATCCTTCCAAAATACCCACATTTGAAAGTGTCATAGGAACTCTAGAAGAGGAATCAGCGTCTTTAGGGAGACCTGCATGCCCAGTTATTTGTTGAGTGCATTTTTAGGGTGTGGACTGACGGAAGGACAAGAAATGCACCAAATCAATACGACTTTAGTTTGTCATGGACAAGCCTTTGTAATTTGAATTTATGAGAGAAAGTAGTAATATTGTCTTGTGATATTGAATATTATGTGTGAGTGTATTGTGAAAACTTAGAGTTTGATTGATGCTATATAATTTGTTTGAAGGGTTCACTGGAAATACTTCGCATTTAGCTTCTTGCTTTGTAAAATGAGTAATTTCTTTTTGGCTTTAATTTTTATTTATTTTTATACAAACGATGTGGTGACTGAAGAGGTGGTGGTGGATTCACCAACTACCCTCAGATGCCTAAGTCAGTTTTTTTCCTCATATCGAGGTAGTTGAAAAGTATTGTACTAATTTATGGAGGAGATTTAGATTACCTTTTTCAAGTGAAAAGTATTCCCTTTTATATAGGGAAGATGGGACCTTTTGGTTGTACTTTTCCAATGTGGGTCTAAGGAGTTGATACCATCAACATATAAGGTGTTTAAATGAGGTATGGTTAAGATATTTCAAATGCAGTTTTGCTTATGAATTTGGGATAATGCTAGTCAATTATCATGATAGTTGTCTTTGTTGAAGTTTTATGGCTCACCAATATTTGTTGCAAGGGAAGAAGAAAACGCGGATGGGCTTAGTTTTCTATTCGTTTAGGATTTTGTTTCCTATTCCTAGTAAACTTGTAACCCAAGTTAGAGAACTCAGGAGGAGAGAGAGATCTAATATGTGGCTGAAAGTGAAAGCGTAATATTCAAAAGGAAAAAGAAAAGGGTGCAAATGTAATTAACCCACGTTGAAAAACAACTGAAACTTCTTGCCTGTAATAAGTTTTGTAATACACACACCACTTTTCTACAATATTAATATATATCTCCTCCCTTTGCTGAAATTTATAAAAGAGATCAGCTTAGTCAAAATTACATAAATAGCCCTATTGTGCCATGATCACCTGGAGCAAACAGAAACAGGCTCTTCTGCTATAGTCTCCAACAATGGCTTCTTTGACCTACGCATAGACACCCTGTGCATGAACTCCGGCGCCGAGAAATCTTCAATATCATCCAAATTCAACTTCGGCTTTGCGGCCTCATGATCAAGATTTTCCCGCCAATTCTCCATCCTTTTATTATCCTCCTCCTCATCATCATCATCATCAGCAAGTTCCCCGGACTTATCCTCAGCCGGCTGCACCCTCACGTTTCTGCCCGAAAGACGCTTGGTTGCCGAGCTGGCGGTGAGGAACAAGGCGCCCATATCGGCTGGAGTCACGGTAGAGTTGAGCCTCTTCATGGGGAACATGACGTAAACGTCACCAATCTCCAAGTCTTCATCAGCATTGAGAGCTGAAAATCTTCTTCCAATATGGAGAGACTTTGTGTTTACAAGGAAGAAGTTTGGGGTCTCAAGCATGAGCTCTGCAGCTTTCATTGGTACATAGAATTGCTTGATTTCGCCGCTCGGGACGATGACTTTGGTGGCTGCTTTGCTGTTCTTGGCTATTTGGGTTGATAGGGTGCAAGAAACGTAGTTGCCCATGTCTTGAGGGGAGAGAGAGAGAGAGAGAATGGGTTTGTGATATGATGAGTGTTGTTTTGAGGAGATGAAAGTTTTTTAAGGACTGACAGAGTCTAGGAATTGTGGGAGTTGAATTTTTATAAGGGAATGTATGAAGAGGTCTCTCATCTGAACTAGAAACAGGATTAGAAGATTCTAAAATAATAAAGAAAATAGAAAGAAAGAAAATAATATTTGAGAGAGAAAGAGAGCCAGTTGTATGTGCGGTTGACATTGTTAGTAGTGTCCGCGTTGGGCCAAAAAATGTAGAAAAAGGAAAATGTAGTGGAAGGTACGCTACTACATTTCCGGTTGTTTTTTTATTAGTTAGTTAATCATGAAAAGCTATACGCTTATGTCAAAGAGTGTTGTTTCAGTTGATAAGGTCTTTGTATTGTGTGTAGTTTCATCAGTGTTCAAGTTTCGTTGTCAGTAGTTTTCGTTGATGCCCGATCTGTAATTTTCTATATAAATTTATACCGGTGGGTGGCAGCTGGCAGCAGTGGCAGAGCCAGCATGGGACCAGTGTGGTCCCAAGCCCCCACTCCAATTATTTATTTATTTATTTGTATATTATATATGATATAATATTATAATTTATTATATTAGTTTTAGCATATTTATTTTACAATAAAATAATATATTAGGTTCTTTTTGTCTACAAATTAACTATAAAATTTCTTGTCTCTCTTTTACTCATCTCTCTTAAATCTTCTAGGTTAGTTCATGATATTTGCACTAAAAACTCCTAAAGTTTTAACCTTTTTTCTCTTCCTCTTTTGTTTAAAGCTTTATGAATTTTTTATTTTCCTCATTTTTTTTAATGTATGAGTTGGGTACCTTAATCTTGCACTTTATGAACTCTTTTTTGTTTTTATTTTCTATTTCTTTTCTCTTTTGGAATATAAATGATCAAATTTGAAGTCTTTAATAGTGTAGATGATGATATTAGTATTTAACCAATTTAAAATATGAAATTCATGATAATTATGAAGAGAAGACAAAGTTTATGAAGAGCCCCTTCTAATGTGAAATCCTGGCTCCGCCACTGGCTGGCAGTTGAGTGTGTAGCTCTACTAGTATTCGAGTTTCACTGCCAGCAGTTCTCGTTAATGTGTGGTATGCAATTTTTTATATAAATACATATCAATGGCAACTAGCAATTAGGTACTATGCATAAATCTTTCATACTCGAGGAGATCTGGCCTCGCTGGTGGTGAGAGTAACCAATCTCTCCCCTACATTTTTTTTCTTCCATAAATATAATGTGATCAATGAACCAATATACTTTGTCAAATAACGTGTGGGACCCCCTCTTCATTTGTCTTTGACTTCCTCATTTCTTTTTTCTTTTTTCTTTTTTTTCTTTTTGAGATGGGATTAAGAGCTTATCTACAACTACTTCAATTTTATAATTCTATATCCTAAAATCATCACATTTCAATATACATGTGAGCTTCGTACAAGTTAGAAATGGATTTAGAGTAAATTCAGATTTGACATAAAGAAATATTGCAATATTATAAACAACATTTGATGAGTTTAGTCATTATACATATCACGAGTGTATTATTAGAAATATATAACTGAATTATTGATAAACAAATTTGATGAGTGTAGGAGTAATTTGTATAATTACATGCAAAGCTATATATCTTCCATGATTTTTTTTTATAAAAAAATAAATAAATTTATATCTCTTCCTTGATTGATGGATGATTCAATAAGATAATATGAATGTGGCATGAACCTTTGAATGTGCAATATACGAAAACGATATGCATGAGTCAATAGTAGGGTTGCGTGACAAATCTGGTTTTAAATTTCTTTCTCTCTTTTTCTGCCGGTGGCGGTTGAACGAGTCCGTGGTGATGAAGACTCAAAGAAGAAATCGGACAAAAGGAGGGTAGGCAGCTCATCACATTCATACATTCATATTCATATGCTGCTGCTGCTGCGTCACGGGATCGTTGGTGTCACATTTCCAAAAGTTTCTTTCGCATAATTCTCTCTCTCTCTCTCTCTCTCTCTCTCTCTCTCTCTCTCTCCCATTAATTCTACTATATTCTATATCTATAATAATATTAGAGACATATTTTTATTTATTTATTCTGAATTGGTTGACAAAGTAGTAATTATTTATTTAAAATAGCTACTTTCCATCTCATAAAACCACCTCTTCTCTTATTGGACTACATCTCATTTTTGCTTGAACCTTTTGTGCACTCCACTGGCAGTATGTGGAATATATCTGTTTTTGTGTGTGTGCCTTCAAAATAAAAGCATCAACTCCGCACTCTTTTTGCTGCCAGATTCCCTGTTTCCTTAAATATATTTTTTTTTTTTTTTTACTTACTTACTGAAAGTTGGTATGAGAAGAAATAGAATTATTCCAATTTCTCTCGTCCTCATGTTTACCAACTTAAAATCAACATAGAGCAATACCCCGAAACCAGGAGCTGAATCAACTAGGGAAGCTAATTGATCCAATTCCAATTTCTTACTTCGCCCTATTACTACGTTCCCGCTTTTCTTGCTTCCTTCGTTCCAAGTATATAAACATGCCATTAATGATTTCTGTTTTTGTCAATGCGATTAATGATATCAATTTAATCCTTTGAACTTTTTGTTTCCAGTTAGAACAATGTGGCCAATCAGTCCACCATAGTCCCAAACCTAAATCAACCCAAGAATCTGATCTATTGGGAAATACAAACCTAAATCAAGTGCATCCATTGGGGGATTCAGTAACAGGCACATGATTGACGTACTGAATAGGTAAATGTATGGCAGAGACAGCATGAACTTTATTACTTTGTTTTGTGTTTGTTGGCAGAAAGTAAAGTATCTCACATCTGTCACAAAATTCATAAATGGCATTTCAAAATCATTACATCAGAACCTGCAAACATCGGGCAACAAAAATACCTCATTTCGACATTACTATAACTACCTTTAGTGAGTGCAAAAATCAACAGGCACAACCCCGATTCATATCTGGAGCTGTTGGGAACTAAACTCTACTTTTCAGTGGATGAAAGGGCAGCATTTCCTCAAATAGCCTGAGCCAAGTTTTCCGATGCACTGGATGCTTCCAGCCTGCAAGTTCGTAACGTCAGTAACACTCAATCATCATATGCGGCCTTTTTGTTGCAGACTTTTACCTTAGGCATCAAATAAAAGGAACTCATATAGACCAAAAATAATTAGTAAACAGCATATAGACTATACAACTGTATACATCGACCAAGCTTAGAGTCAATCGACCATGAATGCAGCCTAAAAAATATCAACAGTCACTAGATTAACTAAGGTGTAGTTCCAGGAAAGCAAGCATAAATAAACATATTTCACTCCACCCTGGACATCGATTACATTGGACCAAAGAATGGTTTCTTGTATCTTTCTAAATATATTCTCTTTAATGCCAAACAGGACTATAAATTCCATTACGCGGCGAAAGGATAGAATAATGTAAGAATTGTATAGGTGTTATGCATTGCGAGATAGCAGGTTGAGGGCTTGAGGTGGCAAGACTGGATGAATGATGATAATCCAACCAGAGTCACTTGCAGGATAACCTTGGCTCAATACCCACAGACAAGCATAGTCGGTGACATTATACAAGTCAATGTCTTTAATATGCACAAAGGAAATAGGGCACTTTCAGCTCCCACCAAGGCATTTTCTATAATGACACAGTTAAGCCAATTTACATTTTCTATGAAGTGGGATAGAACACCAACAGGTGAGAACTTCTGATAATTTTCAGGATGCAAGTGCAGCATAGAATAATTGTTGTGGACACCCATATTGATGCAGTTGTTAAAGGATGGAAGCAAAATAACATAGTATAGTTCTCATAAGTTATAAGTAGGTAAACAACAATTATGATGATAATAACAGCAATCATGATTCGTGATCGTCATCCAAATGTGAGAGATCCCAGTGGAAAAGTAATCATTAGGGTCGGTGTTTCAGATAAGTAGATAAAATGCAGTACAATAACATAAAGAAAGACATAAAATCAATAATAAGATAGATTAATATTGTTGTATGGACATTACTCTAGGAACCAATCAATTATGTAACTAGTATAGCACTGTAAAAATCATACTTAGAAAAGAAAAGCATAAAGAATAAGCAATGGGTTTCTACCTTTGAATTCCTTCTCCCACTTCCATCCTGAAAAAGCTCTCAATCTTCACAGGTGATCCCACTTCCGTAGATAGATTCTCTAATAGTTTCTGTAGAATAGTTTGTAAGACACTAGTCAGCAAGTGCACCATATCGCTTGTATATGCACGTACCATTTTACCAAGGTCAAACCAACTAATATACTAAAAGTACATCATACTAACTGATAAACCTGACTAACAGTTACCACACTCTAATTGCAATGTCAAAATACATTGAATGTGTGACCAAAATAGTCTTGATTCCTCTATAAGGGAGTGTGAAGTTCAACCCACATAAATGAAGAAATTTCGGGTGGGTAAAGGCCACTAACCTGGTCTAACCTACCACTGCTTTTTAGTATGTGTGCACGCATGAATGAAGTATTTATATATTTATGCATGGATCCATGCATTAGGTATGAAAGATAATGAACGATAACAGTTTATTCTTCGTATTTATAAAAATGATGTAGTATGCATGGATTACATACAATACATGGATCCATGCATTTTTGTATATACGCTTATAAATATGACAGTTAAAAATCCATGAATTCACATATTTGACAGGCACAAATTCTCATTAAGATAGTATCCATCCACACACCAAAAAACATGTCTTTTTTTCCATATGAACATGGCCATCACAAGGAAGCCACTAACATTGAAACGGAGTCTTAGAGAAATTTAAACAAAATTATAAAACATTACAACATTTGCGCACCTTTACAGTTAGGGTGTCGTCCATAATAAACTTCTGCTCCATAAGAACAACTTCCTCATAGTATTTACGCAAGCGACCTTCTACAATTTTATCTATGGCCATCTGAGACTTACCCGTACTTTCAGCCTGAAATCAAAACGGAACAAAAGTTATTATTACAGGCAGATAGGTGGTGACTACAAGCAGTAAATGGTGTAAAACACTTGCATGAAGATAGTTTATTTCTTTTCTCCATATAAAAAAATAACCGGGATCAATCAGCATAATCATTGCCAGAACATCACCATAAACAAAGAATGAGGAGCTGAACTGTGAAGTACAATTAAAAAGCATGCATGTTGATGTCCACAAATCTCTATATCTAATAAACGAAGAATGAGGAGCTGAACTGTGAAGTGCATGTTGATGTCCACAAATCTCTATATCTAATAACCATTTGAGGCTTCATATTTAGCCAATGATGAAATACAAAGAAAACAAACAAGGAAAAAATAAAAAGTAAAAGAATCAACATTCCACAATGGCTCGTTTAATTAAAATCCTACATAGTGTCATAAACACTTGATTAAAGCATGTAACTAGATGAATTTCAACTTGCTTCACAGATCACAATTTGTTTCATGTTTATAACAGAGCCAAGGGACAACCATTAAAGAAAACATGATATTACCAAGTACCTGAGACTTAAGAATTTCACGTTCACTCTCTAATGCATCAGAAGAAACAAGTTCCTTTGTTAAGAACAAGGGCTTCGCTGCCACTACATGCATTGCCAATTGCGAACCAACGCGCTGGATAGCATCCAATTGAGAATTTTTGTCCTCTACTGAAAGAGATAAAATTCCAGCAATACGACCTAAACCTGTAATTAGATAAAACAGAGAATGATGAAGACTAAATGAAAATATTCTTTTCAACTCAGATATTTTTAGTCCTTCAGGACCTGCAGTGGTTGTGACTTTGCAATGCAACTTAACATCAAGGTAGTATCCGACAAGAGCAGAAGATAATGCATTTAAAATGAGTATTTTTGTGCGCCTATGTTTGGATGCAAATAGACTATCTCCAGTTAAAGAGGAAAGAAGCGGTTCAAGTTATATTTACCTGGTTGGGGACTTGTATGGAGGTAGGTAGAAACAACTCCGTGTGAAGTTGTGGACATCACAATACCCCTTCTAAGTTTAACATTTTCCCCCATCACTGCAGCTACTTCTGTAATTGCATTCTGAACAGTTGTTTCTCCACTAACTTTTGGATGTTCAAGATTTAACTTCAAGTCCTGGCAGGGATTCAATGAATTTAATACAACTCCTCAAGAAACCAAATTCCAATTAAAGTTCAGGAGGGGCTTGGAAATTAATTAAATTCAATAAATACGCTTACTCCTAGTTCACAAATATAAAAAACTTACAACAAATCATTAACATCTCTGAGTTTTACTAATTTCAACTCAAAACACACATAAGAGTACATTACTAATATCTACTTCTTAATAAGACTTTAGACTAAAGCTAGCAATCAGCATATTCCAACTTATGGACAACTATTCTGGTGTCAGCTTTCTTTTCATTCTTTCTTTTTTGTGATAAGAGAAACTTTTATTCAACACAACAAAAAATAAGATACATCGAGCGGTGGAGAAGGAATCCACCAGAAACAGAAATTATATGATATCTGTGTAGTCCATTGCAACTACCAATGCATGTAAAAGTCATTCTCAGCTGCCAAATATGGTCATAATTCAAGTTACTTTAATCATTATAGATTTTACTAAGTAAAATTAAAGATTAATTCATGTAAAGTTCTTGAAAAATATTTAACTTCTTGGTGAAAGGGCAATCATAATAATGTAGACTAGGAAATTGTATGTTGTTTCTAAATTAAATACATGAAAACAATAACACAACAGAAACAAAGGAATGCATAAGCTTACCTCCAAATCCTCAGAGGGAACGTGGAAGACCCCAGAAACGAGTTGAGAAGAGCTTTCAACTAGCAAAGCTTGCTTTGCCAAAGCTAAGGCCTATAAGAAGAACAAAATAGATAAAGTGGCTGCAGAATCTAACAAAATTACTATATATTCAACATGAAAGACAATACAATAAAGGGTGAAAGTCTAACAGATAAATTTTTTTAGAAATTAAATTATTCTTATAAAAATAAAAACCATTGAGGAGACCGGTTCTAAATACCAATAACAACCGTATGGTTACAATAACACCTAATCAATCGAACTCCAAATATGGAGGAACCATATCAGTCCACTAACCAAGTGCTGAAAGATATCATTTCGAGCAACAAAGTCAGTCTCGCAGTTAAGTTCAATGACAGCAGCCTTGCTCTCGTTCTGGGCCAGTGCCAGCAAACCCTCAGCAGCCATTCGAGATGACTTTTTCGACGCCAAAACCTTCCCTCTTCTCCTTAATTCCTTCTGTGCAGCCTCTGCATTTCATTAAAGAAACCAAATTTTTATAAGGAAGGCAAAAACACAAATAAGAAATCTAAATTAGAATGAATAAAATGGAGAGAAGGGGTTTTAACCAATGTCCCAATTGCTATCAATGAGAGCAGCCTTGACGTCTTTGATTGGAGCGCTGGTTCTCTCCCTCAGTTGTTTTATAAGGCTCATTTGGTCAGAAGAAGAAGAAGAAGAAGTTCCCACGCTGAACCTTCTTAGAAAAAGAGCAGACCCACATTGGGTATTGGCAAATTTGAGAGGAATTGAGGTTGGGATCTCTGTGGCTTGAGCAAATGAAGATCTTCTGCTTGAAACCCAGGTTGAAAAACCACGTCCATTGGCAGCAGCAGTAGCAGTACAAGTACTTGAAGAACTATAACTAGTGTTAAGCACCCTGTTACACAGGAATGAGCCAAGAGAGCGCTTTGCACCTCCACGAAATGCCATGCCAATATATCCTTATCCCCTCTCTCTCTCTCTCTCTCTCTCTCTCTCTCTCTCTCTCTCTCTCCAATCTATTATGTAAAATTCAATCAGAAAAGTGCTCTATTAAAATCTCATACAATGATACAATGTAAAGAATAAAGATACTCATTTTCTGCGAAATTTTCAATGAGTTTTCTGAGGAAACAAAAATGGATGGTTTTTTATTGTGAAAATAACTTGAGGATTGAAGCGAGAACTGACCTGACTGATAAAAGAGGTAGAGAAGGATCGAACTCTGCTGCTACTGTAAGAACTACGCTTCGAAAATGGTCAGACAAAACCGTTTGATGAAAGTCTCTACGCTTTACTCAGTGGGTTTTAGGTTATATGATGGTACAGTATCACCACGTCAGCGGTGATACTTCTATTTAAAATTTGCCACGTGTATTTTTTAAAAGAAAATTTATACTGCTTTTTCAGCTAGACATTGGGTTCCAATTTTACCCTTCATCAAAATTGAAAGAGAAAAAAACTGTGTCACAGCCTCCCACCTCTGTCCAGTTCGCAGCCCCCTCAGCCACGTCATCCCTCCCGCCTCCGTCCAGTTCACAGTCCCTCTCTGCAGCGCCCTCCCTCCCTATTTGTATTCCTTTTCCCCATCCTTAAATCTCCTTATCTATGATGCTTTCATCTCCCTCAAAACCTCCAGATCCGAGTTCTCTTTATCCAACTTCGCTCTCAACCCCGCAATGCCCTGACAAGAGATGATCAGATACATGCATTCAGAAAGATGTGCAAAGCAAACTTAACCTAAAAGGCCCCAAGAAATTCTTGATTCGCAGAGATAAGGTTTTGGACCCATGGAATATGATGATAAAAGCCAACTATTAAATAAAGTGATTCTAAGAGAGAGAGAGAGAGAGAGAGAGAGAGAGATGAAGGAAAAGAAGGGGAGGGGGCAGCAGCAAGGGGGTAGTCGAGGCACACTGCAGCCAAGGTGCAGTCGTCTTCTTTCTATTTTGGGAGACTTTGGAAAAACACAGAGGAGAGAGAAATTTTGTAAAAGAAGCAAAAATAGACAAAATTGCCCTTATTTATTTTGGATTTCCTAAGAAATCCTTTATATTTGCATGTCTTTGATTTGAAAGTTGAGAATAAATTTACTTTCTTGGATTTTCCAAAAGTGAATTTTTTTTTGTTGGCTAAAACCTAAATTTACTTTCTTTTTTTGAATTAATTTTGTTCCAAAGGGTAAAATTGAAACCTAATGTCTAGCTGGAAAATAATTTAATTAGTGGAGGAAAAAAAAGACACGTGTCAATATATGGGTGGAAGTATCACCAGCTGACGTAGTGATATCATATCATTCTATAATTTCTCCTTGAGTAGATTTGATAATGGGTTGGGTTTTGACCTGAACTCAATTCAATCTTCCAAATCTGTCTCCTTAATTTTTGGGGTTTTTGTCCCTCGACAAAAACTACATTCAATTTAATAAATAATCAAACATGTTGGGGAAATTACAATTAAGAGAATAATTCTTTATTTTCTCTTCCAAGAAGCACGTAGCCAATTAGTTTGACGCAACGATATCTCAATCTTCTCAAGTAAATTCAAGTCCATTACGGTTTGACAAAGCCCATAAATCGATGCAACAGTACATCTCTTGACATGTTTCCTCTAGGTTACAACAACCCAATTAAAATGTATAGGAACTCCAAAAGTTGTGAGATTATATAAGGAATAAGAAGATACGAGATAATAATAAGGGATGATTGAAATGGTGGAGAATGTGGTGTTATTTATAGGCTCGTAGCATCACCCCTAAATTAATAGGGTGGAAACCCCTAAAGTCAAAAGTCTCAAAATTAATAGAACATTACATAAGTTATAAGAATGTAAAAGCATAGAGACTCCATAATAATGTTCCACTAAATAAGCCACCATAACTCTCAAGCATTTTCTCACCAAAAGAACATTGTGAGTTTGATGAGAAGAAAAAAAGCTTAAAAAGTTATGAAGATATTCAAATAGCAAACCCATTTACAATTTTCTTTAAATTTTTGTTGGGACAATCTTTGAAGGAGAACCTAAAAGATGAATGATTTCCAAGTCAATAATGCTAGGGAGACCAAATTTTGTGGACATGTGACCAATGAAGTGTCATGTTATGTTAATGATGTCAATTATTTTATTACGTTCTTAAACCTTTGATCTCCTTCGTCTTCTCTCCTCCCCAACCATTTACCGAAAAACCTTTCCAGATATTGAACCTAAGAATTAAGAAACCAATCTAGAAAATACGTTGACAATTATTTACACACCTAAATCAATTAACACTATACAACCATACACAAAATTCAAATTAAGATAAACAAAACTGTTGAGTTGCATCAGTTACCTTTACAAGAATCACAACACACAAACACAATATTAGTATTATTTTTTAAATGGAGTCCTAACGGAGAAGTGGCTTTGGTCACACACTAGCATAAAATCAAGCTATTGGGAATAATTTTATTAGGTCATCAAGATCATGAAGGAAGTTGAGGTTTCACCCCAAAACCAATTGGTAATGAGGAGAGTAGCTCAACTCCTCTAGGTCCCTTAACTTTTCAACAACAAGACCTCGCAACTGTGGTGTACTTTCAAGCCTAACGCTCGTTGTGAACCCCTGATTTTGTTTTGTATTTTTAGTTGGTGTCATTTGTGTGAAAAAATAACTAAATAAATTTGGGGCTCAATGTGATGAAAGTTTGTGAATTTTTTGAAACTAAGTTGAATTTTATGGCTTGTGGGCAACTCCACCTACCTTTGACCTCACGATCTTTACAAATCATCAGGCAGGTGTACCACACCATCCCTGTGTATCTCGACGTCATCCACCACTGAGAAACTCATGGTCGGCCCTTCCTCCCTTTAACTGTTCAGTTTTTTTTATCGTCCCCAAAGATCCCCAAACAAGGGTCTTGGCCGATCTTGCCCTATATGTCCAGAATTTGTATCCTTCAAATCTTTGGTTCCAAGGTCGAGTCGATATAGCCGCTAATGTATTGGTCGAGGCTTTTGATTGGGTTTTTCCTCAAGCTATTAAACCCCTATTAATGATGCTGCTAAGGTTTTTGATCGATGAAGAGAATGTGATTTTCTTATGCAGCTTCATCAAGACCAAGATTTCTATGGCCTTTGACGTCACATTTTGGGTGCTATTTTGGCTTTTCAAGAGAAATAAGGTCTCCTCTCTAGTTTTTCGTTTTTGTTTAAATTACTAATTCTCATGTTCTTGAATTACTAAACCCTACACCCTCTAAATCTTGATGTTGTTGCAGCTTGATGTGTCTGCACCAAACATGAAAATATTAAAAGGCAATGAGGAGGACGCTAAGTCTGGGTTCTTTCCTCATTCTTATGATCTTCATGTTTTGATATTCTTTATCTATCAAATTACTAAAATGTGCTAGGATGAATATTTTGAGCAATTAAGTAGCTAGCAGCTCAGGAGGGAATGCAAGGAGCCTTCTAAACTAGAAAGACGATTCACCAATCCTTGGCCACATATTATCTTTTCTCATGGAAAGATTGAGAGGTAAGGAAAATAGGCATTGACAGATCCATGAATTTTTCAGGAAGGGGCAATATCTTAAAGGCTAAAAGTTCCAAAAAATTTTTTTTTTACTATAACATTAAGGCTTCAAGCCTTGAATTTCCAACACAAGGGATGGTCATCATGATCCACCATCCATTTCATTCCAACTTGGGCTTGGCTTATTCAAGTTTCAAAGCAAAGACTGCTTTCAGTTTCTTTTCATTTTTCATTTTTTTTTCTTGGCCCCAAAACACTTCGTTTTCACCATGATTTAAGAAAAGAAACAAATGGATGTGCAACACAGCAAAGAAGAGGAAACAAAGGGTCTCTTGGGCATTTTTTCAAACTATTGGTGTGCACCTCCAAGGCAGAGCTGAAGGGCAATCTCTGGCGACTCCAAACCTTTTTCCATCAAGGGGAGGTACAGCTGCACCTTTTTGCACCTCTGCGGGTCCGCCACTGAGAACAAGCATGCTTATTCTTTCCTCGTTACTCCATCAATTAAGTAACCTTTCATTTGGAAATAAAGGTGAAGTTCCGAAACACCCAATTGAATTTTTCTTGTACAAACTATATAGAGTATAAGGCAATGTTGGAAAGCATAAAGAGATAAGGGGAAAAGTCAGGTGCTACAAACCTTAACTAGATCATGACTCATGATTGTAAGGAAGAAAGGAGGCATTATGTACAATGGGTTTTACTTCAAGCTACTCATCTTGTTGTTGAGATCACATGCGATTTGAAGGTTAGTGTACCATAATAATACAACTTTCCTTTGACTTTGTCATCGTCGACTACTAAGGACCTCATGGTCAACCCCACCTCCAATTGACCCCACGAGTTTACAATCACTAGGCTGGTGTATTACATCATCCTCGTGTACCTTGCTACTGTCCACCGTTGAGGAACTCATGGTCGGCCCTTCTTCCCTTTGACCCTTCAGTCTCTTTTATCGTCCCCAAAGATCCCCAGACAAGTGTCTGTATCTTACAAATCTTTGGTTCCGAGGTCGAGTCGATGTAGTCGCTAATGTACTAGCCAAGGCTTTTGATTGGGTTTTTCTTAAAGTTGTTAATGCCCTATCAATGATGTTGCTGAGGTTTTGATCGATGGAAATATTAAGAGGCAATGAAAAAGACGCCATCTAGTTTAGGTTTTTTTTTTTTTTTTTTTTTTTTTTTTGGTAAGTTCAATTCCATTATTTATTCATTCCATAAAAGGGATTACACAGTCAGAAAATGAAAAAATAAAAACCAACCCAACACTGATAGGTACAAGGCCTCAGCCCAACAGAAATATAAAAAAAAAGTCACATAAAACAAACATCTAGCCCAATACAAACACAAAGGAAAAACCCTAAATCTGATAAGCTACAATCGTCATTTTCCTCCTGCCGCGCCTCCGCCGCAAATCCACAACTGCCAGATATGGGTAACCAGTAACTAGACAAATCATTGCATAGAACAGAGAATGGTGGTAGAAAAACCACCCACACAAAGAGCGCTACCATAACTAAAAGCTAGTGTAAGGAGCACTTTTGAAGTATCCTCATTCATGGAGCCGAGGAGCAGTGACTAGTGGTTGAGATCTCGGGTCGGGACACAGTTGGAGGGAATGTATGGAGGACACCATAACAGAGAAAGGGCAAGGGATGTAGAGATGAAAAGTGTAGATTGAAGAACAACATTTATGGGTGGGGAAGACAGAGGGTTTTCCAAATTTGGGCATAATTTAGGGAAATTTAAGGTGAGGGTGAAGAGGAAGAGGTAAAGGAAGTCAAACATGGGGAAAAGGGGAAAAGGAGAACTTGGGGGAGATCAGAGGGAAGGGAAAGAGTTGGAGAGAAGAATCAGAGAGGTAAGGAGCAAAAACAAGCAAACAGAAAAATAACATAAACTCTCATAGAATAGGGGAAGAACTCTCACATAGGAGAGAGAAGACTCTCACAAAGGAGAGAGAGAGAGAGAGACATAGGAGAAGGAAGAAGTGGGAAGAAGGAGAGGAGAGGGGAGGAGGTAGTTCCTCCTCCAAAGCGGTGCTGCAAATGTTTTCAAAAGAGGGTCTAGGTTCTTTCCTCATTCATATGATCTTCATGTTTTGATATTGTTCATCTATCAAATTACTAAAAGGCGCTTGGATGAATATTTTGTTCAGCACTCAAGTAGCTAGAGTGTAAAGCAGTGCAAACATAAAAACATAAGTAGTAAGTCAGGTGTTACAAACCTTAACCAAATCATGGCACATGATCATACAGAAGAAATGGGGCAATGTGTACAATGGATTTTACTTCAAGCTACTCATCCCATGCTTCATGATAGTGCTTTATTTTCGAGTATCATTAGTTGTTATGATCCTCAATTTAGTTACCTTTTATTATTTAAGTTTTGGAATGAAGGGTGAAGTTCCGAAACACACAATTGAATTTGTCTTGCACAAACTATATAGAGTGTAAGGTAGTGCTTGAAAACATAAAGACATAAGGAGTAAAGTCTGGTGCTACAAACCTTAACCAGATCATGGCACATGATCATACAGAAGAAATGAGGCGATTTGTACAATTGATTTACTTCGAGCTACTTGTCTTATGCATCATGATAGTGCTTTATTTTCAAGTATAGTTAGTTGTTATGATCATGTAGATAAGACTTTTAAATTGAAAGATGAAATCACATTAGTTTATGTTTTAAGGGATATATATATATATATATAATATTATACATATACAACAGCCAACTTTTTATTGGTTTATAATATATATATATATATAATATTATATATATATACAACATCCAACTTTTTATTGGTTTATAATATATATATATAAATAATATTATATATATATAACCAATTGTTTCAATATTATTGAAACTTGCGACCTGATCAGCAATAGGTTGGCTTTGACTAGCCAAACTTTCAACTCACAAAAGAAATATTAACGTGGGGCCATCAATTCAAAAACAAATATCAACGTGGAGATTGGCTTTGGCCTTCAACTAAAGGTCTGAAACCCAGCTACCTTAGCAATGAGGGAGTTAATCAAACAGCAGATTCAACAAACCCAGTAAACAAGTAATCTCGTATTTCATTAAGAACATAAACGATTTTTGATAAAAAAAATTTTAGCTCAATAACTCACTTTCCTTTTACTATTCTAGCTGCCATTGTTATCAAATGAGACCCAAACTTCAGCTGATTTTTGGTGGTGAGAATTCTTCACTCTCTTAAACCCTTTGGCTGGCCCCAAGCCAAGCTTGTGGGTCTTGTCATTCTATTTATTTATTATTTGACTATTGCTATTATAAATAACAATATCTTTGTTTTGGCTAGACCTTTGGATTTCCACTTGACTTGGTTTGGAATAAAAACCACTTGGCTTGGCTTGAATTTGGTGACCACATCCAAACAAATATTGATGAGGATGTTGAACTTAGCGGACCGTTATAAGATGAAAAGGTGAAAGAGTTAGTGAAGAGTTTATGTGGAAATTGTAAAATAGTATTTGTAAGTGATTTAGTTGAACAACTGGAAAAGTGCGAAAATATAGATTATGACTTTAAAGTTCGATTTATGATGTTTGCACTTGACATTGTACTTTGCCCCACATCTTCACTATCAATGACCAGAACTATTTAACTTTCTTGACGATTCCAAGGAAGATAGAAAGCAATAACTGGGCTGACCATGCATTCAACTTATTATGTGAAGGTGTTAGGTCATTCAAAATGATTAAAGTGGCATATGTAAATGGGTCATTGCTTTTCCTCTAACTATTCTATTTTGATTCAACTGTCCACGGTAAAGTATATGTTGATAAATATTTGGATCCCATTGTATCACGAGACAATAATTCGGTGTGTAAATTGATTATATGGGGTTAGAAAGCAAGGTGGGTTTGATAGTCCTACAGTTGGGGTTATTTCAAGGCACAGTAGAATGAATGAAATGTTCCGAAGTGAACATTGAAAGAATTGTTGAAGAGGTTGCTATCACTTTGGCGCCAATAATACAAGCCGAGCTCAAGCGCTTAGTGTTGGAACTCACTAAGAAGGTAATGAGTGAAGTGAACTCCTTCATGAAAGACACAAGACAACATCTTCTTGTCAGACATATAGAGATGTAAATGAAACTAAAGGGGACGGGGCATTGAAAAAAACTAAGGAATGTGGTGCGAATGTTATGACCAAGAAGGATGAAGAATGTAGCAAATTAAATGAAAAAAGTGTAGTTGACATGAGCAATTCATCAACACCATTACTGAATGGACAGAGTTGCATTAAACCTGAGGTATGATGAGCGATTAGGAGTTTGAAGATCAACAATAAGTTGGTTTCTTGCTATCGTTTACATTTATTAAGTATCCATGTATTTGGATAGTTGTAATATACTTAAATATTGTTTTTTCCTGCATGTAATATTTGAATTCCCTTTTCCGCACAATTCAAAATTAGCGTGGAAAATAGGAAGGTCACGAAGTTGCCCTATGGTGATTGAAGTGGAATATAAATATGTCGTATAATCGAAAGGCATCCAGGACATCATTGTAAAGAGCCATGGGTTGACTTAGAAGATTCCGATTTCGAGTTATTTAGTTATATTTTTAGGTCTAACGACACTTAAAGGTAATTAGTTACAACTCATGAATTAACAAATCAACAAAATTCCCTTTATGTAGTTGTCTACATCAATTTAATTATAACAATTGATTTCTTCTTCTAGTGTAGTGAGGAAGTTATAATTGAAAATTGAAAGAGGACATCATGTGACTCGAGATGAGTTCATGTGCCTAATGTCGGAAATGTGGATTAATGACCAAGTGATTAACAAGCAAGTGTGTTATTTACAAGAAAAGGGATCAAGGAGTTGGTACTTCCCCACATAGCTATCGGTATGCGTTTATATTTTTCAAAGTGTTATAAGTTGTTATTTAGTAAATGAATTTAAGTTTAAACTATATCTCAATGTAGGATCAAGTTAATGATACAACTAATGGTAAGTTGGACAATTTGGGTGTCAAAATAAGAAAGGGAAACTCAAAGCGATTCACCATAGGCCTTAAAAAGTGTGATAAGGTATCAATTTAAGTTGTGTTTGGCAACATCTTTAGCTAGGTTATTTATATGCATGTCTTTTTAAGTAACTCATTATGCTCCTAGATGTTCATCCCTGTTTTGGATTGAATTGGGAGTCATTGGTATTTGGTAGTGGTACGTGTTGGTGATCAAAAGGTTGAAATATGGGATAGCCTTACAACTGCTAAATACAACGCATCTTGTTATAAATAAGCTCTTGACCACATTTACATTAACAAGATTGTCACGAATTTTTAAAAGGGATGGGAGTTTGCAAAATAAAAAAATGTGTGAAGTGACAAGGGCTGTAAACAACCAAATGGATGGGATTGTGGTGTCTTCGTTTTGAATTGGTTAGAAGATGTTGAACGCACATCACACAGTTCAAACGGAGTGAGTTGGCCTATATATCATTTCACATTTTTGTCTTCCATGTCACATTTATGTTCATCATCATTTGTTTAATGGGTTGTTTTTTATTTTCAGTTCCAACATGTAAGTAAGCGAGTTCGTGTTGCACTATCGTTGGTGAAGAACCCAAAAAATATGCGTCTAAAGGAAGTAACCAAGTCCGCTCGACGAGTTGTTGATGAAGAATTGAACAAGTTGGCCTAACATGGTTCCTTCATCCTTCAAGATAAACTCCAAGTTCCCCAACTTGTATCGAGGGTCAAGAACAAGAGCAACCATCAAAATTTAGTTCAATTTATCAAGGTCACTCCAATACTTTTTAAATTTCATCGTCATGTTAAGTGTCATGTCCTTCAAAACCTTGGAGGTTTGGGTTTCACTTAATATTTCCTCCTCTTCCATAAACAAATCCTCAATTTCTTATTCAATTACAATCAAGTCGTGAAATGTGATTTGGGAAGTGGGATGCAAAGTGACACTCATCTTCAATATAGTATCATAAAATACCTTTAAAAAATTCACAAAGGTACGAGCATTGTTTCAATTTTGATTAGTTGCTGGCCTTTCCCTCTTTTTGGAATAATGAGATATAACCACTCCATCTTCGAGAACCGATTCATCTTCACCAAACCAAGAAATATACAGGCTTTCATCATCTTTTCCCATTCTCCAAAAAAGCTTTTTCAAACATTAAAGCTACTTCCAACATCATATATGTGGAATTCTACACATCCAACACCACAAGTCCTTTGCATTCAATTTGCTCATTCTTAACACAACCCTTAAAGCCCTATAACTTTTTGGGAGAAAATCTTACATACTTTACTGCATTTCTTATACACACTATGCTTTTCTCCAATTTCTTCAACCCATCACAAACTATCAAATTCACAATATGAGCACAACACCTAATGTGCATGTACTTTCCCTCTAATACAAGACTACCATTTCCCCAATAACCCATTTTCGACTTCAAGTAATCTATTACCTTTGTGTTTGAAAAAGTATTATCGGCCGTGATAGTTAGTATCTTCTTCATATCTCAATTAAGCAAACATGACTCGAGGAGTTTACCAATTGGGTTCCCCTTATGATTGGAAATGACACAAAAGTTCAAGATTCTATTATGCAAGTTCCAATCACCATCTATGAAGTGTGCTGTGATTACCATGTAATTTATGTTTTGAACACTTGTCCAAGTGTTTGTTGTGGGGCACACTCTTATGTGGTGCTAATTCTTCCTTCAATTTTTATTTCATGGTATCATACATTACCATGAAATACCTCACAAGTGTCCTACGAGATGACACTTGGAAATGGGGGTTCAAAGAATTACAAGACCGCATAAACCATTTTCCTTCAACCACACTAAAAGGCATCTCATCCATTACTACAATCTCTACACATGCATTTAACCACTATTCTTTGCCATGCACTGTTGATGTAAGAACCCCATGTTCTTGGCCAAAAGACAAGAGCCTTTGTCATTTATCTTTAGGAACCCCCAACCCCACCCCCCTACCCCCACCCACACCCGGATATTTCTTACATAGGTTCTCAATATGTTTCCTCAAATTTGAGGTCCAATTTCTAATGGAGTCTGCTGTATAGCTTATAGAGCAATACTTGCACCTATCTCTCTTCTTAGTGGTTGCATATTTGCTCTCATCCTACTTCACGCTCTCAACCACATTTTCATATTTCTCAAAGTGATCTCATACTTCCAATTTTTCTTTCTTTGGACTGGAATGAGGTAATGGTGGAAGATCACTTGGTGGAGGTGGTGTTTGGGTATGAGGCACTTTAACTTGGTGTTTGAAGGATGGGTAAAATGGGTAAAGGTGTTGATGCAGATGCGGATGCGAATGTGGATACGGATGCATATGGCGAACCAACTTCATAGTGGCATGCACCTCTCCAAATGGGTTCGACTCATTCATGAATTCTTTAATAAACAAAAAACAACAACTTAAAGTTTAAACATGATATTAACAAAAAACAACACCTCAATTTAAAAATAAAATAAACCATTATACAATCTAATTAAACTAAACAAAACAAAATCTTAAAACATTATTCAATCCCATAGATTAAATTTGAAAATAAACAAACCACTTTCACAGCAAGCAAATAGGAACATTTATTAGTTCATAACATTAAAGTCATTGGTATAAGAAATTAAGCAAAACTCTATTAAAATCTACAAAAGAAAATTTCTTGTATAATTTAATTAAGCAAAACCCTATTAACATGATTACCAACTAGTTTATTCACCATCAATAAAAAACTGTTCAATTTACAGATTATCAACAAATAAACACAGCAAAAACATAGGTTATCAACAATTTACAAATTACAGACCTGTCCAACATATTTTCTCATCAATAATATAAGCAAATTTTGATAATTTTCAACAAATAAATACAGCAAATCAACAAAACATACATACCAAATATATTTTGCCATCAATAATATATGCAAATTTTCAATGGTTGACAGAGAGAGAGAAAGAGATGAACAATCAAAGAATCGAAGAGGAGCTGAGAGAGAGAGAGAGAGAGAGAGAGAGAGAGAGAGAGAGAGAGAGAGACATAGAGAGCTATACGAGATGAAGATGTGGAAGTTGCGAATTACTGGAAGCTGCGAGCGAATTGCTGGATCTCCGACTTGCTAGAGGACAGAGAGAGTTGTCAGAAAATCGAATGGGGAAAAAAAAAGAGAGATAGAGAGAGAGAATCTAACCTTCGTGATGGTGGCGATTAAGAGAGGTTGAGTTTGAGAGAAGAGCAACGGCTGAGAGAGAGGTTTGGCGTAGAGAAGGGTTTCGGGGGTTGCTGAGAGAGTGTAAAAGAGAGAGGAAGAAAAGAAATGGGAGGAGAGGAAAATGCATAAAGAAAAAAATCCTAAGTCAGCGCGTTAGAATTTGTGTGTGATCCTGTGTGTACGCGCCTATGGTAGCAGCATACACACCCAATCAAACTTAGCCATGTATTAAAATATATATATATATAATTTCAAATATAAATATATATAATATATAAATATATAAATATATATATATTAATTATATTGGATCGGTTCGGATTAGACTGGTTCCTTATGGTGAAAAACCGAAACCGAAACCGAAACCGATTTAAACCAATCAGGTTCAAATTTGTCTCGATTTTTGACTTTTCTGGTCAACATGATTTTTTCGGGATTGGATTGGTTCGGTTTTGCGGTTCTAATGCCCACCCCTAATAGCTAGTGGAATTGCATTACATGACTGTCAATTGCATATCATGTAATTAAATTCTATTATTTGCTTACAACCATTTTTGTTGTTGTTATTGATGAAATGAAAACATTTTACCTTTTGGAGGACGTAATCGTGCCAATCATTGGCGAAGGCGGTTCCATTGAATGACAACGTGACGGATTATTTTCCTTTGGAGGATGTAATCGTGCCATTATTTTTGGCACAGAACACACCACGGGAACTGGCTGCATGCATTGTTCACATGAGGATCCATGTGTCTGGTTTTCTTCGCACCACTAAATGAACCACATGTAGTGGTTTTCACATTACAAGGTACATCACCCCTAAACCCTTTCGTCACAACACACTTATTTTTTTCATTAACTTGGTGAAGATAGATAAGTTGGAGTGTGTATGATAGGATGATCGAAAAATTGTGGACATAAGGAGTTGTTTTATAGAAATATGTAGAAGCAATAAAGGGAATAGTTGATTCAATTATACAAGCAATGAAGGGTGTGGTTGGTGGTTAATGCAATCATATAAGCAATGAATGAGGTGTAGTTGATGCAATCTAACTTACCCTTGGACAACACACATTGATATAAGTCTCATTTTCAAAACTAATTTCTAGAATATCTAAATTTTAAAAAAATTATGGATTTGCATTTCTAATAACCTTGAACCCTAAACCCTGAATCCAATACAATTTTAACCCTAAAGCTCAAACCCAATTCAATTTTAATCCTAAAGCCCAAACCCAATACAATTTTAACTCTAAAGCCCAAACCCAATTCAATTTTAACTCTAAAGCCCAAACCCAAATTTTTTTTTAAAGCCCAAACCCAATACAATATTGGGTTTGTTTTTTGAAGTTCCCTTGGGTTTATTGTATTAGGTTTTCACTTTAGAGCCCAAACCAATGTCAATCAACTCGAATTGAGTTTACTGTATTCAAAATTTGCGAAAATTCGAAGTGTTACACTCTCAGTCTCTCTCTCTCTCTCTCTCTCTCTCTCTCTCTCTCATGCCAATCTTACTGCCTTTGGCTTGTCTGTTGGCTCTCAACCCCTAGTGGAAAAACCATCAAAACATAACAAATCAACCACATAGTTGGCTCTGGATTGAGAAACCGTTTCACTAGTATAATTGTAGCTTATGTCTGGTGACGGCCCATTCTGGTTACTGTATTGATAGCTTTGACTTCCTGAAATCATATTCATAGTTGCGTTTCTACTCGGATGCAAGTTTCTTTGAGAACAATTACGCTTTGTATGTCCATATCCACGACATAAATGATATTGTCGACACTTGCGGGTTCTACTCTGGCTTGCTTGAGTGCCTTTTGTCTTAACGATGTTTGGATATTTCACAAAATTTAGAGGACATTGCTCAGCATTACCCAATTTAAGACTTGTATCTTCTTCCTTTTGCTTAAGCCTTCACATATTCTCTTCTATTTACTAAACTCATTCGTTAACATGGCATAACCATCTGCACTCTTCGATGCATAAAAACAAACTTTGTTTGATATAACACTTAAACTTCCGTATCTCGCCATTTCTACAACTTCCTAGTTAGTGCCTTCGCCTTCGACCATAAATTTGCTAGAAACATCAATTTGGCACTCTTTGTCCATCTCTTCATTATGAGCGATGCATGAATTTCAGTAAGGTTCTCGCACTTCGTTACATAAAACAGGTGAAACACGGGATCCCTTCACTTTCATATTTTCAGCATCCACACTCTATCCGCATATTTTCCCCACGGTGGTACACACAAGTCCAATTCTTATGCGGTTCACCATATTTTGACAATATGTATACATGACCAACAAAATTATACATAACCTTATCATGGGTGAGTGTAAACAAGCTTCGATCTTATGATGTACCAATACAAAGCACCTATACATGTAAATCGAAAAAGCTTTTTGCTCGAGTTTTGTTAATGCGGTTTTAAGGACTGGTGTTGAGTACTTTGCGTTTGAAACCACCATTCGTTGTGGTATTCCTACGACATAACATAGCCCTATCAAACAACTTAACGCCTTTTCTCAAGTAATCATTCACATACTTGTTCATATACTCCATGCGTTGAGTGGTGCATATACCACTGAAAAACTTTCCTCTAAGACATGATCCGGCCCATGAGTCTCTTTTTGCATACATCATTTCTAACCATTCGCTATGTTTCGAAGTACTGGCTCTTTCTCTCAAAACCTTTCATTTCTCCTCAAACTCATCCAACGTACATGGTTCCCAAATACATGCATAAAAATCTCTTAGTAGTTCATCATCCTTCAAGTTATTATGTGCATTCCTTGACATATGCCATGAACACAACTGATGGTTAGACATGGGAAACACATCATCAGTGGCTTTATGCATCACCTCATCACCATCCGTCAATATTGATATTGGGGTTTTATATTTCATGGACGCCATGAATGTCTCCAATACCCAATTGTAAGTTTCAAATGTATCATTAAGCAATAATGTGCTAGCGAACATTACAATGGAATAATGGTTGTTCGAACCAACAAACAATACTAGGGGCTTGTCATACATATTTGTTTTGTACGTGCTGTCGAATATGAGGATGTCTCTATAAGCAATGTACTCCAAAAGTAAAGTGGAGTCCCTTCAAAATAGATTAGCAAGCCTATTTTCCTCATTAACACTAAACTTAAAATAGAATTCAGGATTGATTGCTCATTTCGCTTTCAAGTAAGAGAGTGCGGCTTTTGTGTCACCGTCAAGCAAGATTTCCCCACGTGATGCATCAAACTTACTGTACATATCCTTGATTTGAAAACCAACATTTAAATATCTGCCACATTGGTCAACCATATACTCATATATTATATATGACATGTTCTAACCAATGCTCTTCGTATTCCCACTGCTTGTGCTAAATTGGAATTTCGAATAACACAATTACATCTAATATATGGTGATTAAAGTGGAGTAACTAGTTCATGATTGTGATGTGGTTCAAAATTCTTAATAATGCAAGTATCACGTTTCTTCTCATAACCTACCAAAAAATTGCCCGGACAATTTTCTCTTGTAATTGGCTTCGGTAGCGGAATCCTATCCGGTACCTCATTAAACTTCTCATTTCTCAAACCTTCTTTAGAACAACACCACCGTCTTATACTTACTTTCCCTTTCGTGTTACGAACCAATATGTCATTTCTCACGCTAAATCCAATTCCCTTTGCATAACTCATATAATATTACTCTTCTAATTTTATAGTTCTAAACTTTTGCCCTATAACATCTTCTCTCCTCGGTACATTAATATCAACACCATTATAATCACTACTTTGAATAACTGGATGTTCGATCGACATATACCCACTCTCTGTTGCCGGTGCCCCGTGACTTGACCTTTCACAACCACCCAGATACCTCGAATCACTACAACCACCCTTTTGATGTCTCTATGCCCCTGTCCATCTTAGTAGACCTCTCCATGCCTGAGAAACATAAATTCAAACTAAAATTACATTATAATCTAAGTGTTAACATACTTTCTGTTCAATACAGACAAATGAATAATCTCAACATGCAATTTCACATTGTCACGACAATAATTGCACATAGGAATAACTGTTTTGCAACCAAAAACATGAACGCATGACCCAAAATACATTCAACTCCTAAACCAGAAAAAGAGGGTCGTTTGAATCTTAGTTGATGTTTCTAAACATTCAACGCCTCCTCCTTCAAATTCGTTTCGCCACCAAGTCAAATGAGGAAGCAATATCATCGTTCAAAGCCAAGGAGGTTGTAAATCTTCAAAATCTTTACGATGACGCTGCTATTACAAATCAATTCCCGCTGATGTCATAAACGGTCAAACTCTTTGGGCATTCGTCCTCTCTTGTTTCTCGAGTTCGGGATTGAGTCTCGTAGATCGATTTAATGGAGTACCTACTGGAATGAGCTTCAAAGCTTGTATAAAGATCGAGAAATGGGCTATCTCAGATCAGGCCGATGCCACCCTTCAATGTGTGAGATTGAAGTTCTATATCAGAATAGCGATTGACAATTCAAACAAATCAAACTAAATACCTCTCAGTTCGGTGAGCATTAGATCATGGGGGATGGAGCCACCCTCAATTTGGTGAGTATTAGCTTTCTGCAGATGAGTTTTGGGCAAGCAGAGAGAAGAGTTGGAGGACCTCGCTAAGGATTGGATGAGGCAAAGTCGCGAGCGTCGTCTTGGGTTTTCTCGTGGACGACCTCCGGAGCGTGCGTCTGGATTTCTTTGGCTTTCTCACAGTCACATGTGACTCACATGTTTAATAACAAATGGATGAAGAAGTCATCAGGTCATTTAATCTCATCCCTTAATTTTTAAAATCCAATTTAAGCCTTTGGATAAGTGACTGCACATGAACGTACCACGGAATTTTTGAAAAACAAAACCTCCGAGTTTTATAGAGAAAAAAATACATGTGAGTGGCAAAGTGTAATTGACCGTGAAATATATACATATACAATTATTTGGTCTTTGCCGCCTTCAAAACCTGCTCACAACAACTTGTACTAAATCCTCAAAATCCAAACCCAGTAATCAAGCACCGGTCCATTCATTCCCATTCCCGACAATGCTTTCTTCTTGACCTTCCCTTCCATGTCCGATCTCCATGGCCTCCTCCTCCTCCTCCACAACCAAAACCCAAACCCTAGATTCCACCCGCCTCTTCCTCACTGCCCTCGCCACCTTTTCCCACCAACCCAACCCTCCCCAGCTCTCTTTCCCTCCAATTCCCTCCACATTCCCTCACTCCAAACTCATCCCCAAAACCCGTTTCTCCGTCGATGCATTTCGCCACGCAGGCGATCACTCCGTCTCCTACTTCCTCTCCCATTTCCACTCCGATCACTATGGCGGCCTCTCCCCCAATTGGGCTAAAGGCATTGTCTTTTGTTCACAGACCACCGCTCGTCTTCTCAACGAGGTGCTCAAGGTCTCTTCGCTTTTCGTGGTCGCTTTGCCGCTCGACGAAGCAGTGGTAATAGATGGCTGTGAGGTTGTGCTTATTGACGCGAATCACTGTCCGGGTGCGGTTCAATTCTTGTTTAAAGTTCCGGGTTTGAATGGAAAGTTTGAGAGGTATGTTCATACTGGCGATTTTCGGTTTTCTGGTTTGATGAAGTCAGACCCTTTTTTGTGTGAATTTGTGGGTTCGGATGCGATTTTCTTGGACACTACCTATTGTAATCCGAAGTTTGTGTTTCCACTGCAAGAAGAATCTGTTAATTATATTGCTAGTTTGATAGAAACAGCAGGGGGTGAATATAAAAGTTCTGTGAAAAATGTTTTGTTTCTTGTAGCTACTTATGTTATTGGGAAAGAGAAGATTTTGCTGGAAATTGCTCGTAGGTGTAATCGTAAAGTACATGTGGATGCTCAAAAAATGGCAGTGTTGCGTGTTTTGGGCTACGGAGAGAGTGGGGTATTTACAGAGGATGAGTGCGAAAGTGATGTACATGTTGTTGGGTGGAATGTCTTGGGCGAGACTTGGCCATATTTTAGGCCTAATTTTGTGAAAATGAAGGAGATTATGGTTGAGAAAGGATACTCTAAGGTTGTGGGTTTTGTTCCTACTGGTTGGACTTATGAAGTGAAGCGTAACAAGTTTTCAGTGAGGTCAAAGGATTCATTTGAGATCCATCTTGTACCGTATAGTGAACATTCTAACTATGATGAACTTAGGGAATATGTGAGGTTTTTGAAACCAAAGCATGTTATTCCTACGGTGGGCTTGGATGTTGAAAAGCTTGATAGTAAGCATGCCAATAAAATGCAAAAGCATTTTGCTGGGTTAGTCGATGAAATGGCAAACAAGAAAGAGTTCTTGAGGGGCTTTCTTCTTGGATCCACAGAAGTTGGTAACAATGTTGAAAATGAGTCCAACAATGGTCCTATTGAAGGGCTGGATCAAGAGAAAGAGGCAATGCCATCTGATAAGGATACTGTGCACATGGAATTATCATCTTCTCTACAAGAACCTGATCCACAAAATCCAATGGTATTAAATGATGAAGAAGCAGAGAAAATCATTCAAGAACTTCGTGATTGTTTGCCCACATGGGTCACTCAAGAGCAGATGTTAGATCTGATTGGAAGCTCAGGAGGGGACATTGTTGAATCAGTTTCCAATTTTTATGAACGCGAAACAGAATTTCATGAGCAAGTAATTTCTTCTACAATTGCTGTTTCTGAATCCCAGACCAGCTCACTTTGTGACTCTGGATCACTCCCAAAAGGAGGTTCTGTTAAGAGCAGTCCATATGGAAGTACTGACGTTCCTTCAAGTCAAGAATATATCTCACTGAAGCCAAGGAATGTAATTAAAAGTGGAATTTCTCCTGGAAAAAGGGCAAGAAACACTAATAATAAGGTAAACAAAAAAGTTAAATTAAATTCCAAATTGCATTCACGTGGGCCAAAGCAACTGGCAATAACAAAGTTTTTTAGTAAAGTTTTGCCTGATGTTCAAGAAACTCCGGAGATTGGATCAATGGATGAACAAAACCTTAAAGATGAAAGTTTGCCCCATGATGAGACCAAATCATACAGAGATGAGATAGATCAGTTTCTTCAGATAATAGATGGTACTGAATCATTAGAAAGCTATGCTGCCACCATTCTGAGGAAGACAAATGGAGATATCAATGAGGCGCTGAATATATATTACTGTAATCGCGAGGTTAGGTCTGGTAAAAATGAAGCAGGATTGGTGGTTGATTCAGGGAAAATGAAGCCAACAGCTGTTTCATCTGTGGAGGTATCATTACAAGAGAATGTAAAAACAACTGTTCTGTCATTACCACCAGAAAAATACGATCCTACAGAAGATGGTTAGAATAAGTTGTTCAATTTAGAGAACTTTTTTGTATTATTTGCTATAATTGTTAATAGTTTTTGAATCTTGGATAACATGGAGATAACACGTGCAGCGTGCTGGAGCTGTGGACAGCGCGCTCCATATTTACATCTTGCACGAACTTTTGACTTACTTGAGGATGAAAAAGGCAAGATAAAAGCTACTTCTATGCTCTGCAATATGTTCAGAAGGTTTGGTGTATGATTCACTGTGATGTATCTGGTCTTTTATTTAGTATTGGGGTTGCATTTTCAACTTTGGTTTATGTGGTCCATGATTGCTGGAGATGTTTATTTTTATACAGTTTGCTTGCCTTGTCTCCTGAGGATGTGCTGCCTTCAGTGTATTTGTGCACAAATAAGATTGCTGCTGACCATGAAAATGTGGTTAGTTGAATTTCTTTGTAGTCCTTTATATATTTTTTTTGCATGCCTGGGTTTATGTTTGCAACCTTTGTTTCCTATATACTAAAGAGAATTGTTGTTTTTTTAATTATGACGAATTTATATGAAAATTTTCATATAAGAGCTTATTTAGTTGATTGGTTAATTTTTTATCAGTTCAGCTGTGACTATAACTTTTTATCTTCTATTTTGTAGCTTTCACCTTGTATTCCTTACCTCTGCAAAGTCTTTTGACCTGTCATCCTTTGTATTGTCAGATTGAACTTTAACTTAAATTACTGATCAGAATACATGAATTATATATTTTGTTATATTTTACTTCTAGCATGCCTAGACGGGGTTGTAGTTTATTATTTAAACGAGAAAAGGGAATAGTTTCTTATCACTATATTTGATTAGGCAGTTTCTGTTTGCATTTGGACCATTTAGTGTTGTACTGCAATCTTTTTATGTCTAATAAGTGTGGTGTTTCTGCTCAATGTGCTTCGTGATGTGGGTTTTCCTGGCAACTGTAGCCTCAATATACTATTTGTTTTCTTAATTTGGCTGGCCCAATGGCCAATGTAGGAAGAAACACAAGGAAATTAACAAAAATGGATTCTCATCTGTAAGAATGATACAGGAGCTAAACATTGGTGGAAGTTTGGTCACATCAGCATTGGAAGATGCATGTGGCACAAGCCGATCCAAAATAAGGGAGATGTACAATGAGTTGGGTGATCTAGGTAGGAATGGGCCATTCTTCTCATAATTGTCTTTTTGCTCTTCTAAGCATTTATCTTTACTTTTTATTTATTTAAATTTTTTAATTTTTTTAAAAAAATTTATTTTGGGGGCTGGGGGAGGGGTGATGGTGCTCGCCATGGTCTCTGAATAACTTTTAAAATAGTCTATTATGCTTAAAGGTGATGTGGCTCAAGCATGCCGGCAGACACAGAAGCTACTTGCCCCTCCTTCACCGCTTCTAATAAAAGACGTATTTTTCGCACTCCAAAAGATAAGGTATGGATAGTCTAAATTGCTTTTGCTTCATGGACAAACATGTGAGCTCGACTGATACATTAATCGGACGACCTGTACTGGTGGTGCACGGGTTTAGTCTATGAAGGATTTGACTGAATTAGAATTAATTTTCATGTTAGTGATGCTTGTTTCATTTTAAATGAGGTTTACATTGTAAGAAGTTGGCTGATGACCCCCCTTAACTTTTCTGCATTGTTTGACTGAAGAAAAAGAACCTAGCAGTTATTTGACTGACTGACACTGTATGTATATTTTCCACCTTAAACTTGAATCTGGATGCCAAATTTTATTTGCCACAAATAAGTTGAATTTCTTGACTTCTTTTGTTATGCTTAAAAATGTACACCGTAGTTGTTCCTTAATTTTCATGTTCTACAAGTTTGTCAAAATTAAAAGAACTCACCCCATTAAACATTTGCAAAACAAAGGGAGTTGTATTGGATTAGTTGGCACTGAGGCCACTTCTTGGTGATTTGGAGTTTTATGATTGCATGTTCTCTTTCCCGAGTATTCACCCCCACCCCCCGCCTCGCCTCTTGAGATTTTAATAGAACAGGCCTAAAACTCACTTTTGTTTAGTCTGCACTTAACGGAGTTCAGTTCTGTAGCCTGTGTAAACAAAACAACCATAGCGGGTGCACTTATTAGTGGGTAGATGATTGCGTCGTTGGAAGTGTGTTCTGAAGAGAGAATCCTTTAGAGGTTTAATTGTTATGCATGAATATAAGATCCTTTAATTGTGCTAGTAGGTACATGACCACTTTTAAATGAAAAAGATGTTTTTGTTTTCTATGCTATATGGTTTTTTATATAATGGAAACTTTTGTTTTTGCTTGTTAATTTATGGTTTTATCTTCTTAAATTACTTGCTCCTCATCACTATTCTAATGTAGTATTCATCAGTGTACAAACAGGTAGTGGGAGCACTGGTCGAAAGAAAAGCCTCATTGTGAATCTCATGCGCTCTTGTAGAGAGAAAGAAATGAAGTTTCTTGTTAGAACTTTGGTAACACAACAGAGCACTTTAGTTATATATATTTTTTATTTTGGGTACACATGCGTATATTATTTGGATGACCTGGCTGTTTCAAATGGGAGAAGGGAAGAGTTAGAAAACTGATACCTACTTCAAATCTAGAGGTTGTGTTTGCATTTGTTTGTTTGTTTTTTTGTTTTTGTTTTTGTTTTTTTTTGTGGTTTGGTGTTTTTGTTCTTGAGGAGTGTTGCATGACTGATCAATTCAGGCAGGCAATTTCCATCTGTTTTCATAGTTCACTCTTCGAGAACATGAAAAAAAAATCATCTTTATACAGTTTGACAACATGAAAAACCAAAAGCTCAGCCCTCTGTTAAATAGACAAACCAAAAGCTTTGGCTATCGAGTGAATGGAAGCGAATTCCTGTGTAATAGGAGTAGAATTATAGTTTTTGTTTTTTTTTCTTCCTTTTCTCTCTCCTTGGTGTTACAACAAGAGTTTAAATATCATTTGGAGTGGAATAAGTTCTATATGGTTAAGGAACATGGTATTTTGGGTTTTCAATTTTGTTATTTTGAATGATGACTTTCAGTGCACCTTGGGTCATTTGATATGAATTATAGTAGAGTGTTTTCCTCTAGATTAAGATACAGGGTAGGAGGGCCTGAGAGGCTCTTATAGTTCAGTATATGGAAAAGCATATCATGGAGAGGAGGAAAAAGACAACAGTTGGTCTGAGAGCTGGAAATGACAGTTGATAATTTGGGATATTCTCTGGTGTAAGATGCCATTACTGTTTGTACCTTATATAAATTTGGTTTTACATATAACATTGTTAAAGTATCTTAATATGCTTTCTTTTTTCTTTCTTTCTTTTTCTCCTGTCAATTTCACCGACTTATGAAATGTGTATGATGAATGGAGGAATGCTTGACATCTTCTTTAAAATGAGATCAAATTTAGGATCTTCAAGATTAAATTTAGATCTTCAAGTGTTATTCTTATTTGTCACCATCCATTTCCGTACATTATTCTGTGTAGGTTAGGAATTTGCGGATTGGAGCAATGATGAAAACTGTTCTACCTGCTCTGGCTCAAGCTGTTGTCATGAATTCCTCTCATAACTTCAATCATGAAGGAGCAGTACAAAGTTTGAAAGATAGGCTTCAGGTTTTAATTTTATTTATTTTGCAGTGAGGAGTTCCATAATTGTGGAAAAACATATCTCAATTTTTTTATTAGAAAAGTTTGTTGTAAATTTTTTCGTTTATCGAGATAATACTTATTTTTTAGAATATTTAATTTATTACAAGTTCATGTTTGTTTTTCTTGGCTTTCTCTTAAATTTCCAGCTCCATTCAGCAGCTGTAATCGAAGCATACAATGTACTGCCCAATTTGGTAAGTGCTTATCTGTTTTCCACCAAACTTTAAGTTGGCTATTTTGTCTTTAGAAGCTAAGTTTTCAGCGACATTCACAGTATGAGTTACGATTCTCAATTGTTTGGACCAGTCTAAGATATTTGAGGGGTTTTATCAATCCAGGTCCTGGTCCTGGTCCATTGTTATCATTACATTGTATGAGGTTATGTATCAACATGTCTATGAGGATCTTTTCTTTTGTATATGGTTGATTTTCTTCATCTTCCGATGCCCATGCTTTTGACAAATAAATATAAAAACCATGCATGGTTACTAACTAATTCAAGTTAGATGTCAATGCTAATTCAATTAGGATGTTGGGATACCAATGCAAGATGTTAAATGTAAGCATTTTATGTTGCCAAACTGTAAATCTGGACTACATATTCAGGAAAGAATCAGCCTAAGCCTAGATCCACAGTTGGGAAAGAGATCCAATCATGTATAATACTTATATATTTTTGGTATTTATTCTATTAGATTTTGTCTTGATTTTCAAGCACAATTTGAACCCAAAATTAGTATCCCATTTCACATAAGAGAGATAGAATTTGTTTTATTTATTGTTTTCCTTTTGTGAAGTTTATTTATTTTCAAGGCAAATATGTTTGTCATCCTGGTTTTATTATCTCTAGCTGTCAGAATGTGCTGTGTGATTAATTGTAAGCAGGATTTGGTCGTTCCTTCTCTCATGGACAAAGGCATTGGATTCTCTTCATCAACTTTGTCAATGGTTCCAGGAATACCTATTAAGCCAATGCTTGCAAAGTATATGCTTTTTGAAGATGTTTCCTACTTTGTATTGAAGAATTTAAGTAGAATGGAAACTAATGCTGGAGCTCATTGTTTTTAACGTTTGTTTCCTGTGCCAGAATCACAAATGGTGTTCAGCAAGCACTAAAACTCTTAGGAAATAAAGCTTTTACCTGTGAATACAAGTACGGTCTTCTCTTACCTGTAGATGCATTTTTTTGTTTTGTTCTTTCTTTATGCCCTCTTCAAATCTTAGTGAATCATCTTATATTTAGGCTTATGAAGACATGAAACATAGACCTGCGAAACTATTTATGTTCAAATCCATGATCAAAGATTTTAAATTTTTCAGTGTTATAATGAGAGCTATATGTAAATATGCAATAGGCATTATATTTCTGTTGGAATTTAGAGGGTCAGACGTGTCAAGCCTGAAAGTTGTTGAAGACTTTTGTTCTGTGTAACCTATGATTTGTTCTGACAACTCTTCTTGTGATAAAATATTTTAGGGTTTTTACTTTCAATGTTTCATGTCAGAGTTTTCTTGTGAGACTGGCTGGTTGTGTTGCTCTTCTTTTTCTTTGTTTTTCGTTGGTTACATTGTGGTACTTTATTCCCAAAAGGGTATTAATTGGGTGGTGGTCTGTCTTCTTGTTTTTTCCCTTCTAACTATAGAAGCTCCAACTGTTCCTTTCAATTTAATTTTTAAGTAACTCTGCGATATGTGCTCAAGCGGCTCTGCTCATTCAACGAACTTTGCCTCATGTAAAGTTACAAGAGTAAGCTGAACGTTTGCATTTGAAACCAGTAATTATATACCTGCTATTGGCCATAATTTCAGATACGATGGTCAGCGTGCCCAAATTCACAAATTAGTTGATGGGTCTGTGCGTGTTTTTTCACGAAATGGGGACGAATCAACGTCAAGATTTCCAGATCTGATCAAGATAATAAATGAATCTTGTAAGCCTGATGCAGTCACTTTCATACTAGATGCGGAGGTAAAAACTCCTCACCATCGTACCCACACAACACACCCAGGTTCTGAAGTTGATTTATATTATTTTCTTTTGGTGGGGGAACAAATATAGTTCACCAAGTCTTTGCTCTGTTTCTTTTCTGGTTTTAGGTGGTTGCAATTGATAGGAAGAATGGTCTGAAGCTAATGTCTTTCCAAGAGTTGTCTTCACGTGGGAGAGGGAGCAGAGATACATCAATTACATTGGATAGCATTAAGGTTTTATGAGTTATTGTGATGCTTTGTGATGAATTTCTGTATGGGAAATATAAGATGTTCATGCTAAAGTCTTTCTGACATATTATGTTTAATATAAAGGTATAATTTATTGAAAGAGCAGATCTAATAAAAATGTTGATACATTATCTGTGTAGGTATATGTACTGGATAAAGAAAACTTCACATAAAAAACCGTGTAAATTTGTCTGGGTAGAAGTATTTTAAGCAGATATCTATTGGCTTCTACTGTTTTGCTGAAATGTTGAATTTGTTTTCAAATATTTTCTTTATGTGCAGGTCGACATTTGTGTATTTATCTTTGATATCATGTTTGCCAATGGACAGCAGTAAGCATCTATAGCTCCTTAAGTAGTTTTTCTCAATCTTCTCGGTATGCTTTTATCTTCTGTGTAGAGATGCTTTCAGATCAAATTTATTATTAATGTAGTAGATTTTTGTACAGCGAAAATAGGATAAGAACCCTGATCTACACTGTTCTAATGAATCGATCTACATAACCTGTAGAAATTTAATGTTCACCAAGTCAAGGACAACATTACTAGTATTTCAGCAGATTATGTTCCTAATTTCCTCCAATATTGTTGTCAACAAGCGAAATTAATGTCAATTAATCTGTTTGGTGCTGTATAATAATGATCTTGGATACATGGTAGTGTATATGAAGGCATATTTTTACAATGGTAATTGAAAATGTTTTTGTGCATTTTGGCATGTATAGCGTCATGCTGATTTTAGACATCTTCCTGTAATGCTAGTGCTGTGCAGATGTAAAGATGTTGGTTGGACTTGATTGTTGTACGTATGTAAACTTGAATAACCAAACAAGTATTTCATGCACTTATGACTCCAGAAATTATACACTTCTTGTGTGCTGGGCGTTGTATTGTTTTTGCTTTTGCTTTTTAATGTGCAGTGCATTCTGAAAAGGTTCCTTGCTTCTCTCCTTCTAATATCCATGTAGCAAGAAATCAGAGAAAGAGTACAAAAAGTTCTCTCTTCAGCTGAGGCTCTACATAAAGGGCGTCAAATAACCTTAATGGTGGAAGGGTCCTGGGAACACCTTACCCTATATCAACGTCCTTGTGCAGTCAACTTCATGAAAAGAATATTGTTACATATAAATTGACACTGGTTCATCTTTATAAGTCGGGTTTGGAGGGCCTTGAGCACCCCCTCCCTGCACCAAGAAAAAGGGCAATGTTGGAAATGCCAACTGCTAAATGCACTTGTCCTTTTGTCTATTGTAAATTATCCTGAACCTTGTGTACATTATTTTTGTGCACTGTAAAGCATATGTACTTGCAACTTTTACAGTTGATCTTTATCTAGAACATTTTTATGGTTTCTGCATTTGGTTAACTTCTGCTAATCTACAATCTGTCTTTCAAACATTATAGGTATAAAATCAAAAGAGTTAAAGATCTTCAAGCATTTTAAAAATCTTCATATAGTTTTTGTGATATCCCAGGGTTGACACACTATAGTTGTAAGATATAATATCTGTCTTTGTTTTTATTTATTGTAACTGGTTGCTTATCTTAAGAGGGATGTGGAGATCTAATCAAACTTTATCACAGGTTGTTGGGCTTTCCTCTACGGAAAAGACGAAAATGTATTCATCTCCACACCCTATTTTGCAGTCTCTCTATGTCTTTTTTGATAGAGCACCTCTTTTCTCCTGGAATTATATTGTAAAACTTTGGTGCTCAAAAACCTGCAGATTTGAAAGATCTGTTTTATGATGAGAAGTTGGGTTATTTTGAGTATGCCAAGGAAATGACAGTAAGTGCTTCTGGTTTACTTATCTATGTAATTAGTGCTTTAACTTTAGCTTTTCTGATTTGTATGATCTGTCTGCTTGTAGGTCGAAGCAGATGATGCTTGTTTAACCAGTGAAGCGACGTTAACGAAGATCAACTGTTTTCTCGAAAATGCATTCCTCTCCTCATGTGAAGGGATTATGGTTAAATCTTTAGATGTTGATGCTGGATATTCTCCATCAAAGCGTACAGATACATGGTTAAAGGTTTAATGCCTTTCAAGTTTATTATATTAAACACCCTGATATAGTAAACCATAGGAGAAACATTGACCTGTGGTATAAACCTTTTTGTTCCTTTGTTAGGTCAAGCGAGACTACATGGAAGGATCAAATGACTCTCTTGATTTAGTCCCAATTGGAGCTTGGCATGGAAACGGGAGAAAGGCAGGCTGGTAATTACTTCATTTTCATTGCCGCTTACCTTTTCCTTTGTGTGTGATTACCTAGTATCTATATCACAGATGCACAAAATCAGAAAGTACTTTTATATGTTCGAAGTCATTGGGGTCACAAATCCTGTTTAAGAGAAAAAAAAATTTGAGTCTTTATTTATAGCTGACATATTTTCTTTCTATTTGGTATATGAAATATGCATAGGTGGTGCATGTAAAGTCCATTTCTACAGCGTGCTATTTATGTTGCAGGTACAGTCCATTTCTTATGGCATGTTATAACCCTGATACTGAGGATTTCCAAAGTGTCTGCCGTGTCATGTCTGGGTTCTCAGATTCATTTTACACTGAGGTAAGTGTATCTCTGATGTTCAAAGTAACGTGTCATTTTGGGAACTCTTTTTTTTATTTAATTTTTTTCTGTTGAATAGAAACATTTTGTATTCAAAATTAGAAAGGATCAAAAAGTAGGACATTTAGAACACAGACAAAAAGAAAGAAGCAATGGCCAGTGAAACAAATGCAAGGCCACGCAACACAGAAAACAAAACAGCCAATCAAAGACAACCCCTTAAGATACTCAGCTGGGATATATCCTTAAAAGCAAGGGAAGTTGATGCCCAAAGGGCAGCCCAAAACTTCACTCTATCCCATAACTCTACCACTCCCACTCCCTTATAATCCTCGAAGATTCTCCTGTTATGTTCCAGCCAAAGGTTCCATATCACTGCCTGCATCAGACTGCCCCGAAGAATTTTAGCTTTCTTTCCCCTTCCCAAAGCATCAAATTTGATGGAAAAAAGGTCGAAACAGCCTTTCGATATTACCCACAGAGTGTTAACTTTCCTTCAGTAGCGTCTCCCACAATTTTAGAGAGAAGGGGCAATGAAGGAGGAGGTGGTCTGCACTCTCCCCTGCCTTATTACAGAGAGCACACCAGTGATGGCTAAGGAACATATAGGGGCAGTGTCTCTGTAATGTATCACCTGTATTTAGTTTTCCCAACACCGCTTGCCACACAAAAATCTTAACTTTCACAGGAGTCTTGGCCTTCCAAATTTGAGTTTTAGGAGAGAAAACCTCCCCTTCACCAACATTCTGAATATGGGAACAGAGAGAATGATAGGAGAATAGACCGGAGGGGTCTAGCTTCCATCTTCTCTTATCCAATCTGGAAGTGACCAACCTCACCCCCTCCAATAAGTCCAACAATCTAGCCACCTCCGCAATCTCCAAATCATTGAGATTTCTCCTGAAACCAAAATCCCAGCTGAGGGGGAACCCATCCGAGTCCACATATGAGGAAATATTGTGATTTTGCTTCCTGGACAAATTGAAAAGTCTTGGAAACACCTCTTTCAAAACACCACCCCGGCTCCAATCGTCCTCCCAAAATCTGACCCTAACTCCACATACTACCACAAAACCATAGCCTTGAAGGAACAAATTATAGCCACTAGAAATGTCTCTCCAAGGGCTACGGCAAGACCCTTGAATCGCGGGTTTAGCATCCCACCCATTTGTATCCATTCCATAAATGCTTCTGATCACTTTATGCCAAAGGGCGTGAAGTTCATTGGGAAACCGCCACAACCATTTGGCCCGCAAAGCCGCACTCCTAGCCTTCAAAGAACCCACCCCTAACCCTCCAAAGGATTTTGCTTTACCCACAAGCATATTGTGACTAATTGAAGATGAACTGTGGCTGTATGAAGCTAAGTGGTCTCCAATATTATAAAATTTTGTCAAGATGTTGATTAAAGTTATTTGGTTGCTCACATGAAATTTTTAACATCCATTTGAAATCAAGTGCCAATTGCAGAGTACTTCCAAGGTTCATTTCTTTGCAGTACTCACAATGTGAAATGCACTTTCTGATGCAGATATTGGGGTTTAGGTTTTTTGGTCAAGTAAAAACGATCTACGATTGTCTTAATAAAACAAGATCTAGGATTTTAATTTGCACTGGCTCACACGTGTCCTGTCAAAAGTTAACGTGCCTATTCCTTTGGTTGTACTGCTATTTGATATGTTACGGAAAGCAATTTCCGCTTTGTAGTAAGGCTTAGTTTAGGGCTCAGTGGCAGAAAACAGATTCATGTTCAGAATCCTTGAGTTATTTGAAAACCCCTTTCTTATGGGATAAAAGTTGTTTGTGCGTTTTCCATTTCTCCATGTCTACCTTCTGAAAATTATACTGGCATTGGCTTCTCATTGGCAATAAGGTCTAGTGTTACAATTTTGTAATATTACATGTTGCTTGACGGTGTTGCACTTCAGCACTCTTGTCCTAAGCCACTTTGGCATCTCATACCTAGAACCAGTGAATTCTTATTAAAGAAATGTAACCGTACCACAGGATATGCTACTGATCTTTGAATTTTACATTAGTGCTGTAAATTGTGCGAGTTGTTTTCCTTGTTGAAAGTCAATGCATCCTTCGAGCTCATCATGGTAAGAGGTTATGCTTCTGTTTTTAACTGCAGATGAAAAGTTTCTTTTCTGGAGACAAGATCTTGTCCAGAAAACCACCTTATTATAAAACCGCTGAGGCGCCTGATATGTGGTTTCCTCCAGAACTTGTATGGGAAATAAGAGGTGCAGACTTTACTGTGTCCCCTGTCCACCAAGCTGCCGTAGGTTTAGTTCATCCATCACGTGGAATTTCAATCAGATTCCCAAGATACGTTCGCACTGTGGCTGATAGAAAACCAGATGAATGTAGCACATCTGAAGATATAGCTGCGATGTTTTGTTCCCAGACAAGGAAGATGGACGTTGCTGAAGATTGAAAATTTTCTCCTGTTTTTGTGCATAAACTGCTTTCACTGCCCAAAGTTTTGTAATGTACGTATAGTTTAGTGTGAAAAATGTTTTGAATGTATAGCTTAAAAGTTAGGGGTTCTAGACTACAACAATCATCCCTTTGCTTCTTGTCTTTGTGCTCTTGTAAAGACAGGATCTCCATTTCAGCTTAGGCAACAATATCAATGATAAAGTTAAAACCATATTTGAATGTGTGGCCCTAATTGACATAATTATATAAAGAAAATAAAAACAAATTTATTCAAGAAAATTATAAACATTTGAAGTCGCATAAAAAAAAAGGCTTAATTATGTACATGCCCCCTGTGCTTTCCAACTTATCTCAGATTACCACCTGTGGTGGAAAACGTCTCAAAGTACCCCCCAACGTGCAAAAAACTGTCTCACGTTACCCTTTCCGTCAGTTTTTTTGAAGTTCCGTTATGAACGTTACTGTTCATCTCCCCCAAAATTCCAGAACAGCAGCTCCTCCCATTTGTTACTGTTCATTGCACCAGTTTTTGGGCTGCCATCGCCTCCTCCGGCCACCCCAAGCGACGACATGGATATCAAAAGAACCAGCACGTTGTCCTCTACCACCCTCACATCTCAGCCGCTGCCAACCGTCGTCTGTATCACCGAAAAAAGGCAAGAAATTGGCCGGTTTTTACCCAAAATCTCCATTGCTCGTTCGGGCGATTCCGAGCACCATTTTCTTCGATCCAGGTATGATTTTCAACCTCTCGAGTTGTTCTTGCTGCTAGTTGTGTTGGTTAGGAGAAATTGCTAAGTTTTGGAGGGTAAATAAGCGATGAACAGTAACAAAGGGGAGAGGCTACTGTTCTGGAATTTTGGGGGAGATGAACAGTAACATTCGTAACGGAACTTCAAAAAAACTGACGGAAAGGGTAACGTGAGACAGTTTTTTGCACGTTGGGGGGTACTTTGAGACATTTTCCACCACAGGTGGTAATCTGAGATAAGTTGGAAAGCACAGGGGGCATGTACATAATTAAGCCAAAAAAAATTGAAGTTAAAAAAAAAGCATCAAATTTTGTTTGTAAAACAAGCAAATAAAAAGGGCATAGACTTGAAGACTAGCGGTAATAGGTTTGAACTCCTATAGCACCGTGGTAGTGTGAAAAATCCCTTCTTCAGCTTAGATTATTATTTGTACTTTTAAAAAATAAAAAATAAAAAATAAAAGCAAATAAAAGTTAACTGATTATTTCTACTTTTTTCTTTCTTTCTATTGTTGATGGAATACCACTTTCTCTACTTTGTTGCCTATTAATTCAAAAAACATCTAAATTATCCGAAGTCCATGGACCTTAGGACACGTGGATAGCACGTGTTGCCATTGCAGTGCTTCCATTTTCTTCTTCTTTTGGCTCTAAAATATGCCTCTTCCCGCCCCAAGTTACCCCCACCGGTAAATGACAGTGTCTTACCCAATCACCCGAAAAACTCCCGCCAAATCGAAACCGGCTATCGCCCGTACCCGTCCGGTAACCATTTTGTTTTGATTTTTCTTTTGCTCTTTAAAAGGAAAACAAATCAATTTCCCCAAACCCAACAATCAAAATCTCGCAAAAGCCCTAAAATCAGAAAAGGAAAGAGAAAGAAAAAACAGTTTGTGATTCTTGGGATTTGCTTCATTTCGATGAAGGTGCTGGAACCTAGGGTTTCAACCGGTCCGTTCACGAAATCCTCCTATGCGAACAAACCCACTGTGTTTTTCTTCTCCGGGACTTCGTTACAATGAGCGCGGTGAACATCACCAACGTCACTGTGCTTGACAATCCGGCTTTGTTTCTCGCACCTTTCCAGTTCGAGATTTCTTATGAGTGCTTGACCCCTCTCAAAGACGGTACCATTCACTCTTCTGCTTTTTTTCTTTTTCAGTCTTTCTCTTGTTCTTGGTTTTTGTTTTGGGACTGTTCGAATTTCAGTTAGGGTTTTCTCTGTTTGGTTCACAAGAATATTATGAGATAGGGAAATGCAAGTGTTTGATGTAATGGCCTATGGGTATAGCTTGTCCTTACAAAATCCGGATTTCCTTGCCTTGCAAGGAAATGGTGTCCAAGAGCTCATATACGATAGCTCAGGATATTCTGTTTTGTTGATGGGAGACACTGAGAACATGCACTAGTTGATTGTGTTTGTTGTTGGGGTTTCTGAATGGGAACCCATGGATGGTTGTTGAGTGTCACCTTTATTTTTTCAGAATGTAGTTGGGACTTGCATAAAGGGACATTTGATGGTGTGTTTGAAGGTGTTGCACCGTTGGATTCTTAATATAAATAAGAAAAAAAATGAAATAAGAGAATGTTGTGGAGATGCTGTGATGCTGAAGGAAATCAACTGTGTTTTGTAATGTTTCTGCATTTGTAATTAGGTAGTTCTTTTTCTGACTTATCTAAAATAAAAAGAAAAAAGATTGATGACATCTTTTCTATCATTGTCTTTGTTTGATTTATCACCTTAGCTAATAAAATGTAATGTGTCTGCATTTCAAGAATGTGATGTATATAATGGATTTTGGAACAGAAATAAACTTAATTAGAAATAATAGATGTATATATATAGTTGCCTTTGCTGCATGAGATAAAGTGGCTTCATTGGATGTTAAATTGAGGTGCTTCAGCTGGTGATGGAGTGTAACCTGACATTTTACATCCACGAGCTGTAATTATGGCACCTGGATGAGGTGCTCCAGTTAGTGAGTGATCATTGGCCTTAGTAATGCTGAGGTCTATATAGCACCCTTAAGAGAAAACCAAAAAGGCTCTGTCAAAGAGTGACAATGTAGCACTGTGTGGTTTTAAAAATAAAAAAAAAGAGAAGATTTAGAACTTCCTAATTTGAAAGTTTGATTGGCAGATTTTGTTTTAACCCATAAGTAGCACCAACTTGAAAAACATGGACTCATTTCTGGTGAGGACATTGACTCATTTTGAGGAAAACAGACAAGTAAATAATCATGGAGATATTCTTACCATTCCTTTATATGTTTTGGAAATCATACTAGTAATATCCGATTTAATTAAACCATTTAAAGAGTCTAAATTAAATGTGAAGACTTTTAGGGTAATTTGGATTCCAGGTTGTTCCTCACGGGTGGTGATGATTGTTTGTATGATATCTGAATAGAATTGGGAGCTGAATTTCTCTTAAGTGAGATTGCACAAGTGGAACCAAGTTTCAAATACTTTTGCTAGTTCTGTGTGGGACTAACGTTAATTGTTAGAAGTAATCAGTTTCCCATCCCAATGCAGATTTGGAATGGAAGCTCATCTATGTGGGATCTGCTGAGGATGAGACTTATGACCAACTATTGGAAAGTGTACTTGTTGGGCCTGTCAATGTTGGAAACTATCGTTTTGTACTACAGGCAAGCTTCCACTGAATCCTTGTACCGTTTCTTTATACCTGATCCACATGGTGCATTTGAATATGAATCAACAAGTTTTTTTGAACATTTTGCAGGCAGATCCTCCTGACCCATCCAAGATTCGTGATGAAGACATTATTGGTGTGACAGTGCTTTTGTTGACCTGCTCTTATCTTGGTCAGGAATTTATCCGAGTGGGCTACTATGTTAACAATGATTATGATGATGAACAGCTGCGAGAAGAACCTCCTCCAAAGGTCTTAATTGATAGGGTTCAAAGAAACATTTTGTCTGATAAACCCAGGGTCACAAAGTTCCCCATCAATTTCCACCCAGAGAATACTGAGAATGGAGAACAACCGCCACCTGATCAGCCTAACGAGGCAGATGGAAGCGGAGACTTGCTTGTTGCGCCTGTAAACCCTTCAGAGGAGCAATGACCTTAAGTATTGAACTCACAGGCTTCTTATTCCTTTTGGATTTCCAGTATTCTCTTTCAAGGAATACATTATGCATACTATTTCACTGTGTCTTTGCCGAAAAATTAAGAGAATGATACCAAGGCTTGACCCTACCAAGGAAGGGGTTTGAAGTTTACAACTTCTGCCCTGGAGCTGTGGCAAATATTGGTTCAGGAAGCCATTCTGACTTTCGGTGGTAGGAAATCTGTTTCGTTCTACTTTCATACTTTCTGTGCTCTGACTGGAATTCTCAAATTTGTAGTAATAGGACAGATTTTCACTTTATTAGCTTGACATCATGTGAATGATTGTAACTTTTCGGACTTAAATCACTTTTTCAGTTTTTTCTTTAGTTTCTGTTTGCTTAATCAAGTAAGCTGGAGCTTGTGGTGCTGACCTGGAAAAGAAAAACTGGGTTACTAAAATGCAATGGTTTGGATATTTTCTGCCTCTATTTTTTTTCTTTGGGGTCTGAACTCAGCTTTATTAAGATATTAAGATGTAGCGTGTAATGTTTGAGTTATGGCATCGGCAACAGAATGCCAGAGTAAAGTAAAATCGCAAAACAAACGACGATGTTTACCTCTGCAACTTCTAGGCACTTTTACTGGATTATATGAAGTTGGATACGCTTATAAGATAGATTAACAAAAATAATGGTAGATTTAAACCCACCCAAAACCGGTTAAGGATGTAACTGAAGAACCAAGCCTACATTTTAGCTTGTGGATTCACTGATTCAAGAAAATGTCTCTCAACAAGTTGTGCATGATTTTAGTTGTGACTATTGTTAAAGTTAATCTAAATCTTGTGAGTTTCAGGGAATGGCCGGTGGGATGGGTCGAATTTGGTTACTTCTTCGTACTTGGTACACTTATTGCACATCTATTCACCAAAGCAAACACGCACGTAACAAAGTTGACTGATCCACACAATGACAATGCCATATATTATCCGGAATTCGCTAATGTCATACGCCCGCATGGCTAATATCTGACTATTGGTCAATTGTGGGTCTCAGAGATAACGGATAGAAACCGCTCGTGTGTGATATGGAAGACTGACCCTATCATAACTTGTAGTATCCAAACGCATTCTATTATAAATTCTGCGTACCCTAAATAAACAGCTTCAGGAATGCAAAACCCGATTGCCTTCCTTTCCTGATAACAAAAACCTCTGGAACTGGATACCAAAACTTTGCAACTAAACCCAAAATTTCGCGACAACAAAACAACAGAGTAAAGTGATTAATTATGAAATGATTGTTTAGCTACATCACTCAAAAGTGATGAAAATCTTCAAAGGGGCTGCAGTATTTCGGTACAAACCAGCAAAATCCGCATTTGCTTTCTCGCAGTTGTCTTCGCTCGCAGGACAGCAAACAAATGTAACTTTCTCAGTACTTCATTTACGACTTCTCTTGGCTGGGTTCTCTTTGGATTTCTTAGCACCATATCTCATTCTCTGAACAATGGAAGATGTGTGTTAACAGACTTTTTATACATTTAGAGCCTAAATTCATTCAAGCATTGTGGCATGGTGTTTTTTACCTTCTTTCTTGACACCTTCTTCTCTTCTCTTTTACTTTTCTTTCTCGGCATACCCTGGAATAAAGTAGCAGAGATGGGTTAGTTTCTTGCACACACAAGTGATAATCAATCTGCTGGTTTATTTTAGCAATATAAGAAATACCAACCTGCGAATTAGCTAAAATTCTAGCATATAAAGCAGGGGTCTCCTCTTCTTCAATTTTCCCATCAGTGTTCAGCATGGTCTTCAACCTACCTTCGTCCAATAATTTCACAGACCGAGCATGTCTCTACAATAATGCCAACAATATCATTAGTCATTAATAATAGTGAATGGTCTTGATAAGACCACATCAAAATACTGGCACTTCCTCAATTAAATGGCAGCTAGCACACAATAATAAAGCTGTATAAATCTGTTGCTTACATAAACCCCTAATAGTTTGGAACCCTTCAAGAACCCCCACATCTTGTGGGATTGATTGCATATCACATTGTATGAGATATCAAAAATTGCTGAGCATACCTACAGATTCTATACTTCTGCATGTGTTCCCTAAGATTTGGAGATGAGCCCCCATTACATGCAGGCCAAAAACAAAGTCTACACTTAAAAATTCCAAATTGGGGTCCATCATAGAGTGAAATCTCAATGCTTTTCTCATAGAGTTATTTTAACTGTACCTTTCTACTCACTCCTATCATCCATTTTCACTTTCCCTTCCCACTAAATGGATGTGTTGCTCTTGCTTTTACTTTAATGCCCAACATTCTGTGCCATAAAGAGTAGATGACCTGTTAATAGTTTTGTACAACTTCTCTTTCAATATTTTAATATTCTTTTAGTACATAATAAACCAGTAGTTGGTCACCACTTTCTCTATCCTATTCCAAGTCTACTTGTCACATCACATGTATTTCCTTGTCATTTTGCATTACCAGCTTAAATATCAGAAATAATCTCAAATTCAAAATAGTTGAAAGGAAGAAAAAGGAGTATTATAAACTTTTTTTTTTGGGCTGACAGTATCATCATATTTTCATAACTATAAAACAAGAAAATAAACAATTCAATCCAATCCAATCCAATCCAAGTATTTTATTTTCTTTCGTTTTCTTTTTTAAAGTGGCAAGGAGTTGTATCTTGATGACAAACAATTGAAGTTACAAACAGCAGATGATGATTTGATTCCTAGAGAAAGATAATTATGCCACGCATCTTACCTTGGATTTCAAATGAGCCCTTAAAGTCTCCTCATTCAAACAGACAACTCTAGGGCATATCCTGCATTTAAAAGCTGATTTGCATTTGACAACGCAGTCCGGGAAATCAACTGGTAAAGATTCCTTGTTGGCCACGATGTTAGATTGTTCCTCTAGTATTTCTGAACCACTTTTACCAAACAACTGATCGGCCAAAGGAACTTGTCTTTCATTTCCGGTTGTAGCATCATCATCTTCATTGATTGGCAGATCTGATATGAAAAATTATGTCATATATCCAGGAAATGCAGTCCTCCAGAAGCATAGGAGTATGCATCTTTTCAAACATTAAGATATAAAATGCACTCAACAATAAAATCAAGGTGAATATAATTATTTTATGAACGAAAATTTCCTCGTTTAATTTGCACGGATAACAGTATCTTGCATGATTCCATAATTCCACAAATGATCTGAGGTAAATGTAGCAACTTCGAATAAGGCCTCCACTTTTTAACCTCCAGAGAGTGATCTTATACCATTGTGCTATGAATGGTAGAAATAACTATATTGCCCAACTATAACCTTATATCAACTAAAGCAGAAAAGCTTCCATGATTTCAAGAACTGCAAATGATGTGTGTGCTTAGTATCACAATGATAAGACTAGCAGAACATCAAACTTGGTGAGCCACATCTGATAAATCTCCATTTGGATCCTAGCTCTCACTCATGACCATTATCACAACCGTGAAAGTACTATATCAAATTATGAGGAGGTAAAAGATAACTAATTATGGGGAAAAAAAAATTTCTCTGTAAGAGATCATTTATGAGATAATAAAGAAGAGAGTGGACTGCTCTATGCAATCACCCCCTCTAACTTGTGAAGAAGCTCTTGAAAGTACTAGAGTGCCCGACATATGTTGTCTCCACCAATCTTTAAAGCAACGCAAAAAGGCATAACAAGTTGCCTGCAATGTGATTGGAACCCATTTTTCCATATCAACTTTATGCCGATCTTAACCACGGGTTGCATAATTTTCATGTTCAACAACATATCAATGCAGGAGTACATAAAGACCTGTCTTTTCTCCACCTTTTTTAAATATTGTTTTATTTTTATTTTCTTTCTATTTTTCCCCGGAGGAGGAAGACCAAAAATAAATAACATGGGTAGAGGTAATTAGGAAAGATACAAAAGTCTCTAACTTAAATAAGAGGATCAGAAACACAATGAAAAAGAAAAATTGGTAGCTGTATAGCAATGCAAACAAATCAAAAGTCACTGATACAATCAAACAATCCCTACCTGACGAGTCATCGGGAACTTCATTTGCTGAGCTATCCTCACTTTGATATCCTGGAAGCCAAGAAAAGAACAGAAAAACTCAATTCAGCAATATTAACCAATACCCACATAAACAAATAAATAAAATCATATAAATTTAAACAAATTATAACATCAGGAAAGGATGAAAAAACCAGAGGAGGTAGAGCAAGCCTGAGCATCCTCCTCGAGTTCTTCAACTGCATCATCATCATCTGAGTCCTCTATGGCTTCTGGTTCTATTTCAGAATCCGAGGAGGATGAAGAGGAATTCGAGGGACCATCTCTGTCGCCATGTTCTAGCTTGTAGAATCGCCGCTTTATCATTTTGCTTCGCAAGGGCAACTGACTCTGCGCACGCAAAGAGATAGATAGAGAGGGAGAGAGAAGAGACAGACAGACAGACAGACCGAAAGAGAGAGAACAGAGTGAGTGAAGGCGGCTGAGCGGAGAGAAAGGAGGGAGGGAGGGAGGGCTTAGCGGTATGAGAAAGGAAGAAAACCTTGAATATTACACTTTTAACCACGTCACCTACATGATGTGGCACAAGCATTAATGTTAATATTTTTTTGGACAACAAGCTTTTTATATATTTATTATAGCAAATTTTTTTTTTTCAAAGTTGTTTACTAAACTATTTGAAATGAGTGGGATGAATAAGTTGTTTGCTAAATTTTCCTTAATCAAAATTGAAACCAATTTAATTACTAAAATGCCCTTTTTTAAAATAAAATATTTTATATACAAAATTTTAGTTTTAAAAAATCAATTTTTTAAACGGCTAAATTATTGAAATGCCCCATGTAACTCAATTTCAGTCTCAATTTCCCCCCTGAAACTCTAAGTGTTTCACTTTCTCCTATGAAACTCCACATATTGTCTCACTTTGCCTAGATTCCATCCAGCCCTAACAGAAGTCGTCAAACTTGCACACATGAGGCCCAAGTGCAATTTTTATGGGTTCTTTTGTCCCTGGCAAAATGGAGCCACAGTCACTTGCTCTGTTCTATGTGGCACCTCAAGAACCTCATTGATTTCGTGAACCGAAAGCTAGCCATTGTGATACACTTCTGGCAAAATGATCGACTCACCATTGAGCATCAACATGTCTTGGGATCGAGTGATATTGTTTGTAAACCCCATCAGATTAGTCCTCAACACCGTCCCATCATTGAAACTCACCAAATCGCTCCACAAAAGCCTGCAGGGCACCACATGGCAATGAAAGATGGAGGATTGCTCACTCAAGTTCCCAACTCGGTTCATCAAGACTTGGTCAAATGGAGCAAACACAGTCATCATGGTCTGGTACTTGAAGAAAAACCCATGAAATTGCATTTCAAGAAGTGAAGCCATAACGGAGCACTCTTTCGACCTCAGCGCATTCCAAGAACCTGTCAATTCGGAAAATTATCAACGACCCATGATCGAAAATTGGGGAAACAATGATGGGGACAATGTTGATTGAGACTCTAGGGTCATAGGCCAAAGTGGTGACGGAGAGAGAGAGAGAGAGAGAGAGAGAGAGAGGAGAGAGAGAGAGAGAGAGAGAGAGAGAGAGAGAGAGAGAGAGAGAGAGAGGTCAGAGAGTAAAGTTGAGATCTTGGTGCTGAAAGGCAGGGACTTGAGGTATCTGAGAGAGAAATAAAAGGGGATGACGTGGAATTGCAGGAGGTTCAACAGTGGCTGACCGGAGTGAGAGAATGGGGCTTCGGTGGGGGTGAAGATGGTGAAAGAAGGAGACTGGGAGAAGAGGAGGGTTTGAGAGGCAAGGTCGAGGGTCAGAGCCATGGAGGTGTAGCCGAAATCTGAGAGGATTTCGACAGCGTTGACAAGGGTTTGGGTGGGGAGGGTAGAGGAGAGAGAGAACTGAGAGGATGATGAGAGAGAGAAGGAGTTGGGTTCCCGCCATTGTTGGAGGTTGTTCTTCATTTCTTCGAGTTTGGAAAGGGGTCTGGTTTTGCAAATGAGTCTGTGTATAGTTACATATTTAGAGAGTATCTGAATTTGTAAGGGAAGGTTGTTTTTGGCGGGTTAAGATTTGACGACTTCTATTAGGGCTGGATGGAATCTAGGCAAACTGAGACAATATATGGAGTTTCATAGGGGAAAGTGAGACACTTGGAGTTTCAGGGGGGGGGGGGAGGGGAGGGAACTGAGACTGAAATTGAGTTACAGGGGGCATTTCAATAATTTAGCCTTTTTAAAACCAACATAAACACAATACAATATTTGATAAAAATAATCTTTTCAGAACTTTAATTATTTTCTCACATTAATAATTAATAGATTAATTAAAAATAATATTTTTCTTCAAAGTAAATAATATATTATTAAAAAAAAACATTCATACTCTCGCTTCATTGTGTGGTAGACATGCCTGCCCAAAAACTTCCTTTCACAAAGCTTGGCACCTAACGACATCTTTTGTCATATAGGCCTCGTAACAAATCATTACTCTATAACTTATACTTCTCAATCATCTCTTTCCAACGATCTTTGAACTCAATATCAGTCAATGAATCATACACGATGTTCTCCAAGTAAAATTTAATAGATTCATAGTGTTTGTAACTCTTAAGCTTTTCATGAAGCTTCTTCATTATATGCCATAAGCACCAACGATGCCTAGTGTTAGGAAAGACAATCTCAACAGCATTATTCATGGCACTGTCTTGACAAGTAATTATCCCACATGGAGCATGCCCAGACATGTATGCCAACCACACTTTAAATAGCCAAACAAATGTCTCAGTTTCTTCACTTGAAATCAGTTCAGATCCAAGCAAAATTGAATGCTCGTGATGATTGACACCTACAAATGGAGCAAATGTGTTAGGACCAATTTTTGGTATATTGGCAATTTCCTGTTACAAAAACATAGAGTAGGTCTTTGAGTGTAACCTATAGTTTTCAAGTGACATTCTGCTATCCTGGATCAATGTGGCTCAGAGACAATGCCAAGGTATGTTTTGCATCCATGCATTCATATTTTCATATTTGCTTGATCATCAAAAGTGGCTGTCAGATGTACATGACTGATATATGATTTCAGTCTTACATAATCCAGTGCCAGACATCAATGAGTTTTTAATGATGATTTTATATTCTTTAGTTTGGTGCTTATTTAAGCAAAAAGGCTCTTTTGTCTTTACGGCTGGGTTTTTAATTAAGTGGCTTTATTTGTTTTAAAGAAATAATTTATTTGTTAAAAAGCCCATTTTTGCAAAAGCCTTTTTTTGGTCTCCGACCTAGTTTTAAGTGTGAAATACAAAAGAGAACTTAACCGTTTTGTTTTGTGTCTGCAACGTTGAAAAGAAAGGGAACGACAAAATATTTGTAGAGAGGTTTTTGAGAGTTTATATTGAAAACTCATGTGGCTGTTCCTTGTTAGCCTCCATGAGTAATTAAATCATCATCTTTTCATATATGTGTGAGTTCATGAGCATTATGCATGTTGGTGATCAGCAATCGTGCTTTGAGGTGTGAGCAGCCGAGACCAGAGTTGTGCCATCTCTTGTTGACGAAGGAAGACAAGATCGCTGGTTGGGTTGAGTTGCGAAGGCGAGTAGGCAAGTCTGCCTTGTGAGCGTTAGTCTTGATTGTTACAGTATTTCAATCCTGTCGTGGTGTTTGAGTATTAAGAAAAAGATCAGTTGGCCATTCTAGTGAATTTCAAAATGGCATGTCATACTTATTCGTCAAGTAGGTCATGTCAAATGTAATGGCATCACCAAATTCCTTATATGTTGCCCTACTCCTGGAATCTACCCAAAACACATTCCGTAACCGACCACTTTCATCTTAGATCAATTGCATAAAAAGAATTTGCATTTTGAGCTTGCATCTTCAAGAAATAATTTTGAATTGCAGTTGCATCTCCTTCCCCAAGCTGTAATCTTCCAACTTTGTTAATGTAATTTCTACAATTCTTTTCCATGAATAGCATATTCTCATGCCCTTCAGCTTCAGCTACCTTTGAATTATAATTCTTATTTACTCTTATTCCAGCTCTATCATTCACTTCAATCTTCCTTTCGTATGTGAACTTATTGCACGATTCAATCCATGATTATGATCAAGTTTGACCGAGTTCACTTTCCACCTTCCATCCAATCATATACTTGCCCTAAGTTGAGCCTTGCAATTGCATTTTATGCTTAGATATGGCTTTAGGACATTGCTTGCAATACTTTGTGGGATCCCTGATCGAGAACATGATAAAGTCACATATTTTAACTCCCCACAATCTCCTTTCTTCGATGATCTCTTTTTCATTAGGAAACCTACTTGATTTGCATATATATATATTTTTTTAATAATAATCAAGCACTTCATCAGCCGTGTTAAAAATCATATTTACCTTAGGTTCTTGTGTTGTTTCTTCTGGGCTCATTGTATTCTCCAGTCCAGTCTTACCAATGTCAACCTCATCATTTTCTTCACTCATCTCCAAATTTGAATGGCTTCTTGAAGATTCTTCCATCCTAAGTAATTCCAAACATTAATATAAACTTCCTGTAATACATATACAATATAATACCAATTAATTTAAGATTGTATATATGTGTGTATGTAATTTAAGAGCACTTATACAAGAACAATTATGATATACAAGAATAAGGTTGGCTGTTTAAATAAGCAATCCCTCATGCAACATGGTTTTCTTCATCCTGCCTATTTAGTATTGTATAGCTAAGACAAAGCGACTAACCTTGGAAGGATTAACAACCCCATTGTTGAGACAAAGAGACTGACCTAGGAAGGACAACCACAATAATATATATATATATATATATATATATACCTGGGTAAAATCAAGGATCCGCCTAGATTAGGAAGGAAGTGCTTTGGAGACATGATACTCTTATCACAGCCACATTCTAGCGATACTCCTATCACAGTGCAGCAACAATGGAGGATGGGACTACTGTGGAGACGTGAGGAAGAATTGAGAACAAACGTGAGGCCACTTACCAGGGATGTTAGGGTTTTTTAATTTGTTTTTTCAGTTTTTTTTATAAGGATTATTGAAAAGAGAATAAATAAAAAATAGAATGCATATAGCAATATTCATTAATTGACATGACATAACACATCAGTTGCCACATAAGGTGGTCAGCTAAGATGATCAATGTTGTGTGTCTAAATAGCATTACTCATATTTATAATAGCCTTTTTTTTTTGTCAAAGTTGTTTACTAAATTATTTGGAATGAGTGGGAAGGATATGGATTCTTATAAGTTGTTCGCTAAATTTCCCTAAATCAAAATTGAAACCAATTTAATTACTAAAATGCCCTTATTTTAAATAAAATATTTTATATACAAATTTTTAGTTTAAAAAATCCATTTTTTAAACTAACATAAACATAATACAATATTTGATAAAAATTATCTTTTTAGAATTTTAATTATTTTCTCACATTAATAATTAATAGATTAATTAAAAATATTATTTTTTTCTTAAAATTAAATGATATATTATTAAAACATGTTTCAATGAAGTAAGAATCAGGTATAGGTATTTGCATCGGTGAACTGAGTTTAACCGAGTAAAAAAAAAAATTTCATTTTTACCAAAAAAAAAGAAGGGGAAAATCAACCTAGGATCAAGAACCAATCGGACCGATTCAAATCAGTTTGGTTCCAATTTTTTACTTTGAAAAATTGAGAAAACCAAAACTGGTGGAAATATTATTTTATATTTTATTATATATTTATATAGGGAGTTTTATTAAAACACCCAAAATGGGGGCTGAAATTATAAAAAAAATCCAACACCCAAAGCACTTTATAAACACACCCAAAAAATATACAATTGTTGATTTTGGGGTTGATTTTGGGTGTGTTTCTATGTTTAAATAGTGCATGGGTTTTTTTATAAATACATGTATAGGATTGGGTTTATTTATAAATTTGTAATTTATATATTACCAAGCCTTACCATTCATTACCCAAACTCAATTTCAAGAGTCCAACTATTAGAGCATTTCCACCCATTTGTCATGGCAAAGGGTAAGGAGAGGCAAAGGTTGTTACTATTCACATAAATAGTGTCGGCCCATGCAAAAGGCAAGTTGGGTTTCCATCCATTGTCATGGCAAAGGGCAATTACTATTCAATTTAAATTAATTTTACTTTTTATACTTGAACGATTAATTTGGATAAAATTTTTGGTTGACACGTGTCAATATTTATTATAATTCATATATCATATTTCAGATAAGATTTTCGGTTGTCACGTGTCCATATTTATTATAAAATTCACATATCATATTTCGGATAAGATTTTCAGTGCTATAATTGTGCCACATGTCATCTCTATCTTCTAAATCCCTCTATAAAACCACAACCTCAACTCACAGCAATCATCCATATCCCCTTTGTGCTTTCATCTTTGAGATTTTACAAAACACATTCTACTTTCACTGTCTTACACGAGGAGGTTGTTGGACAGGGTCGAGCAAGAAAATGAAGAAAGAATGCGCAAACATGCTGAAGAATAAAGGGAGTGGGAAACAGAAGATGATCAAGTTGTCATGGTAGTGGGTACGCTCGATCAATCAAGCCAACACCATCGTGGTTCACAACCCGGCCATGGCCCGAACGTGGACAAACGTAAGCACTCTCGTGGTAAGAATTTCTTGGAAGATTATCTTATCTTAAATTTGTTGTACTCTAGTTTTGATTTTCTAAAGTGATATAGAATGCAACCCTATTTATTCAATAAAATCATGCACGATGTTTGCAATTACGACGTATATTTCGTTCAGAAGTACGATGCTACTGGGGTTTTAGGTCTTCTTCCGGAGCAAAAACTTACAGCTTTTTATGGATGCTGGCAATTGGCGCATATGCAGACCAGGTGGATGAGATTGCTAGGATGGGGAAATCCACTATCCTAGAGGGCTTGGTCAGATTCTGTGATGCAATTGAAACTATCTACACGAGGTATTACCAAGCATGATTAGGACCTCCAAAGGCTTCTACAAAAAGCCGAGGCTCGAGGTTTCCCAGGCATGATTGGAAGCATTGACTGCATGCACTGTCAGTGGAAGAATTGCCCAATTGCCTAGCAAGGAGATTATGGTAATAGGAAGGGCAAAAAAAGTATCATTCCGGAAGCCGTTGCATCATTCGATACTTGGGTTTGGCATGCTTTTTTTTGGAGTTGTGGGATCTCAAAACAACCTTAACGTGCTCGGTTAATCCTCAATATTCAATGATATGTTGAGAGGTCAATCCCTTCAGATCACGTATGAAATCAACAATACCATCTATTCGGGTAGGTACTAGAGGTGGACGACATTCATCAAAACAATTCCGCATCCCCAATCGAAGAAGGAAAAATACTTTGCTGCCTATTAAGAGGGTTATAGGAAAGATGTGGAAAGATGTTTCGATATCTTCCAAGCTTAGTGGGTAATCATTAGGGGTGATGCTAGTATGTTTGATGAAGAGGTGCTTTGGAGCATTATGATGACGTGCATCATCCTCCATAACATAATCGTGGAGGATGAGTATGATTATGATGAACCAAAGATGTTCGAACCCGATCCTATGAACACAACATTGACAAGAATTTATGAACAACCCGGAGATCAAACGGACAACCACTATAGCACGAACCCTTGATTAGGGATGGTCGTTACAACAACCGTATGATTGACTGTTATACAAAAATGCAATCTTCTTATGTTCACGAAAGACGTCAAGTTGACTTGATGGAGCAATTGTGGGCGTTGAGAGGCAATCACTCTCAATGAAGTCAAGTTTAATGCTTAGTTTTGCATTATGCTTTGTTTTGATATATGCAATGTTTTAAATAAATAGCTATATTATTGAATGCTTACTTTATTCAATAAAAGACAAACAATACAACTAATTAAGAAATACCAACTCTATCAATACAACTTAATGGTTTTCATCATTTAACCAATCCTTGTTGCTAGGTCCATCGTCACAGAAAAACCTTCTTCTCATAATATCCCTTTGTTCTTACTTCCAAATGACTTTGTTTCAAGGGATATATGGCTTGTATCCATGGCCATGGTTTCCCGATCTTTCTTGTCCATGCCTTATTTGTGTGCATACTCCCTTTCTCTTGGAAATGCTTTATCTCTTGCCTTGTCAGCCTTATCTCTTTTCATGTCTTTCTCAATTCTCAGTGTGTCGTTGATAGCAATTTGCTCCAAAAATTTTGCACAATCATTGTTCAAAGTGCTCCCTATCTTGTCTTTTGCCACCTTTCTCCCAATAGGCCTCAACTCTCTTTGGATTGGTGAGCCTTGATTCATCGGGGAGTCCAACAGCGAATTTGATGCTGGTGAATCGTGGAGGGGCGTCTCATTTAACACAATGGTTGGACCCATGGGAATAATTTTGAATCTCAAACAATTCTTCACAACCTCCCAACATTGGTGATTGTTAAAATATTTTTTGTCTTGGCCAATAGCACCAAACCACATTTGTGTTTGCATAATCTATAATAAAAAAAATAAATTGGAAATGCAAGAAAATATCAAACAATATGACATTAAATTTAATAAAACGTCAATTACAAAAAATTTACCTTGTTGCCAAGATTTTCGCCGCTTCGAACGTTGTCCCTCGCTTTTGCCAACACATCTCTTCATTTCCCTAATTCTTTATTCAAAATTTTCCACCTACTAGCAAAGGCCATTTTCAGACGAGCCAAACCCAATCACAAAATTCGGCATGAATTTTTCTTCACATATAAGAGAATTTCATCTCATTACCCGTGATCTGGCAATGACCAACTTGGACCCAACACTCACACAACAAAACATCTTCCATGGTTGTCCACGACCCTCCGGCTTCGATGGAAGAGACCATTTGTATTTTTACACAAATGAAATTTAGTAGTAGAAAATTTAGCGTGGAAAGTGAATAATATTGGATGGAGAAAAATTTGTATGAAGATTTGGTGTGGAGAGTGAATAATATTGGTAGGTATTTATAGAAAAAAATTTCAAAATTTTTTGTTATTTTCTCCAAATTTTTTCAGTTTCTTTTACAAAATATTGACAGCCGTTGGATTGGAGTTGAAAAAATGGATCAAACACCCCAAGAAGTGCTAGGTGGCTTCTATCCTTTGGGGGAAAGTAGAGCTGATGCTAGGCTGGTGTCTGCGAAGAAATTTCAAATTTTTTTTACTGTTGGCATGCGTGACACACGCAGTCCCTGCAAAATGTGATCACAACACTAGTACTTACTTCCGCCAATTTCTAGCCACAAAGAGGCATTACACAATAGCTCACATGCCCTCTCACACCTAAATAAAATCTAAACGAAACACTCACATAATTGTGTAATCTTCAATGCCTATCAAATATTGGATAGAAGTTTCTCAAACATATCTATATCTAATAAATCGTTTACCTTCCTCTTCCTTGCATGACATCAGTCCTTTAAATAAGTTGTTTCATTGTATACCTAGCTACACCTTCCTTAAAGCATATAGGTGTGCCTATTTTCGATGGCTCCATCCTTACTCTAGCCACAAGGTTAAGTTCATAAGCAAATTGTGCATTTAATTTATTGGTTATGGCATCAACCAAAAAGGCTACAGATGCCTTTATCCTTCTTCATGTCATGTATATATATCCCCCGACATGTGGTGTTCGATGAACCTAACTTACTATTTAAAACTCTAGTCTCATCTCCTTCACCATCCTCAACACAATACTCACCCATCTATGCCTTTCTATAATTACCACCACTAAACAACTCCAATTCTACACCCTAACTCTCCAACATAGCCAATCAATATTCCTCACTCCCCCAAACAAACACCATCTTATACATCCAACACTTCAACCACAATTCCACGACCTCCAGCATCTATATAACCCCCATCATCACCACCATCATTGGCCCTCCTTCACCACCACCTCCCACACGTACCAAAACAACATCTTCTCAGCCTCATTCAATACCATCCACCTATACACAAGCTTTGAAAGATCCACACTAGATATATATCATGAATGTGGAAAGCGCCACCCTTCATAAAACTAAGATATGGACATTGGTACTTCCTCATCCAACACAAAATTAATTAGATGTAAATAGGTCTTCCTTATCAAACATCATGTTGATGGCACGATTGAATTCTAGAAGGCTCGATTTATGGAAGAATGAGTAAATCAACTGGAAGGCATTGATTATAGTGAAACCTTTAGTATAGTTGCAAAGCCCATCACCTATTTGAAATCCTTATGTCTCTTGCAATTCATAACAATTGGAGCAATTTCCCAACTAGATATCTCAAATGCATTTCTCCATGGTCATCTTCAAGAAACAATGTACATGGCTCATCTTCACAGATTCTCAAAAGCACTACTACATCTACCAATTATACCGTTGGCCTCAAACAAGCTCATTGTGCCCAGTATGAGGAATAACAAAATGCTCTCCTATATTTAGGTTTCACACCTGTACATCTTATACATTTATATTTATTAAGATTGATACCTCTGTTACATTCCATATTATCTACATTGAGGACTTTGTTATCATTAACAACTCCTCCACATCTTGAAAACATCTAGTTCCCAACTCAATACCCAATTAGCCATTAAAGACTTAGGGCCTTTACATTGCTTCATGGGCTTTGAAGTACAACTCAACTAGTATGTTTCTCAGCATGACCAAATAAACAATTGATCTCCTCAAAGACACAAGTATGTATTGATCCAATTGTAAAGGTTTTTATTTATTTATTTTAAAGCATTGTTAAATCCATGTCTCATTAAGAAAGACTTTCCTTATATATTACTACATTGCCTATACCAACTATGTATTCTTTGCAAAGCTTTTCGAGGATCTTTTGAGACTAGCTAGGGTTTTTGTGTTGGTTATGTGTACTACGTTGTTTTATTAGAAATAAAAGAAATCTCTCAAAATGATGAAGAAGTCAGAAGAACCAAGAGAAAGCAAGGAACGGTCCAAAAATTCGACGAAGCTGATGTCGTATCCACTGAAGTCTTCGATAAAAAAGAAGAGGAAATCCAAGTCAAGTGAGAAAAAGGACGAGGGTTATATCGATGATCATGTTTTTGTTGAAATTGAGGATTTAATGCCAGACTTGTTGAAATCTTTGGAGCAAGATCATGTTGCTAGTAATTGCACGTCTACAGTAATTGATCCAAATCCCTACATAGGCAATAATTATGATTCTTTTTACTCTGGCTGATATTGAAAATATGTGTGAGGGTGATTTGAGCAACATTATTAATATTGATGGTAATTATTTTCCAAGTACCAGTAACAATAATAATAATAGCTGGTCCACCAACAATGTTGATGTGGCGGTTGTAGAGAAAGAGGTTTGAGGTGAGAGAGAGAGAGAGAGAGAGAGAGAAGTAACAGGTAATAGGCAAGAAAGATGAGAATGACCCTATGAGGGTTTTGTGTATTGATATTGCATTATATAGTTACATGTGGTTAACAAATACATGGATATTTACAATAAGTAATTTATGATTGGCTAAAATAAAGGTCCATAAGTGGTATGTATATAACAGCAAATCAATGAAGAGTAATCAACTATGAGGTCGTGATAACTAGGCAATTGACATTTAGAATCATGGTCATGACGTCTAGAATCATGGCTAGACAATGGATGTCCTTTATTGTCCTCTTCAGCAGTGGCTGGAGTTGAGGAATATGGGACGACAAGTTTTGACGCAAACGACAACTTTATTATTGATTATTTGATGAATGTGTTTGATAATTGTGACGATAAGTATGACAACAACGAAGATGACGATGGCAGCGACGACGATCAATGGCCGAACCATGAATTTTTCTAGGGGTGTGCTAAATTTATTTTTTGTTGGTATGGAAGATTTATATAAACAATATGAGAACCAAAATATTTTTTTTGGTATGCTAATTAATATAATGAGAACCAAAAATAAAACATATATCATCAGTAATATATAAACAGTAACATCTTAATTACATACCTCCTTCTCTCTCTTTCTCAGCTCTCTTGTGCAGATAGATTTTTTTCTTTTTTTTTTAAGGTTGGTTTTCATTTTTCAAGGATCCGAGAAACAAATAGAGAAGACAAAAGGAAAGAAAGAGAGAGAATAAAGATGGCGGAGAGAAAAAGGAATAAGAAAAGAGAGATAAGAAATAAAAAGAAAATAGAAAAGGGAGAGAGAGAGAGAGAGAGAGAGAGAGAGAGAGAGAGAGAAGACAAAAATGACAAAGAAGAAAAGAGAAAAGAGTAAAGAGAAGGTTGAAGGAAAGGAGGAACCCATTTTCGAGAGAAAGGAAGGAAGACAAGGTCTTGGGCTTGTTTTTTTTATTCCGTGGTCAGAGTTTTGAGTATGCTTAATAGACCAGTGGGCTGACTTGTGGAGAGTCTTGGGTTGATTTCTAACTTAGCTATATTAAATTGCACGTATAGATCCATTTTGAGAAAAAAACAAGGTTGTGCTAGAGCCCACCCCAACCACCCATAATTCCGCCCTTGACGACGATGGGGAGACATTAGTGACGACAATGACGACAGTCCTCCAACGCCAAGCTGCGATGTTGATCAATTGTTGGAATAATATATTGTTATGTTCAATTTCTATATATGAAAAAAAATAAGAATTCTCTTTTATACTTTTTAATGATCCGATCCATTTCCACATATAGTATGAATCAAAATCGTGGTATTAATTAAACATCAGCGTGGCTCTTGATAATAAATATATCTTACTAATTAGGTGCTTAGGATTCAATCCAATTCGTCCAAATCGATATATATACAATTTAATTTTGATCAATAATTTAGTGTGGTTCTTGATAATAGACATCACATATATTTTACTAATTAGGATGCATGGCATTCCCGTGATCTCTTGCCTCGTTATGCAAATAATACAGAAGACTCCATGTGGCCAAACAAAAAAACATTAAAACAAACAGTTGGCCAAAATAAAAGTTTTTCTTTGAATTTAAATAAATAAATAATGTTTGTGTGGTCAATTTAAGTGCTCGCGTGATTCAAATGTGGTGACCCTATTTCTGATCCAACTTCTTATATAATTCAATCATAGGACCACTCCACTCCATATTTAATTTGAACATGACTCAACATGACCCACTCAGCTAATCAAGTGCGACTTACATTCCTCAACCACATCACACCATCACAATAATTAAAAGAATACTTCCGTATACAAAAGCCACACCACCACATTATGGAATACACATCACAAGGGGATTGTTGACGTGAACCTTGATTAATTAAGGGATTTATTTTCCTATTTTTTATATAATTGATAAATCATTGTACAATTAGGAGATATTTCCTAATTCTTTACTGTATCTAATTCCTTATAAAGCCTACATGTAAACTCTTATATATACCTCCTTATGGAGAAGAATAAATTCAACTTAATACATTCAAACCATATTCATATTTTAGCAAGGATCACCACATCTTCGCTAGTACAAAAATTGCAAACAACGGTGGTTTTACTCCCCGTGGTTTGTGGTCTAAAACTGACATCTAGTCAACCGTCGTGGTTTATATAGTCAAACCACGATGAATCGCCGTCATTCAAACCTTTCCACGTTCGTTTTTTTTAATAAAACCTAACGTAGTTTCAAACATTACCACATCGCTTTTCTATAAAACTCGACATTGTTAACAACTTTTCACAGTGGTTTCTTACACAAAAGCGACGTATGATTTAAAATATAAGGTTCTTTTTCTTTTAAAAATGACGTTCATAGAGTTACAATTACAGAAAAGTCGTAATCTGAAACAAATTTGTACTGCAAACTTCCTTGAATAGGGCCGTGTGATTGACATACTACGTCACTTATTTCAAAAAAGATGTCATGTGTTGTCCAAATCTATGGCAATTTTTTATTATATATAAAATGATGTGTGAATCAAAATCTATGGCGGTTTTTATAAATAAAACCGCCTTTTTGAAGGCTATTGAGAGATCCATTTTTTAAAAGCGAAGCGCCGTGTGATACCAATTTCGAACGTAGTTTTTTGAGATTTGGTTAAAAAGATTGAGGATCATACTAGACAATACTCATCATCAATGTCCTCAACCTTTACAAGTGACTAATCTACTACTAAGCCCATTTCTTTGACAAAATGAGTAAAAACTAGAATAATACTAAAAAAACTTGCCTTTCTCCTAATACACCTGTCTTTGACATTAAGATGCAATATTTTTTAGATGCATCTTCCTTTACCAATTTTGTCTTATTTCAAAAATTCGCCACATCTATACCACCTACCACTATCCATATACAAAATACACAAAATAGTCACTACCTAGGCTAACTAACATAGAACTAGATAGCTAGTACATGCGATGACTCACAAATGTTGCCCATTCATTTCTCACTTCATCAAGTTATTATTGACTGTACGTGTTATCTTTTCCCTTCTCTCACTGCAAAAGAGTAGACACGATATTCTCCCAAATTCCCTTATTCATTTTCTTTCTTTCCTTTTCTGGTGAATTATTTTCACAAAACTGGCGACTCAATTTTTAAAGGTGCGTAATTAAAGACTTGTGTATACATAAATAGATGTAGTTTGAGTGTACAAAATTTGTATACAAGGGGCATTGTGGATGGTTTAAAAAGAAAAAAGAAAGAGAAAAGAAGCAAATCACTTGCGTCTGCCACTTTGCTTCCATTCATTCATTGACAGACCGACAGCCCACCCAACCAGAAAAGCAATAGTGGCTGACACATGTTCCACGTGCATCTCTCAAATTTGCATTTGCTTTCTCCATCTCCCACAGCCACCCATCCGATATCCTCATCGCCGCCGCCTGGCCCAGACAACAACACAACAGACAACAACACACGTTCCCAAAATCTCTCCGTAATTACAACCCTTTCATAAGGGCATAGTCGTCATTCAAATTTCATATCTATATATACCACTCCACTCACACACTCCCTCCCCAAACCAGACACTCAACAATCAGCTACAATGGCGGATTCGACAGACCCGAATCCCCCAACCACCCAAAATTCCCAAACCATCCTCGATGGCAACCAGCTGATCGCAAAGTCCCTTGCCGGGTTCGGCGTGGATCGCATGTTCGGCGTCGTCGGCATCCCTGTGACCTCGCTCGCAACCCGTGCAGTTTCTCTCGGAGTCCGATTTATCGCCTTCCACAACGAGCAGTCGGCGGGTTACGCCGCCTCTGCCTACGGGTTTCTAACGGGTCGACCCGGTGTCCTCCTCACGGTATCGGGCCCCGGATGCGTTCATGGGCTCGCGGGTCTTTCCAACGCCATGACCAATGCTTGGCCCACGGTGATGATCTCCGGTTCGTGCGATCAGAAAGATTTCGGCCGCGGCGATTTCCAAGAGCTCGACCAGATCGCCGCCGTGAAACCCTTTTCGAAATTCTCTGTGAAAGCTAAATCAATCAAGGAAATACCGGATTGTGTGTTTCAGGCCCTTGCTAAAGCCGGTTCGGGCAGACCCGGTGGGTGCTATTTAGATTTTCCGTCTGATGTTTTGCATCAAACAATTTCCGAGTCGGATGCTGAGAGCTTAGTGGCTGCTGCGGAGAGGTTCCGAGAGTCGGAGAAGGTTGTGAATGTGCCAAGTTCGCAGATTGAAGAAGCGGTTTCGCTGCTTCGGCACGCAGAGAGGCCTTTGATTGTGTTTGGGAAAGGAGCGGCATTTGCGCGAGCGGAGGATGAGTTGGGTAAACTGGTGGAGCGCACTGGAATCCCATTCTTGCCCACTCCAATGGGAAAGGGGTTGTTGCCTGATACTCATGAGCTGGCGGCGACGGCAGCAAGGTCGCTGGCAATCGGGAAATGTGACGTTGCTCTTGTTGTTGGTGCGAGGCTGAATTGGCTTTTGCACTTTGGTGAGCCGCCCAAGTGGTCCAAGGACGTGAAGTTCATTTTGGTTGATGTTGATAAGGAAGAGATTGAGCTCAGAAAACCTCATTTGGGTTTGGTTGGAGATGCAAAGCTGGTGTTGCAAAAGATCAATAAAGAGATTAAGGATGATCCTTTTTGCTTAGGGAAGTCTCATTCATGGGTTGAAGCTATATCGAATAAGGCCAAGGACAATGTTGTGAAAATGGAGGCTCAGTTGGCTAAGGAAGTTGTGCCATTTAATTTCTTAACGCCAATGAAAATTATTAGAGATGCAATTTCAGGATTGGGGAGCCCTGCTCCTATATTAGTTTCCGAGGGGGCAAACACTATGGATGTTGGTCGGGCAGTGTTGGTTCAAACAGAGCCTAGGACCAGGCTGGATGCAGGGACTTGGGGGACAATGGGGGTTGGTCTGGGTTACTGCATTGCGGCTGCTGTGGCTTCTCCTGACCGGCTGGTAGTTGCGGTGGAAGGCGATTCTGGATTTGGGTTCAGTGCAATGGAAGTTGAGGTATGATCCCTTACTTGCTGATTCTTGTGAAATATGGGCTAATGCTTATTCAGAATGGTAATTTTTCTGCTAGTGTTATGTTCAATAGATTTAATTGCTTAACTAAGCATAACCTGTTTGTTTTACATTAATAGTTTCATACGAAAGCATACAATGTTTCTATGTTATTTTTTTCTTTCCTAGAAACTGTTTGAATTTTTAGTTAGTCAATTCTCAATGAAGCTCTAGAGAGCTGGAGTGACTTAAGCTGATTCTTTACTTTCTTATACCAGTAAGCTTCTTTTGTATCTGTGGATTGTGGCTCTCAAGTTCATTTGAGCTCTAATTTTTGGTTGTTGGTTTTGATGCACTTCCCTTTGGTCCAGAGGATGTGAAAGAAAATTTGATGATCTTATGATTGGGATAGAGGGATTAAAAACTTTGGCGCTCTGATACTTTAATTAGACATGTTTGCTGGATTTATCAACCTAGGAATTGTTATTTGGGGCGGGGAAACAAGTATTACACATATGGGCAGCTTAGATGAGTGTGGGGCTCTAAGAAATGGGCGGCTGAAGTGAGTGTGGGGATTAAGAAATGGGCTGGATTATGTTTGGAGAGGTGGAAAAGGCTGGGTCTTGAGGGGACTACACACATACAAGGTTTTTCGTCTGAAACCAGTCTTCATAAATAAGACTTAGAAATAGGCTGGCTTATGCTTGGATAGGTGGAAGGAGTTGGTCTTTGGGGGGGATACCCAAGCAGTTTTTAGTTTCAAACCAATCTGCTTAAGGGCTTTCAAATTATGCAGGAGCCATGACCCCTTTTCGTCTCTATATAAAGTTTGCTATTGGTTTTCCTCTGTATTTTTTTTCTTTTTGAAGAGAAACAGAACTTTATTAAAGTAGGAAAGCTGATTACAAAGAGTGGATAAGGAATCCACAATCTGAAGAGAAAAGAGAAAATACAACAAAAACCACTCAAATAGAGCTAAGTAAGAAAAAGCTCAAAATTTGAAAAATCTAGTTTCACTTCACAGCTACTGAAAAACCCAACATTATTAATCCCTAAAGTCAGCTGAAACTGATGCCCATAAAGTTGCCCAGAACCTCACTGTGTCCCAGAGTTCATCTACCCCCACATCCTTATAATCCTTAAAGATTCTTGTTTTACGCTTCATCCTAATGTTCCAGAAAACTGCCAATAAGAACAACAAGCAACCCGAGGGAAATATCTTTCCAAGGGCTACGACTTAAGCTTCTCACCAAAAGATTTGCATCCCACTCATTAGCAGCCTCCTCAAATTTACTCCTAATCATCTTATGCCACAATGAACTTGTTTCCATTTGATACCTCCATAACCACTAAGCAAGTAAAAGCTTTATTCTTCTCACTTGAATTGCCCACATCTAAACCCCCTTCGTCCTTACTTGTGGCCATCATCTCCCACCTTACTAGGTGATCTTTCTTCCCCTCCTTTTATTCCTTCCCACAAACAGCTTCTCATTAACTTTTCCAACTTACTACCACAAGGAATTCTGAACAGGGACATATAATAAATAGCAATACTGCCCAAAACAGCTTGAATCAATATTAGCCTTCCACCTCTAGATAAAAATGCCTCCTTCCAATTTTGAAGCCTTGTTTCTACCTTCTCCACCACTGGATCCCAAAACTTGAGTGCTCTAGGTCTAGGGTTCCCTCCGAGTGGATGACCCAAGTACTTCATTGTCCATCTGCCCATCTCACACCCCTATGATTATGCCGGCCTAGCAATTTGCTCACAACTTGAAGCATTTAAACTTTTACTGGTTATGAGGTGAGCTTTCTATGAGAATGAGTTTCTATAGTTGATTTCCTATGCAGATATCTATGCTTGTCTCTTATTGTTAGAGCATAAGGTTTAAGAGACTTGAACAAATATGAGGCATTTGCTATCTTCGTCTTAGTTTTGCTGGGAGTGAGAAAGGGTGGTTAGCGGCTTCCAAGGGTCTTTTGTGTTGTAAAATCTTATTCGTTTGTCTTCAGCATAGTCTTTGGTATGGTTTTTGGTAGAACTGCAGATTAAAATAGTTTAGTCCAGGTTCAAAAACGTCAAAGTTAGTGTGATAATTGTAACAGCTTAATTAGAATGCTGTACAAGGTTTTGGTGGGTCTTAGGGAAACATAGTTCCATACTTTGATTACATTGGCGGTGCGTTGAGAATCCTTGTGAGGGTAGGTTTCTTCCTATGGTTTTACCATGTAAGGTCTTGTCCCAAAGTTGGTATAAGCTTTAGCCATATTTTCTGGTGAGAGATGTTGGTGGTAGAGCCTTTGCTTCAAATTCTAGAAGAGGATTAGGTGGTCTTCTGTATAATTAGAAAAAAATAGAAAGAAAAGAAAAGTTGATGAGAACTTGAACTGGACATATTACCAGACTATTTTACCCATTCAATTTGCCTTTGTTGGTTCTATACTATACGTAGCTTCTGTTAAGGAGGTCAGCGAGAGAGATGTAAGCAATTATTTTGTTATACAGCTTAATTGTTTTCACATGATTATCATTCTCATATTCTTTTCTGTGCAAGAACCTCTTTGAACTTTACATAAGAGGCCATTTATGTTTTTGTTTAGTCATTTTTCTTCACTGATTATATTCATCTTAGTGCCTGCCTGTGTGTTTCTTTGGCTGCACAAGAGAATATTTCATTCATGCACACTTTTTCTTGACCTCCGCAGACATTGGTTCGATACCAGTTCCCTGTTGTTGTGATAGTCTTTAACAATGGTGGTGTGTATGGCGGTGATCGAAGAAGCCCAGATGAAATTAGCGGGCCTTACAAAGATGACCCTGCTCCGACTTCTTTTGTCCCTAGTGCGGGTTATCACACTCTGATTGAAGCTTTTGGAGGCAAAGGCTATCTTGTCGGGACACCTGAAGAACTCAAGTCTGCCCTTTCGGAATCCTTCTCAGCCCGAAAACCAGCTGTTATAAATGTAATAATTGATCCTTATGCTGGTGCAGAAAGTGGGAGGCTTCAACACAAAAACTGATGGTAGGCCTCAGCTGCCTCTTTTCGTGCCCCTTTTCTGTTGGTAAAGTTGCTTCTGTATGAGTAAAACTTGCTTTCTAATTACCATTCTATCACGAATTGTACTCCTCACCAAGTTCTGTTAGACCTGTAGATTAAAGAGACTTTCAAATGAATGCTATTGACTCTTTGACTCAAAGGGTCCTGCTATTTTTGTTTATAATATTGTGGTTCGAAAGTGTTCTGTATATGATTTTGTTCGAAAAAATAAAAATAAAAACATTGGTATAAATCTATGGAATGTGGATGACCACCATAACATCCATTACCTCCACCCCTTATTGCTTTGTAACCTATGCCCTTATTATTGTAATTAGTAGCTATAAATTGTGAGTTAAATACCTCTATTGTAAGCCTATAAATAGGTGCTTATCAATGATGAATAAGATAAGTTGATACAAGTTCACAGAACAAATTCTCTGTATTTCTCTTCCTCTTATTGCTCTCTACAATTCCCCCAAGTTTTATAACACGTTATCAACACAACATTGCCCTTGATATGTTTTCTTTCTTCTTATATAAACTAGAGTTATCACATGATACAGAGTTTCTTTGTACTTATCATCAGACTTCATCATGCTCGTTTAAGAAAAAAAAAGTTTCTTATTCTTATTACATATGAATATAATGCAATGTTTTTTTTATTTGATTGTTTATTTAATTTTAAGTATGATCTTAATTATTATGATGAGTTTGTATTATACAAAAGATCAGGCCCCGAAGTTCCTCGATCCTCGTCATATAACTAGATTAAGAACTGGAGTTTTTTTTATTGACTCAGAACTTGAAGTTCTTTGATTCCAAATAATTAAGCTCATGAAGTTCCACAAATTTAAAAAGAACATAAGGACATGAAACTCATAAATTTTGTATTAATCAAAATTAGAATTCCATGAGGCCTACATATGTCAAGAACCCGAACCAAAAGTTTTGAGTGCATATACATTGATTTGAATATGAAGTTCAAAGCACAACTATTAATTCAATTTAATTAGATTTACGTATTCGAACATGAAGCTTTGAATATATGTTGATACGAACCTGAAGTTCATAGCTTTTCATGGATCTTAATACTATATATGAACCTGAAGTTCATTACTTCTTTGTGCCTATTTGCCATTTGAACTTCATAGAACCTAAAGTTCTATATCCATGAGATGAATTATCAAAAACTCAAAATTTATGATTTCATGGAAAAATAGCCTACTTTGATGCACATTGAATTGGTTGGATATCTGATTCTTAAACTTGTAGTTCTATCTACATATTGAATATACATTAATATTGGATTATCTTGCATAGTTTTTAATTAATTAATTTTATTCGCTGTTTATACCACTTTGCTTATTTATTATTATTAATTTTACATTTTATTTAATTTTATTTATGTTGGGTTATTTGTTAATTTTGTTTTACAAAGGTAATGTTATGTATTACCGCCCAATATTGACAGCTAGAGGCGTCTATTGAACAAACTTCCTACTTTCTTTTGTGGGTTGTATTACACAATCATTAAAGTAGTTGAATATTATAATGTCATGAACCAGAAGTTCATTGATCCGATAACTTTTATGTTGTGGTATGATTGTTGTTAAGGCCCAAAATATTCACGGTTCGGCCCAAATAAATTCTCGGCCCAATGCGATGTTTTACCAAGAAGAAACCCGATTTGGGCATGCGAAAGTTCATCATATGCGCTTGCACACATGCCACGCCAAACGACACGCCACGCTAAGCAAGGATTATCATTCCGCACCTAATCACGCCACAAGCTTAAGTGGGCCCCAAGCCACTCCAATACCCGGGGCTTGCTTGAGTGGGTTGTGGTATGGATGGTAATAAATTGTCATGAGGCCCATTGATGGACCAAGAAGTGGAGGTTCCGGGTTACTTGGGAGCCTCGGAACCCAAGCCCATTTCTTAGGCCCAAACATGTGGGTGAGCACAAAAGAGAAAGTAGCCCAACCAAAATAGCCCATTACTCCAACCAAAATAGCCCATCACTTCAACCAAACTAGCCCAATACTTGATGAAGTTAGCCCATGTACTTGATAAACCAACTTATTGTCATAGAAGGCCCAAGCAACCCAAAAAAATATATACGCAAATCTTCAGCACCTAGCTGAAAACAAAAGCCACGTTGAAAGCCAAAATATCCATGTGTGAAAGCTGCTGGAAAGCTCCAGCACATGGGAGAAACAAGTTTCAAGCAAAAACTTCCAAATGACCAAGGGATATTGGAGCGCAGATCACCATTTGAACCAGCATGCATACCCATTCCTTCCCTCATCAGACCTAGCCTTGGAAAAGGAGAGAAAAGAAGGAAGAAAGATGGCTGAAAATAGAAGTCTGAAACAGCCGCGGGAAAGGGGGCTTTGAGCTCCCAAAAATCCCTGATTTTGTGCAAATGGGTAGAGTGGATTTCACCAAAAAGGGATGATTGAAGAGATGAAGGGAGAAAGGAAGGAAAAGCTTAGCCAAAATGGGTAGAAGCCATTAGGTTTTCTTGGAAAATATCAGCTTCCAGCGGCTATAAATTAGGGCATCTTCTACCCAACAAAAATCATCCACAACTAGAGAGCAAGCTTCCTCTCATACTTGCAAAAACCAGCAATTTCGTGCACTGTTCATCTTCCTCCATTTTCTTCTTCTGACAAGCTGCCAGAAGAACATAGTTCTTCCATTTTCTCTTCCTAGCCACATATGCTTGAAAACCTCTTCTTCCTCACCTTAAACACTCCCATTTCTCCCTAGGAAGCCATATTTCCTTTTTGGTGCTCAACTCATGCCAATTTTGCTCCCATGCCACAAGCCCCTCATGCCAAGCTCAAAAGTTTATCTGTAAGCATGAAAAATTACCTGTAAGCTGCCATTATTTTGGTTGGTGAAGATAACCAAAATACTTCCTAAGGCTTTACTGCCTTTTCGAGGTATTTTGGGGCTTAATTTTCGAACTCAGGCTCAAGGGGCAATTTCTTCCATTTTGCCCTTTACGGCAGTCAGGCCCGTAGTAGCTGCCGGAAGAAAAAAAGCCCCTACATAAATTGGCGACTCTGCTGGGGATTAAGCCACTATCTGCACCAATGCCTCCAAAGAAGAAGACCAGAAGCAATAAACCGGAGGAAATAAAGAGATAAGAGCATTCCCTCTTTCTTTTTCTTTTTCCTTTCGTTGGCTATCTACTTTGTAGAACAAACATAATATAGATTACTCACATGCTCCCTTTGCTTGTGTCTTAGATCTCCATTCTCAAGCAAAACAATATCTTGTAAGAGGACTGGGGGCTTCAGCCAACGTGCAAGCCGCTGACCACCGTCGTCAATGGTTGAGGCTAGCTCTGCCGTTCACCTCTCCGCCATGATACATCATCAGCAAGTCTGGCCATCGCCGTAAATCACCTTCATAGCAGCCCTCACCTCTCTAGAGTTGTGAAAACACGGTGAGAGGGAGAAGGAACACTTGCTCAATGCTCTCAGCCTCATCTCTGCGAATGGCTTCACCAAGATAAGATTTTTATTATCATGCCTTGTTGATCTCAATATAGTATATATATTTGTTTGTTGTTTTAGGATATCCATAAAATTTATGTTTCATTGAACAATCTCAAGCATAGACAAAAGCATGTGCATTCAAGTCCAAAAAAAAAGATTGATTGATTAGTTGATATTCATATGGTGCACCAGCTTGCATCATTTTCTTGTTATGTATTAAACCACCTTTCAATTTTGCATCTCCAGCAAAATTTCTCAGGGCCTTATTCCACGCACTATTCACTTATCTTACTTCTTATCATTTCGTATCGATCCACCTTTGTGTTAATCAATCCAAGTTACACATTGCAATGTAGATGCCAACTATGCATGCTCAGTACTAAAATCATACCTGCCCAGCATGCTTATGTCAATTATGTTAGTCATTTGCAAGCTACAATGCTTATATTATTTTTATGCTTTGGTCATGCAGCATTATATCGGTCATGTGCAAGGGACCCAAGCCTCCAAACAACAAACAAGAAAACAAATGCTCTCATGTTTCCTACCCAACATCTCAACACACTGCCATTATCATCTATTCCTTAGACAAATCTCTCTCTATACTTCCAGTCATAGAAGTTCAAGCACCACTGAAAGAGCCGCTGGAAGGGTGGAAGAAGAACAGAGCCAGTCAAAATCCAAACACCACTGCTGGAAGAGTCGCTGCCAGAAGCACATGCTACCACCGAATCATGCCAAACTGTCACCGTTGCAACAAAGGGATATCCCAAGTTCATCATGCCATGCAATAACCCAAACAAATACTAAGAAGGCCATGTTGCAAGAGTTTTTGTAGCCTATGCCCATCAAATCCTTTTCTGATGATTATGGTGCACTTGGGGGCTGAGGAAGGAATTCATTGCAATCACCACGGCAGTGATTCCAAAACCCCAAATGAGCTTAAAAATCCATTATTACCAAAACCACTATTCCCAGACCAAAAATCTCCTTGAAATCCCAATTATGTTACTATGACCTCCAAGTTCGCCATCACTTGTTGTTGTAACCCAACACATTTGCTGCAGTGACCACATACAAAGCTCAAGCTTCAATAGCCAAGTCCAAGCTTTTGGTTCCTAAAACATGTTCACAACAGCTGCAACAAACAATACCTAAGTTGCCATAACTGATATGCTCCAACACCTCAAGCACTTTCTAAGCCTTGACCATTCCAATGACCAAGTTTAGGAGTCAAAACCAAAAGGCTATCGGGATGTCTCAATTGCCACAATTCCATAATCAAGCATCATCAAGCCCCGAGCCTTAGTCAAGAAATCCAAGCACTATGCTTTACTCAAGAAGGAAAACATCTCAATTCATGGCAAATGAAAGGAAAATATTGTGAAGGTAGTGCTATGATACTGCTGGAAGAACCTAAATGCTGTCAAGATGAAGTTTATTTTACCAAGCAATTAGAATTTTTGAAGCGATGTCAAGCTTTCAAGAAAAAGGGGTGTTGGAAGCGTATTTTCCTATATTCATCCATTCTTCACCTGCAACATCCACCACTGCTTGCCATACTCTAAGGAAGATCTTACACGCCGAGATACATGACAAAACTCTAAGAGGCAAGCTATTGACAAGGACCCCTTGCCAAAACGAAGGGGAAAGTAGATGGCTACTGTCATTACGTGCTTTGATGACTTGCTCGACGACGACGTATTGTGCCACCTGTGGAAGAATGACCCAAAGCCACCGGAGGCTATGTGGGAACCTTGTGGAAATATGAAGAAGTCCAACTGGAGCAAATATTCAAAATATGCAAGCTATAACACCCCGTGGCTACTTGCTAATGGATGGGAGAATGGTTCCAGCAGCGAAGTATTCACATTGGACATGCTGGAAGAAAGCCACTCGGAGGCTTCATTTGGTCATCAAGATTATCAAGAGGCAGCTTTTGTAACCTCTCATAACTTCACAGAGGTTGAAGAAAGTACAATGGGTTAGGAGCTGCAAATCACTCTTTGATTAGTTGGGTATGAGCTGAAGGCAAGCAAAGCAGCAACTGTGGCTCTGTTAAATATCTCTACAGAGCATGGCATCATAGTACAACACATGCCAAATACATGCCAACCTAAGCCACAAGCTTTCATGCCATTGCAAGTCATGCACAACCTTGGGCCCTTTCATATTTGGGGGCTTGATTTGATTGGAGTATTCATCAATGCAAAGTGGCTCAAGGTCTTATTATTGCTGAATTGCTTTTGCACCTATCATTTTGTTTTTGGCTTTTCAAAATTTATTTCAAAAATGAACTCCTTATGTATTTTCACCCTATGCTTTCACAACTTTTTAAAATGCACCACCATTATAGCATGCCGAGGTGTAAGACGATATTTGCAAGAGAATGGAGTATTTTGGAAAAAGAAAAAAAAAGCCTCTAGAATCCTTTCCTTACTTTTATCTTCTTCTGTTTTGCAAAACGTGTTCTTGGAAAAGAAAAAGAAAATAGACAAGCAAACTTCCCTTTTAAAAGCTAAGCCTTTTAGCAGTAACCATGCCAAGCAAAGTCACTTGAATGGGGTCCCGAACCATCAACAAGCATCACGCTTAAGCAAAAATAGCATAAGGCACGAGAAACCGATCTATTCCAAAGAAGCACGCAATCTTGAGGTGCTGGAACAACATCTGGGAGTTTTATAAAACCTTGGTAAGAATCATGCACATGCTAGTCTGGCCCTTTTTAAGGAAGGCAAGAAGCTGCTTTTCAAACCCAGAGGCTAGATAAACCATGCAAAAGAAACTTTAGAAATTCCGCTCATGTTGGAATTTTGGCAGCATATACCTTGTTTTTAAGGATATCCAACCTGTCAAAAAATCTCAAACAGTTCACAAAGACGTGTTTTGCCAACCAAGCTGTATATATGAGACATGCGAATTACAACCTGCCTTCAGCATTCAAAAAATTAATACAAGCTTCAGTGGTTCAATGCCAAATTACAAAGTCATAACAACGTAGTCGTTAGAATGTCAAAAGAAAAAAAAAAAAAAAAAAACTACAGTCAAAGCACGATAAAACTATACATGCTAAAGATCCATGCATCCTATAGTCTCAAAGGAAACAGAACCATGCGATGATTTCATGCTATGTGTAACACCGCCATCAAAGAAGGCTTTGAACGCCATGAAGGAATTCTCCCAATCTTGCCAAGGCATGATTTTCTCCGATAAATGCCGTACGGAGGTGGAAGCATCACCGTCCTTATGGATGTCACCAATAATCTCACCACGATGGGGCACTGCCGGAAGCCGTGAAGAGGTGCCGGAAGCCGTGAAGAGGTGCCGGAAGCCGTGAAGAGGTGCCGGCAGCTATGTCGGGTGTGCCCAAGTTGGAGGCAGCACTGCTGGAAACTGTGGAGAGGTGCCGGCAGCTATGTCAGGTGTGCCCAGGCAAGGAGAAGTTGGAGGCAGCATTGCTGGAAACTGTGGAGAGGTGCCGGCAGCTATGTTGGGTGTGCCCAGGCAAGGAGAAGTTGGAGACAGCGCTACGGGAAGCTGCGAAGAGGTGCCGGCAGCTGTATCAGGTGTCCCAAGGGGAGGGGAAGCGTATCCTCCACCCCTTGTGAGATGCTCTTGACCTAAAAGAAAAAAAGGAGTTCAAACAAATATGCAATTTCTGACCCAAGTTCGTGACAAACAAAGTTCTCATCCTGTGACTCAATAAGCATGACAAGCAAATTTTCTTTCAGAACAAAAATCAAGCATTGCAAGACATGCATTCCTACTTCTCGCAACCGAGAACAAAGTCTACAATTAATCAAGCATATGTTCACAAGGGGAGTAAGCCTAGGCCATGCACCAGTCTATGCTTATTCCTGGAATATTCAAATTGGGGGAGTTACTTACCAAAAGATTAAAGCAGAAGCCCCAAATATCCAAGTTAGAAGGCTGAAGGATTTGAAGGTTCCAACAGCAGAAACGTCAAGGTTTCCAGCACCTGCCCCACCTATGCCTGAGACGTGTGCACCTGCACACGCAAAAAAAAAAAAAACCAATGGTGCTTTTCTCAAAGCTTTCAATAGCCTCTAATCCTATGCATTAATCATACGATTACAAGCATGCGCTCGTGATGCATATAGTTCAACAACAAAAAAGCGGGTCAAGAACGCGGCACACGCAAAATATACGCCAAGCAGGGCAAGTCAAGCTCAGGCCAAAGGAAACACTTAAGCAAATACCCAAGCAGCATACAATTTATCCATGGCAAGCGAAATTTTCAAGCAATTCCCATGACAAGCAAATTCTTCCTCAAAATGCAAAAGGATTCAAGCATTGCAGAGCATGCACTCTATCAATTTCTATTTCCACAACATGGGAGAAAAGTCCAAATTTATTCAAGCATGCGAAAAACAAGCCTAGGCCAAGATATCAGTCTATATATGTTCCTACAGAGTTAAAAGGAAGGACCTGAGATTCCAGTGAACGAGCAAAGCCCATGGGCATGAAGAACCCAACAAGCCCCTCGATAGATTCAAGAAATTGCAAAGAGGAAAGGGCATACCTTGTCAATCACCTCAAAGGACGACCTCAAATGCACCAAGAAAGAAGGGATGTTGGTGCTGGAAGAAGGGTAGTTGGTGCCGGGAGAAGGGTAGTTGGTGCTAAAAGAATATTGTATCTTCTATTTCACGTTACCATCTCCTTCAGCACCATTGTTGATCTCATTATTTATGCAACCAGCTGACCCATCATTGCAATTATCCCCATGTTTTTCTGCGCAGACTTTGGCACCATCATTATTTTCAGGCATACTTAAGAATTGGTCTTTCTGAAGATGGATACTTCGGCAACTAATACTTGCAAGAACTTCTTCTCATGGCTATACGACAACTCCTGAAAAATCACAAGCTTTATTCATGCAATTGCACTACAGCAAAATTTAAAGCTTTTCAGACAAAACATCTTGCGAAAGGCTTATGGGGGCTTAAGAGAATCCATCATAGCAAACAGCACATGCAAACTCCAAATGACTTGGGGGCTTCATGCCAAGCAAAAGAGAGAGACAAGAATCCTGAAGCTGTTGTAAATTTCAGTTTTCCTCTTGGAGGAAAGCAAACTGTTTGTTACTTATCTGGAGGAAAACAAGCTGTATGAATCTCTTCCAGCAACTCGCTTAGCCTCTTCCTTCTCATCTTCAGTCTACTTCTTCCAAAGATCTTCTTTGAAGCAAGTTGCAAAAAAAAATTTACAAGCAGGCCTCTACTTTGTTTCTCGACCCTGAGTAAGCCAAAGAGAATATAACCCAACTCTGCAACCAATTGCTGACCTCAACAAGCTGACTTGAGGGCTTCATGCCAAGCAAATTCAAGGAAGTACACCATGCCATTCAAACAAGCAAACCCATCTACCTTTTTGCCACACAGTATAAATCATCTCTTTGATTACAACAAGCCTAGATAATCTTGCATTATGGTGAGAAACAGTTTTCTATTTCCCCTTTTTGAAACAAGCCAAGTTGCATTCTTCTAGCACCTACTCCATAAGCTACCCTATTTCAAACATCCCTTCCAGTACATGCCTAATTTCAAACATTCTGCTAGTTTCAAATCTTCCAAAAGCCTTCATATCGCAAGTCAAGGTGCAAGCAACCAAAACTCACCTTCATGCTACCAAATTCCTTGCAAATTAGTAAGAAGATGGCATTTCTCATGATGTGGAATCTCTCAATCAAGCCTGAAAAATAAATAAGGGAGTACGTTGGTCAGATCAGGTGCTGGAAGGGAACTTGTAAACAGAAATGGGGTGCCGGAAGTAGAATCGCTATTAAAGCATAATGTTTTCCAAAGACAAGTTGCAAGAAACCAAGACTCACTTTCATGCTATCAAATTAGACTTCTCATGCTTTATCATGCTTTCGAGCTTTTAAAACAAGAGAATATGATAGCCAAAATTAGACGCCGGAAAGGTACTCATACACAAACGGATGTGCCGGAAGCATAATTTTCTCAAAGTGCAAGCAAACTCATCTATCAAGCATTTGACAAAATTCACAAGGTGTGATACCAATTCACATGCCAAGAAATTTCATTTCATTCAAGCATTTCAAGCAATTCGGGCGTCTCAAAGCAAATTGAAGAATTCATGCTCTTACAACAATACCATTCCACTTCATGCTCTCACGACAATATTGCTCAAGAACATGCTTTAGCAATACTCAGATCGGCACTCAATGCCAACAGAAAGGACATGCTAAATTCCCAAGCAAAAGCAACATGCCAAGCAAAACTTATACACAAGCTTTCCAACCATCCTAGCTAGAATATCCCACCTTTAGAAAATCACTATAAATCAAGCTTACAACCAACAAATCCTAGACTTTCCAGATTAGAACTAGACATATCAAGCTTCATTTTCCCAAAATTTCGTTGCATTTTGAGCTAGGGAAGCATGTCAAACAGATTTCTAAAACAACCCATGCAGCAGAAACTGTACAGCTCCAGCACCTTAACCCTTACTTTGAAATTCCACCGAAAATTTATTTTTTCTTCAAGTGATGCAAGACCAATTCCAACATAACCATTGAGAAGTCCATTTTTATGTCTCAAAAGCTCCAACTCAGATTCGAAAAGAAACATTTCAAAAGTTCAAAAAGCAGCCAGCAAGCTACTTTGAGATATTTTGACAAACACTTGGCATGCATACCCAAGTGAGCTTGTATAACTCTTGTTTATCACCAAGCTAGAATCCTAAATCAAAAGCTCAACCTTAGAATTCGATTTCTAGTTCACAAATTCTGGGAAATACAGAGGAACTCAAGCATTCAAGCATAGAAGACAAGCATGCAACAAAGGCATCAACATCAACTCATGAACATGCTTTAGAAAAATGGAGGTAGAGAGCACTAGAATGGGTGGATGATCCTCAATTTTGGATATGTTATAGACAACATAATTTCAAGCAAATTTTGTGAAGCAAGCGCAATCATACGAGTATCATAAGTTAAAGACACATGCAAAAGAAAAATCTGCAAAAACTCACCAGCCATGGATGAATGCAGAAGTTGCAAACCAGCTTTGAGGTATCAGAAAAATTCAAAAAATTCTGCAAATTTTACTGGCTATAGTACTCGAGCAGAAGAACAACTTTGATCAAGGAAGTTTTCTGATCCGAGCTTCCGAAATATGACTTATGTACTGATGCACAATACCCACGGGTTTGGGTCTTGAAGAAGAGGAAAGAGGAGAATGAGAGAAAATCATAAAATAAAGCATGCCATGCCAAATGAAAGGAAAAGAGGGTAGACACTTGCAAATAATAAAAAATTCAAAGGGAAGGGGCAACAAAATTTTGCCCATCTGAAGGCCAAGCCAGCAAGGAGACAACGTGCCCAGCTCTCTTATGCTCTCTCAAACTCGTATCTCTTCTTCCACCCATCAATACAAGCATTTGTGAATCAATCCACGCAAACCATGCAACTCAAGCATTTCACTTGGATGCAATCATTTCAAGCAAACCAAACCAAATATCACAATATCAAGCTTTTCAAGCAATACAGTCATCATAAAAATGGCAATGTTAGAACTTGGCAGTTCTAGTTGCTAGAAGCACATAGAAGAAGTCATGCTATCATGCCAAATTGTCCTCATTGCAACAAAGGGGTATCGTTTTTCCAAAACACCAATATTCATGCTACCGAAAGAGTGAACCCTCATGCTAGATCAAGCTATATCTTGATTCAACTCAACCATTAGATTATCCAAGTCCAAGCTAATCATGCCAAGCCAAGTCACATTTTTTCCAGCACCTATTCCATGCCAAACAAAACCGCTACCAGCACATTCCCTATTTCAAATATCCTTCTAGCACTTGTTATATTTCAAATATCCTTCCAGCACATGCCCTATTTCAAATATTCTTCCAGCACATGCCCTATTTCAAACATTCTTCCAGCACTTGCCTTATTTCAAACATCCTTCCAGCGCATGCCCTATTTCAAGCATTCTTCCAATATCTAGCCATCATGTCGCACGATATCACCTTCACAGAAGTTTTGTTCGCTAAATTCAAAGTGTTCAGAGGCTGGTGCTGTAGACTCAAACACAATGGTGAATCCAAGCTTATTGCATCCGCAATTCTAAAATTGGATCCCCACCATCCACTAGCACGTCCGGCTACTGTCAAATGACATTCACCATGCTAAATGTCCCAAAAGCCATATTAAACCATGCTACCTTAGCCAAAACCAAGCATCCAAGTATCAAGCCAAAATCAAGCATACAAGCCAATGCCAAGCATCAAGCTAAATACCAAGCATACATGCCGACATCAAGCATACATGCCAATACCAAGTCAATGCAACTCTTGCAACCCACAATCATGCAAAATCAAGCCTCTCTAGTCACTCAAGCGAATAAATCATGCAAGCTAAGTAGTTATCTTGAGCTAATCCACCAAGCATTTTCTTATATATCATGCCACCAAATAGGTCAACTCTTGGTAACTCTAGTAAGTGACCTCCAAAATTACAGTGTCTAGGAAAGTTCTTCAAGGCAACACCCTCGGTATTTAAGAAGGATTGGGTTTTAAGCGGGACCATTGTGACCCCTCCAACCTTCCCGGAAAAGACCTGGCTGTAATTTCAGAGACCCTTAACCTGTTATTCTTGAGTTGCTCCTAAACCCATGCCATGTCATGCCACGGTAATTTATTTTGGGCTGAAAATTGATTATTCGGACCATTTCAATACACATTCATGGCCCCAATAATCAAGGGGGCTAATGTTAAGGCCCAAAATATTCACGGTTCGGCCCAAATAAATTCTCGGCCCAATGCGATGTTTTACCAAGAAGAAACCCGATTTGGGCATGCGAAAGTTCATCATATGCGCTTGCACACATGCCACGCCAAACGACACGCCACGCTAAGCAAGGATTATCATTCCGCACCTAATCACGCCACAAGCTTAAGTGGGCCCCAAGCCACTCCAATACCCGGGGCTTGCTTGAGTGGGTTGTGGTATGGATGGTAATAAATTGTCATGAGGCCCATTGATGGACCAAGAAGTGGAGGTTCCGGGTTACTTGGGAGCCTCGGAACCCAAGCCCATTTCTTAGGCCCAAATATGTGGGTGAGCACAAAAGAGAAAGTAGCCTAACCAAAATAGCCCATTACTCCAACCAAAATAGCCCATCACTTCAACCAAACTAGCCCAATACTTGATGAAGTTAGCCCATGTACTTGATAAACCAACTTATTGTCATAGAAGGCCCAAGCAACCCAAAAAAATATATACGCAAATCTTCAGCACCTAGCTGAAAACAAAAGCCACGTTGAAAGCCAAAATATCCATGTGTGAAAGCTGCTGGAAAGCTCCAGCACATGGGAGAAACAAGTTTCAAGCAAAAACTTCCAAATGACCAAGGGATATTGGAGCGCAGATCACCATTTGAACCAGCATGCATACCCATTCCTTCCCTCATCAGACCTAGCCTTGGAAGAGGAGAGAAAAGAAGGAAGAAAGATGGCTGAAAATAGAAGTCTGAAACAGCCGCGGGAAAGGGGGCTTTGAGCTCCCAAAAATCCCTGATTTTGTGCAAATGGGTAGAGTGGATTTCACCAAAAAGGGATGATTGAAGAGATGAAGGGAGAAAGGAAGGAAAAGCTTAGCCAAAATGGGTAGAAGCCATTAGGTTTTCTTGGAAAATATCAGCTTCCAGCGGCTATAAATTAGGGCATCTTCTACCCAACAAAAATCATCCACAACTAGAGAGCAAGCTTCCTCTCATACTTGCAAAAACCAGCAATTTCGTGCACTGTTCATCTTCCTCCATTTTCTTCTTCTGACAAGCTGCCAGAAGAACATAGTTCTTCCATTTTCTCTTCCTAGCCACATATGCTTGAAAACCTCTTCTTCCTCACCTTAAACACTCCCATTTCTCCCTAGGAAGCCATATTTCCTTTTTGGTGCTCAACTCATGCCAATTTTGCTCCCATGCCACAAGCCCCTCATGCCAAGCTCAAAAGTTTATCTGTAAGCATGCAAAAATTACCTGTAAGCTGCCATTATTTTGGTTGGTGAAGATAACCAAAATACTTCCTAAGGCTTTACTGCCTTTTCGAGGTATTTTGGGGCTTAATTTTCGAACTCAGGCTCAAGGGGCAATTTCTTCCATTTTGCCCTTTACGGCAGTCAGGCCCGTAATAGCTGCCGGAAGAAAAAAAAGCCCCTACAATTGTCTTGGTAATCCATGGTCCACAATGATGCATAAGATTTCTATAAATTCCTAAGGACATCATTTAAAGACTCAAAATATTGTCTTGTCCAACGAATATAGCATGCTCACAAAGAAAAGCTGTTATAAGACCATCTCAGTCAAAAATTGACTTTGAGCCTTTTTTCCTTAAATAATTCAAGGATATATTTGTGAGCCTATAAAACATTTATTTATGGACCACTTCCCCATTTTTTTTACTGGATGCACATAACAAATTGTCACATATTTGTCTCTTGTCATGGAAATTTCGAGCACAACTCCCATATTATCCAATTAAGTCAATTTGACTCGATAATGATGGTGAGTTTATTTTCCTAAATTATGATGACAATTGTTGTGACAATTTTCCTGTTGTTAGGGGGAGAAATGACAATTCCTAAAGAAGGTTCGGAACTAGCGTTGAATACATTAGCTTTTATTACATATGCAAGCATGGATTGATATTCATGTATCACAATCCATAAGTACAATTGTTATTTTAATGCAAAACTTATAGCATGTGTTAAATGCATATTTATTAAGATTGTATGGTATATGGAGATCCTCAAAGCTCATGAAATATTTGAGATATATCGCATGAAGCGACCCCTTGAAGGATATAAAGTACCACAATATTCTTGATTAAGAGTTAACACTAAGAGTTTGAGTACTTTGAATTCAAATTTGATATTGTTGTAACATATTCTAACTATTAGATTAGTTATTGATGCTACTAAAGAGTTCAATCATTTGAAAAGTGAAAAACATGTTGAGTAGTGTGATAAACGATCATGTATGAAGACAATATTGCTTGTATTGCTCAAATAAGAGAAGGATTCATCAAGGGTGACATAGTTTCAGAAAAAAGCCAAGAGATTGGAGTTAAACAAATTCGTTCACAAGATAATTTGGCGATTCTTTTTACCAAACCTTTTTCTAAAGCCTAAATTCCAGAAGTTAATGAAAATAAGGGGGAGATATCAATCAAGGGGAGCATCCCAATTCTACATACATGACATATGCGTGTTGTACTCTTTTTTTCTCTCGACTAGGTTTTTGTCCCACTGGATTTTTCCTAGCAAGGTTTTAACGAGGCAACATAAGCATGTCCAACACCGTATCAATGATCCAGAAGAAAATTGCACTCTTTTTCCCTTATCTTTGGTTTTGTCCCACTGGGTTTTCCAAGCAAGGTTTTTAATGAGGCAACAATGTCATTGTATGGTGGACATCCAAAGATGAGTGTTTTAAATCTATGGAATGTGGATGACCACCATAACATCCATTATCTCTACTCCTTATTGCTTTGTAACCTATGTCCTTATTATTGTAATTAGTAGCTATAAATTATGGGTTAAATACCTCTATTGTAAGCAGTGGCGGAGCCACTCCTAGGCTTGGAGTGGCCCTGGCCCCCTAGATTTTTATCCCTCCTCTATTATATATATTATATAATATATAGAATTTGTAATAAACAACTTATAATTTAAGTTAAAATTTCCTCTAAAACAAATTAGACATGACTCAATTAGAAATATTTAGCTCTAAACACATAATTATTGAATACTTAGGTGTTTTATATACTTGTATTTTCTATTTCGGTCCCCCAAACTTTACAATTCTAGCTCTGCCCCTAATTGTAAGCCTATAAATAGGCGCTTATCGAAGATGAATAACATAAGTTGATACAAGTTCATAGAACAAATTCTCTGTATTTCTCTTCCTCTTATTGCTCTCTACAATTCCCCGTAGTTTTATAACAAACATATTATTTTCCTTATTTTGGTTGCTTGAAATTGAAATAAATAGAAAAATACAAATAACTTGTACAATTGTTGAAGGAAAATGTGAACCTCCCAACATAATTTCACCATCACTAATTAATTAATGGGGTTTTATTATTTTAGGTTCGACTCATTCGAGACGCAAGTATCTTAATTACAATTCCTTGCTTATAAGGGAAAAACCCTTTGATTACATCATAAAGGAACAAAATGTGTGTGTTTGGTTTTGCGACTGCTCCCAAGTCCAACCTCAGGGTGCCTACGTATCCCTTGCAAGAATCAAGCCACTCGTAGTTCAAAAATTCACAATGAATAAATGACTCATTGCGAAGGAAATTTGATTTAAATTGCATTGAGAAGTGTTTGAGTGAATTTGACTGAATAAACCAGAGATTCGATATGAAATTGTGTTTGTGATGAATTTGGTTAAGAATAAACCAGGGATTTTGTTTGGATTTGAGATTTAGGTGGTTGCATCTAGATTGAGTCTCTAGATTGCCTACGTACCCTTTCGAATGGATCAAACCAATGTAGTTCGGAACTGATTTGTGTAAACGTAGATATTTGATTTTGGGGGAATTTGGTTGATGTAACTAGTGATTCAAATTTGGTTGCGGTTGCGGTTGCGGTTGCATCTATTGAGATGTTAGACTGCCTATGTACCCTCAACGGGATCAAACCGACGTAGTTCCAAAATTTGGAAATTAATGGGTAAGTGTGGCCCACTAATTGAGAATTTATGTCTTTGGGACAATTTGAAGATTTTCATAGGTAAATGACCTATGAGAAAAATTGGAAATTAATGGGTAAGTGTGGTCCACTAATTGAGAATTTGTGTTTGAGAGATTCAGGTTTAATCTCATTGGAATTTTCATGGGTAGATGACCCATGAGAAAAATTGGATGGCTTTGTACCGACAGCCAATTGATGCAACCTGATAACTACTCAATTCTTTGCATAGTGTTTCCAAGTAGAGTCGGACCTTGCACTCCTATATTTATCTGGAGTGCTTGAGAACAGTCCAAATTGAAAGCAAACATTGTACCTCCTCCGTCTTTAATAGAGTACACCATGTCACAATTAGTACAGAATCTTTGCAAGCCAAAAGAAAAAACTGCCGCAACATATCAAGAGGTTTCAGACTCTTTTTGTCTTTTTCCTCTCTTTTTTTCCTCTGCAACACCAAGTTTCTTGTGTCTTTTTTCTTTTCTTTTCTTCCAATCTCCAACAAAGTGGCGTCAGCCACCCTCTTCCTTTTCAAACCAAGTGGGGTCAGCCACTTTCCTTTGGTTTCTTTTTTTTGACTCTTCTTCCCCTTTTTTTTGACATGAGTCTTCTTCTCTGTTTTTTTTTAATTTGCTGCCGCTATCTGCACACTGCACAGACCAAGCCAAAGCCCGCATGGATGTCTTCCTCTTTTCTTCATTCAGCAACTTTTCCATATATATCTTTTTAATCAACTCTAGCCACACATGCTTTTGTCTACTGTTTTAAAAAAAAACAAACACAATTCCAAAGTCCGTAGCGTGGCTTCCCCTTTCAGGACTTCTTTCCTTTTTGTGGAATCCCTTTTGTTTTGGCTTTCTTGGTCCTGTTTGTATGCGAACCCAACACAAAACCAAACCCAAAGGACTCTGCGTTTTTCCTTTGTTCTGATAGTTTTTTTCTTCCTTATTCTGTATGCCAGCGGCTTTTCTTTTTCTTTTTTATTTCAGAGCAGCGCAAGCACGAAGAGGGAATTAGTGTGCTTTTGTTTTCTTGACAGAGACGGAGAAAGCTGGTCAGACTCACCAAAGGCAGAGGTATAACCCATTTTTTATTTGCATTCCATTTTCCATATTTTTTTCATCTAGAGAGGTTATGGGTTTCTCATCCGTACGGATTTTTACATCCAAATGGTTTCATGTTACTCACCCATGGATTTTTACATCAAAACAATTTCACGTTACTCACCCATGAATTTTTATATCCAAACAATTTCCAGGTTACTCACCTATGGATTTTCATCTATATAATTTCGGAGTTTCTCACCCATGAATTTGTGGCCTTCTATGCCCAAGAAAAGGAAAATAAAAAATGACAGAATACCTGTAGAAATTTTTCTCTCTTCTCTACACTGCCCCAATTTCTCCTGCGGCCTTTTTTGATATGCCATCTGTCCTTTTTCCTTCCTTTTTTCTGATGTTGCCTTTTTATAGGCCAACTAGATATGACTCTCTTGATCAAATAATGCTTTTGAATTTCAAATCCATGCTTAACAGATTTAGTCTTCTTTTTAGGCCTATTATCTCATGAATTTAGAAAATAATAGATATTCCAAAATTTTAGGAACCCCTGTTGGCTTGCATTTGTCATTTACTTTTATATATATATATATATATATTTGGAATAAATGATAAATGTCTTTGGCCGAATTTTTAGTTTCAACAACAATCACAATAGAAAACTTTAATAACGCGAAATGAAGGCTTGCATACTTTATTACAGCGGAAGCAGTTAGAGGCACTGGTTTGGTCCTGAATTTTGCACAGGCTGAGTGACGCATTAAGCAAGCAATAGAAGAGAGAGGGGAGTTTTTCACACACACACGCACTATCAAGGTGTCATGGGAGTACAAACTTGAGACCACTGGTTTGCAAGTAAAGTCCCTTTAACACTAGGGCTAGACTCTGTTGGCTGAAAATAATATGTTTTCGTTAGAAAAATTATAACTTGACATTATTTTTGAAGTTACAACATTTGAGGAAGGTAGTATTGAAGCTTCAGATATCAACTTCATTGAAAAGAGTTTCAGCTTCAGTGAAAAGTTATTACCCCATCATCCAAAAGCTGAAGTGTGAACTGTTATTTTGCAATGACTACTTTTCTGTCCAATATGTAAATATTAACAAGACAATGGCAACTAGGGGTATAACCTGTCGCTATTTAATTTTTGACCAAAAAGCTAACCAGAAATTCAAAACATAAACGTTTTGTAATTAAGCCATCAAAGAATATACATCTGTACATGAAATCTATATATAATCAATTAAAAAATCTACATCTGAATTGCTTTTGACTGGATGTTTGTCACAAAGTAACAAAATAAAATAAATGTCACTCATTAATCATTTAAATTAAACCTATGCATAGTACAATTTGGTCTCTATGGGCCGGTAGAGACGGCAAGCATCATATAACTTTATGTATATTCTGAGAGCCAACTTAGGGAATATAACCCGCCCATTCGTTCATGCTTGTTTTCTTTTGAAGTTGATATATATAAATATATATTCATATATAACTGATAGACATATAACTTAGGCAGAGGAACACCATCGCCATGCAGAAGAAGGAAATGGATAAGGAAATTGCGGAGACGGTTGAAGACGAGAAGACATGGGAGGTGACATGGGGAACATTTGGGAGAGAGATGAGGAAGGAAGGCTTTATAGCTGCTCCAATGGTGGCAGTCTCAGTGTTGCAGTATCTTCTGCAGTTTGTTTCCATAATAATGGTTGGGCATCTTGATCAGCTCTCCCTCTCTAGTGTTGCCATTGCCATTTCTCTCACCAATGTCACTGGTTTTAGCCTGCTTGTAAGTCATCTTTCTTCTTCTTCTCCAATCCCACATTCTATTTTTTTTTTTTTTTTTTTTTTTGGATTTTTTTTTTTTTCTTTTTTTAATTTTTCTTTCTTGGCACTAAAAATATGATATATTGCAGTATGTTGCCTTGAATAAGGGGTCAATTATTGGCGTTACTTATCAAGTTGGCCATATAATATATACAAGCGGTTGGCCTTATCAGTATCTGCGGACAGTTTTATTTAATGAGCCGTTCAAGTGGTCTCTTTTTCAAACATTATTAAGATACATTATGATTTAGGTTATTAGATTATTATGATAGGATGGGGGGGAATCAGGATGGATGTTGTCGGGGTACACTTGATAGTTGACACATCGCCAACCACATTCAGTCTTATCGTCTTTATCTTTTGGTCGCCATTATAGCCAACATGGCTCGTTTGGTAGCGATTTTTTGTAGGTCAATAATCACTTTCTATGGAGAATCATTTCTCCATATAAATCACTTTAGTGGTTTTAAGTGATTTTATGAAGAAGCACAAGGGATGTGCTTATTTCCATAAATGATTCTGGCCCATCCATTATCACTTTCAAATGAAGATGACTAAAAGTGCTTTCAAATTAAAAAAAAAAAAAAAAAAAAAAAAAGAGAAAAAAAAAAAAGTTAAAAGTGATTTTGGGTTTTTGAGTGTTCTTTCCAGAGAAAGCTTCCCACGCTTTGAATTTTAATAAAACTTTTCATGCACTTAATGAAATCTCTTTCAATGAAAGTGTTTAATTATAAGCAGCAGTGTTTTTTGTAAACACAATTCAAAACATGCCCCCTATCTGTACGGTTTCTTTATTTAAAATTTATCCTTCTAAGTCAGATTCGGCGTAAAATTGGTAAGTTGAAATTTGTCGAGTGTGTTCAGAGAAAATCTGGGTGTTACTAGAATCGGTTTTTTCTTCGCCGTCCTCTTCCTTACACATCCATGGACATAACTAACAATTAAGTACTGATGAATTCATTTGTATTTGTGGATCAGTCGGGAATGGCTGGTGGATTGGAAACACTATGTGGGCAAGCATTTGGAGCAGGACAATATCACAAACTTGGAACTTACACTTGCACTGCAATGCTCTCTCTTCTCTTGGTTTGCCCCCCCATATGTGTCCTCTGGATTTTCTTTGACAAATTGTTACCCTTAGTAGGCCAAGACCCCCAAATATCCCTTGCGGCACGCAAATACTCTGTTTGGCTGATCCCAGCACTATTTGGTGGTGCAATTCTCAAACCGTTAACTCGCTACTTGCAGTCTCAGAGTTCAATTTTTCCAATGCTCCTGTCCTCCTTTGCCATTCTGCTTTTCCATATACTTGCAACTTGGGGTTTTGTGTATAAGGTGGGCTTGGGAAGCAAAGGTGCAGCCATTGCCTTTAGCATGTCCACTTGGTTGTATGTGATATTGCTGTTGTTCTATGCCTTAGTTTCTTCAGCGTTTGAGAAGACCCGTATTACATTTTCTATGGAGTCTCTTCTCCACATTCGACAGTTCTTTCGCTTAGCTGTCCCTTCGGCTGTAATGGTTTGGTAAGTTCTCCTCATTTTCTTTCCTTTCGATTTTCGATTAGTTACTTTTTTTGGTGAATTACTAGTTTGTTGTGTTCATTACCTCATTGGCCCCTCAGTCAGTCTAACCTTCAAAGTAACCGTCTGTGTTTTGAAATAGCACTCGGTAGGCCAAGAGTGTAACAGTTTGTAAAGTTACAGTTGCTTTCGACAAATCTTATTTTGTGTTGCTTTTGACAAAAATATATAGTCTTAAATGGTGGTCATGTGAGCTGATTATTTTGCTGTCCGGCCTTCTACCAAATCAAAAGCTGGAGACTTCAGTACTTTCCATATGGTACATACTTCAAACTCAGACTTGACCACCTTTTATTTTGACAAGAGGAAGAAGAAATTGCATTATTTCTCAGCTGATGCGATCAAACTTGTGATTTTATAGCCTTGCAATCTCTACATTGCACTTCACCGTATCATACGGATTCGGAGCTGCTGCGAGGTATACTCTCAACATTTTAATTTCTCACTCCATTCTGATTGAAGAACAAGAAAACAAAAATACAAAACAAATACGAAAAACGTTACAAAATGGGCCCAATTGATTCAGGTAAACTAAAACATCCAACTGTTTTACAGCATTCGGGTGTCAAATGAATTAGGAGCTAATAATCCACAAGCAGCTCGAGTGGCTGTTTGGGCTGCCATGTTTCTTTCTGTCACCGAGGCAATTATTGTGAGCACAACTCTCTTCTTCTGCCGCCATGTTTTGGGGCATGTTTTTAGTAGTGAGAAGCCGGTCGTGGATTATATTGCAGTCATGGCACCTCTCATTTGCCTCTCAGTTTTTATGGACAGCTTACAAGCAGTTCTTTCAGGTTAATTATTATTTATCTCATCATATATGGGAGTGTGAGCAATGCTATATCGATTACATTCGTGCAACGTCTTACTTTTTTAATTTATTCAGTAACTGTCGTCTATGAGATTTGAACTTGGAAGATGATTGAACAGATTAATTTCGGATATATAAGACCTATTCTTCTTTGTTTTTGTGGTATGCATCAGGGATAGCTAGAGGAAGTGGATGGCAGAGTATAGGGGCATATGTGAATCTTGGGGCATTTTATCTAGTTGGACTTCCAGTGGGTGTTGTGCTCGGATTTCCTCTACGCTTAAGGGGGAAGGGCCTTTGGATTGGAATTGTGGCCGGATCCGTTGTGCAATCAGCTCTTCTTGCTCTTATCACTGGTTTCACCAATTGGTCAAAACAGGTTTGTGAGTCCAATAATTTATTTTCATTATTCCTTGGCTAACTATATTTGCATCCATCCTTATTCAATACATGACGAAATTTTAAGAGAACTGTCGAAATTCCCTGAACTTGTAGCTAATTTTAAATTTCCCCTATGTTTTTTCTAATAGAATAAATGCCCCTTGAACTATTAAAATTCTCCAATCTTTCTCCCACCCATTAAATTTTCTCATTTTTAATTCAATTTGCTGTTAAAATACAAACCAATAAAAACTGGATCCCGATGATGCAACTAGTGTGGGCCTCTTTAAAACATTGTCTTAAAAAACCTCCAAACAAAGGAAAATCCAATCAAGGAAAAAGAATACCACTGCATCAACCAGCCGAAAAAAAACATTTCTCCTAATAAACTGCCCTCCAATATGTAGCAAGAAGGTGAATCCGCTTCTAGTTGATTGGCAATGAATCCAAAATTTAATACACTCCATTGAGATCGACAACTTAAACGTGAGATGAGACAATCTGACATGTTATATTACTTGTTAGAACAATAAACTAAACTAGACACTCTCATGCCATATTAGTTAACTGTATATATAAGTGGATTAATTTGTATTTGAATAAGTCTAAATTTGCGGTGTGATAACATAACATAACATCTTTTTGACGATAATTTGGCTTACAAACATAAAGGACACACATCTAACCATCTCTATACGTATCTACTGCAGGCAAAGAGAGCAAGGGAGAGGGTCTTCGTGGAGAGGTTATCAGAAGACAGCGAAGCAAATTGAATTAAAAAGAAAAAAGAACTTTTAAAGTCAGCTTCTCGGAGCCGTTTTATCTGCTAGTGTTTGCAGTCTTAATTACATCATCTTTGCTCAAATTAATCAGGCAAGAAAAAAAAAAAAAAAAAAAAAAAAAAAAAAAAAAAAAAAGTTTAACACACATTAGCATCCATTTCTCCATTTGTTCCATTTGCCAAGATAAACATAAGAAGATCAAGTAAATTTCGGTGGACCGGATAAAAAGGTTTTATCTTGCTGGACCTGAAGCCCGTGCCCTTTCTGAATCCTTGTACTCAAGAGAACCAGCTCTTATTAATGTGTATATATATAAAAATGCTGGTGAAGAAAATGGGATGGAGGCTTCAATTGCAGAAAGTAGGCCTTAACCACTTGGCGCCAGTTGTAGTCGATTAAAGAGTTGCTGAACTGAAATGTGATTGAATCAAGGAATTGACCATTTTGATATGTAGAAATTCAAACAAATGTAGGAATAAGTTGTAGTCGATTAAAGAGTTGCCTACCAATCATTTGGGTCTAGTCACTTCCTTAAGTACGGTTTAGGCATGAGTCTTTTGGGCTCTTCTAGATGGACCTAATTAGTATTTGGCATCAACAAAAGCCCCCAAGTCTTTGAGCAGTCCCTCTGGCGCTCAGATTATAATGAGTGGAAAGTTATGAGGGGTAAGTTATAAGGGGTTCACTTTATAGCCATCAGATCAATCCAAGGGTTAGGGAGAATTGAGATAGAGTTGTGCAATCGGGTAGGTGAGGAACCCAAACCCGAATTTAATATCCAACATTGAAGTTGGTCCCCAAAAAAAAAAAGTGGCAAGTTCGAAGTTTGAACAGAAAAAACCCATCGATGTAAAACCCATAGCTCTGAGAAACCGCTAAGCTATGAGAAACGGTTGAAGGCAACGGTTAATGACGGTTAAAGGCAATGGTTAACGATGGTTGAAGGCAACTCTGTTCTCTAACCCGTGAAAAAGTATTTATTTTGAGTGGAAGGGGCAAAGACGTGGATTCCGAAATAGTGAAGGGGCGAAACAGTGGAAGGGGAAGGAGAGAAGCCGCGGATAGAGAAATTGACTCAAAACATATATCATCATACTCAGATAGAGAAATCGAGTCAGATAGACTAAAAATACGACATCGGAGGCTGTCGAAATAGCCGCCACGCGCCTCCACTCGTCGGGGTTGCTAGTGGGCTTGGCTTGTGGTTACTATTCATCTTCTCAAAAAATCTGGACTCGTGGCTGGTTTTCTACCGAAAACAGATTTTGTTCAAACTTTTGTAGCCGCGTTTAACACAACTAAACTTAACCAAATTCGACGAAACTAATTTTGTTTTGTTTGTTGCCAAGTCTAGTTTACAATCCAATAAATAACTTCCTCAAACACCCAAAGTATTGGGAGAAAAAGAGAGCCAAAGCGAGGCTCGCGAACTAAAAATTTTTAGAAAATACAATTTTCCATATTTGGTTATAAGTCGTTTTCAACCATTCCTTCTTATAGCTTCAAAAATCATTCCAAACTTCACACCTACAGTTAGAACTCATTAGTCCTTGAAGGAACTCAAAACTTTGAAGGAACCCCAAAACTTTAAAATTACTCAACACACCCAAAAACAAAATTGGTTCTCTAATCCACTTCTAAGTGATCTTCCTACCTCTCAAAAGACTTGAAACAACTATAAAATCGAATTAAATCCATGAATTAACAAATTGCTTGAAATAATAAAGATCATCACCTTTCAATACCAACTCAAGAACATTTCCAAGCTTCTTCATCTTCCTCTCCCTCTCACTCTCTCCTCCCTTCATCCAACTCTTCGTAGCCCTAATAAAATCATATTCATCATTGAGGAATCTTAGCCTAGGTTACTCATCTCCTAGTAGTCTTCCAACTCACACCTTAGGTTAATGACTCACCTATACCAACTCATCTCCAAAATGATTGTGGACTTGAAAACTTGAGGCAAGGGGGAAAAGAATGGGAGGAGAGTGAGCTGCTGCCCTCCACATTTGAGATTCCTTTTGTTTTTTTCCTTTCCCTACAAGGGTATTTTGGTAATTTTCACACATAGGGGTATTTTGGTCATTTTGGCTCAAAATTCAGAAACGATTTCCTACGTGTTCGTTGAGTCAACTACTAACGTCCTACCTAAGAATCATACTTGTCACAATTCAATTTCTTAAATGTCCTTTGAAAAATTCACAAAATGTTACGTAGGGGCATTTTTGTCCAACTATAAATTAAACACACTTAATCCAATAGTCTCAATCCAAAATCACTTGATAAAATATCCATAATCATTTTTTACCATAATATTATTTTTGTTCTGAAATATGAAAATCCATTAATTTTTCGGGGTATTACAAATATGATTCCGGATATTACAAATCTTCTTTTAAGGGAAAAAAAAAGGAGAGAAAGAGAGAAGGAAACAGCATCATACCGCAAACTATTTATAGTCTAAAACTTTATTTTGAGTTGTTTCCAGTTTTACTATTTTGAACAAATTTAAGACTTCAAATAATAAGAAAGGGGAAAAGAGACAATACAAAGCCAAACACATGTGCCCTTTTGAGTAGCGGTGGCTCTGAGATTTCAGGGGTCCTTTGCAAAAATAACAAGAGGGCCTCCCAAAATAAAGTCTTCAACGAAAAATTAAAATTAAAAAATCAAACTATATAATCAAAATTTTGTGATCATCAAATTACTAATTAAGAATAACCAAGAAAAAAACAATAATATACAAAATATAGGAAAAATAAAATCTGAGAATTTGAGAGAGTGAGAGTTGAGTGATTGAAAAAAAAATTAAGATACATGCAGCTGGAAAAAAAAAAATTGCATACAACGTTGTATGTTGGAGATCTCTTATATTGGGCAACATAAAATTCAATATTAAATAAAAAAAGAAAAATCAACATTAATATCATCCTATTAATATAGGAGAAGTCAAAGCAATCGATACCAATATAATAAAATAATATTTATTATGGGGCCCAACTTTCTTTATTTTATACTGAAATACAAATGGAAAGTGAATATTAACGATATTAAATTGAGGTAATTTTCACTTTATTAAAGTAAAGTTTACCGACTTTTAAAGTTCGATACATCAAATTTTTTTCATCTCAGTTGCATACACAAAATTGATTCTCTTACTAGTTTCATACATGTTGTGAGTCTTTCTATTAACATGTTTGTGAATTGCTGATATGGCAACAAATATGTCACGTACACTCACTCATACGATGCTATGTGGTCCACATATATTATTAAATAAGTAAATAAATATTAATTCATTCATTAAAAATTTTTAAAAATTAATACAAGAGTCCCTCTCTCTCTCTCTCTCTCTCTCTCTCTCTCTCTCTCTCTCTCTCCTTGGTCTCTCTCCCTTGCAGCCCCTATCGAACCCACACCCCCAAGCCCAACACCACCATACAACCATTCTTATCTACAACCGAGATCCACCCCTAGCCCCACCTGAGACCCATCCGGGTTATCTCTCTCTCTCTCTCTCTCTCTCTCTCTCTCTCTGTGCAAATTCAAAATTAAAAAATAAAAAATTTAACACTTTGCATCTTGGGGGCCGGGGGTTACAGGTGGGTTTTGGGTTCTGTGGGGGTTGGGGGTGGGTTGTGGGCTGGATTGGGCTCTAGCTTCTCTTGGGTGGGAAGAGGAGAAGGGGGAGTTTTGTGGGCGGTCATGGGGAAAGAAGTTTTTTGGGTGTTTTTGAGAATGGTTCGTTAGGGTTATGTGTTCGATGGGAGAGCAAGGATTAAGTTCCTTCAATTAATTAATTAATTAAATTTTATTTATTTATTTAATAATGTATGTCGACCATGTAGTATCATATGAGTGGATCTACGTGGCACATTTGTTGCTACATCAGCAATTAACGTACTTGGTAACAAAAAGAGTGACGACATATATGAAAATTGTAAGAAAATCAATTTTGTGTATGCAACTGAGACCCAAAAAAAAAAGTGATGTTTTGAACTCTAAAAGTCGGTAAATTTTACCCTAGTAAAGTGAAAATTACCCATTAAATTATTATCATTACCAAACTACAACATATTAATGTAATTTAATATTTAATGTGGGGCTCGTTTCAACATGGGGCCCTACGGTTGCCCACTCTGCTCATGCCACATGCAGCCCTGCTTTTGAGATAAAACTCCATACGTGGATGGGTCCACGGGCCTCATCAACACTGATGGACAAGTGTGTTTAATGTTAATGGGTCCTATAGTTTTGTTGAAATAAAATTAAAAAAGCCCAACACCCCTGGCCAGCCTTTCCCCATTCACCACCACCACTGTTGGAGTCTATCTCTTTCTCATTTTCTTTATCTCACTCTCTCTTGGCCACCTAGGGTAGCTGGTGATTTATGTTGTTCTGTTGTGAGGAGAGAATCGGTGAGAGAAAGATATGGAGAAATAGAATGAGAAGATCGAGAGGACAAAAAAAAAAATTATGGTAATTGCAAGCTCTTGGAAGAAATACACAATCAAAACCTTGCGACATATAATTAATGATCTCTATATATATATATATATAATCAAATACACGGGACGGGATCCTTATATACTAATAAACCTTGCTATATTACATAATTATTGATAACATGAAAAATAAATAAATAAATAAAAAGCAGGGTCTGAAAACATGAACTACATGATGGTAGCTAATAAAATCCATGAACCTTTTATTTCTCTTTCTCTTGAAGTAGTATAGCCTTGATCAGTTGTTGTTGCCACTGCATCCAACGTGCGTACGGAGACCATATGGGGGTATATTAATTAGTATTCAGTAGGGTGGAGGAGGAGGAGGAGGACCCCAAGGGGGTGGTGGCCTGTAGGGGTCTGAGTAGGGTGGTGGAGGAGGACCAGGCGGTGGAGGGCCTGGCGCGTAAGGTGGGGGTGGAGGACCAGGTGGATAATAAGGTGGCGGTGGAGGTGGAGGATAGAATTCAGGCCGCGGTGGTGGTGGAGGCGGATGGCCACGGTGTGGAGGTGGAGGCGGTGGTGCAAATGGATCAGGTGGTGGAGGTGGCGGCGGATTTCTTCGGAAAGCCATTTTCTTTCGGAAAACTTGGTTGCAATAAATGAAGATAGATATATAAGGTTGAGATTGGACGGTTTTATATAGGCTTGGAAAATGCTCAACACCCTAAGCTTTGTACTCAATATAATTTTATAGTTATTTTGTGAGAAAGAAGTTTCTAGATATGGTATGAGTAATTCATGACATGGACTGTTAGTTGGAAAAGACTGGTGGACTGAAAACGCGTACATGATGAGTCCATGGTTATTAATAGGGTAATTCTATATGAACCCCATAAATTACTCTTTACACCCCATAATTTTTTACACCCCACTAAATTTTAATAAAGTCTCAAATTACTCATTAAACCCCTTTTTTTTCCCTCAATTGCCCTCATAAACCTCATTCCCTAACCACCCACCGAAAACCCCCTTCCCTTTCAGCCACACCCCATCTGAAATCAAACCCCACCCCATCTGATATCCAGCCACACCCCACCGAAAATTCTCTCCTCTTGCAGACACACCCCATCGCACACCCCATCCCATTTACACCAACCTCCATCGCAGAACCATCGAAGAAGCCCTTTGCCATTGCCTACATCACAGAACATCGAAGAACTCATCCCTTGCCATCGCAGATCTTTGCTCACCATCAAAGAAGCCCTTTGCCATCGCCTCCAGCAAACCTGAACCATCTCTGAAACAGAACCATCACACCCATCTCCATCTCTGCAAACCCAAAAGACATTGAAGGTCAAGTTCTCACAAATCCTTATTCAAGGTTTGATTTCAAATTTGATTTATATATTTACGTTTCTAAGTGTTGATTAAGCCTACATTTGATTTCACTTTTGAAAAGCCAAAGTCTGATACTGATTTTGATTTCGATTTCAAGGTTCTGGGTAGTTCGAAATTGGATTCTAGTTTCGGTGGATTGTCACCGAAATGATTACATTGCTTCAGTGGTAGTCTACCGAATTGAACCTGTACTTTCAGTGGGTTACCACCGAAATTGTTACCTTGTTTCGGTGGTAGTCCACCGAATCTGTTTCTATTTTTCAGGGGACTCCCACCGAATTTCTTTCGGTTTTTCAGTGGTACTCCACCAAATATGTATTCTTTTTTCAGTGATTGTCCACCGAATTTATTTCCATTTTTCAGTGGTTATATACCGAATATGTTACTGAGTGTGTACTTAATATTGTTTATTTTTAGATATGAAGAGGATTCGCAGGGGTACTACTGAAGTTTCATCATCACGACCTAATAGACAACGTCCCACGGCCTCAGCGAGGAGACAGAGAGCGGCTCCCCAAGATCACATTGATTAGCTATTGCATATTTGTATTAGAACTCTTGGAATTTTGTTGTTTTCATTAGTTATTGCATGTTTGTATTAGAACTCATGGAACTTTTGTTGTTTTGATTAATTATGAAGTTTGTACTTAAATATATGATTAACTGGATGATAAGAACTACTTATTTATTGTAAGTTCTGCTGCCACAAAGAGTTAGATCTTGCTCTGCTTCGAACATTACAATAGAATTTTTTTTTTATGTTCTGTTTTGTAAATAATGATTCTCATACAGCTATGCAGAACGACAGAAGAAATAAGGGCTGTTTATGTTCTGTTTTTTTATGTTCTGTTTTTGTTTATGTGTGTCTGATTTAGCTTTGAAGTTGGCCAACACAGACTTTTCATATTTTAACAACATAAGAAATCTATGTGGCCACCACAGACTCTCTCAATTTCCTCATAAATCTCTGTGTTCACCTTTTCTATTTTCTCCATCAACTCTGGAGGTTCTGCGACAGATTATGGTTAAACTCCTGCATTATTTTATCAACTTTCTCCTTCAACTCTAAATGACTATGCACACAAAGATGTATTTTTCAGGTTACATGTGAAAAAAAAATTAAATAAAATTATTAGATCTATAATCTCAATTCTGTAACAGGTGCATTTTCTAATACCCTCAAGGAATTTCTCTATATGCATATATGTATCGAATGCTGATTGGTTTTCGCGAGGCTTATAGAGCTAAAAATAAAACAAAATATTAGTTATATGGTAATAACACATTGTAAAATTAAACATTTGTAGTACATACCTTAAATTTTTTTGGATTAGACAACATGGAACTAGAAGCAACCATGTTTCTTTTTTTTGGCACTGCAATGGTACTTTTCTTCGGTTTTATTTTGAGTGAGGCAGTCAGGCTTTGCTTTGGTTTATTTTTAGGTAGAGCAATGGAGGCCTCAGCAATCTCAAATGCAGATGGCAAACGACGAGTAGAAGTGTCGACTTTTCGCGGTCTCCCTTTGGTCTTCAACTTCTCTTTTGGTTCAGTAAGCGCAGTAGAACCGGGGTTCATTAGCTCCTCCAGTGTCATGTGGACTTGTCTCTTCTTCTCACCATCTTGTTGTTCATACCACATATTGAATCTTTGTAGTTGTGACCTTCCTGGTGAAGTTGTGCCATGACTACTGTTTCCTATATTGATGAGATCTAATTTCCTCCAATGTGAATGCACAACATCAAGTGGTATTGGTACACCACGCTCTCTATACTCCGCAATTTCATGTGCACATGGTAATTGGTGGGTTCGACGAATAGCACAACTACATGATAAAGCATCCACCCCATCTATCTCTAACCTGATTGCAAAAAAAGTACAATGTTAACTCTGTAAACCATATATGTACATGCAATAAGTAAACTGAATTTACCTTTCTAACTCGCACACAATTACACTCAAAACCTTTATAGAAACAAAACCTACTAACTCTCTCAACTCCACGCTCTCTATATTCCTCCTCCGTTTCTGAACCAACCAAAGTATTCCAATCCTCATTAAATTGCTTCCATTGTTTGAGGGTCCCAAATAACTTTTTGCAGTTTGCCAACACTCCTTTGTTAATATGTCATCTACATAATAAATGTCGTGCTTTCGGAAATATAGACGTAATAGAATTCAAGAGTGCTAACTCTCGATCGGTGACAATAACACCAGGAAGACAATTATCATCCAACAAACTCCTCAAGGTAGTCAATGCCCATGTGTAATTGTCTTCCTTCTCGGCATTCATATACACATACGCAACAAAGAATGTCATATTAGTAGATGTCACCCTCACAATATGCAATAGTGGGAAACGATACCTATTAGTCTTATAAGTGCAATTCATGATAAGTACATGTGGAAATGCGCGCAAAATATCAATATTAATGGGGTGTGTCCAAAACAGGTCAGTTATAATATCCCCAGATGTCTTATGCCACTCAATATAATTGTGTTCGGATAACTTAGTAAGCAATTGTTGCATTTGGGTTCTCCCAGCAAATTCTTTGGTTCTATTTCGGATCCTAGCATTGTATGTTGTCTTCATAGTTGAAACATTCATTACATCTCTATATTTAATGGTGACCAAAATATCTCTGGGTTTCACCAAACTCTTAGACATGTCCACCAACAAGGCATTCTCCTCTTCAGTAAGTCGCCCCACAAATGAATGACCTTGAAGATACTCTGAAATAGGATGGTTGTGTACTCCACAAACCACCTCAAACTTCCAATCATCCCCATCACCAATATTGACACCTTTTAACAAGAATGGGCATCCACATTTCTTGGTACCAGTGTCTCTAATACATTTTTTCATATCACTATTTGCATCCGATCTTACATCAGTTGTCTCACTAGACTTGCAAGACTTATAGTTACCGTTCCTCTCACAAGCAAGTATTACACGAGGTATCCTCTTGCCCTTACCTCCATAATCAGACCTTTTAATTACAATGACAATATTATTCAATTTTCCTTGTTCACGAGCCCATCGAAGTAATGCATCTCTACCATTGAATATCTACACATAAAACTCATATTATTTAAATATAAAATTTGAAACATTAATGCCACGTTAATGATACTAAAAAGGATTTCAGACAAATAATTACCGAATAAGTTGTGAATTGATCACTATAGTTCATTACACATTATGTTCCCACATTGTTGCCTTCAGTAGGGGCGTCACCTTGATTTTGTTCCTTCAATGGGAGTAAGATCAAAATAGCTTGGATTAAATTTGTGGTTGGCAATAAGTTACTGAAAAAATAAATAAATTTCGGTTGGATGCCACTGAAACGCGGGTAAAAATTCGGTAGTACACCACTGAACTACGTTCCATCTTACGGTGGATCCCCACCGAATATTAAGTTTCTCACCGGTGAAATCCAACCGAAAAAGGTGCAAAGTTTCGGTGGCATCCCACCGAAATTATCTGTCGCGTTCGGTACTGATGTGCTGAACACAACCAGCGACTGTTATGAAATATTAAACTTGCAAAACGCCAAAAAATAAACTCGTACCTCATTCGAAGCGTCTCTAACTTCAATCTCACCCTTCATGAATAAATACAATATATTTTTTCACCAGTATAAACTTATAAATCTTGGGTTTAGGATTTAGGAACATGATAGTTTGAGAAAAAAGTCAAACTAGGGTTGCAGGAACATATGTGGGGTGTAGTGAGCAATTTTAATTTTAATTTTAATTTTTTTTGTCCTTAACGGTAATTGTGTATAAGGGTAAAATAGGTTATTTATATTTAAAATTAGTATGGGGTGTAAAGAGCAATTAATGGGGTGCCAATAAAATCACCCTTATTAATAAACCATTCACAAGAGCAACGTGGACTAATGTATCAATTACTCATTTCATTGCGTCAGACTTTGGTAGGCTCAAGTTTTTCAAGGCACCAAGTTTTTTCTTTCACATTCTTATTTTCCTTTTTTCTTTTATGTAAATGATAGTCTAAATTATTCTAAATTAATTTAATACAAATTTAGTTATATACCCAATCTTAGACATGGTCTTATAAAGAAATCCTATACCATTTAAAAACTATAAACACACCCAAAAATCGCAGCTGTCAATTTTTTTAAAATTAAATAGCCATTTTTCAGATTATTTGTGTGTAAAATACCTATATTGCCCTTGTACTTTGGATTTGAGAGAGAAAAATCAAATCTGCCCAGATCTGCCAAAAAACAAATCTGTTCAGATCTGCCAAAAAAACCAAATCTGCAAAAAAAAATCAAATATGCCAAAAAACCAAATCAAATTTTATTTTCTCCTTTCTTGCTGGTGTTTTATCGATGTTGGAGCAAGAGGAGTTTCCATTGAAACTCAATCTCAGGTCCAGCTATATTCTTCATCTCTCATCTACAATTTTCAATATTTCACATTCGATTTCTTATTCTAAAATTGTGCTTATATTGATTTTTTTTTTCGGGATTGTTTGGAACCTTGAACGAACCTCGATCAGATGCTCTTAGCTCTACTCCTCATCTTCAAGCTCTACTCCTCTTTCACCACTTCATTGTCGTCATCATCATCATCTTTATTATCGTCGTCGTCGTCGTTTGGTTTGGACTTGAGATTTTTGATCTTTTGCTTCAATTATGTGTTTCTCTTCAGATTTTAGTTGATTTTTAAAATGTATTTTAAGCTTTGATGATTGATTTATCCATTGTTACTATTTTAGTTATGGATCTCATTTTTATTTAACAATGTACTTCTATGACATAGTATTAACAATGTCCTTTTATGACATAATAGTATTAACAATATGGGCTCGGCTTATTTTGAGTTGGTCTAGTTTGTTCTTTCTTCTTTTCTTTGGTGTACATGTATTAGAAATAGCAACAAGACAAACATTAATCAATATGACAGTAAACTAGCAATGTTATTACCTTAGACTGGAATATTACAAGGGTAGATATGCATTAGAAATAGGATATCATGGGAAACTAGTAGTGTTATTACCCTAGACTGGAACATTACATGGGTAGACATGCATTAGAAATAAGATGTCATTGGAAACTAGCAGTGTTATTACCCTAAAGTGGAACATTACAGCAATTAATCAACATGACAGTAAACTAACAGTGTTATTACCATAGACTGGAATATTATAGGCATTAATTAACATGACAATAAAGGTGTGGAACATTACAATCATTAATCAATATGACACGTTAATAAAGCTATGGTTTTCAAGACATTTTGTTTGTAATGAATTGTTTGAGTTTTTTTTTTATAAAATTGGGCTGAGCTTGTTTTGGGTGCTATTTAAGTTTTTTTTTGTTGGGCTTCTTTTAAGTTGATTAATGGCAATCATGTAATTTATAAGAACTTCAACACCAATTTCGTATGTAGTAAATGAATTTTGAGTGTGTTTCTAAAGTGCATTCAATGTGGGGTTTTTTTATAATTTCAGTCCCTATTTTGGTATATTAGTGAAGCTCCCTTAATTTAATTTATAGAAAGGAGACTTGAACTTGAGTGAAAGGGGACGGGTACACTGTCCTGATCAACTAGCCTAACTCCCGTTAGGGATCCCAAGCCTCTGCATTTATTTATCATGCATTTTGGTGCATTTCATAAAATCTGGTCCATTCCAATAATCTAATAGTTCATATTATACCACATCATATTAATAAATTTTGTATTTTTATTTAAAAATTAACGACGTTAACCTTTTCTGCTTTCACCGACCACCGCATCCATCTTCTTTTTCCTGTTTTGTTTTTTTCTTGTCAAATCTTCTTCTAATGAATGAAAAATTAGAAATTAATTAGAGAAGAAAAGTTCAATATGAGGAGAGCACGTAGACCATGAAGAAAGCCTAGGTCGTCACCCACTATAGTTTCATTCTCCTCATCAATGTCATCATTCACATCTTGGAACCTAAGCCACAACTTTCTCAGAATTTCAATCCCATTTGATCCAATCGGGTTGGGTCTGGTGCTTCAAAATCTGAGATGGGCTTTTTATGGTATTATCTCTCTAATGACTTATGGATCGGTACCTATCAATGTTTTCAAAGGCGAGGTATATAAGCGAGGCGTTTTTAGTAGCGCTATGCAATGTGTAAGCCTTGAAGCATTGAGGCGTAAGCCTTTTGAACATTAAGTTATTTTAATAAGAAAAATTTATGAATAATACAATACGATTAAATTGTACAACTAATTCTTATTCAACCATAACAATCTTTTAAATATAATCAAATATAAGTACTAATTGTCATTCAAAACATAATAATCAATCTCAAAACATAAAATATTTATTCAATATATATTTATTCAAAATGAAGAGAATTCTTGAAATTGATGGAGTTATCTGGTAAGGGTAGAAATTAGGGTTGTACACGTACTATACAATATATATATATAGTCCATGTGTTAATATATTAATTTAGAAAGAAAGAAAAAAAAAAAAAAAAAAAAAAAAAAAAAAAAAAAGGTTAAAGTACAAAAGCTACAGGTTGGAGTTAGGAAAGAATAAGAAAGATATTAATTCTTGCCTATTACAATAAAGGTTGTTTTTAAAACGATATTAAGAAAGATACAGCCGGTTGGACTTAAGAAAGATATTAATTTTTATTTTTCAACACCCTCCAAGTGAAACGACGTCGTTTCACTATAAGATTGTTTTTAAAACACTGCAACCAAAATGACGTCGTTTACAAATTAAACAAAAAAAAAAAAAAAAAAAAAAAAAAAAAAGATCGTCTTCCTCGCAGAAAATTTGCAGACTTTCAATTTCTTCCAGATCGAGTCGTTTCCAGATCTGCAACGCCTTCTCACGCCTTGCTTCGCCTTCTCACGCCTTGCAACGCCTTCTCAGCGCTAAACGTGCAACTCGCGAAACAGCCGACCGCCTCGGGCGTTTTCCTCCCGCCTTGCGCCGATGCGCGCTCCGGCGCGCGCGAAGGCATGCCTTTGAAAGCATTGGTACCTATTCCTAGAATCTACATATGTATAGGGTTTTGTTCTATATGTTAGGGAGGTTTTAGTTTTAGTGATTGGGTTTGTGAAATTTTATGTATACATTGCATAAACTAATGAATGAGTTCATAAGTGGAGAACGGAATTAAACGGCAGTTAGTTTGGAAAAGAAAGGCCCAAAACTTATTAATCTTATCTGGTATAATATGATGAACCACTAGATTAATGGAGTGGACCAAATTTTATGAAATGCACCAAAATGCTTGATAGCTAAATGTAAAGTTTCGGGATCCCTCTTTTTTTAATTAAAAAAACTCCTAGTTTGCAAGCTTTTTAATTGCCCCCTTCTATTTGTAATAGCTCAGTTTGGCCAAGAGAGTAAAAAGATATATATATTCTTGTGCTTCTGCATACGCGTCTTTGCATTCATAAATCAAACCAGTAAATTCTTTATAGATATTTTCTTACCGATGGGCGAAGCACATTGATTGATTGGGGGAAGCAGGGAAGCTTGTCACATAAAGGAAAAACGTAGTTCATTTTATTATTCAGCATTTGTTATGTATGAACTTTTAACGTAATCTAACAAAGACGAGAGATCGAGAGTCACAAGATCAAAACATTCTCGCTCCTTGTTGTTTTATAAACACAATCGAAGATTCTTAATTACGCAGAAAAGTAGAAATAACAGAACATTCCAATGGATAAAACATCACGCGCACACACTTTATTTCTTATATCCATGCACATACTACTAAAATACTAATATACTGGTGGAGATGAGACTGATGTGAGGTGATACTAAGGTGGTGGTGGAGGGCCAGGTGGTGGTGGAGGACCAGGTGGTCCTGGAGGAGGTGGATGCCCTGGAGGGGGTGGACCAGGAGGCCCTGGTGGAGGTGGTCGTGGCGGTGCGGGGCCCGGTGGTGGAGGAGCAAACGGGTCTGGCGGTGGTGGGGGTCCTGGTGGTGGGGGTCCTGGTGGATGATGGTGAGGCATATCTCTGACGAGGCCTTGCGCTAAATGAACTATTAATTTGTGAGTTTCAAGTGTGTATGATGAGTTAGCATTTAGCACAAAACTTGCTTATAAATGGGTTGAAAGAAGTGTGTAGAAACCTGCAGAAGATTCTAGAGACTGGTAGTTGTGACTTGTGGGTAGAAAACGTGTAAAAGTTAAACCATGGGACATCATTTTTAAAGAAAATATGCTCCATTAACCATTACTTTACAGCGTACCTTAATCCAAACAATTTCTTAATTGACTGGTATTTTACACATTTGAAAATAGCCGACCAGAAAGCACACAGACAAACCGACCATTTATATGTACACGTGTTAACAAAACAAGATGAGGTTTCGTGAAGATATGAAGATCGATATTTCATGCCAAGAAATTCAATGCATGATTTTTTTGTTGACTATAGTAGGGTAGCCACGTGTAATCTTGTGACTGGTGAACTTGGAAAAATTCTCTCTCCTGGTTGTTGTGATCTGCTGCACACGCGTATTAGTCACATGGATGGATGAGATGAGATGGTATGAGATGAGAAAGATGGGTTTGGAAATAACCAAATATAGCGCTAAACCTAATAAACCACAACCACTGGTCAAGTTTCGTGTGGCATTTGTTTCATATGATCAATTCCCATGGTTAACAGAGGAGAGGAGAACCACTACTCGCCAACTTCTTTGCGTGGAAGGGTTAAGCACATTTGGCGAGACTGTAATGAGGTATTATAATGAGCAGAGCAGGTCGTTAATAGTCATCCGATTAAAGTTCATTATTATTTATTAGTACTAAGTTTGTAGGGAGCATTTTGCTCACCACTTTAATCCAAGTTATACTTTCATCACCATCCTTAACACTTGACACGTGTCATGGACATAACTATAGTTCCATAAAACAAAGCAAGGAGTTAACTATGGTTATGTCTAAGGTCTAAAATATTGATGATTTCGGAAATATCGGTGGTCCAAAAACACGAAAATTTTGATGGAAATATTGGGAAACTATCGATATCGGTAAAAATTGAATAAAAACCATGGAAATTGTAAGAAAATTTTGAAAAATTGTATTGAAACTTTGAGGATGTTTATTTAGTCAATTATCTATTAATTTATCACAAAAAATTGTAAGGAAATGCTTTGCACGGTGGGTTAACAGATTTAAGTTGATTATATAGTGAGCTGACAAATACTACGAGCGTAGAAAATATGTAGTAATTTATGAAATAAGATTAAACACACCATAATCATTTACTACAATATTTTACACTTTATACATTGCATGGTAAGATACATTAGTGATTTAGTACCATATAGAGTTACTGTGATGTTCAAATTTTTTACTGTCTTCATCATCTCTATGTGTAGAGTAATTGTATTGTGAAGAATAGTCATCAAATGATAAATCCCCAAAATAGTTTTGCATGTATTTATTAACATGCCACCCATATGGATCCGAGATTGGTTGATGGTGTCCATATAGCGATATTTTGATATTTTTGATACTTATCGATATTATCGCAATATTTTGACTAAATGTTGTTGAAGCGTGTGAGAAATTATCAACGTTGATATTTTTCGATATTATCGATAATTATACGATATGTGTATGAATATATTCCAAAATATCCTAGACCTGAAAAAACTAAAATATTATCGATATTTCGTCGATATTATCAATATTTTATACCTTGGTTACAATAAAAAAAACTTGTATATCAGGAGGTCAGTATTGATATGTTATCCCTAATCAATAATGTTTTGGCAGATAATTTTTCTACATGACAGAATTTGATTAATTAAAAATAGCAAACTAAGGTTATCACTATGCCAAATTTTACTTTACACAACACCACATAGGCATCAACAAATCTAAAAACCGATGCTGTTAGCATCTTAGGCATCGATTTTATAATTAATAAGACTAAAAAGGTATAAAGGCATCAGCACAAATTTTTGACGTTTCTTACCGATACCGTTGATTATACTTTAGCATCGATGATATATTATACTGATGCGTAAAATAATTTTCAAGAAATTTGTTTTAAGTGGAATATTTTAGCACTGATGCCAAAACCAGGGTTGACCGCTACAGTGATTATTTTGGGCAAAAAATTTTCACTTCCTCGCAAATATTTCAAATTCCCTTTGGTATTTTTTTTGGCCAAAACTTAAAACTCTTTCATCCCTCTGTATTCTCTCTTGTGATGCCTACACTGTCCCTCACAAATTTCACTCTCCTTTAAAAAATTTCAGAATTTCCCCAAAAATTTGAGTCTCCCTTACGAAAATTTTACTCTACACGCCCTCAATTGAAATCGAACTCCAAACTCTATCTTCTCTCTCTCTCTCCTGTCTCCTCCATCTGGTATGTTCTCTGTCGCTCTTCTTCCCCATCTCCTCTTGTTTTGATCTTTTCTATCTTCACTGCTCTCTCCATCTCTAATCCCTCCTCTCACAACTCTCGGTATCGTGGCTCTCTCTCTCTTTCTGACAAATGTCTCTCAGATTCTGCAATAGCAAGGTTAGGGTTTCAGTTTTCAAAAAATTTCATTTTGTATTAATCTGAAACTCTCCATTTCATTCTCCTTAGTTCAACAGATTTTCTCCTCCCAGATCTCGTCCAATGGCAGTCAGGTGTTGTTTCTCAATTCTTCTCTCCTCTCTTCTTTTCATTTATTTTAGATATATATTAATTATATTTTAAAAATGACTGATTATTAATGTGATTAATCATTTATATGATAGTTGTGGTATCTATCTGGGTTCTGACAACTGATGGTTCTTTGGTTTTGTTTTCACAGGAAATTGGGGAAAAAACTGAAGTTTAAAGACCTGTTGGTGATGGATTAGGATGGAATTTAATTTTCTGATTCTGGGTCTTGGTGGTGACGGATTATTGCAGAGATTAGTTCAACACCAGCCGACGCAGTATCCGACATCAGAAGAGTTAAGCATTGGGAAAATCAAGTTCAAGGCTTTTGATTTGGGTGGCCATCAGATTGCTCGCCGAGTTTGGAAAGATTATTATGCCATGGTATTGTTGATGATATAATGTAAGAGGTTACATTGATATACCTGTTACATATATGAACTGTTTGAACTTTAGTATGCTCAATGAGAAGCTTTGTTCTTGTATTTGGCAATAGTGATTTCTGAAGGAAAGATTCAAAGTCCCTGAGTGCATGGAGTCAAGTTTGGGGATGTTTGTGCCTCCATAATCCCAGATAAAAACTTTTAGTGTTTTTATCTGATTCATGGGAGGCAGATATAAGTAATGGCATTTTCTACAAAACTCAATTTTTTTTTATTTAAAAAAAATATGTAATTTATTATGGGCTGGATTTTGAGAGCTAATAATATTTACCTAGGTCCATTGATAAGGTTTAATGATTTCATGTCCTTTGACTTATGGGCTTGTTTCTTCGTCTACCTTTGCCTTGTGTAGGTATTAGTTGAAGTAGGAGAGATGTACTCATAGATTTGGAATAGAGGGCAAGTTGGCGTCTCATTTAATTAGCTTATTGTTCGGTTGTGATGCTTCCTAGTTTGAGATACTGGATACTATAATTTACATGTTATTCAGTAATAATAGAGGAACCAACTTATTACGTTTTGAACGCCAAGACAATCTTTCATTCGAACTTGAGACAATCTTTCATTCGAACTTGTGTCAAAAAGTTGGTGTAATTAATTGGTATTATTAGTTTTTTAGGACAAGATTTTACAAAATGATGTTTCCAAACAAACAACTTAAAGTTGAACTCCAATCAAATAAAACATATATAATTTATTACTTCATAGTTACAGTAATTAAGCAAGCACTTCTCTTCTCTTGTTGAAAACAAGAATAAAATCCACGCAGCGGTAGACGGACCAGCCTACAGCATCACTCATCCAAAATAGCACAACCTGCGCATTAGTTAAAAATTTATCTGTTAATTCCGAAAGTTCATCTGTCACTGTTGATTGTAATGGCTTTCTTTTGGCCGGTGGACATGACCTCAGCGAAACACTAAGAATTCCATTTGCATCGATAGAAAAGCAAACATCTACTTTACCAACTCCCTTAGGGGCTGGAGGAATGCCATACATGGTAAATCCACCCAAGTAATTATTATCTCTAGTGAACTCATTCTCTCCCTCGAAAACTCCACAGAGGACGTTCGTTTGGTTGTCATGGAGGGTAGAGAAAATTTGGTGCTTCTTTGTGGGAATTTTGGTGTTTCTTGGGATCATGAGGGCCATACGGTTTTCACGACCACATTCCGTCCCGAGTGACATTGGGATGACATCCGAGAGTGTGAAGTCTTGAAGCTTCCCCGTCACGTTCCCACTCAAGACTGCAGCTTGAACAGCGGCTCCATAAGCCACGGCCTCATCGGGATTAATGCTCTTGCACAACTCCTTGCCCATGAAAAACTTCTGCAATAGCTCTTGCACCTTGGGGATTCTAGAAGAACCACCAACAAGAACAACGTCATCGACGTTGCTTCTGTCCAGTTTGGCATCCTTCAAACACCTTTTCACAATCTCCATGCACTTGTTGAAGATATCCATGTTCATTTCTTCGAATTTGTCCCGGGTGAAAGTTGTACGAAAATCTTCACCGTTATGCCAAGAGTCGATTTCAATATCAATGTCAAAGCAAAATAAAAGTGCCTCCTTTGCTCTCTTACACTCGGTTTTGGCCTTCCGAAGAGCTCTGGGGTGTCCACAAATGTCTACCTTATTTTTTGTCTTGAATTCGTTGACGCAGTAATCCACCATTCTGTTATCCAAGTCTTCACCTCCGAGGTGAGTGTCTCCGGCAGTCGCCTTCACGTCAAAGACACCACGGCCTATGGTTAGTAGCGACACATCCAATGTACGACCACCCCAATCAAATATCATCACGTTTCTCTTATTAAACCAACCGGCTTTCTTGTCGATGCCATAAGCTATGGCTGCAGCAGTTGGTTCGTTGATAATACGCAGCACATTTAAGCCGGCTAATTTACCAGCTTTTAGTGTAGCCTGGCGCTGAGAGTCGTTGAAGTAAGCGGGGACAGTGATAACTGCCTTTTTCTCACTAATCTTTGAGAGAAAGAAGTCCTCCGCAATCTCCCGCATTTTTACCAGAACCATTGATGAGATATCTTCAGCAGCAAACTGTTTCTCTTGGCCCTTGTGCTTATCCACAATCACGGGCTTGTCATCCTTACCTTCAATGACCTTGAATGGCCAGCGCAGCAGCGCTTGATATCACTTTGAACAGTTTCGTCACTGAATCTCCTACCAATTAACCGCTTCGCATCTGTAAATCATTCCCGTTTAGATTATGTCAGGAAACAAGTTAATTTATGGATTTATGCATAATACCCCACTTTTACAGAATTGCTCTAAAAAAAACACAGTACATATTTCTCAGTTCTAACGAAATTAACAAGGAAACAATGAACAATTATACTGTTGATCATTTTATTCTTACCAAAGATTGAGTTGGTGGGGAATCTCCCGATTTGGAGAAATGCTTCATCACCTACCAACGTCTTGCTATCAGTGAATGTAACATAAGATGGAGTTCTCCTGTTACCGTGATTGTTCACCAGGATTTCTACACGATCAGCCTGCCACGTTGCCACACACGAATAAGTTGTCCCCAGATCAATCCCAATTGCATGGTTATCTTCTGCCATTACTAATTTTCCCGATTGGCTCAAAAGCTCCAAGAGGAATGTCAAAGATTAACAAGGAAATATTAAATAAGTGCAGAAACCAGTGGAAGAAAATTTATACACGGAGAAAGTGAAAAGTCAAATAAACCAATGCTTACGCAATAGCTGATGCTTTGCCCCAGTTCACTAAACAAAGCACATTTACTTTTTTAGATTTCGAAATGAGATAATTCCTTTCTTCGGATCTTTATCATACGTTTGTTGCTTCAAGGTCTTTTATTCCTTTCTTCTTATCTTCTTCTCCATTATTTTATTTCTTTCTTCAGCCAGAGGGTAAGGGGAGTTGCCATCCAACAGCCTTATGCTGTCCTCTCAGCTCCCCAAATTCCTCCTCCAGACAAAGAGACAACAAAAAATAGCAGCCCCACATAAGTGCACCATGAAAACCTGGTCAAGTGACACATGCCCCAAAACATTGAATGTATTTTTGGTCACCACTTTAGCTCAAGGTATATCATTACTGCCAAGTACGGACCCAGAAATCTTACCTTATGAGGTTATAGTGTAAAAGTTTGAAATTTTTTATATATCAAAATAACATTAGAAATGAAACGTTCATTCATAATTCATATAAAAAAAACAACATTACAAGCTACAATTGTCTACGACGAGATTTCATATTTTGAAAACGTAGCATTATAGCTTCATTTTTAATACAAGCAAAAACATCATTCTCAACGTAAACAAGCAAATTATCACTCAACCATTGATCTCCCATTTTGTTTCGAAGTAATAACTCACACAGGGCCGTCCCTGAGATTTTGAGGGCCCTGTGCGAAACTTAAATTGGGGCCTCAGATAATCTTATACGAAAATACTATAAATAAAAATTTATCATAACTTAATGTTATAAACAATTTTTTTATAACTAAAAGTTACCATCAATAAACATATAATGACAATCAGAAATCCAATTCATAAAAATTTAAATGTTTTCATTTGATAAAATTAAATGAAAACAAAAACATACCTGACTATCCAAAAATCAATCGCATTGTATTTGCTGTCTTTATTTGAAGAATTAAAACTATTACGAGAGCTTTTTCCTCAAAAGAAAAAAAAACACACAACTAGTACAATACTAATGTTGAAAATTGATCTTCTTGAATTTTTTAAAAGAGAAATCATTAATCAAATGTTGATAATCGAGTTTTTCAAGAAGGATATATATACTCTTGGTGGTTAGCTTTGATGTTTCCCCTTTTTTTTAAGGTGTTTCTGTTTTTTTTTATTTTTATAAAAATAATTATGTACAGCTTGTTTGTTATAATGCCAAAAAAATATATAAAAAGGCAAATAGCTGTTGAAGCCCAAAAAATTCATGGTTAGGCCTGAATAAATTATCAGCCCAAAACGACACTCCATTAAGGAAAAACGTATAGCGGAGTACACGAAAACCCGCCACATGCGAGTTGTAGTTCACGTGCCATGCTAAATAAATTAGCCATGCTAGGGGTTGAGATAAAATATACCGGCTTTACAAGCCCATGCCAAACTTAAACATCGCAGTCCTTCCTAAGGACAATAAAATTAAAACATGTCAAGCACAAAATCGTTATCTCACACCCAACTACGCTACAAGCCTAAGTGGGCCCAAGCCACTCAAATGCCCGGGGCTTGCTTGAGTGAGTGATGGTATGGATGGTAATGAATCAACACGAGGCCTATTGATGGGCCGAGAAATGGAAAGTCTCGGGTTGCTTAGGAGCCTCGAGACTCAAGCCCATTTCTTAGGCCCAAACATGTGGGTGAGCACAAGAGAGAAAAATAGACCAATAGCCCAAGCAAAATAGCCTATTGACACAACCCAAAAGCCCAATGTTTAACAAAAATAGCCCACTTGCTTAAGGAACCACTTGGCCCATGCAAAACTCCAAAATAAGCCACAAAAGCCTCAGCCCTTTGTTGGAAAAGTAAAAGCCACATAGAAAAGGGTTTGCAGGTTTATTGAACAGAGCTACTGGGAGGGAGCAAGTTTCAAAGCCAAAACATGCAAGCAACCAAGGGGTATTAGCGTGCAACACTCTTCGAACCAGCATATATATCCCAGCTCATTTTCCCATCAGACTTAGCCATGGAAAAAAGGGAAGAAAGCAATAAAAGAGATGGCTAGGAATGGAAGTCTGCCATTGAGACAACTGCGGGAAAAAAGGGCCTTGAGCTTCAAAAACTCTTATCTGGTGCAAATAGATAGAAGAGATTTCATCAAAATGGGAAAAACCATGGGAGGAGATAGAAAGGAGGGAAAAGCTTAGCCAAAATGGGTAGAAGCCATTAGGGTTTCTTGAAAAATGGTGGTTTCCAGCGGCTATAAATTGAGGCTTCTCCTACCTAACAAATGCAACCCACGCCTAGATAGCAAGCTTCCTCTCATACCTGCAAAAGCCCAGCAACCTCATGCATTGTTCACCATCTTCTCCATTCTTCTATTCTGGCAGACAGAGTATCTGTCAAGTTGCCAGAAGAGCATTGTTCTTTATTTCTCCCTTTTCTTAGCCAAATCTCTCACAAAACTTCTCCTTTCTTACCCTAACACTTCCTCTTCCCTCAAAGCAACCCTAAATTTCCTCTTAGTGCTAAACTCATGTTGATTTTGCTTCCATGCCACATGCCTCTCATGCCAAGCTTAAAATTTTATCTGTAAGCATGCATAAATTATCTGTAAGTTGCCATTGTTTTGGCTGGTAAAGGTAACCAAAATATTTCCTAAGGCTTTGCTGCCCTTTCGAAGTATTTTTGGGGCTTAATTTTCGAACTTAGGAAAAGGGGACAATTTCATCAGTTTGCCCTTTTGCGGTAGCCCAACCCATTTTAGCTACCGGAAGAAAAAGTCCCCCACATAAATTGGTGACTCTGCTGGGGATTAGGCCATTATCTTCACCGATGCCTCCAAGGAAGAAAGCCAGAAGCAACAACATGACCTCTCAAGACGGGCCAAACCATGGTGACTTGGAATCAAGGCAACATGCCTCCTCAAGAGAAGACGAACGTCATAGTGAGGGAGCTTTCACCCTCACAAACATTGTTGCAGCCATCCATTCTATGGGAGAGACTCAGAAGGAAATGGCAGAAACAATCAAAGAGCTGAAAAGTTCAATTGCTAAGCCGAGAGAAGAAAACGAGAGGCTTCCACAAGAGGAGCCTGTCGCTGCCAGAAAAAGTTCTGAACAAAAAGAGCCATCATTTGTCACTCACGAAGATGTCATTGCCATCCTAGAAAAGAAACTAAGCCGAAGTCAGGAAGATTGGAAGTATCTTCCTCAGCCACCATACCCATCGAGCTTACTCCAGCAACCCTATCCTAAGGGCTATGAGGCACCAAACTTTGTTCTCTTCAACGGAAGGAATGAGAGCCCGAAGGAGCATGTCAACCGCTTCATCGATGCTTTGGGACCACATGTTGGAGATTATAATCTTCGACTTAGAGAATTTTCGAAGAGTCTTACCGATCGTGCTTACACATGGTATATGACGTTGGCACCAGGTTCTATTAGCTCTTAGGAGGATTTGGCAAGCAGGTTCTGTAAGAAGTATTTTCAGCATGAAGAAAGGGTTACCACAACTTAGCTCAACAACACTCGTCAAAAACATGGCGAGGATCCCGTGGACTTTGTGCCCAGATTTCGGGACCTGGCGTTGGATTGCTATAATGAGAAAGATGAGGAGGCGCTTGTTGGAATTTGCATCAGCAATATTGTGGCAGATTATAGAGTTTATTTAGAGAATATTGGCATTAGTTAATTTTCTCGGCTTCTGGAAGCAGTAAGGAAGACGAGCATGTCTGTCAAACCAGCGAGGACTTGGAAGAGCGATAAGAAGGAGACATACCAAGCATTAGCCAGAGGTGACAAACCATCCGACGACTACAACTCACGCAAATGGAAGGATAGGGAGACATATCCACCACCACCATGCAAAGATGAAGAATTTCATGCCATCCTTGACACGATGATTGCTGACGGAGCAATCAGGCCTCTTAGACCCTACAAAATTCATACTAGAGAGGAGAAGAATGATCCTAGGTACTGCCGTTATCATCAATTTGTGGGGCATCCAACTACTGCCTGTTAGAGTCTAAGGAGGATTTTACATGCTAAAATACATAAGGGAGTCCTTGAGCTTCTCTCTAGGAAGCAAACAATAGATGAAGACCCCTTGCCAAAACGAAGGGGAAAAGAGGTAGCTGCTGTCATTACATGTTCTGATGATTTGCTTGATGATGACGAATTGTGCCACCCATGGAGGAATGACCTAAAGCCGTTGGAAGCTATGTGGGAACCTTGCGGAAACATGGAGAAGGCATATTGGTGTAAATATTTGAAGCATGCAAGCTACAACATGCCATGCCCGCTCGCTGATGGATGGGGTGACGACTCAAGCAATGAAGTTTTCGTCCTGGACATGCCGGAAGAATGCTACTCGGGGGCTTCATTGGGATAACATGAAATAGCTGCTGTAACATTTCATAACCTTACAGAGGCTGAAACAGGTGTGATGGAACGATATTTAAGTCTGAAACAGGGGCCCATAGCTTTGCAAATCCTCTAAAGAAACCCGAAATTCAAGTCACTCTTTGACCAATTTGGCTTTGGGCCTCAAACTAGAGAGGTAGCTGTTGTAGCTCTCATGAACATCTCTACAGAATCCGATCCTCATTGCTTCACCGCTCAACCACAAAGGTCATTTTTAGGAAATGACAATGCTATCGTCTTCACAGACGAGAACATGGAAGTTCCATACACATAGGAGGCCACTTTATTTGAAGGGACAAATCAACGATGTGTTTATAAGAAGAGCTTTGGTAGACACGGGCTCCTATGTCAATATAATACCTCTGTCTGTGCTTATGGCAGCTGGTATTCCATTATCCAAAATCGTGCAATCTCAAACAAGCATTTGCGGTTTCGGGAATAAGAGTAAGATCATGGTCGGACACATGCAAGTAAACTTGAAGGTGGGGCCAATCCGATCACTTACCAAGTTTTACGTGGTAGATGTGAATGTGGCTTACCATGCTTTGCTTGGAAGGCCATGGCTCAACAAGCATAAACTTGTAGTCTCTATTTACCATCAATGCGTGAAGGGAAGGATTGGGTTGAGGCCATTCCGCATACCTGGAAACCAAGCACTGTTTAACAAAAACGAAGCTCACTACTCCGAGGCAGAATTTTACACCGAATGCACAGGCGCTGGAAGCAAACCATCCAATGATTTCGGGACCTATCTCCCTTCATGGACTGAAATTCATGATCTAAGCAACGAGGAGCTCATCACCACTGTTGATCGAGAAAGAAAGAGGCACTCGGAGGTCAACAAACATGCCTACGACCATCCTCAATGCTCAAAGGCGACGCTGCCAGATGGGCGCATAATGTATCGCTTATGACGGGATTGGGGGCTTAACCGTGTCCTGCTGGAAAGCCCCGAATATGGAGGAGAAGCAATGCAAGCGAACAGCCATAAGGATCCAGATGACAAGGCATCCACGCCTTGTGCTTTCCAAGAGCCAATGACAGCACATAGACACATGCAAGATGGATCAACATCAGTAGCTGAGCAGCTGGAAACAATTGATTTGAGTAAAGATCCCTCTGCCCCAAGACCCATCTCCATCAGTGTTCAATTAACAAGTGAAGAGAAGAAGCCTTGGTATCTCCATAAGTCATACTTTGAATATTGAGCTTGGTACAAAACCTGTTGTGCAGCCAAGGAGGAATTTTCATCCTAAAATTGAAAAACAAATCAAGGTGGAAATTGAAAAGTTGTTAGCCATTGGATTCATCAAACCAATCAAGAATCCAACATGGCTAGCAAATATTGTTCCCGTGAAAAAGAAGACCGGAGTAATTAGAATATGCACGAACTATCGAAACCTCAACCGAGCTTGCCCAAAGGATGAATTCCCACTGGCCAACATGGATGTATTGATCGATTCAACCTCGGGTCAAGGCTTGCTGTCATTCATGAATAGGTTTAGTGGCTATAATTAGATCAAGATGTCACCCAAGGATGCTGAGAAGACAGCCTTTCGAACTCCATATGAGAATTTTTATTACACGGTCATGCCATTTAGTCTCAAGAATGCTGGCATTACCTATCAAACTGCTACGACAGCAGTGTTTCATGACATGATGGGAAAATAAGTGGAAGACTATGTGGATGATCTTGTGGTGAAGTCAAAAACTAAGGAAAGCCATCGAGAAGTTTTGGGAAGGGTGCTAGAAAGGTGCTGGCTGTACAGGCTGAAGATGAATCCAAAGAAGTGCGCTTTTGGAGTTTCATCTGATAAATTCTTGGGGTTTCAAGTACACCAGCGTGGCATACATGTGGATCCTGAAAAAACTAAGGCCATAAATTCTCTTGCGCCACCTACAAACTCAAAGGAATTAAAAAGCTTCATGGGGAGATTTTCGTATATTCGACACTTCATCCCTAGTCTTGCTACCACCATGAGTGTTTTTACTCCCTTACTTAAGAAGGGCAAGCCGTACGAATGGAGCAAGAGGTGCCAAGAAGCCTATAAGCAAGTGCAACAAATAATCACCAAGCTGCCCACCTTGAGAGCACCTATTCCGGGACTTCCACTCAAGCTTTATTTGGCTGCGACAAACACAGCGGTTGGGGCTTTGCTTACCCAAGATGATCATGGTGGGGAAGAGAATCCCATTTATTATGTGAGTAGGCAATTAAGGGGAGTTGAAACGAGATACCCAAAAACCGAACTCTTGTGCCTTTCTCTTGTCTTTGCTGCACAGCGCTTGCGACATTACTTCCTTGCTCACAAGCTACGGCTCATAGTGAAGTCTGCCCCCGTAAGATACTTGCTCACGAGGCTTGTGTTATCTGGACGTCTTGCACGTTGGTTGCTATAATTGTCCGAATTCGATATCACATACCCCACTCCAAAAGCCATCAAAGGACAAGCCGTGATTGACATACTGGCTCTATTTCCTGAAGTAGAAGAATCGATGCTTTCTAAGGAGGTTCTGGGGGAACTGCCGGAAATAGTTGCTGTTGTTACGGAGGAGGAACCATGGACCCTATGTTTTGATGGGTCTTCTACATCAAAAAGTGGAGGCGCATGTGTAGTGCTCATTAATCATGAGGGGCAAGCTAAGGCCCTCTCGTTCAAGCTAAATTTCTCATGCACAAATAATACGGCAGAGTATGAGGCTTTCATTATGGGGATGTCTACAACAAGGGAGATGGGTGTAGAAAGAATTAAAATTATAGGGGACTCAAATATGATGTTGAGTCAATTACAAGGGAATTTTACTGTGAAAGAGTCAACATTGGCGTCATATTGTACAACTGCTAAAGGGCTTGTTCATTCTTTCAAACAAGTTATGTTGGAACATATTTCAGGGGTTACTAATAGATATGCTGATGCATTGACTACTTTGGGATCGAAGCTTTCATTTGTTGAAGAACAACCCTACATTGCCGTGATCAAGAAAGACATGCCAGTGATCGAAGAAATGGCTCAAAAGCAGCCGCTGGAAGAAGGTGGCTGGTGGAAACTTGTGAAGGAGAAGATAAGGAAGGGAAATGACATCAAGGAGTTAAAAGATTATGATATCATCTTTGGGGAACTGTACAGACGCCTTCTAGGAGGTATTTTGACCCGCTGCATAAGGTCAGCAGAAGCACGAGTGAAGCTCCAAGAAGTACATGATAACACTTGCAATTTGGAACCGATAATCATTTGTATCGACGTCTGCAACGCAAGGGTTATTACTGGCCAGAAATGAAGAAACAAGCAGCTGAAGTTCAAGCCAATTGTCTCAAGTGTTCAACAATACCATCCATTGAAGAATCATTCACCATCTCATTCGCGGAGGATTGGAAGGCTCCATACTTGGCATTCTTCATTGAATGCTCGCAAGCTTAAAAAGACAGTAAAAAAATACTTCGTAGATGGGTCGACTCTCTATCGCAAAGGGTTCAATGGTGAACCATTAAAATGCTTGGGGGAATAAAAAAAACAGCAAGTTATGCAGGAAATTCATGCTGGAGAATGTGGTGAACTCCAAGGAATGAAGTGGCTTTATCGACAGTTGCTAAATGTTGGGTATTATTGGCATACTATGAAGAATGATGCATACAACTTCGTGAAGAAGTGCCACACAGGCCAAGTCCATGCCAATCTAAGTCACAAGCCTCCCACGTTGCTGCAGGACATGCGCACTCCTTGGCCCTTTCACACTTGGGGGCTTGACTTGATCAGGACTATCCATCCACTGTCTGACGGTTACATATGGATCCTCACAGCCACTGAATATTTCACAAAGTGGGTTGAGGCGGTTTCTCTTCGAAAGGCTAAGGGGCTGCCATCGCAAATTTCATCCGTGAATACATCGCGTGCAGATTCGGAATCCCATACAAGATCGTCACCGACAATGGTACCCCGTTTGTTAACAAGCAAGTGAGTTTGACGCTTAGTGGCTATAGTGTCAAGCATCGTTGCTCCACGCCCTATTACCCACAAGGAAATGGTCAAGCAGAGGCCACAAACAAGACTTTATTGAGGATCCTAAGCAAAATGGTCTATGAGAATGAAGGAGGTTGGAGTGTTCACTTGCCGGATGCTTTATGGGCTTACCGCACCTCTCCAAGAAGTGCCACAGGTTTCTCGCCTTATTCACTTGTGTATGGGTTCGATTCCATTTCACCGGTAGAGATTACCATCCCCACTGCCCGAGTATCAGCTGTTAATGACCTGGAATGGGATACAAAGTCATGCTCGGATTGGCGCCTGTTGGACCTCGAAGCTTTGGATGAAAAAAGAGCGGAAGCCGAAAGGAGGACATCGTTGTACCACAAAACTGTAGCCCAAGCTTACAATAGGACAGTCAAACCTCGATCCTTCAAGCAAGGAGACCTCGTGCTAAAAGTCGTGGAGCATGTAAGAAGACAAGTGTCCGGACCTTCCAAGTTTGCCCCGCAATGGGAAGGCCCATTCACAGTCAAAGAGGTTTACAGCAGCGGCTATTATTGCTTGGTCTCTGTCAAAGAAGGCACGCTGACGGATCCCATCAATGGGAAGTGACTCAAGCCTTACTACTACTAAGTTAATTTTATGCCCAGCAAATATCATGCCCAGCAAATAACATGCACTTAGCAGTAGAATATGCCAAGCTACTTGAATGGGATCCCAAATTGTCAACAAATATCATGCCCAAGCAAAATAATATAAGAAAGGCAAAGCCAAGCTGTTACAAAAAAATCATGCACACGCTAGTCTAATCCCTCTTAGACATAACAAGAAAGTGCTTTTTCAGGGCCAGTGGTTATACAAAATTTTGGGCAGCATATACATTGTTTTTAAGGGTATCCAACCCGTCAGGAAATTTCAAACAGTTCACAAAGATGAATTTTGCCAACCAAGCAATATATATATATATATAAGACATGCGAAATTACAACATGCCTCAAGCATTCAGAAATTAATACAAGCTTCAGTGGTTCAATACCAAATTACAAAGTCATAATGACGTAGTCGTTAAAATGTCAAAAAAACAAAAAACAAAAAAACAAAAAAACAAAAAAACAAAAAAACAAAAAAACTACAGTCAAAGCAAGATAAAACTACACATGCTAAAGATCCATGCGCCAAGCTAATTGGTTACCAAGCCAAGGAAAGACAAATTGCAAAAAGAAAGAAGGCTTTGAACGCCACGAAGGAATTCTCTCAATCTTACCAAGACATGTTTCCCTCGGATAAATGCCCTATAGAGGTGAGAACATCACTGTTCTTGTGGCTGTTATCAATAATCTCACCACGAGGTAGCACTGCCGGAAGTTGTGAAGAGGTGCCGGCAGCTGTGTCGGGTGTGCCCAGGAAAGGAGAAGTTGGAGGCAGCGCTGCGGGAAGCTGTGAAGAGGTGCCCGTAGCTGTATCAGGTGTCCCAAGGGGAGGGGAAGGAAGCGTATCCTCCGCCCTTTGTGAGATGCTCTTGATCTATATAAAAAAAAAAAAAAAAAAAAAAAAAAAAGAAAAAAAAAAAAAAAAAAAAGATAAAGGAATGAATAATGCAAATTATCGGACCCAAGTTCATGACGAACAAAGTTCTTATCCTGTGGGTCAATAAGCATGACAAGCAAATTCCCTTCGGGACAAAAAATAGAGCGTTGCAAGACATGCGAGAATGAAGTCTACAAATTAATCAAGCATGTGTTCACAAGGAGAGTAAGCCTAGGCCAAGCACCAGTCTATGCTTATTCCTGGAAATATTCAAATTGGCAGAGTTACTTACCAAAAGACTAAAGCAGAAGCCCCAAATATCCAAGTTAGAAGGCTGGAGGATTTGAAGGTTCCAGCGGTAGAAACATCAAAGGCTTCCAGAACCTACCCCACCTATGCCTGAGACGTATGCACCTGCACAAAAATAAACAAAAGAGAAAGCACATCATGCCAAGTTCAGCATTTTCATATACAAAGAAGAGGTCAGTGCAAGATAAAAGTAAAGAAGAGGAAAAGGGGGACAAACCCAAGCTAACGGTCTCTTCTCACCAAATTTGGTACCTTTCCAGCAATTCGAGCAAATCAAAGAAAAGAGAACCTCAGAAGATGGATGAAAATCCTTCTCTGCTATCACCGACGCTATAAGCACCCACGTTGCTGTAATAACAAAATAGGTCTGTTGAGGCCCAAAAAATTCATGGTTGGGCCCGAATACATTATCAGCCCAAAACGACACTCCATTAAGGAAAAGCGTAAAGCGGAGTACACGAAAACCTGCCACATGCGAGTTGTAGTTCACGTGCCATGCTAAATAAATTAGCCACGCTAGGGGTTGAGATAAAATATACCGGCTCTACAAGCCCATGCCAAACTTAAACATCGCAGTCCTTCCCAAGGACGATAAAATTAAAACATGCCAAGCAATATGCCATGCCAAGCACAAAATCGTTATCTCACACCCAACCACGCTACAAGCTTAAGTGGGCCCAAGCCACTCAAATGCCCGGGGCTCGCTTGAGTGGGTGGTGGTATGGATGGTAATGAATCAACACGAGGCCCATTGATGGGCCGAGAAATGGAAAGTCTCGGGTTGCTTGGGAGCCTCGAGACTTAAGCCCATTTCTTAGGCCCAAACATGTGGGTGAGCACAAGAGAGAAAAATAGACCAATAGCCCAAGCAAAATAGCCTATTGACACAACCCAAAAACCCAATGTTTAACAAAAATAGCCCACTTGCTTAAGGAACCACTTGGCCCATGCAAAACTCCAAAATAAGCCACAAAAGCCTCAGCCCTTTGTTGGAAAAGTAAAAGCCACGTAGAAAAGGGTTTGCAGGTTTATTGAACAGAGCTACTGGGAGGGAGCAAGTTTCAAAGCCAAAACATGCAAGGAACCAATGGGTATTAGCGTGAAACAATCTTCGAACCAGCATATATATCCCAGCTCATTTTCCCATCAGACTTAGCCATGGAAAAAAGGGAAGAAAGCAATAAAAGAGATGGCTAGGAATGGAAGTCTACCATTGAGATAGCTGCGGGAAAAAGGGGCCTTGAGCTTCAAAACTCTTATCTGGTGCAAATAGATAGAAGAGATTTCATCAAAATGGGAAAAGCCATGGGAGGAGATAGAAATGAGGGAAAAGCTTAGCCAAAATGGGTAGAAGCCATTAGGGTTTCTTGAAAAATGGTGGTTTCCAGCAGCTATAAATTGAGGCTTCTCCTACCTAACAAATGCAACCCACGCCTAGAGAGCAAGCTTCCTCTCATACCTGCAAAAGCCCAGCAACCTCGTGCACTGTTCACCATCTTCTCCATTCTTCTCTTCTGGCAGACAGAGTATCTGTCAAGTTGCCAGAAGAGCATTGTTCTTTATTTCTCCCTTTTCTTAGCCAAATCTCTCACAAAACTTCTCCTTTCTTACCCTAACACTTCCTCTTCCCTCAAAGCAAGCCTAAATTTCCTCTTAGTGCTAAACTCATGTTGATTTTGCTTCCAAGCCACATGCCACTCATGCCAAGCTTAAAATTTTATCTGTAAGCATGCATAAATTATCTATAAGTTGCCATTGTTTTGGCTGGTGAAGGTAACCAAAATATTTCCTAAGGCTTTGCTGCCCTTTCGAAGTATTTTTGGGGCTTAATTTTCGAACTTAGGCATAGGAGACAATTTCATCAGTTTGCCCTTTTGCGGTAGCCCAGCCCATTTTAGCTACCGGAAGAAAAAGTCCCCCACAATAGGTGACTTCAATAAGAATCAAACAGAGGCACCTCTGTTGAGTGGAAACACGCTAGAAAGCCAACTCCACCACAAACGCTTTTGTAGAAACATTTAGCGCACTATAGTATATATACAATTCTTATAAATATTATATATAATTTTTTTTTCAGGGTCCCTGTGCGGTGGTGCCACTTGCACGACCCCAGGGCCGCCCCTGAACTCACATCAATTAAAGAGAACACTAAATTTATACCAATGAACTACAAAAAAATTCATAAATGAAACATCGAATAAATCAAAATAAAATAATAAAATAATAATTTCAATTCAATTAATTTAGGCTTAGAGTTAGAATTTACTTGAATTGTGAGGTGGTGGACGCAACAGCAAGCTTTTGGCAGCGGCAGCAATAATGGAGGAGATGGGGGTTAAAGGTTTTGTTGTGTGTGCGTGTGGGGGTGGGGGTGGGGGTGGGGGGAAGGGATGGAGGGTTCAGGACAAAAGAATTGGGGTTTTGGGAGTTGCTAGGATCGGTGTGGAGGGGTTTTAGAATAGCAGGGGCTGTTTTATTTATTTTTTTAAGACCTGGACCAACGACGTCGTTCTGGCTAGGTCATTTAAAAAAAAAGAAATTAGCTAGGCTAAAACAACGTCGTTTTGCCTAGCATTTTAACAAAAAATGAAGCAACGCGCTGCTTCTTATTCTTCCTTGCGCAGCAACCATTTCGTTCAAGCCAAACAACAAGCAAGTGGAGGGCATCCATGGGTCGCACAGTCAGCTTTAAGGGATGTTCAAGCTTATTTCCATGGAATCCATAAGGTCGTTTGACCTCATTGACCCCACTGTGGGTCCGTCCCTGATTACCACTCTTCTCAACACATGACACGTATTCATAAGCATAATCCTATTTTCACAAATATAAAGCAAAGAGTTAACTATCGTTATGTTTATGGACAAGCGTCAAGTATTGAGAATGATAATGAGGGTACACATTGGGTTAAAGTGGTGAGTAAAAATATTTCTCAAAAGATTTAATAAACATGGAAAGTTTGTCTCCTGCCAAAAAAAATAAAATAGAAAATATTCCCTCAAATAGGAGGACCCATTCTCCCCTAATAAAAAGCATCTGAACCCAAAAGCAACACTACTAGTGAGTTTAAACAAGAGAGGTTGTGGAACGGTGTTTATGTTTGTTTGTTTATTTTGTTGGTGAGTTTTTATTTAATTAGTATTTTGGTTCCTTATCGAAGATTGGGTTGGCAGGGAACCTCCCAACTTGGTTAAATGATTCATCACCTACCAACCTATCCTATGACATACAAGTTCTTCTCGTTAAAGGAGCTCTATACTCTCCTGTATCATGAGTCACTTTTAGAAAAGATAATGGAGCATAGCTTAGCATAACAAGCACTAGAGCTGCACTCAAAAGAGCACTAGCAAAAAGTGTCAAATTCATAAAGTGGCAAACACATCCATGCTTCCTCCAAGTTGATGATGACCATATATATTATATGTATATAAAAGAGACATCTCCATATATAGAGAACCATCAGCACTTGCAAGATCTAAAATATCAATGGTTTTGGAAATATCTGTAGTTCAAAAACACGAAAATTTCGATGGAAATATCGGGACATTATCGATATCGATAAAAATTGAATAAAAGCAACGGAAATTGTAAGATAAACTTGAAAAAATTTCTTGAAACTTTGGGAGATGTTTATTTAGTAATTATCTATTACTTTATCACAAAAAAATTGGAAAGAAATGCATTGCATGATGGGTTTAACTTATTTAAATTGATTACATAGCAAGCTGACAAACACTAGGAGTGTAGAAAATATGTAGTAATTAATGAAAGAAGATTAAACACAACCATAATCATTTATTTATAATGATTCACTACAATATTTTACACTTTATACATTGTATGGTAAAATACATGAGTGACTCAATACCACATAGAGTTTCTATAAGGTTCAAATTTGAGTGATTTATACTAACACGTCTTGAGGTTTTCGACTTTTTCACAAAACTCCTTGAGGTTTTATAAATTATAAGAACAACCCCTGAGGTTTTAAATTGTTTTCACAAAACTCATTTTCATTGATTTTTCATCCAAAGAGTGATAATTTAATACAAATAAATTCTCCAAATACAAAGTTGGCCCTTGAGTTTGAGATTAGATCGCATATACTTCATTGAGGTTAATTTTGTCATTTACATAAGTTTTTTTTTCAATGAAATCATAAATTTTTGAACAAACAATCAACGAGAAGAGGTTTTGTGAAAATAAACTAAAACGTTAGGGGGTGTTCGTGTAATTTTTTAGACCTGAGGGGGTTTTGTGAAAACACAAGAAACCTCAGGGGGCGTTAGTGTAAATAACTCTTCAAATTTTTCATTGTCTTCATCATCTCGATATTATCTATATTATAGAGATATTTTGGCCAAATGTTGTTTAAGTGTGAGAGAAATTATGGACGTCGATATTTTCTGATATTATCAATACTTATACGATATGTGTATGGATATGTTCCAAAATCCTAGACCCAAAAAAACGATAATATTCTTGATATTTTGTCGATATTATTGATATTTTAGTAATTATTTATGTCAATAAACACATGTCAAGTAGTGAAAAGGGTAATGATGGTATACCTTAAGTTAAAGTGGTGAATAAAAATATCTCCAAGTTTCTAATGATCCATGTGAGAGGCCCGTCCAACTCACATCACATTCCATGTCATCTCTGCATAAAATCCATGTGCCCTTCTTACTTTGGTAAAAGTACCAACTCTCATCCCGACTGATGGCGATTTACCTCTTCCGATATTGAAAGAGAAGTGTTAATCAAAATAAATAGATGAAGAAAAGTTGGAAGAATAGTTGGTGTGTCTGTAATTACTTTGCAATTTTTGTATTACTTACAAATAAACGTGATGCCCTATGCCCTCTTCATCCATTCCCAATTAGTTTTGAATTTGGATACTCTTTAATGTAACTTGATAATTCCTTGAGAACTGCGATTTGGTTTTGTCATATCTTTCTACAGAATAATCTGATAAACATGGCAGAAAATTTGTTTTATCAATCCATCGATTACTTTCTACAGAATGATCTGATAAACATGTGCTGTGTTTGATGAAGATATCTTCTTCATCACATGTCATTTGAGTTCGAGTAGAGATGATGTTCTCTGATGTAAACAATTACTTCATCTGCAGTCAGATATTTTATCGACAATCCTCTCGAAATGCAATCCCTGAAATACATTTGTAAGTTTTCAGTTCCTTCCACATTCCCCTTAATATGTTTGTCAATGAATCACATTGCCTTTACCTTACTCTTGTAGAACTTATTTGGTTAGGTACAAGTTCGTTCACGATTCTTATATTGCCCTGTAATAAAAAAGAGAAGAACTAACATCAAATGGACCAGAAAAGCAGTGGACTGTAAAGAACCTTCAAATCAAAACTATTCAAGAACTGCACTGTTTCAAACCATAACGAAACTTTCGATTTCACAATTTAGACCAATTTCGACCCTTGTGTACAATGCCAATTTGCATAATTTATGTTCAGAAGATACATAGGTGTAGAACAGAGAAATATCATTTTGGGTAATAGTTAATTGATCTAGGTGTGTAACTAAGAAAATTCAGTGTTTTACAACCACTGAATGACAATTTGATTGACTATTACAATATATGAGCCAAAAAGAACCAAAAAAATCAAGAGATGTGATTGATTACCCTGTTCTCTTTCAAAATTTCATCATTTGATATAACTTTATCAACATCTTGTCCCTCCCTGCGAATGCAAACCACACCATAATCTCTGCATATGCCTCTGACCTGACCAATAAGGACAAATGTTATGGTGGATTCGACCAGAAACGGACCAATTCAAAGGGATTAATTAAACCGTACCCCACTTCGAGTGTTATGGTACTTTGCATTATACAACAAAGATCCACCAAGTGCTCAGTTAATTTCTAGTCACACACCATACAACTCCATTCATGTGTGATTGTTGTTGGACATTATGACCAAATATTCTCCTAAGAATTATATTCAACACTTTTTAACGTTACTGAACTAAGATATGAGTAAAACTCTTCAGATGAAGTCGTCTAAAACTCCCCAGATGAAGTCGTCACATTCTATAGTAAGTTATTAATACAGGAAAAATGAGATGGTTATCTTGTAAGAATAAACTACACATGACCACTAGAATATAGAATTACAGACATACCTGTTCAGCAATCCAAACTCCAGGAATGCCAAAAGAGTGGAGTAGATCAGAGCCACACACAAGCATGCACTTAAGGGATTCTATTGAGAGCAGACACAGAAGTCAATCATGTTGCCTCCAAATTAACAATGATGCAGCTTCTCAAAGGAAAAGAAAAACGAACGATAACAGTTTTGCAAATCTTACCACTGGGTATCAGCCCAGCCTCAGACAAGAAATCCTTGACTCTAGACAGAACAGTTAAAGTGCGTTGGAAGCTACCTTGTCTTGCCTGTAAAATTGGTTTATAACTTCTATTTTTAAGTACACAGAACAGAACCCTAATGGCAGTAAATAAATAAGAAACATCCTGCAAAACAGAAGAATCATCTCAGAATCTAGAGAATCTGTACAGTGGAGAGAGAGATACCTCCCAAGGATCAACCATTATAAATTCTGAACTCTGGCAGGCCAGATTGCACAACTGTATACGATGTTCAGCAGATATAAGGCCCTACATAACCAACCAAGTGACCATGTCAATGCGTGGAAATAGAGGGATATGTGATATCTGATCATATGATCTAGCTACAGCACTTATTCAGGCATAAAGAAGTAATAAACCTCATAATTGCATTAACAAACTCATTCAAGTAACCTAAATAATAAATAAATAAATAAAATGGAATAAATGTGTTGCTTCTACAACCCTGGTTGAAAGGGGTCCAGGAAGAAGTTGAGCTATGTGAATAACTTCCGAATGTGGCCTCATCCCAGAACTCTGTTAAAAATTGTCGTGCATACTATGTACCTTAATCCATGTGCTTATGAAAGCTCTTTCTACTCCAATGCCTACAGAAATGCTATTAAAGGTTACATACCTTCTTATTGTACGCATCATTAACAGGCGACATATAACCTCCAATGACACAGAAGCCTTGTGAATTCAGTGCATCTCTAGCCAGCTCTGTGCACAACAGCAAAATTGATCAAAATCTACAAATGATCTGCAATTTCCAGTGAAAAAAATGAGCACAAGATCCCAAAGTCATAAGTAGAAAATGAAACCCAAGAGGCCATTACCAGATTCAAATAGAGAGCGCAATTCGCATATATGTATATTCATATGTTAGCTGTCAAAATGAGACACTTACCGAACATTCGTAAATGCATATAAGTAGGAGGATTGAAACTTCCAGTTGCTACTAGAACTACATACTTCTTGTCCCTAGTTTGGATAGAGACAGAGATGGAGAGTTAACATATTTTCAAAAAAATTACACCCCCTAGTATTAATTTTGTCAACCTTGACATTCATGCTTGAAATTTAACCAACAAATGCAATTCTTCCCAAATGAAAATGTAATGCAATTCTTCAGCAAATTAAAATGTAATGCCCTTAAAAGGCCAAGGACAAATACATTCCTTTTACTAAAGTTAAAAGGCCAAATTCAATCCTTGGAAGGCAGACATATCCAACGATTCCACTAGTAACAAAAAACAGCAAAAAACAGTCAAATAAAATTGACAATATGAACATACTTGTCGTCGCGATTAACCAAATGCAGAGCTAATTTACTAAGAGGCAGAGGGATGTCCATGGCACCTGAAAAAGTTTTAAAATCCATATTAAAATGTATTACTACTACAAACAAAAGGAATTCCCTCAATGTTATCTCTGTTTGGGTTGACTTTGAGGAAATGTCATTTTCTGCAGTAAAAATCTTGTTTAACAAGGAAAAAAGAAAACAACAGATAACAAATGAAAAAGCAATAGGTCTCCACATTTTACATATATTATCTGTAGTAATTTAAGATTAAATCAGAAGAAGAAAAAATAAAGCACAAGCAGCCTAAGTGAAAATTAACCCAAATCATAAGCTAGTCCAAGACTAATATAAAATTCTCACCTTGTCTGTCTGCATATGGCTGGTCTATGTAGATTTTAGAAACAGAGAACCTGCACCTGAGCTTTGACTAAGTTACTCAAAGATACATACACTATTGACAGAGAGGCAACTGATTTGCTCTTCCAAATTAATCAAGTGGTGAATAACTAATAAAACAGAGAGAGAAAGTTTGAAAATTTGTTTTCACGCAGAGAGAGGTTTTTCACGCAGAACACCGAGAATCTGCAACTTCTGTTTTTTTCTTTTCAGGCAGCTTCTGATTGAGTTATTCCAGTCAGATACGCCCAATCCCATCTGTTACCTAGCTAGAACCAAGCCCAATGGATCCATGGTAACCACCTATTGATGCGTACTGGGCCCTTAGACCCAAAAAGCCTCCATCTCTCACCACATTCCACATTATCTACATGTGCCATTTTAACTTCCGTAAATAATCATCATTTACTTGCAGAGAAATTATAGAATAGTACTCGATTACGATTATGGTCAATGTGGTATAGCTTGTGTATTATAATATGAGTGGACAACATGACTGGTATTCCTTCTTTTAGGAAACAGTATCAACAAATATTTACTTATATTTTAATATATGAACAGGTTATACCACGTGAACGTACTACTGAAATACACTATAATTACTCATATTTGTACGATATTTACTAATCACTTTATTAATCACCTCTCAAATAGATATAAGCCACACTAATGTATGTGAGACTCACTTATATTAGCAGAGCCGACCTTAGTCTAAGGCAACCAGGACTACAGCCTAGGGCCCAAAATTGAGGGGGGCCCATAATGTTTTTATATAGCCTATATATTTATTTAAATAATAATAATAAAAAATGAAACCGTCAAAACTAGAACTTCTAGGAAGCCAGCAAGTACGGGCAAATCACTTTTGATTTTTGCTCTTTGTTCAAAGAATGACTTTTTTCAGACGTTCTTAGTATGGGCTAAAGCAAGTATGGGCAAATGACTATATAATTATATAATATAATATGAAGGAAAAATAAAAACTAGACATAGGTAAACAAACCCAAACCAACAAAAAATCTTCTTAGCCGCCAAAAAAAAACAAAAAAAACAAACAAACAAACGTTATTTTCAGACTTTCTCCGCTTTGCTTCATTTTTGTGATTCTCTTCTTCCAACACTGAGTTGGAAAACAAAATCCACAAAAAAAACTGCTCTTAAAGGTAATTTTTTTTATTTTTTATTTTTTATAGATAGTAGATGTATAAATTTTGTAATACACATCATTATTAACTTATTTTTTTCTTTATTATTTGATTCAAACAGAAATTTTTTGCGATTATTGTTCCTTAGAAGTTTCAAGTTGAAGAAAGTATGCTCAAAACAGGTTTTATTTTTTTTATTTTTTGTTTTTTGTTAATTAGTTTAATTTTATTGGGTTATTGATTGATTGTGTGTTGTTCGTTTATTATAATTTTTTTTAAATGTTTCCTAAGTTTCTTATTTGATGCTGCAAAGTTGACTTCGTTGGATGATAATAAATTGAAAAATTCTTGTGTGAATCTTGAAAATATTTTAAAACATGGTGATGTTTATGATGTTTATGCAAGAGATTTATTATCAGAGTTACATGTGATGTTGCCAAAAGAACCATATGAAACAGATATATCATGGACATGCATTAAAATTCTTGAGTTTGTAAAGAGTGTGGATATGTTTCTTAATGTAATGGTTGCTTATAGGGTATTAGCGATATTTAAATAGGCTAAATGGATTGATGATTTTGCTTCTAAAAGTACTACGAGAAGACATTTTAAATGATGTTTTGTGGTTGATGAGACCCCAAAGTATTGTTCCTTATCTTTTGTAATGAGACACCAAAGTGTTGTTCCTTATCTTTTGTAAACTCCTATAATTTTAATAAATTAATTAATTGATAATTGTTTTTTACTTTTAGTGCTTAATTTGTATAAAGGGGCCTACTTTAGAAATTTGCCCAGGGTTTTACAAAATCCAGGACTAGCTCTATGTATTAGGGAGGTGATTAACAATGTGGTCAAATGTTGTACAAATAATAATACTCACAACAGTTTTAGGAGTACCAAGTCTTATTCGACTCATGTTTAATATTTCATTTATTCATATTTTTGCCCATTTTAAACCTGATTTATTTGTAATTAATAAGCGATTGTAATGTGATGGTAGAAATTTTTTTTTACATCAATGAGAGAGTGAGGATTCCAACATTGACTAGTAAATAGTTGGTCAAATAAAATTGATTATGAAAAATAAAAAAAAAAAAAAAAAAAAAATTGGTGGTCTGTAATTACTTTATTGAAAAAAAATTATAATTACTGTCTTTATAACATTGTTGGAAAGCCTATATTTAGAAATATTTGGGCATGTTTGATAATCATTTCAATTTTTAGTTTTTAGTTTTTATTTTAAGAAATTGAAAACATAAAATTTATTTGGTAACCGATTTTGAAAACTGTTTAGAAGTATTTGGTAACTGATTTAAGTTTTCAGTTTTATGTGGAACTTGGAAATGACATTTTTTGGGATCAAATTTAAGCTCATAGAATTAAAGTACATGTTACGAAGAGTTTGTAATATTTTTCAATATTAGGATGACTTTTTTTTGTGAATTTTGAATCTGAAGGTCCCAAGGCTTGGACCGAGTTAGCGGCCGAATGCAAGAGTTGAGTGCCCAAGTCCAAGTCAAGAGGTCCCAAATACCGAGTTTTGGTAATTAGAGTGCAATGCATGTGTGGTGCTGTGAAATTAGTGAACAAGAAAGGAGTGCAAAAAAATGAAAACAATAACTAAAAACTGAAAACACTTTCAAGTTTTTTTAAAAAATAAGGGTGATTTTTAAAACTAGATTTCACTTTTTAAAAAACTAAAAACGAAATTTGTTACCAAACATGTTTTTCAATTTTCAATTTCTGAAGAAGTGAAATGTGAAAATGAAATGGTTATCAAACAATTCCTTCGCAATTTGTATTAATGTTTTATGACTAGTCATCAAACTTTCACAAGCGAGTTGATCATCATCATTTCCTCCATTTTACTAAGCAATTTCTTCATCTCCTTCTCCACCGACACCCAACATATGAGTCTCTCCAACACATCACCTCATTAGAATTGTTCTCTGTTTTGAGTAAGTTAAGTCACGCATGAGGGGCATGTTGAGAATATAATCTCACAAAAGAAATGTTAATCCTTGCATTAGTACTACATGTAATGTAATGCCCTAGGCCGTCTTGATTCATTCCTCGTTAGATTTGAGTTTGGATATACTCTAAATATGATGATACTCCATAAAGTGACCTGCTTATTCCTTGATAATTGCGATATGGTTTTGCCATATCTTTTTTTCTTTTGATTAAAAACACCAGAAGGTATGTTTTTCCATTGCAAAAAGTACATAGGATAAAAAGATCAAGATCTTCCATACATTGAAAGCAGAACAAAAACAAAACCCGCAAACAAGATAGTTGTTAACAAGTTCTATTCTATTTTGTTAGTTGGATCTGTAAGTTATAAAGAACTTGAACTATGGTTGTAACATCAAGCCGCAAATATTGACCCAAAACAAAAAAACATCAAGTAGTAAATTTTACTTCATAACAAGAAAAGGAAAAAGTGTACTTTATTGTGGTGAACAAAAGTTGAAGTACACTGTTAATTAGATGAATGTTGTACTTTATTGTGGTGAACAAAAGTTGAAGTACACTGTTAATTAGATGAATGTTGATATCTCTCTCTCTCTCTCTCTCTCTCTCTCTCTCTCTCTCTGTGAACACTGTTAATCTGCTAGCTCCAAATCAACTTGATCAGCTTTTGCCTTGTTTCTTTCGGTTGTTTTCTTTGGTACTTGTGCCTTGTTGCCTTGTGTGCTGGGTGGCTTTAATTTGGCGGCGGTTGGATGGTGGAGCCTTGTTTGTGGTCTCTCTCTTGTTGTGCAGACGAGTTCACACTTGACACTAATTATTCACATTCCCAAGAATCAAGATAGATAAAATATATACATATATGAATGGGAATTATATTATATAAGCAAGAAACCCATAATATTGGGGAGAGAGAGAGAGACATGGGGCTGAAGGGTGTGATGACAGAAGCATAGAGAGCACAAAGGAGAGAGATGCTGCCTGCCATGTCGATGTCCATGCATTTCTTCATCTGTGCTCTCTATCTTCTGTCAACAAAACCTTGTGCTTCTTCTCCCCACACACATATGACAAATATATATATATATATACCCTATAAATATGTATAGGAAATTTAAAACTAAAGGTGTGATGACAGAAGCATAGAGAGCACAAAGGAGAGAGATGCTGCCTGCATGTCGATGTCCATGCATTTCTTCATCTGTTTTTTTTTTTTTTTTTTTTTTTTTTTTTTTTTTTTTTTTTTTTTTTTTTTTTTTTTTTTTTTTTTTTTTTTTTTTTTTTTTTTTTTTTTTTTTTTTTTTTTTTTTTTTTTTTTTTTTTTTTTTTTTTTTTTTTTTTTTTTTTTTTTTTTTTTTTTTTTTTTTTTTTTTTTTTTTTTTTTTTTTTTTTTTTTTTTTTTTTTTTTTTTTTTTTTTTTTTTTTTTTTTTTTTTTTTTTTTTTTTTTTTTTTTTTTTTTTTTTTTTTTTTTTTTTTTTTTTTTTTTTTTTTTTTTTTTTTTTTTTTTTTTTTTTTTTTTTTTTTTTTTTTTTTTTTTTTTTTTTTTTTTTTTTTTTTTTTTTTTTTTTTTTTTTTTTTTTTTTTTTTTTTTAAAAAAGAAAAAAAAAGAGGCAGATTGTTGAGAGTAACAAAGCACCACACAATTCAAATTGAAAAATGTCATAATCGAAAAATAAATAAAAAATATAGGAAGGAAACTTTTGGATAGTTAAACAAAACAAACCTCAAATGGAAAAATCAAAGCAGAAATGATTAGGCTTATGGACGGGACGAAAGCGATACAGAATTAGAAAAATAGAAGCGGATGTTCAACTTGCATATGCTCGTGGTCTGAAGTGTTCGTGACGCGGTGCCCCCGACCCCTTCCCCACCAGCGCATCTCCCTCTCTTCGTCCCCCCCTCTCTTTCGTCGAATCTAATCAAGATCCCCATTCCCTCTAATATATACAAATTGTGCTTGGCGGGAGGTTTTGGGAGGGAGAGTACAGTGAGAGATTGTGCTGGAGGCTGTTCTCTCGCCGAACGATTAGCAGCCTCAGGGCTAGGTCCTGTCGGCCATCGGGGACCTGGACTCAAAGAAGCCTCTCGAAGGAGAGGGTAGGGCCGGGGGGCGGGGGGAAATCAGAGAACTGAGGAAAGGGGAGGGGGGAGAAAGGGATGGGAGAGAGAGAGAGAGAGAGAGGAGAGAGGAGGGATCGGGAAGGTGCACTGTGCGTCGGTGAGAGGGGTGGGGAAGGCTATGCGTCTGGGTTTTTTTATTATTATATATATTTAGTTTGGAGTCCCGTGCTCCTGGTCCCTAGGGCAGGTGTGGTATGGCGCTAACTAAATGGGACTGTGTATATTGGACCTGAAGCCCATGTTGGTTAGCAAGGGGACTAACTTAAATGGGAGAGTAGGAGAGCCCAACAGTAAAAAAACGCCTCACTCGTTTTTTTTATACAGAGAAGCTCAAAATGGGTTCGCAAAAAAGCCTTCGCTATATTGAACACGCCTCTCCAGTTCGCGACTCCTTCTCTACGACTCCACCTCTCCTTCGTTCAACATCGAATCATCTTCTTCGAATCTTGACGCAGGCAAGTTTTTCTAGTCATTATACCTCTCTTATTCCTTCTTCCATCTCTTTGATTTTTGCAAATCTCCTCAACAATTTTGACTGTGCTCTGAGAATCTCTCCTTCCTTTTCTCTGTTCTTTCTTCTTCTCTTCTTCTAATTTTCGTAGAATCTGTAGTGACATATATACATGATGTTAATTGGCAATTAATTTGCAATTGGGTATTTCAGAAAACCTAGAAATTCAGAAGTAGAGTAGACTTTTGGCATGCATCTTGAGTTTATTGAACTTACTGTTTCAGTTTTTATGGATTTCATTACTATCTAATGGATTTCATTACTTACTGGTTCATGTGGGATGATGCATCCTTGTCAAGATCCACTGCTTTTTATTATTCGGCCTTTTGAGACTTGTTGTCTTCTTCTGTCTATCATCTAAGGGTTAGGAATTTTTCTTTTCCTTTTTTGGTATATGATCTCATGGTTATGATTGAAGCTTGGTTCGTACACGTATCTGCTTGATTGCATTTGCATGGATTCTTTCGAGTTTAAAGCGAGCCTTCTTCACGAAGGCTTGTTTGTTTGGACAAAGCCAAACCATAGGACATTTACAAAGAACTATTATAATGACTGTTTACAACCCAAACTTTTCCAACATATGGGTGCCCAATGGCTTTCAATTAATTTTGGCATATTAGATGTTGTCTGTCTTGAATTCAATGTGATAGTTTGAAGGTCAATGACATCACATTGCTTAATTGCAAAAATACGTTGACCAGGATTTGCACACAGTCGCTTTATAATTACATATACCGATATGCAATTGCACGACACTACTTGCAATCGCTCAGTAATTGCATATACCGATATGCAATTGCACGACACTACTTGCAAGTGCATCAACCCTCCATGATGTCAAGTGGGTTTGATGAGTGTAGATTTTAAACTTGCTTTTGTTATTATTTTTTTTTAACATATTGAAAATAAGCTAAGTGGTGCCTTGTTTTATCATAGCACTACAAGGAGGCAGCTGAATGGAGGAGCAAACTCATTTTGGAGAAGCCACAAAACAGATCTATATTCATGTATTTGGATGATGATATCAAGAAAGTGTTTGTTGAGCAGTTGCTTAGTGACAATGCTTGAGGACATGGCCTAGCTAAGTTTGATGCATCTATCTTTTTGGAAACACCACAAATTGTGTAACATTTTGCTAGCATTAAAGCCATATGGTTCATGGTTGTAGGGCTTATTAGTTTCATTTTGAAATTGTGGATGTTTATTTGTATATATTAATGATAGAATTGTGTGTAGCAAACTAAACCTCTAATTTCTGAGTCATGTAGATGACTTTGGCATATATGAAAAATTTCTAACTTTTGCACATGTGAAATGTACATGTGAATTTGGTTTGGAGGAAAAGAAATGTATATTGTCAATTGGTAATTCTAATAACAAAAAAACTTACATTTAATTATTTAAAAATTATTATTTTTAAATATTTTTTTAGTACCAAACATAGGTTTACAATCCTCCCAAACGTAGGTCAGTACTTAATCCAGTTTAGTCCAATCTGAGCTAATCCGAGACAGTCCCACAGTCCATGACACCAAACGACCCCCTATAGTTCAACGAAATTGTGATCAACCACCCTCATATTGGATCTAAGAGTTGAGAAAAAAAAACTAATAAAAAAACCAAACAACCACCACCACCATCCGATTGAAAAAAGGCAAAACTTTCCACCACCACGTGATCAACTTCCACCATCTCCTTCATACAATGGAGAAGATCAACCTCCATCTCCACCTTTAGAAAATTCTAAATAAAATCTTTAAAAACAAGATCTCTATAAAAATAAAAATAAAAGGCAGCTCCACACCATATCTCCCCATCCCGTCCCCAGACGCACATCCACCCGCCCCTCTCTGTATGTTTGTCTCTATGACTCTCTATCATGTGGGATGGGTGTGGTGAGAAGAAAAATCCAATACATCTAGCCACCCACCCAACGGGCGAATTGCTTGTCGTCTTCGGAATCTCGCCCCTCCTCTCGACCAGATTGCCACCAATGACCAAATTCTCTCATGGGTCGGGTCCTTCATCACCACCATTCAAATGGGTCAGTTGTCGAATCCTATTGAGGCCATGGAGCTCACTTCCCCAAGTTTGTTGTAATTTCAATCGGAGTTGGTGGCTGTGAGTGTCGATGGATGCAAGAACATGCTCTTCGTTTTCTCCAAAAAGCATGTTTTGCTTTCTTTTACTTTTTTAATTTTAGTTTTTGTTAGATAAAATTAATATAAAATGATAACATATTGATTTTTAAACTTGTTTTTTCTTAATCTAATGGTGGGTCACACAGTTTCCTTGGACTACAGGGTTCAATAGAACGGAACTGTTAGTTTTTGTTTAATTACATGTTATTTTATCATTTTATATAATAAAAAATTGGGGATTGATTAGTGGTTGTGTCTCACAATAGACACATCAGTAGTTAACATCTGACCAAACAGTGAACTTAACGGATAGACTTAAATTGGCCAGATTTGAAAACTATGGGGTATAAAATGATGAAATTGAAATATGGGGGACCCATATTGAGAATGATCCCATGTAAGCCCTTTAGAAATCACTTTCTCACTCTTCAACTTAATTTTCACCATAAAAGACCTAACATTGTGCATCATTATTGAAGAGTATGTTACTGCAATTTTTTTTTCCAAGTACTACCAATATTTATTGGTAGACAAGTACTACTCCCAAGTGTAGACACTCTTCTTGAAACAGAGAAGCAAAAATGAAGCAAGAAATCTTGTTTCTCAATTCAAAGAATGAGTGAAATCAAATTATTCTGTGATTTTTCTCATTGCATATACATGTTTTGCGTGATAGATGGTCATTTTAGTTCAAAGTCAACCAAGCTAATAACCCAAAAAAGAAAAAGAGTCAACCAAGCCGCTTTATATGACGAGGCCAAGAGATTAATTAATATATAATTTCCTGTTCAAGGAGATACATATCATATTACATTGAGTATATTTTTATTTGAATATTTATTTCATTTTTTTATATTAATGGAAGATAGGTTATTCGAACTTGAGACTTCGAACATTGAATAGAAAAATACCACTAGAAGACCAAAACACACCAAACTATATAACGAAAACATTAATAATATGAAATATTAAATATTTCATATTTGTTAGTGTGAAAAATACAGATACGACATATGTAGGTTAGTCAAGTTGACATTGGTAGTGTCTATGAAAATACCTATGGGATGGCTTAAAACACTAAAAGAGTAAAGTCTGCGTTTTGAGTAGTCAAGAGTAATACAGTAATTAGGGGTGGCATTTTAGACCGAAAAAACCGAAAATCCGCAAAAACCAACCGACTATTTACCGCAATGAAACCGCGATCGCGGTAAACCGAACCGCATTTGCGGTATGAAGAACCGAATCGCATTTGTGGTTGCGGTTGTGGTATTGATTTTCAAAACTTGCGGTTACCGCAAACCGCAAAGTACAACCAATCTATGTTGTTTTATTTGATCTTCTTATAATAAATGTACTAAACTATGTTGTTTTATTTGTAAATAGCATTGGTGCTCAAATAATACAATGGGGTTCTTCAAATCCACTCACCACCAACACTTGAGTTTGTAACTTTAGTTTGTAACATTGGTGCATTATATTTTCCTTTTAGTTTGTAACTTTAATTAACTTTGAATTGGATTTTTCTTTTTAGTTGTAACTTTAATTCATTTTGCTTTGCATTTTGCTTTGGTTTGTAACTTTAAAGGATTTGAAATTGGAATGCTTGAGAAGTTTAACTTTAATTGGAATGCTTGGAATTGTAACTTTAATTTTCTTTAGGTTGTGAATGCTTGAGAAGTTGAGGAGATTGTGAATTTATATATGCTTGAAAAGTTGAGGTTGTGTATTTATTTATTTAGGTTGTGAATTTATATTTTTGTGAATGCTTAAGAACTTGCGGTTTTAAACCGCAAAAAGCGGTCGGTTTGCGGTTTCAAAAATCACCATACCGCAAATAGTTTGTCGGTTTGCGGTTTGGACAAAAATTCACGGTTACCGAACCGCAATCACCCCTAACAGTAATACAGTACAGAACGTAAAACAGATAAAAACACAGAAGTTATTTTACGTGGTAAAACCCCACCTCTGGGGAAAATCCACGGGACCTGATAGTCCAAGGCAAATCCACTATATAACGATGATTACAAGAAGTATACAAACTTGTCCTAGACACTTTAGACAACGTACCAACTTCTTCGTAACTCAACTTCTCGTGGGATGATCTCTCGACACTCCTTATGTTGAATGCAATACTAGTCACGATTGCTTCAAGCTCGCCGGAGTTCTTCCAACTCTTCTTATGTTGAATCTGATATTAGTCACGATCGATTCAAGCTCACCGGAGAAAAACCGCCACAACGGTCTTGGTGCCCTCAACCGTATGAGTCATCAAACATGCAAATGAATGCAATATGAATACAAAGATAAATCACCAAGATAATCTTACTCTTGATAATTTATCCTTCTGGAAAATAAAGCACATCAACTTTCTTTTTTGTGTATATGAAAACTCAAGAAATACTCTAGTAGTTGAATGTTGTTTTTTTTTTTTTTTTTTTTTTTTGAAACCAAACCTTGCTTTTATAAAGGTTTTCAAAACTGGAAACAAGATTTATTACTTCCTAATCAACATATTAATTTTCCAAAATCAGATTAATTGATTTCCAATCAAAGAAGACTTTTTAATGTTCAGAACATGAAAGCAATTTAATCTTTCTTAAAATAAAAAGTCTTCTTAATCAAAATGTTAAACAAATTGTGACTTTGAAATAATGCTTGAAATACCACAATCAAGATGCATGATTGAATGAAGAATTTACCTTAGTGATTGTTGATTGACATATGAGCCTTCAGAGCATATCTTGGAATTTAGACATCCACCATCACAACTAATTTACCATTTATATTTAGTCTAATTTGTCTCTAGGAAATGCCAATCACAAAATCAATACTAACAGTCTATTTTCCAGTATCGGAGTTTGAATTTCTCTCCATGTAACTTAGAGTAATTTAGAATACCTCATCTAAAAGAAAAAAAGTATGGAAAGTTGGTGGGAGACAAACAGTATTTGTCCTCAGGTCTATGTTGTTAGCTCATTAGCTTAAGAGGGTCGTGGTCTGCTTGATCGGCGCCCCAGCAAAGCTAACCCAACTTCGTTGCTGAAAAAGGTTGACTTTAATGAAAATCGGAGTATCAATTGGGCATTCTTTATTTGGTGGTTTCAGTTTGTGGGGTTTCAACATATAGGTCCAACAAAAGGTTAAATTTTACATATGACTGTTGTATAAACACTCTTCTCATGACACGTATAACTCAAGTTGTTAAGAGCAGTTACAACATAATTTCCTCTTAAACTTTTCATGTGATTTGACTGCTTGAATGTGAAAGAGAAATTTCATATTACCAAGAATTCTGTTTACACTCAGTGTTTCAATGGGTTTCTATTTTTATTTTCACCATTCTCTGGACACCCAACTCATCCCAAAAATACCATTTCTCTACTTCATCAAAATATTTTTCTTTGGACACCTATCTCCATCATTGATTGATTTCATTTTCTGTGTCACCAACCCCTGAACCCAGCTTTACTCATCTCCTCACTTCACCTCATTTAATATACAATGATTGTGTAAGTGTAAAGGAGGGATGAGATGAGAGAATGATGAAAAATAAATTGATGGAGAGCCAAAGAGTGGGAGGAAAACTGAAGAACTGAAAATGTTTAGGCTTTCAGATCCAAAAGAGTTTTGGAATTTCATTATTTTATACAATTATTTTCTAGTTTACATTGTTGGGTATATATAAAAGTCTGTTAAAAATAAGAAGAATGCAAGCTACCTTCCCATTTGTGCCTTATTTTTCCACCTTCTTCATTCTCAGCTTACAATATGGTTTAATGAACAAAATTTTGTATGTTCTTGGTCGCCCTTCAAAGTTCATCACAAGAAAAGGGTTATTTTAGGACTTCAAAGTTCATCACAACAAAAGGGTTATTTTAGGCATAAGGAAACATACCAAGAACATACCCTCGGGGCCCTAGTCATTAACAATCAAGTTAAGTGCTCTGTTCAACATTGTTCCAAAGGGTATCTGCTAAAACTGGTGGACATTACTTTCACAACCAATTTGGACTCTAATAAGCCGCTATCAAGCTGACCAACAAGTTTATGAAACCCAGGTTCATCTGGGTCTGGCCTATCAAGTTTTTTTGTTTGTTTTTGGTTACAAGCGATATTGGGAGGAGGGAATCACATCTAGGACCTCAAGTGTAAGGATAGAATGCTCTTAACCGCTTGAGCTACAAGCCCTTGCTAGCCTATCAAGTTTAAGCAAATGGTCAATGCGAGTATTTGGGTTTGCCTACCAAGTTTTCATTATGGCTCTACAAATGTTTGTAATATCCAAGAGAAAGCAGTGATTGCTTTTCCAGGAAGACCTTCAATCTTGTACTCCACACACATTTAGCACACATTTTATACATAAATTTTGGTACAAGGCATTTTGCAGCTCACAAGTAAGCCTAATACAATCTTAAAATCCACAAAATAGAGCATTGCAAGCCTGACCAAATACAAAAAGTCTGTTTACAAAAAGGCATCTTCTACTATGTGCCCAGAACAACATGTTGAATTATGAAAGGAAAGAATTGGCCACTCTGTTCCCTGTATATAATCATTGAAGAAAATTGGCATTTCACAAGGCAGTACTAATTGAAAACATGAAGAGATATCATGGTGATGCACTTGGAAACTAGATCAAAGGAGGGAGTATGTGCAAGTGAATTCTGTCCAATTGGCTACACTAGCTTTCTTACTGAAACTCATTCAAGGAGGGAGTATGTGCAAGTATATTCTGTCCAATTGGCTCATACTTTCCTTTTTCTCTTTAATTTGGAGTAGAAGGATTTAAAATTGGGATATTTCAGTTCAAAGGCTCCTTTCAAAACATAAAACAAGAAAACTTGAATGGATTATAAGTTAGGTTCTTGAAGCATGTAATTCATAGCTAGCTGTAGAGTGAAGTATTGGTTTGATATGTTAAAAGCTTAAAATTAAAACAACAAATGCAGAACTAGAAATTAAGTTAGATAGAGAGAGAGGGAGAGGGAGAGGGGGAGAGAGAGAGAGAGAGCCATACCATGGCCAGAAGGGATAGCGTATCTCAAACTTTCTTCTTTTCCTGAGAGAAAGTAAACGTTGATAAGTGGCTTTATGTCTAAGACCTATTTTATATCCCCTGAGCTATTGGCTCAACTTTTATCAAGAAAGTTACCTTCAGATTGACTAATAAGTAAGAGTATCCACTCTGTCTTCTCAACATCAGGAAGAGATTTCAGTAGAGAGAATTCTTCTGGGTTACCACTCAATATTATGCGTACAGCCTTAAAAACTTGCAATCTACTGAGGTTAGGTATCTTTGAAACCACTCCAAGGACCTCCTCTCCTTTGAGTTGTAGTTTCATTTGACTTGCCAAAAACTCCTGCAGTAACTTTGACACCTCACCAGCTGCATGTTCCAATGGATCTTTTTTCGCTTTCTTATTTGGATGCAAGTCAGAAGTTGAAGTTAACGGATTTATACAAGCATGAGAGTTAGGAATCAAATTGTCGTTATTTTCTTCTTCAGCCTCCATTATTTCTTCAGCACAAGCACAAAGAGAAAGTAAACATCAAAGAGAGCAAAAACAGCACAAGAGAAAAGATTCGTTTTTCTTATATTGTTTACACACAAAGATATTAAACTGACAGAATATTGGTAACAAGCAGAGAGAAAGCAAACATCTGATTCTAATCTATCTGAATTCTGAAGTATAACAGCATTGACTAAACTAGCAAAGGTGTGAAATGCATCGTGACTATTATAACCAGAAAGAGAGGAAATGTGATGAAGTTCATACCTCATTGTCACATGAAGCATCTGAGTCGTTCATTTTATTATCTATGTACAATGTCAAATACAGATTACAGTGATGTGGGAACATTGTAAAATTTTCCAAATATAATAAGACCTCTCCATCACTTCATACGTTTTCAAGAACAGAGGCAACTAATTTTCGAAGACAGGAAAATGTGAAAATATGAGCCATTATCGCATTAGTAGACTACTTCATGATTTATCTTTCACACTAAACCTTAAAAGAAAACATATGTGATTTCAAACAGAGAGCTTATCTTCTAAAGGTTTCCACTTACCATGCAAACAAGATATACACAATCGAAGGACATAAGTACTAATCACAGAAACATTCCATGTTTGATGCCTAATTGCTTACTATAAGTTCAACTATGCTCCTAACTAAATGAATTTTTACCACTTGCACTTAAAAACAATAAGGGCCTATGCATTTTACAGTAATAAGCTGAATGTCCAAGTGTAATATAAGGAGCATTACATTTGATTAAGCCTCCTTTATAAACTCTTTTACACACACATATAAATTAACATCTGTCTATTAAATGGATTCTCAATATCTGTCTATTAAAACCTCGTTAACATCTGTCTATTAACATTTGACTGACCTGCAGATGGCTGTTTCGAAGAAGGTGGGATGACCGAGTGGGTGGAAATAGGGTGCACCTCACCCCTGTGCTCAGCAACGCCATTGGTAATTAGGGCCATATTGGGCGTGTGGCTCACCACCGCTTGAGGCTGCTTGACTGCCGGAGAACATGGAGTAAAGCTATACCCAAAAATATCCATGTTGTCCAATGGCGACCAAGGAGAATAAAGCTTATCCGTAGGCTCAACTGGCACATGAGAAGCCATGGCGAAGCGCGTGATCAAGGACGTAAAAGGCAGGGAGTCGGGCATGGAAGTTGGGAATGCAGCACGACAGATGGCACAAAAAATGTAGGTGGCCAGATCAATGGGCACATTGTTGCCAATGGCATAAAGAAGGCGAGCTCTATCAGGGCTAAGCAAAGAAGGGATAACGTGACAAGGAGGATCGATATTATATCTCACTATGCTGTTAAGCACTTTGTAGAAATCACTCAGTCGATTTTCACGCAAAACCCTGACCCTCTTGTTCCAACCCAAAGTAGATTTCACCAACTTCAAGTCAAGATTATCAACAAGAAGCCCAGGAAAACTAGGTGATTTTTCATTTGGGTTTGGCCTAGCAAGTTTAAGCAACTGGGCAATGCCAGAAACAGAGAAATTCAACACCTTACCTCGCAAATACACATCAAATGAGTCAGGGTATTCTCGACCGCTGGAGAAATGCAGAGTCTCATCCCACAAACAAGAACCAAAAGGGCCCAAGCCAGGTGGGTTTTTCTGCTCGGCGAAGAAAGGAGGAATGTTTGAGTAGAATTCTTGGACAATCTGGATATTAGCAGGCTCTGAAGGACCCATTGCCAAAAGCCAACCTCTTGATTTGAAGATTCTGCGAAGCCCAAGATCCTCGAAGTCACTGAATTTGACCTCCCGCTCAACCGTCACACGTTGAACACTGAAGATTTTCTTGTAGCGGTTCATTGCTTCCGAAGTCTTGAACTTACTTTCATCAATATCGTCATCAACGTAAGCTCGCCCTCTACCCATCAAATCAATAATATCCAATTACAACGAAGTAGTAGTTTTAGAAGATTGAGCTAAAAATGGTTGTGGGTTGGATTGAAGGAGGAGGATGACAAGAGCAAATGACGTTTGAGTTGGGAGAAAATGGAAATTCCGAAAATGAAAAATGTATACTGTTATTCTTCTAGGGGAGTGAGGGGGGAAAAGAGGGAGGAGATGGGAGGGAAACTTTTTCATAAACGCGCCACTTTAATTTTACGTTCAGAAAGTTGATTTTAAAATCTCTACTATTTTGCCCACTTGGCCTGGACAATCAATCCGCTATCCTGGACAAAATGCATGATAAAGAAGAGCATCCAAATCAGATCGTTTTTTTTTTTTTGGTTTGAAAAGGAAGTTCATTGAGTTGGGATTAATGGATGAGAAGACGTGGGGCCCGTGTCGTCAGGACACATAACGAGCTGGGATGAAAGGATCGTAGGAATCCAACGACTTCCTTCAAATTACTGTTTCGTTTTCTTTTCCAATTTAATTTCTATCGTTATATAATATCTAACGGTTAAGCTTTAATTTGAGCAAATCCAACTATAAAAGAAAAAATACAATGGCTCAAAATCAAATCCAATGGCCAAAATAGTATTATTAAATAATCAAAATCAGATCAAACAACAAAACTCACTCCAAACGCTATAATAATCCACCAAAATTATTTTTTGTTCCACTTTGTTAATTTTGGTAAATCTCCTTCCATTCTTGTTGAAGAGAAAACTCCAATTAAGTGTGAAATTACATTATGTTTTGGAATTTAAATTTTTTAAAGTTAAAATAATTAGGAAATTAAATCATGAAAGTTTAAACAAAAAAATTGTCAAGAAAACTTAATGGCAAAAAAATTAGGAATTAACCATTCTTAAACAATTTAATAAAGTTGCGTTTGAGTCTGTATGGTTAGAGGAAAAAAACGATTTAAGTCCGAGCAATATATTAATAGTTGTATTTTAGAGTTTTGTTCAGTGCGTTTCATGGTGAGCGATATTCTGGAAAAAATCATTGAGAATCTGTATCCGTTTTGTGCACTGTACTTAAATGCCCCGTGGTTGTTGTTGAATTTCTCCGTTTGCATCTATTCTGTTGCAACTTTCTGTTGATTTCCTGACCAAATCTAGTAAACATTATATTCAAAGAAAAGGGGGGGATTTTGATTTAGAACCACAATTGAGTGTTATTCATAGGTTAAGTTCTTATGGTGATACTATGATTTTTTATTTTTTATTTTTTGGGTCAAAAGAGGAATTCATCATAATAATACTCTCACCCAAAAGTTGGGGAGGAAATAGTACACGATAACAAAGTAACAGCTTACACCATCAAAACATAGGTAGAGAAGCATAACAGGTGCTATCTCAGAAACATAGATGGGATAAGACACACACTAGGCTTGAAAATAGTGTGGACAAGGGAGGCCATCATGAGACAGAATCGAAACAAGAGAGGGAGGAGGTTGCGACATCCATCGGACGTTACCTGATATATTCATATTTTGCATATATAATCTGTCTTTATTTGCATTGTTTTCATGTGAAATTGGTTAGTTTAATGTGCTTGGTGAAGATTTTGTAGGAAATCATACCTAGCAAGGCTTTGGAGCAAAAACTATAATTTTGGAAGCTTAAGAGATCAAAATGGGTGGAGTTATCATCTCAACAAAATCTCAAGAAGTTACTCTGTCATTTCATCAAACACCTGGGGTGCATCTGTGCAAGTGTCAATTTATATCCACAACTGGTCTCAGTGACCAGCGCTAGAGAGATTGAGTTAGAGAAGCTTACCATCACATTAATGCCTCTCTCATGAAGAAGAACCCAACGTAAATTGCTGATACTGTAGAAATGGTGGGTTGCATCATCTGAGCAATTGCAAGAGATGCTAGATGACAAAATAATGAGATGGTCAATATGAATGAATTGCACTATTGGTTACCTTTTGATTGAGCCACCATGGTCAGCTACTTTTGGAGCAAAGCGTGGGTATCGGCTGGACCCTTGAGCATACTTTCCTATTTTTCCTTTAAAACCCCAAAGCCAATTCCCTCTTTGACTTGAAGCCGCATGTAACTTCCTTTTGAGAATAGGTATTGGTTTTTCTCATACATTCCTATTTTTCCTTTCCTTCCTAAATAAATATTATCTTCCTTATTTTGGAGGAGTCCCTTGGCCTATAAATACAAAGCTTTAACCTAATAGCCAAATAATCTTTTTCCACCATCGTTTTCTCTACCATATTTTTCCACCAACTTTCATACAACCAGAGAAATATCAGAGGAAGCCAAGAATTTGCTGCTGCATTATTTGAGGAGCTTTTGAAGGTGTTCCTGTGAAGATTCTGAAGATCAAGTCCATCGGCCAAATTGGTTTTATGACAATAATTCTCTTGTTTATATTTTCTTCTGTCATGAACTAATTTCCCTTGCTAGGGCTACGATGTAGCCTAACCATGAATACTCAATTTTTATAGTTATATTAATTCCTTATTATTATCCCATGTTGAGTATTTGTTACTGTTCTTAATGATTTAAATATCTAGCTAATATTTAATTGATGATCCAAGCGGAGACCGAGAGGAGATGTTTGGTGTTTGCTTCTTGTAACAAAATACCATGACTTGAATGAGTGCCCGAGAGGGACTAACATGACTCATGCAGTTTTCTTGTAGGTTCTCATAGAACTTAATGGGTTCTTGGTTTTCTAAATCCGTTGCTCGAGAGAGAATGGGTTGTTAATTGAGAATACTTTTGGTTGAGCCCGAGAGGGGATATCGAATGAATTAGGAGAAACCAACTGTCAACAGGGATAGTAATTAGGGTTAATTGGCTATAAGAATTAAGTAGAATTGGTTATGGTGAAATCGGATGCTCTAGTGTCTCATCATCTTTAATTTTCTATCGTTAATTAAATTGTTATTTTTCATAATTGTTTTAGTTTTCTTGAATCAATCAATCTTCTTAATTAACTGTTCAAATAAACTTCTAAATTAATCATAATTGGTAGTTAATAGGAAATTACAGTCTTCGTGGGAACGACACTCTACTTATTTCTATATTACTTGTACGAATTGTGCGCTTGCAATAATTTCACAACATTACCCACCCTCGCGTTTGACACCTTTGCTGCAGCATGGGCAGCTTGATTTGCCAATCTTGGCACCCAGTTCCATTGGACATACTGGAATTCTTGAGCCTTTCTCCAAATCGCCGTGAGGATAGGGAAAATCTTCCAGCTAGCCATTGTTCTTTTCTTTGTAATGCAATCCACAACGATCTTCGCATCACATTCAACCACAATATTTTGGTGATCCAACTTCGCAGCTAAATTAAGTCCCATAAGAACTACCAATGCTTCCGTCTCTTTAGGGGAGGATAAAATACAGGATCTAGATTCACCCCCAAGTGAGTGTCCCCGATAGTCCCTAATCACACAGCCAGTGCGAGCAGCCATCGTGTCTTTACTCCAAGCTCCATCAACGTTAATTTTGATTATGGGGGCCAAGGGGGCCTACCAAACCGCATCATTACTGGGGGGAAAGCGGGTGGGGATGGGGGGAAGTAAGTTGCATTGTTCCACAATACTGGCGAGAGATTTGGCTAAAACCGACTGAGGACAAGGCAACAATTCATTAAAAACAGCACGACATCTCTCCTTCGATAGTTCCCAACCAATGATACCAGCAATTGCTGCAATGGGAAGGCCAATCGTATGTCTAGGAGATACGGTCTCAAGGGATTGCAGCCAAACATCAAAAGTATGGTTGGTTGGTTTGTTTTGCATTCTATTCTCTTGAGGGGAAATTTTACTCATTCCAACTATTAGAATCACTCGTAGAAATGAAATCTTATCTGATAAGTCTAATAGGAAGAAATGAAATTGGTAGTTCATAGATATTCTTGTGTGTGAATAAACAGTAGCAAATTAGTAAGTCCACAAATGCTGCTACTTTATTTGCATGTCTAATCTTGCTGACTGTCTCTTTTACTTGCAGTTCATTGATGTTGGAACCCTGATTTCTCCAAAGATTTTTACCCGACGTTGTATTCGAATTTTTATTTGATTTGATTTCATGTTAGTTAAATGTTTCCAGTATATGAACTAATAAAAGAAAAAAAAAAAGAGAAAAACAATGAGAAAAACAAGGGAAGGGAAGCGCTCAGAAGCTTGCCATTTGTGTACAGAATAATACATAAAAAATTCCTGGTGTATACACTCTCTGTGGGGTTATAATAAAATGGATATAAAAATAAATTATTACTTTGCTAAAAAACTGTTTAAGTTTGACAGAATTTTGCATAAGACTGAAAACTATGAGATATGAAGAAACAATGCTGGAAACCAAATGTTTAAAATACTCACCAGAAAATAGAACATTCATGGAAACCAAATGTTTGGATAACTTCCAATCAAGTTCTTAGGAAATTCCCAATACATAAGTGCTTACAAACAAGACACTATAACAAAGAACTGAGCTATATGAATCCAATACTTGAAAACGTTTCCATGGAAACTATGCACTCTTCAAGTCAAATGAAGCATGGATGTCATCTCGGAAGGTGCTGGAGCTAAAGATAAAAGTTAACAAGCACCCGTAAGTATGGAAACAAAAGTTAGTTATAAAAACTGTTGATGTTCAAATTTCTCCCGTTTCACTCTTTTATTTTTAGTTCAATCCTTGGCTTCTTTTTCTTTTTTTTCGTGTAGTCTTGATTCTTGGAAGCAACATTTTTACGTTTTATTACTTTTTTGTACAATTATTTCTTCTCATCTGAGTCTTCTTAGCCCTCTTTTTGCTCCAAGGTTAGAGCATTTACCTTCGGAAAATTTTTGTTTACACTACATTATGCAACTTTACGACAGCAAAAAGGACACATTATAAGCAGTCAATATTTTATGTTCGATTTTGTTAGCCAATATTATTATTATTATTATTATTATTATTCTTATTTTGAAAAGTAATCGTTAGCCAATATTATTAGTGTTGAATAAAAATAAAAATTAAGAAAAAACTTAATCAAGACCCCACATGGGAAAAAGATTCTAGGTCCAATACCATATTCTGTTTGTTGCACTAGGTCCAAGATTAATGAGGGGATCTCGGAAGATTCTAGGCCCAATTTCATTTTTGTAACCCACGAAAATAGACAGTTTGGGTTCTATTCATGTTTTGTCATGGCCCATGGGAGTTTTCAATTTTTCAATACGAATACAATCCAACATGGTCTCAAACTTCACCGACATGGTCTCTAACAAAGGCAACGTCTACAGTGCATCCGGTGCACCAGTGCGCCATTTTTTTTTAAACTATTACAACAAGTAGTAGGTAAAGGATGACGGGAAAAAGCTTAGATGCTTATTTACTTTTCTTCATTTGGTTAGTACATGTTCCAAGGTCTACTTAAAAAGCTTAGATTTTTAGTTATTCTCATGAATAATATTGTTTTGTTTTCCTATCTTGTAAAAATTTGGTGAATTTAATTTCAACAATGCTAATACTTTCAGAGACTTGTTGGACTCATATTTAGTGGAGCCCATGCCAAGTCTGATACAACCCATGTGAAGGGGCCCGTGTCGTCAGGACACATGGCAAGCTGGGATGAAAGGATCGTAGGAATCCAACGGCTTCCTTCAAACTACTGTTTTGTTTTCTTTTCCAATTTAATTTCTATCGTTATATAATATCTAAAGGCTAAGATTTAATTTGGGCAAATCCAATGTACTACAACAAAAAAAAAAAAAAAAAAAAAAAAAAAAAAAAAAAAAAAAAAAAAAAAAAAATAATCAAATCCAAAAAAAAAAATCCAAATAACCAAAATAAATAATCAAAATCAAATCAAACACTAAAACTCACTCCAAACGCGATAATAATCCACCAAAATCGTTTTTTGTTAATTCTCACTTTGTTAATTTTGGTAATTCTCCTTTCATTCTTGTTGAAGAGAAAACTCCAATTAAGTGTGAAATTACATTGTGCTTTGGAATTTAAATTTTTTTAAGTTAAAATAATTAGAAAATTAAATCACAAAAGTTTAAACAAAAAAATTGTCAAGAAAACTTAATGGCAAAACAAATTAGGAATTAAAAATTCTTAAACAATTTAATAAAGTTGCGTTTGAGTCTATATGGTTGGAGGAAAAAACGATTTGAGTCCGAGCAATATATGAATAGTTGTATTTTAGAGTTTTGTTTAGTGCGTTTCATGGTGAGTGATATTCTTTAAAAAGTAATTGAGAAAGTAAATATCAAAGAGAGGAAAAACAGCACAAGTGAAAAGATTCGTTTTTCTTAGATTGTTTTTTCATAAAACCACGATAACTAGACACACAAAGATATTAAACACACAAAGTATTTGGTAACAAGAAGAGAGAAAGAAAACATCTTATTCTAATCTATATGAATTCTGAAGTATAACAGCATTGACTAAACCAGCAAAGGTGTGAAATGCATTGTGGCTATTATAACCATAAAGAGACAAAATGTGATGAAGTTCATTCCTCATTGTCACATGAAGCATCTGAGTAGTTCATTTTATTATACAATGTCAAATACAGATTACAGAGATGTGGGAACATTGTAAAATTTTCCTCTGTGATTAAAATTAAAAGAAAAATCAGATAATGGATTCTATTTTTATATAACATAACTACCCATTATATTTTTAAATCCAAAAAAAACACAGTGTTGAAGCACGTGAGAAAGAGGCTAGTGAATATATTAAATTTAAAATAACCTAACAAAAAGTAGTAAAAAATACTGTAGATCAACTCATATGTCAATATCCTATTTGTTGTTATTTTTTTTTTTTTTTTTTTTTTTTTTTTTTTTTTTTTTTTTTTTTTTTTTTTTTTTTTTTTTTTTTTTTTTTTTTTTTTTTTTTTTTTTTTTTTTTTTTTTTTTTTTTTTTTTTTTTTTTTTTTTTTTTTTTTTTTTTTTTTTTTTTTTTTTTTTTTTTTTTTTTTTTTTTTTTTTTTTTTTTTTTTTTTTTTTTTTTTTTTTTTTTTTTTTTTTTTTTTTTTTTTTTTTTTTTTTTTTTTTTTTTTTTTTTTTTTTTTTTTTTTTTTTTTTTTTTTTTTTTTTTTTTTTTTTTTTTTTTTTTTTTTTTTTTTTTTTTTTTTTTTTTTTTTTTTTTTTTTTTTTTTTTTTTTTTTTTTTTTTTTTTTTTTTTTTTTTTTTTTTTTTTTTTTGTTGAAAAAAAAATATAAAATCAAGAAATATGAGGTGACTAGTTGAGTTCATAATCTCAAAAATGTTATTGTTCATTTGCAACATACGTCACTGTATTCCATTACACGCGCATGCTCAAAATCTTCAATCAACGATTGGTTTTCTCATTGACAGTTGCATATCACCATGCTGCCACATTTAGACTTTGGCTTCTTAAAAGTACAGGGGCATAACCCTGATTTTTACATGCTATGATTTTGTTTGGCTTTTAGTTGCTTGTAGTCTGTGATCAGGTAACGAGACCGTAGATGGTGACAAAACATAATATGGGTTTGCACAGCATGATAAAACAAGATGTTCTGAAATAAGAGATGTGGAAACGATGCTTACAAGCTCCTCATCTTAATTTATGACAAAGCATTAGTAATTGATTTTTGAAACTCACCCTCTGCCAGAACAAAATGTCAATTAAGCATTAGAGTGCTCCAACCAGACAGAACCCGAAATAGATATAAGCCTATCATTGAGAGCAATACACATTAAGATAGGCCTCATAAAAAGATGATGAAAATTATCAAATGTCAGCATACTAGCTGAGGAGCCAATAGATAGAGGAAGCAACTTAAGGTCCAATAACTGCATAGCATAAATTTCTCAGCTTTGACCCAGGTGATGTTTAAAAATACGACTATTATAAAAGAGGCTTACAAGCTCTAATTGAATTTATCCAAGCATCATACTTGATTTTGTTTTTTTGAAACTCGTCCTCTGCTAGAACAAAAAGGTACATTAGTTTCTGTTACAATAAATTATAAGTAGAACAAACTAAAAATAAGCACCAAACAACGTCCGTAAACCATGTTCACAACTTACATATTAGTATCCATTAACAGTGGAAACTTTGACATCGTTTTCTGCGCTTTTTTTTGCAAAGTCAGATATCTTTGGCCCATTATGGCTCGTTTCTACATTTCCCTGCCAATTTTATAGTTCATAGAGAGAGGTTAATAAATAAACTCAATGCTGGCAAGCCAGGTAAAACATACACAGATAATCAAATGAATAAGATTGAAGTGAAAACTTCTAAACACAGTTTTGAAGAAGTAGGCTCCAATAACAAGTAAGAATAGGCAACGGACCTCTAATGAAATGGCAAAAGGATGGATGTTAGACTTCCAGATGCATAGCTTCAGAGCACATACACTATTACAGTTACCAACATAAAATCAGACTACAAGAAAAGCGTAAGTTTGACGGAGGCACCTTAAGACAATCAAAATACTCCTAAGCACAAATCCAAATCAAACTTAATTCAGTTAACCAAAGTCCATTAATTGAGACTTAAAGGCCCAAAACGCAAACATTACCACGAAATTGTGAGAGCCACCAGTACACGATTAAAGTCAGCCGAAAAGACATACGACGAGACAACATATTCGGCGTCGGTAGAGTAATGAGTGAACCGCGCAGAACCAGTCCACGTGCTCTGTACCTAGCAGCTAACACAATCTCGTGCGCATCTATGAAAACTCATTGCGATCGGTACAGTGACAAGGAACACAAGCCCGAGTCCCAAGATCAGCGGTGATCTTCAACAAAGACCTCTTTCCTTGTCCACAAACGATGGCGTTACGGGAGCGGAAGGACGAGAGATGAGCTCCTGTGATTGTGGTTTCGGTAGGGTAGGGGGTGGAGTGGATGGTGGTGGGACGGGTGGCGGGCCTTTGGGGACTGAGAAGGGACCGGAGCATGAGAGAGACAGAAGCAGGCAGGCGACTGACCGGCCCGTGAAACCTTCTGTTGCTAGAAGAAAGAGAGACGACCGGACGGAGAGACCCGCAGACGAACCGAGTCGAGCAGAGATAACCTCGAGAGAGAGGGACAGACAGAGATGAGAGACATGACTTAACGGAAACGATACACTTCATGAGATGGAGGAATGCACATTCCTTACTTATAATTCACCATGTATCTAAAATAACACTAAAGAAAAAAATTATTGTTTTTCCATGTCATATGTAATCTCAACCACTTAAAAGGGACTAATTAATGGCCACAAAATGTGTCAAAACTGTGTAAAAAATATGGGCCACGGATCCGCACCTATATCTATATATATATATATATAAAAATAAGTAGAAATATAGCAAATCGTAACCTCCAGTGTCAATCATTTAAGGACCCTCTAAGTTAGGCAAGTTTAAATATAGTTGGAAGAACCAAACTTTTCATTCAATCTTAAATTTCACCTATAGCAAATAGAAAAATCAACGATAAATGGTGAGCATGCAGCAAAAGGAGTAAGTTCCAAAAATCTCTTACCCACTGTCAATCATTTGGACATGGATCTGATATGAACACAAAAGCCATCAGAACCGTTCAACATACACGATAGAGAAATATGGAAAATCATCACAAACACCTTTTCCTCTAAAACCTTCTCTAAACGTGAAAGATCACAAAACCCAATCAAAGAAAGAATATAATACAAATAAGAAAGAAAGATATGTTAGGCTTACCACCTTCTAAACTTTCAGTTTGAAATCGCAGGGTTAATTCTTGGAGATGCTGTGTTCCTGGAGATGTTGGGAAGGAACCCAATTAATGAGAAATTTTATGAGGAAACCAAAACAACAGTAAAAGTAAAGGGGGAAAACATAAGGCATCAAATTAACCCACCCAGGGAAACCTGGGAAATTGGTGAAGCTGGCAAGGAGCGTTGTGGTTCTCTATTTTTCTGTCCTCTTTCTGTTTTTCACACTGTAAGAAGAAAGGCCTATGATAATTGGGTGTGAAGAAAGTGGGGGGCAAACTTAAGGAACTGCTACTGGAACTGCTCCTAGAACACGATGAGGCCGAAGAAACTGATAAGAAGAGCAACTGCTTGCAGTGAGGGTCTGTACCTTTTTTCTTTTCTTTTTAATTTTTTAAAGTATGCGTAATATTCTTTTACAATTATACCCTGATTTAATTAAAATTGGGTGCTTTTAATTTTTGTTTGATAAAGGGCATATTGGAATTTTTGAATGTTTCACCATTCTCTGTCTTTTTCTTTATTACCCCTTTTCCATTGATGTCTTCTTTTAGTTCCTCCAATTTTTGCACGAAACACTCTAGTGAGTAAGTCGGGACGATCTTGCGGCGTTTGTCCAGGGAGTAATTCTCTCTTAATTTCTTCCTAATTTGGGTTGCATGTCATGGTAATGAATAGATCTGGCCTGCCAAATCTTTGAACCAAAGTGATCGCATCTTGATACCGTTGGTACATGTCACGTGGGCTTCCAACAAAGGATGATGGCAGAATGGTTCTACGACCGATGACCGATGCTACCTGATTCATTGTCATTCCGCTTAATAAATGTTTTACACAAACCTGGAACTGTATCTTTATTATATATATATATATTTAAGTAATATATCTCTATAATACTTGAGAGACTTATATGAACTAGGAGGCATATAATGAAATCCAGGGGAAAATAGTGTTTTGGCTATTTCGACTGGATCAGAATGGATATCATAAATTGACTCAAGAACAAAAAATAAAACCGCGTGAGCGCACCAACATGAAACTTGGAGTTTATGGGGTGGTTTTTATACAACATATCAAACTTTTACCATAGGCAACATGAGGGCCTAATCCAATTGGAATGTATTCATACCCTTATTTTGGAATCTACATACGGCATGGTATACACTTGGAAATACAGTACATGTTAATTCTTCGTTGCGTGTATATGGTTTATTACTGACGTATTGGTGTTATAGTGCACTATATTGGTTTGCTATTGCCTCTCTATTGGGTTTGTAATGCTCTTTATTGGTTTTCTAATGCATGATATTGCAAGTATATTGGCATTGCAATGTAACCTGTGCATTATTTTCGGTTGGTACTGCTATTCTAAATTGTTTGTTTTATACTGTCTTCCGTATTGGTTTTGCAATGTCATTTGACAAGTGTACAAAGTTGAACTATGTGGAAGGTAATTACGTTATAATTCGGATCTGAAATGAATGCATCCAAATTACATCAACTGCTGTTTTAAAACTTCCAGCATACTTGATACAAAGAAGGCAACAGGAACAATCAGAATACAAAGGCCTCCTCAAACTGGCAGAATACAAAATAAAATAACATCCCAGCGTGAACTTACATAAAAGAAAATATTAAAAAACAAAACAACACAAAAAGGTGACCACAAACTTACTTAATACAATGTTAACAAAGATGGCACCTGAAGATTACATTATACATATCAAAACAAGAGGCCCCTCAAACTTATCTAATACAAAATAAATACATAAACAGGATTTCATCCGCACATAATACAAAAAGAGGCCAAGTCATACTTCCATTCCACTATACAAAGTTTGTCCTAAACCGTTGACATGGTCATATTACAAGTCATACCTTCTGTCTGTGGACACATTTCGAGTTGCATACCCTTCAAATGCGGCGACCGCGACCCATTAAATTCATGACCCCTCCCACAGTGATGTCCCACTTTCCTTCTGCATCCACAATTTTTGCAAACTTCCTAAATAGTTCGAAACCAGATGCAGTTGTTTTTGCTTCAACTGAGCCATTTCGCAGATTCCTTGAATACAAGAACTGCAGTGGCAGGGGCATTTTCAATTTTAGCTATGACAGCCTTTATATGTAGGAGATGCATCCGGGCTTCATAACGCGCCCGAATTGTGCGGTTTTTTTTATGATACCCCACCTAGCTTGGCCCTCTTTAATTTTTAACACTATGTCTGCATGGAGATTTTTCCAGAACATGGTATTGGCTCGACATTGCTGCAGTCCATGGACCCAGTCTTCAGTGTCTTCTGTTGCTGATTTCGCAGGTGTGTCATTGTCCCCTCCTTCAGTAATGGCAAGGGTTGGGTTTGGTGTGGGGTGTTTCGGTCCATGGGTGTTGGGTATTTATTGCGGGTTCGTGTGGGCATTAGCTTGCCCAAACTGGAAGTAATTGTGATGTGGGTGAAATTGTTGAGCAAGCAAGGGGGGGTTTGACGGAGTAAATGTGATGGAAATGTTGGGTGGATGTAGCTGGGTTACAATTAAATGGTGGGAGGTAATAATGAGCAGGAGTAAATGACAGTCAGCAACTGGCGGGAGTTATTGGCGGGAGTTGTTGGCTCCAATTTTTGGCAGGAGTGGTTGGCTCCAATTGTTGGCCAACACGTTACACTTGGGGTTTGTGTAATTAGGTTATTGGTTGGTGTTTGTTGTATGGGACCTTTGTTGTATTTGCAAATTATTCCTTTTGTCCTCTTTGACCAATTTCCCTCGTGTACCAAAAGTACAAATGTCCCAAAAGTACAAAATGTCCCAAATTTATGAGTACGGTCATTTGACAAAGTACAAATGCAGAGGTTTACAAAAAAGGACCATGAAAGTATATGTGTTTCGAATTTCTTTGTTGCTGTCTTCCAAATAACTGATGTAGATGAGTTCCATTTTTTAATATATCGGTAAAATCCGAATTGTGAATTTTGATATTTGCAAATAAGTTCATGTGTATTCCGCCCACTTGACGTTAACTTCCCCTTGAAATGTGGGTCGGGACTGTATATGACTGTTTTCGTGTAATTTAATTTTCTCATATGGACAAAATATAGTCTCGTCATTTGTAGGGAATACTGAATAATTTATAAACATTTGTGTATATTTCGTAAATTGATAATTAGGGAACTTGGTCGTCATTTGTAGTATTACTATGTCAGGACCTTGAATAGTAAGATAGTATACAGTTTTTTAGTAAGGTTGTGTTTATTGTGTATTCACAGTTATTTAGGTGTGTATATTTGTACGGCCAATTATTCCACCGTTGACATACCTTTATTCGTATTTGGTAAGGCTGTAATGAGCATCTTACAATGCTCTCATTAATTACAAAGAGGACAGGGTGCAGACTGACCTGCAATGACCAATTTGAAATAAGTATAAATACACAACTTCCTCTATATAAGAGGGTTTAACGTACTCATTGAATTCCATATCAAACATAGTACTCCATATATAGCAGAGAGCAAAGCTATACTAAAGCTCACCCTATTGTTGGTTACGAAGAAAAAAAAAACTACAAACTGAACCTAATGTTAAATGTTTTGCACGGTGCATGTGTGCAATTTCGCCATCCATAGTTGAAGATGGCAGACGTAATCCCTCCAAACGACCATGGTAGTTACCCGGGAGACCAGCCATGGCATGTCCCTTTCCCATCTCCACCTGGGACTCCAAATAACGATCCCACGTCATCTGGAAGTGAGGCTCACAACAATGATCCACTAGACAAAATTGCTGAAGTGAAGCAGGACCTCCAATATTTGTGTGCGGCTACGGATTGGTGGGAAACGAAATGTGATATTCATGGCCAGGTGATGGGAAACTTGACGAACAAGCTGAACAAAGCATATGCTAGAGAAGTGAAGCAAACAATGAAAGACAAAAGTTGGAGGGCAAAGTTAGAGTGGTTGAAGGTCAAATTGGAAGAAACAAAGAAAGATGTTGTGCAAAAATTCATTGAATCTGAAGAATTTAACCATGAAATGGTTGAATCTTTTAACAATGGGTTCGAGATGTTTCGAGATTATGCTTCCGTCATCTCACCAGACTACAATTGGAGCCAAATAGATGTTGCTGGTGTCTGGCAGGTGCTGAATAGCTGTGGCCAAGGAATGGCTGATCATAGCCTTGTGCATGCAGCGAGGAAGAAGAACAAGGACATGGATCTAATGATGGACCTGTAACCATTTGGATTTTGGTAGGGTCTGTGTAGCTGGGTCAGGGTAAGTACGGGTTCAAAGCATTTTGTGGACACGAAATGAATTTTGTATGAATGTGGTGCCTTGTTTACGCCGTCCACTTATTCTCACGGTTGAGTGGCAAATTACTAAGTTTGTATAAATGTAAAGTGCTCTGTACTGTATGTGTGCTTATTGTATGTTTATTGCCCTCATATTGGGAAGCATAAAGTACTTATATTGTTCGTGTATTGGTATATTATTGTCTCATATTGGAATCGTAGAATACTTATATTGTTGTTTTATTGCTTTTGTGTTGCTATTGTATTGTCTGATATTGTGATCGTAGGGTAGGTATATTGTGCTTTTATTGATGCTTTATTGATTGGCACCATAAAATATAGCTTCTCTATTTGAGTAATGGTGAAGAGGTACTGTAGCAAAGGTCGTAACGATGGCGGGTTTAGGAAAGTTTGGTGGTTCTGAAGCACGGAAATATCCATGGAAAAGATCGGAAAGATATCGATGCCATACAAACCACGGACAGTATACATACATGCAAATTTTTACGTGGAACAAAAATACAGTTATGAAAGGAAGAATTAAATACGAAATAAAAAAAAGGAGGGTGTTCATTTAAGTAAACAAGCAACAATTTGAAGGGATAGTAATTTCAGTACTTATAATGAACCTTCGAATTAAAGATGCAATAACATGAAATGGATTAAATAGGACAGAAATGAATGACATCAAGTAATAAAATATTTGAGCAACAATATAGAACACTAAGTAAATAATTTTTATTTTTCAAAACAGGTTCGAACACTTATAAATACCAGAGTCCATAGTCAGTAATCAAAAAGCGATGACTGCCGTTGTGGTTAAGTAGCTCAGAACCTAGAAGGGGGGGAAGGGTTTCATCCTCTGTGTGTGTGACTTCAAGTGAATAATGCTTTTTATTTAAAGTTCACATCACAATAGATTGCGATATTATAGATAATATCGCGATCTGTTGACCATGTGTAGCTGCATGTATACTTTCCCAAAAATTCTCTATATATCTATTCTATGGCGATGAGAACAATGAGCAATCATGAAGTACTACCAGTATCACAGTAATTGCGTAAGCTTTGCATTTGAAGGAGTTTTATGTACGAGATGCAATTGTAGTTAGCCTTCTAGGCCCTTTCATTTTGGACGCAACAAAAGGACAGCAGCATGACGCTAGTGTGAATATACAGACAGGAATACATGACGTTGTCTAGGAAAGGAAAGCAATTTATGCGAATTTGACTACAATCACAATAGAGAACACCAAATCAAATTCAATTCAATTTTCAAATCAAAGGTACATAACAAACGAATAGAAATGCTAATTTGAAACACACATTGGCCAGTGGAACATTGTTAATTTACAACTGGTTTCACTGTGGTGATGGCACTGTATGTTCACCAATTTCTACTAATAATAGGCTCTCATTGCAAAGGACTTGTTACCTTGTTCCATATGCTTCACATGACCGTTGAGTGGACCGACTTCCATCCCTGCAGCATCACCGAAGCTATTCATCAACTTCGCAGTTGACCAAAACAGAGGTAGAAACTAAACAAGTGTAACATCTACGCAACGTGCTGCTTGTTGGTGAGAGGGACAGATTGTTTGCATGTACTTCGGTAGTGGCCCTTCACACCACACCTTGAGCATTTTTTTTGACGGGACTCCTCTCCTTTAGAAGCTATTCTTTGCGTTTTGCGATGGCCAGGCATAACCTTACAAAGAGGAGGAGGATTTTGACCTTCTTCAAATTTTCGAGAATAACCCACGTGCCTTCAGGTGGTATAGGATAAATAGATTCAGCATATGCAGCTGCCCATGTAGCTCGTGTATAATAAGAAGAGGCAAAGGAGTAGGGGTTCAATTTCAAGTGCCGACATACAGCAATAGCGTGCTTGCACGGGAGTTGCTCCAAGTCAAACTTCCTGCATGTACAACTACGGTTTTGCAAGTGCACCAGACCGTTCAAATCACCATCCAGAACATTAAACTCGACATTATTGATTTTGACCACATTCATCCTTGACGCAGCGTCTAACCTCTTCCTTAACTTTTTTTCCCCTAAATCAGGGCACAACGTAGAATGAGATTTCATTGCTAACTCTCGACGTTGCCTAAACCAAAAGAGAAGTAGATTTGTAATTTCGTCAATTAAGTGTAGCACCGGAAGCATCCTTGCAAACCGAAGAACTGAATTAATGGACTCCACAATATTCGTTGTCATCACATTATATCGTCGTCCATCACAATGGGCCCGAGACCACTTCTGGACGCCTGCACGTAGTAAATAAGTTCGCACCCTGTCATTGTTTATCCTGGAAAAGTGATGATTGAACTCTGCTAGACGATAAGACTTAGCTGCCCTTACAAAATACCCCAATATCGGATCCCACTGCTTCAACTTAAATGAGGCTTTGATATTGCCTTTCAAGTGATAAAAGCAAATACCATGTTTCGCCCCAGGAAAAACTCTACGCAACGCATTTTGTATGCTAACCTTGCGATCTTATATGACAACGAGATTCGAGCAATCACCAATTGCACAATGTCGTTTTCTCAAAAACCACTCCCAAGCTGCATCCGTCTCCAAATCTCCAATCCCAAATGCAACAGGATATATGTTCTGATTTCCATCAAATGCGGTCACAACAAACAAAACACCTTTATACTTGCACTTCAAATGGGTAGCATCAACAGCAATCACGGGCCGCATTGACGACTTAAATCCTCGTATGCATGCACCAATTGCCATAAAAAATTATAAGAAGTGATCAGCTACATCAGTCTCAATGTATGTCAAAGTTCCGGATTTGTACGCTCCAATTCATAACAATAGGAAGGGAACTAATTCTTTTGAAAGCTAACTCTCGGCTTCTCCACGCTGTAGAGTAGCTTATGCTCACGCCGAAATTTTGTTTCACATCTTTCTTGATATCAGCTGTTGTATAAATGCTGCGCGAATCCTGAAATCTCCACTTAACACAGTCAGACAGCAATTCAGTCGTAGCTTGAGGATGATGACTACTGACATACCTTAGATCACATTCATGAAGTGGATCGTATTTAACAACCTTAAACTCATGTAATCCAACTTTATATGCCCGAACTTTCCAAGGGCAAGGAAGCTGCCAACAGCGAACACACAACCGATGCTTCCCAGATTGGACAGTTCTCAATCGAAAGTGGCTTGTAATTGCTGCTAAAACTGATGGTTTTTAAAAGGGCAATCTTATTTGGATAAACTCGGCCAACCTTCAAATTTGCTTCCCAATTTATGCACGAAACGCCTCCACCATACTGAATATATTCCAAACTTTGACCATGCTTCAAATCACCCCGACTTGTATGCATTTCAGTCGAACTTGATTGTCGGGGAGGTTCGGATTGCACCTGTCTACACTGCACAGTGGACGGTTCGACATTGCTGTCCTCATGAGGATGCAAAATCGGAGCAGATTGCGGTTCCTCTTCGTTGCTAGGTTCATTGAAATCAGCAACTATGTTTTCACCACTTTCAAAATTCACTTCTTCAACCCAATCACTCCAATTAAAATCATTCCCACCATTTTCAGTTTCATTGTCCCGAATTACCACATTTCTTTGTTCCACAACAAAGTCAGCAGGAGCATTGCTACTCTCAACGCTTACAATGCCATTGCACCCTTCAATACCATGACCTTCAATATTTTTCAAGCTTGCTACTAAAGGGGTTACTTTAGAGGCCATAACATCTGTGTTGTACTTTACAAAATATTTAACATCATCATTGTCTTCAACCCTTATGTGCTTACAGAGGATACAGGAACTGAATACTTCAGTGTGACAATATATTTCGTGGGATCTGCATCCATGATCTTATAAATGCGCTGAACAAGGTCGGAAAACGTTACGTTCCGTGACACTATTATGCCTTTAGCCTCCTCACCTTCGTAACTATCAATGTTATCCTTCTTAACCCAACTTCCATTGTAGCATACCAATATTCCAACAGTATCCATTTCTGCAAATAACATAGATAGTTACTACAGCAATGAATAAAACTAAAAAAGATACATTCAAACAAATAAAAACATACACAACAATCATTCCACTACACGTATCATTTTATAAATCCTCAAATCTTCAAAACTCAAATTGTAGCTGCTTCAACAAGGAACTTTTATTCATTTATGTCTTTTCTCTGATTTTGTACATAGCTGTGGGTTCCAAGTTATTAACAAACTCATATAAACATACCATGGCAGCAATATGAACCCTCTAACCTCTAACAAATGTAAACAACTTCAACAAAAGGCTCAGGTTGTGATACAAAACATATTATGTGGTATAAGCTCAATTACCAAATTGGAAACCAAAACACACAAACTTTACTTCTTACCAAAACAAACCCAGAATGCCAATAAATTCCCCACATTAGCATCTACATTCAGCCTAAAACTACCCTAACAAACCTACTTTTAGGCCAGACACAGTTAACATATGATTTTTCTGTGTGCTGTTATTTTGCCCATTATCAAACACATTGCACTACATTATACAAGCATTCGGTCAATTTTAACCAAAATTCAAGTTTACCACATACATCCCACTGCAGATAACAACACAAACTATGAATTTCAACATATCATAACGCCTTCAAACTGAAAATTGAAGCTCTTCGGCCCTTCTGTGGTGAAAAGGGGTTGCACGATTTTATTATACACATACACTACCAAACCAATATCTGAACTCACCTCCGTTCACGACGACGCTGGAAGTCGCCACTTTCGCTTCTCTGTGGAGTCGCAACAGTCACTTCGATCTGGAGGTCAACAATGGAGGCGGTGCGTTCCGCCGGCTCCGCTACGGTCAAACTAGGGTTCGAAAGTTTAGGACATCTGGGTTGTGACTATGGATGGCTTGCGAACTGGATTGCTCAGTGCCAAAATGTCTCGCAACCTAGAGTTCCCCCATTTTTGGCAAACTGCGAAAACAGAGAAGAAAGAGGCGCTAAAGGGTTGATACATCTGCTTTTATATGGAGGGCACTTTGGTCATTTCACGTCTCCAAGTGATTATATTAGAATACAATTTGTAGCCTGATTATTTCAGCACACTATTTCTGAATTATGATTACACCAGCTTATTCCCTAGATTTTTGGAAGAGAATCCTGCAACATGAGATTAGGAGCAACATCAAAATCGGGGTAATTACAATTTAGCAAAAACAAAATAAAACAGAGGAAAACAAAACCCAAAATTAAAAACATGTAACCAATTGGACATTTTTATTTGGGTGGTGAACACAAATAAGAGTGGACATGATATCCATACTACATGAACACAAACATTGCATAATTTTGAAGATGAAACTCATAGTTTTCAAGAAATAGGTATTGACTAAGAAGAAAAGAAATATACAAACATGAAAATGTAGAAATGATGAGCAAACAAAGAAATCAGTACACAAAAAAAAATAGAAAGAGAATAAGGAATAGGGAGGCAATCATGAATTATACCTTTAAAGCGAAGAATGGTTAGACAATTTGGACGAATGACCGCTTCTCGTATTTGGATTTCATACCCAAGCTCTCCTAAAACAATCAAAATTTCATGGAAGCTTGAGATTAAATCAGGGGAAAAAAATAGAAGAAAGAGAGCAAAAAACATGTAGTAGTAGAGCCAAGTCGAATTTTGTGAAGGAATTTTGAGGGAACCAAAAAGAATAAAAAATGTCAATAAAACAAAATGAAGAAACATTAACCTGAAAGTTATCTTTGCTTCTTTGGTTCTAGTTATCTTTGCTTCAATGATTGCTTATACTTCAAAGAGGAGAGAGACGATTGAATCTGTTGAGATAAAATTCCAAAGTTTCAAATAATATGCAAAAACCAAAATTCTACATTTTGAACCAACAATATGCAGAGAAACAAAAGGATGCTAGTAAAGTGGAGGAAGAAAATATAAGTAACATGGTGGTGATGGGTTCTGAAATTGTGGAAACCGTCAGCTTTGTGGGTTCTGAACATGAGGAATTTTTCCCCACGTCCTTCTGCTCTTCTACTTTGAGTCAAACAGAGCAGAGTATGACTGTATTTTGTACACGACTCCATTTTGCTTTTTTTTTCTTTTTTTAAAATCAATGGTGTTTTACTATTTCACCCTCTTTTAATTAAAATTGTGTGCTTTTAATTTTTTGTAAACATTCTGGGTTGTTCTAGAAAAGAGATTACGAAGAAGACAGAACATCATGGAACACCTTCAATACAATAAGTCTAGAACCAAAATACGTGAAGAAATCTATTAAAACTTTTTAATTTTCATAAGTCATACCTAAAGCAATTGGATGACTGCCTAACTCTGATTCGTACTGAAAAAAGTAAATAAACAGTTATTAGAATGAAGTACAACCACCACATACCTCCAACCAACCAACTTGAAGCAAATGCAATTTAGGTAAGCAAAAGCAGAGATCGAGAGATAAGGAAATTTGTTAATTTCATAACAATATCTAGAAGACACAATGTGAAACTATAAATCTCCTTCTACTCACTACAATGGGGTTGGCTTAACCAACAAAGTAAGAAAAGAAATGCTAACCAGAGATGAAAAATATGTTCAATTGTTGAAACAAATACCACTAAGTTCCGAATCCAAGGTTTTGGCAACTACCCACTAAAAAATCCAACACAAAGCAGTGGCTAGTGTGGAAACCCCTACATCTATTAGCTGGAGAAACAAAGGAAAGCGACAGAAAACAGAATCAAAATTCTTACTTTATAAATTACCATAAAGAACTTTTTTTTGTGTGTGTAGATACCATAAAGAACTTAAGCAGACCAAGTGACATGGTCTATTATATGAGAAATTCAAATATCACAACAAAAAACAGATTCAAAGAAGAACAAAATTGAGCAAATTCCAAGCAAATTCCAAGTGGACCATGAGTTGCAACCATGCAGTATCATACGTTGCTTATAAATAGCAATCTGTGAAAATAAAAGATGTCCAAAGCAGAGCAGTCAATGAAGAAGTAAATGCTCACTTTGCGCATTCACTCAATTTCCCTGTATTCTGGCTCTCAACGATCTTCAGAATCAATGACTTGTTCTCGTCCAAATACTGCAGTAAAATTTAATGAAATCATGAACAATTAATTTAAACCATATATATATATATATAATCAAAGAAATTCCATTAGGATAAAAAAAAATTAGAGATTAGTCATAGTAAATAGAACAAAAAGAGGAAGACATGGTCTAATATATGAGAAATTCGAATATCACAACAAAACACAGATTCAAAGAACAACAACATTGAGCAAGCATATTGATGAAATTACTTCATGGAATTATTTCATCGACTCTTAAGCTACATATTTTTGGGGAAAATCACAGCTAATCAGTAACAACAACATTGAGATTCAAAGTGATTAACTGGAATTTAGAAACAAAGGAAAATGCCATAAAACAGAATCAACATACTGAGGAATTTAATTGTCAACCAACCTGTTGCCAAGTATCTTCACAGGTCTTCCTTGCATAAAAAAACTAAAGTCATTGACAGGAAAATAAAGAAACCATTTGGCAAACCAAAAACAAAACCAAAATGAGAGAGAGAGATTCATACCATTCACATCAAACCCATCAAATCTAAATGCTCTTCATTGGTGCTCTGGAGAAAGAGCATATATAATCAAAAATTAGAGATAGTAAACAGATCAAACCTAAATGCTTTCTTCATTGATGCTTCGCAGGAAAAAAAAATAAACAAAGAGCAGAAATTGAAGCAAAACTTCCATCAGGAACCAAAAATTAGAGGGAGAGAGAGAGAGAGATTCGTACCCGCTCTGTAGAAAGAAGATTCATTGAAGAAAAAAAACTAAAAGGAACTGTTGTGTAATGGCATGAGGATATTGGGTCGTGTGGGAAGTGTTAAAACTGACATGAACTGCAGCAGATTTTAGTTGGTTTTTCAATTTGTTTTTTAATTTGTCTCTGCGTCCTTCAGTTCTTCTTCTTTTCTAGGCAACCGTTGTTCGTGGGTACCGTTCTTCACCCTTCGCCCTGTGGTAGCACAGCACGACTCTCTTTTTTTTTTTTTTTTTTTTTTTTTTTTTTTATTGATGTAGTTTACTGATTTTTTACCCTCTCTTAATTAAAATAGTGTGCTTTTAATTTTTTTTCTTTGACAAAGGGCATTTTCGGGGTTTTTGAATGTTTCACCATTCTCTGCATTTTGCTTTATATACACTAGCCTCTCTGCACGCGCTTCCAAGCACGCGAGAGGCTTTTAAAAAAAAGAATTAAATTTATTTTAGAATTAAAAAAGATAATGGATAGTTATGTTCCATAAAAATAGGATTCATTATCTAATTTTTCTTTTAATTTTAAAATTTTTAAAATATGAAATATGTGAATTTACCATATTATCCTCATTTAATTAATAATTTTAATCATTAATGTTTGGATTAACCAATGGCATTTTCTGGTATTTTGAATGTTTTACCATTCTCTACCTTTTGCTTTATATATATAGATATACTAGCCCCTTGGCACATGCTCATACATGTGCTAATTGGTTTTATTTTTTATTTTTTATTTTATTTTTAAAATTAAAAAAAAGATAATACTGGTAGTTATGTCCCATAAAAGTAGGAGCTATTATCTGATTTTGTTTTTAATTTTAATATAAAAATGCAAATTTACCATATTATCCTCATTTAATTAATAATTTTAATTCTTAATGTTTGAATTAACTAAGGGTATTTTATGGTATTTTGAATGTTTCACCATTCTCGGTCTTTTGCTTTATATATATAGATATACAGTCCCATTCTCTTGAACCCCAGGGGTCCAAGAGACTTATGGTCACCCATCCTTAGATTTAATCCAAGGGTTGAGAAAAATTTACTTTAAAATATCTTTTTTCTTTTATATTTCACTTAACAAAAAAGGAAAAAACTAAAAACTAAAAACCCAAAATCTGTTCTTCTTCCTCCTGCTACCTCCGCGTTCTGCTTCCTCCCATCGCTGCAGCCACAACAACTCCGACTCTGGCGTAGCGAGCGAAAATCCGGAGCACTCATTCCCTCGCACTTCAACAAGGTCAGTTTCTTGTTCTTCAAAAGTTTTTCACTCAATTTTTTTATTTGAAATCATGAACCCATATATGGGAATTTTAATTGGGTTTCTGTTATTTTTCATTTTGGAAGTTTTGTAACTATTCCTTGTACGCCTAGAATTTCAATTGGGTTTGTGTTATTTTTTATTTCAGAACCACTAGAACAAACATGAATCTCAATCTAGGGTTCTTCCATTCGAGTTTTTCCTTTGTCAAACGTGAATCTCAATATGGGGTTCTTGCAACTATGCAGTTTGTTACTGATTGTGAAAATCTGATTTTTTTTTTCTTTTTCCAGACCTTTATTTATTTATTTCTTCCATTCGAGTTTTTTCTTTGTTTATTACATATGTTTGTACTAATTTTCTTATTATACATTTAAGTGCAGGAGTGATGGCAAATGCATTAGATGAATGGATGTTTTCTAAAGATGAATTTTATATCCCTCAAGTTAGAGATGACAAAAAAACAGAAAGCAGGGCTAGCATTCAAGTCATTGGATGAAACATACGAGTTCTACAATGATTACGCAAAGGATGCTGGATTTAGTGTCAGGATTAGTAAGGAGAAGAAAAAGAAAGAAACATGTGAGGTTTTTTGGAAACGATACGTTTGTTTTAAGGAAGGTGAAACAGATGAGACGTGGAGGAAAAAAAAAGACAGTGAGTCTACACAAATAGAAAGAGAACGAGGTAATGTTCGTGAAAATTGCAAAGCAACGTTAACAGTAGTTTATGATGGGTTCAATTTTGTAGTTAAGACTTTCATTGAGGAACATACTCATCCACTTGCAACACCATCTAGAGTACACTTGTTAAGATCTCATCGTGGTGTATCAGATACAAAAATAAAGTTGATGAAAAAGTTTTCCAATGTGAACATTCCATTATATCAACAATTCGAACTCTTGGAGACACAAGCTGGTGGACATAAAAGTGTTGGGTTCATAGAAAGAGATTTAAGAAATTTTGCGCAAGATGAGAGGGAGAAAATAAAGGGTCATGATGCAGAAATGTTATATGAGCTTCAAATCGGAGGAAGATAAGGATTCCAATTTCTTTTTTAAGTTTGAGACATATAATATCAGGAATGAGAGGTGAACCAACAAAGCCTTTCTCCATGCTTCTGATTTATCAATTGATGGCAAAGGTGCCCATAAAATCAAAACTGAACACATTTGCACTTAACACCAGCTTCGTCAGCTCAGCTAGGCTTGCTTTTCCGCCTACTCCCAATTTGTAGAATCTGTAAGAGTCATCCAGGCTTGATTTTCTTTCAAAGTTTTTATCCTCTCTAACTAATTTCATATTTTCTTTGACCATGAGAGGACTTGTTCCATTTCCTTCCCTCTCTATTGCTAGAAACACAAAAGGAGTTCATTCATTTATAGACTTTTAGAATGCGGCAAGATCAATTAACTATCAGTAAAACAAAATTCATTTATAACATTCAGTTATCAATTACATACATATGAACACCACAACAAATATCATAGTTGTAAAGTAATAAACTTCTCTCTTGTAAAGGAGCTTCGAATTAACCAAATTCAACCAATTATAGGCAGTTTTTTTAATAGTGGTGATTTCCCCACTCCTTTTTCTCCTATTTTATCCACTTACACTCCTTTTTATAACTAAAAAAGGAGTGTAAGTGGATAAAATAAGAGTGGGGAAATCATTGCCCTTTTTTAATCATATTATATACCTATAGGAATTCAACCAATTCAAACCAACCAATTACACGCTTTGATATGGTTGGGAGAAAAATAAAAACCTGGTAACAGAGAAGGAACACAAATCTCTCAGAAACTACAGGACAATTCACTAGAGTGAAAACTTGACTTGGACATTTTCTATGCTAGAGAATTGAAAGTAACCAATCATATATTAAGATGCTTACAAGGGTTTCCCAATTCATTCCCAATTTCTAGAAATCAAAGGGTTTATTCTTTTCCCAACTATAGACTAATATTTGTTCAGATGTGTACAAGGAATAGTTACAGTACTTCCAAAATAAAAAATAACAGAAACCCAATTGAAATTCCCAAATATGGGTTCATGATTTCAGATCCAAAAATTGAGTGAAAAACTTTTGAAGAACAAGAAACTGACCTTGTTGAAGTGCGAGGGAATGAGTGCTCTGGATTTTCGCTCGCTACGCCGGAGTCGGAGTTTGTGGCTGCAGCGATGGGAGGAAGCAGAACGCGAAGGCAGCGGGAGGAAGAAGAATAGATTTTGGGTTTTTAGTTTTTAGTTTTTTCCTTTTTGTTAAGTGAAATTTAAAAGGTGAAAGAAAAAATATATTTTAAAGTAAATTTTTCTCAACCCTTGGATTAAATCTAAAGGTGGGTGACCATAAGTCTCTTGGACCCCTGGCGTCCAAGAGAACAGGACTGTATAGATATATTCTTCTATTTACTAAAGTTTCTCTGTAATTTATTAGATTTTGTCGGATTTAAATTTTACTTATAAGTTTTTCGCTTCTGAAAGATAAATGATATTATTATATATTAGTTTCTCTAGTTTCACAGGTCCCAAATTTAGGCGTATCGATACACAAGGCGCACTCCAACTCAAGTTCTCAACCCTAATCGCTAAAATCCCTCATCTCAGTTGAGATTATTTCTGAAACAGAAAAACGCTCCAACCGTCAGCCACGAACAATCCGCCCATCTCAACCGTCAACTCCTCCATTGTTCGACGCCGTCTTTCTCCCATATACATATTGCTCAGCTCTCCTCTCTCTCTCGACAGTGACAACGGTTGATGCGCAACCATCGATCTCATCTCATCCCAAGTATGATGTCTTACTGCAATATATTCTAATCCTGGACCCCATCTCATCACAGATTTAAGATCCACTGAACCCCCACCCTCTAGCAACGATCAGTTTCCTTGATTTTGTTTCATATTTCTTTTTTATTCTCTTCCGTTTCTTATTTCCAGGGTTTTAGTTGAATTATTTTTGGCATTCCAAGTTTACTTTATTATTAGTTGAATTAACTCTCCAGATCCTCCTGGTATGCAATTTTAGATTTAAATTTCATATTTTGGTGGGCGAGTTTGAAGTTGTAGAAATTGTTTCTTTATTGTGATAATGAATTTTGAACTTTATGCTACTGATTAGAAGTATATAGCAATGATCTTCTCATAAATTTTGAACTTTCCGTTGATATGAATTTTTTGTGTCGAATATGAATAGGGCCTGTGCAAGTTCATATCATACGGTTTTTTTTTGTATTGAATATGAATAGGACCTCTGCAAGTTCATAATGGCTGCCACGGACGATGGTTTGAAGAAGCTCGAGTACCTTTCCTTGGTTTCCAAGGTCTGTTCAGAGCTCAAAACCCATATAGGGGTTGGGGACAAAGTTCTGGCGGAGTTCATCACTGAGTTGGGACGAAACTGAGAGACGGTGGATGAGTTCGACACCAAATTAAAGAAAAAGGGTGCCGAGATGCCCGATTACTTTGTCCGTACACTCCTCACTATCATGCAAGCTATTCTTCCACCGAAGCCAAAGCCTGAGAAGGACTCGAAGAAAGAGAGCGCTTCTGATGGTAGGAAGACCAAGTTTAAGGCTTTGGCCGTCGCCAATAATAAAGATAGAGTCAAGGACATCGAGAAGGAAATTGAGATGGAGACCGAGGAAAAGTGAAACAGAACCGAAGAACAAGATGAAGAGCAAGAAGAAGATAGGCGTAGTGGTAGCGATAGATATAGGGAAGGAGATAGAGATAGAGATCGAGATAGACACGGAGGAGGTGGAGATAGAGACGGGAGGGAAAGGCAAAGGGAAAGGTATGATAGAGATGAGAGGCATAGAGATACACATTATAATGTTGATGGTGACGACAGGGGAAGGCGTACAGATCGATACAATAAGCATAAGAGAGATGGGTATGAAGACAATGGAGATGTTAAGGAAGATGGTTATGATAGGAGAGGTAATAGGGATCGGCAGAATGGCCAGAACCATTCAGATGAGCCCGAATTGTATCAGGTTTATAAGGGCAGGGTTTCGAGAGTGATGGACACCGGTTGCTTTGTTCAGTTGAATGATTTAAGAGGGAAGGAGGGTCTGGTTCACGTTTCACAAATGGCAACTCGGCGAATTAGCAATGCTAAGGATGTGGTGAAGAGGGATCAGGAAGTTTATGTGAAGGTGATTTCAATTTCAGGTCAGAAGTTGAGCCTTTCAATGAGGGACGTTGATCAACATACAGGGAAAAGATTTGCTCCCCTTGAAGAAGAGCTCAGAGGATGATGCTCTTAGGACGAACCAAAGGATGGACCTGTGACTAGGACTGGTCTTTCTGGGATTAGGATTGTGGAAGAGGATGATGTTGGCCCATCACGCCGGCCATTGAAGAGAATGAGCTCGCCGGAGAAGTGGAAGCCAAACAGTTGATTGCCTCAGGTGTTTTGGGTGTTACAGAGTATCCTATGTATGATGAGGAAACCGATGGGATGCTTTATCAAGAAGAGGGAGCTGAGGAAGAGCTTGAGATTGAGCTCAATGAGGATGAGCCAGCCTTTTTAAATGGACAGAGCAGGTATTCTGTTGATATGTCACCTGTGAAAATCTTTAAGAATCCAGAAGGGTCACTAGGTCATACAGCTGCTCTTCAGTCTGCACTCATTAAGGAGCGTAGAGAAGTGCGTGAGCAGCAGCAAAGAACCATGTTGGATTCTATCCCAAAGGATCTCAATCGTCCCTGGGAAGATCCAATGCCAGAGGCTGGTGAGAGGCATCTTGCACAAGAACTTAGAGGTGTTGGTTTGTCGGCATATGATATGCCTGAGTGGAAGAAGGATGCTTTTGGGAAAACCATCAGTTTTGGGCAGAGGTCTAAACTCTCAATCCAGGAACAGAGGCAGAGCTTGCCTATCTACAAGCTGAAGAAAGAATTGATTGCAGCGGTGCATGAGAACCAAGTGCTTGTTGTCATTGGTGAGACTGGTTCGGGTAAGACAACACAGGTAACGCAGTATCTTGCAGAAGCGGGTTACACGACAATGGGTAAGATTGGTTGTACACAGCCACGTAGGGTGGCTGCCATGTCCGTGGCCAAGAGGGTTGCTGAAGAGTTTGGTTGTCGTTTAGGAGAGGAAGTGGGCTATGCAATTCGTTTTGAGGATTGCACTGGTCCAGATACTGTCATCAAGTACATGACTGATGGTATGCTTCTTAGGGAGATTTTGATTGACGAGAACCTTTCTCAGTATTCTGTGGTCATGCTTGATGAAGCTCATGAGAGGACAATCCACAAAGATGTTCTTTTTGGACTACTGAAGAAGCTTGTGAAGCGGAGACCAGACCTTCGTTTGATTGTCACATCTGCTACTTTGGATGCGGAGAATTTTTCCGGTTATTTCTTCAACTGTAACATCTTCACTATCCCTGGGAGAACTTTTCCTGTAGAGATACTCTACACTAAACAGCCGGAAAGTGACTACCTTGATGCATCTCTAATAAACTGTTCTACAAATGCACTTGACAGAACCTGAAGGTGACATCCTTCTTTTCTTGACTGGACAAGAAGAGATTGATTTTGCATGCCAGTCTCTTTATGAGAGGATGAAATGTCTTGGTAAAAATGTCCCTGAGTTGATTATCCTACCAGTGTATAGTGCCCTTCCTAGTGAAATGCAGTCAAGGATATTTGATCCTGCCCCACCTGGTAAGAGGAAAGTAGTTGTGGCTACTAATATTGCTGAGGCATCACTGACCATTGATGGGATATTTTATGTCATTGATCCTGGTTTTGCAAAGCAAAATGTTTATAACCCAAAGATTCACTGGTTATAACTCCAATTTCCCAAGCATCAGCCAAGCAACGAGCTGGGCGTGCTGGGGCGTACAGGCCCTGGGAGATGTTACCGCCTCTACACTGAGTGCATACCGCAATGAGATGTCCCCTACTTCAATTCCAGAAATCCAGAGGATAAATCTTGGGACTACTACACTTACGATGAAAGCTATGGGGATAAATGATCTCGTCTTTTTGATTTTATGGATCCTCCTTCACCCCAAGCACTCATTTCTGCCATGGAACAATTGTACAGTTTAGGAGCACTGGACGAGGAGGGGCTGCTCACCAAATTGGGTAGGAAAATGGCTGAGTTTCCTCTGGATCCACCCTTGTCTAAGATGCTACTGGCCAGTGTGGACCTTGGATGCAGTGATGAGATCTTGACCATCATTGCAATGATTCAGACTGGTAATATTTTTTACAGGCCTAGGGAAAAACAAGCCCAGGCAGATCAGAAGAGAGCCAAGTTTTTCCAGCCAGAGGGAGATCATCTGACTTTACTTGCAGTCTATGAGGCATGGAAAGCTAAGAATTTTTCAGGGCCATGGTGTTTTGAGAACTTTGTTCAATCTCGATCCTTGAGGAGGGCACAGGATGTCAGAAAACAGCTTCTCAGCATCATGGACAAGTATGTTCTTCTAATTTATCTTGATGTGTATTCGTGGTTGCATGCATCTTTTTTTCTGGTTTCAGATGTGCATGAATGGTTTTAAAAGATGTAGATTAATGTTCTAGGTTTGCTCATGTTTGGTACATGGTATTTTGCAGTAGTCGTGAATTAGGCATGCCTTTTGCTGTCTGTACTTGATGGAAATGCTGAAATATTGTTCAGGCCTAGTTTGTGTTTTAAAATCTAGATATATGGTACCTGAGCAGCGAATAGGTCATTACACATTGTCATGTTGATGTTACTACATACACTGTTTTCAGAGCATTATTAGCAGAAGTGCTTTTTTCCACCATTTTTCAGTGGCTAAGTATAGTATCTTTATAAATTACAACTACTCTTGTGTATAGCTAAATTGCCAGTATATGCTCTTCAAATGTGCTCTCTTGTGCGGACATCTTAGGCATTTTGATACCGCAATGTGTTTTCTTGGTATAGTGTTGTTTGTACAAAATATTGCAAAACTGTTTTAAAAGTTGATATGGAAATTCAGATGGCATATTACACATCCTACCATTGCCGTTAACAGTTTTCATTGATTGACATAGCATTGTCATGTAAGCTCTAGGATAAGTTTGTGTATAAAAACCTAGCATAAATTTGTCATGCCAATGTCTCTACTAGCACCCTTGCTTATAACAGTGATCAACGATTTCTAAGTTGAGTATTCTGATTTGAAGATGAAATTGCATTCTGACTATAGATTGTGAATTTCAGATATAAACTAGATGTTGTCAGTGCTGGAAAGAATTTTACAAAGATCAGGAAGGCAATTACGGCAGGGTTTTTCTTCCACGGTGCTAGAAAGGACCCGCAGGAGGGTTATAGATACCATGAACCTAACTCTTGGTGTCTTAGTAAGAGACGTGCTTGATGTGTGTGTCATCTGCTGCTTTTGGTTTTTCTGTATGGATTCAATGTGAATATCTTGTAATTACTTGAGCTAATTTTGACATTGAGTGCACAAAATTTGTGTGGCTTCATTACTTTTTAACATCCTCGTGAAATTCCTTCAATGTCGCAATAAGGGCCTCATCAATTGCTTATTTTCCTTACTGCAAGCAAGCTAGGGGTTTATGTCTTGATTTCTACTTTAGGAGATACTAGTTGTTCCGTTCTCTGGACAATGAATTGTTAGGAAATGAAAGAAACAGTGTATTCTTGAATGTATTAAGACATTCATATTTGATGTATTTTAGTATTCAAATATATATGCCCTTCTCTGCTCCTAGTTTGTTAGCATGGTCTGGGTTAACCCCCAAGAAGTTGAAGAATCAGTTATCAAATATCTTTGTACTGATAAATAAACCATCTAGTTTATAACGTCTTTCAGAGACCAACAAGTTTAGTGTCAAGAAAACTTGGGGCTGATAACTGTAATAATAGTGAGGAGGGAGTTAGTGTCAAAGCATGTGGTGTACCTGCTAAAATTGGTGGACAGTACTTTCCCAACCAAATTTGAACTTATTTAGCCACTATCAAGCTGACCAACAAGTTTATGAAAACCAGCTTCATCTGGGTCTGGCCTATCAAGTTTTTTGTTTGTTTTTGGTTACAAGCAATATTGGGAGGAGGGAATCACATTAGGACCTTGAGTGCAGGGATAGATGCTCTTAATCGCTTGAGCTACAAGCCTCTTGCGAGTATTTGGGTTTGCCTACCAAGTTTTCATTATGGCTCTACAAATGTTGGTAATATCCAAGAGAAAGCAGTGATTGGCCTTCAGGCCTTGATGGAATTGAATATGATGGAGCCTTTATGCTACACAACACTATATATCTGCAAGTAATGGGCAAGAACTTGAACATTTCTACAAACTGAAAAGAGAGAAAATGCTTGTGATTGCTTTTCCAGGAAGACCTTCAATCTTGTACTCCACACACAAGATTTAGCACACATTTTATACATAAACTTTGGTACAAAGCATTTTGCAGCTCACAAGTAAGCCTAACAAATACAAAAAGTCTGTCTACAAAAAGGCATCTTCTACCATGTGCCCAGAATAAGATGTTGAATTATGAAAGGAAAGAATGACCAAAACAGAGCCACACATTTACAAGGAGAAGCTGACCCCCAATTTACAAGGAGAAGCTGTATGTTGCAAATAGATGACCAAAACAGAGCCACACGTTGTAATTTGAAATCAAGTCCTCTTTGGCTTTGGCTTAGTTAATTAAAATAACACTACAGCTGGAATTAATACATTAATCGGAGTGAGCTTGGATTAAAATGTTAGTGGAGTTTTGCTCACTGTTCTTGCTTATTTGTATGATTTATTGTTTGCAAGAACCCTCCTCTAGGGCAATGTTCTTCATGTATATTTTATAATTGCCTCTGTTATGATTGGATCTGAATAGATCTGTTTATTTCTCTCAATAAACAAAATAAAATAAAAAACATCAATTGGAGAACTTTGAATTAATTGTTCTGACAAGTAATTAACACTAATATAAATCATATTTATTCCTACTAAGCACTCCAACTTAACTCGTAAACTCTTCTCCAGATACCTGTGCGTGCGCATACTAGCAATCTTCAACACTTGAATTGGAAGGAGGCATTCAGCTACAGCTACTTTTCTCCTAATTTAGATGCTGCAGCTAAATATCAAAGTAAACAAATTAATACCCATCAGTTTGGAGAGAAGAAAAAATGCAATAAGAAAATAATTATAAAACGAAATTAATGATGAGAGAGAAAGAGTACCGTCGCGAGCTTATCTATTAAGCATATGCTAACTTCAGTTGCCGCTTGATCAAAGCTATCCTCACATAAAGCCAATCATTTAAACCATTCAAGAACTTCAAGTATGCGTATCTCCATGACCTGTTGAATATCAAAGTGCCACAAACTCCCCAAAATCCAGCAGCAAAGCCAAGCCCCATACTGATGTAAAATCCTAGTGTTATAAGCTCATCCTTATCCTCTTGATTGCTCAAGTCAGTTTTCTCATTTTGATCGGCACACATCTTTTTAAGCGGAGGTCCACAGAGTTGAGGATTTCCAACATAAACAGAGGGATCAAAGCCTTGGAGCTGAGTGCCTGTTGGTATTTTGCCAGACAAGTTGTTATATGACAAGTCCAAGAAACTAAGACGATCTATCTGAGCAAGGCTTGTCGGAATTCCTCCATCTATATGGTTTCTTGATAAATCAAGCGAATCCAATGACTGCAAGTTTCCAATCTCTGGAGTTATTTGACCTGTTAACCGGTTTCTTGAAAGGTTTAAAGAAACCAACCCAACAAGATGAGTGATTTCACATGGAATCTCCCCTGTTAATCTATTGCTTGAGAGATCAATTCTCTTCACAAGGCCCAAAGTGCTTTTGTATGTCTGCATTCTTCCTTTCCATATGAAGCTTGCATCATCCTCATAATTAGTACTTAAAATTGATCATCCATATGCACGTCATAAGTATGTGTGCTGGACAGACTTGGATTTCCTTTTTGAGACAGAGTAGTCAAATTGTTGAGGCATTTGGGTATGCTTCCAGAGATGTTGTTCATAGAGAAATCCATAATTTTAATGTATGTTAGATGGCATAATTTTGAGGGCATGCTTCCATTGAAGTGATTATTGGAAAACATAAGGATAACCAAATTCTTGAAGCTCACACCTAACCATGTAGGTATTGGTCCTGATAATTTATTATCTCCCAGATCAATAACTTCTAAACTTGTGCAGTTCTTCAACGATGAAGGCAATTCTCCAACAAATCGGTTGCTTCTTAATTTCAAAGTTTGCATTTGAAATAAAGAGCCAATTGTCATGGGAATTTTTCCGGAAAAAGCGTTGTTACTCAAATCAAGCATGACTAGATTCTCCAAATGGCTCCAGCAATCTGGAAGTTCTCCAGCAAAACTGTTGCTTGAAAGATTAAGATACGCTAAAATCATATCTGCACTTGCGCACAGGAAAGAAAGAGACCCTGAAATTTTATTATTGGAGAGATCCAGATAGGAGGCTTGTGATAGAGTTGAGGGAATTGGACCTTCTATTTGGTTGGAACTCAAATGTAGTTCTTTGTAATGTGCAAACTCCACTGTCAAATTTGTAAATATTCCTCTGATTTGGTTCTGTGAGAGATTAATAACCTTTGCGTTACGAAAATTACTCCAAAACCAACTTGGAAGGATATCAGAAATTCCAGCATTGGAAATATCAAGCCAGGAAGAATCATTTTGAGTTTGAAGCCATTTTGGGAAAAGAGGACCGACCTTGCAGGACGCCAACTGTATGGAACGCAACTGGAAGGGAGGAACCCAATCAGAATGGAAATTTAAAACTAGTGAGTTATAGGATAATCCAAATAACCTAAACGGGAGAGTTTTGAGAAATGAGTTTCTGAAACCACCCCTTCCAAAGAGTTTTTGCTGAAATCGATTCCCTCCAGTTGCGACATTTGCCCAATACTTTCAGGTATTTTTCCGCTTAATTGATTGGCCCTAAGATTCAACGATTTCAAAGATGAGAAGCTTGTAAGATTGTTTAATGACCCCTTAAGAACATTCTCAGAGAGGTCCAGATACCCTAATGAGTTTTGAGCACATCTAGGCAATAGTTGAACAAACTTGGATAATTGTCCACTCAGATGATTTCTCTGAAGCAACAATGTTCCCAAATTACACAACCTTGCAAACGAATTTGGATTCGCTCCATCAATCTGGTTATCAGAGAGATCCAGATCCACAAGAGAGCTCATGTTTCCAATGAAATCGGGAATGAAACCAGTTAGATTATTGTTGGAGAGAGACAGACTAGCAAGAGAGCTCATGTTTCCAATGAAATCAGAATTGAAACCAGTTAGATTATTGTAGGAGAGGTCAAGACTAACAAGGCTTGTACTGTAGTTGGACAACCAAAGAAATATTGAAGAAGTGAGATGGTTGTGAGAGAGATCCAGATCCACAAGAGAGCTCATGTTTCCAAAGAAATCGGGAATGAAACCAGATAGATTATTGTTGGAGAGGTCAAGACTAACAAGGCTTGTACTGTAGTTGGACAACCAAAGAAATATTGAAGAAGTGAGATGGTTGTCAGAGAGATAAACAGACGCAAGAGATGTAGAAGAATTTGTTTTGTAAAGAGTAGTGGAAAGAATTGGAGTAGGAGGAGGAGGAAGACTACAGTTCACCAATCTCAACTCTACTAGTTTAGGGAGCTTATTAAGTACTGCTTCTGGCCAATCGAAAACAGTACTGAGATTGTTTCCGCTTAGGTCCAAATGCGTTAAAGAAGAAAGAGCAGGGAGCCAATTGAGATTTTCTGGTTGAAGCTGATAATTATCGCTGAGGTCGAGATGTTGCAATTGCGTGAGGTTTCCAAACGAACTTGGAATTTGACCAACAAAATTACAGGAATAGAGACTGAGGTACCTTAGATTGGTTAGAGAACCAATGAAATCGGGAATTTGGCTCCCATCGAAGTTTCCGCTTAGGTCCAAATCCGTTAAAGAAGAAAGAGCAGGGAGCCAATTGAGATTTTCTGGTTGAAGCTGATAATTATAGCTGAGGTCGAGATTTTGCAATTGCGTGAGGTTTCCAAACGAACTTGGAATTTGACCAACCAAATTACAGGAATGGAGACTGAGGGACCTTAGATTGGTTAGAGAACCAATGAAATCGGGAATTTGGCTCCCATCGAAGTTTCCGCCAAGGTCCAAATCCGTTAAAGAAGAAAGAGCAGGGAGCCAATTGAGATTTTCTGGTTGAAGCTGATTATCGCTGAGGTCGAGATGTTGCAATTGCGTGAGGTTTCCAAACGAACTTAGAATTCGACCAACCAAATTACAGGAACTGAGACTGAGGTTTCTTAGATTGGTTAGAGAACCAATGAAATCTGGAATTTGGCTCCCATTGAACTTAGTCAATGAAAGGTCCAAATACGTTAAAGAAGAAGGAGCAGGGAGCCAATTGAGATTTTCTGGTTGAAGCTGATGATTATAGTTGAGGTCGAGATGTTGCAATTGCGTGAGGTTTCCAAACGAACTTGGAATTTGACCACCCAAATTACAGGAACTGAGACTGAGGTTTCTTAGATTGGTTAGAGAACCAATGAAATCAGGAATTTGGTTCCCATTGAAATCAATGGATGCAAGGTGCAAATATTGTAAATGCTGCAACTCAATCAGTTTAGGACTAATCATCTTACCTTGGAAAGAATATCCAAAGAAAGAATATTCAGGGACAGAATATCCAAGATGAAGTTGAATCACATGGCCAGTTTGGTTGCTACAGTAGACTCCTTCCCATCTGCAACAATCTTGTTTTTCGGCTTCTGAACCCCAAGATGAGAGTTGATTGAAGTCATCCACCAGGCCACGTTTGAATGCAAGTAGTGCTTGCCTTTCCCTCTCTATGCACCTCACTGTCACTTTAGCATCCCTGAGGCTGTGGCTGTGGTTGTGGCTGTGGCCAACTTCTCCTCCTTTTACGTTTTGTAGGAAAAGGATCGAAAATGCAAGAAAGAGTTTCAAGCACCTTCCGTCGCCCTTCATGTTAATTGATCAAAAACACTGCAAGTATATATTGATGTATGGTTGTCTCTCATATATGCTAGCTTGCATCAGATATATATAGGAAAAAAGGAAGAAAGCCTTTACAAAGAAAAACACGGTTTAGCTAAAGCAGAGCCACACATTCATACAAGACAAAACCATATAAAGGAGTAAATTATCTGCTATATACAATGCAAAATTAATGTTATGGAAATCACAGTCAATCACAATGAGACTAGAATGTCAAGGTGCAATTCTAAGAGCACCTCCACCGCAGGCACAGAGTCGGGCAAAAGGCCCCCCCAGATAGCCCAAAACAGCTCCAGCGCTGCACTTCCAGCCCGGGCAAGCCCTGGGTCCCACCAGCCCGGGCAAGCCCAAGGGCAAGTTTCCACTGGGCTTCAGCCCGAGTTCGATGACGTCAGAGTGACATCATCGCACGGTACTGTGCCACGTGTCGCAACCCTGACTCTTCGATCCTTTTTTTTTCCAACAATCCGACAGTCCTCGTTTTTTTGGCTAAAAAAATTGCAAAAAAAATCGAAAAAAATCTGAATTTTTTAAAAAAAATACCAAAAAATTCTGTATTTTTTCCCTATAAATACATAACCATTTTATTTTTTCCCTCACATTTTTCTACTACTTTCCATTTGTATAAAAAAAAAAAAACAAATGGCATAAAAAATTGCAAAAAAATTCAAATTTTTTAAAAAAATACCAAAAAATTCTGGATGTTTTCCCTATAAATACCTAACAATTTTATTCACTTTCCACACCAAATCTTCATCCAAAATATAAATAGTGATACGTGACAACCGAAAATATAATCTAAAAAGCTTATCAAAATTAATGGTTTAAAATATAAAAAAATAGGAAATAAAGTACAATGAATAGTAATTGCCTTAGACTTGCCCTAGACTTTGCCCTCATGGGTGGAACCACAAATGCAAAGGCTGACACTATTCATGTGAATAGTGACAGCCCTTGCTTGCCCTTGCCCTAGACTTAGCCCTTGTGGGTGGAGATGCTCTAAGTTCTTACAAACAAGAATACAAATCATTATGGAGGTAATTAAATTAAGTACACTATAATTGTTCCATCATAACTTATAGAAACCAAATTAATGATGACGCATGAGTTAAAAAGTAAGATGCAGGAATAAAAAGTATTTTTTTTTAATTTCGATAAAATAATAAAAGTACTATTTTTAAAATTTTGGTTAATTTTTTAATATAAAAAGAATTGTGTACGTTCGGTGACATAGCATGCAGTTTTGCTGAATAGTGACAACTCAATGATGCTCTCATACCATGCCATGTGGACAACCAACCTGTATATGTAGATTCAATTTCAAATACATTTGAATGTATCAGTCAGAAAGGAAAAACATTTCTTGTAACGGGAATAACACTATTTTGCTATCTCCACAATAATGCTTGAAAAAATTATCCTAGGTGGTTTGAAACATTTACTAGTATACCTTGTGATTAGTGTGGCAAACAAGTTTAAGGGGAAACGTTTCAAGATGGAGTAAATTTTTTTTTGGGGTTAAATAAATTTTCTTTAGATGAAAAGGAAATTACTAAGACAATCAATGTGAGATCTATGGAAACACATATTTCACCAGTCAATAAAAAAATAACACGTGAAAAAGCGGTATTCCTTAAATCAACTAATTATCCTATTTAAATCCTATTGAGCATTGGTCCATCTTCGGAATTTGTAACGATGGGCAAGGAGCTTGCTGTGGACAGCTATCTTCAAGTAGACTTTGAAGTCTTCGTATGCCAACTCATGATGATTGACTCACACAAAAAGACTGTTAAGTCTACATACTTGAGTGTAAACTAGACTTTTAAGTCTTTGCACATCCACATTTAACTCAAACGTCAACAAACGGTAATTTTTTTTTCCTTTTGCTTTTTTAATTGCTCAATTACTTTATTTTACCATTTTTATGTTTTTTCTTTGAAAGGAGCTCTTAGATATAGGTTCAATTTCACTTATGTCATCAGAATTGGACTATACCAAATTTTCTAAAAAAAGAAGAAACAAAATTGTACAACGTACAACCGACTCTTATTCAGTGGTCCAAGTAAACAAGTAATAAATCAATGAATATTGGGGAAACTAATGGATGAGATCGCGAAGACTTGTGACTTAGACTTCATATGGTGATTTGCCTTTCAACGCAACTATTGACATAGACTTAATATGGTGATTTGTCTTCCAACGCGTGCCCCAATTGACTTGCATGTATTAACTCGGCTTGACTTGGTAAGGTGCCTTCCCATGTCCACTCAACCATTGGGTTTGCTTCCCATCCCCCTAGACACAAGCTACAAATATCTTCTTGCAAATGTGGACTTGACTTTAAGTGAAACATATGGAAATATCTCTACCCAATATTAATGTAATACCTATATACTTATTGATAATAATAAATGAAAATTGGGTTTTTATTCAACAACTATAATACGAGAGTTTTTCCAAAACACTTTGGTTATTGACCAAGTCTATTTTGAAATGCCCCTATAATTTAGGTTAATATTACATGGGGTCTTACAATTACACACAAAAGTTTTTCGTATTATAGTGATGATCACGAAACATTTAAGTATATTTAGTGTTGGATATCTGATCATAGAGTTTCGGAGCAGCTTCTTTCATTTGCAGTCGGATTCTTTGATTTGATTTGTTTTATTGCTCGTTAAATGATTAGTATATGAATTACGTACTCAGTCCTGTTCTTCTGGACTCCTGTGGTCCAAGGAAATTGTGCCACCTACCCTTGGATATAAATTATAATATAAGTGTAATTAAAAAAACAAGTTTAAAAATTAAACAACAACTAAAATGAAAAAACTAAAACTAAGGAGCAAAACACGCTCCCACTGAAGCAAGAGAGCTTGGGTGGTGAGATGCATATGGATTGGTTGACCAGCAATTCTCAGTCGGAATAGGGGCGAGATGCTGAAGACGATGACCAATTCTCAGTCGGGTTGGGTAGTGAGATGCATCTGGATTCTTTTTCTGACAATACCCAACCTATATGAGAGAGAGGGAGAGAAGACATAGAGAGGGGCATACAAAAAAGGGAAAGGGGAGGTGCATCAGAGACATGGGATAGGGGATGAGGGTCGGTTGGGTATTTTATTTTTATTTTTAATTGTAATGGCTTGGATGAAATGAATGATGATCACAATACTTAAATTAATATTCCACTACTTTAATTCTCAACAGCAACCAAATTGATTTTTAACAATTGTACAATGTGTTTTTTTCTTTCCCCATTGTTCGTGTTTTGAAGGGTTTTGCTTCTTACACCCTGATATTTTTCTTTTAATTTTTTGTATCATAATGTTAGACAAAATTTAGGTTTTTTCTACTTAGGAGTCGAGGGTGGGTCCAACAAAAAATAAGAATCTAGGATGATGTCTTGTAATCTGTAATGAGGAGAACTCTTTCGTTATAATTTACAAAAAGAAAAAGGAGCTCTTAGATATAGGTCCAATTTCACTTATGTCATCAGAAGTGGACTATACCAAATTTTCTAAAAAGAAGAAGAAAAAAACTATACAACGTACAACTGACTCTTATTCATGTCACTATGTGGAAAAAGATAGTTGAAGAAAAATTTGTTAGTGGTCCAAGTGAACAAGTTATAAATCAATGCATATTGGCGAAATTAATGGATGAGATCGAAGACTTGTGACTTAGATTTGATATGGTGGTTTGCCTTTCAACCAACTATTGTCTTAGACTTAATGTTGTGATTTGTCTTCCAACGCATGCCCCAACTTGCAGGTATTAACTTGGCTTGACTTGGTAAGGTGCCTTCCCGTGTCCACTCAACCATTGGCTTTGAGTCCCATCCCCCTAGACACAAGCTACAAATATTTTCTTGCAAATGTGGACTTGACATAAGTGAAACATATGGAAATATCTCTACCCAACCCAATATTAATATAATATTTATATATTTATTGATACTAATAAATGGAACTTGGGTTTTTATTCAACAACTATAATATGAGAGTTTTTCAAAACACTTTGGTTATTGACCAAGGCTATATCGAAATGCTCCTATAATTTAGGTTAATATTACATGGGGTCTTACAATTACACACGAAAGTTTCTCGTATTATAGTGATGGTATCTGATCATAGAGTTTCGGAGTAGCTTCCTTCGTTTTGCATTCGGCTTCTTTGATTTGATTTGTTTTGTTGCTCGTTAAATGATTAGTACATGAATTACTCAATCCCATTCTTCTGGATTTCTGTGGTTCAAGGAAATTGTGGTCACCCACCCTTGGATATAAATTATAATATAAGGGTTATTAAAAAAAAAGTTCAAAAATTAAACAACAACTAAAATGAAAAAATTAAAACTAAGCAGCAAAATACACTCCACTGAAGCAAGAGAGCTTGGGTGGTGAGATGCATATGGATTGGTTGACGAGCAATTCTCAGTCGGAATAGGGGCGAGATGCTGAAGACGATGACCAATTCTCAGTTGGGTTGGGTAGTGAGATGCATTTTTTTTTTTTTTTTTTTTTTTTCTTTCATACCCAACCCATATGAGAGAGAGGGAGAGAATACAGAGAGATAGGCATGCAAAAAGGGGGAAGGGGAGGTGCATAAGAGACATGGGATAGGGGAGATTGGGGGTGAGCTGGTATTTTATTTTTATCTTTAATTATAATGGCTTGGATGAAATGAATGATGATCACAATACTTAAATTAATATTCCACTACTTTAATTCTCAACAACAACCAAATTGATTTTTAACAATTGTACAATGTGTTTTTTTTTTTGTTTCCCCATTGTTCGTGCTTTGAAGGGTTTTGCTTCTTACACCATGTTATTTTTCTTTTAATTTTTTGTATTATAATGTCATACAAAGTTTAGGTTTTTTATACTTAAGAGTCGAAGGTGGGTCCAACAAAAAATAAGAATCTAGGGTGGCGTCTTGTAATCCGTAATGAGGAGAACTCTCTACTTATAATTTACAAAAAGGAAAAAGGAGGTCTTAGATATCGGTCCAATTTCACTTATGTCATCAGAAGTGGACCATACCAAATTTTCTAAAAAGAATAAAAAAACTATACAATGTACAACTGACTCTTATGCATGTCACTATGTGGAAAAAGATAATTGAAGAAAAATTTGTCAGTGGTCCAAGTAAACAAGTAATAAATCAATGAATATTGGGGAAATTAGTGGATGAGATCGAAGACTTGTGACTTAGATTTGATAGATGCCTTTCAACCAACTATTGACTTAGACTTAATATGCTGATTTGTCTTCCACCGTGTGCCCCAACTTGCAGGTATTAACTCGGCTTTACTTGGTAAGGTGCCTTCCCATGTCCACTCAACCATTGGCTTTGCGTCCCATCCCCCTGGACACAAGCTACAAATATCTTCTTGCAAATGTGGACTTGACTTAAGTGAAACATACGGAAATATCTCTGCCCAACCCAATACTAATATAATACCTATATATTTATTGATACTAATAAATGAAAATTGGGTTTTTATTCAACAACTATAATACGAGAGTTTTTCAAAACACTTTGGTTATTGACCAAGTCTATTTTGAAATGCTCCTATAATTTAGGTTAATATTACATGGGGTCTTACAATTACAGATGAAATTTTCTCTTATTATAGTGATTATCACGAAACACTTAAGTATATAGTGTTGGATATCTGACCATAGAGTTTCGGAGCAGCTTCCTTCATTTTGCATTCGGATTCTTTGATTTGATTTGTTTTGTTGCTCGTTAAGTGATTAGTATATGCATTACTGAGTCCCGTTCTTCTGGATTCCTGTGGTCCAAGGAAATTGTGGTCACCCACTCTTAGATATAAATTATAATATAAGGGTAATTAAAAAAACAAGTTTAAAAATTAAACAACAACTAAAATGAAAAAACTAAAACTAAGGAGCAAAACACGCTCCCACTAAAGCAAGAGACCTTGAGTGGGGAGATGCATATGGATTGGTTGACAAGCAATTCTCAGTCGGAGTAGTGGCGAGATGCTGAAAGATGATGACCAATTCTTAGTTGGGTTGGGTAGTGAGATGCATCTGGATTATTTTTTTCTGACCATACCCAACCCATATGAGAGATAGGGAGAGAAGACAGAGAGATGGGCATACAAAAAGGGGGAAGGGGAGGTGCATCAGACACATGGGATGGGGGACAGGGGTGGGCTGGGTATTTTAATTTTATTTTTAATTGTAATGGCTTGGATGAAATGAATGATGATCACAATACTTAAATTAATATTCCACTACTTTAATTCTCAACAGCAACCAAATTGATTTTTAACGATTGTATAATGTTTTATTTTTTGGTTTCCCCATTGTTCGTGCTTTGAAGGGTTTTGCTTCTTACACCCTGTTATTTTTCTTTTAATTTTTTGTATCATAATGTTATACGAAGTTTAGGTTTTTTCTACTTAAGAGTCGAGGGTGGGTCCAACAAAACATAAGAATCTAGGGTGATGTCTTGTAATCTGTAATGAGGGGAACTCTTTAGTATATTTACGAAAAGGAAAAAGGAGCTCTTAGATATAGGTTCAATTTCACTTATGTCATCAGAATTGGACTATACCAAATTTTCTAAAAAGAAGAAGAAGAAAATTGTACAACGTACAAACGACCCTTATTCATGTCACTATGTGGAAAAAGATAATTGAAGCAAAATTTGTTAGTGGTCCAAGTAAACAAGTAATAAATCAATGAATACTGGGGAAATTAATGGATGAGATCGAAGACTTGTGACTTACACTTGATATGATTATTTGCCTTCCAACGCGTGCTCCAACCGACTTGCAGGTATTGATTCAACTTGACTTGGTAAGGTGCCTTCCCATGTCCACTCAACCATTGGCTTTGCATCCCATCCCCCTGGGCACAAGTTACAAATATATTCTTGTAAATGTGGACTTGACTTAAGTGAAACATATGGAAATATCTCTACCCAACCCAATATTAATATGATACCTATATATTTATTGATACTAATAAATGAAAATTGGGTTTTAATTCAACAACTATAATACGAGAGCTTTTCAAAACATTTTGGTTATTGACGAAGTCCATTTTGAAATGCCCCTATAATTTAGGTTAACATTACATGGGGTCTTATGATTACACATGAAAGTGGATTACACCAAATTTTCTAAAACGAAGAAGAAAAAAACTATACAACATACAACCGACTCTTATTCATATCACTATGTGGAAAAAGATAATTGAAGAAAAATTTCAGTGGTCCAAGTAAATAAAGTGATAAATCAATGAATATTTGGGAAATTAATGGATGAGATCGAAGACTTGTGACTTAGACTTGATATGGACCATATGGTGATTTGCCTTTCAACACAACTATTGACTTAGACTTAATATGGTGATTTGTCTTCCAACGCGTGCCCCAATTGACTTGCAGGTATTGACTCGTCTTGACATGGTAAGGTGTCTTCCCGTGTCCGCTCAACCATTGGCTTTACATCCCATCTTCCTGGGCACAAGCTACAAATATCTTCTTGCAAATGTGAACTTGACTTAAGTGAAACATATGGAAATATCTTTACCCAATCCTACATTAAAAAAATATCTATATATTTATTGATACTAATAAATGAAAATTGGTTTTTATTCAACAACTATAATACTAGAGTTTTTCAAAACACTTTCGTTATTGACCAAGTCTATTTTGAAATGCCCCTATAATTTAGGTTAATATTATATGGGGTCTTACGATTACACACTAAAGTTTCTCGTATTATAGTGTTGATCACAAAACTCTTAACTATATTTAGTATTGGATATGTGATCATAGAGTTTCGGAGCAGTTTCCTCCATTTTGCATTCGGATTCTTTGATATGATTTGTTTTGTTGCTCATTAAATGATTAGTATATGAATTACTCAGTCCCGTTCTTCTGGACTCCTGTGGTCCAAGGAAATTGTAGTCACCCACCCTTGGGAATGTGGATGGGATTGGTATCCTTGCCTCACCCTCTTCCCAGTTCCATCACTGCCATGTTAAATATTTGGGTAAACTATAGTAAACCCCCCAACCTATATGATCATTTACGAGTTCATACATGATTTTGGGGACATTTATGAGTACATACTCAACGTCGCAGAAAACCTACAGATTGCCTCCTCCATTAGCGAGCCCGTTAGGAAATCTGTTATCTGCCTACGTGGCGTCTAGCCTTCTGTAATTCAGGAAATCTGTCAAGGGCAATTTCGACATCTCATGTCCCCGGGTTTCGCGCCCAAAACAACACATGGCCTTATGTAATTATAAAAAAGATAAAAAAAAACCCCCAAATCATGTTCCAGAAACTCGTCATCCATAACCCCCCTTACTGAAATCGATTTCCCGCCCAAATCGAAACCGATTGCACAAATTGAAACCTAATCCCCATTTTGCATCGATCGAAAGCGCAAAGAAGGCTGGTGTTATATCACTATTTGAATTTCATCTCATTGAAATTTGCATGGGTAGATGACCCATGGAAAAAGTTGGATGGTTTTGTACCATTTTTCCTATTGTCAATGTCCAAGAAAAATAGTGAGAAATTTCAATTAAGCCACTAATTTTCTAAAATTGACATTTGCACTTGGAAAAGTATTCTGACGAATTTGGTTAGAATAAACCAAGGATTCAAATTTGGTTGCGGTTGCATCTAGTGGGATGCTAGACTGCCTACGTACCATTGACAGGATCAAACCGACGTAGTTCCAAAATGATTTGGAAATTAATTGGTAAATGTGACCCACTGATTGAGAATTTGTATTTGAAAGATTTCAATTTCATCTCATTGAAATTTGCATGGGTAGAAGACCCATGGAAAAAGTTGGATGGTTTTGTACCATTTTTCCTATTGTCAATGTCCAAGAAAAATAGTGAGAAATTTCAATTAAGCCACTAATTTTCTAAAATTGACATTTGCACTTGGAAAAGTATTGTGGCGAATTTGGTTAGAATAAACCAAGGATTCAAATTTGGTTGCGGTTGCATCTAGTGGGATGCTAAACTGCCCATGTACCCTTGACGGGATCAAACCGAGGTAGTTCCAAAATGATTTGGAAATTAATGGGTAAGTGTGGCCCACTAATTGAGAATTTGTATTTGAGAGATTTGAATTTCATCTCATTGAAATTTGCATGGGTAGATGACCCATGGAAAAAGTTGGATGATTTTGTACCATTTTTCCTATTGTCAATGTCCAAGAAATATAGTGAGAAATTTCAATTAAGCCACTAATTTTCTAAAATGGACATTTGCACTTGGAAAAGTATTCTGACGAATTTGGTTAGAATAAACCAAGGATTCAAATTTGGTTGTGGTTGCATCTAGTGGGATGCTAGACTACCTACGTACTCTTGACGGGATCAAAGCGACGTAGTTCCAAAATGATTTGGAAATTAATGGGTAAGTGTGACCCACTAATTGAGAATTTGTATTTGAGAGATTTGAATTTCATCTCATTGAAATTTGCATGGGTAGAAGACCCATGGAAAAAGTTGGATGGTTTTGTACCATTTTTCCTATTGTCAATGTCCAAGAAAAATAGTGAGAAATTTCAATTAAGCCACTAATTTTATAAAATTGACATTTGCACTTGGAAAAGTATTCTAGCGAATTTGGTTAGAATAAACCAAGGATTCAAATTTGGTTGCGGTTGCGTCTAATGAGATGCTAGACTGCCTACGTACCCTTGACGGGATCAAACCGACGTAGTTCCAAAATGATTTGGAAATTAATGGGTAAGTGTGGCCCACTAATTGAGAATTTGTATTTTAGAGATTTGAATTTCATCTCCTTGAAAATTTGCATGGGTAGATGACCCATGGAAAAAGTTAGATGGTTTTGTACCATTTTTCTTATTGTCAATGTCCAAGAAAAATAGTGAGAAATTTCAATTAAGCCACTAATTTTCTAAAATTGACATTTGCACTTGGAAAAGTATTCTAGCGAATTTGGTTAGAATAAACCAAGGATTCAAATTTGGTTGCGGTTGCGTCTAGTGAGATGCTAGACTGCCTACGTACTCTTGACGGGATCAAATCGACGTAATTCCAAAATGATTTGGAAATTAATGGGTAAGTGTGGCCCACTAATTGAGAATTTGTATTTGAAAGATTTGAATTTCATCTCCTTGAAAATTTGCATGGGTAGCTGACCCATGGAAAAAGTTAGATGGTTTTGTACCATTTTTCCTATTGTCAATGTCCAAGAAAAATAGTGAGAAATTTCAATTAAGCCACTAATTTTCTAAAATTGACATTTGCACTTGGAAAAGTATTTTAGCGAATTTGGTTAGAATAAACCAAGGATTCAAATTTGGTTGCGGTTGCGTCTAGTGAGATGCTAGACTGCCTACGTACCCTTGACGGGATCAAATCGACGTAATTCCAAAATGATTTGGAAATTAATGGGTAAGTGTGGCCCACTAATTGAGAATTTGTATTTGAGAGATTTGAATTTCATCTCATTGAAAATTTGCATGGGTAGATGACCCATGGAAAAAGTTGGATGGTTTTGTACCATTTTTCTTATTGTCAATGTCCAAGAAAAATAGTGAGAAATTTCAATTAAGCCACTAATTTTCTAAAATTGACATTTGCACTTGGAAAAGTATTCTGACGAATTTGGTTAGATAAACCAAGGATTCAAATTTGGTTGTAGTTGCGTCTAGTGGGATGCTAGACTGCCTACGTACCCTTGACGGGATCAAACCGACGTAGTTCCAAAATGATTTGGAAATTGATGGGTAAGTGTGGCCCACTAATTGAGAATTTGTATTTGAGAGATTTGAATTTCATCTCATTGAAAATTTGCATGGATAGATGACCCATGGAAAAAGTTGGATGGTTTTGTACCATTTTTCCTATTGTCAATGTCCAAGAAAAATAGTGAGAAATTTCAATTAAGCCACTAATTTTCTAAAATTGACATTTGCACTTGGAAAAGTATTCTAGCGAATTTGGTTAGAATAAACCAAGGATTCAAATTTGGTTGCGGTTGCGTCTGGTGAGATGCTTGACTGCCTACGTACCCTTGACGGGATCAAATCGACGTAATTCCAAAATGATTTGGAAATTAATGGGTAAGTGTGGCCCACTAATTGAGAATTTGTATTTGAGAGATTTGAATTTCATCTCATTGAAAATTTGCATGGGTAGATGACCCATGGAAAAAGTTGGATGGTTTTGTATCATTTTTCCTATTGTCAATGTCCAAGAAAAATAGTGAGAAATTTCAATTAAGCCACTAATTTTCTAAAAATTGACATTTGCACTTGGAAAAGTATTCTGACGAATTTGGTTAGATAAACCAAGGATTCAAATTTGGTTGTAGTTGCGTCTAGTGGGATGCTAGACTGCCTATGTACCCTTGACGGGATCAAACCGACGTAGTTCCAAAATGATTTGGAAATTGATGGGTAAGTGTGGCCCACTAATTGAGAATTTGTATTTGAGAGATTTGAATTTCATCTCATTGAAAATTTGCATGGGTAGATGACCCATGGAAAAAGTTGGATGGTTTTGTACCATTTTTCCTATTGTCAATGTCCAAGAAAAAGAGTGAGAAATTTCAATTAAGCCACTAATTTTCTAAAATGGACATTTGCACTTGGAAAAGTATTCTGGCGAATTTGGTTAGAATAAACCAAGAATTCAAATTTGGTTGCGGTTGCGTCTAATGGGATGCTAGACTGCCTACGTATCCTTGACGGGATCAAACCGACGTAGTTCCAATATTTGGAAATTAATGGGTAAGTGTGGCTCAATAATTTTAGAATTGGTGTATTTGAGATGATTTGAAGATTTTCATAGGTAGATAACCTACGGGAAAAATTAGAAATTAATGGGTAAGTATGGCCCAGTAATTTAGAATTTGTGTCTTTGATATAATTTGGAGATTTTCATAGGTAGATGACCTATGGGAAAAATTGGAAATTAATGGGTAAGTGTGGCCCACTAATTGAGAATTTGTGTTTGGGATATTTGAATTTAATCTGATTGGAATTTTCATGGATACATGACCCATGAGAAAAGTTGGAAATTAATGGGTGAGTGTGGCCCATTAATTGAGAATTCATGTTTGAAAGATTTGAATTTAATCTCAATGAAATTTACATGGGTAGATGACCCATGGGGAAAACTGGATGGTTTGTACCATTTTTCTTGTTGTCAATGTCCAAGAAAAATAATGAGCAATTTTGATTAACTCACTAATTTTCTAAAATTGACATTTGCACTTGGGTCCAAATATGGCTATGAGGATTTTTTTAAAATTGATCCATGAACCAATAATAGGAAATCTGGGCTTTTGTAAATTTAATGGGTTATTGTTTGGCCACCCATTAAATATATTGGGCTTTTGTGGAGGGAGGAGAGAATTGAGTATAAAACATAAGTAGTTCCAGCGTGTGGGAAAGACATGTGATTATTGGTCTCACACGTAGCGTTGGTAGTTCCGGCGTATGGGAAGAGTTTGTATGTTGCTTGGAATCATCACACATGGCGTTGGTAGTTCCGGTGTGTGATGATGTAGTCTGCGTGCGTAGGACTTAGTATGTGAGCTACACGTGGTGTTGGTATTTCCGGTTGGACCTCTCATCCCTAGACGTAGGATAGTACCTATAAATCCTGCGGGCTAGCCAAACAATCCCCAGGTTGGATTGTTTCCCCGGTACATAAGTAGTGAGGGAAGTTTATGATATTTATATTATACATATATATATATATATATATGTGTGTGTGTGTGTGAGTATAAAACAATTAGAGTATGTGGTGGGCTGGTGAGAGCAGTATAATTTTGGGAATAAAGTTTGTGGTTTGAGTGATTAATGGTTTTGAATATTATTTATGAAGTATGAAACTGCATTGTCTTGGGCATTATTTTTACACAGTGGGGTTATTATGTTGTTTTAAATGCAAATCTTGTTTTTGTCCACTAACATGTTTTCTGTTTTGCGCCCCCGAGACAGTAGTTGCTCCAGGAAGCTTGCTAGCGGTGTTTGAGGCCGAACCGTTCCATCCGTAGATTAGGATTTGAGTAATTTCTTTCTACTCAACTGTTGTTGTAAACTAAATCTGTTAGATGCTCTGTTATTGCCCATGTTAGGTTTACTTAAGGCCTGAGGCCATTTACTGTTGTATGTTGAAAGCATGCTGATGGTTGGGATTTTTATTATGTAAATTATGCATGTTAAATTTTGTTGGGTTTGTGCATTTTACAGGGGAGACTCTGCCAAAATTTTGGTAGATTGTCTCGGTTTTTAGTAAGTGGGCCCGGCATCGGGGGTGATGTCGGTAACAATAAGGGATCCGTCCTGGTTTCCGAGGAAATTCCGGGGCGGGTCCTATCAATCTATTTATAGAAGTCTCGAAGGCTAGGGTTTCGTAGAGAATAAAACTCTTATTCGGAAGGAGTTTATTTTTTCCCCAAATTGCAGAGATTGAGTTCATTAGGGATTTGATTGGGATCCAAATCTCTTAATTTGATGACGATTGTCTCTCCTTATTAGGATAATATCTAAATTAATGATATTATCTTATTAAATAAAGATAATATCCTATAATTAAGATATTATCCCTATTAATTAATTGGCCAAATAAATTGGTTCAATTAATTAATTTAAGGGATATTCTTCTTTTCCACGTGGCGTGCTATAATTGGAGAGAGAGAGAGAGAGAGAGAGAGAGAGAGAGAGAGAGAGAGAGTCGGGAGAGAAGAGAGAGAAAGAGACTACCGTCTGTCTACGAACTCGTATCAGCGAGCTCTACGTAACATTGCTACTCAAATCCCCAAAATCCTTTTAGAACAAAAAGTGACTAAAGTGCCCCTTCCCAAAGGGCAAAAATGTGATTGCACAATCAAATAATTAAAAACAATTTGTTGGGTCGGGGTGTTAGGGTTTAGGGTTTAGAGTTTAGAGTTTTATTTTTTCCCCAACATCAACCACTACTTTTAGCGGTGGGAATGGTCCGTTTTGATTCGGTTTTCCTTCGAATTGCAACCAAAATCAGAACTTACACACGATCATGTTCCATTCGTTTTTTTTATAGAAAGTTTCAAGAATAATCGAACCAAATCGGACATATGCAATTTCGGTTTGATTTAGCCCAATTTTCGATTTTCAAAGATAAAAATATAAAAGTGTGAAGAAGATAAAAATATAAATTTATGAATAAAAGAGAAATCGGATGTGTAGAAAAATACAATGGATAAAATAAGAGAGAGAGAGAGAGAGAGAGAGAGAGAGAGAGAGAGAGAGAGAGAGAGAGAGAGAGAGAGAGAGAGAGAAGCTGAACAAGAACGGATATGGTTCATCTAAAAGAAAAAGAAATTGGGGTAGAGTAATTATTTAGTTGGGTATAAATTGGAACTAAGACATTTGTGTATTAATTGGGCTAAAATATCTAGATATTACTTGGAGTTACTTATGTTATTTGAATATTAATTAAGCCTACTAATAACTTTTTAGATATAAATGATTAAGTAAACTTAACATAATCGTTCTGGTTTGGTTTGTACAAGGTTTTTCAATATAAGAACCAAGACAGAAACCAATCCAAAGCAGATTTTGAGCCTAAGTTGACTTTGTTTGTCAACATAATTTTTTTTATTTATTCGGTTCATTTGTTCAAATTAGCTCGTCAGCTGAAGGTGGTAGTTTGCCAACCACATCACATCTTGTGGTTATCATACAAATTAGTTTTAAGTGTACTCTTTGTGCATATAAAACTAAAATTACTCATTTACACATATGAAGTATTAATATAAAGCATAGAAAAATTAAATTATACTTCATACTAAGTCGGATCGGATTAACTATAATCCATATCTAGATCCATTATAATCAGATTATCGTATTCAGATTGTATTCGGATTGTAATCATATTGGGAGTATTTTTACTCACAATTTTAACTCAAGGTGTAGCCTCACCACCCTCCTAAAAACTTGACGCATGTCTATAAGTCTAACTATAGTTAACTTTTTGTTTTTTATTTTCTTATGACATTATTATGAGAGAGAAAAACATAACTATGCTTTTAATAAAATTTAAAATAAAACATAATTATTATAAATAAATAAATTTAAAAAACCCGCCACCCACCAAACCAACCTGTTCAGCCACTCTACCCACCCCCACCGGTGGCAACCCCCTTTCCTTCTTGCCGCCGGAAACCCCATTTCCTCTCATTGATGTCATATAGGAACTCCACGACGGTCTCAGCAAAAGGTTGGTCATTGATGACTGCTTCTTGGGATCTTCAAACCCTGGCAGACTCGACGAGCCTCATGGGTTCGGTGATTTACTGGGTACTCTTTATAGAATCAATTCGGACTCGGAGTTCACGCAGCCCTCAATGGATAGTTGAGGTTGGTAAAGATTGAGAATGGAGACTTGGGCACGAGATTTGGGGCAAAAGGGTTTTAGGATTTTGGAGATAAAAAATGGAGGTTTTGCAGAGACCCACATGATTGTATTGGACAAAGCCATTGGCTTTTGTTGGGTTTTGCAGAGATTGAGCGAATTCAAATCTCTATAAAATACCTAATTGGTTATTGAGCAAATTCAAATATCAAATCTCTATAAAATACCTAATTGCTTTTTGAGCAAATTCAAATCTCTGCAAAATATCTAATAAGTTAGAGGTTGGTTGAACCTTTATTAAAGCATCAAAATTGAAAATTTCTTTTGGTAATTGGGTCTCTGTGAATCCATTCTGTTGGTGGATGTCTGCTCCATAATCGGGAGGTAATTTTATTGAGGTTACCTAGATATAGAGGGTAGAGCTAAGCATAAGTTTTAGACTCACCAGAGTTCACGCAGAGAGAAAATCATTGAATACGTATAAAATGAGATGTTTCTGGCGGCGAGGAGAGGGTGTTGTTAGGCCGGGGCACGGCTCGGGTCGGGTCAAATTTTGGCCGACCCGCAGGCCAAACCGAAGTAGAGCTCGGGTCTCAGGTTGGGTCTAGAGTGAAACCCAAAATTGGGCCGAACCAGAAATGGGCTCAGTTCTAGGGTTCTGATCAAGTTTGGGCTTGAGCCCATTTTTACCATTTTCAAAAGTCCAAATCTTATTTATTTTCGGCCCAAAAAGCCCAAATCATAGTTTTTTAGCAAAACAAAGTCCAAATCAGACTTACATTCAGCCAAAACCCTTTTTTTGTTGTCAAATTGCCAAAACCTATTAAATTCTTATGAACAAACCCAAAACCAATTTTTCAAACAGGCCATCCATTAAAGCCCATTTCATTTTTCCTCACCCAAATCATATAAATTCAACCTTCTATAACCTGTTTTTTTTTAAGTTTCTAAACTGAATCACAATCACAAGCATCATCCAACTATCAAATTAGTTGGTTCTTACATCCCATGACAAAAATACAAGCAAAGCACCAAATTATATTTTACATCCCATGACAAAAAATACAAGTAAAGCAGCAAATTATATTTTACAACCCATGACAAAAAATACAAATAAAGGAGCTGCAGGTTTGAACAAATGATACTAATGGCATATTATCACTTACCAAACATATTCACGTGTATAAGGGAGCTGCAAAAAAATACACTTGTATCAGTTAAAAATCACTCACCAGATCATAATCCAACTCAATAGTTAATTTCACCAAAAAAAGAAAGTGTTTGCAGTTTCTGTCTCAAATCATTTAAACAGATCAAAACACGTTATAGCACAAATCAGTTATCATTCAAAACATCTTATGACTGGACATAACAAATAAGCAGAGCGTTTACTTTGTTATTTACTGTACCCTAATCACAAACTAAACATTTAGTGATTAGAAAAGTGAAAGCATTGATTGAAAGACAAGCTTTATTACAAGTTAAAATGAATCACAGACTAAACATTTTCTGTCCATTCACATGACAGCAATAACAATTCCAGGCCCTGCAACTTAATAACAAAACGCTAAAAGGTACAAAGAAAAAGATGAACTAGAATTTCTGAACAAAATAAAAGCAAAAAGGTAAAAATGCAACCACTGATACATATTTAATGCAAACAGATCAGTAACTCTAATTCTATTAATATTGAAGATAGAAGAACACTTCCCAGCAACCAAACAAATAAAAATTCATGGCCAAAAAGAAAGAATCTGGAACCCAAGCAAACAAAGAAAAACTCAACCGAAGGATTAGCCACATATTAAAAACACCCTAACTGAAAAGCTTTAGCCACATAGTTTAGAGAATGATTATGGTTCCTCTTCTTCATCATCCTCCATCTACATGAACATTACCCATGAACTCATGTCAGATTAAACCACACGAGAGAAATTATCAAAGAACTAAACCCTTAATAAACCTTAACCCAAAAGAATAAACATGAACCATATCATATGAATTAAACCAAAAATGACAACAACAAAAAATTCAAATAAAATTAAAAGCCTGATTTTGATCAAAGTTGATACCAGAAACAGAAAAGAATCACATAACCCATTACAGATTAAGCCAAAAAAAAATCACAGGAATTAAAAACTAAACCAAACCCATCTCAATTCAAAAGCGTCTCTACAAACCCAGAAAATAGAAAATTTCATATAGCTCATCATGTCAGATTGGCAAAGAAAAAAAAACATAAAATAGCAAAAATAAGCAAGACCCTTTTATGGTGATTCAAAATGAAACGAGAACTTACAATTATTTAAGGGAGCGTTTCTTGAAGGCACTGAATCAGTAAAGGATTAAAAACACAGAAATTAAACTAAATAACAAGAAATCAGATATCAGAAATCAAACTAAATAATCAGAAACAAAGTCAAGGCTAGCAGCAGAAATCAACATATTAAACACACTCAAAACAAAACAAAAATAAGGTTAGCAACAAATATTTACCTCCATTGAAGCCAAAATTTCAAAACCTTCCATAGATTAACACAGTTCCACCATCGACATGAGATGGAGAGAGACGAGGCGAGACGAGAGAGACAGGTCGATGACGGTGAGGGTGAGGGTGAGGGTGAGGGTGAGGGTGAGGTCGGGAGAGAGACGATAGAGGTAGAGGGTGAGAGAGAGGCGGCGACTGAAACTGAGAGTGAGAGGGAGGTCGATTGAATTTGAGAGAAAGGTGAATGCGCTAGGTTTAGTTGTGGTTGTGATCTAGTGCGAGCATCCTCAAGGTAAACTCTTCTTTTACCCAATAAACAGAGGCCACGTGGTATATTTATATATTATTAATTAATGCTCGGTTCGGGTCAGGTTCACCGGTTTCAAATTTTTTTGAACCGAAGACCGAACCGTTGACTTCGGTTCGAGTCAGGTCCAGTGTTGACTTTTTCAATTTGGTCAAAAAAATCTCATTTTTCGGTTCGGTTTGGTTTGGTTTGGTCGGTTTATTCGGTTTATCGGTTTTTATGCTCACCCCTAGGTGTTGTCGCTGGTGGAGGGGGGGGAGGCTGGGGGTTGTTGGGTTTTTGTTTTTGTTTTTGTTTTTTAAATAATTAGTTTTAAATTTTTAATTTCATTAAAAGAACTATTAAGTTTTTCTCTTTCATAATAATGTTATAAAAAAAAATAAAAAAACAAAAGGTTAACTATAGTTAGACTATAGACATGTGTAAAGTTTTTAAGAGGGTGGTGAGGCTACACTTTTGATTAAAGTGGTGAGCAAAAATGATCCCTTCATAATAATGTTATTAAAAAAAACTAAAGGTTAATTATAGTTAGACTTATAGACGTGTCAAGTTTTTAAGAGAGTGGTGAGGCTACACATTTGGTTAAAGTGGTGAGCAAATATGCTCCAAATCATATTTTCGGATTGAGAAGTCCAATCCATCTCCTATTAATTACACCAAATTCGGATCAAAATTCGATTGAATGACAGGTCTACACACTACCCAAGGTGTCATGTGTCATGTGCCATGTGTCATTGGGATTCGAACCTGAAATCACTTATTCTGAAGTTAAAACCCTTTTCCATTGGACTACCTTCAAATCTAATAGTGTATCCGATTTTGACTCCACAAATTGACTTTATGGGGAAAAACCATGTCAACTTCCATGGTTTCTTCACTTGAGGCCATTTCTCGGCCTTGTTTGACCATGTTTTGTTTGTTTTCTTCATCAAATATTCATGGGGCAACTTGAGCTCTTGTCATTCATCCTTTTCCTTTTGGCCAATGAAATTCTCCCTATTAGGTGAAGAATGAGGTGGCTAATTTTCGGATAGCCGCCAAGACAACTTCTTCATGCTTGATCAAGGCCAGGTTAGTGTTAATTTTTCTTTTCGTTTAATAAGCCTAAGACAATTGCAATTGTATGGGTTATGAGTGGTATGGTTGCTCTCGGATACAACCTTCTGTATATACTTTTCTATCAAAGCTAGGGAAGCCCGCGCCACCTTAGCACTATATATCACAAGACTAGTCACTAATGAGGCTCCTCCTGTAATCACTTATAAAGTCCAGATCGACCCAGTAATTTACCAGTGTGAGACTCAACACATACCAACAGAACTTGGGTTGTTACATTCTCTTCCACTTGAATGCTTGACGTCATCATCAGGGCCCACAGTCAGATCCACCCCTGTGCCCTCGAGTCCACATTTTATCATTTTTCGTGACACATGGAAGCGCAAGTCACCGCGCTGCTATAACCCAGAAGGACTAATTACCACTGATGAATCTTTAATCACTTAAGCACATATCGACCCAATATTTTACCGATGTAGGACTCAACACACACTAGCAAACACACGGAGTATTACACTTTTAAAAGGCTTTGCACATCTCAAGTAGAACATCATTTTTGCTTGAATTTTGCTGATATTCATAGCCAAAATTCGGCTTATGGTCGGTTATTTTTGCTACTTGAATAATTATTTACATCATATTAAAACAAATTTCTTGTAGCCATATCTATTATTATTATTGTTGTCGTTGTCGTCGTTATTATTATTATTATCCGAACAATAGTCATAGTTTGGCCAACAAACATTGCCGTCCTCATTATATTTTGAATTCTAGGCATCGTGACCATATTGATTCAAATTGTGAAAATCTCTTGGATTGTGCACTAGATGTCTCACCATATTTTCTCCCAAAAAGCAGAACCAAACCAGTGTTTAGACCAGTTTCAACTTTCCAAATTTTTTTCCCAACTGTGTAATTGATACCTAATATAGCATTCTAACAACAGCTAGAGTATTTAGCAAAAGAACATACATCATTTTCTGTTAATTAATTGGTGCAACTACCCTTAATTTTCCGACAATTAACTGGTCTAAAGATCTCTTTAACCTTTTTGACGTTTGAAAAACATTACCAATGATGTGCATGGCCTACACATCCGTGAGTCACGCTGATCAAATTTCTCACTTTTTATCCCTTGTTTCCACTTTCCACCACCCCAACCTCTCCACAACAGTGAAAAAGAAAGAGAAACAGTAATGGCAATGAGTAGAACGAACATTGCATGCATATGGTCCACCACACCGCAAGTCATGCCTTGACAAAACAATTTCATCGTAAGGCCATTGCAACCAACCAACTTGAAGCAAATGCAATTTAGGTAAGCAAAAGCAGAGATCGAGAGATAAGGAAATTTGTTAATTTGATAACAATATCTAGAAGACACAATGTGAAACTATAAATCTCCTTCTACTCACTACAATGGGGTTGGCTTAACCAACAAAATAAGAAAAGAAATGCTACCCAGAGATGAAAAATATGTTCAATTGTTGAAACAAATACCACTAAGTTCCGAATCCAAGGTTTTGGCAACTACCCACTAAAAAATCCAACACAAATCAGTGGCTAGTGTGGAAACCCCTACATCTATTAGCTGGAGAAACAAAGAAAGCGGCAGAAAACAGAATCAAAATTCTTACTTTATAAATTACCATAAAGAACTTTTTTTTGTGTGTGTAGATACCATAAAGAACTTAAGCAGACCAAGTACGTGGTTTACACCAAGTCAAATGCAGCTAGCTGATAATATCATTGAACCCAACAAAATTAATTCACAAAAAAAAAATTCAAAAATCCCAAACCAAAATGAGAGAGAGAGAGAGAGAGAGATTCATACCATTGACATCAAACACATCAAATCTAAATGCTTTCTTCATTGGTGCTCTAGCGAAACAACACCTATATATAATCAAAGAAATTCCATTAGGATCAAAAAATTAGAGATTAGTTATAGTAAACAGATCAAAAGAGGAAGACATGGTCTATTATATGAGAAATTCAAATATCACAACAAAAAACAGATTCAAAGAACAACAACATTGAGCAAATTCCAAGCAAATTCCAAGTGGACCATGAGTTGCAACCATGCAGTATCAATTAGAAAGCAAGTTAAAATATAAATAAAATAGCCTAACAGATACGTTGCTTATAAATAGCAATCTGTGAAAATAAAAGATGTCCAAAGCAGAGCAGTCAATGAAGAAGTAAATGCTCACTTTGCGCATTCACTCAATTTCCCTATATTCTGGCTCTCAACGATCTTCAGAATCAATGACGTGTTCTCGTCCAAGTACTGCAGTAAAATTTAATGAAATCATGAACAATTAATTTAAACCATATATATATATATAATCAAAGAAATTCCATTAGGATAAAAAAAATTAGAGATTAGTCATAGTAAACATATCAAAAAGAGGAAGACATGGTCAAATATATGAGAAATTCGAATATTACAACAAAAAACAGATTCAAAGAACAACAACATTGAGCAAGCATATTGATGAAATTACTTCATGGAATTACTTCATCGACTCTTAAGCTACATATTTTTGGGGGAAATCACAGCTAATCAGTAACAACAACATTGAGATTCAAAGTGATTAACTGGAATTTAGAAACAAAGGAAAATGCCATAAAATAGAATCAACATACTGAGGAATTTAATTGTCAACCAACCTGTTGCCAAGTATCTTCACAGGTCTTCCTTGCATAGAAAAACTAAAGTCATTGACAGGAAAATAAAGAAACCATTTGGCAAACCAAAAACAAAACCAAAATGAGAGAGAGAGATTCATACCATTCACATCAAACCCATCAAATCTAAATGCTCTTCATTGGTGCTCTGGAGAAAGAGCATATATAATCAAAATTAGAGATAGTAAACATATCAAACCTAAATGCTTTCTTCATTGATGCTTCGCAAGAAAAAAATAATAAACAAAGAGCAGAAATTGAAGCAAAACTTCCATCAGGAACCAAAAATTAGAGGGAGAGAGAGAGAGAGAGATTCGTACCCGCTCTGCAGAAAGAAGATTCATTGAAGAAAAAAAACTGAAAGGAACTGCTGTGTAATGGCATGAGGATATTGGGTCGTGTGGGAAGTGTTAAAACTGACATGAACTGCAGCGGATTTTAGTTGGTTTTTCAATTTGTTTTTTAATTTGTCTCTGCGTCCTTCAGTTCTTCTTTTTTTCTAGGCAACCGTTCTTCACCCTTCGCCCTGTGGTAGCACAGCACGACTCTTTTTTTTTTTTTTTTTTTTTTTTTTTTTATTTATTGAGTGTTTTTATTATTCACCCTCTCTTAATTAAAATAGTGTGCTTTTAATTTTTTTTTCTTTGACAAAGGGCATTTTCGGGGTTTTTGAATGTTTCACCATTCTCTACATTTTGCTTTATATACACTAGCCTCTCTGCCCGCGCTTCCGCGCACGCGAGAGGCTTTAAAAAAAAAGAATTAAATTTATTTTAGAATTAAAAAAGATAATGGATAGTTATGTTCCATAAAAATAGGATTCATTATCTAATTTTTCTTTTAATTTTAAAAATTTTAAAATATGAAATATGTGAATTTACCATATTATCCTCATTTAATTAATAATTTTAATCATTAATGTTTGGATTAACCAATGGCATTTTCTGGTATTTTGAATGTTTTACCATTCTCTGCCTTTTGCTTTATATATATATATATATATATATATATATATATATACTAGCCCCTTGGCACATGCTGCTAATTGGTTTTATTTTTTATTTTATTTTTAAAATTAAAAAAAAGATAATATTGGTAGTTATGTCCCATAAAAGTAGGAGCTATTATCTGATTTTGTTTTTAATTTTAATATAAAAATACAAATTTACCATATTATCCTCATTTAATTAATAATTTTAATTCTTAATGTTTGAATTAACTAAGGGTATTTTATGGTATTTTGAATGTTTCACCATTCTCGGCCTTTTGCTTTATATATATAGATATACAGTCCCGTTTTCCAAGAGACTTATGGTCACCCATCCTTAGATTTAATCCAAGGGTTGAGAAAAATTTACTTTAAAATATATTTTTTCTTTTACCTTTTAAATTTCACTTAACAAAAAAGGAAAAAACTAAAAACTAAAAACCCAAAATCTGTTCTTCTTCCTCCTGCTGCCTCCGCGTTCTGCTTCCTCCCATCGCTGCAGCCACAACAACTCCGACTCTAGCGTAGCAAGCGAAAATCCGGAGCACTCATTCCCTCGCACTTCAACAAGGTCAGTTTCTTGTTCTTCAAAAGTTTTTCACTCAATTTTTTTATTTGAAATCATGAACCCATATATGGGAATTTTAATTGGGTTTCTGTTATTTTTCATTTTGGAAGTTTTGTAACTATTCCTTGTACGCCTAGAATTTCAATTGGGTTTGTGTTATTTTTTAGGGCTTGTCCAATATAGATCCCTACATTTTCTATTTCCTAGACATATACCCATCACTCTATAAATCTATGTGTAAAACCCAATTTCAAATTTAAATGACTAGTAGGATATAAGAGGTCTTAGTATTTCTATGTTTTTACATCATTGCCACTAAACTTCATATTTTATTTATAATTTATTTCAAGCATTTCATTAACTGCCATAATTGTAATTAATATACTCCCTATTAATAGAATATCAATCACCCCATTTCTTTTAGTTGTCATTCCCTCTCACATCTCGCCCCCTAAAATTACAAACAAACAAAAAATGTGTAAATTACATATCCAATAATGTACCTATGAAAAATATAATATAAATATATACATATAAAATATAGGTATATTAAAAAAAAAAAAAAAAAAAAAAAAAAAAAAAAAAACAAAGTTACTTTGTAATTGCGTATATTTTTCATAATTAAAAATAGGTACACAATAATTTATATAAAATATAGGTACATTATTTACCCACAGGTAAATTATTTTACAATATACCTGTAAATGTGTATAGGTACATTATTTGGAATAGATAATTATGTACACTTTTCATACTAGGTAAATTATGTTTTTCATAAAACAAACAAGTAATAGGTACATTATTTTTTCAACATAATTAGTATGTACAGTTTTATTCATAAACAATTATAAAGTGGATTATTAGTCATGTATAATTCATAAAAAGAAAATAACATAAACATTTTATTAAACAAACCGATTACCTAAATTTGAATTTATTGTTAAATTTTTTTTAAAATGTTTCAAAATTAATTCCTACATCCATTACAACAATTTGGAGATCTTTCCAAATTCAACATCTGTCATTATATACAATCCAATTAAAAACTGTTTCCATATTGATTCCTACATTAATATACAAAATGCAATAATGGCTTAGTTGGGGGTATTTTTGGAATCTGAAAAGTACAATAAATCATGTTTTATGTTTAATTAGGTAACTTGCTGAGTTGGATCCTAGTCATGGGTTTTTACTTATACAAATTGGGTATTATTTATAGGAACAAAAAGTGAAGGGTTTTAGGTACGGCAAATTGAATTTAAAGGGTGTAAATCAAATTTACTATATTTTTTATTTCAGAACCACTAGAACAAACATGAATCTCAATATAGGGTTCTTCCATTCGAGTTTTTCCTTTGTCAAACGTGAATCTCAATATGGGGTTCTTGCAACTATGCAGTTTGTTATTGATTGTGAAAATATGATTTTTTTTTCTTTTTCCAGACCTTTATTTATTTATTTCTTCCATTCGAGTTTTTTCTTTGTTTATTACATATGTTTGTACTAATTTTCTTATTATACATTTAAGTGCAGGAGTGATGGCAAATGCATTAGATGAATGGATGTTTTCTAAAGATGAATTTTATATCCCTCAAGTTAGAGATGATAAAAAACAGAAAGCAGGGCTAGCATTCAAGTCATTGGATGAAACATACGAGTTCTACAATGATTACGCAAAGGATGCTGGATTTAGTGTCAGGATTAGTAAGGAGAAGAAAAAGAAAGAAACATGTGAGGTTTTTTGGAAACGATACGTTTGTTTTAAGGAAGGTGAAACAGATGAGACGTGGAGGAAAAAAAAAAGACAGTGAGTCTACACAAATAGAAAGAGAACGAGGTAATGTTCGTGAAAATTGCAAAGCAACGTTAACAGTAGTTTATGATGGGTTCAATTTTGTAGTTAAGACTTTCATTGAGGAACATACTCATCCACTTGCAACACCATCTAGAGTATACTTGTTAAGATCTCATCGTGGTGTATCAGATACAAAAATAAAGTTGATGAAAAAGTTTTCCAATGTGAACATTCCATTATATCAACAATTCGAACTCTTGGAGACACAAGCTGGTGGACATAAAAGTGTTGGGTTCATAGAAAGAGATTTAAGAAATTTTGCGCAAGATGAGAGGGAGAAAATAAAGGGTCATGATGCAGAAGTGTTATATGAGCTTCAAATCGGAGGAAGATAAGGATTCCGATTTCTTTTTTAAGTTTGAGACATATAATATCAGGAATGAGAGGTGAACCAACAAAGCCTTTCTCCATGCTTCTGATTTATCAATTGATGGCAAAGGTGCCCATAAAATCAAAACTGAACACATTTGCACTTAACACCAGCTTCGTCAGCTCAGCTAGGCTTGCTTTTCCGCCTACTCCCAATTTGTAGAATCTGTAAGAGTCATCCAGGCTTGATTTTCTTTCAAAGTTTTTATCCTCTCTAACTAATTTCATATTTTCTTTGACCATGAGAGGACTTGTTCCATTTCCTTCCCTTCTCTATTGCTAGAAACACAAAAGGAGTTCATTCATTTATAGACTTTTAGAATGCGGCAAGATCAAAACATCAGTAAAACAAAATTCATTTATAACATTCAGTTATCAATTACATACATATGAACACCACAACAAATATCATAGTTGTAAAGTAATCAACTTCTCTCTTGTAAAGGAGCTTCGAATTAACCAAATTCAACCAATTATAGGCAGTTTTTTTAATAGTGGTGATTTCCCCACTTTTTCTCCTATTTTATCCACTATCCTTTTTTATAACTAAAAAAGGAGTGAGTGGAAAATAAGAGTGGGGAAATCATTGCCCTTTTTTAATCATATATACCTATAGGAATTCAACCAATTCAAACCAACCAATTACACGCTTTGATATGGTTGGGAGAAAAATAAAAACCTGGTAACAGAGAAGGAACACAAATCTCTCAGAAACTACAGGACAATTCACTAGAGTGAAAACTTGACTTGGACATTTTCTATGCTAGAGAATTGAAAGTAACCAATCATATATTAAGATGCTTACAAGGGTCTCCCAATTCATTCCCAATTTCTAGAAATCAAAGGGTTTATTCTTTTCCCAACTATAGACTAATATTTGTTCAGATGTGTACAAGGAATAGTTACAGTACTTCCAAAATAAAAAATAACAGAAACCCAATTGAAATTTCCCAAATATGGGTTCATGATTTCAGATCCAAAAATTGAGTGAAAAACTTTTGAAGAACAAGAAACTGACCTTGTTGAAGTGCGAGGGAATGAGTGCTCTGGATTTTCGCTCGCTACGCCGGAGTCGGAGTTTGTGGCTGCAGCGATGGGAGGAAGCAGAACGCGAAGGCAGCGGGAGGAAGAAGAATAGATTTTGGGTTTTTAGTTTTTAGTTTTTTCCTTTTTTGTTAAGTGAAATTTAAAAGGTGAAAGAAAAAATATATTTTAAAGTAAATTTTTCTCAACCCTTGGATTAAATCTAAAGGTGGGTGACCATAAGTCTCTTGGACCCCTGGCGTCCAAGAGAACAGGACTGTATAGATATATTCTTCTATTTACTAAAGTTTCTCTGTAATTTATTAGATTTTGTCGGATTTAAATTTTTACTTATAAGTTTTTCGCTTCTGAAAGATAAATGATATTATTATTATATTAGTTTCTCTAGTTTCACAGGTCCCAAATTTAGGCGTATCGATACACCAGACGCACTCCAACTCAAGTTCTCAACCCTAATCGCTAAAATCCCTCATCTCAGTTGAGATTATTTCTGAAACAGAAAACGCTCCAGCCGTCAGCCACGAACAATCCGCCCATCTCAACCGTCAACTCCTCCATTGTTCGACGCCGTCTTTCTCCCATATACATATTGCTCAGCTCTCCTCTCTCTCTCGACAGTGACAACGGTTGATGCGCAACCATCTTGGATCTCATCTCATCCCAAGTATGATGTCTTACTGCAATATATTCTAATCCTGGACCCCATCTCATCACAGATTTAAGATCCACTGAACCCCCACCCTCTAGCAACGATCAGTTTCCTTGATTTTGTTTCATATTTCTTTTTATTCTCTTCCGTTTCTTATTTCCAGGGTTTTAGTTGAATTATTTTTGGCATTCCAAGTTTACTTTATTATTAGTTGAATTAACTCTCCAGATCCTCCTGGTATGCAATTTTAGATTTAAATTTCATATTTTGGTGGGCGAGTTTGAAGTTGTAGAAATTGTTTCTTTATTGTGATAATGAATTTTGAACTTTATGCTACTGATTAGAAGTATATAGCAATGATCTTCTCATAAATTTTGAACTTTCCGTTGATATGAATTTTTTGTGTCGAATATGAATAGGGCCTGTGCAAGTTCATATCATACGGTTTTTTTTTGTATTGAATATGAATAGGACCTCTGCAAGTTCATAATGGCTGCCACGGACGATGGTTTGAAGAAGCTCGAGTACCTTTCCTTGGTTTCCAAGGTCTGTTCAGAGCTCAAAACCCATATAGGGGTTGGGGACAAAGTTCTGGCGGAGTTCATCACTGAGTTGGGACGAAACTGAGAGACGGTGGATGAGTTCGACACCAAATTAAAGAAAAAGGGTGCCGAGATGCCCGATTACTTTGTCCGTACACTCCTCACTATCATGCAAGCTATTCTTCCACCGAAGCCAAAGCCTGAGAAGGACTCGAAGAAAGAGAGCGCTTCTGATGGTAGGAAGACCAAGTTTAAGGCTTTGGCCGTCGCCAATAATAAAGATAGAGTCAAGGACATCGAGAAGGAAATTGAGATGGAGACCGAGGAAAAGTGAAACAGAACCGAAGAACAAGACGAAGAGCAAGAAGAAGATAGGCGTAGTGGTAGCGATAGATATAGGGAAGGAGATAGAGATAGAGATCGAGATAGACACGGAGGAGGTGGAGATAGAGACGGGAGGGAAAGGCGAAGGGAAAGGTATGATAGAGATGAGAGGCATAGAGATACACATTATAATGTTGATGGTGACGACAGGGGAAGGCGTACAGATCGATACAATAAGCATAAGAGAGATGGGTATGAAGACAATGGAGATGTTAAGGAAGATGGTTATGATAGGAGAGGTAATAGGGATCGGCAGAATGGCCAGAACCATTCAGATGAGCCCGAATTGTATCAGGTTTATAAGGGCAGGGTTTCGAGAGTGATGGACACCGGTTGCTTTGTTCAGTTGAATGATTTAAGAGGGAAGGAGGGTCTGGTTCACGTTTCACAAATGGCAACTCGGCGAATTAGCAATGCTAAGGATGTGGTGAAGAGGGATCAGGAAGTTTATGTGAAGGTGATTTCAATTTCAGGTCAGAAGTTGAGCCTTTCAATGAGGGACGTTGATCAACATACAGGGAAAGATTTGCTCCCCTTGAAGAAGAGCTCAGAGGATGATGCTCTTAGGACGAACCAAAGGATGGACCTGTGACTAGGACTGGTCTTTCTGGGATTAGGATTGTGGAAGAGGATGATGTTGGCCCATCACGCCGGCCATTGAAGAGAATGAGCTCGCCGGAGAAGTGGAAGCCAAACAGTTGATTGCCTCAGGTGTTTTGGGTGTTACAGAGTATCCTATGTATGATGAGGAAACCGATGGGATGCTTTATCAAGAAGAGGGAGCTGAGGAAGAGCTTGAGATTGAGCTCAATGAGGATGAGCCAGCCTTTTTAAATGGACAGAGCAGGTATTCTGTTGATATGTCACCTGTGAAAATCTTTAAGAATCCAGAAGGGTCACTAGGTCATACAGCTGCTCTTCAGTCTGCACTCATTAAGGAGCGTAGAGAAGTGCGTGAGCAGCAGCAAAGAACCATGTTGGATTCTATCCCAAAGGATCTCAATCGTCCCTGGGAAGATCCAATGCCAGAGGCTGGTGAGAGGCATCTTGCACAAGAACTTAGAGGTGTTGGTTTGTCGGCATATGATATGCCTGAGTGGAAGAAGGATGCTTTTGGGAAAACCATCAGTTTTGGGCAGAGGTCTAAACTCTCAATCCAGGAACAGAGGCAGAGCTTGCCTATCTACAAGCTGAAGAAAGAATTGATTGCAGCGGTGCATGAGAACCAAGTGCTTGTTGTCATTGGTGAGACTGGTTCGGGTAAGACAACACAGGTAACGCAGTATCTTGCAGAAGCGGGTTACACGACAATGGGTAAGATTGGTTGTACACAGCCACGTAGGGTGGCTGCCATGTCCGTGGCCAAGAGGGTTGCTGAAGAGTTTGGTTGTCGTTTAGGAGAGGAAGTGGGCTATGCAATTCGTTTTGAGGATTGCACTGGTCCAGATACTGTCATCAAGTACATGACTGATGGTATGCTTCTTAGGGAGATTTTGATTGACGAGAACCTTTCTCAGTATTCTGTGGTCATGCTTGATGAAGCTCATGAGAGGACAATCCACAAAGATGTTCTTTTTGGACTACTGAAGAAGCTTGTGAAGCGGAGACCAGACCTTCGTTTGATTGTCACATCTGCTACTTTGGATGCGGAGAATTTTTCCGGTTATTTCTTCAACTGTAACATCTTCACTATCCCTGGGAGAACTTTTCCTGTAGAGATACTCTACACTAAACAGCCGGAAAGTGACTACCTTGATGCATCTCTAATAACTGTTCTACAAATGCACTTGACAGAACCTGAAGGTGACATCCTTCTTTTCTTGACTGGACAAGAAGAGATTGATTTTGCATGCCAGTCTCTTTATGAGAGGATGAAATGTCTTGGTAAAAATGTCCCTGAGTTGATTATCCTACCAGTGTATAGTGCCCTTCCTAGTGAAATGCAGTCAAGGATATTTGATCCTGCCCCACCTGGTAAGAGGAAAGTAGTTGTGGCTACTAATATTGCTGAGGCATCACTGACCATTGATGGGATATTTTATGTCATTGATCCTGGTTTTGCAAAGCAAAATGTTTATAACCCAAAGATTCACTGGTTATAACTCCAATTTCCCAAGCATCAGCCAAGCAACGAGCTGGGCGTGCTGGGCGTACAGGCCCTGGGAGATGTTACCGCCTCTACACTGAGTGCATACCGCAATGAGATGTCCCCTACTTCAATTCCAGAAATCCAGAGGATAAATCTTGGGACTACTACACTTACGATGAAAGCTATGGGGATAAATGATCTCGTCTTTTGATTTTATGGATCCTCCTTCACCCCAAGCACTCATTTCTGCCATGGAACAATTGTACAGTTTAGGAGCACTGGACGAGGAGGGGCTGCTCACCAAATTGGGTAGGAAAATGGCTGAGTTTCCTCTGGATCCACCCTTGTCTAAGATGCTACTGGCCAGTGTGGACCTTGGATGCAGTGATGAGATCTTGACCATCATTGCAATGATTCAGACTGGTAATATTTTTTACAGGCCTAGGGAAAAACAAGCCCAGGCAGATCAGAAGAGAGCCAAGTTTTTCCAGCCAGAGGGAGATCATCTGACTTTACTTGCAGTCTATGAGGCATGGAAAGCTAAGAATTTTTCAGGGCCATGGTGTTTTGAGAACTTTGTTCAATCTCGATCCTTGAGGAGGGCACAGGATGTCAGAAAACAGCTTCTCAGCATCATGGACAAGTATGTTCTTCTAATTTATCTTGATGTGTATTCGTGGTTGCATGCATCTTTTTTTCTGGTTTCAGATGTGCATGAATGGTTTTAAAAGATGTAGATTAATGTTCTAGGTTTGCTCATGTTTGGTACATGGTATTTTTGCAGTAGTCGTGAATTAGGCATGCCTTTTGCTGTCTGTACTTGATGGAAATGCTGAAATATTGTTCAGGCCTAGTTTGTGTTTTAAAATCTAGATATATGGTACCTGAGCAGCGAATAGGTCATTACACATTGTCATGTTGATGTTACTACATACACTGTTTTCAGAGCATTATTAGCAGAAGTGCTTTTTTCCACCATTTTTTCAGTGGCTAAGTATAGTATCTTTATAAATTACAACTACTCTTGTGTATAGCTAAATTGCCAGTATATGCTCTTCAAATGTGCTCTCTTGTGCGGACATCTTAGGCATTTTGATACCGCAATTGTTTTTCTTGGTATAGTGTTGTTTGTACAAAATATTGCAAAACTGTTTTAAAAGTTGATATGGAAATTCAGATGGCATATTACACATCCTACCATTGCCGTTAACAGTTTTCATTGATTGACATAGCATTGTCATGTAAGCTCTAGGATAAGTTTGTGTATAAAAACCTAGCATAAATTTGTCATGCCAATGTCTCTACTAGCACCCCTTGCTTATAACAGTGATCAACGATTTCTAAGTTGAGTATTCTGATTTGAAGATGAAATTGCATTCTGACTATAGATTGTGAATTTCAGATATAAACTAGATGTTGTCAGTGCTGGAAAGAATTTTACAAAGATCAGGAAGGCAATTACGGCAGGGTTTTTCTTCCACGGTGCTAGAAAGGACCCGCAGGAGGGTTATAGATACCATGAACCTAACTCTTGGTGTCTTAGTAAGAGACGTGCTTGATGTGTGTGTCATCTGCTGCTTTTGGTTTTTCTGTATGGATTCAATGTGAATATCTTGTAATTACTTGAGCTAATTTTTGACATTGAGTGCACAAAATTTGTGTGGCTTCATTACTTTTTAACATCCTCGTGAAATTCCTTCAATGTCGCAATAAGGGCCTCATCAATTGCTTATTTTCCTTACTGCAAGCAAGCTAGGGGTTTATGTCTTGATTTCTACTTTAGGAGATACTAGTTGTTCCGTTCTCTGGACAATGAATTGTTAGGAAATGAAAGAAACAGTGTATTCTTGAATGTATTAAGACATTCAATATTTGATGTATTTTAGTATTCAAATATATATGCCCTTCTCTGCTCCTAGTTTGTTAGCATGGTCTGGGTTAACCCCCAAGAAGTTGAAGAATCAGTTATCAAATATCTTTGTACTGATAAATAAACCATCTAGTTTATAACGTCTTTCAGAGACCAACAAGTTTAGTGTCAAGAAAACTTGGGGCTGATAACTGTAATAATAGTGAGGAGGGAGTTAGTGTCAAAGCATGTGGTGTACCTGCTAAAATTGGTGGACAGTACTTTCCCAACCAAATTTGAACTTATTTAGCCACTATCAAGCTGACCAACAAGTTTATGAAAACCAGCTTCATCTGGGTCTGGCCTATCAAGTTTTTTGTTTGTTTTTGGTTACAAGCAATATTGGGAGGAGGGAATCACATTAGGACCTTGAGTGCAGGGATAGATGCTCTTAATCGCTTGAGCTACAAGCCTCTTGCGAGTATTTGGGTTTGCCTACCAAGTTTTCATTATGGCTCTACAAATGTTGGTAATATCCAAGAGAAAGCAGTGATTGGCCTTCAGGCCTTGATGGAATTGAATATGATGGAGCCTTTATGCTACACAACACTATATATCTGCAAGTAATGGGCAAGAACTTGAACATTTCTACAAACTGAAAAGAGAGAAAATGCTTGTGATTGCTTTTCCAAGAAGACCTTCAATCTTGTACTCCACACACAAGATTTAGCACGCATTTTATACATAAACTTTGGTACAAAGCATTTTGCAGCTCACAAGTAAGCCTAACCAAATACAAAAAGTCTGTCTACAAAAAGGCATCTTCTACCATGTGCCCAGAATAAGATGTTGAATTATGAAAGGAAAGAATGACCAAAACAGAGCCACACATTTACAAGGAGAAGCTGACCCCCAATTTACAAGGAGAAGCTGTATGTTGCAAATAGATGACCAAAACAGAGCCACACGTTGTAATTTGAAATCAAGTCCTCTTTGGCTTTGGCTTAGTTAATTAAAATAACACTACAGCTGGAATTAATACATTAATCGGAGTGAGCTTGGATTAAAATGTTAGTGGAGTTTTGCTCACTGTTCTTGCTTATTTGTATGATTTATTGTTTGCAAGAACCCTCCTCTAGGGCAATGTTCTTCATGTATATTTTATAATTGCCTCTGTTATGATTGGATCTGAATAGATCTGTTTATTTCTCTCAATAAACAAAATAAAAATAAAAATACATCAATTGGAGAACTTTGAATTAATTGTTCTGACAAGTAATTAACACTAATATAAATCATATTTATTCCTACTAAGCACTCCAACTTAACTCGTAAACTCTTCTCCAGATACCTGTGCGTGCGCATACTAGCAATCTTCAACACTTGAATTGGAAGGAGGCATTCAGCTACAGCTACTTTTCTCCTAATTTAGATGCTGCAGCTAAATATCAAAGTAAACAAATTAATACCCATCAGTTTGGAGAGAAGAAAAAATGCAATAAGAAAATAATTATAAAACGAAATTAATGATGAGAGAGAAAGAGTACCGTCGCGAGCTTATCTATTAAGCATATGCTAACTTCAGTTGCCGCTTGATCAAAGCTATCCTCACATAAAGCCAATCATTTAAACCATTCAAGAACTTCAAGTATGCGTATCTCCATGACCTGTTGAATATCAAAGTGCCACAAACTCCCCAAAATCCAGCAGCAAAGCCAAGCCCCATACTGATGTAAAATCCTAGTGTTATAAGCTCATCCTTATCCTCTTGATTGCTCAAGTCAGTTTTCTCATTTTGATCGGCACACATCTTTTTAAGCGGAGGTCCACAGAGTTGAGGATTTCCAACATAAACAGAGGGATCAAAGCCTTGGAGCTGAGTGCCTGTTGGTATTTTGCCAGACAAGTTGTTATATGACAAGTCCAAGAAACTAAGACGATCTATCTGAGCAAGGCTTGTCGGAATTCCTCCATCTATATGGTTTCTTGATAAATCAAGCGAATCCAATGACTGCAAGTTTCCAATCTCTGGAGTTATTTGACCTGTTAACCGGTTTCTTGAAAGGTTTAAAGAAACCAACCCAACAAGATGAGTGATTTCACATGGAATCTCCCCTGTTAATCTATTGCTTGAGAGATCAATTCTCTTCACAAGGCCCAAAGTGCTTTTGTATGTCTGCATTCTTCCTTTCCATATGAAGCTTGCATCATCCTCATAATTAGTACTTAAAATTGATCATCCATATGCACGTCATAAGTATGTGTGCTGGACAGACTTGGATTTCCTTTTTGAGACAGAGTAGTCAAATTGTTGAGGCATTTGGGTATGCTTCCAGAGATGTTGTTCATAGAGAAATCCATAATTTTAATGTATGTTAGATGGCATAATTTTGAGGGCATGCTTCCATTGAAGTGATTATTGGAAAACATAAGGATAACCAAATTCTTGAAGCTCACACCTAACCATGTAGGTATTGGTCCTGATAATTTATTATCTCCCAGATCAATAACTTCTAAACTTGTGCAGTTCTTCAACGATGAAGGCAATTCTCCAACAAATCGGTTGCTTCTTAATTTCAAAGTTTGCATTTGAAATAAAGAGCCAATTGTCATGGGAATTTTTCCGGAAAAAGCGTTGTTACTCAAATCAAGCATGACTAGATTCTCCAAATGGCTCCAGCAATCTGGAAGTTCTCCAGCAAAACTGTTGCTTGAAAGATTAAGATACGCTAAAATCATATCTGCACTTGCGCACAGGAAAGAAAGAGACCCTGAAATTTTATTATTGGAGAGATCCAGATAGGAGGCTTGTGATAGAGTTGAGGGAATTGGACCTTCTATTTGGTTGGAACTCAAATGTAGTTCTTTGTAATGTGCAAACTCCACTGTCAAATTTGTAAATATTCCTCTGATTTGGTTCTGTGAGAGATTAATAACCTTTGCGTTACGAAAATTACTCCAAAACCAACTTGGAAGGATATCAGAAATTCCAGCATTGGAAATATCAAGCCAGGAAGAATCATTTTGAGTTTGAAGCCATTTTGGGAAAAGAGGACCGACCTTGCAGGACGCCAACTGTATGGAACGCAACTGGAAGGGAGGAACCCAATCAGAATGGAAATTTAAAACTAGTGAGTTATAGGATAATCCAAATAACCTAAACGGGAGAGTTTTGAGAAATGAGTTTCTGAAACCACCCCTTCCAAAGAGTTTTTGCTGAAATCGATTCCCTCCAGTTGCGACATTTGCCCAATACTTTCAGGTATTTTTCCGCTTAATTGATTGGCCCTAAGATTCAACGATTTCAAAGATGAGAAGCTTGTAAGATTGTTTAATGACCCCTTAAGAACATTCTCAGAGAGGTCCAGATACCCTAATGAGTTTTGAGCACATCTAGGCAATAGTTGAACAAACTTGGATAATTGTCCACTCAGATGATTTCTCTGAAGCAACAATGTTCCCAAATTACACAACCTTGCAAACGAATTTGGATTCGCTCCATCAATCTGGTTATCAGAGAGATCCAGATCCACAAGAGAGCTCATGTTTCCAATGAAATCGGGAATGAAACCAGTTAGATTATTGTTGGAGAGAGACAGACTAGCAAGAGAGCTCATGTTTCCAATGAAATCAGAATTGAAACCAGTTAGATTATTGTAGGAGAGGTCAAGACTAACAAGGCTTGTACTGTAGTTGGACAACCAAAGAAATATTGAAGAAGTGAGATGGTTGTGAGAGAGATCCAGATCCACAAGAGAGCTCATGTTTCCAAAGAAATCGGGAATGAAACCAGATAGATTATTGTTGGAGAGGTCAAGACTAACAAGGCTTGTACTGTAGTTGGACAACCAAAGAAATATTGAAGAAGTGAGATGGTTGTCAGAGAGATAAACAGACGCAAGAGATGTAGAAGAATTTGTTTTGTAAAGAGTAGTGGAAAGAATTGGAGTAGGAGGAGGAGGAAGACTACAGTTCACCAATCTCAACTCTACTAGTTTAGGGAGCTTATTAAGTACTGCTTCTGGCCAATCGAAAACAGTACTGAGATTGTTTCCGCTTAGGTCCAAATGCGTTAAAGAAGAAAGAGCAGGGAGCCAATTGAGATTTTCTGGTTGAAGCTGATAATTATCGCTGAGGTCGAGATGTTGCAATTGCGTGAGGTTTCCAAACGAACTTGGAATTTGACCAACAAAATTACAGGAATAGAGACTGAGGTACTTAGATTGGTTAGAGAACCAATGAAATCGGGAATTTGGCTCCCATCGAAGTTTCCGCTTAGGTCCAAATCCGTTAAAGAAGAAAGAGCAGGGAGCCAATTGAGATTTTCTGGTTGAAGCTGATAATTATAGCTGAGGTCGAGATTTTGCAATTGCGTGAGGTTTCCAAACGAACTTGGAATTTGACCAACCAAATTACAGGAATGGAGACTGAGGGACCTTAGATTGGTTAGAGAACCAATGAAATCGGGAATTGGCTCCCATCGAAGTTTCCGCCAAGGTCCAAATCCGTTAAAGAAGAAAGAGCAGGGAGCCAATTGAGATTTTCTGGTTGAAGCTGATTATCGCTGAGGTCGAGATGTTGCAATTGCGTGAGGTTTCCAAACGAACTTAGAATTCGACCAACCAAATTACAGGAACTGAGACTGAGGTTTCTTAGATTGGTTAGAGAACCAATGAAATCTGGAATTTGGCTCCCATTGAAATTAGTCAATGAAAGGTCCAAATACGTTAAAGAAGAAAGAGCAGGGAGCCAATTGAGATTTTCTGGTTGAAGCTGATAATTATAGCTGAGGTCGAGATGTTGCAATTGCGTGAGGTTTCCAAACGAACTTGGAATTTGACCAGCCAAATTACAGGAACTGAGACTGAGGTTTCTTAGATTGGTTAGAGAACCAATGAAATCAGGAATTTGGTTCCCATTGAAATCAATGGATGCAAGGTGCAAATATTGTAAATGCTGCAACTCAATCAGTTTAGGACTAATCATCTTACCTTGGAAAGAATATCCAAAGAAAGAATATTCAGGGACAGAATATCCAAGATGAAGTTGAATCACATGGCCAGTTTGGTTGCTACAGTAGACTCCTTCCCATCTGCAACAATCTTGTTTTTCGGCTTCTGAACCCCAAGAAGAGAGTTGATTGAAGTCATCCCACCAGGCCACGTTTGAATGCAAGTAGTGCTTGCCTTTCCCTCTCTATGCACCTCACTGTCACTTTAGCATCCCTGAGGCTGTGGCTGTGGTTGTGGCTGTGGCCAACTTCTCCTCCTTTTACGTTTTGTAGGAAAAGGATCGAAAATGCAAGAAAGAGTTTCAAGCACCTTCCGTCGCCCTTCATGTTAATTGATCAAAAACACTGCAAGTATATATTGATGTATGGTTGTCTCTCATATATGCTAGCTTGCATCAGATATATATAGGAAAAAAGGAAGAAAGCCTTTACAAAGAAAAACACGGTTTAGCTAAAGCAGAGCCACACATTCATACAAGACAAAACCATATAAAGGAGTAAATTATCTGCTATATACAATGCAAAATTAATGTTATGGAAATCACACTGAGACTAAAATGTCAAGGCGTAATTCTAAGTTCTTACAAATAAGAATACAAAATCACTTGCTAAAGAAAATTCCTAATACATTTATGGAGGTAATCATAATTACCTATAAGAAACCAAATTAATTATGATGCACGAGCTAAAAAGTAAGATGCAGGAATAACAATTACCGAAACCAAATTAATTATGATGGCATGGATGAAATGAATGATGATCACAATACTTAAATTAATATTCCACTACTTTAATTCTCAACAGCAACCAAATTGATTTTAGTCAATTGTATGCATGTTTTTTTTTTTGGTTCCCATTGTTCGTTCTTTGAAGGGTTTTGCTTCTTATCTCCCTGTTATTTTGGTTTTTTGATTTATTTATTATTTATAAATGTTATACAAAGTTTAGGTTTTCTACTTAAGAGCTGAGAGTGGGTTCATCAAAAAATAAGAATCTAGGGTGGCATCTTGAAACCTGTAATGAGGAGAACTCTCTAGTTATAATTGACTAAAAGGAGATCTAAGATATAGGTTCAATTTCACTTACGTCATCAGCATTGGACTATACCAAATTTTCTAAAAAGAAGAAGAAAAAAACTGTACAACGTACACTCTACTCTTATTCATGTCACTATGTGGAAAAAGATAACTGAAGAAAGCGGTCCATATAAACAAGTAATAAATCGATAATGCAAAAACACTGCAAGTATATATTGAGATATGGTTGTCTCCGTGTTTCTCCATATATGCTAGCTTGCATCAGATATATATAGGAGAAAAGGAAGAAAGCCTTTACAAAGAAAAACACGGTTTAGCTAAAGCATTACTATTTTTAAAAATTTGGTTAATATTTTAATATAAAAAGAATTGTATACGTTCACATAGCATACTGTTTTGCTGTATAGTGACATAGCTCAATGATGCTCTCATACCATGCCATGTGGACAACCACCCCGTATATGTAGATTCAATGTCAAAGACATTTGAATGTATCATTCAAAAAGGAAAAACATTTCTTGTAACAGGAATAACAATATTTTGCTACCTCCACAATAATGCTTGAAAAAATATCCTAGGTGGTTTGAAACATTAATTACTAGTATACCTTGTGATTAGTGTGGCAAACATGTTTAAGGGGAAACGTCTCAAGATGGAGTAACATTTTTTTTAGGGTTAAATATTCTTTAGATGCAAAAGAAATTACTAAGACAATCTGTTGAAGGAAAATGTGAATCTCCCAACATAATTTTACCACCACTAATTAATTAATGGGATTTTATTATTTTAGGTTCGACCCATACGAGACGCAAGTCTCTTAATTACAATCCCTTGCTACAAGGGAAAACCCTTTGATTCCATCATAAAGAAACAGAACGTGTGTGTTTGGTTTTGCGGCTATTCCCAAGTCCAACCTCATGATGCCTACGTATCCCTCGCAAGAATCAAGCCACTCGTAGTTCAAAGATTTGCAATGAATAGATGACTCATTGCAAAGGGAGGAATTTGAATGAGTTCGATTGAGTAGTGTTTGAGTGAATTTAGCTAAATAAACCAGGAATTCGATATGGAAATGTGTTTGGGATGGTTGCATCTAGATTGAATCTCTAAATTGATTTGTGTAAAGGTTTGGTTAATGGGAATTTGGTTGCGGTTGCGTCTATTGGGATGCTAGATTGCCTACGTACCCCTGATGAGATCAAACCAGCGTAGTTCCAAAATGATTTGGAAATTAATGGGTAAGTGTGGCCCACTATTTGAGAATTTGTATTTGAGAGATATGAATTTCATCTCAATGAAACTTGCATGGGTAGATGACCCATGGAAAAAGTTGGATGGTTTTCTACCATTTTTCCTATTGTCAATGTCCAAGAAAAATAGTGAGAAATTTTAATTAAGCCACTAATTTTCTAAAATTGACATTTGCAATTGGAAAAGTATTCTGGCGAATTTGGTTAGAATAAACCAAGGATTCAAATTTGGTTGCGGTTGCGTCTCGTGGGATGCAAGACTGCCTACGTACCCTTGACGGGATCAAACCGACGTAGTTCCAAAATGATTTGGAAATTAATGGGTAAGTGTGGCCCACTAATTGAGAATTTGTATTTGAGAGATTTGAATTTCATCTCATAGAAATTTGCATGGGTAGATGACCCATGGAAAAATTTGGATGGTTTTGTACCATTTTTCCTATTGTCAATGTCCAAGAAAAATAGTGAGAAATTTCAATTAAACCACTAATTTTCTAAAATTGACATTTGCACTCGGAAAAGTATTTTGGCGAATTTGGTTAGAATAAACCAAGGATTCAAATTTGGTTGCGGTTGCGTCTAGTGGGATGCTACACTGCCTACGAACCCTTGACGGGATCAAACCAAACTAGTTCCAAAATGATTTGGAAATTAATGGGTAAGTTTGGCCCACTAATTGAGAATTTGTATTTGAGAGATTTGAATTTCATCTCATTGAAATTTGCATGGGTAGATGACCCATGGAAAAAGTTGGATGGTTTTGTACCATTTTTCTTATTGTCAATGTCCAAGAAAAATAGTGAGAAATTTCAACTAAGCCACTAATTTTCTAAAATTGACATTTGCACTTGGAAAAGTATTCTGACGAATTTGGTTAGAATAAACCAAGGATTCAAATTTGGTTGCGGTTGCATCTAGTGGGATGCTAGACTGCCTACGTACTCTTGACGGGATCAAACCGACGTAGTTCCAAAATGATTTGGAAATTAATGGGTAAGTGTGGCCCACTAATTGAGAATTTGTATTTGAGAGATTTGAATTTCATCTCATTGAAATTTTCATGGGTAGATGACCCATGGAAAAAGTTGGATGGTTTTGTATCATTTTTCCTATTGTCAATGTCCAAGAAACATAGTGAGAAATTTCAATTAAACCACTAATTTTCTAAAATTGACATTTGCACTTGGAAAAGTATTCTGGCGAATTTGGTTAGAATAAACAAAGGATTCAAATTTGGTTGCGGTTGCGTCTAGTGGGATGCTAGACTGCCTACGCACCCTTGACGGGATCAAACCAACATAGTTTCAAAATGATTTGAAAATTAATGGGTAAGTGTGGCCCACTAATTGAGAATTTGTATTTAAGAGATTTGAATTTCATCTCATTGAAATTTGCATGGGTAGATGACCCATGGAAAAAGTTGGATGGTTTTGTACCATTTTTCTTATTGTCAATGTCCAAGAAAAATAGTGAGAAATTTCAACTGAACCACTAATTTTCTAAAATTGACATTTGCACTTGGAAAAGTATTCTGACGAATTTTGTTAGAATACACCAAGGATTCAAATTTGGTTGCGGTTGCATCTAGTGGGATACTAGACTGCGTACATACTCTTGACGGGATCAAACCGACGTAGTTCCAAAATGATTTGGAAATTAATGGGTAAGTGTGGCCCACTAATTGAGAATTTGTATTTGAGAGATTTGAATTTCATCTCATTGAAATTTGCATGGGTAGATGACCTATGGAAAAAGTTGGATGGTTTTCTACCATTTTTCCTATTGTCAATGTCCAAGAAAAATAGTGAGAAATTTCAATTAAGCCACTAATTTTCTAAAATTGACATTTGCATTTGGAAAAGTATTCTGGCGAATTTGGTTAGAATAAACCGAGGATTCAAATTTGGTTGTGGTTGCGTCTAGTGGGATACTAGACTGCCTACGTACCCTTGATGAGATTAAACTGACGTAGTTCCAAAATGATTTGGAAATTAATGGGTAAGTGTGACCCACTAATTGAGAATTTGTATTTGAGAGATTTGAATTTCATCTCATTGAAATTTGCATGGGTAAATGACCCATGGAAAAAGTTGGATGGTTTTGTACCATTTTCCTATTGTCAATGTCCAAGAAAAATAGTGAGAAATTTCAATTAAGCCACTAATCTTTTAAATTGACATTTGCACTTGGAAAAGTATTCTGGCGAATTTGGTTAGAATAAACCAAGGATTCAAATTTGGTTGCGGTTGCGTCTAGTGGGATGCTAGACTGCCTACGTACCCTTGACGGGATCAAACTGCCTACGTACCCTAGACTACATTTTACACTTTGCGCAACGAATGGACTTTCGTTGCGCAAAGTAACATTTCGTCGCACATAATTATGCGCCACAGTAAATTCGTCGCGCATATTCCGTCGCGCAAAGTTCGTGAAGAAAGACTTTGCATGACCGAATAATTGACTTCGTCGCGCAAAACAGTGCGACGTAGCACCTTCGTTGCAGGAAAGTTGTAGGGATGAAACGACGGTGCGACGCACGAATTTTTGCGTGACGAAACACCTTTCATCGCGCAAACTGTGCGCGACGGAAAAGTTGTAGCGCAAGATTAGCATCGCACTATTTTGCATGACGAAAGCTCTTTGTCGCGCTAAATTGGCGCAACGAAGGATTCTTCGTCATTCAAACCTGGCGCGACGAAAGTATTGCGCGACGAAATATGGTCTATCGCACATACATAGCTTGCTCGACAAAAAAGTCGTCACGCAAGAATAAATTAAAGTGTATAAATTATTATTTTCACGGTTTTTTTTTAAGTGAGTTTGCGCGACGAGAAACATTCGTCGCGACGAGAAACATTCGTCGCGCAAAATTTATATAGATTATTTAAATTTAATATTACGTTTTTTTTTGTTTTGTAAAAAAATAAATTTGTTTTTTTTTATTTGGTAATAAAATGAAATTGCAATCTAAAAATGAATTGTAAAGAATACATTTATTATATAAAATAAAATAAATGTAGATTACAAGAGAAATATTTAAAAAATAATTATGAAAATTATAAACTAATCAAATAATGTTCCAAAATCTACATGGTCGTCAGGCATATGCGGCTCGGGGATCTGGGGGTCTACAGGGGCCGTGGTCTGTTGGGGATGCTCAGGGTGGACAGTCTCGGATGTCGACGCACCAAAATTCGGGATTGGAATGCCTGACCGCGCGAGGGACTGCAGAATCACCGACATCTGACCCTCAAGCTCGGCAACCCGCGATGTCAAAACAGTCACCTGACTGTTTGCCTGCGATGATGACTGCGGTCGAGGTTCCCTCTGTCTGGCATTCCCCATCCCTCTATAATATGTTCCCGGCCTCCTCCCGAGAGTCTGATCCAACGTCTCCGTTAAGATCTGAAATCCAGCATCCTATGGAGGATCCACTGACTCAATCGAAGTCTCGGGAGGAAGTTGGGAGGCAGACTCCTGAAGAACCAACTGGCTCCTCTCCACCATCGTCGTCTGTTTAACATAACATAAAATATAAATTAAAACATGTATATAAATTGAATGCGTAACATAAAAATTAAAAAAATAATACTTACATGAAGGGACTCGGCCAACTCATTCCCAGGTCGAACATAAACGTCACCAAAGACGTCGATCTCTGGGAATTTCGACCCCCCCTAAATTGAATAAGAGAAGAAAAATATTAGTATGAACAAAATAATGACATATTAAAAATTAAATAGAAATGGTATTATTATTACCCGCCGTACATCCATCCTATATGAGAAGGGCCTGGAGCCGGAATGGTGGAGAAGAGTCTTCTTCTTCCTATTGCCCTTATTCACTTGGGTTTTATTCTGTTATACAAAACATAAAACATATTAGTTTAAATATAAAAAATTAAATAATAATGAAATATAAAAAATGAAATAAACATTAATAAAAAAATATGAAATAATTAAACAAATACCACATAATCAGGCGCCTGAAAATGAGTGCAGAGCCATGCCCAACCATCCTCCCGCCCCTCAAGCTCCTTCGGGCAACCCTCCCGAAGAGCGACTTCCGGATCATCAAACGCCTGAAAATGGTGGTGCAAGTCGCTCTTCCACTGCTTGTACCTCACACCGAAGAGTCTGTTGACGTACGCCAACGACTCCTCGTTGAGATCCTCTAAGTTATATTTCGTATGTAATAAATTACTTACATACATTAAGTAATAGAAATATATAAAATTTGAAAGAAAAATAATTACAAGGTAGGATACATACCGACAATTGGCCGCGAACCTCCATCTTGATCTCATCAGGCACGACCTTCCAAGAATTCCAGTGCATCGGGCAATGGGTCCGAACGACGTGGCCAATGTCGTGGGCCAAGGAGCTATGCAACTCCGCTGTCGGTGCAGCCCGATGGCGCTCGTCGTATTCGATGCTATTACGACTGTTGGTCACCCGGGTGACCTTCGCCGTCTTCAGCTGCCGACACAGCCCTCGGGTGTTTTTCTTGGCTGCAATGAGATATGACAATAATGTTCAATAAATAACAAATGTAACTATAAAATTCAAAATATAAAAATTAAAAATAGAACTACAGTTGAAGGGATATCTATACCTGGCTGTGACCCTGAGGCAACAGTACCGTCGGTCGACGTCGTGTCGGTGGTGCTTGCGGGCCGGTGCCGCCGCCTAGCGCTAACAGGCTACGCCACTGATGAAGCTGATGACGCAGGCGCCTGGGACACCTATGGCAGTTGGTCCAGCAGTGCTGGAGCAGTGGCAGCAGATGCCGACCGAGGCGGGGGCTCCGAACTCGGTGTAGTCGTCACCGACTTACGAAGTCTAATCAGATCTGACATCTGCACAATTTCCAAAGGGTACACACACACATTAATAGAATTTAGAATATATAAGTTATAAAATTTCATTAACAATTTTAAATAATTAATTACAAGAATAACCTAGGGTTTGCGATTTCGGAGTATCCGGGACTCCGATCCACAATCCGTCGAATCCTACACGATCCTAGAAATACAAGGTACAACATACGTGAGTTTGAGTTCGATCCAACGGTCCGAACATAACAAACATGGAAATCGCACAATAGGCGAAATCCGTTCAAGACTGAAACGGTAACCAAATTAAAATCCGACCACATGTACGTGCTCGTGACAAAAGGGGATTGCTCTGGGACCCAATGCCCCACTGCCATAGTCCCCACGTGCCACCACACGCGCCGACAGCGCGTGGGTGTCCAAAGCGATAACAATCGCCAGAAATTTCTAAAAACTAAGGGCCGAGGTTCCTACCCTAGGTTCAAAACATCATTTAGAGGCACTTTTGTTCTCGGACCTACCCCAAAAAATGGCCGGAAGTGGCCGGAAATGGCCTGAATTGAAATTCAAAAACCGGCCAAGACCTAGGGTTTAAATACGAGACACCTATTCACACAATTATCCAATCCTAATCAACCATCTGCTAGAGCACAAGAAGTAGTCCAGAAACCATACCTCAGGCGTTGGAATTGGTGGCTGGAGGAGAGAGAAAACAGGTGGCGCATAATCTGCCAAACGAAGGTTTTTCCGGCGAAATCTTCGACGGTGACGGCGGGGAACCTCTGGGCTTCGACGGTGGTGGCGGCCCGATCCTTTTTCCGACGGAGCACTGGGCTGGGGTGATGGCGGAGAGAGAGGGTGTTTAGGGCAGAGAGAGGAAGTGAGGAAGAAAGGAGGCTGTCGCGATTTTTCTGAATATTTCTCGGATCTTGCGTGACGAAGGACAATATGCGTCGCGCAAACTCCGTTTTAATGAACAATGCGCGATGAAGAAATAAAAAGAACCGTCGCGCAAGGTTGTTTTCTGCCCAAATTTTTACAACATTCCGCCCAAATTTTGAAGACCTTGCACGACGAAGGACACTATGCGTCGCGCAAACTCCGTTTTAATGAACATTGCGCGACGAAAAAATAAGAAAACCGTCGTGCAAGGTTGTTTTCCGCCCAAATTTTTACAACATTCCGCCCAAATTTTGAAGACCTTGCGCGACGAAAACACTATGCATCGCGCATACTCCGTTTTTAATGAACATTGCGCGACGAAAAAATAAAAAAACCGTCACGCAAGCTTGTTATGCCGCCAGAAATTTTAGCGCTCATTTGTCAGGACTGTCTTGGCATGGACTATGCTTCGGGACTGTCGGCCTTGTCTAAGTTGGATAACACTTATCTTGCGTTTGGTGCATGCTTGGACTAGGACTAGATTTTTTTATTTTTTTTCAAAAATACCTATATATATGTATATATGTAATTTTAAAAATATATAATATATATGTATATATACATACACAATCCCCTTCTATTGAGGGATCCCTCAAATAATTTTATTTGAGGGACACCCTTTAGGGTACTCTACAGTTTTTTTTCCAATGATCCAAATCATCTATTTTTTAGGTCTTCATTCATAGATCATCCTTACAAAAATTAGACAAATCGGAAACCGTTTCGACATCCAATTGTGTCATACAAAATCAATGAACACGGTGTTTCAAGAAAGTACTAAAATTTCAATAACTCAATTGAATAGTCAAATGATATCAGATTCAAGTGATTTTTTGTAGAGATGATCTTTGAATGTGTATCTACAAAATAGACGGTTTGGATTAGTGAAATACAATCCGGAGTGAGCCCTACAAGGGGTGTCCCTCAAATAAGATTATTTGAGGGATCCCTCAATGGAAGCTCTCTGTATACATACATATAATATATATATATAACATATATGTGTATATACATGTATATTATATATTATAAATAATATAAATATATATGTGTATATAGGTGTATATATGTATATTATAATATATGCATGGGTATAATACATATACATATATATATATATATGTATATATTATAATAGATAATATATATATGGGTATGTTATAATAATAATAATAATATACATGTATATTATAATATATAATATATATGTGTATATACATGTGTATACGTATATTATAATACATACATGGGTATAATATATATACACATATATGTATATATATGTATTATAATATATCATACATGGGTATAATATATATACATATATATGTATATATACGTATATATGTATTCTAATATATAATATATATAATACATATATACATGTATGTTATTATTATAATATTAATATGTATGTGTATATGGGTATATTATAATAATAATATACGTGTATATATCTATATGTATTTATATATATATTATATATGTATGTGTTTATATATATATACACATGTATATGTGTATATACGTGTATATATGTACATTATAGTATATGTGTATGTAGTAATAATAATAATAATAGTAATATATGTTATTAGTATTACAATATAAAATAAAAAAACTTATACATTTTGAACATAGGACTAGTTCATCCTCCCTTTCAACATGGGACTAGTAGTCCCCTAATAAGGAGGTGTTTTTGGTGGGCCCGGTATTAGCAATCTCATCTCTAAGACTAGAATTAAATGAAACAAACAAGGTACTAAATTTTGATCACTTTATACACATTTTTCACAATTTTAAAAGAATTGAATGACATTGCGCGACAAACTATTGAAGTTTTCGTCGCACAAGCTGCTGATTTCACCAGATTGCGCGACGAAGAGGTACATTCGTCGCGCGAAAAAAATAAATCTCAACTATGTGTACGGTTTAGGGTTTAGGGTTTAGGGTTTGGAATGCGCGACGAACATAGTATTCGTTGCGCAAGTCTTTGTTCTGTGCAAACCCCTCGCAAAAAATCATGCTAAGTGCTCCCTATTTGTAAAAGGGTTTAATGAGATTGCGCGACGAATATACCACTTGTTCGTGACGCAAGTCTTTGTTTTGTGCAAACCTCCCGCAAAAATTCATGCTAAGTGTGTCCTATTTGTAAAAGGGCTGAATGAGATTGCGCGATGAATACACCACTTGTTCGTCGCGCAAGTCTTTGTTCTGTGCAAACCCCTCGCAAAAATCATGCTAAGTGTTCCCTATTTGTAAAAGCGCTGAATGAGATTGTGCGACGAATAAACCACTTGTTCGTTGCGCAAGTTCTGTAATTGCGCGATGAATAAATTTTTTTTCGTTGCGCAAGTTCTGTAATTGCGCGATGAATAAATTTTGTTTCGTCGCGGTAATTCCACCAGAAATTCTGAAAATTCCGAAAATTTAATTATAATTACATTATTTTTTGTTTATAGGTGTTATATCTAAATTTTAATTTATATATTATATGTTGTAATTTAATTTGTGATTGCAAATTTTGTGTGCAACTTCATTTTAATTTGTGATTGCCATATTTACACTACCATAATTAAATTACAACAAATTTCATTGACTATGTTTTACATGGGTAGTCGCTAATGAATTGCATTATTCATCATCTGAACTATTGTAACTTTTGTTATCCTCGCTATCATCAATTTCGGTCTCCCAATTCTCCTCCTCATCACTTTTGTTGTTTGGGCCCACTGGAACTTCATAGCACAGAAGATCACCGAGGTCAATTGTAATTGACTTAATTGGTATTTCGATTGAAGACACTCCTTGAAGCTGAAACGGTTCTTGTATAACATCTAAATCTCGAAGTGTTTCCGCATCAGTTTCCATGGAAGATTCCAATCGTTGGTCAGTGACGTTGTCGACGTCGTTGTCAGTTGAGTCTAGTTTTGGTATAGCATACACGTTCCTCTGATCCATCTGCTGAGCAACCTTCCAACCGCTTCCGGCTTTAGGGTCATCTAGATACATAATTTGTCTTGCCATGTTTGCCAAAATGTAAGGGTCGTCATCATACCAAGTTTTGTTAATGTTCACTGATAGTAAGCCATGGTTTATTTTAACACTTCCCTGCCTATTTGGATTTGTATCAAACCATCGACACTTAAACATGATCACTTGGTATCGGTCTTTGTAAAGCAATTGCATGACAGTTGTGAGTTTGCCATAGAAATCAATGTCAGTACTTTCGCCACCACCCGGGACATGGACACCACTGTTTTGCGTACACAACTTGTCATCTCGTGCAGTCCCCAAAAACTTAACGCCATTAACATGGCAACCCGAGAATAATTCAGTGCGAATCGGGCCGAACGCCAAGTTATATAACTCTTCACTGTAAGAGGGTGAATTCGATGATTTCAACTTATTCACCTAATATTATACAAATGAATTCACATGTTAGTTTGATAACATTAAATAATACACAATATATATATATATATAACAAATACAAAACACTTATAACTTACATATTCCAAAAACATTTTGGAAACAAATCACGGTGTTTCTTGGCATACAAATGTGATGGATGTTCTTGCTTCATCATCTCTTCATGCTCATCTAAGTATGACATTATCTCATCACAATTGTTAAGTACGAACCAATGCGCTACCTCCATGTCATTTCTAGAAAACGACTCTCCTCGTACCGGATCTCCAAAGGGTCGTGCGCTTTGGGCGAAAACAGAAAGTTTCTCATTTCTCAGACCTCCGTCATTATTGCGTTGAGGACGATTGAAAGCTGCGTCCACATCTTTTAAATACATTCCACAAAAAGTAAGCGACTCATATTGAACCCAAGCCTCTATAATTGATCCTTTGGGTTTCGCCCTGTTGCGTACAGTTTTTTACAACTCTCAGAGAAGCCTGGCAAAATAAAAACAAATGATACAAATTAGCGACCGTGAGATAAGGATGCAGAAACAAATTATGAGGATTATATACCTTTTTATTGGATACATCCAGCGATAGTTTAAAAGACCAGCGAGCAATGCCTCTTCTGGCAAATGAACCATCACGTGGATCATACTTGTGAAAAAAGCTGGAGGGAATATCATCTCGAACTTGCATAGGACTTGGACAATGTCATGGCGCAACTGATTAATGTCTGTCTTTCGCAATGTTTTTGCCGTTAGTTGGGAAAAAAATCTGGACAACAACATCATTGGTTTCACTACATCTTCTAGCAAAAGGTGTCGAATACCCACAGGAAGTAGGCGTTGCATAAACACATGGTAGTCATGGCTCTTCAGTCCAGTAAATTTACCCCCGTCAACATTCAGGCAACACGCGATATTAGAAACATACCCATCGGGAAACTTTACCGATGATACAAACTGTAGAAAATCTTTTTTGTCAATCGGTTTCATGGCAAAAAATGCTAGATCCCTTCTAGCTTTATCACCGTCCCTGTTCATCCATAAACCTCTTCGTATGCCCATTCTTTCCAAATCAAGACGAGCTTTGATCGTGTCCTTTGTCTTACCCTCGATATCTAGAATCGTGCCCAGCAATGTGTCAAAGACATTTTTCTCAACATGCATAACGTCGAGATTGTGCCTCAATTTTAGTTTCGACCAATATGGGAGCTCAAAAAACATAGACTTGTGCGTCCAGTTCAAATGTGTAGAAGGTCTGGTCCGGGTAACTGTTTTCCCGAACGAAGAAAAATCCAAACGGTTTAGCTGTTCCAAGATATCATCACCGGACCATTCTCTAGGTCTGAAGCGATGCTCTGTGTTCCCGTCAAACTCTTTATCCTTTTCCCGCCACTCGTGGTCCCATGACAACCATCTTCGATGACCAAGATAACAAACTTTTCCCACGTGCCAACCAGAAGTTACATTTTCCTTGCATACAGGGCATGCCATATAACCCTTTGTGCTCCACACAGAAACCATTGCATATGCGGGAAAATCATTTACAGTCCACATCACTGCTGCCCGCAAAGTGAACATCTTCACAGTGGCTTTATCGTACGTGCGCACACCGTTTGTCCATAAATCCTTGAGCTCATCAACCAACGGCCATAAGTAAACATCGATTGACCTGCCAGGATCCTCAGTTATCAAAACAGTCATCATCATGTACTCTTTTTTCATGCATTTCCAAGGCGGCAAATTTTATGGAAATACGAAAATCGGCCAAGTGCTGTGGTGTTGGTTTAGAACCCCGTATGGATTGAATCCGTCAGTGGCAAGTCCCAATCTAACATTTCGAGGATCAGCAGCAAAGTCGGGGAACGTTCGATCGAACTCTTTCCATGCTTCCCCATCTGCAGGATGCCGCATCACATTGTCGTCTACCCGTTTCTCCTTATGCCATCTCATGTCTGTGGCAGTAGGAGTCGACATATACAATTGCTGTAGCCTAGGTTTCAAGGGCAGATAACGCATGACTTTCTGTGGGATCTAAGTCGTCCTATTCTGAGATGTCATCTTGAACCTCGACTCTTTGCATATAGGGCATGTATCCAATGTTTCATACTCTTTGTAGAATAACATGCAATTGTTTTTGCAAGCATTAATTTTTTCATAACCCAATCCAAGACCATTCAACACCTTTTGTGCTTGTCCATGGTCTTTGGGCAAACAATTGTCCGTCGGAAGCATTCTCTTGAAAACGCCCAAAAAGTAATCGAAACACAGGTTCGACATATGATACTTTATTTTTCCGTGCATTAGCTCCACAATGGCCGTAAGAACGGAAAAGCTCTCGCACCCTGGGTATAACTCTTGGTTGGCACTTTTTAACAGTTGTTCATATTGTTCGAACTCTGCACTGTCCATTGGGGTAGGCACGTCATCTTCCCCTTCCTGATTGATGTTGGTCGATGCAAATGGAAAAGCATCATTTATAATATCAATGACTTGTTCATTAGGATCCACAACGTGTTATTACAACTTCTACAAGGACAACGGATTCTAGTTGCACCCGGGTTGTGTCTACGTGCAAACGCAATAAAATCCTCGATTCCATCCAAGTATTCGTCTGCGCATCTATTCGGGTTCTGTATCCACCTTTTGCTCATGATTCCTTAAACCACAATCACAACATTGTATCACAACAACATTATACGAAGTTACAATCACAACATAGTCATGTCACGTAACCTACGGCTACATGAGATTAGATTTCGACGTGGATAAATTTCGGCAGCATCTCGATATAGTTCTTGAGGTGGGCATAGGTATAAATACCTACATACCACTCGAAGAACGTACCGAGATGACACTGAAATCTCCACAATCAAAATCTAATCATGTAGCCATAGATTACGTGACAACACTATGCATTACCAAACTGTCCAAATAATGGGACAATTCAAGAATTAATTGGACCGCAATCCTGCTTTACGCATCCAACTAATCTCGAACGGGAAACTAAGTGTTACTAAAAAATTATAATAAAAGTACGAAGTTAATTTCAATTAACTTCGTACATCACAACACATTGTGCTACGTCACACACAATTTAACAACATAATATAAATATAATTCAACAACAAAATATATAAATATAACAAACTAAGTTCAACATAATGTAATGAATTTAATATAAAATGAATGAAATACCTTCTCAATCGTTCTCCACATTCGCAATTTACAAATATCTATAATATAAATAAAAAAATACCGTTAGTACGAATTTACATTAATACTTTTAAACAAATGACAACTAATACTTACCCAATGAGCGTATTGAATTGTCAGCATAGGCAGCAGCACAGACAGAGGAAAAATCAAAATGGCAGAAAAATGGAGCAATCTGCCTCTGCAACGGCAGATTGCAGATATGTAGAAGAAGGATTTTGCGCGACGAATAATGTTTTCGTCGCGCAAGAAATCAGGTTTTTGCGCGACGGAAAAAATGTGTCGTCGTGCAAAACTTCGTTGCGCAAACTCGTAAACGTGTCGCGCAAGCGAAACTTTCCGTTGCACAAGATAGTGCTGACATCAAACCTTGCGCGACGAACCACACGTCTGTCGCGCAAGTATTTACCGCCATTTTCTCTCCTTCTTTGCGCAACGAAAGAAAAATAGTTGCGCAATGATGTCTTTCGCGACAATTGCCATCGTCGCGCAAATATTTGGCAAAAAAAATCAACCTTGTTTTCCGTTCCACACTTTGCGCGACGAAGAAATTTTTCCGTCGCGCAAAGGTTCTTAGCACGACCAACTCTGTCGTTGCGCAAAGGTTTGGTGCCAAAAAAAAACCCGCGCTTTTCTTTCCCACTTTGTGCGATGACTAATTTTTTTGTCGCGCGAACAATCTTTGCGCAACTGAGATTTTCGTCACGCAAGTTTCCAGTTTTTTGCGCTATGAAAAAAAATATTCGTCGCTGTAGTGCCTTTTGCGCGACGAATTTTACTTCGTCGCGCAAACTTTCGTCACGCAAATAGTAAAATGTAGTAGTGTAACCTGTAATGAGGAGAACTCTCTAGTTATAATTTACAAAAAGGAGCTCCTAGATATAGGTTCAATTTCACTTACGTCATCAGAATTGGACTATACCAAATTTTCTAAAAAGAAGAAGGAAAAAACTGTACAACGTACACTCTACTCTTATTCATGTCACTATGTGGAAAAAGATAATTGAACAAAGCGGTCCATGTAAACAAGTAATAAATCAATGAATATTGGGGAAATTAATGGATGAGATCGAAGACTTGTGACTTAGACTTGATATGGTGGTTTGCCTTTCAATGCAACTATTGACTTAGACTTAATATGGTGATTTGAATTCCAATGCGTGCCCCAACTGACTTGTAATTACTCGACTTAACTTGGTAAGGTGCCTTCCCGTGTTCACTCAACCATTGGCTTTGCATTCCATCCCCCCAGGCACAAGCTACAAATATCATCTTGCAAATGTGGACTTGAATTTAAGTGAAAGATATGGAAATATCTCTACCTAATATTAATATAATACCTATATATTTATTGATAATAATAAATCAAAATTGGGTTTTTATTCAACAACTATAATACGAGACTTTTTCAAAACACTTTAGTTATTGGCCAAGTCTATTTTGAAATGCCCCTATAATTTAGGTTAATATTATATGGGAGTCTTACGATTACACACTAAATTTTCTCGTATTATGGTGATGTTCATGAAACATTTAAGTATATTTATCTAATCATAGAGTTTTGGAGTAGCTTCCTTCATTTTGCATTCGGATTCTTTGATTTGATTTGTTTTGTTGCTCATTAAATGATTAGTATATGAATTACGTACTCAGTCCTATTCTTCTAGACTCATGTGGTCCAAGGAAATTGTGTCCCTTGGATATAAATTATAATATAAGGGTTATTAAAAAAAGAAGTTTAAAAATTAAACAACAACTAAAATGAAAAAAAAATAAAAAAAAAATAAATAACCTAAAGTGCAAAACACGCTCCCAGTGAAGCAAGAGAGCTTGGGTGGTGGGATGCATATGGATTGGGTGATGAGCAATTCTCAGTCGGAATAAGGGCGAGATTCTGAAGATGATGAGCAATTCTCAGTCGGTTGGGTAGTGAGATGCATCCGGAATTTTTGTTCTCACCATGCCCAACCCAGATGAGAGAGAGGGAGAGAAGACAGAGAGACAGGCATACAAAGAGGGGGAAGGGGATGTGCGTCAGAGACATGGGATAGGGGGGATTGGGGGTGGGTTGGGTATTTTATTTTTTATCTTTTTGCAGAGATTTTTTTAAAAGATTATGTTTAGATTTTCAAAGGTGGATGTGGAGTTGGTCGTCCATATCAGTCTTGATTTTCTCCATTCTATGAAAGAGCAGAGGTGGTGGAGTAACTCTGCCTTTCTTTAGGTTTTTTCTACTTAAGAGTTGATGGTGGGTCCAACAAAAAATGAGAATCTAGAGTGGCATCTTGTAACATGTAATGAGGAGAACTCTCTAGTTATAATTTACAAAAAAGAGATCTTAGATATAGGTCCAATTTCACTTATGTCATCAGAAGTGGACTATACCAAATTTTCTAAAAGAAGAAGAAAAAAACTATACAACGTACACTCTACTCTTATTCATGTCACTATGTGGAAAAAGATAATTGAACAAAGCAGTCCATGTAAACAAGTAATAAATCAATGAATATTGTGGAAATTAATGGATGAAATCGAAGACTTGTGACTTAGACTTGATATGGTGGTTTGCCTTTCAATGCAACTATTGACTTAGACTTAATATGGTGATTCGAATTCCAACGCGTTCCCCAACTGACTTGCAGGTACTCGGCTTAACTTGGTAAGGTGCCTTCCCGTGTCCGCTCAACCATTGGCTTTGCATCCCATCTCCCCAGACACAAGCTACAAATATCATCTTGCAAATGTGGACTTGACTTTAAGTGAAACATATGGAAATATCTCTACCCAATATTAATATAATACCTATATATTTATTGATAATAATAAATCAAAATTGGGTTTTTATTCAACAACTATAATACGAGAGTTTTTCAAAACACTTTAGTTATTGACCAAGTCTATTTTGAAATGCCCCTATAATTTAGGTTAATTTTATATGGGAGTCTTACTATTACACACTAAAGTTTCTCGTATTATAGTGATGTTCATGAAACATTTAAGTATATTTATCTGATCATAGAGTTTTGGAGTAGCTTCCTTCATTTTGCATTTGGATTCTTTGATTTGATTTGTTTTGTTGCTCATTAAATGATTAGTATATGAATTACGTACTCAATTATCCTATTCTTCTGGACTCCTGTGGTCCAAGGAAATTGTGTCCCTTGGATATAAATTATAATATAATTAAAAAACAAATTTAAAAACTAAACAACAACTAAAATGAAAAATAAATAAATAAATAAATAACCTAAAAAGCAAAACATGCTCCCAGTGAAGCAAGAAAGCTTGGGTGGTGGGATGCATATGGATTGGTTGATGAGCAATTCTCAGTCGGAATAGGGGCGAGATTCTGAAGACGATGAGCAATTCTCAGTCGGGTTGGGTGGTGAGATGCATCCGGAATTTTTTTTCTCACCATGCCCAACCCAGATGAGAGAGAGAGGGAGACAAGACAAAGAGACAGGAATACAAAGAGAGGGAAGGGGATGTGCGTCAGAGACATGGGATAGGGGGGATTGGGGGTGGGTTGGGTTTTTTATTTTTTTATTTTTTTGCAGAGATTTTTTTAAAACATTATGTTTAGATTTTCAAAGATGGATGTGGAGTTGGTCGTCCATATCAATCTTGATTTTCTCCATTCTATGAAAGAGCAGAGGTGGTGGAGTAACTCTGCCTTTCTTTAGGTTTTTTCTACTTAAGAGTCGATGGTGGGTCCAACAAAAAATAAGAATCTAGGGTGGCATCTTGTAACCTGTAATGAGGAGAACTCTCTAGTTATAATTTACAAAAAAGAGCTCTTAGATATAGGTCCAATGTCACTTATGTCATCAGAAGTGGACTATACCAAATTTTCTAAAAAGAATAAGAAAAAAACTATACAACGGACGCATTAGGTTTAATTCATGGTGCATCGATACACCTGGTGCACTGTAGAATTTTCGAAGACTTTTAAGGCCCCACAGCCATATGTAACTCACACGTCAAGTAGGTGTTGGCTGTCCGATTAGACTAATTAGAAATGATGAAGAGTTTGCAGAGACAGATCAACTAAGATTTCTTTTGCTGGAAAAAGGAGGATCATAGATGTAGTGTTCATGCTACTATTTTTTAATTTCGATAAATAAATAAAAAGTACTATTTTTAAAATTTTGGGTTAGTTTTTTAATATAAAAAGAATTGTGTACGTTCAGTGACATAGCATACTGTTTTGCTGAACAATGACATAGCTCAATGATGCTCTCATATCATGCCAAGTGGACAACCACCCCGTATATGTAGGTTCAATTTCAAATACATTTGAATGTATCATTTAGAAAGAAAAAACATTTCATGTAACAGGAATGTTGAAGGAAAATGTGAATCTCCTAACATAATTTCACCACCACTAATTAATTAATGGGGTTTTATTATTTTAGGTTTGACCCATTCAAGACGCAAGTCTCTTAATTACAATCCCTTGCTACAAGGGAAAACCCTTTGATTACATCATAAAGAAACAGAACGTGTGTGTTTGGTTTTGCGGCTATTCCCAAGTCCAACCTCATGATGCCTACGTATCCCTTGCGGGAATCAAGCCACTCGTAGTTCAAAGATTCGCAATGAATAGATGACTCATTGCAAAGGGAGGAATTTGAATGAGTTTGATTGAGGAGTGTTCGAGTGAATTTAGCTAAATAAACCAGCGATTCGATATGGAAATGTGTTTGGGATGGTTGCATCTAGATTGAATCTCTAAATTGCCTACGTACCCTTTCAAAGGGATCAAACTAACGTAGTTCGGAATTGATTTGTGTAAAGGTTTCATTGATGAGAATTTGGTTGCGGTTGCGTCTATTGGGATGCTAGATTGCCTACGTACCCATGATGTGATCAAACCAGCATAGTTCCAAAATGATTTGGAAATTAATGGGTAAGTGTGGCCCACTAACTGAGAATTTGTATTTGAGAGATTTGAATTTCATCTCATTGAAATTTGCATGGGTAGATGACCCATGGAAAAATTTGGATGGTTTTGTACCATTTTTCCTATTGTCAATGTCCAAGAAAAATAGTGAGAAATTTCAATTAAGCCACTAATTTTCTAAAATTGACATTTGCACTTGGAAAAGTATTCTGGCGAATTTGGTTAGAATAAACCAAGGATTCAAATTTGGTTGCGGTTGCGTCTAGTGGGATGTTAGACTGCCTACGTACCCTTGACGGGATCAAACCGACGTAGTTCCAAATTGATTTGGGAATTAATGGGTACGTATGGCCCACTAATTGTGTCTTTGGAACAAGTTGGAGATTTTCATAGGTAGATGACCTATGGGAAAAATTGGAAATTAATGGGTAAGTGTGGCCCACTAATTGAGAATTTGTATTTGAGAGATTTGAATTTCATCTCATTGAAATTTGCATGGATAGATGACCCATGGAAAAAGTTGGATGGTGTTGTACCATTTCTCTTGTTGTCAATGTCCGAGAAAAATAATGAGCAATTTTGATGAACCCACTAATTTTCTACCATTGACATTTGCATTTGGGAAAGTATTCTTGGCGAAATTGGTTAGGATAAACCAAGGATTTAAATTTGGTTGCGGTTGCGTCTATTGGAATGTTAGACTGCTTACGTACCCTTGACAGGATCAAACCAACATAGTTCCAAAATTATTTGGAAATTAATGCGTAAGTGTGGCCCACTAATTGAGAATTTGTATTTGAGAGATTTGAATTTCATCTCATTGAAATTTGCATGGATAGATGAGCCATGGAAAAAGTTGGATGGTTTTGTACCATTTTTCCTATTGTCAATGTCCAAGAAAAGTAGTGAGAAATTTCAATTAAGCCACTAATTTTCTAAAATTGATATTTGCACTTGAAAAAGTATTCTGGCGAATTTGGTTTGAAAAACCAAGTATTCAAATTTGGTTGCAGTTGCGTCTAGTAGGATGCTAGACTGCTTACGTACCCTTGACGGGATGAAACTGACGTAGTTCCAAAATTTAGTAATTAATGGGTAAATGTGGCCCACTAATTGAGAATTTATGTCTTTAGGACAGTTTGGAGATTTTCATAAGTAGATGACCTATATCTCAATGAAATTTTCATGGGTAGATGACCCATGTGAAAAGTTGGATGGTTTTGTACCATTTTTAATGTCCCAGAAAAATAACGAGCTATTTTAATTAACCCACTAATTTTCTAAAGTTGGTATTTGCACTTGGGTCCAAATATGGCTATGAGGATTTTTTTTTAATTGATCCATGAACCAATAATAGGAAATCTGGGCCTTTGTAAATTTAATGGGTAATTGTTTGGCCACCCATTAAATATATTGGGCTTTTGTGGAGGGAGGAGAGAATTGAGTAATGGTGCTATTTTTTACTTTTCCATGTTGGTCTCTACCAACAACACCAAACTTCCTTCTTTTTTTTTAAAGCTGCCATATGGAACTAGAGGTGTCAAACGGGCCGTGCCGGGCCGGCCCGTCCCATTTAAATTCGTGCTTTTAACATTTTCGTGCCGTGCCGTGCCGGCTCATTTAATTTATCGGGCCGTGCCGTGCTAACCCATTTAGTAAAATCATTAATCCCGGCCCGGCCCAAAGCCCATGTCCATATTGAAACGGGCCGGGCCATGTTCGTGCCGTGCCCATGCTAGTGCTCGTGCCATAATCGGGCCCAAGAACTAACCCATTTAATTTGAATTTTTTTCACTTGATTTTTTTTTGCCCACTAGATAATTCAAATTATAAATATTAAAAATATAATTAGAGGCAAGAAATGATGAACTACGTGAAAACATTAATCAATCAAACATCCAAACAATATAAAGGGGCGGAGGGCAAAAAGTGTCCAACTCCACAAAGTCCACTTCAACTTTTCATCTTTAAATAGCTTATTATTTTATATGTGAAGAAATGCCTTGCTTTGATTATAATAGAAGCATATATGTCATATGTATTGATTAGATACCAAGTCTAATGTTGTTTAATTAATTTGTAGTTGATATGTTTAATTAATTTGTAGTTGATATGTTTAATTAATTTGTACTTAAAACTAGTTGGCTTCTGGGTGTGTGAACAGGCAAGGAAGAAATTTAAAAAAAAAGTAGCCACGTTTTTGTTGGCAGCTGCATATAGAGGTGTCAAACGGGACGGGCCGGCCCAGCACGGCACGAGCCCAACCCATTTAAATGAGGCACGGCACGGCATGAGCATGAATATTAATGGGCCGTGCTTGGCACGGCACAAAAACTTGGGCCGGGCCGGGATCAAAAAATAGGTCCAATGGACCGGGCCGGCCCACGGCCCAACATGGGCCAGGCTTGGCCCGAGCCCGCTTCAAGCACGGCATGAGCCCAAGCCCGCTTCAAGCACGGCCCAAGCTTGGCCCATTTAACTTCTTTTTTTCTTCTCAAAATTCAAAATGCAATAATTTGACATCTAATGTCATTGTTTATATATATATATATATATTTATTTATTTATTTTAATCATAAACATATATTTGATGTCTTTCGTTTTAGGAAAATTACTTGGGTCCTTAATTAATTAAACATATCAACTACAAATTAATTAAACAACATTAGACTTGGTATCTAATCAATACATATGACATATATGCTTCTATTATAATCAAAGTAAGGCATTTCTTCACATATAAAATAATAAGCTATTTAAAGATGAAAAGTTGAAGTGGACTTTGTGGAGTTGGACACTTTTTGCCCTCCGCCCCTTTATATTGTTTGGATGTTTAATTGATTAATGTTTTCAAGTAGTTCATCATTTCTTGCCTCTAATTATATTTTTAATGTTTATAATTTGAATTATCTAGTGGGCAAAAAAAAATCAAGTGAAAAAAATTCAAATTAAATGGGTTAGTTCTTGGGCCCGATTATGGCACAAGCACTAGCACGGGCACGGCACAAACACGGCCCAACCCGTTTCAATATGGACATGGGCTTTGGGCCGGGCCGGGATTAATGATTTTACTAAATGGGCTAGCACGGCACGGCTCGATAAATTAAATGGGCCGGCAGGGCACGGCACGAAATGTTAAAAGCACGAATTTAAATGGGACGGGCCGGCCCCTGCACAGCCCGTTTGACACCTCTAATTGAGGGTTACACACCCATGATGGATTTTGTATCCAAGATTCTTTTGGGGTGTAAAAACCCAAAGCCTTGATTGAGGGTGAAACGCCCAGGCTTTATTTCAAGGTTGAAAACCCATATTTGTTTTGAGGGTGAAAACCCATATTTGTTTTCAGGGTGAAATACCCAAGCTTTGTTTCTGGGGTGCAGAACCCAAACTTGTTTTGAGGGTGAAAACCCATATTTGTTTTGAGGGTGAAAACCCATATTTGAATATCCAAGAAATTTTGATTCAAGGGTTGCCAAGGGTTGCCACCCTACATGGATTGCCATCCATTTGATTGATTAAAGGGTTGCCACCCGAAAACGGAGGACCTCAAGAGAGGACCTTGATTGCCTCTGTCATATTTCTTCAGCATGGCTATGTGCCATGTTCCCCAAGCCTTGTTGGCTTTTTTTGGTATCTCTTCACAGTCTGCCGCTGTGCTCTTTTTCTTTCTGCAGCCTCCCGGCAGCCTCTCCCCCCTTTTTCTTTTCTCTCCTTTTTATAGAGTGCTTGTGAGAGAGTTTTGAGATGGAAGAAGTCCCATTCAAATTGGACTCCCCCCCATTATCTGATTATCCTCTTCCTCTAGTTATCCCTTCCTGTTTTCTAGGGATAAGAACAGGGGCAATCTGATATACACATTGTTTCTAATTTGTTTTGAAAGCAAGTGTCATGTGGTTGTGGGAATCACCCACCCAACGTTGTGGGGCTTATCTAAACCCCATTTTTTTTTTTTTTTTTTTTTTTTTTTTCAACAAAAAACACTATTTTGCTATCTCCATAATAATGCTTGTAAAAATTATCCTAGGTGGCTTGAAACATTTACTAGTATACCTTGTGATTAGTGTGGCAAACAAGTTTAAGGGGAAACGTTTCAAGATGGAGTAATATTTTTTTTAGGGTTAAACTAAAATTTTTTTTAGATGCAAATAAAATTACTATGACAATAAATACAGGATCTGTGAAAACACATATTTCACCAATCAATAAAAAAATGACACGTGAAAAAGAGATATTCCTTGTAACGTTGGGCAAGGAGCTTGCTGTGGACACAACCATCATCAAGTAGACTTTGAAGTCTTCGTATGCAAACTCATGATGACTCACACAAAAAGACTGTTAAGTCTTTTCAATTTTTTGGTTCCACAAAAAGACTGTTACGTCTACATACTTGAGTGTAAACTAGACTTTTAAGTCTTTGCACATCCACATTTAACTCAAATGTCAACTAACGTTGTTTTTTTTTTTTTTTTTTTTTTTTTGCTTTAATTACCTTATTTTACCATTTTCATGTTTTTTCTTTCTTTGAAAAGCCAACTGGTCGTAGAAACAAAGCTCTCGAAAATTGTTTTCCCAAACTCGGAAGGCCATTGTAGTGTTTTCAAGAGAAAGATTGAAAAGTGAATATGAAGGACATGGGTGAACAAAAGGAAGATAGACTCACAACTTTAATTCATATCACTACGTGGAAAAAGATGATTGAAGAAAAATTTGTCAGTGGTCCAAGTAAACAAGTGATAAATCAATGAATATGGGAAAATTCATGGATGAGATCAAAGACTTGTGACTTAGACTTGATATGGTGATTTGCCTTCTAACGCGTGCTCCAACTAACTTGCAGGTATTGATTCAACTTGGCATGGTAAGGTGGCTTCCCGTGTCCACTCAACCATTGGCTTTGCATCTCATCCCCCTGGGCACAAGTTACAAATATCTTCTTGTAAATGTGGACTTAAGTGAAACATATGGAAATATCTCTACTCAACCCAATATTAATATAATACCTATATATTTATTGATACTAATAAATAAAAATTGGATTTTTATTCAACAACTATAATACGAGAGTTTTTCAAAACACTTTGGTTATTGATCAAGTCTATTTTGAAATGCCCCTATAATTTAGGTTAATATTATATGGGGTCTTACGATTACACACTAAAGTTTCTCGTATTATAGTGCTGATTACAAAACAGTTAACTATATTTAGTATTGGATATCTGATCATAGAGTTTCGGAGCTGCTTCCTCCATTTTGCATTTGGATTCTTTGATTTGATTTATTTTGTTGCTCGTTAAATGATTAGTATATGAATTACTCAGTTCCATTTTTCTGAACTCCTGTGGTCCAAGGAAATTGTAGTCACCCACCATTGGGAATGTGGATGGGATTGGATCTTTGCCTCACCCTCTTCCCAGTTCCATCATTGCCATGTTAAATATTTTATTATAAAGTACAAGATTTCAAGTATTTTAGCTTTAAAATTAACGTAGAAGGTGCTGCTCGTGGTTATCCTCGTGATTTTGGTAGCCATTGTATTTGTATGCTACATCGACATATTTGTTATAAAATGTAGGTTCACGTTATAGACCCTTGCAATTCAAAAACTCTAGACCATACCATCAATAAGAAAACCTTTAAATAAAACTCAATTTTAAAATGCGTCAATGTAATTTGATTTATTTACCAATTAATGCATTGGATTACTCTTTAATTGCTGACAGTTTTTTAACTTCCTAATTTTAAGCAATGGAATAATGAGCTACAATCCAAAAATATAGACACCTATTTTTAATAACCTAAAAATTATTGTGACCATGTCAACTCAAAAATAATTTACCTATATTCTACATATCTAAGACAGGGTAAATTATCAAAAAATACGTAAATATTTATAAAGAAAAAGGTTACATTAATTATGACAAAATAGGTACATTATTTCTATATAGAAAAAATAGAAAGTTACTATTGAAATGAGTTCTATAAAATATATAGGTACATTATTTATGAAAAATAGGCACGTTCTTTATAAAAATAATAAAGGGTACCAATTTACCTATATTTTGTAGGTATAAGAATTTACCGAGATTGTATAGTTAAATTAATTATCCATATAATTCTTTTTATTATTATTAAGAATTAATTACTTTAGTTTGTTGTATTTTAATGTACCTAAGAAAATGTAGGTAATTAGAGGGAGCAAGAAATTATCGTTCTAGATCCATCTGTTCCCTTTGAAAAAATTTAATTTCAAACTATAAAACTTATTAAAACCTGAAATTTTTATATAAAAATTATCTGACCAATAATTTAAAATTTAAAACAATAAACGATCAAGTAGTCAAATTGGGACATTCCAAAGAGTATTTGATTTTAAAAAAGAGAGGAAAAAGTTACTTAAAATTTCTTAAATCTATGCAAAATTGAAACACCATTAATGTGTTATGTGCATACTGATAAACACTAATTAGGGGTATTTTTTGATCTAAAAATTTTACAATAAATCAGATTTTAAGTTTAATTAGGTAAATTGATGAGTAGGATCCTGTCATCGGATTTTCAATATAATAATTGGGTTTTATTTATAGAAAAATAAAATGATCGGTTGTAGGTAAGACATAATTAGTTTGAAGGGGAAAAGTCATATTGGCTATAAAAGGAAGGTAATATAGTAGTTTAGACTTAGAGTAGTTTGGACTATTTCATTGTATTTGAATACATCTGCAAATGTGGGTTAGGCTAATTGGTTAGGACGATGAGCTTACCCCTTCCACCCAAGTTCAAATCCTTTTCTGTGTAGATTACATTAGTTTAAATTAGTTCAGAGACTATCGCTTGTATACCCAAGAAAGAAATAGTAGCTTTGGTTCCTGTTCCCCTCATTCTACTTTTTCCTTTTTTTTCAAAGGCTTTTATCACAAATAGTCCCTGACGTTTACGAAATTATCACCTTTCGTTCCTAATTTTTTTGGTGACGCTGATGGTCCTTAAAGTTATACATCAAAATGGTCTCTGCCGTTAGCTTCCGTCAAATTTTCTGTTAAGTTGCTGACGTGGCACGTGTGTGGAGCCCACACATCCAATAGTATAAAGCCACGTGGCTTTAAATAAAATAAAATATATTTTAAATATTTTAAAACTTAAATCCATAAAAAAGAAAAGGAAAAATATTTTAAATATTTTAAAATAAAATATATTTTAAATATTTTAAAACTTAATGCAGGGTGCAGGTATTTTTCTATTTCCTTTTTATTGATTTAAGTTTTAAATATTTATATTTTATTTTATTTTATTTAAAGCCACATGGTTTTATACTATACAAATTTATAAATAAACCAAATTCTAGACATGTATTTATAAAAAAAAACCCAAACACTATTTAAACATAGAAACACACCCAAAATCAATAATTGTATATTTTTTTGGTGTGTTTATAAATGGGTGTTGAGTGTGTGTAATGATGGGTGTTGGGTGTATTTATAAAGTGTTTTGGGTGTTGGGTTTTTTTATAATTTCAGCCCCCATTTTGGGTGTTTTAGTGAAACTCCAAAAAAAAACATGTCATACCACTATTGAATGTGTGGGCTCCACACACATGCTAGATCAGCAACTTAACAGAAAAAACTTGAGAAGGTACAGCAACGAAAATTAAAACAAATCAGCCCTTTTTTTTGTCAGAACTTTTCCTCTTCCTCTTGCTCTCGTCTCGCCCATCAATTTTCTCAATAAGATTTCATGAATTCTAGAGAAATTCATGAGGCTCGCCAAGCCAACTGAACTGCGACAAAAGCACCCAGATATCTTCAATTAGGACCCCCATAGCAGACTTTATATTCTTCGAAACAGCCAGAACAATCTTGTGAGATCCAACCTCAAACTGAACTAGCGCGAGCCTCATCTCAACAGCCAAACTCAGACCCTCCAACAGAGCCAAAGAATGAATTGGATCAAGACAGCTTCAGGTAGCCCCTCTTGCCGATTGAGAGGATGAAACCATAAAGAGGAATCGAGATGGAGAGTGCGATATGAGATTAGGTTTTGAACTTTTGATCGAGAAAAAGACAGGATAAGGTGTGTAATTGTATGAAACAAAGAAGGGCAATGGGTAATATGAAAATTTCACTAAAGCCTCCGCATGCTTCTCCGCGCAGCAGTTTTTAGAAGCACCTTCAGCCATGCTTTGAAAAACTGCTGTGGGTCACCCATAATTTTGAAAAAAAGCACTGTACTTCTACTTTACCAAACACCTAAATGTGTAAAAAATTTAAAAATAAGCTGCTTCTAAAAGAAGCACCACACTCCCAAACGCGGGCGTAGTATCCTTGAAGAAGCTATGTGTAAGACTGGTCTTTTCTCCCGTTTCACTCTTTTATTTTTAGTTCAATCGTTGGCTTTTTGTGTGTGTGTGTGTGTAGTCTTGATTCTTGCAAGCAACATTTTAAAGTTTTTTTTACTTTTTTGTACAATTATTTCTTCTCATCTGAGTCTTCTTAGCCCTCTTTTTCCTCCAAGGTTAGAGCATTTACCTTCAGAAAATTTTTGTTTACACTACATTATGCAACTTTACGACAGCAAAAAGGACACATTATAAGCAGTCAAGATTTTATGTTCGATTTTGTTAGCCAATATTATTATTATTCTTATTTTGAAAAGTAATCGTTAGCCAATATTATTAGTGTTGAATAAAAATAAAAATGAAGAAAAAACTTAATCAAGATCCCACGTAGGAAAAAGATTATAGGCCCAATATCATATTTTGTTTGTTGTATTGGGCCAAGATTAATGAGGGGATCACAAAAGATTCTGGGCTCAATATCATTTTTATAACCCACGAAAATAGCCAGTTTGATCCATGTTTTGTCATGGCCCATGGGAGTTTTCAATTTTTCAATACGAATACAATCCAACATGGGCTCAAACTTCACCAACATGGTCTCTAACAAAGGCAACGTCTACGATGCACCCGGTGCACCAGTGCACCATTTTTAAAAAACTGTTACAACAAGTAGTAGGTAAAGGATTACGGGAAAAAGCTTAGATGTTTATTTACTTTTCTTCATTTGGTTAGTACATGCTCCAGGGTCTACTTAAAAAGCTTAAATTTTTAGTTGTTCTCATGAATAATATTGTTTTGTTTTCCTTTAATGTAAAAATTTGGTTAATTTAATTTCAACAATGCTTCTTGTGCTATGCGAGGACTATAGATTGGCAGAGCACCAAGAATGACTCATGTTGGTCCCAACAATGCTTCTTGTGCGTGAGGGATTTCCTTTTGAGCTGTTACTAAACCTCTGCTCGTGTTCTCAGGTTGCCTTGTGTTTATAGCTCTTTTTATGTTCTTATTTCTTTTCTGATTGTCGATTTCTTTTGTTTTGCTGGCCTTTTGTGTCTTTGGCTGATGCGTTAATGAAGCTTGAATTATAAAATAAATATATATAATAAAAATTGCGGAGATAGCTGGAAATATGAAGAAAAAAAATGTTTGGTCTGGTAGTGTCTATTTTTGGGGAATGGCTAGAGATTGTTTTGGTTGGTTTTTGAATCTCTGAATTTTGGATTGTGAGACTTTTGAGAATTTTTTTTTATACAAACGCTTAATATGTACGTATCTATCACATGTAATTTGGTTGTGTTTAATACTTGCAATTGGAAATGATTTCTGCTAGTGCTTGGGACTACCATATTACTTTGTATTTATACGTGTATTTTTTTGTCCTATACATACATGTTTCTTTTCTAATCAAGTTTAGGCTTATGTTTTTAATCACTGTTACTTCTGTTGTTGATGGTGTTATAATGCAATTAGTCTTGTGGGATTCAGCTTATAGATAACCCAAGGAAGAGAAATGGTTGGTAATTATTATTGGTGTGGTTGTTGCTCTACTACGTTACCTCCCTCTATTCTGAGATACGATGATTTTGTTTGTTCTAAGTTTCTATGTGCTAATTTACTGGTTCCTTCAGTTATTTACGAAGTTGTGATAATGCACTTGTATATTGTATAGATAATGGGTGAATTCTTATTTTGTAGTGCTTGGTACTACAATACTCTTTAACTCATTTTAGATAGGGTTAATTACAGTTTAGTGTCCTGTGATTACATCCTTAAGGCATGTTAGTCCCTATCTTTTCAATTTTAACAATCACATATCCCAATCTTCTAAATTTCTTACAATGTGATTCCGCCGTTAGGTTTCTGTCAAATCTCTTCATTAGTTGCCTACGTGGCATTGTGGATTCCACATTTTTCAATTTTTGTTAATTTTAAATTGATTAAAATTAAATACTAAAAACCTTTTAAAAGAAATTAATCTCTCTCTCTCTCTGCATTCCCCCATAACCACCCTCCAACCCTACGAACCCAGAACCCAGCCACGACGAACCCAAAAGCCACAGAACCCATCCCCCTGCGATTTTCTTCTTCCCCTACCCCATGCGATTTCTTCTCCCTCCTGCGATTTTCTTCTTCCCCCACCCATGGCGGATCTCAGAGAATCAGAGAATGCATTCCCCCATAACCACCCTCCAACCCTACGAACCCAGAACCCATCCCCCTGCGATTTTTTTCTTCCCCCACCCCATGCGATTTCTTCTCCCTCCTGCGATTTTCTTCTTCCCCCACCCATGGCGGATCTCAGAGAATCAGAGAATTCAGAGTTTTTCATAGCGTCGAGTTTGGGGCCCCCAAATTTCTTCCCCTACCCTGATTTCTTTCCCTCACCCAGATTTCTTCCTCCCCCCGAATTTCTTCCCCCACCCAGATTTCTTCTCTCCCTAACCTCCGATTTATTCTCCCCATCAAAAATCAACATCCAAGCCACAATCAAAGCAAAGGAAAAAATCACTTTACTGGGGAAGAAATCGGCTACTGTGATTTCAACACTGGTTGTTTGATCATATCTTTGTTGGTATCTGGAGAGGGGAAGAAATCGGGAGGAATGAGGAGGGGGAAGAAATTGGAAGGAAGGAGCGGGATGGAGTCTGAGTGGTTGGGGGCTGGGGTTCTGGGTTCGTGGGGTTGTGGTTGCGGGCTGGGGAGGAGGATGGTTGTGGGATGAGTTTGGAGGTTGGAGCTTATGGGTGGTGGTCATGGACGGGAGGAGAAGAAATTCGAGGGAGAGAGAGAGAGAGAGAGAGCGAGAGAGAGGGAGTCTAATCGGAGGCCCATCCAAATTTATGGCAGTGACGAGAGAGAGGGTTGCTGCGGATGAAGGTGAGGGAGGTTGTGATGGAGGTGGTGGCTGGGGATCGGGGTGTAGGGGATTGGTGTTTGTAGTTGTGATGGAGGTTTGCTGGGGAAGAGATAGGCTTGATCGGGAGAATGCAGAGAGAGAGAGAGAGAGAGAAAGAGGGATTTTTATTTTTATTTTTTTTGGTTATTTTATTCATACTTTAATTAATTTAAAATTAAAAAATGTGAAAAAATGTGGAACCCCATAGTGCCACGTAGGCAACTAATAGAGAGATCTGACAGAAACCTTAACGGCGGAATCACATTGTAACAAATTTACAAGCTCGGGTTATGCGATTGTTAAAATTGAAAAGGCAGGGACTAACATGCCTTAACGTTGTAAGTTCAGGGTACTAAACTGTGATTAACCCTTTTAAATATATATATTTTTTTTTGGTCAACAAACTCCCTTCATTAAATATGTAAAAACATTACAAGAGTTTGTAGGCTGAATAACCTAGGTAGAAGCCCAAGACGCAGGCCCAAAAGATTACAAAACAGAACTGTAAGACAAGCAAGGCCCACGTACAAAGTTTCAAACCTGAACAACCCTAAAACTGAAAACAAGTTGCCGCCGCACCAACCACAGCAAAGCAGCCGAACCACCATTGCAATTTTCTTCTATCATTACCTTACCATTATTATTTATTTTCCATGTCTTTGTGATATGCAATTCTTTCAAAGGTTTCAATTCTTGGTTGGAGGAATCAATTTGCCATATTGTCCAACCTATGGATCTGGTTCTTATGTTAATACATAATCTTTGTAGGTGTTGAATGTGTTTCCTATAAGAGATGAGAAGTGTTGAGACTGATCTTTATATTTTATATTTTACGATGCAACCTAATGATGTTTTGAAGACCGAGTTTATTTTAGGTATAGACCTTTTTTGTTGGATTTTTTGTTATGTATTTAAAGTTATGTAATTTAGTTTTTTATTTGAAATATACAGAAATTCCAGTTAAAATATCATTGAGGTGGAAAATAGTGTTAAAATATCCTTGACTATATGCTTGTGTCTTTTATGCATAAAATTCTATATGACCATTAAAAATAAATTAATGCAATTGCATATGAAAATTGCAATTGCAAATTTCCATATGCACTACTAGCTCCTTGTCTGGTAATTGCGAGATGCCTCTCTAAGTTTAGTCACTAATGCATACAGGAATCATTAATATTGGTTTTACCGTACAAATTACAATAACTAATTTGAGTATGACAGTTGCACGTTATTTAGAACATGCTCAACTCTCTTGAAGACATTGGTGTGCCATTAACTAAAAAATCTGGCATTTGAATTCATTAAAGGATAAAACAGATGTTATCATGATTACTTAAATTGAAATGCGAATCCCTGGCCCTGGTGGTGAGAGTAGCCAAGTCAATCAACCCCCTAAACTTTTTTTACCAAAAATAAAATAACAATTGAAATGCGAATTACTAGATTTTTTTGCTAGCATTTACAATATAATAAGATTATTTTGCACTATAACTCTAATGGCATGTTTACTAATGTGAAGTAAACACAAGAATCTTCCATAATTGGAATTCATTTTCTGATTCGAATTCCAATTCCTGATTAGTAAACACATCATAAATAGTCAACCATAATCTTGTAATAATGTCCAATTTCCAAACCAAAGCCATTAATTACATACAAAAGGGCATGCATGCAGGTAACCACATCACATATGCAATTACTCTATCTCTATTCGGTAATTGCAAAGCACCTCTTTTTGCATGCAATTGCTAAACAGGGAGGTGGATTTGAAATTTAAATATGCAATTGCCAATTTGCTCGACAGCGTTTGGATTGTTAATATGCAATTATCAAAATGAAGAATCACTTAATAATATCAAATGTAATTAAGACAAATGTAACACTCCATCTCAAGTTGGAGATTTTACAAGTTAAGGTAAGGGTGTTCTTTGGAGATTTTATATTGAATGCTCTTATTTTGCTATAGCATAGCCACGTCAAGTTGGTTGATAGACAGACACTCTTTAATTGCGATTCCAATTTGCGAAAACTGAATGCCTCATTGGTAATTGCCAAATGAGCTCTCTCATTTGCTTTTTCTCTTTTCCATGATTTAAGTACCTTAACGTTGTATCAGAGGTTCACATTCTCGTAAATGTGTACCCAACTGTTGTACCTTAACATTACTATATATGAATTATAAAGAATCTAAAAGTTGTAATGATGGTGCTAAAACATGTAAATGGGAATTCAAATCTTGTAACCTACGAAATTAAGAATCCATTTTACAAGTTTATGGAACACTTACCTCCAAACCATTATCATACAAGTCCTTAATGTTGTAAATAGTTTGTACTTACAAGAATGAGGACCAAGTTTACATCTCGAAGGTCCACTTTTTTCTTAAACTTGTAATGAAGATCCTTTCTATTGTAAATTACGATATTACAAGTTTATGAATACACTTTATAAGTTTATGGAACATTGACTTCCAAAACATTATAAAAAAGGTCCTTAATATTGTAAACCATTGTATTTACAAGACTAAGGACCACATTTACTTCTCCAAGGTCCGCCCTTACCTTAGCATTGTAAGAGAGATCATTTCTAATGTAAATTATAGTATTACAAGATTATGGATTATAATAACCTTAAACTTGTAATGATGGTGCTAAAACTAGTAAATGGGAACCCAAATATAATAATCTACAAAATTAAGGATCCATTTTACAAGTTTATGGAACGCTTACTTTCAAAATATTGTAATTTGAGTCCTTAATGTTGCAAACCGTTGCATTTACAAGAATAAGAACCAAATTTACATTTCTAAGGTCCACTGTAATGGAGCTCCTTTCTATTGTAAATTACGATATTACAATTTTATGGATACAGTTTACAAGTGTATGGAAGATTGAGGTCCAAATTGTAAATGGGGTCTTTAATACTGTAAACCCTTGTGTTTACAAGAATAAGTTCCACAATTACTTTTCCAAGGTCCACATTTACCTTAAAGTTGCAAAAGGGATCCTTTCTATTGTAATTTAGGGTATTACAAGATTATGGATAAGGAATAGTTGGAAATATGCCCTAAAAGCCAATCATATGATGTAATTTTTCAAGGATATTTCATGTATTTGACTTATGTTTAATTCTCTTAAAGGGCAAGTTTATTGTTTATTAGTAAATGTCTCATTAACAGTTACACATGCTTAAACAATAAGTTCAAGGGATGTGAGATAGAGAGAAAGTAATCTAAGGAAGTTAGATTCAGGAGGCCTTTCCTCTATTATCCTTGTGCCCTAAATGTTCCTAGTTATAGGATTGTCAAATGGGCACTAATAATTCAGAAAGACCGATACATACTATGTCTTCTCGATTGGGAGGATGACTGGTCTCAAGTCATTCATGTGGAGACACTAAGACAAGTATGTAAGTGCTCAATAGAGAATGAACTCACTGAACGCGATCAAACGAGAGTTTCTTGTATGAAAATTTACTTATATGTCAAACAAGAAACTCCAAGTTGAAATAATGCAAATTAGTCCTTGGACCTGTGGCACCATGGTTGTCTTGTAGGAAGGTTATGAATCTTTGATGATGCTATAAAGACATGTCCTAATCACAGATGTGGTACAAGCATTGTTGGGGTTCTCAGTTGACTCATGGAGAAATGTGAGTGTACAACATGGAATCTCTATCCTTCAGTAAAGAAGGAGAATGCTCAAAAGATATTATTAAGCAAATCTCTTATAAGAGTATTCGGTATGACCTATAAGGATGTTCTTGTCATACTAATACAAATCATATAAGATGTGACAATCTTATTAGGGGTTTGACATGCACCATGTTGTAGTAATGAGATTAAGAGCATGTAGTAGGGAAGGACCATATTGCATTGTAATTCCAATTGAATAGGTTCTCAGCTTATTCTACTTCGCTTGGATATCCATGACATACTGCTAGGTGTCACTCATGGATGGTGGAAGCCCTAAGGACTAATGATCCAAACTAATAGGGAGAATTAAAAGGGGTTTTTAATTCACAATCAATTACGAAGAGTTCAAATTGCCCACAACCTTGCTAATTAGAACCTAATGGATCGGACACCGTTAAACTTGAGTTATTTGAGAAACCGTTATTGACAGGACCCACCCCGAATTCCTCAGAAACTGGGACAAATCCTGCGAAATTTCCGACATCACCCCGATGTCAGGCCCACTTACTAAAGACCGAGACTTTCTACCAAAATTTTGGCAGTCTCCCTTGTAAATTGAACATTTCCCAATATTTTAACCTGCACAAAATTCACAATTTAATATCCCAGCGGGCAGCATGCACAAATTAATTTCATGCAAATCACAGAATCGGCCTCCGGCCTTCACATAATTGAAACCAGAACCACTAGCAATGTTCTTAGATAAAAATAGTTCATTAAACAACGCAGACAATAAACTCAATCTTATTGATAAATGGCCACAGCAAATAATATAAATTAACTTCCCAAATTTTTTAGCATGCATCAACTATCATCTTTGAATTACCTCCAATAGTCCCAGGGGCCTCGGCCCATTATACCACATAATCAAACCTAAAAAAAACAACATTTATTCCGAACTAGACCTCAGACAAGTTGGGACCACATACATTATTCAATAGAATACATTCACCCAACCCTCCCTTAGCCAAGCGGGAGTATGAACAAATATTTAATCGTACCTCGGTTTCAACCGAGTTTTAGGACCAACGACAAGGTCAGAACCAATCTCAACAAGACCACCCAAGTAAAATTTAACCCGCGGCTGCACCTAGGCACCACCCTAGGTTGCCTACGTACCCTTACTAAGGGATCAAGCCACACGTAATTCTTTCAACAGAAATCCCGATTCCAATAACATACAATCAATAACAGTAATACAAAACAATAGATTCTACAATTATCCCTTTCCCTTTTCTTTAAATCACAACTTATCAAACACAATCCTTTATTCATCTCCCTAATAATCACATAATATCCTCATACGCCGGAAAATCCAACGCCACATATGGGGCCTGTCTCACACGCCGGAAGAATCCCACGCCACGTGTGAGACCTAATAATCATATAATTTCCCCATACGCCTGAAAATCCAACGCCACATACGGGGTCTGTCAACGCGCCCGAAAATCCAACGCCACGTGTGACCTAACCATCACATAATCTCTCCATTGCTAGAAAATCCAACGCCACGTATGAGGTGTGTCAGCACGCCGAAAATTCCAACGCCACGTGTGACATGATAATCATACAATTTCCTGATTGAATGTTACTATTATGATTATATACGAATTTTTCTATCCTTATTCTCAAATCTATATATATATATATTAATTTCTAATATTTCATAAACCTCAACCACACTATAGCATCCGATAACCCCCCAATTTAAAACAATAAATTAATATCCTAATCCCACATAAACAACATAACTCAACAAACGATCAAGACCTGCCAATACTGTCATTTTAATCCTCCTGGGAAGGGAAAACTATCTCGGAAGACTCATGGTCAACCCAGGGTCAAAGTACCCAAACTGGGTCAAACGGGCCCACGGGGCCCATGACCTCCAAATTCCGATCCGAAAGTTCTTATGGGTTCCACAAGGTTTAGGGTACACGTCCTGCAAGTTTGGTTCGAATCGGACAGTTACTATAAATACAAACTTTAAGTTATTAAATCGGAAACATCCGTGGCTCTGATCCACAATCCGTAAATTCCTACACGATCCTAGGAAATCCTAGATTAACATACTTTAAATTCAAGACGATCCAACGGTTCAAACCTATCGAACCTGGACAACGTACATTAGGGTTTAGGCGAACTCCGTTCAACGCTCAAATGGTATCCAAATTGAAATCCGAGCACACCTACGCACTTGTGGAAACTAGGAGATTATTTTAGGACAGAATGTAGCTCATCCACTCTACCCACGCGCCGCCACACGTGCCGACAACACGTGGGTATCCAAAGAGATACCACTCGCCAGAAAATCTCAAAATCACGGCTTAAGACTCCTGTCCTAGGTATAACACCCTATTTGGAACCACTTTTGTTCTTGGACCTACCCCAAAAAGTGACTGGAAGTGGCCGGAATTGCGATCCCAAAATCGGCCGAAATCCAATTCGAAAATCAAGCTACCTATGCTCAAAATTCATGCAATCCTACCCAACCATCAGCTAGATTGTGAAAAATAGGTGAGAAATCATACCTCACTCGCTGGAAACGATGGCCGGATGACGGAGAACGAAGCCGGCGAAAAACTGTCAAAAACCGACGACTTCTCACGGCTTTTCCGATGGATTCCAGCGGTGGCTGACGTCGGAGATGGTTGGGAAAGGCTGCTGGGGTGGCGGTGGTTCGAACCCGGCCGGTCTGGTGGCCGGTGGTGCTTCGTGGCAGCGGCGGTGGCCAAAAATAGCTGTCGGTGAACAATGGGGGGGGGGGGGGGGGGGGGGGGGGGCGGACGTGCGAAGAGAGGAGAGAGAGAGAGAGAGAGAGAGGGAGTTTTCTGTTTTTTATTTATTATAAAAATCCCATTCGAAATAATTACGATTGTACCACTAAGATTCTTTTGATCGTAACTTCTTCGTTACACACTCCAAATCGAGCCCACCACGTGTCTACGGACTCATCTCAGTACGATCTACCCAAAAAATAGCAGTCATTGCCCCAAAATCTTTCCAGATAAGAAAATAACCAAAATACCTCTACCCCAAGGGTAAATTCGTAATTTCACTTAAATAATTTAAATATGAGATTAAATTTGGAGTCGGGGTGTTACAGTTATGGAGATGATGAATTGAAGAGATCAATTAAGCTTAGTTAATTGGTTAAGATAAAATTAATTATGGAATTAATTTGAACGACAAGTGATGTCAGAATAGGCTTTAAATGAGAATTTTGAATCTAGGCTCATTGGGCTTTATCCTATTGGACATGGAGATTGGGTTGTATGACAACTTAAATGAAATTGAACCCAAGAGGCCCAATTTCAAGGGATGGGCGTTCATATGGGCTTTTGGTTGCTAGAGTCAGCTAGTTGACTCAAGTAAAAGATGACTATCATCTTTTGGAAGCCTAAGGGGTCATTAGTGAAAATCAAGAGAGAGAAATAAAGCTCTTGTCTTCCAAAACTCTCTGTACACTTTCATAATACCGTAGTGAGGGATAATAGCATCATCTTCTCACTAAGCTCATCATCTTCTTTTCAAGCTCTAGTTGGTGAAGAGACTTAGAGGTTACCTATTTTGGCAACTTTTGAAGAACCTCTCAAGTTGGAGTTTTTTGAAGGAGTCATTCAAGCTTCAACAACAAGGTGGAGATTTTGAAGTAGCCATTCAAGCTCAACAACTTTGGTGAATTCGATCATAGGGTTGAAAGCACGCACCAAGGGTAACTCCTCCTTCCAATCTTCTTAGAAGCATGTTCTAGGAAAATAGTCCAACTATTACTTGGCTTAAAAGATTCGTGGGAAAAGTTTTTGTTTTTGAACTCATAGATGCATGCTTAAGCTTCTGTTGCCATCAATTTATTTATCTATGTTGATGTTCAAATGAAACTCATGATTTTCTAAAGGTTTCCTTTAGGAACAAACTGAAACTTGTAATAATAGTGCAAAAAATCATAAATGATAACCCAAATGTTGTAAGCTACGAGATAAGGATCCACTTTACAAGTTTATGGAACTCGTACGTCCAAACCATTGTAGCACGAATCCTTAAGTGGTAACTTAGCAATTTAGGAACCCTATTAACGGCATTATGGTACCCTTGTATCCAAATACTTGTAACACCGATCCTTAATCTTGTAACCCTCTTCTTTGCTAGAATAAGGACCCCATTTTACATTCCTAAGGTCTATTATTTCCATTTTCTTGTAATGTGGATCCACATCCTTTTAAAAAAGGAATTCACAACATTATAGATTAGGGGAACCATAACGTTGTATGCAGTTACAAAACCTCGTAAATGGTTACCAAAATCTTTTAATTACAAATATTAAGATCCTCTTTACATAGTAATGGAACCATAGTGTCGAAAACAACGTATGTAAAATGCAATTGCCAAGCCAGAGATATAAATTGCATATTTTCCTCTACGATTACTAACTCCTTGTCTGATAATTGGAAATTACTTAGAAGAGTTTAGTCACTAATATATGCCGGAATGATAATATTGTTTGATGACAGTGTTGATGCTTTAGAAACATAATATTATCCAAAGGAAAAAAAAAAAAAAAAAAAAAAAAAAAAATTTATTTTATGATGATTCAATGATTATCAATTATCCTAACCGAAATAGTAATTCATACAAATGATAGGGGTCATGAGCCTCCCTCCACAATGGGGATTCTTCCATGGATGCCATGTTTATGCATGATATATCGTTTCAAAGACGAACGTTATTTAACATTCCGAAACATAACATTTTAATTTTTTTTTTAGCCATATAACATTTCAAAACCAATATAATGTGGTATGCATACAATTTTATGCATAGCAATTTCTCAATGAAAGGGATTATTTTTATTATCTATATTCATATATACAAAGCAAAAGCAGAAAATGATAAAACATTTAAAATACCAGAAAATGTCATGATTAATGCAACATTAAGAATTGAATTATTAATAAATGAGGATAATATGGTAAATTCACACTTTTCATATTAAAAAATTAAAATTAAAAGAAAAATAAGATAGAGATTCTATTTTTATAGAACAAACATACCCATTATCTTCTTAGTCTAAATTAATTTGAATTTTTTTATATAAAGCCTCTCAAAAGAAGCGCGTGCAGAGATGCTAATGTAAATTAAAAATACTAACAAAAAGTAGTAAAAAATCTATAGATCAACTCACATGGACCATTGCGGGATATTTTATGTCATTGATCCTGGTTTTGCAAAGCAAAATGTTACAACCCAAAGCAGGGGCTAGATTCACTAGTTCATAACTCCAATTTCCCAAGCATCAGCCAAGCAAACGAGCTGGGCGTACAGGCCCTGGAAATGATAACCGCCTCTACACTGAGAGTGCATACCGCAATGAGATGTCCCCTACTTCAATTTCAGAAATCCAGAGGATAAATCTTGGGACTACTACACTTACGATGAAGCTATGGGGATAAATGATCTCTGTCTTTTGATTTTATGGATCCTCCTTCACCCCAAGCACTCATTTGGCCATGGAACAATTGCAGTTTAGGGGCACTGGATGAGGAGGGGCTGCTCACCAAATTGGGTAGGAAAATGGCTGAGTTTCCTCTGGACACCCTTGTCTAAGATGCTATTGCCAGTGTGGACCTTGGATGCAGTGATGAGATCTTGACCCTCATTGCATGATTCAGACTGGTAATATTTTTTACAGGCCTAGGGAAAAACAAGCCCAGGCAGATCAGAAGAGAGCCAAGTTTTTCCAGCCAGAGGGAGATCATCTGACTTTACTTGCAGTCTATGAGGCATGGAAAGCTAAGAATTTTTCAGGGCCATGGTGTTTTGAGAACTTTGTTCAATCTCGATCCTTGAGGAGGGCACAGGATTTTTTTTTTTTTTTTTTTTTTTTTTTTTTTTTTTTTTTTTTTTTTTTTTTTTTTTTTTTTTTTTTTTTTTTTTTTTTTTTTTTTTTTTTTTTTTTTTTTTTTTTTTTTTTTTTTTTTTTTTTTTTTTTTTTTTTTTTTTTTTTTTTTTTTTTTTTTTTTTTTTTTTTTTTTTTTTTTTTTTTTTTTTTTTTTTTTTTTTTTTTTTTTTTTTTTTTTTTTTTTTTTTTTTTTTTTTTTTTTTTTTTTTTTTTTTTTTTTTTTTTTTTTTTTTTTTTTTTTTTTTTTTTTTTTTTTTTTTTTTTTTTTTTTTTTTTTTTTTTTTTTTTTTTTTTTTTTTTTTTTTTTTTTTTTTTTTTTTTTTTTTTTTTTTTTTTTTTTTTTTTTTTTGGGGAAAAAAGTTGTCAAAAACCACAAGAATCAATTGCTTAACTTATATATCGTAACATGATACAACTGATTAATGAAAAAAAAAAATATAAATCAAGAAAATTGAGTGACTATTTGAGTCATAATTCATCAAAATTGTATTCGTCATTTGCAACATACGTCACTGTATCCATTACTGTCATGCTCAAACTCTTCATCACGATTGTTCTTCTCATTTGACAGTTGCATATCACCATGACTGCCACATTTAGACTTTGTGCCTTCTTTAAATACAGGTGCATAACCCTGATTTTACATGCTATTCGATTTGTTTGGCTTTTAGTTGCTTGTAGTCTGTGCATCAGTTAACGAGACCTTAGATGTTGACAGAACATAATATGGGATTTGCACAGCATGAATAAAACAAGATTGATTCTGAAATAAGAGATGTAAAAGATGCTTACAAGCTCCTCATTTAATTTATCCAAAGCATCATACTTGATTTTTGAACTCAACCTCTGCAAGAACAAAATGTCACATTAGCAATAGAATTCTCAATCACCAGCAACCAGAAATAGATATTTAAGCATATCATTGAGCATACACACTAAGCTAGCCTCAGAAACAATATTGAAAAAATATCAAAATTTACAAGCATACTAGCTGAGAGCCAATAGAAGCTGAAGGAAACTATCAGTCCAATAACTGCAAGCATAAAATTTCTCAGCTTTGACCAGTTGAGTTTAAAATAAGATATATAAAGATGCTTACAAGCTCTTCATTTAATTTATCCAAAGCATCATACTTGATTTTTGTTTTTTGAACTCAGCCTCTGCAAGAACAAAATGTCACATTAGTTTCTGTTAAATAAATTATAAGTAGCACAAACTAAAATTAAGCACCAAAAAACCCGTAAACCAGTTCATTAACTTACATTCTTAGTATCCATCACAGTGGAAACTTTGACATCCTTTTCTGGCCTTTTTTTGCAAGAGCAGATATCTTATTATGGCTCGTTTTCTACTCTTTCCCTGCCAATTTTATAGTTGCATATGAGGATTAATAAATAAGACTCAATGCTGGCAGTAAAACATACACAGATAATCAAATGCAAATAAGATTGAAGTGAAAACTTTCAACACAGTTTTGCAGAGTGGCTCCAATAACAAGTAAGAACTAGGCAAGAACTCTAATGAATGGGCAAATAAGCTGGATGAGACTTCCAAGCATATGCTTCAGAGCACGATACACATATTACATTCACCAAACATAAACTCAAATACAAGAAAAGAGGTAAGTTTTGAGAGTGACTTAAGAATCAAATATTAGCACAATCAATCAAATTAATTAGTTAACAAGTCATTAATTGAGACTTTAAATCCAAACGAAAACAAAGAAATTGTGAGAGCAAGTAAGAATTAAGTACCGAAAAGACATCCGACGGACCACATATCGACGTCGGTAGAGTAATGAGTTGAACCGAGCAGAACTTCCAGTGCTCTGTACCAGAGTAACAATCTCGTGCGTGTAACTCTTGCGAGGTACAGTGAAGGCACAGCCGAGTCCAAGATCGGTGATCTTCAAAATCCCTCTTTCCTTGTCCACAAACGATGGCGTTACTGGAGAGGAAGGAGAGAGAGAGTCCCTGTGATTTGTGGTTTAGGTAGGGTAGGGGTTGGAGTGGTGGTGGTGTTGAGGGTGGCTGGCTTTGGGGATGAGAAGGGACCGGAGAGAGAGAAGAAGCAGAGGCAGAGGATGAGGCGTGAATTCTCTGTAGAAGAAAGAGAGAGAGAGAGAGAGAGAGAGAGAGAGAGAGAGAGAGAAAGAGAGAGAGAATGAATTAATTAAATATAATTAATGAGATGAGAGGAAATGAATTCTTAATTATAATTCCAATATATAAATATAAATTAAAGAAAAAAAATATTGTTTTTCCATGTCATATGTAATCTCAACCATTAAAAGTGGACTAATCTAATGGCCCAAAAATTGTGTCAAAACTTGTGTAAAAAATATGGTGCCACGGATCCGCCCCTATATATATATATATATATATATAAAATAATAGTAGAAATATAGCAATAGTAATCATTGTCATCAGTTTAAGACAATCTATAAGTTATGGCAAGTTTAAATATAAGTTGAATAACCAAACTTTCATTCATATCTTAAATTTCACATATAGCAAATAAAAATCAATCCGATAAATGGTGAGCATGCAGCAAAAGGAGTAAGTTTCTCAAAAATCTCTTACCCACTGTAATTCATTTGGACATGGATCTGATATGAACACAAAAGCCATCAGAACCGTTCAACATACACGATAGAGAAATATGGAAAATCATCAACAAACACCTTTTCCTCTAAAACCTTCTCTAAACGTGAAAGATCACAAAACCCAATCAAAGAAAGAATATAATACAAATAAGAAAGAAAGATATGTTAGGCTTACCACCTTCTAAACTTTCAGTTGAAATCGCAGGTGTTTAATTCTTGGAGATGCTGTGTTCCTGGAGATGTTGGGAAGGAACCCAATTAAATGAGAAATTTTATGAGGAAACCAAAACAACAGTAAAAGTAAAGGGGGGAAAACATAAGGCATCAAATTAACCCACCCAGGGAAACCTGGGAAATTGGTGAAGCTGGCAAGGAGCGTTGTGGTTCTCTATTTTTCTGCTCCTCTTTCTGTTTTTCACACTGTAAGAAGAAAGGCCTATGATAATTGGGTGTGAAGAAAGTGGGGGGCAAACTTAAAGGAACTGCTACTGGAACTGCTCCTAGAACACGATGAGGCCGAAGAAACTGATAAGAAGAGCAACTGCTTGCAGTGAGGGTCTGTACCTTTTTCTTTTCTTTTTAATTTTTTTAAAGTTATGCGTAATTATTCTTTTACAATTATACCCTGATTTAATTAAAATTGGGTGCTTTTAATTTTTTGTTTGATAAAGGGCATATTTGGAATTTTTGAATGTTTCACCATTCTCTGTCTTTTTCTTTATTACCCCTTTTCCATTGATGTCTTCTTTTAGTTCCTCCAATTTTGCACGAAACACTCTAGTGAGTAAGTCGGGACGATCTTGCGGCGTTTGTCCAGGGAGTAATTCTCTCTTAATTTCTTCCTAATTTGGGTTGCATGTCATGGTAATGAATAGATCTGGCCTGCCAAATCTTTGAACCAAAGTGATCGCATCTTGATACCGTTGGTACATGTCACGTGGGCTTCCAACAAAGGATGATGGCAGAATGGTTCTACGACCGATGACCGATGCTACCTGATTCATTGTCATTTCCGCTTAATAAATGTTTTACACAAACCTGGAACTGTATCTTTATTATATATATATATATATTTAAGTAATATATCTCTATAATACTTGAGAGACTTATATGAACTAGGAGGCATATAATGAAATCCAGGGGGAAAATAGTGTTTGGCTATTTCGACTGGATCAGAATGGATATCATAAATTGACTCAAGAACAAAAATAAAACCGCGTGAGCGCACCAACATGAAACTTGGAGTTTATGGGGTGGTTTTTATACAACATATCAAACTTTACCATAGGCAACACTGAGGGCCTAATCCAATTGGAATGTTATTCATACCCTTATTTTGGAATCTACATACGGCATGGTATACACTTGGAAATACAGTACATGTTAATTCTTCGTTGCGTGTATATTGGTTTATTACTGACGTATTGGTGTTATAGTGCAACTATATTGGTTTGCTATTGCCTCTCTATTGGGTTTGTAATGCTCTTTATTGGTTTTCTAATGCATGATATTGCACGTATATTGGCATTGCAATGTAACCTGTGCATTATTTTCGGTTGGTACTGCTATTCTAAATTGTTTGTTTTATACTGTCTTCCGTATTGGTTTTGCAATGTCATTTGACAAGTGTACAAAGTTGAACTATGTGGAAGGTAATTACGTTATAATTCGGATCTGAAATGAATGCATCCAAATTACATCAACTGCTGTTTTAAAACTTCCAGCATACTTGATACAAAGAAGGCAACAGGAACAATCAGAATACAAAGGCCTCCTCAAACTGGCAGAATACAAAATAAAATAACATCCCAGCGTGAACTTACATAAAAGAAAATATTAAAAAAACAAAACAACACAAAAGGTGACCACAAACTTACTTAATACAATGTTAACAAAGATGGCACCTGAAGATTACATTATACATATCAAAACAAGAGGCCCCCTCAAACTTATCTAATACAAAATAAATACATAAACAGGATTTTCATCCGCACATAATACAAAAAGAGGCCAAGTCATACTTCCATTCCACTATACAAAGTTTGTCCTAAACCGTTGACATGGTCATATTACAAGTCATACCTTCTGTCTGTGGACACATTTCGAGTTGCATACCCTTCAAATGCGGCGACCGCGACCCATTAAATTCATGACCCCTCCCACAGTGATGTCCCACTTTCCTTCTGCATCCACAATTTTTGCAAACTTCCTAAATAGTTCGAAACCAGATTGCAGTTGTTTTTGCTTCAACTGAGCCATTTCGTCAGATTCCTTGAATACAAGAACTGCAGTGGCAGGGGCATTTTCAATTTTAGCTATGACAGCCTTTATATGTAGGAGATGCATCCGGGCTTCATAACGCGCCCGAATTGTGCGGTTTTTTATGATACCCCACCTAGCTTGGCCCTCTTTAATTTTTAACACTATGTCTGCATGGAGATTTTTCCAGAACATGGTATTGGCTCGACATTGCTGCAGTCCATGGACCCAGTCTTCAGTGTCTTCTGTTGCTGATTTCGCAGGTGTGTCATTGTCCCCTCCTTCAGTAATGGCAAGGGTTGGGTTTGGTGTGGGGTTTCGGTCCATGGGTGTTGGGTATTTATTGCGGGTTCGTGTGGGCATTAGCTTGCCCAAACTGGAAGTAATTGTGATGTGGGTGAAATTGTTGAGCAAGCAAGGGGGGTTTGACGGAGTAAATGTGATGGAAATGTTGGGTGGATGTAGCTGGGTTACAATTAAATGGTGGGAGGTAATAATGAGCAGGAGTAAATGACAGTCAGCAACTGGCGGGAGTTATTGGCGGGAGTTGTTGGCTCCAATTTTTGGCAGGAGTGGTTGGCTCCAATTGTTGGCCAACACGTTACACTTGGGGTTTGTGTAATTAGGTTATTGGTTGGTGTTTGTTGTATGGGACCTTTGTTGTATTTGCAAATTATTCCTTTTGTCCTCTTTGACCAATTTCCCTCGTGTACCAAAAGTACAAATGTCCCAAAAGTACAAAATGTCCCAAATTTATGAGTACGGTCATTTGACAAAGTACAAATGCAGAGGTTTACAAAAAAGGACCATGAAAGTATATGTGTTTCGAATTTCTTTGTTGCTGTCTTCCAAATAACTGATGTAGATGAGTTCCATTTTTTAATATATCGGTAAAATCCGAATTGTGAATTTTGATATTTGCAAATAAGTTCATGTGTATTCCGCCCACTTGACGTTAACTTCCCCTTGAAATGTGGGTCGGGACTGTATATGACTGTTTTCGTGTAATTTAATTTTCTCATATGGACAAAATATAGTCTCGTCATTTGTAGGGAATACTGAATAATTTATAAACATTTGTGTATATTTCGTAAATTGATAATTAGGGAACTTGGTCGTCATTTGTAGTATTACTATGTCAGGACCTTGAATAGTAAGATAGTATACAGTTTTTTAGTAAGGTTGTGTTTATTGTGTATTCACAGTTATTTAGGTGTGTATATTTGTACGGCCAATTATTCCACCGTTGACATACCTTTATTCGTATTTGGTAAGGCTGTAATGAGCATCTTACAATGCTCTCATTAATTACAAAGAGGACAGGGTGCAGACTGACCTGCAATGACCAATTTGAAATAAGTATAAAATACACAACTTCCTCTATATAAGAGGGTTTAACGTACTCATTGAATTCCATATCAAACATAGTACTCCATATATAGCAGAGAGCAAAGCTATACTAAAGCTCACCCTATTGTTGGTTACGAAGAAAAAAAACTACAAACTGAACCTAATGTTAAATGTTTTGCACGGTGCATGTGTGCAATTTCGCCATCCATAGTTGAAGATGGCAGACGTAATCCCTCCAAACGACCATGGTAGTTACCCGGGAGACCAGCCATGGCATGTCCCTTTCCCATCTCCACCTGGGACTCCAAATAACGATCCCACGTCATCTGGAAGTGAGGCTCACAACAATGATCCACTAGACAAAATTGCTGAAGTGAAGCAGGACCTCCAATATTTGTGTGCGGCTACGGATTGGTGGGAAACGAAATGTGATATTCATGGCCAGGTGATGGGAAACTTGACGAACAAGCTGAACAAAGCATATGCTAGAGAAGTGAAGCAAACAATGAAAGACAAAAGTTGGAGGGCAAAGTTAGAGTGGTTGAAGGTCAAATTGGAAGAAACAAAGAAAGATGTTGTGCAAAAATTCATTGAATCTGAAGAATTTAACCATGAAATGGTTGAATCTTTTAACAATGGGTTCGAGATGTTTCGAGATTATGCTTCCGTCATCTCACCAGACTACAATTGGAGCCAAATAGATGTTGCTGGTGTCTGGCAGGTGCTGAATAGCTGTGGCCAAGGAATGGCTGATCATAGCCTTGTGCATGCAGCGAGGAAGAAGAACAAGGACATGGATCTAATGATGGACCTGTAACCATTTGGATTTTGGTAGGGTCTGTGTAGCTGGGTCAGGGTAAGTACGGGTTCAAAGCATTTTGTGGACACGAAATGAATTTTGTATGAATGTGGTGCCTTGTTTACGCCGTCCACTTATTCTCACGGTTGAGTGGCAAATTACTAAGTTTGTATAAATGTAAAGTGCTCTGTACTGTATGTGTGCTTATTGTATGTTTATTGCCCTCATATTGGAAGCATAAAGTACTTATATTGTTCGTGTATTGGTATATTATTGTCTCATATTGGAATCGTAGAATACTTATATTGTTGTTTTATTGCTTTTGTGTTGCTATTGTATTGTCTGATATTGTGATCGTAGGGTAGGTATATTGTGCTTTTATTGATGCTTTATTGATTGGCACCATAAAATATAGCTTCTCTATTTGAGTAATGGTGAAGAGGTACTGTAGCAAAGGTCGTAACGATGGCGGGTTTAGGAAAGTTTGGTGGTTCTGAAGCACGGAAATATCCATGGAAAGATCGGAAAGATATCGATGCCATACAAACCACGGACAGTATACATACATGCAAATTTTTACGTGGAACAAAAATACAGTTATGAAAGGAAGAATTAAATACGAAATAAAAAAAGGAGGGTGTTCATTTAAGTAAACAAGCAACAATTTGAAGGGATAGTAATTTCAGTACTTATAATGAACCTTCGAATTAAAGATGCAATAACATGAAATGGATTAAATAGGACAGAAATGAATGACATCAAGTAATAAAATATTTGAGCAACAATATAGAACACTAAGTAAATAATTTTTATTTTTCAAAACAGGTTCGAACACTTATAAATACCAGAGTCCATAGTCAGTAATCAAAAAGCGATGACTGCCGTTGTGGTTAAGTAGCTCAGAACCTAGAAGGGGGGAAGGGTTTCATCCTCTGTGTGTGTGACTTCAAGTGAATAATGCTTTTTATTTAAAGTTCACATCACAATAGATTGCGATATTATAGATAATATCGCGATCTGTTGACCATGTGTAGCTGCATGTATACTTTCCCAAAAATTCTCTATATATTCTATTCTATGGCGATGAGAACAATGAGCAATCATGAAGTACTACCAGTATCACAGTAATTGCGTAAGCTTTGCATTTGAAGGAGTTTTATGTACGAGATGCAATTGTAGTTAGCCTTCTAGGCCCTTTCATTTTGGACGCAACAAAAGGACAGCAGCATGACGCTAGTGTGAATATACAGACAGGAATACATGACGTTGTCTAGGAAAGGAAAGCAATTTATGCGAATTTGACTACAATCACAATAGAGAACACCAAATCAAATTCAATTCAATTTTCAAATCAAAGGTACATAACAAACGAATAGAAATGCTAATTTGAAACACACATTGGCCAGTGGAACATTGTTAATTTACAACTGGTTTCACTGTGGTGATGGCACTGTATGTTCACCAATTTCTACTAATAATAGGCTCTCATTGCAAAGGACTTGTTACCTTGTTCCATATGCTTCACATGACCGTTGAGTGGACCGACTTCCATCCCTGCAGCATCACCGAAGCTATTCATCAACTTCGCAGTTGACCAAAACAGAGGTAGAAACTAAACAAGTGTAACATCTACGCAACGTGCTGCTTGTTGGTGAGAGGGACAGATTGTTTGCATGTACTTCGGTAGTGGCCCTTCACACCACACCTTGAGCATTTTTTTTGACGGGACTCCTCTCCTTTAGAAGCTATTCTTTGCGTTTTGCGACGGCCCGGCATAACCTTACAAAGAGGAGGGAGGATTTTGACCTTCTTCAAATTTTCGGGAATAACCCACGTGCCTTCAGGTGGTATAGGATAAATAGATTCAGCATATGCAGCTGCCCATGTAGCTCGTGTATAATAAGAAGAGGCAAAGGAGTAGGGGTTCAATTTCAAGTGCCGACATACCGCAATAGCGTGCTTGCACGGGAGTTGCTCCAAGTCAAACTTCCTGCATGTACAACTACGGTTTTGCAAGTGCACCAGACCGTTCAAATCACCATCCAGAACATTAAACTCGACATTATTGATTTTGACCACATTCATCCTTGACGCAGCGTCTAACCTCTTCCTTAACTTTTTTCCCCTAAATCAGGGCACAACGTAGAATGAGATTTCATTGCTAACTCTCGACGTTGCCTAAACCAAAAGAGAAGTAGATTTGTAATTTCGTCAATTAAGTGTAGCACCGGAAGCATCCTTGCAAACCGAAGAACTGAATTAATGGACTCCACAATATTCGTTGTCATCACATTATATCGTCGTCCATCACAATGGGCCCGAGACCACTTCTGGACGCCTGCACGTAGTAAATAAGTTCGCACCCTGTCATTGTTTATCCTGGAAAAGTGATGATTGAACTCTGCTAGACGATAAGACTTAGCTGCCCTTACAAAATACCCCAATATCGGATCCCACTGCTTCAACTTAAATGAGGCTTTGATATTGCCTTTCAAGTGATAAAAGCAAATACCATGTTTCGCCCCAGGAAAAACTCTACGCAACGCATTTTGTATGCTAACCTTGCGATCTTATATGACAACGAGATTCGAGCAATCACCAATTGCACAATGTCGTTTTCTCAAAAACCACTCCCAAGCTGCATCCGTCTCCAAATCTCCAATCCCAAATGCAACAGGATATATGTTCTGATTTCCATCAAATGCGGTCACAACAAACAAAACACCTTTATACTTGCACTTCAAATGGGTAGCATCAACAGCAATCACGGGCCGCATTGACGACTTAAATCCTCGTATGCATGCACCAATTGCCATAAAAAAATATAAGAAGTGATCAGCTACATCAGTCTCAATGTATGTCAAAGTTCCGGATTTGTACGCTCCAATTCATAACAATAGGAAGGGAACTAATTCTTTTGAAAGCTAACTCTCGGCTTCTCCACGCTGTAGAGTAGCTTATGCTCACGCCGAAATTTTGTTTCACATCTTTCTTGATATCAGCTGTTGTATAAATGCTGCGCGAATCCTGAAATCTCCACTTAACACAGTCAGACAGCATTCAGTCGTAGCTTGAGGATGATGACTACTGACATACCTTAGATCACATTCATGAAGTGGATCGTATTTAACAACCTTAAACTCATGTAATCCAACTTTATATGCCCGAACTTTCCAAGGGCAAGGAAGCTGCCAACAGCGAACACACAACCGATGCTTCCCAGATTGGACAGTTCTCAATCGAAAGTGGCTTGTAATTGCTGCTAAACTGATGGTTTTTAAAAGGGCAATCTTATTTGGATAAACTCGGCCAACCTTCAAATTTGCTTCCCAATTTATGCACGAAACGCCTCCACCATACTGAATATATTCCAAACTTTGACCATGCTTCAAATCACCCCGACTTGTATGCATTTCAGTCGAACTTGATTGTCGGGGAGGTTCGGATTGCACCTGTCTACACTGCACAGTGGACGGTTCGACATTGCTGTCCTCATGAGGATGCAAAATCGGAGCAGATTGCGGTTCCTCTTCGTTGCTAGGTTCATTGAAATCAGCAACTATGTTTTCACCACTTTCAAAATTCACTTCTTCAACCCAATCACTCCAATTAAAATCATTCCCACCATTTTCAGTTTCATTGTCCCGAATTACCACATTTCTTTGTTCCACAACAAAGTCAGCAGGAGCATTGCTACTCTCAACGCTTACAATGCCATTGCACCCTTCAATACCATGACCTTCAATATTTTTCAAGCTTGCTACTAAAGGGGTTACTTTAGAGGCCATAACATCTGTGTTGTACTTTACAAAATATTTAACATCATCATTGTCTTCAACCCTTATGTGCTTACAGAGGATACAGGAACTGAATACTTCAGTGTGACAATATATTTCGTGGGATCTGCATCCATGATCTTATAAATGCGCTGAACAAGGTCGGAAAACGTTACGTTCCGTGACACTATTATGCCTTTAGCCTCCCCACCTTCGTAACTATCAATGTTATCCTTCTTAACCCAACTTCCATTGTAGCATACCAATATTCCAACAGTATCCATTTCTGCAAATAACATAGATAGTTACTACAGCAATGAATAAAACTAAAAAAGATACATTCAAACAAATAAAAACATACACAACAATCATTCCACTACACGTATCATTTTATAAATCCTCAAATCTTCAAAACTCAAATTGTAGCTGCTTCAACAAGGAACTTTTATTCATTTATGTCTTTTCTCTGATTTTGTACATAGCTGTGGGTTCCAAGTTATTAACAAACTCATATAAACATACCATGGCAGCAATATGAACCCTCTAACCTCTAACAAATGTAAACAACTTCAACAAAAGGCTCAGGTTGTGATACAAAACATATTATGTGGTATAAGCTCAATTACCAAATTGGAAACCAAAACACACAAACTTTACTTCTTACCAAAACAAACCCAGAATGCCAATAAATTCCCCACATTAGCATCTACATTCAGCCTAAAAACTACCCTAACAAACCTACTTTTAGGCCAGACACAGTTAACATATGATTTTTCTGTGTGCTGTTATTTTGCCCATTATCAAACACATTGCACTACATTATACAAGCATTCCGTCAATTTTAACCAAAATTCAAGTTTACCACATACATCCCACTGCAGATAACAACACAAACTATGAATTTCAACATATCATAACGCCTTCAAACTGAAAATTGAAGCTCTTCGGCCCTTCTGTGGTGAAAAGGGGATGCACGATTTTATTATACACATACACTACCAAACCAATATCTGAACTCACCTCCGTTCACGACGACGCTGGAAGTCGCCACTTTCGCTTCTCTGTGGAGTCGCAACAGTCACTTCGATCTGGAGGTCAACAATGGAGGCGGTGCGTTCCGCCGGCTTCGCTACGGTCAAACTAGGGTTCGAAAGTTTAGGACATCTGGGTTGTGACTATGGATGGGTTGCGAACTGGATTGCTCAGTGCCAAAATGTCTCGCAACCTAGAGTTCCCCCATTTTTGGCAAACTGCGAAAACAGAACAAAGAAGAAAACACAGAAGAAAGAGGCGCTAAAGGGTTGATACATCTGCTTTTATATGGAGGGCACTTTCGGTCATTTCACGTCCCCAAGTGATTATATTAGAATACAATTTGTAGCCTGATTATTTCAGCACACTATTTCTAAAAGCTGATTACACCAGCATATTTCCCTAAATATTAACACGAAGCTTGCATTCGCAGTCATAGCCATTTCGCTTCTCTATCAAACTAAAGCTCCGATTGGTTTTCTTCGGTTTCGGCTGCTTCGTCCTCCAAGTTCGGCATCGTAAAAAGACCCAACCCGCCTAGGAGGCCGCCCAGCCGCCTAGCCGCCTAGCACCCGCCTAGCCCCCGCCTAGCCGCCTAGCGCCCGCCTAGCACTCGCCTAGCCCCTGCCTAGCAGCCTAGCGCCCGCCTAGCCCCACATCGCCGGCTCGTTGCAGATTTTGACCGAGAAAATTCTGATATCGGAGACAGGGTCGAGTTCCAGAGCCGTATAATTGGACCATATTCAGGAGGAGATTGAGGAGGTGTCAGCCGTTCCGGAAGTGAAGGAGAAGAAGAAGAGCAGAAATGCTTTGAGGAAGGGGTCGGAAGGTGAAGAGGTCCGAGCTATGCAGGTCTGCTTGCTTTTGATATGCGAGTTTTGATTTTTCGGAGTCTATCATTCATTTCTTGTGTTTTGTTTATGATTTAGTGTTGTCTTTGAATTACAAACTGGTACTTTTAAATTTGGCAAATTGAAAACTGAGCAGCATACAGTTTTTTACGACTTACAAGGGGGTATTAACTTTCTCTTTAGTATAGAAAGTTGTTAACTTTTGTTTCTTTTCTTTTTCTGTAACTGGGTTTGTGTGGTTATTTCCTTTTCTAGTGTTTGCTTCGTTTTTGGATGTAATATTTGTGATTTCGACTTGTTCTAATATAATGTTCCTGTTATTTGACAGGAAGCATCGCAAAAACTAGGATTTTACTTTGGTGAGGAAGACATGGAGTTTTCCAGCTTCTCAAGCGGGACCGAACGTGTTGTCAAGACTTGGCAAGTAAGTTTCAATTATCATTAGATGTTACTATGTATAATGCATGAAGAGTAAAATTTTAGAATCATCAAGTTGAACAAAAATTTCATAACGCAAAATATATGTTAGTCAACTTGTAATATCTTGTCTGACAGGCCTCCTTAGACGCCCCTCAAGATGGCATAGTGACTGCAGAACTTCTTGAACAACTTGTAATATCTTGTCTGGATAACAAAGGGAGTACTCTGACTGCTACACAAAAGGTATTGCCTTCTGACGACATACCATTAGCCTTTATTAAGTGGAAGCCGTTGATGTTTTAAGTTTCAGTACCAATATATCATTCCTCACTTGGAACTGAACATAATGGTTTGATAAGTCATTACTTGCATTCCTCAAGAGGAGCCAAAAACTCATTTGATGGTTCAATTTGAAGTGAACTAAGCCTTCATTTTCTTCAACCAAATTGTAAAGAATTGTAGCAAACAGTACTAAGTACCAACCAAGAAGCTCTGTTACTTAATTGAGAAACGGACCTGAAGCGCCGACTCTATTTTCAGTAACTCAGACATCAGGTTTCTTTGACATCCATATAAATTCATACATTCTCGGGTTTATCCATCACAACACACCCAACATAATCACATAGCTCCCACTCATACGTCGGGACGCACCCAGCCACGTACGGGGTCTGTCAACACGCCGGCTAATCCAAAGACGCGTGCGACCTCACACTGGGCCTGGCTACATTCTCACCAGCCATCATACCATCATATCTCCCACTCATACGTCGGGACGTACCCGGCCACGTACGGGGTTTGTCAACACGCCGGCTAACCCAAAGACGCGTGCGACCTCACACTGGGCCTGGCTACATTCTCACCAGCCCTCACACAATCATATCTCCCACTCATACGTCGGGACGTACCCGGCCACGTACGGGGTCTGTCAACACGCCGGCTAACCCAAAGACGCGTGCGACCTCACACTGGGCCTGGCTACATTCTCACCAGCCATCATACCATCATATCTCCCACTCATACGTCGGGACGTACCCGGCCACGTACGGGGTCTGTCAACACGCCGGCTAACCCAAAGACGCGTGCGACCTCACACTGGGCCTGGCTACATTCTCACCAGCCCTCACACAATCATAACTCCCACTCATACGTCGGGACGCACCCGGCCACGTACGGGGTCTGTCAACACGCCGGCTAACCCAAAGACGCGTGCGACCTCACACTGGGCCTGGCTACATTCTCACCAGCCCTTATACCATCATATCACCCACTCATACGTCGGGACGTACCCGGCCACGTACGGGGCCTGTCAACACGCCGGCTAACCCAAAGACGCGTGCGACCTCACACTGGGCCTCAACATAATCACAATATGGGGGGTACGTGGAGTAGTGCGTATAGCACTGTAAACTAACATTCAATCTCCTTATATATCATTATACATCCACACAACCAATTAAATATATCAAGGAATTTCTAATCATACAATAACATCAACCAATAAAATATTCCATAAACTCCCACATTTAAATTCACCAATTTACATCCTACACCCACAATATCCATTTAACTCAACAACGCTCAAGACCTGTCACTAAGGTCATCCTAACCCTCCTGGGAAGGTAGAACTATCCCAAAGGTCTCACAGTCAACCTAGGGTCAAACGGGCCTGCGGGGCCCACAACCTCCAATTTCCGATCTGAAAGTTCCTATAGGTTCTATAGGCTCTAGGATGCACGTCCTGCAAGTTTGGTCCAGATCGGACGGTTGGATCGCTCACGATCGCACGATCGGACGGTTACTAAAACCCTAACCCCAGGGTTGGCATTTCCGGAGTATCCGGGACTCCGTTTTACGATCCGTCAAATCCTACACGATCCTGGTAATACCCAGATCAACATATTATAACTTCAGGACCATCCAACGGTCCAAACCTAGCGAACCCGGAAAATACGCGATATGCGATATCCGTTCGGGACTCTAACGGTACCCAAAATAAGATCCGAGCACACCTACGCGCTCATGACAACCTGAGGATCATTTTAGAACCTCGAGCCGGTCCATTTTCCTAGCCCACGCGCCGCCACACGCGCCGGCAGCGCGTGGGTGCCTTGAGTAATTTTCGGCGGCCGGAAAACTCCAAACCGCCGGCCAAGCTTCCTATCCTAGATGTAAAACCCTATTCTGAGCCACTTTTGTTCTTGGGCATACCCCAAAATCTGACCGGAAGTGGCCGGAATCTCATCCCGAAATCCGGCCGAAACCCAATTCGTAAATCGAGTTGCCTACGCTACAAATCGATCAATTCCTACCCAACAGGCAGCTAGAGCTCGGAAAATAGGTGAGAAACCATACCTTGATCGCAAGATTTGGTGGCCGGAATCGCCGGAACGAGCTCCGGAAAATCTGGGTAAAAACCGGCCGTTTTTCTGCACTTTCCGGCGGTATCGCTGCCGGCTGACGTCGGAGAACAGGTGGGGTAGGACGGCGGAGTCAGGCCGGTCATTTTGGGACCGGTCCCGACCCGAGTGGTGGCCGGATGACTGAACGGCCGGCCAAAACGTGGCCGGCTGTGGTGGCGGTCGCGAACCAGAGGAGAGAGAGAGGGACGCGCGGGAGAGAGAGAGTGTGTGTGAGAGACGGGGGCAATTCCGTCTTTTAACCAAAAATCCCACTTCAAAATATTTACGATTATGCCACTGAGCTTCTTTTGATCATATCTCTCTCGTTACAACTCCGATTCGAGCCCACTACGTGTCTATGAACTCATCTCGCCGTGCTCTACGCAACGGTACATCCGGAATTCTCAAATTCCTTCCGGGTAAGAAAATGACTAAAATACCCCTATCCCACGGGTAAATTCTTAATTCCACTTAAATTAATTAAAACAGGGGATAAATTTGGAGTCGGGGTGTTCATTTTTTTTTTTTTTTTTTTTTTTTTTTTTTTTTTTTTTTTTTTTTTTTTTTTTTTTTTTTTTTTTTTTTTTTTTTTTTTTTTTTTTTTTTTTTTTTTTTTTTTTTTTTTTTTTTTTTTTTTTTTTTTTTTTTTTTTTTTTTTTTTTTTTTTTTTTTTTTTTTTTTTTTTTTTTTTTTTTTTTTTTTTTTTTTTTTTTTTTTTTTTTTTTTTTTTTTTTTTTTTTTTTTTTTTTTTTTTTTTTTTTTTTTTTTTTTTTTTTTTTTTTTTTTTTTTTTTTTTTTTTTTTTTTTTTTTTTTTTTTTTTTTTTTTTTTTTTTTTTTTTTTTTTTTTTTTTTTTTTTTTTTTTTTTTTTTTTTTTTTTTTTTTTTTTTTTTTTTTTTTTTTTTTTTTTTTTGGATAGAGCCTATCGATAAGGCCAGTTATTTTGATGTTATCTGGGATCCTGGGTGTGCGGGGTAGGCCTAGGTTCCGCGACGCTATGTTTCCCTCATTCAATATAGCTCGTGGAGAGGTGCGCAAGGAAATAGTTCCTAAGAGCCTTTGGCCATACGATCCCCTTCAAGTCAAAACGCTCTTTTACATCCTCAACTTTCACAAAGCCTCGCCGCCCATTCTTGCCTGAGGGTATTTTGACGTTGCAAAGTGTAACGTGATTCCTAAGGACGTCGTGTCCTTTTTGTAAATATGTTTAGATTTGAATAGATATGGGGAGTGGTTTTTTGTATGGCCCTGCTTGCTTCCGATTGCCTTTGTATGTCCCTAATTGTCTTGTTAGTGTTGTGTAGTGGCCTGGTTTATGCCTTAATCTGTGTTCTTGTCACCAATTTTTTCGTCTGTCTTGTTGACGGAACTTATAAGGAATTTGTGTAAAAGAAAACGCTTGATTGTGTAAGTTTAATGTTGTAAAGGAAATGCTGGACATTATTCATTTCCTATACAGAAGTACGCAGCACCGTATGCAACTCTCTTCAATATGGTTGAGGTGGTCGGTTCGCGATTGGTGTAGAATGTGATTCCCTAATTGCTTTAGTTATTTATTTGTTCCGAATGTGTTCTTATGACGTCACATCCTTTTAATACCTCAAACTCATAGGTACTTCCCCGCAGAAATTATATTAATTAAGAAACCCCCAACAGCTACGACCGTTAATGGCACATAAATTATAGAGTGTCACAGCTGCAATTACAAACCATATACTGTAGCACTAAACGCGCAATACATACAATAGACACGCACTAAAAGGCATAAAAATACAATAAACAAGTTGGGGCTTTCTTTTTCTTGTCAATTTTGAAAAGAGAAGGAAAGAACCTAAATTTGTCAGATAACACTACTGCAAAAAGAAAGAAAGTTGATTCTATCAGCAATTCCCCCTACAAATTCTCTATACCGATCATGATATCCCCCCAAGCTAAGACGGCTCGGCATAAATAACACCGTCAGTCAGACTATGGCATTATACATATCCCTTGAATACAATATCCAAATTGGCTGTCTCAAGAAAGAAGTTACAAAATTTTGATTCCAAATCTAGCATTTCAATACAAATTGATGACTATAATGTTTGCGTCCATCTTGAAGATGAAATTCCTTTCCACCATCTTGGGGCCTGAATACTGCTCTTGAAGTTCACCCACCCTTCTTTAAAAAGTTCGTCTTTCCTCTGCGGAAACAAGAGAAAAACCAAGATCAAGATCAATTGTCCTCCAAAATATCGCTTACTTGATGCAGAAAGTACAGAGAGTTTGAGGCCATTACTACCTCGAGGCTGTCCCACTCTTAAGATAATTTTCATCCTGCAATCTTGTCCATAATGAGCTTAAGGCCTCCTAATCCTCTTCTTTTTCTGAACAAAACTCTTTCATAGGCAACTTTAACTAGAAAGTAGAATATAACCTGCTGCCATAGAATATTACACCAGACAGAGACAACTAAACTTACATTATAATCCTTTTGGTAAGTACTCTTGAAGTGTTCTAGTTTCTTTCTTTACTTGGTCCATTTACACTCTTGGTTGAACGTCTAAGTATATCAGAAGATTGTTAACCTAGTTGTTACCACACAGTTCTAATCACAAGTTACCTTCTAAAATATCTTATTCTACCCATTATTTCCCATTAACTGGGGTTGCAACAGTGTAAGACCCACACCACGAAACACGATTAACTCAATGGAAAAAGTGTGCATGTTTTTCAGAAAATAAACAATTTTAAGTGGAGACCAATTTAACGGCAGGCATTTTAGATAGTCAGACTATGTCAGAACAGTAGCCTGTTTCAAGCCATCAGAACAAAGGTAAAGCGGAATTCTCAGTCAAGCCTATATACTGAAGGGAAAACCATTAACCGATCAATACAGATTTATGCAATTCACAAAGTAACCATTAAGGTCAGAAAGCAAACGTGCACTAAGGGATTTTAAACGAAAAACTGCAGCGCAGGCCAACTGCTGACTCTAACAAATAGATTCTGTGTCTAAATAATTTGTTCCAAGGATCGAGGGCCTTACCATTCAGCCCAGCCCTACCATCAAGGATTACCTTTTTCACTAATAAGGCTCCCATGAATAAAAAATACCAAAAGCCAAACATAGAACGGAAATTGTGACCCATATGCATATACCTGCCTAGATGCCTGATGTTTGTAACATCCCCTGGATTACAATTTAAAACCCTTCAACATGGCAGTCGTAAAGACCCTACGCAGTCTCGAAGAACACTTTGTCATCTTCTACGTTCTTGGGATATCTCCAACTTTGAAAAACCAATGGTCCTTGTGCAATTCAGATACGCACTCCTGCAAAAGCACCCAATGTTGGATACCAACCTAATAAATCAAATGTCAATGAACATATTAGTTAAGTGATTAGCCCAGAAAAAGAACAACCATTAGGACGGCAAGCTTCCTATTTCTGAGCTCAGTCAGTCTCTATACATTTCTTGTTATTTGCAATGAGCAATCTCCTTACAAACCCGTACTGCAAATTATCGAATAACCAAGAGAACCTAGCACTTGCGAGTTCCTCTCGAATTCCTGCAGAAGCTGACAAAAGAAACATAGACAATCCTAGATGGCAAATAGCAAATTGAGGCACGTCGTCATCCATAAAAGCAAAATCATCATACCAAGAAGTTTCATCCAAGCAAAGAAGTAATTCAAAGTTAAATACAGAAATATTTTCCAATCTCTCTAGTTACTAAACTTCCCCAAATCAGTCACGTTATGAAATTAGCCTTCTCAAATGAAAACCATACAAAAAGGACAAACTAGTCAATAACAAATACAAAACCCACCTTAGAAATCACTCGTTTGGCGCACATAACCGGAATTGGAAATCCCAGAAACACCTAAAGAAAAGCATGAATCACTTGCTTGGATGCGCGACAAAAGCATTTTCAGTGTCTCGTAAGTTATGAAGACAATGCCTACACTGGGGACAACCTTGTAATATTCTGGCAGAATCCCTCTATAACAGCCCCGTAGGCCTTCAGTCCGGATTATGTGCTTAAAAGTCCCAACTAAGCCGGTATTATAGATGCGAGCTCGACCACCAGCCCCCTCCAACTGCATCCTTCGCTCACAACATCAAGAGGGAATGTTGCTGAAATAACAAATATACCAAAGATAATCCACAGAAGACAATAAATCTGAAATTCTTATTGCTAGATCCTAAACAATCAATTGGAAGTCCTAACATAGTTTGCCATCTATCTGTGTCTGAAAACGATACAGATTTAATTTGTATATAAGTTTTTGTTAATTTGTAAAGTATTTTCCTTGGAAAATAAATCCTCCACTATGCATCATGTCACAATTTTCTGTTATAGGGATCCATCTTTTGATGGTCCAAACTAGCACCAATTTCACAGATCACTTACCTGTTTGATGAGGCAATGACTGAAAGACTGCCGCAGGCAAGACTGACCATTACAGTCGAATCATTGGGCCTGATATCAGAAGAATTGAAAACTACAATATTACAACTCAAACGAATAGAGGGACAATAAACATCACTTTAAAAAATTCAGCCCCAAATCAAACCAATTATGCAGTATTCACCTTTCAGACTGCCAAAAGACCTCAAAGCCTCATAAACTGAGAAGCTTATTGCTATACTGGGCCCAACACCCTGTGCCACAGGAATAAACCAAATGGAAATTAGTGTTAACAAAATAAAGCAACGAAGAATGTGCAGGTTCATAATAAAAGCATACCAACAGTGTCGCTCCAAGTCCTTTATACAATCCCAAAAACCTTCTTCTTTGCAAATTGTATGAAATGCATGCCCAATACCTCTGTAGTATAGTGCATTTCTCTACAAAATTCGAATACACTGATAAAAATCAAATTGAAAAAATACAATGGATGGACAGTTATAAATCATACCTAAGACCAAATTTAATGAACAAGAACTGCAATATTGAGAAGTATGTGAAAAAGTCGGAACCGAAACCAAGAATTAGGGTTTTTTGAGGTCCTGAAGGAGCAAAGGAGAAGAGAAAGAAGTCGATTGAAGACATGAAAAGAGAGGGAACTGAGAGATTGTTGAAGGGAGAGAGCATTTAACGAAGAAAACCTCTCTTTCACCTTCAAGAACCCCCTCAACAAACCCTAACATTGACTGCAGAGAGAGTGCTGCTTAGGTTTTCGCTACAGAGGGAGAAAGAGAGTGGTGGTGGTGGATGGAGAGAAATCGCTGAGAGAGGAAGAGAGAACCGTGAGAGAGAGAAGTCAGAAGTGCTAGGGTTGATACATCTGCTTTTATATGGAGGGCACTTTGGTCATTTCACGTCCCCAAGTGATTATATTAGAACACAATTTGTAGCCTGATCATTTCAGCACACTATTTCTAAAATCTGATTACACCAGCTATTTCCCTATCATTAATGCCATAAAAATCGCTGAACTTTAGATGAGGTTGATACTTGAATGCCGTTTTCTCCTTCCTATTATTACCCATGAGTCAAGAACACGATTTCTATCATATATTATAGATGTTTTAATTAAACCATGTAAATATTCAAGTCACCCATGTAACCATTTTTTATTCGTTGTCTTTAGCACTTGACTTGGTTGTACTGAGACTTTGAAACTTAAACTGAGCATTTTCATCAGTTTTAACTAAGAATTGACAAGATAACTTCAATGCACAGATTTCTCGTAAACTTTTCTTTGATCAATGGTTCCTTGACTTTGATGTTTTTGGGAGAAAAATATATTGGAATTATGTACTGAAATGAAATGATGGAAAGGTGAGAGGGTTACTATTTGCGTGACATAGGGGTTCAAAAGTGTCCCACCTGAATGCTTGACACTACGTCACATGGTATATCGTAGGTAACAAGCTTCAACAAATGCAACCTCTCCGAATAGAAAGATACTGAGAAAGGTTTTGTCATGAATGGTCCTTGAATTTTTTAGAAGTCCTCATTTGAAATTCTCAAACTTTCCAATCAATCATGTGATCCTTAACTCTCTGTTTGGATGAAGAAATTGAAACCTGGAAAAGCAGAGGAAAAAAATTACATATGTTGCTAAACAAGGCTGGCTACTCTCCTTGATGAAACCTAAATGTGAACCTTGAATGGAAAGCAGATGATTTTGTTGAGCAAAAAATTGAGTTCTAGAACTAAATTGAGCTATATTTTGATGAAATAAGTTGGTCAAGTGATGATACGTGATCAGTTTTAATGAAGTTTTGTTGGAATGCAACAACAAAGACCAAATTGATGTGAGACCAAAATATAAAGGACCTATTGATTGATTTGACCGTTTGAGGAGTAAATAAGAACTTTTAAAACAAAGTACCTGTAATAAAAACTCTTGCTGAGAAACTTGTTTTCATTGTTTGACAAAATTGTGGATTGACATTCATGCCAACGTATTATCGTCACAACAAGAGAGAAGACTTCACCTACTTCTTGATGCCAAGCTAGCTATCCATATGTTACTACAATGGCAAAATGGTATGTTTATGTTAAAACAAAAAAATGAATAAAAATTATATCTTTAAAATAACAATAAAATAAAATAAAATAAAAACCAACCAACAAAAATAAATAAAATCAAGTTTTGGGGAGTAGAAATCGGAATAGAATGGGAGAGAGAGAGTTTAATTTTAATTTTTTTAGTTTTTTTTAATCTTTTATTCATATTTTAATCATTGATACAAAAATACTATTTTGCCCCTACATTTAACAAAAAAGTTAACAAAATTGACGGCAAGACCATTTGTCTTAATGCAACTGAAGTTGACGGACCACGAGAACCATTTTGGAAATTGAGGGACTCAAATGCAAATCAGTTTATAAATTCAGGGACTAATAAAACAATTAACCCTATTTTAAATGAGAGCAGAGAAATCATAGAGAATACAGAGGTGGAGGGAGGGCGAGGGAGGGAGGGAGGGAGGGGGAGGGGGGAGCCGTGGTTGATTTGGGGATGGGTGATATCTGGGTGGTTTTGCCTATAGACAGAGAGTAGAGAGAGATGGAGAGATCCCAAGCCTCTACATTTAGCATCGATACATTTATACGCATTTAGAAAAATATCAACTACTGATTAATCTAACAAATTTTAAGTAATCCACGTCAATAATTGTCATAGACAAAAACTCTCACTTTGCACCTTATCATTGTAACCTTTTCATCTCAATCTCCCTCCCTTCGGCCCCACCTGTACTTTTGCTCTTTGCCTGTTACTTTCTTTTCTTCTTTTGCAGCAATTAAACAAACCCACACCACTGCCTTCCTCCTCGCCCCATCCAACCCCTTTTTTTCCATTCTTTTTATACGCTTTTGCAGATATGAAACCCACAACCAAATTGCAGAAACCAAAAGACAATTCTATCAAATCCACAAACAGAAAATACATCAAATCAACTCAAGACGAAATTAAAGCAAGCCCAAGAGAAAGATGAAGACAACCCTAGGAGCAGAAATTAAATCAAACCTAGCCAATTAGCCATTTTAATATTCGTATCTATACCTAGTGCGATTTTCTTTCTATGAGAACCAGTTCACATATCATATTTAAGTCAAATTAATAAATTTAAAAGCTAATTTATTGGTATTAGACATGGGGAATGACAGTGGAATTTCTTCATAATTATCAAATGATATAATTATAGGAGAGAAGGGGGAAAAGCCGCATGAGAGAGGAAGAGATGGGTAAGTGGTACAGTGCAAAAGGAAACATTTTAATCTAATACAATTTGCTGGTGTGGAATATTTAGGTTCTATTAAATCTATTAAATGGTTCAGATTTTTCTAAATGCGTTTAAATGCATATATGCTAAATGCAGAGATTTGGGATCCAAGATGGAGATATTCTTTTTTGTTTTTGTTTTTGTTTTTGTTTTTAGATGGTTTTGCCCCAAAACAGTTTTCCCTCTCAATTTCTGGGAATAATTGACAGACTTTTACGGTAGGACGGGTTTGATACCAATGAGAGTTGAAGGATTACTGAAATCAAAATTTTAGTTCAGGGACCAAATGAAACTCGAGCAATAGTTGGAGGACCATTTCAGTCAATAACCCGTAAATTATTTAATTAAGACAAAACCTCAAATTAGTCAAAACGTTTCAGACTAATTTAAAATTTAAAAAAAATTCATTTTCCACGAGGAGATTTTTCTTTTTGTGTCCAAATGATCCATGAGGAGATTAAAGGCAACAAAAGTGGCTAAAGTAACATGATTGATATCAATTAATTGAGAAACCAGAGCATGCATATATGTCTACCTGATGTCGAGATAGGTACTCATGGTTGATAATTACCTACACATTCCACTATGCTACAGCTTCTATAGCTGTGTTTTTTTTTTTTTTTTTTTTTTATAAAAAAGGGGGCTGGTGGCAAGCCACGGCCATCCACCCCTTCCGGGACCCGGAGAGGCTATAGGGAATTTCACCCCATCCCTGGCCCTCATCGCTTGATTCACCAACGGCAGGAATCGAACCCAGGATCTCCCGTTTACATAGGGCTTGGGAAACGCCCTTAACACTGGCCCTCATCGCTTCTATAGCTGTCGATTCAGTACGTATAATGCATTAGAGCGGTTCCAGCAACTCAGGCTGGGGGGTGAGGGCCCAAAAAATGATTCCAACAACTCGGGCTGGCCAGGGCAGCTGCTGGGGTCCACGAAACCAGGCCAGCCCTCAAGCAAGATGAGTCCGAGTTTAAGTTCTGGTTTGCTGATGTCGGCAACAAAAAAATTTAAAAAAATATAAAAAATTTCAGATTTTTTTTTAAAATAAAAATAAATACTTAGTCATAGTTTTCACTTCCCAAACCAAAACTCTATACAAATTTCTCTCATCATATCTCATGTGAATAATTATTGCCATGACAATGGGTGGAAGCACTACAACCTTTTGCAAGGGCAGCCACTATTCACGTGAATAGTAGCCGCCCTAGCGCCCCCTGCCCCCCTATCATGGCAAAGGGCAAACTGCTGGAAGTGCTCTTATGCATGGATCTTTAACAAAATACATAAACAAGAAAAAGATAACAAAAAGAAGCTCATCATTCAAAGAATATATACCTTACATTTCCAAATTCAATTCCAAAATTTGACTTCGTTAGAGGAAAACATTGCTTATGATTACAAACATAGCAATTGAATAGTTATTTTGTAATTTTTATTTTTATTTTTAAACATAAGCATGTGGACGCCACAAAGAAAGATGTTAGGTTCTATATTTGCTAGTATTGGCTTTCCTTGCCAAATTTGTACTCTTGCCTGAGCCACACGCTAGGAGGAGAATTAAGGAGGACCAGGAACTTAAAATCCCAATTTCGGATCTTCTAGACCAACGCATCTCCCCACCCACAAAACAAGAAGCAGGGGAGGTGTTTTCTCTTTTGAACATCGCGTTTGCATCCTTGAATCCCAGTCCGCAGACTCGTCCACCAATGAAGAAAGTTTCTGAGCGCCTCTCATCAACTCAAAGGCTGCATTTGTCAAAGCCATTACATATGACAACATGTGGTGAATTGCTTGCTCTTGATGGTTTTACTGCCTGATCAAGAAATGCGCTGCTTTTCATTTGAGTCTGCCTTGTTCTAATTCTTCTTAGTCTGCTTTTCATTAGAAATGTTTTTCGTAATGTATGTATGTATATCTCATTTTTCCACTTAAATTATTATGAATATGTTGCTATTAGCCCGACCTTGTCAAGCATTTAGTTAAAACTTCACTCGCAGTGCTCTGTTTTAAGGTAAAGAATAGTGATTCCTCAACAAAAATAAAATAAAATAAAATAGTGAACGTACACTCAAAATACAACAAAATCATAATTTAGAGGACAATTAATCAACATTTGCGATAGGTTGGGCTTTTCGGGGGAAGGCTCGTGATCAGCTTTGGACTTGAAGATGACCAGCCAAACAAATGGAATAGGGAGTTTGAAAAAATTGTGCACCGAAAACATATCAAGCAAGAACATTTTGCTGGATTCTACATGAAGCATGTGTTCCAATCTCTGGAACCTGGACTCAACTAATTGGGTCGCCATTGCCGTAACATATTGATAGCTCTTTGGCATCAAGAAGCAGGGGAAGTCTTCCCTCTTCTTGTGACGATAATACATTGGCATGAATGTCAATCCACAATCTCGTCAAACAATGAAACAAGTTTCTCAGCATGGGTTTTTATTATAGCTAGGTACTCTATTTTAAAAGTTCTTATTTTAGTCCTCAAATGTTCAAATCAATCAATAGGCCCTTTATATTTTGGTCGCACATCAATTTGGTCTTTGTTGTTGCATTCCAACAAAACTTTGTTAAAGCTAATCGCGTATTATCACCTGACCAACTTATTTCATCAAAATATAGCTCAATTTAGTCCTAGAACTCAAATTTTAGCTCAACAAACTCAACTGCTTTCCATTCGAGGTTTCACATTTAGGTTTCATCAAGGAGAGTACACAGCCTTGTTGAGCAACATATGTAATGTTTTTCCTTTGTTTTTCAGGGTTTGAATTTCTTCATCCAAACAGAGGGTTAAGGATCACATTGATTGATTCGAAAGTTTGAGAATTCAAATGAGGACTTTTGAAAAATTCAAGGACCATTCATGACAAAAACCTTTCTTAGAATCTTTCTATTCGGAGAGGCTGCATTTGTTGAAGCTTGTTACCTACGATATACCATGTGACATAGTGTCAGGCATGCAGGTGGGACAATTCTGAACCCCTATGTCACGCAAATAGTAACCTCTCACTTTCCATCAATTTCATTTCAGTATGTAATTCCAATATATTTTTCTCCCAAAAACATCAAAGTGGAGGGACCATTGATCAGAGAAAAGTCTATGAGAAAGCTGTGCATACTAAAAAACAAACATAATTGAATTAGTTTTCCAATCATGTGCATTGAGTTGAATGGCTCCTTTAATAAGTTATCTTGTCAATTCTTAGTTAAAACCAATGAAAACGCTCGTTCTAAGGCCTCTCAAACTCTCAATAGCAGCCAAGTCAAGGGATAAAGACAACGAATATATAGGTTTCTATTTAAACCCTGCAAATCTCAAGTTCAACTAACAAAAATGTTTTGCACATTAATGTCTTAATTATTTATGGCAAACAAAATTGTAGAAAACAAATTTAACCTCAATTACTTCGTCTTGGGCAGCCTCTCTATATGAAATTTGTTGGGTAAACTTGAATATTTACATGGTTCAATTAAACATCTATAAATATATGATAGAAATCGTATTCTTGACTCATGGATCGTAATAATAGGAAGAAGAAAACGGCACTCAAGTATCAACCTCATTTCACTACAGTTCAGGGAAAACATGCAGACTTTCCAATTTTAATATTGAATGTATCCTTTCTGTATGAATGAATTCCAGTATTGAATTTGATATCTCGCATGTGATTTTTTAATGGCATTAATCATATTTGTGTGATAATGGAATGATAAATTGTGTGCTTATTTGACTGGTACTTCAAGGTAAAGTTTGTGAAAACAAATACACATTTTGCGTGTTCTAAATAGCTTACTAGATTTTGAGGCAGGTAAAAGTCCAACAACAACGTTTCAATAGAAGAACCAAAACTGCCATAAACTCTTATTCTCATATCGAACTTTCATACTACTTGATACAACTGAAGAAACACAGGTCCTCCTTCTAGCTAATGTTTCATCCCCCAAATTTAATGCTAATAGATGAACCTAAATTACAATTAATCCATCTTTATCTCTTTGACTCTCAATTCATTTAACCACATGCTAAACGTATTTACTGATCTACTCAATTAAGGAAACGTCTATGTTACTCTCAACAGATTAGCTGTGATTTTCTTGGAAGGGACATGACATCACCTCATTTCCCTTCCTTTGCTCTAATAATGATACAGGCAATTTGTCTGTTTCGTGCCACCAAGTGCTGCCCTTGACTGTCCTGAAATACAATGATTATCCAATAAACGACAAAACAAACCATCAATTACGCATTCCTATTCCTATGTACAGTAAATCAAAGCAATAAACGACTCGACAATTTACAGCGCTTCTCCTTCACACTTTCGTTGTTGAATCTGTTTGGTTAACTTGATACATATGGATTATTATTTGCTTTGCTTGGTCCAACGTGTTATTGTTTGTACCATATTTTGTAAATGGACCAAAAAATAGGTCTATCTCTTAAAGAATGTATTTGGAAGCCCATGGATAAATAATTTAAACACCTAAAAAATGATGATTCCCATGGATGTTTTTAAAAAAACGATGCACCAAATTAAAACAGTGTCGTCTTATTGAAAAAGTTTTGTTCGAAGTTAAACTCTGAGCCCAAAAACAACGACAACAATGATGAAGCCACCAATGTAGAAAGTGAAGACGACGGTTTTCAACATTAACCGCCGTGTTAACTCCTAAATAAACACGACCAAATTTTCTTAGTCTGCGTCGTATAATTTCAAAAGAATCCACGTGGGTATACTACAAAACTATGTTGTATTAAGTCAATGTACCACGACCGTAAAGATAAATTTATCGTCAAAGTGTACTACGACGGTATCTATTACTCTAATGTCTGGGTAAGTTATACTAATCACGTCAGTTTGTTCAGTTAACGACGTATAATATTACTTTACCACGTCATGAACTTAAAAATACCGTGATCATATTTATTTTCTTTATACGTGTGACTTTATCTGTAAATCAACGTCTTAATTTTTATTTCTTTTGAAGATTTATTTCTGGGTTTTTTGTAGCCTACGACAATAGATCAACATAATGACAAGAATTGTAATAACCAACACGGTTTATATAGAAAACTATCTTAACAAGAAAATTAGAATGAAATCTGACCATTGGGAATTTGGTTCCTCATCATAATCGATTCACAAATGTGAGAGAAAGACAATATTTTAGACGTTGATGATGTATGTGTCTTTGTGTCTTTGAGATACACAAAGGCACATACACATCAAAATCCAAAAATTTGCCTCTAAAATTTTACGACGACAGCCACACATCAACATACAAAACATTTGCTTTCAGCAAGACAATTTTTTAGAAGTTGATGATGTGTGCGTGCTTTTGTCTTTCAGATACAAAAACGCGCACACACATCAACATCCAAACTATTGCCTCCAAAGAGGCGAGACAGAGCCAAGGGCAAGAAGAAGTTGGAACCCTAATTGAAAACTGAATCTGAAAGAACGCGTGAAAAAAACCCTATTTATACAAATAATCTTCACTATCCACGTCGGTTCTATTACACGCAGCAACGTCTAATTTTAATAATCCACATCGGTGAGTAATACATTGTGGTCGTATAAATAGAAATAACCACGTCAGTTTGGTAAACTAAATTCAACGACTTTAAGACAAACAACATCGGTTATGAATAAAAAGATGACGTGGTACCTTATAATATCACTTCTTCAAAAGTAAACTTTTGACGTGTAGTGCCTAGAGAAACACGTCGTTTTCGGACACCAAAAGTCAACTGGCTTTATTACTTACCGCGTTGGTTTCTACTATTATAATGTCATGGTAAGTACATACTAGGTCAGTTTTTGTTAGAACCGTCGTTTTATTGAACTTTGGGACAATATAAATACTTTTTCGTCACCTGACCTAAACTTTTACGTTCTCTCTAACCGATAAAAATTTTCAGTTTCCTCTTAGTTTCCCTCTCATTTCCCAAAAGCTGCATGTCTGATTCTCACTCTCTTCCTTGTCTTCGTCTCCAAAACTCCAAAGAAAACTTTCTTTGCAAGCCAAAGATATTTTCTCACTCTCTTTTTCTTTTTTCAATATCATTTGAAGTATTTTTTTAAAGAACAAAATCTTTCACTCGTTTGAAACAAGACTCAGGTTTGAAAAGGATGAAATCTTTTACTAGTTTGAACAAAAATTAGTAGTCCCACTCTCAGGTCGTGTGAGGACGACAGTTTTGTCTTATATTTGACATTTTTATTCACACACCACGACAGTAATTAAATTCGTTCTATTTCAATAGCACGGCTGTTCTTAACAACCAACGTGGTGTGGGAATAAATACAAGTTTTAAAGATAAAATCGTCATCTTATTTGAAATGAACGTGAGAGAGAGAAATCTAGGTGGTTTTTTTTTGGTATCAACTCATAATAAGACGACAGTTTTATCTAATTTGCCTCGTTTTAATTCTCAAGGTCGATACAAGCTGAGAAACTCATCTCCGAAGGTAAAGCATGCATTGGCATGACATTCTTGTTTAATTTTGGCAGTTTTTATTCCTAGGTGACTAGTTCATGCATTGCACTAGATTCTATATAAAACGTGCTGTTTTTATACTCAGATGACTAGTGCACTCTCGTTAGTCATCCGCACTAATTTTTTGTGTACGTATTTTGACGATTCAGTTTAAGTGATCATGTGATACTGTCTGGTTAATTTTAGTTTTCACCTGATTTGGTCTTCTCAGCTGTGGGTCTTCACCTAACACTTTGTCCTATTCTAACACAAATGGATTGCTGCCAAGTGTCCCTGGGGCTTGCCCAATTCTTGTTAAAACGTTGGTTCTGGGCAAAGAGAGGTACCAAACTCTCATATTTGGCAAATTTTGCTCTGGTTTTTAGGTGAGAGAGTTCATGGGGAGAAAATGAGTTTTCATTGTTTTAAAAAATGTAAAGATTCTCTATTTTAATATGGTTTTGTCTCAATTGCATATCTTCTACATAATCATATTTTTCCTTTAGATTCTCTATCTTTGATTCGTTGATGTCATGATTTATTGTGAAGATTTCTTCAATATCATTATCTTTGATCTTTATTGTGAAGATTATCTATTTAGTACTAGTCGAATATGTTATAAAAATTATAGTTTTCCTTTTCCGTAAAGCCAAACACAAAACATATATATTATAAATAACTTATAAACAAATTGGAAAGTTATAAGGTACAATGAAATTTAAGAAAACAAAATAATAGGTAAGTAAAAGCAAAATAAATAATACGTAAGAAGGTGAATACGGTGAAACACGTCAAAAACGTTGTCCTAAAGCCTTTGTAGCCTCCCTACGTGCAGGTATTGATGGTCTACAAGACTCCAAGATATGACCCCTTGTACACAAACTCAAGATCCACTATGAGCATGTTCATAGACGGATATAGATATCCAAGTCCCAGAACCATTGCTAAAATAATAATACAAAGTAGAGAATATATATAAAAGTAGAAAAGGAGAGAATTAGTTTGTGGTGGTGATTGTGGTATGTGATATTCTGATGGTGTATTGTGGTTGTTCAAATGTGAAGGAGGAGTGACCTTTTATAGGCATCCAATAGCATGTAACCTTCACTAACCAGAAAATTAAGGCATTCAATATATAAATAAAACCTAAATATTAAATATTTATAACCCCCACAATAAATAAAATAAAACAGCCAAAATAATTAAATAAATAAAATAGTTAAATTTTGAAAACCTTTTTAAAATTCCAACAACTTGAGCATATTAATAAGGAAAGTACTAGGTTGTTGTCCAGCAGCTTGAGCCTTTGGTTTGAGGAGAGTGTCCTTGTTAAGGTTAGGCTGCATGTATATGTCACTCAGGGTTTCAAGGCTCCCATAAAGCCTTCCCAAGCTGCCAACCATTTCATCCTTGGAGAGAAGCCTAATGATAGTGCCAAGAGGCAAAGATAAAAGAGTGAAAAGAAAGTCCACAAAGTCTTTGCCTGCTTCAGCAAACAAAACCTTTTGTCGTTTTGTATCAATTAGGAGCTTCAAACTAACAACACAGTTGGAGGTTGCCATTGACAACTCGATAAAGACCTATTTATAGACTTAGCTAATAGTACTAACTGTTCTTACGTAGCTTAAATATTACGTCACTTATTATAATTTCTTGACCAAAAACTAAAAAAAAACAAAACAAGACAGAAAAGACATAAAGAAAAAAGACAATTACTTCCTTGCTCTTGAAGTTAATCCAATTCCCTTTCCCATTATTAAGGAGTTGGCCAGACACCACACGCCTATAAGTAAGAAGAATTGGCGCTCTTCTTTTGCTTAAATACCATTTTGAATAGCCGTTTGGTTATGAACACTCCTTGCCCTCGTCCCTTCGAAGAAGTCCTCCTTCATGCTATTTGACACATATATAAAAATAATTTATTGAAAACTCAAAAAGAACAATTTATGCACACATGTCAAACAAAACAATTATTAGTGAAAATTGCTCATACTATTTTGCCGAAGAAAATTCCTCAAATTAATTTCTTTACATTTGGCATTTCATAAGAAATACCTCCGTTTGGATAAGGGAAAATAACTCAGAATTTAGCTAAAAGTCGGGAATTTAAAAAGGAGAAGTTGACTATTCCCTTGTTTGGTAACTTAATCATATAATTTAATAAATGACTCGTGGAAAAAATCGGGGAAATTAGAGTATCAAATTCCCGAGTTTAATTTCCATAATGCCATTTACAAAATTATGTTATTTAGAAAATTCGACATATATAAATCCAAACACTAAAATCTTCAATTGCCAAAAATTGAAATGATGGAAATATAAATTACGTCATTTTAGTAGAATTCTTCTAATACTTAAGTACAGTCGTGGTTTTTACTGAACTCGCCAAACTGAGTGAAGATAAAGTGCTTGCCGCCAAAAAGATTAAAGTTTTTTTTTTTGGGTCACGCAGAAAGAGTAAAGTTAATGCTCTTTAAATTAAATATTGTAAACCCCAGAGATTAAAGTTATAATGATCCTAATTATTCATCATCAATTTATGTGATATTCTATCACTGGATCACGCCTGCAGGGATTATTTATTATATGTGTAATCATCATCTGGCATATCTAAGGCATAATTTATCAATAAGAATATATATATATATATATATATTTAAATGTAAAAAAAACATTCTTTTTCGTATGGACTGGAGGAAAAATCAGAAATAAATGTTAATGGGTTATTTAGATTTTCATCCTTCAATAAGAATATATATTATTTATTAAAACTAGTTGAAGTAATTGATTTTAGTCCTTAATAAAGACACACTCATATGTATAGGTATTTAACAGATATACTATTACTATTGTGAGATTTGTGGGAGCTTAGGTTATGTTGAAATTCCCATCGAAGATTAGGTCTTTAGATAGGGAGAGAGTTGCCCCTATATGTGGTTGCATGAATAAAGTTTACGGAGGGCAATCTATGCAAGAACTAAAGTGGAGTTTAAAGTGCCGAGATCTTTTGTAACCTTCTTTTTTTGCCAAAGTTAAGAAGAGGAATGAGGGTTTTCTCACACACACTGCTAAGGTGCTATGCGAATTCGAGCCTAAGATCACTAGTATGCAAATCAAGGCCCTTTTCCACTTGACTAGACCCAATTGGCCTAAGACATTTTGTATATCAACAACTTGATTTCTAAATTGCTCATAATCAAGAGGATAATCAACTAGAAATTAATGAATCCACATAAACACTAGCATACTTTTGTGCTTGCTCGATTAGGAGGATGATGACTCTCTATTCATCAGTGCAGTGACTCTGATGCAAGTGTGTGACTACTCTGAGGGAAATAGTTCATTGGCCATGATGACATTGTGACTCTCTTGTTTATGTCATTTTATTTTTATTTTTTTATAACATTGATAATGAATAAGGACTAAAGTATTGATGGTTTCAGAAATATGGGTGGTTCACATATCACTATGTTTCCAATCCAAATATTCAAGAGCCGGGGAGGTACATAGGGTAGTGCTAATAGCACTCCAAACTGGCATAAACCACAACCCACTCTCATTGCACAACCTCTTACCAACAACCCCATGTACCCAACACATATCCCAATATAGATAGTATCTCTCAAAATATATAGCATTTAACAATACAAGATAATCACAATTTACAAAAATATTATATGTCAACATTTAAATATAACAACTCATAAATCAAATAACTTATTATGCATATTGTTCCATCCTTGAAAATAATGATGATTATTTAAAATAAAGCCCACTAACAGATAATCCAACGTTGCTTGACCTTGAGAGGGTTCTGCCTGTTGAGTACACTGGGCCGAAATACCTACTGAAGAATACAAACACTAGATTAATTAATATACTTCGGTAGAGAACTTAAAAATAAATTCCTACATTTCCCGGGATTCCAAGTGTGTGAACGACAATTGAGGAATTCCTAAGGTCCAACTACGTGTTTCGAATGGTGGGATAACCTCGGAAGATGCTCGGTCAACCGAGTGGTCAAACTTCCCAAATTTGGTCAACCAGGCCCGCAAGGCCCACAGCCTCCGATTTCCAATCCAAAAGTTCATACGGGTTGAATAGAGTTTACTAAACACGTCCTGGAAGTTTGGTCCAGATCTAAAGCTCTAATCGCTCGCGGTCGCACGATCAGACGGTCACCGTTTTACTCAAACTTTAAGTCATTGAATCGGAGCATCCTAGACTCCCATTCTCGATCTGCGAATTCCTACTCGATCCTGCGATATGAAAATTCTTGAAACACCTAACAATACCTATACCGACATGATTAGGACAACTAGTGGAGCAACTTTTGTTCTTGGGCCACGGCCAAAAAGTGACCGAAACTTGCCAGAAAGTTGAGCCGAAAACTAGCCAAAACTTTGAGTTGTAAAACGAGTTTCAAAACTTCAAAATCAATCCTAACCAACCCAACCATCAGCTAGATGATGTGGACCGACAAATTTGGTAGCCGAAATCACCAGAAATGACATCGGAAGTTTCGAGTGAAAACCGGCCTGTTTTGGGCTTTTTCCAGCGGCTGTGGTTGCGGGGTTTGTCAAAAGTGGGGTGGGTCGGAGAGAGGGAAGTGAACTGGTCACTTTGGTACCTATGGTGGCCGGACGTGGGCAGTAGTCGGCCAAATAGTGGCCGACTTGAGAGAGGGGAGGGGTTTCGCATGAGAGAGAGAATTATCGGTGGAGAGAGAGAGAGAGAGAGAGAGAGAAATCTGAGTTTTTGAAAAATCCAACTTCGAGTTATTTACGGTTGTGCCACTGCACTTCCATTGATCGTAACTTCTTCGTTACAACTCCGATTTGAGCCCACTACATGTCTAAGAACTCATAACGAAGCGCTCTATGCAACGGTACAATTCATAACCCCAAAAATTTACTGGATTAAAAAGTGACTAAAATGACCGTATCTCCGAGGGCAAAATTATAATTTTATAATTAAATAATTCAATTAATTTATATAAATTAAATAAATAATTAAACATTGGATCGGGATGTTACAATGTGGATGTCGTTGATAATTCCCCTAGCAACCCCAAAAGCCTCATTGCCAGAGACGATGTCGTTAATGGCAATCTTCGCATTTGTCTCAACCATTAAATGATTTGAAGAAAGGTCCAACACATGAATTTGGGTTGTGTTGCCTATCTCAGGTGATGTGCTACCAGAAAGGTTGTTTCCTGCCATTAGTATGGTTTTTAGCTTTGGGCATTGTCCCCAGTTGAGTGAGATTTCTCCATACAAGTTGTTGTGGCTTATATTCATAAAATTAAAATTTGGATAAAGACCGAATTATTTGGACTATGCCAAACCTCATGTCACAAAAGAATATCTTTGTTTAGACCAAGTAGGTCCTCTCTTCATCAACGAAATGTAGACTGTACCTTACCCCCTCAAATATTATATTTCTACCATGTACCTTACCCCTTCAAGTAGGTCCTCTCTTTAACTAAAATTCAGAACATATCAATACTTTTCCATTCTTCTAAATTTTTTGAAATCTTTCATGTAAAATTTGGCTGTTTGGTTATCTGTGTTTGTGTGCACTGAGTTTACGATGTCATTTTTTGATATCTCTATTGAAAGATTTCTTATTTTCATTGCTTCTTTAGCTATCTGCTTTGTGATGCCAGTGTAATTACTCCATTGTTTTTTTTTGTTTTTTCAATTTCGAAACTTTTCTATTCAAAGTTTTACTATAACGATAAGTAGTTTAAATTTAAATTTCGAAAAGCTTTCTCCTCTATTCATTTAAAGCATCCACAATCATGCTTCTTATGTTTTAGTTAAGATTTAGATAAAAACACTAGAAAGCTATTTTAGGAGCTCCTTATAAAATTTCAATTCTAACCATGCTCTCTAGTTTAGAGAATCATAAATGATTTATTTCTTTTTTTAGTTTAGCATAAATGCTTCCTCTTTATATAAAATAATAATAATAAATAGTTGATATTAAATAAATAGTTAAAATAGCATTAAAGTAAAGCAACATTTAATTATAGGGAGCCAAACAACATTTAATTATAGGGAGCCACTAGAAGTCCTTTCTCTCTTCTCAGATTTAGGAGCTCCTAGAGGTCTCCCTATTTTAGGAGTTGGATAGGGAGCATGGTTGGAGGTGAGGTTTCTCACTTCCTCCCTAAATTTTGTCTAAGGAGATGGTTTCGGGAGTCCATTGTGGATGCTCTTGCCTCATGTAGTTTTTTTATTTTTTTGCAATTATGACATGAATTTGAGAGCATTTGTGTTATGTGCAATTTTTTTCCCCTTTAGTTTATGCTCGCTCACAAGATTCAGAAATCACTAATAACAAAGAATGATTGCTTGAATGACCTATAAAAATAGAATTGGTATAATTCCCAAGATATTGGAAACCCACATAAAACAATAATAACAATAGCAGCTGAAGGCATGAACCTTTTTCATTTCATTGGCCTAGCTTAAGCACTTGAATGTGCAAAGAAGCTGCATACAAGTTTTCCCAATCAGTTTTCTTTTTGTATGCCTTCTAAGTCATCCTTTGCCAGGTCTAAAGAAAATAACTAAGCAAAGTAATTATTGACATAGCGAACATTTCCCTTTGTTCAATTTGAACAAAACTTAAGATTCACAATATCCTTATTAGATGTTTTAAATGTATTGAACAAAATTATAACTTATAGCCTATTATTTCTCTCTTTATTCTGCTTCTATAGCCTATAGCTATTTATAGATTATCACTGCTTCTATACTTACTTCTCCATTAGATTATCTTAATTCTGTAACAAACTTGCTCATCAAGTCATTAGGTTATCTTATTTCTGTTTATAGGTCATTAGATTTTCATAGTTTATTTAAATTGTGGTTTGTACAGTTTATGTTGTTGGCCTTAATTATGTAACAATAGCCATTCTCTTCACTAAAATTTTCTCATTTGTCTACACTAACACCTACCATTTACCAAATTTATAGCAACAGAGTCAACACCCCTTGATTTGATTCTATTAAAGCTTAAGTGTTTTGGCTTAATTCTCTTATACCTATTTAATAAATTGTCACAATTGTTCTTCGTTTGTTTTCATTTGATTCAATAGATTAAGCTTATATTTTAGTCCATCAGATTAAGAGAATGCTTGATGTATCTAAATTGTTGTTTGTCCTGTTGGATTTTTTTTATAACTTAATTCTATCCTAATAGTTATTGCCCTCACTCAAATTTTCCATTTATCAACACTAACACTTGCCATTTTCTAAATTTATGCCAACAGAGTTAAAACGCCTACAGAGGAGAAGAAAGAACATACGCCACCTGTATAGCAGAGCCAGCAAGAGGTAAATCCCCTTCCAATAGACATGTCAAAAAAGAAAAATCCCCTTCCACCACCCAGTAGCTTATAGATAAACTCCTATCCATACTCTTTTGAACAATGAGTAGTTCAAAACTGCTCATATTTTGATGTTTTTATAGCTGCTTGGAACGATAGCACATTTCTGGGTCCGCCCACTCCCCCAAATTACACCATCTAAGCTTCGGTCAGGTGTCCACATTGCAGGAGTATTCAGCCGAGTTTGAGAAGGGACCTCTCTGCATTAGTCATAGAATGGGATAAAAGAAAAGAACAAATTCAAATAACTAAAAGCATCATAAAACTCACCCCTTGCGTGCCACAAACATAGAACCTTCTTCCAGGGTTTAAATTTGTCCATGATGTCCTTATTGATGCCTCTTTTTGACATTTATAGTATCTTCCCAACACAACTCCAACACGTTCACTTGAGGTTGATGTCTCGGGCCTCATCTCAGCACCACCACTATTCTGGGTTACAAAATTGGGGCTCTAGGGCTAATTGGGGAGGATTTAGTCGAAGTGAAGGGTGAAGTGGCGATTTTGCCATTCTAAAAGGGGTTGCATGTGCATCACGTGGGAAGGGTAACGGAGAAATGGATGAAATTAGTCAAAATTTGACGGTAGGGACCTTATTCTCTATGTTTAACAAATTCGTATCCTTAATTTACCAAAAAAATAATCGAGGGTGCAAATTGACAATTATGGTATAGTTCAGGGGGCAAAACCGCATTTAAGCCATATCAAAAATATTTTTCATTAAATAAGGAGCATATGATAAATTAACAACTTTTCATATTAAAGAAAATAAAAATAAAAACCAATAATATTCCTATATTAACAACTTTTTACTCCTACTTCCAGGAAAAGAGATAAGTATTTTTCTTCCTATATGTATGGTAGCTTTTCCCTATTCGTATAGTAAGTAACTTTTCACTTTTCTTTTCTCCATTATACAAAGCTTGGAGTCTTCCATACACTTGACTTGACTCAAAGTATGCCCTTTCAAAAAACCAAAAAAAAAAGTATCAATTAATGCGTTTTCTGATTCATATGTTCATATGTGTCCCACCCTAATGCTTCACAATATTGGATGCTCAGAAAGTTTTAAATTTGGGGGACGTGTCTGGTGGGTGTGTGTTAGATAAATTGAAGAAGAACTAAACGCAAAATTGTCGTTTATTGTTTTGATTTACCATGCATAGGAATAGGAATGTGAAATTGATCATTTGCTTTCGTGAACTTCTTTGCTCCAAATCTACCATTGTTACACTGCAAAGAACTTAACAGATTGAAACGAAATTGAAGAGGGTGGAGTGGTTGCTCTATCCGTGGTGTTTTTATTTTTTATTTTTTACTTGCAACTTTTACAATATTTATTTTTTGGATCTCTAAAGAAAATTGTTGGGTCTCTAGCAAGAAATATTAGAACTATGACACATTGAAAAATGAGTAAATTGCCGAATATCCCCCTGAACTATAACGCTTGCCGAAATGTCCACTATGAATTATTTTTCAACCAATTTAGCTCTTATATTAGTTTAAATGATCAATTTAGCCCCTGCCGTTAGTTTTCATACAATTTCATCCAATTTTCTGTTTAAATGTCACATGGTAGGCACATGACTCACTGTTCAATTAAAAATTAATTTTTTTAAGTTTAAAATAATTAAATTTTAAAGCAGTTCACCCCAGCGGCCTCAACCTAACCCAGGCCTTCTTCAAGCCCATCTCTGGCGCCGCCTCTCCCTCCTCCACCAAGCGCCACACCAAGTTCTCCGTCATCAGCGCTGGCAACGTGGTTATGGCCATCGCCCAAACCATCCTCACCCAGGACCTTGCCAACGAGTACGATAGTGAAGTTGCTGTGAAATCGTTGGAACAAGTGGTTTGTGTTGATAGGATTCTCAGGGTTAATATGGTCTTTTTAGTATGTAGCTGAGCTGGCAAGGTTTGTTAGGCAATTGGTTAGTTAGCTGGCAATTTGTTTTGTTAGTTAGCAGCTGTTATTGGCTTAACTGGGAAGCGATTATATTAGTGGGCTTATGCTCATTCTAGGGCATGCATTTGTAAATCCAGTTCAATAAGAAATAATAGTTATGATTCTTTGGCATTGAGTTAAGGTTGAAGGGTTTCTATCATTGGTATCAGGCCAGTCAGATTCTCGTTCCCTTCTCGTGCTTCCGTGTATGACTCGTGCGTCGACTCGCCATAACTCCATGGATAATCGTGTTCAGAGCGTTGAAGCCCTTCTTGCCGAGCTTTTGAACCGATTTGATTCTTTGGATTCGAAGTATGATCAGCTTCGTAAAGAGTGCTCCGAGCGTTCTGATTCCACCTTGCACCCGCCTGTTCATGACGACGTTGGTGATCGTCCTCGTGATTTTCCATTTCCCGGACCCGTGCAACCGCCATTGATGAAGATCAAATTTCCTCGATTCTGTGATGGTGATGATCCATTGGGGTGGATTTACAAAGCAGAGCATTACTTCGATTATTTTGCTGTTCCGAACGATCGGAAGGTTCGTATGGTTGGAGAATGAAGCGTTACGGTGGTTTCGATGGCTCGACTGTGTTCAGACTTATCCTACTTGGGAGGAATTTACTAAGGTTTTTTGTCAAGAATTTGGTCCCTCCGAGTTTGACGATTGTGCTGAAGCTTTGGTGAAACTACGCCAAACGGGTCCTCCCAAAGCTTACATTACGGAGTTTCGTCGGCTTGCTAATCGTACTAAGGATATGAGTCCCTCTCTTCTGAAGAGTTGTTTTGTGGGGGGGGTTGAAGAAAGAGCTTCGACATGATGTTAAGTTGTTGCGTCCCTCTACTGTTCACGAAGCTGCTGCTTTTGCTCTGCAGGTTGATGCTAAATTTCAAGATTTGCATTTCTCTGCTTCTGTTTCTGTTTCGAAACCCTCTGTTTCGTTTCCTTCAGCTTCGCCTAAGTCTGATTTTCCTATCAAGAGGCTTACACCGGAGGAGGTTCAGCTTCGACGACAGAAAGGCTTGTGCTTTCATTGTGACGAGAAGTTCGTCTGCGGCCACACTTGTGCCAAGAAACAATTGTTATTGATTGAGGCTTATGATGGGGATGTTGTCGATGTTGCAATTGATTCCGTCGCTGATGACCTTGAATTGCAGATGATGGAGGTCACTGCATGTGCTTTATTGGGTACCCCAGCCCCCATGTCTTGCCAGACAATGAAGGTAACCGGTTTTATCAAGAATTGCCCTGTAATCATTTTGTTTGACTCTGGTAGTTCTCATAATTTTGTGGATACTGCCTTGGTTAAACGTTTGGGGTGGCAATTGGATGCTACCCGGTCATTCAATGTCATGATTGCCAATGGAGGTCAGTTAGGCTGTAAAGGTGTCTGTTCTCAAGCTCTTATTAAGATTCAAGATTATCAGTGTGTTACTGATCTTTTTGCTATCAATTTAGGAGGGTGTGATGTGGTTTTGGGTGCTCAATGGTTGCGTACCCTGGGCCTATTTTGTGGGATTTTGCTAGTATGAAGATGGAGTTTACTGTTAATGGGCATTCATATTGTTTGGCTAGTTCTCCTTCTCCAGCTATAGTTCCTCAAGCCATTTCTAGTCTTCAAATGGAGAAGTTGTTGACTGATGGCTTATGTGGAGTGGTTTTATGTCTCTTACAATCATCTGATAGTATTTCTTCAGCGGTGTTAACTGTTTCTCAGCAAGAAGATTTGGATATTTTACTCTCTGCTTATAGCAGTATCTTCCATGCCCCTACCACTTTACCGCCTTCTCGCAGTCAGGATCACAGAATTCCTTTGGTGGAGGGTTGTAAGATTCCAAGTAGCAGACCTTATAAGTATGGTCCCTTCCAGAAGGATGAAATTGAGAAGTGTGTGAAGGAATTACTGGATGCAGGTTTCATCAGACCCAGTCACAGCCCATTCTCTTCTCCTGTTTTACTAGTGAAGAAGAAGGATGACACCTGGAGGATGTGTATGGACTATCGAGCTTTGAATCTGGTCACCATTAAGGATAAGTATCCCATTCCCCTTATTGATGAGTTGTTAGATGAGTTGCATGGTGCTCAATATTTTTCCAAGTTAGACTTACGAGCAGGCTATCATCAGATTAAGGTTCATCCTCAAGACATTGAAAAAACAGCATTTAGAACTTATGATGGTCATTACGAGTTTTTAGTAATGCCATTTGGTTTAACTAATGCTCCAGCCTCTTTTCAAAGTCTCATGAATGAAGTTTTCCGGCCTTATCTCAGGAAATTTATTTTGGTCTTCTTTGATGATATTTTAGTCTATAGCCCTTCTTGGGAATTGCACATTCATCATTTGAAATTGGCCTTTGATCTGCTGCAACAACACCAATTATTTGTGAAGCAGTCTAAATGTGCATTTGGCCAAACACAAATTGAATATCTTGGTCATGTTGTCTCAAAGGAAGGAGTCTCTGCAGATCCATCTAAACTTCAAGCTATTGTGGATTGGCCTGTGCCTAAGTCTGTCAAAGCTCTTAGGGGATTCCTTGGTCTCACAGGATATTATCGGAAATTTGTCCCAAATTATGGCAAGATCAGTGGCCCCCTTACTCAATTAACGAAGAAGGATGGGTTTCATTGGACTCCAGAAGCTACAGCAGCATGTCACCAACTTAAACAACTTATGTTGTCTCCTCAAGTGCTAGCCCTGCCAGATTTTACTCAGACTTTTGTTATTGAGAGTGATGCTTCTGGCAATGGTATTGGGGCTGTTTTACAGCAGAATGGCAAGCCTATTGCTTTTACTAGCAAGGCTAAGGTCCACGAAATCAAGCTTTATCGACTTATGAAAGAGAAATGATGGCAATTATACATGCCATTAAGAAATGGCAAACCTATCTTCATGGTCGACATTTCATCATTAAAACGGATCACCATAGTTTGAAGTACTTCTTAAGCCAGAGGGCCAATACTCCTTTTCAACAAAAATGGGTGGCTAAGTTGTTGGGTTTTGATTATGAGATTCAATACAAGCAAGGGATTGATAATCCAGTAGCTGATGCATTATCCAGATTGTTTGATTCTGCAGTTCTTCCTGAGGCACATTTGGCCTTGGTGGAACTTTCTGCTATTTCATATCGTTATATGGGTTGGTTGGATGATTTACGCCGGCATGCGGAGCAGGACCCTTGGATTATTTCCAAGTCTAGGTCCTTGGGTTCTAATGGCCCCTCCAAATTTCATATTGACAATGGTTTTTTGAAATATGAATCTCGCATTGTCCTTAGTCCCTCCTCTCCTTAGCGGCCTAAGGTTTTCCATGAGCATCATAGCACCCCTATGGCTGGGCATCTGGGGTATTTGAAGACTTATAAGAGGATTTCTCAAGGGTTTTATTGGGAAGACATGAAATTTGATCTCAAGAAAATGGTTGCTGAATGCAGTGTCTGTCAACAAAATAAGTATGAAACTTTATCTCCCGCTGGATTGCTTCTGCCTCTCCCAATTCCTAATAGGGTCTGGTATGACATTTCTATGGATTTTATAGAAGGGTTGCCTCTTTGTAAGGGTAAGACAATTATTTTTGTGGTGGTCGACCGACTATCCAAGTATGCCCATTTCATTGCCTTGCACCATCCGTATACTGCTGCTACAGTAGCTCAAGTTTTTGTTGATAATGTGTTTAAGCTGCATGGAATGCCTACTTCTATCATCAGTGACCGTGATCCTGTGTTTATCAGTGGGTTTTGGAAGGAATTTTTTCGTTTACAAGGTTCTAAATTGTGCTTGAGTTTTGGCTATCATCCTCAAACTCATGGCCACACTGAGGTGCTTAACAGATGTTTGGAAATTTATCTGCGGTGTTTTTCTGGTTTACAACCAAAGCAGTGGGTCCAATGGCTTCCGTGGGCTGAGTGGAGTTATAATACTTCCTTCCAAGTCTCGGTAAAAATGACTCCCTTTGAGGTTGTATATGGCCAGCCTCCTCCTACAGTGCCGGTCTATGAGGCAGGCACCACTCGGTTGGATTTTGTCGACCGTAGTTTGGTTGCTCGGGATCGCGTACTCTCCCTGTTACGGGCTAATTTGCTGGCTGCCCAAACTCGTATGAAGGTTCAAGCCGATAAGCATCGAACTGAGCGGGAGTTTCAAGTTGGGGATTTGGTTTATCTGCGTCTGGTTCCTTATCAGCACCTTTCCTTGGCTTCGCATCCTTTCCATAAGTTGCAGCCGAAATTTTATGGCCCGTTTGAGGTTCTTTCTCGGGTGGGCACTGTTGCTTATCGTTTGAAGCTGCCTAGCTCTTCTAAATTGCATCCTGTCTTTCATGTTTCCTGTTTAAAGAAGCATTTGGGTTCCGATGTTACTATTGTTCCCATTCTGCCCGTGATCACTGAGACTGGAATTGTGCAGGATCATCCCATGGCTATTTTGGATCATCGTATGGTTAAGCGTGGTAATGCTGCAGCCACTGAAGTTTTGATCCATTGGCAGCATCATTCCACATATGAGGCTACATGGGAAGACTATGATGAGATGTTAGCTCGTTTCCCAGATTTTGATCCTTGAGGACAAGGATTCTGTTTTAAAGGGGAGGGTAATTGATAGGATTCTCAGGGTTAATATGGTCTTTTTAGTATGTAGCTGAGCTAGCAAGGTTTGTTAGGCAATTGGTTAGTTAGCTGGCAATTTGTTTTGTTAGTTAGTAGCTGTTATTGGCTTAACTGGGAAGCGATTATATTAGTGGGCTTATGCTCATTCTAGGGCATGTATTTGTAAATCCAGTTCAATAAGAAATAATAGTTCTGATTCTTTGGCATTGAGTTAAGGTTGAAGGGTTTCTATCATGTGTATTATTAGTAGAGGGTGCCAAAGATTGTACACTTCTGCTAGGCCTTGGCATAGCTGGAGGGTCACCATTTTGTAAGGCGTTTGAAGCAGTGAGAAAGAGTCAGGTAAGGCTAGAGAGAGATTCAAAGTCTCGAGCTTTGGCTTCTTGTCCCAGCTTTCTCTTTCAGTCTCCTCCACAAGCTCTTGCTTTGAGCAATTCAGCCTAATCTCGTTCAAATTAAGGAAATCTCTCTCTACCCATTTGTGATCTTGGTTTGAATTGGCAGAAATAAGGATTTCTTTACCTTTAAAGCTCTCTTTCTCCAAGGAAGTCAGCAAATTTGCCCCTACAAACTCTTTCTCTAGGAAATCAAGTTTGGAACTATCGCAGAGATAGCTGAGAGGGAACCCAAGTTTCCTATTTTTGCGGATTTTGATTGAAACCCATTAGTACCCAAGTCTGATTCTCTGAGAAAACCTATACCCTTTTCAGAAGGCGGCGGCCCACAACCCTAGTTGCTCGTTTACGCGAAATTCGACCGAGAATTACGAGTATTCGGTTGGGAAAGATGATCAAATTTGGAACTGTGGAGAAGGGACTAATAGGTCAGTTCATGGCCGGTTTAAGCCAATTGGAGATGGAGTCGCTTTGTCAAATCATGGTGGTGGGATTTACTCATTGATGCAGAGTAATCGTAAGGATTCGTGTAATAACAGTCTTTATAGGACAACTAGCTCTGATAACCTTTCATTTTTCCCATCAGAGTTGCCTGCTAAGCCTAAAATTGATACCCAATCTGGGGATTCTAGAAGGAGAGGTTCTGAAAGTTTGAGAGGCTGGGAGGATGTAGATGGTGGTTGGAGAGCCAGAAAGCTTTCTAGCCCGAAGAGAATTATCGGTGAAAATGGGTTTTTAAAATTTAATTATTTTAAACTTAAAAAAAATAATTTTTAATTAAACAGTGAGTCGTGTGCCTACCATGTGACATTTAAACGGAAAATTGGATGAAATTGCATGAAAACTAACGGCATGGGCTAAATTGACCATTTTAAATAATATGAGGGCTAAATTGGTTGAAAAAATAATTCAAAGTGGACATTTCGACAAGTGTTATAGTTCGGGAGGGTTTTCGGCACTTTACCCTTGAAAAATAGGAAAGAAGCACACAATTATCGCTATATATCTTCAGTCACCAGGGTTTCCTTCGGGCTACTTGACTATGAAAATGAATGTGTGCATTGGATTGATTGACATTATTTTCACCCTCGGGCTGACGCACAAGATTGAAAGGTCCTTCAATATTCTATATGTGTTTTTTTTGGGAAATGTATTCGGCTTGTTTCATAGTATATCTTGCATAAGGCTCGGTTTGGGTTTTTTTTTTTTTTTTTTCCCCAAAATTCACTTTAAAGTTAAGCATTTTAAGATATTTGGTAAAAATAGAATATGCTTATTATTATTATTTTTTAAAAGCAATAGCCTCCTGTTAATAGCTTTTAAAAGCAGCCTCTAGATTGTTTTGAAAGTTGCTTTTCATAATAAGTAGAGAATAACCTTTAATAAATTTTTAATAAAAAAAAAAAAAAAAAAAAAAACTCAAAATGGCTCACTTTCATCCATTGATCAATGTTTGATGACTCACTTTGCCCTTGCTGTCAACTCCATCCAAAAGTCTGTTAACTTTGATAACGTGACATGGGTGTTTTTGTGATTTTATACGCATGGATCAGTATCCACCAATTGGGTGGGTGATGTGGCAAGTGAAGTGCACCTCCAAATGGATAAAATATTTAATTAAATACTCTAACTAAATATGGTCTTTTTATCCCACCTCGCTATTTCCTGAGATAAGGACGTGGTAATATGTGGAGCTCACCTCTATATACCTTTTTTTCTAGAAATTAATTAAACAAATAAAATAACATTAGAAGAAAAAAATAATTCCTCAGAGCACTTCCAATAGTTTGCCCTTTGCCATGGCAAGAGGGGAGTTAGGGCAGCCACTATTCACGTGAATAGTGGCTGCCCTTACAAAAAGCAATGTGTATTTCCACCAGTTGCCATGGCAAATGACAAATACTATTCATTTTTTTAATTTTTTTCACATATTTTTTTACCTAAACAATTAATTTGAATAAATATTTTAGGATTAGATTTTTGGGTTCGTACGTGTCAATCTTTATTATAAAATTCATATCTCGTAACCGGAAAAAAATTTCGGATAAGATTTCGGAAAAATAAAACTTGAAAGTGAAAAAATATTAAATAGAAAGTGAATAATAGTTGAAGGAGACGAAAATGTATGAGGATCTGGTGTTAAAAGTGAAGAGTATTGGTTGGTATTTATAGAAAAAAATTTATTAATTTTTGGGTATTTTTTTTTTAAAATTTTAAAATTTTTTCATTATTTTATTGCACAAAAATTCGCTGCCGTTGGATTGGAGGAAAATATCCAATCGAAGAGCCCAAACGACACCACGTGACTGTTGGCTATGGGCGGCATTGTAGCGCGTTGACGTCATCCAAAACTCGGGCTCCAAGTCGGGCCAGCCCAGTCTGTACACCTGTTGCCCGGGCCAACGTTTGTTGGTGGAATCACTTTTTTGGCCCAAACCTCCCCCAGCCCGCGCCCCAGCCTTGCTGCTGGAATTGCCCTCACGTCGCCCCATCAACCCCTCCCCCCCCCCGCCCCCCCCTTAACCGCTTCGCAACCACCTCCACCTTAGAGCACTTCCAGCAGTTGGAATCTTGCCATGGCAAGGGGGGGGCTAGGGCTGACACTATTCACAGGAATAGTGTCTGCCCTTGCAAAAAGTAAGTTCCACTTCCAGCAGTTGCCATGGCAAGGGGGGGTACTATTCATTTTTTTTTTCACAAATTTGTTTACCTAAACAATTAATTTGGACAATATATTCGGATGAGATTTTCTGATAAAATATTCAGATAAGATTTTCAGATAAGATTTTCGGTTTCAAATTTCAGATAAATTTTTTTTTCAAATTTCAGATTTTCAAATTTAATGCTTTGGTTGTGGTTAGTTTTTTTATACATTGAATGTTTTGAATAAAAAGGAATTTTATTTAATAGTTTCTTTGGTAACTCAAAGAAAGCCAATACTACTAATATAATAAAATACATGAATTCCAACTAATTTTTAAAACAAATCATTAAAATACAATGAAATGAAAAGGCAAGCAAACTAACTTAAGGGTTTTCATCATTTAACCAATCCGTATTGCTAGGTCCATCATCACGAAAAAGTTTTCGTCTCATAATAGCCTTTCGTTCTAGCTTCCAATATTGTTTTGTTTCAGGAGACATGTGGCTTGTATCCATAGCCATGGTTTCCCGATCCTTCTTTTCTTCATTTTCTTTGCGTCGATACTCCCTTTCTTTGCGTACATACTCCCTTTCTTTAGCAAATTCTATTGCCATTGCCCTATCATCTTCTTGGACTTTCTTGTCTATTTCAATTCTCAAGGCGCTTTGCCTTGCAATTTCCTCCAAAAATTTAGAGGTATTACTCGTAGAATTAACTCCTCTCTTTGCCTTCGCCGCCTTTCTCCCCATAGGCCTCGGCTCCTTTTGAATGGGTAAGTCTTCACTCATAGGGGATTCCATAGGCGAATCCGAAGCTTGTGAATCATGAAGTGGCGTCTCGTTTAACACCACCGTTGGAGCCGTTGGAATAATGCTAAATCTTTTACAATGCTTCACCACCTCCCAACATTGGGTATGGGTGAAACTTTTTTTCCCTAGTCCAGTAGCACCATAGAACATTTGAGCTTGCACAATCTATATAAAAAAAAATTGAATAAGCAAGGAACTTAAAAAAAAATGGTAATGCAAAAAAGATAAACATATGAATGAAAATCCAAGAAATATTAACAACATATAAAGAATGCAAGAAACATTCAAATAAATATTAGAAATACAAGAAATATAAAAAAAATATATAAAAATTGCAAGAAACATTCAAATAAATATGGAAATACAAGAAATATTAAAAACATATAGAGAATGCAACAACCATTTATATAAATATTAGAAATACAAGAAATAAAAACAAAATATAAAGAATGCAAGAAACATTTAAATACATATGGAAATACAAGAAATATTAACAAAATATACCAATTGCAAGAAACATTAAAATTAAAATTAATAGGACATTAAAATTAATAAAATGAAAATTACAAATAATTACCTCATCGCTTAGATTTTCCCCGCTTGCATGGTTATTCATCGCTTTTGTGAGGGCATCTCTCCATTTCCCCAACTCTTTGTTGAGAAGTTTCCACCGACTTGACAAGCTTTCCGTACGGGTGGAACCCGATCTTTCAACAAATTCGTGAAGAATTTTTTTCCACATTTGATTGAATTTCATCTCATTACCCGATATGGGATCATGACTAATTTGGATCCAACACTCACACAACAAGACATCTTCCATGATGCTCCATGCCCCTCCGGTTTCTTGAGAAAAAGCCATAATGATAGAGAAAAATTATACTTAAAAATGAAAACAATTTAGAGTAAAAAGTGAAGAAAATATTGAATAGAAAGTGAATAATAGTTGGAGAAGGAGAAGATGTATGAGAATTTGTTGTTAAAACTGAAGAGTAGGTGTTGGTATTTATAGAAAAAAAAGTCAGTATTTTTTGGGATTTTTTTAAAAAATTTTACGATTTTTTTTCATCATTTTTTGCCTGGAAAAATTCCAGGCCGTCGGATTGGCTGACAAGGCAAAATCGGAAGGACGAGAGGCTGCCACGTCGCACATTATCGTTGGGCGCAAAAACTGACGCGCGATTTTGAATTTTTTTTAACGTTGGCGCGTGCAATGCACGCGCCAACGGTAAAAAAAATTTACAACCGCGTGCTGACGTCACGCTGGCATCAGCAATGACGTCAGCTCGCACTCGGGCTCTCGCTCGGGCTGCCTCCGCCTTCGGGCCAGCCCAAGCAAGTGGACCCCACACTGCCCGGGCCAGCACTTGTTGCTGGAAGCTGCTTTTGGGCTCTCCCCCCCCCCCCAGCCCCTGGAAATGCCCTTAACGCCCATCGCACCCATGTATCAGATTAATTCTCTCTCTCTCTCTCTCTCTCTCTCTCTCTCTCTCTCTCTCCATTCATAATTTTTTTGCAAAATAATTCTGCCAACCCTACTATCACAAATTTTAAGTTTCCCAATGCCAAAAACCTACCCACTACCAATCTGGTCCCTTTCCTCATGAACACATCCGCACAAACACCCCAAACATGAAAAGCCGCATATAAGAAAGAAGATAAACTCTAGTCTAAACCATTTTAGCTGTTTTCTATAATTATTTATTCATGTCAAAATACCATTTTCATGTCCAATCAGGTCTTTTTCAAACCTGCTATAAATCTATACGTACCGATCATTGTTTTTTTCTTTTTAGATAAATGATCCCTCTTCTGATACAAACAGAGCTTTGGTGCAGAGTGACAGCATCACCGTTTTACAAAAGCAAGCAATCACATTCATATGGGCCTTTCATCAACCCACAAAACCTCATGTACACAAAACACAAATCTGATGCATCAGATTATTGATGACAGAGAGAGTAAAAAGAGAATTAGCAGAACGAAATAAAAAACACAAACAAAAAGAATCCTTTTTACATTATCAGATCATTTACGTTGTATCTAACACTAACAATCAGATCGGTGAAATTGATTGATCAACCAATTACAAAATATGGGGTTGTTTATGATCAGAACAAGAGATGATGCGAGGGAGTAAAAGATCAGAAAAATAATAAAGAAGGAACCTTTGAAGACCATTTTGAGCTGCTCACAGTCTTCGGGGATGCAGGAGGAACTTGTTGAGGAACTCTAAGGGTCGACATCGTCACTATAGCTCTCTCTCTCTCTCTCTGTGACTATGTGTGAGAAAATCGAAAACGAAAATGGCTCTGGTCTATGAACCTTTGTTTCTATATTATATATATATATATATATATATATATATGGTGTTTGGTAGCTATCTGTAAGACCCTTACAAGTTGGCATAGGCCATGGCATGGTTTTGATGTTTTGCACCATGCCAAGGCAAGCCAAGAGTGCTTGGGAGGCGCACTAGACAAGGTCGGAAGACATGTGTCTTGGGCTGGAGTTTGGCAGCCAAGACATGGCAGCATGTGCAGCGCAGCGCGCAAGGGGCAGCGTATGTCGACAGATCGTGGGCTGTTGCGTGGGCAGTTGCATGGGCTGGTGCGTGGGCAGTTTGGCTGGCAGATTGTGCGCATGGTGCTGGCAGTTCGTGCAGGCAGATTGTGCTCATGGTGCTGGCAGATTGTGCAAGCAGTTGGCTTGCATGATGCGCAACGCACGCGGGCAGGTTGCTGGCAGATTGGCTGGACGTGGCAGTTTACTTAAAAACGTGCTGGAGTGGGTCTAGGACGTGGGCAAAACGGTTTTGAGCAGTCCATGGGTGGTTGGACGTGGCTAGGAGTTGCTACATGCTTGAAATTTGGGTTGTGGTTTATCTTGGAGCATTAGTTGTGGTTTATCTTGGAGCATTAGTGGGCGGTTACTTGATAGTGGTAGCAGGTTCCAAGGAAGTGGGGAGATTTTTAAGGAGGAAAATCTGCCCATGACGTGAGTGGACTGCAAGGTGGCGTCTTGTGGTTGCTAGACAGGTTTTTGAGTGAGAAAAACGTGGCTAGGTGGCTAATCTAACGGTTGGCAAGGTTTCCTAAGTAGATGGGGGTGTCATCTACGTAGTGTAGGCTTATAAATACCTTGTGAAGGTGAGGGTTGAGATACCAAGTGATGTGGTTATCCAACTGAAAGTGAAAACTTGTAATCCTTTGCTATTGTGAATAGAAGGTTGGGAACTTTCCCGTAAGGGTGTGTGCGAAAGTTTCCTGCGTGAGGCAAGTCTCATTTGTGGGCGTTGGTTGTCACTTGTGTCGTTATCCCACTGCGTGAACTCTGAAGCCTCACGATTTGGAGGTGAAGAGAAGACTGACTTAAGAGGAGTCTAAGTGCCGGACAAGGGTCGAAAAATTAAAGGCGTTTTTCACCCCTGTTACACTATCCATATATAGTAATATAGAATGGCCCTTGCACCTTATTTGTGTAACTAATACTTTTTTTAAAAATACCTTTGAAATAAAATATTAAAAATATCATAACAATAACAAAAATAAAAAATATATCTCAACAAGCATCAACTCTTCGACCCAACTCTCTCTCTCTCTCTCTCTCTCTCTCTCTCTCTCTCTCTCTCTCTCTCTCTCTCTCTCTCTATCTCCCGCGCCATATTAACAAATCTGCAAATAAATGAAAAATAATTCGCACAATTACTACAATTAAACTTGCAAATTAAACCAAGTCGACCTACGTGCGTGTGTGAGTGGAAAAGAGAGTCAGGGTTCGCAATTGGCTGGCAATGTGGGGGCTGGGTTGGGGAGAGAGGTGGTTGCTGCTTGATTTGAATTTTTATTTTTTATTTCAATGTAATCAAATACATATAATAAGGTGCGCGGCAGTTGTGAGGTTTAGTACAATACAATTAAATGCGTGTAAATGCACCAATGCTAAATGTAGAGGCTCTAGATCCCTAAACAAAGCCCTTGTTTTATTTCATTTTATTTTTCCTTACAAAGATAAACAAACTGTAAGGAAAATTCTGCAATAAATATGTTATGTTAAGGATAAACAAACAGTAAAGCATCCTAAATAAAGTCATAGCATAGCGCACATGTGCATGAAATAAATTAATTGCAAGAAGGAAACATCTAGGGATATGAAATAAATTACAAGAAGGAAACATCTATGGATAATCTTTCTAAACAGAAGACACAGGCAAAATGAAATCTGTATAAGAAAGAAGCACATTCTGATCAGGTAGCCAAAGGATCAAGAGCAAGCAATTCACCACATGTCATCATATGTATCGGCTTCGAAAAAAGCAACATCTCAGTTGAGAGGAAATGAGAAACTTGTTTCATTGTTGGACGAGATTTCGGGCTGGAATTCAAGCATGAAAATGCTACCTTCATAAGAGAGACCACTTCGCTCGCAAGTTGATGTGTTGGAGGGGAAATGCGTTGGTCCAAAACATCCACAATTTTCATTTGATGGGCTGGTAATGCAGATGATGATGAGGAGGAGAAGGATGAAGAGACTGACGAGAAAGATGAGAGAAGATCTCCAGGATGCTTTCCCATAATTATTTCCAAAGTGACCACACCAAAGCTATAAACATCACAGTTCTCATTCACTTCCATTGTATATGCAAGCTCTGCTCAGAGAAAACATCATAGAAGTGGCATTATTAGTTTATAGACATAACTATTCAATGGAATTTAACGAAACTGTATCATGCATAAATCAACTTATTAGTTTATAGTTTAAGAGAAGTGAAAATGTGTTTATTAGTATATTTTCTAAATCAAGAAGTGAAAATGTGTTTATGTTAGTCGCTTCTAATGATGAAAATGAAGCATTGGTCTAAAAGCAAAAGCTTAAAAAGTGCTAAATACAGAGAACAGGGAATCAAAATATTACCTGGTGCCATGTAGCCATATGTGCCTGCAACGGTAGTCCAATTAGTTGAGTCTGGATTTAAAAACTTAGCAGTGCCAAAGTCTGAAACACATGCCTTATGTTCAGAATCCAATAAAATGTTCTTGCTTGAGATGTCACGATGTACAATCGGTTGCAAGCGATCGTGGTGCATGTAAGACAAGGCTTGAGCTAAGCCTTTAACAATATTCACCCTTTTACTCCACCCCAACTCTTTAGCTTCTTCATCTTTGCTCAACATTGCAGCCAAGCTACCTCTTTCAAGATACTCATACACCAAAAACGAGTGTCGTTTATGTGCGCAGAAACCATAGAGCTTCACAATATTCCGATGTCTTATCTCACTGAGTGCCCTTACTTCATTCAAGAACTCCTTCTGAAATTCTGTCTCGCCATCCCATAGCAGATGGAGTTTCTTCACGGCCACTACCTCTCCAGATGACAAATTCACTCTATAGACGCTTCCATGTCCTCCCTTCCCAATGCAATATGTGGAATCAAAATCTTCTGTTGCCCTTATGATTTCCTCATACATTGATTTTCCATCAAAATTTAAAACCGAAAAGGAAATTTCTCCATGCATATGGTTTTGTTTAGTATCTTGATGGTTCTTCTTTCTTTGCACTATTACAAAGACAATTGTAAAAAGAGCGAATAGAAGTACAAATACAGCTAGAACAGAGAATATGACCCTTTGGTCCTTTTTTGAGCCAAGTGCATTGCAGGGTGGCAGCAGAGCTCCAACTTTGCCACACAATCCCTTGTTACCTTTCAATCTTTCTGGTGGAGCTTCTCGAAATGCACTGATGTTGGGAAGGGGACCTTCTAAGTGATTGTAGGATATGTCAACGTACGACAAGCCACCCAGGTCTTCAAAACTTGATGGTATGGAACCCGAAAGATTGTTGTGGGAAAGATTGAGCGTAACCAAACTCTTCATATTGCTCATTGCTGATGGTATGCTACCTTCAAGTGAGTTATGACTTAAATCCAGTTCGTTTAATTGAACTAACTTCTCCAACTGTGAAGGAATTGCTTGAGATAACTTGTTGTTGCTCAAATTCAGATGGTATAATTTGAGCAAGTCACCTAGAATCCCCGGAATTGAGTCATTGAATTTATTTGTTGACAAGTCAAGATATTCAAGATCATTCAATGATCTGAATTCTGACGGTATACGACCCGAAAGTTGATTTCCATTCAACATCAACTTCACCAATGAAGACAACTTCCCGAATTCTTTTGGGATCAACCCAACTAAATGATTTGAAGAAAAGTCCAGCATATGAATTTGGGTTGCGTTGCCTATCTCAAGTGGTATGCTACCAGTAAGGTTGTTTCCTGCCATTAGTAGGGTTTTTAGCTTTGGGCATTGTCCCCAGTTGTGTGAGATTTCTCCATACAAGTTGTTATGGCTTATGTTCATAAAATCAAGATTCGGATAAACACCGAAGTCTTCAGATATATTGCCCGTCAAATGGTTTTGCTCAAGATGAACTCTCACTAAGCTCGAGCAATTTTTCAAGCTTTTGGGGATTGAACCAGTCAAATTGTTTGTTTCTACTGACAAGTTTGTGAGTTTTCCACCTTGGCAGATATTTGGGGGCAAATAACCAGACAACTGGTTTGTATCCAAGTGCAGTCGAGTCAAATTCTTGAGATTCTCTAACTCTTGGGGAATGGAGCCGGAAAGTTGGTTATCGCGTAGGACTAAGATCTCCAAGTTGCTCAAGTTGGCAAAAGAGGCTGGAATTGAATCGTTGAGTTGATTCTGCTCCAAAGCTAGATTTACAAGAGATTTCAAGTTTCCTATCTCCTTAGGAATCAAACCAGAAAGTTGATTGGAATGCAAGTACAAAGTGTTTAGGTTTATTAAGTTACCAATATTTGGAGGATGAGACCACTTAAATTGTTGTGGGACAACCCTAGATCTACAAGAGATTTCAAGTTTCCTATCTCCTTGGGAATCAAACCAGAAAGTTGATTGTCATCCAAGTACAAAGTGGTTAGGTTGATTAAGTTACCATATTTGGAGGAATGAGACCACTTAAATTGTTATCGAACAACCTTAGATCTACAAGAGATTTCAAGTTTCCTATCTCCTTGGGAATCAAACCAGAAAGTTTGATTGTCATTCAAGTACAAAGTGGTTAGGTTTATTAAGTTACCAATATTTGGAGGGATGAGACCACTTAAATTGTTGTAGGACAACTCTAGATCTACAAGAGATTTCAAGTTTCCTATGTCCCTAGGAATCAAACCAGAAAGTTGATTGGAATGCAAGTACAAAGTGTTTAGGTTTATTAAGTTACCAATATTTGGAGGAATGGGACCAGTTAAATTGTTGTGGACAACCAGATCTATAAGAGATTTCAAGTTTCCTATCTCCTTCGGAATCAAACCAGAAAGTTGATTGTCATTCAAGTACAAAGTGGTTAGGTTTATTAAGTTACCAATATTTGGAGGGATGAGACCACTTAAATTGTTGTAGGACACTCTAGATCTACAAGAGATTTCAAGTTTCCTACCTCCTTAGGAATCAAACCGAAAGTTGATTGGAATGCAAGTACAAAGTGTGTTAGGTTTATTAAGTTACCAATATTTGGAGGAATGAGACCAGTTAAATTGTTGTGGGACAACTCTAGATCTACAAGAGATTTCAAGTTTCCTATCTCCTTAGGAATCAAACCAGAAAGTTTATTACGATAGAGATAGAGGTAGGTAAGATTTCTCAGGAGACCGATTTCTGGTGGGATTCTCCCGGAAAAACTGATTTTGGGAGAGATCAAGATGGTGGAGTTTGGAGAGGTATTGATTTGAGGTGGGATGGCATCAAAGAGTTTGTTGACACCGAGGTTAAGATATTCAAGATTAGGAAAGGACAAGAATGAAAACTCATATAGCGTACCTTGAATACCACAGTGGAAAGGTTTAGCTTGCTGACACTTCCAGCTGCGTTGCATGAAACACCAGTCCAAGTGCATGGGCTTGTTCTTGGTTTTGGATTGGTGCTGGAAGAATTGGTGGCATTAATATTATGAGTGGGAGGGTCGTACCAGGTGAGGTTATTGAGGGCTTGATTTAGAAATAAGCTGGCTTTCCATTTGAGAAGAGCCTTTGCTTCAGTATGAGAAGTAGAAGTAGCAGAAGGAAAAGCAACCCCAATTTGGTGATGAAACAAACAAGATGACAAGGCAATAAGGCATGAAGCATAGTTTAGCGGAAGCTAAAGATGTCATGATTATTGTTTGTGTGGTATACGTATATTGTATGGGCCGTGCCTTACTATTTATATATAGTGTGGGTTAGTCTTTAGGGTTCAGTTGAGCATTGAAAAGTCTTTCGGATCAGTTTTCTTTTGAGTAAAGGTCTCAGTCTTTCATTCTCTAAATTTAATGCCAATTTTGAATTTTCTGGATGAAATAATGAAATGAAATTGATGGAGGTGAGAGATAACCCTATGCATGACATAGGGGTTTAGATGTGTCCCACCCACCTGATGCTTGACAAAGAGTTATTTGTTTACTTCAAATCTCCCATTCCTCAAAGTCAGGCCAAGTCTTTTTTACTATTGATTGAGCTTGCTGTCATTGTTAGAATGGTAATAAAGAAGATAACATAGTGATGAAATTTAGATACAAATTGCGTGCAAAAAGCCTATTCCTTGTGCTCTTGAATAAGTTATTTTTCACCTCAGTGGTTGTTCTTATAATGGCTGGAGTCAAAGTCTTTGTCTCTCGTTCTTTATAGTTATAGTTAAATGTCATTAATGAAATGAAAATGGATGGAAGTGACAGCTCATCACTAGCTATATGCTTGAATAATGTGCTTGGCACATTAATTTATTATTTTTTCTTGGTGCATGGCTATTCTCAGTTGCCTTAAGCGAATCAGAAATTAAACTCACGTGGCTTTACTCCTTAGAAGCATAATAGTCCATTTTCAACTTCTTCTTTTTTCCCTCTTTAATCTCTCACCAGACTTGAGCAGAGCTACGCTACCCCATAAATTGTAGAGTCGTTTATTGCTTTGATTTACTGTACAAAAACATCGGGTTATTGGATAAATTCATACAGAAAGGAATAGAAATGCGTAATTGAAGTACCAGTCAAATAAGCACACATTTATCATTCCATTATCACACAAATATCATAATGCCATAAAAATCGCTGAACTTTAGATGAGGTTGATACTTGAATGCCGTTTTCTCCTTCCTATTATTACCCATGAGCCAAGAACACGATTCTATCATATATTATAGATTTTTAATTAAACCATGTAAATATTCAAGTTCACCCCAACAATATATTTTTTTATTATAAAAACACATTTAAAATTCATTAACCCTATTAATAAAATTTCTATAGAGAGGCTGCCCAAGACAACATAATTGAGGTTAGATTTGTTTTCCTACAATTTTGTTTGCCCATAAATATTAAGACATTAATGCGCACAACTTTTTGTTGGTTGAACTGAGATTTGTAGGGGTATAAATAGAAACTTGTATATTCGTTGTCTTTATCACTTGACTGGCTGCTATGGAGATTTGAGAGGCCTTAGAACGAGCGTTTTCATTGGTTTTAACTAAGAATTGACAAGATAACTTATTAAAGGAGCCATTCACTCAATGCACATGATTGGAAAACTAATTCATTATGTTTTGTTTTTTAGTATGCACCAGTGGCGGATCCAGAAATGGAAAGCCTGGTGGGCGGAATTTACACTAAACTTGACGTACGATGAGTTTCATTAATAATCAGAAAAACATACACCTAGTTAGAGGGATGATAATAAGCCTTACCCTCAAATACATCTATACATAAATAAAACCCTAAAATATTAGTTTTAAATTAAAACTATAATTAAAGATATATAGAAAAATGAGAGAATTAGAAATTATTTCTGGTTATAGAAAGGAGAGGACAAGCTAGTAGTTGCCCACTACCCAGCCAGATAATAGAAAGATGCAGAAAATAAAGAGGTGTAAAAAGGATGTTGTTGTTGTCCTCGGCGGGTCTGTAGATATAAAGAGAAAAGGGAGAAAAGTTGGTTTACCAAAGGAAAAGAGACAAAAGCTAGGACCACTTTGAAGTTGGATGGGCCTGTGTGTATATTGGGTTAGCTTTTAAGCTCTTAACTTGGGCTGCCCATATAACATATATAGGTTTCGAAATGATAAAAAAATCTTTGGATGGCCGGGCACCCACCCCGCCCTTCACACAGATCCGCCACTGGGTATGCACAGCTTTCTCATAGACTTTTCTCTGATCAATGGTCCCTGCCTTTGATGTTTTTTGGGAGAAAAATATATTGGAATTACATACTGAAATGAAATTGATGGAAAGTGAGAGGTTACTATTTGCGTGACATAGGGGTTCAAAGTGTCCCACCTGAATGCTTGACATATGTCACATGGTATATCGTAGGTAACAAGTTTCAACAAATGCAGCCTCTCCGAATAGAAAGATATTGAGAAAGGTTTTTGTCATGAATGGTCCTTGATTTTTTCAGAAGTCCTCATTTGAATTCTCAAACTTTCCAATCAGTCAATGTGATCCTTAACCCTCTGTTTGGATGAAGAAATTGAAACCCTGAAAAGCAAAGGAAAAAATTACATATTGGAAATTGAGGGACTCAAATGCAAATCGGTTCTAAATTCAGGGACTAATAAATGATTAACCCTTTTTAAATGAGAGTAGAGAAATCATAGAGAATACAGAGGGTGGAGGGAGGGCACAACCAAATTGACAGACCATTTTGACCATAGGAAAATACCATTGCAGTAACATATGGATAGCTCTTTGGCATCAAAAAGCAAGGGAAGTCTTCTCCTCTTGTTGTGACGATAATACGTTGGCATGAATGTCATCCACAATCTCGTCAAACAATGAAACAAGTTTCTCAGGACGGGTTTTTATTATGGCTAGGTACTCTATTTTAAAAGTTCTTATTTTAGTCCTCAAACGTTCAAATCATTAATAAGTCCTTTATATTTTGGTGTCACATCAATTTAGGTCTTTGTTGTTGCATTCCAACAAAACTTTGTTAAAGCTAATCGCGTATCATCACCTAACCAACTTATTTCATCAAAATATAGATCAATTTAGTCCTAGAACTCAAATTTTTCCTCAACGAACTCATCTGATTTCCATTCAAGGTTCCACATTTAGGTTTCATCAAGGAGAGTACACAGCCTTGTTGAGCAACATATGTATTTTTTTCCTGTGTTTTTCAGGGTTTCAATTTCTTCATCCAAACAGAGGGTTAAGGATCACATTGATTGATTCGAAAGTTTGAGAATTCAAATGAGGACTTTTGAAAAATTCAAGGACCATTCATGCACAAAACCTTTCTTAGTATCTTTCTGTTTGGAGAGGCCGCATTTGTTGAAGCTTGTTACCTATGTATACCATGTGACATAGTGTCAAGCATTCAGGTAGGACACTTCTGAACCCCTATGTCACGCAAAGAGTAACCTCTCACTTTCCATCAATTTCATTTCAGTACATAATTCCAATATATTTTCTCCCAAAAACATCAAAGTGGAGGGACCATTGATCAGAGAAAAGTCTATGAGAAAGCTGTGCATACTAAAAAACAAACATAATTGAATTAGTTTTCCAATCACGTGCATTGAGTTGAATGGCTCCTTTAATAAGTTATCTTGTAATTCTTAGTTAAAACCAATGAAAACGCTCGTTCTAAGGCCTCTCAAACTCTCAATAGCAGCCAAGTCAAGTGATAAAGACAACGAATATATAGGTTTCTATTTAAAAACCCTGCAAATCTCAAGTTCAACCAACAAAAATGTTTTGCACATTAATGTGTCTAATTATTTATGGCAAACAAAATTGTAGAAAACAAATTTAACCTCAATTACTTCGTCTTGGGCAGCCTCTCTATATGAAATTTGTTGGGTAAACTTGAATATTTACATGGTTCATTAAACATCTATAAAATATGATAGAAATCGCGTTCTTGACTCATCGATCGTATAATAGGAAGAAGAAAACGGCACTCAAGTATGAACCTCATTTCACTACAGTTCAGGGAAAAACAACATGCAGACTTTCCATTTTTAATATTGAATGTATCCTTTCTATATGAATGAATTCCAGTATTGATTTGATATCTCGCATGTGATTTTTTTATGGCATTAATGATATTTGTGTGATAATGGAATGATAAATTGTTGCTTATTTGACTGGTACTTCTTTGCGTGTTTCTAATAGCTTACTAGATTTTGAGGCAGGTAAAAGTCCAACACAACGTTTCGAGAGAAGAACCAAACTGCCATAAACTCTTATTCTCATATAAAACTTTCATACTTGATACAACTGAAGAAACACACAGGTCCTCCTAGCTAATGTTTCATCCCCCAAATTTAATGCTAATAATGAACCTAAATTACATTAATCCATCTTTATCTCTTTGACTCTCAATTCATTTAACCACATACTAAACGTATTTACTTTCTACTCAATTAAGGAAACGTCTATGTTACTCTCAACAGATTAGCTGTGATTTTCTTGGAAGGGACATGACATCGCCTCATTTCCCTTCCTTTGCTCTAATAATGATACAGGCAGTTGTCTGTTTCGTGCCACCAAGTGCTGCCCTTGACTGTCCTGAAATACAATGATTATCCAATAAACGACAAAACAAACCATCAATTACGCATTCCTATTCCTATGTACAGTAAATCAAAGCAATAAACGACTCGACAATTTACAGCGCGCTTCTCCTTCGCACTTTCGTTGTTGAATCTGTTTGGTTAACTTGATACATATGGATTATTATTTGCTTTGCTTGGTCCAACGTGTTATTGTTTGTACCATATTTTGTAAATGGACCAAAAAATAAGGTCTATCTCTTAAAGAATGTATTTGGAAGCCGGCCCAATATCTTTTTCTTTTATTTAAGGACAAAGGAAACCTTTTACTAATGGGCCATCAATGAAAAAGAATATTAATAAAAGCCCATAAAGTCAGAAGCGCAGGCTTTTTGTGTTTACTAAAGTTACAAAGATTTGTAAACCCGTTCACTATTACAAAAAGTGAAAAGACGACCAAAAACAACGAATAGATCCAAAAACCGTCTGTGGTGTTTGAAAAGACGACGGTAATAAAATTTTTTAAAATAAAACTATACCTTTAAACCAAATCTTTTTAATCCATTCATGAGAGAATTAATTTTCTACATTAAAATATTTTATAGATCATTTGAAATTAATTGTTTTTAATAAATTTATTTCTATAAAGTAGAGATACCTATTTTTTTAGCAAATTTATAGCGTTAATGTGTAATTTTTTATAAGAAATTTTTCCATAAACAAAAACTTTTTCAGATTTAACTTGTAAAAAATTTTTAAGTTAAGAGCATGATAATATACAATAAAGAAAAAAAATTCAATTAGAAAATAATATAAATTTTAAACATACACGATGAAATAGCATTATCATTTGTATTAAAATGCTAAATTAAGCATAAAAAAAAAACAATTTTTTGACTAATTTGATTGTTATATACCCGAATATTTTGTTTTCTTTTTTTTTTAGAATACAAAAAGTAATTACGAAATTAAATAATAAGAACACTGTATTTTATATTGTAGTTTTAGAGATAATTTGTAAATGTTTTTTTATATTTATGATAATAACATAAACAATTTATTACTAGAGCTATTTTACTTCGTTATTTATTATAATTAAAAAAATAAGATATTTTATAATTTATAATATTAAACAATTCATTATATTTTTACAAGTTAAATAGAATTATTTTTTTTAAAGTATTGATTTTAAGAAATTGGAAAAAACGATCAGAACAATATTAACCAAGAAATTTTAAAATTAGCTTTTTTTTTGTTATTATTTATATATTAGTAATTTTTGAACAATAAACTAACAAACAATTTAAAAATAATATATTTTTAATTTAAGCAAACTTCCTAGTTTTAAGCTTTAAGAAATAGAAAAATTTTTTTGGAAAGAACTTTTTTTGATATAACTTTTCTCCTCAATTTGGTGACAATGCTCAACACCTTACTTTTTAATACAAGACATACGTAACATTATCTCCACTACTACATTTTAATTTTTTTATAGAATAGTCATTTTTTGGGGAGTAATTTATCATTCAACAGACCTCATATTACTTAGCAATATATAAATCCTTTTGCAATTACCTTTGTCTTCTTTTCATGTTTTTTTCGAGAAGCATTTTATTACAAATTTTTTTAATATAAATATTCATTTATTATACATAAACGACATTTGATAGATTTTTTTTTAAAATTTTACAATTATTGCCATTTATTTTAGAATTAATTAATTAATTAAATTTAAAATTTTTTATTCAATTTTTTATATTTTAAATTCTAAGTTACAAAATCGAATAGATTACAGATGATTGCTAAAAATTTATTTTCGCTTATTCAACACTCAATTAATATGCATTAATTTTAACCTGAACGGATTTGCCAGTATTTTTCATCTCAAAAACGATTATTTCTTTACATATACAATAGTTCAACTTATCAAGTAAAGATCCTTATATTTCAATTGTTTTAATTTTTAAATTGCTAATTACTAAATTATAACAACTTAGTAAGATGATTTGCATCTGATTATATATAAACCATTTTTTTCAAACCCTTTTAATATATTTTTCTATTACACATTTATTTTCTTAATAACTTAAAACAATCTTGTAATTAGTCTTTAGACAATAGTTTTGACTTAACTAATTATTATTTTATATATACAAATACGATTTTTCTAATATAATGATTCGGTATCTATAAATGATATATACAATTTTACATTGTTATATTTCAATACATTAATCTGTTGCCCATTTTAATATTACATATGAGTTAATTTTTTATCAGTACAATCTTGCATAATTACAAAGCACGATAAGCTATGTCATCCCGACCTAAGAATTTTTTGTATTTAACCTTTTTTTCATTAACAGATATACCTAACTTTTTAAAATTCGTTAATATAAAATTCATATTGATATCTAAGTATCGTTAACTTTTAAAACTCGATTCTTTTAAATTTTACATAACATTATTAACACTTATAATTATGATCATTTTGTCCGATTAAAAAGCATATCCAATCAAAATAATACTTATATGTAAATATTTTAATTTTCATATGATTTTATTTTCTTTTATGCCCATAAACAAAAGCTTTTATTAGCATTAATAATAAGTCTTTCTTATTATTTTATAACAAATATATTCTACTATACAAAATTTTTTTCAATAAATACACCTATTTCACTCTTTCTTTCATTTTGTTTATTGTTTTTTGAATATTTTTACCACTTTTATATATAAAATAATTTCAATTTGACTAAATACTTTTAAGAAAATACGCGATGCATATAATAACGATTCCCTAATAATTTCTTTCTAAAATTCCAAATTTATCAATTAATTTCATTTTTTTTTTTTTACATATATTTACTAGAACATTTTCTTGGTATTAAATATTTATTTATAATTTAGAGAATAATAAAAATATTTTTTATATGTGAATTATTTTTAGATCAAAATCGACATACTACGATTTTATTTTTTTTTGAGATATTTTTTCTGCTCTTTTAAATTTATAATTTTTTTATAGGCTATGCTTTAATAATTAACATTCAGTAAATTATATTAATTAAAAACACAAATATTTTTTGCAAATTTTTTTTATTATTTTTATTATAAAAGAATCTTAATTTACGATTGAAAATAAGTTCATTAATAAGATTATGAATATAAAATCACAATTTTTTACCATTTTTTGGAACTTAAACAGCACCTATTTTTATATCTTAAACGAATCATGATTTAATGCAATCTTTTTTTAGGATAATCTGTACTTTTTACAATATATAATTTTCCTTTTTTCAAAATTCAATATTCAAATTTTTTTTACTGAAATAACAAAGAATATCCATTTTTTATTTTAAATACCTTATTAGATATATACATTCTTAAATTAAATTAATAAAAATCTGAAATTATCAAAATTTTTAAAAAATTATTATAATAATACTCTTTAAGAAAACCAATTAATTTAATATTATTTATTCTTATTTAGCAAAATCAAATAATTTAAACCTATTTTAATTTTTTTATAAATTTTTTAGATCATACAAAAATTTAAAGAAAATTTTAAAATACTAATTTTAAAATCACAGATTAAGACTTAATAGCAAATTTTTTTTTTTTTATTTTTTATTAAAAGGATTAAAAATAAATATTCTTTTAAGTATGAAAATACTTAAAATTATTAAGATACAAAATCGGCTACGACAGTATTTAATAAAAAATATTCCATGTTTTGAATTAAATTATTATATACGCGGATATAGGTAATAGATAAAAGGTTTCGACGAGCTTTTAGCATTTTTTCCAAATTTTTAACATTCTGATTTGTTTTAATTAGAAAATATTGTTTGATCCCTTTAATTTGTTAATCTAATATTTTTAAATCATACCAATATTTTAATTTACACTTTTTTTCTTTTTTTTTTTTAATATAAACCAATTCGAAATTAATTATTTTAATATGAAATACACAACATAACTTTCTTTCGACCACTGAATCATAAAAAAAATAATTTTTTTGTTTTTTTCATTAATAATAATGTTTTTTTTAACTTTAATTATTTTATTTGGAAGATCTCAAGTTTATTATATTTAATACAAAACCCCAGATAAAATTTTTATATTATGTTTATTATTTACTCTTTTTTTTTTTTATTTTTACATTAGAACCATATTTTTTTTAATTTCAAATATAATAAATAGAATTGAAATAATAAACGATAAATTTAAAGCGAATTTTTAAATTTATTAATACACTCCAATATTTATTTAATGATGAATAGGTGATATATTTGTTTTTATCTTATATATTTTTATAAATGTATGTTAATGTTTTTTCTTTTCACATTTTTATCATTTAAGATAAAATTTTTTTAAAATTTTATGTGGATACTAGGGAACAAAATAAAAATACATTATTTTTAAAACTTTTTTTATTAGAATTTAAAGACATTCATGTTGGGTACATTAAGATAGCTAGCCATTAATTAAACATTTTATTACACTCTAAAACTTAAAAATTAACACTAATAAATATAAATAAGATCATATTTATTTACTTTTGATCAAATGAAATTAATATTTTTAATTTAATTTAGAATACCATTTTTCTATTTCTTTTATATTTTAATTTAATAATTTTTAAATAACAAGAATTGGTTTTGGGAATTAAGAGAAACGAAAGATACTAATATTATTTATTGATTTATCATTTTTTACATAAGAAAATTCAAAAAATTTTATTAAATTAATTTTCTTAAAACATTCCTTTCTACATTTTTTAACGATAACTATTCTAACAAATTGATGTGAAATTTAAAGGAAACTTATTAATATAATTTTTACATTATTTATTTTTACATTTTTTAATTTTAATCAGCTGTTGATTCTACCCAAAATTATCAGCCTATAAATGTTTCCAACATTTTATTATTTCACATTTTTTTTAATACTATCCCTTATATTTGACAACTTACTATCTATTTTAATTTAACGAGTCCTTTAAATTTTGTTTTTAGCAAAAATTCCGATTTATATCAATTAAGCAATGTTACTAGTTCTGCATTAATCCCACGACATGCCCTACATATTTACGCTATAATTCACCCCTCCTGTTATGAATTCACCACATCTTGTGAACATACAAAATTTTTTTTTTTTCTGACAATTCATAAAGCGGCTTCTACTTTGCAACATCATTAATTAACAATACATTTTCGATTTTTTTGTTTTTTTTTTTTTTTTCTTTATCCATCTTCCCTTTTTCATTTCTACCTTCTTAATGAAAACTTTAATAATAACCTAATTCCCAACTTTTTAATTTAGCAAATACTTCTTATTTAAATTATTTATTAATTTAACAATTTTTGTCCTTCCTTCTATGTTATACATGATTTTAAAATTTTTGTTCCCGCATTTGCGCCTAACCTACCCTTATTTTTTTAATTATTTTAAATTATTTCTTTACTACGCAACACACAAATATTTTTAATTATCTTTTTTGAAATAACCTGTTAAATAAATTTTATCAATAAATCCTTTTAAAATTGATATTTTACACGACATTTTAACAAATCACCCCTAACATATGATATTATCTTTTAGTATATTACATTAATTATTAAATACTTTTTCACGCTATATTCATTTCTTTAACTACTTATAATATTTACATTTTAATGAATACTTTTAATATACCTTAGATTTACCTAGCTATAAACCGCCGCCTTTTTTTTATTAACATTTGATTCTTGCTTTTTGTTACATCATTGTAATGAACGATACATGTAATATTAAACTAAAAGTATTAATTAATCTAATTTCTTTTGAAAACACACGCGACAACCTAAACGTTACATAGTTACTTTTTACATCCTTTTCATTTTAACTCTATAAATCCATTTTTTTACTCACTACATTTTCATTAAGCTTCTTAAATACACATCACAACTTAGGCCTATACTATAATCAGATTCTTTTTTATGCTTACCATTTGTTATTGAGAATTTTTTTATTACCACCAACTACTATACAACCTTTTCTTTTTTACACTTATGAAATGCTAACTATAATATCTACAATATTTTTATTTTTACATTTTAACTAAAAAAAACGCTTTTACAACTCTCAGATAAGGGTCCCCCCCGCCTCTTTTCATTTCATTCTTTCAGTTAATTTCATTCAGAATGTTTTTGGCAACTTATAACATGTTTCATCCAGATCTTCAATGACCTTCGCTTTTCTTACTTTACTATCCAGAATTATCTTTTTCCTCCTAAGATGTTTTGAAATTCCATGCGGGGGGGTGGGGGGGGCTTAAAAAACATCGGATGGGGGGGGGGTGGACTGCGGGGGGGGGGGGGGGGGGGGGCATGGCCCTTTATCAGCGGCTTGTGTCACTTTTTTGCGATTATCCATTTTTTTTTTTGGATTTGCCTTACCCTTCCAAAACTCCTAACTTTCACTTCCACTACATTTATCTCGCTATTTCACCCGCATACATTATCTTCGCATTTTTCCACCTTTCCATTTCTACCAAAACTTTTTCCCTTTCAAGATTTCAAGTTTCTCCGTACTAATCTCCTTTCTATTCGATACCTCCCTCTGTCCCAATTTCTTTCCCAACCCGATTTACCCTTTTTTTTCCCTTTTTGCTGTGTTGCTTTCACTAACCACTTTTTCCCCACCACTACTCTTCCTAACTCCTCGCTGAGTCATACTCCTCGCCTCCCCTCGTTCTTACGTCCTATTTCTATACGCGCACATCTCTTATCCCGCGTTTCCCAATCATCCCTCCAATGTCCCTTTTTCATTCTCCTGTTTCTGGTCTTCGACACTTACTACATTATTTCCCTTTCTCTTAGCCCCTTACACCCTCCACACCTTCCCTGCTTTTTTATTCCCATCATTTTCCCCACCCCCCTTTCTCTCTTCCAACTCGGTCACTCCCCCTTTTTTTCCCCTTTTTTTCCTCCTACCTTTATCCTGCCTTTTTTTTACTCCCTTTTTCTCCCTCCTACACTTTTTATCTTAGGCCCCTATTTGCTCCTTCACTCCCTCCTCTTTCTCCCGACTTCCTGATCCTGAGCTTCTTATTTTTTTTTACGCTCCCTCCATTGACTTTGCCCTCCGACTTCATTTTTTCCTGTCTGATCATTCATTCCCTTTTTCGCACTTTTCCTTTATTTCGCTGCCTTCACTTTTATCGGCCCGTCTCTTTTTCTTTTTCCCTTTTTTCTGACTCCACTTTAGACTCTTCCGCTCATTGTTTTTTTCACGCACCTCTTTTTTCATCCACCCAGATTTCAAAAATAGCCCTAATACCCTCCTCAGTCATTATCCCCATCTCCTTCCCTTCTTTCTCTCACTTTTTACCTATTTTTTTATTTTCGACCTTTTTTTTCTTCCTTTCCTCTTCTAGCCTCGGCCTCCATCCAACGCCAGCCAATTCCCTTTCCCCCCATAAATATTTTAACTTTTTTTTTTTTTTTTTTTTTTTTTTTTTTTTTTTTTTTTTTTTTTTTTTTTTTTTTTTTTTTTTTTTTTTTTTTTTTTTTTTTTTTTTTTTTTTTTTTTTTTTTTTTTTTTTTTTTTTTTTTTTTTTTTTTTTTTTTTTTTTTTTTTTTTTTTTTTTTTTTTTTTTTTTTTTTTTTTTTTTTTTTTTTTTTTTTTTTTTTTTTTTTTTTTTTTTTTTTTTTTTTTTTTTTTTTTTTTTTTTTTTTTTTTTTTTTTTTTTTTTTTTTTTTTTTTTTTTTTTTTTTTTTTTTTTTTTTTTTTTTTTTTTTTTTTTTTTTTTTTTTTTTTTTTTTTTTTTTTTTTTTTTTAAAAAAAAATTTTTTTTTTTTTTTTTTCTTCCGTCTAAATATCATTTTACGTCGGTTTTTTACATAATTATGTCGTTGGAAAGTTATTACACGTCGGTTACGCAATTTGTTTTTTCTTTTATATTATGAAAACCTCAGCAAATTTTCAGGGAAAAAAAGGATGTATATTATAGACAAAATTTGTACATTATATATTATAGACAAAATTAGTACATATAAAAATATCAAGTGTTCCAAAAATCCTCTAATCCATATGAAGGCAAACAAACTCTGCCCATTCTTTCCTGACTTCATCAATGGCTGCTTGGGGGTATGGCGCTTGATCTTTTCCCTTGGCAAACTGCAATCCATAAACAATGATTATTAAGCTTTACAAAATAAAAAGAAATTCAGACACAGACGACGTTTTTTTTCATAACCGACGTAGTCTATCGATTCAACGACGGTAATTTTAAATGACCGTCGTTGATAATACAAAAAACCACATAAAATGTTTCTGAAAATTTTCTTCTTACCTTCTTCTCAAACTCCAAGGAAGGATCCATGATGATGTCCCTCATGAAGCGCATCACATAATACCCGCATTCGACACTGCTGGGTTGCTTTGGTGTGCCTGGCAGAGTTTTCCAAATTGGTGCTTTACGGCCTGGTCTGCCTATGTGGGAATTATAAATTTTTAAAGCACTGTTCACGATGTTTTTGCCCTCCTCATCAACCACACGATTTCCAGGCAGAGGATCCAGAAAATAGACGGTTTCCCTCTTTGCTCTCACAATCAGCAAGACCCAATGACGGCTGCACAAAAATAAAATAAAAAACGACGGTTAATATAAAAAGTCAGCACAAGAAAACAAACGACGTTTATTTATAAAAACCGACGTATTATATAGTTTCACACGACGTAATAACTTAATCATCGACGTCATTATAAATTTATCACGACGGTAATTAACTACCGACGTGGTTAGTTGTTTCAAACGACTCAATAAATAAATAACCGACGTGGTTAGATGTTTCAAACGACACAGAATTAGTTAAACAGTTTTATAAGTGGTCAGTTAGTGAAAATCATACAAACAAAATCCTTTTAAGGAGACTAACCCTGGATTGTAAGGCATCATGAAAATCTGTTCACCATCTGTTTTCTGAAGTCGACTGGCTACAATTCGTGATCTGTCAGTTAGTGACCCAGCGTTGGCACTAACTTGAGCAGGGTCGATAAAGCCAACCATGCTGCACATATTTGCTTCTCTCAAAAGATCATATAAGCACCTAAATATATAAAACAAACGACGGTTATTTATAAACAAACGACGTATTATACAATTTCACACGACGAACTGAAATAGAAACAGACGTGATAACTAATTTATCACGACGGTAAAAAAGAACGACGTGGTTAGTGGTTTAAAACGACGCAATAATTAAACCACCGACGTCTTATGATATAATGTTTGATATTTGATTAGGACAAACCTCATATATACTGCAACCACAGTAGCCCCAATTTCTTCCATGCCTGCAAACTGTGTAATATCTTCATGCAAGACGAAGGTACCTCGATCTGCACCAAACACCTCCTTCTCAATGTTGAAGGTCATGATCTTCCCCTGTGGCTTTAGTGTAGTTTCCACATAACCACAAAGGGATTGTAAGGAAGATGGCACCTCCACATTTGAATAATCAACTACTTCATTACCCTGTTTAAAGAAATAAAGCAAAATAAAATGACGTGGTAATTCATTAAAAACGACGGTTTAAATTAAAAAACGTCGTCTGATTATAATTTAAACGACGGTAATTAAATACCGTCGTTTTAGATAATTTATTACGTCGTAGAAAATAAATTCCGACGTCTAATGTGAAAACAAACGACGGTTTAAAGAAAAATATCGACGTCTGAAATGTGAAAAACAAATTAAAAAGGCAAAGTTATGAGAATATACCTCCTCGTCATGCTTTTCTTCATCTTGTTTTTCTTCTTTCTTCTCTTCATCATTTGTGTCTTCCTTTTTGCCTTCATCTTTTTTCTCTTTTTTTTCTTCCTTCTTCCCTTCATCTTTTTTTTCTCCCATCTTCTCTTCATCTTTTTTTCTTCTTTCTTCTCTTCATCTTGATTATCTAAAGCCCCAGATTTCTGTTTTAAATAATAAAGAAATATATATATAAGACAGATTGTACAGAGAGTAAAAAAATTAAATCAAAACGTCGTGGTAAGGCATAACATAAGACGGTATGTAAGAATTATGGACGTCTTAAAATTATTAAACGATGGTAAATAATAAACGTCGTGGTAATTGTCTATTACGTCGTTAAGGACTAAAACCGTCGTCTAAAAACCACAAAGTACGACGTCTAATGGCGTGTAAAACAAGTAAACTAAATACGACGTGGTATTTAAATAAACACGACGGTTTATTTATAAAATCGTCGTGGTATGGTTTTAAAACGACGGGTTTATTCATAATAACGACGTCTAATGTTTTAAAAAAAAACAGAGAATTCAAAGTTCAGATATGTTACCGTTTCTTCCTGCTGTTCCCCATTTTTGGCAGTATCATCCTCTAAATGTAGGGATCTCACTTCAGCCCCAGAACAGCTTGCTTTATCAGACATTGGATTTTTGGGACTTTGCTCTAGACCTTGGTTTTGACAGGGGCTAGTTTTCGGTTTAAGCATGCTTGGATCAAAATTGGGGATGAGGTGGGAAAGCTGACTTAGTAAATGTTCCCTCTCAGCCTCTACCAATTGTTTGGTTCTAGCTTCCATCTTCTTAGTCTCTTCTTGAAGGACAATTCTTACACTTTCCTTCAATTGATCGGCAAACTTTATCCTCTGTGGTCTAGGTAAATTGAAGAATTGCCTAGGGGAAATCCCAGCACCTACCCCTCTTACTCTCCCTGGATGCTCGGGACCCAAAGCCAAGGTCAACACATCATTACTGCCAGTTAAACTCAGACTGCCTTCAGCCACTTGTTTTTGCAATTCATCCTAAAACAAAGACATACAAAAAAGTCAGCACAAGAAAACACACGACGGTTATTTATAAACAAACGACGCATTATATAATTTCACACGACGCACCAATATAGAAATCGACGTTATAATATATTTATAACGACGTTAATTAAAACCGACGTGGTTAGTTGTTTCAAAACGACGCAATAAATAAACCACCGACGTCTTATGCTGTAATTACAGAAAACAGAGTTGTGATTCCAGATTTAGATCTTTCACGACGTTTTTGAAAACATTTCGACGTAGTAATAACATTAACACGACGAAAAAATTAACCACCGACGTCTTATGCTATAATTACAGAAAACAGAGTTGTGATTCCAGATTTAGATCTTTCACGACGTTTTTTAAAATATTTCGACGTAGTAAAATCATTCACACGACGGAAAAATATAACATAAGACGTAATAAGAATTATACACAGTTTAATAAAAATTTAAAACAGAGTGTGTAGGCTTACAATTAATTTTGCTTTCTCTGCCACCTTTGGATCCGGGATGTTACCATGTTTGTCCTGTCTAGCTTTCTTCCATAAGGTAGATCGATCAATTTCTACCCCAGGCATGGTTTCCTCCAATTGATCCTCCAAACCAGCATATCCTTTTCGAGACAATCGATGATTGTACTCAAGTTTCTCCCTAATCTGTGAATGTTGAGAATGCACAGACTCAAATTCTTTGGATAACCTTGAAGCTACATGACAGGACCCGCCCCGAATTTTTTCACAAAACCCGAGATGAATCCTGCGGAGACCCCGGCATCACACCCATGCCAGGTTCACTCCTTAAAAAGATACCTCCTTCTTCAAAAGGAGTAAGGGCATGAGATTTTCTGCCGAAAATTCGGCAGAGTCTCCCCTGTAATTGAACTTTCCCAAAATTTCCACATGCATAAAACATAGTTGTATAACCCAACCAGCAGCACGCACAATATAATTTCATGCAATTCATCTATAAATTATCACCAATATTCCAAGGCCTCAGCCCAATATATCACACACTTTATTCAATAGTACACCTTCACAACCCTCCCTTAGCCAACCGGGAGTATGAACAAAAATTTAAACATACCTCGATTTCAAACGAGTTTCAGGACCAACAACAAGGTCAACATCACCTCACAAAACACATAATTAGAGTTTATCCGCGGCTGCACCTAGTCACTTTAGGCTGCCTACGTACCCTTACTAAGGATCAAGCCACACGTAGTTCTTTCATATCAACGGTCACATCTCCGATAATATACAATTAATTAAAGCAGAACCAACAAATGCATTTCACATTTATCACCGATCATTTCCCCACTAAACACAAAGAACACATTCTCAAACTCTTCCTTTATATCAATCAACCTGCAACCATACCCTATCCAAGGCGTATGTTGCCACCCATTACTCCCCCAATCCGGACTCAGACCATGCATAACAATGTAGGTAATCACAAAGCACAACCTTACGAATAACATATATATAAATCTAGAAACAAATCCACGTATAAACATATATAAATAAGCACACCTACCTCTCACCATCATCATGTACCAGGGAAAACAATCCAATTCAGGGATTGTTTGACTAGTCAACATGGCAGAGCCATTCCTCAATTCACCATGTGGCTAGGGAGCGAGCCATCCAACCGGGGGACTAACTCTCAACCAGCACATACAGCCGACACAGTCAAAGCTTGTACGCCTGAAATACCAGTCCTACGCGCGCAGACTACCCCAAATCCAGGGTCCACAGCAACATCCCCTCAAGGATGTCCTGAGTTCTAATAACTCCAAAAGTATCCAATGTTCGTAACCAAATGCAGATCAGGGAGGTACATATGATGATGTACATCATGTACTAGGGAAAACAATCCAACTGGGGATCGTTTGACTAGTCCACATGGCAGAGCCATTCCTCAATTCACCATGTGGCTAGGGAACGAGCCGTCCAACTGGGGGACTAACTCTCAGCCCAGCACGTACGGACGACACAGTCAAGACCCGTACGCCCTGTAAACAGTCCTACGCGCGCAGACTACCACCCCTCAGGGTCCACGGCAACATCTCATCAAGGATGCCCCGTATTCCAACATATCCAAACCATATCATAATATTCCCGGCATCCCACAATTCCAGGATCCGTAACCAAGAAAGCCCACACGCCCGAAACACGGCACGTGTGTGAATAGTAACCAAGGAAGGTACGTATGATGGTGGAGGTCGTAACCCTTTTTCACAACATTATAAAATGATATTTTCTTCCTTAATTCAATTGTTCCAAACCTCTATACCTTTCGGATCTATCATCATAATTCTAAATCAGATAAAAACACATTGAAACATTAACACTTCCTTTCCAAGGCATCGTATCAAGAAGATATTCGAAGGGCCTGGACAAACTCCGACGGCCTGGTCAAAAATAAATCTCAAACATAAAACCCATAACCGATAGGTATTTAAGATAGTGCGTATAGCCCTTCAAACTGACAATCTATACTCTTTTCATACCTTTATAAATACATACAAAAATATATATAAATTGCTAATATTGTAAGCACCTCAACGACAATTCACAGGGTGGCACTTATAGTGCCCTCAAGCATCTTTATAAAATATAATATATATAAATATAATCCACTATTGCATCAACCTCAACCCCAAGATATAACATCCGATAAACCCCCAATTTATCACCATAATTGATATACTAATCCCACATAATCAATCTCACTCAACAACTCTCAAGACCTGCCACTAGGGTCATTATATCTTCCTAGGAAGGTGACACTACCTAGGAAGTCTCACAGTCAACCTAGGGTCAAACTACCCAGTCTCGGTCAAACGAGCCCTCGGGTCCACGACCTTCAAATTCCGATCCGACAGTTCCTATAGGTCCTACAAGGTCTAGGACACACGTCCTGCAAGTTTGATCCAGATCGAACGGTCAGATCGCTCACGATCGGACGATCGGACGATTACGAAAACCCTAACCCTAGGGTTGGCTTATATCCGGAGTATCCTATACGATCCTAGTAATGCCTAGATCAACATAGTATAATCTCAGGACCATCCAACGGTCCAAACCTAACGAACCCAGAAAAATACGCAATATGCGATATCCGTTCAAGGCTCTAACGGTATCCAAATTTAGATCCGCAAAATCCTACGCGCTCATGACATCAATGGGATCACATTGGGACAAAAATCCCCAAAGCTACCGCGCCCACGCGCCGCCACACGCGTCGGTAGCGCTTGGTGTCCAAAGCGATATCGCATCGCCGGAAAACTTCCAATCGAGAGCCAGACTCCTACCCTAGGTAATACACCTAAATTTGGAGTCACTTTTGTTCTTGGACGTACCCCAAAAACTGACCGGAAGTTGCTGGAATCGCGATCGCAAACCGGCCGAAATCCAATTCGTAAATCGAGTTGCCTACACTACAAATTGATCAATTTCTACCCAACAGGCAGCCAGAGCTCAGAAAATAGGTGGGAATCCATACCTCAATCACCAGAAACGGTGGCCGGAGGAGGGAGATCGAGCCGGCGAAGTTTCAAGCGAAAATCAGCCAAAAACCTGCATTTTTCGGCGACTAGAGCGGCGGCCGATGTCGGGGAAGGGCCGGGTCATGACACCGGGGCTGAGCCGGTCATTTTGGCACTGGTCCCGTCCGCATCCGTGGCCAGTGGCCGGAGTTGCGAGGGAGGAGGGCGACGGCTGTCGCACGGAGGAGAGAGAGAGCACCCCCCCGAGAGAGAGAGAGAGAGTTTTTTCATATTTTATTAAAAATCCATTTTGAAATATTTACGATTATGCCCTGAGGGTATTTTGATCCTATCTCTCCTCGTTACAACTCCGATTCGAGCCCACTACGTGTCTACGGACTCATCTCGCCGTGCTTTATGCAACGGTACTGTTGAAATTTTCAAATTCCATCCCGATCAAAAAGTCAACTCTAAACCCTCACAAAATATTTTAGGGGCAAAATGGTCCTTTTATCTGAATAAATTAATATTCACCAATTATTTAGGACCGGGTCGTTACACTACAAAGGCATCCCCATTCTGCTTTCTCTATGAATTTATATACTTCAGGGGGTTGGCTTAATTTCTCCCTCTCCTTGATGTATGGAAGGATATAATGCCTCGTCAGTGTAGACTTGAAATCCTTCCATTTCTTGGCAGCAGAAGATAACACCGAGGTCTTGCCCCCTTGACCTACCACAAAAGCCATGTCAACGGCTTCCCAAATCTGCTCCTTTATATCCTTGGGGATTTCAGCCCATTTCTTGTCCACAAGTGGGACTCTGGAGCGTGCCAACACACCAATGTAGGACTGCATCTCAGTATGTGCAGGGCCACATCCTTTCCCCCTTTTATTGTACTCAACAACTGGCTTGATTTTCTGCAATTTTCTCTTCACAACACGAGGCATTGTGCTCATACCTCGACCTGACTTTGAATCCTCAGAAATTGTTGTCGTGCTGGTTGGTTCTGTCTCAGCAGATGAAACAAACTTCATCTTCTTCAAGGGCTTGTCTTGAGGAGTTACCATTCCAAGCTCCTTACCTCCATTTTTTTTGGAGCCAGAGTCCTTACTTTGGTCTTGAGAAACCATGGTTACAGAAAAAACAAACCTGCAAGTGAAAATATTTCAGGAAAAAAATTAGAACACAAACGACGGTTATTTATAAAATACGACGTATGATAAGATTTTACACGACGTAATAACATAACATCAGACGTAATAAATGTTTAAAGAAGAAACAATATAAATGTTTAAACAACGACGAAACAATATTAAATAAGACGTAATAAGAACTTATTACGGCGATATTTACACGACGTCGTGATATTCAAATTAACACGACGTAAATATTAATATAACGTCGTGTTATGGATATTCACACGACGTGAATAATAAGCTACCGTCGTATTTATAAGAAACCAAAAACATTTTTCTTTCTCTGTGAATGTTTGATTGCAGGTTTAATTTCTCTGAAACATGGTTTTTGTTTTTCCTAATTTGATAAAATACAAAGAAAAAGAAAGAAAGCTTTGGCATCTTTTTATAGACGACGGTATCTTAGTATAACGTCGTGGTATGAACATTCACACGGCGTCAATAATAAGATACCGTCGTCTATATAAGATACCAAACCCTACTTTCTTTGTCTTTGTATTTTATCAAATTAGGAAAAACGAAAACCATGGTTCAGAGAAATCAAACCTGCAACTAAACAAGCAAATAAAAAATTGACCGTCATTTTAAAAACAACTTAGATCAATTTTAAGACGACGCTAGGACGACTGACGAACCGTCGTGGTCTACATATTTAACCACGTAAATAAGAAGCTACCGTCGTCTTATTTAGTTGAATTAGTTGTGTTCAAAGTTGGAAACTTTCCCTCTCTGTCTGTGTATTTTATCAAACTTGGAAAGAATAAAAATGATTTTCGCCAGAAAAAAGGTAAAAAGATTTTCAAAACAAAAACCGTATGAGCATGCAAAATAGCAACAAAAATAGTGAGAAATGAAAGCTTACCTTTTGCGTGCAATGAAAGCTTTCTCTCGGATTTTGGTGTTTAAGTTCAGAGGCGACGACGAAGACGAGAGGAAGACGATGAGATACTCTGACAGTGCTCTGACAAGGAAAAAAGACGAAAAGTTTTCTCTGGGAGATTGAAATTTTTTCTCGGGTTTGGAAACAGTGCATGTGTAAGTCAGGTAGACGAAAAGTTGTATATGTATACAAACCGTTTCATAGTAATAAGACGGCGGTTTACATAGAACGACGACGTATTAATAGACAAACTACGACGATAATTTGAACTTAGGACGTGGTACATAAATACGACAGTAGTGTTGTAGGTACCGCCGTAGTAAACTCCTAAATAAAAGTCGATAACTCAATATCTCGCGTCATGGTAGAAATATTTAACACGACGGTTTTTTTAAATTTACGACGTTTATTTTTATAATATACGTCGTTTTATTGTAATATACCGACGTGGATAACACTAAACTAAAACGACGTAATATTTTTTTCGCGACGTGGATTCGTTTTTAAACGTCGTTATGTGTAATATAACCGACGTGGATTTTATTTTTTTATTATAAATATAATTTTTTTCCCTTTTTCTTTCAGTTTATTTTTCAAAAACAGTGCCTTATAATATAGTTTTTTTTCCCGAGGAAATTAATGTTCTAGAATTTGTAAAGTTTCTTTTCTGGGTGACTGATTTAAATCAAATAAAAATATAAAAACAACGACTGTTTTTTGTTATACCGTCGTCTTTTCTTGTCGTCTTAAGTAAGAATAAAACGACGTAATGTATTTGTTTACCGACGTGGATTATTTTTGTTAAACGTCGTTATGTGTAATATAACCGACGTGGATTTGGTTTTTTAATTATAAATAGGGTTTTTTTTCACGGGTTCTTTCAGTTTTAGTATTCGATTAGGGTTTCAACTTCTTCTTGCCCCTTTCTCTGTCTCACCTCATCTCTTGGGAGGCAATTGTTTGAATGTTGGTTTGTGTGTATGTTTGTGTATCTGATTCACAAACATACACACATCACCAATTTTCAATAAATTGTCTCTCTGATTGCAAATCTGTGGCTGCCGTCGTGAAGTTTTAGGAGGCAATTGTTTGGATGTGGATGTGTGTGTGCGTTTGTGTAGATACACAAACGCACACACATCATTCACTTCCAAAAAATTGTCTCTCTGATTGCAAATCTGAGGCTGCCGTCGTCAAATTTCAGAAGCAATTTTTTGGATGTTAATGTGTATGTGCGTTTGTGTATCTCAAAGACACAAATACACATACATCATTAACCTCTAAAATATTGTCTTTCTGGTAAGATTATGATGAGCAACAGAGTTCCATCTTGTAAGATTTCCTAACCCTTGTGATCTCAGAATAATCTGATTATGTCGGCGGTTTTCTATATAAACCGTCGTGGTTATTTCAATTCTTGTCATTAAGTAGATCTACCGACGTAGGATAACAAAATCCAAGAAATAAATTGTTAAAAAAAATTCTTATTCAGACGACGGTTTAAATATAATGTATGACGTATAAAGTGGACAAATACGACGTTAAATTGTATAATACGTCGTTAAATGAAAACCCCAACTTGGTAAGATTTAAAGATATCGTCGTAGAAATACGAGAAAGACGTCGTTATATTTACCTTTGCCGTAGTTGTACATTAATTTAATACGGCGGTATTTTGTATTTTACCGCCGTGGATTTATTTGTAATTATACGGCGCCTTATACAAAAACTTGGTCGTGTTAATTTCTGGGTAAAAACGACGGCTTTTTTTGAAATCGTCGTCTTTACTTTCTACGTCGGTCGGTTCATAACTTTCCGCCGTTATTTGTTGGCTATGATTTTACCACTTGAAAATCCTATTTCAATAAGACGTCGGTTTTTAATTAAGTACGTCGTGTTTTAGGAACAGCCATTTGAAACTCATTTTTTAGTTGTCTAATGTGTTATTACACGGCGGTTTTATAAAACCGTCGTCTTTTAAAAAACAACGACGGTTTTCACTTAGACCGTCGTGTTTTCTGGTCGTCTTTTTCACTTTTTGTAGTAGTGAGCAGCAGCAATCACTAGAAGAAGTATCAAGCTTAGCCATCCTCTTGATGATAATGCATAAGGAACTGACAATATCCCAATTCCTGAAACCAAATTAAGAGGAGTAAACGACACAATTGGCAAAGGTTGCACTGAGGAAAGTAAAGTTGAAATGAAAATCTATCAATTTAATCAATATATGTAATATATTGAGTTCTTCACTGAACATGTTATGGGTTTTTTCTTCAAGAACAGACCAATAAATGGCAAAGCTGAATAAAATTGAGCATAAGTGAGATTTTCTCAAAGTGCCTATCCTTAAGGAGCAGCGGAAAAATTACGCCATTATGCTCCATTGAAATGAATACATTTAACTTGTTTGTAGTGATATATTTTAGAAATTTGAGGCAACAAATAGAGACATTCTTGAAATACATAAAAGAATAACTTCTCCTTTGCTAATAAATTTAGGAACACATATGTTCCTATGATTTGCCTTAGGGCACATATGTAACAGATGAAACCATAGAGACATGATGGTGTTAGCAATCTTTTTCACTGGGTGAGAATAGGGGAGTTGCTTCTCAGCTTAAAATCTCAAATGCTGAAACGCTGAATAGGAAGAGAGACACAAGGTTCTTTAAATAGTGCTTAAAACAAGTGAAATCCAATATGCCTCGTACTGTGGCCGGCCATGCCTAGTCAATGGGCCTATTGGGCCTGTTGAAATTAAGTTGTCACCCAACTAAAGTCACAAGCTCAATGGGCCTAAAATCCCGAATTGTATTTTAAGGCCTAACCTAACATCATATGTTTGATTACTTAATTTCTTAATTATATTTGGTTTAATTGATGGGAGTTTCACTAAAACACTCAAAATGGGGGTTGAAATTATAAAAAAACCCAACACCCAAAACACTTTATAAACACACTCAAAACCCATCATTACACACACTCAAAATCCATTGATAAACATACCCAAAAAATATACAATTGTTGATTTTGGGTGTGTTTCTATGTTTAAATAGTGTTTGAGTTTATTTATAAATACATGTTTATGATTGGGTTTATTTATAAATTTTTATTAATGGATTAACTAAACTTAACTAACGTCATTGACTTATTCATCTTCATTAGTTTTTCTAAGACTCAACCTTATCAAAGTGCAAACCATTGTTTATATTTAGTCAGGAAGTGGGCAATTAGAAACTGAATATAATCATGACACATTTATAATCCACCATATGCATAGCGAATAAGATATTTTAATTACAATCTATAGAATTTGAGTTTGGGCTGGTTTGAGAGAGAGAGAGAGAGAGAGAGAGAGAGAGAGAGAGAGATTTTCAACTTGAAAACGTCCAAAAAATGACCAAACACAAGAAGAATTACAATTTTTGTTTCATCACCAAATTCTCAGCAACCAGACAGAAAAATTTAGATAAAAAATATATAAAAATATATATTTTCTTTCCATACCTTTTCTCAGCTACCAAACATATTAATTATACCGCAAATTGCATAATAATTCAATTCAAATTAAACCCTATATAAACCCCAAATTCCAGATTGATTTTAATTCAAATGAAATCGCAAATTGCATCATATGTTTGAAAACTGAATTGGTTAATTAAACCCCAGAACCGAAACCCAATTGGAATCCCTAATTTCAAACCCTTTAACCGAAACCCTAAAGTCGAAGCCCTAAACTATACCGCAAAATTGACGTGCATAATAATTGCATTCCGAATTCAAAAGCATCATTTAACCCTAAATCGAAACCCTAGAATTCCCAATTCGAAGCCCTCATTGAAACCCTCAATTTCAGAAATTAGGGTTGGATAAAAAATTTACCTGATGAGGAGGAGGAGATGGCGATTCAGAGGCCACTGATAAGCTTCAAATCGATGACAGACGTGAGGCTGAGATGATGAGATGAGATACAGAGACAGACTGAGAGAGAGAGAGAGAGATAGAGACTGAGACCAGAGACTAGGGTTGAGTCTCAGATGGTCGACGACGAGCGGGTAATCGAGGCTGAGAGAGGCGAGCCCAGGTCGTAATGGTGAATCAAGCAGACCACAAAATTCTGTGAAAGGGCTCAGCAAAGTTCAACCTTTAAGTTCACTTAATAAGCAGAATGAAGTGGAGGCTGTAAAAGCAGCAAATGATAGTTTACCAGCATCTTTAACTACTCCTGCAGAGAATGTATGCATTGATAATTATAAAAATGGTTCTGCCCATAGTGATGGCGTGAAAGAGGCGACAACGGATAATATTAATGTACCTTCATTACCTTTATCCAATAACAAAGGTGGTCTCTCCAATCAATTTTCAAGTCTGGAATTGCAGAACATAGAGCAGAATGGTTGTGTTGATGATTTATCAGCTTCTAAGGTAAAGGGGGAACTACAGAAGTGTTTGAATGAGCCTGTTACAGTTTCTACGGTCTTGTTGTCTCGTGGTTTAATCAATTCAGGGAATTTGTGCTTTCTCAATGCAACGCTACAGGCTCTTCTATCCTATTCTCCTTTTGTTCAGCTTCTGCAGGAATTGAGAACTTGCAAAGTGCCTAAGGTCTCTATCTGTAGCAGTGGGGCTGGACTAGTGAAAATTGGTGCACATCCTATATTAGATAACTCTGGAAGGAGATGAGATTGTTTAAAGGGAGAGTATAGGGAAACTTAGAGAGAAGCTTTCTCTGTTTTTAACTATTGACCATGTGAAATATAAACTTACGGGAAACTCCAAGGAACTTAAGCTCCGGTGGCATCCTATCAAAGTTTGTGGGATAGGGATGGCCAGTCATTAGCTTAATGTCCTACCACTTAGTTTGGCATCTTGATCTTGGTCTTTCTTTCTTTTTTCCTGCAGAGGAAAGACGAACTTTTTTTAGAGAAGGGTGGGTGACTATCAAAAAGCATTATGTCAAGCCTCCAAGATGGTGGAAAGAATTCATCTTCAAGATGGACGCAGACTTATAGTCATCAATTTGTTGCAACTTCCTCCACCATTGTACTGAAATGCTGGATTTGGAATCAAAATTTTCTTACTCTTCTTTGAGACAACAATTTTTATATTGTATTTCAAGGGATATATATAATGCCATAGTCTGACTAAAGTTGTATTAATTTATGCCGAGCCGTCCGTAGCTTGGGGTGGTTATCATTATCAGTAAAGAATTTGTATTAACTTACACCTTAATGGAATCACATTCTTACACCAATAGCCGAACATGAATAAATCATATTGAAGAAATACATATACGGTTCTTATTGTACCTTATTTATATGATAATGAATAATGATCTAGCATTTTCCTTTACAAAATAAACTTATACAATCAAGCGTTTTCTTTCTCCATTTGGATGAAGGAATTGCAAATTATATGGAATTCTAAAATGACGGAATTTAGATTTCCGTCATTTCAATTTCGGGCAATTGAAGATTTCAGTGTTTGGATTTATATATGTGGAATTTTGTAAATGACAGAAATTGAAAATTTCAATGTTTGGATAACTCATGTAAATTATAAATGACAGAAATTAAATATTTTGAAAGAATAAAAAAACTGATAACCGACATAGAAGGTATTCCTCGAAGTATAAAATAACATATTGTTTGATGAACTAAATAACTCAACTTAAACAAACAAAGCATAATAGCAAACCAAATCACTCCCCACATGCAATAACCATCAGCAACATACTCTCTTTTTTCTCAATTGGGATTGCCTTTAGCATCTGAAATTGTTTGTCATTTTCTATCAGCCAAGCACATGCTTTGAGTTGTTCATTTTCACTAAGACCTGGTACTGCTTGTACTTCAGCATATACCTCTGGTGGATCAAGGTTCTTAGTATCAGCACGGATAAACTCTTCAAATGATAAAGCCATTCTAGCAATCAAATCAGCAATAACATCTTTGACAACACCTCTTTTCTTTGTATGAAGAATACCAGAAGAATTTGATGCACGATTTCTTCTCTTTTGACCATTTGTTGAGGTTGGTGAAATATCATCAATAACATGAATATCTTCTAAATCTTGTGTATCACCATCCAAATCAACATGATCAACTTCATTAGTAGGAGTCATAACCTCAGTTGCATCTGCACCTATTTCAACGCCCTCTCCAGTGGCTCTATCTTTGCCACACAAATCTACTATATCATCCCAATTTTCTATAACTTTAAATAAAAAACCTCTAGCATCGTCATGAGACTAAAAACAAATAATCAAAGTCAAATAAGAATCTTATAAGTACTCTTTAACAATAGAAAGAAAAAATATATATATATATATTTACCTTCACATATTCTTCCCAAACATGATCTTCATCTACACTTATCATCTTTTTGTTGAATCCTAACTGAATCCACTTTGACTTAATATATCACTCACTACTCCATAGAACTTTTTCCATGACTTAACACGATTTCTAATATTATCAGCACTTATCTGGAGATTAAATTGTGCAGCTAATATATTTGCAGCAGTATTGTAAGCAACTGCCTTCCATCCACCATCTCCTTTGTGACCTAAGCTGCGCTCCTCGCGAAGTATATCAGCTAATTCACGTTTCATAACTATATTCCACCGAAAATAATTTTTGTCTTCTTCTTCAGGTTCAACTCCTTGTTTGTCTTTCGTTTTTCTTGACTTTCCTTTGCAAGCCTCTTTTCCTCCAAATCCATTCATGACTTTAGCCCCTGCTTGTTCACTTTTGCATGTTTAAAATACAATCAGTATCTAGTGTGAGTTCTCAAAAATCAAGATGCATCTTGAATCTTGTACGAGTCTCCAAAGTGGGAAACAAATTTATATTCCTTCCCTCTTATACTAATCTAATATAATGCTCTATTCTAGAACCGAAGTTGGTCGCATTTTTATTTGTTTGATCTTAGTTAGTACTTCTCTTTTGATTATTACTTCTCATTTTTATTGTGAGGTTGTTATTGATGTGAACACTTTTGGATCCGCATAAGAAAAGTTAGTGAAAAAATTATTGAAAGTAGACGCATGGTCATGTATTTTTGGGTCTTATTATGCACATGCAATATTGTTTTTAAATACAAGTGATCCTTTTTTTATTTGGTTGGACCCGTTGACATGCGCTTGCAATTTAATTTGTCCTTTTTTTCCCTTCAAAAGGTAAATCTTTAGTTAAAAAGATGCTAACGAACTTTCCTAAAATATCTGAATAGTTGATATTACAAATTATCCAATATAAGAAAATTTTAAATACAAATTTATAAATAAACCCAATCCTAGATATGTATTTATAAAAAAACCCAAGCACTATTTAAACATAGAAACACACCCAAAATCAACCCCAAAGTCAACTTTTTGGGTGTGTTTATAAATGGGTTTTGAGTGTGTGTAATGATGGGTTTTGGGTGTGTTTATATGTTTAAATAGTGCTTGGGTTTTTTTATAATTTCAACCCCCATTTTGGGTGTTTTAGTGAAACTCCCAATTTTAAAATGTAACCATCATGCTGTCACGTAGTGTTACTGAGACCGCAAAGGGTACTGCAACTTTCGGTTCATCAAATTGATTTTGAATTGGCGAAGGGTAGAGATGTTCATAATCCCCTGCGCTTCTGCAAATAGACTTAAATTATTACTTTAGCTTGAGGCGTAATAATCTGAATATCAGATTATGAATATGATCTGAATCCTGAATCCCAGTTGTCCATGACCTCAAGGAGATCAAGGAGGAACTTCCACATTTGTCATTTGTCCAAGGAATGCATGGAAGAATCTATAAGAGATCGGCCACATAAAGCTTTTTTATGTCATCAACTATATCTGTCATGCTTCATTCTTCTTTTACTTTTGTTCGGGCTTCGTCACTTTCATGACAGTTTTTCATTTCAATTTCTGGCTCCTATGTAAAATCCTCAGATAAGAAATATGTAAAATTGTGAAAGACAGAAAACACATATTTGGATAATTATATATGGCTTTGAAATCAACATGTTAGATAAGTTTATGTATTGGCTACTTTAGTGATAACTTCATGTATTACGTTTTATAGAAACTTTGACTTCTCCCCTTCCGACTAATTTTTTCTTACCTGCAGTTCATTACTCTATTTTTCTATAAATAAAACTTAATTTTTATAAGTGAAATTTGATCACTAGGATCCAACTTAGCAAGTTACCTAATGAAGCTTAATGTGTTAGATTTAATATTTTTTAGATCCCTAAAATACCCCCACTTACTTTTTGACATGTTATTTGAGTTTTCTCCATTTATTGTATTAAACATATGTTAAACGTATTCTCTGCAATTCAATTGCCATTCATGTTTGTCATTTCATTAGTGTTTTAATTTCAAATGTGAAATTAAATTGGCATACATTTAGGGCATGTGTATTTACCAAGAAAGAGAATGAGAGGAATGGGTGTCATCCCCTTTCCATACCACTCCTTTGTTTACTTGCATGTTGGAATGAAAAGTTATGCGGGGCTCACTTGTAATCGTGACTTTAATTCTTGATATAGGGGCAACAGCATTCCGGATAGGGGAGGTGGTATTGGGCATAGATGAATTAGAGTGGACATTTTCTACCCAAATTCCCCTCATTATTTTGTGAAAACACCAAAAGACCAACCAAAAAAAAACAAATTGATGCCATTTTCTTTCACTAGAACAATAAATGAAATAGACGACACTAAATAGATGACTAAAGTCATAAACACTGGTCTTATTTTATCATACAACAATTTGACCTTAAAACTGTCGTCTATAGGGTGTAAAATTGTTAATTTAAAATTTCCCTCTTGTAAGGACGACGATTTTTAACCAACCGTCGTTTGTCTTATTTGCATCAAAGGCAAAATCCTGAAATTCATTATAGCTGAGCAGAAGATTCACGGAACTTAAAAATCACGTCACGACCTCCTCAACCAAAAACCAAAGCCTCGGTTGACCGAAAAAGACAGAGACTTGGGCATTTTCGAGAGAAAAAAAAACAAAGGAAAAAGAGGAGGCCTGGAATTTACATATCAACCATTTTAAGTGTATCTTTCAACTATTAACCAAGCAGGGCCTGCAACAATCATTATATTATAGTTGTATTCACCCACAGGCCTCCAAAACTTGATCCTTACTTGGGTAAGTCAAATTAAATAATGACCAAGTTCGGGTAACTTCACAAAAGAAAAATTGTTAATTTCCATGAGGTATCTATTTATCTGGCTTATCAGGCATATCACTTACAACTACCATTCCATGAGGTAGCATCCAGCAGGACATGTGATGACACATCATAGAATAAATAATTTCCACTAAAATATTTCTATAAATATATCATGACTCTTCTTTAACAAATACTATACAAAAATAGTATTCAGAAAATAGACCATAATGCTGTTATGCTCTTTATATATTGATATGTCGTACCTTTATATGTTTTGTACTTCTATATGAATGAACACTCCAGCAATTAAAGAAAAAAAAAAGTGGCACGGGGGAGGGACAGAATACCTCGACGGAGCATTTATCAGAGATTTGATAAACAATAAACATTGTGTGGATCACAACATTAAATCCAATTTTTGAATTAGTAAAGAAGGAATCTTATAAAAAGTAAAACTCGCAAGTTTAATGCCAGTGTCAATTGATCTTACCCCAGGGTTCCCGACTATGGCCCAGTTGGGATTGTTGTCACTTTTAGAAAAAGTTGCTTTTGTTGTGCTTTGAAAATAATTAGCTTTAAAGTAAAGCATCTCTATATTTGGTAAACTACATAACCAAAGCTATTAAATTAGGATAATTAAGTCATAAATCCCATAAGGTAAGGTAAGATAGCAAATCAAATCCATCATGAAGTCAGTATAAACTATGAAGAAGCACTACTACAAAAAATGAAATAGACGACGGGAAACCACCATCGTATAGAAGGTTTTCCAACTGTCATGAAATTGACCGCCATCTTTTGTACAACAAACAACGACGGTTAATACCCGATGTCGTTAAGGAATTCAACGTCCAGATTTATTACAAACCGACGTGTAATAACTATATAATTAGCCTAAAATGAAATCTTGGACAACATTATGCAACGGTTTTATGAAAAATGAGACGTCTAAATAGTGTTACATGTCAAAATCAAAAGAAGAACCGACGTACAGATAATTATCCATGTCCCTAAAAGAAGGAAAAACATCTTGGATAAGCTAGGAACCGTCGTGGTTAATTTGTACTACGTTAAACAAACAAAAAAAAACGACGTCTAAAACATAAACTACGACGTTAACACAAACCAACAGACTTTTAAAGAGTATTACATGTCATTTGCCTCCCAATAACCGCCGTAACATGATATAACCACATCCTGCACCTGGCATCACCGAAGCTTATGTAATTATCCACGTCGAGAACTTTAATAAAAACCAACGTGTTAAGTATATTCCACGTCTGTTTCTTGCGAGACTCGTCATTTAAATTGCACAAAGAAGGCCCTTTGACAAATTTAGACATCACTTTTTATAAATAACCGACGTCTAAAAGATTTAAGATGACATAATATTACTCAATATCGACGTACAAAACTGTACCCCACGTCGGTTTTTGTCAAATGATGACGTTATAAATAGTACTGAAGGCGTGGATAGGAAAGTAACCGACATGGATTATATATTCAACGTCTGTGACATTAAAATAATGGACGTGGTTAATTATATCACTACGTCTAAAGTTCCACCTGCTTGACGTTGTAATTGCTTACCACGTCGGTTTTGATTACATAATGACATGGCTGTCCTTTTAAAAATCGCTTGTTTAACCTGCCTTGACGTATGTATGGTTGGAGACGTCAGTTATGTTTTACTAGCCGACGTGCAGAACATCTGTCACGACAGTTACTGGAACTGAACGACCTTTATTTCGCCCTTGAGACGATGGTTTATTTTAACCAAACCGACTTGATTTCTTTTTCAGTTGTCTGTTTTTTTTTGCTTTACGGTCTTTTGCCTTTTTAAAACCCAACGTTGTTTTTATTTTAGACGTTTGTATTTCTGTTGGCTCTGCGCAAATCTCGCGGCATGATGCTCCGGGCCGAGGGGATGTGCGTCAACACGTGACGTCCTTCTTTTAGATGCAGTGCAGTTGTGCGCGGGCGTGCCAGCACGGTCTATCGTGCGTCGAGATGGTGATGAGGTTCGGGTAGAAGATGGTTAAATGATGTGCCTGTTTTGCGTTCGATTCCTAATCAAATGATTGTGGCCGAGAGAGGAACTGATCTCGGCCGTCAGGTTCACGGCCTGAGCTACAAGGCCGTTTAGTGGTGGTGTTGGTGGCGGGTTTTAGGCGGTGCTCCGGCGCGTTGCTCAGAGAGCGACGGTCGTATGATATATGGGGTGAATGAGATGATAACAGAGATGGTGCTCCGGCGCCATGAAAATCAAGGGTTGTATGATATATTGATGAATGAGTTTTCCTTACAATCTATCACTACTCCTAGGAAAGCAAATAAAGGTATTGAAAGTGCATTACAGGAAAATATAATTTGCTCCGTGGGAGGCTTTTGGTTTGGTGTTTGAACCCTTTGAATGTAGTCCTGAGCTTAATATTTATGGGAGGAGTCCTGGAGGGACAATCGAGGCTGAAAAGACCTACGTGGTGGAGCCTGATCGGGGCAAGTGGGTAGTCAAATCGGCATTTGGGATCTTGATGCATGGTGGTTTGGGATCGTGAAGCATGGTGGTGTGACCCCCATAAATCTCGATAAATCTCGGCCACCGCCCTGATGGTGGGTTCTGCCCCCTTGGCCGTGGGAATGCATTTAATGCCCTGGCATGGTGGTTGGTGATCGACCTTAAGTCGTAAGATTACTTGTGAGAATGTCTGCGCCTAACCACCCTGATTTCCATCACCAAATCCTGACTTCAGTCACTTCCCTCTTTCCCTTGTGCATTAAATGCTTCTTGCTACTAGTGGGTTTGCTGCGAAAGTCAGAGGAATTACTTCATTAAATGTGGCGTGGGACCCTGAGACCACGTGGCGATTTAACCACAGTTTCTTCGGCTATGTCTTTTACGGCCTTCGGCTTCGGCCTTCAATACTGCGGTCGCGAGGCCGAGAGGATTCTGCCTTTGCAGCTTTTCTTTTGTTTTTAGGAATGCGAAACGCTTAACGAAACTGTAGGTGCCAGGACCGAGAGGAAGTCCCTTCAATCAGTCTATGACCGTGATTTATTAGGCGCAAACAGTTTCCAATTTTTTTACCGGACCGTCATACTTTACAACTTTAACCCAATTTTTTTAATTTTTGATTTGTCGTGCCCAAAGCCTGCATAATGAAAATGTGATCAGAATTAAAATGATGTACGTAATTATTAATTAATGTCATACAATTAACTGAATAAGTAATGTCATACATTACAACAATCAATCAATCCATATATCTTCACACCCATCTCTACTGAAAAGTATATGACTATTGTGCTTTGCCTCTAAATCTTTTTGACTTTTGTTATCACTTCTAACTTTGAAATCTAAAATTAAAATTTCCAGGCATGTAGGGGGGAGATATTGCCTCAATGAGTGCACAGAATTTGTTGGTTTATTTTTTGGATATTTTTTTTGAATATATTATGAATATTAGTAAATAAATACAAATTAAAATTTTTAAAGATTTAGGGGAGATAAAATCTTTCAATGAGTGCATGGTAGTTGTTAGTTTATTCTATGGAATTTGTTTTGAAATTATTATGAATATTAGGAATAAAATATAAAAGTCATATAAAATTAAATGAAAAATGTACATAACCGACGTTGCATCCGTTTACAACGACGTTACATAACACATGACTCCGTCCTAGAACACATTAGACGTCGTAATGTACTCCCCGACGTGGTTAGTATGTTACAACGTCAACCATTTCTTAAGAGCCGATGTAAGTAGAATTTACATCGTCAATTATTATGTTGACGATGTTGTTTAGCTATACAACGTCGGATTTTACCCTATAACCGACGTTGTACTCTTTTAACACGTCCTCTCTATTGTACTAACGGACGTAGTATATCTATACAAATTTTTTCGTAGATTTCATATTTAAATAATTTAATTTGAAAAATATTTTTAATTTTATTTAATTGCTAATGAGTGCATGGTAGTTTTTTTTATGGAATTTGTTTTGAAATTATTAAGAATATTAGGAATAAAATATAAAAGTCATACAAAAATTAGTTTGTACAAATCTACATAACCGACGTGGCATCCGTTTACAATGATGTTAAATAATACATGACGTCGTTCTAGAACACATTAGACGTCCCAATGTAATACATGACGTGGTTAGTAAGTTACCACGTCTATCTTTTCTGAATAACCGACGTAGGTAAAATTTACACTGACGATTATATATACAACGTCACATTTTAACTTGTAACGGACGTTGTATATCTATACAAATTTTTTTGTAGATTTCAGTTTTATATATTAACCATTGTGTATATCAACCTTACATGACGTTTTTGAGAAATGCAGCCGATGTTTTCTTTCCCGCTATAATAAGACAGCGGTTGTTCATAGATATGAGACCTGTAAATAAGAATGAGACGTCGATTTTTGGGAATTAATTTAAATTTTTATGATTTGTTTTCATTTTATTTCATTTAAAAAAACATAAATATCTTATACAAAACAAGAAACAAAAATATATATTCAATTTGATTTTTTTTTTTGAATGTTCAATTAATTACCAAAAATATGTTTATATACATTATCAAAAAATTAAAATAAACTTAAACATTTGTAAAATAAATTATATCACTTATTGTTCTGTAATTGCTTGTTCACGAATTCTGCCCATTCTAGCCTGACTTCGTCAATATGTTCTTAAGTATACACAACTGGTTCCTTTTTCTTGTCAAACTGCAAATAAAGAACAAAAACTGACGTGTTATAAATATTAAAACGACGATTTTCAAAGAAAACGTCGTGGTATTAAAATAAAGAAATTATATCTTAAATTTTACCTTCTTCTCAAATGCTAGGCCTGGATCATGAATTATATCTCTCATGAAACGCATCACATAATAGCCACACTCTACATTTGTTGGTTGTCTAGGAGTGCCTTGTAGATTTTTCCATATGGGTGATTTACGTGATGATTGTTTGCCTGTGTGAGAGTTATACATTTTGATTGAACTATTTCAAGAAAACAAAAAATGTTAGTGACAAAACTAAAAATCAGCATAAAAAATATTAATTGTCGTGAAATATAAGTGAAAACGACGGTTTTGCAAAACAAATGACGTCGTATTTTATTTCAAACGTTGGAAAATAAGAACGGTCGTTGTGTATCATTCTAACATCGGTGACGAAAAAAAACAACGTATAACCAAAGTTGTTTTTAAATGAAAGTTGAACAGAAAAAATTAAAACGTTCTAAAATGAAAAACACAAACAACGTGGTATTTCAATGAAGACGACGGTTTCAAGAAAATACTGACGTTGTAAATGATTTCAAACATCGGTTATAATAACCGTCGTATCATTCAAATGCATAAATAAAAATTCTTAGTGTTTCATTAATAAACTTACGTATTCACTATATTTCTCATGTCCTCGTCAATAGAGCGGTTTGGCAACGAATCCATGTAATAGACAGTCTCCTTAGTTGGTCACACAATTATTAACACCCAATGACCCCTACACAAAATGATCCATATATATTAAATATACTACCAAAAAAATATTACAAGGGACCAAGTATAAAAAGGGCTAACCCTGGATTATAAGGCACCAAGTAAAATTGATCCCCATCTGCGTTTTTCAGGCATTTTGAGAGATGTTTTGAATGATGAGATAACGTTCCAGATTGAGAGCTGACTTGTCTAGGGTCCACGAGGCCAACAAGGTTTACCATATATGAAATTCAATTAAATGAGATTTTAATTTAAAAGAAAGGAAATGTAAAAAAAAACAAAATTGGATTTCTAGAATTACCTCATGTATACTGCAATCATTGTGGATCCAATCTCAACCATGGAAGCAAACTGTAAAATGTCTTCACTCAAGAGCCAGGTATCATGATCAGTGCCAAACATTTCCTCTGGCATGTGAATTCTAATGGTTTCGTTAAATGGCTTCAACTTGGTCTCAACATATTGGCATATGGCTAACAGAGGAGCTGGCATGTCAAGCTTTGAGAGATCCTGTAACAAGAAATAAATAAAGAAATAAAAGTTAGTTTGTACATGAAGTAAAATAAACGACTCCAACAAATCAACAAAACCGACGTGGTATATAATATGAATGATGGTTTCTATAACATACTGACGGGGTAAAGGTTATAGACGACGGTAAATACATAACAGTCGTTGTGTAAATGTTATAACGTCGATACACAATAGAAAGGTCGTCTAGGTTAAAATAGAAGATGGGTTGTAAAATAAAACCCGACGTCTATTTAAAATTTAAAATCAGAAAAAATCAAATGTCAGAGATTTTACTGTTTCATCTTGACGGTTTTCAGGAGCATTAGCATCAGTATCAACATAATTCATGGGATTGTCTTCATCCAATTCAAGGGCTCTCACATTAGAGCAACTTGCTTCGTCAGGCATTGGATTTTTTAGGCTTTGCTCTTGAGGAATTGTAGGAATTGGAGTAATTGGTGTAGTAGGAGTTTTACCGAGCAAGTTGGGATCAAAGTTGGGAATTAGTTGACTGAATTGTTTCAACAAAATTTCCCTCTCTGCTTTGACTGCCTCCATAACACTTTCCTTTGCCCTGGCCTCCATCTTTTTGGTTTCCTATCTCACTACTTCCATAACACTTTCCTTCAATTTGTCAGCAAATTTTACTCTCTACTGTCTTGGCAAATTGAAGAATTGAGTTGGGGAAACCCCAGCTCCAACACGTCTGACTCTCCCACCATGTTCAGGGGTTCCTAAAGCCAAGGTCAAAACATCGTTGCTCCCAGAGACAGTCAAAGTGCCCTCAAAGACTTGTTTTTTCAAATCATCCTAAAAGTGAGAGAGAAATGTTAGTGAGTGAACATATAGTAAAATTGATTAAATTAATAAATTAATAAAAATATTAACCGACGTGGTAAAGTAATTAAGACGACGGTTTATTTAAAAAACAGCTACAGAAAATCATTTAATACGTCGGCCCAAAACTACCATTGTGTTATATACGTTAAAACGTCGGTCCTTGAAAAAAACCGTTGTTTATTTGACATCAGAGATAAAAAAAAACTCAACCAAAATATTCATTGATCCAGATATAGTGTACAAACCAATTGCAGAGAAATAGAGAGGGAGATATAGTGTGTGCGTGTGAATATGAAGAAAGTTCAAAATTTAATTTAAAAAACCTAAAACAGAAACACAAAACCGTCGTTGTAATTCAATACAAATGTCAGTTTTATAAAAATACTGACATTATATATTTTTTAAAAGGTGGTAAATAAAAACCATCGTGGGGTTTCATGTCTAACGACGGTTACTAAAAAGATCGATGTCTGAATGAAAAATAAAACCTTTGTTTTACAAGTTTAGAACAGAGTCAGTGAGACTTACGATTAATTTTGCCTTCTCTACAACCTTTGGATCAGGGATGTTTCCCTGTTTATCTTCTCTTGCCTTTTTCCATAGCATAGATCGATCGATTTCTTCACCGGGCATGGTTTCTTCCAATTCATCCTCCAAACCAACGTACCCTTTTCGAGACAACCTATGGTTGTACTCGCATTTCTCCATTCTCTGTGACTGCTCAGAATGCACAGCCTCAAAATCTGGGGATAACCTTGAAGCTACAAAGGTATCCCATTGCGATTTCTCTATGAAGTTATAAAGCTGAGGGGGGCTCTTTTAACTTCTCCTCATTTGCGAATGGAAGGATAAACTGCCTAGTTAAGGTAGACTTAAAATCCTTCCATTGTTTGGCAGCAGACGACAACACCATCTTCTTACCCCCTTCCCCAACAACAGAAGCCATTTGAACAGCTTCCCAAATATGCTCCTTCAGGTCCTTGGGCAATTGAGTCCATTTCTTGTCCACAAGAGGGACTCTAGTGCGTGCCAAACCACCAATGTAACTCCGCATCTCAATAGCAGCCTTGCCATGTGGTCTACCACTTTTATTGTACTCAACCACAAGCTTAATCTTCTAGATTTTTCTCTTCACAATACGGCTCATTGTGTTGATATCGCGAGTCGATTTTGTCACTTCATCAAATGTTGTAGAGCTTGGGTCTTTCTCAGAGGATGAAGTAAATCTCATCTTCTTTGCAGGATTGCTTGGATCATATTTGGATTCACCCATTTGTACCGTTGAAACTACAATGTCCTTGCCTTGACCTTTTGACGCTTGAGCCTCCTTACTTTGAGATTTTGAAACCATGTTTAGAGAGAAATACAAACTACAAGAAAAACGACAGTTAGGTAAAATATAGATGTAAAATAAACGTTCACATGACGATAACCAAACAGAACCGTCGTTCTAACCTATAGAAACATGTATGTGCTAATACGACATGGTCATTAATTTAACACAACAGTAATTAAATAAAACCGTCGTCATATTATAAGTTCATAAATAAAAAAATCGCCCAGTTTTCTCTCTCCCACGTTTGTTTCAAATCAGACGACGGTTTTTATCTTTCAAACGTCGTATTTATTAACACACCACATCGGTTATTATGAACAGCCGTGCTATTGAAATAACACGATTGTAATTATCGTTGTGGTGTGTCAACAAAAACGTCAAATTCGAGAAAAACTCGTCGCCCTCACATGACTTGTAAGTGGGAACAGTGAAAGATTTGGTCTTTTCAAACCTGAGTCGTGGTTCAAACACCAGTGGGACTCATTCTTTAAAAAAAAAACTTTAAATGACATGGAAAGTGAAGAAAGAAAAAAAACAGTGAGAGAAAATACATTTGGCTTGCAAAGAAAGTTTTCTTCGTAATCAAATTTTGGAGACGAAGACGAGAAAGAACGTAAAAGAAAGGGAAATTGAGAATCAGAAACGTAAAAGTTTAGAGAGAACGTAAAAGTTTAGGTCAGGTGACCAAAAAGTTTATATAGTGACCCAAAGATAAATACAACGACGATAGTCATAAAAACCACCCTAGTATGTACTTACCACAACATTAAAATAACATCAACTGACGTGTTAGTAAAAAATCCTTTTGACTTTTTGTATTCCGAAAACGACGTGGTCAGTTGGGGGCTACACGTCAAAAGTTTACTTTTGAAGAAGTATTATAATAAGTTACCGCATCGATGTTTTATAAGGAACCGATGTTGTTTGTCTAATCCTCGTTGCCTTCAGTTTAAAACCCGACGTTGTTTGTCTGTTTAATATGTCTTCTGTGTTTCAAGAACCGACATCTATTCATTTGTTACATGGCCTTAGGTGTAATATAACCGACGTGGATATGAATTTTTTTTTATAAATTGAGTTTTTTTTTACGAGTTCTTTCATTTTCAATTTTCAATTAGGGGTTCCAACTTCTTCTTTCCCTTGGCTTTGTCTCACCTCTTAGGAGGCAATTGTTTGGATGTTGATGTGTGTGTGTGTTTGTGTATCTGAAAGACACAAACACACACACATCATCAACTTACAAAAAATTGTTATTTGAATGCAATTCTGTGGCTGCCGTCATCAAATTTTAGAGGCAAATTTTTGGATGTTGATGTGTATGTGCCTTTGTGTATCTCAAAGACACAAAGATACACACATCATCAACGTCTAAAATATTTTCTTTCTCTCACATTGGTGGTCTGATTATGATGAGGAACAAAGTTCCATCTGGTAAGATTTCTTAACTCTTGGGATCTCAGAAAAATTTGATTCTGTCGGCGGTTTTCTATATAAACCGTCGTGGTTATTCTCAAATCGTGTCATTAAATTGATCTACCGACATAGGATACCAAAATTCAATAAATAAATTGTAAAAAAATTTACAATTAAGACGACGGTTTAGATATAACGTGAGACGTTTAAAGTGAATAAATTAGACGGTAATTTTAACTTCACGACGTATCTCTTGGGATCTCAGAAAAATCTGATTCTGTCGGCGGTTTTCTATATAAATCGTTGTGGTTATTCTCAATTCTTGTCATTAAGTTGGTCTATCGTCATAGGATACCAAAATAAATAGTAAAAAAATAATATTATTAAGATGACGGTTTAGAGGTAAAAGTAGACATATAAAGAGAATAAATACGACGGTAAATTTAACTTCACGATGTGGTAAATTTTATTATATGGCGTTAATTGAATAAACCAACGTGGTTGGAGTTAAAGATACTGTCGTAGTACGCTATAAGAAATAATTCGATAAATTTATCTTTACCGTTGTTGTACATTTATCTAATACGGCGATATTTTGTAATATACCGCCGTGGATTATTTTGAAATTATATGGCACCGGATACGAAAACTTGGTCGTGTTTATTATGGAGTAAAAACGGCGGCTGTTTATTTACACCGTCGTCTTTACTTTCTACGTTGGTGAATTCATACCTTCTGTCGTTGTTTGTGGGCTCAGAGTTTACTCTGAGGAAAACGTTTTTCAATAAGACATCGCTTTTTAATTAGGTGTGTCGTTTTTTAAAAACACCCTTTGGAATCTCCATTTTTTAGTTGTTTAAGTTAATCATACACGTCGGTTTTATAAAACTGTCGTCTTTTCAAACACAACGATAGTTTTCCGTTGAACCGTTGTTTTTTTCTAGTCGTCTTTTTCACTTTTTGTAGTAGTGCAGGAATCCCTTGTGTCTTTTTGGTTTTGGCCACATAAATTAATTGTCCCTCCCTGTTTGTTTCTCTCCAAGTAAAACCCCAAAAATCTTGAGTTAATTTAAACATAAATAGAGTATGGGAATTGGTACAACGTCACCTGATTTTTATCCAGTAAAATAAGAATGGGTAAAGTCAAAGAAAAACATGAGTTTCTCCTAGGAGTTCAAAAAAGACGGTTAACAACATGCTCTAAACATGAAATCAACGTGCTCTAAACCTGGATGCCATCCAGGTGTCCATTAATGAAGTAGTTGAGTGGTGGGTATATTTAATTGGAAAGGTAACATATAACTGAGTAGTTGAGTGGGTATATTTAATTGGAAAGGTAATATAGAACTGACTGCATACAATCCGATTAAGGGATTAGAAAGTCACAATGTAAAAATCACGGATCATAAAACAAGGCTAATACGGCATAGAACTAACGAACAATATATATATATATATATATTCTAACATCAGTTCATTACAGTATTCAACAGTACAATGTAAAGGATATTTCTCGTTGTGTGCTAGTAGAACTATGAATACAGCTTTGCTGATAAAAATTAAAGAGGAAATTTTCGTACTGTGAAATATGCATGAATTTTGGGAATCACAATCTTGAATTGCTCAAGAGACAGACCCTATCACATAATTAAAGTGAAAATTGTGTAAAGCACATTGTCAAAAGAATCTTGCCATAAACTAGAATAAAGTCTAAATTTATTTCATTAGGGAATAATCATAATAGGTTTTTGCTTTTGGCAAGAATCATTAAAGGCCAACGCAAAAATTTGTACAAAAAACAGACCATTTAGAAGCTTTTGGCATACAAGAAAAGAATCAATCTTCTCTTTTATATATATATATATATATATATATATTTTATTTTTTATGTGTAAGAATAAATAATAAATGGCACAACAATGTCATATCTAACTAAGCATTTAAACAAGAAGCATAATCAGACAAGTAAATGTATTCCAGAAATAAAAGTTCCCAAAACAGTGACCGCGTTTTGAAAATTCTAGAAGAACATATAAAAAAAAATTTAACACTGGAATGACCAACTTTTAAGCCCAACTAAAAAATCCCAAACCTTAAGGGTGTGTTTGGTAGGCCTCACTGGATTGGACTAGCTTAAATAGTACTTGAAACCCATAATTGTTAAGAGAGGGGACTAACTTAAATGAGATTATACAGTCCAACAGTGAAAAATGCCCCTCACTCGCTCCTCTAATTTAGCGAGCTTGAAAAGCAGCTCGCAATATAACACCCACGCTATATTGAACTCGCGAGTCCGAACCAAACCATCGCAGAACTAAACCTTCGCATTGTCATCGCCCAACCTCACTGTCACCACCACCAACCGTATCGACACCAACAACAATACCCAATTGAATACCCAATCAGTTGACCCAGAGAGCCCTTTCTATCTGCTCCGATTCCTCATGGGGTTACCCAATTTCTGCAACCAAACAAACCCAAATCACTAGCTTGTCAAGATCGAAGAGGTTGTGCTACGTGCCTGGGAGAACACCTTTGCTGAAGCCTCTGTTTGAAGCTTTCCCGATTGAATTTTTTTTTGTAAAAAAAAGTGTCAAAAGGGGAGAAGGAGAACTGGGGAAAAAGGGGATGTGGGGTTGCGATGGGAGAGAGAGAGAGAGAGAGAGAGAGAGAGAGAGAGAGAGAGATAGAAAATTGGGGTTGGTTTGCAAAGGCACCGAAGGTGAAGAAGCAAGAATGAATCTATTAATCCCAGGGAGCAAGAGAAGATGGCTTCAATGGGGGAGGGGGATCGCAGCAGGTATCACTGCATTGATGATTTGATCCATAGGAGGCAAAACCTCTGTTTTTTCTCCCCGTCCTATTTCCAATGCAATGAACCTAATTATCTTAAACAAAAACAAAAAACAAAAAGATAAAAAAAAGATAAAAAGAATGGGGAGGTTGAGTTGGGTAAGGATCTTATGGGTTTTTTTGTTTAAAAAAATTCAGAATTTTTGTTGTTTTTTTAAGGGAGTTTCACTAAAAACACCCAAAATGGGAGTTGAAATTATAAAAAAACCCAAGCACTATTTAAACATATAAACACACCCAAAACCCATCATTACACACACTCAAAACTCATTTATAAACACACCCAAAAAGTTGACTTTGGAGTTGATTTTGGGTGTGTTTCTATGTTTAAATAGTGTTTAAGTTTTTTTATAAATACATGTCTAGGATTGGGTTTATTTATAAATTTGTATTTTTTTAATTATTGTTTTAAATTTAAATATTACAATAACTATTTTTTAGTCCGACCACACAACACCAAACATAGGTTTTCATTATTTTTACAATCCAACTTCTTAGTCTGACGCAGAACCAAATGTAGGTCAGTACTTAATCCAGCTTAGGCCAATCCAAGCCAATCCAAGATAGTCACAGGATTTAATCCAGTCCATAATAGTCCGTCGTACCATACGACCCCTAAGTGTAATTTCATTTGTAGACAAGAACTCACCCTTTCCTTAGGATGGCTACCAATTAGAAGAAGATTACCATCGATATTTAAACAGAGAGAGAGAGAGAGAGAGAGAGAGAGGGCAACATTAAATAGAACTGCACAAACAAGTTTCCACGTGTATAAGAATCAAAACAGATGAAACATTACATAGAAACGCACAAACAAGTTTCCACATGTACACCAAGCGAGTACCCTTTAATGAATACCTAGGAAAGATTACCACCTATATTAATGCTTGTCACAACCAGAGATAGATCAAATTTACGCATTATAATATGAAACTGAGAGAGGTATAGGGACAGAGACAGATCTAACATTAACTAGAAGTGCACAATCAAGTAATTTTATATTCCCCCAAATTCGGCTTCAATTTGATTGAAAAAATAATATGATGCACAACAAGTGAATATCAGGATCAGTACAGTGCATATTCAGTAAGTAACTATAAAAGATTTACCGTATAAAATGCAGAGGGTAAGGATAAAGGATAATTTAAAACAACGAAGATTCAACAAAGAAAAGGAGAGAATAGAGAAGCAAAGCTGATATTCACTAGGAAAGTTTGTATGGACCCCTATATTAACTAAGGTACATGAATTAGTTTGGAAATACCAAAACTCTTATCTCATTAACAGATTTAATTATTTGCTTTGAAATACCAAATGTGCGCATGCATGCTTTGTGATTCTGAATATTTTCTACATCAATATTAACCAGAAATAGAAAGCCTCTTGAATTGGCAGCACTGGACTTTCTTTATCTCTATCTCTGAACAAATAAAAAGAATTCACCTAACCAACTTGCAACTCAATAAGATACCAAATAACAGTAACTCACTATTGATAGTTTTTCAGGATACAAAGATTAGGGAGAGAAACAAAACAAGACCATAACAAAATATGTATTTGTTTTCACTAAATAAGTTTCGCACACACACAAAATGTGTATTTGTTTTCACTAACTTACCTTGAAGTACCAGTCAAATAAGCAAACAATTTATCATTCCATTATCACACAAATTGCCATAAAAAATCACATGCGAGATATCAAATTCAATATTAGAATTCATTCATGCAGAAAGGATACATTCAATATTTTAACTTTTAGAGGAAATTTAAGATTCAAGTTTGGCATGTTATTTTTTCCCTTGAGTTTTCTCAGTGACCAAACACAAACAAAACCGTCAATATCTAGATCGTATGAGATTGAATACTCAGAACTCAACCAGTCTCGGAGGGCAGAATCAAGGAAAGGATTGGACGAGCCATTTCTGAATTTCTCAAGCTTCGCGAGCTTGCCTACCTTTTTCCTCACCATCCAATAAAAAGAAAAGACAAAAAAGAAGAAGGTCAAAATCAATTCAAGAATCCATAACATCAGAAATAACCAGCAGCAATAGTATGATCTTCCTCAATATTAAGTATTTCCAGAGCTATGATGGAAATACTTAATATTGAGCGGACAAAACTATATATATTGTGTTTAGTTAGAGTTTCCCACCCATCAAAGAAAATCCTAACTATCCTAAAACAAGTGGTAAATAGTTCAAGCCTATTTACACCATAAAAAGGGGTAACTACTTTTCACCTTTACCGTTACTCTGCCAAAATTACCACGTATACTCGCTGACTTAAGCATTGTAGAGCCTTCGGTAGGTACCACACTAGTGCCCGAAGCTTGACGATCGCTTCTTCCTTATTTCCTTCTACAGGATCCCTCCATACCGAAGGTCCACAACCTTTTCCCCCTGCTGAAGATCCAACACTCCTTTATCAAAGTTGACCCTCCCAAAAAGAGCATTAACAATTTGTCGCCTTCCGTGGGAATCGACTTCTGAATCCCACCTCTCTACCAGTTATGCTGGCTCCATCTCCCATCTAACCCCGTCGTCTCTTCTACCCCTCACACTCCGCTATGCCAAGTGAGGCTAGCCTTGATACATCATACCCCTTATTACGGGTCCTCCCAAAGGAAGCCTTCTGCCGATGTGCACCTCCAGGCTGAAGTGGAGAGCCTTCGTGGCGATGTTGTGAAGATGACGGAGAGCTACGACCACCTTCGTACCAAGAATGCTAAACTAGAGCATGACTGTCGAATCTTGAAGCGTAATTGAGAGAACGCTAACCACTAATTCACCTAGCAAGACTTCACTTGGGGTGTTGAGCGAACCCAACCAAACCAACCAATTGTCTCCCGTCATAGTGCCCCGACACAGCCTAGACCTGACAAAGGCAAAGGCCACCTTCATCCTGAGGCGACCAAGTCGCGACTTCTCTAAATCTCCCCACCAAGGGATCGACCTCATTCCCCAACCAAGGTTTACATGGACTGTAGGGATCGCATCTCGGAGCTTCAGTCGAAGCCCACCCCGATTCCTGTAGACTTTGATGATTCACAGGTGGCTCACCTTAGCTCCTTACCGAAGCCCACTCGCTTACCTACCTAGGAAGGGGTTGGGAACTCGGAGGATTGGGAACTTTACCACCCTGAGGACTGGGAGCCTTACCATTCCGAAGCATTCGAAGAGTGGGAAACTTATCCACCTTCACCTAACCACAACAACAAGTATTTGCCACCCGATGCTCTCCCTCATGCCAACCCTACCATGCGACTCCTCTTCAAGAAGGTTCGATATCTTGAGAATGAGCAACATTGCAGCCGTTAACCCCTCTGGACAAAGCCATGCCCTGGCCCCTTCACTAAACATATCCTTAACTATCGTTAGGAGAAGGACGTTCAGCCGCTCCTCATTGCCTTCTACATAGGAAAAGAGGATCCCTTAACCCACATCCATTATTTTTCAATATGCCCTAGGGTGCACGGGTCTCAGTGAGGAAGGCAGCCTCCTTTTTGCCTCCACCTTTAGTGGTGTCGCTTTGAACTAATTCTGTCAGTTGAACTATCAACTCATTTGACAGCCTGAAGCAGACTTTCCTAGACCATTTCATGATTCAGATTGATCATTTGTATTCTACGGACGACTTATACATGATTCGACAAGATGAAGACGAGCCCCTGCGGGAGTACGCCGCCTTCTTCAGTCACGAGTATTCCCACTACCTAAAGACAGACGATCGAGCTGCCTTTGGCGCCTTCAAGAGTGGTCTTTGCAAATCCAACTTTTGCTACCTGGTCTACAACAACCCATGAAACATAGCAAGCAATCATCCATGCCAAGGCCAAATACTTTAACTCCAAGTGTGGCCCTGCTAACCAGTTACAGACCACCTTTTGATGATCCCCCGCAGGCTTCGGCACCCACTCCTATTAAACCAAAGCATTACGCTCCTGCTCTTGACGCTCAGAGTGCCCAGAACCCCAAGAGGAAGGATGGCTACCAGCACTCCTTCAACAATGGGAAGCGCGGTAGACACTCTAACCATCATCAATCCTGCAGCAACAACCCCCCAAAGACAAATAATCGTGCCTCACTCCCCTTCGAGCCTAAACCCAGGTTTGAGGTGTTCACCACACTGAACACCACTTATGAAAATGTTTTGGTCAATAAGGCACCTATTATACCAATACCCATTCCCCGGAGACCTACCAACAAGCCTATGCCGAACACCAGTGTCTTATGCCGTTTTCACCAATGTTTTGAAAGGCGAGGCTCTAGGGTGAGGCGTTTTATGCCATATGAGGCGAGGCGTAAGCCTTTCGGGTATTAGTTATTATAATTACAAAAATATAAAACAGCTATTGAATGTATTGAATGCCACTCTAGAATATAAATTAACCATCAAACTTTCAAAATTTCTCTTACTATTGCTCAATTCTTTAGCATATATCATTTCGGTTATATTATCTCTCTAAGTCTAGTGCCTTTCTACCTAGTTCAAATAGATAAAAGAGTAGATTATGGAGGTGGACTGAACTGATGGTGAAAGGTGGGAGGCAGTTTCTGTTGGTCTGTTTAGGAACTTTGGCTTTTGGGAGAGGGAAGGAATAAATGGGTAAACTAGTTTCTTTTGAACAAAACGGTGCGTGTCTAATGTTCGAACTTAAAACTGAAACGCACAGCTTAACTAAAGGGAAACAAAACAACACAGCCCGTGCAAACGAAGTTGTTCGGAATCAGATTTTTCAAATAAAGGAACTCTGTCTTCCTTCCGAGGCTTGCGCCTTTCACAGCGCATTTGTGTTTAGCAGCCGCCTCGGACCGCCTTGACTTTAAGGCGTACGCCTTTCATGAAATTCGCTAAACTGAGCTGTGCCTGAGGCAAATCACCGCAGCCTTGCTCCTAAACGTGCCTCAACGCGTCCCTAGGCATACCTTTGAAAACACTGGTTTTCACCAATTCAATGGCCACAATACAGAATCTTGCATCGCTCTGCGAAATATCATTAAAGGACTCATTTGTGAAGGAAAATTAGACAAGTATGTCCCCAACCTTCCACCTACCTTAAACCCTTACCAGCATTAGATCAACATGACCTCCACAATCAGCAGCAGCCCTACTCTAGTTGGCACATCCAACAACTTCATAAAGCATTATGCCCGGTCTTCCTACACGCATCAAGTCTTTAGTACCAAGTGTGGGTGCATGCCGAAAATGTCCAAAACAAGTTGGGTCCCTATTTCTAAAGGACTCAAGCGACACCGTTGACATCATACCTTCCATTCGGCACCCTCCGTGTCGAAGCTACGAAGAGATGCACATGACTCTCGCTGATGTCATACATTCCCTTGAGAACCCTCCCTTTCGAAGCTTGGAAGGAGACCAATGCGACTCGCGATGACATCATACTTTCCCTTCAGAACCCTCCATTCCGAAGCTTGGAAGGAGACTCACACGACTCGCGATGACGTCATACCTTCCCTTCGGCACCCGCCATGCCAAAGCTACGAAGGGACTTACGCGACATCATTGACATCATACCTTCCCTTCGGTACCTTCTATGCCGAAGCTACGAAGAGATGCACACGACTCTCGCTAATGTCATACCTTCCCTTCAGCTCCCTATGTACCGGTTTCGAAGACATGTCCTTTCAAGAACAACTTTCCCGATAAATGTGCCTTCTAGCTTCCGAACTTGGGGGACCAAGGGACTGCTTAGGGCACCCGCCTTGCCGAAACGCTCGATTTAATTACTTAACATTTTACAAGTTCCCAACCCAGAAGCCACTCACTGATTGGAAACTTGGGGGACTACTGTTTACACCATAATCAACCGAGCACATTCGACAATAGACGACTGATACCTAAGCAGGCACTCATTTTGCCAAGGAAACTCTGAAAGATACTCGAACAAGCCCTTATAATACAAGTGACATCACCACCTTTTTAACCTATCGAAGGAAGACCTCATTCCGAAGCGATAACCGCCTGTCGATGCTCTCAACTACAGAACCTAGTTTCCATGGACACGTGTCACCTCCATAATAGTTTGCATAAAGCCCCACATCGAAACTTTGTGCAAAACTCTCAGTTCCACTTCCCTATAAATAGGGAATAGTGCCCAAGTATAAAGGGGTAACTAATTTTTACCTTTACTGTTACTCTGCCAAAATTACCACGTATACTTGCTGACTTAAGCATCGGAGAGCCTTCGGCAGGTGCCACACTGGTGCCCGAAGCTTGATGATCGCTTCTTCTTTGTTTCCTTCTACAAAATCCCTCAATACTGAAGGTCCACAACCTTCACCCCCCGGTTGAAGATCCAACACTCCTTTATCAAAGTTGACCCTCCCAAAAAGAGCATCAACAAAGCCCAACAACTTAAGCAACCCACCACATATATAATAGAAGATAGGGTCCACCTATATTATATAGTCGGAGATTTTCTAATAAGTATTTAAGTTAAGGATTGGTTACATACTTTTCATCTCAGCCAAATATCATCGTTACCATTAACATATCATGGGTTTACCTATTTATAGCACATAGCTTACCAAATGCTAATGATCGGGCCCGAAAGCTCTTACAACTTGTCATCTCAATCTTTCATAATTCGAAATATGTGTACTAATGCTAACTCCTTCAAGAATTCTGCTAAAAAAAAATTTTATGTATCATGCACATGCGTCATTTTCTATGGTTGTTTCAGTTGGAACTTCAATTGAGGAATATCTCAAATAACTTGTTTGAGGGACACCCTTGTAGGATTCACTTTGTCTTATGTTTCAACAATTCAAAATGTCTATTATTGATCTTTAATTCTAATAAATATTTCCGTAATAAAAATTTGGTATTACCAACCATCACTTAATTTTTATTTCTAATTATTTTCAATGATTTACTGATATCCAAATAATGAAATTTTAAATGATGAAGTTGTAAATTTTATCTTTTAATAATTTCTATATATGATATTTGAATTAATTCATTAAAACACCCAGCGAAAGGTGCAATTGGATAACCAATGGAAAAATTAGTAAAATGTTTAATAGTAAATATTGGATTGTTAAACTTGAACAAGAAGATTTTTTTCCGCCCCATTACAATTGGGTAGATTGAGTTGTGATTTTAGTGATTTTAAATGTGTACAACCAACTAGCTATTGGTTTGGTGTACTTCTCTTTTCAATGTTAGAAGAGGTCCCAAGTTTGAATTCCCCCTCCCTTATTGACAAAGGGTAAATTATTGAGTTATTGACCGAAATGGTTCCCCAACTATTGCTCAAGTTTTATTTTGGTTCACAAACTAAAATTTTCATTTCAATAGTCCTCCAATTCTCCATTTAGTATCAAAATGGTACGGTCCTACCGTCAAAGTTTGTCAATTGTTTTTGAAATTGAGGGGCCAAAGCGTCTCTCTCTCTCTCTCTCTATTCTCTCTGTGCTCTATTCCTTCCTCGACCCACCTCCCATGGCTGCAAATCCTGATTTTGAAGAGAAGAAGGCTGACCATCTTTATCTTGCCACATGTCCATTTAAGAAGCTATCAAATTTCTTCTCAAATGAGACAATAATGAATGTAGGTGAGAAAGCAACAAGGATCGACATAATTGATTTTGGTATCCATTATGATTTTCAATGGCCTTGCCTCATACAAAATATCTCTTCTAGGCCTGATTACCATAAAGCTTCGGATTACTGGGATATCTATGATTGATCTCCACAACTAACTCCAAGAAGATGCAGCAAGAGGGGACAGAGAGTTGGTTGCATAGACCGCACCCCATAGCCAAATCCCATTCCCACCATCAAACTGAAGGAGACTCGGAAGAAGGACAAAAAGGCTTTATTCTTTCTCTTTCATGCTGTGGATGAAGCTATTTTTGAAAGAATCTCATCATGCACTACAGCAGATCAGTGATGATATGCTCAAGGAAATTGAACTTTATTCTTTCAAGCCGTGGATGAAGCTATCTTTCAAGCTGTGGATGAAGCTATCTTTCAAGCTTTATTCTTTCAAGGAAAACGAACTTTATTCTTTCAAGCTATGGATGAAGCTATATCTTTCAAGCTTTATTCTTTCAAGCTGTAGATGAAGCTATCTTTGAAGCTTTATTCTTGTATTAAGGATACGTTTCATGCTCAAGGAAATCGAACTTAATCTGAATTAATTAATATTCTGTTGAAATTAATGAATTTAAAAGCTTCACACAAGAAATTGAAATATATGAATTAATTAATATTCTCTTCTTCTTTTTTCTTTGATTTATTTGTTTGTAGAGGGTCGAAATTAAAAGAATCTTCCGCAATTGTCAAACCTACGTAAAACTGATAGATTATTTTGCTTACGAGAAATGGTTTCTCAGTAAAATAATGAAGATGTGTCTGTGTGAAAGGAACAATTGAAACTACGTACCACTCTCCTAAACCTATCATACGTCTGTAATTAAAGTATGTAAACACCTCAACAACTATGTTGTTGAATCCTAATTAATGACATAATTATAATTGGTAAATGGCTATGGCCCATAAGTACAAGTAGTAGAAATTACATAATCAAGTTCACATTACAACAAAGAAGAAAATACGTACTAAGTTTATCTTTGTTTTATTTGAAGATGTGAAGCACGCCTTTTTTTATTTTATTTTTTTATTTTTTATGTGGAGTGTTGTTAAACGAATCCTAAAATTAACTGAGTACACTCTATGATATAAGTACACCGTAATATTTAAATCAAAATGTAAAATTAACTAGGTACACCCTACACCATAATACTAATTAGTACACCCCATTTTACATGAATTGGTCGTCTTCATCAAATATGTTCCTGTCAACTCCTTTTCCCTTCATCAAATCTAAACCGTCAGGGATACACCCACTCATTGAACCAAATTCATGAGTACTAACCAGAAGGTCTAAAGATGATGATCTGTCTTGAGGGTTCTTCTGTATGCTGCAAATGTAATGGGAAATATAAACAGTCACATGCCAGTGAATTAGATATGTATAAGGTGAAGTATGCATGTAAATATCTTATTAACGGGCAGACGAACAAAACTCGTGGAGAACTCATCTGATGGTGCAGAAGGTGGTGGACTTTCCACAATTCCCTCCAAAAGTTCATAAAAGCTTGGCCAGCTTTGCTGATCAAAATGAAATAATATTTAAGTTGCTTTCACGCTGTTTGATGAATAACCATGGATTTTTGGCAAGGGATTATGTTCGGCAGCTTAAATCTTTTCTCCTCTCAAAGCTTCTTCTACATTGATGTCAGGAATTATGGAAGTGATCATAGAAAAAAAATTTATGCCCGACAAAAGCTTTGAATTTTTATCTCAAATATGTTTGGAATCAAACTCGAAAATTCTAATTTGATTAGGGTTCAATATATTGAGTAGGGTGTACTTATTAAAATTACTTTTGTTTCACAATTCAATATATCTTTTTTGATCATTTTATATTAGGGTAAAATAGTAATTCAATAAATAGTTTGGTGGTATGGTGTATTAAGTTAATTGTTCGTTTAACAGCACGATTTTTGTGGATTTAATTTTCTCTGTTATGGCGGGCCAGTACAGCAAGAAAAATAAGTGAAAGCTGCATGCATGGTTTGGGTTTGCTTATTATAAGTAGCACAGCAGGTTGTAGCTAGGAAAAGCAATAAGCAACGAGAGAGAGAGAAACAGAGATCATCAGAAATGGCAGACTTACCAAAGTTTTTTGCCCTTAAGTCAGTCAGGAACCAGAAATACGTGGTCCTCAAAGACCAATCCACTGCAGAGCTGCCAAATAGGCTCGAAGTCTCCGGAGAGGAAAGTCACAGCAAATACGCAAGGTTCAAAGTGGAGAAGGACGTAAACCAACCCAGTCTGGTGCATATAAAATCCACGTACAACGACAAATACTTGAGAACAGCAGGCCAAGACAGTACTTGGATTGTGGCTGATGCTGATGAGAAGCAGCCAAATAAAAACCAGTGGTCATGTACACTCTTCAAGCCTGTGGTTTTGCAAAAACCGGCACCATACGTCGACGGCGTATACCAGTTCGTCCACGTGCAATTGGGAAACCTTACAGAGCCAAAATCTGGAACCAACTTCGATGATGCCCTTGCTGCCGATAGTGAAAAACCCATCAATACCCCTGCCTTCATTGTCGAAAAACTTCCAGGATGATCATCCTGTTAACTTAATTTGATGTTTGTGGGTAGCATCACTGGAAACCCTCACGAGACTTCACTCGTCCTATCAGGGTCACCTATAGGTTTAAAAGGCTTGTTGCATATGCTAAATGCAATTGCGTTCCCTGCGAAAGTGGCATTTTCTTAAGTTTTCCTTATGTTGTGATTTGGGTTTCAATAATATTGCATCCAGCTGCTGCTCATGCATTAATTTATGTAACCTAGCTAAGACTATCTGTGGGAATAAAAGTTGTGCTTCTTTCGTTTTACTATTCCGATCTAGATTACTTGATGCATTCATGCATTACTTCCATGATCCAAGATTACTTAGGTCCTTGATTATTACAAGACTAGTGAGAATAATTGACATTGAGAATTATCAAGCCAGATAAACAATAATAGTTCAATCCATGCATTTCAAGGTACGCACATTAGAAAATCAAAAGGGGAATTAAAGATTCAAACAAAATTCTCAACAATATATCAACATCTTAGAACTTTTGTTCCATCTCCTATAAACATTTTTCATTTAATCGATAAACGTATTATTGATAATACACATTGATCAGAAACATGCATAGGTAGTTTCTTGATGATACTGATCTGAGAACTCTGACAACTGCAAAGCTCTAGCAACTTCTAGTAGTTTGATTAGTTTCTTGTTTCCACTAATACGGGCTTCATCAAGTGGAGTGCTTCCCTCATCTGCAATCAGGAAGTAGACTAATTAGTAAGGTTAAACATGCATCACTACTACAAAAAAGGCAAAAGACAGCGGGAATTCACCATCGTGTATTCAGTTTTCAAACCGTCGTGAAATCAACCGACATCTATTTGAGTGTCAAACCACGACGCTAAATCACCGTCGTTGTTAAAACGAACAACGTCATTAACAAATAATAACCGACATCTTTGTAATGGAAAAAGAGATAAAAAAAACAGTCGAGGATGAGAATAGATGACCAATTATAACAAAAAAAACGTCGTTTAAAAGGAAACATATGACATATATTAACAGAACATGGCCGCAAGATATACATACAACGACGAAAACTAAAACTCACCGCCGTTAAATATACCTTTCACGACAAATAAAAATATGACGTCTTTAAATACATAATCGACGACGTTATTGACTCCTACTACGTCACTACATTTTCAACAACCGTCGTGAAATGAATTTTCCACTTCAATTTTTCTATTAATGATGACGTGGAAATAGATGTATGGGTCATTATTTACTATGCATGTATTTAAACTGATGACGTGGTACTAATAAACAACGTCGGTTCCAAATAAATGAGAACCGTATTACAGAATTTATACGTCATCTTTTAAAATATAATCGTCGTCTAATGAATCTGAGACGACAACGTTTCTCAGTCCACCGCCGTGTAAAATAGCTTTAACGACACGATCTGAAAATAAATGACGTGGAAAATATGTTGGGGTCATTACTTATGACACATTAATTAATAAAGACGACGTTGTCGTCAATATACAACGTCGTTATCATGCAAAAGACAACGGTGTTCCATAATTTATACGTCATCATTAACAAAATTACCGTCGTCTAATTCCTATTAGACGACGTTGTTTATCTGAAATTTACCGTGTAAAGAAATTTTAACGACATTATCATAAGAAAAGAGACGTGGATACATTCATATAACGTTGTTTTTGTAAAGGAACAACGTCCAAATATATCTTAACATCGACAAATTTACCAATGGATTTCAAATACCGTCGTGAATTCGTCCTTTTCCACTTCGTTTATGAAAGAACATGCGACGGGGTAAAGTTAAGACGACGTCGTCTTTTGTAAGGTTCAGGTTAGATATCTCATCTTTTAGACGTCGATATTATGGGATTGGAGTCGCGTTATTTGGAATTACATGGCAGCTCTTTATGCTTCTCCGACGTGATATCCTTAATAATTGTTTCACAATAGCGTCGTGGTTCTTCTTCGTTACATTGCTTTAAAACGTCGGTAAATATATTGCGGTCGTTGAATGCTCCAAAACGTCGTTCTTTATTAGAACAGACGTTTGTTTTTCACATTTTTATCAAGACCGTCGTGTTTGTAATCTTGAACCAGTATTTTTTGTACTGATTGTTTTGTGGCCAAAACCTGTATAATGAAAGTGAAGAAATCACATTACAATATATTACAAAATTAATGTCATACACTGCCAATTACATAAGCATCATTGAATCCATATATCTTCACACCCATCTCGAATATTTTGACTCCCAAACTCACCCACTAGTTCATCAAATGTGTCAACATTTGGCATCCCTCTAGTAAATGGCTCACACTCAATTCTCACATCACCTAAGACATCATCACCAATAACATCATTATATTCTCTATTAGGCATTGATAACACTACCGACCAACCACGATGCATTGGGTCATCAACAAAAAATACTTGTTTGACTTGAGAAGCCAAAACAAATTGGTCATTCCTATGTCCAATTTTACTCAAATCTACAAGGGTAAATCCAAGTTCGTCGACTACAAGACCAGAAGTACTATCTATCCAATCACACCTAAAGACTGGGATTGTAAACTTTTGGTAGTCACGGTCCCAAATTTCTTGAATGACACCATAGAAACCCATATTTGAGAGAATTGGGTTTTTATCCTTGGCACTAGCAACTTGCATGGTATGTGCAAGTAAATAAACTCCACTATTTTGAGTTGTCCGCACATCATCTTGTGCCTTGATGTTAAATTTAATACCTTTAATAAGATAGCTCCTATATGATGGCACTGCCATGTTTGGACCAGCTGCTAGCCACCTTAAATTTTCTGATATGCCATGATTGTCTTCCTTATTAAGTTCACTTTGAACCTGCAAATTAATCATATCTTAATTCAATCTAACATAGAAAGAAGAAAATTAAAATTCCAATATGTTATTCAATAACATATACCTTGAAGCGTAGCCATTGAATGAAAGTGCTATTGTGCTTATCCTGCAGCCACTTTGTTCTCTTTCTAAATTTTGGATAAGCGGTCTTGATGTGGATCATATGTTGCCTACATGACACGAAAAATTCAAGCATTACGGTCCAACATATAAGATAAACATAAGAAATAATTTAAAATGGAAACTTAAAGAATAAAACTCATACGTACTCGATATAAGGTAGGACTTCCTCCGTATTCTCCAAGACATATAGATGTGCTTGGTTCAACAGGTCCCGATCAACTACGCTCACTGTGCAACCTGATAATGGCTTTGAAACTCCCATCTTTTGGCTTGAAGGCACTCCAACTGTACTAACATTAGATAAATGCTCGGTACAAAACTCTACAGCTTCTTCAGCTATATACCGCTCAGCAATGCAACCTTCGGGACGAGTACGATTCTAAACATACCCCTTTAGCACTTTCATATATCTTTCAAACGGATACATCCATCTAAAATATACTGGCCCACATAGACGAACTTCTCTGACAAGATGTACTACTAGATGAACCATGATATCAAAGAATGAAGGGGGAAAGTACTTCTCAAGCAAACACAAAGTAACTACTACATCTTCTTCCAACTTATCTAGCTTGGAAACATCAACAGTCTTTCCACATATAGCATTGAAGAAGAAGCACAAAAGAGTTATTGCATACCTTGCAGGCTTCTCCAAAACAGAATGAATTGTCACAAGGAGCAATTGTTGCATTAAGGTATGACAATCATGTGATTTAAGGCTAAGAAGTCTTGAATCTTGTAAAGATACAAGATTTTTTATATTTGAAGAATAACATTCAGGGACCTTCATACCATAGAAAGAATTGCAAACCTCTCTCTTCTCTGCTCTGTACAAATTCCAAGTCTCGGGAGGCAAACGAGTATGTCTTTCTCCATACTCGGGTTGCAAATCAGTTTTGACCCCCATGTTCAATAAATCTAATCGAGCAGCAATCCCATCTTTATTTTTCCAGGGATCTCCAGCAATGTACCAATGATACTATGCAAACATTCTTCTCAATGTGCATAACATCTAGGACATGCCTCACAGGAAGGTATTTCCAATACTCGAGATCAAAGAATATTGATTTCTTCTTCCAACAAACTCTGTCACCATCTTCAACCATATGCAGCACTTCTTCTCCGGTTAATGGCTCGGGAGGCGTGTCATATTCAGGTTTCCCATTAAAGGCTACACGTTGCCTCCTATATGGATGATTGATTGGTAACCATTTTCTATGCCCAATGTAACAAATTTTGTGGCCATTTTTCAACCTGTGACTAAGTGTATCATCGCCGCATATTGGACAAGCTTTATATCCTTTAACAACACAACCAAATAAGTTTCCATAGGCGGGGAAATCATTAATTGTCCACATTAATGCAGCTTTGAGTGTAAAGTATTCTCCATTATGTGCATCATACACTCCTCCAATCTCCTCCCACAAAGATTTTAAATCATCAATCAAAGGCTCCAAGTAGACGTCTATATCATTTCTGGGTTGTTTAGGACTGGAAATCAATAAGGTAAACATCATGAACTTTCGTTTCATGCACAGCCATGGAGGGAGATTATATGTAACTAAGATAACTGGCCAGCAACTATATCTGCTACTTAGAGAACTGTGGGGATTGAATTCATCAGATGAAAGAGCCAATCTCAAGTTTCTCGGCTCATTACCAAACTCGGGCCATTTATCATCAAGAAGTTTCCAAGACGGGGAATCCGCCAGATGAGACATCTGACCATCAATTGATTTTCTAGCAGCATGTCAAGTCAAACTCTTAGCTGTCTCATGTGATCGAAACATCCTTTTAAACCTTAGAATTGGAGGAAAATACCATACCACCTTCGCTGGCACACCCTTTTTCAAGATTGAATCTTTGCCTTCCTTCCATCTTGAGATATCACAAGTAGGACAATTATTTGAATCTTCATACTCCTTCCTATACAAGATGCAATCATTGGGGCATGCGTGCATTTTCTCATAACTCAGCCCCAATGCACACAAAGTCTTTTTTGCCTCATAAATAGAGGCCCCGCTAAAGATCCAACACTCATTTATCTAAGTTGACCATCCCAAAAAGCGCATCAACAAAGCCCAACAACTTAAGCAACCCACCACATATATAATAGAAGATAGGGTCTACCTATATTATATAGTCGGAGATTTTCTAATAAGTATTTAAGTTAAGGATTGGTTACATACTTTTAATCTCAGCCAAAATCATCGTTACCATTAACATGATATTAAACGACCCGACCCAAATTCCACTTTGAAATCCGGGCCGAATCCTGTTTAAAACTGACACCTGGTAACCGTGGGTCGCAAAAGACCAAAATACCCTGATAAACAATAACATAAACCCTGAGCCCCTAACTCGTGGTTGTGTCTGATAACTGTAGGCTACCTACGTACCCTTACTGAGGGATCAAGCCACACGTAGTTCTTTTTTCTGTTCCTAATCTGTAACTGAACTGTTTACTGTAAACCTGGTTCTAGGGTTGGCATTCCTGGAGTATCCAAGACTCCGTTTTACGATCCTTCAAACACTATATGATCCTGGCCAAGTACAGATTACCATATCCGAAAATGGTTACGATCCAACAGTTCGAAACTATTGAACCCGGAAATCACACAATATGCGAGATCCGTTCGGGGTACAAACGTTAACCAAATTGAGATCCGTGAATTCCTACGCGCTCGTGACGACCCAAGGATGATTCTAGAACTGAAAGTGGTTTCTACCAATCTGCCCACGCGCCGCCACACGCGCCGGCAGCGTGTGGGTGGCTTGATCAATTCCTGGCGGTCTGAAAAACTCCAAACCACCGGCCCAAACTCCTAACGTAGGTAAAATACCCCATTTGGAACAACCTTTGTTTTTGGACATACCCCAAAAACTGGCCGGAAGTGGCCGAAACAGTGACCCGAAAATCTGCTGGAACCTAACTTAAACAATCGAATGATCTACGCTTGAAATCTCTGAAATCCTACCCAACCAGAAGCTAGATCATGAAAAATAGCTAGAAAACCATACCTCACTTGACCGATTTGGTGGCCGGACGACGAAGAACGAAAGGTTGGAAGTTCTGTCAAACACTGTCCAGCACCGCCTGTTTCGTGGAGGATTCTGGCGACTATGGAGGCGGATCGTGGAGGTGAAGGGCTGAGGCTGGAAGAGAGAAGTTTTTTGGTTCGTTTGGCACTGGTCTTGCCTGAATCGGAGGTCAGAGATCAGAGAAAACAGCTCCCAAAGTCGGTTGGTCGTGCCCCCGAATCCAGAAATTTCTGGGTTTATATAAACTGAAGTTCGAAATATTTACGGTTATGCCACTGAACTTCTTTAAATCGTAACTCCTTCGTTACAACTCCAATTTGAGTCCACTACGTGTCTACGGACTCATCTCGCTGCGCTCTACGCAAAGGTATAACTGAAATCCCAAAATTCCTTCCTGGTCAAAAAGTCAACTTTTATATTATTAAAATATTCTAGGGGTATAGTGGTCTTTTATTGGAATAAATTATTAATTAAATATTAATTAAGGCCTGGGTTGTTACATGATACATAGCTTACCAAATGCTAATGATCGAGCCTGAAAGCTCTTACAACTTGTCATCTCGATCTTTCATAATTCGAAATATGTCTACTAATGCTAACTCCTTCAAGAATTCTGATAAAAAAATAAAGTTATGTATCATGCACATGCATCATTTTCTATGGTTGTTTCAGTTGGAACTTCAATTGAGGAATATATCAAATAACTTGTTTGAGGGACACCCTTGTAGGATTCATTTTGTCTTATGTTTCAACAATTCAAAATGTCTATTATTAATCTTTAATTATGATAAATATTTCCGTAATAAAAATTTGGTATTACCAACCATCACTTAATTTTTATTTCTAATTATTTTCAATAATTTATTGATATCCAAATAATGAAATTTTAAATGATGAAGTTGTAAATTTTATCTTTTAATAATTTCCATATATGATATTTGAATTAATTCATTAAAACACCCAGCGAAAGGTGCAATTGGATAACCAATGGAAAAATTAGTAAAAATGTTTAATAGTAAATATTGGATTGTTAAACTTGAACAAGAAGGGTTTTTTTCCCCCCATTACAATTGGGTAGATTGAGTTGTGATTTTAGTGATTTTAAATGTGTACAACCAACTAGCTATTGGTTTGGTGGTACTTCTCTTTCCAATGTTAGAAGAGGTCCCAAGTTTGAATTCCCCCTCCCTTATTGACAAAGGGTAAATTATTGAGTTATTGACCGAAATGGTCCCCCAACTATTGCCAAGTTTTATTTTGGTTCACAAACTAAAATTTTCATTTCAATAGTCCTCCAATTCTCCATTTAGTATCAAAATGGTCCCAAGGATTGAAATATCGGCTGATACACCGATATATCTGCCGATATATCGGTATTTTTAACTATCGACACTGATACAGGGGGTAAGGCCATATCTTCTCCTGTATCGACGACATATCCCCGATAAGTGCGATATCCCCAATATTTTGCCAATATCCCCGATATTTCCCGATACCATAATAGAACCAAAAAAAAATTTAGAAGTTTGAAGGCAATTGAAGCAAATTGAAACCCAAAAATAACTAATCCTTGCCTTGAACCCTAGAATTTATTAATATGAAGAATCTACGCACAGTCCACTGCCCACATACCTCCAATCCATCTGAAGAGGACATGACGATCAGTTTTGGATCTATGAGCATAGGAACTAGACCTAGTACTAACTCAAATGAATCTTTATGATGGCTATGGTTATGTCATGTCTGATTATAGTGGAACTAGTTATGGAGCTCAAGATGATAAAAAAGATTATGAACCTACTAGTTGGTTAATCCTAACTATCCCATATATGAGAGGACAATAGGGAGCTCAAGAGAGACCTATGTGCACCATGTTCAAACATGGCTTATAAACTGCTCGAGTTACATGACTTGGTATGACTATTGTATGAATCTAGATGGTTGTTCCTCATTGTTTGAACCTCATAGGAGCTCTTCATTTATGTAGATGGACGTTTATCTAAATTGTAATTCAATGTTTAAACAAACTATGAATTTATGCATGGTTTATTCATTCTAATCAACATTTTATTTTCAAACTTTTCATTAACGCGCATTATATACCACTTATATTTCATCATATGTATATCTTATTATTAGTAAATTTTGAGTTTTATTTGTTCAATACATTCATTGATAATGCACATAACATTTATGAAAGTTTTACACCAAAATTATTTGTTTCAATGCCTATATCTGTCATTTTTGTTGATTTTTTCCCGATACCTAAAACAATAACGATATATCCCTTGAAATATCCATAAATTAGAGGCCCGATATTATCTGCACGACCGATATTTTAATCCTTGAACGGTCCTACCGTCAGAGTCTGTCAATTGTTTTTGAAATTGAGGGGCCAAAGCGTCTCTCACTCTCTCTCTATTCTTTCTGTGCTCTATTCCTTCCTCAACCCACCTCCCATGGCTGCAAATCCTGATTTTGAAGAGAAGAAGGCTGACCATCTTTATCGTGCCACATGTCCATTTAAGAAGCTTACAAATTTCTTCTCAAATGAGACAATAATGAATGTAGGTGAGAAAGCAACAAGGATCTACATAATTGATTTTGGTATCCATTGTGATTTTCAATGGCCTTGCCTCATACAAAATATCTCTTCTAGGCCTGATTACCATAAAGCTTCGGATTACTGGGATTACTATGATTGATCTTCCACAACTAACTCCAAGAAGACGAAGCAAGAGGGGACAAAGAGGTGGTTGCATAGACCGCATCCCGTAGCCAAATCCCATTCCCACCATCAAACTGAAGGAGACTCGGAAGAAGGACAAAAAGGCTTTATTCTTTCTCTTTCATGCTGTGGATGAAGCTATTTTTGAAAGAATCTCATCATGCACTACAGCAGATCAATGATGATGCTCAAGGAAATTGAACTTTATTCTTTCTAGCCGTGGATGAAGCTATCTTTCAAACTGTGGATGAAGCTGTCTTTCAAGGAAAACGAACTTTATTCTTTCAAGCTATGGATGAACTATCTTTCAAGCTTTATTCTTTCAAGCTGTAGATGAAGCTATCTTTGAAGCTTTATTCCTGTATTAAGGATACGTTTCATGCTCAAGGAAATCGAATAATCTTATTGATATTCTCAGTAAAATAATGAAGATGTGCCTGTGTGAAAGGAACAATTGAAACTACGTACCACTCTCCTAAACCTATCATACGTCTGTAATTAAAGTATGTAAACACCTCAACAACTATGTTCAATCCTAAATGGCTATGGCCCATAAGTACAAGTAGTAGAAATTACATAATCAAGTTCACATTACAACAAAGAAGAAAATACGTACTAAGTTTATCTTTGTTTTATTTGAAGATGTGAAGCACGCCTTTTTTTATTTTATTTTTTTATTTTTTATGTGGAGTGTTGTTAAACGAATCCTAAAATTAACTGAGTACACTCTATGATATAAGTACACCGTAATATTTAAATCAAAATGTAAAATTAACTAGGTACACCCTACACCATAATACTAATTAGCACACCCCATTTTACATGAATTGGTCGTCTTCATCAAATATGTTCCTGTCAACTCCTTTTCCCTTCATCAAATCTAAACCGTCGGGGATACACCCACTCATTGAACCAAATTCATGAGTACTAACCAGAAGGTCTAAAGATGATGATCTGTCTTGAGGGTTCTTCTGTATGCTGCAAATGTAATGGGAAATATAAACAGTCACATGCCAGTGAATTAGATATGTATAAGGTGAAGTATGCATGTAAATATCTTATTAACGGGCAGACGAACAAAACTCGGGGAGAACTCATCTGATGGTGCAGAAGGTGGTGGACTTTCCACAATTCCCTCCAAAAGTTCATAAAAGCTTGGCCAGCTTTGCTGATCAAAATGAAATAATATTTAAGTTGCTTTCACGCTGTTTGATGAATAACCATGGCTTTTTGGCAAGGGATTATGTTCGGCAGCTTAAATCTTTTCTCCTCTCAAAGCTTCTTCTTCATTGATGTCAGGAATTATGGAAGTGATAGAAAAAAAATTTACGCCCGACAAAAACTTTGAATTTTTATCTCAAATATGTTTGGAATCAAACTCAAAAATTCTAATTTGATTAGGGTTCAATATATTGAGTAGGGTGTACTTATTAAAATTAATTTTGTTTCACAATTCAATATATTTTTTTTGGTCATTTTATATTAGGGTAAATTAGTAATTCAATAAATAGTTTGGTAGTATGGTGTATTAAGTTAATTGTTCGTTTAACAGCACGAATTTTGTGGATTTAATTTTCTCTGTTATGGCGGGCCAGTACAGCAAGAAAAATAAGTGAAAGCTGCATGCATGGTTTGGGTTTGCTTATTATAAGTAGCACAGCAGGTTGTAGCTAGGAAAAGCAATAAGCAACGAGAGAGAGAGAAACAGAGATCATCAGAAATGGCAGACTTACCAAAGTTTTTTGCCCTTAAGTCAGTCAGGAACCAGAAATACGTGGTTTTCAAAGACCAATCCACGGCAGAGCTGCCAAATAGGCTCGAAGCCTCCGGAGAGGAAAGGCAAAGCAAATACGCAAGGTTCAAAGCAGAGAAGGACATAAACCAACCCAGTCTGGTGCATATAAAATCCACGTACAACGACAAATACTTGAGAACGGCAGGCCAAGACAGTACGTGGCTTGTGGCCGATGCTGATGAGAAGCAGCCAAATAAAAACCAGTGGTCATGTACACTCTTCAAGCCTGTGGTTTTGCAAAAACCGGCACCATACGTCGACGGCGTATACCAGTTCGTCCACGTGCAATTGGAAACACCCATCAATATCCCTGCCTTCATTGTCGAAAAACTTCCAGGTTGATCATCCTGTTAAGTTCATTTGATGTTTGTGGGTAGCGTCACTGGAAACCCTCACGAGACTTCACTCGTCCTATCAGGATCACCTATAGGTTTAAAAGGCTTATTGCATACGCTAAATGCAATTGCGTTCCCTGCAAAAGTGGCATTTTCTTAAGTTTTCCTTATGTTGTGATTTGGGTTTCAATAATATTGCATCCAGCTGCTGCTCATGCATTAATTTATCTAACCTAGCTAAGACTATTTGTGGGAATAAAAGTTGTGCTTCTTTCGTTTTACTATTCCGATCTAGATTACTTGATGCATTCATGCATTACTTCCATGATCCAAGATTACTCAGGTCCTTGATTATTACAAGACTAGTGAGAGTAATTGACATTGAGAATTATCAAGCCAGATAAACAATAATAGTTCAATCCATGCATTTCAAGGTACGCACATTAGAAAATCAAAGGGGGAATTAAAGATTCAAAAAAATTCTCAACAATATATCAACATCTCAGAACTTTTGTTCCATCTCCTATAAACATTTATCATTTCATCGATCAACGTATTATTGATAATACACATTGATCAGAAACATGCATAGGTAGTTTCTTGATGATACTGATCAGAGAACTCTGACAACTACAAAGCTCTAGCAACTTCTAGCAGTTTGATTAGTTTCTTATTTCCACTAATACGGGCTTCATCAAGTGGAGTGCTTCCCCCATCTGCAATCAGGAAGTAGACTAATTAGAAAGGTTAAACATGCATGTTGGAATTATTTATTTTTTAAATAGGCAGTCCTTTGCTTTAGTCTAACCAGAATTATCAGAATATTGTTCATCTTCTCGTCTATTGCTCCTATAACGTCATTGGATCCTATTGGATTCAGGAGCTTAAAGAAATTTAAAGAATAGATATCTGACAAGCCAGATGAACACTCAGATTGTACCTGTCCTTTTATAGAACACTTGTTCCTACTTCTAGAAGGAATTCTGCCATTGGATATAATTTTTCATATTTGGGTTAATGTCAGTGGCTGAAAGCCTTTTCACGAGGTCCAAATTCCTCCTTGATAACGTAATATAGAGAAAATCACCAACATCATCAATAGTAAGCGACGCCCCTGCCTTCACAAGTAAAGAAGCTACTTGCACTACTACGTTTTATTATTTGCGCGACGAACACGAATTCGTCGCGCAAATGCACTATAGTGACGGAAAAAAAATTTCGTCACGCAAACCACCGAAAACTGGCCCAACCAAATTGTTCGTCGCGCAAAATGTCTTAGCGCGACAGAAAATTCCTTTGTCGCGCAAAGTGAGGAAGAAAAACCCGGGTTTTTGTTTTGGCACCAAACACTTGTGTGACGACAAAAATCGTCGCGTAAGAGAACCTAGCGCAACGTTTGGACACTTCGTCATATAAAGGTGGACAGAAAACAGTGGGTTCTGTTATTTGGCGGCAAAAACTTGTGCGACGACGGTTTTCGTCGCAAAAGAGAACTTAGCGCGACGACATGATTTATCGTCGCGTGAGAAAATGTGGGATATATTTTTTTTGGTGCCAAAATACTGATGTGGGATTTTTTTTTTGCATGACGGAAATAGTCTTCGTCGCGTAAAGTTTGATGTCGGTACAGTCTTGCGTGATGGAAGATTGATTTTGCACAACGGAAAATTGTTTTTGCGTGACGAATGTTGTGCGATGAACTAAATCATGCGTCCCGCAAAAGTGTGATGTCGACACATGCTTGCGCGACGAAAAAGTTATTTTATGCGACTTAAAAGTGGTTTTTCGCGGCGGCAGTTTGCGCGACGAAATCAAGGTTTCATCGCGCAAAGTCCTTTTTCTTCATATTAGAATTCTGCCATTATAGAGGCAGAATGCCAAAAAAAAAAAGCATTCTGCCTCTCTTTCAACCTTTCTGCCGCTGCTTCTGCTAATAATTCAATACGTTCATTGGTTAAGTATTTTTTGTCATTAGTTTAAAAGTATTAATGTAAATTCATACTAATGCTATTAATTTCGTTATCGTTAGGGATATTTGTAATTAGCGATTAGTGGAGAACGATTAAGAAGGTATTTTATTCGTTTTATATATTAAAAATGTTAAATTAATTACATTATGTTAAAGTTAGGTTGTTATGTTTATATTTTTTTTGTGAAGTTATATTTATATTATGTTGTTAAATTGTGCGTGACATAGCACAATGTGTTGTGATGTACGAAGTTAAATGAAATTAACTATGTACTTTTATTTTTATGTTTAGTAACACTTAGTTTCCTGTTCGAGATTAGTTGGATTTCGTGCATGGATGTGTAAAGCATGACTGCGGTCCAATTAATTCTTGAATTGTCCCATTATTTGGACAGTTTGGGAATGCATAGTTATGTCACGTAATGTACGGCTACAGGATTAGGTTTCGATTATAGAGATTTCGATTTATCTCTGTACGTTCTTCGGGTGGTACGTAGGTATTTATATCTATGGTACACCTCAAGAACTGTATTGAGATGCTGCCGAAATTCATCAACGTCGAAATCTAATCTCATGTAGCCGTACATTACGTGACATGACTATGCATTCTCGAATAGGATAGGGCCCTTACCGGAGGCATAAGGTGACATTATGACTTCGTATGAAGTTGTTGTGATTGTTGTGTTGTGATTGTGGGTCTAGGAATTATAAGCAGGAGGTGGATACAGAATCCGAATAGATGCGTAGACGAATACTTGGATGGAATCGAGGATTTTATTGAGTTTGTACGTACACACAACCCTGGTGCAATTAGAATCCATTGTCCTTGTGGGATGTGTAACAACACGTTGTGGGAGACAATTGAAAATGTTGGATTTCATTTAGTAATGAATGGACTGATTGAGACATATAGCATTTGGAACCTTCACGGGGAACAATTAGACTATGCTTCGTCTTCAAATACCACAAGAGTGGACAATGTTGAACCTATTGTGGATCATAATGATCAAGTCATGGTTATTATACAGGATGCTTTTCCATTTGCATCGACCAACATCAATCAGGAAGGGGAAGATGACGTGCCTACACCAATAGACAGTGCAGAGTTTGAACAATATGAAAAACTGTTAAAAAATGACAACCAAGAGTTATATCCGAGGTGCGAGAGTTTTTCAGTTCTCATGATCATTGTGGAGCTAATGCGCTGAAAAATAAAATATTGTATGTCGAACCTGTGTTTCGATTACTTTTTGGGGGTTTTCAAGAGAATGCTTCCGACGGACAATTGTTTGTCGAAAGACCATAAACACGCGCAGAAGGTGTTGAATGATCTTGGATTGGGTTATGAAAATGTTAATGTATGGTTTTTACTATTTTCTTTTGGCTTCCCTTGACAACTTTGTAATAGGATGTGTAATGTAATTTATCAAGCTCAAGTCTAGATTAGGGAAAACTTTTAATGGTGCTCTTCTCTAATCTCTGCTCTATGGTGGCTCAAGCAAGTTGACAAAGGTATTGAGCATTGCATATCATTACATTAAAGTCTTCATAAAATGATGACTAGTCATCCGTTTCTCATATGACTAGTCATCCTTGCTTCTAGCTAGATAACAAACTGTTTTGTCCTATTCTTCTTTCTCTCTCTCTGCTGCCAAGTGGGTTTCTGACCTAAGGAATTTGTTGGACTGTAAAGGCCACGATATTTCTCATTTGGCAGTTGTCTCTTTTGGGAGGAAGTTTTGGAAAGATTGGCTTACGATCTTTCTCTTCTTCTTTCTCAAGAGAGAACCAAATATTTCATCTATGAGTTTTTCCAATTGATATCTTTTTGAAAAACTGCTTTTGAAACCCGAATCTGCATCTAGCTACTTAAATCATCTCTCATTTATATCTAGGTCAGATTCAAGATTGATTTCTTTAAGAGTATGGTTTCTTGAAGAAATTGGTCATTCTCCTTTGAATCCAAATATTGGTTTCGGTCTGTGTTGGAGCTTGCAAGCTAGTGCCATGGGATGAACGAGCTGGAGAAGGAGCTGCCATTGCCATGAAGAACTGAGCTTCAAGTTTTGCTAAGTTGGAGAAGAAGATTGCACAAAGGAGGTATTGCTCATATTCCTAAATAGACCTAGGTGCTTCTTGAGCTTGGTTGTGTTTCTTTTGTAAGAATCTTTTTCTACTTAGTGGAGTGCCTGGTCGGTTGATGACTCCCAGTTTTTCCCAATGGTGGGTTTCTGGGTGAACAAAATTGTTTTGCATATCTGTAATTTTTCTGGGTTTGTGTTCTTGGTGGTTGACTAGTTATCTCTATCTGCTGTTTGATGTTTACATGATAATGATGATTTCACACACTTTCACCATAGTTGTTGCTAGCACAGGGGATGCCTAGATTGACGGGTCCTTCTGAGTGCCTAGGTTGTCACTAGTAATCTTCTAGGATTGCAGGTACATTGTGGCATGCTCTGTGTATTCTCTTGGTTGTGATTGTTTCATGACTAGTAGTTGCCTAGTCATATGTGTATTTGGTCAAGGTTTAAAGTGTGTGAAGATTGCTGTGTTGTTGTGTCTTGTTTGTGTGATTAAATTTACCCCTCGTCACCTAAGTACCATTTTCAGAAAAAATTCACGCTTGCAAAAACAATTGCATGTTATTCTACAAAGAGCATGAAATGTTGGATACATGCCCTATATGCAATGAGTCAAGGTTCAAAATGACATCTCAGAGTAGAACGACTAAGATCTCATAAAAAGTCATGCGTTATCTGCCCCTGAAACCTAGGTTGCAGGGATTGTATATGTCGACACATACTGCCACATACATGAGATGGCATAAGGAAAAATAGGTAGACGATGATGTGATGCGGCATCCTGCAGATGGGGAGGCATGGAAAATGACATCCCCGAGTTTGCTGCTGATCCCTGAAATGTTAGATTGGGACTTGCCACTGACGGATTCAATCCGTATGGGGTTCTAAACCAACATCACAACACTTGGCCGATTTTCATATTCCCATATAATTTGCCGCCTTGAAAATGCATGAAAAAAGAATACATGATGATGATGTTTTGATACCTGAGGATCCTGGCAGGTCAATCGATGTTTACTTAAGGCAGTTGGTTGATGAGCTGAAGGATTTATGGACAAACGGTGTGCGCACGTATGATAAATCAACTAGGAAGATGTTCACTTTGCGGACAGCAGTTATGTGGACTGTGAATGATTTTCCAGCATATTCAATGGTTTCTGGGTGGAGCACAAAGGGTTATATAGCATGTCCTGTATGCAAGGAAGATGTAACTTCTGATTGGCACGCTAGAAAAGTTTGTTACCTTGGTCATCAGAGATGGTTGCCATGGGACCACGAGTGGCAGGAAAAAGATAAAGAGTTCGACAAGAACACAGAGTGTCGCCTCAGACCTAGAGAATGGTTCAGTGATGAGATCTTGGAACAGCTTAACCGTTTGGATTTTGCTCCGTTCGAGAAAACAGTTAGTCGGACCAGAACTTCTACACATATGAACTGGTTGAAACTCAAATTGAGGCACAATCTAGATGTGATGCATGTTGAGAAAAATGTATTCGACACATTGGTAGGCACGATTCTAGATATCGAGGGCAAGACAAAGGACACAATCAAAGCTCGTCTTAATTTGGAAAGAATGGGCATACGAAGGGGTTTATGGATGAATATGGACAGTGATAAAGCTAAAAGGGATCTTGCATTTTTGCTATGAAACCGAATGACAAAAAAGAGTTTCTAAAGTTTGTATCGTTTGTAAAGTTTCCCAATGGGTATGCTTCTAATATCGCATGTTGAGTGAATGTTGAGGGGGGTGAATTTACTGGACTTAAGAGCCATGACTGCCATGTGTTTATGCAATGCCTACTTCTTGTGGGTATTTGACATCTATTGCCGGAAGATGTAGTGAAGCCAATCATGTTGTTGTCCAGATTTTTTTCCCAACTTACGGTAAAAACATTGCAAAAGAGAGACATGTTTCAGTTGCGCCATGACATTGTCCAAGTCCTATGCAAGTTTGGGATGATATTTCCTCCAGCTTTCTTCACAAGTATGATGCACGTGATGGTTCACTTGCCAGAAGAGGCATTGCTTGCTGGTCCTATCAACTATCGCTAGATGTATCCAATAGAAAGGTATATAATCCTTATCGTCTGTGTATGCATCATTATCACAGGCTTGCTAATTTGTATCATATCGTTTTATTTTGATAGGCTTCTCGGAGAGCTGAAAAAAAGTGTACACAACACGGCGAAGCCCGAAGGATTAATTATAGAGGCTTGGGTTCAATATGAGTCGCTTACTTTCTGTGGAATGTATTTAAAAGATGTGGAGACGGCTTTCAATCGTCCTCAGCGCAATAATGACGGAGGTATGAGAAATGAAAAACTTTCTGTTTTTGCCCAAAACGCACGACCCTTTGGAGATCTTGGACGGGGAGAGTCGTTTTCTAGAAATGACATGGAGGTAGCGCATTGGTTCGTACTGAACAATTGTGATGAGATAATGGCATATTTAGATGAGCATGAAGAGATGATGAAGCGAGAACATCCATCACATTTGTATGCCAACAAACACCGTGAATTGTTTCCACAATGGTTTTTGGATTCTGTAAGTTATAAGTATTTTGTATTTGACAAATATAAATTGTAGTATTTAATTTTGTCATACTAACATGTGAATGGTTTTGTATAATATTAGGTGAAAAAGTTGAAATCATCGAATTCCCCCACTTACAGTGATGAGTTATATAACTTGGTTGTAATGTTAACGGCGTCAAATTTTTGGGGACTGCACAAGATGACAAGTTGTGTACGCAAAACAGCGGTGTCCATGTCCCAGGTGGAGGCGAAAGTATAGACATTGATTTCGATGGCAAACTCACAACTGTCGTGCAATTGCTTTACAAAGATTGATACCAAGTGATCATGTTTAAGTGTCGATGGTTTGATACCAACCCAAATAGGCCGAGAAGTGTTAAAATCGACCATGGCTTACTATCTTTGAACATTAACAGAACTTGGTATGATGACAACCCTTACATTTTGGCAAACATGGCAACACAAATTGTGTATCTAGATGACCCTAAAGCCGGGAGCGGTTGGAAAGTTGTTCAGAAGATGGATCATTGGAACGTGTATGCTATACTAGAACTAGACCCAACTGACAACGACGTCGACAATGTGGTTGACCAACGTTTAGAATCTTCAGTGGAAAATTATGCGGAAACAGTTCGAGATACAAATGTTATACAAGAACCGTTTCAAATACAAGGAGTGTCTTCAATCGAAATACCGATTTAGTCAATTACAATTGACCTTGGTGATCTTCCGCGATACGATGTTGCAGTGGGCCCGAGCAACGACGATGATGTAGTTATAGTGGAGGAGGAGGAGGAGGATTGGGAGACCAAAAGTGATGATAGCGATGATAACGAAAGTTATTATAGTTCAAATGATGAATAATGAATTTTTTTGTAATTTTATTATGTTAGGGTACAGATTTTGTGTAATACAAATGTTTGAATATATGTAGTTGTTATATCCAAACCTTATATATGTGGAGAAATGAAACATTGCTAAATAATTTCAGTTATAAAACATTGGTAAATAAAATTATTTTGACAAAACATTTTTAAAAAATGAAAATGATAAAGAATCTGACCCAAGGGGATTGTATCCAATTCTAACTTTTATTGACTTTTCATGAGTTTATGAAAGTTTATCACTTCACTTTATAAAAGAAAATGGACAAGCGAGTTAGCTCAACGCAATAAAAACCGCGTGAGACATTGCTAAATAAATTGAGATATACGAGAAAATGAAAAATGAAATAAAAATTTGTTATAAAACATTGGTAAATAAATATATCCAAACCCTTTGGATACAAAGTTTGAGAATTATTGACACAAAACATTTTAAAAAAATGAAAATGATACACAATTTGACCTAAATATGTAAATGGCGCCAAATACTTGCGCGACGAATCTCGCCTCGTCGCGTAAAGTTACAATTTCGTGCCACAACCTACCATCCGTCGCTGAAGAAATTTTGCGCGACGACTAGATAGTTCTCGTCGCGCAAATATATTTATTTTACTATATAATATATACACACATATATATTTGACATTGATGATCGAATTAGTTCATCGTATTCATACAGGGTCAAGGAGTGTAGCTGTAAAAAATCATCAAAATCGGAGTTCAAATAACCGTTAAATCATGACTTTTCATTTATAACCGTCGAAAGTTTTGTCCCGTTACTTGATCTCTGAATGTTTTTTTGTTGTTGTGATTTTTCGGGTCTATTATCTGGAAGTATAAACAAACAAGTTTGACGGTTGGATTACTGAAACTAGTTTCGTAGAATGCGTATGCCATCAAAACAATAAATTCACCAACAATGAAGAGTTTATTTATACTTTCGTTAAATATAGCATAAGATTATGTGGTATCCACTAGTGTAAATATCTTAAATTGAAGATCAAATTCAGTCATTGTATTCATATAGGGTCAAGAAATGTAGCTGTAAAAAATCATCAAAATCGGAGTTAAAATAACCGTTAAATAGTGACTTTTCATTTATAACCGTCGAAAAGTTTTGTTCTGTTACTTGATCATTTTTGTTTTTTTTTTTTTTTTTTTTTTCGGTCGTTTACGTATACTCCAAGTATAAAAACACAAGTTTGCCAGTTGGATCATTGAAACTAGTTTAGGGTTTGCGCGATGAAATAGTACTTATTTCGTCGCGCAAAGTGTACAGAACATACCTTTGCGCGACGACTGCATATATTTGTCGTGCAATATCAGTTAGACATTTCACTTTCTCTCTCTCCCCCCTATTAACCCTAAACCCCAAATTTTGACGGAATCACAACCTTGCGTGACAGAACATAGCGTATGTCGTCGGGCAAAGTGTACAGAACATACCTTTGCGCGACGCCGGCATGTATTGGTCGCGCAATATAGGCAGACCTTTCACTTTCTCTCTCTCGTCCCTATAAACCCTAAACCCCAAATTTTGGTGGAATCACAACCTTGCGCGATGAATAAGTTATATGTGTCGCGCAAAGTGAACAATAAACAACGCCCAGACACTTCACTTTCTCTCTCTCTCTCGCTAAACCCTAAATCCCAAAATTTTGGCGGAATAACAACCTTGTGCGACGAAAGACCAGACTTTGTGTCGCGCAAAGTAAATAATAGAGAACCTTGTGTGACGCTGTTCTCACTTTGTCGCACAAACCCTAATCCCTAATTCCAAAATTTGGCGAACTTACAACATTGCGCGACGGACTACAACTTAAAATATTTTGTCGCGCATGATGCATTTAAAATATTTTGTGCGATGCTTTAAATTGTTCTTTGCGCAAGATCGAATAAAGTTTCAGAAACAACACGACTGCCTCATTCTTCCTCAGTTTTAGATTTTTTGCCCAAAACCTCCTCTCTCTCTGCCGTCACCTCAGCCCACTACTCCGCCGAAATTTGGACAGGGCCTTCACAACCTTCGAACCCCGGAGCTTCCCCGCCGTCACCATCGAGCCTGCCGTCGGAATTTGCTTGGTTTTCACCGAATCTTCGCCGGCCTCGTTGTCTCTCCCCCGACCACCAAATCCGACACCTGAGGTATAGTTTCTGGACTATTTTTTCTACTTTAGCTGATGGTTGGGTAGGATTTGATTAATTGTCACAAAAGGGCAATCGATTTTAAACCCTAAACCTTAAGTTTTCGGCCGATTTTTGAATTTAAATTCCGGCCACTTCCGGCCATTTTTCGGGGTAGGTTCGAGAACAATAGTGGCTCCAATTGGTGTTTTCAACTTAATTTTTCGGGGTAGGAACCTTGGCCCTTAGTTTTTAGAATTTTCAAGCGATGGCTATCGCTTTTCACACCCACGCATTGCCGGCGCATGTTGTAGCGCGTGGAATACTGTAGCAGTGGTTCATTGGGTCCCAATGCAATCCCCTAGTTGTCATGAGCGCGTAGGTGTGTTCAGATTGGAATTTGGTTACCGTTTGAGTCTCGAACAAATTTTGCCTATTGTGCGATTCTCGAGTTTGATATTTCCGGGTCTCAAACTCAAACTCACGTATGTTGTACCTTGTATTTCTAGGATCGTGTAAGATTCAACGGATCGTGGATCAGAGTCCCGGATACTCCGATTGCAAACCCTAGGTCAAGCTATGCTTTTAATTAATTAGTTAAGAATCTTAATAAAATTGTATGTGCTTACAAATATTCGTATATTTTATGAATTTGTATGTGTATGAATGAAATTCTGCAGATGTCAAACTTGATTAGACGTCGTAGGGCGGTGACGACTACACAGAGTTCGGAGCCCCCGGCTTAGCCATCATCTGCTGCCACTGCACCAACACTAATGGACCACTTGCCAGCACTGATGGGTCCCAGGCGAGTGCTTCATCGGCTTCATTAGTGGCGCAGCCTGTTAGTGCCAGGTGGCATCATCGGCCCACCACCACCACCACCACCCACACCACATCGACTGATGCGTCGGCGTCACAGCCAGGTATAGATTTCCTTAAACTCTAGTTCTTTTTTTTTCTTTTTTTTGTGTGTGCATTTTATAGTTAAATTTGTTATTTATTTAACATTAATGTTATATTTCTTTGCAGCCAAGAAGAACACTCGAGGGGTATGTCGGCAGTTGAAGACGGCGAAGGTCACTCGGGTGACCAACAGTCGTATCAACATCGGATACAACGAGCGACATCGGGCTGCGCCGATGGCGGAGTTGCACAGCTCCTTGGCCCACGACATTGGTCACATCGTGCGGACCCATTGCCCAATGCAATGGAAGTCTTGGAAGGTCATGCTTGACGAGATCAAGACGGAGGTGTGCGGCTAGTTGTTGGTATGTATCCCACCTTTTAATTCTTTTTCTTTCAAACTTTATATATTTGTATTACTTATGTATGTAATTAACTTATTGCAGACGAACTACAACTTAGAGGACCTCGACGACGAGTCATTGGCGTACGTTAACAGACTCTTCTCTGAAAGGTACAAGTAGTGGAAGAGCGACTTGCACCACCATTTTGAGGCTTTTGATGATCTGAATGTCGCTCTTCAGGAGGGTTGCCCGAAGTAGCTTGAGGGGCGGGAGGATAGTTGGGCGTGGCTCTGCGCTCATTTTCAGGTGCCCGATTTTGTGGTAATTTGTAATATGAATTTCAAATTTATTATATGTTTCTTACTAATGTTTATTTAATTTTTATATTTCATTTCAATTTCAACTAATACGTTTTATTTTTTGTATAACAAAATAAAGCTAAAGTCAATAAGGGCAATAGGAAGAACAAGACTCTTCTCCACCATTTAGGTTCTAGGCCCTTCTCATATAGGATGGATGCACGACAGCGGGTAATAATAAAATAATTTTTATTTAATTTTTAATATGTCATTATTCTTAATTTATTTTTTGTACTAATAATATTTTTCTTCTCTTGTTCAATTTAGGGGGGGTCCAAATTCCCAAAGATCGACGTCTTTGGCAACGTTTATGTTCGACCTGGGAATGAGTTGGCCAAGTCCCTTCATGTAAGTATTCTTTACTTTTAATTCTTATGTTATGCATTCAAGTTTAAAGGTTATTATATGAATGTTTTAATTTATATTTTATGTTATGTTAAACAGATGACGATGGTGGGGGGGAGCCAGTTGGTTCTTCAGGAGTCCGCCTCCCAACTTCCTCCCAATACTTCGATCGAGTCTGTGGATCCTCCACAGGATGCTGGGTTTCAGATCTTGACGGAGACGTTGGATCAGACTCTTAGGAGGAGGCCGGGGACATATTGTCGAGGGATGGGGAATGCTCGGTGGAGGGAACCCTGACCCCGTTCATCAGCGCAGTCAAACAGTCAGGTGACTGCTTTGACAGCATAGGTGGCCACTCTTCAGAGTCAGATGTCAATGATTTTGTAGTCCCTCGTGCGGTCTGGCATTCCAGTCCCGCATTTTGATGCGTCGACCTCCGAGCCCATCCACCCCGAGCATCCCCATCATACCACGGCCTCTGTAGACCCCCAAACCTCCAAGCCGCATACGCCAGACGACAATGTAGATTTTGGAACTTTATTTGATTAGTTTTTTATTTTCATAATTATTTTTTAAACATTTCTTTTGTACTATACATTTATTTTATTTTATATAATTTTTTGTTCTCCTCAATTCATTTTTTTATTGCAATTTCATTATTAAAAAAAAAAAAAAAAAAAAAAAAAAAAAAATAAATAATTTTTTTATATAAAAAAAATGTAATATTAAATTCAAATAATATATATATTCATTTTGCACGACGAAACGGTTTTCGTCGCGCAAATTCACATTTTACAAAATAAAAACCGTAAAATTACATTTTAAATACATATATTTTATTCTTGTGCGACGAAGAATTTTGTCTCGCGAAATGGCTATGCGCGACGACGAATATTTCGTCACGCAATATTGTTCATCGTGCAAATGTTGGTGACACAAATTGCACAACGAAGCACATGTTGTCGCGCAAATAGTTTCGACTCGAACTGCGCGACGAATATTTTCCGTCACGCAGTGTTTTCGCGACGAGAATACTTTCGTCACGCAAAGGTTTGTGCGACGAACAATTGTGTCAGCCTTAAACCTTTTGTGCAACGAAGATTAACCGTCGCTCAATTTTGCGCGATGAATGCAAAAAATTGGTTGCACAAAGTCTTTCTTCACGCTCTTTGCGTGACGAATTTTCTGTCTTGCTGAAATTTGTGCGACTAAATGTAACTTTGCGCGACGAAATCCTGTTCGTCGTGCAAATCGTAAAATGTAGTACTGTTGATCCTGCTCATTTTGAATGGCTTCAAGCAAAGGAGTGTTCCCAAATTTATCTAGCATTAGAGTAACATTCGAAGCTAATCCACAATAGTGGTAGTAGCATTACAGTTGAATTTTTTTTCCTTGGGCACGTTTGAATATATTTAAAAAGTATAGTCGCGTGGCTATACTCTTTAAATATTAAAATACATTTAAACAGTATAGGCACGCGGCTATGCTCTTTAAATATTTGTATATATTTAAAAAGTATGGCTATACTCTTTAAATATAAAAATATATTTCCTCTATGGAGGTTGAGCTCAGGGCACAACGGTAGAACGTTATATGACTCGTATGAGCTCTGAGTGGTGACTCACTAGCTTAACAAAGCCATTCATGAAGAGAATATTTTGGGAAGGGGTGGTGTTGAAATCTCCAATCAAACTATGAGAGAATAAATCATCTAGCATGACATATCTAATATGTAATCAAAATAAAAATGGAATCATAAAATGGTTAGAGATTCACGCAAGTCTCCTTAGGTCCCAATCTTTATAGGTTTATGAAAATATGCACCAAACACTCTCTAAGACACATATTCAAGAGAGATGAGATGGTCATAACCTTGGAGCGAATCTTGAAACCAAGAATGGTGTTCAAGTAGTGGGATTGGTCCTTTTGTTGTTGGCTCTCCCCTTGATGTTGGCTCCCCACTTTGGATTCTCCAAATAGGTACAATAAGGTTGCAACAACCCAAAGCTCTTCACCAAGGAATGAAAAGGATGAGAAAGTGAGAAGACAACAAGTGAGAGAAGTGGGTGCTAGCCCTCTCACTTGAAGTGGCCGACCAAGGGGGTCTTTGCGAGAGAGGTTTGATGTTTTCCCTCTTCCAATTTCACCAACTTAAAACCCTAAAATGTTGGGGTGTTTTGGCTACATATATATACAGCCAAAATGTCACACATGTAGGCCAAAATGCCCAATTCCCTAGCATGTGCCGCGCCCCCTTCCTCCCTTGCCCTTTTGTGCTATCTTAGTCCACGACATTAATCATATAATGTGTCACACTTGTGTCTAAGTCCATATGGTCCATTTCCTTTTTAATTTCCAAGTCACATGGGACCTTAACTATAGTTCCATAACGTTAAATGAATGGATGATTACAATTTTGGTCATTGGAGTTTGGCTCGTAATCAAATTTAGTCACCATGATTTCAATTTTTCCAATTTTGTTAGTACACTTCAAGTCGTTAACAAATCAGGTCCTAGCATTTGATTGTTAGTTTGGCTGGGGCTTTATTGTCTTTTCCTCCCAACAAAGCTACGAGTGCTCCCAAGAAGCTTTGTAATCAAAGCATTTTTCCAAGGCTGGCACAAACGATCTATCGTAGTGTTTGAGAACGGAATACTTGGACCCTTATCCCCTCTTGAGATCATCACATCAACCTCATCATTTAGATATGCATAATCAGTCCAAAGACTCAACATCAATCTCTACATTCTTAACCAAATTCACCTTATTCATCAATTTATCGCGGCAACTTCCAGCCCTAAGCGGAACATTGAGCTTTTCTGACTTTGACATTGCCTCATGTATTAGATTCAACCTCACACTCAGGATCAGAAGTCTCATAAGCATGAACCCTTTTGGTAAACCAATGATTTCTCATGAAAACCCCACGAGAAGTTTCCTCCATGGACACAGAACACCCAGAGAGCACTCAACCCATAATCAAAGAACCAAAAACCAGGGAAGAGGCTCAGAACAATTGGCGATTTTGAGTTGGAAAAACGAAATAGAAAAGACAGTTAGGAAAAACGTTACACGTGCATGAGGCGAATTCAATTTTCGGCTTGAACTTGTAGCCCAATCCTCTTCTTCCCCAAAATCCCATACGTTTCTTCCTCTTTTAGCCTTTTTTACCCTTATTTTCCCTTGCTCTGAAAACCCCAGAGAAAAATAGCAGGAAGAGTGAAAGCCTCCAAAAATGTAATAAGGCTTCACATGTGGAGCTGGAGCTGGCAATGTACTTGATTTCTACACCTACGGGTTATCCATCTCCATCACCACAACCATGAACAACCACCACCACCACCGTTCTCAGCCTCCCTACCACCGATCTCCACTCCCCAACCTCTTCCTCAACACCCCAATCTCCCAGATCGCCCGCCAAACATAATCCCAATCCCAATTCCAAACCCAAAAACCATCAACTTTCATTGGCAAGCGCATGCTCACTGAGTTTCAAGCCCATCAGCAACACCACCACTACCACAATCCTAACAAGAACCTCTATTTACACTCACTGAAACCCAGAAAATTCCAACACTCCTCTCTCATATCCCCTCTCTCTCCCGTAGACTTCTCTTCTTTATCGACAATTACCGGCCCTAACTCTTCATTTACAATGATAATGAAATGAAATGAATATATCTAAGGTAGATTCCAACGAGGGAGAGAGAGAGAGAGAGAGAGAGGAGAGAGAGAGAGAGAGAGAGAGAGAGAGAGCGCTAGTACCTTTGTTGGGAGGAAAAGACAATAAAGCCCCTGCTAATTTGACGGAATCAAACGCTCGGATCTGATTTGTTAATGACTTGAAGCACATTGACGAAATCGGGAAAATTGAAATCACGGTGACTAAATTTCATTTCGAGCCAAACCCAGTGACCAAATTTGTGATTAACCCTTAATTGAATAATTAAATTTAATGACTTAACACATTAAGTCACTCGCTTGTCTAACAAGTGTTGGTCCTAGTCATCCTAAGTTGACCATGTCAAGTGTCATGGGGCTTGGGGTGTAGGGCGGTTGTGGTATGGGTTTGGGGATTGGAGCTTGCAGGTGGTGGTCATGGGGAATGGAAAGAGAGCTTTTTATTTCATTTTTCAGTATCTATTTATTTTTAACGTACGCCATGACCAATTTACCCTCATATTTAATGCAAATATTGACAGAATGTAATGGTAGGACCAATAGACCAAATAATATAGAGTTGATGGACCATTTGAACAAATAATTTAGTTGAGGAATCAAACTATAAATCGGGCATAAGTTCGAGGACCATTTGAGTAAACTATCATGTGAAGAGTTTATGGAGATCAAAGAATATTTTTGGAAAGCAGTCACTGTGTTTGGAAAGCAATCACCATGGTGACAACATTCCACAAAATATTTGTTATACTTGAACCTAAATTGAAGACTCCTTGGCCATCATCACATCTATATGCCAAAGTCTTTTCTTATGGTGGTGACTTTTTTGCCACAAATCCGTCGCCATCAGTACTATAAAAGCTCTTCAACCCTAGCAGCGGCAATATATATTAATGTTGAAAAAGAGAAGCTGCTACATCAATTTACAAATGCTCTATTATTTCTGATACGGCAGTGTAAGTACCAAGAATCATAACTGCAGCTCAAATTAAAATTATGAACCCTATAATCAACCTCACATCCGAGATTTCGGTACGTAGCTGAAATTCTAAGGTAGCAAAAGCATGGAAAGAGAAGTGAAGCTGACACACTCAAAAATGCTTCAACCGGTGACATGAGATATACAAAAAGGGGAACCGCCAAAGCTACTACAACACTGCTGATTACCAAGCTAGTACTGAGGAGAAGGTCGAAGGGTCTTTTATTGCAGTGATTTGGAAATCAATTTTTGGCTGAATTTATTATTGGTGTAACCATTAAAGCACATTTGGATAGTGGATTGACAAGGGTGGTCCATATTGCGATTTTTGAGCTAAGTTTTCGGTTGGGAGGTTTAAAGTTATTTGTGACTGAACTGTTGACCCAAATATTAAGTACCCTAAAACTGCCATTGATTCATATCCAATGGTGAATAAGATAAAGTGTTAATTACAGTTTAGTACCCAGTAGTGACACCTTTAAGACATGTTAGTCCCTATCTTTCCAATTTTTGCAATCATATACTCCGATCTTTTAAATTTGTTACAATGTGGTTCCGCTGTTAGAGTTTCTATCAGATCTCTCTGTTAGCTGCCTACGTGGCCTTTATGGGTCCCACATTTTTTATATTTTTTATATTTAGGTGTAATAAAATATTCATATAATTTTTAAACATCAAAATCAATTTTTAAAAAAAGGGCAAAAAACCCACACCACCCATTTTCTTCATCGTCCAATGGAAAAAGAAAGAAACAAGTGTTTGTCTTAGGGGTGGTTGCGGTTCGGTAACCGCGAATTTTTACTCAAACCGCAAATCGACCGACTATTTGCGGTTTGGTGATTTTTGAAACCGCAAAATGCGGTCGGTTACTGCGAATTAGCGGTTTAAAACCGCAAGTTCTCAAGCATTCACAAAAATATAAATTCACAACCTAAATTAATAAATACACAACCTCAATTTCTCAAACATATATAAATTCACAATCTCCTCAACTTCTCAAGCATTCACAACCTAAGAAAATTAAAGTTACAATTCCAAGCATTCCAATTAAGGTTAAACTTTTCAAGCATTCCAATTCCAAATTCTTTAAAGTTACAAACCAAAATGAAAATGCAAAGCAAAATGAATTAAAGTTACAACCAAAAATAAAAATCTAATTCAAAGTTAATTAAAGTTACAAACTAAAAGGAAAATGCAATACACCAATGTTACAAACTAAAGTTACAAACTCAAGTGTTGGTGGTGAGTGGATTTGAAGAACCCCGTTGTGTTGTTTGAGCACCAACGTTATTTACAAATAAAACAACATAGTTTAGTACATTTTATTATAAGAAGAAGCATAAATAATATTAGCATAAATAAACTAATTACTTACAAGTTGTCATATGTTCCATTTCCTTGTAGAATTCAACCTCATCATCCGTGCGACTATACTTTGTGGTTTGCGGTTTGCGGTAACCACAAGTTTTGAAAATCAAATACCGCAACCGCAACCGCAAATGCGGTTTAGTTCTTAATACCGCAAATGCAGTTCGGTTTACCGCGATTGCGGTTTCATTGCAGTAAATTGTCGATTGGTTTTTCCGGTTTTTTGGTTTAAAATGCCATCCCTAGTTTGTCTTCATTGCCAACACCACACCACCCATTTTGTCCTCTGATCTGAACCCTCTTCTTCTTCTCTGTCAGTTGCAACCTTTTTATCAAGACCTAATTTTCCATAGACTCTTTTTTTATCTATTTTCAAGCAATGGAGAAGCAAAAACTAAACCCATAAATTAGAGAATTTGGGGAAGGGAACCAGAAATTTGTGGCATAGATACTGAATGAAAAGCTCTTCATTTGTGACACAAAATTAAAACTTGAAAATTTTCAAAACTTGGAAGTTGAATGCAAAAAATTTCAGAGAGAGGTCAAACTCTTCATCCTCCCTTGCAAACTCAAACTCCAGATCCCATGGTCCCTAGTGCACCCATACCCGACCCAATAACTCAAAACGACTTTGGCGAGATCCGATGAGTGAGATGGTGCCTAGATCTGGGAGGTGATTGTGAGAGAGAGAGAGAGAGAGAGAGAGAGAGAGAACAAAGACCTGGAGACAGAGAGATGCGGTTGGTGGTTGGCTTAATTATAGGTATGTTTATATTTAAATAAATAAATATGTATGTTTATATTTAAATAAATAAATATATATGTTTATATTTAAATAAATATATATGTTTATATTTAAATAACTAAATATATAATTATAATATTTATGTTTAACCCTAAGTTAACCTCCCTCTCCTAATTCTTCCTAATCTTCTTTGAAATTTCATATTGATGTAATTTTGAATAGTTGAGTAGAACTTCATAGTTAATTTGGATGTATTGAATGATAATTTAATATGAAACTTAATGTTAAAATGTATGATAAATATTTTTTTATGCAAATAAAATCAGATATTTGGAGCTTGTATGGGGGACGGGGATTCCCCGAAACCTATTAAACGGAGATGGGTTCGGGGACGGGGGTGGGGATGGAGAGCAGGAAAGGGGATGGTATTGTCATACCCGGCCCCTACCTGACCCGTTGCCATCTCTAAGAAGAACTACAATAATATTTTAAAAATTTTGGTCTTCCGTATAAACCCTAGTAGCATAAACTAATATTTTTTTCTTCTTCTCTTTTTCTTCAATTTTTCCCAAAAAAAATTATATTTTATTCATATATTAATCAATTTAAAATTAAAAAAAGAAAAATATGAGACCCATAAATGCCACGTAGGCAACTAATGGATTGATCTGACGAAAGACCTAACGGTGGAATCATATTGTAACAAATTTAAAAGATCGGGATATGTGATTGTAAAAATTGAAAAGATAAGGACTAACATGTCTTAAGGGTGTTACTACAGAGTACTAAACTGTAATTAACCCTAAGATAAAGCACAGGAGGAGGACCTGCAACCAAAAAAAAAACATATTGAAAGTTGTTAAACAAATTTCAAGACTGCTGAAAAAAATAGAGTATCTGAATTATCATAATAAAATATCTATTGTGAACATCCACCAAATTTTCTGATACTCATGATATCCATAATGAAATCTCCTAGTGGAAAAAAAGATTAGGTGATGAAACCCTAGTATAATTGATGACGAAAGTCGAATGACATGTCACATGTATGTGATAGACAAAAACTAGTCTCAAAATTTTTTTTTTTTTTTTTTTTTTTTTTTTTTTCTGGACGATAAAACTAGTCTCAAAAGCTTGAACTGTTAGGGAATAGGCCAACCCTCCACCCTATAGACCAACAAAAAAGTAAGGAACAAGAATCAAACTTAGAACCCTTGCAAAGAAAAGTCTGATACTCCTTCAGAAAGTTTGAAAGCTTAAGCTATTAGGAAATGAACCCTGAGTGTATATAAAGCAAACAATTAATTTGTACTTACATTTGAGAACTGGCGTTTGTTTTACATTGATGTGTAGAGTGCAGGGAACACCGGATGTGCACAATAGCAGAAGGCATATAAGCTAACAGAAGTAGGGATTCCATTCCAATTAAGTGGAACTAATCCCTCTTGGTGAAATCCAATCCTATCAAAAGCACCATTCCACAAAATTGACCCAAGTAGGGGTGGGCATTGGAACCAGAAAACCGGAACACCGAACCGAATCAAATAGAAAAACCTGAAATGAAATCGATTGACTAAAAAAGTCAACAAATTGACACCGAACCAGATTGGACCGGTTTGAACTGAACTGGTTATATTAATTTTTTATTTATTTATTTTAAAATATCTTATACTTAAGCCCAATTCCATTTAACCCAAATAAAAACCCAAACTTTAAAACGCATGTACCTTTTATTTTCCAAGCCCATTCCAATCCCACTTCCCAAAGAGCTGCTCTCTTTTGGTATGCTTTTTATTTTTGCCCTTCTCTCTCTCTCTGTCTCCCGCTTCCCCTTTTCTTTTCTTTTCTCTATTCTTTCTTCTCTCTCTTCCCTTTCCCATTTCTTTTCTTTTCCTATTCTTTTTGTCATTCTCTGATCTCTCTCTCCCCCTTCCCCTTTTCTTCATTCCTTCTTCTCTCTCTCTCTTTCCCGTTTCTTTTTCTTTTCTTCCTCTCCCTTTACTTTTTTTATTTCTTCTTCTTCTTCTCTGCGACTTCTCTCTCTCTCTCCCTCTTTTCCTTTTCTTTCCTTTCTAACGTTCCCTTTTCTTTTCTTCTTTTTTCTTCTTCTTCTCTGCAACTTCACTCTCTCTCTGCCTTTTTTTTTCTTCTCTACAACTTCACTCTCTCTGTTTTTTTTTTTTTTTTTGCAACTTCACTCACTCTCTCTCTCTCTCTCTCTCTGTGATCTGATGAAGAGGATGAAAGGAGTTCTTGCTATGGAGCCTTCTTCATATGCTGGTAACGAAGATCCTAGGACTAGATTCAAGCATCAAAGTCTCATGCAAGGAGAAATTTGGTGTTGTATTCATTTTTTTTGTGTGGTTTCATTAGATCTTGTTTTTTTTTTGGTGAGATCATTGGTGTGTTTATGGGTGTGTTTTGTGTCTATCTCTAGCATTAGATTGTTTAGGGTTATTTTTATGTTGAGCCGTATGAGAATATGAAAGGAAAATTTTCATATTTTTTAGCCGAAAAGTAAGAATTGTTTAACCAAATTTATGTTTTTTTTCCTTATTGTCTACTATGTATGTGACTTGCTAGAGAACCGGTTCAAACCGGAAAACTGGAAAACTAGACTAGAAATAACCAGTTTCAGCTTGATCCGGTGTCTCTCTTGTTTTTTTCAAAAATTGGACCGGACTGGACTGGATGAATAGTACCAATTTCGGTTTTGGTGTGAGCTGCAAACCAGACCGCGCCCATCCGTAGACCCAAGGATGATAGCAGAGGCAAAAACCCCACTTGCAGAGACATAAGAAATAAGGCTCAAGTTATCTAACCACACAGATGGCAGCACAATAAGTGCAGCAACTGTTATAAAACATTTTTTTTCCTCCAATTATGAAAGCAGACTCTTGCAGTTCAATGTTTGGACATAAGTTGTGTAGGTTATCTCCTTCACTACTACATTTTACTATTTGCGCGACGACAATTCGCACGACGAATCAAATTTCGTCGCACAAGAGTAATTTTGTGCGACGAAAAATATGTACAGTAGCGCAAACTTTTATCACATTTGCGCGACAAAAATTTTCATCACACAAAATCAATTTGCGCGACAAAGAAATAAATCGGCGCACAAACCAAGTAGAAAAAACGTGGGCCAACTTTTATTGGTGCGAAACAATTGTGCAATGAGAAATATTGTCGCGTAAAACACTTAGCGCGACGAAAAATAGATACATGTGAGAAAGGAAATTTTTATGTGGTGCCAAAAGCTTGCATGACGAAAATATTCGTCGCAAAAGGAAATTTCACGCGACAAGAGAGATTTTCAGTCGCACAAAAAAAACGCAGGAATTATTTTTTGGCGCCATAATCGCGCGACCAGTAGACCTTTTGTCGCATAAAATTAGATGTCGGCTGCTTGTTGCGCGAAGGATGTTGAATTTGCGCGATGCCTTTTGGCGTTTGAGTGACGCAAAGTTATGCGACGAAAAAGTTTTTGTCGTGGCACTAAAGTTGGATGTCGGCTCGTACTTGCACAACGAAAATCAGAGTTTTGCGCGACGAAATCTTGGACAACGAATTATATTTTCATCGGACAAAGGTTAGTCTTCTTCAAATCTGAGTTTTGCCATGGCAGAGGCAGAAAGCTAAGAATTTCTGCCTCTGCTGCTGCTGCTTCTCCTAGGAATTCACTACATTTAGTAGGTGAGTATATTTTGTCATTAGTTTGAGTGTATTCATGTAAAATCATACTAATGCTATTAATTTCGTTCTCTGTAGAGATATTTGATGTGATTAGCAGTTGGTGGAGAACAATTGAGAAGGTACTTTATTTGTTTTATATTTGAATAATTTAAATTAATTACATTGTGTTAATTTAGGTTGTTAGGTTGTTATGTTTTTTTTTTTTTTTTTTTTTTTTTTTTTTTTGTTGTTGTGATTGATTGTGATGACGGACCACATGTGTTGTAATGTACGAAGTTAATTTCAATTAACTTCGTACATATTTTTTAATTTTTAATTAAACTTAGTTTCCCGTTTGAGAGTAGTTGGATTTCGTGCATGGATGCGTAATGCATGACTGCGGTCCAATTATTACTTGAATTGTCCCATTATTTGGACAGTTTGGGAATCCATAGGCATGTCACGTAATTTACGGCTACAGGATTAGGTTTCGGTTGTGGTGATTTCGTTGTCATCTCTATACATTCTTCGGGTGGTACGTAGGTATTTTGTACTTACGGTACACCTCAAGAACTATATCGAGATGTTGCCGGAATTTATCCATGTCGAAATTTAATCTCATGTAGCTGTAAATTACGTGACAAGATTATGCATTCCTGAATGGGATAGGACCCTTACCGGAGGCATAAGGAGAGGCATTATGATTGCGTATGAAGTGGTTGTGATTGTTGTATTTTGATTATGGTTCCAGGAATTATGAACAGGAGGTGGATACAGAATCCAAATAGATACGCAGAGGAATACTTGGATGGAATCGATGATTTTATTGACTTTGCACGTACACATAACCCGGGTGCAACTAGAATTCGATGTCCGTGTAGGAGGTGTAACAACACATTGTGGGAGACAATTGAAAATGTCCGATTTCATTTAGTAAGAAGTGGAATGATTGAGACATATAGCACTTGGAACCATCATGGGGAACAATTAGACAAAGCTTCCTCTTCAAGGGCCACAAGAGTGGACAATGTTGAACCTATTTTGGATCCTAATGAACATGTCATGGATATTATAAACGATGCTTTTTCATTTGCATCAACCAACATCAATCAAGAAGAGGAAGATGACATGCCTACATCAATAGACAATGCGAAGCTCAAACAGTATGAAAAACTGTTAAAAAATGTCAACCAGAGTTATACCGGGGTGCGATAGTTTTTCCGTTCTTGCGGCCATTGTGGAGCTAATGCAGGGAAAAATAAGGTATCGTATGTCGAATCAGTGTTTCGATTACTTTTTGGGCCTTTTCAAGAGAATGCTTCTAACGGACATTTGTTTGCCGAAAGACCATAGACAAGCGCAGAAGGTCTTGAATGGCCATGGATTGGGTTATAAAAAAAATTCACGCATGCAAAAACAATTGCATGTTATTCTACAAATAGTACGAAACATTGGATACATGCCCTATATGCAATGAGTCGAGGTTCAAAATGACTTCTCATAATAGAATGACTAAGATCCCACAAAAAGTTATGCATTATCTGCCCCTGAAACCTAAGCTGCAGTGATTGTAAATGTCGACGCATACTGCCACAGACATGAGATGGCATAAGGAAAAACAAGTAGACGACGATGTGATGCGACATCCTGCAGATGGGGAGGCATGGAAAGAGTTCAATCGAACGTTCCCCGAGTTTGCTGCTGATTCCCGAAATGTTAGATTGGGACTTGCCACTGACGGATTCAATCCGTACGGGGTTCTAAACTAACACCACAGCATTTGGCCAATTTTCGTATTCCCATATAATTTGCCGCCTTGGAAATGCATGAAAAAAGAATACATGATGATGATTGTTTTGATAACTGAGGATCCTGGCAGGTCAATCGATGTGTACTTAAGGCCGTTGGTTGATGAGCTGAAGGATTTACGGACAAACGGTGTGCGCACGTTTGATAAATCGACTAGGGAAAATGTTCACTTTACGGGCAGCAATTATGTGGACGGTGAATGATTTTCCCGCATATGGAATGGTTTCTAGATGGAGCACAAAATGTTAAATGGCATGCCCTGTATGCAAGGAAGATGTAACTTTTGGTTGGCATGCTGGAAAAGTTTGTTATCTTGGTCATCGGGGATGGTTGTCAGCGGACAAAGGATAAAGAGTTCGACGGGAACATAGAGCGTCAGCTCAGACCGAGGGTAATGGTCCGGTGATGAGATCTTGGAACATCTTCACCGTTTGGATTTTGCTTCGTTCAGAAAAACAGTTAGTCAGCTCAGACCTTTTACACATTTGAACTGGACGCACAAGTCTATGTTTTTTGAGCTCCCATATTGGTCGAAACTAATATTGAGGCACAATCTTGACGTTATGCATGTTGAGAAAAATGGGTTTGACATATTGATGGGCATGATTCTAGATATCGAGGGCAAGACAAAGGACACGATCAAAGCGCGTCTTGATTTGGAAAGAATGGGCATATGAAAGGATTTATGGATGAACAGGGACAACGATAAAGCTAGAAGGGATCTTGAATTTTTTTCCATCAAAACCGAGTGATAAAAAAGATTTTCTAAAGTTTGTATCGTCTGTAAAGTTTCCTGATGGGTATGCTTCTAATATTGTGCGCTGCGTAAATGTTGACGGGGGTAAATTTGCTGGACTAAAGAGTTATGACTGTCATGTTTTTATGCAACGCCTACCTCCTGTGGGTATTCGACACCTATTGCCGGAAGATGTAGTGAAATCAATCATGTTGTTGTCCAGATTTTTTTCACAACTCACGGCAAAAACCTTGCGAAAGACAAACATTAATCAGTTGCGGCATGACATTGTCCAAGTCCTATGCAAGTTTGAGATGATATTCCCTCCAGCTTTCTTTACAAGTATGATCCACGTGATGGTTCACTTGCCAGAAGAGGCATTGCTTGCTGGTCCTGTCAACTATCGTTGGATGTATCCAATAGAAAGGTACGCTTGTTCCTCATCCTTCATTTATGCATCATTATCCCACGCTTGCTAATTTGAATCGAATCATTTTACTTTTGCAGGCTTCTCGGCGAGCTGAAAAAAATTGTACGCAACAGGGCGAAGCCCGAAGGATCAATTATAGAGGCATGAGTTCAATACGAGTCGCTTACTTTCTGTGGAATGTATTGAAAAGATGTCGAGACAGCTTTCAATCGTCCTCAGAGCAATAATGACAGAGGTGTGAGAAATGAGAAACTTTCTGTTTTTGCCCAAAGCGCATGACCCTTTGGAGATCCTGCACGAGGAGAGTCGTTTTCTAGAAATGACATGGAGGTAGCGCATTGGTTCGTACTCAACAATTGTGATGAGATAATGGCATACTTAGATGAGCATGAGGAGATGATGAAGCGAGAACATCCATCACATTTGTATGCCAAGAAACACCGTGAATTATTTCCACAATGATTTTTAGAATATGTAAGTTATAATTGTTTTTCACATATATATTCTAGTATTTAATATTCTCAAACTAACAAACTTCGTTTTGTACAATATTAGGTGAATAAGTTGAAATCATCGAATTTCCCCACGTACAGTGGAGAGTTATATAACTTAGCGTTCGTGCCGATTCGGGCAAAATTATTTTGGGAACTGCACGAGATGACAAGTTGTGTACGCAAAACAGCGGTGTCCATGTCCCAGGGGGAGGCGAAAGTACGGACATTGATTTCTATGGCAAACTCTCAACTGTCGTGCAATTGCTTTACAAAGACCGATACCAAGTCATCATGTTTAAGTGTTCATGGTTTGATACAAACCCAAGTAGGCAGGGAAGTGTTAAAATCAATCATGGCTTACTATCTATGAACATTAACAAAACTTGGTATGATGACGACCCTTACATTTTGGCAAACATGGCTACACAGATTGTGCATCTAGATGACCTTAAAGTAGGGAGCGGTTGGAAAGTTGTTCAGAAGATGGATCAGAGGAACGTGTATGCTATATCAGAAATAGACCCAACCGACAACGTCGCTAACCATCGCGCAGAATCTTCAATTGAAAATGATGCAGAAACACTTCGAGATACAAGTGTTATACAAGAACTGTTTCCGATACAAGGAGTCTCATCAATTGAATACCGATTCAGTCAATTACAATTGACCTTGGTGATCTCCCGCGGTACGATGTTGCAGTGGGGCACCACATTGACGATGATGTAGTTATAGAGGAGAAGGATTGAGAGACCGAAAGTGAGGATAGCGACGATAACGAAAGTTATTATACTTCAGATGATGAATAGTATAATTTATTTGTGACTTCCCATGTAAAACATAGTCAGTGTAATTTTTTGTAAGTTAATTATGTTTATGTAAAGCTTTTGCCAAATATGCTTATTTGAATATATATGTACTGCAGAATCTTCAAAAGAAAATGATAAATTAAAATAAATTGGCCGACAAAAGAAATTGAGAAATTAAAACAAACTTTAACATTTCCTTAGCAAAATAGAAGGACAAAAATATGAATATGAGAAACAAGCCTTACAAGTCAATGTAATTATTCTCCATTATAATTGAAACAAAAATAAAAAAATTAACATTTTTGGGGCCACACTTAATGGGGTTCAATGATCTAATTCGTCATCTCTATTTAAGAATTATTCATGTAAAACCGAAAATTAATTGGTTGACTATATAACGGCGTTATTATGAACTAGGAAAAAAATGAAAAAAACGAAATATCTTTTTGCGTGACGAATAAAGCGAACTGTCGCGCATTTTTTGCGCGACGAAATGTGTACTCGTCGCACAAGAGGGCTTTACCCGACCAATAATTCCGTCGTCGCACAAATATATATAAATATAGACAATGTATATAATACATTATACTAAGTTATATTATACACTGTATATTTTTTTTTCATGTGTATAGAAATATATAAATATTTAAGGGAATTTATTAATACGATTTTATAAAATTTATATGTTATACAATTATATAAATATATAATGTATATATAAATATGAAGGTTTTTTATATATAAATATACATATATGTGCATGCCATCTATATAATGTATGTGTGTGCAAGGAGGAAATATATGTATATAGCAATACGTATATAAACAATATGCCTCATTGACATTGTGGTGAGTTTGTACAAGTTAATGTACTCAAACTTCATAATGTACCGGCTATGTTATCGATGAGTAATTAAGTCTTTGTTAAATTGAAAATGGTCAATCCTAATTCAAATCAGACCTTATGATCCACATTCTAATCATTTTTTCAAAATAATGGCAAGGAACATCCACTTTTTTTTTTTCATTTAAAGGGGAATTTAGAAATATGATTTCAAACAATTTTTGCGCGACGAAGGGAGCAACTTGTCGCACAAACGTTAGTGGTACGGCGATAGCTGTCGCACATATAACCTTTGTGCGACGAAAAGCCAAAGATGCGTTGAGCATAATGTCTTTATGCGACGATGGAAGCTTCGTCGCATTATGGTATGACTATGGCTTTAGGGTTTAGGGTTCAAGCAGGGTTTCCGTTTTGCGCGACGGATAACTCGTCGTCGCGCAAGAGTCTGAAATTCTGAACGTTATGACGTCCTTGCGCGACGGTTCGTGCTTAACCGTCGCGCAAGGGGCTAGAATTTTTAGGGTCGTTTAGGGTCCTTGCGCGACGATTTGAACTAAATCATCGCGCAAGGGGCTGGAATATTTGGCGGCCTATCATCCTTGCTTGACGGTTTGTTTTTTTGTCGCACAAGGGTCTAAAATTTTTAGGGTTTAGGTTCCTTGCGCAACTGTTTTTGTTTTTTGTCGCACTAGGGTCTGTAATTTTTAGGGTTTAGGTTCCTTGTGCGACGGTTTGTCTTTTTTGTCGCGCAAGGGGCTGAAATTTTTGGCAGCTTGACGTCCTTGCGCGACGATTTCTCTTTTTTTGTCGCACAAGCGGTTGAAATTTTGGGCGACGTGACGGCCTTGCGTGACAGTTAAGCACGAAATCGTCGCGCAAGGGTCCGAAATTTTGATCGTTGTGATATTTGTGCGTGACGGTTTTGACTTTATCGTCGCGCAAGGGTCAAAAATTATATGTTGCGTGACAGTTTTATTTATTCGTCGTGCAAAGGCCTGTAAATTTTCTGAAAAACACGACATACCCTAGTTTGGTCTATCTCCTCCCCTCGTCTCCCTCTCTCTCCCGATTGCCCCACAGCCATGACCCCCACGTCCTGCCTCCTAACCTACACCTAGCCCTTCCGCTGACCACCCCTTCGAAGCCTAGCCCTTCAACTGCCGCAACATCGCCTAAATTGCCCCGATTTTCGTCGATCAATTTCTCTCTCCTCCGGCCATGAAACCAGGCGATTGAGGTATGCATTGTCGACTAAATTTCATGCTCTAGCTGATGGTTGGATAGGATTTTATGAATTATTGGTTTTGGTATGTGAATTTGTAGAAAATAAATTGGCCAGTTATTGATTTCAATTTCCGACCACTTCCGGCCATTTTTCGGGGTAGGCCCAAGAACCAAAGTGGCTCCAATTGTTGTTTTGAACCTAGGGTAGGAAGCTTGGCCAGTAATTTTGTAATTTTGTGAATTTTCAGGCCGTGTGAATTTTCAGGTGCGTGTGTACTGTAGCAGAGCGACATTGTGTCCCACTGTGATCCCCTAGTTATCACGAGCACGTAGGTGTGTTTGGATTTCAAATTGGTTACCGTTTCAGTGTCGAATGGATTTCGACTATTGTACGATTTTTCAGGTTTAATGTGTTCGGACCGTTGGATCGAACTAAAAATCACGTATGTTGTTCCGTGTATTTCTAGGATCGTATAGGATTCGATTGATTTTCGATCGGAGTCCTGGATACTCTGGAATCGCTACGTTAATAATTCTGATATGTTTTTGTTTTATTAGTTGTTGAAATTATTATTTTTATTTCATTACACGTTAACCCAATTAGATTAACTATGTTACAGGCTTTACCAAAAAAATTATTAAATGTTACATTTTTTTCCTTGGCCAAGATGTCAAACCTTATTCGAAGCCATAAGGCGGTCACCATTGGATAGAGTTCGCCTCCTCCGGCTCAACCTGCTGCTATCATTGCTCTAGCACAGATGGAGCAGTTGCGTCGTGATTCCCCAGTATGAGTGACACAGCATCAACGTCATCTATGGCACAACCTCTTAGTGCCAGACGTCGTCATCCCCCCCTCCCCCCAGCATGAGTGACACAGCATCGACCGATGGTACTGGTGCGTCGGGATCACAGCCAGGTAAAGATTGCCTTGAATCCATCTGTTGTTGTCCAACATTTTTGTATGATTACCATAAGAATATAATTTCTATTTCTTTACAACCAAGAAGAACACACGGGGACCTTGTCGGCAGTTGAAGACGGCGAAGGTCACCCGAGTGACCAACAATCGTATTAGCATCGAATATGACGTGCGGCGTCGGGCTGCACCAATGGCTAAATTGCATAGCTCTTTGGCCCACGACGTTGGTCACGTCGTTTGGACCTATTGCCCTATGCAATGGAAGTCTTGGAAGGTCATGCCTGATGAGATGCGGACGAAGGTGCTCGGACAGTTGTCGGTATGTATCCTACTATTTAAATGTTTTTCTTTCAAACTTTCTATTTTTCTATTACTTAATGTATGTAATTAATAAATTGCAGACAAACTACAATTTAGAGGACCTCGATGACGAGTCGGTAGCGTACTTCAACAGACTCTTTGCTGAGAGGTACAAGCAATGGAAGAGCGACTTGCACCACAATTTTCAGTGATTTGATGATCCGCAGGTCGCTCTTCAGGAGGGTTGCCCGAAGGAGCTGGAGGGGCGGGAGGATAGCTGGGCATGGCTCTGCAGTCATTTCCAGGAGTCTGATTATGCGGTAATTTGTTTTAAAATTCATTTCAATATTATTACATGTTTTTTTTACTAATATTTATTTTTTATTTATATTTCATTTCAATTTCAATTTCAACTATACGTTTATTTTTTGTATAACAGAAGGCGGCGAAAGCAAATAAGGGCAATAGGAACAAGAAGACGCTTCTCCACCATTTAGGTTCTAGGCCATTCTCATATAGGATGGAGGCACGGTGGCGGGTAATAAAGTTGTTTATATTAAATTTGTAATGTCATTAAAATATTTTTTTTCGTACTAACACTTTTCTTCTCTTGTTCAATTCAGGGGGGTCCAAATTCCAGGGAATCAACGTCTTTGGCGACGTTTATGTTCGAGCTGGCAATGAGTTGGCGAAGTCCCTTCATGTAATTATTATTATATTTTAATTTTTATCTTATGCATTCAAGTTTCATAATTACTATATGAATGTTGTAATTAATATTTTATATTATGTCAAACAGGCGATGATGCTGTAGAGGAGCCAGATGGTTCTTCATGAGTCCGCCTCTCAGCTTCCTCCTGACACTCCACTCGGGTCTGTGGATCCTGCACAGGATGCGGGGTTTCAGACCCTGACCGAGACATTGGATCAAACTCTTCAGAGGAGGCCAGGGACATATTGTCGCGGGATGGGGAATGCCAGGCGGAGGGAACCTGTAGGCCCTTCATCGTCGCAGTCAAACCAAGTGACTGCTTTGACTGCAGAGGTGGCCGAGCTGAAGACCCAACTCGCCTCGTATAGTACCCAGATGGCACAAATGTCACAGCTTCTAGCATCGATCGTTCGGTCTGGCATTCCAGCTCCAACTATTGGTCCCTCATCCACCTCCGACTCTATCCAGCCCAAGCATGGCCACCATACCTCCGAGCATGGCGACAAGACCTCTGCCCCTATCGACCATGTCCAGACTTCGGAGCCGCATTTCCAAAATGACGACATAGATTTTGGAACATTATTTTGATTATTTTTTTACTTTTTTCATTATATTTGAAACATTTTTATTGTATTCTATATATTTATATATATATTTTCCTGAAATTTGGTTTTCTACATTTTTTTTTATTGCAATTTGATTTTATTAAAAAAATCCTACTTTTTTTAACAAACTATAAAAAACAAAAAAAACAAAAAAAATATATATTTAATTAAATAATATGTATCATTTTGCGCGACGAAAAGTTGTCGTCGCGCCAATTGCAATACGAAAATATATTTTTGCGCGACGAATGTAATCTTCGTCGCGCATTCGTCGTCCAAATGTTTGCGACACAAAGATGTCTCCCGTCCCCACAAAACGTGCGACGAAACATTTGTCATCGCGCAAAGTTTCGTGCGATTACAAAATCTTCGTCGCGCAGACATTTGGCACACGAAGGATTCCCTCGTCCCGAATTTTCAGCGCGAGAATTTCTTCCGTCCTACAAGGATTGGCGAGACGAAAAATTTATTGTCGCGCAAGGGTTGGCGAGACGTATGGTATATGCGACAAATGTTTCCCCGTCACTATTTTCGCATGACCAATGAACAGTATTTGTCGCGCAAACCCTTTCTTTACAATCTTTATTCGATGGACTGTGCGTGACAAGGTTTTTATCGCGCATTTTTTTGCGCGACCAGATTCCTCTTTGTGCAACAAAAAATTATTCGTCGCGCAATCTGTAAAATGTGGTAGTGCTTCTAGAGTTAGGAAAGCTGTTGAAACTAACTATTCTTCCCTTCTTCCCAAATGCATGTTCACCAATGTCAGGATAAGTTCTTATAGTAGAATCCTCATCCATGCATCTTTGAATTAACAAGCCTGAGTAAAATGCAGCAGCAGCAATCACAAAAATAGGTATCAAGCTTAGCCATCCTCCTGATGATAGTGCATAAGGAACTGACAATATCCCAACTCCTGAAACCAAATTAAGAAGAGTAAACGAAACAATTGGCTAAGGTTGCATTGAGGAAAGTACAATTGAAATGAAAATCTATCAATTTAATCAATATATGTAAAATATATTGAGTTCTTCACTGAACATGTTATGGATGAGGATTCCCTCCAGCTTTGCCGAAAGATGTAGTGAAACCAATCATGTTGATGGGGGTAATCAGTTGCGCTATGACATTGTCCAAGTCCTCTGCAAGTTTGAGATGATATTCCCTCTAGCTTTCTTCACAAGTATGATCAACGTGATAGTTCACTTGCCAGAAAAGGCATTGCTTGTTGGTCCTATCAACTATCGCTGGATGTATCCAATAGAAAGGTATATAATCCTCATCATTTTTTATGCATCACGATGCCACGCTTGCTAATTTTTATCGTTTCGTATTATTTTGGCAAGCTTCTTGGAGAGTTGAAAAAAATTGTACGCAACAGGGCAAAGCCCGAATGATGAATAATAGAGGCTTGGGTGCAATATGAGTCGCTTACTTTCTGTGGAATGTATTTAAAAGATGTGGACATGGCTTTCAATCATCCTCAGCGCAATAATGGCGAAGGTGTGAGAAATGAGAAACTTTATGTTTTTGCCCAAAGTGCACGACCATTTGGAGATCTTGCACGGGGAGAGTCATTTTCCAGAAATGACATGGAGGTAGTGCATTGGTTCGTACTGAACAATTGTGATGAGATAATGGCCTACTTAGATAAGCATGAAGAGATGATGAAACGAGAACATCCATCACATTTGTATGCCAACAAACACCGTGAATTGTTTCCACAATGGTTTTTGGAATATGTAAGTTACAAGAGTTTTCTACACATTTGACATATATATGTTGTATTATTTAATTTTCTCAAACTAACATGTGAATGTTTTTGTATAATATTAGGTGAATAAGTTAAAATCATCGAATTCCCTCACTTACAGTGAAGAGTTATATAACTTGGCGTTCGACCCGATTCGCGCTGAATTATTCTCAGGTTGCCATGTTAATGGCGTCAAGTTTTTGGGGATTGCATGAGATGACAAGTTGTGTACGCAAAACAGCGGTGTCCATGTCCTAGGTGGAGGCGAAAGTACTGACATTGATTTCTATGGCAAACTCACAACTGTGGTGCAAGTGCTTTAGAAAGACTGATACCAAGTGATCATGTTTAAGTGTCGATGGTTTGATACAAACCCAAATAGGTAGGGAAGTGTTAAAATCGACCATGGCTTACTATCTGTGAACATGAACAGAACTTGGTATGATGACGACTCTTATATTTTGGCAAATATGGCAGCAAAGATTGTGTATCTAGATAACCCTAAAGCCGGGAGCGGTTGGAAAGTTGTTCAGAAGATGGATCAAAGGAACATTTATGCTATACCAAAACTAGGCCCAACTGACAACGATGTCAACAACATCGCTGTCCAACATTTCGAATCTTCAATGAAAAATGATGCGGTAACACTTCGAGATACAAATGTTATACAAGAACCGTTTCATATACAAGGAGTGTCTACAACGACGATGATGTAGTTATAGAGGAGGATTGAGAGACTGAAAGTGATGATAGCGACGATAACGAAAGTTATTATAGTTCAAATGATAAATAATGCAATTTATTTTGACTTGCCATGTAAAACATAGTAAATGAAATTTTTTGTAATTTCATTATGTTAGTGTAAAGATTTTGGCAAATATGCTTGTTTGAATATATGTACTTGTTATATCCAAACCTTATATATGTGGAGAAATGAAACATTGTTAAATAAATTGAGCTATAAAAGAAAATGAGAAATGAAAAAAAATTGAGCTAAAAAAACATTGTTAAATAAATATATCCAAATCATTTTGGTAATATTTTTAAAATCGTTTGTAGAGAACATTTTCTCAACAAAGGAAATTGAGAAACAAAGACATTCCCTTAGCAAAATAAAAGGAAAAAAAATGAAAATGAGAAGCGGCTTCTTTTAAGTTGATACTACATAATATATTAATATATTAAAATGACATATAATAGGAGTTGTTGATTGATACTAAATCCGATGGCCACATATATATTTTTTTTTGGGGTTCATTATAATTAATAATTTGATAAACCACGGGTTTTTTTATTTATTATTTTATGTTCCTTGTTGAATTATTTGTTTGATAATCCTTTAGCTATTGATGTCTAGTTTCAAATTTGCTATCAATATATATGGTCCAATTCTTTAAATTTGCTATCAATATATATGGCCCAATTCTTTTTATATAATTTTGTTCAAGACTTGTGACATCTAAAATCTCATAGCCGCCCTTACAATGAGTAGTTTTAAATTTGCTATCAATATATATGGTCCAATTCTTTTTATATAACTTTGTTCAAGACTTGTGTCACCTAAAATCTCAAAGCAGCCCTTACAGTGTAATATAAAGTGGAAAAGAAAGATGGGAAATTATTGTATAATCACCCTTTGGTCTTGAGGTCTTCTTATACATAGTGTTTAAAAATATATATAGAATCATTTCAAATTAAATAACTAATTAAATAGTCTTTGGTAGGGTTGTGTATCATTTTGAAACCAATGTAATTTAGCCAATTCGCATCCAATCCAATATATATTGAATCATGATTTTTTTTTCAATCCAATCCGATCAGACTAAAGGTTTAAATTCAATATCCGATTCAATTTATATTGGATTGGATGATTAGTTTTCATAATTAAAAAACATAATAATGAAATATGTAACATTTATCGTTATGTTTAATCTAACCAAAATATTTTAATAGACATAAATCTCAAATATAAATGATATGCTAGAGAAAATTGTTTTGATTCTATAATATATTATACCTTAATATTTATTTTGCCCGACCAATTTATATATCCTAACCAACCATCAGACTAAGCAGATATTAAAATGAAATAAATTTGTTTTGTTCAACGAGTTCCTATTTATTTGATTACTTTGTCTTGGATGCTTGTTTAGTTCTGCAGATGTCAAACCTTCTTAGAAGTCGTAAAGCGGTGACGACTGCACAGAGTTCGCCTCCCCCGACTCAGCCGTCAGCTGCCACTGCTCCAGCCCAGTTGGTCCCAAGGTGCCCCATGCACCAACGTCATCAGCGTTATTAGTGGCACAACCTGTTAGCACTAGGCATCGTCACCGGCCCGCCAGCACCACTAACACCATATCGATAGACGCTACTAGTGCATCGGGGTCACAACCACGTAAAGATTTCCTTCAACTCCAGTTGTTTTGGACCAATATATTTATAGTTGAATTTTTTATTTATTTAACATTAATTTCATATTTGTTTGCAGCCAAGAAGAACACCCAGTGGCCGTCTCGGCAGTTGAAGACGGCGAAGGTCACCTGGGTGACCAACAATCGTATCAACATCGGATACGACGAGCGGCATCGGATTGCACCAACATCGGAATTGCATAGCTTATTGGCCCACGACATTGGTCACGTCGTTCGAACCCATTGCCCGATGCAATGGAAGTCTTGGAAGGTCATGCCTGACGAGATCAAGACGGAGGTGCGCGGACAGTTGTCGGTATGTATCCTACCTTTTAATTATTTTTCCTTCAAACTTTATATATTTATATTACTTAATGTATGTAATTCATTTATTGCAGACAATGATTGAAATATCGGCCGATACACCGATATATCTGCCGATATATCGGTATTTTCAACTGTCGACGCCGATACAGGGGGTAAGGTCATATCTTCTCCTGTATCGACGATATATCCCCGATAAGTGCGATATCCTTGATATTTCCCAATACCCATAATAGAACTCAACAAAAATTTAGAAGTTTGAAGGCAATTGAAGCAAATTGAAACCCAAAAATAACTAATCCTTGCCTAGAACCCTAGAATTTATTAATATGAAGAATCTACGCACAGTCCACTGCCCATATACCTCCAATCCATCTGAAGAGGACATGACAATCAATTTTGGATCTATGAGCATAGGAACTAGACCTAGTACTAACTCAAATGAATCTTTATGATGGCTATGGTTATGTCATGTCTGATTATAGTGGAACTAGTTATGGAGCTTAAGATGATAAAAAAGATTATGAACCTACTAGTTGGTTAATCCTAACTATCCCATATATGGGAGGACAATAGGGAGCTCAAAAGAGACCTATGCGCACCATGTTCAAACATGGCTTATAAACTGCTCGAGTTACATGACTTGGTATGACTATTGTATGAATCTAGATGGTTGTTCCTCATTGTTTGAACCTCATAGGAGGTCTTCATTTATGTAGATGGACGTTTATCTAAATTGTAATCCAATGTTTAAACAAACTATGAATTTATGCATGGTTTATTCATTCTAATCAATATTTTATTTTCAAACTTTTCATTAACGCGCATTACATACCACTTATATTTCATCATATGTATATCTTATTATTAGTAAATTTTGAGTTTTATTTGTTCAATACATTCATTGATAATGCACATAACATTTATGAAAGTTTTACACCAAAATTATTTGTTTCAATGCCTATATCTGTCATTTTTGTTGATTTTTTCCTGATACCTAAAACGATAACGATATATCCCCCGAAATATCCATAAATTGGAGGCCCGATATTATCTGCACGGCCGATGTTTTAATCCTTGATTGTAGACAAACTACAATTTAGAGGACCTCGACGACGAGTCGTTGGCGTACATCAATAGACTCGGTGCTGAGAAGTACAAGCAGTGGAAGAGCGACTTGCACCACCATTTTCAGGCATTTGATGATCTGCAGGGCGTGGCTCTGCGCTCATTTTCAGGCGCCCGATTATGTGGTATTTTTTTAATATTAAGTTCAAAATTATTACATGTTTCTTACTAATGTTTATTTAATTTTTTATATTTAATTTCAATTTCAACTAATACGTTTATTTTTTGTACAACATAATACGGCCAAACTAAATAAGGGAAATAGGAACAAGAAGACTCTTCTCCACCATTCAAGTTCCAGGCCTTTCTCATTTAGGATGGACGCACAGTGGCGGGTAATAATAAAATAGTTTATATTCAATTTTTAATATGTCATTAATATTAATTTGTTTTTTTCATACTAACATTTTTATTCTCTTGTTCAATTCAAGGGGGGTCCAAATTCCCAGAGATCGACGTCTTTGGCGACATTTATGTTCGACCTGGGAATGAGTTGGGCGAGTCCCTTCATGTAAGTATTCTTTAATTTTAATTATTATCTTACGCATTCAAGTTTCAGGGTTATTATATGAATGTTTTAATTAATATTTTATATTATGTTAAACAAACGACGATGGTGGAGAGGAGCCAGTTGGTTCTTCAGGAGTCCGCCTCCCAACTTCCTCCCGATACTCCGCTCGAGTCTATGGATCCTCCACAAGATGCTGGGTTCCAGATCTTGACGGAGACGTTGGATCAGACTCTCGGGAGGAGGTTGGGGACATATTGTAAAGGGATGGGAAATGGCCGGCGGAGGGAACCTAGGTCCCGTTCATCGTCGCAATCAAATAGTCAGGTGACTGCTTTGACAGCAAAGGTGGCCGAGCTTCAGGGTCAGATGTCTGTGCTTCTAGAGTCCCTCACTCGGTTCGGCATTCCAGTCTCGCATTTTGATCCCTCGTCAACCTCCAAGCTCGTCCAACCCGAGCATGGCCACCAGACCTTTGCCCTTGTAGACAATGTCCAGACCTCCGAGCCGCATTTGCCAGACGACCAAGTAGATTTTGGAACTTTGTTTGATTAGTTTTTTACTTTCATAATTATATTTTAAACATTTCTCTTGTACTATACATTTATATTGTTGTATAAAAAAAAATTTCTCTTCATTACATTTTTTTATTGCAATTTCATTTTATTACCCAAAAAAAAACAAATTTTTTTTTTACAAAATTAAAAAAAAACGTAAAATTAAATTTAAATAACATATATTTTATTTTTGCGCGACCAAACTCTTTTCGTCGCTCATATTCACTTTTTACAAAATAAAAAAACGTAAAACAAAATTTTAAATAAATATATTTTATTTTTGCACGACGAAGCCTTCGTTTCGCGAAAAAGAAATGCGTGACAAATATAATCCATCGCGTTGTGTACTTGCAACGAACATGCTTTTGTCGCGCAAAGATTTGCGAGACGAACAATTGGGTCGTCCCTAAACCTTTTGTGGAACGAAGGTTAATTGCCGCTCAGATTTGTGCGACCAATGAAAAAACTTGGTCACGCACAGTCTTTCTTCACGATCTTTGCGCGAAGGATTCTGTGTGACGAATTTTCTGTCGTGCTGAAATTTGTGCGACTAAAATGAACTTTGTGCGACGAAATTCTCTTCGTCCCGCAAATGGTAAAATGTAGTAGTGTTAGTTAAATTTAATTTAGGTATTCGAATATTAGATTAATTTGGAGTCCTCGTGGGAACGATACTCAGACTTGTCAAACGCTATACTACATTATTCTTGTGCACTTGCAAGGACAGACCAAGTTATTACAGGGAAGGGTGTGATGTGTTGCACTATGGCTCACATTTACAATGCAATCCAAGGACAAGTCCAAACCGCCCTTCATTTTTCTGATTGATCTTTTCTTCGAATTCTTCTCGGAGTGGCTATGCCTGCCCTATGGAGAAGAGGTTCCTAGCTGCGATTAGCACCAACATCAAAACCTGCTGAAAACCTAGGCCACAAGGCTGGCCCTGCAAAGAATTCAATCAGGTTCGAGATTTTTTTAATCAGATCTAGTAATACAATATCATCATATCTATCTACTCTACCAAACAAAGAAAAAAAAATAAAAAATAGAAATGAACCAAACCCTAAAAGAACAGATTGAAGAAAGGTATACAAGTGACGAAATGATGAGAGGGCCGTTTAGGTTAAACATACCTGATTCTGGTGAATCGCCAATTCGATTAATGCTTGAGAACGTCAGGTTCTTTATTAGCATCGTCTTCATCTTCATCTAGGGTTTCTGGAGCTACTCTACACATCCCAATTACCATCTCCTTAATCAATAGAAGCTAAAATCCCTAATGAATCCCCAAACAAAGTGTAAAAGTTTTTTTATTGTGCAAAACCACCTCGGGGTTGGATCAATTTATAGAGAGGATAGAGGGTTCCAGAAGGCCAGCCAGAAGAGTTTGTGTTTGCTCCAGGCTATCACCCCTGTACATTAATTTATTTTCTTAGTAGTCCAGTTGGAGATCCTCTCAAAAAATTAATCTGCAGAAATATTGATTACTATTTTTGGTACAAAAGGAGGAATTGTTGAATATATTTGTTTGAGGAGTTTTATTAGGAGTGAAAGTGATTCCAGACCCTCCCAAGAAATCAAAATCAAAATCAAAATTCAGCATTATTGGATAGGAAAGGAATCAAAATTATAATAATGAATTTTAAAACTAGTGTTTATCTATGTTTACACCATATTGATCAACCAATCAGAAGACAACAGGTGAAAAAAAGGACCCATGAGGATGACCCGATAAAATTAACCAGCAATTAATTGCACCCACAAAGCACCATCAGTAGGGGAGAGCCCTTGGCACCCAAGATTGCCGATCGTGGCAAAAGACTCGTTTCGTCAGGTATTTCTCACAGGTACACGTGGCACCTTCTCAGACAATATGCAAAGTCTCACATCGAAATTCCACACAAGATGCACACCTCCCAAAGTCTATAAAAAGGGGCATAAGTCCCAAAAAGGAGGTAACTGCTACATTCAGCAATTCTATCATTACTCTATTCATATAACTAGTCACTCCGTACTTATTCTAATCTAAGTATCGGTGAGCCTTCGGCTAGTACCACACCGGTGCCAAAAGGCTTACTGAGCGTTCTTTGTCTTGCAGATCAACCGCTCTGCCGAAGATCACGCAGGGCCGAAGGTGATATCATCACTAAGTTGGATCCAAAAGTGTTCGACCATTTTTGAGCATCAACAATATGCAATTGGGGACTGATGTTAGAAGATGCCATTTCAAATATCAGACCCTCCCAAGACACCACGGCTTGGAAGAATTCAATATAGCGGGTGTCTTGGAAGAATTCAATACGGCTTGGCTGATAATGTATTTGTTTATTTGAAAATATTGAAGGACTGACTGCCAAAATTGTACCCAATAAGCAATAGCAACCCAAATAGAATATTTATTTCAAAATTGTAGCTGCACAGTCTCTATTGTTTAGTGGTGACAATTAATTGTCTCAAAAATCAACTTAGGAGACAAATCAAAATCAGTATCTAGTGTGAGTTCTCAAAAATCAAGACGCATCTTGAATCTTGTACGAGTCTCCAAAGTTTTAAATTGGAAACAAATTTATATTCCTTCCCTCTTATACTAATCTAATATAATGCTCTATTCTAGAACCGAAGTTGGTCGCATTTTATTTGTTTGATCTTAGTTAGTACTTCTCTTTTGATTAGTACGACTTCTCATTTTATTGTGAAGTTGTTATTGATGTGAACACTTGTTAACAAGTGAATTTGTACCTAACAGATTAAGACATAATCACGCACATAACACAAGCGTTTGAGTGGTTCACCCATAATGGGGCTACATACACTATAGTTTATAGCTTTGTATTTGTATTTGAATATGGAGATTACATTGTACATGAGAGAGATATGGGGAGAGAGGCTTAAGAGCTCTTGTAGAAGAGAAATAAAGGGCTTGGGAGAGCCCTTGGAGAAGTGGCAGCTGCTGGTCCCTTTCCTGGAGGTGGTGAGCTCCCTTTTGTAGTCCAAGTAGTGATAGAGAATGCATGACTCTCTTTGATTTGGGGATTCTACTTAGCCTCCCCCTGATTTGGGCTGTGGGCATTGAGAAGGCATATGAGGGGGTATGGGTAGCTACTCCTTGTTTGGTGGGGTGTGAGGTATGACAAGCAAGAGTTATCCCTTAATTGGTGGAATTTGCTTAAGGTGAGGTCAACATGGTGTCAACAACACTTTTGGATCCGCATAAGAAAAGTTAGTGAAAAAAATATTTAAAGTAGATGGATGTATGCATTCTCATGTATTTTTTGGTCTTATTATGCGCATGCACAGGGGCGGACACACAGAGGGACAAATGGGATCAGGCGACCTTATGGTAGCTGGGAAAAGTAGTGGTGAAGCTTTGGTGCGACCCTATGGTGCGCTGGTGTGCAACCCCAAGGCACACACCAAATGCTCGACGAAGTGCCCAACAGAGGAGGAAGAAGCCTGCACACAATGTGCACAGGAGCAATTTTTTTTAATTTTTTTTTAAAAACTGCTTGGCCAAAACGAAGTTGTTTTGGTCTAGGCGTGTTAAATTATTATTTTTAAACATGACTTCAAAACGACATCATTTGAAGCCATGTTTAAAAAAATTTGAAAACAAAAACTAAAAAACTCCAACAGCAGCTTATCTTCCCCTCCCGATTCCATCAGCCCTTCATTGCCAAAATACCCAATTTTTTTTCAAAATTCCCTCTCCTCTCAAAACCCTAACTAATCCCCAACCTCCACCACACCACCACCAACCAATACAAGCCGCCTCCACCACTGACAACCTCTTGTTGCCGCTACCATCGCTTCTCATAAAGTCAAGTCAGTGATAATTTTACATATATTATTTTGGGCTTTGGATAATTTTAATGAAATTGATATATCTTTCATGAATTATAATTTATTGGTATGGTGAAATTGATTGATTTTCTTATTTGGATTAGACTTTATATTAATAGATTGATTTTCTTTATGAATTAGAATTTTTGATATTTTGATATTGAATGATTTTTTTTATTTAGATAATTGTATTAGAGTTTATATTGATTGATATTATTATTTGGATTAGATTATAGTAGTCTTTATAATTGATTGAATGAATTAATTATGTGTAGAATAAAATTATCATGGAACGATACTTTAAGAGAAAAGTTCCTATGGATGGTGAGTCTAATCCGGGTAGTTTAAGTGCAAGAGCAAGACCTATTGAATTAGATGAAATATTGGCTAATCTTCAGGTAGACCCTGGACTAAGAACTCAAATGATGGATTATAATCATTGAGATGAGATCCGAAGAGCATATCTTCAAACAAGACCTTGTCAACCTAAAGGTCATAGATTCCCACAAACTAATTAGTCCGAAATTAATAGACGGTTCATTGCCCAAAGGTTTGAGTTTGAGTGGTTGGAGTATAGTATAGTTAAAGATGCTTTACTCATCAACTTCAACTAGCTCTTGTTGCCGTGACAAAGAAAAATATTGATGTTGCTTCTTTTTTCACAACGGCTAATTGTTTGGTTAATGTTGTGGGAGCATCTTGTAAGCGTCGTGATGCACTTAGAGCACAATACCAAGAAAAGCTTGTAAAAGCTTTTGATGAAGGTTGTCTTATAACGAGGCGAGACTTGAATCAAGTTACTACTCTCAAACGTGCGGGTGATACACGATGGAACTCACATTACGCTATCTTGATTTGATTCATTTCTATGTTTCCATTTGTGGTGAGTGTGCTTCAAATGATTGTTGATGATACTCCAATGATAGTTCGAGTGAAGCATTTAAGTTAAGGAGAGAAATATAATCTTTTAAGTTTTGTGTTTCATATGTTTTTTATGAAAGCTATATTGGGAATAACAAATATTTTGTTTCAAGCATTACAAAAGAAGGATCAAGACATTGTGAATGCAACGGGTTTAGTTCAAACATGCAAGAAAAACCTACAATTGATGAGGAATAATGAGTTTGATGAATTGGTTGATCAAGCATCTTCGTTTTGTTACGAACATCAAATTACAGTTCCTAACATGGATGAGGAGTATGTAATTCCTCGGAGGTCACAATGTAATGCTCCAATGAAAACAAACAATCATCATTACCGTCTGGAGCTCTTTCTTCATGTCATTGATGGGCAACTTACAGAATTAAATGATCATTTCAATTAGGTAAATACTGAGTTGCTTACTTGTCTGGCATGCTTGAGTCCGAAGAATTCATTTGTAGCTTTTGGCAAACAAAAGCTAGTTCATCTTGCTCAATTTAATCCTCTAGATTTTTCGGATAGATCTTTATGGGTGCTTGAATATCAACTTGGGGTTTATGTTCATCATATGAGTTCGAGTAGTGATTTTTCTGAATTGTAAGGGATTGACATGCTTGAGGAAAAAATGGTGGAGAAAGAGATGCATAAAATATTCCTTATGTGTATTTGCTTATTACATTGGCTTTAGTTTTACTAGTTGCAACTACTTCAGTAGAGAGGGCATTTTTCGCCATGAATATTATCAAAAATCCACTTTGCAACAAAATGGGAGATCATTAGTTGAATGATAGCTTGGTTGTTTACATTGAGAGAGATGCTTTTCCTTGTATTGATAATGAAGCTATAATGCAACGTTTTCAAAATATGAAAACTTGTCATGGATAATTGTAGCTTGTATTGTTAGTTTTGCCATAAATTATAAATGGAAGTACTATTTTTATGTTTTTTAGTGTTATTTTCTACTCGACAATGGTGATGATTTGGATAATCCTGTATACGTACCAGATAAAATAACTCAAGTCACTGAAAAATCTTGTGGGAAGGGGAAAAGAGAACAAATCAACAACTTGATACACAAGTTAAGAAAGAGAAGAATGGAAATAGAGTTACTACAAAAGTGGGGAAGGTAGAAGGTGCTGCTAAATTCACTACAAGAAATCATGGATTCGGCAACAAAACATTAGACAATGACTAAAATCTCCTTGCCTATAACAACAATAGGCAACAACTTTTGAAAGTCCTTGTGTAGTCTGACATCTGTGAACGCGGAAAACCTAGATCATGGCTTATTAATTTCATTTTGTTGCCAATTTCATGGAGGGGGAAATTTGCCGCCATAATGAAAATGTAATTGGCAACGACTACATGTGTGCTTGCATATAGCTATGGGCAATAATTGTTTATTGTTGCTTAAATTATAAGGAGAGGACATGAAGAGAAAGAGCAACAACGTGTCACATACATAAGGCAAGGAATTGGTTTCCTTGTGTTTTAATAAAACCAAGGAATCTAATTAAAATAAGTAACAATTGGTATTGTTGCCTATTCATTTTTACACACAAAACCTAAAAAGAAAAAAAAAGAGATATTTTCAAGGCACTCAACTCTATCTCAAAATTCTAAAATCTCTTTTTGACTCAGACCTTCTATGCTTATCACAGCTCCTCCTTCATCTCCTTTCTAACCCCTTTAACCCTCTTACTTTCTCTCAATCATAGAAGAAAAACCAAAGGCCACCCCACCCACACAAGCTAGCTGGAAGATATGGTCTTGATTTATTAGTTTTTGTTTAATTTTTAATTTTTAATTTCTTTTCTAATCCCAACTTCTCATCCTCTCTTGTAGCACAAAGAGACACAAATACCCACTCATTCTTTGTTTTTCCAGCACCATGGCCATCACCTAGAATTGGTAATCCCAACCACACCATTAAATCGTTGTCTCTCTCATTTGGATAAAAAAAGCTTTTCTTTCTTTTTTTTTTTTTTTTTTTTTTTTTCACTTTTTTTTTTTTTTTTGGTTTCAATTTTTTTTTTCTTTTTCTTTTTGTCTTTGTTTCTTTATAGGTCATTCAAAATTTTTTGTTGGATAAGGTATTTAATCTGCAAATTTTCCTACTTCTTTGGGTAAAAACCTTTCTTTTTCTCTAGTTTCATTCTGTTTTTTAGAGTTTCATTTCCCTTTTTTTTGGTCTCTTCTTCTTTTCAGGTTCTTCAAAGAATTTGTTGGATAAGGTATATTTGTCATTGCACTAATATGTGATTAACTTATTTACAAATATTGTGGGTTTGCCCCTTGTTTATAAGGCTTTACTAAATAATTTGTCTGCATAACTTGTTCAGCTTTTGTTTTAGTTTTAATATAACTAATTGGTTGATTTTTATAAACTTTTATCATTAATATGATTGAGAAGCCTTGTTCTTTTTATACGTTCATGTCTTTCTGGAAGCATTGGTCTGCTAAAACATATAATTTGTTGGGTTTCACTATAAATTCTTCATTTGTTGAGGTTGGGCATTTGGTATTGTTTATTTGTTGTGTCTAGTTTAGGATTTTTCAAAAAACTTGATTTCATTGGTTGAATTTTGTGTTTATCAAAATCTGGAACCACATGCTATCTTATGTGGTTGGAAGTTTTAAAACTGATGAGGCTTTATTAATTTGTTGGTTGCATATAACTTGTTCATTTCATTTTGGTTAAAAAGAAATTTTTTGTGATATTATATCATGGTTATGTATATATATATATTGTCTATTTAGAGAATGTCTTATTTTTTCTGAAATTGAAAGCACAATGTTAGAGTTGCTCACCACCGGCCATAAAAGAGAAGAACTCATTTGGCTTGAGGAGCCCAATATGGATAGACAGTGGATTCATAATTGCAATCGACATACTGAGGAGTATTCAAATGGGGTTATGGAATGGTCGACCCCTCTCTCATTGGAATTGGCTTTGCGAATTGTTTAAGGATCCAGATTATCAGGTACACATTTGTATTTGTTTGTGTTTCATTGATTGGTTATATTATATAATGAATTATTGTCATTCATGTTTAATTTGGTATAATTTTTAAATGTAGGAAATTTGTATGGCTAATGCAAACAATTGCAAACAACAAAAATATAGCCATAGAAGAGGTGCACAACTATTTGTACAACATGTGCAAGCAAAAGCAAAAGTATGTATTTGACTACAAGTTAAACTGTTAATTTAAATTCTGTTTAATACAATGAATTTATATGATGGAAGTTAAAAATTGGGTTGTTTTTTTGATGCCTATTCATTTGTTCTTTCAATTTACGAAGAATGGAAAGCTCCCATCTTTCATTGAGAATTGGGGAGATCTACACCTAGACAAGAATCAACAATGGATCAGTGAGGCTGCCCAGGAGAAACATGTAAGTTAACAATGAGTAAATTTGATGTAATGATTGTTTTGTTATGTTATTCAAAAAGAGAATGAAAAATTGATATGGTAAAAAGAACTGTTTATTTATATGGTTCTCCTGGTTGGTATTTTAGTTGGATAGGGTGTCTAGAGTAGATTGGGTGCCCTTTCTCTTGTTTTTTCCATTTGTTTTCCATGTATGACTTGCATAATCCAATTACATATTGCAAATGTTGACGCATGGAAAATATGAATACCATTTCAAGTTATTATAATTCAGATTGAATCCTAGCTAATATGTATCAGATTTAATGTGGAAGTAACTTGGTTACTTTATGGTTTTAATTTACAAGAAAAAATGAAGCAGAAATGAGATGACCTTAAGGCAAGGCTAGCTGATAAGGCTCCTAAGGGCACTCCATTTGATTCCATTGAGGTGCCATTGGAATCAGAGTTCCAGATCATACCTTGGCAGGAAGGGTAGGACCATTCGTGGCCTTGGTTCATTTCCTCGAATGCAGAAATCCACATCAAATTGTGCTTTTTGTTCTGAGCCTTCTATGGATCAATGGACTGAGATGCAAACTCAGTTCAGCCAAATAGTGGGTAGAGTTTCTGCTCTTCAAAAAGAGAATGAAAAAATGAGGGCTGAACTGGAGGCTATCAAGGGATCTCATGGGCAAAGTAGTGGTGAATCATTGCAGCAGCAACACCAAATTCGCTGCCCATCAAGTGATGATGCATATGACCATTTATCACCTATAAACAGTGATGAATATAGAGCATGATGCTGCAAAGTCATCCGTATGAACAATTATAGGATATTTTGCTGAATCTGTAACCGCTTGATAAAAAATGCATTTTGTTGAACACTTAAGATTATTGTCTTATTTGGTAAACAGCCTTAGGTATTAGGCAGCAATAGATGGTGTTCAACTATTTTTATGACTACTTGTAAAAAGTTTTGAACACTTAGGCATGCAAACATTGCATATTTTGTATATTTTGAAGTGATGGAACAAGGTTCAAGACTTTATGAATATAAATATTGACTTTGGTGTGAAGTGCTTCATTATGTATATATCAATTCATATTTTATATAACTAGAAAAAGAATAAATTATTTAAAAACTTAAAAAGAAAATTTAAATATATGGAATAGGCAACAACTTCAACTTGCAATAGGCAACGCCAAGTCCTTCCTATAATAATAAGCAACGAGTTACGTGTGGTTTCTTTCCGTGATATGCAATGACATGAAAGTTGTTGGAGACGAGAATAGGCAACAACATCACGGTCGTTCTCTAAGACAGACGCCAACACGTAACTTTATCGTTGCATTAGTACTCGAGCAACACCTCATGTATTTCGTTGCGTATTCCATTAGGACACGAGTATAATGCAACGATCGTCGCAATGACAATTTTTCGTTGCCTATATGTTCAACCAACAAATTTGACGTTTGACAACGACATCCAATTGTTGCAAAATGGGTGTTTTTTTGTAGTGATTATCAGAACAAATTGAGCGGATCGTTGATGTAATGGAGAATAGGAGTACAACTTCAGTGATGATGAAAGGGTCACAAGGCAGCAGCATTGCTGAAGTGATGAAAGCAGTTTCGTCTTTACCTGATGCAGGGCCTGGGAGCCATTTGTGGTTGTTTGCAACTCGGTTATTTCTAAATCAATAGAAAAGAGAAATGTTCACAACTATGGAAGATCCTAATGTCAAGCTTCAATGGCTTAACTATGAGCTTTCTGAAAAATAAGCTAGCTGTAATTTCATTATGATCAATGATATATTGTGTGGCAAACAATATGGTCTAAAATTTCTTAGAACTTTGTTTTGCTACTTGGATTTATTTTTTAGGTTTCTTATTTGGGTTTTCTATTTGGATGGTTAGTTTATATACGACTGCTATATATTAATGATTTTATAATGAGTTGTTACTTGGATAACTTTAATTGGTTGTTTTGACTAAAAATTCATATGACTTTTGTTTTATATCAACGCATATGTGGATTTCAGTTTATTATGATGATGTGAATCTCTATAACACTGCAGGTTTATTTCAAGATATGGAAATTTCAAAAGATGAAAGGGAATTCAACCAAATTGTATGTGTTTGTATTTGTACTATGGAATATTATTATGAGAAGTATATTCTTAAAAGTCCTTGCATGGATTCTTTCCAAACAGGAAATAAGTGGGTGATGGAAATGTTACAGGGGAATGAAAAACGTTGTTATAGAATGTTTAGAATGGATAAAAGTGTATTTTTGCATTATGCACTAACTTGGAAAATAATTATGGGTTGAGAGGTTCTAGGAGAATGTGCGCTATTGAGATGTTGGGAATGTTTGTATGCCTTATGGCTGTTGATGTTATAAAACCGTTGGATCCTCAGTTTAATGGAGTCCCGAAAGAGATATTGAGAGATTCAAGATATATGTCCCATTTTAAGGTAAAAATTAGATGCAACAATTTATCGTTTATTTTATGAACAAAGTAATATTTATTGAAATGTTTCTCTTATTGTTTGCAAGATTGCATTGGTGCTATAGATGCGTAAATGTTCAAGCATCAATACTACCTGAAGATCAAGTACCATATATTGGCAGGAAAGGAATACTGACTCAAAACATAATGGTTGCATGTAATTTTGACATGCAATTCATATTTTCATGTGCAGGTTGGGAAGACACTGCACACGATACAAGAGTATATTTATCAATGTTATGAAACAATGCTTTAAATTTTCTCAAACCTCCAAATGGTAATGTTTCAAATATGTGCATATCATTAAACTTATAATTTTTTCACTTTCAAATTATATTACAATTAAACATATCTTATTGGTTATAGGAAAATATTATCATGTGGATGTGGGTTACCCACAAATGAGCGGGTATTTAGGACCACGTAAAGGTGAAAGGTATCATCTTCCAGATTTCCGTAGGGGTACTCAAACAACATGTTCCAGATTTCTATAGGGGGACCATGTCATTGAACGCAATTTTGGTGTATCAAAGAAAAAGTGGAGTATTTTATGAGACATGCCTAGCTATCCATTCCATAAGCAAGTGAAGATAGTAATTGCAACTATGGCACTTCACAACAACTAAGGAGGCATGCCGAGCGTGATATTAATTTTGACAAAGTAAATGACAACCCAAATGCAATGGAGATGGAGGGTGATGCAGAAGGAGAATATCATATTACTCAAGGGCCTGGAGCACAAGAAGTAGAAACATTAAGGAACAAGATTGCAACAAGGTAAATGCACGCATCTTCATAGACAATTTCTTTATTTCCATTTTTTATTGCTACAATTTAAACCTTATTAGGACGATGGATTTGTTAAAAAGTTATTTATTACTTATTCAATTTGAAGGATGGTTTATTAACCTACTACCGTGGTGATCTCTTTTTCTTTGTTGGAAGATTTATTCAATACCTAATTATTTTTGCTATTCCCAGACCTTGAGAGTTCAAATTTGTGTATACCCAAAGTTTTTCTAGTAGAGTATAAAGTGATTGTGTATATTGTCATTTAAGCCTAAACAAAAGTAGGCTATATTTGGACCTAAAAATAAATGATATATTTTGTTGAAAAATTGAATTTTTATTTTTCTTTAAGCAAAGATTAATATAATTTTTAGGGAGAAAAGTATAACAACACTTTCAAGGTTTATAAAACAGATTAGTAAAAAAACACTTTAGCATCATGTCTGTTTTAGTCATTATAAACAATTACAGCACTTTTACAGTAAAATTACCAAACACTTTGACATTGCTTTTCATGCTCACAACACTTTTAAATTACAATTTACCAAACGTTAACTGCTTTACTTTACAACTGATTCTTTTTAAAGCACAGCATAAATAGTTTTTTTTATATATAAAAGCAGCAGAAATACCAAACTGGGCCTAAGACCCCATGAGCTCACAATCCTGTTGTCACAACACGATTCAAAAATAAGAAATATTCCCGAATCAGGGTGTGAGTCATACCATAGTGATAAGAATAAAATACTAAAACCATGATATGATGAGAAAAAGAGCCACAAATAAATACAAATTTACCTAACAACACAGAATCAGAGTCGCAGTAGCTCATAGTTAATTACATACTAAGATCTTTATTAAACCGTTGACTACTTACAAATGTTAATTACACAAATCAACAACAAAAGCATAGTAGCTTGGTTGAAACCCGCTCCCTCAACTTCGCCTTTAATCCCGCACAATCTATTAGGGTATGAGCATTCTAATGTCCAGTAGAGTACCGTCAAACCCCTCAAGGTCAACTATCACAGTTAATCAAAGTGTCATGCATCAAACAACACAAGATATATAAGTTATGCAATCAGACCAAATAAATAAATTTGCATATGTAGTGATGCCATGAACTCACTCCTTTCTAATTCCACTAATTCATCCCTTAGGGCAACAAGCCTGCATGTCCCATACCATGCGTTTTACCACTGTGACTCAAAATACCCTAAAATATGAACTAGCGCCCATCCGTCCCTTAACCCAGTTTTCTTTTGTTACAAATTTATCAACTTTCACTTTTCATTAGAGGCCCTGCTCCTATCACCTCTATATATTCAAGCCCTACTCCCATCACCTGAATATATTCCATATTTTTATTTACTCAGATATATCTAAGGCCTTCTCCCACCCCTTAGATATACGTCAAACGACACACACACACCCTTAACATCATTGTATTTATGATGCATATGTAATGCAGCGCAAACATCATTTATCTCTGTTGAATAATAATACAATAATAATAATAATATATATCAGGCTTAATCACATGAATAATAATATTCATCCAACATTAAAAATAATATCCATGGAGAAACATCAATAATAATATTCACCAAGCAAAGCAACAATAAAATTCATATTTATAGTATTATATATAAGCATCAAGATTAAAAGTGACATTAGCCCAATCATCGGGAAATCAGGAAACCCTACCTCATGTCTAGCTAGCTAAATTACCAAATTTACCCTTCGGAGATTCTCGAAGTTGTCAAATCTACACTTTTGATCCAATTCCTGAACAAATTCAAATTCAAATTATTGTTGAGCAATCTTCACTTTATTTAACCTAAGTCCAACCTCAACTTTATGCATTTCAAAGATTTTGCGTAAAAATGACGAAAATGCCCTTAGGACCAGCCCGGGGTCCAAAGTGGCCAAATCTCATCCAAAATAATCTAAAACTCTGTCCTATGCCCTGTCAACACCGAAACAAGGCCAACTACATCTGTTATCCAAAAGTTACCATTTGGGTCTCATGGGCCTCACAACAACCAATACTGTTCAAGACCTCGGATTGACTCAAAACATATACCATCGGACTCGGATCGATAAATCGAGTCAATTGGACTAAAATATGGCGTTAGAGGCTACTAGAACAGCCGCTATGCGCCGCCACTCGCCGGAGCTGTGAATGGCTTGTTTCCGGTTACTGTTCATCGTCTTCCCCAAAAAAAAATCCTGCAACTTCCCCTGTTTTTCAGTTTAAATGTCAGATTTTGTGAGACATTTTGACCAACCTAAAGTTAACAAAATCGGGAAAATTTGCAGTGGATTTGAAGTTTATTCTCTCTAGTTTCTAACCCAACAGACCACACTCAAAACGGAGCTAAAACGAAGGAGAAAACTAGCTCCAAAGTTGGACTCGTTGCTGGTTTTTGTGCAGAAAACAGATTGTTTTCCAAATTTTGCACATGTGTTTGACATAACCAAACTCAACCGAATTCCATGAAACCAATTGTGTTTTGTTCCTTGCCAAGTCTACTTTAAAATCCAATAAATGGCTTCCGCCAAAACTCAAAGGATTGGGAGAAAAAGAGAGCCAAAGTGAGGCTCGTGGACTGCAAATTTCTAGATTTGGTTCGAAGTTGTTTCCAACCTTTCTAACATCCCCAGATTGTTCCTAGGGTGCCAAAAACTCTTCTAAACTTCATACTTATAATATAACTCATCAAAACCCAAATGAACCAAAATCAACAATACCCACACTTGAAAAATTGCTCTATCCACCCAACCCGAAATTAGAAATTCAACCTCTTCCAATTCAATTTTTCCTAACACTCATATGACTCAAATTATTCTTTAAGAGATGAAAATCACACAATCACAAGGTTAAAACCAAATATGTTGAAATTGACTCACCTTCGAGAATTTTTTTCTTCCCTTCCTCCAATTCTTCTCTTCCTCACCCAAATTTCATTTCTTTTGTCTCTTATCTTATCTTAGCTTATGCAATTAATATCCTTAGCCTAGACTAGGTAGCTCACCTCCAATAGATGAACAACTCATCCTAAAATCAAATTTTTGAAGAGAACGTAAGAGGGAAAGGGGGAAGAATGAAGGGAAGAACAAAGGCTTGGTTTACACGTTGCCTTTTTTATTATTTTTTATTTTTTATATATAATTTATAAATAACTCATAATTAAGTTAAATAAATTTATTTATTTATTTTATTATTTTTATTTTCCTAGATGTTACACCTGCGTCGCCACTACGCATGCAATATTTTTTTTAAATACAAGTGATAGTTTACACTATATAAAAACGCTTTTGATATTTTGTTGAGTTTTTAGCTAACACAGTAAAAGTTCTTTTAAAAGGACTTTAAAAAATGAAAAGAATCTCAAAATATTATAATAATATAGGAAATATAAAATAAAGAGGGGGAAAAAAAAGGAAGGGTATTTTGGCATTTTAAAAATTAAATATGGGTATTTTTGGCATTTTAAAAGTTTCATTAAAGAGAGCCAAGTGCTTCCCTTGTTTTTATCCTGCAACGCTTTTAAGAAGAAGCACCTCTCAAGTGCTTCTTCCAAAACCACTCCAAATGCTTTTGGATCTCACCTAAAGCACTTTTGCAATTGTTGCCAAACACCATTTTTTAAATACAGAAGCACTTTCACCCATTTAGAAGCGCTTTTCGCTGATCCAAAAGCACTCCCAAACGAACTCTAAAAACACTTTTAAATGTGACATCCAAACGACAAACTACTTCTTTGTAGAAGCGCTACTGACATAAGCGCTACTAGCATAAGCGCTTCAAGAAGAAGCACTCCCAAACGAGCCCAAACTCTAAGAGGAGGGGTTTTTCACACTCACTAATAAGGTGCCCCCGGGTCGAACTTGAGACCATCGGTCTGCAAGTCAAGACCCTTTTTTATTTGGTTGCACCCGTTGACATGCGCTGCAATTTAATTTGTCCTTTTTTTCCCCTTAAAAAGAAAGGGCTCGTTCGGGAGTGCTTTTGGAGAAGCGAAAAGCGCTTCTAAACGGGTGAAAGTGCTTCTGTCTTTTAAAAATGGTGTGTTGGCAAAAATTGCAAAAGCGCTTTGGGTGAGATTCAAAGCACTTGGAGTGGTTTTGGAAGAAGCACTTGATAGGTGCTTCTTCTTAAAAGCACTACAAGACAAAAACACGGGAAATACTTGGCTCCCTTTAATGAAACATTTAAAATGCTGAAAGTACCCATATTTAATTTTTTTAAATGCCAAAATACGCTTTCTTTCTTCTTTCTTTCTTTCTCTCTCTCTCTCTCTCTCTCTCTCTCTCTCTCTCTCTCCTATTACAACCAAAACACTACCCTCGAAATGCCCAACAACGCCAAAACCTATCAGATGCCAAAACACCCATGGAAACCCTTAAGCTTCTATTCCATCTCTCTCATAACTTCTCTCAATATTGAAGAGATTTGCTCTTTATTTTCTGACTTTATTCTGTTATTAAAATTGTGTTTTTCCTTTTCTATAAATTTTTTATTCAAACCTTCAGATATAAATAATAAATTAAACAAAGCTTTAACAGTAAAGAAAAAATAAAGAGACAAAAAAAATAATATAAGTCAGTATAAGAAAGCAAGCAGTGTATATTGAAAGTATGTCAAAGACGCTGTCCTAAAGCCTTTATAGCCTCCCTATGTGCGGTAATGACGGTCTACATGACTCCAATATACAATCCCAATACACAAGCTTAAGGACTTGCTATGAGCACGTTCACATTCGAATAGAAATCTCCAAGCCACAGAACCGTTTGCCCAAAAATAATATGGAAAGTAGGGAATATATGAAAGTATGATAATAGAGAAATATGATTGTGGTATGTTCAAATGTGAACGAAGAGTAGCCTTTTATAGACATCCAACACTCGTAACCTCCAGACACATTAAACCACAAAATTAAGGCAATGAATAGAAAATAAAAATGAAAATTGAACAATTTGTAACTCCCATAATAAATAAAGAAAATAGCCAAAATATTAAAACAAATCACACTTTAAATTTTAAAAACCTTTCAAATATAACATATTCCGCATCTTTAAATTGATCAAACCAGCTAATTACTGATACACACCATGGCTTGGTAGTTTACAAATTCTTGTGACACCACTACGAAGATTTACTAGACCGTAATTTTGGAGATCACTTACTAGAATTACCAAAGGTTGGCCTATTTTGTGGCATGATAGAGAAGAAAATTTGGTGGATTAGCTCAAAATACTGAGCTTGCATGATTATTTGCTTGAGTGACTAGAGAGGCTTGATTTTGCATGATTGTGGTTTGCAAGAGTTGCATTGACTTGGTATTGGCATGTATGCTTGGTATTTGGCTTGGATGCTTGGCATTGGTGTGTACACTTGATTTTAGCTTGTATGCTTGGCTTTGGCTTGCGGGCTTGGATGCTTGGTATTGGCATGTATGCTTGATGTCGGCATGTATATGCTTGGTATTTGGCTTGGATGCTTGGCATTGGCGTGTATGCTTGATTTTGGCTTGTATGCTTGGAGGCTTGGCATTGGTGTGTACGCTTGATTTTGGCTTGATGCTTGGCATTGGCGTGTAGGCTTGGCTTTGGCTTGTATGCTTGGATGCTTGGTTTTGGTATGTACGCTTGGCTTCGGCTTGTATGCTTGGATGTTTGGTTGTTTGGTTTTGGCTAAGGTAGCATAGTTTAATATAGCTTTTGGGACATTTTTCATGGTGGATGTCATTTGACAGTAGCCAGACGTGCCAGTGGATGATGGTGATCCAATCTTGGTGTTGCGGATGCAATGAGCTTGGATTCACCATTGTGTTTGAGTTTACAGCACCAGCCTCCAAACACTTTGAATTTAGCAGACAAAACCTTAGTGAAGGTGATAGCGTGCAACATGATGGCTAGAATGCTTGAAATAAGGCATGTGCTGGAAGGAAGTTTGAAATAAGGCAGGTGCAGGAAAAATGTAACTTGGTTTGGAATGATATAGCTTGGACTTACTATGAGGATGTGAATAATGTTCACACAGCTCTTGGAACCGAGGTATAGCTTGGTTTAGCATGAGAAGCCCCCAAGTATTTGGAGTTTGCATGTGTAGTTCGCTTAAATGGAATGAATGATGGATTACCTAACCTCCCAGCCCTCGTACAAGATCTGGTTTGCTTGAGAATGGAGATCTAAGACACAAGCAAAAGGCACATGTCAGTCACCCTTATTATGCTTGTTTTGCAAAGTAGATAGCCAACAAAAGGAAAAAAAGAAAAGAAAGAATGAGATGTTCTTATCTTTTTATTTTCTCGGTTTATTGCTTATGGTCTCTTCTTCGGAGGCGTTGGTGAAGATAACGGCTTGATCCCCAGCAGAGTCGCCAATTTATGTAGGGGCTTTTTTCGTTCCGGCAGCTACTAATGGGCCTGGGTTGCTGTAAAGAGCCAAATGTATGAAATTGCCCCTTGAGTTTGAGTTCAAGGATTAGACCCCAAGAGTGTTTTGAAAGGGTAGTTGAGCCTTAAGAAACACCTTGGTCTTCTTCACCAATGAAACCAACAGTCGCTTGCAGATAAATTCTTGGCTGGGCATGAGAGGCTTGTGGCATGGGAGTTGAGCATTCATGAGTTTAGCATGAGAGAGAGAAAGAGATGCGATTTCCTATGAGAAACAGAGTTTTTAAGGGAAGGGGCAAAGGATTCTAAAGGGGTTCGTTGAAGAGAGACGAGAGAGAGAGAGAGAGAGAGAGAGAGAGAGAGAGAGAGAGAGAGAGAGAGAGAGAGGAGAAGTGGGTGGTTTGAGCAATTTTCCGGCAGCCTGACAAAAGCTTGGTCAGACTATGTAATGGCTTGACAAGGAGAAAAAGAGAAGCATGGAGAACATGGCTTGAAATCGAAGGGTTCCAAGAATGAAGGTGAAGCTTGCTCTCTCCGGATGTGTTTATCGGAAAGAAAGGAAGAAAATAGAAGCATGGGTTGCTTGACATAAGAGAAAATGGGAAGAGATGGAGGAATATGGCTCGAAATTGAAGTGTTCCATGGATGATAGGTGATGCTTGCTCTTTCTGGGATGTGGGTTTTGGGAGAAAGAGGAAGAAGATGGAAGAACAAAGCATGAAATTGAAGGGTTCCAGAGGGATGCTTGCCTTCGATCAGTCGTTTTTGCTCGGTAGAAAGTGGCTCTTCTATAGGTGCTGGGAACCTAATTTTGTCAAGCCTCCCTCCTCATTTCTTCACTTTCTTCCATTTAATCTGTTCGGTGAAATTTCCCTAGCCTGAACCCATAGGCATGCAGCTTTTTGGGGTTGCAAGGTCCTCAGGCAGTAGACTCCTCCATGTGGGGTGGGGCACCACCCACTTTTGCTTCTTGTTTTCTCATCAAAGCTTGAAGAGGAAAGAATGGGTAAGGATGCTAGTCAAAAAGATGATCAGCACATGGGTTTGCTTGGGTTTTAATGGTTTGGCTTCGATCTGGTTTTAACAGAGATGCTAGATATTTTCCAAGATGTTGGGCTGGGCTATTGGTATTTTGTTTCCAGCGGCCTGTGAGTTTGCTCAAGCTGCTAGAAACAGCCTATTTGATCAAGCTACTGGATATTTTGGCTGATGTGGGATTTCTCCAAGTGTTTGCAAGCCGTTTGGATATTTTCCTAAGGTATTGGGCCACTCCTCTGTCATGCTTATCCATATGTTTGGGCTCAAGAAATGGGCTCAAGTTTTGGTGCTCCCAAGCAGCCCAAAACTTCTACTTCTTGGCCCATCAATGGGCCTCGTGAATGCTCGTACCATCCATACCACAACCGCTCAGCAAGCCCCAGGCATTCGCGTGGCTTTGGCCCACTTAAGCTTGTAGCATGGCGTGTTGCTTATTTGCTTGGCGTGGCGTGTGTGCAAGCGTATATGATGAACTCTTGCATATCCAAGTTGGGTTTTCTTCCTAAGTTAGGTGTTGTACTAGGCTAGAAATATATTTGGGTCCAGCCTTAGATTTTTTTGGGCCTCAACAACCGTCGTGGTATATGACATTAATACAGCGCTGATTGCGAAACTATAGACTTGGATTCTAGTAAAATTATACGATGTTGATTAAGAACAGTTTGTCATGATTGACTGGCAGTTAACACGGCGGTAGCTTTGGTAAAACATCATCTTTACTTTCTACGTCAGTAGCTTCATACCTACCATCGTTGTTTTTTGGGGTTAAGAGTTTATGGCTGGAGAAAACATGTTTAATAAGACGATGCTTTGTAAGTTAGAGGCATCGTGTTTTAAAAATATCCAAGCGGATCTCGATTTTTGAGGTGTTTAAGTTACTTATCCATGGCGATTTTCTATACCATCGTCTTTCTAAACACAATGACGGTATTTATTTATTCCGTCGTTGTTTTATGGTTATCTTTTTCCATTTTGTAGCAGTGGTGTTAGTTGTTTGAAACATTGTGTGTTTATTTCCACTGAATTCTGCTCATTTTTGTATCCATTTTTAACATTTGTTATGTGCTAGGTTCTTCATTTTTCTGTACTGAATCCAACCGTATAAAGAACACAAACTCAGGATAAATGGTTGGAAAGTTATAGGTAAAAAACTGAACAGAGGTCAAAGCTGAAAACATGGGAATTCTCAATCTGATTCAAAACGACCCACTGTCCATTAGGTGATAAGCATGTGATACCGTAGTTATATAGTGGTGATAAAAGGGTGATAGACATTCCTGATTGTGTTTATTTTAGGTTTCTTGTTATGTTTCATTTCCTTTACTTTTCTTTACTCATTCATAGTTTCCATTTGTATCTTACTTTTGTGTTGTGTTAAATAAGTATTCTTCACGTGCTCAAATTAGAACTTTGTGTAAGCCGACAGTTCCTCGTGGGATCGACCCCGTACTTACAACTCTATACCCCAATAAATTTCGTACACTTGCAGATATTTATAATTGCATGATTGGCATATTAATTTGTGTCAATTATTAATACAACACCTCATCACTCGACAACAACTCATTGAGCTGAAGGAGACTCGGAAGAAGGACAAGAAGGCTTCCCTTTCAAGCTGTGGATGAAGCTATTTTTGAAAGAATCTCATCATGCACTACAGCAGATCAGTGATGATGCTCAAGGAAATCGAACTTTATTCTTTCAAGCTGTGGATGAAGCTATCTTTCAAGCTATATTCTTTCAAGCTGTGTATGAATCTATCTTCGAAGCTTTTTCTTTCAAGGAAAACGAACTTTATTCTTTCAAGCTATGGATGAAGATATCTTTCAAGCATATTCTTTCAAGGAAATCGAACTTTATTCTTTCCAGCTGTGGATGAAGCTATCTTTCAAGCTTTATTCTTGTATTAAGAATATATTCCAATCAATCAATCACATTCGGTAATTCAAAGACTTATCTGATGCCATCAGATCAATGATGATGCTCAAGGAAATCGAACTTAATCTTATTGATATTAATTTGAAATGAAATTAAAAGCTTCACACAAGAAATTGAAATATATGAATTAAAATTCTCTTCTTCTTCTTTTTTCTTTGATTTATTTGTTTGTAGATGGTCGAAATTAAAAACAATCGTCCGAAACTGTCAAACCTATGTAAAACCGATAGATTTTGCTTAGGAGAAATGGTTTCTTGGTAAAATAATGAAGATGTGTCTGTGTGAAAGGAACAATTGAAACTACGTACCACTCTCCTAAACCTATCATACGTTTGTAATTAAAGTATGTAAACATCTCAACAACTTTGTTGTTCAATCCTAATTAATTACATAATCAAGTTCACATTACAACAAAGAAGAAAATACTAAGCTTATCTTTGTTTTATATGAAGATGTGAAGCACACTTTAGTTTTTTAGTTTTTTTTTTTGGTGGGGTGTTGTTAAACGAATACTAAAATTAACTGAGTACACTCTATGATATAAGTACACCCTAATATTCATATCAAAATGTAAAATTAACTAAGTACACCCTACTTAAGTACCAAAAATACTCATGATACACCATAATACTAATCACACCCTATTTTACATGAATTGGTCGTCTTCATCAAATATGTTCTGTCAACTCCTTTTCCCTTCATCAAATCTAAACCGTCGGGGATTGCTCATTGAACCAAATTCATGAGTACTAACCAGAAGGTCTAAAGATGATGATCTGTCTTGAGGGTTCTTCTGTGTGCTGCAGATGTAATGGGAAATATAAACAGTCACATGCCAGTGAATTAGATATGTATAAGGTGAAGTATGCATGTAAATATCTTATTAACAGGCAGACGAACAAAACTCGGGCGAGAACTAATCTCATGGTGCAGAAGGTGGTGGACTTTGCACAATTCCTTTCCAAAAGTTCATAAAAGCTTGGGCAGCTTTGCTGATCAAAATGAAATAATATTTAAGTTGCTTTCACGCTGTCTGATGAATAACCATGGCTTTTTGGCAAGGGATTATGTTCGGCAGCTTCAATCTTTTCTCCTCTCAAAGCTTCTTCTTCATTGATGTCGGGAATTATGGAAGTGATAGAAAAAAAATTTACAACCGACAAAAACTTTGAATTTGTATCTCAAATCTATTTGGAATCAAACTCTAAAATTCAAATTTGATTAGGATTCAATATGTTGAGTAAGGTGTACTTATTAAAATTACTTTTATTTCACAATTCAATATATCATTTTTGGTCATTTTATATTATGATTAATTAGTAATTCAATAAATAGGTTGATAGTATGATATACAGAGCCGGTCCTTTAGATTTGGAGGCCCGTGCAAAGAAAACTAATGAGGCCCTATATGTTTAAAAATAAAATAAAAATTGTCGTAAAATTTTTAAATTTCAAAATTTAAACCAAAATCATCATTGATGGCATGAATTACATCTATTTTCACATACTCACATCCACTCAATTGTCTTCTATATCTATTTTCAATTCCTTATAATGTTTTCTAAAATAGTAACATAATACACGTCATACCAAACCATACCAAGTCAAGCAAAATGGAAAGAAAAAAAAAGGCCAGAGAAACAACAGCAAGTCAAGCAAGTCAGACAAAAATGGGGAAAAAATGGTCAATACCACACCAAGCCAGCCAAAAATGGAAATAAAATGAAGATGTTGATATGAGGGGAAAACTTTTTTTTTTTTTTTTTTTTTTTTTTTTTTTAAAATCGAAAGGAGAACATGGATTCAACCAAAATAAAAAAACTCACTACATGTTGGGAACAAAAACGTGCTTGGAGAATTGTAAAGCAATCTTATAATAATTGTAATAATTGTATATATATAATTGTAAAATTGTCATGCAACATTATTTATATATAATATAATGCTTGCAAAAATAAAAAAATTGGAGGCCCTGAATTTTTGGAGGCCCTATGCGGTGAGCACGCTTTTTGTGGCTTCAATTTTCTCTGTTATGGCGGGCCAGTACAGCAAGAAAACTAAGTGAAAGCTGCACGCATGGTTTGGGTTTGCTTGATTATAAATAGCACAGCAGGTTGGAGATAGGAAAAGCAATAAGCAATGAGAGAGAAAGAAATAGAGAAGTGAGTTTACATTTGTACATAAAAAAAAAAAAAAAAAAAAAAAAAATCAAAATCATTCATAGAGCGAGCGTTAGATCATCAGAAATGGCAGAATTACCAAAAGTTTCTTGCTCTTAAATCAGTCAAGAAACAGAAATACCTGGTCTACAAAGACCAATCCACCTCAACGCTGCCACATTTGCTCCAATGCTCCGGAGAGGATAGTCACAGCAAATACGCAAGGTTCAAAGTGGAGAAGGACGTAAACCACCCCCAGTCTGGTGCATATAAAATGCACCTACAACGACAAATACTTGAGAGCGGCAAGCCAAGACAGTTCGTGGATTGTGGCCGAGGCTGACGAGAAACAGCCAAATAAAACCCTGTGGTCATGTACACTATTTAAGCCTGAGGTTTTGGTACCCCCGATACCGTACATGGATGGCGTTTACAAGTTCATCCACGTGCAAATGGGAAACCTTATAGAGCCAAGATCTGGAACGGACTTCGAGGATGCCCTCTCTGCAAAAAATGCAAAACCCACCCAAAAACTCGCCTTCATTGTCGAAAAACTTCCAGGATGATCATCCTGTTAATTTAATTTGATGTTTGTAGGTAGCGTCGTTGGAAACCCTCACGAGACTTCACTCGTTCTATCAGGGTCACTTATGGGTTTAAAAAGCTTGTTGCATATGCTAAATGCAATCGCGTTCCCTGCGAGAATGGCATTTTCTTAAGTTTTCCTTATGTTGTGATTTGGGTTTCAATAATATTGCATGCAGCTGCTGCTCATGCATTAATTTGTGTAACCTTGCTAAGTGGGACTAAAAGTCATGCTTCTTTCGTTTTACTATTCTGATCTAGATTACTTGATGCAATCATGCATTACTTCCATGATCCAACAATTACTGGGTTCCTTGATTATTACAAGACTAATGAGAATAATTGACACTGAGAATTGTCAAGCCAGATAAACAATAATAGTTCAATCCATGCATTTCAAGGTACGCATGTTAGAAAATCTTAAAGATTCTAACAAAATTCTCAACACATATATCAACATCTCAGAACTTTTGTTCCATCTTCTATAAACATTTATCATTTAATCGATAAACGTGTTATTGATAATACACATTGATCAGAGACATGCTTAGATAGTTTCTTGATGATATTGATCAGAGAACTCTAACAACTGCGAAGCTCTAGCAACTTCAAGCAGTTTGATTAGTTTCTTATTTCCACTAATACGGGCTTCATAAAGTGGAGTGCTTCCCCCATCTGCAATCAGGAAGTAGACTAATTAGGTCCCATTCTTTATAGGTTTATGAAAATATGCACCAAAGACTCTCTAAGACACATATTCAAGAGAGATGAGATGTTCATAGCCTCGGAGCGAATCTTGAAACCAAGAATGGTGTCCAAGTAGAGGGATTAGTCCTCTTGTTGTTGGCTCTCCCTTTGATGTTGGCTCTCCACTTTGGATTCTCCAAATAGGTACAATTTCATGTGCAACCAGGCTTTCTATAAAGATTATACTTTATCACTGTGTCCTTTTTTTGGTTTCTAGCTACTTCTCCAATTCAAGTTCATTTGGTGGTCATTACTAGACTCTGAGAAAATATCAAATGAATAAAAATGGCATCGATTCGTCTGCAAGTTCTGTTTAGCAGCATGCTTCCTACATTTCTAACATCTGTCAAAGTTGACTTGAACGCAATAATATTGAGCCAAACCAATCAAAATTCAGCTCAATGCTTCACCAGTTACATGTCTTTCTTTTAACCACATTCAGCCTCGTTCCTGACTTCACCTCTCCTCTAAAGGCCAAATGACACTCGGTCTCGGTAATTTTATCAGTTTTCATTTAGTTCATGTAGTCCCAATTTCAGATATTACACGAACATCCTTTAAGATTTCAAATTAATTTCATATAATTTCGTTTTGTTAATTGTTCGTCTAAAATGGATGAAGATGATAGGGCCTTTTTCACCACCATATTATATTAATAGGATTTTTTTTGGTCTGAATATTATATTAATAGCATTATACACAGATTGATAGCATTTAAATCTCAAATTCTAAAGTTGTTGTAGTTTTCGCCCCCTCCTCTCTATCATCAAAGACAGGTTTGACAGTCAAACATCAAAAAGTTGACTTTTACCAAAGTAATTTTACACGCGTTTTTTTAAAACCTCATGCATCACCTCTCCTCTAAAGGCCAAATAACATTTATTATCATATAGTCTCTACTCTTACACACCAAACGCACCAACAACAGACCACATTGGCTGGTGCGATCACATCTATGGTCCATTGATGAAGAGCTGGTCTTCTTTTCCCACCAATATCTTGATAGGACGAAGACAAGTATTTAAATCTCATTGAATTTCATACGGAAAATGTCACGTCACTCCATTTTTATAAAATATATCAATTGCAAATCCCTGATAACATAATAAATTATAATTTTTCTTCAATTTTTTTTTGCCAAAAGTTAGGAAATAACGGGAAAATTCACACACACGAGTATCATGAGAAATTGAACTCAAGACCACTTGAGAGCACATTCAAAATCTAAGCTAGTCCAACTAACACCAGATTGATATTTTCCTTCATAATTTTGAAGTCCTGTAATTTTCAACCTCCTCCTCTTCATCATCAATGATGAGTTTGAAAAGTCATGTATACTATATGGGATTATGGTAATTGGGACACTGGTGGGCCCAGGGGCAAATCTTAAGCTAGGGCAGGGTAGGCTACCGCCTACCCAAAAATATTTCACTAAAAAAAAACCTATATATAAGCTATGTAATTGATATCCATTCCATGTGTTGGTATACACTCTTGCCTACCCAATCCATATAAAACCCACAGCACAAGCCCACTCGAACTTTAAAAAACTGAAGAAAAAAAATTATAACCAGCCAGCCCATGTTATGAATGGCCCAATCAAACTTTAATAAAAGAAAGAATATAACTTAAGCAGCCAAATAGTGGCTGTGCAGTGCAATTCCAGACAGAGTCGGGAGAGCTTCTTCTCAACGCAAGTCTTGGCTGTGCTGTGCAATCGTGGACACTGGATAGCCTTTTCTCTTCTCTTCTCATATACAAGGAAACAAGTATTCTTCTTAATCTCTTCTCTTTAATTATCTTCTTCTATTGGGTTATTCCTAAAATAAATTTATGCATCTTAGTTTTAATTTTAATTTGAAATTGAGTTTTCTTGTGTTTGCATTGCTTTTGATGGATAAAATTATGGGATTGACCAACTTTCTCTGTCAAGTGTTTCAGGAAAAAACTCAAGATATTGTAAGTGCTTTAAACTTTGTTGAAATCACAAAATAACAGTTCCAAGATATGAGGGCACATGGCTGGGATGATTTATTCATGAGTGTGGTATCCTTTTGTGAACAACATGGTATTGATGTTCCTGATATGAGTTCTCGTTATATGATGGGCACACGTCGTTCTTGTCAACAAAAAGATTTTATTACAGTTGAACATTACTATCGCATTGATGTATTTAATGATGTGATAGATTGCATGTTGAGGGAGTTAAATGACAGATTTCCAGAACAAACAGTTGAACTTCTTATTCTTAGCTCAGCATTGGATCCTCATAATTCCTTCAAATCATTCAATATTGGGCATCTATGTAAACTTGCTGAGAAATTTTATCCTGCTGATTTCAGTCCAAGTGACTTAAAAGGTTTGGAAATTGAGTTGAGGTATTTTCAAAATGATATGTATCGCCTTCCCTGCTTTAAGGACCTCACCACTCTTCCTCAGTTATGTCAACAATTGGTGGAAACAACTTTGGCAGAAAACTACCATTTGCTTTACAAATTGATTCAGTTGGTGTTGACTCTTCCTGTTTCTACAGCAACAACGGAACGAGCTTTTCATGTATGAGAATTATTAAGAATAGACTTCGAAGCACCATAGCTGATGAATTCCTTGCTGATTGCATGATTCTCCACATTGAAAGAGAGTTTGCTAATAGTATCGATAATGAAGAGATAATTGAAGAATTTAAGATTTCTAAGCCTCGTAGGGTACAATTTTAGATTAAAATAGTTTAGTTTTTGTGTTGCATTGCATTTACTTCTTGTTTTTTTTGTTAAGCTTTTATTTATGTATAGATATGCATATTTGAGGGTAAGGCTCATTACGTCCCCCCTGACTAGGTGTATCTTTTTATTTTTATCAATAAAATTCACTCGTACCGTCGAGTTTTTAAGGTAAGTTTCGCCTACCTGACTTTTGAATCCTGGATCCGCCACTGGGTGGGCCGATCAAAACAAAGAAATGAAAGCAACATCCCATCACCTTAGGATCCAGACAAAGACGAGGGCACAACACGACAAACAACGGCGAGCTAAACGAAGATGCTTACCCCTAATTTTTAAGTGCTTCAGCAAAACGCATATTAAAAACATTAAGAACTTGATAGAGATCAAATAGTCGTCATGCATGGCTAATAACCTAATATTTACAGCATCTTTCTTTATGTAAATTTGACTTACATCCTTCAAATTTAATTTGTCGTACCTATAACCCTTCACTTTTTGTTCCTATAAATAATACCCAATTTGTATAAATAAAAACTCATGACTAGGATCCAGCTCAGCAAGTTACCTAATTAAGCATAAAATCTGATTTATTGTACTTTTCATATTCCAAAAATACCCCCAACTAAGCCATTATTGCATTTGGTATATTAATATAGGAATCAATATGGAAATAGTTTTAATTGGATTGTATATAATGACAGATGTTGAATTTGGAAAGGTATTCCAAATGGTTGTAATGGATGTAGGAATTAATTTGGAAACATTTTTTTTTAAAATTTAACAATAAATTCAGATTTAGGTAATCGGTTTGTTTAATAAAAATGTTTATGTTATTTTCTTTTTATGAATTATACATGACTAATAATCTGCTTTATAATTTTTTATGAATAGTACTGTCATACTAATTATGTTGAAAAAATAATGTTCCTATTATTTGTTTTATGAAAAATATAATTTACCTAGTATGAAAAGTGTACCTGTTTTTAATTTATAAAAAGTGTACCTAATTATCTATTCCAATATACCTACATTATACGACATCCAACATACCTACATAAATTTTAATGTACTTACGATTAGGATTTAGGTATTATATGTCATCCAATATACCTACCATTTGAATAATATACCTACTACGAAATATGTATAGGTAAATTATTATATGTAATTATGGTTTATATGTATAGCTATATATATACATATTATTTATGAACGAACATATTATATATGTATTATGAGAATGTTTTGATTTGTTGAGTCCAAGCAACACCATAATAATGGAAAGGCTAGATATTAGGGATTGTTTAGGAAAAATCGTTGGATAACAAAAATGGCAGGGTTTTGTAAATAAGTAAAAAGAAATGGGCAACTTTTATCCGTCATGGCATCCGTTTTCAAAATTGGGTTTTGGTTGGAAGAAAATATGTAGATGAATTTTTGTATAGACTATTAGAGTTGCAAGGGCCTATTGCATAATGACCCTTCTTTATTTCTCGTTCATTATTAAGCCTAACACACATGTATTAATTAGCTTAACTACATTGGCGAATCGGAAGATTTTGTCGCATTCCCCCACTTTGTTTTGGAAATCTCGGTGCCACTGTCATTGGTCTCATAAGCCAAAACATTTTGTCCCACTAAAATTTAATCACAAAACTTTATAAATACCCACAACTCAACCCAATTAGCCAGGTGCTAATAACAAATTGACACTAACATTATTATTAGTACCAGTTTTCCATAGCCACATTGGGCAAATTGGCTAATTTCCTTCCTTCCCAGCATGGCCGCGACGACAAAGGAATGCTCTCTTCCTACCTTCCCAACAATCCACCAATGTCCGTCAATCGGTCGCGAAAAGCACACAGTGGTGGCGGACATGGACGGCACTCTGCTCAGAGGCCGCAGCTCCATCCCTTACTTCGCCCTCGTGGCCTTTGAGGTCGGAGGCATATTAAGGCTTCTCTTTCTACTACTCGCATCTCCACTCGCCGGCCTTTTGTACTACTGTGTCTCTGAGTCCGCCGGCATCCGCGTCCTCGTTTTCGCAACTTTCGCAGGCATGAGAGTTTCCGACATCGAATCTGTTGCACGTGCGGTTCTCCCGAAATTCTACTCAACTGACCTCCACTCCGAGACGTGGAGAGTCTTCTCTTCCTGCGGGAAACGCTGCGTTTTGACGGCGAACCCGAGGATCATGGTGGAGGCGTTTTTGAAGGAGTTTTTGGGCGCGGACATGGTGCTCGGGACAGAGATCTCCACGTACAGAGGCCGAGCTACCGGGTGGGTCCTTAGCCCAGGGATTACCGTCGGAAAAAACAAAGCCGACGCGCTCAACAAAGCCTTCGGTACTGACCCGTCCTTAGCCCCTGATATTGGGCTCGGAGACCGGAAAACGGATTTCCCGTTCATGAAGCTTTGCAAAGAGAGCTACGTGGTTCCAGCTAAGCCGGAAGTCGAGCCGGTAAGCCACGACAAGTTGCCGAAGCCGATAGTGTTCCATGACGGCCGGCTAGTCCAGAAACCAACGCCGCTCATGGCTTTGCTCACAATTCTTTGGATCCCCGTCGGCTTCATGTTAGCTTGCTTGCGCATCGCAGCAGGCGCACTGCTCCCTATGCCCGTCGTATACTACGCTTTTTGGGCCCTGGGCGTACGGGTGTACATCAAAGGCACCCCACCTCCTCCCGCTAAGAAATCGATAGGCCAAACCGGAGTTCTTTTCATTTGCTCACACCGAACCCTCCTTTTCATTTGCTGTCACGTACTCTTTGTCCCGTCTCTCGGAGATAATCTCTCCCATCAAGACCGTCCGGCTCAGCCGTGACCGAGTCACCGACGCCAACATGATCAAGAAGCTACTTGAACAAGAAGACTTAGTCATATGCCCCGAAGGGACTACATGTCGTGAGCCGTTTTTGCTAAGGTTTTCGGCGCTGTTCGCGGAGCTGACCGACGAGCTCGTGCCGGTGGCGATGTCGAACCGGATGAGCATGTTCCACGGCACCACGGCCAGAGGGTGGAAAGGGATGGATCCGTTTTACTTCTTCATGAACCCTAGCCCGGCTTATGAAGTGAACTTCTTGAATAAGTTACCGTACGACTTGACGTGTGGGGCCGGGAAGTCGAGCCATGATGTGGCGAATTACATACAGAGGAACATCGCCGCGAGCTTGTCGTACGAGTGCACGACGTTCACTCGGAAGGACAAGTACCGGGCTTTGGCCGGAAACGACGGCATTGTGGAGGAGAAGCCTAAGCGTGCTGCCGCAGCTAAGAAAATCATGGGCTGCTGATAATTTAAAGCTAGAAATGATACGTAAATAGTGTGCTTTTCATTCTTCTTGTGAATTTAATCTCATATAATCACATGCATTGTATAACGACACATATGCATGCCAATTAATATAGCCATTTCTTTCTCGTTTGATCTGTACTTTTTGTGTTGATTGGTGTTGCGTCGTCGTCATTTTGTAGAAAACAATACAATTTTGCTCTACATGCCTTAGTTTATCTGAACGTCCGTAAAAGTAAAAACATGGGCAAACTGAATGCGCTTTTTTTTTTTTTTTTTTTTTTTTTTTTTTTTTTTTTTTTTTTTTTTTTTTTTTTTTTTTTTTTTTTTTTTTTTTTTTTTTTTTTTTTTTTTTTTTTTTTTTTTTTTTTTTTTTTTTTTTTTTTTTTTTTTTTTTTTTTTTTTTTTTTTTTTTTTTTTTTTTTTTTTTTTTTTTTTTTTTTTTTTTTTTTTTTTTTTTTTTTTTTTTTTTTTTTTTTTTTTTTTTTTTTTTTTTTTTTTTTTTTTTTTTTTTTTTTTTTTTTTTTTTTTTTTTTTTTTTTTTTTTTTTTTTTTTTTTTTTTTTTTTTTTTTTTTTTTTTTTTTTTTTTTTTTTTTTTTTTTTTTTTTTTTTTTTTTTTTTTTTTTTTTTTTTTTTTTTTTTTTTTTTTTTTCTCTTTGATTCATTCCTCGTTAGATTTGAGTTTGGATATACTCTAAATATGATGATACTCCATAAAGTGACTGCTTATTCCTTGATAATTGCGATATGGTTTTGCCCATATCTTTTTTTCTTTTGATTAAAAACACCAGAAGGTATGTTTTTCCATTGCAAAAAGTACATAGGATAAAAAGATCAAGATCTTCCATACATTGAAAGCAGAACAAAAACAAAACCCGCAAACAAGATAGTTGTTAACAAGTTCTATTCTATTTTGTTAGTTGGATCTGTAAGTTATAAAGAACTTGAACTATGGTTGTAACATCAAGCCGCAAATATTGACCCAAAACAAAAAAACATCAAGTAGTAAATTTTACTTCATAACAAGAAAAGGAAAAAGTGTACTTTATTGTGGTGAACAAAAGTTGAAGTACACTGTTAATTAGATGAATGTTGTACTTTATTGTGGTGAACAAAAGTTGAAGTACACTGTTAATTAGATGAATGTTGATATCTCTCTCTCTCTCTCTCTCTCTCTCTCTCTCTCTCTCTCTGTGAACACTGTTAATCTGCTAGCTCCAAATCAACTTGATCAGCTTTTGCCTTGTTTCTTTCGGTTGTTTTCTTTGGTACTTGTGCCTTGTTGCCTTGTGTGCTGGGTGGCTTTAATTTGGCGGCGGTTGGATGGTGGAGCCTTGTTTGTGGTCTCTCTCTTGTTGTGCAGACGAGTTCACACTTGACACTAATTATTCACATTCCCAAGAATCAAGATAGATAAAATATATACATATATGAATGGGAATTATATTATATAAGCAAGAAACCCATAATATTTGGGGAGAGAGAGAGAGACATGGGGCTGAAGGTGTGATGACAGAAGCATAGAGAGCACAAAGGAGAGAGATGCTGCCTGCCATGTCGATGTCCATGCATTTCTTCATCTGTGCTCTCTATCTTCTGTCAACAAAACCTTGTGCTTCTTCTCCCCACACACATATGACAAATATATATATATATATACCCTATAAATATGTATAGGAAATTTAAAACTAAAGGTGTGATGACAGAAGCATAGAGAGCACAAAGGAGAGAGATGCTGCCTGCCATGTCGATGTCCATGCATTTCTTCATCTGTGCTCTCTATCTTCTGTCAACAAAACCTTGTGCTTCTTCTCCCCACACACATATGACAAATATATATATATATATATATATACCCTATAAATATGTATAGGAAATTTAAAACTAAAGGTGTGATGACAGAAGCATAGAGAGCACAAAGGAGAGAGATGCTGCCTGCCATGTCGATGTCCATGCATTTCTTCGTCTGTGCTCTCTATCTTCTGTCAACAAAACCTGGTGCTTCTTCTCTCCACACACATATGACATATGTATATATATACCCTATAAATATGTTTAGGAAATTTAAAACAGGAGTTCAACTTCTTAATTATATTAAGATTCAAAGAGGAGAGATTTCCTTCTCCTTCTTCTTATCAAACAGATACCAATTAAAACTGCAAAAAATACAGTAGCTAGAATAGAACCCCTTTATTTAATTAGTACCTACCAGAAAAAGAAACAGACAAATCAACAAAAGTACGTCTTTAGTTGTGGTTAGACGAAAAAACTATCCAAAAAGGGGAAATTCCAAATCTTATGTTAATGTACACAAAAATATTCTTATCATTTATGTGCATCCCAAGATTTACTGATGACATGCTTTTTATATATGTGCTATTACCACTTTATGGAATGCATGAATATGGATTAATTTAATTATGGGAAATCAAATTATAAGCAATAGCAATAGGGGAGGTAAGGGGATGAAGGTGATGACAGAAGCATAGAGAGCACAAAGGATTGAGATGCTGCCTTGTTCATGCATTTCACCATCTGTGCTCTCTATCTTCTGTCAGCAAAATCACCTATGCCTCCTCTACTAGCTTAGCTTCTACAGAAAACATGTTGACAGGAAATTAAACAGATAAAACAAAGAAGTTAACATAAAGTAATTGGGTGCAAAACATGCAATTCAAATTTTGCGTATGCAATTGTCTGGGATAATTGTGTTGGAGGGTGGGGAAAGAGATGCAGAAAGAAAATGGAGAAAAGGGTTTCGAGAGGAGAGGTGAAGGAAGTGAAGAGGTAGCTTTGGATGAACTTAAACGACTTCCAATGCCACTATTTATAGAAAAGGTCTAAGTGCTTGTTGGCATGTCCTTCATTCATTTCATGCCATTTTTCGTGCATGTACTGGCCGTTTTTCGTGAGATGCTTAAACGAATAAAATGCTCCCCACAATTATTCACGATAATTATGTGCCTAGTGTCTCACGCAAATCGGTTGTGGTTGCCTACAAAGCAACTACCCGAAAAGGGTAGCGATTTTCCTACTCTCATTTTATACGTTTTGGACTTCTCTCCTTGTTTTTATATTCCATTTTATTTTGAGTGCTGCTATTTCCACTCCCTATTCTATTTTCTCATCCACCTTATTTTCCCAACCACCATGTAAATTTGGAAAAAAAAACACAATTCTATTTTCCACCCACCATTATTCCTAAAATACCCTTTAATTATTAATTATCCAGAACTCACTCGCTCTCTCCCCCTTCCTCCGCCTCTGCTCTATGCTCCTGTCTCACTCTCTATGCCTCTCTCTTCTCTCTACTCTCTCTCTCTTCTCTCTAAAAAAAAAAAAAAAAACCAGAAGCAACCAACGTGAAACTCCTCTCCCTTCTTTGTTTCCTCCTTTCAATATCTTTGCAAGCATCATCACTCTTTCCCATCCGATTGAAAAGGGGGCATTATTACTAAAATTTGGGTATGATTGGATTCAATCTTTATTTATTTATTATTATCTGGTCTATCATTTTTTTAACTATGCTCAAAGTTCTTGTATCGACTATTCTACTACATTTGCGATTGACATATCTGGAGGGCTCTTGTGTATTGAGAAAGTAAATATTATATAGGCTTATTTGTTGAAATACCCCCTGTGACTTTCAAATTGTCTCAGTTTTCCCTCTGAAGTATAAACGACTCAATCTCCCCATGAACTTCCATTCTGTTATCAAGGTTGCCTCATTTCATTTGTTTTCAGACAAAAATGGTTAAATCCGCTGACGTGATATGGGTATTTTGATAATTTTAACTATTAAATATTAAAAATGCTTGAAATTATTCAAAATCAAATATGTAAAATAATAAAATAACATAAAATTTTAAAAAACAAAAAAATTAACACTTCCCCAAAGTTCTGCATCATCTCCTTCGGCTCCATCGCACCACCACCCCACTGTACACCCCCAACCATATTAGCAGCCGCCCACAACCACCAAACTGATCTTCCTACACAAACCCAGTTGTCGTCTTTCTAATTATGATCTCTAGTCATCTTAACCCAACACTTACCCGTGCCCTATGAGATCCAGTCGCCTCACCCTCCATCGAAACCCCAACCAAGCCACAGCTCCCTTACGAGATCCATTCAACCAATCTAACAAATATAAAATTGAACATCGATATAAAGAAATATGAAAAAGATTTTGGCTTTTTCAACTGGGTTTGTGGGGGTGGGGGAAGGCTGAGCAACTTGGTTGTTAGGCTGGAATGTGGAATGGCGACTGTGGTTATGGAGTCGTGTGAGAGAGATGAGCAAGGATGGATCTAAAACAGATCTTGTATTCTGCTTCCCTTTGCAACAGTAGGGTTGTCTTCCCTCTTCAATTTTTCATTTTCTTCTTCTTTTCTAAATTGGAATGAATGATTTTCATTTGAAAACTAATGGAATGGGCCAACTTTGGTCACGGAAGTTTGGGGTTAGGGGGGGAAGATTGAGTCATTTAAACGTTATGGGGCAAACTGAGATAATTTGGAAAAAAACACGAGGTATTTCAACAAATAAGTCTATTATATATAATCAATTTTAAGTGGTACAAAGTGTAACAAAAGTAATTGCTATAAAAAACAATTGTGTTAGAACTTTAGAAGTATGATTCAAACAAGAAAAATAAAAGATACTATGATTTTATTCTTATTATAGTTTTCTGACAGTTTAGATTATTCGCTTTTTTCTTTCAAAATTGTCTTTAATGGCGAAACCAGGAATTTTTCAACGGGTGAGCTAACTAAAGTTATTAGTTTAAAATCTAATGATCATGTTTTTTCTTTACTTATATTTATATAGTCTTTCTAGAAATAAAAGCACACGTTAAATCATATAAATCATGCTAGTTCATAGCTCTATTGACTAATTTCTAATAAACTTTGATAAATAAAAATTACATATTAAATGCAACCGAGAACACATTATTAAAATGAAAATATGTTCGTAGATATGGGTTTAGGCAAGTTGGTTAGAGAAGATGTGCTCCTAGCTCTGCACTCGAGTTCAAATTTCCCTCGCTATAGTTTAGATTAGATTAAAGTAGAATATCATTTGTTTAAAATAAAAAATAAAAATATATTCAACAATAAAATTGAAAGTGTACCTATTTTAATGTGTATTTTTTTTATTGCACTGCAACTAAATTCATAAAGAATTATACTTTTTTGGACTTTAATAAATTAATACATATTAGGCTATATTTAAAATAAGTCCAATACATAAATTTATCCCCCCCCCCCCCCCCCCCCCCCACCCACCCACAAAAAAAAAAAACTACAACCCCCCCCTGGGGCGTTACACCCCATAAGGCTAGTTCCGCCAGTGATTGTCCTATACTACTATATACATAAATGAGTAATTCACAATAATAGTTGGCTATAAAATTTAACCTAATTTTTTATCATACGATATTTGGGGTGGAGGCATCCAAACTCGAACTTTAAATTATAAAGTAAAAATGTGTCTAAACGCGAAAACTACAAGCCAACATAACCTAAAGATCTAGACAATTGAAAACACATTTTCCAAACATTGTTGACATTCTCCTTTATGGAAATAAATCGATACTCTCATTTTTTTTTTTTGAGGATGTAAAGTTAAAAGTTCGTTGACATTGAAAAGTTAATAAACTTTGCATTGCTTATGAGAAGTTCGACTACTATTGCCAATTAATTTTAATTTGAATAATTTCACAATATATGACTTATGTGTAAATTACATTTTGCTAGTGAAAGCGAACCAAATTGTGGACGGCATGCACTTATGCATCTTTATACAAAGATGCACGCGGCAGCCGCGGCTCTAAGTGTTGAATTAATTGATTTATCTTCTCAAAAAATCAGCCAATTTTGAGATGGTTTGTATGTGTGTATGGCAGAGAGATGGTTGCAATATTGCATAAGCATCAAGTCGGTGAGCTTCTGGCCAAAAATAAAATTAGTGTATGGGTGGCGTTGTCAGGGATTATGCAAGGCATGCAAGTTGCCAAGAAGCATGGAGAAGGATTTGGGGACTCCCCCGACCAGTCCTTATCTCAAAATAGCCTCATCTTCTTGGAATTTTGCAATGATGAATTGGGTGGTGATTTGCTGGTCCTCTTCCACGGTCCACCTGTCGTCTCCCCATAGCTTTACCTTTATTCGTCTTGTCGCCATATACCGTCCACCTGTCTAAAAAGTCTTATGCTAATATCTATAATCTTCTCGAGGTTCCCTTCAATTACTTCTCTTTCACTCCGCACTAAGACTTGTTATTGTCAAGGTTAATTCATGTTTTATTGATTCCATTATAAGCATATCCTTGAAAGGTTTTCTGGTCAAGGGAAACACCGTTTTAGCATAAATTGTCTTCACAGAACTAATTCATTGATTCCGTTCATGAACCATAATATGGTATAAATGGTAAGTTCAATGCCACATACTTTCACTTCACTTAATAAGTAGTCACTGTTAAACACAAAAAGATGTTATATGTGAGGGTGTGAGATGAGAGTATTATCTCACACTGAAAATAGAAAGCCTTGCATGAGGAGTTTAAAAGATTTGGAGCCTCTCCGCTCATTACTAATGGATTTTAGAAGTTGGATGCTCACATTCTAATATAACGAACTTCCTTATTTATCCCGTTGTGATTAATGAATTTTTACAATATACATGTCATGACCGTTTTCTCAATTAAATTCTGCTTCCAAAACTCGCTCCCTAACGTCGCTTATATTCTCTTAATTTGATTTTACATCGTCTTTTACGGAGGTTGCTGCAAATCACCCAATATTATTCTTTGGCAAAGTTGTTGTTTTCGTGTATTTGTTCGCTCTTATGTGCAGGTAGATTTGTTACAGATGTGGTGGTAGGTGTGGCCAAGACGACGCTTCATCAGGTGGTGGTGGTAGGGTTCGTCTAGGCTCATGGGTTGTTTTAGGGTTTTGGTTATGTTGGGTTTGTGGGCTTATGGTTAATTGTGGTGATGTAGGCTAATAGTTTTTGTGTTGCTTTTGTTCGCGTTAGTTGTGTTTTTAGTATGTTAGTTTGTTGCCCTCTTGGGATTAGTATTTTAGATGTCTTTGATTATACCGTTGAAGTTTATCTAATGAAGTTTCTATTTGAAAAAATTAAAAAAATTAAAAAAAAACTAAACCGATAATGTTTTGTATTAACAACTAAGATCCTTATAAGGATTCTAATATGTGATTGGTTAGGAGAATATGTAAAGCAAGAATAAAGACAAGTTGGTATTATTGGTTTGGCATAGTCTCGTTTTCTGTCCATAATGAGAAAGCCACCGAATTCCTAAGACTTATCCTCTTTGGGAGCACAACTTTTCACCGGCAAAGAAAGATTATGCTTTCCCTATTTGGGTAGGGAAAAGCTCACACTCACCATTCCCCCAAAATCCCTGCTTAGATATGAGCGCGTTTGAAACATTTTCCACAGTTTTGTAATTGAATTTTCCATGCTGATTTCTAGCATAAATAATTTTGTGAACTTGAAGCGCGTGTAGTAGGAATGGTAATCTAAAATGTTTGAGTGAGGGGTTTCAAAACTGGAAGAAGGAATGCGGATCTATTCAAATCGAAAAAGATGTGTGGAAGATATCATTCTAGAATTTCTGCTTTTAATCGGGTTATCTTTATTCTACTTCTTCTGTCTATTTCATTGTTATTCATAGGTCACCTCACCTTTCCCTTTGCTGGCGTTAGAGGACCTTGACCATATCTTCTTCTTTGAACTTCTCATGTGGGTCTACGTCTATAGATCATGGTTTATCACAAGGATGGATGCATTTGGGGTTATGAAAAATCAGTAAATGACTTATAATATTGGATCACTCTGTTAATATAACAATAATGTTAGGGACATCAAATTTGTGCACCAGCAATTTCTATTGGTTTTTATTTTTATTTTTTCTTGATTAGCAAGTAACACGATCCTAGCCCCGAAGAAGTCACCTACAATTTCTTACGAAGATTCAGAGTTTTGCAATGACTTGCTGATTGTTTACCAACAAATCTCATGTTCGTTGAAAGTGTTAGAGAGACTGAAGTAGATAGAGCGCACACACTCTTTTAATGAATTTTTGATGTATTTTGATGGTTATATGGTAATGGCTTTCTGAGATTCTGTGTTCGTCATGAAATATTGCTTCTGGTTTCATTTTTCTGTGCATCATTATAAAGAAATTTCATTTATATATATTTTTTCATGATCTGGTAATGCTCATTGTGCTGTTGCTAATCTTATTTAGTTTATGGATAAGTATAAGCTTCATGCAAATGAATGGCTAGTTGGACTCTATGATGAAAGGCGAAGGTGGGTTCCTGCTTTTGTGAAAGATACTTTTTTGGGCAGGAATGTCCACTACTACACAACGTAGTGAGAGAGAGAGCATGAATGCTTTCTTTGATGGGTTTGTAAATTCAAAAACTACTTTAAAACAATTTGTGGAGCAATATGAGAATGCGTTGCTAGATAAAGTGGAAAAGGAGAACCGAGCAGATCTTCAACTGCATATATTCGTCGTATGACACCATACGACTTTGAAACACAATATCTGGATGCTTATACGGCTATTTGAGTTTACGGGAGTATTATGTCGGCATATTATCGTGGTGCTAATTGAGAAGATAATTTTCCGAATTCTAGATAAGTACATTTTAAGAAGATGGAGGAAAGATGTGAAGCTGTCTCATAGCAAAGTGAAAACAAGCTCTGAAGATTGGACTGCCAAACCTGAGGCACAGTACGATTTGATAAGATGTGGCAGACCTAGGACAACGACAATAAATGTAATATGGTGATGTCGATGTTACAAGATGCGAAAATGAAATTATCATTAAGTGGAGTTGCTTATGAAAATAATCAACATGAAGTTGATTTACCCGAGAAGACAACAAATGACTGAGAGATTTTAGAGAAGGGCTGCAAGCAAGATTCTTACTCCACTGGCTATTCGAAGTAAAGGTCGTCCCCAAGTCAAGCGAAAGCAATCTAGGGTTGAGAAAGAAGTTCAGAAAAAAAAAGTCTCTGAGAATTTCGACCAACTTGTTCCTTAACTATTTGTCCATTGCCACAAATAAGGCTTTCCAATCATAATTTTCATGTAAGATCACCCATACCACATGACATGACATGAATATAGCAGTCTCAGGATATAGAACTCTTTTAAGCCAACTCTTTTATAGACTTTAGCATCATCGAAACGCAACTCGTACGAGGAAATCAAAAAAGTTAAGTAATATATCTATTGCAAGAGTTTCGTCAATGACATGTATGAAGTTCATGAAAAAAAAATCATATACACAACAAATTAAAGAACACTCTTTCTTGCTATTCAAAAGCCATTAATATGCTCTTCAGGAGCAACAAGACATCCTCAATCTGCACGAAATTGCCCTGATCGGGATGAGAGGATGATCCCCACAACGATTACGCTTCAAGTCATGAGAGAATAATTGCTCGAGATTACCCTACAAACCACAATACCAATAAATCTCATAGATAAGGGAAAACATGGTACAATCCAATGGCAAAAACAGAGAAGAAATAGTACGATCTAACTGCAAAATCATAGAATAAATTTCCAGAAATAATTAATGAGTCGTTTCTTGAGCCTAAGTTGATTTTTTTCAGAAAGAATTAATAAATTTCCGGAAGGAGGAGAAGGAGAGAAGACGCAAATAATCCTAACGAAGAGCTTTGGCTGCTGTGCTTTAGCCTGAAAATAATCCCAAGCAAAAGACGCAAAGCTTTTGCTACTGTACGTGGGTATGACGACGGCAAGGGTTGCAAGAACGTGGCTGCAGATTTTAATTTTTTTTACTCTTTAAGTTTAAAGTTTTTTATTATTTTGTCCATAAAATAAATTAACTAATTAGACTCCAAGTTGGAATAGGTTTTTTAAGTATTGATGAGGTGGAATATGCCATATTATTTGGGATCACTACTACATTTTACAGTTTGCGCGACGAAAATATTTCCGTCGCTCAAAGTTTACTGTAGTCGCAAAAATTTTAGCGCGACAGGAAATTCGTCACGCAGCATCTGTCGCGCGAAGATCGTGAAGAAAGACTTTGTGTGACCAAGAATTGTCATTGGTCGCGCAAAACAGAGCGACGGTTAACCTTCGTTGCACAAAATGTTTAGGGACGACATAAATCTTCGTCTCGCAAACCTTTGCGCGACGAAAGCATGTTCGTTGCGCTGACCTTGCGCGACGGGATATGTTCGTCGCGTAGTTCGTGTCGCAACCAATTGCACGACGATTTGTTTTCGTCGCAAAAATCGTGTCTCAAATAATTGCGCGACAACACATGTTGCGCGTCGAACAAGCTTCGTCGCGCATTTCTGTTTAGCGAGACGAAGGATTTTGTCGTGCAAAAATAAAAAATTTATTTATTTTATTCTTTCCGTCGTTCCTTTTTTTTTTTTTTTTTTTTTTTTTTTTTTTTTTTTGTTTGGTAAATGGAGAATTGAACGCGACCAAAAGTGTTTTGCGAAAAAAAAAAAAAAAAAAAAAAAAAAAAAAAAAAAATTTTCTTTTCTTATATTTTGTAAAACAAAAAATTTGGTTATTTTATTTTATTTTTTTGCAATAAAATAAAATTGCATTCAAAAAATATAATGAAGAGAAAAAAAATGTTATAAAATAATATAAATGTAATTACAAGAGAAATTGTTAAAATGTAATAAAAAAAATAAATAACTAATCGAATAATGTTCCAAAATCAATGTGGTCGTCGGGGAGATGCGGCTCAGAGGTCTGGGCATTGTTGACAGGGGCAGAGGTCTGATGGCCATGCTCAGGTTGGAGGGGCTAGGAGGTCGAGGAGGAACCAAACTGCGGGATTGGAATGTCGGACCGAGCAAGGGACTCTAGAAGCTTAGACATCTGACCGTCGCTATCAAAGCAGTCAACTCGTTTGACTGCGACGATGAACGGGGTCTAGGTTCCCACCGTTGGGCATTCCCCATCCCTCGATAATATGTCCCTGGCCTCCTCCCGAAAGTCTGATTCAACGTCTCCGTCAAGATCTGAAACCCTGTATCTTGTGAAGGATCCACAGACTCGAGCGGAGTATTGGGAGGATGTTGGGAGGTGGACTCCTGAAGAACCAACTGGCTCCTCTCCACCATCGTCATGTGTTTAAAATAAAATAAAATAATAATTAAAATATTCATATAATGACCTTGAAACTTGAATGCGTAGATAATAATTAAAATTAAAGAATACTTACATGAATGGACTCGGCCAACTCATTCCCAAGTCGAACATAAACGTCGCCAAAGATGTCGATCTCCGGGAATTTGGACCCCCCCCTGAATTGAACAAGAGAAGAAAAATGTTAGTACGAAAAACAGAAATTAATATTAATGACATATTCAAAATTGGATATAAAACTATTTTATTATTACCCGCCGTCGTGCGTCCATCCTATACAAGAAGGGCCTGGAACCTGAATGGTGGAGAAGAGTTTTCTTGTTCCTGTTGCCCTTATTTGCTGTGGCCTTATTCTGTTATACAAAAATAAACGTATTAGTTGAAATTGAAATGAAATATAAAAATTAAATAAACATCAGTAAGAAACATGTAATAATTTTGAACTTAATATAAAAAAGTACCACATATTCGGGCGCCTGAAAATGAGCGCAGAGCCACGCCCAACTATCCTCCCGCCCCTCAAGCTCCTTCGGGCAACCCTCATGAAGAGCGACTTGCGGATCATCAAATGCCTTAAAATAGTGGTGCAAGTTGCTCTTCCACTGCTTGTACCTCTGAGTAAAGAGTCTGTTGACGTACGCCAACGACTCATCATGGAGGTCCTTTAAATTGTAGTTCGTCTGCAATAAATTCATTATAGACATTAAGTAATATAAATAAATAAATTTGAAGCAAAAACAATTAAAAGGTAGGATACATACCGACAACTGTCTGCGCACCTTCATTTTGATCTCGTTAGGCATGACCTTCCAAGACTTCCATTGCATATGGCAATGGGTCCGAACGACATGACCAATCTCGTGGGCCAAAGAGCTTTGCAATTCCGCCGTCGGGGCAGCCCGATGCCGCTCGTCGTATTTGATGTTGATACGACTGTTGGTCACCCAGGTGACCTTCGCCGTCTTCAACTGCCGACACGGACCCCGGTGTTCTTCTTCGCTACAAAGAAATATGAAATGAATGTTAAATAAATAACACATTCAACTATAAAATATTGGTCCAAAAGAACTGGAGTTAAAGGAAATCTTTATCGGGTTGTGACCCCGACGCACCAGAAGTGTCTGTTGATATGGTGTCAATGGTGCTGGCGGGGCGGTGACGACGTCTGGCGCTAACAGGTTGCGCCACTGATGATGCTGATGACACCGGCGCATCGGACATCCTGGGACCAACTGGCAAGTGGTCCATCTCTGCTAAAGCTGTGGCAGCTGATGGCTACGCTGCAGGAGGTGAACTCTGTGCAGCCAACACCGCCTTACGACTTCTAATTAGGTTCGACATATGCACAACTGAACAAGCATCCAAATGCAGTAATCAAAGAATTAGGAACTCATTGAAGAAAACAAAAAATCCTAACCAACCATCAGACTAAGCAGATATTAATGTACATAGCTATCTAAATAATATAAAAGATTTACGAAAAACTTAAGCACAGTGAGTCAGCCAACAACAAGGAAGATCAATTGTATCTAACAAATATTACAGAACAAAACACCATCAATTTCAAAACAATCATGTAACTAATCTTATAATATAAGGAAACTAAATGAAGACAAAAAATTCACAAACAAAAAAATAAAAAGAAAGAACATGCAAATAAAAAAGATCAGATAGAAAGGGAAAAAAAATAAAGGGTACAAACGCATACCAGAACCTGTACGTAAACGAAATACAAAACAACAAGGCACACCAATTCACGGCCCAGAGAAAAACTATTACTAACCATAGAAAAAACAACAAGGCACACAAATATATATTTATCATCAATTTCGTAGACCAGAAGACAGAGAAATTGATGCAGGGCAGCGGCTATAAGCTGCTGTCTAGTGACCCAAACATACCCAAAATATAGAGAATCGAAGAATAAAGCAGTAGAATCGAAGTTGGAACGAAGATACACTACTACAAAAAGTGACAAAGACGACCAGAAAAAAACGACGGTCTAAGTGAAAACCGTCGTTGTTTTTTAAAAGACGACGGTTCTATAAAACCGCCGTGTAATAACACCTTAGACACCTAAAAAATGGAGATTCAAATGGTTGTTTATAAACAACGACGTACCTAATTAAAAAACCGACGTCTATTTGAAACAGGATTTCCGCAGTGTAAAATCAAAGCAAATAAAGAACGGCAGAAGTTATGAATCGACCGACGTAGAAAGTAAAGACGACGATTTCAAAAAAAGCCGCCGTTTTTACGCAGAAAATAACACGACCAAGTTTTCGTATAAGGCGCCATATAATTACAAATAAATCCACGGCGGTAAAATACAAAATATCGCCGTATTAAATTAATGTACAACGACGGAAAATAAAAATATATCGACGTCTTTCTTGTATAGTTCTACGACGGTATCTTTAAATCTCACCACGTTTGTTTTTTCATTTAACGACGTATTATAAAATTTAACGTCGTATTTATTCCCTTTATACGTCATACCTTATATTTAAACCGTCGTCTATTATATGTAAAGATGATGATTTTTTTAAAAACCGTCGTCTATTATATGTAAAGATGACGATTTTATAAAACCGTCGTCTATTATATGTAAAGACGACGATTTTATAAAACCGTCGTCTATTATATGTAAAGACGACGATTTTTATTACAAACCGTCGTCTATTATATGTAAAGATGACGATTTTTTTAAAAACCGTCGTCTATTATATGTAAAGACGACGATTTTATAAAACCGTCGTCTATTATATGTAAAGACGACGATTTTTATTACAAACCGTCGTCTATTATATGTAAAGATGACGATTTTTTTAAAAAACCGTCGTCTATTATGTGTAAAGATGACGATTTTTTTTAAAACCGTCGTCTATTATATGTAAAGATGACGATTTTATAAAACCGTCGTCTATTATATGTAAAGATGAAGCTTTTTATAAAAAAACCGAAAAAAACCGTCGTCTATTGTATGTAAAGATGACGCTTTTTATAAAAACCGAAAAAACCGTCGTCTATTGTATGTAAAGATGACGCTTTTTATAAAAACCGAAAAAACCGTCGTCTATTATATGTAAAGACGACGCTTTTTATAAAAAAAACCGTCGTCTATTATATGTAAAGATGACGCTTTTTATAAAAACCGTCGTCTATTATATATAAAGATGACAATTTTTTTTTAAAAAAGAGTCGTCTATTATATATAAAGATGACGCTTTTTTTATAAAAAATGGTCGTCTATTATATGTAAAGATGATGGTTTGTTATAATAACCGTTAAATCATGATTTTTCATTTATAACCGTCGAAATTTTTTGTCCCGTTACTTTATCTTTGAATGTTTATTTTTTTCGATTTTTGGTGTAGATGATCTCGAAGTATAAACAAACAAGTTTGACGGTTGGATCGTTGAAACTAGTTTCTTAGAATGCGTATGCCATCAAAACAATATATTCACTAACAATTAAGAGTTTATTTATACTTTCGTTAAATATAACATAAGATTTTGTGGTATCCACTAGTGTAAATATTTTAAATTGAAGATCAAATTCAGTCATTGTATTCATATAGGGTCAAGGAGTGTAGCGGTAAAAAATCATCAAAATCGGAGTTAAAATAACCGTTAAATCATGATTTTTCATTTATAACCGTCGAAATTTTTTGTCCCGTTACTTTATCTCTGAATGTTTATTTTTTCTGATTTTTGGCGTATATGATCTCGAAGTATAAACAAACATGTTTGACGGTTGGATCATTGAAACTAGTTTCTTAGAATGCGTATGCCATCAAAACAATATATTCACTAACAATGAAGAGTTTATTTATACTTTCATTAAATATGACATAAGATTTTGTGGTATCCACTAGTGTAAATATTTTAAATTGAAGATCAAATTCAATCATTGTATTCATATTGGGTCAAGGACTGTAGTGGTAAAAAATCATCAAAATCGGAGTTAAAATAACCGTTAAATCATGATTTTTCATTTATAACCGTTGAAATTTTTTGTCTCGTTACTTGATCTCTGAATGTTTATTTTTTCCGATTTTTGGCGTATATGATCTCGAAGCATAAACAAACATGTTTGACGGTTGGATCATTGAAACTAGTTTCTTAGAATGCGTATGCCATCAAAACAATATATTCACTAACAATTAAGAGTTTATTTATACTTTCGTTAAATATGACATAAGATTTTGTGGTATCCACTAGTGTAAATATTTTAAATTGAAGATCAAATTCAATCATTGTATTCATATTGGGTCAAGGAGTGTAGCGGTAAAAAATCATCAAAATCGGAGTTAAAATAACCGTTAAATCATGATTTTTCATTTATAACCGTCGAAATTTTTTGTTCCGTTACTTTATCTCTGAATGTTTATTTTTTTCGATTTTTGGTGTAGATGATCTCGAAGTATAAACAAACAAGTTTGACGGTTGGATCGTTGAAACTAGTTTCTTAAAATGCGTATGCCATAAAAAAAAATATTCACTAACAATTAAGAGTTTATTTATACTTTCGTTAAATATAACATAAGATTTTGTGGTATCCACTAGTGTAAATATTTTAAATTGAAGATCAAATTCAGTCATTGTATTCATATAGGGTCAAGAAGTGTAGTGGAAAAAAACGTTGTCTATTGTATGTAAAGATGACGTTTTTTATAAAAACCGTCGTCTATTGTACGTAAAGATGACGCTTTTTATAAAAACCGTCGTCTATTGTACGTAAAGATGACGCTTTTTATAAAAAACCGTCGTCTATTGTATGTAAAGATGACGCTTTTTATAAAAACCGTCGTCTATTATATGTAAAGACGACGCTTTTTATAAAAAAACCGTCGTATATTATATGTAAAGATGACAAATTTTTTTTTAAAAAAAGCGTCGTCTTTTAAAACGCGCTAAAAAATGGCCGCTTAAGTGAATTCGCGCTCGATAAATTTTCAAATTTTCACCCGTCTTTGAAAATCTTATCTCTCATTAACAAGCGTCGTCTTTTAAAACACGCTAAAAAAAGTCTACTTAAGTGAATTCGCGCTTGTCAAATTTTCAGATTTTCCCCCGTCTCTGAAAACCTTATCTCTCCCTCCTTGAAACCCTCATGCACTCTCTAAAACACCCTCATAAAACTCTCTACAAAATCATCAAAAGATCTTAGCAAATCCATAAGATGTAGAGGGATGTTCTGTATTTGAGAATCAAAGCTGGTTGAAAGGTTGATTTGAAAGTCACCTAATCTCTTAATACCCTTCTATATCTTGCTAGTGAATTCTGGATTAGTCTCTTTGCGTTTTTGGTATGTTCTTTGTATCCCTAATTTCAGATTTTGTCTTTCTTGATTTGTCTGATTTGTTTACATATTTTTTTTATTTCTGGTTTCTTTTTAGATTTTCTGATTTGGTTATCAGGAGATGAGGAGGAAGCTTGCAGATTTATAACTCTTTCTTTTGCAGGTTTTCTATGTGAGACGTATGTTTTTTTGTTGTTGAAAATTTGCAGGTTCTCGATGGTCTTTTTTATGCTCATTTTACAAGTTTTCTATGGAAATATGGACCAATGGTAAAATTTCTCTTCCACCTAATTTTTTATGTTTATAATCTTAGCTTCTTTTTTTTTCTCTCTCTTTGTCATTTTGATTTATTTACAGGGATGATGGAGGAGACTTCAGTTGTGCATCATTTGTATGTTTGGATGAGGAATGCTTGGATTAGGAGTACGTAGGTCTTGTTAGGAATTATGTTTGTTGTAGAATAAAGATTGGTTAACTATGTAATAACTATTGAATCTTCAAGTTTTATGAAAGAAACTATTTTTGATAAAGCATTATGGTTGGTTTTCTAGTTAAAATCGTTGTATAGCATCATAGGAAATCAAAAAGCATTATTGTACGTAAAGATGACGCTTTTTTATAAAAACCGTCGTCTATTGTATGTAAAGATGACGCTTTTTATAAAACCGTCGTCTATTATACGTAAAGATGACGCTTTTTATAAAAAAAACCGTCGTCTATTGTACGTAAAGATGACAATTTTTATAAAAAAAACGTCGTCTATTGTACGTAAAGATGACGCTTTTTATAAAAACCGTCGTCTATTATGTGTAAAGATGACGATTTTTTTTAAAACCGTCGTCTATTATATGTAAAGATGAAGCTTTTTATAAAAAACCGAAAAAACCGTCGTCTATTGTATGTAAAGATGACGCTTTTTATAAAAAACCGAAAAAAACCGTCGTCTATTGTATGTAAAGATGACGCTTTTTATAAAAACCGAAAAAACCGTCGTCTATTATATGTAAAGATGACGCTTTTTATAAAAAAACCGTCGTCTATTATATGTAAAGATGACGCTTTTTATAAAAACCGTCGTCTATTATATATAAAGATGACAATTTTTTTTTAAAAAAGGGTCGTCTATTATATATAAAGATGACGCTTTTTATAAAAAAAACGTCGTCTATTGTACGTAAAGATGACGCTTTTTATAAAAAACCGTCGTCTATTGTACGTAAAGATGACGCTTTTTATAAAAAACCGTCGTCGATTGTATGTAAAGATGACGCTTTTTATAAAAACCGTCGTCTATTGTATGTAAAGATGATGCTTTTTATAAAAAAAGGTCGTCTATTGTATGTAAAGATGACGTCTTTATAAACAATCCACGACGGTTTTCATAAAAAAATCGTCATCTTTACATACAATATACGACGGTTTTATTAAAAACAGTCGTCTTTCCTCCTATAATTAACGATCTTTACCTCTAAACAACGACGATTTTCTTTGAAAACCGTCATCTTTACTGATAAACAACGACGGTGAAAAGCCGTCGTAGTTTGAAACCCAAATAGACGGCAGTCGATTTCACGACCGGGCGAAAACCTTTTACACGACGGTGGTTTCCCGTCGTCTATTTCGATTTTTGTAGTAGTGATAATTGAGTTCTAGGGCAAAATCCCAATCGAAACTCTATAGACAAAAGTCTGAAATTATATTCATCAACAAAAACTCTATACAAGAATCTCTAAATAGCCTATTTATACTAATACACCAGCCAAGCATTCCTGTTCCTTGTTTAATAAGAAACCCTAATTGACAAACGAAATTAAAACCTAAACAGGAAATTAAACTAAATCCCAGTCAGACTAGGAAAACAAGTAATATAATAACCTATTACTTTAATATAACTAAAACTTAGCCTTATTGGTTGATGCCCACTTAGATTAGGAAAGCCTAATACATGCTCCTGCATCATAAAAGAAACAGGTACTTCAAATAAAAAGGCACGCACAATCAAAATCGTAGAAAACAGTCACATTGAAATTGCAGAAATCTAAATTGCAGAAACCTAAATTTGTGAACTAACTGAACTAAATTTGTGAGCTAACATGGCAACTAAGTAAACTAATTGCAGAAATCAAAATCTCATCAAACTGAATCCCAACGAAATCAGTCTAAATATCCAGAATTGAAAAACAAGACCGGAGGCTAGATTTGGGAATTTTACCAGAAGGGGTTTCGTGGGAGACACGGAGAGAATGAGACCGCTGACGCAGGTGCCAAGCTCGAAGGTGGGGCTTCTAGTCTCCGACGATGGCGGACGAAAGGTGGAATAAACCCAAGAGAGGGATCGAAGGAGAGAGGGTCTAAGAGCATCTCCAAGGGAGATGTCAAATACCAAACATCAAATTAAATTTGATGGCTGATGTGGCAATTTGACATCTTACACAGTTTAACACTCCATCCGATATGTCAAATTAAATTATTACTTTATTACATTTTAGTGTTGATTCATTTTTAATTAATAAGAAAAGAAAAGAAAAAATAATAAAATATTCATTTGACATCTTGCTTTTGGGATGTCAAAAATAACATCTCAACCTCCAGCCTTCATTCCACATCAGCTTTGACATATCGGTTGGAGTGATGTGAGATGTTATTTTTAGCTGTTAAATGTCTATGTGGCACGTTTGACACATCGGTTGGAGATGCTCTAAGAGGGTTCGAATGAGAGAGCTCAGAGGGTGTGCGAGGGTTCGAAGTCTGAAAGGGTTCGAAGGTTCGAAGAAGGGAGCTGAAAGGGTTCGAAGTCTGAGAGGGTGAGAGGGTTCGAAGGAGGGACCTGAGAGGGTGAGAGGATCTGAAGGGTTTGGCTGCTAAAGGATGGGTAATGAAAAAAAAACTAGTTTTTTTCACGATGGGCCGCCAACATTTTCGAGATCTTACGCGACGCCCAGCCATTGTCGTTGCGCAAGGCATAGTAAATTATTGTAACCTACGCGACGAAAACAAGTATATGTCACGCAATGAATTGTTGCGCGACAGTAGAAACCTAGCGTTGCGCAAGGTAATATTTTCACCCTCAAAATTAACGACACCTGCGCGACGTACGAGTTGCATTGCGTAGCGCAAATATGTTCTGCGCGACGACAGAAAACTATCGTTGCGCAAGATTATCAGAACCTCATACCTAAACCCTAAACCCTAATGCGAAAATTTGGACAACTTGCGCGACGTAGAAACCCATTTACGTCGCGCAATCCTCTCGTAAAACTAATATATATTAGCCTTATTTAATTACTTTAATTAGTATTTAGTTTTTAGTATTATTTATTTAGTGAAGAATTAGTATTTAAATATTTTAATTTATTTATGAAATGACTGAATAAATAGTATTTAATTCTTTTATGGACTTGAAAACCTATTTTTAATTTTCAAAAGTATGTTTAAAATAGTTTCTATTATTTAAAAATCCTGGAAACTTGTTTGAAGTAGGCAAAAATATTGTAAAAACTATTTAAGTATTCCAACAATTGATTTAGCCTCCAAAACCCAAAATCCAAGTCTCGAATTAAAAACTCTAACTTCTTAACTTGTTCCAACACCATTCTCAAGTCTCGAACCCTAACCATAAGCCTACTCTAGGGCACTTGTGACTCAATTACGCTTGGATACTCACGTAACTTGACCTAGCATTTTACGATTACGATTTTGATCTCAATGCACAACGTAACCGGACCTAATCCGAGTTAATTGAGTACACTTTTATGTAGACAATTATATGAAAATAATATTTTCATTTTAAACAGTATAGCCGTTTTTTAAATATAGTCGAATCTTTTGACTCAACACGGTATTTATATTCAGACCTAAGCCTAATGTGGATGAATTGTGGGTTAAATCACAAATCGACTCAACACTTTATTTATGAAATTTTAATTTTTACACTACGTCAAGCAACTTGATTACTTTGTTAGAAATTGACTATGTCAAATTGACTAAAGCTAAATAGTTAATTTACTCACGTTATAATATGTGTATTTATTTATATCGCAATGTAATATTTTAACACGTAAATTAACCCAATGACACACTTGTAGGGTCCTAATAATATAATTTCATAATATTTGTTCTTTAAATGAAGAACTCCTCATAATACTCATGAGTTTTTGGGATTTATAAATATGGTATGCGCGACGAATAAGCCTACATTCGTAGTGCATATATGTGTTGCGCAATGGCGGATATTTATCGTCGTGCAAGGTTATATTTGCATGTGATAATAATTTTATCTTGCGCGACGCACTAGATTCCCTTCGTTGCGCGACGAAAAAAGTCGTTCGTCGCGCAAGGTTATATTTTCACATCATAATTATCGATTCTTGCATTGTTGCGCGACGAAAAAAGTTCTTCGTCGCGCAAGGTTATATTTTCACGTCATAATTATCGATTCTTGCGCGACGCACAAGAGTTTCTTCGTTGCGCGAAGATGTGTTGCGCGACGAAAAAAGTCCTTCGTCGCAACTAAATTATCAAAACTTCAACTCGAAAGCGAAAATTAGCACACCGTATATGGGGGGGAACGTTGATATTTTGTGAGGAACATTGGTATTTTTTTTCTTTTTTCAAGCATACTCCGCTATTAATTAAAAAATAATAATAATAAATTCTATTTCTTCAAAAATATAAACTCATAATCTGATTCAACAAAATAGAAATTAAATAGTGGTACATCATTCATTGGAAGGGAATTTGTAGCTAAATTAAAATTTGAATTTCAATATACATTTTCGCTTGTTTTTATAATTGCAAGGGTTTGCAACTTTTATGATAGAACATTTGTCCTACATATATAACCCCAAAGTTTAACTCTTGGGTTTTTTTTTATAAATAAAAATAAACTTTATTTGATAATCTTCAACGATACAATAAACATTTAAACTCCAAAATTTAACTCTTGTTTTCTCTGTTTTCATATAAACATTTAATTCTTCACGAAACAAAATATATATAACTTTTTTTTATGTGGCGCACATGAGGCCAAAAGGCTTGAAACAGAAAAGCTAAACCAGGGTGTCTCTTCATATAGGCATATTTTTTAACAACATAAAGGGGGGGTTTTCTTTATGTCATAACAGAATAATGAACTTTCTCCTATTTCAAAAAAAAACTTTTTAATTAACTTTATGACTTGCAATGACAAAGTTTGACCTCTTGAAAAAGAGGAGGAAGAAATCACATGGGCTGTAGCCAAGCATGGAACAAGGCCATGATGGATGGATTCTTGATTTTATTTTTTCAATTTTTTCATGAATGTTACAATTTTTTGTATTCTTTCAATTTCAATATTTTCAACTCCAAAAAGAGAAAGCCCTAATTCTTATATTCATAAATACCACTTAAAATCAAATAGTCAGATTCAAATGTGTTTTCAAATTTAGGTATTTATCTACATTTCAATCTATATATTATATGACTTATTTTAATTTAGGACAAACTATAGTAAACCCCCCAACTTATAGGGTCATTTACGAGTTCATACTCGATTTTGGGGAAATTTATGAGTACATACACAACGTCGCAAAAAATTACAGATCGCCCCCTCCGTTAGCGATTCCGTCATGAAATCCATTATGTGCCGACGTGTCAAAAGTGGGACCCCTTTTTTTAATGACTTGGACTTCCACGTGGACCAAAAATTAATAAAAAATTATTTTACTATTTAAATTATTTTTAAATCATATTAAAATCATTAAAAAATGAAAAGAAAAAAAAATCTCATCTCTCCCCCTTCCGTCACCCACCTCCAAACCCAACTCTCTCTCTCTCTCTCCCGATTTCTTCAACACAAATTCTCTCTCTCTCTCTCTCTCCTCTCTCTCTCTCTCTCTCTCTCTCCCGATTTCTTCCATCTTCCTTCCAATTTCTTCCCATCCCAAATTTCTTCAACCCCAGATTTCTTTCCTCCACCCAGATTTCTTCGACCCCATATAACTCAGACATATAGTGATGATTGGAGAGGGTCAGAACCAACACAATTAAGAAACTAGAAGTGGTGCGGTGGATGTAATGTTCGAAAGTCATATTTAAAACATACTTGACGATCACAATGAAATGCAACCAAAAGATCAGTATTCACATAATACATCAAGTCTATCTGCAATAAAGACAGATTCTTCATTAAGAACCCCACAATATTTCCCATAACAAGTTGATAAGATTAGCTACACCAACCAAGTGACAAACTCGAAAACTGAGACGACAAAGGACAGAACCATTTTTCGGATCCAGATCCAGTCGGGGCCTTCTTCGGGTCCTCGGATTCGGATCTTCTCTTTTCAATCCAACCGGAGCAACCGCCGCAGGTCTTGAGTTGCCGAGTCACCGTCGACAACCTTCGATACCTGCTTCTTCTTCGAAAACGACGGCAGCGGGAGCGCACTGGGCTCTGGCGACAACGCGAACGCCGATCCAGCGTACATGTCGGTCTTTCCCTCCACCGGAGACTTCAAATCCACGATCTGCACCTGCTTCGGCACCGTTATTTCCTTTCGTCTTCGAATCTAGCGACTCACCGTGCCTCAAGATCGTGACTTTCTCCATCTTGAAGCCCCGAAGGTCTTCGGAGCTGGATCTCTTGGAAACCACCACCGGCTGCACGTGGATGAAGTCGTAGCCGAGGAGGTAGAGAGCGACGAAGACGGCGACGCCATTGAATACCCGGAGTACTTCGTTTCGATTTAGGGTTTGAGTGGCTGTGGGCTAGGAGGAGAGGAGATCGGGAGACACAGAGAGAGAGAGAATTTGGGTAGAGTTTTTTTAAAAAAAAATTAATAAATGATAAATAATTTAATATGTTTAATTTTTAAAATAAATTTTTTATTATTTATTTGTCCACGTGGAAGTCCACGTCAATTAAAAATAGGTCCCACAAATGCCACGTAGGCAGATAACGGATTTTCTGATGGATTCGCTAACGGAGGGGGGCGATCTGTAATTTTTTGCGACGTTGTGTATGTACCCATAAATGTCCCCAAAATCGGGTATGAACTCGTAAATGACCCCATAGGTTGGGGGGTTTACTGTAGTTTACCCTTTAATTTATGATTGCCAATTTTGTGGGCAACTTGATTTTAATTTGTGATTGCCATCTTTACACTACCATAATTAAAATAAAATAAAAATTAATTTACTATGTTTTACATGGGTAGTCACTAATAAATTGCATTATTATCATCTGAACTATAATAACTTTCGTTATCGTTGCTATCATCACTTTCGGTCTCCCAATCCTCCTCCTCATCACTTTCGTAGTTCGGGCCCACTGGAACATCATATCGTGGAAGATCACCGAGGTCAATTGTAATTGAATGAATCGGTATTTTGATTTAAGACACCCCTTGAAGATGAAACGGTTCTTGTGTAACATTTGTATCTCGAAGTGTTTCTGTATCATTTTCCATGGAAGATTCCAAACGTTGGTCAGCGACGTTGTCAACGTCGTTGTCAGTTGGGTCTAGTTCTGGTATAGCATACACGTTCCTCTTATCCATATGATGAACAACTTTCTAACTGCTCCCGGCTTTAGGGTCATCTAAATACACAATCTGTTTTGCCATGTTTGCCAAAATGTAAGAGTCGTCATCATACCAAGTTCTGTTAATGTTCACTGATAGTAAGCCATGGTCGATTTTAACACTTCCCTGCCTATTTGGGTTTGTATCAAACCATCGACACTTAAACATGATCACTTGGTATCGATCTTTGTAAAGCAATTGCACGACCGTTGTGAGTTTGTCATAGAAATCAATGTCCGTACTTTCGTCTCCACCTGGGACATGGACACCGCTATTTTTGGGTACACAACTTGTCATCTCGTGCAGTCCCCAAAAACTTGATGCCGTTAACATGGCAACCCGAGAACAATTCAGCCCAAATCTGGCTGAACGCCAAGTTATATAACTCTTCACTGTAAGTGGGGGAATTCGATGATTTCAACTTATTGACCTAATATTATACAAAAACATTCACATGTTAGTTTGAGAACATTAAATAATACAATATATATGTCAAATGTGATGGATGTTCTCGCTGTGGTGTTTCGTGGCATACAAATGTGATGGATGTTCTCGTTTCATCATCTCTTCATGCTCATCTAAGTATGCCATTATCTCATCACAATTGTTCAGTACGAACCAATGCGCTACCTCCATGTCATTTCTGGAAAACAACTCTTCTCGTACAGGATCTCCAAAGGGTCGTGCCCTTTGGGCAAAAACAGAAAGTTTCTCATTTCTCACACCTCCGTCATTATTGCGCTGAGGACGATTGAAAGCTATGTCCACATCTTGTAAATACATTCCACAGAAAGTAAATGACTCATATTGAACCTAAGCTCTATAATTAATCCTTTAGGCTTCGCCCTGTTGCGTACAGTTTTTTTCAACTCTCCGAGCAGCCTGCGAAAATAAAACGATACGATACAAATTAGCAAGCGTGGGATAAGGATGCATGAACAAATGATGAGGATTATATACCTTTCTATTAGATACATCCAACAAGCAATGCCTCTTCTGGCAAATGAACCATCACGTGGATCATACTTGTAAAGAAATCTAGACAACAATATGATTAGTTTCACTACATATTTCGATAGAAGGTGTTGAATACCCATAGGAAGTAGGCATTGCATAAACACATGGCAGTCATGGCTCTTTAGTCTAGCAAATTTACCCCCGTCAACATTCTCGCAACGCATGATATTAGAAGCATACCCATCGAGAAACTTTACAAACGATACAAACTTTAGAAAATCTTTTTTGTCATTCGGTTTCATGGAAAAAAAGAAAAGAAAAGCAAGATCCCTTTTAGCTTTATCATTGTCCCTATTCGTCCGTAAACCTCTTCGTATGCCCATTCTTTCCAAATCAAGACGAGCTTTGATCGTGTCCTTTGTCTTGCCCTCGATGTCTAGAATCGTACCCATCAATGTGTCAAACACATTTTTCTCAACATGCATAACGTCGAGATTGTGCCTCAATTTTAGTTTCGACCAATATGGGAGCTCAAAGAACATAGACTTGTGCGTCCAGTTCAAATGTGTAGAAGGTCTGGTCCGACTAACTGTTTTCCCGAACTGAGCAAAATCCAAACGGTTAAGCTGTTCCAAAATCTCATCACCGGACCATTCTCTAGGTCTGAGGTGACGCTTTATGTTCTTGTTGAACTCTTTATCATTTTCCCGCCACTCGTGGTCCCATGGCAACCATTTCCAATGACCAAGATAAAAAACTTTTCCATCCTGCCAACCAGAAGTTACATCTTCCTTGCATACAGGGCATGCCATATAACCCTTTGTGCTCCACCCTGAAACCATTGCATATGCGGGAAAATCATTCACAGTCCACATAACTGCTGCCTGCAAAGTGAACATCTTCCTAGTGGATTTGTCGTACGTGCGCACACCATTTGTCCATAAATCCTTGAGCTCATCAACCAACGGCCTTAAGTAAACATCGATTGACCTACCAGGATCCTCAGTTATCAAAACAGTCATCATTATGTACTCTTTTTTCATGCATTTCTAAGGCGGCAAATTATATGGGAATACGAAAATCGGCCAAGTGCTATGGTGTTGGTTTAGAACCTCGTACGGATTGAATTTGTCAGTGGCGAGTCCCAATCTAACATTTCGGGGATCAACAGCAAATTCGGGGAACGTTCGATCGAACTCTTTCTATGCTTTTCCATATGCAGGATGTCGCATCACATCGTCGTCTACCCGTTTTTCCTTATGCCATCTCATGTCTATGGCAATATGCATCAACATATACAATCGCTACAGCCTAGGTTTCATGGGCAGATAACGCATGACTTTTTGTGGGATCGTAGTCATTTTATTTTGAGATGTCATTTTGAACCTCGACTCATTGCATATGGGGCATGTATCCAATGTTTCATACTCTTTGTAGAATAACATGCAATTGTTTTTGCAAGCCCGAATTTTTTCATAACCCAATTCAAGACCATTCAACACCTTATGAGTGTGTTTATGGTCTTTCGGCAAACAATTGTCCGTCGGAAGCATTCTCTTGAAACCCCCAAAAAGTAATTGAAACACAGGTTCGACATATGATACTTTATTTTTCCGTGCATTAGCTCTACAATGGCCGTGAGAACGGAAAAGCTCTCGCACCCCGGGTATAACTCTTTGTTGACATTTTTTAACAGTTTTTCATATTGTTCGAACTCTGCACTGTCCATTGGTGTAGGCACGTCATCTTCCCCTTCCTGATTGATGTTGGTTGATGCAAATGGAAAAGCATCGTTTATAATATCCATGACTTCATTAGGATCCACAATAGGTTCAACATTGTCCACTCTTGTGGCATTTGAAGACGAAGCATTGTCTAATTGTTCCCCGTGAAGGTTCCAAATGCTATATGTCTTAATCATTCCATTCCTTACTAAATGAAATCCAACATTTTCAATTGTCTCCCACAACGTGTTGTTACACCTCCTACAAGGACAACGGATTCTAGTTGCACCCGGGTTGTGTCTACGTGTAAACTCAATAAAATCCTCGATTCCATCCAAATATTCGTCTGCGCATCTATTCGGGTTCTTTATCCACCTCCTCCTCATAATTCCTGAACCACAATCACAACAAAACAATCATAACAACTTCATACGAAATTATAATGTCACCTTATGCCTCCGGTATGAGCCCTATCCCATTCGGGAATGCATAGTCATGTCATGTAATTTACGGCTACATGAGATTAGATTTCGACATGGCTGAATTTAGGCAGCATCTTGATACAGTTCTTGAGGTGTACTGTAGGTATAAAATACCTATGTACCACCCGAAGAATGTACAAAGATGACACCGAAATCTCCACAATCGAAACATAATCCTGTAACCGTACATTACGTGACATAACTATGCATTCCCAAACTGTCCAAATATTAGGAAAATTCAAGAATTAATTAGACTGCTGTCATGCTTTACGCATCCATGCACGAAATCCAACTAATCTCGAACGGAAAACTAAGTTTTAATACAATAAAAAACAAAGTACGAAGTTAATTTCAATCAACTTCGTACATCACAACACATTGTGCTACGTAATAGACAATTTAACAACATAATATAAATATAATTTCACAAAAAAAAATATAAAACGAATCAAATACCTTCTCCATCGTTTTCCACCAATCACTAATTTCAAATATCCCTAAAAACAACGAAATTAATAATGTTAGTATGAATTTACATTAATACTTTAAACTAACGACTAAAAATACTTATCCAATGAACGTAGTCAATTCCTAGCATAAGCAAAAGCTGAAGCAGATGCAGAGGCAGAGCTTTTTTTTTTGAAGTCTGCCTCTGAAATGGCAGAATCCAAATAATATGAAGAAGGGTTTTGCGTGACAAAGCCATATTTCATCGTGCGAAATATTGTCACGCAAAACCTCAATCTCGTCGCACAAGTGTTCCGCTTTGTCGCCCAAAATACATTTTTCGTCCCGCAAGTTCGTGTTGACATCCAATGTTTGCATGATGCAAATAAAATTTCGCCACGCAAAAGACAATTTTCGTCGTGTATGAACAGGCCGACATCAAACTTTACGCGACGACATCAACTTCCGTGGCGCAAGGTTTGGGCGCAATTTCTTGTACAACGATAAAGTTTGTCGTCGCACGAAGTGTTCTTTTGCGACGAGAGTTGTCGTCGCACAAGTGTTTGTCGCCAAATAACATAATTGGCTGTTTTAATATAACTTTACGCAACGAAAATATTATTCGTCGCGCTAAGGTCTTTTTCGCGACGACATCTGTCATTGCGCAAGGATTTGGCGCGAAAAAAACATTCCCTCGTTTTTCTTCCTCCTTTTGCGCGACGACGAGGTTTTGTGTCGTGCGAAGTTTTCTTGTGCGACGGAAAAGTTTTGTTGTGCAAGTTTTTCACAGTTTACGTGATGAATAGATTTTTCCGTCACACAAGTGTTTCTTGCGCGACGATTGTGTCTTCGTCACACAAAATATCGTCGCACAAATAGTAAAATGTAGTAGTGGATCTAAATTTGGTAGGTGTCCCTAGCATTATTGTTAATACAATAAGCAATATGTTTATACAAAAACAAATTATATAAACTAGAATAAGATAACACAGAAAGATAAAAGAACAAGACACTGACACTTGCGAATTGGCAATGTCCTAAAGACAAAATTTCGCTCATTCTCAGTGCTTGAAGTTCAATGGACGTCTATCAACTAGGATTCAACGATCTATAAATCAAGGATCCATTCTATGACAAACGTGAATGTGCTTCTTCTCCAAAATGTAAAGTAAAAATATGGTTTCTTTTTGTACATTGGAAATCTTGTAAGTAAGTATTCTGGCTGTTGGATATTCAGTATTTATGATACTGATTTGACTCTTTGAAACCACAGCAATTATAAACCTAATGTAATTCAAATTTAAATTGAAACCCTAGACACCTAAACAAAAAAATAAGTTAATTGTTTTTGTTTGGGTGTCTTAATTAAATTTCCCTAGAGATCCAAGGCCTAAGGCCCAAGTTTTTTATTAATATAATTATTATTAATCAAAGCTAAGCCCATAGCCAAGCCCATTAGCCCAACTCTCCAAGGTTAACTATACTTACCAAACTAACATAGTACTTAGTTTATAAAACCTTTATAGAAGTGTGGATTTTCAATGTGAGTCAAAAGTTTCTCATTTGGCTTTCAAACTCCAACATTTGGTTTATGGGAAAACAAGTTTGATAATGGGAAATCAACTCACGTTTAGTAAGTTCAGGGATAGGAAAAGATTTCCCCACATATGGGAAAATATGAGGGAAAATGAAACCCTCTATTCATGACCAATTTGTCCCCATTAACAAAGATTCTTGGTTTTATTTTTCCCTTATTTCTAACAAGGGTATAATTGAAAAACTAAAAAAAGTTTGTTTTCAATTTCTACACACATAAAACATGGGAAATGAAATCAAATGATATTTCCTGGTTACTTTCCAAGAATTACCAAACATTTCATTTCCCATTGCATGAGAAAATACATGGGAAAAAACCTTAACCTCCCTTTAGCGCTGCCACAAGGGGAGAGGTGGTTCTACCCATCCACTCTTCTCCTGTTTCCCAAGGTGAGCCAAGATACGAAATTCCCCCCTACATTAGAAGTGCACACCCATGTCATGAGTCCAGAATTGCATTCCCAATAGTGCACTTGACAAACATGGGAATGCAATTTGAAACTCATTTTCAAACTCCTTAACCTTAAACCAAACAGGCATTAGTATTTAAATTTTAAAATTTTCATTTATAATGATTGTGGGCTTTTTAATTCTGTTTTTTTTCCCTTCAAGATTTTATAACTTTTAGATATTCAACTCCAAAAACATATAAGAATTTCTCTAAAGAACTCTATATAAGTATTTTAGATATTCAATTCCAAAGACATTTATTTTTTTCAAAATTTTCTTTTTATATTTAGCATGTGCGTTTTCTTAATTTATTATTTAGTTACAGTTACATGCTTCATTACATTTCTGTGCATTTTTTTTCTCAATTATACATATAAAATCTAGTACATTTGAATTTGACAATAAATAAGTAAATAATTACACACACACACACATATATATATATATATATATATATATAATTATGGGGATTAAGTCAGGGCAGATCTGTGGGGTTAAGTCGAGGTCGGGGCGGGTCAGCGGCGAATCTCTGGGGGTTGGTTCGAGGTTTGGGTGGATATGGTGATGGGTTGGCTCAGAGAGAGAGAGAGAGATATATATATATATATATATATAATAGAGGATTTAAATTTTTTTTTTTAACTTCTAATTTTTTAATTTTTTAAAGAATTTTTGTTTTTTATACATCAGCATAAAGTGTGGATACCACACTTGTCATGTCATCAAGTTAACAGAAAATCTAACGGTGAAGTTGATGGAGGGCATAATTTGGTCAAATTTAAAAATATTAGGTATTAAATTAATGAAATTGAAACCTCATGACCCATTTTAATACGGCATCTAAACCACAATGAGATAAAATATCGTTAGTCCACCAAAAAAAAAAAGGTGTATGGGCTTTTACCCAAAAAGAAAAGTATATGGACTTCTGCCAAAAAAGAAAGAAAGGTAAGGGTATATGGGCTTTGAAGTTGGGTCTAGGGAGTTAGGTTGTATGAGATATTGAAAACATATTATATATATATATATATATAATCGGTTTGGTTTGGTGCGGATTGAATTTTTGAGACACAAAATCAAAATCGAAACCAGGTTGAATCGGTCTAATTCGGTTTTTTACTTACGTTAATTTTTTAGTCAGCCCGATTTTTCCAATCTGGTTCAATTCGATTTTTCGATCTCGATGCCCACCCCTAGTTCGGTCCTACATAATTTTGAGAATTTTTTTTTTAAAAAAAAACTTATTAAGTTTTGGCTATATAGGTGAGTAAGAGCAAAGTTGTGTGTTAAAATCATCCCAAGAGATTTCTTCTATCTCTTATGCAGTTGGTACCACATGCCTCTTTAGGCTTGACAGAGCTGAGGACCAGGGCTAGATCTAACCATTGAAAATTTGTATTTTTTTGGCAAATGAAAATATATTCAACTGTATGTATATTCAATTGCACATTATAGACTAAATTTAGTGCCAAGTATATAAACTAAAATTATTTACAAATCATATTTTTTAAATATAAAACAAATGGGTTTGGCCGAGACAGGACGAACCATACCACATTGAACTAAAACAAGCCATATTGTGGACTGGGTTTAGGTTTTAAACCCATGATCCAAGTCGTGTTGAAGAAAAAAAAATTTATGTTGGACAAAAACAAGCTTTGGCCCATTCGGTATCAGCCTGCCATCTTGAACGGCAGGCCGTGATCCAAATGATGATCCTAAACAAGTCCTATTTTTGCAAGATAATGAGTTTGCCTTGAGCTCAAGGCCCATTTTGCTCTAAAATTTGTAGAAATTTGATATATAAAGGGATGTATCAGTTCACATTGTTCATTACTTTAGTTAGTTGCCTAGTCTTGCCTGCAATTTAATTACTCTTTCAATCTCTTAAGCAATATATTTCTTTTTATACAAATGATATTGAGGGAGAGGGGAATGAAACCTATGACATTGATCATTGGGTGCAGAATTAAATGCCTTTAATCACTTGAGTTACAATCCCTTTATAAGCACTTCTTTTAAAAATTTTCTCTCTCCTTTTGCTTTTTCCAAAATGTCCCTTAAAATAAAGCAAACATATACTAATATGAGTTTAGCCAACGCAAACCATGGTCCTCCAACAACGAGAAACATATATACATATATCTACATGTAATTATATATTAATTACTTTTGTTCACTAGTCTTTGTTAAATTCTTAGTTAATTATCCTCGAATTTGATCATTTATTTGATTTAATGTCTTTTACTTTTTATTTTATGTTTAGAAATGGTGTATCATGAAGCTATCCTCTCCATGTGAAATATTGACTTCCAACCAAGAAGGAGCTTGTAACAGCATAGACTGCATGCCGCAGTTGATGGGCATTGCAGGGAAGGTGTGCCTAATACGACAATCATATGCATACTACAAGGATTAGGGAGACTGGCATGCATAAATTTGGCGGTTCGGTTTTTCGTTTTTTCTTTAACTATTAATTTTTTATTTTTTATTTAAAGGTGACACTGTTTTATTAGGAATTAAGTGAAAGATAATAAAATTACAAAATTAGTTAAATACCCATTCCTAGACATAAAACTATACCCTATACTATTTAATATATATAAACACACCCAAAATAAACCCAAAAATCGACAGCTGTCGATTTTTTCAATTCAACAGTTATATTGGATTACGGTTTTGTCCTTTTGCAATTTTGAGAAACAGCCAACTTAATTTTTTTTTATTTAAATATTTTATTTAATAACAATTATGTTGTAGATTGAAGAGGAATAAGAAGAAGAAGGGCATCGTGACTCATGGAGCAGCTTGTGCGACTCCAGGCTCATCTTCTTCCACCAATCCTTTCTATGCTCTAGGCAACACTCTCATCGGTTCTTCTTCCAAGACTTAGGTTCGTCGTTCTTCCTCGTTGCTTCTTTCACTTTCAATTTCTCTACTCCGTTTCGAATTTTAAATCCTCAAGGGTGTCATTTTCTCAGGCTTTCGTTTGATTCACGAGCAGGACAATCATGGCCACATTTTGCACCAGATTTGAGAGAAGGCTCACAAGGATGAGCTTAAGAAGAATGAAGAGACCATTTCAAGGTCTGCCGAATCATATTGGTATGATCTGGTTTGATTATCGCCGAAATTCGAAGCTCATTGAGTAGTTTCTTTGTGATTTTGTGATTAATTTGAATATGTCTACAGTTCTTTCCCTTAGTTTTGCATTTAGTTTACAAATTGCGATAAATAAATTGATAAAAAAAAATCTGAAAATTACTTGCTTGCTTATTTGTGTTAGTTCTAATATGATTTGTAATGTTGGTACTATGTTTCTAGTTATTAGCAGAATGGTTGAGCATCTACATAAACATTTATTGTTTGTATGATGTACATGCTAAGCTACTGTTAGTTTGCAATTTTTGTTTCAGTCTTACCACTGCTTTTGCTATTACAGAAGGATAATAATGTTGTTTTCTTGTTAAAATTCCTTTTTCAGCGGGTTGAGACCTATAAGTTATCTAGCCTGGTTTTGCTGCTGTGTATATATATATTTATATATATCTATATTTTAATGCGAAAAATATTGAACTTCTACAGTCATTTGGCAATCTGTGAGTCTCTTTGTTAGTTGCTGTTGGTTTTTCTTTTTTTAAATTTTTACGCAGCTGCCCCTGGAACTTTTGCAGAGACGATGTTTACTTTCCCAAGCTGATGATTCTCTGGGCCCCTTTGTATCTACTGTCCTTCTTTGCCATAATCAGAAATTGCATTTTCTAATTCTCTGTTTTCTCCCTTTGCATACACTTCATTTCCCAATTAGCATGAGATATTTTGTGGTTCCTTGGCTATGATGCTTTACCCAATATGTGAGATGGCCTTGCTTGCTTGCGTGCAAATGCATTTTGTCCTGATTTCGGTGCTATTCAAGGAGATGCTAGAAAGATGACATGTTTATCAGAACTTCAAAGTTGGTGTTTCATTAAACACACTGAACTAAAATTAGTCTCTTTCTTGTTCCTTGCATCTTACAAATTTTGCCGTCTTGTTTTGAATGCAAAATGATAACTCTCTAGTTACTAATGCTTTATTGAGTCAAGTTCCTGAAAGACATCAGGTAGTGATATGACTTTGGGTTTCCTATTATGGTTCAGATATATGGTTTTCGCTAAGTTGCTTATTGGGTTTCTAATTTATATATATACATATATATTTGAATTTCAGGGGTCAATTTGGCCACTGGGCTGTTTGATGAAGTACTGCTCTATGCTACGAAATCGTATGCTGGCTGATCCTTCCTTTCTTTTTAAAGTTGGGACAGAGGTTTGTTTTCGTGATCTTTCTTTTTGGTAAATAATGTTTTTGAGTAATTTGTGTTTCAAGTCAAGGGACTGTAAATCATTAGTGCTCGTGAAAGAATTGTAACTCTGCAATTTTCATTGTAAATATCAGTAATTGAGTTTGTGGATCATTGTTTGCATTGGTGATAGTCCTATGAATTCCATTAAACATACCTTGCCTTCAAATTGGACCATTACATTTGATAGTTGTTGATCTTGTTGAATACTAAATAAATTTCTCTTCCTAAACTCTTTTGTAATGCAGATAGTCATATATTCTTATTGTGCAACATTTGCAGAAGTTCAGAAAAGGGTAAAGGATTTTTGGGCTGAGTTTGAGTTGTACGTTGCTGATCTTTTGGTTGGAATAGCTATTGACATTGCCTTGGTTGGCATGTTGGCACCCTATGCTCGAATTTGGAAAGCCATCAGTATCACAAGGATTATTTGGAAGTTAACAACTATATCATTTCATTTGCATAATAGGTAAGATAAAAGTGTACAACTCACAACCATTCACTTGAAATTTATGATATGCAAAATGTGATTTTTACTAGGAAGATAGTTCTATGACATAGTATTAACAATGTACTTCTATGATGTAGTATTAATAGTGTACTTTTTTTCTTTTTTTAATTATAGAGGTATCTTGTTATTACTAGTATTCTTCACTGCTGGGGCTGGCAATACAATGCTGATCAGTGATGCTGGGAAAATTTATGCCTTTGGAAAGGACTCAAGATGGTTTTAAGACATAGTAATAACAAATAGTTCTATGACATAGTATAAACAATGTACTTTTATGAAATGGTATTAACAATGTTGTTCTATGGAATGGTATTAACAATGTACTTCTACAGAATGGTATTGACAATGTACTTTTATGGAATGGTATTAACAATGTACTTTTATGACATGGTATTAACATTGTACTTTTATGGCATGGTATTAACAATGTACTTCGGACTTGCTGGGCTTGTTTTGGGTTTTTTTTATAGTTTTTTTTTATATGTTTGGCTTGTTTTAAGTTAATCAATGACAGAGATGCAATTTATAGTAACTTTAACACTCATTTCATATGTAATAAATGGTTTTTGGGTATGTTTCTAAATTGAATTTTATGTAGGGTTTTTTTATAATTTCAACTCCTATTTTGGGTGTATTACTAAAGCTCCCATAATAAAATACATGTGGGATCAACTTCGCACTCACATATTTTACTATTTAATGATCTGTATTACATAAGGTTTAATTTGACTAATTGAGTTATGTAGGGATGTTTTTGTTCTAACAGCTTGATGAATGAGCTTGGGCTGCTGTAAGAGGAAGACAAACAAAATTCTCCCAGTGCCTGAGTTCAAGAACCAAGCTCCCAAAAAGAGTTTTGGAAAGTTTGCTGAAACTTTAGAAAAACACTTTTAGGTTCTTTTTACTAATGACCAAATGAACGTGACAAATTGATAAGTGACTTGGCTTGAGGAGCTTGTGGCATGGGAACTAAGATTTCACAAGTTTAGCAATTTGAGAGAGAGAAAAAGCATGAACTTCTTAAAGAGAGAAAAGGTTCAAGATGGGGAAGAGGAAAATTAGGAAGATTTCTATCTCAGAAAAAGAGAAAACAATGGAAGTAGAAGATGGGGTGTCTTTAGTAAATTTCCTGTTGCTTGACAAAGCTTGGTCATGCTCTGGATCATGGTTTTTGCTGGGTAAAGGAAGCTCCCTTATATAGGCACTTAGAACTCTAATTCTATAGATCCTCCATACCCACTTTTCCTTTGCTTTTTTTCATTCACTCCTTTTTGGTGAAATTTCTTTAACCAAAGCGCATGGGTCACAAGCACTTTGGGGTTCCAAGGTTTTTGCATGGCTGGACCTCCCCCATGGTGGTGAGGCGCTACCTGCTTTCTTCATTGGTTCTCAAAATATAGCTCACATAAGAAAAGAGAATGGGTGTAGTTGTTTGTCCAATGGGTACTTCTCTTACACATATGGATTTCCTTTGGTTCCTACAATGGCTTCTCGTTGACTGTTTTTGGAGTTTTAACAAGGGTGGAATATGATGCTAGATTTTTACAAGGCGTTGGGCTGAGCTTTGTTTACAGTATTGGGTTATTGATACTCTATTTCCAACGTCTAGTGGGTTTTTGTGAAGCTGCTAGAAGTAGTCGATTTGTTTTATTTTGGGCATTGAATCTCTTTTTCCCCTCTCTCATGCTAACCCATGTGTTTGGGCCCGAGGAATAGACTTGAGTTTTAGTGCTCTCAAGTGGCCTAAAACTTTCATTCTTGGAACCCTCAATGGGCCCTGTGAGTGCTTGTTCCCGTTCATACCACAACCTTCTCAGCAAGCCCCGAGTAATTACATGGCTTGGGCCCACTTAAGCCTGTAGCACGGCTTGATATTAGAATAGTGGTCCTTTACATGGCATTGTGTGTTTATTTAGCATACTTTCGCTTGAGTTTTATCTCTTGAGTTTTAGCGTGAATTTATAGAGCTGGTGCTGTTCACCCGTTTTGTGATCACTCCTGTGGTGGAAGGGCAAAGTTCCCCACTGCCTTGTGAACCATTGGTTGGTCAGCAAATTAGCTTTCTTTGGTGTATGAGCATGCCACTGCTAGCAATGAAGATTCTAGCAGACTTATTCTAGAATAGATAACTTGCGCCCCAAGATATTGATTTCCATAAACAAGCGATTGTGAATTTGGGTGAGGAATATCTCCCAAGTAAGTTCTTTTCTTGCCTAAGACTGATGAGGACTTTAACAATTTATCTCAGTATAAAGAGGTTGTTCTGGCCAGAGTGGTTGATGGAATTTAAGCTGTCTTAGGCAGAACAACCTTTTACAAAACTATAAACATAAATATCCAAGCTAGAAAGAAGAAATGACAGTTGGAACTCCATTTCTGCCTGGATAGAGGGTTCTGATCCGGGCTGGACTGGAAATATCTGGGCTGGATTGGACTGTTAACAACTTCTGCTGCTAAGCTTCAGCTGTAGATCGATACCAAAGGTTTATTTTGGTAGAGCTTTAATACACTTCAAGCTTTTGTGAGGCTTCTGAGTGGGCAGAACTGCGGCTTCTTTAGTCTATAAGAACAGAAGTAGCTGTTCTCAAGGACTTCAGTGGGCTAGAGACTGCACTGTAAAATTTGTTGAGGTTTTCATGTTTGGGAAAAGCTCAAGCTCTATCTGTCTTGGTTTTTTTGCTTAACCAAATTTGTAACGAGAGAAATCTCGTTTTGAATAACTTATTTTCTAAGTCTGAACCTTGGGAATTCTGATCTAAAGCTGGTTTTCACTTGGAATTCAAGTGAGCTTCTGGTTGATTTTGAGTTGTTTGTTTGATTGATGACTTTAGTGTTGGATTGATTGTTGTTGAATTGAGCGTCATTTGCCCTGTTCACTCCTTCTTGTATTTATAAGAGATTTTATCTGGAGTAGGGCAATTCTTTTTAAATAATGGGCGGCAATTTCTTAAAAAAGATCTTTCATTTTTAATAGTAAAGAAAGGGGGTTTTGATCAATTTCTGGTAGATAAACTCTCAATAGTCAGTTCTTAAGATCACTTCCCTGTTTTTCTTGAAAAAGAACCTAATCGCTTCTCCCAATTTTAACTACCCCTTGTGAGATTTCATCCGTGATGGTTAGTTTGATTTCTTCAATTTAAACAACTCCCTGCTTTCCTGCTTATCTCTTTATGAGATTGTAGCTTGCTTATCTCTTGGGAGAATCACCTTTTCTTTCTGAGATTTGTCTAAGGAGATGGTTTAGGAAGCCCATTGTAGATACTCTAAGAGCATCCACAATGATGCTCTCTATTTCTTAGTCAAAATTTGGCTAAGAATATAAAAAAGCTATTTTAGGAGCTCTCTAAAAAATTTCAACTCCAACCATACTCCCTAATTTGGAGAGTCATAAATGCTATAACTCTTTTTTGATTGGTTTATCTCTATTAAAAAAATAAAATAAAAAATGGTTAGCATTAAATAAAGGTTTGAAATATTCATTAAATAAAGAAGCATTAAATTATAGGGAGCCACTAGGAGTCCTTTCTCTCTCCTCAGATTTAGGAGCTCCTAGAGGACTCCCTGTTTTAGGAGGTGGATAGGGAGCGTGGTTGGAGTTGCATTTTTATCATTCCTCCCTAAAATTTGTCTAAGAAGGTGGTTTAGGGAATCCATTGTGGATGCTCTAAGTCTTTGAAGGTCAAAGCTATCTGCAAACTATTAATTGAAGAAAAAAGCTTTTGACATGTGTTAAAAAAATTTAATTTTCTTTTTACTTTTTTGTTGAAACTTTTTCAATGTTGTTGAAACTTTTTCAATGTTGTTGAAATTAGACAAGCGCCAAAACCCGATTGGTTTTAAAGAAGAGCTTCTCCTCAATTTTAACGAGTCAAGTCATGCTCGTCTCTATTTAAGAATAGGATAATGTTTGACTCAAAGAAGAAAAAAGGAATTCCTGAAATAAAGATGTGACCAAAGAAAACAAAATTACAGCAAGAAGAAAAAAGAAAGATGTGACCAATTGAAAATGAACACATCTCCAAACAATGAACTTAAAACTAAAATCAAGAGGCAAGAGCCCACCCCACCCCAAAGTCCAAGAACTGTAAACTTTTATTTATTTATTGTATAGACAGGTACCCATTTCGCAATTAGCCACATCTTCATTTGAAGAGGAGTTCCTCCTCTTCCTTCAGAAGGTAATCATTATTCTTAAAAATAAGGTTATGTTTTGCCAATGACGCCAAATCCTACTCAAAGCTTAAGATGTGCTCATCCTCTGGTTCTATTGCTAAGTTTTAGTGTTCATTTTCATAGATTGTATTGCGAACTCTTTTCTTTCTACATTTGGTCATTTCTTCTGAGTGTATTTGGCGTTTTGCTTTGATTTATTGTGGTTATGCCCCTCTTAAAGAACAGGAACCTACTGGTGATATTAAAGTAAATGGTACATAAATTGATGTCTTTTCAATCCTACATTGTGTGTTAATTATATAATGTGTCAGCTTTACTTTTGTGTTAGTGAATTGGGCTACCTTTCTTGGTCTATTTATTTTATTAATTGCTTCTGTAGATCCTAGTAACTTTTTATTTTTTGTATTGATTTATTGTAACATTCTATACAATATGTGTGTGTGTGTGTGATTGTTTACTATATTAATATCTAACTGAGTTTACTTAAGACAATATTTACATTCTTATGGCTAACTATTTAGTATTTTAAAATTATGCTCTTCTCCTAGTAGTATATAACAAAATTCTTTTTCAATAGGGTCTAGCCAAGAAAAAATAACCTTGACTTATAGTGTGTGTGAGAGAAACTAGAGGTGTCAAATGGGTAGGGCCAACACGACATGAGCCCAACCCATTTAAATGGGGCACGACACGACTCAAGTACGATTATTGGATGAACGTGCTAGGCATGACAAGAAAGCATGGGCCGTGTTGGATTTAGAAAATTATGCCCAATAGACCGAACCAACCCACGGCTTGACATGGGTTATGCCTAGCCTGAGGCCACTTAAAGCCCAGCTCGGGCACTTAACTTTTTTTTGTTTTTTTTGTCAAGACCCACTTTACATAAACCATCTCTTAGCCTCCTTCCCTCTCGATAACTACACATATAGACTTTGATTTGGTGGCTTCTTCTTCTAACAAATCATAAATTTTCATATTTTATAAATACTACAATAAATCCTCAATTTTTAGTCCCGTATTAAATCCTCAATAAATAAATACTAAAAATATATTCTCAAATTTTAATCCCTTATTACATATAAGAAAGGTATGAACATATTATAATATTTTTTTTAATAAAGTTATTGTGCTAACATGAGTTTTTAAAAAAAATTTCAAGTTAAATGCGCCAAACAGGGCCTAGCACGAGCACGGCCCGTTTCAATATGGACTTGAGCTTTGAGCCGGGGAGTGATTAATAGTTTTTTATAAATGGATCGACACGAGCACAACATGGCCCAATTAATTAAATGGGCCGGTCCAGTCCATTTGACATCTCACAATGAATAAGTCCACAAAATTTTTTGAAGTACCAAAAATGGCCATCACCTTTTGGAGTAATGACCAACAACTGGAAACTTAAGGACATGAATCTTTTTTTTATTAATAATGACCATGCCCTTCCATCAAAGAAAAAACTTGCCTTCGAAGTTTCCTGTCAATCACAAGTTGACATGTGTGTAGAGATTTTTTATTTGATGTTTCTGATGAATTATTTTTACATTTGTGTCAAACTGTGATTTGTAGGAAATAGAAATGCCTCCTTGAGAAGGAGGGAAGTAGTGTCCTTCCATCAAAAGCAACCACTTTTTTGTAGTAATAATTGGACCAGTACAGCAAAAATTTTGCAATTAATCTGTAATTTAAAATTTAGATTCCCATGTAGGGTTACAGTTATGCCGATGTCGATAGAATTATTAGATGAACACTTATGTAATCTTAGCACCTTGTCCTGTCAATAACTATGTAGGGCATGTAGTTTGTAAGCATGTTGAGAAGAATACATGTACATCTGCATGCTTACAAACTGCAGTGGGATGTAGTCCTTGCTCAGAATGTACTGAGATCAATAAAAACGCTTATCCCAAAAGTGATTCCTAAGACAGTATTCCTAAACACAAAGCAAGGTTAGTAGCAACAAACTGCAAAGAAGGGAATATCAGGTCAGTAGCAAGGTAAATAAACCTCGAGCAACCACAAAACATAAATATGAAAATGAAACGATTCATCACATACAAAATAAAATGTTGAAAAAAAGAACTGTATATACCTTGAGATCCGATGGTCTTGAATCTGCATTAGAACATAAGTCTCAATATAGAGATGGAAGGGAAAGGGAGGAGCCGCTGGAAATCATTGGAATGGGCGGGCTTGGGAAGAAAACATCAACAAGAAAATTTTCCTAGTGATTTTCTTTCATCCCAAACAGCCCATTCCCACAATTCCCAGTAGCTCCAATCTCCCTTTCCCTCCTCTCTGTCTCCTTCTTCTTGTTTGTTTTTGGTCATAGTGCACATCCTCACCCCTTTATATACACCAATAGACTACCTCCCCACCTACCAAGTCTAGTCTCTAGAACAATCTATTTTGCAATGTGGTCCTTATATTTCTTACTATTTATCCTTCGGGTACTTCGAGCATCTACAATCATACTTTCTATTTTTCATTTAAAATTTAGCTCAAAACACACAAAAGTTATTTGTGCTCTTTATAAAATTTGAACTCCAATCATACTCCGTAATTTAAAGAATCATAAATAATTTTGAATTTTTCTCTTCAAATACGTACAAGAATTTTTATATAATATGTCAGATTGGAATGCACCTATTTCTGAAAAGCCGTAATTGTTTCAAACAACCGTGTGAAAAGGAGTTGGAAAGGCATCTTTAAAGTCATTTTGTTTTTTCTTGAACGTGAGCGTCGTGAATACGCAAACTAAAACGACCTGTAGTAAAGTTAACGTGTCAGTTGCATGCGCATGGAATAATTTTTTCAAAAGGTAACGTACGACATCAAATATTCCCACTTTGAGCGAATCATATGCCCACTTCGTTTCAGTTTTTGTTTGTTTTGCCTTTTTCCTATTATTAATTAAATAGTGTTTGCTTAGCCGTTAATGCAATAATGCAAATTTGTTGGCCTAAACAGTGAGTTAATCCAATCAAATTTGATCTTTATTTTTGTAATTTAAAGTAGTTTAGACCATCGATTGTATAAAGAAAAAAAAATACTTTCTTTCTTCTTAATATTGAAAGATGTTCCAAATTCGAATCCCCTCACCACTATTAATAAAGAAAACTTCTTAAAGTTTTCCAAAATGATGTATTATTTACTTGTATTTTCTACAATTTTGTATCAAGCTTGTTTGTTTGTTTGTTTTTAATGGAACTGTTGTACAAAATTGATTGATATCCAATATTTAAAGAAGAAAAAAAACGATGTCAAGAGATTCTAGTCCAGTGAAAAAGTGTCTTAATTTACAGACTAGTGGTCTCAAGTTTGAGCCCCAAAATTGGTTGTGTGTGAGAAATTATCACTTGTACTCAAAAAAGAATGTTGAAAAAAAAATTGGTTGTAGAGATGTGGGCTGGATTTAGCCCAAAATGATCAAATGGGGTTTCTAATCGGCCAGACTATAATGAGGGGTAAGTTATAAGGGGTAAGTTATAAGGGGTTCACTTTATAGTCATTGGATCAATCGAAGGGCTGGGGAGAATTGGGATAAAGTTGTGCAATCGGGTAGGTGAGGAACCCAAACCCGAATTTAATATCCAGCAATGAAGTTGGTCCCAACAAAAAAAAAAAGAGAGGCAAGTTCGAAGTTTGAACAGAAAAAACCCATTGATCTCAAACTCATAGCTGAGAGAAACCGCTAAGCTCTGAGAAACGGTTGAAGGCAACGGGCAACGACGGTTGAAGGCAACGGGCAACGACGGTTGAAGGCAAAGGTTAACGACGGTTGAACGCAACTCCACTATCTAAACCGTGAAAAAGTATTTATTTTGAGTGGAAGGAGCAAAGGCGTGGATTCTGAAACAGTGAAGACGAAGCAGTGGAAGGGGAAGGAGAGAAGCCGTATTCGTTGGAAGTGATAGGTTCCATTTGTGGAGCAAAGCCGCACAAAGACCCAACACAGACACCTTGCGATTGTTCAATAACCAGCATTTGGTGAGTAATTTATGGAATTTGAGTTTAGGGTTAGAGTAACCGTTTTCCCCAATTTGTAGCATGAATGTTGTTAGATTTGGCATCTCTTCTTTGTGCTTCACTTGCATGTTAATTTTTGCTTGGGTATATGTTAAAAAACGAATGAATATAAAGTCAATAACATGTCAATAACATGTCAATAATGATATGAATAAGGTAATGGTGTTGAATTGGAGGAGGCCCTCAAAACCTTCCACATTTGAAGCAGTGCAGAGTGCAGATTATCTCTCTGGAGCTAGAATATATATAATTTTTGAAATAAATATTATTTCCGTTGTTACTAAATTTGCCTGTTAAAAATGAGAACAGATAATAATAAACTCATGAATAAAAGTGCAAAGCATTTGAAAAAAGGTTGATCTATGACGATTATGGCTGACTGAAGAAAAAGCTAGAAAGAAAGAAGGATGTGGCAATGGCTTAGCGAGCAGATGCTTTGCTTTGCTTCCTTCCACCATCTTTCTCATTTATTTATTTATTTATTTTGTGTTGTGTATGAAATGACAATAATTGTCATGTGTGTGAAGTGCAGAACTTGCCTAGATTGCACTCACACTCACTCATGCATCAACCATTGATTGGAGTTTGGATCCATAAATAAAACACATGCTAGTGCTTGTAATTCACAGAATCATTGCATTAACAGGTATTTGCACAAAATATGTCATATTGCTTTGATGATGTTAAAGCCTGTGATCAGTAATCCCTATGCGCATGTACTTTGTAAAATTTGTAATGTGCTGGTTGACTAGTTGTGTAAATACCAATGTGATTGTGCAAATACGTGGTAGTATATGTGTTCACGTTATTTCATCTTGTATTTCAGGAAATGGGATCCAACGTTGAGCTGGTATGGCCAGAGTCAGAGGCATATTCCTCACGGGTGAACAACTGCTCACATGCAAATTCATCCCTAGCTGTAATTCGAGCGAAGTTGAGTGCCGAACAATTAGAACAATTCAAGACATCATGCTTTGGCCATCTTCTGAATATAGATAAGATTCAGTTTAGCGGGCAGATTGTGCATGGGGTTGTGTTGCGTAGAGTAGCGGGGCAGGGTGTGAAAGACTTGGATGGACTGAGTTTCTTAATAGGGTGCGACGTTGCTCAGTTCACTCGTCAGGATTTCTGTTTGATCTCAGGGCTTCGTTTTGGGGAAGTGCCTGAAGTTTCCAGTGGAGAAAGTGATGAAATTAGACTTCAGAAAAGATATTTTATAGACGAAGGAATTACATGTAATGCTTTAGAAGAAGCATTTGTGAGGTGCACAGAGGAAGATGACGTCTACAAGCTAGCTCTTGTTTACTTTGCTGAGTTAGTGGTTTTGGGAAGGGACAAACATTTGAACATCAATCTAAATTACCTGACCCTTGTAGAGGACTTGGATGCGTTCAACAGGTTTCCATGGGGTTCGGTGTCGTTTGACAAAACCCAAGACAGTCTGTTTTCTGCACCAACAAAGTATGTGAAAAGCTTTGAAAATGAAGAGGGAAGAGGGAAGGGGAAATGTAAGGTAACCGGAACAAGCCGGAGAAATGAGAAGGGCAAGAAGGATAACCATGGTGAAGTGCAAAGGGGTGGCTGGAGTTTTAAAGGTTTCACGTATGCTTTCCAGGTACATGGTAATAATGTTCATGTCGTTATGTTCTGTTGACTTTAAAACTTAAATAATAACTTGTGTCCTGTGAATTGTGTAGATTTGGGTATATGAATTAATTCCTAGAATGGTGGACCTGAATTACTGCAAGGTTGTTGATCCGACAGCTCTCCCGCGTATTTTGCGATGGAGAACTACTACGTCTGTTCCCGAGATGAGAAAGTTGAACAATTATTTTTTCCAGAGCAAAGAGGTTTGGTTTGCAGCCCTTGGAACTATTTATAAGATTCAATGAAATTATGAAGTAGAATGATTGCATATGACTCTTGTCTGTTTTCTGAAACAGTCAGTTCAGTTGCGGGCGCTATGTCCAAGTGAAGAGGAAATGAGACAACCATATTGGAGTTGGCCACAGGGTCGCCCTGCTGTTGTCTCGGCAGAGTCAATTCCTTCTTCATGTGCTGACCTTGATGAGTTGAACAAGGCGGTAAGCTTGTTGAGGTCCGAGTTGTTTCAAGTAAAGCGGGAAAAGGACGTCCTTGAGTTAAAGGTCATACGGATGGAAAAAAATTTGGGCCACTGTTTAGGTCCTCATTTTGAGCAGGAAGTGAGAAGGGACATAGCTTTACTGAAAGAGAGGACGAATCGTTGTGTCGTGTCACATCTATTTAAGGGATATGAGGAAGTGGATGGCATGCAATGGGATGAAGGGCCAAGTAATAGAAATGAAGGAGAGGCAAATGAAGAGGAGGACATTGAAGGGGGTGAAGGGCCAAATAACAGAAATGAGGGAGAGGACAAGGAAGAGGAGGGGATTGAAAGGGGTGAAGGGGCAAGTAAGACAAATGAGGGAGAGGAAAAGGAAGAGGAGGGGATTGAAGGGGGTGAAGTGCCAAGTAAGAGAAATGAGGGAGAGGAAAAGGAAGAGAAGGGGATTGAAGGAGGCCAAGTGCAAAGAAAACCAAGGGAGGTAGAGGAAGCTCAAAGGAAAAGAAGTGAGGGAAAGCAAGTGAAAATAAAAAGCAGCAAAGGAGAGGAAGCGCAAAGAAAGAGCATTGAGGGAGAGGAAGAACTGCAAAGAAAAAGCAGTGAGGGAGAGGATCCGAAAAAAAAAAGGAAGGGCAAGGAAGTGAAAAGACAGAGAAGTGAGGAAAAGGAAGTGCAAAGAAACCAATGTGAGGAAGAGGATGATGAAGTTATGTTGGTTGGCGATGACATTGGCGAGAGCACGGAGGGGACAAAGGTTGAGGTTACTGTCGGGGACATTGATTTGGATCAACCTAGAGCTGTGTTATCTCAGTTGAACGTTTGGTTGAATGATGAAGGTCAAGGTGTGGAACGAGGGGTCCAATTACGGAAGAGGAAGAGGATTATTCCTATGTGGAAGATCGTTGAAGCTAGTGAAGTGGTTAAAAAAATTTGCCAAAGACAACCGGACTTCGGACGTTAGACCCAATGAAGGCGATTCCGCATGATGATATGGTGAAATTGCTGAAACTTTGTTCGGAATGGCGCCATAACCCAAAGTAAGTCCTTTGTTTTTTGAGATAGAAGGCATGAGTGTATATATTTTGTAATTGTTGTGTTCTAAAACTTTTTTATATTCATAGTTTGGTGATGCAATTTGGCAACGTGGAAGCTGAGATTGAATTCTTCGCTTCCCTCGTCAAAGCTGACGGCTGGCTGAAAGGAGATGTAAGTTTAATTGATTATGCATTTGTTTGAATGTGCATAGATAATGAGATTGACAAGGAAAACATGTGCAGCACATTGATTTGGGCTTGTATCTCATCCGGAAGCGACAACAACAGTTGGAGGAAGTAGAAATATCGGATTGGACAACGACCGATGTATTTTTTATGGTATGTGATGCAGGATGCATAGGACCTAAATTGTTTAGTTTCCTAATTTATTGGTTAGTTTCCTATATTCTTTAGTTTTCCAAATCCTAGTAGGATTTCTAAGTTAGTTTTCCAAATCCTATTAGGATTTCTAAGTTTCCTATTTTATTAGGAATAGGATTTCTGTTTTACCTGGGGATTTTAATTCTATTCTCTCTAGGTTTTAGTTTGCTATAAATACCCCTGTGTAGTTCTTTACAATTCATATTTGAATATTGATTAAACATTCCTTTAAACTCTCTGATTTCTGCCTGCCTTCTACCTTTTCTTCCCTTCAGCTTTTCTTATCTGTTATGTCTTATTGCTCTAAGTGTTTAAACTAACACACCCAGGGCTGTGCTACATCAGTATGGCATAGGCCTTGACCAAGTGCAGTTAATAATTACAAATTATCCATACTTGCTTTGTGGAGTTGTTTAACCATTGATTGTTTTCTATTTCACAGAATCACATCCATACTTGCTTTGCGGATAATAAAAGGAAAAAAGAGCAAGTTGGGTGGAAAATTAGAACCAGTTTAGTGAACGTTGTAAATGGCAAGGTTCCGGCTTGTGGATTGGATTGGCAGAACACGTATAAGGTGTATGTACCTTGTATGTTGCAAAAATATAAGCATTGGGTGGCTCTAGAGATTGATCTGATTCAGTGTGAAATCAAAGTCTACGATTCAATGGTTTCACTCATTCCAGATCAGAGCTTAAAGGAAGAACTCGGCCCCCTGTCAATTACGATTCCAAATCTTCTGCACACCCTCGACTTTTATGAAGAAGGTGTTTACGCGAACGAGTGCACCCGAGATTGGTGGTGTCCATGGCCAATACATCGTGTGGATGTTCCACAACAGGCTAATCAGTGAGCACAACTTTTTATTTAATTTTATTACTTTAATTTGTCAATTATGTTAGAATGTCATTAGTTGAATTGATCGAGTTCTTGTTTTGCTTCAGAGGCGATTGTGGTATGTTCGTGTTGAAGTACATTGAGCTGTTGAGTGCTGAGATTTCCTTAGCTACTTGCACCTCGCAGAACATGCCATTTTTTTCGGTTGAAGTTGGCTGCAGAAATTGCACGGGGAGATGCTTACATGCCATGATATCGGTTGAACTTGGTTTAGGCACATGATGATGAAATAGGTTTTGGGAATGTCAAATTTCAAAGTCATGTAAATACACAATAGAGACCCATGGGTCCTTTTCGAATTCCACCTCTGCTCCTGAATTCTTCTTCGTCTTTCTCAATCTTAGTGTATTTGTGTACAGAAATTTAGATTTAAGTTACTGGACAATAACAATTAGAACCAAAATAGTGGCAAATATTATAGCGGATGCATGCTTTCATTTTGATTAGTGTGATATTACGCTATGTGTATTCTCATATTGTGCAAAATGTATATGGAGCTGGTTGCAGAGCATAGAAAAATGAAGACTCTGAAATGGAGATGCTGAGGGTTGGAGAGGAGAAAAGTAACTGGATCTGTAAATCTATTGCACGTGGGCAATCTAAATGGATAGGCAGATGCGTTTTTGAAGTTAGACACATGCCATTCCCATACATAGAATGTGCATATGGAGTGTAAAGTTTTTTTTGATGTAATGAAACAAACATCGGTGTAATATTGGCCTAACTCCTTCACGACATTTACCTAACCTCAACCAAACTGCATTGAATTGGGATTTGAAGACTGCATATGTGAATTTGGATTTGAAGAATGCATATTCACATACGGACTGATGGCTTTTTAAGTGTATTACATCATTGCAAAGTGATATGTCATCATTTATCCAAGCCACCATTCCAAATATCAGATCCCAATCTTTAAGCCGTTGAACATGCCTTGACTTAATCGCAATGGGTTGCATCTTAAGGTAATTCTGTAAGGGGAATAGGCTGCTATGGCCTCGCCTCCAATATTTTATTCAACCATGCCCTCCTTATAGAAACACATGAAAAAATGTCCCCAGGTGCAATGCTCTAAAAACTCCCTATTGGTTCCGCACTGCCCCTCGGGTTTGAATCCCTCTCTCCTTTATAATCGGTTAATAAATTGGTTGATTTTCTTTATTTTATTGGTTTTGGGCAGCTGAGTAACATAACAGTAATGTATATTGGTGCGTCTATATTGCATGTCTGTTGGGTCTATATTGCTTGTCTATTGCGTGCATATCTTTACATTTATTGCGTCTGTATTGATTTGTATTGCTTACGACGGAAATAAATAACAATACACAGGCAACAGACAAGCAATATACACGCAATAGATATGAAATATACACGCAATAGACATGCAATATACATCAGTCCCCAATTACATCAACCATAAGGAAGTCGTATTGAATAGGAAATTCTACTTAAGTTGTTCTTCCTACGAAAACAAAGAATAAGGACCGTTTCCCCCCTTAAATCTAACTGGAGTCCTACTTTTGCCCCCAATAAACTTGCAATATTGGAGCAATAACATGCGATATACATGCAGTAAACACTCAATCAACTTTCAATAAACCTTCAATATCGGTTCAATAACATGTGAAATACATGCAGTTAACAATCATGAAACCTTCACGAAACATGTAAACAATCAATAAACCTTCAATAAACACTCAATATCGGAGTAATAACATGCGAAATACATGCAGTTAATGAACCTTCAATAAACAGTCAATATCATGCGATTTACATGCAGTAAACAATCAATAAACAATCTATATACACTGAATAATTATGCAATCTTAAAAAAAAGGTATTGTCTTATTATTGCATCGTATTGGCCCTGTATTGTCATTTTATCGTCTTCGTCTGACTTTATTTTTGTAAAGTAACTGTAGGAAAGTTTTTACTGGGTTTCTGACAAGTAAATGCTTTTGTTTCAAACAATAATTTAAACTCAATGCTAATCCACCTATTTCAATAACAAAAATTACAAATTGGGTTTGAAAAGTCATTGGTGGTGCGTGCAACATGTGTTTTTGGGGAGAACTTTTACAATCCTTGAAACCGTGCACTTAATTGGTCATTAAAAGAACAAATAATATGACAATTGATACAACTAATAAAACTAATACCAAGTCCTTAATGGACTTCAGCATATTAAGCACTGTAGCATCATACGTGTCAGCTTGCTGATCTGCTTCAGCGGAGGTTACATCAACCCATTCGAATCCATTGCAGCTGGTGGCTCCCTAATTGCAGGCATCATATATGCAAAATAATTCTGTCAGAGTTAGACCTAGGATTTTTTTTCACCCACATACATATTCTGGAAATGAGAACTTACATAGGAGGTTAGACACTTCCAAAATGCCTTCCCGCGATTTTTATCTGATTTTGAAACCCGAAGCACCATTGCAGCTCCACAATACTGACACCTCTTTGTTTGAGCGGGAGATGAAGACGAAGACATGTTGAATCTTATCACTTGTACCTCTTCTCACTCAGATCTTCTCACTAAAACCTCTTCGGACTCATACCTTCTGAGTTATACCCCTTCACTCATAAGTCATAACCCTAAACTTCTCACTCAGCTCTCTCTCATCTCTGCCCAAATCGAATTATATCCTTCTTTTCTGTGTGTGGGTGGGTTGGTCACGATCTGGACACCTGTACCGTCAGAATTGTGACACATTTTACTCCGATAAGCGATATACTATTTCACAAACAATAATTAATCTTACAATTGAGGGGACACTGCTTTAAATATATTATTTTCTTTATATTGCATTAAGGCAACTAGTTGGATAAGAATCCGTCATTTAATAGGGGTAGTGTGGTGTGGGAAAATGAAAAAGTATCTGATGGGACCTTCTGTCACTAGTCAGTAATCCATCACATTTGTATCAATGAATTTAATGGCGGGAAAAGCCTAACAATGGCTATGGAAATAGGTTATTAATTGACTTTTGGACGGTCTGACTCCCTTTGCATTTTGATGACGTTTTCCCTTCGCCTGTCTTATGTTTTGGGTGTTGAGTTCAGTTTCTTTAAAAAGTGTCAACTTGGTAAAACCCCAAGGAAACACCTTTTCAGAACAGTGCAACCAGAGGCTAAAACAAACCCAAAACCCCGTATATTCTCATTTCTCCCCTCTTGCAGTCCTCAAATCGTTCCATTCCAAAAATATTTCAATGAATTCCAAACATTACACTACAGTCGGAGGAAAGAGAAGGAAGCATCGCGATCCGGATGTGCCTCAAGCCTTCATCCCGGAATTAGCTTGGTTTAAAGTGATGTTATACGTGGCAACCAACTCATCGGAAGATCTCTTTCGTATGGCATGTGTGTGCCGATTGTTCAATACGTTGGCAAACACTCCACAAGTGTGGAACACAATTTCAATGGAAAAGTACCGAGACCATCCTAACTGGTACTATGCCGCAGCGCAGGTCCGGCATTTCGTGGACCAATGCAGGGCTTGCCAGAACCCTGAGGCGATATTTAGAGAAGCGTTCGACATGTTTTTCAGGCAGGGTAATGTGGAAGCATTGTCTGGGATGCGCGTTGCAGCCACGGCAGGCCATATGGAAGCGTCATATCTAGTTGGACTACTTGGCATGTCCGGAATTGGTCAGTCAAAAGAGGATGCATTGGAATTCTTGTGTTCTTTGAATCAACGTAACAACATTGATATGAAAGGAACCAGGGATGCTTTGAGACGACGATTAAGCGGAATTTTCTCTGTTGGAAGACATATCGTAGATATGTTTCACTATGGGAAGATTAAGTTCAATCAGTGCAGCGCTTGTAACAACAACGACTGGTGTTTTGTTATTCCAGGCTGGCCTAGTGAAGAAAAGATCAATCCTGCCTTCTGGACTTGTTGCAATCGATGCAAATGGCACCGTGAGAGTGTTTTTTGGTTCAAGGTGATGCGTGTCTATGTTGTGCCAGGGAATCCATACCCTTATAATTAGTTGGAGTATGTTTCTACGGTTTTTATGCGTGTCTATGTTCTACACATGTTGTTTTCTATTTCATGTTTTAATCTATTTTGTCTGGTGTTTGTGCTGTCCTAGCCCGTTTTATATATAAATGTATAATATTTGCTATATAGTGGAATTATTACTGACATAATTGACGGCTAAGAATGACATTTTACTGACACAGATATTTTGCACAACTGCAATCTTAATATTTGGTAAACGAAAACGCATGCATGAAGTGAGTATGTGTCTTTTCACCGGTTCTTGGGAATGACATTTTCCCACTTAGCATATCCCAAATGATTGGGTTACACGTTTCTTAAGCAAAACTTGAACAGTTAAAGACTTTGAATAATTATTTCCTGATGTTGTAGAATGGATGGCTTGTATATTTCCATTTTATGTTTGAAAACATCCCTTACACCTAAAAAAGAAAAACATTAACAAATTGAAGAAGAGAGAAACTGATTAGCACCAGAAATGGTCTATTCACACGGAAAATAAAAATAAAATTACAAATTTGGAGTAAATATAATTAACAAATGTACAAGCTAACAAGTAATATAACAATAATAATAAAAATAATTTTGGATAAATAATAATAAAATACTAATGTAGCGTAACCATGAAACAGGGAATTGAGGAGGAAGATGAAGTGTGAATGAGGTTGTAGCAATTTTCGGAACATTATTGTGATTTTTGTGTATTTAGTTATGAATTTTCTAAGAAAAAGTCATAAAATAATAATTTAGGGTAAAAGGTAAGGATGTGGCCATGTTGACTGATGCACACTTGTCAAGGGGTGAAAGGTGAGGGGCTGAGATCGCGCCAGGTGTCCATGTGGCAATTATTTTGGCTTTTTTTGTGCAAAAATCTTTGAAAAAATGCAATAAATAGTAGAAAAATCCTAAAAAAGCCCCGAAAAATACTCCGGCCTCCGTGTGACGTTATAAAACGAGGGGAACCCATAGATCATCCATTTCGCAATTAAAAATTCAAAAATGATTTACATAACTCACTTTCCTCTTAACCCTAAGTATATATGTTGTTCACTTTAACAAGTATATTTCCTACTTCAACAAGCATCTCCCGTTAATGTTCGGAATTGTTTTTTAGAATGCGTAACCACTAATCGGGGAATTCAGCAAGGGAGATGGAGTGTCAATGAGGTCGTAGCAATTTTCGGATCATTTTTCTGATTTTTGTGTATTTAGTTATGAATTTTCTAAGAAAAAGTCATAAAATAATAATTTAGGGTAAAAGGTAAGGATGTGGCCATGTTGACTGACGCACACCTGTCAAGGGGTGAAAGGTGAGGGGCTGAGATCGCGCCAGGTGTCCATTTGGCAATTATTTTGGCTTTTTTAGTGCAAAAATCTTTGAAAAAATGCAATACATAGTAGAAAAATCCTAAAAATGCCCCGAAAAATACTCCGGCCTCCGTGTGACGTTATAAAACGAGGGGAACCCATAGATCATCCATTTCGCAATTAAAAATTCAAAAATGATTTACATAACTCACTTTCCTCTTAACCCTAAGTATATATGTTGTTCACTTTAACAAGTATATTTCCTTAATATTCGTTATATAATTTGTACTAATACAAGAATTAGTTTCCTTTCATATATAAGGATGTAAAATTATCTGTTTTGGTTATAATAATGTACATATATAATAAATGCACCACTACTTGGAAGCCATAATTGGAACTGCGCATGCGCCTAGAGCTTTGAAGACGTCAGATATAGTCAATAAGTTGTCCATATGCACCTGCACCTAGAGTTTTCAACACGTTGGCGGTATTCAATAAGTTGTCCTTATGACGCCGCATTGGGAATCAGTAATATATTTTCTATCATGTCCAATCGCATAAACATATAATATAAAGAAATAAAGCAATAGTAGGAGATGAACCAGTACAAAAAACAATATATAACTGGTACAAATAATGCCATAACCTTGTCACAAAACCAGTCACACATGCTTTTCCATAAACCTTACCCTAACATATAATACATAAAGGCAACATTGCATATGATGCAACCATGTCCAAATCTGATACGTGATCACAAAAAATGGACATGGCAGCAACATATGACTGAAGTAGATGGGCACTTTGCATCGTGTTATCGTAATTAAAGACATGAAAATATGAAGGTTGAAATCTTCTATAGTAGTAAGCATCAAAATAGGTTTGAAGCAGAGCTTAACGAAAATTCCAGTTCCTCTGATTTGCCTCTACTCAAACACGATAACCAAAATGGTCACTTCCCTTGCTGAGTATATTTGTTAACGTCGGAAACGGTAATAGATGACCAATCAAACCCGGGTACGACGAGTTTTGCATAGGACCGGAAGTAGTCGAATCCAGCTTGCATCACACGCTTCTTTGACTCCTTTGCATTAGATGAGTTCTTGTATTTTTGAACAGCTACACTCCGAAGTCGTTTGTGTCTACGCTTCATGCGCTGCAACTTCGCCCTATCCAGATTGGCCTGCCTTTTGTCATCTTCAATTTGGCCTTCAACAAATTCCAAACGTACCCTTGCCCTTTGGATTTCATCACCAAGTTGAAGATGCCTCTCCTTCCAGAAAGCAAGAACTCTTTCAGACTCAAAACTTCCAACAAAATGGTCATTCTGTCTAGGAAAGTGACATTGCTTGTCTGGTGACTCACTTGCGTTTCGAAGGCGGTCTTTGTTTGGAGGGGTGTTTATTACGCTCACATCAAACTTGGTTAGTAAATCCATTAAATGGGGGGAGAGAGTTTCTGTGGAGGAGAGAGTTTCAGTAGATGGAGACACATTCGGTGGAGGAGTGAGTTTTTTGTGGAGGGAGAATTTTTATGAAGGGGGTGATAGTAATACCAATAAAAAAGGGTTCCCGCCAAAAAAACATTTGGTTGACAATGTATAAATGAAAAAAGGTCTCATACAAGCTAAGTTTAATCCTAACTAGTTTGTTTAGTTTGGTTGGGTTCACTAACTAGATGTCACTTCCATTGAGTTTCTTTCAACCACTAACAGTGGTGTAAGGAGAGTGTGAGGTTGACATGCTTGAAAAGCAAAACCTGACACCTGTTTTTTAAAATTGAAATAAAGTAGATATGTTGACTACACGCAAGCTTTGGTCTGTTGGTCTATAAAGCTATGTTCCATTTCTCAAACGAAATTGCATCTGCAATCCTCATCCTCCAAAACAAATAGGATTATTCAAGTATGTCAACCTCTTCAGGCGCCAACAACACAATCGAAGATGAAAATTGGAGTCGCAGGTTCCGTTTCCACGTTGTACTCGCCGACCCCTTCCATTTTCAACATCATTTGGGAGTGAGGGGGACTCCGATGATCCATTAGAGGCAATAGATGCTGTCAGTACCAAGCTGGATTATAATTCCAGACTGATCAATTCATGGCACGAGAAATGTGTTGAAGACGAGGCCATTTTGGCTGATCTTAACATTAGAGTGAACAAAGCGTTCTCCCAAAAGAACAAGTACTTGAAGCTGAGTCATAAAAGGAAGCTGAAAGCTGAGGAGTTGGATGCAGTAATGAATGATGAAATTAAAGGTTGTTTGATGAACCATATGCGATGCGAAGAGCACCACAGTGAACTGGAGTTGGCATTCAACGAAGGATTCGAAAAATTCCGAGCATTCGCGGCAACAACTCATACAAGTTATAATTGGGACTATGTGTCCCCTGATGCTGTGAGAGAGATACTAGACGATGGTGGTGACATGAATGAGCATAAGCACGTCAAAGCTGCTCGGAAGAAGCCGACCGATACGGCTAAGTGATTGCGGCTACAGCTGTTCTGTTGGTTGGGGGTGATCGTGGTATTGCACAAATTAGAACTATGTTCCCTTAATGTCATTATCTAATATAAAATAATACAAATATCAGTTTCATTTGCTTCATATATAATTATTGGGACTATGTCTTGCAAGTCATCATGTGTTCCTTCTGTCTAACATTATATTTTGCAACTATGGAAATATTATTCAATAAGCAGTCAATATCACAGCACCCTGGTAATCAGTAAAGCCCCATTATCATGACACGTGAGTCATAAGTAAAATGCCATGTGCTATACATTGTGTAGTGAATGGTTTATGGTTTATGTATATATAATAAAATTCCAAATATTGCTGAATATTTATTTTGTCTAAATCACTGGGGACATGAGTGACCATAAGCACGCGAGACCTGCTAAGAAGAAGCTGACCAATACGACCTAGTGATTGTGGCTACCGTTGTTCAGTTTATTGGGGAGATCGTGCTATTGCTAAGAGGGAGCACATAAAATGCTTTGCAATCAAATTTTCTTTTGTGTGTGGAATTATGAGTAGTTCAAATGTTAGTGTACCCTTTAATATTACCCAACCATTCGAAATGTGATTAGCTGCAATGTACTTTTTTACACGTTGCTTTCTAATCTTTCTGTTCCAACAAAGTGCTTCAAGTATCCTTCAGCTACGAATGTTTGCAAAATCGTGCACCTAATAACCAGTCCAGCTCAGATCTTAATCACCAGTAAAACACTAGAACATAACATTCGCAAAAAGTGGGTGCTGCTACAAATGATGCGTGCTGCTGGAAATCATTACTGGTAATGGAAACAATAGCTGGCTGCTGGAAATGCTGCATTAGCCTGTCATATAATCAATAAATCTCTATTCAAACATAATTCACCATAAACTACCCATTTTACAAGGTAAAAGTCATTGCTTGTTCACATAAATCAAAATTTGATGCTTTATCTAATGTCCATGAAAATTTCTAAATAGGGAGAAGACGTAAAATTAACATGTGTCCAAATTTCATGCAAGAATGAAACCAAGCAAATTTTCATTTCAATTATCAATGGACATAGTCAGAGCTCATCGGTGGACATGAACAAAAAATTAATAATAATAAAACTGCATCTACAAAACTTCACCTGATCATTAGTCTTCATAATAACCGGGCTTCGTATAATAGAAACCTAAATCATTGAGTTGGTCCGTGCATCCTGTAAAATTCGTCAAATAATGGGTCACTAAGATCTATTGGAGTTGATTCGTCATTGTTCGACGGTGATGTCCTGCATAAACATCAAACAGAAGCACATAAGAACTTTACCTATTCAAATTTTAGGTCTTATTATAAATAGTGTTAACATCTTACGGTGTGTTCAAATTTCTTGGGCATTGTCTTCTATCATGACCAATGTGTCCACACTCCCGACAGTGTCTAATCCCTCGCTTCATTGCCTTTTCCTTTGCTCCCGTTACTCGTTTCGACCCTCCATTGCACCTTACTCTCTTAGGGTCTTTCATATATTGTGTTTGAGAGCTGGACCCTCCAACTTCGTTATTACTTGGTCCATCCTTCAACAACTTCAACTTCACCTGCAAACTTTTTAGAGTCTCTGACAGTAGCTCACATCCTTCTTCACACATTAATGCATCCTCAACCACATCTGAAGCAAGTCGGGACATTGTACTCCGCTTTATTAAAAGACCAGGATCTGCAGAGTCTTTAATTTCGTTGCCATTTGCATCTGACACCAATCCAAATTTCGCAGTTTTCTTCCACCTCTTCAAAATGTATTTATCGGGCATATATTCAATCTGGTCCCTTCTGAACAATGCTAGGATGTGCTTGCAAATAATTCCAACAAATTCAAATCTTTTGCAGCTACACGATGCGTGGTCAGAATCTTTGACATATACGACTTCTGCCACTCTTGTTTCCCAATTTTTCCTTTCGCTCACATTAAAGACAACTTTAGAAGCATCCTCTGTTTTCAGCTCTAGGAAACATGCTGTACTTTGTATTAGTTCTTGCTCAAACTTTTGAAACATTGTCCTTGTGTACAAGGTAGCCATTTGTTTGTTCATTGGCATCGGTAGAATACATTGAGCCACTTCAAATGCATCTACGTGATCAGCAACTAACTCTTTTTGACGTTGATGAGAAAGTGCCCTCTCAAATCTTATTATGAAATCCATCAACGAATTTTTTCCTTGATATGTATTGCTTGAAGAAACCATGAGAACATTCAGCTCTTTGGCTGCTTGACATTCCAGCGGCAAAAAAGTGTCGTGCGTAGGCTGGAACCCAAGATTCCCTTAAATCAAACATTGAACTTAGCCATGGATGGTCAGTCAAACCAGCCTTTGTAACCACAATATTCCATTTTGCATCAAACTCATCCTTATTGTCAGTATCCCATATGGCTTTCTGGAATTCACCCCAATACTCCTTATAAGCAGAATGTGGTAACTTAACAGAGAACTTTGATGTGATGTGCCATATGCAAAGTCGATGAAATGTAGTCGGGAAGGCTATTGAAATCGCTCTGCTCATTGCCGCATCTTGATCTGTGATGATCGTTTTAGGTTCGCCACCTGGCATGGCTTTCTTAAACTCCTCAAACATCCAAATAAACGACTCAGTCGTTTCCTTGCTCAAAATGCGCATGCTAGGACAATTGTTTGACCATGGTTATTAACTCCCAACATTGGTGCAAATGTCAAGTCGTATCTTTTCGTGTTGAATGTGGTATCGAATACAACAACATCTCCATAAAACCCGTACGCCCGTCTAGAAGTTGCATCTGCCCAAAAACATCGACTAAACCTGTTATCGCCATCTCCCTCAATCTTGAAATAAAAAGCCTCATTTTTTTTCTGTTCAGCCATAAAATACTCGGTCACTAGTTCAACATCGTGGTTCCTCAGCTTCTCATTCACACTACATTCAAGATTGTACATATCCTTTTTCATAAAACCGATTTTATCCATTCCTCCGGATTGCACCTCGAAAATACTTACCTTCTGATTAATGGGAATATTAACCGAACCCAACTGTTTTGTAAGTACTTTTGTAGAATCTGAAATACGACGGTGTGATCTCAGTAAATGCATTCTTCCTGAGGGTGTCATCTTATGATTGTGTCCCTCTGCAAAAAGAGAGATGGTATACTTCTTGCTCCCATGTGTCTTCACAACCACAATCTTAGCTTTGCAATTGCATCTACTTATTCCCCGTTGTCTTTTTCTCTCCCGAGTTTCATCATTCCGGTATGCACCTTGTTTGCAACATACAAATTCTTTTCTCAGAATCTCTTTCTTATTTTTCCCCCAAAAGCTGGAATGAAGTCGAATACCAAAGCCAGCCAAGAATGCATATCTATTATAGAAATTATAAACGAGGTCAAGCGAGTCGAACTTCATCCCAACTGCTGGTGTTTCCTCATTTCTTACTTCAGGAATGTAAACCCTCCCATTAGCTGTTACAGAGTCGTCACTCTCTGAGCCCCCAGACATTTTATCCACGTATATTATTGATCTACTTCTATATTACTGCATAGCAAATGTTAATTCATTAATCAATCATTACTGCATCACAACTTAGCAATGCATTCCACTTACACAAAACATTGCCCAAATTGACACAATACACGCATAGCCTAGCTTGTTGGATTCTGATTACACAAAACACAAGCAAAATTTAATACTAGTTACGTCATCTCTTGTGAAATAATCTGGAAAAAATAACATTAGAACCAACATGTTCAACTAAGAACTCAAATGTAATTCAAACCAGCAATTACAGAACTTCACCCAATATCCTCTCCAAATGCTTACTTCTAATGCCATTAAGCCTAAGTTTAGGATCTTTTACCTACATTTCATAATTTTCCAATCCCCCTCCAAACAAAAATAATCAACTAAGTATATTGAATATTCATAAGGAAATGACGCATTATTGATAGCAGAGCAAATGACGCATTATTGATGCCACAAATGACAAATTTCTCACCCTCACAAAAAACAAATCAAACCCAGCAAAATCAATCCAGCAAGAGTGAACTTACCTCTCAAAGTCAAATGACGCATTATTGATAGCAGAGCAAATGACGCATTATTGATGCCACAAATGACAAATTTCTCACCCTCACAAAAAACAAATCAAACCCAACAAAATCAATCCAGCAAGAGTGAACTTACCTCTCAAAGTCAATCGGGAGCTCCGAACTCAGTCAGCTTCAAAGAATGTGGTGGACATTAGAGAGGATTCTTTCGTAGTGGAGACTCCATCTCTACCAAAATCCAGGAACAACTGCAGCAGCACGAAAAAGAGATATGCTACTTTGCTTTCATCTGGAATCTCTTCTGCTGAACGAAAAAGAGAAGGGGTTTTCACTTCAATCATAGAATCAAAACAGGGCAATAGCTAGGTAAAAGCCATTAATCATCATACCGAGGATACCATAGATCGCAGGCCTCCCAAGGAGCTGATGACAATGGAGCGATTATAGAGTTTGGGAGCTTTGGATCTTTCTAATTGTGGATTTGCATTACATTAAAAAAGAGAGGATTGTGTTCTTGAGTTTTTCACAGAGAGGGAAAAATCTTCAGCTGAAGTTGGGTCTCCAAACGGGTCAGATTTCAACCCGGTTCTACATGCACCCTCTTTTAAAAACTCACCGTTGGATGAAATCCAACGGCTCTTACATACCCCTCAAAAAAACCCCTTATAACTTTCCACTCACTATAGAAGCACTCGTTTCTAATGGGGGGATTCAGCCTAGCCCAGATGGAGACTTTTTGGCCCAAGCTCAAGCCTGTGTTGGTGTCGAATATATTCAAGGAGAGTATATTAATTTTAACAAAGATCGTCATAAGTTTCGTGCAACAGAGAAAAGAAACAATTGAACTTGAGAGCCAGAACAAGTGCAAGCTTAATGGCACTGATACCATCTTAACTATACGAGAAAAAGGAGAGACAAGAGAAGGAAGACATAGAGACTTTTCTATTAGAATGATTCGATTCAATTACACATTGATGTGATACTGGTATTTATATCTAAACTAGTAAGATTACAATGGAGTATTCTCTCATGACCAGCTAGAATTTTATGTTATTACTAGAGATTAGTTTCTGTTGAGAACCAGTTAATCCAAAAGAAAACTTGAGAAAACAATAATTTAGAAACTTTTACACGCTGACCCTCCAGGAAAAAGAGCTTGCGACTTCATCCTGTTTCGCTTGTTTTCGATCACTGCAAGACAAATAATTTAACTGTCAAATAATTCCAGCAATAGATACTTGAACGCTTATATAGTGTTAGCTAGACTGGTGATTAAGTACTAGTAGTGGTTGAAAGTCTGGAGATAAAATAGTAAAATTAATTAGCTATGGAAGTTGCACTTAGAGTCGTCTCATTGCGTTTCAATCTTCGTTTTCTTCCTCTTCTACTTCTTGAAAACCCTAGCTTCTTTTCTCTGTTATGATGGTATCAGCCTAAATATGTAGGGTACATGGATTTTGGTACCTAATTTAGGGAATGAGAACATTGTAGGTAGCAACTGGATATACAAAATCAAGAGGAACTCTGCTGGTTCAGTGGCCAGATACAAAGCTCGACTTATGGACTTAAGGCTCAGGGGGTTTAGCCAGGAATCGGGGTTCGATTTTGGGGAGACTTTTAGTCCAGTAGTTCGACATACAACAGTGAGGTTGATTCTAAGTCTTGATGCTACGATCCAATGGAAATTAAGGAAACTTGATGTCAAGAATGCCTTTTTGCATGGAGATCTTGAAGAGTAAGTTTTCGCGAAGCAGCCACCAAGTTTTGAAGATCCTATTCATCCACAGTTTGTTTGCAAACTTCAGAACTCTCTTGTTTGAAACAAGCTCCAAGGGCATGGAATGCAAAATTCACAGGTTACTTACCTACTCCAGGATTTAAATCATCCCATTCTGATCCAAGCCTCTCTGTGAAACATGTCGAGAATGAAATTGTGATTCTGTTATTATATGTTGATGACATAATATTTACTGGATCGAGTGTTCAATTGGTTCAAAGTGTTATTACTGAATTGAGTGCAGTATTTGAAATGAAGGGTATATGAGAAGACTTACATACTTTCTAGGCCTGCAGATATCTTATGGCTCATCAGGAGACATATTTTTGAACCAAACTAAATATGCTAAAGATCTGTTGAATAAAGCAGGAATGAGCACCTTCAAATCTTAAGAGAGGCTGGTGAACCTTTGTTTGATCCCACCATGTTTTGAAGTATAGTGGGAGCATCGTTGTACATGACATTCACAAAACTAGATTTAACTTATGCAGTGAATATTGTGTGTCAGTACATGACCAGTCCCACTAAAGTTCATTACCTTTTTGTCAAACGTATTCTCATATATGTTCAAGGTACATTAGAGTATGGCATCAGTTTTTACAAATGGTCTTTGGCAGCTTAGTGCCTACAGTGATGCAGACTAGGTAGGAGACATGAACAATAGAAGGTCTACAACTGGATTTGTGGTATTTTTGGGAAGCAATCCAATTTCATGGCAGTCAAAAAAGCAGGGGTCAGTTTTTAGAAGTTCAACAGAAGCTGAATACAGGGCCTTGCCCAATACAACAACTAATATTTCATGGATTCGTAAGGTCTTACTGGATTTACAGATTTATCTTCCTAGCCCACTTGTTATGTATTGTGATAACTTGTCAAGCTCTGGCTTTAAGATCAAATCTTGTTTATCACCCAAGAATCAAGCATATGGATATTGATTTCCACTTTGTGAGGGAAAAGGTGCAAACAAAAGACATGTTTGTGCAGTACATTCCTACAGAAAGAACAACTAGCTGATGTGTTTCAAAAGGCTTGCACCAGGGGTGGGCACAGTCCGATTTTCCCCTCAAATTGGATTCAAAACCAGAGAACTTACACACGGTCCAGTTCGGTTTGATTTTTATAGAAAGTGTCTAGAAGAATCAAATCAAACTGAACCTATGCGGTTCCGGTTCAGTTTGGCCCAATTTCTAGTTTGGAATGATATGAATATAATATGTGAAGAAGAGAGAAATAAAATGTATAGAAAAATAGGTACAATTGATAAATAAGAGAGAAAGAGGTAGAAGAGATAAAATAAGAGAAAAATGGGTGAATATATAAATAGGAAGAGAAATAGAAAGAAATGGGTTGAAAATAGAGAAACGCAGAAGCGCAAGAACGGATATGCTTCATTGAAAAGAAAAAGAAATTGGGCTGGAGTATTTTAGTTGGGTATAAATTAATACTAAAGTATTTGGGTATTAACTGGACTAAGATATTTATATATTTTATACCATTTCCAAGATAATTAATAACCTAGATGGGAACCGATCCAAAGTGGTTTGATTCGGTTTTTGAGCCTAGGTTGACTTTCTTAGTCAACACGGATTGTTTTAGGGTTTTTTTTTATACTCTGTTCACCAATTCACTAGTTCAAATGCCCGCTCCTAACTTGCACAGTCCTATTTTTCTGCAACATTGTCTTCACCTTCGACTGAGGAACTCGGCTGGGTGGGGGAAAATGATAACTATAAATTAGTTAAGAAGGTAGTTAGTCAGTCAGGTTCAGCGGACGGGCTTTTGGTTAAGTTGGTTAAAGTGAGGTTAGCTGGAGTAGTTAGACTGTTTAGCTTGATCATTAAGAAACTCAATACAGAAACTGAAATACAGTCTTTCTAAGCTTCAATTCTACTTTTCAAATCTTCATCTTCTTCCTCTTCTTCTTCCCGAAATCCAATCATTCATCATCTGCATTGTTTATAAAATTATTCAGAAGAAAAATAAATAAATTCATCGTGGTTACTTTGCATATATATAAGATGGAGGAGAAAGAGAAGAAAGTGCAATTTGTCACCTTCAAAATAGTCACGATGGAGTTCAGCCGAGGACATTGATGGGTCAATCATGTATTGCTGAAGCACTTGATTCATTTCGCCCATACCCTAATCAATAAAATCAGTCAAAAAATCTATATACAAACAAAAACTCGATGGGACAACAAATGGGATTTTGACACTTGTTAAATTTTAAAATAAACCCACACAAACAGTGTATGGGGTGCATAGATCTACTTAGCATAGAGAAAAAGGCGAGAGGATGTTGTAATCGAGTTTCTTAAACACTCACCCCACCGAGCTGGTTTGTCTCACGAAGACGCAATGCTCCAGTAGTACGAGAATCAACGTTTTGAGAAAATTTTCCAATCTCCTCTTCCTGAGAAATAATTATAATTTTCATACTGCCTTTCCAAGTTTAATCATATACACATACTAATATGATTGAATTATCCTTTTATTTATGAGGAAAGGAGGACAATGAAGAGTCAAATGTAGTCATAGATGAGGGATAAATGCTCTACCATTAAAGTTATAAGCCCAAAAATATACTCGTTATATATGTTCTTGGGTGAGTTTCACTTAATAAAGGTGTTGTGCGTGCAAACTAAGAAAATAATAGACAAGCAAATATTTAAGAAGAAACACCTTATGGCAATGAGCATGGTCGAATGGAACAGCATGAACTAAAAAGTGAAGCAGCTCATCCTGCATAATTGCCCTGGCAGTGTCACAATGCTGCAACGTACGTCTATTGCTTCTTTCAGTGTGTAGCCATGAACGAAGTGTGAGCTCCATAATGAAAAGCTCACATGCTTTCGAAAACAAAACCGGAGTCTCCGATCTCACCTTCTGCAAAGAAAATTAACACATTTTCAAGTTAATCTTTTTGAAACATTACTCTCCAATAATAGATAAAAAATAAATAAGTTATAGAAAGGGTTTTGCATATCATCAATTGATGAATGTGCAGATCTACCTTGACTTCTCCATCAGATTTCATGACTCTTTTGACCCTGGCAAGAGGGAGTTCGTGGTGTGCTTTTGCCACTGTATCATACATTATAAAGAAGTACGTGATCATTAGTCATACTATATAGAAATTTAAAGAATAGCTTCGGACAGTCCCTAGAAGGGACTAACACGGGCTATAGTCCAGGTGAGTTGTTATTTTATCAACCAAAAATTTAATTTAACCCCCCCATGCTTGTTAATGACAATCATGACATCACTTGTTTAACAATGCAATCAAGGAAAAGAAGATAAGACAAACTAATGAATTGATGAATTATCTTCGAATATTCCTGGACATTCTTATGTAGGACATCTCTATAAAGTTTTCTCTAAAATGTAAAATATCTCCGTATTGTTCTTACTTTTTTAGCATACTGCCAACTTCTTTTATTTATGTTTATATTTATTTATTTTATTTTATTATGGACAGCCTAATGCTAATTTCCTTTCACTGATAGACCTCATACATAATCCCTTTAAGTGAAAATAAATAAATAAATAAACGAATGGTATGCTGCAATAATTGCACCTTTATGTTCCACTCTCTAGTGCTTACATAAGGTAAATTTAGCCCAATTCATTTTAAAATCCTAGGTCCGTATCTATATATATAACCCTTTCGTAATGTAGGTCCTGATCAAAACCTTTTGTAATGATTTTGCTTCTTAAAGAAACAAAAGATTTGGAACATCTAAAAAAAATGATGGCTAACAACTACTAACTTGTGCTAGCGCTAACGGTGTTTTCAAATAATGATAGAAAAAATTAAAACAAGTACACTTTGACATAAATAAACAGAAATCATATGTAATGCTTTTAACTCAAAAGTACAATAAAAGTACAGTTTGGGTCCTATCCCTTTTTTTATTTTTATTTTTTATACTTTTGTATGTTTTTGTTTTTATTTTGGGGCACTAGCTTAAAACTGTAGCAATGACCAAAGACAGAAGAAAAATCAAAATTTGGACCAAGAGAAAAAACAAACCTGTTGTGTTTTGAATTTCAAACAGTTGCTGATTCCAGAATATCTCTATCTCTTCCTTCTGAAGTTCCATAAAACTGGATTGCTTAGCCTCCTGATCGGCCTCCTACTTAATTATTAGCAAGAAAAAAAAAACAAAAGAAAGCAAAGAACACATGGTATCTAGCATAAGAAACTGGAAGGAAAATATACTTGATTTATTTGAATGCAATCTCTAGTCTAACAGAAAATGGATGGCAATTAGCTTCACCTCTCTGCTAGACGGACAAGAGTAGTAATTGGGTAGCTCGAAAGAGCCCGTCGACATGAAACCGTGCATTTCTGGAGAAGTGTTTGAAGAGGGTGTGATATTGATAGAATGGTTCACATCCATAAGTACTGGCCTGAATTGTCTAGCTAGCTCGTTTCTGGTTACAAAGGCTTGAAGTGTTTCTAGTTCTATCACCTGATTTTCATGTGAAGAGAGACATTAAACAGTGTTCACTAGTGGGAAAGCAACATTTTTAATTTGCTTTTACTTTATTTATCTGGTTATTTGTCTTTAAGTTAGAAGAATCCATGAGCAATTAAGTTTTAGGTCAAAAGGAGTCAAGATGTAATCTGAAACTAGATATTGCTAATCAGGATAGTGTTTGTAATTAAAAGAGAATCCAATGAATAGAGTCGTTTTGTTCGTTTGTAGCCCATTGTTTTCTGGTTATTATCAACTGTTGAACTTTATTTTAGACAAAATCCAATCATTCATATTATCCTGCAACAAAGTCTTATATAGAAATGAATTTTTATTTTCAAAATCTAGAATTTAGTTGAAAGAAAAAGGTCCTACTTACTTCCCGACCGGTATGTCAATGTCATTAAGGGTAAATTTGTCATGTTATCCTCATTTTATTGATGTGGCAAGTCCAATAATTATGATCTCAATGTGCATGTACATGTGATTTTCCAATCTAAATAGAAGTTGTTCTTTAGTCTTTCAAACTGAACGTTGAGCAATGGAAAAAATAAAAATACAAAACTTTTGAGATATATAATATAGATTCGTAGTAACAGTTTGGAAAATATAAATTTAGATGTCAAACTCCTTATATGAACTCCCAGTTTATATGTATACGAATATGATTAGAATCAACATTCACAATTATATCCGGTGTTTTAGCCAAAAACTTCGGAATTATATCCCCCTCTTCAAAGCATTGTGACTCTTCAAAGACTCCCGAATCATATTCTATGAACCTTACTCATCTCCACTTGTCTTCTTCAATTAACCATTGCTTATCTTCTCTTGTCTTCTTTCAATCATGTGTTGAACCCTTGTTCATCTATATTTATATCAATTTCTTAGATTTCCCTCACTTTCACCTATCTTTTCCACAAGGAGAAATCAAGGAGACCCTAGATTAGTAGCAATCATATTTTTTATAATAATTGTAATTATACCTTAGATAGGTATGATTTCTAGGAGTACTATATATAAGGGATTGAGCCACTATTCTATATACCGGAACACCATCCAATTCCTACACATTCATATCCATAGCCGAAATACCTTTAGGAGAACAAGAAGAGAGCTTGCACAACCTTGGTGTTCTACTTGAAGAATTCGGTGTCTTCCATGTCTTCATCAATCATCATGTTTCTCAGTAAGTCATTCATGAACTAATTTCTTTTTACTAGGGCTACGATGTAGTCTAGCTATGAATACTTAATTCTTTGATATTGTTAATTTTATTTATCTATGCATGCTGAGTGTTTGTTATCGTTCTTAATGCTTTCAATTAATTGGCCACTAATTGCATGATTAGAAGAATTAGGTTGAGACCAGAAGGAGATGCCTAATAAATAGCTTCTTGTAACAAGTACCATAAATTACATAACTGACTCAGAATATGGTTTGTATAGTCTTTAATATTTTTCATAAATCTTAATGGGTTGTTAACCATCTAAATCCATAACTATAGAGTGGGTTGATAAGGGTAAAGAATACAACTAATATAACTCGGAAGAGAGTATTTGTGGGATAAGGGAAAATGACAATATCAACTTGTTAGCAAACTTAGGATTAACAATCTAGAAGGATTTGGGCTGGATTAGCTACAAGTGAAATCGGTGTCATAGTGCTTTATTATCCTTATTTTCATTTGTTACATTGTTTACTTACTCTTAATTTACTTTCTTAGTTATATTTTTGTCATCATAATCATTTTATTGTTTGATTCAAATATAATCAGGCATAAATCACCCTTGTACTTAATAGATTAACTTGATCCTTGTTGGAACAATACTCTACTTACTACTATATTAATTTGAGAGATATTGTCCTCTTAAAATTATTCACATCAAATTTCAGTGCCGTTGTCAGGGATTGGCTTAGTATGTTAATATTAGTATGATTTATTTTCTAGTTGTACTTTGGATATTTAATAAATCATAATAATATTAACAGACTAGCTCGATCCCCGAAAGTGGTGCCAAAATTTGATGTGAATAATTGTAAAAGGGCAATATTGCTCAAATTAATATAGTAGTACGTATAGTATCATTCCAACAGGGATCGAGTTAATTAATTAAGTATTAGAGTGATTTATGCCTAATTATATTTAAATTAAACAATAAAAGGATTATGATGACAAAAATATAAGTAAACAAGTAAATTAAGAGTAAGTAAATAACGTAACATATGAAAATAAGGATAATAAAGCACTAGGATACCAATTTCACCTAGCTAATCTCACCCAAATCCTTCTAGCTTGTTAATCCTAATTTTCCTAACATGTTGATAGTCATTTTCCCTTACCTCACCAATACTCTTTTCCGAGTTACATTAGTTTTATTTTTTTATCATCAACTCACTCTATTCCTAATTATGGATTTAGATTATTAAGAACTCATTAAGATTTATGGAAAATATTAAAGACTACACAAAACATAAGTTAATCTTCTAAGTCGGCTATGTAATTTATGGTACTTGTTAAAAGAAGCTATTTATTAGGCATCCCTTTACGGTTTTAACCTAATTCTTCCAATCATGCAATTAGTGGCCAATTAATTGAAAGCATTAAGAACGGTAACAAACACTCAACATGCATATATAGATAAATAAAATTAATAATATCAAAGAATTTAAGTATTCACAACTAAGCTACATCATAGCCTTAGTAAAAAGAAATTAGTTCATGAATGACTTATTGGGAAACATGATGATTGATGAAGACATGGAAGGCACCGAATTCTTCAAGTACAACGTCAAGGTTGTGCGAGCTCTCTTCTTGTTCTCCTCAAGGTATGTACTTCGGCTATGAGTATGATTGTGTAAGAATTGGATGGTGTTCGAGTATATACAATAGTAGCCAAATCCCCCTATTTATAGTGCTCCTATAAATCCTACCTATCTAATGTATAATTACAATTATTATAAAAATAGGAATCCTACTAATCTAGGGTCTTCTTGATTTCTCTTTCTTTGACTTGGTAAGACTTGAACCATCTTGAACTAGGAAATTTGACAACAATCCTTATGATAAAAGGAATAATTTTGTTCCTTTCCAATTAATCTCAAATCTTCTTCTTCTTGCCCTTTTTTAGCTCAATTTCTCCTATTTCCACAAATCCTTCATAATTATCACAAAACATATTAAAACAACAATTTAATTCAAGAATAACGACATTCAAAATCCATGTGGTATTTGTGAAATTCAGTCAAACTCAATTAATAAATTCAAAACTTACAATGAGTTCATGTGGCAAGGGATGTACAAAAGATTGTTTGATATTTCGTGGATATTTTGTTATTGGTTGATACTTGATCAGGAATTTGTTTAGATTTGATTGACATTTGTTAGATAATATTATCAACATCTGTATGCGTAAATTGATACCAACATGCACCATCAATCACTCACCTGACTACATATGAGATGCATGGATGGAGATGTAGGCGTCACATTTTGTGACTTGGATTGAAAGTTGCGTAAAACTTTGTGTATACATATAATATATGTCATCATTTGGATGATTACAAACCCGACTATTAATGTATATATAGATAATAATCAAATTAAGACCCAAAAAAAAGGAGCAATAAATCAGTAATTGACATTTTCCCCTCTCAGCACCCCGTTACAAAAATTGGCATTTTCCTTATTCTTACTATTTACGTTGGATTTAGAACATTTTTGGTTCTCAAATCTTTAAACGGCTGGTCTATGTACAAAACAAAATAAAAAAGGAAAAAAGAAAAAGAAAAGAGGCCAATTAAAAAAAAACCCAGTCCCATGTATATTATCCATCCACTAATCAAAACGAGTCTCTGCTGCCACAGCCAGTTGCAGCCTCTCCTGCTCAGTCAGCGAGTGACGGAAGTGGCAGCGGTGACCGTACGGACACTTGCCGCCAGCTGCAACCATCCGGCAGAGCTGAGTCTTGTAGCGCGGGTGCCTCATCACCGGACGAAGCTCCCTAACGCCGTGGGCAAACTGGCAGTTCTCTCCGTACGGACACGTGCCAGTCTCCTCCCACTTGTTGCACAGCTCCGTCTTCACCATCCCCTGATTGAACACCTTCACTTGGCTCTGCTGCACCCGCACCCACAGTAACAGAACCCGCCCATAAACATAAATTTATCAGACAAATAAAATAAAATAATAAAATGCCACGTAATAATTTAATTTACTAATTAATTACTCACAGTGGGCAAGCCAGAAACGAGTTGACTAGGGACACGTGGCCGATTCGAGGAGCGGACGGAAATGCTCTTGGGGAGCGCAACCCGGTCTACGACGTCGAACCGGTTTCGCTCGATGACGCTCGTGGGACTGATATCCGAGGCCTCGTCGGAAACGACGCCGTCGCGAGGACCGAGAGATCCGAATCCGAGCCGCCGAAAGTCGTCGAGAAACGACGTCGTGGAAGGACTCTGATACGCGGACGAGGAGGAGGATGAGAGGAGGAAGCTCTGGAAGGCGGCCTGCGACGAGAGGAGCTTGACGAGGTCGGCGTTCGCTGACCGGAGATGGGAGTTCTCCCGGCGGAGAGAGTCGAGTTCGTCGGCGAGGTCGCGGAGGTGAGAGCTGCAGAGATCGTAGTGGTCGCGGAGCTCCTGGGACTCGAGGATAAGCTGAGCCTGGCTGAGGCGCTGCGACGTAGCATGGTGATTATGGTGGTGGTCGTCGGAGTTGGAATCGGAATCGGAGAAGGAGGAGCGAGTGGAGGGCGTGAGGGAGAGGGAGCTCGGGAGTGTGAATTTTGGCGGGAAAATGGAGCGGTACATTGAGGCAAAATCGGAGCCGAAATCTCGGGTCGACGAATCGGGTGAGGTTGGAAAGGCGGCGTTGGTCTCCATATAATAATATTATTATAATACCGAATGCTATAGAAACGAAGGAAACTGAGAGTTGAAAATGGAAGAGGCGCATCAAACAGTTAGAGGCCATAACAGAATATATATGTTAGTGTTAAGCGTTAGTTGTGCAGTTAGAGAGACAGGAGAGAGAGAGAGAGAGAGAGAGAGAGAGAGAGAGAGAGAGAAGGCGTAGGGTTGTTGGTGGTGTTGCAGCAGTTGGTGGAGGAAGGGAATGTTTTGGCGTGGTGTTGAAGTATGTGTGTGTGTGAGGTGCAGAAGAAGATGGAATGGAAATTATCAATGGAAGGTGCGGGTGGATTAAGACATATGTTCGTTGATATAAGTTCTATTTTCTAAGTTTTTTTTTTTTTTTTTTTTTTTTTTTTTTTTCCTTTTTTTTTTTTTTTTTTTTTATATTGTATTCTTGATGGTTTGCTTCTTTATCACAACTTTAACTAACTCTCTCTCTCTCTCTCTCTCCTTTTGGTAATTGGCACCCATCTCAATCAAATGTACTATGTGTCTATTTAGCTTCTTCTGTAACCAACACCTTGGGTCTCACTCTTTTTCTTCTTCTTTTTTCTGATGCGGGGGGTCTCACTCACTCACACAAAACAAAAGGCATTCTTATTTTATTCATTTAATTTTTTGTTTTTTTTTTAAATAATTGTTCTCAGTTGTTTATTTCTTAATCAAACTCTCAATTTTATTCCTACAATCCATTTTTAATATATTATTATCCATCAGGATTGTAGGAAAAAAATCACAACTAAATATCAAAACATAGTAGTGATTTTCAAATGTAAACTTTCGCTGATGATCTAGAGGAAATTATTCGTACATAAATATTTACATTACCAAAATGACAGTACAAGTACACTTTCATTTTTCTACTGTAAAGATCCGAGTACTAAACACTTCGGTTTAATATTGAAATTAAGTAAAAATAATCTCATCCTTGTGAACCTACTCATTAGCTTAAAATAGTAAAATGTGTAGCGCCATGGCTCACACAATCCCACTAAGTACAGACCTTACAAAATGATTACACATAACATCAAGATAGATAACATATAATCAATTATAGCTATTTATGCACGATATATTACTTTTCTCAATATATCATATTTCTTCACATCTTAGTGAATCTCATAAGTGGATTACTGGTAACAAATCATAAGTCCTAAAATGAACCAAGATTAAGCAACAACATGCTAGAGTCCGTAATACTCAAACATCTATACCTAAATGTTCCACTTCTCAAAACATGTTAAGTATAATTGTGGGAGCAAATAATCATACACCAATAATAAGACGCCATGTGTACGACAAAGCAATCAAATGGACAAAATTGCCCTTAGCAAAGGACGAGAGAAGATACGAAGCATCCAATCAAGCATTAAATGACGATAGTTGAAACTATTGCTCCAAAGTTGGCAAAGGTCGCTTCCTCTGGCAGTTTAAGGCTTCGCCTAAGCCCAAATTGCCCACGTAAGCCTCACAAGGCCCTTCTGATAGGCAAAGGCCCATGGACAAGCTAGTCCAATACGAGTGCAGACGCCTGTCGGATCTAAGCCTAAATTAGATAAGGCTTAGGGGATAAGCCCAACATGACTTATCCTTAGGCAACACACCACCAAAAGATCAACCCAAATCCTGGGTATATCCTCATTAACTGCAGTAGCAGTAATTAAGGAGATTACACTCCACTACTTTGGGTAAATATCTCATACGTCCCAAGTCAAACGGCTAATTGATTGGTTAATAATCCACCAATTGGCCAAATTTAAACCCCCCTCCATATGTAGGAGAAGGCAATTTTTCATTGAACTAAGAAAACTCTAACTCTTTCTCTATTTAACATTGCTAACTTAGGCATAGGAGGCATTTTGTCTCACACCACACCAGTGTGCTTGAGGACTTACCATAGTTAACTCTTTAATTTTAAATATTTTAAGTATTTAAAATTTAAAAATAAATTAAAATAATAATTAACTAACATTTTAAAAAAACAAAAAACTCTCTCATTCTCTCTCCCTCCTTCCCGACGAGGCCCACCCCCACCCCACAACCAGCCACCCAACCCTAGTCACCACATTCCCCTGCAGCAACTCCAACCACCTCCCGACCTTGTTCAACCTCAACCATGCACCCCACCATAACCACCACCCACGCCGATAAGATCCGATTGGGTTCGTCGGTGACTCACTCCATGACCGGAGCCGTTGGAAGTGAACCATCGGGAGACTCGATTTGACCGAATTCAGAGCATCCATGAACCACTAGTGCTCCGACTTTGGTCTCGTTGGAGCTGAAGCTAACGGGATGGTTGTTGCTAAGAAGAAAGAGGAAGAGCCTGAGCCTTACGAGCTTAGCGGAAGCTCGGTAGAGCTGACCTTACTCGATCATCATGTGGTCGAGGTCCTTGTCGTTGGTGACGGAGATGAGGGCGTCGAGATCTTTGTCGGAGAGCTGGTAAGTAGACGACGTCGTTCGGGGTGTCGCAGAGGGAGAAGAGCTTGGAGGCGAAAGCGGAGAGCTTGATGTTGCGATCTATGGCGAGGATTTTGGTGTCGCCGCTGAACGTATACGGGAGCTGGTGGTCGTGCAGGAGCGGTTGGTGTGGGTGGGCCTCGTCGGGAAGAGGGAGAGTGAAGGAAAGAGAGTTTTTAATGTTATTTAATTATTATTTTACTTTATTTTTAAATTTTAAATACTTAAAAATTTAAAATCAAAGAATTACTTTAACTATGGTTACAAGCATATAGACAAGTGTCAAGTTATAAGAAGGGTGGTGAGAGTATACATTGGGTTAAAATGGTGAGCAGAAATGCTCCCTTATAAATAAGGCAGCTGCAAAATTCAGTAAAGCAATAGTAAGAAATGTTATAGCTATGATACCAACCATACATTAAGAATTATAGCAACTTTACTACCTATTATCTCCTTAATTTAAGACTAATGCAAATTTGGGCCACCTCAGTGACCTAATACAAAAGAAAATTTAAACCCCACCGACCAAGCCGAAAACCAAAATACTCCATTTATGATATCCTTATTAGTAAAGAATTTTATCACTATTAACTAATACAAGCTACCAAACGAGGAAGAAGGCAAAAGAAGTACTCCAAACTCTATACACATGTAAACATTTAGGTTTTGTTTGGTTATGTGCAAGGTGCGAAGTAGATAGCAGACCTGTATTTTGCATGTCTAATTATGTATTCTTTTTTGCGTATTTAAATGTCAAATGGGCCCTTTTAGTTTAAATTGGGCTTGTGAGTGTTTTATTTTATTTTATACAAACAATATCTAATCTAAACTATAAGGAGAGGGAATTGAACTTGGGTGCAGAGTAGGGAACACATCCATTCTAGCCAATTTGGCTAAGCCCATGTTTGCAGCTTGTGAGTGCCTTTTTACTAAAGTCTAATGTTTTCAGGGACGTCTAGGTGCGGAGCTCTTTCGTTTTATTGCATACAATTTTGTTAAAGTCATAAATAAATTTCCTAGTTCATATATGTCCATGTTTAGAACTTGGAAACCGAGACTAGGAATGTAACGGATTTGTGGAACTGATTTAGAGAAATTCCTTAGAAAGGATCAATTTCAAAACCGCATACCAAACGCAGATTAGGCCTGTTGTTTTTGAAAACCGCCATTCTAGAATCATCTCTTCAGCTATAAAAAGTGACTTGAAAACTAGGTTGGTATGAGCAAAAGCTTTTGTCAATCTCCTTTCTTGATTACATATTAAGTTTTGGGTTTTACATAAATATGAAGGTTTCTCAAACGTGTGAAGGGCAAAATGAATATGAAGATTGTGGTAGTACTGCATGCGTTGACGCGAAGTTTTATAACATCGAATCAATGATTTACCAGAGGTATCTCTATTATCATAACACTTTGCCAACAAATTTTCTTGAATTTGTAGAATATATTTTGAATCTCAACTCAATGATACTAACTTGATATGGTTGCGTGTGAAGAGATAATGAAGACTTGGTATAATTACTAAATTTTTTATTATTCATCATGTCAATTTGCTAGCAGATTGGAATTTCTAAACATTAGGGTTGGAACTATGGGCATGAAGTTCCCAACCTTCAAGTAAGTTCAAGACTAGCAATTTCATATGACTATATGTGTACTTTCACTTAGTAACTGACTTCATTATTTGCAAATTTAGTTCTGCTTATATAAATGATCAGTTCTGTGAAACTTTTCATTCTGGTGGTGTGGTGATGGTTGGAGACATCGTGCTGTTCGTAGAATGGTGAGCAGGCAACTTCATCTTATGTTTTTATTTTGGTCTAATTTTTCATTTTGCATTATGCTATATGGATCAACAAAGTTTCTATTCATTTGTTACCTTGTGCAGCCACTCCATTGTGGATGCATCATGTCATGCCACACATACACGGAACTGGACTATGGAGGTGTGAGTTCCACTGAAGACTTGTTGTAAACTAAAACATCTATTGATTCAGGTGAAGTGATAAGTGGCATAAATTTTTATCTGACTTAGATATTTTATTTTTGCAATTTTGTGTTGCTATGCTAGTTAAATTATTCATTTAGTAAAATGATTGGAATGACCGAGCAATATTACTGACTCTAGCCAGTCCTCTACTTTTGCAGTTGCCAACGGACGGACAAATCCATTAAAATTATATGATGATCATATGCCCATTTTATGTATGTAATTAATGAGACAATTGTTCCATCCCTTTCTCCTAGGTCATCTCAACACAAGAGTTGTAAAGCACGCAAAGACAATAGAGAACACACCAAGAAAGAAACCATAGGGGCAAACAAAGAAGGACCCCAAAAAGAGCACAAATGCCCCATCTCCTTCATTCTTAATACATATCCCTCACAGATAAGGCAGAGGGATCAACAGTGGCCTCTTAGCATGACGAACTTCTCCAAAAGATCACACAGTAGGAACATTTATCGGATGCCAAGTGCACAAACGTTCCAGCGAACACATCAGGGAAAACTGGGAGATTCCTCGAGGCTGGTCTCCGTCACCCTATCAGCAAACTTGTTGATGCAAATTCTACACTCACTAGGAGAATCCGTGAGCATAGGGTGTGGCCCGAAAAATTGTTCAAAAGCAGTAAGGGCTTTATCACCACCCGGATCCCAGGTCCCATCACAAAAGAATCCGGAGAGATGGGAACATAGATTACAACCAACAACCCTAGCTGTCAAAAATCGTGCCCAACGGCGAGAATCCAAGAATGCACAAGATCCATATGGCCCAAGAAAAAACCTAGACGCCAACCACCTATAAACCTCTACCATGCACCACCAGCACCTCGCGAAACCATCCATATCGCAACCCTCATTACCATACTACCGAAAAAACCAACACGTGAGGGACCTGACCAAGAAGACACCATAGATCAACACAAGAACCCTAACAGAACCAAATCTCCACAGAGAAGGAACCACAGAAGAAAACGCACCGTGAAGATAGGAGAAGGCATCCATGCTGAGGACCACAACCCAGGTGAGGGCGCCGACTGTAGGGAGTGGACGGAAGAGAAGGACAAGAAACCCTAGCCGTTTCTCTTGGCTCTCCTCGCGTGTGAGAGATTGACCATAAACTCCATATAAACTACAACTTAGTGTGTGTTTTTATATTACTCTTATATTGGTATTTTAATATAATTGAAACTACGATATAATGTGTATTTTTATGTTACTTTTAAGTTTATAACACATAAATTGCAACCAATATATTGGTACATTTAAATATGAGTGGTAATTTCCTCACTCCAATTTTATCCACTTACATTCCATTTTATAACTAAAACAGGAGTGTAAGTGGATAAAATTGGAGTGGGGAAATCATTACCCTTAAATATTACTCTTGTATTGGTATTTTTATGTTTATATAATTAAAACTGCAATGCAATATGTATTTTTATGTTACTTTTATATTGATATTTTTAGGTTTAATTGCTTTATATCATTATATATTATTTTACAATTAAATTGACAAGTTAAATGCTACTCCTTTTATGTATTTTTACAAGAGAATAGTGACTTGATATGTTAGTAATTATACAAAATCAATTGCTAAGAAAACTAGGAAAGAAAAAAAAACATGAAATAGCAATACAAAAAAAGGTAGGAGAATAATAACAAATAATAATTATATAGTGTAGTTTCACAATTTTTTTTTTTACTTTAATAAGATGAATTTTAATTGGTGAAAAATTATTTTCTAATTTGATAAGAAAAAATAAAATATTTAAGTTTATGTTGAACAATATAGTACGTAAGGAAAATCTCATGATATCATGGGGGATAGCTAGCTTGGTTATATGCCTTTTTCTCAAAGCGGAGGACATGTTTCGAATCCCCTAAATGGCATATCTCGTATTTTTTAAAATTATTGAAGGTGATTTAGCAATGTGCCACATGGCTGCCACCAAAGGGACGGCGGCGGTTGGCGTACATTGATAGTTGTTGACGGCGGGTGCTGACCGGTGGTGGTCCAAGTGGTGGCCCAAACTTCGGCTGTCTTTTCCCTTATTAATTTAAATAGGCCCAATGACTTTGGGCCTCTTGATTGAGTTTTTCCAAAATAAAATTCAAAACCCAAAACCAAAATTAGTCCTTTATATTTTGTGACTTCTACCTAATTTTTCTTAAAGTATCTATGAACTTAGCCTTTTAATTGTATTTATATATATATATATATATATAAAGGTCTTCACTATAACATATAGAAAGAAAAAAAAAGGTTACATTATATGCTTTATTTTACCACGATGTAGAAAAAACATCTAACCGTCTATCTCATAAGCACCCAAACAAACATACATGCACGTTTTGGTAATTGTGTGCTTTAATTTATTTCCCATTTGGATTGGGGTTGTTTTTCCTTTTGTTAACTAGATTTCCTTATGCTTCCTCGTTGCGTTAGGATTTCCAGTTCATAGAACCAATATATATACTAGGCCTAGCCTAATTAGAATTGTGTATCATTGAAACTCGAGGCAGCTTATCGCAATAACAAGATGGCTGGAAGACCGACATGCATGATCCTGCCTGGAGCTGGGTTTATAGTTATAACAATTCTCCTCGCTGCTAATGCCACCGCCGCCGACGATTCGACACCGATACCTGCTGATGGTTCCCAAGTCGGCAGCTGGTTCGATAACAACGTTAAGCCGTTAGCAGAATGCAAGGGCGCGCTTGACGCCGCTCTTGTGACGGCTGAGGATGGTCCAAAACTTATCAAGGTCATGAAAGATGGAAGTGGAAACTTCAAAACCCTCACGGACGCCATTAATAGCATCCCTGAGAGGAACACCAAGCGTGTGGTTGTGTACATTGGAGGTGGAGTGTACAACGAGAAAATCAATATCCCACAAAATAAACCATTTGTGACGTTGTATGGATCGCCAAAAAATATGCCAACTTTGAAGTTTGATGGTACGGCTGAGAAGTATGGGACTGTCTACAGTGGTACATTGATTGTGGAATCTGACTATTTTAGGGCTGCTAACGTTATTGTTACGGTACGTAATTATGAATTAAATAATTTGCTTTAGTTAGAGAAATGTTATATTGTTCTAATGATGGTAATGTATGTATCATGGTCTCATGGAGTGGTTTAATATAATTTTGCAGAATTCGGCACCAGAGCCGGATGGGATAAGGTCTGGTGCGCAGGCTGTTGCATTGCAGATCTCCGGGGACAAGGCAGCCTTCTACAATTGCAAGTTTATTGGATTTCAGGACACCCTTTATGATTACAAGGGCTTGCATTTCTTCAAGGACTGCTACATTGAAGGCACTGTAGATTTCATCTTCGGAAAAGGAAAATCTCTCTACTTGGTATGTCTTGTAATAATAATGCCTCCTAGTATCATACAATACTTTCTCTGAGTTCAAATCATATGCTTGTTTATGTTAACTTTATGCGTTGTAGTGTTTATTTTAAAAAATATGTCGTTCTAATTAAATTTTCATTTATTAGCTCAAGTTGTGATATTAAATGATATAATATATTTTGGTGCAGAACACTGAGATACATGTCATAGAGCGGAATATTACGGTGATAACGGCGCAACAAAGGGATACTTTGGAGGATAATGGATTTTCATTTGTGCATTGCAAAATAACTGGCACTACATATGTGAGGGGTACATACTTGGGTAGGGCTTGGGGGAGCAGCCCCACTGTGGTGTTTGCCTACACCGACATGGCCAACGTCGTCCATCCTGAACGATGGAATGACTTTGGCCACCCTGAACGTTCCAAGTAAGTAAGCAATTTTCATTATTTTTCTAAAATGTTTTCTTATTATAGGATCCATTTTTTATTATTATTTACATATATATATATATGTGGTAATTTTTGCAGCAATATGTTCTATGGAGAGTTTCAGAATTTGGGTCCAGGGTCAAACATAAGCAGGCAAGCACGCTACACCAAAAAGCTAAGTGATGCAGAAGCCAAATCTTTCCTCAGCCTTGGCTATATTCAGGGTTCCAAATGGCTTCTTCCTCATCTAAATACAAGATCTAGACATATATAGTATAGTTTAAGAATAGGAAATATATACATACATTTATAGTTCCCTATTTCTTAGGTGAGATTGAGCAAAGAGCGCCGCCAATCCTATATGTACATACAATACATGCACACTGGCAATATGTACATCTCATATATGTATTCGCCTACGAAAAAAAAAATTTAATGTAGTTAAGTAGTTTGCTGTGAAACTTTTCGTTTATGGTTTGAATTTATAGCCATGAAAATTTTATTTATAAGATAAACATGTTCACATTATTTTACAAGTTGTAACGTTATTTCTTCATCTAGAATGTGCACAAGAATTCCTAATTCATTTGTAAGGTTCCTAGTTAAAATCTGCACAACTTTCTATGGGCCAGCCGCCAGAAATCGAAAGTCTCTTTCGGGCAAGAATTTTATAGTGAGGGCCTTATCTAAGGCCTTAAATGAGGAGGTAGTGAGGGCCTTATCTAAGACCTTAAATGAGGCCTTATCTTTTAACCGTTAGATTAAATTGGTTAGTCGTTGGATCAAATTAATTAATTTGATCTAACGGTTATGAGATTGTGCCTCATCTGAAGGCCCTCGCTATAGAATGACTCATCCCTCGAGTAGCTTCCTAGAAAGACCATGTCCATGCAAGGATATTAAAAGCCTTCGACTTTTGGAGTCCATTACACGTCAATTTTGTCTCTCCTCTTTGTTGCCTTTTTTCTTTTTGGGTCTGATCTGAACACGTCAAATTTGTCCTCGGTTTTCTACTTTCACATTACCAGTTTCCTTTTAATTTTTCTTCTTAGTCAAGTCGAACTCCCAATGGAGATACGTTTCCACAAACAATTAGACTTTGAGTTTAGCGACCTTTTAGTCAAGTTCTTTTTGTGATATTTACCCAAACAATTAGACAAGTAGTCTCTCGCATTGTTGGTAGGGCAACAGTTACTCCCAAATTTAACCCTCTTCACAATCTATAAAACGGGGTAGTTTTGCCACACAAAAAGCAACAAAGAAAAGAAGAAGCAAAAAAGAAAAATCATGAAGGCTGCAGGCTCATTGGGTGTGGTTGTATGCTTGTTCTTGGTGGTGGTTGGTGTTTTGGTTGAGGTGGTTCCAATGGCAGAAGGCGACACGACGCCTAGCCAATGCAAGCAAGAGAAGGACCTTCCTGTGAGTGCATGCAAAAGGGCAGGAGAAGAACCTGGGTTTCTCCCCTCTCCTCGGGTATGTACTTGTGGAGAGTTTTTCTTCCCAGCTTTATGCTGGGTTTTGTCTATTCCTTGTTTTCGCAAGGTTTTGTATCCCTAGTTTTCTAGGGGTTGATTACCATCTTTTTGGGGCTAGATTGCTGTTAGATCTCTCTTTTTTGGAGATAGAGCTGTTAGATTTGGTTGGATCTACAATCATTGGTGCTTTTGGATCAAGTGGGGATTTGGAGATGATGTGATATTCATTAGAATGTCCTATTGGATGCTGAGTAGTAACGCCTTCCACTTCGTGGTGTTTCCTGTCCCAAGTTGTTTGAGAGATTGTTCTATGCCTTGGTCTTCCAGAGGTACTGGTTTGCTGCAGGTTTTGTGGGTCCTCCTTATTTGTAATTCCAAATGAGCTGGGCTTCAAGTTGTGCATTTTTGTACTCACTCTCTTGCAATGTTTGTGCCTGTTTGTTCATGTTTTCTAGATTTTCTGTTTTGCAAAAACCTCCTTTGGGGCTATGTTCTCTTGTATGTATTATGGGTATTTACCCTGTTTATCAATGAATTTTATTGTTTTAAAAAAAATGTATAATGTTAAGTTTTAGCTTCAATATTGACCTTGAAAACATTTTATAAAAAATAAAAATTGGCCTTATTGAAACTAGGAAGAAAACAAACAAACAAAAGTGAACCTATAAAATATCCGACCGTACTGTGCTGCCATATACTACTGGGACTGGTTCAACCTTGACTCGAGGACTTGGACCGTAGGGTCAATTCCTTCACCGATTCGATATATATGAATAATATGATCCTCTAATATCCAAGCCCAGTATCGTTATTTTATATAGCGTCTTAAGTTTTAGTCCAGGCAATAAAGTCCTTGAAAATTATTCCAATAAAATGAGAAAACTAATAAAGAAATTTATTTCAATTATCTAAGTGCAATCATAGGTTTCGCTTCATCAATAATTAGTTAAGGACTATATATTAAAAACATAACCTAAGGGATGACTAATATGAGAGCTTCTGAACGAATACTTTTCCTTGAATGGATAGACGGTTAAGATTAGACAACCGTGTCAATAATATCAGAATATACAGGAGAGACATCTTATAATTCACTTTTATTTTAGGAAAGTCATGCATCCTCCACTCTCTAACTCATCATAGCTTGAAAGAAAGCTAATTAGATTATTCTTTATTTGATAATTGTTGAGGCCCAAAAAATCTAAGGCTAGGTCCAAATATATTCTCGGCCTAATGCGATACTTTAATGAGAAGAAGCCCGATTTGAGCATGCGAAAGTTTGTCATAAATGCTCGCACGAGTCACGGTCCATGTGCCACGCCAAGCAAATATGTAATCCGTCACGCTAAGAGTTGTAACGAGCCTGTAAAATGTACCGGCTCTATGAACCCATGCTTATTATCCGGTCAAACGTCATTTTGACTCGACCATAGTCCTTTACAATGGATGACTAATATTAGAGCTTCTGAACGAATACTTTTCTCATTGGAGAAGAACATAAAATTCCTTAAATGGATAAACGGTTAAGATTGGACAATCATGTCAATAATATCGGAATATATAGGAGAGACATCTTATAATTCACTTTTATTTGAGGAAAGTCATACATCTTTGTCCCCTTCCCTCCACTCTCTAACTCATCATCGTTTGAAAGAAAGCTAATTAGATCATTCTTTATTTGATAATCAAGCTTAATAATATATTCTTGTAGCTAGCTAGAATATTTGTCTTCTTATGGTGGAGTGGTGATTCCTAAAAAAAAAAAAAAAAAAAAAAAAAAAGAGATTAACCAAGAGAGTCAGCATCATCAGCACAACAAAACAATTTCTATATATTTAATTAGTGCTGATCTTGTTTTGTCGACATCAATCAATTCATGTTAAAGATTTAATTAGTTCATAGAGCTAGAGATGATAAACAGATATATATATATATATATATATATGTATAAGGGATCACTCAATTCATGTTTTGTCGCCTCCTTTTATTGAGGGATCCTCAAATAATTTTATTTGAAGGACACCCTTCAGGGTCCCCTACAAATTTTATTTTATTTTTTTAATGATCTAAACCATCTATTTTTTAAGTCTACATTCATCCTTGCAAAAAATTAGACAAATCGAAAACCATTTCAACATTTAATTTTGTGTCATACAAAATCAATGAATACAATGGTTTAAGAAAGTATTAAAATTTCAATAATTAAATTGAGTGGTCAGATTGATATTGGGTTCTTTTTTTTTTTTTTTTTTTTTTTTTTTTTTTGTTTTGATCGTTGAATGAATAATAATACAATAATAGATGGTTTAGATTAGTGAAATACAATACAGAGTGGACACTATAAGAGTGTCCCTCAAATAAACTTATAAGAGGGATCCCTCAATAGAAGCTCATTGTGTATATATATATATATATATATATATAGAGAGAGAGAGAGAGAGAGAGAGAGAGAGAGAATCTCGATTAGGAGTTCAACAGTATCTCCATTGGGAGTTCAACTTGACTAAGAAGAAAAAGAAAAAGGAACCGCACAGATAGAAAGAAAGAAAACTAGTAATAATAATGTGAAGAAAGAAAACTAGTAATAATAATGTAGTAAATTTAGGTTTTAGCCAAAACTTTTCTATAAAAGAAAAAAAAAACCCCTCAACTTTCAAACCAATGACATGCAAATGTAAAGGATTCCTTAAGAAATCCAAAAATAAATGAGGGCATTTTTGTCCATTTTGGCTTCTTTTCAAAATATTTCTCTCTCCTTTGGCTTTTTCCAAAGTGTCCCTAATGTATGTGAAGAAAGAAAACTAGTAATGTGAAACTAGAAAACCAATGAGGAGTCATTCCATAGCGAGGGCCTTCAGATGAGGCACAATCTCATAACCGTTAGATCAAATTAATTAATTTGATCTAACAGCTAACCAATTTGATCCAACGGTTAAAAAATAAAGCCTCATTTAAGGCTTTAGATAAGGCTCTCACTATAGAATTCTTGCCCGAAAGAGACTTGCCATTGACTTCTGGTGGCTAGCCCAAAGAAAGTTATTGTGTAGATTTTAACTAGGAACCTTACAAATAAATTAAGAATTCTTGTGCACATTCTAGATGAAGAAATAACATCACAACTCGTAAAATAATGTGAACATGTTTATCTTATATATAAAATTTCCATGGCTATAAATTTAATAGAAAATTAGTTAAATACCCATTCCTAGACACAGTTTTGTAAAGAAACCCTATACTATTCAATGTATATAAACACACCCAAAATAACCCAAAAATTGAAGGCCATTTGATTTCTTAAATTCTAGAGCTATGTTTGATTACTGTTTTACCCTTTTGTTTTGTTTCATTAATCAACTCAATTTTCATCAAACCAGCATCTCAAACTTTCTTCTTCTTCTTCAATAATGGCGAGGTTCATCGAGCTCTGCTTCTAGCTTTTCTCTTAGTCCAATTCTCCATTGTATCTTCATCATCTCCACCACAGCCCTCACAGACTCCATCACAGAAACCCGCCGCCGATTCACCTTCGCCCAAAACTCGATCGCCGATTTCCCTTCCTCCATCTTCGTCGGACGCCCCAGTTAACTCACCACATCCTTCTTCACCTCTGATGCCACCGCAATCATCTCTGTCTCAATCTCCGTCCGCCGACGACACACCTTTAGTTCCTTTTCCAACACCATTGAATTTGACTGACGTCAACCACAACAACCTCGGACGGAGACTGAGCTAAGAACTCCTCTAGAGAGCACGGCAAAGAACGCAGAGATCGTAATTGGAATGATCGTTGGATAACATTCGTCGATCTCAGTACAAATACGCCACCAGGAGAGAGATTCTCTGAAGAACTACTCATAGTCTTTCATACGCAAAAGCTCTTAGAGGTTACTGTGAAAATTTTAATTTCTCGTATTTTGTTGTTGTTGTTGTTGTTGTTAATTTATGTATTTGCTTATTGCATGATTGAATTGAGGTTATGGTGATGGTGATATGGTGATTCAATTTGATTCTCCATTCTTTGGGGCGCCCGAGGTGCTAGAGGTGGTGATAGTTAGAATTTTGGGAAGAGTTCTTGGTGTAAAATACTTAATTAGTCAACATGAGTCATTGATGTATTGTTTTTTCTATTTTAGAATGATATAATAATTGGAATTAGTGATTTAGAATTCATTATGCTTGTTTTTCTCATTGTTGTTGACTTGTTTGGCTCTATCTGTGTATGCTATATCTAATGTTTGTGAGCAAATTGCCATCTAAGTTCAGTTGTGTAACCTGATTCTGTAGGCTTATGGGGCAAATTTCAGTATCTCTTAATGCATCACATACCATTTCTTATCCTAGAAAAAAATTGTAATAGTTGTTTAAGGCAATGCTCATTTTGCAACTACCTGAATGCTTTAATGGGTCTGTAAGTCATCTGGAGTTTAGTGTTAGCATTGCTAGATGCATATTCCTTGGTGAAAAGAAGGTCCTCCACAAAATCTTGTATTGGTTAGCCTCTTTGTAGTTGGTGAAAAAGGCAGAGAGTGTATGCTTTTTTCCTTCAAGTTTTCCACTACGAGTTAGCTCACTCTCTTCCTTCAAGCTTTCCACTATGAGTTAGCTAACAATGATTTTGTATTGTTGGTGTAGCATCTTGTCACTACATCTTCATTTTCTTTTCTAATACAAATTGAACAAAAAGAAAAGAAATTTGATAATTACTGTTCCTGGATTTAGATTCTCAGTGATCTAGGTTCTTTATGATTTTAATGCGCAAAACATTGTTTAGTGTTGACTTGGTTTTGATGTTTGGTACTGTTTGGATTCTTTATCGTACCTATTATGCAAATGAAATGATATAGTTGTTAATTTCCAGTAAGTGGTATGTGTAATGACCCGGTCCTAAATAAATGTTTAATTATTAATTAAACATGACAAAAGACCATTTTGCCCCTAGAATATTATATTGGGACTTTCAACTGTACCGTTGTGTAGAGCATGGCGAGATGAGTTCATAGACACGTAGTAAGCTTGAATCGGAGTTGTAACGAGAGAGATACGATCAAAATACCCTCACTGGCATAATCGTAAATATTGTGAAAAAGGTTGATAAAAGTCAAAAAAGCCCTCATCTCTCTCTCTCTCTCTCTCTCTCTCTCTCGCGACGGCTGTAACAGCCAGCCACGTTTTGGCCGGCCGTGCTCTCGTCCGGCCACCAAAGTTGATGGGGCCAGTACCAAAATGACCGGGCCGTCGTCCTCTTCCGACCACAGCCAGGCCCCGTCTCTAGCCGCCGTGATTTCGCAGGAAAAACGAAGAGAAACGCCCGGTTTCGCTCTAAACTTCACCTGCTTCGATCACTCTCCTCCAGCCGCCATTTTTGGCGATCCAAGTATGGAAATCCATCTACTCCTCGAGCTCTAGCTGATGGTTGGGTAAGATTTCATTAATTTTGAGTTTAGATTGTCTGATTTTCGAGTTAGGGTTCGGCCGATTTTGGGGATAGCAATTCCGGCCACTTCTGGTCAGTTTTTAGGGTATGCCCAAGAACAAAAGTGACTCCAAATAGGGTGCTACACAGAGAGTAGGAGTCTTGAGCCATGATTTTGGGTTTTTCCTGCGATGGGTTATCGCTTTGGACACTCACGCGCTGCCGGCGCTTGCGTGGGCACTGTAGAAAAGGGCATTGCGTCCCGATCTAATCTCCTGGTCCTCACAAGTGCATAGGTGTGCTCGGATTTCAATTTGGATACCGTTTGAGTCTCGAACGGATATTGCCTATTAAACATTATCCAGGTTCGATAGGTTTGGACTGTTGGATGGTCTTAAATTTATTATAGATTAATCTGGACATCTTTTGGATCGTGTAGGATTTGACTGATTGTAAAACGGAGTCTCGGATACTCCGAAAATGCCAACCCTAGGGCTAGGGTTACAGTAACCGTCCGATCGTGCGATCGTGAGCAATCCAACCATCCGATCTGGACCAAACTTGTGGGACGTGTGTCCTAAGCCATGTAGAACATATAGGAACTTTCGGATCGGAATTTGGAGGTTGTGGGCCCTGTGGGCCCGTTTGACCAAGTTTGGGTAGTTTGACCCTTGGTTGACCGCCAGTCTTCCAAGGTAGTCTTACCTTCATAGGAGAATTAAAATTACCATAGGGACATGTCCTGAGCGTTAGTTGAGTTATGTTGTTATGGTGGGATTATGGAATTAGTTGTTGTCTTAAACTAGGGGAAAATGGAAATGAATTTTATTATTATTTATTGGGGGAAAGTTATGTATATATATATATATATATATTAAAGATATAAAGATGTTTGATTACACTGTGTAAGTACCATGATATAAGATGAGAGGTCACACATGGCATAGGATTTTCCGGCGTGATGACAGACCCCATACGTGGTGTTGGTAGTTCCGGCGTATGGGGAGATTATTGTGATATGATTGTGAGGTCCCACGTGTCGTAAGATTTTTCGGCGTGCGGACAGGCCCCATACGTGGCATTGGTAGTTTCGACGTATGGGGAGATATTGTGATATGATGATGAGGTCACATGTGTTGTAGGATTTTCCGGCGTGTTGACAGACCGCATATGTGGCGTTGGTAGTTCCGACATATGGGGAGATATTGTGATATGATGTTGAGGTCCCACATGTCGTAGGATTTTTCAGCTTGCGGACAGACCCCATACGTGGCGTTGGATGTTCCAGCGTATGGTGAGATATTGTGATATTATGATGAGGTCATACGTGTCATAGGATTTTCCGGCGTGTTGATAGACCTCATACGTGGCGTTGGTAGTTCCGGCATATGGGGAGATATTGTGATATGATGTTGAGGTCTGGCTTGTCGTAGGATTTTCCAGCGTGCGGACAGGCCCTATACGTGGCTTTGGTAGTTCCGGCGTATGGGGAGATATTGTGATATTCTGATGAGGTCACATGTGTCGTAGGATTTTCCGGCGTGTTGACAGACCCCATATGTGGCGTTGGTAGTTCCGGTATATGGGGAGATATTGTGATATGATGTTGAGGTCCCACGTGTCGTAGGATTTTCCGACATGCGGACAGGCCCCATACGTGGCGTTGGTAGTTCCGGCGTATGGGGAGATGTTGTGATATTGTGATGAGGTCACACGTGTCGTAAGATTTTTCGGTGTGTTGAAAGACCCCATATGTGGCGTTGGTAGGTCCGGCGTATGGGGAGATTATTGTGATATGATTGTGAGGTCCCACGTGTCGTGGGATTTTTCGGCGTACGGACATGCCCCATACGTGGCGTTGGTAGTTCCGTAGTATGGGGAGATTATGCAACATGAGATGAGAGGTCGCACGCGGCGTAGGATTTTCCGGCGTATTGACAGGCCCCATACATGGCGTTGGATGTTCCGCCGTATGGGGAGATTTTGTGATTATTTTGAGAGATGTTTGAAAAAGATTGTGCTTGGTGAGTTATTATTTAAATTAAAAAATGGAATGGAATGAATTCTAGAATGTATGAATTTGTATTGCTGTATTGGTTTGTATGTTTTGGGACGAGGATTGTTGTTAAAAGAACTACGTGTGGCTTGATCCCTCGGTGAGGATACGTAGGCAGCCTAGGGTGATGCCTAGGTGCAACCACGAGTTAAACTTTACTTGCGTATTATTGAGTATGATGCGGACGTTGCCATTGGTCCTACTATTTGAGTGAGAATGAGATGTGTTTGGGTTAGGAGGTTAAAACCTCGTATGTTGGTTGTTGAGAAAATTAAATGTAGTGGATTGTTGTGACATTCCTAAGTGTGATTGAATTTATTGTTTGCCTTGTTTAAGGTATTAATTGACTTAAGAGTGTGTTGGTGGTTTCGCTTCGGATTATTTGAAGGCTGAAGGCCGTCTACATGAATTGCATGAAATTATCTTGTGCATGCTGCCAGTTGGTGATATTAAATGTGTTTTATGCAGGTTGAAATTTTTGGGAAATGTTAGATTTACAAGGGAGACTCTGCCGAATTTTCGGCAGAAAGTCTGGTACCTTTATTCATTTTTGGAACAAAAAAGAAAGGTTATAGTGTCAGAAGTAGACCGACATTGGGGTGATGTCTGGAATTCCACAGGATTCGTCTCAGGTTCCGAGGAATTTGGGGCGAGTCTTGTCAGTATGAATAGTTGTTACACTGTTCATACCCTGCAACTGAGTTGATTTTTATGACATAGTATTAACAGTGTACTTCTATGACATAGTATTAATAGATTTTTAATAACAAAGCGTGCTTTATATTTTTCTCTATATATAGCTATGCACTTTAAGTTTATGATATGCATAATGTGGTTTTTACCAGGAATATAGTTCTATGATATAGTATGAACAGTGTACATTTTTTTCTTGTACAGGTATTTCCTTTTGCCTTTGCGATTGTTTCTGATGAAAATGTGGACAATTGGAGGTGATTTCCACAAAGGATATCGATGTCTTGTTGGGCTTTTTTTGGGTTTTTTTAAATAGTTTTTTTTGTATGAAATGGTATTAACAATGTACTTCGGGCTTGTTGTGCTTGTTTTTGGTTTTTTTTGAGTTTTTTTTTGTGTTGGGCTTGTTTTAAGTTAATTAATGGCAGTCATGTAATTTATAGGAACTTCAGCACACATTTCTTATGTAGTAAATGATTTTTGGTATGTTTCTAAAGTGCATTCCATGTGGGTTTTTTTTAATAATAATTGTTGCACCTATTTTGGGTATAATACTAAAGCTCCTCAAATTTAAACCAAAAACGGAAAGTTTCACATCATACTACTTAACATCGTTAGTTTTTTTCGGTAGACAAATACTTATATAAGATGTACATACTGCTTGTGGGCATGTATTATATATACGTATAGGATTGTCAGTGCTCTTTGCTCAATCTCACCTAAGAAATAGGGAAACTATAAATGTAAGTATATATTTCCTATTCTTAAACTATACTATGTTTGGATCTTGTATTTAGATGAGGAAGAAGCCATTTGGAACCCTAAATATAGCCAAGGCTGAGGAAAGATTTGACTTCTGCATCGCTTAGCTTTTTGGTGTAGCCTGCTTGCCCGCTTATGTTTGACCCTGGACCCAAATTCTGAAACTCTCCATAGAACATATTGCTGCAACATATATATTGTTTACAAGGGTTCAAAACTTGTAAATTTTTATAAATTTAAGTTGATATATTTATGTAAGCATGAGGGCTTCGGTAGAAATAGTTTGTGAATCGGTCTTAAAATTTATATTTTAATAAAATTGACTTTACTTTTAATATAAATATTATGCAACTACATAGATGTCTCAAAAGTAAAGTTGGTGTAGCAGTGGTTTTGGGTGGGATTTCAATCTATGAGATTGGAGGTTCAAGTCCCCACAATGGCAAAACAAAACAATTTGTTTTTAAAGGTGAATAAATAAGACACTAGTACTACCACATCCACATTGAAAGGGCACCACCAGAAGTTGGTCGTCGGCGGGTGGTGGCCGGAGGTGAGTCGCCAAACATAGTTGTTTGATGGGCGGCGATTGTTGGCTGGAGTTGTTCGCTAGTGGTGGTGGTGGTCGAAGTTGGGCCGCCAGACATGTGGCATAGTATGATTGGCTTTAAATAAATTTGTTAAACACAACACTTTTGGCCTTTTTTTCTCTAAGGCTCTGTTTGGTACGCCTCACTGGACTGGACTGACTTAAATAACACTGGAAACCCATGTTTGGTAAGAGATATGGGACTAACTTAAATGAGATTATATAGTCCAACAGTGATCAAAACCCTTCACTCGCTCCTCGAATATAGCGACGTTGAAAAATGGTTCGCAAAATAGCGAACTTGCTAAATAGAACATGCGAGTCCGAACTACACCAATTTCTGCTTCTTCTTCACCTGGAACTAGATTTTCTGGATTTTTGTTTTCAGTAAACCGTATCAACACCAAAAACCATACCCAATTAAACACCCATCACCACCCAACCCACTGCATAACCCAGAAACTTGACGTCTCCACTTCCCCTACACAACCACAACATCCCCTGGACAACCGATTCCCACAAGGCCAATAATTCCATTTGAAATTTTGAAAAAATTAAAAACCAAAGAGTGACATATTTTGGGGAAAAAAAAAGTCATGGGATGAAGAATTTGGATTCTTGAAAATAGAAGAAGATTAATGGTGGGTCTATCACCTTTGGAAATATTTCTTCCCTAATTAATAGGCTATTGCGTTTCCCTCTTTCATTGCCTCATCCAACTGTGAGCAATCCAATAGGACCCCATCATCATCCTAATCATCCCCATCTTGTTAGTTTTGTTGATGTGGGTCAGAATCTGATGGCCTTAATTAGGGGCAAAGTGTGGTGATAGGGAGGAGAAGAGGCATGGTTGTGTTTGTGGAAAGCATGGCTTGAGCTGTGTGGTTTGGGGAGGTAGACAAATGGGCTTAAAGAGGATTGTAGGTGGTGAGGTGACGGGGAGAGGAAGAAGGGAAGATATTTGTGGTTTTCTCAAATATTTTATTAGTTTATAGTTAATTAATTTTTTTAGTTTAAATTTTATTTATCAATTGTTTATATCTATTATGATGTTATTATCTAGTTTTATTTAAATATAATTTTATTATTGTTTTAATTATTTTTTAACATAAATTAACAAAAATACACTTGAAAATAGCTTACATATAAAATATTAGAAAGCTTTTAAAAAGGGTCGGACTAAAAAATAAATATTGTAATATTTAAATTTAATTAAGGATTTTGATATTTTTTTTTAAAGGAAAATGCTAGAGAGACAAATTTTAGATACCAACTTGTGTACCATATCTCTAATAGAGGTGGAGCGCACCAATATAATGGATCCCATGCTCTATTAGAGAGATGGTACACAAGTTGATATCTAAAGTTGGTATCCCTAGCATTTTCCTTTAAAAAATATCAAAATCCTTAATTAAATTTAAATATTACAATATTTATTTTTTAGTCCGACATTATACTAAACATAGGTCTTCACTATTTTTACAATACAACTTCTTAGTCCGACGCGACACCAAATGTAGGTTGGTACTTAATCCAGCTTCGTCCAATCCAAGCCAATCCAAGATTGTCTGAAAATTTAATCCAGTACATGACAATCCGCCGTACCAAACAACCTCTAAAAGGATTACGCCGTTTCTTGAGCTACCTTAGCGTCATCTTCACATGGAACCATATCAAGTTAGAATTATTGAGTTAAGATTCAAACTATATTCTACAAATTCAAGAAAATTGGGTGGCAAAGTGTTATGATAATAAAGATACCTCTGGTAAATCATAGATTCGATGTTATTGAACTTTACGTGAACGCATGCAGAACTACCACAATCTTCATCTTCATCTTGCCCTTCACATTGCTTGAGAAACCTTCATATTTATGTAGAACCCAAAACTTAATATGTAATCAAGAAAGGAGATTGACAAAAGCTTTTGCGCATACCAACTTAGTTTTCAAGTCACTTTTATAGCTGAAGAAGAGGATTCTAGAATGGCGGTTTTCAAAAACAACAGGCATAATCTGCATCTGGTATGCAGTTTTGAAGTTGATCCTTGCTAAGGAATTTCTCCAAATCCATTACATTCCTAGTCTTGGATTCCAGGCTCTAAACATGGACATATATGAATTAGGAAATTTAGTTATGACTTTAACAAAGTTGTATGGAATAAAACGAAAGAGCTCCGCACCTAGACGTCCCTGAAAACATTAGACTTTAGTAAAATGGCGCTCACAAGCTACAGACATAGGCTTATCAAAGTTGGTTAGAGTGGATGTGCTCCCCCCTCTGCACCCAAGTTCAAATCCCTCTCCTTTAAGTTTAGATTAGATATTGTTTGTATAAAATAAATAAAACAATCACAAGCCCAATTTAAACTAAAATGGCATATTTGACATTTAAATATTTAAAAAAAGAATACATAATTAGACATGCAAAATACAGGTCCCACTATCTACTTTACACCTTACACATAACCAAACAAAACCTAAATTTTGTTACATATGTATAGAGTTTGTAGTACTTTTTTTGCCTTCTTCTTAGTTAGGTAGCATGTATTATGCAAGCAAAAGAAAAGTATTAGTGATAAAATTCTTTACTAATAAGGCTATCATAAATAGTATTTTGGTTTTTGGCTTGATCTGTGGGGTTTAAATTTTCTTTTGTATTAGGTAACTGAGGTGGCCCAAATTCGCATTAGTCTTAATTAAGGAGATAATATGTAGTAAAGTTGCTATAATTCTTAATGTATGGCTGGTATTATAGCTATAATTTTTCTTCATGATTATAATACATTTCTTACTTCTCTACTAAATTTTGCATATGTCTTATCTATAAGGGAGCATTTGTACTCACCACTTTAACCTAATGTGTACCCTCACCACCCTTCTTATACCTTGATACATGTCTATTCTTGTAACCATAATTAATTCCTTGATTTTAAATTTTAAATTATTTTAAAGTAAAATAATAATTAAATAACATTAAAAACTCTCTCTCCATGATTCTCCCTCTTCGCGACAAGGCCCACCCCACACCCACCAGCACGACCACCAACTCGTATACGTCCGGCAGCGACACCAAAATCCTCACCGTAGATCGCAACATCATGCTCTTCATTTTCGCCTCCAAGCTCGCCTCCCTCTGCGACACCCCGAATGATGTCGTCTACTTACTAGCTCCCCGGCGAAGATCTCGACGCCTTCATCTCTGTCATCAACGACGAGGACCTCAACCACATGATGATCAAGTACAGTCGGCTTTACTGCACTTCCGCTAAACCCGCAAGGCTCAGGATCTTCCTCTTCCCTCCCAGCAACAACACAATTCCGTTAGCTTCGGCTCCAACGAGACCAAGTCGGAGCACCAGTAGTTTGTGGATGCTCTGAATTTGGTCAAATCGATTCTCCCGATGGTTCTTCTCCAACGGCTTCGATCACAGTGTCACCGACGAACCCCAATCGGATCTTGTCGGTATGGGTGGTGGTTGTGGTGGGGTGCGTGGTTGAGGTTAAACAAGGTCAGGAGGTGGTTAGGGTTGCTGCAGGGGAATGTGGTGGCTAAGGTTAGGTGGCTAGTTGTGGGGTAGGGGTGGGTCTCGTCGGGAAGAGGGGAGAGAGAATGAGAGATTTTTTTATTTTATAAATGTTATTTAATTATTATTTTACTTTATTTTTTAATTTTAAATACTTAAAATATTTAAAATTAAAGAGTTAACTATGGTTACAAGTATGGAGATGCGTCAAGTTATAAGAAGGGAGGGTACACATTGGATTAAAGTGGTGAGCAAAATGCTCACTATCTATAATTACATGAAATATAAATTTTATTTGCTTACACAAATTTTTGGTTGAAATCTTAGTTATGTGCTTACATACTTATGGTTACACATTTGTTATCATTAGTATGGTTATGTATCACAACTATGCACTATATGATCTATGTCCTGAGAAGTAATACAAAGTGGGCTTATGAAACAGATACTTCAAGTGAGTTACAAGTTTTTGAAGTTGGTTGTGAGCTTAAGTCCCTTCAAATAGTGCACTATTATTGTGAGGAATGAATTCATCAACCTTGAGAAAGGACTCTTGTTCCTTGAGAACTAAGAAAAGAGAGACAATGGTAAGTCCTCAAGCACATTGGTGTGGTGTGAGATAAAAGGCCTCCTATGCCTAGGTTAGCACCATTAAACAAAGAAAGAGTTAGAGTTTCTTAGTTCAAGGAACAATTGCCTTCTCCCACATATGGAGGTGGGTTTAAATTTGGCCCATTAGTGGCTTATTTACTATGGTTTGGAGGCTACATGTTTGAGACTAAGTGGTGGGTGCCATGACTCCTTGATGTGTATGTCCAATCAATTAGCTGTTTGACTTGGGACGTGTGAGATATTTACCCAAAGTGGTGGAGCTTAATGTCCTTAATTATTGCTATTGCAATTAATGAGGATATACCCAAGATTTGGGTTGATCTTTTAGTGGAGTGTTGCCCAAGGATAAGTCATGTTGGGCTTATCCCCTAAGCCTTATCTAATCTAGGCTTAGATCAGGCAAGTGTCTAGACTCATGTTGGACTAGTTTGTCCATGGGCCTTTGACTATTAGAAGGGCCTTATGAAGCTTACATGGGCAACTTGGGCTTAGGCGGAGCCTTAATTGCCAGAGGAATCGACCTCTGCTAGCTTTGGGGCAATAATTTCAACTGCCATCATTTAATGCTTGATTGGATGCTTCTTATCCTCTATCGCCTTTTGCTAAGGGAAATTTTGTCCATTTGATTTCTTTGTCTTACATGTGGCGTCTTATTATTGGTGTACAATTATTTGCTTCCACAATTATACTTAACATGATTGGAGGAGTTGAACCTTTAGGTATAGATGTTTGAGTATTACAAACTCTAGCATGTTGTTGCTTATCTTGGTATATTTTAGGACTTATGATTTGTTACCAATAATCCACTTATGAGATTCACTAAGATGCGAAGTAATGTGATACATTGAGAAAAGAAATATATCGTCCATAAATAGCTATAATTGATTATATGTTATCTATCTTGATGCTATGTATAATCATTTTGTAAGGTCAGTACTTAGTGGGATTGTGTGAGCCATGATGCTACACCTTTTACTATGTTAAGCTAATGAGTAGGTTCACAAGGATGAGATGATCTTTACTTAATTTCAATATTAGATCGAAGTGTTTAGTACTCCGATCTTTACATTATAAAAATGAAAGTGTACTGTCATTTGGATAATGTAAACATTTATGCAGTGATGGACCTGTTAAGGTAGAAGGAGGTGAATTTTTTTCCATAAATATGTACCAATATTATTCACTTTCCACACCAAATTTTGTACTACTAAATTTCACTTGTATAAAAATACAAATGACATCTTCCATCGAAGTCGGAGGATCGTGGACAACCATGGAAGATGTTTTATTGTGTGAGTCTTGGGTCCAACTTGGTCATTGCCCGATCACGGTATTTAGAAGACAGAGATTGTTGGAATTTTCGCAAGTATTTCAAAATACAAAATTAATTTATCTAATTTATGTTGAAAGTGAAATTTTGAATGTTTGGTTTAATTCTATTTTATGAAAATTATTAACTTCTTTTGTATTGGTTTTGAATAAATTGGACATTAATTTGTTGTCGGTTTTGCTATCTCTTTATGGTTTTAATTGGTTTATTTACGTTAACTTTTTGTATCAATTTATTTTATCATTTAAATAAGTTAAATGCCTTTGGTTTTACAATAGTCGTTGAGGGTTTTGATTCCAAAGCTTTATTGCATGAGTTAATTGCTTAGTTGGGATCAGATTTTACTATTTTGAGCAATAGCGTTGAGTTTTGTTCTTAATGTGCAAATGTGGTTTAATTTGCTTGGTTAATAACCCAACATTCACTGGAGTCAGTAGGCTTACATATACACCAAAAAAGAAAAACGTTGGTGAGAGATTTTTGGCACATTTCTTCATTATTTTCTCCCCCCACATTCTTGAGTTTGTGTTCCAATTTGTTTTCTTTTATCAAGGGAAAGATTCGAGTTGTTCATCCAATCCAAGTATTGCGAGTGTATGCATATGAGGGTCATAGGTTGTTGTATCTTGGAGGGTGGGCAGCAATACAACCTTGCTAGACAGAGACATTGTCCTTGAGGAGCGAAATCTACTCCTAAGGACAGTCATGCCTCAATCTAAAATTATTCTTCTACTCAAGTCTCAATGGAGACCAACTTCTACATCCCAAAAGATAAGTATTTTGCCGTAATTTCATTGATTTTATTTATTCTATATTTTATATCAATGTAAACTACAATTTTCTAATATATATTTTTGTGATGCTTTACAGAAAAAGTAGTATTCATAAACCAAATTTTCCAATAGAGATGACACGTGTTGCAATTATAGAAGGTGAAAATCTTATCTGAAATCTAAGATTTGAATTTTATAATAAATATCGACATGTGGCAACCGAGAATCTTATCTAAAAATCTTATCTAAAATTTGATATGTGAATTTTATAATAAATATTGACATGTGGCAATGAAAATCTTATCCAAATTAATCGTTTAAGTATAAAATAAAATATAATTTAAAGTGAACAGTAATTTCTCTTTGCCATGACAATAAGTGGAAACACAACTTGTTTTTTGTAAGGGCTAACAATATTCACATGAATAGTAACAGTCATTGCCACCTCCCTTTGCCATGACAAATGGATGGAAATGCTCTAATGGATCCTCTCCTCATATGGAAGTATTCTTTTGTAAGGCTGTAGTATACGTACATGAAGGGCATATATAAGATAATGGAAAATATCAAAGTTGTTGAACCATATCTTCTCAATCTATAAAAAAGGGGTGGTGTGTATGTACATGAGTTGTAATATTATTATTATTGCCAGAAATTAAATAAATAACAAATTATTAAGAAGGAAAAATAAAAAATAAATTATGAGGGCAGTGGTTACGATATGGTTATTTTGGTGGTGCTTGGTGGTGGTCAATGGCGGGTCCATGAATTTTAGTAAAGGCTTCGTGCCTAAATTCAAAACGGAGCTTCATAAAGTAGAAATTGAAAGAAAGATATGAGAAATTATAGAAGTATCAAGATGAGCTATGATACCATCATAACAATATGGATTGAGCAAAAGAAAGATTATAGCAAAAAAGAATTACAGAGAAAAAACCAGAACCTCATGCTTATATTTGTATCTTTAATTTCCAGTAAACAATTTAAAGGTTTTCATGAAAAAAAAACAATTTATAAGAAAACAATGAATCGCAACTGACAAAATGGAGCAGGGAAAAGAGGAAATTATCATTTACCTTTATAATAAACAATCCATTATATTACCTTTATGGAGTACGTGGAGCCTTACTTTGGGAGATTGTGAACTTGTGAGGCCAACAAGAGCACATATCAACAACATTAATTATATTAAAAAGTATTTATCTTTATAATTAAATTGCGTCACACGGGCTCCAAAGTTACATCACATTGATTCCAATCAATCTAACGGTTGGGATTATACAAAGGTGGGCTTATTTCTACATAGAGGTGTAGGCTAATATTTGATTTACCTAGTTTGGGCTAGGACAACTAAGCCTAAGTTGTAGATTCTAAAAACTCAGCACTTGGCTGGAGCCCACTCCAGCCCGCACTTAGATCCGCCATTGGTGGCGGTGGTGGTGGTAGCAGCTTCGATGGCGAAAGGGGACACACGAGCCCTAGCAAGTGCAAGTGCAAGTAGGTTTTTATGTGGCATAAAGCCTATGCCTACTGCTGCCGGCGGTTTAGGGCCATGCATTTTGAGTGTGTTTGCTCCCATGTCACTCTCACTCCCAAGCTTACTAATTTGATCAACGTCCCGCGTACGATGAAACCAAATTCAAGCTTGTGGAAAACGAGTCCCTAACAACTTCAGTGTGGCAGTCAGTACCCCTCTCTCTCCCTCTTTCTTTCTCACTTCATATATATATATATATATCATTTAAGTTTATATGATATATAGTGTAGCTTAAGACCTGATATATATGAATTATGTACTGGGTGAGCATATTGAAGAAAGAGTCTAGGTTTTTAAAAATAATAAGTAATATAAATAAGTACTCAGTAAGTTTATTTCGATAAAAAAGGTTATACAATAATAAAGTTTTAGGGAGATTCACTATTATACCCAATATAGGGGCTCAAATTATAAAAATACCCTATATGAAATGGACTTTAGAAACACACCCAAAACCCATTTACAACATAACAAATAGGCTTTTAACCTTTTATAAATTACAAAACTGCCATCAATTTCTTAAAACAAGCCCAACCCCAAAATCTCATAAAAATACCCAAAATACTCAATAAGGCATCAAAGTAATTTAATAATCAATATTAAATTCAATAAGGCCAATTGTCATTTTTTGGGTTTTTTTATATAAATTCAATGGTGTATTCTCCCCCCCCCCCCCCCCCCCCCCCCCCCCCCACCTCCCCTCCGTTTATGTTGTGGAGAGTTTTCCCTCCCAGCTTTATGTTGAGTTTTGTCTATGACTTGCTTTTGCAACGTTTTGTATCCCTTGTTTTGTATGTGTTGATTACCATTTTTTTGGGGCTGGATTTTGGTAGATCTGAGTAGATTTGCTCTTTTTGTGCTAGATCGCTTTCAAATCTCTCTGTTTTGGAGGTGGAGCTTCAAGATTTAGTTGGATCTACAATCATTAATTGGTGCTTTTGGATCAAGTGGGGATTTGGAGATGTTGTGATATTAATTAGAATGTCCTATTGGATGCTGAGTAGTAATGCCTTCCACTTCGTGATGTTTCCTATCCCAAGTTGTTTGAGAGATTGTTCTATGCCTTGGTCTTCTTGAAGTTCTGGTTTGCTGCAGGTTTTATGGGTCCTCATTCATAATTCCAAATGAGTTAGGCTTCAAGCTGTACATTTTTCTAGATTTTCTGTTTTGCAAAAACCTCTTTTGGAATTATGTTCTTCCTGTTAATGTTTGGATAGTCTTTCATTGATGATTTCTTTGGATTACAAAGGGAGCAGAGGAATGAAGGAAGAGAGAAGAGCTAGAGAGAGAAAAGGAATAAATCACTGCAACATTCTAACCGTTGCAAAATGATGCATTTCATTCATATAGTTCATTCTCTTACATCAGTCATCACAACCATTCAAATACATGAGCCATTGTGATTATGACACATGGCACTTACAAGGCATGTGAGCCATTGAAAATGAAAGCTGATCTAATACCCTACACTTGGCATATAAGCTCAAGCTATCACAACATAAAGCAGTTACATAATAAGACAAGAGATAAATCTAATAAGTAAATCATTTACTAGCAAGAAATTAGTAAGCAATTTACTTTTCAACACTCCCTTCTAAATTGCTAATTGATTTCACACCAAGTAAGTTTCTCAAATAGTTGAATTTGTCCTTGGGAAGAGCCTTGGTAAAAATATCAGCAATCTATTCTTCACCTTTGCAGTAGACCAAATCAATCACACCTTCTTGAATTGTATCTATAATTAAGTGAAACTTCTTGCCAATGTGCTTGGTTCTTTGGTGAAACACCGGATTCTTAGACATGGCTATAGCTGAAGTGTTGTCACAGAATAGAGTAGTTACAGCAGCTTGCTCTTCTCCAAAGTCCTCGAGCACAAACTTAAGCCAAATGGCTTGAGAGGTTGCTTCAGCTGCATTTACATACTCTGCTTCTGCAGTTGAAAGTGCTACACTGTGCTACTTAACTGAAGCCCATGAAATGCACCACTTCCAAACGAAAAAGCATACCCTAAGGTGCTTTCCAACCACATATTCAATCCCAAAGTCAATTGTTCCTTGAACATATCTTAGAACCCTTTTAGGAGCTCCATAATGCTTCTTAGAAGGCTTGTGCATAAACCGTGCAAGCAAACTAGCAGATAACATAATGTCTAGCCTAGTTGTTGTTAAATACAGAAGACTCCCAACAATTTTTTTGTACAAACTCTCATTTGTAGGTTCAATTTCATCCTCTCTTTTCAGTTTATCGGTGGCAACTAATGGAGTGCTCACTGGCTTGTAGTCTTTAAGCCCAAATTGTCCAAGAGAGTTAGAGCATATTTTCTTTGGTGTATAAATATACTCCCTTCAGTTTAAGTTACCCCCATTCCAAGAAAATGATGGAGTAAATCCAAATCTAACACCTCATATTTGCACATCATCTCAGCCTTGAACTCTTCCATCATTTTTGCACTACTTCCTGTGTACACTACGTCATCAACATAGATTGACACAATCAAAGTACCAACACCTTCCTTGTTCCACACATATAAAGTTGCTTCACTTGAGCTTTTGTGAAAGCCACAGTGAATTAGGTATGTGTCAATTTCACTATACCAGGCCATTGGTGCCTGTTTTAGACTATAAAGGGTCTTTCTTAGCTTATGTACACTTTGTCTTCTATCTCTGTAACCACAAAACCATCAGGTTGATCCACATATACCTTCTTTTCAAGAACACCATTCAGGAACACTGATTTAACATCCAATTGCCACAGTTTCCAACCTTTCTGTGCAGCTAGTGCAATGAGTATCCTAATGGTATCTAACCTTGCCACAGGGGCAAAGGTTTCATTGTAGTCAACCCTTGGTTTCTGTGTGTAGCCCTTGGCTACAAGTCTGGCTTTGTGTTTTTGAATGGAACCATCAAGATTCAGCTTTGTTTTATAGACCCACTTCACTCCCACAATTGGTTTGTTGCATGGCCTATCTACTAACTCCCAAGTTGAGTTCTTCTCTATCATTAACATCTCTTCTGTCATAGCCTTTTTCCAAGCTTCATCTTTGACTACCTCACTGAAATCTTCAGGTTCAATAATGCTCATCTTGCATTGAACATATACATCACTCAAACTTTTCCATTTCTGTATAGTATGATCATAGGTTTCTGAGATTGAAACTGGAGAATCAAGTGAACCAAATTCCTGAGACGCTTGCAAGTCTCTAGTTGTTTGTGATCTTAGAGGAGATTGCATAGACTGAGGTGAATCATTTGATTCTGAATCAAATTCAGATATCCTTGAGTTTCTTTCATCATTCCAAGAAATAGAGACTTGCACTGCCTCATTAGATTCCTAATTACACATTGCTTTCTCATCGAAGATTACACTTCTTGATAGTTCAACCTTTGAGTTCTCAAGTTGAAAACTCTATATCCTTTTTCACAATTCTCATATCCAACAAATACTCTCTTCTCACCAGTTTCCTCCAATTTGTGTCTTTTTTGTGAAGGAATGTGAATGTAACACGGAGAACCAAATATCTTTAAGTGAGTGACACCTGGTTTCCTTCCACTAAATGCCTCAAATGGAGTTATGTTGTTCAAGACACTTGTTGGACATCAATTCTGCAAATACACAACTGTATTCACAGCTTCAGCCCAAAACTTCAAGGGAATCTTCTTTTCAAACATCATTGTCCTAGCCATTTAAATCACAGTATGATTCTTCCTCTCTGCAACACCATTTTGTTGTGGAGAGTAGGCCACAGTCAATTTCTTTTATAATCCCATATCTTCATAGAACTCTGAAAACTCTAGAGATGTGTATTCCCCACCCCTATCGCTTCTGAGTTTCTTAATTTGATAGCAACTCTAAAGCTCAACCATGGATTTGAACCGTTTGAAAATGTTGAAGACTTGTGACTTGTGCTGCAGAAAGAACACCCAACACATTCTACTGTGATCATTAATAAAGGTAAGGAAGAATTTGTTTCCTCCAAGTGTAGTGATTTGCATTGGACCATAAATATCATAGTGAATCAGTTATAGAGCTTGTGATGCTCTCCAAGCCTTTTCTTTATCGAATGGTTCTCTATGACCCTTCCCTGTAGCACATCAAGAGCAAACATATTCAGTGACTTGTAGTCTAGGTAAGCCCGGCACCATTTCCTTTTCTTGCAGGGGCATCAAACTGATGTAGTTTAGATGTCCATATCTTCTATGCCACACCCAAGATGACTCTTCAACAGTTGCTTTATTAGCCATAAGAGGATTGACATATTCTAGACCTAAGGGAAAGCATTTGTTTCCTTTCATTGGAATACTTGCAATCATATCTTCCATCTGTCTATCTCCATATATATCAACCATGTAATAACTAAACACAAGCCAATATCCATGTTCAACCATCTGCCCTACACTTAACAAATTCTCATATAATCTAGGTACAATCATAACTTCTTTAATGTATCTAGTCACACCTTTCATTTATATAACCAAGGTACCTTTGCCTATTGACTGCACTAAATCTCTAGTGCCCATTTTAACTCTACACTTCACATTTTTATCAACATCAATAAGCAAAGATTCATGAAATGTCATATGATTACTACATGCACTGTCTACATACCATATGTTCATATTCCTTCCAATAGTAGCAGAATTACAAGCATAAAACATGGTTGCAGGTTCTGTTACCTGATTAGCAAAGTTTACAAGCTTTCCAGCCTTGTTTGGTTGATCACAGTCCTTGATGAAGTGGCCAAATCGATTGCAACCATGACATTTTGGCTTCCCTTTAAACCAACAGTCACCATAGTGTAGTTTATCACAATGTTTGCATTTTCCCTTAGCCTGATCAAATTTTCTCTCTTGATCATTTTTTCCACCTTGATTGACAGAGTTCGGAGGCTTAGGATCCCATCTCTTTCCCTTCGATTTCCAGTTCTTGTTTGGATTTGACTGAGTTCCCTTTGGATTCACATTCATACTACTGAAAGCTCTCTCAGTGGTACTCTCAGCATGCCTATCAAGGAGCTGTGCAAAACCCCTTAATGCAGCAATAACCTCTTGCACCTCAATAGTTTCAATGTCCTTAGTTTGCTTGATCACATAGCAAACAAGATCAAATTCTTGGTCAAGCTTATGAGCAATTTATGAACCAAACGTGCTCTGGGTAATTCTTCCTCATAACCTTTCATCTGATTCACCAACTCGAGAAGACTAGTGAGATACACAGGCAGGGTTTCATCATCCCTCATCCTTGTGTACTTGAAATCACGGCGTAGACCCTACAACTTGATGGATCTCACTTGCTTATCGCCATGAAATTCTTGGTGTAGAATGTCCCAAGTATCCTCTGAGGTCTCCTCGTTCGAGATTCTAGGGAAAATGTCATCCGAGACAGCTCCTTGGATAATACCCAGTGCCTTAGCATCCTTCATTAGCAGAGATACTTTCTCTTATTCCGATGACCCTTCCGCATCAACCTTCTTCCCCTTCGATTCTGGAATTTCAAGACCCTTTTCAACTAGATCCCAGATTCCATGTGATTTGAAAATAGTTCTCATTCCGATCTTCCAAAATTCATAGTTGTCACCATTGAATATTGGAGCCCGAATATCACTACCACCTGACCCAGCCATTTGAGACCTGAATAGACGAACTGAGTCAGAAATTTCACATTGGATTTCCGAGCACAATACTCATAGATCCGACGTCTGGACTCCAGATAGAACCTAGCCTCGTGATACCATGTTAACGTTTGGATAGTCTTTCATTGATGATTTCTTTGGATTACGAAGGGAGTAGAGGAATGAAGGAAGAGAGAAGAGCTAGAGAGAGAAAATGAATAATCACTGCAACATTCTAACCGTTGCAAAATGATGCATTTCATTCATATAGTTCATTCTCTTACATCAGTCATCACAACCATTCAAATACATGAGCCATTGTGATTATGACACATGGCACTTACAAGGCATGTGAGCCATTGAAAATGAAAGCTGATCTAAGACCCTACACTTGGCATATAAGCTCAAGCTATCACAACATAAAGCAGTTACATAATATGACAAGAGATAAATCTAATAAGTAAATCATTTACTAGCAAGAAATTAGTAAGCAATTTACTTTTCAACACTTCCAGTATGTATTCTAGCTATTTACCCTGTTTAAAAAAGAATAATAAAAAATGTTTAATGTTAAAGTTTAGCTTCAATGCTAATCTTGAAATCATTTTATAAAGAATAAAAAATTGGCCTTATAAAACCTACAAAGAAAACAGTCAAAAACAAAAGTGAACCTGTAAAATATTTACCAGACTCTGCTGCCATATACTATAGCCTCACAAAAGAATGCCTCCATGACGAGGCCCCATTATCTAATATCTATCCGTAAGAAACTTTTTTAGAACTAGGAGCTGGAAATGGGACAAAATTTGTGAAGTCACTGTCAGATATCTATCCAATTCAAGATAAGAAACCGTTTGGGCACTAGGAGGAAAAGAAGACATACAAAACCAATATTCAATCAATTAAACCAAAAGTTACAACAACCTCTCGCATTTTTCCCTACGCCATGAAAATCCAATCCAACATCAACGCCGACACTGATTCCTTCTGGACTTGGAAGCCAAGCCCTTTCAACGAGAAGCAGCAGAACGAAAATCGATTCTCCATAGCTGAAATTTTCCAGAGCGGCCAAAAAGCAGAGAGAAAGGTGTTGCTGGGGCCTGGAGCTGGAGCTGGAATTGGGTGCGGTGCTGGAGTAGGGTTTGGACTAGTTGGAGGGATAGGATATGGTGCCTGGCCATTCAACCAAGTAAAGCTGGTGTTTGGAGTTGGGGTGGGTTGTGGGATCGGGATCGGATTCGGGTTTGGACAAGGAGTTGGGTATGGAGTTAGCTCCGACTCTCTGGAGTCTTATGTATCCAAGGAGAGTTCAGATTCCAAGGAAGGGATTCAAGTGTATCAGAGATATTGATTTTACAAATTCTTTGAGCTCAATTTTAAATGTGGTTGCTTAATTATCTCCATGCAATTCACATTAATATGTCATATTTTCTTATTCACACTCAACCAATATTGTCACTTATTCTTTAACAATGGTTGGAGCAAAAAAAATTAGTGAAATCATCTCACAATGAGCATGAACCAAAACGTTTATCAATGCACAAATGGCACAAATTGGAAATTTTATTTGGTTTTTGTTACACGTAATAATATACCTTAGACCTATAAAAATATCAACACTCATATTATAACACGTAAATTAATTTCGTTACATAATAATACGACCGCGTATCCGAAATTATTGCCAACTCGACTACCCGTAGCCCTTAGTTTTAGAGTCTAGATACAAATCACACATAGTATGGATCCAAAAGCAAACCTCATTGGGCAAAACTTTTGAAATTTTGGTTACAAATAGGCCCAATGTCGATAGAAGGGCTAGAGAGAGCATTTGGAACACATGAATGAAGCAAAACCAACTTAACCAGATGAAACAAAAACAGTTGCCTTAGATCACATTAAAAGAAAATACGTAGAAACCTACTTTATGTTAAGAAATTAATTGGCTGAGTTCACACATAGCAATCTTCATAAGAAATAATAAATTCTAGCATATATAGATCTAATTATCACAAATATTCGTCATACCATCCTGTTATTCATGACCACATATTGGTTGATATCTTCGTACGGTTCATCTTTGCCTTGAGAAGCATGCACTTGAACTTGATGAGACGAAACACCGGCGGCCGGCATCGTCGGATAATACTGCATGTAGGGCACAGTTGGCTGCATTAGCCGAGCATAGTACTGGCTCGTGGATGAGGAACTTGGAGGATTAATGTTGCCATTTAACATCATCATGTTCATATTCATATTGTCCACCGCGGACTGCATCATCGGATCATTGAAATTACTTTGATACCCCTCCAGTGGTGATTGAGAATGAGCACTGCTGGAAGCCCCTGAGCCGAACTGAAGAGTACTATAGTTATAGTTGCTCTCCATCAACATCCACATTGCCATGGGACTCGAATTATGAGCCATAAGACTATTCAAATATTCATTTGAATTGTCAAGTTGAAGCATTTGATCAGACGACTGATGATGATGATGATGATCAAATGATGAGACTGGATTCATATCCACCATATTATTACTCAAAGATCTTATAGGCTTTTGGTCCTCCTCATGCACATGGCCTTGCATGAAATAGTTACAAGGCTGCTTTTGACTTGATGATTCACCAGTGATATTATTATTAGGGTTTCCACCCATCAACATTATTTTGGTTGGTGCTGCTTTTCCCATGTAATGTATTTGATGCTGATGGCATTCAGCTGATTGTTTCCTCTTGTTAAGTAATGTTCTCTTGCCAGACTCGAGCTTTGTGTCCAACGTATTCAGAAGCGCCTCCAGTTGATTTTCGGAGAAACTTTCAATACGTTCATCACATGTTGGATACTTGGCCTCATACATCTCCTTCCGCGCTCTGTAGATGTCAACATGGACCTTGGTTTTTCGGTCCCTCAACAAGTCAGACAAATCAAAGGTTTTCTTGGCTGGTTTGCGCATGATGCTGGCCTTGTACTTGTTGATTATGCGGTCAACCTCGTCGCGGTTTTCGGGCCACGTGTGGAGTTCAGGAGGCCGATCAGTCTGTTTAGGGCCATAGATGACCATGCAGACATCTAATTCGCAAAGAGTTGAAAACTCGTAGGCCTTCTTCATCATGCCCTTCCTTCTCTTCTGAAAAGTTGTTTTTCGAGCTCGTTCGTTCGCTATCAGTTCCATCTTCAGCCTTCCACGGCCCATATTAATTCTTCTGCTCTAAACACCAACACCAACACCAACAACAACAAAATATGATTTAAGGGAATGTGAGATTCGCAGTATATATGTTTCATAAATAGCCATTTTTTGAGTAGGAAGAATTGACTCCAATTTAGCCAATTTTAGCCTCGTACACTCTCAAAATTGGATTTTCTTTGATCTTTTTGTTTTTCCTTCTCATGATAAAACAAAGCTCAAGAAAACTAGTTAGAACATGAAATGAAATAGGTGGAAAATAAAATAAATAAATAATCCTACAGCATGTGTTTGGATCAACAGCACCCTACAGACTTATCATTGAACAAATGTTTCATACAGATCATCACAAGTAATTAAGCAATTGCACTTAATTATCGAAAGCGTTTCGATCCCACATATAGGAAAACTCATTTAAGGGGCTGTGCAAACTAAAAGAAACATGTATGAACGTAATACATCAAGTAAAGAGAAGAGAATATAGAAATTGAACAAACCTTCACTTAAATGGCTTCTAAGAACTTTTGCCGTTTGGAGAACAGAAAATGGCTTCTTAAACCTCCCTTTCGTGTTGTCAGATCTAAAAAAACTGGAGTTTACTTGACCCATATAGCAGAGTGGTTTGCTTGTGGTTCACTACATAATCTCATTGTGCTCAATCATAATTAATTCCTGAATTTTTTATTTTTTATTTTTTATTTTTTGGTTAAGGTAAATAAAAAGTAAAGTCTACATACCATATGTAGAACCATCCTTATTTTTTGTATCGAAAACAGAATCAATTACATTAATTAGCCCTTTAGACAATATTTTTATAATTAAAAAACCAAGAATATATTTGTTTTTAATTATTTAAAAAAAATGTAAGAGTAATACCAGATACTCCCAACTTTTACCAACTGATGTGGCAGTGTTTCATTTGTTTCGTTTCTAAAAATGGTTACATAGAAGAACTTGATTAATAAGGGTGGGCAAATTACCCTTTATCATGTTCTTCAAACGTTCATGTCAACCCAGGAGATAAGGGGAGGCTTCAACAAGAGGGATAAAACTAGAATTTTGGAGGAAATTTTTGGTAGAGAAGTGGTTTCAACAAATTAGGGTTGTGAATTATACTCCCCAAAAGAAAACTAAGGTAACATTTTTGTTTAGTTATTGCTTCGTCTAAAAATAAGGTAACAAATTGGGGCTTGTGTTGCTTTCTCTCATTTGGGCTTGTTTCCATTTGTCTGCATGTCATTAGGATGAAAATTAATCCATTCAACATGCATGTGGGCAGCTGGGCAGAAACTATAAAAATAAATAAAATACTTGCAGAAAATTTATATACCAACAATCATATTAAGTACGAATATAAACAGTCCTTCAAAAATTCCTGAGGCCAAGCTTGGAAGAGAAGGTACAGTTCCTATGAATTTAGGTCGTGGCATTGCTCTACAAAATGTACACTGCCGGGAGTCGATCCCCGAGAGCTCCAAACTTTAAAGTAACCTTCGTGTGCAAAACTATCTCCTCCCAGATTCCAGTTCTTCCAATGCTGAACCAGAATTATGTGCTAATGATAACCCCATGCATCCATGGATGCTAGTTTCGTCTTCTTGATTCTCAACCCGAGCCTCTGTGACCTGCACATTGGACCCATTTACTATAGTGGCTGCTTGTGTCACCGAACGTGACTCCTCCAACACCTGGAAGTAAGCATAAGGGCCCCAACCTACAAATGGATGTACAGAAAATCAGATCGCTACAAAATTATTAACACAATTTAGAACAAGGCCTATGTTCATTTGGGTATGAGAAATGCCTGTCTGATACCTAATTGTTATCTATTTCCATGGTACAAATGGCAATTCTCTTAAAATGCCGAGCCAAATTACCAAATTAACAAATGGCAATTCTCTTAAAATGCTGAACATATTTTCTAAGTTGCCAGTTGTATTTGTGACACCTACACACACACTCATCAAAACAAATGCAATGGACAGACATCAATGAGTAAAACTTCTGGTCAGTTCTAGAGACGACTGAAGTGACCACTAAAGGAGCATCATCATTGATAAGCAAAGAAAAAAATGTAACATGTCTACGCCATTGGAATTGTGTTATCAATTCTGTCAAGAAAGAAGAAACATAAAAAATATCATTCTAAGAAAATGTTATTAACAAAATGTCACAACACCATAAAAGCAACAGCTCTAGAAACTATTTTCCCAAAACAAAAACACCCATATAAAATTTTCTTAGTAAAATGTACCTTGAGCATGATATGGGGGTGGAAAGAACTGCAGATAGCAAAATGTAGCAACTATAAATCCTGAAAAAAAATGTTTCCATGATAGTTATTGACCACGTAAGGATCAGTGAGTAGTTAGTTATTATTCATTATGACACAAACCTAGGAGACCTCCAGCAAACACGTCCTGCCAGTGGTGCCAGTAGTCATCTACACGAGAAATGCCGACTAGTGATGCAAGAAGTAGAGGAAGAAAAACAATGCACAGCTTTGTGACATGGCCTTTGCGATCAAATACTTTTATTTTTCCCGACAAATACAGTGAGAGAAATCCTAGACCAGCAAAGGAAACTGCACATTGTACCCAAATTTCCTCAAAGTTAACAAGTCTACAAAAGATTCAGGTAAATATAGTGCTGGTATCACATGATCAACCAAGTGGTATTATGCGTTCCCTAATAATGCCAAATTTATCAACAATATAAAATCTTTTTCTTGTCGGCATGTAAATTATAGAAAATACCAGACAGTACGCTGCTGCTTACATGAAGTATGGCCACTTGGAAAACTCTTGTGCCCCTCCTTTATGACACTCTTCTTACCATGGCATACAACATTTCCCAATTGATTGTACACCTGAGAAGAAATTAGTTATTAACTTCCATTGCCAAAAGCATCATAGATTAATCTGCTAAAAGAAGACTGCCCTCCAATAACAATAAAGTAACTGTGAACCTAGAATGCCATACATCCTTTCCATCTGGAAAACAACGCCAAAAGAAGTCTGGCCGGGGTCGACCAACTGCATCTTTTATAGCATCTGTAATAACCGCAGTTATCAGAACAGAGAATAAGAGACCTGCAGTAACAACTTCTAAACATCAGTTCCTGTCTTTCTATTGTATCTTCTTCAGCAAATGGGGTATCCGATGACAATCATACTTAAAATAAAGCAATAGTCAGAAAATTGATCACCTAGTATGGCATGGTGAAGGTCATAGACATCTCTCCTACGAAAATAGACAACAACAAAAATTGCTATGGGCAGTGCAACTGCATAAATCTAACCCTCCAAAATGGGGGCAGGGAGAAGCATCACATCAGTTCAGTATTCAAATACTATATCTGTAAATATGGGATCATACGATAATAGCAGAACGCTGAGAACTCACAGGAACAGCCCAAACAGGCACGGTGTTACTTTTCAAGGGATATTTAAGATCAGTCATCATATCTTTTCCCACAAAGCGATAAAAGGGATGAATCACATTCAGGATGACAACTATCAACCCAAGAAGCATTAGTATCACCCAATCATGCATGTGTGTCCTAGCAACTGTCATCCCATGGGACCTTACAGTATGCGAACCAAGCTGAACTTCCTGCATTTTATTCTGTAGAAAAAAAAAAAAAAAAAAAAAAAAAAAAAAAAAAAAAAAAAAGCCAACACCACAAAGCACAGAGAAAAAGATAGATTTAAAGATAAATAACTTAAATAAAAACATTTTATACATACACACAACCAAACAATGATACTACATGTGACCATAATGGAAAAGTTTTCTGAAAAAAAACAATGTTCCAGAAAATATGTAATAAGCTATGAACACGATAAAAGGCAAGTAGAAGAAAACAAATATAGCTCACATGATTAACACAGAGAATGATCCTAATGCAAAACAGGAAACAGATGCACAAGGTGAGCTCTAAATGCAATAAAGATGGCACATTATTAGGAATAACAGCCATCCAAAATTGAAATGACCACAAAATTATGAACCATTAGAGCAAATGAGCTGTGGATTGCACAAGTTGGTAAGCCCTGCCAGAAGATGAAATCGAAACAAAAACCGCCATAAATAATACGTACAGAAGCAACAACTATCTGAAACAGTGTAGGGTGTGTCAGAATCCCGAGACGGATACAATCAACACTGCATGAAGAAGCTGAGTTTTATAATAATATGGACTGCTATTGCTGCTCTTACATTGAGTAAGATGCAGAAATTATAATATAAATAATCAATACCAGACATGTGAAGGAGACATTCCCCTTACCATTAGGTACAAGTTAAAGTTTGATTATTGTTTGGTTCAACTTTTCATGCGTCACAGAAAAGGTACTAGCCTACAATATTAAGGACACTTCTTCCTCAAAAAAAATTCCATGTTGGACTGGACACCTTAGAACCCTGCGCTTGTGTCCAACCATTGGCCACTCATTTGGATGTTTACAAGGAATTCAACTTCATTTACCTCAAAGGAGTGCAGAATTATCAACATTATGCATTTTTCTCAAGAAATAACACGTGGCTATATTTTCATAATAACTTAGTATATATAGGTTCTTTTCCAAGAAAATATATGCTCAAATGGAAAGATGATCACTTAATTTTCTTCCTCAGTTAAGATTTTTTTTTGTGGGGAGGGGGAAAGGGTGGTTAACAACCATGCCGTGCACAAGCCATATAGATTTTCACAAATTCAAAACATGCACATATATATTGGCCAGTATTTGTGTCTGAATTTTTAGATGTTTGAGACACACCACATCTATGTCAAACATGATTTCTTTTCATTTGTCTGCATAAACGATGAGGTCCAAGCATAACTGCACAACTCATTCAGTGTGGTACATCATCATTCATGTGAGACCCGATTTCTTATCAACCTTGTACAGAAAATCGTGAATTCCAATCTTAGTGCTTGAGAAGATGACAGGACTGACTCACATGTTGAATGGTCACAAGGTAAAATGCTGTTACTTATATAACTCAATAACTTTCAAACAGTTAAAACGTTTATGCAACAAAAATGAATGGAAAATTAACTTGATGCCTGCCGAAGATAATAAAAACAAAGGGCTTTTCTCATTCCTACAAGTATATCATGTATTTATATATGAGAACCAGATAGATGTTGCTTTGTCTTAAATCTCAAAGAACAGATAAGTGAAAGGAGGGAATAGATCTATTCTTACATTCTATTTTCCAGATAAATTCCAGCCAGTCAACAAGGGAAGAAATCCATCATACATCACATTATTTATCAATTTACATTCCAGCGAAAGAAGCTACATCACACAAGAATCATAATTGTATCTTTCAGCTAAATTATATTTTGTCCATGTACTTTGGGCACAATTCCACTAATCCCTGTAGTTCTAAGTTAAAATTATAGGCACTTGTAGCCTGGTAAGGTTTGCAATTGTTCCAAAATTACATTTCTGTCAAATTGGTTGGCCAAAACAGCACATGCCTCTTGGGTGATGACTTTTAGCTCTCTTCTATTACATATGATTTTGAGAAAGAGAAGAGGATTTCACTTACAAATTAGGGATTCTGAAAAGGAAATTTAGGGATTGAGGATATTATTAAAAAAAAAAATTAATGGTGAAAGCTGAAACCTAATCTTTAATTATACTTTTTCCTTCCACATTTCTAACCCATGCCATTTTGTCAACCAAGTTGGTAGAAATGTTATCTTGGACCCGATTGCAAACATTAGTAAACTAGTAGGGCATATAAATGTTTAAACTGAAACTACAGAATGAGATTGGGCTCGTACTACAGTGACCAAAAATATAGTAGCCCATGTTTTAATGAAAAAAACTGTGATTTAACTGTCTTGAACCCTTCTGCCCACCAAACAGAAAAAAGGGTGCTGCGGGGTTTAAATTTTATCAACTCAAGATATAGCTATGCTCACTGCACCAAGAATTTAGCAAAAGAAAATAAATACCTCATTCTCCCTGTGTCCTATCAATGGAAGGTCAATGGGTGTAAATGAATCACTATTAACAGCAGAAATCTCCAGCTTCTTGCTTGACACATCCTAGATAACCCCAAAAAAAGAAAATCAACCTTCAGGGGGATAAATATCAGGGCACCAGATTCATTAGACTTAATCCTGAACTCAAACTTTCCGTGTAACGGATATGAACTTTGTTGATTCTGGGCTTGAAATATTTATGGAATCAGCAGAGAAAGTTGGCCAATCTACTCTAACTACATACTAAGTACTATCAATTTAACATCCACCTCCCTACAAGATCCCTGTATCACCTAGACAAACACTAAGAAACCTAAACTTTGAATTCAAGTACTACTGGCATATGCACTGTAGAAAAAGCCGCACTCATTTTCTAAAGCTACACAGAGAGATAAATCTATGGCACACAATTCAGTATCTTTAGATGCACAGCTACTAAAAATTATGTTTGACTAAAATCCGCATACTATCATCACAAGGTATGTCAATCCAGAATAACAGTGGCACATAGCCCAAAGAAACTACAGTTGGAAGCACAGTATCTAGGACTGTCCAGGAAAAGCAGAGGAAGAAAGAACAAATTATTGATTAATTACAAGTTCCTTTGAACAATATAAGGAGACAGAAGAAACAGCAGAAAAAATCTTCTCAAGCATAAAGAAAGAAGGAACGAGCATAATGATGAGGCTGTAATTAATAACAACGCTTACAAAGCAGCTTCTAAGGCTTTGAAAATCCGTTCTACCATTCCCTTACATAAACCTAATGTACAACAATGAGCTACAGCAGTCAAAAACTTTATCACTGAAGCGCAACCCAAATATTTTGTTACTCTAAAGAGAACATCAGAAGTGGAGGTGGGGGGATGTACTAGTAAGACTAATCCAACTAATAGATCATTTTCGTTTTACTTTTTTCTATCTCTCTTTTTGGGGGTTTTTGGTGGTAAGGCTGATGGATTGAAGCATTCTAGCAGTCAACTGAAAATTTCCATTTGATGTCTAAAGTTATTGAACAGTTCAAGATTCTAAAGTTCCAGGTTGATTAGCAGTACAATAAACTCTCATCCCTTGAACATTCATTCCCAAAACGAACCAACCTTCACTTATCTAGCAACTTTTACCTTCAAACAAATTATCCAAAAATTAAACATCACCCCAGTCATCTATTTCACTTTAGAACATCTACTAAAAGTTTATAATATAAAGATGCCACAAACCCCAGTCATCTATTTCACTTTAGAACATCTACTAAAAGTTTATAATATAAAGATGCCACAAACGGATCACAGTATATATAGGTTGCAAAACTAAAGGGATAAAGAAGCCTGGTATGCAAAAGGAAAATCTATCTGTCTAAAAGAAAGTGAGCTTTTGTTCATAGAATAACCAAACAGTTCAATCAGTAACGCACTAACTTGAGCAAAGACACAAATCATCAAAAACGTAACTGAATTACATCAAAAACAGCCAAACCCACATGGTATTTTACCCATATACTTCCGTAATATGCATCCCATTAAGCCATGAACTTTAGTATAAAAGCATAAAACCCACTAACCTGAAAGAGGCCACTGAAGTTTTTAAGACGAGAAAGCGATCCCAAATCCCACCTAGGCATTGTACGAGCCAAACCAAACACTCCGATACAACAAAAACTGTTACTGTTAAGAGAACCGACGCTTGGAATAAAATGTGACCAGGAAAGTGGCAGTAGCAGTATGAGGTGGGAAGGGAAGGGAAGCTTCCTATTTGTTTGATATTTTAGACGAGGGTAATTTGGAGCAAAAATTATCGATCAACTCAACTATTTGCCACATGTTTAGTTATTTTCTTTACTTTCGTTAATTTTCTGTCAATTTTAGGGATAAAAATGAATTCACATTAAATGCAAGTTTAGAGCAATACTACTTAGGGAGTGTATTCAATTAGGATTATGGAGCGTTTTAAAGATTTTGTTTAAGTGCCAGCTTTCATAAAACTTGATGGAACTTTAGAATTCGTATAGAACTTGATAGACTTTCAAAAGACTTCTATATAATTTTTTAATAAACTTTCGTAAGATTTGTATGGATTTTATTCCAGACTTCTATAATTTCTTTAGCTTATATGGTTCCTTGTTCTTTGTAGTCGTAATGAGAAAACTCCAAATCAGCTGACTGCCAGAGAAAAAAATGAAGTATGATAAAATGACAAGGCCCTGAAAACAAAAAACAAAAAACAAAAGACGTGCTCAAGTAGGCCTCCATCTTCTACATAAACTTTGAGCTTGTGGCCATCCTTGTTTTGTTTGCTTTAAGATCTCATCAAAGTCATGACTTTATTAAACTCCTCCCTATTAATGTCTCTGTTAATAATACATGTAACAAGTTTCAGCTACGCATGAAAAGATTTTTACTTATAACTTGACCAAATGGAAAGTATACAAAGTAAAATTATTTTATATAGTAACATTGTTGTCAATGTATCTAATGGTGATCCAATTTTAAACAACATAAAATAAAATTTTAAACTTGATTTGTACCAACATGAAATAAAATTTTAAACAACATGAAATAAAAAAACCAAATTCATAACATCTTTTCCTTCAACAACTTGAAATAAAAGAGTAATGCTACACTTACCACATTTCTATACCACATGATGTGGCATGTTCATATCATATGTCACATCAATTAAATCAATGAAATGTATTTTAATAAAGAAAGTTTAATTAACAATTTTTTTAAAAGCATTAATAAATCATAAAAGAAAAGAAAATGTTAAATAATTTTAATTGATGTGACTGTCCACCTCATCTGCCACATAAGATGGTATGAGAATGTGGTATACAAATGTGGTAAGAGTAGCATTATTCGAAATAAAATTATGTTTAACAAAAAGCAAAATTCATAAGAAATATAATGACAAATGTATTACAAATTTGAAAGAAAAGTTTAAGGAAAATATTTAATGTTCATTCATTATCCTTGATTCTCATTGTTGTCATTGTGCCCAGCATCTCTCCACATATCCAAAGCTATACCAACTCTTCATTCATTAGCATTCTGTCGTTGTTGTTCTTGTGTTTGAAATACTAGTTCAAGATCCCCTTCATTAACCGGTAACGATGAAGATGAAGAAGATTCGTTCTCCAATTTAACAGGAAATTCATCATATCTACACTCTTTTCGAGGAAAATTGTGGAGTCTTACACAAGCTAACACTATCTCTATTTGTGTCGTATATGGGAATAGAGGTGCATACTTGAAAATTGTAAATCTTGACTTAAATATACCAAATATCCTCTCAATGAAATTCCTCAAGGACGAATGACGAAGATTAAACAACTCAACTTCATTTGCATGTGCATGGCCTTGACCAAGAAACTCTTGGAGATGATATCGAACACCTCGAAATAAAGCAAAAAATTTGCGTTGATTTGGAAATCCACAATCCACTAAGAAAAATTTACTTGATAATAGATTACACATATGTTAGTATCCAATGTATGACCTAATGTAAACTATAAGAAAAAATTGAAAATTTAAAAATACCTTGTGACACCTAAGTTTTTCATTAATATTTGGGAGTATTTTGGTTTCTACAATTGCCTTGCTTAGCATTCCATTATCATCAAGCCATCCACGGCTTGCAACATCAACCATGAGTTGCAACAACATTCTACTCTCTTCCACACTCCAAGCATTATAATCTTGTTTGCTCTTCCCTTTTCCATTTACTTCTTGTATATTTTCAGACTCAATTTAAGTGGTGCAACTATGAATTTTATCATGTCAATCACAAATACAACATAAAAAAATATACAAAACCCATAAAACACTACAAAAAAAAAATGTACATTAGCAACCATAGATCCTAACAGACACGACACATCTTATGTTGAATACAAACATGAATGATTTAGAACAAATGGCTGAATGGATTGAAGAAGAATTGGAGTGAAGAATGGAAAAATGACGCAGTAGGAATTTACAGATTTGGCATCTGTAACTCCGATTGGGGTGTATGATACCTTTCTGAAAAAGGAACGATGCCACGAGTCAAACTCACTACTATGTTGTGACATATGGTGGATTTTGGGCTTTTGAGCTCGTTTAGGCTTCCAAAATAGCATTTAAAAGTTATAGTTAATTTTTGGCTTTTCATTTTTTTACTGCTTATCTATATTTGTCTCAATTTTTTTGTTCGATTAGAGAAAGGTTGTCAATTATTTCAATTTTCTATCTAGTGATTCAATGAACAATTCTTATAAAGTCGTATATAGATATTTCAAAAGAAAAACAAGTAGTAACAAGCATAAACCCTAGTAACAAAGCATAAACCCTAACCCCCATACTTTCATAATTGCAGTTTTTATAAAAACTTTCAAAAACATCCAAAATCCACCTAAATGGACTTAAATGCCCTCAAAACTAAAACCCACATAAAACTGCTACTGATTTTGATTTTTATTCGGTAAACATTAGGAAAAGGAAAATCGCACAAGTGGGTTCGATCTTCTAACTTTCCATTCCATTCCTCCCATCCTCAGCCCCAAATGCAGCCCCCTTCTTCATCTCCATACAGAGCACTGATCACATAAAATACACACTTTTATATTCAAGTCAAAATAGCGAATAGAAGAAAACACGTCAAAGTAACTTATTTGGATCCCACATCAATCTTTCTAAGTCCAATGAATAATAAGGGCTGGTTTGGTTTGGAAATACCTTTCTCACAACAAATTTTTCAAGTCTGTTTAAGTTCAATTGAATAACAAGACTTTGTTTGATGTGTCATACTCCTTCCTACAAGTGTTAGGGAGTAGTCAAAATATTTACATATTGCTTTCTTGTCGCTTAACTCTGCTAGTTTGGCCAAACAATAGGAGATTCTTGCTGTGCTTTATCGAGGTGTCATTCATGAGGTATTATGAGTTTAGATTTGCATTGCTGATTCACCAAGTCCATCTTAGTTGTGATTTTTAGGTTTATGTGGGTTTTAGTTTTACGGGTATTTAAGTCTTTTTGGATGTGTTTTTGGCTATTTTTGAAAGGTTTTATAAAAACTAACATTTATGAAAGTATGGGGTAAATTTTGGCTATTTTTGATAAAAACTCATATAATTAACCCCAACTTAACACCGTTAAGTCTAAATAAATTAAAATAAAATAAAAACAATAAAGAAAAAAACATAAACCTATCAGCCACCCATGACACACCCCACCTTACCCCACTCATGGCAACCTCATTCCCTCCTCACGGCCAACCTCCTCTCTCTCTCTCTCTCTCTCTCTCTCTAAGTCTAAATAAATTAAATTAAAATAAAAACAATAAAGAAAAAAACATAAACCTATCAGCCACCCATGACACACCCCACCTTACCCCACTCATGCAACCTCATTCCCTCCTCACAGCCAACCTCCTCTCTCTCTCTCTCCACAATTCGATGACTGAGCAACTATGATGACATCTTAATCCTTGCTAAATGTCAATGCTGCCATTTTTTGTATATGATGGCAGTTGAGGTCGGGTATTTAACTATGATGCAAAAATCATAGCTACTATAATGCACATTCATGGAAGAGAGGGAGAGATTTGTGGACAGTGGAGAGGAATCAGGGGTGGGATACGATGGCAGTAACGAGGTCGGGTAGGTAAGATGGATGTTATGTTTTTAATTTTTTCTTTATTGTTTTGTTTTAATTTTCTTTAATAATTCTTTTAAACTTAATAATGTTAAGTTGGAGCTAATTAAATAGATACATGTCTAAAGTTAAAAATTGACGTGTCATATCAGGAGTTGTTAGATTATTAGAATGGTTTAGATCTTGCAAAATGTGGGTAAATGCACAGTCGCTAAATGTAGGGGCTCGGGATCCGTGTAAGAAATCCTCCTCCCATATAATTTAGACTATTACTTGTACTATATATATATATACAAATTAAATAAAGTGAAAAACTTTGAACCAAAAAAAAGAAAGATTTCTCCACCGTCACACCTCATGAGCCCTCCTAACTCAAGGGGAGGAGAGATCGGAATACGGAGAAATTAGTGGGGGAGTGAGGGATAAGATAGGTTTCAAGCTTGGGAAGGATGAGAGATTATAGATTTGTGGTGTTTGTTAACTTGCTAGGTATGGGTGGCCCAGTGGGGCTAGCGCGCGGCAACTTTAACGAGCTTATAGTGGAAGTAAAAACTAAAAGGATAAGATAGGCATTTATAGCTGAGGAGGGATGAATGTTTGCAATGGCGTAACTTGAGGAGCTCAAGAGGTCACAATGGATATGTTTTTAAGTTTTTATTTTTAACGATTAGAGTAGCTAAAAAAACGAGTTGAGGACTAACTCATGGACTACTTAGTTTACCCACATAAACAAAATTAGTCTTTAACTAACGTGATTTGAACTACTTAATTTACACACATAAACTAAAAATTGAGTTGATAGACTAACATGTAACTCTATGATAACTTCATGAATCATTACTCCAAATTAACCAAAACTAAGTCATCTTTCAGGTCACTATGCATTGATATATAGATGCTCTCTTGCATAGAGATTTATAATTATATACAGGTTTATTTGATAATGTGGCTTTACATGTATTACTACCCAACTCAGGGTTTGCTTGTGTGAGCCTTCCATGGCTTTTATGAGAACCTTTCATGTCTTCTTAAATAAAGTTCTCTTATCATTGAAGCTTTTGTTAGTTATATACCCTTAAAGTCAACTAGTTATGTAATAGTATTAAAGACATCTTTCTAATGACTTATTAAGTTATTTATGGACAAGACTAATTATTTTAATTATGATTATATTATATTAAGAAATGTAAAACAACTATAGTCCTAGGAATATGAAAGTGGACATGAGAACTATGTAATGAGATTGCAGACATTGAGACTTATCATGGTCCTTAGTCATCCTAAAAATGTTCCTGGTCATAGGAATATCAATTGGGCATTAATCTTCCACCAAGACTAGTGCACACAGTATTTTCTCTATATGTAAAGAATGACGAGATCTCAAGTTATTGAGTGTTGGGACACCAAGATATGTGTGTAGGTGCTTGCAGGAGAACAAGTACACTGAACGCGATCAAATACATGAGTTCTAGAATAGAAGTCTTTACTCACATGTCAAACTAGAACTCTTAAATTACAATGGTGCAAACTAATCCTTAGACCTGAGACATTATAGATGTCTTGTGACTATATTGTTTGTCTTTGAGGGCACTATACAATTGTGTTGTATAAGACACAACCTAAATGTGTTTATCAGGACTCTCAATAAAGTCATGGAGGCAAATGAATGTACAACAAGGGATAAATTTTTATTTAAAAAGTATGTAATTTCATTATTGTATTATGTTCAAATTTATGACACAAATTATAATTTTCCAAAACTTATTTATTCATTGCAAAACATTCTTACACACCAAATGAAAAACTCATAAAAGCAATCGTGCACACCAAACTAAAAACACTTATAAATTGCAAGGACATTGGAATTTAGTTAATGAAAATTTAAAAGGACATTGCAATGATAAAAGATAACATGCAATATTCTTAGCTCCATATAATGCCTAGAGGTGTTGAATAATATCAGCTCGGAGCATGTAGTGGGCAATTGGATCTACCAAGAGATCAGGTAAGTGCCCATGATACCTAGTGCCTAATGTGAGAGAGACTATCATTTACCTATATCATCGGCGCACTATTGATGATGTTCTATATAGTTAATTTGGGTGAAGCATAGATTTATGTCCTTTTTCCTAACATGTTGACGCTGCTGAGGATGTGAGAATGAATGAGGTAGTCATTGAAGAGATTCCAGTGTATGATCAAGTAGTGGTCAAGCATTGCATAAATATACAACTAAGAATATAATTGAAGTAAATGAGAGTAGTGATGTAAGGCAGAAAATTCATATGAGTCGAAGCAAAGGCAAGGAAAAGATGTCCAAGCATTTTGAGGATTTGACAGAAAATGAAGTAATGGATCAAATTCAACCAAGTAGTTTGAGGAGATCTAGTAGGAAAAAAGTTGTTCAACAACTAACTTTAGCATAAAGTAATGGATCATACTCCACTTCTTTCCTACAACCCCATATTCAATCATTTCATGCACAAAAGAACCATCGTATTCAAACGGTGCAACAACCCTACTAATTTAATTTCTTACCTGCTAGAATATCGTAGGTGTGTAAACAGTGGCTGTGCATCTCGCCAAATTACAAAGATGCATGTTGTGGACTAGAGAAGAATCTTCCATTAGTGTTTTATTTCAAACCCTTATGACCGAGCGGTCTAATTGTGGAATGCATTCAAACAACTTCAAATAATTTCTATTTAAAAATTCTTTCATGCATCTATTCATGCTCTCGCATTGTTGGGTGGCTATAATACTTTCTTAAAAAATGTTCCTAGCAAGGTGCAAAGTAAACACTCAGTGCCTACATTGAGGTATGACTTCTTTAATTGCATTCTACATTGCTTCATCCCCATCAGTAAACACAGAAACTAACCTTTTTTCCTTCATTAATTCCAAGAAGGTGTTCAATAACCAAATGTATGAGCTAGTGGTCTCGCTAGAAATGAAGGTTAACTCATATACCACATTCATCCTATGGTTGTTTAGGCCAACAAACAACACTAATGGCATCTCATACAATTTAATCTTGTACGTGCTATCAAACACATGCCCAAAGCAACAATGATCTGATAGCGAATTGGAGTCATTCCATTACAAATTAACCAGCCTACCTTCCTCATAAACACTAAATTTGTAGTAAAATTCAGAATAAATTGCAACTTTAGAATTCATATATTGAAGGGCTGCCTGGGAGCCACCGTGCAGTGATAATTCTTCTCTTTCCCTATTTATTGAATGTACAAGTTCTTTGTCATGAACCTGACATTATGATAGTTCCCCCAATAATCGACCATGTACTTGTATAATTGACATGTTCTTACGTAGGCTTTGAGCAAAGAATGAGCTATGACTAAATCCCTTTTTGATACAACACGATGCGATTTTAGAAAAGTGAAGTATCCCTCACTAACCAAATCATGTGAATGCTCTGTACAAGCTTCTTTAACAACATATAAATCTTCTTATTTACTATAACCAATAGAAAAACAGTTCAAGCAACCCACCCTTATTTTCGCCCTGGGGTTCTTAACTCTGTTTTGGAGATCATACCACCTCTGGTGTCTTCTGCCTTTCTTTGAAGAAACAAATTTTCATATTCGAACCCGTCCATCTTCCTTAAACTTCAAGTTGACATTCCTCACGATAAAGTTAACTTATTTTGCATATCCATAATAAAAGTTAGTTGCTATCTCCACAGTGTGAAATTTGGATCTGATTCGGACATTGTCCCTCAACTCTTGATAATATTTACATCTAAACTCTAACAAATCATACAACGGTTCACCGGTTTCAATTATCATTGCAATGTTTGGTTGTACTAATTTGTGCTACTTTACCCAATAATAATCCTTATACTGCAAAATCTGCTTAGCCTCCAAATTCTCCTTTCAACAATAGAATCTAATGACATCAATATTGTTTTTGCCACAGACGGTGCCAACTGTTTGAGCAGGATTTCTTTTAAGAGGAGATGACTCCACAGGTTCTTGACTCAAATATGCACGCTTTCTTGATTAGAAAGAACTCTAGATTGCTTCTTCAAAATCAAACGATGTGAGAAAGGAGTACCTGCAAAAGACACTCTGACGCTCCAGTTAATGTTTGTGCAGTGAACTTTGAAGGCTTAATGAAAAAATTTGTACCTTTGGCTAAGCCTTTATTGGGTTTTTATAGCACTTTAGGCCCTTAGGTTTAGCTCCACCTCACTGACTTTGTGCATCCCATCTCCCATTTCATAATCGTGGGGAGTCATTGGTTAGGTTATGCCATCCCTACCTCGCACTTCTCTAGTCGAAAGGAAGTTCAATTAAATCATATCTTCATTTACCTTTAATCATGACATATGGGTTGGGCCATGCTACATGGGTTTGATTTTCGATCCCCGCACACTCTGAGGTTGAAACTCCTTCTCATCTCTTTTTTTGTTGTACTTTTTCTCGTCAAATTTGGTCTTCTTGTTTTAGTTGGTTTCAGATGGGGATTCTTTTTTATGACTTTTTTTTTCCTTTCCCCTTCATCATGGTTTTGGCTCCTAAGTTCAAATTTTATGGTGAGGCATGATCAGAGTTGGTTGCTATTCTATTTGGGCGACTCATAATGAGTGCGTTTTGACGAACTCTCTCATTTGGTTTCCTTTATTGTTTATGCTATTAAGTCGCAGTTGATTGAGATTGATTCTCTTAGCACAAGAACTAAGTGCAACTCTGTGTATGATCTTTGTATTCTTCGTTCTATTGGGGTCCAAGGAAGTCGAGGTAAGACTCCTCATATTCTTGAAATGATTTGTTTTTCTCCCTAGTTTATTAGGGTGATTGTCCACCTTCCGTGACTTTTTTTATTTTTTTCATAACCTTTCTTCTCGACCTAATTAAGGTTTTACTAGTTTGGTTATTTTCTTCTTTATTAGCGCTTAGTCCTACTATATGTCTTTTCAGGGTTTTGGCTCTTCGACCCCCTCATTGTATTATTTTTTCTCCTTTTTATATAAAAAAAAATTTATTTTAAAAAAAAATTTATTTTTTATTTTTTAAAAAAAATAATATAGGGAGGTGGGCGGGGGGCTTCTAGAAGTGTACGTCCCTTCTCCTTCGAGATTGAGGGTGGATGCTTACATCCTGTGACCTTTACTAAGGAGCTAATCTTGTCTAATCCTCTATTATTTAAAATAAAAATTTAAAAAATTTAAAACTAGTGAGTTAGATGATAAAACCAAATTACTTAATGGGTTTGGTGTTGTGTGATGAGTGTATTATGGTGTACCTGAGCTATTTTGGGTAGTTAAATAGGGTGTGCTTTGTTAATTTGTATTTTGATTTAAATATTATGGTGTACTCAATTAATTTTAGGGTTCGTTTAATAACACCCTTACTTAATGCATATTTGCCATTATAACATGCAATTCCACCCCTTTCTCCCTTTCCCTTTCCAACCTTTTAATTTAGTGTTCGTTCTATGATAAAATACGATATGAAATCGAATATGTCCATTTACGAAAAAACTAGCTAAACTTCTAATAACTCATAAGACGAGTTCGTTTGCCAAATATTCAAATCAACTTACTTGGCTCTGTAGCTTCTTCTTCAGTGGGTGTCTTCCTTGCCTTCCTTCACTAATGTCTTCCTTAGTTTTTTGGGAGATTCACTATCATACCCAATATATGAGCTCAAATTATATATATAAAAAATCTCACATAAAATGGACTTGAGAAACACACCCAAAACTCATTTACAACATAACAAAGAGGCTTCGAACTTTACATAAATTACAAAACTGCCATTGATTTCTTAAAACAAGCCCAACCCCAAAACCTCATTAAAAAAAAAACTCAAAACACTCAATAGGGTATAAAAGTGATTTAATAATCAAAATTAAATTTAATAGGGTCAACTGTCAATTTTTGGGTTTGTTTATAAAAATTAAATGGTATAAGGTTTATCTATATCATTAGTACTAAGAATAGGTATATAACTAAATATCTCTAGTTTCTTTGTTGCCCATGTAACTTCTTCCTTTAACATTGATCTAACATGAGGTGGAATGAGCCACAATTCATTGCGAATTTCGTCAACAAAGTGGTTTGGGAATTGCATATGTAGCTTCTTCCTCTCACACTGATAAAGTGATAAAAAAGATGAAATCAAATAAATTGGTTGACAAATTCCCTAACAGAGAGAAGAATCAGATGACATAGTGATTTGGGAAAACGTGAACAGTAACAATTATGAACCCTAACCCAATCGCCCACAACACAGAGAAGAAACAGGTGAGAGAGAGAGAGAGAGAGAGAGAGGAGAGAGAGAGAGAGAGAGAGAGAAGAAGAAATAAGGTGAGAGAGAGGATGTGTCGAGTAGGATTACATATAGGAAGAGATTGGTGTAGGGGTCTTTTTATTCCAGCAGCCTGACGAATGGGCTTGGGTTGCCGAAAAAGAGAAACATGCATGAAATTTCCCCTTGAGTCTGAGTTCAAGGATCAAGCCCCAAGAGTGTTTCGAAAGGGTAGCTGAGCCTTAGGAAACACTTTGGTATTCTTCACCAATGAAACCAACAATCGCTTACAGATAAATTCTTAGCTTGGCATGAGAAGCATGTGGCAGGGGAGCTGAGCATCCGTGAGTTTAGCATGAGAGAAAGAAGGCTTGGGTTTCCTACGAGGAACAGATGCTTGAAGTAATGATTTCGTGATGATTTGCTGAGGAGAGAGAGAGAAAGACAGACAGATTATGGTGGATGAACAGGTGCTTTGGGTAATTTTTCAACAGCTTGACGAAAGCTTCGTCAGGCTTTGTATTGGCTTGACATAGGAGAAAAAGAAAAGTAATGGAAGGACAAGGCTTGAAATCTAAGGGTTCTAGATATGAGAGGTGATGTTTGCTCTCTCTGGATATGGTTGCTTGCCTTCGATCGGAAAGAGAGGAAGAAGATAGAAGCATGGGTGGCTTTAGTAGATTCCTGGGTTGCATGACAGAAGAGAAAATGGGGAGAGATGGAGGAGTAAGGCTCGAAATTGCAGTGGTTTCAGGGATGAGAGATGATGCTTGCTCTCTGGATGTGTGGTTATGGAAAAAGAGGAAGAAGATGGAAGAACAAAACATGAAATTGAAGGATTCTAGAGGGGATGCTTGCCTTCGATCGGTTTGTTGTGTCTTTGTTGGGAAGAAAGTGCTTCCTTTTATAGGTGTTGGAAACCTTAATTTTGTCAAGCCTCCCTCCCCATTTTCTTCACTTTCTTCCATTTAATCTTGTTTGGTGAAATTTCCCTATCCTGAACCCATAGGCACACAGCTTTTTGGAGTTTCAAGACCTCGGGCAGCTAGACTTCTCCATGTGGGTAAGGAGCCACCCATTTTTGTTTCTTGTTTTCTCACCAAAGCTTGAAGAGGAAAGAATAAGTAAGGGCGCTTGGTCAAAAAGGTGATCAGGACATGGGTTTGCTTGGTTTTGGTGGTTTGGCTGTGATCTGGTTTTAACAAAGATGCATGACGTTGGATATTTTATAAGGTGCTGGGCTGGGCTGTTTTGTTTCCAACGGTTTGTGAGTTCCTTTTGATTTCGTCAGACTGCTGGAAGTTTTGGCTGATGTGAGATTTTTTATGGGCTATGGCTATTGGATATTTTTCTAAGATGTTTGGGCCTTTTCTTAAGGTGATGGGTTATTGGGTTTTCTCTCATGCTTACCCATATGTTTGGACTCAAGGAATGAGCTTGAGTTTTGGTGCTCCCAAGTAGCCCAAAACTTCTATTCCTTGGATCATCAATGGGTCTTGTGAATACTCATAACCATCTATACCACAACCCGCTCAGCAAGCTCCAGGCATTCGTGTGGCTTGGGCCCACTTAAGCTTGTAGCGTGGCATGTTGCTTGAATTAGGATTTTCCGTTTGGTGTTATACTAGGCCGAAAATATTTTTGGGCCCAGCCTTGGATTTTTTGGGTCTCAACAATCGGTTAACTAGTGTAACTGGTAATTATTTCCCTCCAATATTATTTTGGGAAATTTTCTTCTCTTTTTAAAAGCTTATAAGTTAGGAGCCATTGAATTCAAATGGACAGCCCATATTATGGTATTTAGATGAACTGTATTAACGGTACTCAGTACTTAGGGTATTAGAGAAAAATCGTTAATATAACTCATGAAAAAATTCAGGGACTATTGGTCCAAATTAGCCTTTTAACTTTTAAAGGCCCAACATGAAATTTTTAGTTTACACATGTAAACTAAAAATTGAGTTAATAAACTAAAATGTAACTCGATGATAAATTCAAGACTCATTACTCCAAATTAACCAAAATTAAGCCATCTTAATTTGTTTTCGGGTCTAAAAATTTACCCATCTTGCACTAAAAAGTTAAAGTATAAAAATAAAAGTAAAGAACATTCCTTTGAATCCTTGTTGATGGTTGATACTTGTCGCGTTGTCCGACTTGTAATCTAAAAGCTCAATGACGTGGCTCTCCACATGCACGTCCCGGACACCTGTAATGCCAACAAAGCTAAGACACAAGCTTTCCTTTTATTTTTTCATTCTCTCTTTTCTCTTTTTGCTAAAACTCTTGCTTAAAGCCTCAAATCTCAGCTTAGCGCACACACCGAAAGTCGCCTTCTCTTTACTAGAAACCCACAGATCTCTCTGCAACACAAAACTATGGAGACTTCAGCATCGCCTCCGCCACCAACCACCTCACCCACCAAACCAAAGTTTCGCATTATGTGCAGCTATGGCGGCCACATAGTCCCCAACCCACGCTCCAAGTCCCTCTGCTACATTGGCGGCGACACTCGCATACTCTCAATCGACCCCACCACCGCCTCAACTCTCTCTTCTCTCACATCCCACCTCGCAGCCACTCTCTCTCTCCCCGCACCGCTGTTTCTCAAATACCAACTTCCCCGCCACGACCTCCTCTCCTTAGTCTCTCTCTCCACCGACGACGACCTTCTCATCTTCCTCGACGAGCTTCGCCGCCTCTCCAATTCCGCCTCTCGGATCAGATTGTTTGTGTTTTTCGACAAGACCCATCATCAGTGTAAGGCAATTCAGCACCCAAAGACTGAGTCTTGGTTCATTGATGCGCTGGAGAGTGCTAAGATTGTGATGCAGAAGGGGATGAGGAGTAATGGGTTGGTGGGTTTTGAGGCCGAGAGTCAGAGTCAGAGTGAGTGTTTGAGTGGTGGTGGTAGTAGGCAATTTTTGAGCTGTGGGGTTGGTGGTGGTGGGTCTGTGGCTGCAGAGTCCATTGTGTTGGAGACTAGCTCGTCTTTTGGGTCTACTTCATCTTCAGCTTCTTTGTCTAGTTTGCCCTCTGTTAGAGCTCGAGATGAGGATGTTATGGCTGGTACATTGCTAGAAAATAAGGTCAAAGTGGCTACTGGGGAGTCCATTGCACGGTACTTGCTCTGCTATACTTTCTCTGTTTCTTAATCAACTTTCCATTTTTTTCCCTTTTTCAGCTTCTTTGTTCATTCCTGCTAGAAACTGTTATTAGGCTCAGTTTTGAGGAGGATGTTTGACGTTAAGGTTCTAGATATTAGAAATTGACTACCCTTTTCTAGATTTCCTAAATTGCATTTTCAGAGCAGTAATATTAGATGTTTGAATTGGGTATTTGGTTTTGTATGTGGCAGTGAACATAGTGTTGGAGTTGGAAATGGCATTTCTCTTTCGCAGACTGACGCAGTGATTAATGTTGCTTCAATGGAGAACAGGGTTTCTCATAACTATGCTGAATCAGATATTAAATTTAGTGATCCTAATTTTTCTGGGATCCAGAAAACAGTTCAGGCGTCTGGATATTATCCAGTGACTCCACAACTAGATCAGCTTCAGCAACCGAAACTACAATTCGTTCAAGTAGGTACCCATTACATACCCCAGAATCCTGTTGGGATGTTGCCAGTTTCATCATACTACCCAATGTACCATCCGCAGCTGCATCAGCAGCAGCTGCAACACTTACACTATCAGCCCAATCAGCCGTACCCGATATACATCTTGCCTGCTGCACCAGCACAACCTTACAATTTGCCAATGCACGGTAGCTCATTCCCTATAGCTCATGGTCATCCCCCGTTGTATCCAAATGCTTCCTGTATCCCTCCCCAAGCAACTCAGAATGAACCTATTAAAGCTGGTGTTTCATCTGATTTTGCTTCACGAGTGTACAGACCAGTCCATTCAGAAATGCCACATAATGGAGGAGTGCCACTTATCCATGTTCCATATGATGGAAATCAGCAACAACCATCAGGTGTTTCTGAAATGCAGCATGAAACTACTGCGATTGCTTCCAGGGAATCTCCTAAATACAGTAATGAGCCTGATAATGACCCTGCACGTGACCTGATATACAAATCTCAGCCTTCAGCACCGTCATTGGCTTACCAAAGCATGACCAAAGATACAATACATTTATCGGAAGCCTTGACTCAGTTTCATATAGACAACCGTAAACAACAGACTGGGAACTTGGACTCACAATAGTTATACTTTCTAGAAGGAACCATTTTGTGAGATGTTTTGTGGTAACTCCAACTTTCTTTGTTGGCTCTCATTTTGGCATGTGAATGTGTTATTCGTTTGTTGTAGCAACAAAGAACTTGAATCTTCTTTGTCTTCTTTTTTCCCACCTTTTTGTTGTCTGCTCTATGCTGTAATTTGATAGTATATGTATTTAAGTATATACTAGAAGTCACAGAAGAGTGATGCATAAGTTCAATCTAATGTAAGAGGATTTATTTAACTCTTTTAAAGTGCCGATGTGCTAGTATCTCAACCTAATGAATTCGTGTGTGCAGCAAATAGATTTGCTGAAGGACTTAACTTTCTTTTCTCAAATATATGAAATGTAACTGTTTGTGTCATTTGTTGGAAGTATGTATGTTCATATGTATGTGTCGCCTCTTTTCAATCTTGGGGATAGGGGTATTGATCATTTGTGTCTGTATCTGTGTAGTCTTTTTTCTGCTGTGAATAAATTAACTGATGCTTTAAGTAGGGTCTCTGGTGTACTTCTGAAATGTAACGTTGGGGATAGGAATATTATCTATTATTTCTTGATATAATTAATTCACTTTAACGTAAGTTCTTTTTAAAAGCTGTAAACTTGTCATGAATTAGGACCGAAAATTGAGATAATGGTTATACTATTGATAATTCCTGATCGTTGGCCTGTGGCAGTGATCATCATGTTTGTGGTTTTTATGAGCCCCTTTGATGGAGAGCAGAGTATGATGCTCTGGCTTCAGGAACTAAGTCACCCCCTTTTTCACATGGGAACGACATTCACCTTCCTCTGTTCCATGCTAAATTTGGTATTCTCTTCTTCCTAGTATCTCTGCAATTTTATCTTTTATCTTAATCTGAGACACCAGAGCATGAAGACATATGCTTCAGGAAGATGAAACAGCCATGCAGTTTTTTCTTAAGTTGTTTTTCTTTGCTCGGTGTCCTTTCTTTGTGTCTTACCAGGTACTTTGAATGTGTATCAAATCATTCAAATGTAACTTAGGCATGTCCTATATGTTCTTACATTAATCGTTGGCAGTCAAGCCAATGAGTTTGACTGTCAATTGTTGGTGCTTTGCTTCTGAAGATGGGGTGATGCAGTAATTTTGGCTGCGGCATAAACAAGGGTCAGGAACCGCTAATTGTTCATGTTATTATGACATACAATTTCAAGAGAATAGAATGCAAGAAAACAAATCATTGATTAATTGAACAAAATAAGAAAAACTAGGCAGCAGAATTCTTACAAGGAGGCAGAAATATGTACAATTGCCTTATCTGTTGTGCTATATAACTCATGAACATGATCAGTTCCTTTTTATTTGTTTCTGACCTTGCACTAGTTCTCAGTAAGTGGATTAGGCCAACCTGGCCAAATTGTCACAGACAAATCTCATAGAAGGTCTCCTTTCAGGGGCTTTATGAGCACAAGCAAGAGCCATTTTCAGTACTGCAACAATCTCCTCTTCCATGTCTACATCAGGAGCTAGGAAAGGGTCTAACAGATCAACGAGCGGCTTCCTTTCATCAATGCTGAGCTGAAACCATTGAATCAAATCCATTTCCAAAGAACCAATTCTTTTAAAGGGCATCTTTGCAGAAATCATCTCTAGTATAATTACCCCAAATGAGTAAACATCCCATTTCTGTGATGGCTTGGTAACTTTAGAGGCTTCCGGAGCTTTATAAAAAGTCCCTGCTGCAGCTAGTGAGCTTGCTACCCTTTGCACGTATGGAGAATTCTGAGGTGGTGTTTCAGTCATGATTTGTTCAAGTTGAAATGATGAAGAGGAGGAGGATTCTTCAGTTAAATTAGCAAGGCGACCTAATCCAAAATCAGAGATATGGGGTTCCATGTTTTGTCCAAGCAGTATGTTGCTAGGCCTTAAGTTTCCATGGACATATTTTCTGGGACTGAATTCATGAATATAAGCCAAGCCTTTTGCCAAGCCTTTGATGATTCTGAGACGAACAGGCCAAGAAAGAGGTGTGAAGGATACCATTCCAGATTTGCCTAGTGAAGTCATATATCAGATGCTTAGTGTGTTGAAAAAATAGGTGAAAAGCTCAAGACAAATTAGAAAAGAAAATTATAGAGTTCGATGCTTAATGTGAAGTCATATATCAGATGCTTAGTGTGTTGAAAAAAAAAGGTGAAAAGCTGAAGACAAATTAGAAAAGAAAATTATAGAGTACGATGCTTAATGTGAAATCATATATCACTTTACAATGGTAAAGTTTACGACTTTTAGAGTTTGATACATCAAATTTTTTTCATCTCAGTCGCATACACAAAGTTGATTTTCTTACCAGTTTCATGCATGACATCTGTCTTTCTGTTAACAAGTCTGTTAACTGTTGATGTGGCAACAAATGTGCCCCGTAAAATCTTAAAATTAAAAAAACAAAAACAAAAATCTCTCTCTCTCTCTCTCTCTCTCCTTGCTCTGTCGCCCCGCAGCCCCCATCGAACCCACACCCCCAACCCCAACTCCACCATACAACCACCCTCGTCTCCACCCGAGATCCACCCCTAGCCCCACTCGAGACCCATCCAGATTCTCTCTCTCTCTCTCTCTCTCTCTCCCTCTCTGCAAATTCAAAAATTGAAAAGAAAAAAAAATTAAAACACTTTGCATCTGGGATATATGTGGACCACATGGTCTCATATGAGTGGATCTACGTGGCACATTTGTTGCCACATCAGCAGTTAACAGACTTAGTAATAGAAAGACCGACGGCATATTCGCCCCACAGCCCCCATCGAACCCACACCCCCAACCCCAACCCCAACGCCACCATACAACCACCCTCGTCTCCACCCGAGATCCACCCCTAGCCCCACTCGAGACCCATCCAGATTCTCTCTCTCTCTCTCTCCCTCTCTGCAAATTCAAAAATTGAAAAGAAAAAAAAATTAAAACACTTTGCATCTGGGATATATGTGGACCACATGGTATCATATGAGTGGATCTACGTGGCACATTTGTTGCCACATCAGCAGTTAACAGACTTAGTAATAGAAAGACCGACGGCATGTATGAAATTGATAAGAAAATCAACTTTGTACATGCGACTAAGATGAAAAAAATTTGATGTAACAAACTCTAAAAGTCAGCAAACTTTACTCTAGTAAATTGAAAATTACCCAAAATAAAATATGTATTAACAAGCAGAAAGATCAGTTTAAAGTGTCTGAAATTTAATTTTGTTGGTAGAGGTTAGGGAAGGTTACCATGAATTGCAGAAGCAAGGTCACCATTAGGGATATAATCATATATGAGCAGTTTCTCATCAACAGACCAGCAATATGCTAAAAGAGTCACAATGTTTTGATGTCTGATCTTTCCAATTGCTTCAATTGCAGTTTGAAATTCCCTGAACCTTTGGGAACCTCCATCTCCCAATCTTCTCACTGCTAGGGTTCTTCCGTCTTCAAGAACAGCTTTATACACAATCCCAATTCCACTTTTACCCAGAAGAAAAGCAGATGCTTTTAACAGTTTCTCAAGATCTAAGTTCACCTGTAGGTCCACTTGCACAAAATGGTAGTGCTCCAGATTCTCTGATAGGGTCTCCAAGCCATCTTTTGCAAAGCAAGAAAAGTCTTTTCTAGCCATAAATTTATGCTCAAAGCTGCATCCAACAAAATGTTCACTTACTTTGCAAGCACAAACCTTCTTGTACCAGTTGGAGAACAACAGCCCAGCAATGCAGATTCCAATCATGACACCTGCAATGACAGTAATTACAAAGATACCTGAGCTTGAGTTGCTGTGTTTCCCATTCATACCAGGGCTTCGACCTGTATTTTGAGACTGGTTGTCAATCAAGGACTGAGAATTTGAGCCTGGACTGCTAGAAGGACATGAAATCTTCGATGGGAGTCCACAGAGCAAAGGGTTTCCTACAAAAGCTGTTGGACCTAAATTGAACAGAGCACCATTCTGTGGAATAGGTCCACTGAGATTGTTGTAACTGAGATCAATATAAACTGTCTCAGGCAGGGCTCCTAGGCTTGCTGGAATCGAACCGTTGAAGAAGTTGTGAGACATATCAAGGGTTGCTCTTAAACTTGACAAGTTGCTCATGTCCTCAGGGATTGAACCGCTGAGATTATTGAAGGAAATATTGAGCTTTTGAAGACTAACCAAACTGGTTCCTATACCATCTGGAAGGGAACCAGAGAAATGGTTTTCACCGAAAACAAGCATCTTTAGTCTCTTGCATTGAACTATAGATGAAGGTATTGAACCATTGAATGAATTTTGCGAAAGATCTAATGTTTGCAGGTAACTGAGCTTCCCTATATCAGCTGGAACCGAACCAGATAATGAATTTCCTGATAGCACCAAGCTCTGCAGCTCTTTTGCATTGAAAATCTCATATGGCAAGCTTCCGAAGAGCTCATTGCTCCGGAGATTCAGATGGCGGATTGCAGAGAGGTTTCCAAGAGCAGGAGAGAAAATCCCATAAAGATTTCTGCTTGGAATGCTTAGAGATACAACTTTGTCTTGTCTGCATGTGACTCCAGTCCATGAACATGGGGTTTGGTCTGAAGAGTTCCAGTTACTCAGAGAGCCTTCAGGGTAGTGCATTAAGGATTCTTTGAATGAAAGTAGAGCCAATCCTTCTTCGTTTACACAACTTATAAATGCAAGAGAGTTGCATACAAGGAAAACCAAGTAAAGCACTAGCAAAACCATCTTAGCAAAAGCAAAGTTCTTGCCAAAGAAGAAATCAAAATGCCAAGGAGCAAACTGGGTTTTATGAGGACTGATGAGGGGAAGCAAAAACAGATGGAGAGAGAGAGAGAGAGAGAGAGAGAGAGAGAGAGAGAGATGACAAATTTATTCTTGCTGATTCTTCAAGGACATGTATGTAAAGTAGGCATTAGTGGTGACCAAGAAAAAAGGTGATGCTGACTATAATCTCTACTAAGAGAGTAAGTAAGACGTTGCTTTTTGTGGGCCCTCCTTACTGCTAATTAGATATAAACACAATGTTTTTTTGTCTCTTAAAACCACTCAAAGAAGGTGATTGATTTGTTGTAATCTCCGAATATATTTATTCTTCAAACTTGAGCGTAGGATATATGCTTGAATTTATTGTCAGCCATGAAGAGGTTCCTTTGATTGCTAATCATTATAGGGAGGCGCGGTCCATCTTTAGTTATTAAGCGCAATTGGAGGCGATGTTTGTGTGTGTATTGATTGCCGCTGAAAGTGCAAGGGAAAGATTTGGTGTGGTTAATTTTAGTTTGACCAACCCATGGGCATCCATGGCCCAGCAAATTGACTTAAGGAAAATCCAGCCATGAGACAATGGAGTTCGAAGACTGGAGCAGAAAGAACAAGCTTGGTTAGTCTTCTCTCCACTTCATCATGTTTTGGTGTTTGCACCACAAATAAAATAAAAAATACCTTTTTTCCCTTAAACATGGTCCATATATCGTAGTTGTTAACCAAATATCTGACTCTTGGTTAGCACCTGTATTGGATCTAAATATTTGTTAGATAATTACTGGATTTAAAAACCCTACGCAATTAGGAAATGAATCAACAATGTATATCGAGCCAACACTCTCCTTCACGTGTAGTGTAGCCCCCATTCATCCTCCATGTAGAGAGACAGAGGTCGGGAATGGCTATTGAAGGCAGTGGCAGATTCAGGATTCAAAAGTCAGGTAGGAGAAACTTATCTTAAAAACTCGATGGTACAAGTGAATTTCAAAAGTAGGGCCCCCCTCTCTACTCTCAGGTTTTGTTTTTGGAAACTCACAAGCAACTTCCCAATGGGCCACCCATCCTGGGATTGCTCTAGTCCCTAACTCGCTTAACTTTAGAGTTCCCATGACTCCGAAGCCAGTGAGCTCCCAAAAAGGCTCGTGCTAAATGGAGGTGGGCATGTACATATAAGGCACATCACCCCCTCTCCGTTGGTCGATATGGGATGTTACAAATTCATTAGCTTTGGTGCTCCGAAGTCTATTATTAATAATTCTCATATATGAAAAAACTCGTTTCGTTGTTGTTGTAGAAGCAGGAAGAGTCAACACAAACCGAATCAACCTGTAAAGCAAATGGTAGTTTTCTACCAAAGTTGTTTCCACCAATTGTTGACATAACTGAGGAAAAACCCCAAATTATAATTAATTCCTAATTAAACCCTAGAATACTCAATTTCAAATTAAAATTAAAATTAAAATGCATACATTTATTTTAGGAAAACCCCAATAAAAGAAGATAATTAAATAGGAGAGAATAAGAAAAATACTTATTGGCCTTAGATATGAGAAGATGCTTCCAAGAGAGAAAGTCAAGACTCAAGAAGAAGCTTCCGAGGAAAATGATTTGGGATTGTCGACTATTGCACAGCCGAAAGGGAATTGACTGCTAATATTGCTTGTCTCCCTTGCTCTCTAAGTATTTAGCTCCATATTTCCAGTTGGAAGGAATGAACACGTGTTAGGCTCTGCCTATGTCTTTGCTCGATCATGTAACTCATTTAGCTGTTTTATCTTTGGCACTAGCAGTGTTTTGCTTTTGGCCCTTGTTAAATTTGGTTGGTTTTCAACCTTGTCACCATGTTGTTTCCCTTTGTGGCTGGGCCCTCTCGATTTGTACCTTTGTAGCAATTTCTTTGTCGTCTATTGAATGCAACACTTCAGTTCAAAAATATTTCTTTTTTTTTTTTTTTTTTTTTTTTTTTTTTTTTTTTTTTTTTTTTTAAATGAATAAGTTTGCCATCTCATAACACAAGTGGGTGGGGTGTTTGTTGTTTTCATAACACATGTGGGTTGCTTTTAAATTTGGGTAGGCATGAGTTCACACTATCACATGGGCTGGGTATGAATAGCTTTGCTTAAACATGGATTTTTTTTTATAGTGAAAATTTGGGGTAGGCAGTGCCTACCCTGCCCTTGTTGTAGGGCCGCCACTGATTGAAGGCTCGGACTTTGGAGGTTTCGAACCTAGAACCCCTTGAATTCCAAAAGCTTAGAGCACCTTCATCCCAAAGGGCAATGGCAAGGCAAAGGCAAGGCAAGGCTTGTCACCATTCACGTGAATAGTGGCAGCTCTTACCATTTTTGTTTCCACCCCAAAGGGCAAGGGCAATTACTATTAATTTTAATTTATTTTCTATTTTTTTATACTTAAATCATTAATTTTGACTTGGGAAGTGAAGAATATGACTAGATATTTATATATAAAAAATTCTGAAATTTTTGGTTTTTTTAATTATTTTTTTCGTTGTTGACATCATTGCTTTTTGGCTTGCCCAGGCTTGACTGCCCCGTCTTGACATTGTGTGTGGAGCCAATTGCTGGGCCTAGGTCCCCTCCTGCCTGGGCAAAAGAGGAGCGTTGGAAGTGCTCTTAGTTAGCAAGCCCCCTCTGAAATTTTTGGTTTTTTAATTTTTTGTTGTTGCTGACATCATCAATGACGTCAGCAAGCCCAGACAAGATTTGCCTTTGGGCCTACCCAGGCTTGACTGCCCCGTCTTGACGTTGCGTGCTGGAGCCAATTGCTGGGCCTAGGCCCCCCCTGCCCGGGCAAAAGAGGAGCGCTGGAAGTGCTCTTAGGGTGATAGGAAACGATAAACGGTGTACATCATGTAACATGTTTCAAATTGAGAGTCAAGTGTGTTTTAGGAATTCAAGTACAGATAACATTAAATAAAATAATTCTGGAAGTTCCTTCCAATTCTAGCCTTGATCAAAATAAAACAATCTTGGTGTATAATTAATCTGCTTTGACCTCTGTGTTACTGTGCACTAATATTTGTGTTCACTTGTGCTGAACTTTGATAGGCACCATCTCTGATTAAATATGTTGTAGATAGATAACAAACCAAGTATACAGGAAAGGATACAAGAGTTTTTATCTTTCTTTTTTACCTGCCTCTGATCTCCTACCTATGATGCATTTAGACTATTATTTTCTCATCTTTGTTAACGTATACAACAATAGAGCAGCATATTCAGAATACTTAAAGGCAGAACGTACCAAAAACACATCTGAAATAAGACTTCTATCAATGAGCATGACCACAACAATGACCTCTTCTATTTATTGACACAAGAGCATTCAACATACAATTACATACATGAATGTGCCACACTCTAAGCCCACAGCTATACACTTGGATATCTATCACACACGCTTGCGGTAAGTCAAAAGCTAATGGAGCAGTACTTATTTGAAAAAAGCAAAGCTACAAGCTCCCAAAGCTCAAACTATGTGAGTGTAATTTATTCATTTGATAGACTAGATTCACTTGGCCAATGAGTATGTAATAAACTTCAAATAGCTCACACTTCTTTGACAATTTTCTTACCACTAAAAATCTTGGCCAGATTAGGCATTACCTTTTTTTTCTTCTGGATTGGGAAAGTATTCCGAGCTCCAGGAGAAGCAGATTTTCTATACTTAGATCGCCTGGATGGAGTCAAGTTTCCATTGCTTTTCATAGATTTTCTAGGCTGTGCTTGTTGTCGGTTTCCGTGTACTGCATTTCTCTCCCGCTTTTGTCCCAAGTTCTGTAATTCTCCCTCAACCCTCATCTTTCTAGAAAGCTGCCTTTCTGTTCTATAGGTCACTTGCTCTTCCTGCACTCTCATCTCTTTGAGATCTCTAAGTGATAGGTCTATCTTTATCAATATTTCCTTCTCACTGGCCTTTAGAGCTTCAATCCATGCCTGAGCTGCTGCCACCTTTTTATCGGCAATTTCTTCAGCCCCAGCTGCACGTCCAATCAGATAGTCATATTCGAACTTGGATATGGTAATTGAAGAACTACTCTGTGATTCAAAAGCTCTAGCTCTTACGGTATCCTCAATAAGACCTTTGAGATTTTCAAGAGCTACAGCTTCTGATGATTTGACTGTTTCAAGCTCTTCCATTGCAGCCTGTAATTTTTCCTCAGTCAAGTCTATCTCAGATTCCATTTTCAGAATTTCTGACTTGATGGTTGCAGCCTCTTCACAAGCAAGCTCCTTTTCTTTCCTTGCAGCCTCTGCTTCTGTCTTAAGCTTTTCAAGAGTGAGAGAAAGATTGGATGCCATTGATTTTGCTTTTTCTTCAGATGCAGATACAGCTTCCAGCTTGGCTTTTGCTCTGAGAAGCTTTGAATTGAGACTTTTAACAGTTAAATCCGATTTCTGTTCTGTTTTCCTTAATCGATCAGTCTCGTCTGTTAAATGCTTAAGCTCATTTCTTATGATATCCATGGAGGCCATGAACTGAAAGCCTTCTACTTTCACTGCGGCCAATTCTTTCTTTGCCACCTCTAGTTCTTCTGTGACTGAATGTAACAATGGTGAACCTTCCAAGTCCTCTCCTCTACGAAAACTAGGTTCTGAGCGACTCAAGCTATCAATCCTTTGAATCCTTTTGTCCATTTCTTTAACTAGCTTCAGTTCATTTTGTAACACAACCACATCAGACATTGTGACAGATAATTTAGTTTCAAGCTCTTTGGAGGAATCAATCTCTTCAATAACATCTTTCATTTTTTTCCTGGTTTCCTCCACTGCAAATGAGAATTGATTGGCTTCCTTTTCTCTCTCAGCTTCAATATCTGCAAATTCTCTCTCAGCTTCAATCCGGGCCAACTCAGTTAGCACTTGCTCTTCACTGGCATCCTCAATCTCCTTCTTGATTGCTTCCACTGAGCTTGTATAAAACAACATCTTTGTATTTGCGGCCTCAGTTTGCTTCTCTGCCCGCGATTTCTCTTCTAAAACAGAAGCCACATCAAGCTTAAGCATGCTGAGTTCCTGCCTCACAAGTTCCAATTCTCTCATCACTTCTGCATATTGTTGATTCTCCACCTCCCCCAGAGCCAACACCTGATCTTCACGCTTATTTCCACGCCTTCTCGATTTCTTTAGAACTTCAATCTCTCGTGTATGTGACTTTGCATTGGAGTTTGATTCCTCAATCACAGAAGAGAGATCTTTGGCTCTCTTGTATACGTCATATAGCTCAGATTCTGCCTGTGCTTTTACCAAATCTGTGTCTGTTCTGTTTTCTTTGAACCGACCTATGTCCCGGCGCGCCATATGGAGTTCTCTTGCTATTGAAGAAGACTTCTTTGGAAATTAACAGACAGAGAGAGAAACAGAAAGATCAGAAGGAATGCAGATTGGTGTTATGCTTACATAGTGAAAGAAACTAAAACATCTGTGAAATGGGGTTTTTTCCATAGTTTCAAGAGCTGTAGTTTGCTGAGTTATATATACATATATACCTCTGAGAAATCTCTCTCTGGTTTCTTTAGTGAAGGACTAGCTTCAAGAATCCTATCTTCATATAGATTGTTGGCTTTTCTAAATGACCCAATTCTTCTTCTTCTGCCATCAAACTCTCCTCTACTCATATTAAACCTGTTTTTAACACTCATGCATGACAATTCTGTTAATTTCTCACAAACCCAAATAACTTTTTTCTTCTGCTCAAATTGGAATGAAATTCTAATAAATAAATAAAACCTAAACTTGCTTTTCCTGATACTATTGCACAAATATTCTATTCATCAAACTCAAATGCAAGCAAAAAAAAGCAACTAAAAGTAACAATCTTGAAACATACTCAGAAATGAGTACCTTGTGAGAGTGAACTTCGTTCCCTGACCGCCAGAGAGCTTGAGCTAGCTTTTTTCTTTGTCAGACCGTTTTATCTTTATTCGGTTCTAAGAGGGAACAAAGATAAAACAGCAAGAGTTGCTTGTGTCCTGAGCTCCTGATGTTTGGCTGATATTGGAACTATCGCCAGCCATCTAATCTATTTGTTCTTTTTTTTCCCACATTTAAAATTTTTTTCAAATATTATTGACCCATTTTTGGTGCAAGTCCAAAAGATCATAGGTAAAATTCCCACTCGAGCTTTTTACAACGTAGCTTCAAATTTTCCCAAGTTGTCAATTTTATTAGGTTAAGAATCAATGTCCCTTAAATACTCATATAGATTTCTCTTAGTTGGAACAGTGGTCCACCCATTCGTAAAATGATGCGGAATGTCCTGCCAGCTAATGAACAAAATTTGTTCACATGTTGCCAAACCCTCAACCAATTACAGTCTTTCTTTTAGGCAAAAATCTCATTTTGGTATCTGTAGTTTGCTCGTTTTACCATTTTTGATCCCCATAGTTAAAATTTTGTCTATTTATCATTCTAGTTTAAATTTGGAGCAATTCGAGGACAGTTTCCAATTTTTGTCAAATTACTTCAAATTCCGTTGAGTTTTGATCATGTACCCCTCACATGGAAAAGTAAAAGTCTTGCATTAATAGTTGAAACGATCTCGAGATTTTTCACTCAATGGCAATTGATTTTACAAGTCGTGTTGATAAGCCCTGCAGGCATCTTTATTCTATTTTGTCAAGGAAATCTAGTTTCTTATTTCACACATACATGGATGAAATGGAACTAATTTGTATTAGCTAATCTTTGGCTTTAAGACACTGGCTCTAGAGTCTTACATTGGATCCTTTCGGTTCTGCATTCCTTAAAAAGTTTCCTTCATATCAAACATGTGTTTTCGGCTAGCTAGCTATGAGGTTATTATACCACTATTTGCATGGATATGTTCACCGTCGCAATATGCTTTTAATTTAATTTTATTATTTTTTGTTGGAATCTGTTTGCCTGAAACATCAACATAATGTGAAAAATAGAAAGATTATTTTTGGATGAATTGAATTGGTAAGGAAATGGGAAAAAGACAAATCATATATTACAAAGTAGTTTTGGCAGGACTGCAAAATGACACATTATAGACATTTGGATCTACTGACGTGTCTTAGAAATCGAAGGCAGAAGACCTGCCACGTCGTTGCATGCCAAACCATACGACTGCATAAAGCATAAACCAAAGAGGGTTGTTTTGTTTTCCGCTTCAAGGGACATTGTGATTAGTGGAGGATTCAGAACTCTTAGGGCATTTTCAGTAGGGGTTGTATAATGAGGTGTATGTTAAATATACATTATTTGTTATCTGAATCATCTATAATTAATAGGTGTAAATGATTATAAATTTGCATTTAGGGACGGCCCCATAATTTCAAACTTGACTGGGCTAAATTTATCTTACATATAAACATACAAAGTAGATAGAAAACTCGATAGTACGATGTAATTTCATTGATAATAAAAAAATTAATAATACATCTACTCAAGAGGGGGACATAATGAGCCTTACCTCTCAAATAACACTATATAAGTTGCACCCTTTGAGTCTTCATAGAATTAAAATCATTAATTATCGATTCATTATTTATATTATCAGCAAATTCTCTTTCAATGTGAAGTAATATATAATCAGCAAGAAATTCATCACGTATCTTGTTTCGAAGCCGATTTTTTATTAATCTCATATAAGAAAATGCTCGTTCTGTTGTTGCTGTAGAAATAGGAAGAGTTAGCACCAAACGAATCAATCAGTCAATCAAGTAGTAGGTTTGTGCTAATCTTGTTTCCACTAAGCGCCCAAGTAATATAAGAATGGAATCAAGATTCTTGAAGGTTGGATTGTGATCCATGTCAATTTTATAAAATCCCAGTTGTTGATTTAAAGCATACAACTCAGTTGTAGTGAAATCTTAAGGATGACATTTATCAGCAAGAGTGTATATATCATCAATGTTAGAGATGAAATCTTATGATTGGGATAGGCTAATGTCAATAAAGAGGGGTGGACTATTTTTAATTAACCTGGGTGTGACTTATAAAATTAACACTAATCTTTTTTCATCTCCAAATTTAGCACTGGGCTAGAGCCCACTCTAGCCCATACATAGATCCACCCTTAGCACCAGTGTGAGTGAGTAAATCCCCCTCCCCCTTCCTACCTTTGACAACCAAAAAAATAAAAAATAAAAAACCTCTAAGACAAGTGACAAAAGGAAAGCTTCCTATTCATAATAATGGATCAAAGGCCTATATTTGCAGTACGTTAATTAAATTAAGGGAGATTTTATTGGCACCCTATTACTTGCTCTTTGCAACCCACATTCTTTTTACACCCCACTGAATTTTAGTAAAATTTAAAATTACTCACTATACCCCAGTTTTCTTCCTAAATTGCCCTCTTGAACCTCATTTCCTAACTTACTGTGTAAACCCCATCCCATATTATACCCCACCCATCGAAAACCCTCTTTTCTTTCAAACACACCCCATCTCATATCAAACCCCACCTCATCCCATATCAAGCCCCACCCCATCAAAAATTCCCTCTTCTTGCAGACACACCCCATCGCATAACATATCATATTTGCAACAAACTCCATCACACACCCCATCCAATTTGAAACAGAGCCATCGCAGCAAACCCCAACCCCATCGTAAACCCCCATCGCCAACCCCAAACGCCTCACCCTGTCGCAAACCACTATCGCCTCAGCTATTGAAATGGTTACATTGTTTCAATGGTAGTCCACCGAATTTGAACCTGGTCTGTACGAAAATTAATTTTACTTTCGATGGGTTACCACCGAAATCGTTACCTTGTTTTAGTGGTAGTGCACTTAATTTGTTTCCGTTTTTCAGCAATTGTCTACCAAATGTATTTTCGTTTTTCAATGGTACCCCACCGAATATGTTTCCTCTTTTCAGTGATTGTCCACCAAATTTGTTTCCATTTTCCAATGATCATCTACCGAAACCATTACTAAGTTTGTACTTAATATTGTTTTTTAGATATGAAAATGACTCGCATAGGTACTACTGAGGCTTCCTCATATCGACTTGATAGACAGCGTCCCACAGCCTCAACGAGGAGATAGAGAGCGGCTCCCCAAGATCACTTTGAGGATACTACAAAGGTTGAAGATGTAGCTCATACTCATGATAGTAATGTTGACACAAAGGTTGGAGATGTAGCTGCTAATCATGATAGTAATGTTGAGGTACATGCCGAGCCTATTGAGCCATCTCGAGCTCATTGATCCGTCTTTACTTACGAGTTTTAAAACTCACATAGCAGCTGCAATTTGGAATAACCAGGTAAGTTATTTTACTATAACAATAGAATGCATAATATAAGTCTGGTTCATTGTGAAGTCCGGTTTTAAAATATATATATGTATATATTTGGAAATCAAATGTTTTGCTTATAAGTTAAAATTTCGTTTAGATTGATTATATATGTATATGGGTTATAGTTATATATATATAATAATCTGACCACATAGTTATTACTTTCATGACAAATTATCAAGAATAGTACTATTGTAAAAGAATACTTACTTGATTGATTTAAGTGATGCCACGTACCAAGATATTTACATAAGAAAAACTTAGTTTCTTCACAGGTGTAAACTTAGATGACTAAGCTCTTACCTAGATGACTAAGCTTTTGGTTAAAGCATGAGCTGTTGGCCTTAGGAGAAGTGGGATAATCTAGGAAATCAAGTATATCACCAAACCTACACTCCACAAATCACAAACCATCAAGTTACCACCTTTTACTACTATAAATAGGAAACCAATTCTCTTAACTTGTTGTAAACATCATGCATGGTAATGCATGATAGGAAGCAATAGAGTGGGGAAAGAAAAGGAGAAATATTAGAAAGTGTAGAACAAGAAGTTCGTTGAAGGAACTCGAGGTGTTTGAACTTACAACTGGGAATTATATAATAGCTTTGGATTTGAGGTAGGGGTTTTTCTTGGGGAGGTTTTGCATACATTGATTTAATTAAATATTGTAAATGCTATATTATGCTTGGTAATATTATTTGATTATTATTGTAAATACTATATTATGCTTGATTATTTCATTTGATTGTTATCCTTGAGATTGGGTGTATACGTATTGTCAATTATCATTATAATTTGATGAATACTGACATTTTCATATGTTGTCGGTGGTGGTTGGAATTTTTGGGTTGATAAAGAAATTATGGAAAAGAGGATAATGAGAAGAATCTTTTGTGTAGTTGAGTCTAACCATTGTAGGGACCAAGTTCAGGCGAGCCCGTGTGCACATTAGATTAGGAAATCGGCGGTATAATTGTCGATTGGGTGATTTGGGCTTGGAGATCAATGGTGTAGACAAGATGACTAGCAAAAGGGGAATTATGGGATGATTGAAATGGGTGTTAGTTTATATAATGGGGCATTCGGAATCACAGTGGTAAAATGCATGGTATGGGACATGCAGATTTGCTTGCCTTATTATATAGATTAACGGGTTGGGTAGAATTGAAGTTCATTCATGCATTGCATAAATTGTACATTATAAATCTCACTAATCACATAAGACATAGGACCCCTACTGAGCATGTAATGCTCACCCCTTATAGAATATATTGCAGGTTTTGAATCTGAAGTTTAGTTTTTGTTGAGCAAACAAGAAGAACGGGTTATGGATAGTTTTGAGTGTTTTGTTGAAAGTTTGTTACTTTCTTGTTATTTTGCTTGTAATAGTACAATGTAAATTACTTTGACTTAAATGGAAGTTTATGTTCAATCTTCATGTTTCTTGATATTTAAATTTTTAGTTTTAGTTTTTCTTTTACCTCACATTCCCAACTAAAAATAAAAAAAATAAAAAAAATAGGGGTGTGACATTCATGGTAATTAACCTAATTTATTTTTTGTTTTTTGTTTTTTGTTTTTTTGTATTTGACTAGGAACGTGAGTCCCTTAGGTGCATGTCAAAGACATCTACTATTCGTGAGTGAAATTGATGGACTAATCCAAATAATGGTATATTCAAAAGGTACATTCAAAGGTCTGGATTAGAGCAACTTATTAGTTGTTCTTATCGGAATGCAAATAAGATGGTGGTATCTACATTTGTTGAGAGGTGGCATCCTGAAACGAACACATTTCACATTCCTTTTGATGAGATGACAATATAATGTGTCATCTATTTTAGGCATTCCTATGTCCGTTGTAGCGGTTGCTCCGCTTGAAAATGATAACGACACAAATTTCGAGTTGTTAGTGAATTACTTAGGAGTGACTGATGAAAAGGCTATTGAACAATTGCACCAATACAGTGAAGAGTATGTGAGTTTGTCATGGTTACGGGTGCGATTCTCCAATGTTTCAGACACAAATTCAGAGGAGCACATCATGTATTCGGCCAAAGCATATTTGCCAAATCTCTTAGGTTGCACTTTGTTTGTTGACAAGACTGGCAAGAGAGTCCAAATTGTGTACCTTAGACTACTTAGAGACCTTGATAGTGTTGCTGGTTATTCATGAGGGTCTGAGTGCTTCACGTGGTTGTATAGTGTTGTTGGGTACATGACTTTGTTGGAGGCATGGGTTCATTAGCTCCTCTAGTGTCATGTGGACTTGTCTTTTCTTTTCATCATCTTGTTATTTATACCACATATTGAATATTTGTAATTGTGACTTTCCTGGTGAAGTTGTGCAATGACTATTGTTTCTTGTATTGATGAGATCTAATTTCCTCCAATGTGAATACACAACATCAAGTGGGATTGGTACACCACGATCTTTATACTATGCAATTTCATGTGCACATGGTAATTGGTGGGTTCAACGAATAGCACAACCACATGATAAAGCATCCACCACATCTGCCTCTAACATGTTTGCAAATAAATTACAATGTTAACTATGTAGACCATATATGTACATGTAATAAGTAAACTGAATTTGCCTTTCTAATTTGCACACAATTACACTCAAAGCCTTTATAAAAACAAACCCTACTAACTCTGTCAACTCCGGATGCATGAACCTATGTTGAATAAAACATCGACTCTTTTCAAAAGATGCATTAATCTATGTGTGCTCCAGCTCTAACAATGAGTGAATAGTTACCCATGATCTCTCAAAGTTAAGTTGACCCGAGCAGAGTTGTCGCTTCAACTTTGCATGTGCACTTTCCGCTCTATTGATAACAATAATAAATTTTCCTGAGGCAAAATAAATTTTCAAATTAACATATCAAAAGTTGACTAAAATACTTACTTATTTGAGGTCATTGACCCAAGATGCATACAAGTGTCAGTCCATGATGCGGCCACAAATCTATCCTTAAATGGATTTAACCAATTGTCATGTATGTATTCAAGAGCTTTTTGAAATTCACTGAACTTAGACTCAATCTGTCGCAAACAACGCCAAAATTCCTCCTCCGTTTCTAAACCAACCAAACTATTCCAATCCCCATTAAATTGCTTCCATTGTTTGAGGGTCCCAAATAACTTATTGCAGTTTGCCAACACTCCTTTGTTAATATGTCATCTACATAATAAATGTCGTGCTTTCGGAAATATAGACGTAATAGATTTTATAAGTGCTAACTCTCGATCGGTGACAATAACACCAAGAAAACAATTATCATCCAACAAAATTCTCAATGCAGTCAAAGCCCATGTGTAATTGTCTTCCTTCTCGGCATTCATATACACATTTGCAACAGAGAATGTCATATTAGTAGATGTCATCCCTATAATTTGCAATAGTGGGAAACAATACCTATTAGTCTTATAGGTGCAGTCCATGATAAGTAAATGTGGAAATGCATACAAAATCTCAATATAAATAGGGTGTGTCCAAAACAAGTTAGTTACAATATCACCAAATGTCTTATGTCACTCAATATAATTGTGTTCGGATAACTTAGTGAGCAATTGTTGCATTTGTGTTCTCCCAACAAATTCTTTAGTTCTATTTTGGATCCTAGCATGGGCATCCACATTTCTTGGTACCAGTGTCCTTAGCACACTTTTTCGTATCCCTATTTGCATCCGACCTTACATCAGTTGTCTCACTAGACTTGCAAGACTTATAGTTACCACTCCTCTCACAAGCAAGTATTACTTGATGTCTCCTCTTACCCTCACCTCCATAATCAGACATTCTAATTACAATTACAATATTACTCATCTTTTCTTGTGCACAAGCCCATCTAAGTAATGCATCTCTACCATTGAATATCTACACATAAAACTCATGTTATTTAAAGTTAAAATTTGAAACATTAATGTTACGTTAATGATACTAAAAAGGATTTCATACAAAAAAAAACTCAAAATAATTACCGAATAAGTTGTAAATTGATCACCATAATCTATTACCCATTCTATTCCCACATTGTTGCTTTCAGTAGGGGCGTCACCTTGTTTTTGTTCATTCATTGGGAGTAATGTCAAAATAGCCTGCATTAAATTTGTGGTTGACAATAAGTTAACAGCCGGTCAAACACAACCGAAATAGGTGCAACATTTCAATGGCATCCCATCGAATGTACCTATTGTGTTCGGTACTGATGTGTTGAACGTAACCAGCGACCATCTTGAAATCTTCAACTTGAAAAACGCCAAAAAATAAACTCATACCTCATTCGAAGCCTCTCTAACTTCAATCTCCCACTTCATGAATAAATACAACATATTTTTTCACCAATATAAACATATAAACCTCGTTAGGGTTGTAGGAACATGATGGTTTGAGAAAAAAAATCTAGCTAGGGTTGCAGGAATATATGTGGGGTGTAGTGAGCAATTTTAATTTTAATTTTAAATGTTTTTTGTCCTTAACGGTAATTATGTATAAGGGTAAACTAGGTTATTCATGTTTAAAATTAGTATGGGGTGCAAATAGTAAATAATGGGGTGTCAATAAAATCTCCCTTAAATTAAACACAAAATTTGAACGGATTTTGTCACACCAAAGCAAGGGACAGTTGTTGTGTATTCTAGTTGAGGCAATTACCCGAAAAAGAAAAAGAAAACATCAGTTTGGGCTTAGGGTTTTAAGAAATATCCAAAACCCAGCGGTCGTTATCATCTTCCTCCTCGGCAGCTCCAGCTCTCCATCTGCCACTGCATTTCTGGTTGTTCAGCTTAAGTATCTTTCTTTTAGCCCCATTTCTCTTCCGCCTTCAAAAACGTTGGGATTTGGGGTAGTACACTACATTGTCGTCGTATTTGCATCACATGGTCCTCAAAATTAGATTGCTCTAACTCTATTTCTTTTTCCTCTAGTTGTGATTTAAGCTAAGAATCGGGTTATAGGTATTTTGTTTTGGGTGGTCTCGTATGGTTTAGGAATTTGTTTCTTGTTGATGAATTTGATTAGTGGCTATTTTATTCATGGGGTTTTATACGGTATATCATCTTATCATGCTTCCTTGTTCTTATGATGATATATTTGGCTATATTTTTTTGTTCGGTCAAGTTGATGAGTACATGAGTTGTACTAAAAATGTGGCATAACCGGCTTCAATGACGGAGCAATAGCCTATATAAATACAAAGGCAGAGCAGTAGACTCTTTATGCACAAAGCAGAGAAGTTGTTCTTCAGATATACAAAGATTAAGGATCATTGTAGGGTCTTTAAAGAGTAGTAGACTCTTTGAATACAATGGTAGAGCAATAGACAATTGATAAGTGTTGGTTTGGTTTCTCACATACAAAGGCAGAGCAATGGACTCTTTGCTGATTTTGTTTTCGGATACCTTAATTATGAATTTCAAGTCAAATTATTATTAGTAATTTTATACAACTGATTTATGATAGAAAAACAAATTTCATGCATTCCCAAACGGATGCCCTTTTATCTGGAACCATATTATCATGGATAGTTATTAGTATGTGTCCAAGGAGATCCAATCGTAACAAAAATTTGACAAATTGAATAGAGAGACTATGGGTTCTAGTAAATTCGATATCCTAATTAATGGCAAAATTGTAGCAATGGTCTCTAGACTAAGCCCCAAATTTACTTTTCGTCCCTCATATTGTTAAATTGTTACCGTGGTACTTTAATTATGCCTCCAATTTTAGAAACCGTTATTTCCATAATCTCAGTCAACTTTTCCGTTAAATTTGATAACATGGCACGGACAAGTCCTACTTGGCATGGGCAAAAATGTCTTTTCACACATTAAAATGATTAAGCCGGTTTTGAAAGCGAAACCTTGGCATGGGTAAAAATGTATTTGCACCGATGAAAAGAATTTTGCTAATTTTGAAAGTGAAAGTTATCGAAGGTCGACATCAAATAGAGGAAAAAGCGAGCGAAAGGGGAATGGGAAAAGGGGAAAAGGGGAAAAGGGGAAGGGGGTAGGGTTTCTTGATTATGATGTTTCAAAGTGCAATGTGTCGTCGAAAGTACAATGTTTGAACAGTACACATTGTTGATTGAAGTATTAGTGCATTATTGAAAATTTAAGGGTTCGGTTTTGGGGCAATCGAAAGTGACAGTGTTTCGATGTTTACAAAGTGTTTATAGAGAGACTTCACATGGAGACAGTGTTTAGGTGGTCTGGAGACCATCCAAAGTATGGTAAGTTACTACAACTTTAACTAAATGCATTGAATGTTTTATAGGTTTAAGTTTTGTCTGCATATGTGTTGCCCTATGTTGTTGTCCTTGGTTTGGCTATATGTGTGGTCATGTGCTATTGTCCTTGGTTTTTTAGGCAAGAAAATGTGGTTTTAAGGCTTTCAAAATATTAATTTTCTATCAAATGTTGTAACCAAAATAATATTATTTTTCTGTCAGATATACCCAAGTTATGCATTTAGAACTTCATCATTTCGATTTGTTGGAAAATAGCGTATATAAGGGTGGGAATGTATGCTTTGCAGACAACTGTGTGGATGACTATTTGCCACTATTGGATTTGAAGAAAATTGGGTTAGAGCTTGGGTATAAATATGGATATAACCCAGAATGTGACGAGCCTAAAAGTGTTCTATAAGATGCATGCAGAAGATGTTGTGAAGGAGGTCTTAGATGATAGGTGTAAATTTAGTTGGTATCATTCCATCAAATAGAGTTGTTGCGCTGTATTTTCATAATCCAACTGACCAAAACACACTTGGCAGTAAAAAAGATGAGGTATGGCCATCGTTGGATTCTGAGGAGCATGCAAATGTAGCTGAAGAAGATGCAGGCATATAAATGGTAATGAAGAGGAACATGTGCAAGTTGAATTTGATGGTAATGAAGCAAACAATGAAGAGGAACATGTGCATGTTGAATATGATGGTAATGAAGCGGACAATGAAGAGGAACATGTGGAAGTTGAATTTGATTGTAGTGAATCTGAAAATGAAGAAAAAGAGAAGGATGAAGAGTTAAAGGACAGTGATTATGAATACACTAATGATGAGATGCCAAACATTGATCCTAGAATGATAGCAAAAAAAGGAGTAAATGTTTCACCAAATGTGGGTGAAGAGGAACCAAACATTGATCCTGAAATGATGCCTCCTAATAAAGGTACAAGGGCTATCTCAGATGATGGTGTAGACACTGATGCAATCTCTTCTGAAGGTGAAACTTCTGAGGATGAACAAGAAAGTGGAGAAAACTCAAAGAAGTCAAAAAAGAGAAAGAAGAGAAAATTACCAAACTTTAAACAATTTAGAAGAGAGACTGACCTCAGAAATCCTAAGTTTAGGTTAGGAATGTAGTTTGCCAATAGAGAAGAAGTGAAGGAAGCTATTAAGGAGTATGCAATTGTCGATGGCAAACCTATAAAGTTTGTGAAGAATGATAATTTTCGGGTCAGAGCCAACTGTGCTGGGCATAAGTATTGCCCATTTGTTGTGTTGGCTTCAAAGAGAGATATGAATTAATCCACTTTTGCAATCAAGACTCTTTCTTTAGAACATGAGTGTACTAAAGTTGACAGGTTGGAGTATTCCAATGCAAGATGGCTATCCATTAGGTTTGCAGACAAAATTAGGAAAAATCTCAACTGGGATGTAGCAACAATGCTAGCAGAACTGCGAGAACAATATGCTATGAATGTAAGCAAACATCAAATATAAAGAGCTAAGAGGTTGTCAAGAGTGGTCATTGAAAGTAGCTATATAAAGCAATACGCAAAGTTATGGGATTATAGAGAACAGTTGAAAGCTTATAACAAGGGTAGCACAGTTGCAATTAAGAATGACATGCTTGTGGAGGAACATATTTTTCAGAGAATTTATGTGTGGTTGGTAGGTGGTAAGAAAGGGTTTTGAAGGGATGTAGGCATGTGATTGGCGTGGATAGGTGCCATTTGAAGGGACCATACACAAGACAAATATTAACAACTGCTGGGGTTGATGGAAATAATGGAATTTCCGCATTGCCTATGCTATAGTTGAAGCTGAAAATAAGAGTTCTTTGATGTGGCTTGAGTTGTTGGTATCAGATTTAAAAATAGAGAATGAGACTGCTTGGGTGTTCATAAGTGACAAGCAAAAGGGTCTACTTCCAACCATTGAAATAATTGTGCCTACAACTTAGCATAGAATGTGTGTGAGGTACCTTTATAGCAACTTCAAAGGGCAACATTCTGAGCTCCTTTTAAAGAACATATTGTGGGCGCAGCAAGGGTCACCATTATTCCATGGTATGAAGCAGAGATGGAGAAGATGAAGGTGCAAGATAATGAAGTTTACAAGTGGCTCTTAAAAAGTTCACCAAAGAATTGGAGCAAATCTCAATTTAATGAACACTGTAAGTGTGACATCTTATTGAACAATCTCTATTAAACATTCAACTCTTACATACTAGACGCAAGAGACAAGGTCATCTTAATATGCCTTGAAAGAATTAGAACTTATGTGATGTTGAGGATGTGTGAAAGAAGAATTGCTGGTAGCGTTTGGAGACATCATGTTGGGCCAGGAGTAGTGAAGATCATTGAAAATAATAAGAAGGGAGCACATCAATGTATTCCTAGACTAGCAGGTGAGAAGAAATACCAAGTGGATCTAAGAGCAAAGACTTGCTCTTGCAGAAGATGAGATTTGTGTGGGGTCCCATGCTCACATGCAATTTCTTGCATTTTTCACAGATAAGAAAATGTGTATGACTATGCACATGAGTGCTATAACCAAACTACTTACCTCTCCTCATATGATCCAATGGTCCACCATGTGTCATTCATGGATCAATGGAAAACAAATTTTCCTCCAATTAGACCTCCCCCTTACAAGACCCAGCCTAGAAGACCCAAGAAATCAAGAAACAAAGAGGCTTTTGAGGTTGAAGTACCTGCTCCAATCCCTCCACATCTTAGACCCCCTAATTACATTCCACCCCCTGCAAAATTAAGAAGGGTTTTTATCAAGATCAGGTGTTCTATTTGTGGTCAGGAAGGACACAATTAAAAGGACACTTTAAACAAGGAGGTGCTGCCAATTCTAGTAACCAAAAGGTAATTGAGGTAGTTGAGGTAGCTTTATGTATTAGGGTTACTATGCAATATGTATTGGGCCCAATAACTAACACCAAGTTTTTTTCATTGTAGGACCAATCTAATGGGCCAAGCAGGCCTGCAAGAGGCAAAGGAAAAGGTGTACATAGAGGTGCAATAAGTGGTGGTGGTAAAGGAAGGGACAAACAACCTAGTTCTTCATCAGTAAGTGTGACATCTTATTGACTGTTTTATAAGTTCGTGTTTTCAAATTATGTTTTTAATATTGTTTTGCTATATGTTGTTGAAGGTTGGAGATGAGAATGAAAAAAGGAAAATACAAGTTGCTTCATAGCCCCTCCTAAACAATGGAGATTCATCCTTTTCAACACCACCAAAATTGTGCAATTATTATCTCAGCTAATTTTAAAACCACCAGACATTGCCCAATCTTCACCTCAACCAGTTTCAAGCCAATGTAGAAGATTTAAATCTCCTGCAAAGAGGATTAAACCACCCAAAACTAGCCAATCTTCACCTCAACCAGTTTCAAGCTACGGTATCAGATTTAAATCTCCTACAAAGAAGGCTAGACCTTGGAGACCATGATTATGTTCCTAAATCCAAACATCATGATGTGTAATTGCTTGAGTTTTTGGTTAGATGGGAGTTTTTTATGTGTAATTGCTTGAGTTTTTGGTTAGGTGGGAATTTGAAAGTGATATTTTGAACAATTTGGTGTTTTGATAGTTAGGTCTGATGTTTGGGTTAGATTTGATTGAAATTTGGTTATGTATTTGGAGTATGCAATTGGAACTCATGTAAACTTTGGATTCAAGTTATGCAATTGTCAAATTATATCTTAAGTTATGTTATTATACACTTACATGGCACAAATGACATAAATGTACCAAACTTTGGATTCAAGTTATGCAAATGGCACAAATGTACCCAACTTTGGATTGAAGTTATGCAATGACACAAATGTACCAAACTCATTACACATTTCACTATTTAATCATCAAATTCTCTAGAATTTTTTCAGACAAATTTAGGATCTTAATCATTATCATTGCAACCATGACATTAAGAACCCATGCCACAAACATACCCACCCACATTAGTTTCCCTCTATGTCGATACACCATAATTTTCTCATCCATCTTCATAATCTGCCTTCCCAATCTTCCAGTCCTTCATTATCTTCTTCTACTTGATTCAGTTCCTGCTCCATACCTCTCATTCTTCTTAGCAACCAATGAAGAACTTCCTTTCCTCGTGGACATATCTCTTCTGCACCCACTCCCAATAATGAGCTTTGACTTAGTTCTTCTGAAGAATTTTCCATATCCAGAGTTAGATCTAAAACCTATGGACCAAAAAACACAAAATTCCAAACAAAGTGACTTACTTGATTATTCTCACAAGTCTCAAATCTTTTCCCAGGGTTCGATTATGTCCATGAAGTCCATTTTTTAATAGCTCCCCCACAATCATGAATCTTCCATGTGTTATAGCTCCCCGAACTCTACAACATCTCCTTTCTCCTTTCCCTCTGTAATTTTTTTTTCACAGATGCCCTAATATTAATATAAATGGCTGACATGACATTCGGGTTCAAGTTTAGCACCATAAATTTGAGAGGTTGTTGATATGGACATGCCTCTGTTCAATCCAGCACTTGAAAAGACAAATATGCCCTTAAATTTAACGGAAAAGTTTACTGAGATGACAGAAAGGACGGTTTCTGAAACTGGATGCATAATTAAAGTATCACGGTAACAATTTAGTAATATAGAGGACGAAAAGTAAAGTTGAGGCTTAATCCAAGGACCATTGCTACAAGTTTGCCCATGATTAATTGATTAGTTACATTATTCCACATATCCTTATATAGATACAGAGCCTTAATTGGCTCACTAAACCGCACTAACTGATATAACATTTACAACCATAAACTATTAATTTGGCTATAACAAAATTTCTAACTAGCATTCAATTGGTGAGTCATCAAGAGATGTTTATAAACAAAATGGCTGATATATAAGACATGTATATTAGATTTGAACTTAGGGCCAGTTTGGCATTGCTGTGCTGTGAAAATAATCGTTGTCAGATTTGCTATGAGAGAAAGAAGTTTTGCGTTTGGCACACTTTTTGTTAAAAGTGTTGTTGGTACTGATTCTCGCATAATCATTAAACCCATCACCTCTTCAAAATTGATTCCTGCATAATTAGAAAATGAAAGCACCTCATTAGCTTATTTCCTTTATAGTTTTCTCTAACATCAATTTTTAACAATAAGTGATTTTCTCATAGTTTACCAAACGGGCTGGGTTTCTCAAAATTTTAAAAAAATCACTTATCACCCTAAATAAGCAATGCCAAACTGGCACTTAGTTTGAAACTTTGTAATTTATTAGCTTAAATTTATGAGTAAAGATTGCAGGAACTATATTTTTTTAAAAGCCCAATAGGCCTGTTTAAGGTTGGTGCAAAGTGGATATTTGAGAACAACTGCCTGGGCCAAGTCATGAAACTGACATAACCAACAGAACCAACCCGTTATGAAGTCAGAGAAAACAACTGCCTGGCCTAATAGGCCTGTTCAATCTTCTTCAGCTTTATGCTTGTTTGATCAATCTATGATAGGGTTTTGCAGGTGAATGATTAGCGTGTGAGAAAGTTGAAGTAAGAGAAAACGAAGAGAAATGGCAAGCCAAGCAACTACCTCTTTTCATGGAAACTTGAAGGTAGTGTTTTCTTCTTATACTACTGATCTGTTGAATTTTCATGATCGTTAATGGTTAATTTCTCTACCTATTCCAGTCTCGATACTTATAGAACTCATCCATTGTTTGTTTTCAAACCTCACCGAGCCCTAAATTAGTATATTAATGAAAGCCTATTTGATGTTTGTGAAATGTACTGAGAGAATTTTTTTTTAACTCAGTGTGCACAATCAGTAACAGAATATATGCTTTGGTATTCATATAGAAAGCTTTTGCCGGCCTGAGGCGTATTGATCTTGATGGGTTGCGGTGGAAAGTATTCGATGCGAAAGGCCAGGTTGTTGTTTATATTTTTATACTATTTATGGTAGCATTGAAGGGGTTGGTTTAGGGGATCCTTTTTCATTTTTGTTTTCAAAATTAATTTTGAGCACAAGTCCTTGTGCTTTATTTTCTAAGGTGCTGGGTTGTTGGATATTTATAAGGTGCTGGGATGGGCTGTTTTGTTTCCAGCGGCTTGTGAGTTCCCTTTGATTTCATCAAACTGCAGGAAGCTTTGGCTGATGTGGGATTTTCTCACGTGTTATGGGCTATTAGGTTTTCCTAAGGTGATGGGCTACTAGGTTTTCTCTCATACTTACCCATATGTTTGGGCTCAAGGAATGGACTTGAGTTTTGGTGCTCCCAAGTAGTCCAAAACTTCTACTCCTTGGACCATCAATGGGTCTCATGAATACTCGTAACCATCCATACCACAACCCGTTCAGCAAGCCCCAGGCATTCGCGTGGTTTGGGCCCATTTAAGCTTGTAGCATGGCGTGTTGCTTATTTGCTTGGCGTGACATGTGTGCGCGCATATGATGAACTTTCGCTTGCCCAAATCGGGTTCTTTCTCGGTAAGGTATCGCATTGGACCAGGAATATATTTGGGCCTAGCCTTGGATTTTTTGGGTCTCAACAACCACCAATGGTTTTCAAGCCAATGAGGAACTTTACCCTACCATCATAGGATTAAAATCAAAACGGGTGAACAATTACACAACATATGAAAGCCTATAATTATAGGTCTAAGGTAACAAAAGGCTATAGCAAATAAAATTGTAAGACAAGGCCAATGGGTCATACCGTAGTGGAAAAATATGTTTAGTTTAAGAAGAGTGGTGTCAAATTCGAAACCCTTAGGCACCAATCAAGGGCAGCTCCATAAAATTTTATAAGGGTGGGCAAATATTTATTTATTTATTTATGGGAAATCCATTATATTACATTTTTTTCTTTTTAAAAACAGGTTTACATGGTTAATTGGCTATAGGCTATAGGTTTTTATTTTTGTATATGCAAAGGAAATGAGTGGTAGTAACTATTCTTCAATTAACAATTTTTAAATTTTATGGGAGTACAAATAGAAGTAGGGAATGCAATCATATAGATCTACAATTGCACAATCACAAGCTACAATCATTCAACAAAACCAAGAGACAACTAGACTATATAAAAGCAAAGATCAAGTAAATAGATTAAACCAGAAAAAGGGCAAATCATCAATAAAATCCAAAATTTAACACCCAAACCCTAAATCATAAAAAGCTAATAATAACAATTGAAATTGGAACCCTAACCCTAAAGAACGCATTGGATATAGGTTAATAAAATTTTAAAGAAGAGGAGACCTACTACTTCTAAGCTCTCAAGTTCCAATATAAAGTCATAGCTTACATGGATGGGTAATAGAAAAACATGATGTTTGAGGTGTGTGGGTGCCTCTAGAGATGAAATCTTATGATTGGGATATGCTAATATCAACAAAGATGAGTGGACTATTTTTAATTATGGAGTTTTACTAAAACACCCAAAATGGGGGCTGAAATTATAAAAAAAACACAACACTCAAAACACTTTATAAACACACCCAAAACCCATCATTACACACACTCAAAACCCATTTATAAACACACCCAAAACATATACAATTGTTGATTTTGGGGTTGATTTTGGGTGTGTTTCTATATTTAAATAGTGTTTGGGTTTTTTTATAAATACATGTCTAGGATTGAGTTTATTTATAAATTTGTATTTTAATTAACCTAAGTTTGACTTATAAAATTAACACTAATTTTTGTCATCTCCAAATTTAGCACTGGGCTTGAGCCCACTCTAACCCATATGTAGATCCGCCCTTGGCACCAGTGTGAGTGAGTAAATCCCTCTCCCCCTTCCTACATTTGACAAAAACAAAAACAAAAATACTCTAAGACGAGTGACGAAATGAAGCTCCCAATTGATAATAATGGACCAAAGGCCTACATTTGTAGTACGTTAATTAAATTAAACACAAAATTTGAACGGATATTGTCACACCAAAACGAGGGACGGCTGCTGTGTCATTCTAGTTAAGGCAATTACCCGGAAAAGGGAAAAAAAATCAGTTTGGGCTTAGGGTTTTAAGAAATACCAAAACCCAGCCATCGTTATCATCTTCCTCCTCGGCAGCTCCAGCTCTCCATCTGCCACTGCGTTTCTGGTTCTTCAGCTCAGGTACCTTTCTTTCAGCTCCATTTCTCTTTCGCCTTCGAAAATGCTGGGATTAGAGGTAGTACATTACATTTCCGTCGTATTTGCATCACATGGTCCTCAAAATTAGATTGCTCTAACTCTATTTCTTTTTCCTCTAGTTGTGATTTAAGCTAAGAATCGGGTGATGGTATTTTGTTTTGGGTGGTTGTTGATGAATTTTAGTAGTGGCTATTTCATTCATGGGGTTTTGTAGGGGTACATCATCTGATCATGCTTCTTTGTTCTTCTGATGATATATTTGGCTATATTTTTATGTTCGGTCAAGTTGATGAGTACATGATTTGTGCTAAAAAGGTGGCATAACCGACTTCAGTGGCGGAGCAATAGCCTCTGTAAATACAAAGGCAGAGCAGTAAGCTCTTTATGCAAAAAGCAGAGAAGTTGTTCTTTGGATATACAAAGATTAAGGATCATTGTAGGGTCTTTAAAGAGTAGTAGGCTCTTTGAATGCAATGGTAGAGCAATAGGCATTTGATAAGTGCTGGTTTTTGTTTCTCACATACAAAGGCAGAGCAATGGACTCTTTGCCGATTTTGTTTTTGGATACCTACGAATTTGAAGTCAAATTATTATTATTATTATTATTATACAACTGATTTATGATAGAAAAACGACTTTCATGCATTCCCAAACAGATGCCCTCTTATCTGGAACCATATTATCATCGATAGTTATAGTATGTGTCCAAGGAGATACAGTCGTAGCAAAATTTTGACAGATTGATTAGAGAGACTGTGGGTGCTAATAAATTAGATATCCTGATTAATTGATTAGTTACATTTTTTCACATGTCCTTATATGGATACAGAGCCTAAACTGGCTTACTAAACCACTCTAACTGATATAACTTTTACAACCAGAAACTAATAATTTGGCTACAACAATTTTTCTAACTAGCATTCAGTTGATGAGTCATCAAGAGATGTGTTTGTTTTGGTTCTGAAATTTTTTGGTCCATTTGATCTGCCAGTCAAAGATTTACAGCCTATATTTTGGCTTTTTTAGAGTTATGTTATTGCTTTCTCTCTTTAAAATGTGTGCATTGTGTGACTTGAGGCTCGTGTCTCCTTTTTCTTGACATTTTCTAATATTAACTTGCAAAAGAATATATCCTTTTGCATTTTAGTTGTGGGATTTAAATCTAATCTGGTGGTAAAGCATTCACTTCCAGGCTATTCAAAATTCAACTCTTGTCCTCTTTTATTTATTTATTTATGTTGTAAGGCGTTGTTGGATGGTCTATAGTTTCAGACCTTATGGTTGAAACTTTAAAAGAGGAAAAAGAAGGAAGAAAGAAGGGAAGAAACATTTTTCTTGAAAATTTGGGGTTATATATATTAGTAATTTCATGATTGAAATTTTACATGGATGAAATACAACTTGGTATATTATGCAGTTTCTTGTTTGTTGTTTCAGTATTTAATTCTTCTTCTCCATAAATTTTTTAGAAATCATTAGGGATCGTTTGGTGATACTAGATAAGCCATTCAATTATGGGGAGAAGCACCTCCCATGTGCTTCTCCATAAAATCACTTAAAACCACTTAAAGTGATTATTGGCCTCTCTATAATCACTTCCAAACGAGCCTTGATTCTAAAATTTTGCATTTTTTAAATTGTGGGAAAATATTGTAACTGTGAACTGAAAGAACCTTTTTATACTCTCTTTAAATCACCTCCTTTGCTGAAAACAGCACCCCTCTAATTCATATGATCTTGTAGCATGCTAGTGTTATTAAATTGATTTTGTAGCATGCCCCTTGCCATGTATTTGACCTTGCAGCATTTTGACTTGTAGTTTAAGATGATAGATTGGTCAAACACATGAGATGGTAGAATTGTTTTTTTCTTTTTTGTTAGCTTTATGTCAATTAACCGTTATATATCAAATATAATCTAAACTCTTTAATTTGAGTAATTATTTATAAAATAATATGGCTGATATATAAGACATTTAAATTAGATTTGAAATTAGTTTGAAACTTTGTAATTTGTTAGCTTAAATTTATGAGTAAAGATTGCAGGAACTGTGTTTTTTTTAAAGCCCAATAGGCCTGTTTAAGATTGGGGCAAAGTGGATATTTGAGAACAACTGCCTGGGCCAAGTCATGAAACTGACATAACCAAAGGAACCCACCCGTTATGAAGTCAGAGAAAACAACAGCCCGGCCCAATAGTCCTGTTAAATCTTCTTCAGCTTTACGCTTGTTTGCTCAATCTGTGATAGGGTTTTGCAGGTGAATGATTAGCGTGAGAGAAAGTTGAAGTCAGAGAAAACGGAGAGAAATGGCAAGCCAAGCAGCTACCTCTTTCAATGGCAACTTGAAGGTATTGTTTTCGAGTTGAGTTAATAAAGAATACGCAGAGAGCTCTCTAGGGAGTTCTCTTCCTCCTCCTCTATTTTGAGAGTCTTTGGCTTCTTCCCACCCGTTATGGGTGTTTTTCCCCTGAGCTCTGTCTCAGATCTGGGGCTCCTTGCCTCCACTTCGGTTTCCTTTAGCTTTTTTCTGTTTTTCCCTAAGTTAAGCCCCCTCTGTGAGACCCTATCTCCTCCATCTCTCCCTCTCTTTTCTTCCCCAACCACCTTCACTGTCCACCCTCCATTTCTTCCATCTCCACTATCCTCGCCTCTCCTATGTTGTGATGACGCTCACCCTTGGCCAGCGACTTCGTCTCGTCACCCGTTTTCAACCACCACCTTTTGCTCTTCGGTTTCGCGTCCGCCGCTCCTGTGGTGGTTCGTGGCTGCACTTGCCTCTTGGATTATGGGAGCGCTTCCGCGCGGGTGGCTTGCTCACCCCCATCTTCCGTCGGCCTCTTTGGTACCCCTTGGTATCGTTTACTTCTCCTTGGTGGTGGTGGATCTGCTGGTGGTGGTGTTGGCTTGCTTTGGGTGGCGGCTGCTCTTGTGTTCTACATCTAGGGTTTTTTGTTTAAAGTTTGTCTGGGCTTTGTTGTTTTTTTTGGTTTTGTATCTTTGGGTCTGCTGTATTTGTTGGGTTTGGGCTGCATTTGGATTGAGTTTTTCTCATTGTGTAATGTTTCCCATTCTTAATGAATAGAGTTTCCCTTGACCAAAAAAAAAAGAAGGTATTGTTTTCTTCTTATACTACTGATCTGCTGAATTTTCATGATCTTTAATGGTTAATTTCTCTGCCTATTCTAGTCTCGATACTTATAGAACTCATCCATTCTTTGTTTCCAAACCTCACCGAGCCCTAAATTAGTATATTAACGGAAGCCTATTTGATGTTTGTGAAATGTACTGAGAGAATTTTTTCTTTAACTCAGTGTGCACAATCAGTAACAGAGTATTTGCTTTGGTATTCATACAGAAAGCTCTTGCCGGCCTGAGGCGTATTGATCTTGATGGGTTGCGGTGGAAAGTATTTGATGCGAAAGGCCAGGTTGTTGTTTATAGTTTTTATACTATTTATGGTAGCATTGAAGGGGTTGGGGTAGGAGATCGTTTTTCATTTTTGTTTTCAGAATTAATTTTGAAAACAAGTCCTTGTGCTTTATTTTCTAATACTTCTTGGGGCTACGAATATTGAGATGAATAAGTGAAATTTTATGAAATTAGATTTGCAGAGGGTGTATGCTGAAGCAAATGGCTTCTTGATCCAGTTTTTGATGAATTCTGAACTTGGTGGAATTGCATCGTTCAGTTGTTAGCATATCATTTACTTGAAGTAGCAACCTTTGCAGAAAAATAATGGCCATGTACCCTTCTTTTTAGGTTCTTGGAAGACTAGCATCTCAAATATCAACTGTGATTCAAGGGAAGGATAAACCAACATATGCTCCAAACCGAGATGATGGTGATATGTGCATCGTGCTTAACGCAAAGGATGTTTGTGTCACTGGGAGAAAACTAACCGATAAGGTTTATTATTGGCATACTGGGTAAGTGCAGTAGTTTTAGAATTACTTTTGTGAAAAGTTTTCAGTTCTACAACGAAGGGGAACTTCGTGAAAATAAGAGCATTCAAATCTTGTTGTATGATTAGTATAGTGCGACAGTCTTCATTTGAGCTTTGAACCTTTTTGTTTTAATGAGAAAGTCTGTCCCCTTAAAATTCATTGAAATCAGCAAACTAGTCCTTTAATATAATATTATATGTCTATATTTTAGTTCTAAACTTATCCCCACATCAGATTAATCGAAAAATTAGTCTTTTAATTCAGTTGTGGGAATCCTCAAGTTTAGTCAATAATTATATGAATGAGCAAAGGAAATGAATAGAATTGATTCATGATGTTTCCTAATACCCTCTAAATAACGTCGTCCTTGTCTTTGGTCTTGATGTTGAATCATATATGGCCTGTAGGTATATAGGTCACCTCAAGGAAAGGACTTTAAAGGATCAGATGGCCAAGGACCCTACGGAAGTCATTCGCAAAGCTGTATTACGTATGCTCCCAAGGAACAAATTGCGTGACGTAAGTTTTATGGTAGTAGCTTTTCTTCTGTTACGTTTTAGTTTATAACACTATGGTAGCATCAACTCTAAGGTTGCCCAAGCTAGAGAGGACCTTACTAGATTGCAGTTACTCCACTTGCAGGATCCTTCCAACTCTGACCTGGCAAATGCATATAATTATTTGCTGGTCTAGTAAATTATCTTACAGCATTCCTTTAATTTGGATGCAGGATAGAGATAGAAAGCTGAGGATATTTGTTGGCGGTGAACACCCCTTTGGTGATCGGCCCCTTGAACCGTATCTGATGCCCCCTCGGCAAGTTAGGGAAATGCGACCACGTACAAGACGAGCCATGGTCCGAGCTCAGAAGAAGGCTGAACAGCAACAACAGGATGTTAATGATCCACGTAGGGGAAAAAGGAAGGACAGACCTGAAGTGAATGCATGAAGAGTTATTTAAGCTTATTTGCTTTTATGAAAGATATCAGGGGGCCTGAATCATGACTTCTTCAGAGTATAAATTTAACAGACGGATGTGCTGATTTCACATCAGCAAGGAGGCAGATTGTCTTTACGACATCATTCCGAACATTTTCTGTGTTGTACTCTGTTATTTTGTAGACAGCATATGATTATTTTGAATCTTATTGACAGATCTTTGGAAAAATAAAATTAGACTAGTCATAAGCTTTTAAGACATCTAATTTTGATGAAATAAATACAAGAGAATGGTAATGCCTAAAAAACACTAAAATAATCAAATGGTTCAATGACTATGATATTGGTGAGTTCTTGAAATGGTCTTTTGAAGAAATAAAAATAATGGTTTTGGAAATGGTCTCCTTTTCTGGAAGAAGATATTTATAAATTACGGTACGTGTCAAAATAATTCATAAAATAAAATTTTAAAAAAAAACTTCTAGACACGTATCAAATTGTCATTGTACTTATCCTTTGAAGTAATTTTACGTAAGCGTAATCAATTCGAAATAAAAGATAAACAAACAAAAAATCCTTTGAATGGATGGGAGGACGAGGAAAATTGAAGCTGACACTCCAAAGAAGAAAATGAAGGGAAATGTTAGTTTTCCTTCCTTGTTTTACTTTTCTCCCTCATTAATTGTACTCAGCTTCCATGCATCTTCTTCTCCTCCTTCACGGCAGCCTGGGCCATCAATCACGCTATGAAAATGGTTACGTGGCGCGCGCCTAGTTGTGTATATGGACTGTTTCTCAAAGTCACGAATGTTCTTAATCAACGTTTTAATTTGATGTGGTTGGCAGTCTTCCAATTCTCCCAGTCTTGCCAATTTGACATTTCTTGGGTTTCAGTATCTAAATTAATATCTACTTGTTTTTTTTATGTTTGCAAGTAATATATACTCGTGCCAGTATTCAAAGTACCAGCTGTTACAAATAAACCTATGAAGTTATCACTTGTGTAACACAGAGACTAAGCGTTTATGACCCGTTGCCTAGTATTGATGACCTATCATCTATTGGGTTTAATCCAAATCTCTCTAGAGGTTTTTGTTTTTTTCTCTATGGGGTTCGAACGTGACACCACTCGTCTGCAAATTAAGGCAATTTTCTAATAGGCTAGAGACTCTATAAAAGATCTTTTAGTAACTTCTTTATTAATGTTTATATGTGACTAGAAACTATTTAATAGTTATCACATTTCCCGTTTACATGTGAATCTGTGACTAAGTTAACCCTTATAATTAGACATATTTTTCCAATTCACTTTTTCTACACTTAATTACTGGCTCATATGATGACTTCAATTTTTCTGGATTGGATTTGAATTTTCTGTAATACTTATTTTTTGGGATAATGTAAACAGGGGACTTTATTGTCAATGACGACATCTAGGACCAAATATTATGAGTAATTTGTTAGTTTCCTTAGGGTCCTGTTTACGTGTTACCATGGCAGCTTAGACCCGTAATCAAAATAGCAAGAAAAGATCAAAAGTTAGGCACGCTACAAGCCCTATATAAAGCACCCCCTGGCACCCAAGTTTATCATCATCCTCCTCACCAAATTACAAGTTAATTAAGTTTATCAGCAACAGCTAGCCAATTAAGACATTTCCATGATGATGATGAAGAGCCAAGCAGCTCTCCTCGGCCTCACCACCTTGGCCATCCTCTTCTTCTCAGGTATAATATTATACAAACTTTGTTAAGTGATCAGATATCGATCAAAAGTTTATTTTTACAATTGTCTCTATAATCTGTATTCTTATGATCATGTTCTTGAATATGCAGGTGCACATGCAGCTAAAATCACTTTCACAAACAAATGTTCCTACACTGTCTGGCCAGGAACCCTAACCGGTGACCAAAAACCTCAATTGTCACTCACCGGGTTCGAGTTAGCAACCGGAATTAGCAACTCTGTGGACGCTCCGTCCCCATGGTCCGGTCGCTTCTTTGGCCGAACCAGGTGCTCCACGGACGCGTCAGGAAAGTTCACTTGTGCCACAGCAGATTGTGGCTCTGGCCAAGTCTCATGCAACGGTAACGGCGCAGCTCCGCCAGCTACATTAGTAGAAATCACTATTGCTGAGAACGGGGGTCAAGATTTCTACGATGTTAGTCTTGTTGACGGCTTCAACTTGCCTATGTCCGTGGCTCCACAAGGCGGCACCGGCGAGTGTAAGGCCTCAACTTGCCCTGCCGATGTTAACGCGGTGTGCCCGGCTGAGTTACAAGTGAAGGGATCTGATGGAAGCGTAATTGCGTGCAAGAGCGCTTGCTTAGCATTCAACCAGCCACAATACTGTTGCACTGCCCCTAACGACACGCCGGCGACATGCCCTCCCACTGACTACTCTAAGATCTTCAAGACCCAGTGCCCTCAAGCTTATAGCTATGCTTATGATGACAAGAGCAGCACCTTTACATGCAGTGGTAGACCTGACTACCTCATCACATTCTGCCCAACATAAGCATATATATGTATAATGGGATCTTATATGATATGATAGTATACATATAGTTCCCAATAATAGAGAAGAAATAAATTTCCTGGATCTTGACACATTGTTGATGTCAAGAATTTGTAATGCAGACGATCAAACAAAGGAATAAATGTTTGGATTTTATTTTCGCTCATGGCTTTCAAATTTTTGTTTCCTTCGTTTCCTTATATGATGCATTATTTCCAGCAACAAAGCATGAGCATAATATAAAGATAGATTGATAGCTCTTTGGACGTGGACTTACCGAAACATATATGAAGGGAGGAACCCAGATGTTAGAAACGAGGGGTATAAATGGAATAAATGAAACCTTTGAGGTACGGTCGTAATTATGCCAGACCCCAGGGGGTTTAACTGAAAATATCCCTAATGTGTTATTTGACTCCATTTTAACTGAAAATATCCCTACACACTCCCTTTACTATTCCTTGCCGAGAGAACAGCGCCAATCCTCAGTTCAGTTCCCTCAACACCATTGCGACGCTCAACAGCTCCGATCCAGCGACGCCATCCGCTTGAAGATATTTCTTCGACGTCAGCTGGAGCTGCTCGGGCTTTCCAATTTTATTTTGAGTTCAAGGCAACCACTTTTCTCTCTCTTCCTAGAGTTCGTGATTCTTACAAGTTCAAAGTTAGAGTTATGCAATGATTTGGGTTTTCAGATTTTTTAAATAGGGCTAATTAATTACAGTGTTGGTTTTGGTTTCTGGGGTTTTTGATTTAGGCTGGAAGGGCTAATTAATTGTAATATTATTTTGGGGTTTTGGGGTTTTCGATTTTGATTTTGGTTTGTGGGTTGTTGATTAACCTGTGAGCGCGGCAAACAGGTACCCATTGGAGATATTGAATTGCTTTCTGAGCAAACTAAGAGATGGCGAGTGAGGAAGAGAGTGCCGTGAAGGAGCCGTTGGATCTGATACGGCTCAGCCTCGACGAGCGCATCTACGTCAAGCTCCGCTCCGACCGTGAGCTCCGCGGTAAACTTCATGTACGTCTCCACACCCCCACCATGCCTCTTACTCTGCTCTAAATTAGGTTTTGTCTACTTTCTGAGTTGTTCTAATTAGGGTTCTAGATTTGGCAAAAACTAAAAATGAAAAGAAAAGAAAGTTTAGGGTTTAAAGTATGCTGCTTTAGTGTTAAGTGGTGAATGGAAATTAGGGTTCTTTCTTATGATATGCGTGAAGTATACAATATCTGTTTTCTTTTATTATTTTCCAAGGAAAAGCCATAACCTTTTTTATTTTTTATGCATTTTCTATAATTGTCTGTTTTTGCGTTTGGGTTGATTGAGAAAAGTGATATGAATGAATGAACTCGAGTCTTTTCATTTTATTGCAATTCTAAGTATTTTTGCTTCTTGTTTTTGTAAGTTTTAAATTTTCTTTCAAATGTTGGAGCTTGTTGAGTATGGAAAGATACTTACAGTGGTTACTTTGACACTACTATGATTATGGAACTGATGATGGTGGTCTATTGGTGGTTAATATTAAATAGTTTATCAATTCTAGAGTGATGATTTAGTTTGCTCTTCGCCTCATCTTATCATGAAATTATACCCTACTATATTCTCCCATTAACTGATCGAGGCAAAATGTGTGGCTGTATAAGAAATCTGTAGCCATCTTTATTATTTTTTCAGAGGTAAATCCTCTTTTTTCTTATTCTTGGGTGATTCTGTTGACTTTTTGAGTAAGCAATACTTCTTAGCCAGCATTGCTATTGTCATAAGAGTTATGCTAAGCCAACCAGTGATGCTTTCCAAATCATCTTTCTTTTCCCCTTCACCTTTGTTTGCATGTTCCTCAAAGGTACTTCTAATCAAACAATGAATAATATGTCCTAAAGGACAGAAAAGAAAAATTACAAGTTGTTGGTTCGGAAGGTTGTTATGCGAGGACCAATTGTCGAACTTGATGCAATGACATTAGGGATTAGGAGAGGTGGGAGGGTGAATCAGAAAGTTGCTTGTATGTTTACAATTATGTCAGCTGGTTCTGCTAATTGTTACTTATGATTGTGGTTATAAAGCTTAGTGTCTGATTCTTATTTTGTTGTTTCAAATCTGGCTTTGCAGGCTTATGATCAACACTTGAATATGATTCTTGGTGATGTTGAAGAAGTTGTTACTTCTGTAGAAATTGATGATGAAACTTATGAAGAGATTGTCCGGGTATGTGACTCACATTCTGTTTTCTTCATCACAATTTTTGATTTTATTTTTAAATTTAGTTCATTTATTTTCCAATAAATTTTAATTTGTAATATTGTTTTCCTGGTGGAGTACATTGCATGAAAAACCAATAAATAAATAAATAAATAAAAATTGTAACTTTAAACCATGGGATAGAACTGCTGTAGTGACGGTACCCTCAGGTTGTTCCAGAGGCAATACTCTTTATTACCTATGGGAGTGCTTACCTAGATCTGAATGTTTCTGCATTACCACTGTGCACTTTGCTAAATTTTGGAAAACTTCTGCCAATGGAAATTTATTTTCAGCCAGATATGAAAAAAAAATTGTGTGGATTCTCTGTATTGAACCCTTGATAGGTCACATCTGCTCCTGAGTGAGTTTAAGTTGCCATTCATTTATCTTATCATCAAAAGATGACTGCAGTGAAACTAATGTAAGTTAACATCTTATTTTGTCTTTTACAATTCATAACCAAACAACATATCAAATAAATTGCTTTTAGCTCGAGGCATTTCCATTGAGAATGGGTTAGAGCTGATTCATGAAATACATGGTTGTGTATTGAAATATTAACATTGATATAGACAATCAAAACCCTAAAACGTAATTAACGAAGAAAAGGTACAAAATGATGATAAATATTTGTTTGGTTTTTCATCAACTATATTGTATTGCGTTTGGTTTTAACATAGATCCTTCCTTGTTTGGTCTGGTATGTTTCGGCTGTTGTTACTCGCTTGGTCCTGTTTTAGACGATGACCTTTTTTCCCCTCTTCTTCCATTGCAGACGAAAAAACGGACTGTTCCCTTTCTCTTTGTCAGAGGAGACGGGGTCATCCTTGTTTCACCTCCTCTAAGAACAGCTTGATTTAGTTACTTCTATTGGGAAATCAATTGTTGGACATTTAACAAATCTCGCACTCTGTTATTCTACTTTTAAATTTCTAAATGAATGAGATTTTTTGAATGGCAAGTACGCATGACCAAATTTTCAACTGTTCTTTGATGCAGCCAAAAGAATGGTATGTTAAGTCTCTATCCTCTTTTGTTTTTTGTCTCGCAGACGGAAGTATGATCTCTATATATTCTTGCCCAGCCCCAGTCTTTAAAACAATTCAAAGAGTTTAGGCCATCCTCGCTTCAGCCAAAAAAAGAACTGGGGAATTGGTCAGCTCAAGGGTCACCTAATTTGTGGCTGAGATTTGATTCCAACGGAAATCTAAAGGCTGCCATTCAAAGCAACCAACGGTAACTAAACAAAACATATATTTAGTCTAATGGTTATTAATTTGGACCGCCCAGATTTGAAGTTGAATGCAGTTAAGAGCTGAAATTTGAAGGGCAGCAACGGCTAGCAGTCAGAATTTCTGCAATTTTTTCCCTTCTTTTTAACGGCTATTTCAACAACTTTTCCTATATATATAACTCATTTCGCACAAATTTCACAACATACAATTTTCACACCTATGTTTATTTTACCTTGCTCGTTCACAAAGTTTCTTTTTCTTGTCCTTTTACTCTCATTTTACTTGCACCAATGGGAGATGATGAAGAAGGTTCCAATAAAAATGGTGCAAATTGCTCCATCCACAAAGATGTAGCTCTATGCAGAGCCTCAACGACGTCTCCAATGCCTACTCCCAATTCTCTCAACGATAATGAATCGATGGAGTCTGTTTCGGTAACCCAAAATGTCCCAGAAACAGCAAACCTTCATCGAAGGCCTATTCGAAACAAAAAGGCTCAAGAACGAAAAAGAAAGGATATTATGCATGATCTCATGGATCAAGGTAATGCTATGGCTAAAGTCATGAAGTCTTACAAGGAAAGTTATGACAAGAACAAAGAGTTTAAGGTTATGATGATGGAAACTTCTACAATTGAAACTCCGGCTAGAAGAGCCAAAGTTAAAGAGAAACAAAAGGAGATTATGGCGAAACAAGCCTCCCGTTGTCTGAACTTTGACGATGACATCTATCATCCAGAACCGCCATCGGATGACTCCTAGAAAGGAATGATTATCATGTATTTGTTTTATTGTATGTTATTATAGTTTGTTCACGGAGCATGTTGGAAGTTTAAGAAATAAAGTGTTGTTATTTCGTGTCATTAATGAATTGTTTTCGTAGTGCAATATATATATCAACTTATTTTATTTCATATTTCCTTCATGTGCAAGGACATTTTGCTAGTTAGGTATTGAAAGCATAAAACAATTCACTTAATTCTCACCTCCATATTGCCTCCACTCCACAAGTGTTTTTTTTTTGTTTTTTTTTGTTTGAGAATGAGAATTCATAAAACCAGAGACGTACAAAGAGTGACATGATACAGTGGCTTAGTTAAAACCTTCCTAGGACAATCTCATGGGACAAATCCCATGGGAGGAAAAAGTACCACACATGTCATGGACTAACAAGAGAGTCCAATTCAGATCACTTTGGACCATTACAATAAAAGAACAAATCAAAAACAAAAACAAACACAAAGAACTCCGATGAGAACCGCAACTAAAGACTAACACAGTAGAAGACCGCAGAAACCCCAAATAGTAAATCCACATGAAAGGATTGCAGAAACCCCAAATAGTAAACCCACATGAGAGGACCGCAGAACATCCTAATTGTCAAAAGAAGTCTTCTATGAGCAAAATCATAGTCCTTTGACACCCATACAAACTGTAAGGGACATACCATAGCAGAAACCAGGAGAGAACATGAAGGAGGAACACAGAAACAACAGTAAAAAGACTCCTAAGAAGCACTCAACTTCCACTCAAAACTTGACAAAGAAAACCTCTTATGACCAAGCATAGTTCTTTGGTTGGCACAGAGTAAAGAAGAGCACCACATCCCAACAACTACTACTAGCGTCACTGCTGCCGATGCTGTTAAAACAAAGACAAAATATCAGTCATCAGTTATCACAACTCTCCCAAGGAGAGACACAATCCAATGTCACTACTGTCGCTGCAACCAAGACAAAGACAAAACCAGTCACCTAGAACACTGCAAAAACAACAAAACAAAACAAACATACCTAGATCCAAATAGATCTAGACTATCTGGGGAGGGAAAGGGGAGGAGAAGAGGGGATAAGAGGAAGGGAAAATATGGGAGAAAAAGAAGGGGAGATGAGGACAAGAAGATAGGCGGAGGGGAGGAGGGGCAATGGCCACCTCCCTCTCCCCCTAGCTTCCTTGCGGTTGGTTGTCAGCAAAGAGAAAGGAGACCAGAGTGCGGCTAGGGTTTTTCAGTTAGCTTTGTCCTTGGTAGATTGGAATTCCACTCCACAAGTGTTTAATAACATTATTTCGAAGGGTAATGTGACGGATTGGATCTGTCATTGCATGACGATTACTTCGATATTTATCAATGATTATTGGGCTGCCTCGGCGAGATCATCCACCACAAGATACACATAAGGTGTAGAAGACTTGGCATTGCCATCACAATCATATGTGAAGAATTATGAATGTCTTCAAAATCTCCCAATGTCTTCCCGATCGCAAAGAGAGCTTGAAGGATCTCTAAACATCCTTACGATAAACCTCTTGCATTTTGGAGAATAATTTTATTTTATAGTCTTTGAGGCTCTAAAATTGATTGGACGATAATGGTCTATTTGGGATAAATATACCATCTATAAGATAGTATCCGTGCTTGTATTCTCTATCATGAATATTAGGGGTGCAAGTTGGATTGGAAATTTCAATTCCGATCGATTTCAATTCGAAAACTTTCAATTTTGGTGAGTACAAATCAATTAAGACATTCGAAAGTTCCGAAATCTAAAAATTCTGAATTTTTTAATATTAGAATTGAAATGTATCTCAAGTTTTCAAATTTAGAAATATTTTGAGGGATAGACTACACATAATGACTAATTTCATGTTAAACTAAATATGACTTAATGACCAAATAGATATAGACAAGTTATTGTATAAAGTAGGGGTGGTTGCGGTTCGGTAACCGCGAATTTTTACTCAAACCACAAATCGACCGACTATTTGCGGTTTGGTGATTTTTGAAACCGCAAACCGACCGCATTTTGCGGTTTACCGATTTGCGGTCGGTTACCGCGAATTAGCGGTTTAAAACCGCAAGTTCTCAAGCATTCACAAAAATATAAATTCACAACCTAAATAAATAAATACACAATCTCAATTTCTCAAACATATATAAATTCACAATCTCCTAAACTTCTCAAGCATTCACAACCTAAGAAAATTAAAGTTACAATTCCAAGCATTCCAATTAAAGTTAAACTTCTCAAACATTTCAATTCCAAATCATTTAAAGTTACAAACCAAAAGGAAAATGCAAAGCAAAATGAATTAAAGTTACAACTAAAAAGAAAAATCCAATTCAAAGTTAATTAAAATTACAAACTAAAAGGAAAATGCAATGCACCAATGTTACAAACTCAAGTGTTGGTGGTGAGTGGATTTGAAAAACTCCGTTGTGTTGTTTGAGCACCAATGTTATCTACAAATAAAACAACATAGTAATGTTATCTACAAATAAAACAACAAGGTTTAGTTATAACAAGAAGCATAAATAACATTAGTATAAATAAACTAATTACTTACAAGTTGTCATATGTTTCATTTTCTTGTAGAATTCAACCTCATCATCCGTGCGGCTATACTTTGCGGTTTGCGGTAACCGCAAGTTTTGAAAATCAAATACCGCAACCGCAACCGCAAATGCGGTTCGGTTTACCGCGATTGCGGTAAATTGTCGGTTGGTTTTTGCGGTTTTTCGGTTTAAAATGCCACCCCTAGTATAAAGACTAATAACAGGGGGTGGAACTACCTACAAGGTTTTTGAAGAATTTTTTGAAAACCTATTGTAGCCCATGTTGTTTTTAAAGAAAACAAAATTAAACCTATAAAGCCCATCAACTTGCCATTCCCACTTGTGGTTGAGGCCCTCATTTTGTGGTCTTCAACAGTTTACTCTTGATTATATAATAGGCTTAATTACACTAATGCCTCCTTAAACTACAGTCAAATTTCACATTGTCCCCTCAAAACTTAAAGTGACATACTTTGCCCCCATACCGTCAACTCTGTTAAATCTAATGACGTAGTATGGGCTTTTTGGTAATTTCATTCATATGCCCTTTTAAAATAATTTAAAGAAAATTTTATAAGAGCCTAAATTAAAATAAAAAATAAAAGCCAGCAACCACCATCTTCTCCACATTGCCAGTGCCACCACCATCTTCTTCACATCGCACCACCACCCCTGTCAGCAAACCCAGCCGCACTAACCCACCCCAAATTCAAGCCCTATCACCATCGCAAACCAATCTCCACCATCGAGACCCAACTATAAGAACAAGCAAGAATCAAGGGGCATATAATGTAGATCTGCAAGCCCTTCAATATGTCTCTTCTTTACTTTTCTTCACAACCTCTGAATCTCCTCTTTTGGACTATGGTGAGGGAGCCTACGTTGTTGAGTTGTGGGGGTGGGCCACCTGTGATGTGAAAAAGAGATAAAGAGGAAGGGATGGTGCTGCCCCTTCTCTCCTCTTCCGCTCCGCTCCCCCTTCTCCCTTAATTGACATGTTAATCTCGTAAAAGAATATAGCATACAAATGAGGTTTTTTGTTTTCGTTTTCTCGATATTCATGGGGTTTGATCCATTTGTTGCATGGTGAATTGGTTGTGTGTATGGGTTGTGAATTGGATCTAGCGGGGGATGGTGGGTACCAGGTTTGTAAAGGGAACTGTGGCAGATTGGTGCGTGTTGGGGTGTGGTCTACCATGGGCAAGTTACAGGTGGGGATGAAGTTCAACTTGAGGGTGGCGTGGGCAGCGTGGGAAAGATTGGGGGAGATGGTGCTTGTAGGGAAGAAGATCGGGGCTGTGGTGAAAAGGATGGGGGCTGCGAATTTAATTTCTTACTAAAACAATTTTAAATTTTTGTTTCTTTTTTCTTTGGCTTTATGATTTTTTTTTATTTATTATTTAGAAGTTGTTTGATTAGTTTATTGCTTTTGTGAAGTCCATGTAAGCATACAATAGCCCACGTGTATAAAATTACTTAAACACTCTTGTCACGTCATAAATTTAAACAAAATTTTAGATGGAGTTGATGATATGAGACAAAGTGGGTTATCAAACCACGATCAAAGAGGATAAATGGGCCACTTCAAGTTTGAAAGGACGATATGAGATTTGACTATAGTTTTGGGGTATGTAATTAAGCCTATATAATATAGTAGAAAAAAAAATTGTTTTTTAACTATTTCCTCCTTCGGAAGCAACGGTAGTTTTATTGGAAGGTCAACTGTTGACCTTTGACAGCCGTGCACCATTTTCCCATGCAAAGTCACACGTGCGGAACGTAACTAACTAAATAAATGTGAATCACTAGATGTACAGCCAATAGCTGAATAGCATAAGATCCACGGTTGAAATGGCGAGACAGCATGGATCGTAGTACCGATGCGTAGCATCTGATCTCCCACCTTCCTTCGATCCTTCCTCTCAACTCAACGACTCGATCAGGAGGAGGAGCCCCTGAGAAATCAAAGTAATACCAGAGAGAGTGAGCCCCTGAGATCTGCTTTGGTTCAGTGGTTCTTCCATGGCGTTGTGTTAAGGCGGTGGAGATAGTGAGGCTTCGATGGACGTGGAGAGGTCGTCGTTGTGCAATTGCGTTGTGAATTTTCTGCTGGAGGAGAACTACTTGCTCACGGCGTTCGAGCTGCTCCATGAGCTTCTCGACGATGGCAGAGACAACCAGGCCATTCGACTCAAGGACTTCTTCGCTGACTCTTCTCAATTCCCACCCGATCAGATCTCTCGCTTCAACTCTATTCGAGGTTTTTACGATACACTCTCCTACACGCACTTCTAAATCTGTTTGAATTGGTTAATTGCAAATTGTCTTTGTTCTGTTTGGTTGCTGAGAAAATGTGGGGAAATGTGGGGAGCATTAGAGTGGAATTTAGTTTTCTTCTTTGTTTTCTTGGAATTTTCAATGGCATCAAAATGGCGCGCTTGTGATCTTTTACTTGTTCTGCTTTTGAAGGATCCTTCTATCTCTTTTAGTGTTTGGGGGTCAATGAAATTTTTGGCTTCGAAACCTTATTGTTGATGGCATTTTATGTCGAAAATGGAATTTGATTTTGTTACTAGTTGATGAACTGAAGAAGTGTTAGGAATGCTTTCAGTCATGTATCCAAATGGGTTACTTGAACCATCAGATAGCAGCACTTCATAAAGGAGCTGGTATGGCGAATTGAGAAGCATTTAGTTCAGAAACTTATCAATTTAGTGGAACTATTACTTTCTGCAGAAAAGAAATGACTTAACATATTTCAATAGTGCAACCAAAAGTATGAGTATGTTGTGGATGCATAATTGTATTCCCTCTCTTTTCAGCTGCAAGGGCGAGGTGTGAATATCTGTTTCTTTGTTCTGGAGTCATATAGAGTTCTCTTTCTCTGTGTCATTTCTTCAAGAGGAACTGTGCTTGCTTCTTGGTTCCCTTTTCGATGGCCCACTTGGATTCTCACTCATAAGAAACCTTATATTTCAACAAAAATAAGATTTGTTAGAATTAGTATAATGAGTTTTGGTTGCTGAGGTTTATCCTCAGTCAGAGAAACTCAAAGAAGAATATTGAAGGACTCTTTGTTTAACAAGTTTACCACCCCAGCCCCAAGCCAAATTTTACAAAGAAAGAGAAGTTTGCAAGATAGGAATCCCATCAATTTTGTGCATGATGCAGCCTGTAAGTGAAACGGTAAAGGGCATCAAGAGGGGAGGGGTGGGGCTAGTGCCATATTCTGGATTTGTGCTTCCAAAGCATCAGAGACTCTTTTTAGAGAAAAATGAAAAAGGAAAGCTTCGTTTAGAGAAGTGCGCAACAGTGGAACAGAAAGCCAATACGGCCTACAATAACAATTTCAACAGCCAAGGAAAACAAAAAGGCCCTAAACTGCAAACATCACACAAACAAGACCAACAAGCCTACTAACAGAAAGTTAAGTTGATGTAGGACAGCATGAACAGAGAGGACAAAATAAAGAGATCCGGACTCACTCTGGCCTTTGGCATCACACCAAAGGTGTCAAGTTGAGAAATTAGAAAATTTCTGGCATCACACCGAAGGTGACTTGGAATCACTCCAAGACAAATTGTGCCACACACAAGCAGGAATTCTCAAGAACTTTTATCTTTCACTAACTCTGATTTTAAGCATACAAAGTAGCCCCTTTTATAAGGTAATTGGTAAATGAATCTGGAAAGGTCCACATTAATACACTTGGGAATTCTAAGGACATAATTATTACACCTAATACATTAATCATGTGACATAGGGAGACTCAAAGACAATAAGCCTGCAGAAATTGCATTTGTTACGTAGGAAACGAGAAAGACTCTCCTTTACTAAATTTTGAACTTTGCTCCTGCATTATAAGGGGAAAAAAAGCCTAAATTGAACTTTCTCAATACCATGGCAGAACTCATTTACAAATGTTTTATCCTAGTTTTCTTTCTCACATCTTAATTGTAGTGATGATGATATCATAATTTCGTAATATGATTTTACTTATCATAGTCTTCATGTCTCTGCTTGATTAACTGATAATTTGAACTTGATAAGGAAATTTTTTTGAACATTTTTAATGCTTGTCAGTCACTCCAGAAATCTGGATACTTAATATTCCCTTTTGGAACATTACTAATGTTTTTTTGCTTTCTACTGCTTTCATTTCTTAATGCAGTTGCAGATCCTCAAAGTTTGCTAGAAGAGAAAGAAGCAGTAGAAGAAAAATTAGCAATTAGTGAATATGAACTTCGTTTAGCCCAAGAGGACATTTTGAAACTGAAGACTGAATTGCAGAAGAAAGCTGAATCACCTGTAAATGAATCAAGAGGTAATTTTTTCATCTGTGCAGAATCTCAAATTGTATTCTTATGTTTGTTTCTGCTTCTAATATGATACATCTTTCTGTATCCACTATGATTTGTTAGCTCAATAATTTCTACTTAGTAACCATGCATTTATAAAGAATCGATGCCTTATGGTTATTAAATCATTGAACATATCTTGTCATGAAGACCGACCATAAAGCCATATCCTGAACACGGACATCCTTGCCTGTTCTTAGTTGTACTAGATTTCAGTTTTCTAGAAAACCATGCGAAAAATGCATGTCAATGCTGGAGACTTACCCCTTTGTTTTTTTTTCCTCTACGTGATTCATTGAAGTTGTATTTTTGAGAATCAGCATTAGACCTGTAAACAGTGGAAAACCAGAGATACACTGTATATACAATAGTTTCTTTACTAGTAAAGCACAAAAGATTTTGTTCCATGACTTTCTCCTCGGGTTTGGATTCAGGTTCAAATTCCAGTGTTTCTGTAAATAATGGACCAGAATTTCAGCGGCAAAAGAGAGATGTTTCCTTCTCTCATTTGGGTCCATTGAAAGATAATGAACGCAGAGATCTTAACTGTGCTGTAAAAGAATATTTGCTTATAGCAGGGTACCGGCTTACTGCAATGACGTTTTTTGAGGAGGTATGGATCACTATAAATGCTTAGTTGTCTTTTTCTCTCGTTGCCTCTAATGTCTTGTTTTCTTCCTATCCTTTTATCCTCAGTATTTATATAGGAGACGGGATGACTTCTTATTTGTGACACACGCTTAGTGAATTCAACTACCATTAGTAGTTTATTTGTCTCGAATTGTAAACAGGTGGTCTTGCTAGGGGAACTGGACAACACATATAAGCAAATTGTACTGGATTTAATATGCATGTGCAAACTAAATTAAAAGTATATTGCAATTAGAATTCTACATTAGTTAGAAATATTTTGTTTCCTAGGGGTTTTAGTTGTTGAGTTTGGTGTTAAAGTTTATTGGGTTATTGATACTTCCTTGTAGAGATTTAAAATATATTTGTTTTGTTTTGAGGTCCATCTTGTTGGTGAGGCACATGATTTCCACCTTAGTCCTTTTGGAAGACATCAATTGATTTGGCGGAGGTGTCTTGAGAGTTTTGAAGATGACAAACTAGTTATATGTTTAATTATCACTTGGTGTAATACCTTCTCTATCTCTTTCTTTGACTTAACGATGATGAATAACTAAAAAAAAAAAAAAAAAAAAAAAAAAAAAAAAAAAAAAAATTTTGTTGGTTAAAATTACTGTCGTGAGTGAAGAACCCGTAGTGCTCATGGATTAAAACTTCCTGCTCACGGATTGAGTTGCTTATTATTTAAGTAATGAAAGCTTTGTAACATTGTAACAGCAGCAGGCTTAATTTATTTTATCAATAAATAAAAAAGCAAATAGGTTTTAGAAAAACAAGTTCTAATAAAAAGAAAATTAAAACGTTTTACTAGATAGGATTTTATCTGTTTATTGCAGTAAGCAGTGGCATTGAACAAATTTTTTAGGAATTATGCCACTAGGCTGACCTATTTGGAGGCCCATTAGATTTCTAAACCTTTGCATCGGGTGAATGTTGTGTGATTATCACTTTGTGTGTGTGGCCATGTTGACATGTTATCATACCCTGTTTGACTAATCTTCAAATGTTTTGATAACCTATCAATACATTCTCCCCAGGTCACAGACCAGAATCTAGATGTTTGGCAGGACTCACCTGCATGCGTGCCAGATGCTTTGCGCCATTATTATTATCAGTATCTTTCGTCCACTACAGAGGCTGCTGAGGTATTTCTTGAAACATGTGATGTTGGAAAGTGCTGAAATCTATAAAAATTACGTCTTTTACCATGCTTCACCTAGCTTGTTAGACAGGGGCTTCAAAGTTTTGCAGAACTTCTGCTTTCTTACACCTGGCCTGTGGCATGTTTTCTGTATGTTTTAATCACTCAGGGAGCAGAAATAGGCTTAATATTTAGAATGCAGTTATTCATAAATAATTCTTTAAATGTGATGCCTTTTACCACTCTTCACCAAGCTTGTTGGAGAAAGGATTCAATGTTGTTCACCTTGCCTCTACTTTCTTGCACCTGAACTGTGGCCTGCGGCATGTTTGTTGTATGCTTATCACTTGGTGGAGGACAAATAGGCTTAGTCAATTGTAATTAAATTCATATGATTGTTTGGTTGTTATATAGAAAAATAAAAATGATTAAGAGACGTTCCTGCATATCCTTTAAAATATAATCAAGCAGCATCATAAATTAATGTATCATTAAATGCTGAGTGTTGCTAATTCTATCAAATAATCCAGGTTAAGCACTTTGGAAATCTGAGATTACTACCACAACTAAACCCATCTCTTTTACTTTGCGATGTCTTAAACAGATTAGTTTTTTTTATGCAAATTATTTTTCTAAAACCTTGGGCAATGAGCATAATGATTTGTAGATCTGTGGGCTGACATTTTTTCCCCTTATGTTTGCTCATAAATAATTAATCAATGTGCACAGTGCTTTTCCTTAATGGTTGTCTTTTGATTGCAACAATTCTTGTTATGGATACTTACAGTGTAGATTTGAATACCTAGATTGCCTTGATGCTTCTCGAGTCTTATAAAGTTACTTAGTTACATTATTGATTCTTGTGAATTCTACTTTTTGCTTTTCCTAAATTCAACATAAATAATAATTTTCTATGTTCAGGAGAAAATTACCATGCTACGAGAAAATGATTCGTTATCGAAAGAAAAAGAGACTTTGTATCATGAAAAGCTGTGCTTGCTTAAAAACAAAGATTTGGCTGAAGGTCAAATCAGTACACTAAACAAATCATTGGAAGGTCTGCAGAAGGACCTTAAAGATAAAGAGAACCTTGTAAGCCCCCTTACTACACTGCATTCTGAGCTTCTATCCAATGAAGATTCATACGTAAGAAAATAACACACCATTTGTTTCAGGTACAGAATTTGAAGCAGTCCCTGGAGCACCAAAGGAAGGAGCTCAATGATTGTAGAGCCGAAATCACTGCTTTGAAAATGCATATTGAAGGATATTGTTCTGGACGGAATACGGTAGCTGCTGATGCTGATCATGTCCAATCCCTGTCCTTGGAAAGATACAAGGAAGAAGTAAAATCACTGCAGATGGAACTAGAAAGTTTAAAATCCAAACACGCAAAAGCTCCTGATTTTTCAGATTCCACTAATTCTGAGAAAGAGTCTGTGCAAATGGAAGAAAAAGTCGTTGTCATGGATGAAGATAAAAGTCTAATCTCGCATCCAGTTGATGTAGTATCAAGAGTTGTGGAAAAGGAAGATGATCAATCTCTGCCTGCTCAAACTTTTGATGACAATATAGTTACACCTAAGGAAATTCCACAAGAGTTTCCAGTGGCTCCTTTGAATGATAGCAGTACCTTGGTCAATGATGAAAGTGTCTCCAAACAAAATAATGAACCATCATCAGGCGGAAGGCTACATCTAACGTCAGAGGATCTTAGTGCTGGAATTGTTTCCGAGAAAAGGGCAAGTTCCTTGTACCTTTCTTTTGGGGCATCAAAGCCTTTACTGCTGGACTGGATCCGAAGTGTTTTTCTTCTTCCAGGGTTGGCTGGGGGCATCCCTTTTGTTTTTTGTTTTTTGTTTTGGATGGACACCCATCTAAATTCTAAATAATAGAACTTCTTAGATATAATGATTTTTAAAAGCTTTGGAATCCCGCCCGTCCCCTCTGTTTCTTATTTTTTTCTTTTTAAGTTATGCTTGTACTTTGACAGGGCCTAGAGACCATTCAGATCCTTGCTGATGCTTTGCCCAAGATTGTTCCTTATGTTTTGATCAACCATCGTGAGGTTTGGTTCTTCCCTTCTTTTCATGATATACAGACATACATATATATGCACACACATATATATTTATATATATTATAGAGTTCTTAATTGGACAAGACACTTAAGAGAGAACGGACGGGTTAAGAAAACCTCACTTCTGCTCAATTTTCTTCAGCTTTGTTAGCCATTTATTGACATGGTCGATTGCTTTTAGATGTAGAATCACTATTTAGAGCTTAGGTTTAGGTTTTAGTCATGGATTATCTTGTCATTTAGATTTTAGGTTCTAAAGGGTCATTCTATATCCTAAAGAATCAACCCTGTCACTATAATGAAATAAAGTTGAAAAACTTGAGAGTACATGAGATTTTCTAGATGCGACCATCCTGTAAGAAAGAACAGACATCGTGCAGAGAGAATCTCACATATATTATATGTATGTGTATGTATTTATATAAATATGTATCATATGTATGTATATGGATCTTTAAAGAGCTTATTGGTATTATCTATTTACAGGAGCTTCTTCCCCTGATCATGTGTGCGATTGAGCGCCATCCAGATAGTAGCACTCGAGATTCCTTGACCCACACGTTGTTTAATCTAATCAAACGTCCAGATGAGCAACAAAGAAGAATTATAATGGATGTAGGCTGTTAGTCGAAGTACTTCATTTATTTGTAAATAGTTGCTTTGTTTTTATCTTGTTCCTGAATCTTCTAACTGGATTTCAGGCATGTGTTACCCTTGCTAAGAATGTAGGAGAGATGAGAACAGAAACAGAATTGCTTCCCCAGTGTTGGGAACAAGTAAGTTTGAGCCTAAATCTTGTAGGGGTGGTCATCTTTAACCATTCTGTCATTTTGATAGCTTTGACGGATTACTCTGGTTTATGGGTTGCAGATAAATCATATGTATGAGGAGCGCAGGCTGCTAGTTGCTCAATCATGTGGACAGCTTGCAGAATTTGTCCGGCCTGAGATTCGTGATTCTCTTATTTTGTCTATTGTTCAGCAACTCATAGAAGATTCTGCAACTGTTGTCCGGGAGGCTGCTGCACATAATCTTGCATTGCTGCTTCCACTCTTTCCAAACATGGACAAATATTTCAAGGTCAGCCTCACTAATATGCTTCAGAGGCTCTCATGGAGAGGAATTCTGACTTGACAGAAATGGCTACAATGTAAGCTCTAGAATAGGTTGATGGAACATCGTCTAGGGAATGGAGACTTTCTCCTTATCATGACATGATAAATGACAAGAAAGATGTATAAAGTTGACAAGGATACTTTTCTCCATTATTTTACTGTATTTTATTTATTTATAGGTTGAGGATTTGATGTTCCAATTGGTATGTGATCCTTCTGGAGTGGTGGTGGAAACTACACTTAAGCAGTTAGTTCCTGCAGTAAACAACTGGGGAAACAAATTAGACCATATTTTAAGAGTTCTACTCTCTCATATATCAAGCTCTGCTCAGGTATGTTTTTGTTTAACTATATTTTCTCATTCATGATTGAGGTAATCTATTCCTTGTTTGTAATAGTTTCTTTTATTTACATCATTGTGACATTGCAGCGTTGTCCTCCCCTTTCGGGCGTTGAAGGGTCCGTGGAGTCACATCTTCGTGTTTTAGGTGAACGAGAACGCTGGAATGTTGACGTTCTACTACGGATGCTAATGGAAATGCTTCCTTTTGTGTACCAGAAAGCAATTGAGATGTGCCCAATTGCTTCTGATCCGGAAACAACTGGGACAATATTTTCTACATCTTTCCTTGAATTGTATGCAAGGTAAGGTCCACTTTTCTTCTTCAACTTTAATTATCTCATATTTCTTTAGAGTTCCTCTTATATCTTCTGACAGAGCATAACCTTTTGACTTTTTGTATTGATATAATGATATTGATAAATGGGAAAGACTTGTTTACTATAACTGCTTATAATAAATTTTATTATCTGGGTAGGGGACATGCTCAATTGCCTGCATTTGAGTGGCTGCATGTCGACTGTTTTCCTGCTTTGATACAGCTTGCCTGCTTGTTACCTCCAAAAGAAGATAGTTTGCGAAACCGAACCACCAAGGTATCTTCATTCTATCTTTTATGGATTTTAATATTACCTCATTAACAGTGCCTCTATGAATCGTTTCTGACCTTGATGAATGCAGTTCTTGTTGGCTGTATCAGAGCACTATGGGGATTCTTATTTGACACACATAATGCTGCCTGTATTCCTGGTAGCCACTGGGGATGACGCTGAGTTGACATTTTTCCCATCTGCAATCCATTCCAGAATCGAAGGTAATGGCACGGAAATGTTTTAAAACCCTTTCACACCAGTGTGCGATCTTTAATTGTGGCTATAATTTACGTAACAGGTTTGAGACCAGGAACGTCTGTGGCTAAGAGACTGGCTACTATGTGTGTCCTACCTCTTCTCTTAGCTGGTGTTTTGGGTGCCCCTAGTAAGCATGAGCAGTTAGTGGAGTACCTAAGAAAGCTTTTAGTTGAAGGTGTGACAAATCAGTCTACAAAGTGCAATGCTGAGATTGTTGATGCTGTTCGCTTCCTTTGGTTAGTAAAGTAATAAACACCCTTTGAAAACTAATTTTTCTTAATTATAAGTTATATCTTACTGATTGGCCTTTTTCCATAATGCAGCACTTTTGAAGATCATCATGGTATGATATTTAACTTACTATGGGAAATGGTTGTCAGCTCCAATATAGATATGAAGATCAATGCTGCCAATCTGTTGAAAGTCATTGTAAGTTTAGCCATTCTCTTGGAGTACTCATTTCTTCATGTGTCTGACTTTAAAACCAACAATTAATTGACAGCATCCATTTAATAGGTTCCATATATCGATGCAAAAGTTGCATCTACTCATATTTTGCCTGCCCTAGTTACTTTGGGCTCTGACCAAAACCTGAGTGTGAAGTATGCAAGCATAGATGCCTTTGGAGCTGTGGCCCAACATTTTAAAAATGATATGGTACAAATCTTTTCCTTCTGCAATCAACAAATTAGCTATCTTAATGGAACAGTTTTCGTTCATCTGGCTGATCCAATTGAAACCTCCCAGATTGTTGATAAGATACGTGTTCAAATGGATGCATTTCTTGAAGATGGATCACATGAAGCTACCATTGCTGTGGTTCGTGCATTGGTGGTTGCTGTACCACATACAACGGATAGACTTAAAGATTATATCCTTTACATGCTTACAGAAGAATGATAATTAGCACATTTTCAGCAAAGTGTTCATATGCGCACTCGTTATTCCTTGATCATTGTGCAATTTTCTACTGGATCCACTTTTTAATTGTCACTTCTTAACATTGTTACATCTTTTGTCCAAGATTTTTCAACTTACAGCCACTCCGCCTGCAAGTGACTTGATGCGCCGTCGTGAGAGAGCCAATGCATTTTGTGAAGCAATTCGTGCTTTGGATGCAACAGGTTTGCTGCTGCTGCTTTTTTCGCAGACCAAAATGTGATTTTTGTTGTGTTGGTGTTTATTTATCTTCCCTTTCCGTTTCACAGACCAGAATTATGGTGTTTATTTTATTGCTGGTTTTACATTTTCTAACGAACTAATGAGGAACCAAAAGTAGGGGAGAAAGCATGTGTAAAAACAGATAGTTCCCTGACAACTACCACCTTTGCCAGATTTCCTAACTTTAGCTTTCCCAGAATTCTAAGCTAGTTGGAATTATGTGTGCAGACTTTCGTTAACCTAAAATTATGTTAAATTGTCTGCAAAGTTTAAATTTGCATGGATTTATTTTTCAAGTTTTTAAATGTGTTATTGATATCAAGTGGCAAATGTGTTTAATTAATACAGATGTTTCAGCAAATAGTGTACGGGATTTCCTCCTGCCTGCCATACAGAACTTGTTGAGAGACTATGATGCGCTGGATCCTGCACACAAGGAAGCCCTTGAAATTATAATGAAGGAGAGATCTGGTGGAACTTTTGATACTATCAGTAAGGTGATGGGGGCTGGGCTTGCATCATCTGTGACTAGTTTCTTTGGTGAAGGTGGGTTACTGGGCAAGAAAGAAAATGTTGATCTACCGCCAGAGCCAGTTGAGTCTCCGAAGGCTGCACCAATGCCACCAGTCGAAGACACTAGGTTAAGGCGCATCATGCGTGGACATTTCACTGACATGCTCAGAGGCAAAGCAAAGGGCGATGAAACTTAGAACCAATAAAGTTGAGTTGTTACTGAAAGGGGTGGCAGAGTTTATTTTGCATCTAGCCATCTCAGGTGAAGATCATTTTGTTCTCAATATCAAGGTTGTGGTCTGCTGAAACCAAGGAATTCTTTTATTTTTTGGTGTCATAGAAAAAAGGGTTTAAGAAGGGAAGAGCAAATTTGTACTGCATTTTTATTGTTCTGGTTTTTTAGTGTAGAAATTGGATTGATCAACCAATTGAATTTAGTGGATAGTTCAGAACACATCATCTTGATCCTGAGCTCTTTGCTGTTGCTGGCGGTTATGTAAACCCAGGCTGCATGTTTTATACTTTTGATAAGTTGTATACCCTAATTTCATAAAAATAAAGTCGTTGTTAAGTTTCAAATTTGACGAGTTTATCTTCACCTCACGGTCCTCACCTCAATGTGTACTAGTGGTCTAGTTCCTAGTTTGACCCTAGCCTGCTTTGCTAATTCAATAAAAGGATTGTTGATTTGTTTGTACATATATTCTTTCTATACGAACGATATGGCAAACGAAGGGATCTAAACGCATTAAATGTTCTTTAACCACTTGAACTACAACTTAATTGCTTTGTTTATATTTTCGTAATTTTGTCCCGATTTAATTTTCGACCCGCGGCCATTGATGAGATGGTAATTCTTCACGTGGAGAAGAGGATATTTTTCTGCCGGTCATATTATAATTAGAGGAAACTTAGCAAGCCTTGTAGCACAGAAATTTTTAATTTTGTTTCCATCAACAATTGCACGTAAATATTTGTCTCATATTATAGCCAATCACATTACTCACTACCTAATATATCCATTTATGCTGTATTTAAGAGAATTATATCCCTAATTACAACAAATAGATTATATATATATATATATAATGTAATCTAATCTAATGTTAGATTTTTAACTCCTTAGAGCAACTCCAGCGTGCCCGGGCAAAGGGGGGGTTAGGCCCAAAACGGCCTTCTAGCGGACAAATGCTGCTCGGGCTGTGGTGGGCTCCACAAGCCTAGGCTAGCCCTTAGGCAGAATCAGCCCTCAGTCTAGCCTGGGTTTGCTGACGTTAGTGATGACGTCAGCAACAACAAAAAATATAAAAAATACTAAAAATTTCAGAATTTCAGAATTTTTTAAATATAAATACTTGGTCATATTTTTCACTTCCTACATCAAAACTCTATACAAATTCCTCTCGTCATATCTTATGTGAATAGTGGTTGCCATGGCAACGGGTGGAAACACACTTTGCTTTATGCAAGGGAAGCCACTATTCACATGAATAGTAGCTGCCCTAGTCCCTCTCTTGCCATGGCAAATGGCAAATGGGTGGAGTTGCTCTTAGAGCACTTCCACCCATTTGTCATGACAAAGGGCAAGAGGAAGTAAGGGTAGATACTATTCATGTGAATAGTGGCAACCCTTGCAAAAAGTAAGGTGTGTTTCAACTCATTGCCATGACAAAGGGCAAATACTATTCACTTTTTTTTTTTAAATTTATTTTTTATAATAACCTAAACAATTAATTTGGAGAAGATTTTCAGTTCCCACGTGTCAATATTTATTATAAAATTCATATCTCATAATTCGAATGAATTTTTCGGATAAAATTTTCGAATAAGATTCAAATTTCATATTCAAATATCAAATATCATATTTCATATAAGATTTCCACCCTCTAAAATCGCTCCAGATCTCATCTCTATCCTCTAAATCTCTCTATAAAACTAGAGGTCCAGCTCATATATCTCACACCAAATCTTCCCTATCTTTACATTTCTCATATTTTAGATTTCATACTCCACTCTAAATGCCAGACATGAGGAGATGCTTGGAGAGGCAAGCACGAGAAATTAAAGAAAGAAGGCGTAGACGAGCTGAAGAAAAAAGAGTGCAGCACGAAGAAGATGAACAAGTTGCCATGGCAGTGGGTTTGCTCGATCTAGAAAGCCAAGGCCGCAGTCGTGGTTCACAAGTCGGCCATGACCCGAACGTGGACAGACATAGGCATTCGCAGGGTAAAAATCTTTTGGAAGATTACTTTATCCCAAATTATGTGGACTCTAATGTTGATTTTCAAGGGCGATATAGAAAGCAACCTCATTTGTTCAATAAAGTCATGCATGATGTTTGCAATTACGATGCATACTTCTTTCAAAAATGTGATGCTGTTGGGGTTTTGGGGCTTCTTCCGGAGCAAAAGCTTACAACTGTTATACGAATGCTGGCAATTGGAGCATTTCCACCTGTCGACTAGAGCCTGAGCTAGAGCATTTCCACCCCTCAATGGCGTTAGCCATGACATCAGCTGCCTTCGGGCTAGAGGTCAGGCTGGTTTGTCCTGTGGGCTGGCTCGGTTACGTGGGACCCACACCTTGCCTTGGCAAGCTTGGCCTGCTGGAAGCACTAGCCTGAGTTGGGCCCTGTTTTGCTCGGGCTCCAGTCGATTGGTGGAAACGCTCTAGCATTCGTATAACAGTTGTAAGTTTTTGCTCCGAAAGAAGCCCCAAAACCCCAGAAGCATCACACTTATGAATGAAGTATGCATCGTAATTGCAAACATCATGCATGACTTTATTGAACAAATGGGGTTGCATTCTATATTGCCCTCGAAAATCAACATTAGAGTACACATAATTTGGGATAAAGTAATCTTCCAAAAGATTCTTACCTCGAGAATGCCTATATCTATCCACGTTAGGGCCACGGCTAACTTGTGAACCATGGCGGCGGCCTTGGCTTTCTAGATCAAGAAAACCCATTGCCATGACAACTTGTTCATCTTCTTCTTGCTGCACCCTTTTTTCTTCAGCTCGTCTACACCTTCTTTCTTTAATTTCTTGCTCTTGCCTCTCGAAATATCTACTCATGTTTGACATTGAGAATGGAGTATGAAATCTAAAATCTGAAAATGAAAAGATAGGGAAGATCTGGTGTGAGAGGTATAAGTTGAGTCACTGGTTTTATAGAGAGATTTAGAAGATAGAGATAACACATGGCACTATTTTAGAGGTTGCAAATCTTATCTGAAATTTGAAATTTGAATATGAAATTTGAATTTGAATTTGAATTTGAAATTTGAATCTTATCCGAAAAAATCATGTGAATTATGAGATATGAATTTTATAATAAATATTGACACGTGGGAACCAAAAATCTTCAAATTAATTGCTTAGGTTTTAAAATCTAAAAAAAAACAAAAAATGAATAGTATTTGCCCTTTGCCATGGCAATGGGTGTTGTAAATGCTGCCACTATTATGTGAATAGTATTTGCCCTTGCCCCCCCTTACCATTTGTCATGGCAAATGGGTGGAAGTGCTCCTACAAACTCACTTTTTTTTCCTGCATTCTAAAGGCTTGTTTGGTACCCTATTAAAAAAAAGAAGCTCAAAATTCATTATTTTTTTAAAAAAGGAACTCAAAATTTCTCTCTCATTTTTCTCTCACTCCCTTATCTGTGATCTACACAACCGTAGCATGCGTCTATATGTTTAGTATTACCTTTGAAGTAAAAAAAACCTCACATCACAAGCATTAAAATTTTCAAAATAAAGATCATTTGGCGTTATCATTCCAACCAATACCCACTTCACATTTTCTCTAACATGGTAACTGACTAGCATTAATTAGGAGCTCTCCTTTTTTTAAGAAGACTCACATTAAATTAACGTCATACGTATTTTATAGTCACATTAATTATTCTCATGTTGACTGATAAGACCACCGGTCAATGTGAGACCTTGACCTAAAGGGTGCATGGTTACGACAAGAATCAAAATGAAGACTTGAGGTATGGAAAAACAAAAAGTTATGTCTATGATATACTTTGATTTATGGAGCTTTAGTTTCAAACCTAATAGTGGAGCTTGGAATAGCAGAAAACCCAACCCTCTAGAAATTCAATTGAAAAACCCGAAGCCCATTTTCAAACACAAAACAACATTCAAAACACCTATAAATTACAAAATTACCACCAACAGAAGCCCAACCCAAGCTTAATTAAAAAAAAAGGCTTAAATGCTACAATGCCCCCTGAAACATTGGTCAATTCTCACTTTACCCGCTCAAAGTTAAAGTGACCCACTTTGCCCCTTTGACCAATGTTTCGTGTTTCACTTTACCACTTTCCATCAACGCCATTCCAAATTCCGTTAAACCAATGACGTGGTAGGGGTAATTTGGTCCATTCAACTGAGTTGGGATTTTTCCCACCAATCTGAGGGTGTTACGTGTACATGTGGACCCCACCTCTAACATCTGATATAGCTCCAACGTTCCAATTGATCTGAGCTGCCCATCAAACCAAAAAACCCCAAATTGGCTTCCTCTAAAACCCTAGAAATCAGAGGTTGGGTTCCAAGAAAATTGAAGATGAAGACTAAAATAGTTGACAGAGGGGAAGAGTTGGATGTGAATAGCTCGCTTACAAACTTCATGGACAGAGGCGAACCCACTTCGAAGATTCCATGTTTGTCCAAACTCATCAGGGGTAAGTTATGTTGTTGAAAGTTTGTGAATCTGGTTAAATTTTGTTATTAATTGGTATTAATAGTTGATGCACAGGAGGAAAAAAGGATGTGGGTTTTTTGTTTGGGTGGATGTTGAATTTCTACCTAGAGAGAAGGCTCTGGTGAGTTGGCTACTTAGAAGATTGAAGGAACTTAAAAAGGACGTTGGGCATCATCAAGCAAGAGAAAGAAAGTTAATGGGTTGGCTTATTCTTTCATGGGGTATAGTAATGGTGGTGTTATTTTGGCAATGTCTGTAACAACTTGGCACAAAATGTGGCCATTGCAATGAAGGAATTAGGCAGATTGTACAAGTTTGTATTTTGCAACTGTATGTAAAATATCATGTATTGGTAGCTATGTAATGATGGAGGAACATGGTTTGAATTTGCAACTGGATGTAACAATGCATTGGTACTTATGTAAGCAATGTGGTTGTTCAACACAAAGTATGAGTTACTTATTGGATTTTGACCTCATATGTAATGGTATGAAAAGCATTACCAAATCAACAGTACAACAAACACTTGCAACAGTTCATAACAGACAATCATGGGTTTTATAACACTGATCAAATCCTCATAGTTTATAACATTACTAATAAAGTTCTTAATAGTTGGATTCGCAAAATAATAGTTCAATAAAAAGCCCCATTTGAAAGAGTTGTCCTTAACACTTGTCCTTAACAGTTGTACGTGCAAAACAAAAGTGGAATGAAAAGGTCTTCATATGAGGCATCTTAACAAAACACAAAACAGTTGCACATGATCAGAATCTCCAAGGCTGATACCCATCCAACAAATCCTTCTGATTGGTAAATTTCTTCCTCTTGGCAGGAGATTTGAACATCTTTTTTCTTGTGCCACTGGCAAAAGGGTGTGATGAGCTTGCACTTGGTTGAGATCCTTGCACAATTTGAGAAGTTTGGGCAGGTTGAGAACTTTGGCCAGTTTGAGAAACTGGACAAGCTTGCACAGATTCAGTTCCTTGCACAGATTGAGAGCCTTGCAGAGTTTGAGAACCATACTTCTTGTTGGGAAATTTCATCCTCTTTGCAGGAGACTTAAACCTCTTTTTTTTTGGGAGTTTCTGAAGCTTGGCCACTTTGAGATGCTTGGGCAGTTTTTGAAGGTGAGGCAGTTTGAGATGCTGGGGCTGGGGCAATTTGGGAAGCTTGGGCTGTTTCAGAACCATGGGGAGTTTGAGAACATTGACCAGTTTCCAACCTTCTTCTCACCTAAAAATTGAAAAGGATTCCAATTTACATCAACTACATCTCATACCTCTTCCTCTTAATATCAATAAAAATAAAGTCACTTACAGGTTGCTTGGCTCTTGATTGTCTTGTAACCCTTTTGGTTGATGTCGTATCTTGGGCAGATTTCTTCACCTTTCTTTTACATGGGACCTAACATAAGAAGAGAATCACTTCAAAATAAATAAATAATCAAGATCCAAAACAAAAATGCATTGCCAATGTCTTTTTGGAAAATACAAACCTGACTGCTTCTACCTTCTTTTGCCTTAGGGCAGCTCCTCCTATTATGGCCTCCTTGTCTACAAAGTGAATAATTGGTTTCCAAGTTATACATGTGAAACCCCATATTTTAAAATATGTATATTAATATTTCATAAAATTAATTATTTATAATTATTAGTTTTCAAAACTATATATATATTAGTTAGTTGTATGGTAAGCTACGTGAATCTAGCTATAGCCTATCAAATCTCATTGTATGATTTTAACTATAGCAATTCATTCAATATTTATTCTATACACACAAAAGCTTTTAGAAAGGTATTGTTGATTACTAAGCTTTCTCTTAAGTGACGTGTTGCATTAGGGAGTCATCAAAAACCAATTGAAGCATGAGGTGGTATGTTTTGGTATGAGGTGTAAGAACAATAGATATTCATATATATATATATATAATATAAATGTAATTGGCAAGTGCTTACTAAGCACTCTCCAGAAACCAACACCTAAGACTAAATGGGGTGGCAGTTTTACCTTCAAGCCACCCATATAGTCTATAAATCCTAGGATGTAGTCTAGAGATCCCTAGGTTAGTTAGGTGGCATAATGTTAAGCTTCATCTATGTTTCCTTTACTGACTCTAACCTACTATATATAGTTCTAACTAATAGTTATTGAATCATAGGTTCTTCAAAGTTGTGTTAGTTTCTTAAAAATTCGAGAGTGAAAACTAAGTGTGTTAAGATTTTGGAAAAGCTCAACTGGGAGATAGCTTTGGATTTGAGGTAGGGGTTTTTCTTGGGGAAGTTTTGCATACATTGATTTAATTAAATATTGTAAACATTATATGATGCTTGATAATATTATTTGATTATTATTGTAAATCCTATATTATGCTTGGTTATATTATTTGATGGTTATCCTTGATATTGGATGTATACGTGTTGTCAATTATCATTATAATTTGATTAACATTGACATATTCATATGTTGTCGGCGGTGGTTGGAATTTTTGGGTTGATAAAGAAATTATGAAAAAAAGGATAATGGGAAGAATCTTTTGTGTAGTTGAGTCTGACCATTGTAGGGACCAAGTTCAGGCAAGCCCGTGTGCACAGTAGATTAGAAAATCGGTGGTATAATTGTCGATTGGGTGATTTGGGCTTGGAGATCAATGGTGTAGACAAGATGACTAGCAAAAGGGGAATTATTGGATGATTGAAATGGGTGTTAGTTTATATAATAGGGCATTCAGAATCACAGTGGTAAAATGCATGGTATGGGACATGTTGATTTGCTTGCCCTATTATATAGATTAACGAGTTAGGTAAAAATGAAGTTCATTCATGTATTGCATAAATTGTACATTATAAATCTCACTAATCACATAAGACATAGGACCCCTACTGAGCATGTAATGCTCACCCCTTATTGAATCTATTGCAGGCTTTGAATCTGAAGTTTAGTTTTTGCTGAGGAAACAAGAAGAACGAGTTGTGGATAGTTTTGAGTGTTATGTTGAAAGTTTGTTACTTTCTTGTTATTTTGCTTGTAATAGTACAATGTAAATTACTTTGACTTAAATAAAAGTTTATGTTTAATTTTCATGTTTCTTGATATTTAAATTTTTTAGTTTTAATTTTTCTTTTACCTCACATTCCCAAAAATAAATAAATAAATAAATAAAATAAAATAAAATTGGGGTGTGACAATACCTCTGCAACTTGGTGGCTGTAGGATTAGATTTGCTTGGTTGTTCACCTGCCGACCTAATCATCTTCTTCCTTAGTCTCCCAAGTTGTTTGTGATAAAGTGGTGGCATCAAAGGAGGCCTATGACACTTAGGCCACAAGTCTTCACTTGTCATTGGATGAACCATTGGACTATAAGCTCTTATAAAGGCCTCCTTCTTGTAACAAGCATCAACATAAGCAATATGATCCCCATTTAATTGGCCTATTACAGCACAAGCATGCTTGCATGGGATCCCAGTAATATCTCATATCCTACATGAACAACAATGCCGTGCCAAATTAACCACAACCTGACTTCCATCATGGTCTTTGACCTCATATAAACTCTCCCCAGCAAGCTTTGGAATGCACCAAGCTGATTCTTTCTTCGTTTTCTCCAAAATCTCAAAAATCCTTGGACTAATGGCATGTTTCCATTTCTCACAAGATGCTCTTCTAGTTGCCATCAACAACATAATATAGTATATAATTCTCTCTAGCATGGTTAAAATAGGTTTGTCTCGTACTTCTACAAGGGCACCGTTAAAAGCCTCACACATATTATTCAAAAGGATGTCACACTTGGAATGAGTTTTAAAGTGAGCTCTGCACCATTGTGATGGATCTAAGGCTGCCACCCAATCAAATGCAGCTTGGCTTAGTGTCTCATATTCTTCATCTCAGCATCCCACCATGGGATGCTTAAAAGTTCTCATATCCCAATTATGTTTTCTAGACAGTTGAGTAGCATATCTCTAAGCTAACCATGTTGAGTTAGCATGAAAGTTGTGATCAACTGTCCCATAATCATGCTCATCAACCAATTTCTTCACTTGAACCCATTCACTACCATTCACTGCTGAAGCAAAACAAACCCACTTACAATTTCCTGCACACACTGTCCTCACCCTATCACGATCATTTCATTTGAATTTAATCCCCTCCTGTTCACAATTGAATAGTTCCTAATTGCTTTCCTAAATAGGTCAGTGGTTGCAAACCTTAAACTCAGCTTAAACTCAAGGTTGGGCATGTCTGTTTCAGGCCTAAATTCTTGAAATTTGGGTTGTTTCTTCTTCCTTTTCTTCTGGTTCCCATCATCCTCATCATATGAGCTACTATCCAAACTCTCAACATCACTTTTAGCTACATCAGTTGACTCCCGATCTTCATCTACAGGGGCATTTGGGTCTTCAACTACTTCTGGCTGGTCTACATAATTTTCAAATGCTTTATCGTCCTTTGTCAACAACTCACATTCATTTTCACTCTGCTCATAAGCACTGTCAACAAAATCAGGGTCTTCTTCCTTGTCTTCTTGTTCACTGCCTTCATTGTCTTCACTATCTTCCATATCAGTGTCACCTATATCAACCCTACTACCCTCATTATTCAGGGGCCCATTATCATCACTTGAAACCCAGTCTTCAACTCTGCAAGCAGGCCCATGATCCTCAGTAAAAGGCCGACCCTCTTTATCATTGTTCAGTGGCCCAATGCCTTCAGTATAAGCCTCATTTTCATCACTAAAAGGCCCAATATTCTCACTATCCTCATTTAATGCCACAGCTACCTCTTCAGAATCCTCATTCACTGCAACACATTCCTCTTCAATGTGTTGTACATAAATCAGCACCACTCTCTTATAAGAAAGTGGTACCTTATCACACAAACTTAATAGCTCAACATCCTTGTCTATATCTACTAACTCATCATTTACTACTCCTTTAAGAGATACTTTCCCCATGTGCCCAAGCAGTTTCACTTGCTCCCACATCTCTAGCATATTTATATACTATACAGTACACCAATCCAAATATCCTACAGACCCACCAGTATAACACCACTTATTCTGTTTGTTTTTCACAATTCTGCCACCATGATGCACTTCAAAAGTGACCAATATATTCTTTGTCCTCTACATAGAAACAAAAAGGGTTTGTTTTTAACAAAAGCAAAATAGTATTCTAAGCCACTTATTAAAAGCAAGACAACAACCATGGTTCAATTAACATATTCAAAGCCAACTAGAAGAAAACAAAAACATGACCACATCAGGAAAGGTATACTGCTTTAGAACCCCCTCTGCCGACAACATATAACACAAAAATACCTAAACCCAATCAATTTCTACAAAATGCGCATCACTATCATGTCAAGATTCTTTTCCACGTCACAGGACAAGATTCCTTTTCAGAAGAATCACTTACCGTACACAGGTTGCCCTGCTCCTGCTTCTCGCCAAACGGGCATCGTTGTCGAGTCTCGCGTCGCTTCTTCTTGCCTTCAAGTTGTCGAAACCAACTGAGAGCACTCTCCCTCTCTCAATCCTTATTCTCAAACCCTAGCTCTAAAATCCCAAAATCTCTACTTTCCCTCCCAATCTAATTTTTTGTTTTAATTTTTGAGTTCTTTTTTTTTATTGTCGTGGCTGTTTTGTTAAAGATGGGTCCCCAATTCCACATCAGCAGGCAATCAAGCCGTTGGAGCTATATCAGATGTTAGAGGTGGGGTCCACATGTACACGTCACACCCTCAGATTGGTGGGAAAAATCTCAGCTTAGTTGAATGGACCAAACTACCCCTGCCACGTCATTGGTTTAACGGAATTTGGAATGGCGTTGACGAAAAGTGGTAAAGTGAAACACGAAACATTGATCAATGGGGCAAAGTTGGTCACTTTAACTTTGTGGGGGTAAAGTGAGAATTGACCAATGTTCCAAGGGGCACTGTAGCATTTAAGCCTTAAAAAAAACCCAAACTAAATTACAAGAGTGCAAGAATTCTATAGTGAATGGTCGTTTGATATAGTGGACTGTCATGGACTGGACTAAATCCTGAGACTATTTTGGATTAGCTCGGATTGGTCTAAGCTGGATTAAGTACTGACATACGTTTGGTGCTGCATCGGACTAAGAAATTGGATTGTAAAAATAGTGAAGACCTATGTTCGGTGCTGTGTCGGACTAAAAAATAATTATTTTAATATTTAATTTTAATTAGAAATTTTAACCTAAAAATAAATATATCAAATATATATATAAATATATATAACTTTAAAAAAAATTAAATTAAAAAATTAAAAAATATAAATGTAGTGTAGTATTTTGGGCTTTCTTTTTTGATTCTTTATATTTTTAGGCATTATAAGGTTTAGAGAACAGGTTGGGCAAAAGGTTTGATAAACAATATCAGCAGTTAATTTTGAGAGCACATGTATTTTATTTTATTGAATTTATGGTTTGTGACTCAAAGTTTTCGAATTGGGTTCGAGACCAAGCTGCTCTTGCTGTTCTTGGTTTGGTTAAATTCAATAAGAATGTTTTTGTGGGATTGGTGTTGATGGGTCCGATTGTTAGAGCTTTAATTCAAATGGGTTCATCTTGTTCGATTCAAGTCCTCGCTGGACTAGTCAAAATCATCAGAACCCCTCTGGTTGATGACATCAATGGAGAAATCCCAAGAATTATCAGCCTCCTGGGCTCTGAAGACTTGTCAACTAAAGTGGCAGCCATAAATTGCATTCTTGAAATTGCGTTTTTGGGCAGAGAGGAAGTGATTGGTTTAATGCTTGAAGAACACCTGATCAAGAAGCTTATGGGTGTGCAGAGATTGGAGGTGGGTTTGCAGTCCAATGAGGACGAAATGGAAGTGTTTGTGTGGAGGAGAAAGAGCCAAAAATGGAGGAAAGTGTGGAGAAATTTCCATTTTCAAGGTGGGTGGCAAGTTTTGTAGTGCAAGTGGAAGTTGGGGAAGGATTGGAGCAGAGTGAGAAAATAGCTTTTAAATTGGAAATACTGAAGAGAGTGAGAGAGGCCTCTGTTTCTGATGCAGAGGCAGCTACTGTTGTTGCAGAGGTGCTGTAGGGTTCTTCACCCAAAGAAGAAATTTGGGGGGAGCGCTGGGCGTTGGGTTCTGCCACAGTCCGTTGATTGCGTCTGTGATGGTGTGGTTTTGATTCAAGCCATAAGCAAATCCATCGGACTCGCATGTTCAAAATAAGACGCTCGCTATTTTGTGAACCCAATTTTGGGCTCTCTATATTAGACACACGAGTCCGGATTTTTTTTTTATAACTATTGGATTATAGAGTCTTATTTAAGTTAATCCCCTCCTTTGCCAAACATAGGTTTCAAGTTTTATTTAACACAGTCCAGTCCAGTGAGGTATAGTGAGGCATACCAAACATGCCCGAGGTTCTTATATAAGGCCTTTAGATGAGGCTCTATCTCTTAACCGTCGGATCAGATTGGTTAGCTGTTGAATCAAATTAGTTAGTTTGATCCAACGATTAAGAGATAGGACCTCACTTAAGGCTTATATATTGGGCTTTAAAAACCCAAAATGAACCATGCCACCAACTTTTATAATCAAGCCCATACCCAACTTTAAAAAAACCCAAACCACAACATGCCCAAACAGAAAAAGAAAAAAAAAACGACACAAAAGAAAAGAGCCCAAACAAGGATCTGTACAGAAAGCAGGCAAAAAAAAAAAAAAAAAAAAAAAAAAAAAAAAAAAACTAAGGTTTGGTATTCTACTACTAAAAAAGTGAACTAAAAAACCATGATTCTTTTACAAACATGAATTTTCAAATACAATATTTAAAAACTTGTTTGGTATTGAACTTTAAAACTTGTTCCAATTGATTATCATTTTTAAAATTTTAAATTTAAAAAAAAAGTAAAGAAGAAGCCCATTACCTCTATTTCTACCTCTCTCTCTCTCTTGATCTGATGAACCAATGAAAATTTGGGTTGTTGAGATCTAGGTCGTTAACATCGTTGTCTTTCATCAGAATGGTCTCGATCTCGCCGATCCAATATTGGGTGAGTTCAATGGAGCCTCCTCCACCATTGATGACTCGATCGATGGTGAGAGAGAGAGAGAGTGAGAAAAAAAACTCATCTCCAAATTGAATATCTTCATAATATTGATGCTAGAAGTGGGTCTATACCTAAAAAACTAAGGGATCGTTTGCTTCTCTAAGAAATACTTCTGCTCATAAGTGCATCTAACAAAATCACTTTTATTAGAAAAATCTTGAATTTTCATATAAAAAAATCTAAGTGCTTTAGCACTTGGGAGTGCTTCCTCCATAAAGCGATTCTATGATCCATAAATGCTTTTAAACTTTTTTATCAAATGCAGTCAGAAATACTTTTAGTTGTCAGAAAGTGCTTTTAATCTTTCTAGAAGCACTCCTAAAGTAATGTATGCAAAGGAGCTTAGAGCGTGAAAGGTAAAGAGTCAGCCCCTCCTCCATCAAATGGGTCTTCTATTTATAGGCGTAGTGCTAAGAGCACTTCCACCAGTTAGCCCCTTGCCATGGCAAGGGGAGCCCTAGGGCAGCTACTATTCATGTGAATAGTGGCTGCCCTAGCTCCCCCCAAGCAAAGTGTGTTTCCAGCAGTTAGCCCCTTGCCATGGCAAATACTATTCATTTTTTTGTTTTTTTTCACAACTTTGTTTATTTAAACAATTAATTTGGATAATATTTTCGGATAAGATTTTTGGGTTCCTACGTATGAAAAATCATTTTCTCAAGATTTTTAGCGGAGGTGCAATATTGACTAAGTATGAAAAATGGTTTTTTCGAAATAATTATTTTCTCAAGAAAATTTTTGGCGGCTTTTATTCCTTACACATCAAATAAGAAAACTTGATTTTATGGGATTTTAATATGAAGTATATATTGACTTAATGAGCCATCATTTTTAGCCTAAAACGTATTTTCACTAAAACCGATTTTTCATATTTTGATTTGGTGGGAATTTGATTTTCTAGTATTTTTATTTGATGGGGGGGTACTTCCTTATTTACATTGTAAACTTAAGTAAATGGAGTAATATAAAATAAATAAAAGTAAAAGGACAAAGACATTTACTTAAATGTAAATGGAGTAATATAAAAATAAATAAAAGTAAAAGGACAAAGACATTTACTTAAATGTTGAAAATGGAAATAAGGTATAGAGAGAAGAAAAAAAAAGTAATTTTTTGGTTTTTTTCAAATTTTTATTACAAAAATATTGGTTGTTGATGTTAAAAGTGAAGAGTATTGGTTGGTATTTATAGAAAACAATTTCAGTATTTTTTTGGTATTTTTTTTCATTTTTTTTATTGGGCAAACAATTCCCTGTCGTTGGATGGCTGGAAAAAAAAAATCGGAAAGCCCAGAAGCTTCCACGTGGCCAGAGCCGTTGGGGCTTGCTTTTTCCGATTTTTTTATTCACGAAAAATGGCTGCCGTTGGATATGTTTAAAAAGCTGATCGAATGGCCCAGCAGACGACACGTTGAAGCACACGCGCCAACGTTAAAAAAATTTAAACTCCAGCGCTGACGTCGGCCCAAAACGAGTTTTGCTACTTGGGCTGGACCTCCCCAAGGGCTAGCCCAGGCAAATTTTTTTTGCTGGGGCCCACACCTTGCCCTGGCAGATTTGTGTTGCTAGAAACACCATTTTCCCCCAACCCTCCCCCAAGGCTCCTTGCTGGAAATGCTCTAAGGCGGTATGCATGGCCTGGGTAGGCCCGTCCCACTAGACTAAACAAGTGGGTTCTAGTAATTCGTCGCCTTCGAGTAGATGCCCAGTCAGAGGTCAACAAGTAGATATTCATGAGTGCCTTCTGCGTGGCCCATTGGTAATCATACATATCATCTTAATTGGTCGCGTCCCAATCAATATTAATTTGTACTGCATTTTATTGCTCTGGGTTTTTAGTGTAGAACTTATTGGATTGATTAACCAATTGAAATTTAGTCGTAGTTCAGAAAGCATCAACTTGATCCTGAGCAGCTGAACTCCTTCGCCATTGCTGGCGGTTATGTAACCAATTGAACTTAGTCGTGGTCTAGTTCCTAGTTTGGCCCTAGCCTGCTTTGCTAATTCAATAAAAGGTTTATTGGTTTGTTTATACATATATTCTTTCTATACGAATGATATCGTAAAATGACGGAATTGATGACACATAATATAACCACTTGAGCTCAAGCTCGTTGCTTTGTTTATGTTTTCGTAAAAGTATATGTATTTTAATTTTTCGACCCTGCGCCTTAATCTTAGAAAAGACCATAACTTCGCTTCAATTTTGTTCGGTGAAAGGAATTTTGTGTTTTCCACCCCAAAATTCAACCACGCCCTAATTAAAGTCTATTGCTGCCAGTATAATTCCACTAGTTTGGGCAATTCTACTCTAACTGGCAAGACCCGATAGTATGAATTCTTCTGCTTTAAGAATATGTATATTCCACTTTCAAGCAGGTTGTTTTCAACTCAGAGGCACCAATTTCTTTGCAAATTAATCATCATATATATAGTTGGGGGTGTATCAACTTTCGGTCTCACTTTCTTTTATTAAGCTTTTATTTATTTATTTATTATTTTTATATTTACTTCTTTTGGTCTCACAAGATTTCTACAGTTGGGAAATATTCCTTGTGCATCGTCATATTATTAGAGGAAACTTAGAAAGCCTTGTAGCACACAACTCTTCTTTATTTCTTTTCCATCAATAATTGCAATTTAATATTTGTCTCATGCCAATCACATTACTCACTACCTAATATCTTTCACAATGACTTTTTGGTGCTCACGGGACCTCATTTTTAAGTCTTTAGGTGAGCGAGGCCGCTATTACCTAATATTTCTTCTTCTTCTTTTTTCGGTCGTGCACCTAATATATCCATTTACACTATCTTGATAAAATTATATCCTATTACAATTTACAATAAATAGTTTTTTATATATAATTATTATATGTAATTTAAATTTACTGTTAGATTTTTAATTACTTACAAACCCACTTTTTTTCTTCTCATATTTCTCACTCCACTATCTTCCACCTACACAACCATAGCGTGGGTCCTATATTTTTAGTATTATCTTCGAAGTAAAACAAACCTCACACACAATCATTTTCCAAAATAAAGGACCATTTGGCGTTATCTTTGCAAGCAATCGTGTCATGCCACTTCAAAATTTTCTCTGACATGGTAATGGACTCGCGTCAAGTAGGAGGTCTCTTTTCAGGAAGACTCTTCTGTGGCGTTACTAAATTAGCTTTTTCTGTGCAGTTTTCCGTGACTCACTTTGTCCTCTTATTACAGAGTGGGTCACATTGATTCATTGCAATGCGGGACCCTCATCACTATACTTCCCCTTCTTCTTTTTCTGCAGCTTAAACTAATAAGCTAACCTTCCTCGTAGGGAACTTGTGTGTGAGTCGTGACACCACATGACATGACAACATAAAAGGTTGTCGATAATATTATTTGTACTTACATTTATTAACCATTTTTTTTCAATACAAAAAATACTAATATCATTGTTTAAAGTTCAGAATTTAATGTTAACACCATACGTATAATTACGTCAACATGTCAAGTGGTATTACAATCACAACAAAAAAACTCATGACAATCAGCCACTTAAGCTTTCCCCTTCACCGCAGCATTCCCTTCTCCCTTCTATAAATTGTGCAGTAAGGCCCTTCCCTAATGCACCATTCTGTAATCTCTCTCACTCTCTCTCTCTCTCTCTCTCTGAATATAAGTAATTAAATAATTAATAGATATAGAATTTTAAAATGATGAAATTGTCATGCTGTGGTGTGGGGCTGTGTGTTGTGGTGATGATGACGATGGTGCTAGGTGAAGAAGCAAGGATGACAGAGGCAGTGACATGCAGCCCATTGGAGTTGAGCTCATGCTTGGAACCAATTAGGTCTGGGACACCTCCTTCAACCACATGCTGCCAGAAACTGAGGGAGCAGAAGCCTTGCCTTTGTGGATATCTCAAGGACCCAGCCCTCAAGCAATATGTCAGCAGCCCCACCGCCAGAAAAGTTGCTACCGCCTGTGGTGTTCCCTTCCCTCAATGCTAAATTAATTACCAATATTAATCACTCCTTAAATATAAAATTAAGTAATAAGAATGATGACTTCATTAATGTCATTGTTCAAGACCAGCAATCATGATACTATCAA